>CM051240.1:55715832-58490832 GCA_027917425.1 Gastrophryne carolinensis
CCTCCTCAGTCTTGGCTGCGGGCCCGAGCGAGGGTATACTGGCACCTCTGGTGCCTAGGAGCAGAGCTCCCCCGTGAGACCCTAAATAAGAGGGTAGGCGGTGACGCCGGGTTGGTGATCCCGGTTTGGGATGCCCCGTCCCTTGGTACTGACACCTGGGGGGTCCCCTTAGTCTTCCCTGGTCAAAACAGTGGGGGTTGGGGGGGTCTCCTCCTACGGGTAGTTGTCAGTCTTTATTTTCATAAGGAGTGTGTGTGTGTTTTTTATGTGCTTTCTGTTACTGGGCTCGGCACCGCGGCCGCCATTACGGCCGGGGTGCTGGTGTTTTTGTCCTCTGTGAGGGGAGCTTCCCCTCACGCGCTGTCAGGGGGCGGGGCCGGGCTGCGGCGGCTGCCGCGGCCGGCTCTCCGCTGTCTGTGTCTTCTGGGCTGGACGGGGGCTCCGCCGGTTGCGGCGGTCACCCCCGCCTGCTTGGTTACTTTGACCGGCACCGCGGCAGTCGGCGGCGCCGGTCTCTGTGTTATTTAGCTAGGGAGTGAGGCGCCATTGTCCTCTTCTTCGTCCGCGTCGGGGGGGAGGGCGGGGCCGCGGCTCCGCCCCCCGCTCCTGCTGTTTGACTATGGCGGCGCCGATGCGGAGCTTTAGGCTCCTTTTCTGTGGGCGGCTGAGGGCGGTACCTTATCTTCGCGCGGTCCGCGCTGCCACGCCCCCTTCTTCCTTCTGCCTGCATCTCTCGTCGGTTCTGTGAGGCGCCATTGTTCCACGCCATAAGGATTCGTGAGTGGCCCTGGGGCCTTATTTACTTATTTATTATAGTTTTTCCCTATATTGTCCTATTGTGACATTTATTGGGTCCTTTCTGCGGTTTTCTCATTCTAGGCGGTGTTATCAGGAGGATCTTCCTTAGTATTTAGGGGGTTCTCTCCCGGTCCTAGATCCCTGGGTTCATTGTTTGTTATAAATCCTCCCACTCGGGACATTAAAGGGGCATCCCGGGTTGCTTACTAGCGTAATTCCCTGGGTCTTTGAGACTACTAAAAGTTCACCATTATGGAGGCATCCCCGGATACTGGGGCTGGGACCCCTTTGGGGCATCCCAAAAGATGCATGTTGTGTGGTGCATCCATTTCTGGGGACGATGTACTGCTTTGTATTCCTTGTGCACAGCAAACTATTGCGCGGCAGTCCTGACCCCAGGCGTCTGGGTCAGCACCGCCGGCCGAGTCATCTCAACCTCCCATCCTGACACGCGCTCCGTGTGATGTTGTCATGGGCAGGGATCTGCAATCTGAGATGTGCGCCAGATTGGCCAACCTTGAGAGAACTGTTTCCAGTTCGGTCGCCCGTAAGGCTCCGCCTAAGAGGAAGCATTTGTCTCCGGCTGCGCCGGTTGATGTTCTGGATGAGTTTAATAATCTGGATTGGTCTGATTATTCTGGGCTAGAGGAAGGTGAAGTTTCTGAGGGTTCAGAGGTCTCGGACGATGAGCAGTCTGCTGGCGCTGATGCGGAGTTTAGTGAGTTTGGGAGATCCTCGGATTCTTCTCACGCCCTGGCGCTGATGTTGGAGGTTCTGAATATCTCCCCCCCCGAGGTGGCGTCGCAACAGGAGGGTGAGTTGTTTGAAGAGTCCAGGCCGCGCTTGGAGTTTCCTACGCAACGGCACTTTGACAAAATCATTGACAAGGAATGGGACAGGCCGGCTAGGCTCCCTGGTATCCCTCAAGGGTGGGATAAGAAATATCCCTTCCCTTCGGAGGCGGTTAAGCGCTGGGCTTCCCCACCCGAGGTCGATGCTCCGGTTTTGGGATTGTCTAATTCCTCGGTTTTAAATAGACCGGATTGTTCCACCCTTAAGGATGGGGAGGATAAACGTATTGATCAAATGGCTTGTCATGGCTTTGCTAGCATTGGGTCAGCCATACGGCCTGTGTGCGCCTCAGAGCTTATGGTGTTGGCTGCCAGGTCTGTGGTCAGGGACTTGTTGACCTCTTCCGGGCTTCGACCTGGTAGTGCCGAGTTCCTTAGTCTCAAACGGTGTGAGTTGTTTTTATCCTTTGTATTAACAGCCTTGGATGACGCCTTGATGATGTGTGGTAGGACGTCGGCTTTGTTGGTGACCATTCGGCGGTCGGTGTGGCTGCGCCAGTGGGCGGCCGATTTTATGTCAAAAAAGTCTCTGACGGCTTTACCCTTTGTTGGCTTGAGGCTCTTTGGTGAAACTTTGGACTCCGTCACCAAGGGTGGTAGGTTGCCTCAACGTAAGAAGCAGCGCCGTCCCTTTCGGGGGGCGCCTGCCTTTACAACTTCCTTTCGTGGAGCCAGATCTGGCAGAGGCTCTGCATTTCCCTCTTCCAGAGGAGATTCCGGAAACAGGGGCAGAGGACGTGCCCGTTCTGGATACAGTTGGGGCTCTAAGCCCAAACCGGCTGTTAAGCCAGCTCAGCAATGAGGGGGCGCCCTCACCCTTGCGGGTGGGGGGACGGCTGAGACACTTCTCCCAGATCTGGGATCAAGAAGTCTCGGACAGATGGATCCGGGAAGTGGTGTCTTCCGGTTACAAGCTAGAGTTCGAGCTCCGCCCCCCCTCCAGGTTCTTCAGGTCTCGGATGCCTTCGGAGCCTCTGGTGGCGCAGGGGCTCCTGGTGGCAGTACAGAATCTTCTGGACATGGCTGTCATTTGCCCAGTGCCCCCCTCGGAACAGGGCAGGGGCTTCTATTCCAATTTGTTCACGGTTCCCAAGAAGGACGGGTCGGTCCGTCCTATCTTGGATCTGAAGTTTCTCAACAGGTTCATTCGGCCGCGCAAATTCCGCATGGAAACGCTGCGCTCGGCCATTCACTCTCTTCGTCAGGGAGACTTTCTGACGTCCATAGACATCAAGGATGCTTATCTACACGTTCCGGTTTTTCCAGCACATCAGCGGTTTCTCAGGTTTGTGGTGGAGGATCGGCACTTTCAGTTTGTGGCACTTCCTTTCGGTCTCACCTCGGCCCCTCGGGTTTTCACCAAGGTGCTAGCGGGGGTGATGGCACTGCTCAGAGTTCAGGGTATCCGCATTGTGCCCTATCTGGACGATCTACTGATCATGGCCTCTTCTTTCAACCAAGCGGAGTTGGACACCGGAGTGGTGGTGTCCACTCTGGAGAGGTTCGGTTGGGTGATCAACCACCCCAAGTCTTCTCTTTGTCCGTCCAGAGTTGTGACTTTTCTGGGGATGTCTCTGGACACCTCGCAGGCCAGGGTGTTTCTGCCCCAGGCCAAGATTCTTTTGATTCAGGAGTTACTTCAGCTTCTCTTGTTGGCTCCTCATCCGACCATCCGGCTAGGGATGAGGCTGGTGGGGCTAATGGTGGCCTCATTCGAGGCAGTTCCCTTTGCGCAGTTCCATACGAGGGCTTTTCAGCTGCATCTGTTGACGGTTTGGGACAGGTCGCAGTCGTCATTGGACCGGTCCTTCCGGTTGTCTCCCTGAGTTCGTCGTTCCCTACAATGGTGGCTGGGGTCTGTCAATCTGTCGAAAGGCAGATCCTTCCTGGCTCCACGTTGGGAAACGGTGACCACGGATGCCAGTCTGTCAGGTTGGGGGGGTGTTTGGAAGGACCTCCATTTTCAGGGTCTGTGGAGTCCTCAGGAGGCTCACGAGCCCATCAATATTCTGGAGTTGAGAGCCATCAGGTTGGTTCTGTTTCGCTTGACTCTTCAGTTGAGAGGCCTGCCTGTTCAGGTCCGGTCGGACAACAGGACGGCGGTTGCTTACATCAATCACCAAGGGGGGACTCGCAGCAGGGGTGCCCTCAGGGAAGTGTCTTTGATTCTGGACTGGGCGGAGACCCACGTCCCGTGTATCTCAGCAGTCTACATTCCGGGAGTGGAGAACACGGAGGCGGACTTGCTGAGCAGGGCCTCCTCTCGTCAGGGGGAGTGGTCTCTCAGTCCCAGGGTGTTTCGTTTGATATGTCGCAGGTGGGGGGTCCCAGCGGTGGATCTCTTTGCCTCTCGTCACAATCACAAGCTTCCAGTCTTTGTGTCTCTCTCGCAGGATCCTCTGGCTCTGGCGGTGGATGCCATGTCTCTGTCCTGGAGGGATCTGGGATTCCTTTATCTGTTCCCTCCGTTTCCAATGCTAGCCAGAGTGGTGCGCAAACTGGCCTTGGAAGGCGCGTCGGCGATTCTCGTGGCCCCGAGGTGGCCAAGGCGCGTTTGGTTCGCAGATCTTGTAAGGCTGGCAGAGGATCAGTTCGCTCTGCCTCTACTGCCGGACCTGCTCACCCAGGGTCGGCTACGCTATCCCAATTTACCATCGCTGGCTTTGACGGCGTGGCTGCTGAAACCGCCATCTTAAAAGACGAAGGTCTTTCTGACGCGGTGATTCAAACTCTTATCAGCGCCAGGAAGCCGTCTTCCTCTTCTGTTTACTATAGGACCTGGAGGTCCTATATTGATTGGTGTGAAGGTAGGTCTTTCTCTTGTCGTGAGTTCTCCATTCCTAGGATTCTGGAGTTTCTTCAACATGGTTTGGATCTGGGGCTCCAAATTAGTACCTTGAAAGGGCAGGTTTCTGCCCTGGCGGTGTTTTTCCAAAGGTCCTTTGCACTTCATCCTTTAGTCAGGACCTTTTTCCAAGGAGTCACGCATGTACGTCCACCTAGGAAGCCCTTGGTTCCAGTTTGGGATTTGAATCTTGTTCTCTCTGCTCTTCAGGGTCCTCCGTTTGAGCCCTTGAATGAGGTTGCCTTGTCTTCGCTTACTCAAAAGGTGGCCTTTTTGGTGGCTATCACTTCGGCTAGGCGTGTTTCTGAGTTGGCAGCTTTATCCATTAAAGCTCCATACTTTGAGAAGCATCAGGACAAGGTTGTCTTTCGTTTCAAGCCGGATTTTCTTCCTAAGGTGGTCTCGGCTTTTCATCTGAATCAGGACATTGTTCTGCCTTCTCTATGTCCTAATCCCAGCAACGACAAGGAAAGGGCGTTGCATTCCTTGGATGTAGTTCGTGTTGTGGAACATTATCTTGAGGTTACGTCTTCCTTTCGTAAGACGGACGCCTTTTTTGTGGTGCCCTCCGGGCCTAGGAAAGGTTTGGCTCCTGCCAAATCTTCCATTAGTTCATGGATTCGTCAGGCCATCATTGGGGCCTATTCTGCCAAGGGGAGGAGTCCCCCTTTTCGTGTTACTGCTCATTCTACTCGTGCGGTTGGAGCGTCTTGGGGTTTTCAGCACCAGGCTTCTGTTGAGCAAGTTTGTAAGGCCGCTACCTGGTCGTCTGTTCACACTTTTTCCAAGTTTTACAAGGTTGATGTTTGGGCGTCCGCGGATGCTGTCTTTGGACGCAAAGTTTTGCAAGCTGTTGTGGTTTAAGTTGTGCATTGTTGCCTTGTTTTGGATCCCCGCCCTTGTTTCTGGACACTGCTGTTGGATGTCCCACATGTTATGGATATCTTGAAGCGGGGTGTGTGACATACTTAGAATAATACCATTTTGTGAATACTCACCTTGTAAAATGGGTATTATAAGTATGTCACACACCCCGCTTCACCCGCCCTTTCTGTATTCAGGATCCTCTATTTTGTGAACTTTGCGTGGTTGTTGTTTATATTTGCCTCTTCCTGGTCCCTTATCTTACTGCTTCTGTATACTGGGTGATGAGTGGGAGGTCCCAGGTATTTATGGATCAGGGAGGGGCTTTCTTTTGCTATCATCTCTGCAGGAACGCCCTCTTCAGGACGATATTACCCACATGTTATGGATATCTTGAAGCGGGGTGTGTGACATACTTATAATACCCATTTTACAAGGTGAGTATTCACAAAATGGTATTATCAGTTCCCATAAATCCCAGCGGTAAGACCTCCCTCTATATGAGAAGAGGGCCCCCAGGGTTATTTTGTGACCTCTTTACAGACAACTGAATAGGTGCGAGGGCCTCTGACAATATTTGAGCAATTCTTTATATATATCTGAATAATTCAGCCCCCCTCCAATGCTATATCTGTGCCTTATCGGTCATTTTACTCAATACATTTAGTTAAAAATAGTTATGTCCGACACTATATAAGCAGATGACATAATAAACGCTTATGTTTATCATCATAATACAGTTGTAATACATGGTCAAATCTCACATTTCTTGGGTAATTTAGCTTGGGGATGCCACAGCATCATCATGCCGTTAAAGTGGACCAACACCCAGGATTTTGACTATCTGTGTGAAACCCCCCAGAAAGCCCCCAAAACTCACCTCACCACACTCCCACGTGACCGCGCTGTCCAATCCCCGCCGACGGACAAGCGGGTGACAACCGCCGCCGCCTCCCGCACGTCACTCTGACAGGGCACGCGCCCTTTTTGGGGGGTTTTGGGGGGGGGGGGGGTCCCTCACCGTGGGACATCCCGATCTCGGATGTCCCGCGGTGAGGGAGGTGATCGGCCCGGGAATCTTATAGATTCCCGGGCCGATCACCCCTGGGTGACGGTCCACTTTAAGTGGGCTTATATATAAAGTGGAACAAAACCTGGGATTTTGACTTTCTCTGGCTTTGTTCTGTTCCCCGGGGGCATCTATGTATCTCTCCTCAACGGCAATCAGCCAATGAGAGCGGTTTGCTATGTTTACGCTTTTGTCAAAACCTATTGGCTATAATGGGGAGTGTGCACTGTTGCATCCCCGGCCGTGCACGAGCTCCCACCCCAGCCTGTCTGGATGGCTGCGGCAGGAGTGCGAGTACGATGCCAGGGAGGCATTAACTTTCATTGTCTACCTTGGGTCCGATTCAGAGTCAGGTGAAAATTGACACCCGGTAGACAATGAAAGTCAGTGGCAGTTTTAGCTCCTAAAAAAAAGGAGTAAGAATTATCACCTGGCTCGGACCCTCTTATGTGCCTTTGCTGGGATATATATATATATATATATATATATATATATATATATATACACCGTATTTTTCGCCCTATAAGACGCACCTGCCCATAAGACGCACCTAGGATTTGGGGGAAGAAAATAAGAAAAATTTCAATCAAAAACGCACCATTACAGACAGTGTGGCATTCCCCTATCCAATTCCCATAGGCCGTGTGGGATGCCCCCATTCCATAGACAGTGTAGCATGCCCCCATCCCATTCCCCGTATATCCAGTGTGGCATCCCCCCTTCCCATTCCCCATATACCCATTGGCTGTGTGGCATCCCCCTCTCCCCCCATTAGTATAGGCTGTGTGGCATCCCTCTCCCCACATTCCCATTGGCTGTGTGGGTTTCCCCCTCCCCCCATTAGAATAGGCTGTGTGGCATCCCTCTCTCCCCATTCCCATAGGCAGTGTGGCATCCCCCTCTCCCCATTAGCATGGGCTGTGTGGCATCCCCCTCCCCCCATTAGCATGGGCTGTGTGGCATCCCCCTCCCCCCATTCCCATAGGCTGTGTGGCATACCCCTCCCCCCATTCCCAAAGGCTGTGTGGCATCCCCATCCCCCCATTCCCATAGAATGTGTGGCATCCCCCTCCCCCCATTCCCAAAGGCTGTGTGGCATCCCCATCCCCCCATTCCCAAAGGCTGTGTGGCATCCCCATCCCCCCATTCCCAACCCCCTCCCCCCATTAGTATAGGCAGGCGCCATAGTAAAAAAAAAAATAAAAGTTAAACTCACCTGTCCGCTGACACCGCTGCGCTGAGCGGCCGGCTCCGTGAATGGGGTGGGCGTGGCCTGCGCAGCAGCGTCGACGCAGGCCACGCCCACCCCATTCACGAGCTGGCTCTGTCCCGGCCCCGCTGCTGCGATCGCTGTCTTTTCAGGCAGCGATGACAGCTGCGGGGCCAGAGACAGAGCCCCTGCCGCTCCTCCATCTGCTCCCCCACATGCGATCACGAAGGTCCGGGCAGCGGGTGGGCGTGGCCTGCGCCGGTGCAGGCCACGCCCACCCACTGCCGGGACCTTCGTGCTCGCGTGTGGAGGAGCAGATGGAGGAGCGGCAGGGGCTCTGTCTCTGGCCCCGCAGCTGTCATCGCTGCCTGAAAAGACAGCGATCGCAGCGGCGGGACAGAGCCCCCGCCGCTCCTCTGGCCTCTCGCAGTGTGCCAGACAACGCGGGAGCGCCGGGAACGGGTGAGTTTTTTTTTTTTTTTACATTTTTAAAAAAATTTTTTTTTTTTTTTTTACATTCGCCCGATAAGGCGCACTGACATTTTTCCCCCACTTTTGGGGAAAAATAAGTGCGTCTTATAGGGCGAAAAATACGGTATATATATATATATATATATATTATATATATATATATATATCTATATATATATATATATATCTATATCTATATATATCTCTATATATATCTATATATATCTCTATATATATCTATATCTATATATATATATATAGATCTCTCTATAGATCTATAGATCTCTCTCTCTATATATATATCTATAGATCTCTCTATATATCTATAGATCTCTCTCTGTATATCTATAGATCTCTCTATATATCTATAGATCTCTCTATATATCTATAGATCTCTATATATATCTATATATATCTATAGATCTCTATATATATCTATAGATCTCTATATATATCTATAGATCTCTATATATATCTATAGATCTCTATATATATCTATAGATCTCTATATATATCTATAGATCTCTATATATATCTATAGAGCGCTATATATATATATATATATCTATATCTATCTATATCTATATACCCACACTCTCTTTGTTACCCTGTTCAATTTGAAAAATGTGATACTTTGTATGACTTACATTGCAACACATAGCCATGTTCATACTACTGGCTAAAAGCCCCCCTCTTGGTAAATACCCACCTAGTCTGGGAATTTTATAAAGCACAACCACTTTGCTAATGCCTTATAATAATAAAAAAAAAAAACATACAAGCAAAGTAAAGTAGGGGCGATCAGTATTTAAAGACTTGGAATGTTGTTGGTTTGTGCAACATTGTAACAACTATCCAGTGGGACTTTAACTGGTTCTCTGGCAACAGAGGTAACCCCAGCAACCCTGTTGGTATAATTATTGTAGCTGAGAATAGCGGTATCCGCAATAACTTACATTTTGAGATGAAAATAGTTTAGGTTGTCTTCTGGTCTTTACAATACTATTTAGTTATCAACAGAAAGACGGAGCACTTGTCAGCTTCATACCTTGAAAGAGAGGCTTGGGCCCTGAGGATCCACTTGACGGCTTAGGCACTCTGCAACTACCATTCCCAGACATCTGACCGGTGGAAGAGAACTATCCAGATATAGACGAGTCCCTGAGGTCAGAGCATACAAAACTTCTATGGACAGAGGAGAACATGGAGGTAGCAGAAGGGAAGAAAACAACAACATGATGTAATAGAAAAATGCTGACACAATATTCTACCTTGTTTACACCCCATGATTTCCTGTTCCTTCATCAGACTCAAGCAGATGAAGATGGAGCGACTAATATATAACATCTGAGGGTAAGGGGAGTGTTTCATCATGCTGCCCGATGACCAAACATCCAGAAGCTCCTGCAGAACCTATCAGAAAAAAAAAATACATAAATTATCCCCTTACAGCTTATTCTTCTTATCCTATGACTGACCACCTTTACATTTCTGTACCTTTCCCCTGCACTACATTCTACTATGCAACGCACGTCCCAGACACAGGCCTGTACTCCATGTGCAATCTGCTTTCCCCTGTAAGCTACAATGAATAAGCACCCACTGTCCCAGTACACCACAATTAGGACCACTCCAAGATGGCACCACTCACCCTTCATAATCATTCATTGATACCATATGTAATCATAGAAATAAACTTAATCCATCAGCAATGCTAAAAACACGACAAACATTACATCATAGCCACATACATTTAAAAAACACATAGACCAGCCCCTAGCAGGAATACCCCAATTCATATCCAAATCCCATGACATATATATAAAAATGTCCTCCATATTAAATCCCATGACCCTCAAACTAAGGTACTAATGTGCAAGCAAGAGTGCTAATCATATACAATCTACAGCTTACTGTGAACAGAGCAAACTACCTGGAATCAGTTCCCCCCCGGTGCAAATAAGAAAGAATCCCCTCCTGCTAGGTGCAATCGATATCCTCACCCACACGTTCCGTGGCAACCACTTCACTTTATCAAGGTGCTCCTTGTGGTTTGTGGACACCGGATTGGCACGCTCTTCCCTATTGTTAACTTGTGGGGTGGTGCGGGACAATTGCACATTGTGCAGGTTGTTTTTGCTATTCCTCTTTAACCTTTAGGCCCCTTTCACATATTGTGGTTTGCGTCATGGAATAGAAATACTCCAATGTGTAGCAGACAGCAACAAAGTGTAGCCCATTAAAATAAATGAGCCCATTCAGATTAGTGCGCATGCAGCATTTTGCCCGCAGCACAACCTCAACACATTCCATTGAAGTCTATGGGCAGCACAGGTAAAGCACATGTAAGGTTACTTTACCTGTGGTGCATTGTGGTGAAAGGGCCATCCTCACCTCCAACTCCTGATCTATCACCACTCATCCCCCGCCAATGTCCCAGCCGGAAGCACTCTGGTCAGGCAATGCTGCAGCCAGCTTCCTGGGGTCCTTCAGTCCTCTTCTCCAGCAAGGACGAGTGGAAGGCCCCCCCAAGAGGTGGCTGCAGCAGTGCCTGATGGAGGAGGATGCCAGTCTGGTCCTACACTGCCGCCAGGAGTTTCTGCCACCAACTCCTCCTGGTTGTCACCGATGCCTCCAAGTGCCCCTCCAGGTGGGAAACAGGAAACAGCGGGTGGTGCAGGGGTAATGGCATGTAATGGCACAGCGCAGAACACAATTGTGTGCTGAGCTGCATCTGTGCATTTCCACCACAATAGAGGTGGAAATGTACAGTGTGAAAGGGGCCTTTACCTCCTTTCCTGAAGCCTAACTAGATTTCTCAGATTTGCACTCCACCCTCCACTCCTATCCTACTACTATATTCATGTTATGAACAATTATCTATCTGATTCATAGGTGGATATTATACAGGTATTCTATTTTACCATAAAACCACTCTATGGTTTTCTTCTCGATTCCAGGTTCTTGTTTTTTTCAAGGTGCCTTTACCAATAACCTCACTGATACAGCCCTAGCCCAATTATTTATCTGTAATGTGTCACAGAATGGGATAGTCCTGAATATATGAATTTTAATCATACCCCCTTCACAGGCCTGTGCAATATAATTCTATCTATTCTCCAAACTTCTGCTTAATTTATGGGATTGTTTAAACTGTACCTCAGACATATTTACAGCCTATGCACCCCAAGGAAGGGTCAGTCCAGTCTTAATATATATTGTGGTTCATGGGAGCAGCCATGATGGAATTACCTACGGTATCGTCCCATTGTCTTCTATTGAAATGTATAAGACAAAGCACTCCCCATCCCTTCTCCTCTCAATAGAAGACAATGGGGCTACTGCTACAGATATTACATCATGGCTTCTTCTATGAACCACAAGAATTGTTTAGACTGGACTGGCCCTTTATGTTTAATGCACTCTATTCTTTACCCACCTTAATCAGTAAGAGGCGGCGACCAGCCTCTAAAGAAAGATAGCCCAGAATGGATTGTAGCACCTCTTTCTGTAAAAGGAACATAGTTAGAACCAGAAGAGTGATAAGGTTTGCTAGATCCTTTATTACAAGCAGATGAGGAGTTTACCTTGAGACTGTATTGCTGGAAGAGCAGTTTGTGAGTGAGAATGAACTGGGTCTTTTTGTTTTTCAAAACCAGATCACCCAGCAACTGGGAGACAGCAGTAGATCTAAAGAACAACACACACACACACATATATATATATATATATATATATATAAATTTAATTGACACAAATTATACAAACAAGTGTCACACATACAATAAAAGTAACTATTGGAGATAAATGACACAAACACCAATTACACAACAGAGTGTCCAATTAAAAGAACTAAAAGCAGTGGAAAAAGCCAGGGCTGTCCTCTGCCCCCTCTGCAGTGGCAAATAAACTGTTGGCTAGAGTGATTACAGGGGACCCAAATCTAACAGGATACACAAAGCAAACAATGACTTTAAGCTAAGTTTGCAAACAGATAATTTCCTGCTTTGCGTTACTAAGCTACTGATGACCTTCCCATATTGTCCCTGGTTTTGGCGAGCATTCAGGCCTGAGGGTTGATATTTCTAAAAACACAAGCAATTAAAGTGGTCCAACACCCAGGATTTTGACTATCCTGGGTCTTGGTCCACTTCGGTGGGGCACCCCCGATCGGGGTGCCCCGCTGTGTGAAACCCCCCTGAACCCCCCGAACTCACCTCTGTCCGCGGCGACGGACAAGCCGCGTACAAGCGGCTCCTCCGCCGCCGCCTCCAGCGCGTCCCTGTTGACACGCGCGTGCCCGCGCCGGCCATTCACAGACGGCCGGCGCGGGCGCACGTCTAGAGGGGCGCGAGGGAGGCGGCGGTGGCCGGCCGAAACTAAGGTAAGGAGTTTGGGGTGTTTGGGGGGGTTTCACCTCGCGGGACATCCCGATCTCGGATGTCCCACAGGGAGGGAGGTGATCGGCCCGGGAATCTTATAGATTCCCGGGCCGATCACCGGTGGGTGTTGGTCCACTTTAAGTAATTGGCAAGTCAAAAGTTAAAAATAAATATCAGTAGCTTGCCTTACGATGAGTCACTCCAGCGCTCTTCTTCCTGCTAGGTCGGTCTACTTAGTAAGAAAATCACTTCCTCATTCAGCTTTCAGTCTCCACCCGCTGACCTGGTCCTTCATTCAGAGGTCCGAGAACAGAAACACTCCCCAATCTCCCCAGACATCCTGATTGGCTGCCTCTCTCCACATCCTACATCTTGCTTCTCCTCTGCCTTGTTCACCTCACCTACTTCTTCCCACCTCCCCTTTCCCCGCCTCACCCCTGTCCACTTCTTTGATTTAGAAACATAGTAGGTTGGTGGCAGAAGGAGACCATACTGTCCATCTAGTCTGCCCTTATGTGTATACTGTATGTTCTCTTTATCTTAGGATAGATGTGTGCTTATCCCAGGCATGTTTAAATTCAGTAACTGTTGATTTTTCAACTACCTCTGCTGGAAGTTTGTTCCAAGCATCTACTACTCTTTCTGTAAAATAATATTTTCTAACATTGCTCCTGATCTTCCCTCCGACTAGCTTCAGGTTGTGCCCCCTTGTTCTATCATTAAGCTTCTTCTTAAAAACACTTCCCTCCTGAACCTTATTCAATCCTTTCACATATTTAAAGGTCTCAATCATGTCCCCCCTCTCCCTTCTTTCCTCCAGACTGTACAAATTAAGTTCTTTAAGTCTCTCCTGATAAGTTTTAAGTTTAAGTCCTTCCACCATTTTCGTTGCCCGCCTTTGGACACATTCTATTTGAATAATGTCTTATTGCAGGTAAGGTCTCCAGAACTGCACACAGTATTCTAGCTGTGGCCTCACCAGGGCTCTATACAGCGGCATCACAACCTCCCTCTTCCTACTGGTGATGCCTCGAGCTATGCAGCCGAGCATCCTGCTTGCTTTTCCCACTGCCTGGCTACACTGTCCACTCATCTTGCAGCTATCAGTAATCAGTACCCCTAAATCTCTCTCCTCCGAGTTCCTGGATAACACAGTGAAATTTCACCTCTTCCTGCCACACCTCTGCTCCTCCTCCTCCTCAGCCCACATATAACTCGTGCCTTCAGAGTGGCAGGCCCTGGTTATGAAATAGAGCCAGTTATGGAATCTGTCCAAGACAGCTGTGGCAGGATATTTCGAATGGAGCTTACTGCCCTGTGCCACCTCCTATTAACTGAAGGGGGCAGAAAAGAGCTTCTTTTGTTTTGTTTTTTAATCAATGACCTATCTTCGGTACCATTAATGGTATAGTAAAAGTGATGCTGCCGCCGGGTATTTTACAGGGCAGATACAAAAAACATTTACATACACTTAAGATTCCAGAATGCATGATACATTGCACCTAAATTTGCTTCCAGGGCAGAAGACTGCCACAGATGAGGGGATACAAAAGAGGGCACTTACCCAGGGGCCATTTGTACAAGCCCGGTCACCACAGGCTCCATCCACCTGTCAGGAACAGATTCAAATAATCTCCAGCAAATCCTCTGCCAAATGCAGTCTGACTGAATAAGGGAAATAAGGCGAGGCAGGAGGACAGAAAACAGCTCCCCTGCAATAAAAAAAAAAGTCAGGGTGTGTGTTGGGGGGTGTTATTAGCAGGTGTATAAAAGTACATATCAATAAAGACAATTCAGATGAGTGGCCAGATTGTAATGAGGAGGAATGGGGCTTTTACATACAATTCACATTATTTAAAATAACGCTAATAACATCATTTTTTTTTTAATAAAAAGCACTGAAATTACATACGAAACATTTCAAGTTAAAGCCCAAAGACTGCTGCTGCTGCAAAAAAAAAAAACAATATATAATTTTCCTGAAAATCCCTGCAACAATCACAGTTAAACATGCATAGCGCACAATGCTGAATAATGGTCTGGCAACAGAGAGTGACAAAATCTCTAGGTAGGCAGGCACTGAAAGGAAACTCAGACCTTTGCCACAGACCTCGCCTCCCAGTTTGGCACCGATATATTAAAATTGGCCTCATCCCTGAACTTTCTCTACAGACCTTGTGATGGATGGAGGTCAGAATCAATAAAATGTATATATATGTGAACATTCCCTCTCCATTAAAAATGAATTCCTATTTACATTGTATGCTTTAGTGGCTAATAAAGGTGAATAAACCCTCAGGAAGCCTTATCAGGAAGTACGCTGCTATTAACATATTACTGTGAACAAGATGGCGCTGAGGAGCTGGACATACCTTATTTTGTCCGGCCCCCTAGGCGTCCCTAACATTCTTAAGAAAATCAGTTTTGGCTGTGATGACCAATCATTGAGCTAGTAATTAAATTTTTCCTTATATGATGATGTCCAATAGATGATGTGTGCTGTGTTTTTTTACTTATATAAAAATAAAGTGCCACTGGGCAGAGCGGCAGAAATCACTTTCCCGTGTAACATCGAGCACATACTGTTATGTCTGTGTCCTTCATTACGCGTATATTTTCACTCCATTAGATTATTTGGAAGACCGAACGTAAACAGAGAAATCTCTCTGAACCGTAGGGAACAAAAGGGGTCTGCCTACGGTTTGCTTATCAACCTCAGATCCGGGCTGCTCGGCAAGAAATGAAGCTCCTATGCTTGCACACAGCCACAGTATCTGAAGCCGCACTTCTGACTGGCCAGAGGTGTACAGCGGTTGCCAAGTTCAGCTGAGGTGCCTTATTCTGGCCCCATACTTTGCACATGCCCACCTACAGGCTAGAACACAGAAGTGCAGCACCTGGCATCAGATACTACAGCTGCTGGAGATTGATTGTCGCTGCTGGAACATGTAAAGGCAAACAGGGGGCTCCTCCGAGGTCCGCAGAGATCCAACCTTTCCCAACTAAATCATTGTAAATGACAATGTCTGTGCTGCTGCTGGAAGTCTACTTACTTTGCCGACCCTGCATGCAGACCTTCCCCAGAAGCTGAGACACAAAACTGATGGAGCAGCCCTTCCCATCTATAAAGGAGAACATTTACAGGAGTTAAACATGGAATACAAGAATACTAAAGAGACAACAGGTTAGCAGCAGTACTTATTTGTTACACAGCCACAGTGTAGATCTTCTAGATGACCGTAATACTTGCTTTAAGGGAGAGTCACTAGAAATAAGCTCCAAGCCTTTGCCTATAACTCACCTCAACAATTAGTCTCTTTTCCTTCTAAGGGTCTTTTGTATTTGTTTTTCAAGCAGAAACATGGTCAAACCACCAAATACGTTTGGTGTGTTCCACTCCAGGCTGTTGGCTCTTTTTGAATTTTATAGATCAACCAATGGGCTAGTAAGTGTCACTGGTATTGAAAAGACGCACCCCCTTCCAGAGGGTGCGTGTGTGTGTCATGGAGCATGCATCAGGATGGTCCACTTTAAGGTGGACCCAAACCCAGGATTTTGACTATCCTGAGTTTTGGTCCTTCCCCCCCAGGAGTCAGCCAGTATATTATTATTATTATTATTATTAAGTATTCTATGTACCAGCATGGTCCAGTTTACGTGGTGTTTTTAAGCATGTTTTTTTAACCTGTTTTGTGGCAAATAAAAATGTGTTCATTATTTATATAATATCCAGATGGTGTAAGTGCCCCATTTCTAGACTCTGTTTGGATGGTTCTTGTTGGACCGGGAAACAAGGTAAGTGAATGGGGCGACCTGGGGGGGGGGTGGGGTGTTTCACACAGCGGGGCATTCCGATTTTGGATGCCCTGGGGGGGGGGGGAGAAATCGATGGGCGTGGGTTTTGGTCCACTTTAAGGGCTACTCCATGTGGGTGCAGCATGGAGTAGGGCGGAAATGGGGGTGCAGCATGGAGCAGGATAGTGATGGGGGTGCAGCATGGAGCAGGGTGGGGGATAGAGGGGGGTGTAGAGCAGGGCACAGATAGGGGGTGCAGCATGAAGCAGGTTGGAGATGGGGGAGCATTGTATGAGCCTGCAGACAGAGCAGTGGGGGAAACCTAATACCAAAATCTAGGGCCCAGCCAGGCAATTATAGGAAGGTAAGTGCTGTCAGGGGGGCTGCCATATTATCCATTTGGTTCAGAATTTTCCTCCTCTAAACCCTGGGTGCATCTTATAGTGAAAAAAATACAGTAACTGACTGTTTGTGATGCTTCCCCCTCGTCTTCACCCCTCTTCCTTTAGACTGTAAGCTCGCAAGGGCCGGGCTCTCTCCGCTAGTGTATCTTGTATTCAGAATATTCATTGTTAACTCTGTAACACTGCATCTGAAATAGTATATGTACCGTATGTTTCTACCCTGTCTGTAACAACTACTCTGTACAGCACTATGGAAGATGATGGCGCTATATAAATAAATAATAATAATAATAACTGATGAATAATAGACATCACTATCCAGTAGATTCTTTAGAAGAAGAAACAGTGCAGCATCACCTCATATGCTGGATGGCCACTTACCTCTTAAAGAGACAGAAACCATCTGGAGCACTTTGAGCAAGGCATTCCCTAGACGTGGGTAGTAGTTTTTCGGATAGAACACAGGTTTATTGTGTTTTTGCAAAGCATTAGCAACGTGGTCTGGCAAGCTACAGATCTTTGCCAAGATGGCTTCATGCAAGACAGGAGTGGGCGTGGCTTCCAGCTGCTTCTCACACACCTCCCAGATAACTTCGGCCAGGGCTCCACGCTGCAGGAACTTCTCCAGAACGTGAACACAGCGATCTAGGCAAACACAGGGCCTGTAAAAGAGAAGCAAAAGCATAAAGAAAGAAATTGCCTTTAAAGAGGAATTTTGGAGGCACTGGAGTTGAAAAGACTCCTGGGCCGTCCGAGTTCCTGTCCACAGCATGACCCCCCCCCCCCCAGATGCCCAGATCCACTCCCTTCTCCTTTTCCACCACTAGCTATGCGCGCGTCTGGCCTTTCTGAATGAATGCTTAGCCGTCCAGGGGGCCATGTGACAGGGAGCGCACTGATCGACTGCGCGGCACGCTACGCAAATCAGCGCACTTGCTCTGGCCCAAGTCTGCGAAGTGGGAGCGGAAGGAAGTGTGTATGAGGTGGGGGGGGGGGGGGGGAATACACACAGCAGGCCATCCCAATTTGGGATGCCACCGCACACAGGACAAACACAAGGGAAAGTGAAATTCCTGTGTGTTGTTCCTCTTTAAAAGACCACTGTAGAACAGTGTTCAAAATTATTATGCAAATCTAATTTAAATCGTTCAAAAATAAATATCAGTAGCTTAACTTTCATGGCGTCCCTCCAGCTCTCGCCTTCCTGCTATGCCAGTCTGCTTAGTAAATCACTTCATTCTGCTTTCAGTCTCCACCCCGCTGACCTGGACCTTCAATCACTCTTTAGTGGACCGAGAACAGAAACCCCACCCACTTCCTCCCCAGACGTCCTGATTGGCCGCCTGTCCCTGCAGCTATGAAACCCCACCCTCCTTTCTTTTTCGTGGATGTGCACAGCTCTCAGCGTTCAGACGTCTGGCAGCAAAAAGCAGCCTTCCCATGCCCATCACCCTATATTCTTGCGTATGCCTCTGTTTGCCAGCCTTGCCACAGGCCAGACACCCACCCCCCTTCATCCGACTACACTACACAGGCTGCAAGCAATCTCAGTCTGCACCATGTCTCTCACCCCAATGATCTGCTCTGACAGTTTGCAGATCTCAGTCTTCTTACATCGCTGTTGCCACACCCACTGTTTCTCCATATTTTTCCCTGCATCTCCAATGTTCTAATATTTATACCAATAACTTAGAAACTACATGGTCTTTTTGAAAAGAAGTTTAGGACAGCCTTTAGTATGACTTTAATAGAGGTATAGTATAACTTCATATAGATGTACAGTTTTAGGGGATAAAAACCTGATTTATCCTCTACCCTGTTTCGGCAGATTTTTATTTTAGAAAAAATTTGTGCACAAGCGAGAATTTCTCAGCTTTTTTTTCTCTTATGCAGGAAACACACACAAATGCATGGATTCCTCACATTAAAATAACAAAAATAAAATCTCTTATATGGAAGTGTTTATTTTTTTCAGGGGGGGGGGGGCAAAAGAGCTTTTTTGTGCAGTCGGCTTCAACAACTGGCAAGCTTTTTTCATTGAAAAAATACCATTTTGTGAATACTCACCTTGTAAAATTGGTATTATAAGTATGTCACACACCCCGCTTCAAGATATTCATAACCTGTGGTATACTGACCTGAAGAGGGCGATCTGCAGAGATGATTGGAGGAAAGTAAGCCCCTCCCGGTCCATAAATACCTGGGACCTCCCACTCATTACCCAGTATAAAGAAAGCAGTAAGGTAAGGGACCAGGAAGAGACAAACATAAGTCATAACAACGCAAAGTTCACAATATGAAGGATGCAGAATCCAAAAGGGCGGGTTGAAGCGGGGTGTGTGACATACTTATAATACCCATTTTACAAGGTGAGTATTCACAAAATGGTATTATTCTAAGTATGTCACACACCCCGCTTCAAGATATTCATAACCTGTGGGACATCCAAAAGCAGTGTCCATAAGGGGTGGGGATCCAAACAAGGTATACAGCACAACTACTGCAGCCTGCAGAACTTTGCGGCCAAAAACAGCATCCGCTGAGGCCCGAACATCAACCTTGTAAAACTTGGAAAAAGTGTGAACAGAAGACCAGGTAGCGGCCTTGCAAACTTGTTCAACAGAGGCCTGGTGCTGAAAAGCCCAGGAAGCTCCAACCGCACGAGTAGAATGAGCTGTAACACGAAAGGGAGGATCTCTCCCCTTAGCAGAATAGGCCCCGACAATGGCCTGACGAATCCACCTGCTGATGGTAGACTTTGTGGGTGCTAGACCCTTCTTGGGCCCAAATGGCACCACGAAAAATGCATCAGTCTTGCGAAAGGCAGACGTTACCACCAAATAATACTTCACAACCCGAACCACATCCAAAGAATGCAGGACCCTCTCCTTGTCATTGCTGGGATTAGGACACAGAGAGGGCAGAACAATATCCTGATTTAAATGAAAGGACGAAACCACCTTAGGAAGGAAGTCCGTCTTAAAACGGAAAACCACTTTGTCCTGATGTCTTTCAAAATATGGGGCTTGGATAGACAGAGCCGCCAACTCAGAAACACGTCTAACGGAAGTGATAGCTACCAAAAAGGCTACCTTCTGCGTAAGGGAAGACAAAGGAATATCATGTAAAGGCTCAAAGGGGGGACCCTGAAGTGCAGAAAGAACCAAGTTCAAATCCCAAACTGGAATCAGAGGCTTCCTAGGAGGCCACACATGTGTAACCCCCTGGAAAAAGGTTTTAATCAAAGGATGAAGCGCAAAAGGCTTTTGGAAAAACACCGCCAGGGCAGACACCTGTCCCTTCAGAGTACTGAGTTGGAGCCCTAGGTCCAGACCATGTTGCAAGAACTCCAAAATTCTAGAAATAGAGAATTCCCTACAAGGGAAGGCCCTGGTTTCACACCAATCAATATAAGACCTCCAAGTCCTATAGTACACAGACGATGAGGACCTTTTCCTAGCACTAATAAGAGTCCGAATCACAGCATCCGAAAGACCTTCCTCCTTCAAGATGGAGGTTTCAGCAGCCACGCCGTCAAAGCCAGCGTTGGTAAATTGGGGTAACGAAGATGACCCTGTGTGAGTAGATCTGGCAGCAGGGGCAGAACGAACTGATCTTCTGCCAACCTTACCACGTCTGCGAACCAGACCTGTCTTGGCCACCTTGGAGCCACTAGGATTGCTGGTGCTCTCTCCAGAGCAAGCTTGCGCACTACTCTGGCCACCATGGGAAACGGAGGGAACAGGTACAGAAACCCCAGATCCCTCCAGTTCAGAGACATGGCATCCGTCGCAAGGGCCAGAGGATCCTTCGCCAGAGACACAAATGACGGAAGTTTGTGATTGTGACGGGAGGCAAAGAGGTCCACCGCCGGTGACCCCCACCTGCGACAAATTGAGTGAAAAACCTTGGGATTGAGAGACCACTCCCCTTTGCGGGCTGACAGCCTGCTCAGAGAGTCCGCCTCCGCATTCTCCACTCCCGGGATGTAAACTGCCGAGATGCACGGGACATGGCTCTCCGCCCAGTCCAGAATCAGAGACACTTCCTTGAGGGCATTCCTGCTGCGGGTGCCTCCCTGGTGATTGATGTAGGCCACCGGCGTCCGATTGTCCGACCGGACCTGGACCGGCAAACCTCGCAGTTGATGAGTTAAATGACAAAGAACCATCCTGATGGCCCTCAATTCCAGAACATTGATAGGCTCGTGGGCTTCCAGGGGACCCCACAAACCCTGAAATTGCAGATCCTTCCAGAAGCCCCCCCATCCCGAGAGGCTGGCATCCGTGGTGACTATCTCCCACTGGGGAGTCCGAAAGGATCTGCCCTTCAGCAGGTTGGTTGAGTTCAGCCACCACTGAAGCGAGCGGCGAACCCGGGGGGACATCTGAAAGAATTGATCCAGCGACTGAGGAGACCTGTTCCAGACCGACAACAGATGGAGCTGTAGTGTCCTTGTGTGAAACTGAGCAAAGGGAACTGCCTCGAAGGAGGCCACCATCAAACCCACCAGTCTCATCCCTAGCCGGATGGACGGTCGAGGAATGGACATAAGCGACCGAACCAACTCCTGAATCAGAAGAACCTTGGACTGAGGAAGGAACACTCTGGCCTGATCTGTATCCAGAGACATCCCCAGAAAGGATATTAACCTGGACGGGTGAAGGGAGGACTTGGGGTAGTTGATCACCCAGCCGAACCTCTCCAGAGTGGATAGAACCGTCCTGGTGTCCAATTCCGCTTGGCTGAATGACGATGCCAATATGAGGAGATCGTCCAGATATGGCACTATGCGAATTCCTTGAGCTCTGAGAAGAGCCATTACCCCAGCAAGTACCTTGGTGAAAACCCTTGGAGCTGTGGTGAGACCGAAGGGAAGAGCTACAAATTGGAAGTGCCGATCCTCCAGAGCGAACCTTAGGAACCTCTGGTGCGCGGGAAAAATGGGAACATGGAGGTAAGCGTCCTAGATATCTATGGACGTCATAAAGTCCCCCTGACGAAGAGAGTGGATAGCGGAACGCAACGTTTCCATGCAAAATTTTCGCAGCCTGACGAATTTGTTGAGAATCTTTAGGTCCAGGATGGGCCGCACGGAGCCATCCTTTTTGGGAACCGTGAACAGATTTGAGTAAAAACCCAGACCCCGTTCTAATGGGGGTACTGGGCAAATGACCGCCATTTCTAGAAGACTCGATACCGCCGCCCGGAGCAGCAATGCAGCCTGTACGTCCGGGGACACCCGAGACCTGAGGAAACGCGGGGACCGGGGGGGGGGGGGGCGGGACTCGAACTCCAGCATGTAACCGGAAGACACCACTTCCCTGATCCATCTGTCCGAGACCTCCCGAATCCAGACTTGGGAGAAGTGTCACAGCCGTCCCCCCACCCGCGCGGGAGGGCGCCCCCTCATTGTTGAGCGGGCTTGGGTTTTGAACCCCAACTGTATCCTGAACGGGCACGACCTCTGCCCCTGTTCCAGGAGTCTCCTCTTGTAGAAGGGAAGGCAAAACCTCTTCCCGCTCTAGCTCCCCGAAAGGAAGGGGTGAAGGAAGCCGCCCCTCGAAAGGGGCGACGTTGCTTCCTACGTTGAGGTAATTTTCCACCTTTAGCTACAGAGTCCAATTTTTCTCCAAAAAGCCTTAGACCAACAAAGGGATGAGACGTCAGAGACTTCTTAGACCCAAAATCGGCCGCCCACTGGCACAACCAAATTGAACGCCTAATGGTAACCATAAGAGCAGAGGCCCTGCTGTTCATCATCAATGAATCATCCAGAGCAGTTAAAATGAAGGAAAGAAAAACCTCGCAACGTTTCAGTCCAAGAAATTCATCACTGTCCGGATCCAAGCCGGACGAGGATAGTAAATCCCTGACCACCTTTCTAGTAGCCACCACCAACAGTGATGAGGCACAAACTGGCCGTATAGCTGCCCCAATACTGGCAAAACCATGACAAGCCATCTGGTCAATGCGTTTATCCTCACCATCCTTGAGGGAGGAACAATCAGGGTTATTCAAAACGGCAGAGTTGGATAACCCCAAAATTGGGGCGTCCACTTCGGGGGGGGGGGGGAGCCCAGCGCTTAACCGTGTCCGCAGGGAAAGGATACCTTCTATCCCAACTCTGAGGAATGCCTGGAAGCCGAGCTGGCCTCTCCCATTCCTTGGAAATAATATTATCAAAATGCTTTTGATTAGGAAATTCTAAGCGCGGTCTGGATTCCTCATAAAACTCCCCTTGTTGTTGAGGGGCCTCCGCCGGAGGCGAGATAGCCAAAACCTCAAACATCTGAGTCAAAACATTAGGGGTGTCCGAGGAACCTCCTGACCCCCGATCAGAATCAGCGCCAACAATTTGTTGATCCTCGGAATTATCCGAATCCTCAAACACCTCCCCTTCCTCTGGAGGGGAATAATCTGACCAATCCAGATCATCCGTATCATCATATTCATAATGAGAAACCGTAGACAAATGTTTTCTCTTAGCCGGCGCCTTCTTAGCTACCGTAGAGGAAATACATTTTTCAATACTGGCCAATCTGGCACATACATCAGATTGCGACTGCCCCCCCACGGTAACATCGCATGGAGCACGGGTTAAAATGGGAGGGGGAGAGGATGAAGCCGGCGGTGCTGACCCAGAAGCCTGGGGTCCTGACTGCCGCGTAATAGTCTGTTGTGCACAAGATATACATAAAAAGAAATCATCCCCAGTTAGGGATACCCCACACCCCAAACACTTCCGAGATTGTCCCGAGGGGAGCCCGGATTCCTGGGATGCCTCCATAAGGTGAACTTAATGAGTCTCTATGACAGAGGGAATTACGCTATGAAGCAACCCGGGATGCCCTTATAGTGTCCTTTTTTAAATGGGAGGAATTTTGTAGGAAAGAAACCCAGTGAAAGTACCCAGGGACTTAGGACCAGGAGAAACCCCCTTATAACAATTCCATGAAGAATTCACCTAAAACACAGACAAAAATTAATTAGAAGCCAGAAGCTATGTTGAATACTAATAGAATGATCAAAAGGCCCACAGGGCCACTCACAGAACCTCTGGACCAGACCAGGACCCGGCAGTATGCAGCCCAGTTGCGTGAGGTAACTGTAAGGGCAGCGCAGCAGAGTGAGAGACGGAGAAGAGGGGCGTGGCCTGCGCGGATCGCGCGCTTTACCGGCCCCGCCCCCCTAGAGATAGAACAGATAGGAGCCAAAGCTCCTCAGCGGTGCCCGGGAAAGATAGGGGGCGGGCCGCGGCGACGCGCCGCAAGTCCGGCTCCGCCCCCAATGACATAGCGCGTGAGGGGAGAAAACTCCCCTCCGCTGACACATAACCCGCCGGAGACGCGGGGACCCGCGGCTCCTCACAGCGCACCTGAGACCGGCAGCGGCCCGCTGCCTGCGAGCCGCTGCCCGGCTAGTGATACAGGGCGCGGGCCGCGGCCTCTGCAAGAGGCCCGGTCCCGCCCCTGACAGAAGAGCGTGAGGGGAGAGCCCCTCCCCTCCGCCTTCTGAGGTAAAATACAGCAATAGCCGCCGCGGTGTCTATTATTAACAATGTTGCAAATGAAAAAGTTATATTAAAAACAGACACACATTAAAATAAAGAGCAGTGTAACCAAATCATTGAGGGATTATTCCTATACGTTCCTCAGAATTAAGAAAGGAGAACCCCCAGCCCAACTATGAGGGAGGGGGTAAATGAGGGAAATTATTGAGGGAAAATTTTTAAGGACAGGGCATCCCAAACCGGGGTCACCAACCAGGCATAACCGCCTACCCTCTAAACAGGGTCTCGCGGCGGAGCCTAGCTCCTAAGCACGTGTGTGCTAAAGTACCATCACCCGGACCGCAGTCAAAACTGAGGAGGCATGTAAATATTAAATATATTAAATAGGGTTTATAAGTCCGAGCGGGAATAAAATAATATAGGCCGGGGGTAGACCCGGCTACCTTGGAAAAACCCCCTTGCAAGGAGGAGAGATCATCTTCTGCTTGCTCGCCGTCCTGCAGAGATGAAGACTGGGTAATGAGTGGGAGGTCCCAGGTATTTATGGACCGGGAGGGGCTTACTTTCCTCCAATCATCTCTGCAGATCGCCCTCTTCAGGTCAGTATACCACAGGTTATGAATATCTTGAAGCGGGGTGTGTGACATACTTAGAATAAATCCATGCTGCATACACCAACATGTTTTGTTTCAACCAGCTTCAAGGTCAGGGGAATGGCAAGCCACCTGCCCAACATCCCGGCCACATGGTCGCCACTGATTTTAGAGGCTGATTGGAGTCCAGATTACATGACCACCAGCACCCAAGCACAGGGCCACATTTCGTCAGGGAATGAAAAGCCAGTAAAAATATCTTGGGCTAGCATGGATGTATAGGGGTCCACCAACATTTGTTCCAGATAACACATATATACGGTATTTTCTGTTACATTAAAAACAACTTTCAGGCAAAAGAGAAAAAAAAAAATAAAAAAACTATACTCCCCTTTTCTCCCACACAGACCATCGCTCCTAGTCTGGGCAGCAGCGCTCAACTGGAAGACTTCATCCATGTCCCTTGCCGCCCCGGCACCTCGGCTTCTCTTCCTGTCTTGCTCAGATGCCCCCGCCATCAGTGCGATGAGCTACCAAGCCCCCTCCATTCACTGCAATGGAGGGGGCATAGTAGCCCACCATGACTGATGGCGGAGGTGTCGCTATGTCGGAGCAAGACAGGAAGAGAAGCCTGACAAAAGAGTGATGCTGCGTGAGGTGACGGGTGGCAAGGAACCTGCATCTGGCCTTTCAGGTGAATGCTGCTGCCCAGACTAGGAGCAATGGTCTGCGTGGGAGAAAAGGCAAGTATAGTTTTTTTTTTGATTGAAAATGTACTTTAACTTTTTGTCTCGTACCATACTGGAAATAAGGCTAAACCCCCCCAATTAAAATTGCAAACAAAAATTCAAGGCATTGTGGGGCATTGAAAATGTGCCAGTAGTAATGGGTCTTTATGTAAGGATAATGTGCACATATGACCAATGTATGCTTGTGCACACAGATGAATTTGTGCTCCGAATATTACCCATCCGTGTAGTGACACAAACTACTGAACTTATTTCAGTCATGTCCCAGCTGGCAACCTTTCGGTCACAAGTCAATTTCCTTACTACTAGGCCATGACAAGTGGTCCTGTAAGTTAGGCAAAGAGGCCTCTTAGCCTAATTTACATTTACCTGCCTCCTAATTGCAGCAGTGACATTATGGAGCTCTACACTAAAAAGTGTTTTAAGGCAGAAGGGGATCCAAATTCCTCCCCCATGACCATAGTCATTTAGGGCCTTTTTCCTTTTACAGTCACCTGTCAGTTTCATGCCATACCCATATGACCAACCTACATTTGTCCTAGACTGTCCATCAGCACCAGAAAGGCCTGGTCTGCTGGTCCATCCAGAAAGAAACTGTCCCACAGGTCCAAATTCTCAGATGAGAGTAGATCCATCCAATAGGGACCCATCTGGGCTACCAAGAACCTAAGGAAGGGAGTGTAATGAGTCCTTTGGAACTCTGCAATCTCCTGGGCAGATGCCGGATTCTCGCCTTGTCCAAGGAAACGTTTACTGCTAATAAGCAATTCCACAAGTCTGTCTCCATCACGGATGTTGGACAAGTCGTTGAAGGCCTGGTGGACCGCCGAGCGCACAGACAGAATATCCTGATCCATGACAGATAGACTCCCCTCCCTGCAACATGATGGAGACACCATTGTACATCATATATTGTATAGTACATATCTACACATTTATCTTGTGGCATCTGTGTGTGAAACCCCCAAAAGTTGTTGGCGCTGTTGTCTTACAGCAATAATACCAGAGACACTACTTGGTGGTCTAGACCGGGGGTCCTCAACCTTTTTATGCAAAGCACCCCCTAGCAACAAACAATTACTACCAAGTACCCCCAATGAGGAGCTCAATTATTAACGTAATGTCTACCTGTTGGGGCACCCCTGAACATTGCTGCATACCCCTGGTTGATAAACACTGCTCTGTTCTGTGGTACACATACCCCAGGGGGTACTTGGCAATGTTCGAAGGTGCACCAACAACGGGGTCTAACAGGTCTGGTATATTATTTTAACAGTAAAACATTATTCCTTCTTATGTCAAAAAGTGCCACAAGGCCCATGATGTACTTATTTTGGTAACATTAGTAATTGATCTCCTCCTTGGGGGTATTTGTGTATGATTGCTTGTCACTAGGGGAGGTAGAGGAGAAAAAAAAAAAAGGTGCTCAACTGGCCTGCATGTAAATGGGGTCCCTGGCTGGGAGCTCCACAAAACCTCCATAGTCACTAGGGGTACTTGACGTAAAAAGGTTGAAAACCACTGCTCTAGACTATTACAGGGGACCATGGTCAACTTCTGGATTCTATCTCAGGTTTTTTTTCCTTGTCACCCGGGCATCCCAATTTGGAATCCCTTCCTGTGTGAACCCCCCCCAGATTGTCTGGCAAATCTTACCATTTCCCAGTCCAATGGTGCATCCACAGACTATTGTCCAATTAGAGCCATTTGCCGCCCATTTTAAGTGTTTGGCAAACAGCTCTGTTTACAGTAATCTGCATATTAAAGCAGCCGCATCCCCAGCAGCGGGCGCCCTCCCCCCTTGGCGAGGGAGCCAAGAAGCAGGTGAATTGTGCAGCGCCCCAGAGGGGGTAGGGTCACACAATGGGGCATCCCACCTTGGGCACCCTAAGCAATAACAAGTTGTTAAGCAAAGGTAATTATAGCTATGCCAATAGCTCTACAGTAGAGGTTATATTGTGGCACCGCAGGTGGCAAGACTGTCTGTTTTGTAAGGTGCAGTGGGATCCCCCATCCAAGATCCTCCACAATAATAGGTGCATTGGCATCCCCCATCTCGGATCTCCCAGAATAGGGGGAGAGGATCCTCCATCCCAGATCCCCCACAATAATAAGTCCAGTGGGATCTCCCAGGCCAGATTCTGCACAATTGAAGGTGCAGGGGGATCCGCAGCAGCAATAGGCGCAGGGGGGGATCCGCTGCAGCAATAGGCGCAGGGGGGATCCGCCGCAGCAATAGGCGCAGGGGGATCCGCCGCAGCAATAGGCGCAGGGGGGGATCCGCCGCAGCAATAGGCGCAGGGGGGGATCCGCTGCAGCAATAGGCGCAGGGGGGATCCGCCGCAGCAATAGGCGCAGGGGGGGATCCGCCGCAGCAATAGGCGCAGGGGGGATCCGCCGCAGCAATAGGCGCAGGGGGGATCCGCCGCAGCAATAGGCGCAGGGGGGGATCCGCCGCAGCAATAGGCGCAGGGGGGGATCCGCCGCAGCAATAGGCGCAGGGGGGGATCCGCCGCAGCAATAGGCGCAGGGGGGGATCCGCCGCAGCAATAGGCGCAGGGGGGGATCCGCCGCAGCAATAGGCGCAGGGGGGGATCCGCCGCAGCAATAGGCGCAGGGGGGGATCCGCCGCAGCAATAGGCGCAGGGGGGGATCCGCCGCAGCAATAGGCGCAGGGGGGGATCCGCCGCAGCAATAGGCGCAGGGGGGGATCCGCCGCAGCAATAGGCGCAGGGGGGGATCCGCCGCAGCAATAGGCGCAGGGGGGGATCCGCCGCAGCAATAGGCGCAGGGGGGGATCCGCCGCAGCAATAGGCGCAGGGGGGGATCCGCCGCAGCAATAGGCGCAGGGGGGGATCCGCCGCAGCAATAGGCGCAGGGGGGGGATCCGCCGCAGCAATAGGCGCAGGGGGGGATCCGCCGCAGCAATAGGCGCAGGGGGGGGGATCCGCCGCAGCAATAGGCGCAGGGGGGGATCCCCCGCAGCAATAGGCACAGGGGGGGATCCCCCGCAGCAATAGGCACAGGGGGGGATCCCACGCAGCAATAGGCACAGGGGAGGATCCCACGCAGCAATAGGCACAGGGGAGGATCCCACGCAGCAATAGGCACAGGGGAGGATCCCACGCAGCAATAGGCACAGGGGAGGATCCCACGCAGCAATAGGCACAGGGGAGGATCCCACGCAGCAATAGGCACAGGGGAGGATCCCACGCAGCAATAGGCACAGGGGAGGATCCCACGCAGCAATAGGCGCAGGGGAGGATCCCACGCAGCAATAGACGCAGAGGGAGATCCCACGCAGCAATAGGCACAGGGGAGGATCCCACGCAGCAATAGGCACAGGGGAGGATCCCACGCAGCAATAGGCGCAGGGGAGGATCCCACGCAGCAATAGGCGCAGGGGAGGATCCCACGCAGCAATAGACGCAGGGGGAGATCCCACGCAGCAATAGGCGCAGGGGGGGATCCCACGCAGCAATAGGCGCAGGGGGGGATCCCACGCAGCAATAGGCGCAGGGGGGGATCCCACGCAGCAATAGGCGCAGGGGGGGATCCCACGCAGCAATAGGCGCAGGGGGGATCCCACGCAGCAATAGGCGCAGGGGGGGATCCCACGCAGCAATAGGCGCAGGGGGGGATCCCACGCAGCAATAGGCGCAGGGGGGGATCCCACGCAGCAATAGGCGCAGGGGGGGATCCCACGCAGCAATAGGCGCAGGGGGGGATCCCACGCAGCAATAGGCGCAGGGGGGGATCCCACGCAGCAATAGGCGCAGGGGGGGATCCCACGCAGCAATAGGCGCAGGGGGGGATCCCACGCAGCAATAGGCACAGGGGAGGATCCCACGCAGCAATAGGCACATGGGAGGATGCCACGCAGCAATAGGCACAGGGGGGATCCCACGCAGCAATAGGCACAGGGGGGATCCCACGCAGCAATAGGCGCAGGGGGATCCCCCACCCCAGATCCTCCAAAGAGTAGGTGGGCACCCCCTATCTCCAAATACTGCTGTCCTCATTGTAGCTTTCTCTGAGAAGAAACAGTAAGCAGCAGAAATCTTCCTGGGCTAAGCGCAGGAACATAGAAAAGTCACCTTGTTGTAATGACTTACTGTAGGTTGTTTTTTTTACTATACTTAATATGCAACGAGCTCCCGGGTGGTCGGTAGTTGTGTCAGTGTCCGTTCTCCCAGCGTGGTGGCGAACCTCTTTTTGTCAGTCAGTGATAGCGCTGCGGAACCAACTATGTTTTCACATGTTTAACCTCAGGACAAGCTAAGCGGTGCACAGCCGGATGTGACGTCACGCGCCGTGTCACTATGGCTGCTGTGGCCATCCAGGAAGTATAGAGGTGGCAAGAAGCAATTACGGCGGAGCCGGCTTGTATGTATCTATGGTCTTGCTAGAAGGGGGATTAATTTTGCAGCATCGGAAGTTCCCCCCCACCTGTCACGTGACAAAGAGGGGGAACAGAAGTGTGCTGCACATCACAGGCTGGCTCAAGTAAGAGGAGAGCTGCCTCCTGTCCCCCCAACCAATATTAGTGTGTCCCTCCCAGCCTCCTCCATTGTGATGATTGTCTCGGCCCTCGCCCCCTTTTCCTTGCTGCTGCACTACCTTTGCATTTAATTTTGTTAAAGGAAAATACGTCCATCATGTGCTTCTAGCCAAGTTTGGGATGCCCTGGTGCTGGCATTTTACTATCTTAGGTTTTGGTACATAACCTGGGGGCATCCCAATTTAGGTTGCACCACTGTTTAAAACCCTGCTGGTTAGTCGATATACATAGCTCGCTAGTGGTCCCACCATGCAGGCACAGCTCTGCTCCAATCAGCTTCTTTGGCCGTGCGTGTGGATGAAAGAAGCTGAATGAGAGCTGGGCAGGCTGATTCATTACTGACGCCAGGTAGCGACAGATGAGCGTCTGTAGAGCGGATTTCAGAGCGACCGCTAGTAGTCGCTGTGCTCGGCCATGGATCATTGTTTCAGAGCGCTTCAGCCGCTGTCCGGTATTGATGAATATGATATGCGATTCGCTATACTACGCTGTATGTGAGCGCTCAGTGCGACTGGCTGACACCACATTCATCAAAAAAACAGCCACAAACATCGCCGGCGCTCAAAATTATGTAATTGTAGCCCATAGCGCCAGAGGCTGTGTGATTAAAGGCTGTTTGTACATGTATCCACTAATAACAAAGCGAAAACATATGGAATTACATTGTTATTACATTGTAACATGAACACTTTAATATCAGACATGTAAGGACAATTCTGCATAAAAATATTATTAATCAAAATAAATCTCAAAAATGTAATTTTCTAGCCCAGAATACATATCAGAAGGTTTGTGTTTTTTTTTTTGTTTTTTTTTAGGGAAAAAAAATTGGGATCAGGAAAGGGATTTAAGGATCTTCCATAGAAATGTATGGGAGAGCGTCAGGTAGCGAGAGGTAAGATGTGGCACTCTGCAAGGCTGAACGCCGGCGCTGTACGCTGTGGCTGGGATAATGATGAATCGGATGCTACATGGCGTTGTTCTAGTCGCTCTACAGATTCGGCTTCATAAATGTGTAATTGCGTGCCGTGTCCGGCGTTCACCTGACGCTACCTGCCGCTGTACAGGCACTACCTGGCACTATCCCTTCATGAATAAGGCCCTTAGTTGCTTTGGCAAAAATCGGTGGCACCCCCTGCATCCCTTTATGGCTGTGGGCATCGATGTAGAGAGATGCTGGCACCATCTGCACATGCGCAGTGGGATCACCAGCAGAGAAAGTATATTGGGTGGGTCACACAACAGGGATGCGTGTTCAACCAGACCAGTTTTGGTCCTCCTTTAAGCGGAAAAAAACCTTTGCTGTGCAGCCCTGAAGTCCAGGGCCAGCTGCTGGCCTCTTCCTTGGGTCATTCCAAATCGAGATGCTGCAGCGCAGTATTAACCCCTCCCCCGGCCGGTTGCATCCCCAGCATCTCTGGGCTAAGGTACGCTCCCACGTCCAGCCAATCAGATAAGCTAGCTTGGAGCGCTCCTGTGTCTAAAGGGAAACTGGGGATGCATCCACTCCCTGTTTCCAGGCTCTGACTAAACAGAGCTGTATGCTGGGCATTGTTTGCATGAGAGCCGGTGCATGTGCCGTGTGAACGGAAACAGGTAAGTTTGTATGGAAGATTAGGGGAGTTTCACAGGGAGTTGTTCCGCTTTAAAGTTATTGGGCTGGCAGCTTGTGCACAGAGCAGCGGGGGGGGGGGGGGGGGTCTGTCCCCCACAGCTCTTCTGTGCAGGTCCAGTGTTTCCGAGCAATTCAACCAAAAAAAAAACTTTTTGGAGTAGGTGCACACATCAACACCACATTTTATGATTGCAAAATCAAGTGTTTAGTTATTCAGTGCAAAAAAATAATTACATACATATATACATTTATACATCTCCTTTGTACAATTCTTATATTAAAGTATCACCTTTCAAAAAGATTCCCAGATGCCTAGTACATCTTAGTCAATGTCCCATAGTAATTTGGCAATGTAATTCAAAGTTCATTAGTGTATATATATATTGTAGACATGTCACTGGAGAAGTGATCGAGGGGGTGTACATTTCACCTAGGTTACTACGCTGGGTGAGATGGTAAGTCCAGGATTGATTTGTTTCCCAGCAGTGATATGCTGCTGAGGTGTTGTTTAATTTTGCCGGGCCTGGATTTATATGGAATGGCAGGTAGGTTTGGTAGAGGGACCTGTCATTCCACACCTCCCCGATCCAGTTTGGGTTTTGAATCAGGTGAGCCCTGATCCTAATTAGCCTGGGAGGTAAAAGCTCTGCAGAGACTGCAGGCTATTGCTCTCTCAGCCTGAAATGAACAGCCTGTGTGTGTGTGTGTGTGTGAAGGAAGCTGTGAACGCAGCCACTGCTGGAGCTAAAAACTCACCCTGCGATGTCCAGGCGAACGCTGTGTTTTAAAAGTGTCAGCTAGGTGAGAAGAACCTGCTAGTAAGCGCCCAGACGGGCTAGGTCTTTATTTTGTTTTGTACACTAAAGAAGCACGCTGCTGCTGTATGTTTTGTTTACTGGACTGTTTATGCCATGAATAAACGCCAAGACCTGCTTTATAACACCTAAGTCTGTCGTGAACTGTGTCCAAACACACCATCCCCCGGGAAGATCCCTACAATTGGTGCTGCGGAGCGGGCAAAACGGTTGCTAGGGGCAACGGTGTGGACAGACTTGGCTACAGCTGCTTATGTCTTGGGTGAAAGCTGCAACTACACTCCAAGAACAGTCGGGCAACATGGAGGAGATGCTGAAGCAGTTTATGCAAGTAAGTTTGCAACAACAACAAGCTCAGATAGAGGCCAACAGACGACATGAACAGACCATGGCTGCCCAACAACAACTTATTGAACACCTGATAGCAAAACAAGAGGCGCCTGTGGTTGCCAACCCCCAGTCAGTGGTGCGAGCCGCTCCAGAGACTTTTGATGTGAAAAGAGCTGTGCAGCGAGCGCTGCAAAAGATGACTGCTGAGGACGATGTTGAGGCCTACCTAACTGTGTTTGAGCGTGTGGCTGAGCGAGAGAAGTTACCAGTCGCTGAGTGGGCAGAGGTAATTGCGCCCTATTTAACAGGGGAACCTCAAAAGGCCTACTATGACCTCAGTGAGCAAGAGGTTAAGGACTATACTCGGCTAAAAGCGGAGATACTTGCCCGACTAGGCGTTACTACTGCGGTCCGTGCCAGAAGGGTACGCAACTGGAGCTACAGTTTGGACAAATCGGCGAGGTCCCAGATGTATGACCTGATCCATTTGGCGAGGAAGTGGTTGGAGCCAGACACTTCTACTCCTGCACAGATCCTAGAGAGGGTTGTGATGGACCGCTACCTCCGAGCACTTCCTGCTGACCTGCAACGCTGGGTGGGACAAGGTGACCCTAAGAATGCAAACGAACTTGTCAACCTTGTGGAGAGATTCCAGGCGACTGAGGACTACCTCCGTGATGTTTCTGCAGCATCCTCACCTCCCCGGAGTGCCAGATCTGTGCCTTCAGCTGGTAAGAGACTTCCATCTATTGGGGGAGTGTGGAGGGGTGCTGAGGGAGGAAGAAGGGCTCAAGTGGTGTCTCAGGGGCAAAAGACTGGAGATGGTCCCGGGTGGCTAAGTAGCCCTAAAAAGGACTCCTTGCCAAGGAGAACAGGCTCTATCCAGTGCTGGAGATGCCATGAGACGGGACACGTGTCTGCCCATTGCCCTCTTACCACTGAGCCCATGGACTGTGAGGTTAGTCGGCGTCAGTCGCTATTTGCGGAACCATCTTGCGTTGCAGTTCCTGGACTAGAGACTGAACCGCAAATCTGCGACATTACAATTAATGACTTTCCTGTTAAGGCGTTGCTGGACTCAGGAAGCCTCGTAACCTTGGTGCATGCCAGCCTGGTGGCTGGGGACTTTGAGTGTAAAAAGCATATGAGTGTCGTTTGTATACATGGGGATACAAAAGTGTACCCTATAGTGCTGGCTGAAGTCGGGACTAAACAAGGCACCGTACAATATGAAGTGGGTGTGGTTAAAAATCTCATGCACAACGTAATACTGGGGCGCGATTTTCCACTATTCTGGGCTCTCTGGGGAAAAAGAAAATCCCCCGAAAGGAGTGAGGATACTCCCAAGGTTGTTGCGTTACCCCCTGTAAATGATAAAATTGTGCAGGATGAAAATAATTGTTTTCCTTTGCAGGTCCTGGCTGGAGAGGAGGAGGCTCCTCCCACTGAGCAAAATATACCAGACTTAGAGGTGTCTAGGGATAATTTTGGGACTGCACAGTTACAGGACCCCACTCTCAAAAATGCGAGAGAGCAGGTTGCTGTCATGAATGGGGTACCTCAGGAACCAGATGCTGAGAAAAGATTTCCACATTTTTCTGTGACTAATTATCTTTTCTATAGAGTCACTAAGGTTAAGGATGAGGTTGTGGAACAGCTTCTGGTGCCTAAGCCGTACCGGCGTCAGGTGCTGGACATGGCACATAACCATGTTCTTGGGGGACACTTGGGGACTGACAAAACGCAGGAGAGGGTTCTCCAGAGGTTCTACTGGCCGGCGATATATGGTGATATTAAAAAGTACTGCGAGTCGTGCCCCACATGTCAGCTTAGTGCCCCAGTGTCACATTTTCGCAGTCCTTTGGTTTCGCTCCCTATTATAGAGGTGCCTTTTGAGCGTATAGCCATGGATTTAGTGGGTCCCATTGTAAAATCCGCTAGAGGACACCAATATATTCTGGTGGTCATGGATTATGCGACCCGCTATCCTGAAGCTGTGCCCTTAAGAAACACCGCATCTAAAACAATTGCACGTGAGTTGTTTTATATGTTCTCTAGGACTGGAATCCCCAAAGAAATCCTAACTGACCAAGGTACACCCTTTATGTCAAAGGTGATGAAGGAGTTATGCAAACTATTTAAAATCTCACCCATCCGTACCTCTGTATACCACCCCCAGACGGACGGATTGGTGGAGAGATTTAACAAAACTTTGAAACATATGCTGAAAAAAGTGGTGGAAAAAGATGGCCGTGACTGGGATCATTTGTTACCCTACCTCATGTTTGCTATTAGGGAAGTGCCCCAAGCGTCCACAGGGTTCTCACCATTCGAGTTGGTCTATGGTCGTCACCCTAGGGGTCTACTGGACATTGCAAAAGAGACATGGGAGAGCGAGTCCACCCCATACAAGAGCGTTATTGAGCATGTAGCACAAATGCAGGACCGTATAGCCGCTGTAATGCCCCTAGTAAGGGAACACCTCCAGAGGGCGCAAGAGGCCCAAAGTAGAATTTATAACCGGTCTGCAAGAATCAGGACATTTAACCCAGGCGATAGGGTCCTTATACTAGTTCCCACTGTTGAGAGTAAATTCCTGGCGAAGTGGCAAGGTCCCTATGAAATTGTGGAAAAGGTCAGTGAGGTGAACTACAAGGTGCACCAACCAGGTAGAAGGAAGCCTTTCCAAGTTTACCACGTAAACTTGATTAAGCCCTGGAAAGACAGGGAATCCTTGGGGGCGACAAATACTGTTAGTAATTTGTCACAACCAATCCCTCCAGTCAAGGTTGGTGATACCCTATCAGTGTCACAGAAACAGGAGGCTCAGGAATTTTTACAGAAAAACAAAGACAAGTTTTCTGACCTCCCAGGGCGTACACACCTCATCTATCATCACATTGAAACTGAGCCTAGAAGCAGAGTAAACCTCAAGCCCTATAGGATCCCGGAAGCCCGTAGGGAAGCCGTATCTGCCGAGGTAAAGCGTATGCTTGATCTGGGAGTAATTGAGGTGTCACAGAGTGAATGGTCCAGCCCGATTGTATTAATCCCAAAGCCTAATGGAACTTGGAGGTTCTGTAACGATTTCAGAAAGTTGAATGAGATCTCAAAATTCGATGCCTATCCTATGCCCAGGGTAGATGAGTTGATTGAGAAGTTGGGTAATGCCAGATACATAACCACCCTCGATCTCACAAAGGGCTATTGGCAGATTCCACTTACTAATGAGGCTAAAGAGAAAACTGCATTCTCCACCCCTGATGGGCTATTCCAGTATGTAGTGATGCCGTTCGGGTTACATGGAGCACCTGCGACTTTCCAGAGGTTGATGGACTTGATTTTGCGACCACATCGTGATTACTCAGCTGCCTACCTCGATGATGTGGTCATTTTTAGCCCTGATTGGGAAAGTCACCTCTGTAAGGTACAGGCTGTATTGGATACCATAAGTGATGCGGGGTTGACCATAAATGCCGAGAAGTGTGCAATAGCCCTAGAAGAGGCCAAGTATCTGGGCTACATTATTGGAAGAGGGTTGATTAAGCCACAGCTTAATAAAGTGGAGGCAATACAGAATTGGCCTAGACCCCTGACAAAGAAACAGGTCAGAGCTTTCCTTGGTATTACGGGCTATTACCGTAGATTTGTGCCGAACTTCGCCTCAGTTGCTGCTCCCCTAACTGACTTGACCAAGGGCGGAAAGAGAGCCATGATCACGTGGACTCCAGAGGCCGAGAAGGCTTTCCAAAGCCTTAAGTCTGCCTTGTGCCAACAACCTGTGTTAGTTACCCCCGATTTCAGGCGAGAATTTCTGGTCCAGACAGATGCTTCTAACACAGGCTTAGGTGCAGTACTCTCACAAGTAGTAAATGGTGAGGAGCATCCGGTGATGTACTTGAGTAGAAAGCTAACCCCGGCCGAAAAAAATTATGCCATTGTGGAGCGAAAATGTTTGGCAGTGAAGTGGGCCCTCGAATCCCTAAAATATTACTTGCTAGGCAGGAAATTCAAGTTAGTGACAGACCATGCCCCCCTAACATGGATGAAGTTAAACAAGGAGAGAAACGCAAGAGTGACTAGATGGTTTCTGTCCCTACAAAACTTTAATTTCACTGTGGAACACAGGCCAGGGAAATTACAGGCAAATGCTGACGCATTGTCGAGGGTACATTGTCTGTGGGGACAAAATGCTCAGCCCTCCGGTCTGAAGAAGAGGGGGGGGATATGTAGACATGTCACTGGAGAAGTGATCGAGGGGGTGTACATTTCACCTAGGTTACTACGCTGGGTGAGATGGTAAGTCCAGGATTGATTTGTTTCCCAGCAGTGATATGCTGCTGAGGTGTTGTTTAATTTTGCCGGGCCTGGATTTATATGGAATGGCAGGTAGGTTTGGTAGAGGGACCTGTCATTCCACACCTCCCCGATCCAGTTTGGGTTTTGAATCAGGTGAGCCCTGATCCTAATTAGCCTGGGAGGTAAAAGCTCTGCAGAGACTGCAGGCTATTGCTCTCTCAGCCTGAAATGAACAGCCTGTGTGTGTGTGTGTGTGTGAAGGAAGCTGTGAACGCAGCCACTGCTGGAGCTAAAAACTCACCCTGCGATGTCCAGGCGAACGCTGTGTTTTAAAAGTGTCAGCTAGGTGAGAAGAACCTGCTAGTAAGCGCCCAGACGGGCTAGGTCTTTATTTTGTTTTGTACACTAAAGAAGCACGCTGCTGCTGTATGTTTTGTTTACTGGACTGTTTATGCCATGAATAAACGCCAAGACCTGCTTTATAACACCTAAGTCTGTCGTGAACTGTGTCCAAACACACCATCCCCCGGGAAGATCCCTACAATATATATATATATATATATATATATATATATAGTCATATATATTACCATTTACCAGTCATTGCATAGAGAACATTATAAATTCCCATAGGGGATCTATGCAACCAAGATACGTCTGCAGAATATCCATCAATGAGGATTTCTGTGTAAGATGTGTTAAAGTCAGCAAGGCCGATGTAAGTCCCAACATTTCTGACCTTATCTGAGAAAAGACTTTTTAATGTTATTGTCTGGACATGAACTTTAACTTGTTCATCTGTCTGTGCGGCCGCCACCTGTGTGCCACTGCCAGTGCTGGAACCCGAGGCAGGTAATGTGTAACCTGAGGGGGGAGGTTACCAGATGACTAAACATCAACTTCAAAATATAGTTCATTATCTAGGGATCATGGACAGCTTGTTCATACCATTAAGAAGGGAGAACTCATGCCAGAAGCTCAGCACCTCTTTATTCTTTGTGTTCCCTGAACAGGCTCCTGCGGCCTACAATGGACTTCTCCAGGTTTTTGGCTGATGACTTTGAGGTGAAGGATTGGGTGAACGGCGTATTCAAATCTGTGCAGAAAGATGCTCCGGGGAAGGTGGACGCACACGCCGCCACCCTGGTCATGAAGCTGCAGCTCTTCATTCAGGAGGTGAACAACTCTGTGGAAGGTACACCAAGAAATATTTTTTTAACTCAAGGCAGAAAGTATATGAATACCACACATGTACCTATTGAACTTTCTCATTTCAAAACCAAATGGCAGACCAACACCCCACTTTTGGCCTTTATGCATGCTCTCCCTCCATAGCGAAGTACATCCTGTCTGGTTGTACTTGTTCGCACTCCCTACAATCAGTGTGGGGGGGGGGGGGTGCCTGACGGCCAAAAGAAGGTTAGAGATGGGGATTTGTATGCAGGTAATACAGCATCAATAGAGTACATGTCTGGAGTAAGGTGAGTATATGTGTCACTTGTTTCTTAAGCCTAAAATTTGTACTGATAAATACACCTGTAGGCTAAATGTAAAAGAAAAGCGTATTTGCTTCACCTCTCAGAAAGGTGTAGCTGTGAAGGTCTAAGCCCCTTTCCTCCCAGTCAGACCACCTTCTGTTAAGCAGAACTATGGCCTAAATCCTACCCAGCTTGTTAAAGCAGAGTGAAACCCTTGGGGGGCTCCGCTGATACCCCCCCCCCCCCCCCCCCCCCCCAAGCAGACGAGTGATGCATCCTCGACGGTTATACAGTTAAAAAATAAAATTAACAGGGTTTTCCACTGCTGAGGCTACTTCCACCTGGCACCTTTTGAGCTTGAAGCTGAGGTGCAGGGTGACGCGCTATTGCCGGCTGGCTGCATCCCTAGCTTTCTCGCTGGGTGCGCCCGCTTCCATGCCCCGCCATTCAGATAGGCTGGGTATGGGCGTGCACACAGCAAGAGGGAAGGTGGGTATGCGGCACCAGCAATCACAGCGCTGTACTGGGGACCACTATGGTTTCACCCAGTGGGACATCCCACTTTTGAATGAAACATAGAAGGTTGACGGCAGAAGGAGACCATACGGTCCATCTAGTCTGCCCTTATGTGAATGCTTCGGGGGTAGGCTAGCGGTCAGATTTTTAGATTCCAGGGCCTGGCCACATGGGGTTTGATCTGTTTAAAAGAGCAACTTAAAGTATCACTTATTTGTAGTAAAGTGTATGATACATGCTTTTCCAAATTTTTTAAAAATAAAAAAAAAACGCAAAGTCTAGAAAACTCCAGGGCCGTCTGATTCCTACTCCTTGGGGCATCCCGAATTGTGTGAAACCTCGGATCCCACATTTCACTTACCTGCTCCCGGAACCCTTGTCGCATCTAGGCCAGGGCTTTCTGACTTGACGACGTGGGCACGCCACAGCTAGAGACTAAGCATGGGATGTGGTTGGCCGTACACTTGGTCCCTCGGCTCCCTTCGGCTGCTTAGCCGGTCATTTCAGTGGGATGCCCCACCGGAGAGGAACAATACTGGGGAGAGTAAAATTCCCTGGTAATACAACTCCTTACGCTTTAAAATGCGAGGCGGGCAAATATATTTGTGGACTAAGGACACAAAACTACAACAATTGTTTTTGTATTTTAACATGCAATTGCGGTTTTAAATTGATGTGTGTACTTAAGTCTTTCTATATATGCATTTGTCCTGTGCCAGAATTTTTGATATTAAAAACGTGTGTTTTTGGCTAATTTTGCCTGTATATTATTGGCCAGCCTAGCATTTAACCAATTGTTGTAGTTTTGTGTCCTTAGTCCTTGCGTTCAGGTTAGCGGGGCGCCCCTCAATTTATAAGGGGCAGAGCCAATTATATATGAATATACATATAGGGGGTTTCCCATTATTTTTTAAAAATCTTTTTCCAAATATATTTGTGACCCGGTACTGTCATACCTCTAAATAAAATCCAGTGTGACTTATTGCCTAATTCGGAAACAGATTCCTCCTGTGTGTAATTTTCTCTCAGTATAAATACAGAGGTTCTGTGAAGGCCTCAGAGGTTTGTTAGAGAACATTAATGAACCCATCATGAAAACAGAGCAACACAGCATCACACAGGAACACACAGGCCAGGGAAGAAGGTGTGGCAAAGTCTATTTCAGGGTTACGTTACGTTAAGCCACAACAAAAATGTAGGCACAGCCGAAATAACAGGGGCGTGCTCCCCTAGCCCCAGCAACCACTATTACACATAAACCAACAAGACACTAACTGAGGTATAGATATCGGGCACAGCTCCCAGTACAATTATAATTGTAATTTTATTCAAATAGTTGCTCAAAATAAAAATCACACATAACAATATACATTAAAAACCTAACACCTACACCCATCCCCAGGCACCGGAGACACAGTCCCAGATGCTAAAAAACAACCACAACGGGTAAGTTCTACAGCCACAATCAATACATAGATAAACAAGTTAATTAAGAGGCGGGCATGCCATCCATTTATATTAATACAACTCCTTATTGAATAATATCATGCAAAACCAATGCAATACTAAAGTGCTAAGTGGTATTAAGTATGCCATCCATTTATATTAATACAACTCCTTATTGAATAATATCATGCAAAACCAATGCAATACTAAAGTGCTAAGTGGTATTAAGTATGCCATCCATTTATATTAATACAACTCCTTATTGAATAATATCATGCAAAACCAATGCAATACTAAAGTGCTAAGTGGTATTTAAGTATCCATCAAAAAAGAAGCTAAAGTGCATGTGTCTAATAAGATACAAAGTGCATATGTTTAAAGTGGACCAACACCCAAGATTTTGACTATCCTGGGTTTTGATCCACTTCGGGGGGTGCCCCGCTGTGTGAAACCCCCCAGAAAGCCCCAAAAACTCACCTCACCACGCTCCCACGTGACCGCGCCGTCCAATCCCTGCCGACGGACAAGCGGGTGACAGCGACGGACAAGACAGCGCGTCCGCCGCCGCCTCCCGCACGTCACTCTTACAGGGCGCGCGCCTGTGCCGGCCATTCACAAACGGCCGGCGCGGGCGCGCGCACGTCTAGAGGGGCTTTTGGGGGGGGGGGGTTTCACCCCGCGGGATATCCCGATCTCGGATGTCCCGCGGTGAGGGAGGTGATCGGCCCGGGAATCTATAAGATTCCCGGGCCGATCACCCCTGGGTGTTGGTCCACGTTAAAGACTTCCAATCCAACCTGGGGAGGATGGCTGCTAATAGAAATATATGAAATAGAAATATATGTAAAGTATTACTGCCCTTGTGTAGGTCCTAAGAGTCAGCTGGGGAGTAGGTGCGCCAATCACCCAATTCTGTATCTTTTGAATTATCACTTTAGCTTCTTTTTTCTTTTCTGATGGATACTTGAATAGCACTTAGCACTTTAGTATTGCATTGGTTTTGCATGATATTATTCAATAATAGTTAGTTGTATTAATATTAATGGATGGTATGTCCGCCTCTTAAACCGGACCAACACCTGTTATTACTTTAACGGGTGTTGTCCCGCTCTCTGCAGATAGCAAGAAGCTCGGGGGGGGGGCATCCAGAACGCTGGAGCCCCCTCGCAGCTAACTGAACAGATCCCGCAGAGTGCTCACATCCATTACAAGCCAGCGCCGGGAAAGGAGTCCGGCAATCGGCTGCCGGTTGGTCACTTGGGCCATAATTGTGTCCTCTGTGCCAGCAGGAACATGCCCACGTGACCACCCGACGGCCAATCGCGGGGCTCCTTTCCCCGCGCTGCTTTGTAATGAAGGTGAGTATTCTGCACGATCTGTTCAGTTAGGTGTGAGGGGGCTCCAACGTTCTGGATGCCCCCCCCCCCCCCCAAGCTTCTTGCTATCTGCAGAGAGCGGAACCAACACCCGTTAAAGTTATAACGGGTGTTGGTCCGGTTTAATTAACTTGTATTGATTGTGGCTGTATAACTTACCCCTTGTGGTTGTTTATTAGCATCTGGGACTGTGTCTCCCAGTGCCTGGGGAAGGGTGTAGGTGTTAGGTTTTTAATGTGTATTGTTATGTGTGATTTTTATATATATTCTTTATTTATTGAAAGATTTTTATACAAGTATAATAAACATAAAACAAGAGACATAAAAAATAATGTAACCAGCGACACAGCAGCTTGATAATACGTACAAAAATCGCTCAATGGAAGTGCGTAACATGTCAAGCATAGCGGGTCAATAAAGAAGCTCTAGTACCGACAAATCTTATCTCTGGTCTTATTTCAATACTTTCCAAGTATCTTCGACAAGGAGCACTGAGCATGGCATTCAAACAACGTCTAATGTGACGCAAAACTCTCAAAAAAAAGAAAAAAGAAGGGTTCAGAAAGGAGACGTGAAGGGGGGAGAGAAGAAGCTCCGGGATGGGTCGGGGGATCACCTAGGTTAGGCCCAAAAGGCTCTTCCCTTCCACCGAGTTATGTGTGATTTTTATTTTGAGCAACTATTTGAATAAAATTACAACTATAATTTTACTGGGGAGCTGTGCCCTATAGTTAGTGTCTTGTTGGTTCAGGGTTACGTTAAATTAAAAAAAAAAAATGATCCCAAGCTTTGAACCTCTCACAGAGAACTGTTCAATCCGTCATCTATTAATCGAAGGAGTATGGCACAACTGCAAACCTACCAAGACATGACCATCCACCTAAACTGACATCCAGGCAAGGAGAGCACCAATTAGAAATGCAGCCAAGAGGATTGAGGTCTTTTTGGAGAAGCTGCAGAGGACACACCAAGCATGTGAAAGAAGGTTCTGTGGACAGATTAGACCAAAGTTGAATGTTTTGAACAAAATTCCAAATGATGTGTGTGTGTGTAACACTGGCCAATCAGGGTCCAGACCCAAATCCGACTGAGAATCTGTGGCATAACTTGCTGTTCACAAACGCTCCCCATCCAGTCTGACTAAGCGAGAGATTTTTTGCAGAGAAGCCTCTAGATGTGCAAAGGAGGTAGAGAGCTACTCCAACAAACCTGCATCTAAAGCTGCTCTTACATAGAAGTGTCTCGGGACTGAATATATATGCGCACAACACCATTCGAAAAATATGTATAATTTATTTTACACTTCATAAATAATTAAACCGGACCTTCAGCGTGATTTAGTGAAAAGCCCAAACCTTTAAAAAAAGGATTCCCCAGCATCTAAAATTGTTACCCTGTTTCCCCGAAAATAAGACATCCTCCGAAAATAAGGCCTAGTGCCTGCTTTCGGAGGATATCGTTATATAAGTCATCCCCCGAAAATAATTCCTACCCGAAAATAAATCCTCCCCCGAAAATAGGGCCTCACCGTTGGTACAGTTCCGTCCACGAAATGTTGCAGAAGGATCCGGAGCTTCTACCGTAGAGACCGTTGGGGCGGTGGCGCCTCGCAGCTCACTGATTGGCTGCGGCGCTGTGGAGCAACGCGAGACGTCGGCCGGGTATTTGCTGAGGGACGGTGCGCAGGGGGATGTCAGAGAGCCCGTGCGAACCTGAGGAAAAGCTGCCGCCGCCTGCTCCCTGTGACCACGCCGCCGAGTGTGCCCCAGCGAGACCTGGACCGAGACAATACGGTACCGGTAAGCAGGCCCGGATTAACGTAGGGGCGGACGGAGCTGCCGCTCCAGGCCCCTACGTTAAAACAGGCCCAGCAGCCTGCAAACACGGCCCGCATAGGCCGCCGCGGGTCCCGTGAGACTCTCACAGGCTATAGCAGGCATACTCAACAGCTGAGCAGCCTGATGCTCTGTGCAGCCTGGTATTGTAACCACTAGGGGGCGTAATGACGGGGCACGTAAGGGGGGAGCTCCAGGGAGGTGGAGGAGACGCACGCTGCCTGTCTTCTGTCAAGACATCCCCCGAAAATAAGGCCAAGTGCCTTTTTCCGGGGAAAAATTAATATAAGACAGTGTCTTATTTTCGGGGAAACAGGGTATATTTTAAGTTTTTAGTCACTTATTATTCTTTCTCCCACTGGGCTGCAACTCTGTTCAGGACTCTAGGATACGGTTGCCACCACCTTGACTCTTGAAGCATCACACATACTGAGGAGAGGAGAATGGGATAAAGTACAGAGGGTGAGGTTATAGCTGTGCTTTGCACAGACAGAGCAGAGCTGGGGTCAGGGAAAGGACAGCAATCCCAGAATGCAGAGCGACACAGTCAGAAGACACTTCCTATTTGCAGGCTGCCTGATGAGCCGCCATCTTGGATGTTTAAAGGCTCATAACATGCAGTAGATGCAGGTAGGATGATTTTTAATGTGAGCAATCTGTATGTACAGGGTAAGGGAAACATATAAGATAGACTCTTATTCATAGTGAAGGTCCGGTTTAATACTTTGATCTCGATTCAATAAAGGTAGAAAAAATTCTCATGGTAGTAAAAAATTCAATTCATGAGAAAAAGCCTGAGAATGTCACTGTTACTGAATCACCAGATAGGAAGACAATGAAAGTCAATGGCAGCTTTTACTACAGTGTAGAAAGGAGGAAACAGTTCTCTACTTTTCTTAGGAGTAAAAAAGTGCCATTGACTTTCATTGTCTTTTTATCTAGTGATTCAGCAACAGTGACATTCTCAGGCTTTTTTCTCATGATTGAATCTTTTACTACCATGAGAATTTTTTTCTACCTTTATTGAATCGAGACCTTTGTGTTGCTGTATTAAATAAAATTACAGTTACTTTTATGGATGTTACATTTAAAGATGTTGAAAAGTACAGGGGAAATGAATACTTTTTCTGGGCACTGTGTAATTGGCTATATAGAAAAAAGAGAAAACATACCCTGTTTCCCCGAAAATAAGACATCCTCCGAAAATAAGGCCTAGTGCCTGCTTTCGGAGGATAACGTTATATAAGTCATCCCTCAAAAATTGTATTGTAACCACTAGGGGGCGTAATGACGTGGCACGTAAGGGGGGAGCTCCATGGAGGTGGAGGAGACGCACGCTGTGCCATATTTCCGGGGAAAAATTAATATAAGACAGTGTCTTATTTTCGGGGAAACAGGGTAGAAGGGACACTCTGGTATGTCCCATACATGCACCAAACATAATCTGCACTCGCCCTACAGAGTTAATGCAAACCAGTATGTAGAAAATATATTATGCTATTTTATTAGAATCAAGCAATACAAATAACAGTCCCGTCCAGGAGAAGTGGCGTATCCACGCAGCGCGTCGGCTGTTGCTTAATCTTGGTGTGTGGGGGGATCGGCAGGCTTTGCTACACCACGGTGACGTATCTATTAGTTCAGATCTCATTACATTGTATTTAATTGTATTGTACTGTTCACCAGCCAGTGAGTATTTCGTTACACCAGATATTTCATTCACTCCTCTATAGCTATTTCTTGGTATTATTTTCTGACACTTGATTTCACACATCTAGCACACTGTTGCACTCCTTTATATACACGGTCATCTCTGTTTCCACCACCTTTCTGGATCACACACCCCTCAATACATTCTGGTTTCTATTTGGTTAAACCTATACTCACTGGCTTGGTGATAATAGCATATAATGCCATGCCCTTTTACTGTTTGGCATGCAACTACTAATACATATTGATTGTGACAAATTGATTATCCAGCATTGCCTTGCCCATGCCCACACCACCTTTCTTTTTTATATTGTCTTATATGTTTTTTAAATGTGTATGCCCATTTGGGTTCTCTGTTATTTGTATTGCTTGATTCTAATAAAATAGCATAATATATTTTCTACATACTGGTTTGCATTAACTCTTTAGGGCGAGTGCAGATTATGTTTGGTGCATGTATGGGACATACCAGAGTGTCCCTTCTATGTTTTCTCATTGCTTAAGCTTTACAAGCACCGGATTTTCTGGCACCCCCTTTTGTGATTTATTCATTATTTACCAGGCTGTGCTTAGCCATCATTAGTTTGTTGTGCACATAGTAATTGGCTATATAGATTATTATTTGAGTGGCTATGAAGACTGACGCGCCTGTGTCCTTTGTTCAGAAAGTAGCCACCAGGCCCTGCAGAACATGCCCAGGGTGCTTCGGGATGTAGAGGCCCTGCGACAGGAGGCGGCATTCCTAAAGGAGCAAATGATTCTCGTGAAAGAAGACATCAAGAAGTTTGAACAGGACACGGCCCAGTCCATGCAGGTGATGGGTGACACAAGCAATACTTAGGCTGCCGTTAGATGGGCATTAAAGGGGACCTGCTGTACAAGGTCCACAGTAAGACAAAAAGAAAAAATCCTTCTATTCTTCCCTCTGTTTTACATGCTTAAATGCTTAAAGTGGACCAGTCACCGGCCCTAACTGCTTCCCCCCTGTGTGAGCCTCCACGATCGCCCGCGGTTTCTTTCCTTTTCGCCAGTTCCCGGCAGGCCTGTGTGCGCACCTGTGGCCAGCCATTGAGTTGGGGGGGGGCATGCGCTCAGCAGGAAAACCAGGGATGCGGCTGCCCCCCCCCTCCGATCCTTATGCTGATGCTCTATGCCATGCATTAGTAGTACACGGCGGAAAGATGTGGTGCGGGCAATCTGGGAGTTTCACACAGCAGGGCATCCCGATTCAGGATAAGAGGGCCAGTCATCGGGCAAAATCCTGGTGATTGGTCCAATTTAATTAATAATATATTTATCTGGTCCATGCCAGCTCAGCTGGAAGCCCCATTCTGTAGTTTCAGCCAGTTTTTCTAGCAAACACAGCCTGGCCCCTCATGTCCCCAATAGCCCTGTGGTGGCCAAATCTCCAGCATAAGGCTTCTAGCTGAGGAAAGGATTATATTTTATTGCAAATTAGGGTTAGTAGAGGGATTTACCGTATTTTTTGGCCATATAAGCAAACTTAGACTAAGCTAACTGGGCAGCACCAGCCTAGAAGCCACTAACAAATATAATCACAACAATATCTGTGTGCACACTCAGCCCAGTACAAAAATGTAGAAACCTAAACTAAGAAGAATGTGGTCAAGCTGAATGATTCCTAAAAATCCGTTGCTGGTAAGTCAAACAGTGGTTTTGTTCACCAACCTGGAGAGTCCCTTTAGCGGCAGCTATCCAGAATTTGCATTTCAGCCCATTTTCATTTCACTATAACACTGTGGGGCAATCTATATAACATGCCCCTGAAGGACTCTCTTCAAGTGGACCAACACCCAGGGGGGATCTATAAGATTCCTGGGCCGATCAGATCCCTCCCCGCGGGGCATCCGAAATCGGGATGTCCCGCGGGGTGAAACCCCCCAGGAAGCCCACAATCCTACCTTTTCCACGTTCCAGTGGCGCATGCGCGTCCGCCGCCGCCTCCCGCGCGTCCCTCCAGTAGGGCGCGCGCTCCTGCGCCGGCCATTTGTGAATGGCCGGCGCGGGTGCGCTCCCTGTAAGAGGGACGCGCGGGAGGCGGACGCGCTTTGCTTGTCCGGCGCTGCCTCTCGCTTGTCTGCCGGCGGGGATTGGCTGCAGTGGTCACGTGGGAGCGGGGAGAGGTGAGTTTTTGGGGCTTTCTGGGGGTTTCACACAGCGGGGCACCCCCGATTGGGGTGCCCCACCGAAGTGGACCAAAACCCAGGATAGTCAAAATCCTGGGTGTTGGTCCACTTTCAGGAGGCCTAAAGTGTTTTAGACTCTTCCTATTCCTTATTGAATGTTGCTAATGATAAACCATCTATTCTAAGTATGTCACACACCCCACTTCAATCATTAATTATTACAATAGGGTTTACTCACCGCTAGGTGGCAGCATTGCAGAGAATCTCCAAAAAAGCAACAGGCCCCTCCCGGTCTATACATACCTGGTACCTCCCAATAATCTCCCAGTGTTATTCTCTGCAAGGTGGCGACAAGACAGAAGAAAGAAGTCTCCTGCTTGCAGGTAGCCGGGGTATCACCCCGGTTTCCCCCCCCATGGTCTATTTCTGCCTGGTTCTTTTTTGTAACATACATGTTGACTGGCAGCCTCCCAGCTTTGGCTGTAGGCCGGGCAAAAGGTAGCCGGCACCTTAGGTGCCTAGGAGATTAGCTCCTCCGCTCGACCCTTCATTGCGGGGCATAGCGGGATTCCCGGAGTGGTGATCCGGATGTGGGATGCCCCCATTTAACTAGCAGTTAGTTAGCCTTCCAGGATTTTGTCTGGCCCTAGGTCAGTGGTCTATTCCTTGCACAGGGTGTCATGGATGTTTGTGTGTGTGTGTCTGTGGCTGATCTGGCTGGTATATGTGAGGGCTCCTGCGCTTGCTTCTCTGGGCGTTGTTCCGCGGACGTTTGGTTGGTGTGTTTGACCGTCATGCCTGTGTGTGTTTTACTCTTTTGCGGCATATGCGTCTTGGCGGTTTCTCCTCAGGAGCCGGGGGCCCGCCTGTTGGCTAAGCGCTGCGCTCGGCGCTTGTGTGCCTGGCGTGGCTGGTATGCTCTGGGGGAGAGCGCGTGTGGCCATTTTTCTTTGGGACCGGCAGGTAGCTCCGCCGGTCCCGTTATGGGAGGTAGCGCGGTTCGTGAACGGCCGCTCGGTGACGTCGGAGTGGGGCGGGACCGCGTCGTGCGCGGTCTGCGCGTTGATTGGTCCGTTTGGAGGGGCGGGGCTGACTCGGCTCCCGCGCTTCCAGGGCTCGTCTCCTCTTTCCTCTCAGGCACGGAGCGGTGATCGGGCCGCCATCTTGCTGCAGGTGTCACGCTGCGGTTGTATTCTCCTCCGGGTAGGCGTATGTGTGCTGTGGCAGATTAGCCTGCGGGGGTGTTTTCTGTCTTACAGGAATGTTTGCCGTGTCCCCCGCTTTACATCCTCTCTTCCCCCCTCCTCCTCGCTCCCGCCCACTTTTTGAGGTGCTGGCTGGATATTTATATATATATATATATATATATATATATATATATATATATATACTTTAACCATCTGCTTGATCTATGGTTAAGGGGGGGGGGGGAGAAGTATTATTTATGATATTCTGTGTGATTTGCATATGTATTCTTGTGCCTGGAATGATTGTTCCCTGTTTTTTTGTGTTTTTCAGATCCTGGGATCCCGTCTTGCTGGGCTCTCCCGGTCTTATATACCTGGCTAGTGGGGGTTGTTTTCTAGGCCATTGTTCCATCATTTGGATATATTTTATGCTAAATTCCCTTGGTCAGGATTTTTAAAGCATTTTAGATATAAAAGGGGCATCCCGGGTCGCGTACTGCGTAAATCCCTGGGTTCTGCGAATACCATAAATTTCACCACATGGAGGCTGCCAAAGATACCGGAAACGGTCCTTTGGGACAATCCAAGGTGTGTGGGGGTTGTGGGGCTCCGCTCCAGGGAGATGATGTCATTTTGTGTATTCCATGTGCACAGCGGAACATTGAGCGGCAGTCCAGCACTCCGGTGCCTAGCACTTCATCGGCCGCGCCATCTCCTTCTCCCCCTCGTTTGTTCCGGACCCCGTGTGACGTTGTCCTGGGTGGGGATTCGCAATCTGAGGTATGCGCCCGTTTGGCCAGCCTTGAGAAAATGTTTTCCGCAGTGGTCGCTCAGAAGGCTCCAGCTAAGCGGAAGCATCTGTCTCCGCCTCCGCCGGATTCAGATGAGGAAGTTATTGGAGATCTGGACTGGTCAGATCGTCCCTTCGAGGATGGTGAACTCGTTGAGGAAGAGGATTCCGAGGGTCAGCAGTTGCTGGGTGCTGAGGGGGACCAGGCTGAGGGCCTTCCCCTTGATTCGTCTACCATTCTGACTCAGATGTTTGAGGTTTTGGATTTGGATCCTCCGGCGGTTGCTCCTAGGCCTAAGGGTCAGCTTTTTGGGGTGTCCAAGCAGCGCTTGGAGTTTCCCAGTCAACAGCATTTTGGAGAGGTGGTACTCAAGCAATGGGAGCAACCTACGCGTCTCGTCGGTGTGCCGTCTAGTTGGGAAAGGAAGTATCCTTTTCCGGCGGACTTGATGAAGCGTTGGTCTGTCCCTCCTGAGGTAGATACGGCGGTCGTGCATTCTCCTGACACGACTTCGCTCAGGGACGGCGAGGATCGTCGGATTGATCAGCTGGCCCGCCATGGTTTTGTATGTGCGGGTTCGGTGTTAAGGCCTGTCTGTGCTTCGGCTCTTTTGACTTTGGCGGTCAGGTCTATTGTCAGGGACTTAGGTGTGGATCTCGATCCTACTGGTGATGAGTCTCTTGCGCTTATGCGCTGTGATTCCTTCTTGTCTTTTATCCTGGCTGCTCAGGAGGATGCCATGTTGATGTGTGGCAGGGCTACTGCCTTGCTGGTAGCTATCCGTCGCTGTGTGTGGTTGAGACAGTGGACGGCGGATTTTAACTCTAAAAGATCACTCACGGCTCTTCCCTTTTTGGGTTTGAGGCTTTTTGGTGAGAGGCTGGATTCTGTTGCCAAGGGAGGTAAGTTACCTCAGCGCAAGAAATTTCGCCGTTCCTTTCGGGGGACGGTCTCTTTCAATCCGTCCTTTCGGGGAGCCAGAGCCGGCAGGGGTGCGGGCTTCTCGGCCTCCAGGGGCGCCAGTTGGAATAGGGGTAAAGGCCGTGGCCGCCCCGTTCACGTCTGGGGCGCTAAGCCCAAGCTATTTGCCAAGCCCGCTCAGCAATGAGGGGGCGCCCTCACCCGTACGGGTGGGGGGACGGTTGCGACTCTTCTCCCGGGTGTGGGACCAGGAGGTCTCGGACAGGTGGATCCGGGAGGTGGTGTCGGCCGGTTACAAGTTGGAGTTCGAGTCCCGTCCTCCTCCAAGGTTCTTCAGGTCTCGGGTATCTTCGGATCCTTTGGCCGCGCAGGGGCTCCTGGCGGCGGTAAGGAATCTTCTAGAATTAGCTGTCGTTTGCCCGGTTCCTCCTTCAGAGGTAGGGCGCGGGTTTTATTCCAATCTCTTCACTGTCCCCAAAAAGGACAGGTCCTTCCGTCCTATTCTGGATTTGAAGTTTCTCAACAGATTTATTCGTCCCCGGAAGTTCCACATGGAAACCCTGCGGTCTGCGATCGGTTCGCTTCGGCAGGGGGACTTTATGACGTCCATAGACATCAAGGATGCGTACCTACACATTCCGATTTTCCCAGCTCATCAGAGGTTCCTTCGTTTTGTGGTGGAGGATCGGCATTTTCAGTTTGTGGCTCTTCCATTCGGCCTCACCTCTGCTCCGAGAGTGTTCGCCAAGGTGTTGGCGGGGGTGATGGCCCTGCTCAGAGCTCAGGGGATTCGCATTGTGCCTTACCTGGACGATCTTCTCATCATGGCGCCCTCCTTCAGTCAAGCAGAGGGGGACACCAGCATGGTGGTGTCTATGCTGGAGAAGTTCGGCTGGGTGATCAATTACCCCAAGTCCTCTCTGGTTCCGGCCAGGGTGGTGACTTTTCTGGGGATGTCGTTGGACTCCTGCCAGCACAGAGTGTTTCTCCCTCAGGCCAAGGTTCTGCTGATTCAGGAATTGGCTCAGCTTCTTCTCTCCCATCCTCGTCCGTCCATTCGACTAGGGATGAGACTGGTGGGGTTGATGGTGGCCTCGTTCGAGGCAGTTCCCTTTGCGCAGTTTCATACGAGGACGCTTCAACTTCATCTTTTGGCGTCTTGGGACCGGCGTCCGGGGTCGTTGGATCGGTCCTTCCGGATGTCCCCTCGGGTTCGGCAGTCCCTTCTGTGGTGGTTGGTCTCGGACAACCTTTTGAAGGGCAGGTCGTTTCTGACCCCGCTTTGGGAAACTGTCACCACGGATGCCAGTTTGTCAGGATGGGGAGGTTTCTGGAAGGATCTTCAGTTTCAGGGGCAGTGGGACCCTCAGGAGGCCCACTTGCCCATCAATGTTCTGGAATTGCGAGCCATCAGGTTGGTTCTGTCTCGTTTGACGCATCATTTACAGGGCCTGCCGGTTCAGGTTCGATCGGACAATCAGACGGCGGTTGCTTACATCAATCACCAAGGAGGGACTCGCAGTCTGGGTGCCCACAGGGAGGTGTCTCTGATTCTAGTTTGGGCAGAGACTCATGTCCCTTGCATCTCGGCAGTTTACATTCCAGGAGTGGAAAACACAGAGGCGGACTTTCTGAGCCGGTGTGCGTCCCGCCGGGGGGAATGGTCTCTCCATCCCCAGGTGTTTCGGTTGCTTTGTCTCCGATGGGGGACGCCGGAGGTGGATCTGTTTGCCTCTCGTCACAATCACAAGCTTCCGACATTCGTGTCTCTGTCCCGGGATCCTCTGGCTCTGGCGGTGGATGCCATGGCCCTGAGCTGGAGGGACCTGGGGTTTCTTTATCTGTTTCCTCCGATTCCCATGCTAGGCAGGGTGCTGCGAAAGTTGGTTTTGGAAGGCGTTCCCGCCATTCTCGTGGCTCCAAGGTGGCCAAGGCGGGTGTGGTTCGCAGACATCGTTCGTCTGGCAGTAGATCAGTTCGAGCTGCCTCTTCGGCCGGATCTTCTCACTCAAGGCCAACTGTGTTACCCCAGTTTACAAACGCTGGCTTTGACGGCTTGGCTGCTGAAACCTCCATCTTAAAGGAGGAGGGTCTTTCGGATTCGGTCAGTCGGACTCTTATTAGTGCCAGGAAGAGATCTTCGTCTTCTATCTATTATAGGTCTTGGAGATCTTATATTGATTGGTGTGAGGCTAGATCTTTGCCCTGCCGGGTCTTTTCTATTTCTAGGATTTTGGAATTTCTTCAATCAGGGCTGGACTCTGGTCTTCAGCTGAGTACTTTGAAGGGGCAGGTTTCTGCTTTGTCTATCTTTTTTCAGAGGTCATTTGCACTCCATCCTTTGGTCAAGACTTTTTTCCAGGGGGTTTCGCATCTGCGGCCTCCTAGGAAGCCTTTGCTCCCTGTTTGGGATTTGAATTTGGTTCTCTCTGCTCTTCAGGCTCCTCCTTTTGAGACTTTGCAGGATATTGCTCTGTCTACTCTGACTCAGAAGGTTGCTTTTCTGGTGGCCATCACTTCGGTCCGGCGTGTTTCGGAGTTGGCAGCCTTGTCTATTCAGGCTCCTTATTTCGAGGAACATCAGGACAAAGTGGTTTTTCGCTTCAAGTCAGACTTTCTCCCTAAAGTGGTCTCTGCTTTTCATCTTAACCAGGACATTGTTCTTCCTTCTTTGTGTCCTAAGCCTAAGAATGTCAAGGAGAGTGCTTTGCACTGCTTGGATGTTGTACGTTGTGTCAGGTACTATCTACGTGCTACGTCTTCTTTTCGTAAGACTGATGCCTTTTTCGTTGTGCCCTGTGGGCCTAGGAAGGGTTTGGCTCCGGCCAAGTCCTCCATTAGCAAATGGATTCGTCAGGCGATTGTTGGAGCCTATTCGGCTAAGGGGAAGGATCCCCCTTTTCGTGTTACTGCTCATTCTACTCGCGCGGTTGGAGCGTCCTGGGCTTTTCAGCACCAGGCTTCTGTTGAACAAGTTTGTAAGGCTGCAACTTGGTCTTCGGTTCATACCTTTTCTAAGTTCTATAAGGTTGATGTGCGGGCCTCAGCGGATGCTGTTTTTGGCCGCAAGGTTCTGCAGGCTGCAGTGGTTTGAGTTTTTTCTGCATTATTGCCTGGTTGGATACCCACCCTTTTCTGGACACTGCTGTTGGATGTCCCTATTGTAATAATTAATGATTGAAGTGGGGTGTGTGACATACTTAGAATAATACCATTTTGTGAATACTCACCTGTAAAATGGGTATTATAAGTATGTCACACACCCCACTTCACCCGCCCTTTTTGGTATCCTGGCTCTTTATATGGTGAAGTTTAGTTCTTTACGTTTGAGGGTTACATTTGTTTGTTCCTGGTACCTTGTCTTACTGCTGTTCTAATACTGGGAGATTATTGGGAGGTACCAGGTATGTATAGACCGGGAGGGGCCTGTTGCTTTTTTGGAGATTCTCTGCAATGCTGCCACCTAGCGGTGAGTAAACCCTATTGTAATAATTAATGATTGAAGTGGGGTGTGTGACATACTTATAATACCCATTTTACAGGTGAGTATTCACAAAATGGTATTTCTTTGTTCTTATCATGTTGGATCGAATCAACTGAACTACAGTCGTATGTAAAGCTGATGGTAGTGGCACTATGTGCGCCTGTCATTCTTTCGGCCTCCTCATTTGTGGCATTGCATTTCTCTTTGCAGGTCCTAGTGGAGATGGATAAAGTAAAGTCGCGCATGCAGTTAGCTGCTGATTCCCTGCAGGAAGCTGACAAGTGGAGCACTCTTAGTGCAGATATTGAGGAAACCTTGAAAACGCAGGTAGAGTTATTGTTACATCTGTTTAAAGAGGATCAAAACCCACCCTGGCGTCTATGAGACTCCTGAGCTTCCCCTGGGGCTCCCCGACAGGGGAAAACTCACCTCCATTCCCGGTCCAATGGCACATGCGCAAGCAGGGGCCACATCCCTGCTATCCTTTTAGCATTGGCATTTGTGAATGGCTGGCACGGGCATGCTCCCTGTTAGATGGTAGCGGGGGATGCGGCTGCCAGCGCGCTCGCATTAGATGAGCTCCTGGACGAAGAGGCTCGTGCTGATTGGACAAGCGGCCACACATGTGTCGTAGGACTGGGAAGAGGTGAGTTTGTTCAGGAGACCTGGGAGGTTTCACACAGTGGGGCACCCTTGATTGGGTGCCCCGGGGGCAAGGACCAAAACCCAGGATAGTCAAAATCCTGGGTTTTGGTCCACTTTAAAGTGGACCAACACCCAGGATTTTGACTATCCTGGGTTTTGGTCCACTTCGGCGGGGCACCCCGATCGGGGGTGCCCCGCTGTGTGAAACCCCCCAGAAACCCCAAAAAACTCACCTCTCAACGCTCCCACGTGAGCGCCGCAGCCAATCCCCGCCAACGTCCAGGCGGGGATCAGGAACGTCCAGGCCGCTTCCGCCGCCGCCGCCTCCCGCGCGTCACTCTCGGCGCGCGCGCGCCCCCGCCGGCCATTCACAGAGGGCCGGCGCGGGCGCGCGCACGTCTGGAGGGGTGCGCGGGAGGCGGCGGCGGCGGAAGCGGCGGCGGATCAGGTAAGGTGTTTTTGGGGTTTCTGGGGGGTTTCACCCCGCGGGACATCCCGATCTCGGATGTCCCGCGGGGTGGGGGGTGATCGGCCCGGGAATCTTATAGATTTCCGGGCCGATCACCCCTGGGTGTTGGTCCACTTTAAATGTCACTTGTGAAGAACAATTTTGCAATCTGTTCACAGCCTTGTGCTTTAAAGTGGACTTAAACCCAGCTCGATCGGCCCGGGAATCTTATAGATTCCCCCCAATGTTCCTACAAGCCTCCATAGCTGGTCCCGTGCTGGTTATGACGGGTAGGGGGGACCCTACGTAATTCTTTTTGGATACCCCTAACCCTTAAAATTCCCCCCAAAAATGGGGTCCCTCCCCTGGGAGGAGTGACCCTATGTCATTTTTTTTTTAAATTAACCCCTTATTCTCTGTCGCCCAGCAGCTATAAAAGGCTTCCAGGAGAGCAGAAGCCAGATTGATCAGCGTGGGACACAGTGCCCCGGATGGATGGGAGGTAAGTCACCTGCGGCTAGCGGGTGACTTGCCATTAACCCTCGGCACCCCCAATTACCTGCCTCCCCAAAGCGCAGGGGGGGGGTCAGAAGAGCCCGGCCCACGGCAGGGCGGGGGGCCACCAAAACTGGCCCCTTCGCCCTGTTCCTACAAGCCCCCATAGCTGGTCCCGGGCTGGTTATGATGGGTAAGTGGGGCCCCACGTTTTAACCCTTAAAATTCCCCCCAAAAATGCCCCCCCCAGGAGGGGGGACCCTATGTCATTTTTTAATTAATCCTTTATGTTTATGCTGTGGATAGCAGTATTTTATTTGTAAATGTTATAAAGTGCGCTTTTCAGTTTGGGGGGTCTCCTGGGCAAGAATGGGGGGGGCTACCGATATATATATGGTACGGTTGTAATCAGGTAAAATGGGGCTTTCACATGCAATATGGTTTTCATTAATAAAACAAATATTTTATTTAAAATAAAGGAGACAATTGTCTAAAAAATATTATTTTATTTATTTTTTTTTTTTTTACGCAAAAATATTTAAAAACTAGTAGAAACATTACAAACAAGACACTTCATGTTAAAGCCTCAACTCTGCTGCAAAATATATCTATCTATATATATATATATATATATATATGTGTATATATATTTATGAAAATTCCGGCAAAAATCACGGTTAAACATGACGCAAAATGGGAAAAAATTACCTTTCAACAGAGGGTGACAAAACTTCAAGTAGGCTGGCAATTAAAAGGGTTAATAGTACCTATGCATGTTGGGTATTGTTCTGCTCAGCAGACCTTGTGCTTTCAGATTTAGCTTGTTTTTTCTTGCTTGCATATTTATATTTTAGGAAAACATGTTATTTATTCAGTTTTTTTATTCATTTTTTTAGGGAAACCCTGTGCAACCTAAAAATACATTGAGGGATTACTTCCAGAAAACTAAGCCCACATAAACAAGCTTGGTACGCCTAGAAAGCTTGAGGCGTGTACTTCCAGAGAATATATAGTTTGTGGGGGGTATTTCAAATGTAAAGGGTTGTTTTTCTGGAAAAACTGCAAGTTGTATTTTATCTGAAAATCTCCTAAAGCTCTGTTTCAGTTTGGAGGAGTCTCCTGAGCTGGAAAGGGTGGAAACCTATACATATATGGTACTGCTGTGACTGGGAGAAATTGGGGTTTCGCACGCAATAAAATTTTATTGAAAAACTTACATTTTTTATTACAAAAAAACACTACAAATTGCAAAAAATAGATTTTTTTTTTTTTTTTTGCACATATTTCACCAATAAGTATTGAGAATACACTAAAAAAAGGCCAAACAAGACATTTCACGTTGAAGCCCAGACTCTGTTGAAAAACACAATATATAATTTTCCTGGGAAATCCTTTCAAAAATCACAGTTGAACATGTGTAGCGCAAAATAGTGAAACATGGTCTGGCAACAGAGGGTGACAAAAGCTGCAGGTAGGCTGGCAGCGAAAGGGTTAAAGTGATTGGCAAAGTCAAAAGTTAAAAATAAATATCAGTAGCTTACCTTAATTTGAGTCCCTCCAGCGCTCTCCTTCTGCGGTTGACTTACTGAAGAAATCTTTATTCTTAGTATGTCACACACCCCGCTTCAAGAATCCATAACATGTGGTAATATCGTCCTGAAGAGGGCGTTCCTGCAGAGATGATAGCAAAAGAAAGCCCCTCCCTGATCCATAAATACCTGGGACCTCCCACTCACTACCCAGTTTTCCATCTCTGCAGACGGCGAGCAAGTCAGAAGATGATGGCTCCTCCTTGCACAGGGGGATTTCAGGTAGCCGGGGTAACTCCCGGCCTCTTATGTTGTTTATTTCCGCTCGGACCCCTTTTGTCCCAAAAATTTACCTCAGATTATATGCCTCCACAGTCTTGGCTGCTGGCCCGAGCGAGGGTACATTGGCACCTCTGGTGCTGAGGAGCAGAGCTCCACCGTGAGACCCTAAAAGAGAGGGTAGGCGGTCATACCGGGTAGGTGATCCCGGTTTGGGATGCCCCGTCCCTTGACCTTTCCCCTGGGGGGGGGCCCTTCCCTTTACCAATTATGGGGGCTGGGGGTTCCTCTCATAGGGGTTAGCTTATTCACTTTCTCTTTATTACTGTCTCTTTATTGATGTGTGTATCTAGAGTAGTCCCTCAATGTGTTTTTCTCTTGTTACTATGTCCCAGCACCGCGGCTGTCATTGCAGCCGGGTGCCGGGGTTTTTCATTCTGTGAGGTGATTTTTCACCTCACGCGCGTTGGGGGGGCGGGGCTTGCACTCGGCGCTCTGCCGCGGCCAGCCCCCGTTCTCTCCTTCACTCCTCGCCGCAGCGAGCGGGGCGGGTGCTCCGCTAGTGATAGCGGATGCACCCGTTGTCATGCAGCCGGCGCCGCGGTTGTCGGCGGCGCCGGTCTCTGGGCTGGTGCGTGAGGGACTTCTTCCCTCACGCTTCATTCACACTGGAAGGGGGGGCGGAGCCGGGCTTTTGGCGCGTCGCCGCGGCTCCGCCCTCCTCTGTACTGGCGCCGCTGCGGAGCTGAGCTCCCTGTCACTAGGCAGCTCCCTGTTACTAGGCAGAAGGGGGCACAGATCAGCTTTGCGCGGGCTGCGCAGACCACGCCCCTGGCACGGCCGTGCTTCTTCTCTTCACTTCACCTCAGAGATCGCCACACAATTGTTCTGAGGCGGATCGTTCACCGCAGTGTCTGTGAGTGGCCCTGTGGGCCTCATTTATTTCTTTATCTGTTAAGTTTTATTGTAGGGTCTTATGGGTCTCTCTCTGTCTTTTAGGTGAAAGTTATCCAGGAGGATCTTCTGTAGTATTGGAAGGTCTCTCCTGATCCTGGGTCCCTGGGTCCATTTTAGCATCACAAATCCTCCCACTTGGGACATTAAAGGGGCATCCCGGGTTGCCTAACTGGCGTAATTCCCTGGGTCATAGCGACCACTCAAAATTCACCTTATGGAGGCATCCCCGGATACTGGGACTGGGACCCCTTCGGGGCATCCCAAAAAGTGTATGTTGTGTGGGATTTCCATTACTGGGGATGATGTGTTACTGTGTATACCATGTGCACAGCAAACTATTACGCGGCAGTCCGAACCCCAAGCGTCGGGGTCAGCACAGCCGGCCACCTCAACTCCCCCTCCCGCCTTGACTCGTGCCCCGTGTGACGTGGTCATGGGCAGGGATCTGCAATCCGAGATGTGTGCCAGATTGGCTAGCCTTGAGAAAATGCTCTCTAGCTCGGTCGCCCGTAAGGCTCCGTCTAAGAGAAAGCATTTGTCGCCGGCTCCGCCGGTGGATGATCTTGATGACAGAGATAATCTGGATTGGTCTGATTATCCCCAGCTAGAGGAGGGGGAAGTTGATGAGGGTTCAGAATTTTCGGATGATGAGCAGTCTGCTGGCGCTGATGCCGAGCTTTCTGATTTAGGGAGATCCTTGGACTCTCCTCACGCTCTGTCTCTCATGCTGGAAGTTCTGAATATTTCCCCTCCCGAGGAGGCGTCACAGCAGAAAGGTGAATTGTTTGAGGAATCCAGGCCGCGCCTGGAGTTTCCTACGCAACGCCATTTTGATAGAATCATTGACAAGGAATGGGATAGGCCGGCTCGGCTCCCTGGCATACCTCAGGGGTGGGATAGGAAATATCCCTTTCCTTCTGAGGCGATCAAGCGCTGGGCATCTCCCCCCGAGGTGGATGCACCGGTTTTGGGGTTGTCTAACTCCTCGGTGTTAAACAGACCTGATTGTTCCACTCTCAAAGATGGAGAGGATAAACGTATTGATCAGATGGCTTCTCATGGCTTTACTAGCATTGGGTCGGCCATCCGGCCTGTGTGCGCTTCGGAGCTAATGGTGTTGGCCACCAGGTCTGTGGTCAGGGACCTGTTGACTTCTTCCGGGCTTCGTCCTGGTAGTAACGAGTTCCTTAGCCTTAAACGGTGCGAGTTGTTTCTATCCTTTGTGTTGACCGCCTTGGATGATACTTTGATGATGTGTGGTAGGACTTCGGCTCTGCTTGTGGCTATTCGGCGGTCAGTGTGGCTGCGCCAGTGGGCGGCCGATTTTATGTCCAAAAAATCACTGACGGCTTTACCCTTTGTTGGTCTACGGCTCTTTGGAGAGACATTGGACTCTGTCACCAAGGGTGGTAGGTTACCTCAACGTAAGAAACAACGCCGCCCCTTTCGGGGGGCGCCTGCCTTTAACCCCTCCTTTCGGGGGGCCAGATCTGGCAGGGGTTCTGCATTTCCCTCTTCCAGAGGAAATTTCGGAAACATGGGCAGAGGACGTGCCCGTTCTGGATACAGTTGGGGCTCTAAGCCCAAACCGGCTGCTAAGCCGGCTGCTAAGCCGGCTCAGCAATGAGGGGGCGCCCTCACCCATGCGGGTGGGGGGACGGCTGCAGCACTTCTCTCAGATCTGGGATCAAGAGGTCTCGGACAGATGGATCCGGGAAGTGGTGTCTTCCGGCTACAAGCTGGAGTTCGAGCTCCGCCCCCCTTCCAGATTTGTCAGGTCTTGGATGCCGTCGGAGCCTCTAGCGGCGCAGGGGCTCCTGGTGGCAGTGGAGAATCTTCTGGACATGGCTGTCATTTGCCCAGTGCCCCCTTCAGATCGGGGCAGGGGCTTTTATTCCAATCTGTTCACGGTTCCCAAGAAGGATGGGTTGGTCCCATCTTGGATCTGAAGTTTCTCAACCGGTTCATCCGGCCGAGGAAATTCCGCATGGAAACGCTGCGTTCGGCCATTCACTCTCTTCGTCAGGGAGACTTTCTGACGTCCATAGACATCAAGGATGCTTATCTACACGTTCCGGTTTTTCCAGCACACCAGTGGTTTCTCAGGTTCGTGGTGGAGGATCGGCACTTTCAGTTTGTGGCACTTCCTTTCGGTCTCACCTCAGCGCCTCGGGTGTTCACCAAGGTGCTAGCGGGGGTGATGGCTCTGCTCAGAGGTCAGGGTATCCGCATCGTGCCCTATTTGGACGATCTACTGATCATGGCCTCTTCCTTCAACCAAGCGGAGTTGGACACCAGAGCGGTGGTGTCCACTCTGGAGAGGTTCGGTTGGGTGATCAACCACCCCAAGTCTTCTCTTTCCCCGTCCAGAATTCTGACCTTTCTGGGAATGTCTCTGGACACTTCACAGGCCAGGGTGTTTCTACCCCAGGCCAAGATTCTTTTGATTCAGGAGTTAGTTCGGCTTCTCTTGTCAACCCCTCATCCGATCATCCGGTTAGGGATGAGGCTGGTGGGGTTAATGGTGGCCTCATTCGAGGCAGTTCCCTTTGCGCAGTTTCACACAAGGACGCTTCAGCTTCATCTGTTGAAGGTTTGGGACAAGTCTCCTCTATCGTTGGATCAGTCCTTCCTGATGACTCCCCGAGTTCGTCGATCCCTGCATTGGTGGTTGGGGTCGGTCAATCTGTTGAAGGGCAGATCTTTTCTGGCTCCGCGTTGGGAAACAGTTACCATGGATGCCAGTCTGTCAGGTTGGGGGGGTGTTTGGAAGGACCTCCAGTTTCAGGGTCTGTGGGGCCCGCGGGAGGCTCACGAGCCCATCAATGTTCTGGAGTTGAGAGCCATCAGGTTGATTCTGTTTCGCTTGACTCATCAGTTGAGAGGCCTGCCAGTTCAGGTCCGGTCGGACAACAGAACGGCGGTTGCTTACATCAATCACCAAGGAGGGACTCGCAGCAGGAGTGCCCTCAGGGAAGTGTCTTTGATTCTGGACTGGGCAGAGACCCACGTCCCGTGTATATCAGCAGTCTACATTCCGGGAGTGGAGAACACGGAGGCGGACTTGCTGAGCAGGGCCTCCTCTCGTCAGGGGGAGTGGTCTCTCAGTCCCAAGGTGTTTCGTTCGATATGTCTCAGGTGGGGGTTCCCAGCGGTGGACCTCTTTGCTTCTCGTCACAATCACAAGCTTCCAGTCTTTGTGTCTCTCTCGCAGGATCCTCTGGCTCTGACAGTGGATGCCATGTCTCTAAACTGGAGGGATCCGGGGTTCCTTTACCTGTTTCCTCCGTTCCCAATGCTAGCCAGAGTGCTGCGCAAACTGGCCTTGGATGGTGCGTCGGCGATTCTGGTGGCCCCAAGGTGGCCAAGGCGAGTTTGGTTCGCAGACCTCGTAAGACTGGCAGAGGATCAGTTCGCCCTGCCTCTGCTGCCGGACCTGCTCACCCAGGGTCGGCTGCGCTATCCCAATTTACCATCGCTGGCTTTGACGGCATGGCTGCTGAAACCGCCATCTTGAAGGAAGAAGGTCTTTCTGACGCGGTGATTCAGACTCTTATCCGTGCCAGGAAGCGCTCTTCCTCTTCTATTTACTACAGGACTTGGAGGGCCTATATTGATTGGTGTGAAAGTAGGTCTTTCTCTTGTCGAGAGTTCTCCATTCCTAGAATTTTGGAGTTTCTCCAACATGGTCTAGATCTGGGGCTCCAGCTTAGTACATTGAAAGGGCAGGTTTCTGCCCTGGCGGTGTTCTTCCAAAGGTCTTTTGCACTTCATCCCTTAGTCAAGACCTTTTTCCAAGGTGTTACACATGTTCGGCCTCCTAGGAAGCCTTTTGTTCCAGTTTGGGATTTGAACCTGGTTCTTTCTGCTCTCCAGGGCCCTCCGTTTGAGCCCTTGAATGAGATAGCTTTGTCTTCTCTTACGCAAAAGGTGGCCTTTTTGGTGGCTATCACTTCGGTTAGGCGTGTTTCTGAGTTGGCAGCTTTATCCATTACAGCTCCGTACTTCGAGAAACATCAGGACAAGGTTGTCTTTCGTTTCAAGCAGGATTTTCTTCCTAAAGTGGTCTCGGAGTTTCATCTGAATCAGGACATTGTGTTGCCTTCTCTATGCCCAAATCCCAGCGACGACAAGGAAAGGGCATTGCATTCCTTGGATGTAGTTCGTGTTGTGGAACATTATCTGGAGGTTACGTCTTCCTTTCGTAAGACTGATGCTTTCTTTGTGGTGCCCTGCGGGCCTAGGAAAGGTTTGGCTCCTGCCAATTCTTCCATTAGTAAATGGATTCGTCAGGCCATCATTGGGGCCTATTCTGCCAAGGGGAGGAGTCCCCCTTTTCGTGTTACTGCTCATTCTACTCGTGCAGTTGGTGCGTCCTGGGCTTTTCGGCACCAGGCTTCTGTTGAGCAAGTTTGTAAGGCCGCTACCTGGTCTTCTGTTCACACCTTTTCCAAGTTTTACAAGGTTGATGTTCGGGCTTCAGCGGATGCTGTTTTTGGCCGCAAAGTTTTGCAAGCTGTAGTGGTTTAAAGTTGTGCAATGTTGCCTAGTTTTGGATCCCCGCCCTTGTTATGGACACTGCTGTTGGATGTCCCACATGTTATGGATTCTTGAAGCGGGGTGTGTGACATACTAAGAATAATACCATTTTGTGAATACTCACCTTGTAAAATGGGTATTATGAGTATGTCACACACCCCGCTTCAACCCGCCCTTTTGTATTCAGGATCCTCTTTATTGCGAACTTTGCGTGGTTGTTGTTTATTTTTGCCTCTTCCTGGTCCCTTACCTTACTGCTTCTGTATACTGGGTAGTGAGTGGGAGGTCCCAGGTATTTATGGATCAGGGAGGGGCTTTCTTTTGCTATCATCTCTGCAGGAACGCCCTCTTCAGGACGATATTACCACATGTTATGGATTCTTGAAGCGGGGTGTGTGACATACTCATAATACCCATTTTACAAGGTGAGTATTCACAAAATGGTATTTTCTCATTCAGCTTTTAGTCTCCTCCCCACTGACCTGGTTCTTCAATCAGCCTTTAACCCTTTCGCTGCCAGCCTACCTGGAGTTTTTGTTACGCTTTGTTGCCAGACCATTTTTCACTATTTTGCACTATGCATGTTCAACTGTGATTTTTGAAGGGATTTCCAGGGATTTCCCAGAAAAATTGTATATTGTTTTTTTCAGCAGAGTCTGGGCTTTAACATGAAATGTCTTGTTTGTCATTTTTTAGGTGTATTCTTAATATTTTGGGGTGAGATATGTGCAAAAAAATAAAAAAAAATCTATTTTTTACAATTTGTAGTGTTTTTTTGTAATAAAAAATGTAAGTTTGTCAATAAAATCTTATTGCGTGTGAAATCCCAATTTCTCCCGGTTACAACGGCACCACATATGTATAGGTAGACACCCTTTCCTGCCCAGGAGACTCCCCCAAACTGAAACAGCGCTTTAGGGGATTTTCAGATCAAATACAGCTATGCTAAGCACTATGTGCACCTTGCAGTTTTTCAATAAAAACAACCCTTTACATTTGAAATACCCCCCACAAACTATATATTCTCTGGAAGTACACACCTCAAGCTTTTTAGGCATACCAGGCTTGTTGATGTTGCCACAGTTTTCTGGAAGTTCTCCCTCAATGTATTCTTTGGTTACACAGAACTTCCCTAAAAAAGGATAAAAAGCAGAATCAAAGCCACATTTTTCTAAAGAAAACTATAAGAAAACAAGAAAAAACAAGTTAATCTAAAAAAGCAACATCCCCCGAACAGAACGATACCCAACATGCATAGCTACTGTCAAGGGAAGAGTTGCCAAACACCCCAAAGTAAAGCTTGGGGAGACGGTAATTTTGCTTGAAAATTTCAGCTCTGCAGACAAAGTGGCACCTTGCGCTTTTTCTACCAAAACAACCCTTTACATTTGGAATACCCGCCACAAACCATATATTTTCTGAAAGTACACATGATAAGCTTTCTAAGCATACCCAGCATGTTGTAGTGGGCCCATCTTTCTGGAAGTAATCCCTCAAAGAATTCGTTGGTCGCACAGGGTTTCCTTAAAAAATGTATAATAAAGCAGAATAAAAAATGAGTTTTCCTAAAATATCAATATGCAAACAAAAAAAAACAAGCTAAATCTGAAAGCGCAAAATCCCCCGAGCAGAACGATACCCAACATGCATAGGTACTACTAACCCTTTTAACTGCCAGCCTACTTTAGGCTTTGTCACCCTCTCTTGACAGGTCATTTTTCACCATTTTGCGCTATGCTTAACTGTGATTTTTGCAGGAATTTCCAGGAAAATCATATATTTTTTTTTTTGCGGCAGAGTTTAGGCTTTAACATGAAATGTCTTGTTTGTAATTTTTTTACAGTTTTGTTTAAATATTTTTGAGTACATTAAACAAAACAAAATAAAACAATTTTTTTTAGAAAATTATCTCCTTTATTTCAAATAAAACATTTGTTTTATTAAAGAAAACCATATTGCATGTGAAAGCCCCATTTCTTCCGATTACAACGGTACCACATATGTATTGGTAGCCCCCTGTTACTGTTCAGAAGACCCCCCAAACTGAAAAAACATTTTATAACATGTAAAAATAAAATACAACTACAATCCACACTATAAAGGGTTAAATCAAGAAAAAAAATCGGTGTGGGGTTCCCCTTCCTGGGGGGGAGGTAACCCCCATTTTTTTTATTTTAATAATTCCCATAAAAATGACATGGGGTCCCCCCTACCCAGCATAACCAGCCCGGGGATCAGCTATGCAGGGCTTGTAGAACAGGGCGCAGGGTCCAGCTTTGGTGGCCCCCCGCCCTGCCAAGTACAAGCCAGCACCGCCTAAATCAGCCCGGGCCCTTCTGCCCCCCCTGGGCTTTGGGGAGGCAGGTAATAGGGGGTGCCACCAAAGGGCTAGCCGCAGGTCACTTGACAGCCCTCGAGCCTTGTGAACTGGTACAGGGGTCTCATGGACTCCTTACAAGTTCACAATGGGTTAAAGTGGACCAACACCCAGGGCTGATCGGCCCCGGAATCTATAAGATTCCTGGACCGTTCTATTCCCTCCCCCTGGGGCATCCAAAATCGGGATGCCCCCCTGTGTGAAACCCCCCGGAACACCTGCTACCACTTACTTGAATCCGGTCCTACGGCGCATGCGCGGGCCGCATCCCCGCTATCCCTCTAGCAGGACGCGTGCCCAGGCCGGCTATTTATGAATGGCCGACGCGGGCATGCTCCCTGTTAGAGGGAAGTGGGGGACGCGGCCGCCAGCGCGCTCAGAGCGGCTGAGTTTAGATGTCTCTTAGACGTCCATAACTCAGCCGCTCTGAGCGCGCTGATTGGACAAGCGGCCGCGCATGCGCCGTAGGACCCGGGTAAGGTGAGTTATTGTGGGTGATCGGGGGGGTTTCACGCAGCGGGGCATCCCCAATCGGGATGCCCCAGGGGAAAGGACCAATACCCAGGAAAGTCAAAATCCTGGGTGTTGGTCCACTTAAAATGTAAAAAAAAAAAACACACCACACCACAAAATGCTGGAAGCATTTATTACCAGTTGGGTGACAGGACATAAGGGGTTAATTAAAAAAAAAAATTTGACATAGGGTCCCCCCTCCCAGGGTGGGGGACCCCTTTTTTTTGGAAATTTTAAGGGTTAAAAACCCTTAAAAATCCAAAAAAAAAAATGACTAGGGTCCCCCCTACCCAGCGTTACCGACCCGGGCCAGCTATGGGGGCTTGTAGAACAGGCCCACATAGCCATAGTGGCCCGGGCCCTTCTGCCCCCCCCTGGCCTTTGGGGAGGCAGGTAATGGGGGGCTGGGGGTTAATGGCAAGTCACCCGCTAGCCCGCAGGTGACTTGCCAGACCCAGAGCCTTGTGAGCTGGTACAGGGGTCTGATAGACCCCTTACCAGCTCACAAAGGGTTAACTGTAACAAAAAAAAACACACACACAAAATGATTTTATTAAAAAAAAAAAAAATGTTTTTACTGTACTTACCTCCGATTGCAAGCTCTTGTCCCTCGCCGCTCTGATGACAGATGCCGGTGATCGGCATCCAGAGAAGGGGGGGCAGGAGATCAGAGGATCTCCTGCCACCTCCTTCCAGGTCGCCGATCACCAGCATCTGACAGCTGAAACAGCTGAAGCCAGTGATCGGGACCGGGATGACGTCATAGCCCCGCCCCCAAAAGGGGCGGGGCTTGACAGGGAGACGGAACGGGATGACGTCAAGGGGGCGGGGCTTAGCGGCAAGATGGCGGCCGCCATCGAGAAGGAGAGAGGAGAGAGCCTCCCGGGCTCTCTCCTGAAGATCGGCAAGCCCTGGGGGGGGGATCGGAGGCCCCCCAGGTGAAGAGGAGGGTCGACGGGAGCCAGCGCACATGCAGGTAGGTAAATGTCATTTTTATTTTTTTACAGGAAAGCCAGTGGCAGCTAAAACGAAGGGGGGGGGGGGCACCCTATTCCGGGCCCTCCCCTGCAGCCGGAGGAGGTCCCACGGACGATCGGAGCACACCATCTTAAAGGGGAGACCCGGCCGAATCAAACGAGGGGTCAGGTGAGTGTCTTTTTTTTTTTTTTTTTTTTTGCCAGTTAGCAGGGGGGAAAGCCAGGTACGTAAAATTTACGTAGCTGGCGTTTAATGACAGGAGAGGCAGCTACGTGAATTTTACGTAGCTGGCGTTTAAAGGGTTAATGGACTGAGAATGGAAATAACCCCCCACTCCTTTCCCAGACATCCTAATTGGCTGCCTCTCTCTGCAGCTATGAAACCTTGCCCTACTCTCTGGTCACACTATGTGCTGGAAGGCTTGAGACGCACTTAGCCTGCAGCATCTCTCACCGCCTTTTTCTGGTCACTGTGTTTTGGCAGCAATAACTAGAGGCATAACAGTGCATTTATTTTTTAATATGATATATGTAAAGCACACAGTGTGCTTATATCACATCGTTGTTGCCACACCCACTGTTTCTGCTCATTTTTTTCTGCAGCTCCACTGTTCTAATACTTTTACAAATAACTTAGGAACTACAGGGTCTTTTTGAGAACAGACTGAAGTTTGGAACAGTGCAACATGTATCCCGAGACAATGGAGCAACAATCGGGCGCTCGTCTCCAAGTATAGCATAGAGCAAAAGAGTCTCTTTTTCAAATTGGAATTCTTTTCCACATTTGTGCAGTATCCCACGGTGCATGCACTTAGTACATTTCACACGTGCCCTCCACCAAATGAATCTAGTCTTACCAGATTAATGGTAATAAGGAGGTCTTCTCATAAATCTCCAAATATTGAGCCAGCGCACAGGTGATATTTAAAACATACAACCAATCCAGGTCTCTCATGCCCAGTAATGTGATTCCATATAAATGAGCATGTAATATGAGCAAAATACAATCAAATCTAGTGCAATCCCGTAGATAATGAAACTGTTTAATATTTCAATATTTGCACTTACAAACAGACTGTGACTTTAAAAGCATTCAAATAATGCTCCTTAGTGTCCTCCACTGCGGCCGTTCATGGCTTGAAAACAAATGGGAGTATCGCCAGTCCTATTGAAAGGTGTGTTGGAGTTATAATAAATCGCCACTGCCTTCAGTATAACTTTAAGCTGAGAAAACAGAAAATTATGAGTGGCAAAATCTACAGTTTGGTTCCCCCTGAGAATGAAATAAAGCTCAGGTGAACTCATCAATGCATCCAGGTCCAAAAAGACCTGGACGCCCACATAAGAAAACAGTGGTGGATGATCGCAGAATAATTTCCATGGTGAAGAGAAACTCCTTCACAGCAGCCAGCCAAGTGACCAACACTCTCCATTATGTAGGTGTATCAATATCCAAACCTACCATAAAGAGAAGACTGTATGAAAGTAAATACAGAGGGGTCACTGCACAGTGCAAGCCACTCATAAGCCTCAAGATTAACAAGGCTAGATTGGACTTTGCTAAAAAAAAACATGTCAAAAGGCCAACACAACTAAGCAAAAGGAGGGAGAGCCCCAAATTCCCTAATAGGAAACTAACCAAAGATTTTACTGCTGCACACACCCAATGTATAAAAATAGTAATGTTTTAATTAATTGGTCAAAATTACATTACAAAGAAGGACATATACATTTAAAAAACACATAAAACAAGTTGTATCATTATCTGCCACCGGGGGGCGCTGGTATACCAAATTGTAAAACATCCAGTTATATATCCATATGTGCAAAAATATAAACCATTAATATCTCTTATTACAATCAAAATTCATATAAAGTCCTATTTACATAAAGTGCTAAGTGCAAAAAAAAGTGCATCAATCTCGCAAGAGCAATTACTCAAATCCTAATGTATAAACCACAAACCCAGGAGACATAAATCAAACCGAAAAAACATAGAACTACTTATCTATTGCTGGATGTCAGTATCACACAGGCCCCCCGTACACCGAGCCCACGCGTTCCGAGACGCTGAGTCTCTTCCTCAGGGCAGTATGGAAGCCAGCACATGTAAGAACACAAAACCCACAATCAGAATTCCAACAATAGGGCACTCCACCAGATAAAAATCAAATTAATTTATTAGTTAGCGCAATGTAATAAAAAAAAAAAAAACACATACGAAACAAACACATAACACTAATAAAACAATGCGACCACTGGACAAATAAAGTACCTATACAATAATAATATCCCAAAATTTCATCAAAAAATAAATCAAAGAAAAATATAAAAAAAGGGGAAGCGAACTGCTCTCAATGATATAATATCTGCTGCTACAAAGGTGGTATACAAAAGGGACTGCCGCCCCAGACTAGTAATGAAAAGGTCTGCTACAAGAAGCTATTCAAGACTATATAAGATATAGCTTCAACTACTATAGCAGAGCAATATGGAAGATAAACCTATACTGCCCCCTGGATGTCACTACATATATTGACTACCCAATAATGGATAATAATACACGATGTTCATAAACTATGAGTGAAATTCTAAAACCGTGATTCAAATAAAGTACATGGTGCAAAATTACTAGTTCTTAACTTAAAAGATAAATTAATTCTCAATAATTCATATAGAAACAACAATATTGCATGGAAAGTGCTAGGTGCAAAGAAAAAGTTTTTTCATTAATCTAGGTAGTAATGTACAAAGTTGTGCATAAGATTAAATGGGAGCAAGGCATACAAAGAGTATCCAACCATAATATTCACATAGTAACGAATGAGCAGTTAGCTACCGCCAATTAGATAGGTCCAGTGGTCAAAACAGCTGCCCCCGCGCGCTCCGCCAAGCGCCCAAGGCTTCTCAGGGGGTAAGGTTGCAATGATACTCAATCCTCTTATAGTGCGGCGGGCACAGTTCTGGAAGAATGTTCTTTGGACAGATGAAACCAAGATCAACCTCTACCAAAATGATGGGAAGAAAAAAGTATGGTAAAGGTGTGGTCCAGCTCATGATCCAAAGCACAGCTCAGGTGCACAGGTGTGATGGCTTGGGCATTCATGGCTGCCAGTGGCACTGGGTCACTAATGGTTATTGATGATGTGACTCAGGACAGAAGCTACCGGATGAATTCTAAGTTATTCAGAGACATACTGTGTGCTCAAATCCAGCCAAATGCAGCCAGACTGATTGGTTGGTGTTTCATAATACAGATGGACAATGACCGAAAAAACATAAAGCCAAAGCCACCCAGGAGTTTTTTAATGCAAAGAAGCAGAATATTCTTGAATGGCCAAGTCAGTCACTTGATCTCAACCCAAATGAGCCGCATTTCACTTGTTAAAGACTAAACTTCAGTCAGGCTCACCGCCAAACCGCAACTGAAATCCGCTGGATTAAAGGCCTGGCAGAGCAATAAAGAGGAGGGAACACAGCAATGTGATGGCGATGTCTATGAGTTCAAGACGTCAGGCAGTCATTGCCTACATATTAACATTTTATTTACAATTATTTAATTTGTCTAATTACTTTTGAACCCCTAAAACGAAAGGGATTATGTTTAGAAAAATGCTTTAGGCCTCCCCTTTTTTTGCAATCTTTTTGTTCAACCCACTGATTTAAAGCTGAAAGTCAGAACTTCAACTGCATCTAAATTACTTTGTTAAGAAAGTCAGAACTTCAACTGCATCTGAATTATTTTGTTCAGAAAGTCAGAAATTCAACTGCATCTGAATTATTTTGTTCATAATACATTGTGGTAATGTACAGGACCAAATTGAGAAAAATGTTGTCCCTGTCCAAATATTTATGGACCTAACTGTATCTCTTCCAGAACATAACTGTCATCTCTGAGAAGCTGACCAGTATGCAGGTGAGCCTGACCATGCTGGTGGACACCCCAGATTACTCTGAGAAATGCGTCTACCTGGAGGCTCTGAAGAACCGGCTGGAGGCCATGTGCAGTCCTCAGATAGTGGGCGCATTCAACAGTCAGTCTGTCGGTAAGAAAACCAACCTAAATAACAAACGTGTCTATACAGCAAATAATCTCATTTGGTAATTTCACTAAATAATTCAAGGCTCAAAACCAACTTTCCCCCGACATCTGATCCAGTGCAGCTACTGGCTGTTTAACTCACCATGTTCTTCTGTTCTCTCCAGCCAGGCGCTTCTGTGGCCTCGCTGCCTCCTCATTCATTGTTTGGCTGCCAATTACATGACTGCTGGCGACCAGTCGGTAGCCACTCATCTCCGTTCACTTCTATTTGATGCACCTGTGCACACCAGGCATTTATGAATAGCGGGCACATCTGGGAACAGCTAGTGGCATGTGCACACCATTTGGCTTACTAGCTTTCCTGAGAACAGATTGGCCTTTCACTTTAAAGTGTGTCAAAACCCACATAACCGGGTCCTGGAATCTAAAAGATTCCAGGTCCTTACCTCTAGCCTGCCCCCAAGACATCCTACACACATCCCCCACAGTGTGAAACCCCCGGGGCGCCGGTAATCTTAACTGATCCTGGCAGGTCCCGCAACGGGATCTCTGTCGGCGGCTGCATCCCTGGCCTCCTCGCGGCCATGAATAGTGTGCCGGAGATTCAGCCATCCTGCTGCACCTTGATGCTGCGGCACCTTTGAGATCAGCCAGTGGGCAGTTTTTCATATTTTTCCAAAGAGCCTATGGCCCAGGCACAGCGCTCCTCCAATCGGCTTCTCCGGCCGCGTATATTAATGTTCGTCAGGAGAAGCTGAATGGAATCCTAGCTGCACACGTGATCGGCACTGCATCCTTAGGCTGTGCCCGGCCATTCAGTTACAGCGGCCCCACACAGTCCGAGAACATTGAAAGGGACGTCCCTGCCGGCTGTGCATGCCCTGTGGAGTCATTGGCCAGGTAAGCATATTGGGGTGCACCAGGGGTGGAATGCAAACGAGATATAGAGTCTTCTAGACACTGGGTCTGGTTTTAGTCCACTTGAAGTGTTTAGGTCATCATGCCTTGGAGCCCTAAGGCTCCTTTCACGCTGCGGCGATTGTTGTGCGTTTGTGTTCGACCTGCAAACGCCTATGAAACGCTTTGATTACTTCACATCGATTCCACTCCGTGCGAACACCAGCGATTGTGGAGCGCTTGCCCTGAAAGTGCCATCACCCCACAATGGCTAGGTGTGAAACCAGAAGCTAACAATTAAAGCAGCCATTGCTGTTCCTGACCAGAAACTCCATGTCCTGGGCAACCTCCTGAGTACATTTCACTGAATGAATCATAAGCACCAAGTCATTGCAGCAATGAGTCCATGGCTGCTACAGAGATTGCATGACAAAAATCCCACCCGTGAGTCTACGAGACGGGGGAGGGATATATATTGTCAGGATCTGGGGCCAACAGCAATGAATAGCAAGCAATTTATTGAAAACAAAGTCCAACAGGCAGAATCTCTTAACTTGAGAGTATGATGCAGGATACAATGCAGTACAGCAAGCGGTTACCTCACCAACTTTAGCAATGTCCAGTGTATGATAATTACAGTGTATTGTAATTCCTGGATATCACAGGTCCTCTTTCGGGGTATACAAGTCCAGGTTGTTAATCCACAGGTTCCAAGAACAGAAAACACATAAAGCCCTTCGGCTGCAATTCAGCACTGTCAGTATTGGGAGCAGCAAGGCACAGGCTCCTCATCCCAGTCTGTCCAACTCCACACTGGAAGCCTCAGTGGCTCCTTCTATTAGGCTTCCTTGCAATTAGCCTCATCACCTGTCTAAGAACTGGGAATAGGGGAAAAACTTGTAGAGGACTGGGAATGTGGACTGGGGTCCTGTAAACCCGGCATGGATCGTGCTTGATTGAGAAAACCAAGGGAGAAATAGACACCATCCAGCACTTTTCCATACACTTTACCACAATATATATATATATATAATATATATATATATATATATATATATATATATATATATATATATATATATATATTAGAGAGAGATTAGATATAAAAATATAAAGGCCTCAATTCAAAAAGAGTTGTAAAAGTCTCTCATGGTAGTAAGCAAAACCACTTTATAAGAAAAAAGCATGAGAATGTCACTGTTGTTGAATCACCTAAGAAAACAATAAAAGTCAATGGTACATTTTTACCCAAAAGAAAAGTAGAGAACTTTTTACTACTTTTTACACTGTAGTATAAATTGCCATTGACTTTCATTGTCTTTTTATCTGGTGATTCAGTGACAGTGAAATTCTCAGGCTTTTTACTCATAAAGTGAATGTTTTACTACCATGAGAATTTTTTCCAACTCTTATTGAATCAAGCCTAAGTGTTTCAGGTGTGTTTATACAACCAGATGTAGCTGGACCCCCTAGACCAGTGGTCCCCAACCTTTTTTTCACCGTGGACCGGTTCAGGATTTGGTAATTTTACCGTGGCCCGGTGGGGCACTGGGGGCGGGGCTGGGGGTGTGGCTGGGGGTGATGTGGCGGCATTGATTGTTAATATTGTTATGGGGAAAGCAACATATAGAACGCAGAAACCAGAGGGAAACAGGAAATATGAATAAGATAGATGGAGAGACTGACAACAAAAATAGAGTATGGAAAACAAGAGATGGAAGGAGCAAAAAGAGGGGGGGAAAGCAACAGAGGGGGAAAGAAGGGGGGAAAGCAACATAGAGGGGGAAAGAAGGGGGGAAGCAACATAGAGGGGGAAAGAAGGGGGGAAGCAACATAGAGGGGGAAAGAAGGGGGGACGCAACATAGAGGGGGAAAGAAGGGGGGAAGCAACATAGAGGGGGAAAAGGGAGAGAAAGAGGAAAGAAGGAGGGAGGGAAAGAAGGAGAAGAGCAAGAGGCAGAGATGGGATGGAAGGGAAAGAAGGAAGGAGGAAAAGAAGGAAGTAAAGTGAAAAAAAGAAGAGAAATATATGGAAAAATGGAAAGGAGGTAATGCTGAAATTAGAGCAAAATAGAGGGAATGTGGAAATAGATTAATAAAGAGGCATTTGGAAAGAGAGAGAGAGATCATATGAAAGAGACAGCGATAAAGGCAAGAAGGAGGAAAAATGCTGGAGATATGGAAAACCAAGGTAGAGAATAATGGCCAAGAAAGATGGAAGAAATTAGGACAGTCCAGCTGAGAGCTCTCACTCTGAGCAGGGCTCCCCATTACAGAAAGGTTGCAGTGGCGCTATATATATATATATATATATATATATATATATATATATATATATTTATCTGAAGAGACATGGTATAGTTAGTTCTATATACAGTGGAACTACATGTCCCAGCATGCCTTGCTGCCCAGGTCTGCAGCCTGTGAATGCCTTGTGGTGGCAGAGCATGCTGGGAGTAGTATTTCCACATCACCTGGAGACAGGCGGCTGGGGCAGGGCTGTCAGCTGGCCATGGTGGGGATGCAGCACAGCAGTGAGCCCGGGAGGGCCCATACAGGGAAGAGGGGTGGGAGGAGCCCCCCAGGAAGTGGCGGTAGCAGCAATGGCGACGCTCTCCTTCCTTCATCGTCCAGCTCCAGTTTCTCCAGCATGCCTTCGATGGTGCCGAGAACCTGTGCGGGGGAAGCAGACACAGCGATGAGCGGGCGCATACAAACCTGCTTCTCCCTCTACTCGCAGCACCGGGCCGGGGGGCGGGGACACCAGCTCCCATACCTACACCAATTGGGTTGCTCTATTGGTAGAGTGTGAGAGAGGAGTGAGCTAAACCCCGCCCCCTTTTCTCCCGCAACGCGAGCTGCTGCCGGCTGTCACTATTGGGCTCATTCTCTAAAGGGCCCGGTACCATTTGAGCCGCGGCCCGGGGGTTGGGGACCACTGCCCTAGACCACAGAAAGGTATTGTTTCAACTTACCTATACTCCCACCTTCCAAGCCCCCCATTAACATCTTTTAATGTGTACAAATACTGTAGCAGGAGACAATGCTTGGCCACTCTCATGATAGCGCCTGGGCTTTGGTGTCGTTGAAACTGGCTGATGAATCTGCTGCATTCTCCTTTTTCCCCAGCAGGGGTCACTGTTAAACAAGCTAAACATTGGTTCTCAACCATGTGCTAGTTAATGGAAACGGCAACCCTTCATGCATCTCTAGATCTTGAAACAGTTGAAAGGATAAATGAGAGTGCTGTTTATAGTGGCTTGTCAGATTCCAGCTGTCATTTTATTTTTGTTAGCTGTGTGGAAAAGTACAGGTGCTGCTTTATCTCTCTCCTGTTCTATCATTGTGCAGATCAGGCCAAGATGTTTGTGAAGGTATTCAGCGAGATTGACCGCATGCCGCAGCTACTGGCGTACTATTACAAATGTCACAAGGTAGGAACACTAAGCTTTACGGCCTCCTGTCACTGGATAACCAAATGCCTTATGGTAACATTACCATGGAGCCTAGGAAAGTCAAAAGTCTTATTAAAAATGAATTTAAAATGCACCGTTGTCCTACACACATTAATATTCACATGTACAACATGCTGCAACCTGCAGGACTTGGTGGGATCAAGCCTGCAGGCTGGGAGGTACAGTACTTGGGATGCCTTCCTGCAACTCCCATCACCACAAGCCAAGGGCCAGGCAGATTGTACCTTCATCTTCCACTTTCTCTCTGTGCTGGCTGTCAAGTCTGTCGTGTCACGTGACCACCGGTGACCAGAAAGGCTCACTAGGTGAGCATGCAGGCTGCCCATCAGACGCAGGCTGCCCATCAGACCCAGTTGGTTGCAAATAAGCATTTTATTTACTTATATTTATTTTACTTATAAGTGGAACAAAACCCAATATTTTCACTATTCCAGGTTTTGTTCCCGATTTAGGATGCCTCACTAAGTGAACCCCCCCCGATCGCCCATAAAATGTTACTTTTCCCCAATCCTGCGGCAAATGCACAGGCTCTCATCCTATCAGTGCTGTACACCATGCGTATTAAAGTGGACCAACACCCAGCGTGATCGGCCCGGGAATCGATCGAATCCCTCCCCGCGGGGCATCCAAAATGTGTGAAACCCCCCAGGACGTCCGCTGCACTTAGCTGATTGTCGGTCCAACGGCGCGTGGGCGGGCCGCGGCCACATCTTGCACTTCTCTCTAGCAGGGCGCGTGCCTGCGCCGGCCATTTGTGAAGCCGCTGCAGTAAGACGGCTCATTGACGCGCATGACACAGCGGCTCCGAGCGCGCTGATTGGACGAGCGACGTAGGAGCAGGGTGAGGTGAGTTTTTACTTGTGATCTGGGGGGTTTCACAATCGGGGGTGCCCCGGGGAAGTGGACTGAAAAAGGAGATAAAATGTTATTTAATATTAATATCTGCTTCACATTAACCTCCAATATCTCTTTTAGAGATCAATGCTATAAATGTTGCAAATACTAAAAATCATATCAGCCCAGCGGCCACTAATCTGATACAAACAATGGCCGCTAAGGCTCTCCCAACACAACCAGTGAACTGTCCTAAGAGGGAAATATATTAATACCTTAAATACTTTGCACCTACAAACTATTGTGTGAGAAATGATCCACTACACACACAGTAAGATGTATTTATAAAACGGGTTTAATTAGCAGCACAGTAATTAACCTTACTAACCCAATATGTTCCTAGCGTCCCTCAGATAACCTTATATTACAGGCAGTCCTTATATTAAAGCTACAGTAAGTTACGCTACAGTATATGTTATAATGGATATAGAGATATAAAGATAGAGCTAGACAGAGATACTTAAGTTTCATGGGTATTCAGGTCCATCCTTCATCCCCCCGCCATCCATCGACTACCATCCATCGACTCTCGGGCCCCCAGCACAAAGCTTACTAATATATGAACAATAGAGGGAGTGACCAGCATTCCCCGCCTCGTGGGAGTGTCTGCCAAGCTCGGCCCCCCCATCAGGACTCTTACGAATTAGATGTATATTTCATAAAGGCCATAACTATCAACTTGTAACCAAGAAATTCATGATCCCCATAAATTTCTTAGTTAAATGAGCCCAAACACCAAATGTATATCATCCAGGGTCCAATACTGTGTAGATTGTCAGGCCCTGGACAATATATGTACGCCATGTTTGATATCAAATGAAAGGTCTAATAGTTCTGAATGAGAATCTCTCATTAATATAGTTATGAGTGACATATTACAAGAGTTACAATGCTTCCCAGAAATAACAGCCAATTCCCAGTGTCCAATGTATATTGGCCGTCTGGAGTCCTCATTAGAAATTCAAGGATGCCCTTTCAAGTACAGCTAGGTGTGATAGGTATCTATTGTTCTGTTTACCATAGACATGGTAGGACTACCACACCCTACTTTGCTTGTTGGCAGCTAGGTGTGAATAGGTGTTTATTGTCAGGATGTGGGACCACTAGTTGAATGTATGAATGTACGGTATGTATGAATTAGGGGCAGCGTCCTGTAACATGGACCAAAACCCAGGACAGTCAAAATCCTGGGTGTTGGGCCACTTTAATAATCTGCAAAAACAGCTCTCTTTAGATGCAGAGCTCGGCAATAGTGAAGGAAAGGAAGGCCAGCCAAATATCAGGAAATACAAAACTCCACTCTCCGGGCAAGGCTAGAGTGCTCACCTCCAAACTTGGCAGAAATCCAAAAATGTAGAATAAGCCAGCCACGTAGTAGTAGAAATATAAAAAGTCCTTTTATTCGATACCATTAAAAATGCTCGTCACAGCAGCACAGATAAAAGCAGCATAGAGAAGGTGTCCTCACACGTCTACGCGTTTCGGATTCTCACCCTTACTCATGACAATGACTCATGACTCGGCAATAGTGAGCAGGAGCAGCCACATCCCCAATTTTCCTTTGGAGTGTGCGCACACCTGTGCCCAGCCCGTGAATGGCGCTGGAGGACGCCTCAGGCCAGAGATACTAAAGGTGCAGCTGCCAATATTACCATCGCCATGGGAGTGGCCAGCAAAGGTCTGCAGCCAGGGGGAAGGCCAGTGGTCCCCCCTGGATTCTTTTAGACTCTAGGGCCGGTCTGCCAGGGTTTTGTTCTGCTTTGTTGGTATACTCTGCACACCATTGTATAAAAATATACCTCCTAGCTGAGCAGGAGCCTTAGGGTCATCAGAGTGGAACTTAAACCATGCGTTCAGCATGATTTAATGATAAAGCCCAAACCCTTAAAAACTATTCCACAACATCTAAAATTAGTATATGTGAAGTTTTTAATCACTTATTATTCTTTCCCCCACTGGGCTGCAACTCTGTTCAGGACTCTAGAATATGGGTGCCGCCATCTTGACTCAGAAGCATCACATACTAAGGAGAGGAGAGCGGGATAAAGTACAGGGGGCAGGGTTATAGCTGTGCTTTACACAGACAGAGCAGAGCTGGGGTCAGGAAAAGGACAGCAATCCCAGAATGCAGAGCAGCATAGTCAGAAGACACTTACTGTTTGCAGGCTGCCTGATGCTTCATGAGCCACTATCTTGGATGTTGAAAGGCTCATAACATGCAGTAGATGCAGGTAGGATGATTTTTAATGTGGGCAATCTGTATGTACAGGGTGTGGGAAACATATAAGATAGGCTCTTATTCAGAGTGAAGGTCCGCTTTAAAGCTGGCTCCAGAAAAAGAATAAAAGTGTCTACCTGCTGCAGGTGCTAAGCTGATGGGCACAGCCTGTGCGGGGTGCCCTTAGGGGTGCCGTCCTATCTTAGGGACTTATTCATGAAGGTATAGCGTCAGGTAGCGGCAGGTGAACGCCAGACAAGGCAAGGCAAGCCGAATCTGGTGAGCGACTAGAACAACGCCATGTAGCGTCCGATTCATCATTATCCCAGGCTCAGCGTACAGCGCCGGCGTTCAACCTTGCAGAGCGCCACGTCTAACCTGTTGCTACCTGGCGCTCTCCCATACATTTCAATGGAAGATCCTTAAATCCCTTTCCTGATCCCAATTTTTTTTCCCTTAAAAAAACCCACAAAACTTCTGACCTGTATTCTGGGTAAAATTACATTTTTGAAAACTTTTTGGATTAATAATATTTTTATGCAGAATTGTCTTTACATGTCTGGTATTAAAGTGGACCGTCACCCAGGGGTGATCGGCCCGGGAATCTATAAGATTCCCGGGCCGATCACCTCCCTCCCCGCGGGACATCCGAGATCGGGATGTCCCGCGGGGTGAAACCCCCCCCAAACACCCCAAATCCCCTTACCTTGTCTTCGGCGGCGCCGCCTCCCTCGCGCCCCTCTAGACGTGCGCGCGCCCGCGCCGGCCGCCTGTGAATTGCCGGCGCGGCGCGCGCGCGCGTCAAGACTGACGCGCGGGAGGCGGCGGCGGAGGAGCCGCTTGTCCGCGGCTTGTCCGTCGGCGCTGGGAGCGGGGAGAGGTGAGTTTTTCGGGGGGGTTTCACACAGCGGGGCACCCCGATCGGGGGTGCCCCACCGAATTGGACCAAGACCCAGGTTAGTCAAAATCCTGGGTGTTGGTCCACTTTAAAGTGTTCATGTTACAATGTTATAACAATGTAATTCCATATGTTTTCGCTTTGTTACTAGTAGATACATGTTCAAAAATAGACTTTAATCACACAGCCTCTGGCGCTATGGGCTACAATTACATGATTTTGAGCGCCGGCGATGTTTGAGGCTGTTTTTTTGATGAATGTGGTGCGAGTCGGTCGCACTGAGCTGGTGTTACGGTTCGCTCACATACAGCGTCTCACATATCATATTCATCAATGCCAGACAGCGACTGAGGCGCTCTGAAACAATGATCCATGGCCGAGCACAGCGACTACTAGCGGGCGCTCTGAAATCCGCTCTACAGCCGCTTTAGTAAAGGCGTTAGTAGTGAATCTGCCTGCCCGTGTCCTGTAAGTCCTTAGAGTCAATAAGAAAATAAAAAATGCCCCATATCTGCCATAGCTGTGCTTTATTATGATGACACATATGACCAGCTTGCATAATAATATGCCACAAAGATTACAGCAAAGATTGAGGTCCCCGACGCCGACCTGGAAACGAAATGTGAAGCAGTATGATTGTGTTGCACTGGGAGCGGGGCCCAGTCTGTAGGAGGTCTGTTGTGTCCTGTAACAGAACAGGACATGCTGTAGCCGGGGAGGGAGGGGTGCCTCAGTGACGCCTTCCTCCTCTCTGCCAGCTTCTAGGTGTGTGCTACAAATGTGACCCTCACTGCCAACACGCTGAGGTTAGGATGATTAATGCCGCCTCCTGCTATTGTCGGAAAAGGTGAATTTCTTATCTTTGCTCTGCAAGGCAAGATCCTTATAAACCATTGGGCAAATGTTCTCTTCTGTGCGGTAAGGATCAGACTTAACCCTGGGGTAACCCTGAGTACATGTTAATGCTCATTCTGCGAAAGCCAATGGGATACAATAATATGTGCCTATAAATTTATGGATGGTTCTAGTAGAATTAAATAAAGCAAACCTTTAGAAAGAACAAAGGAAAAAGCAGCCTGCCCGTTCTTCAAACAGGCGTTGTACTGAACTTCAGGACACCATGCTGCCAAATATCACCGGGTTGGCAGTTACATGGCGTCCTGGGTAAAATGCCTTTGGCTTACTAGTGTTACAATAGATACAGCATGCCGGCTCAACTTCAATAAAAATCCAAGTTTAATCAACATGTTAAAACCACCCACAGGAACTATTACATTCCCAACAGAAATTCAGACAGCTCAAAAAATCCCCTAGTGTGTGATCCCTAGGAGCTCGGACAGACCTCTGTAAGTCTTGGATTGAATTGTGTGCTGCAAGTCCAGGTACACTAAAACTTAGCATTTAATTATAACATTTAAAATCATACATGTCCCATGCAGAGTGTGTATCCATGGCGCCCCCAGCAGTAAGGTTACTCGTTTCGGTGTTAAATCACCCCTTAGTCTTACATGGTTAGGACTAAGGGGTGATTTAACCCCGAAACGCGTAATAATGTTATAATTGAATGCTAAGTTTTAGTGTACCTGGAGAGCTGGACTTGTAGCACTTATTAATGCTTACATGTCAGAATATTCAAATCGCACAGTGTTTGAAAGGCATTTGCCTCCTTAGACCGGACCAACACCAGTTTTTTCCTTAACGGGTGTTGGTCCCGCTGTGTGATGATCATAAGAAGCGAGGGGGGGAATGCAAAATGCTGGAGCCCCCCTTGCAGCAAACTGCATAAAAAGCTTGTTTTCCCATTGCATGGCACGGCCTGCTTCACAAAGTCATTACATCTGGGTATTCCGCCACAAGGTGGCGCAGTGCACTGCAGAAGAGTTGTGGCTCCTCCCGGTACCATATAAAAATGGAATCACCATAGACTTACCCAGTTTTCCTCTGCAGTGATTTTGCGAGGATAGAAGATGGCTCTCTATATTGCGCAGGTGAGCGGGGCAAACAAGCCTGCGGCCCTGCATGGCTATTTCCACCCGTGTCCGGACCTTCGGTGCCTCCCAGCCTCGGCTGATGGATCGGGTGCAGGTAGAGGAGCACTAGGGTCAAGTGCTCAAGGAGCACTACTCCAAGCCGCAGACCCTGTACCACAAAGGGTAGCGGCCATAGGCTTTATGGTGAGCCTGTTAGGGATGTAGAGTTACTGTCCTAACTTCTGAGGGGGTGAGTGTTTTTGGGGATTGTTTACTCGTTCTGGCATTTTGGGGTCCCCCCCCCGTCCCTGGCCTGGGCTTTCGCCGCTGCTCACTTGCTTTCCTCGCTCCCTCCCCATAGTGTGCTCGGGGTAGGGGGGGCGGGTGGTAGCGGCGAGGGTACTTTGGCTGTGTCTTCACCTGTTTTTTAACTGTGTTTTAACTGTTTTTCGCCGCCTCGCCGCTTTTTACTGCGCTCCGCTATATTTGTGAGGCATTTTTTCTCTACTGTGATGACGCCGGCGAGGTCACGTGAGCACCGTTTTCGCGCTCTTTGGGGGGGAGGGGGGGGCGGGTGGATGATGCGTATCGTGTCGTCATCCTGCGGCCCGCCCCTCAAGGTTCCTCTGCCGGCGCCATTTTGCTTCTGCTGTGTGTTTGGGGCCCTTCTCATCCCGGAGCTGCGGTGGTGATCCTGGTCTGCTTGATGCTTCCTCCTGTGGTCTGGAGGTTGGTGCCCTTGTCCTACTTGGTCCGTGAGTCTCCTTGGGGGGGGTTTGGTCTCTTTTGGGCATGCGCTGTGGGATACTTATGTGTCTTTATTTATGCCTTTCAGGCGGGATAACTGTGGGTTGTGGTTTCTCCTGGTCCTATCCCTTACCATCCCTCATCTTCCCTTACTGGCTTTTGGGGGCATCCCTTGGGGGGGCATCCCGGGTGGCTCTTGCTAGCCTTTACCCTGTGCTGGCCTACTGTGCCTGTGTTAATCACCATATGGAGGCTTCTGGGGATGGCGTGCTTGGGGGTCCTTCGGGGCAATCCCGGCTGTGTTCCATGTGTGGGGTATACCCTGTGAGTAACAGTGTCACGGTGTGCGTGCCGTGCGCCCAAGGTGTCCTTGGGCTCCAGGCTGGGTTGCCCGCTTCGCTTCCCAGCTCTGCGCCCCCCTCACCTACCCCCCCCCCCGCGCCTGCATTTAGCCCCTAGTGAGGGGGATACTAGCGGGGGGTTACAGTCTGATTTAGCACTGCGTGTGGCCAGTATTGAAAGGCAACTTGCCAGGCCTGTTCCATGTAAGCAGCACCTTGCTCCTGTGACATCCCTCTTTCCTGAGGAGGATGAGGGACCTGATACTTTTGTTGGCCTTTACCCCTAGAGGAGGGGGAACTCTTTCAGGACTCTGACTCCTCTGGGGACCAGCAGGAGGGTTACAGCAGTGACCCTGGGTCTGCGTCTGGGGAAGACTCATGGTTCCCTGAGGACACTGATAGCCTGTTAGCTCACATTTTTGAATTCTTGCACATTGCCCCCCCTGAGGTGGCTAAGAAGAAACAGGGTGAGCTCTTTCATCCTGACAAACAGCGCCTGGAGTTCCCTGAGCGGAGCCATTTCACTAATATGGTGCTCAAGGAGTGGGAACGTCCTAGTAGATTGCCCGCGGTGCCCAGAGGGTGGGATAGGAGGTATCCCTTTCCTGCCGACCTGATCAAGCGATGGTCGTGTCCCCCTGAGGTGGACGCTCCCGTGCTCGGGCTGTCCAACACCTCGGTCGTGCCTTCACCTGACACTACTACACTGCGGGACAGCGAGAACCGGCGCATGGATCAGCTGGCCTGCCATGCTTTTGCGTGTGTGGTGGCTGGGCTGCGCCCGGTCTGCGTTGCTGCCATTACAGCTATTGCCCTTAAAAGACAGCTCAAGCGTCTCCTGGAGGGCGCTTCGGCTGGTAATAGGGGGAGGATTATAGGTCCCTTTTGCTTTGCTCTGACTTTGTTGCCTTTGTCCTTACTGCGATGGATGATGCGGTACGGATGTGTAGTAGGACCTCTGCCCTTTTGGTGGCTATGCGCCGCTCTGTTTGGCTGTGGGCGGCTGATACTGCCGCTAAGAAGGCTCTCACGGGGCTCCCCTTTACGGGGCTGCGGCTCTTTGGTGAGCATCTGGATGTTTTAGCCAAGGATGGTAGGCTGCCTCAACGGAAGAGGCAGCCTTTGCCCTTTCGGGGGCCCTCCTCTTCCCTTCCCTCTTTTCGTGCTTCCAGAGGAGGTCGTGGCTCCCTCTTCTCGGGTACACGCAGGGGCCGTGGCAGATCCCATGGTCGTCCCGGTCTATCATGGGGCCCCAAGCCCCCTCAGGCATGAGGAGGCGCCCTCACCCATCCGGGTGGTGGGACGGCTTCGGCTCTTTGCTCACGTCTGGAGGCTACGCGAGGTGGTGTCCTCTGGTTACAAGATAGTTTGCATCCTGGTCGCCCCCAAGATTCATCAGATCCCGGATGTCTCAAAACCCTGTGTCAGCTCAGGGTTTGCGCTTTGCGGTTCAGCGTCTGTTGGAGTCAGGAGTCATTTGCCCGGTGCCTTCCCAGGAACGGGGTCGAGGGTTTTACTCCAATCTGTTCACGGTCCCCAAAAAGGACGGGTTCCTGAGGCCCATCCTGGACTTGAAGGGTCTCAACAGGTTTGTCAGGTTCAATCATTTTCGCATGGAGACTATGCTCGGTGGTCAGTACCCTGCCCCCGGGTGACTTAATGGCTTCTTAGTGGACAACAAGGATGCCTACCTTCACGTGCCAATTTTTCCAGGTCATCAGAGATTTCTCAGGTTCGCTCTAGATGATCAGCATTACCAGTTTGTGGCCTTACCGTTAGGCATCACCTCGGCCCCTCGGGTGTTCACCAAGGTGCTGGCGGGTGTGATGGCTCTGCTGCGGAATCAGGGCATTCGCATCCTTCCCTACCTGGACGACATTCTGATTGCGGCTCAATCTCTTTATCAGGCCGAGAAAGATACTCAGGTGGTGACTTCCACTCTCGAGTCCTTCGACTGGGTGATCAACTATCCCAAGTCTTCACTGTCTCCGTCTTTGGTGAGGTCCTTTCTGGGCATGACTCTGGATACCTCTCAGGGCAAGGTATTCCTGCCTCAGCAGAAGGTGGAGGGCCTTCAGAAGCAGGCACGGACTCTGCTCTTGTGTCCCCATCCCTCCATCCGGCAAGGAATGCAGTTAGTGGGTCTGATGGTGTCCTGCTTCGAGGCGGTCCCTTTTGCGCAGTTTCACATAAGGCCTCTTCAGTTGCACCTCTTGTCAGTTTGGGATCGGGAACCCTGTGTCCCTGGATCAGGAATTTGCTCTGTCCCCCCTGGCCAGACAGTCCCTCTTTTGGTGGGCAGGACCTTTCTGACCCCGTGCTGGGAGACTGTCACCACGGATGCCAGTCTGACCGGTTGGGGGGGCTTTTGGAAGTCTCTGAAGTTCCAGGGTCGGTGGGGCTCCCAGGAGGCCTATGCTCCCATCAATGTACTGGAACTAAGGGCGATCAGGTTGGTTCTCTCTCAGCTGACCACACACCTTCGGGGTCGGGCTGTTCAGATCCGCTCGGACAACCAGACGGCGGTTGCCTACATCAATCATCAGGGAGGGACTCGTAGCAAGCGAGCCCTCAAGGAAGTGTCCTGGATACTGTCCTGGGCAGAAGAGAATGTCCCCTGCATCTCGGTGGTTTACATTCCGGGGGTGGAGAACCTGGAGGCAGACTCCCTGAGCAGGGGTACGTCACGGCTGGGGGAATGGTCCCTCAGCAACAGGGTATTTCACTCCCCGTGTCACCGCTGGGGTCAGCCGGATGTGGACCTGTTTGCGCCCCATCACAATTACAAGATTCCCAGGTTTGTCTCCCTGTCACAGGACCTTCTGGCCTTCGCCACGGATGTGCTAGCAATGCCTTGGACGGAGTTTCGGCTTCTCTATGTGTTCCCTCCGTTCCCTCTGCTGGGCAGGGTGCTGCGCAAGATAGCCCAGGAAGGGGTACCAGCCATTCTGGTGGCCCCCTGTTGGCCAAGGAGGGTGTGGTTCACAGACGTCGTGCAGTTGGCAGTAGATCAGTATGCTCTGCCCAAGGATCCAGATCTGCTCACTCAGAGACCACTGTGCCATCCCAATTTACAAACGCTGGCTTTAACGGCTTGGCTGCTGAAACCTCCATCTTGATGGATAAGAGTTTGCCAGCTTCTGTTGTTGATACCATGATTAGGGCTAGGAAGAAATTCTCTATCTACTACAGGATTTGGCATGCTTACAATGCCTGGTGTGAGGCCAAGTCTTTTCCTTGTCGGGTGTTTTCTATCCCCAGGATTCTGGAATTTTTGCAACATGGTTTGGATTCGGGCCTTCAACTTAGTACCTTCAAGGGACAGGTGTCAGCTCTGGCAATTTTTTTCCAAAGGTCCTTTGCCAATCACTGGTTGGTTAAGACTTTTTTCCAGGGAGTTACTCATGTGCGTCTGCCACGTAAGCCTATGCTACCAGTTTGGGACCTGAATCTCGTGTTGTCTGCTCTGCAGGGTCCTCCCTTTGAGCCTATCCGTGGGGCTGCTTTGCCCATTCTGACGCTTAAGGTGGTCTTTTGGTGGCCATTACTTCTGTCAGGCGAGTTTCTGAGCTGGCAACGCTTTCCATCAAGCCTCCTTATTTTGAGCGGCATCAGGATAAGGTGGTGTTTCGGCTTAAGAACGTTTTTTTGACTACGGTTGTGTCTGCTTTTCATCTCAATCAGGACATTGTTTTCCCTTTCTTTGTGTCCTAACCCTGCTAATTCCAAGGAGCGGCCCTTCACTCTTTGGATGTTGTCAGGGCTCTGAAGTTTTATTTGGTTGCTACTGAGTCTTTCAGGAAATCTGACGCTCTTTTTGTTCTTCCTGCTGGACCTAGGAAGGGTTTGCCTCCTGCTAAATCCACTATCAGCAAGTGGATCCGTCAGGCGGTGGTACAAGCCTATTCTGCTAAAGGGAAGGAACCCCCTTTTAGGATTACTGCTCATTCCACTCGTGCTATTGGTGCGTTTCAGCACCAAGCTGCTGTTGAACAAGTTTGTAAGGCTGCAACTTTTTCCAAGTTTTACAAGGTTGATGTTAAGGCATCAGCTGATGCTGCTTTTGGCTGCAAAGTACTTCAGGCGGTAGTGGTTTAAATTTCCTGTTGTCACTCTTTGGGGATCCCACCCTACTTTATGGAAACTGCTTTTGTATGTCCTAGATGTAATGACTTTGTGAAGCAGGCCGTGCCATGCAATAGGAAAAAGAAAATTCTGTGAGTACTCACCTGTAGAATTGCTTTTGCCATGCATGGCACTGCCTGCTTCACCCCACCCTTGTTATCGCTGTTCTTGGTGGCCTCTGTATGGTGATTGTTCCAAGTTAGTTGGGGTTTTGTTACCTTTTTTACCTTTATTATCTCCCGGTTTTTGAATAACTGCTTGTCAACACTGGATAAGTCTATGGTGATTCCGTTTTTATATGTACCGGGAGGAGCCACAACTCTTCTGCAGTACACTGCGCCACCTTGTGGCGGAATACCCAGATGTAATGACTTCGTGAAGCAGGCCGTGCCATGCATGGCAAAAGCAATTCTACAAGTGAGTACTCGCAGAATTGTCTTATTACTCATCTTCATTACGAGCCAGAGGCGAGCACGGAGTCCCGCGATTGGCCGCCGGGCAGTCACGTGGGCAGGTCCTGCCAGTGGCCGACGCAGAGGACGCAATTGTGCCTACGTGACCAATGATAAAACTGCATATAAATATGCTGGATGGTGGGAGCAGAGTTCACTTATGCATCCAGCCTGAAGAAATTTCCAGCCAGGCTTGTTTTTTTCTTTTTTTTTTCTTTTATGTTAATGGGAGAAAAAGTGTGAGAGTCTATCATCCCTGATATACTAAACCTGTAGACCCTGGATGTTATTCCTACCAGAAGAAGAAAACAACAAGCTTGGCGGGAGTTTTATTCAGTTCGGGTGTACAAGTGGCCCCTCCTCTCATCCTCCGAGGTGTTTATATGGGTTTTTAATATTACACAACTTTGCGATAGTGCTCCTTTAATGTAGTGCTACCCTCTGTGAATTACTGAAGGCCACAAGCAGGGCCATCCCCAGGTAGAAGTGGACCTATCACCTGAAATGCTGGCCCTGGTGCCTAAAAGACTGCAGCTCTGGCTGACTAAGTGCTCCTGGGGCTTCCCACATTTAGGTTTCCCCCCTGTGTGAACAGCCACACAGGCTCACAAGCACCTTTCCAGTGCTTCCATGCCAGGTTCTCTGCCTCCCTGGAGTTAAGCACGTGTCCATGGCCAACCATAGCAGGGAGCGGGAAAGCGCTGCAGGGAGTCTGGGGATGCGGCCGCTCCCTATGCCAATGTGCTCTTCAAAATGGCAATTTATGCCGTGCACAGAATGGTGCACTGATTGGAGGAGAGGAAAAAACCTATATGGTAGCCAAAAAAAAAAATAACAAAATCTCAAATATATTTCCCTCAATGACACTGTTGGATGAGACCCCGCTCTTGAGCTGTGGAAACATGATTGGTGTGGGCGATCTGGGGTATTTCACACAGTGGGGCACCCCCAATTGATTCTGTCACACTGCCTATTGGGAATGGGAAAAGGGGAACGCCACACTGCCTATATGGGGATCGGGAGGGGGGAATGCCACACTACCTATATGGGGATCGGGAGGGGGGAATGCCACACTACCTATATGGGGATCGGGAGGGGGAATGCCACACTACCTATATGGGTATCGGGAGGGGGGGAATGCCACACTACCTATTTGGGGATAGGGAGGGGAGAATGCCACACTACCTATTTGGGGATAGGGAGGAGGGAATGCCACACTACCTATATGGGGATAGGGAGGAGGGAATGCCACACTGCCTATATGGGGATCTGGAGGGGGGAATGCCACACTGCCTATATGGGGATCGGGATAGAGAAATGCCACACTGCCTATATGGGGATCGGGATAGAGGAATGCCACACTGCCTATGTGGAGATTGGGATAGAGAAATGCCACACTGCCTATATGGGGATAGGGAGGAGGGAATGCCACACTGCCTATATGGGGATAGGGAGGAGGGAATGCCACACTGCCTATATGGGGATCGGGAGGAGGGAATGCCACACTGCCTATATGGGGATAGGGAGGAGGGAATGCCACACTGCCTATATGGGGATCGGGAGGAGGGAATGCCACACTGCCTATATGGGGATAGGGAGGAGGGAATGCCACACTGCCTATATGGGGATCGGGAGGAGGGAATGCCACACTGCCTATGTGGGGATCGGGAGGGGGGAATGCCACACTGCCTATATGGGAAATGGGAGGGGGAATGTCCCACTGTCTATGGGAGGTGGGAGAATGCCACACTGCATATGGGGAATGGGGGAGGGGGTGCCAAACTGCCTATAGGGAATGGGATGAGTGGAATGCCACACTGCCTATGGGGAGTTGGAGGAGGGAATGTCGCACTGGCTATGGGGAATGGGAGGGGGAATTCCACACTGTCTATGGGAAATGGGAGGTGGGAGAATGACACATTGCCTATAGGGAATGGAGGGGTTGCCATACTGCCTATGGGGAACTATAGGGGGGAATGCCACACGGTCTATGAGGAATTGGGGGTGGGAATGCCAATGCCAACCTGCTTATATGGGGAATGGGAGGAGGAATACTACACTGCCTATGGGGAATAGGAGTGGGGGAATGCCACTTTGCTTATGGGAAATGGGGGGTTGCCACACTGTCTATGGGAAATGGGGGGGGGGGGAATGCCTCACTGCAGGTAATTGGGGGATTCTGCACATTGCCGATTAGTTGGTTGTTGGGGCATAGTGTTTTATCACAACATTTAGTTCAGAATATTTTTTTTTCTTTATTTTCCTCCTTCAAATTCTTGGTGTGTCTTATATGGCAAAAAATACGGTATACAATAGTTTATCTTTCATTGTTGTTTTCTCTTGTTTTACTGTTAGGTGCAGTTGGTGACTGTATGGCAAGAGTTGTGCCAGAGTGAGATGCCCTTGGATCGCCAGCTGACGGAGTTCTACGACACCTTGCTGAGTGCATGGCACACACAGCTACAGTGGGTCTCCCAGGTATAAGTAATACAAAGTAATACATCCCTAGAGCCTTATATATGATGTGCTTCTGTGCTGCAGAATCCAGCCTCATTCACATGTGCAACGCCTTGCTGTCATCTTTGACATGACCACCTTTTCTCGCATTCCTTATAAATTGGACCCGTAGAATGATTCACCTTCAAAAATGTCTGCTTCATTGTCTTCAGGTAAAACAATGGAATGAAAAGCTGTGTCCAGACTTTTGATTGGTACTGTAGTCCGATTGGCCCAAAAGGCCTTAATACTGACTGTTCCTGGGTACAGTATACTGGGGCAGTGCTCACTGTTTTATTTTCCACCCCCCACCCTGATTACCTTTAAAACAAACTGGACCTCCAAAAGTTTTAGGTCCGCCCTCATTGTCTTCTGTAAGGTATTTTCATTGCAGTGCTGTACAGCCAAACTACAGAAATGTCATCTTGAGCCGTATCATTCTTCTGTCCTCTTCACTTCCACTTGAGACACACTCCTGCTTGATTCGCTGATTGAAGGGAGGGGGGGGGTGCACCCAGGTCAGCGCAGTGCTAAATACTCTCTTAGCTCAGCAAGTTTGGTCTGAGCTCACTGGAACCCGCATGGGAAGCAGGCAGGACCCCATGTGAAAAGGGCAAAATACCGATACCATGTCAGGAGCTAAAGGGACCATAAAGCCATTAGTAATAATGAGGCATCAAGCAGGTCACCTGATGCCTCTCCTCCATTTCCTGCAGTGCTGGGTAGAAGCTGTAGCAGGGCTCCAGAATTTGGGGTCCTTTTAAATTCATTCCTCCAGGACCACCCAAAAGAGCTTGAGAGAGCATGGAAAGGCACAGTGGTGAAGCACATGACTCATAAAGCTGCACCATGACTCACCCTTCTCAGCTCATCCACAACCCAGAAACTGAAGTGAGGAAAGCCAATTTGCTTAGAAACATGTATTCAGTACTGTGTTAGCCAGGACTGTAATGTGGAGAGAGATTTAGGGATACTGATTACTAAAAGCTACAAGATGAGTGGACAGTGTAGCCAGGCAGTAGGAAAAGCAAGCAGGATGCTCGGCTGCATAGCTCGAGGCATCACCAGTAGGAAGAGGGAGGTTGTGATGCTGCTGTATAGAGCCCTGGTGAGGCTATAGCTACTGTGTGCAGTTCTGGAGACCTTACCTGCAAAAATACATTATTCAAATGGAACGGGCCCAAAGGCCGGCAACAAAAATGGTAGAAGCACTTGAAACTTATCAGGAGACTTGAAGAACTGAATTTGTACAGTCTGGAGGAAAGAAGATCGAGAGGGGACATGAGTGAGACAGCCAACAGCCTGGCACAGTTGGAAAAGAAAGGTAGGGGGCCATTATGTAGCCTCCTCCCCCAGCATCTCAGCCATGCTGCTACCTGGATTCAACTGACATAACTGACAATGCACAGTAACCGGAAGCCCAGAAGCACTTCCTGTTTGCAGGTGGCCTGCAAATGCAAGAGCCACCATTTTGTTTCAGGACTTAAAAAAAGGTAAATACATTTTTATGTGCAGCAATCTAAATTGCCCTGGGGAGGGATGCATATGAGCACTGTTTGTTGTGTTGGTCTGGTTTAAATCATTTTTGACTGTTGGTCCGCTTTAAATATGTGAAAGGATTGAATAGGGTTCAGTAGGTAAGTGTTTTTAAGAAGAAACTTAATGATCGAACAAGGGGTCACAGCCTGAAGCTAGTCGGGGGGAAGATCAGGAGCAACGTTAAAAAATATTATTTTACAGAAAGAGTAGTAGAAGCTGGGAACAAACTTCCAGCAGAGAAAGTTGACAGTAAGTAAATTTAAACATGCCATGGGATAAGCATACATCTATCCTAAGATAAAGAGTGCATACATACACAGGGCAGACTAGATGGACCATATGGTCTCCTTCTGCCGTCAACCTTCTATATTTCTAAATTCTTAGAGGCTTTGAATGGCTTTTTTTACACTGTTCCCAAGGGGGGGGGTGTAAGGAGGGAGGAAGTTAGTGCCTGTCTGGGCAGGGACATTTAAGGCTGTATTTAGGCCTCATACCACCCAGGGTACTCTTTGACTGTGACCCATCTTCATATCAAAGCACACCCATTATTTACCCCATCCCTTAAAGTGGGCGAACTGGGATGCCCCACTGTGTGAAACCCCCAGGGCACCCAATAAACTCGCCTAAACGCATGCACCATGGGCACAGCAGAAAGGCCGCGCACAGCCTTTCAGTTGCAATGGGCGAGCCTCACACATCCCAGAAGGCAGCTGAGTGATGCCGGGGCTGTGAAGGAAGTGATGCCGCGCACTGCTCGTAAAGTGCAGCTTGGGATTCCATTCAACTTCTCCAGCTGCACATTAATATGCGTGGCGGGAGAAGCTGATTGGACGAGCTTCCGTGCCTGCAGCGGGGGCTTGAGGAGAGGTGCTTTCTGGGGGGTTTCTGGGGGGTTAGCTCGGTTTTCTGGGGGGTTTCACACAGCGGGGCACTTCCATTCAGGGTGCCCCAGGGGGAATTACTAAAACCCAGGTTAGTAAAAATCCCGGGTTTTGGTCCACTTTCATGATTACTGCTAGAGAATTGAAATAGATTCGCCATCAGACACCATGGACTGAAGCCGAGGACTGAAGGAAACAAGGTCGTTCTGGCTTCTATATTTTTATTGAAAAGGTAAACTATGAAGGTAAACGTGATGGACTATGATGGTGCTTTTTTAAATAATAATAACTGCTTTGACAGTTTATATCTTATAATTTATCTATTAACCATGTACCCAATCTTTGACACTGATTTCATTGCAAATGTTAGGTGAAGTAAGACAATCATAAAGCAAAGAAAAAGATCTATAGGTAATATTTCAAACCCCCCCCCCCCTTTGTTGTGCTGCCCTAGGCACAGGCTTTCATAGGAAATATGGTCCCTCTCTGTTCTGCAGAATCTAGTCTGGGCTACGTTTTTTTTTTTAAAGTGGACCAAAACCCATGCTGATCGCCCCCTCCGGGGCATCCAAAATTGGCATGCCCTACTGTGTGAAACCCCCCAGGTCGCCCCACTCACTTCACCTTCATTTCCGGTCCAACGGAGCAGGCTCAAGCCGCGGCCGCACCCCCATTTTGTGAATAGCTGGCGCGGGCAGGCTCCCTGTTAGAGGGAAGCGGAGGATGCGGCCGTCAGTGCGTTCTGAGCCACTGCTCTTAGACGAAGCCTTAGAGTGGGCTGATTGAACGAGTGGCTGCGCATGTGCCGTAGGACCGGGAAGAGGTGAGTTGCCTTAGGCGAGCTGGGGGGTTTCATGCACCGGAGTGCCCCAGGCGAAAGTTCCAAAACCCAGGATGGTCAAAATCCTGGGTTTTGGTCCACTTTAACCCTCTTGTGCAAACCTGAACAGTTACAGGCAGCATTAAATGCTCCAGCACTTAGACTGCTATTACAGATCGTTGTGTTATCGCCTGGAGCTCTGTTTTAAATATCCCATAACAATTCCCAGTTGGCACCAAATCCAAGACTCCCAATTGTCCAAGTGTTTGGCATCCTATGGCTTAGACAGGTCAATACAGTCCTGTAATGCCTGATCTGCAGTCGCCATGTCACAGTCTTGGGTTGTGGTAGGGTGTAGTTTATATTGTTCTTGTGCACCTCTCTTACCTCCTGCCACTGTAAAGTCATTGAAGATTGTGAAAAGAGTTACATGCGTAACCCAGCATTATTAATGTCATGACAGGCCATTCAGCCTGGACATGCCGCCTCTCCCTCGCAGGAAGTTGGGTGCTTGAAAAATGAACATTGTGATGCAAATGGATGGAAACCGTCACTGGTCTTGCTTCACTGCTCACAAACTGAAGCCCTTAGATGAAGGCAGATGATTATTTTTATGACCCGCCTGCGGGCCGCTTGTGGTTTGAACTTTCTGTCCTAATTGATCTTCCCTTTTCTATCTGATGTAACTGCACATTCCCGTAACTTATTTGTTACAATACTACTTTCCAAAGTGTACTTAGTTGGAGCTAGTCAAATGGCTATTAAAGTGCACCTATACTCAGAGGGAGGTTTATGTGGTCACCTTTCATCCCCAGCCCAATGCACCAAAACAGCCTGTTTTTTTTTTTTAAACCTCAGCCTTTGCCCAATATTTATAACAACACAAACTGGATGCAGTCAGTCATATTGCTCCCTGGCCGAGCAGCCCTGCCCCCAGCGATGATGCGTTCGGTCACAGTAGACACAGCTCAGCAATGGGGAGCTCTTCAACCTAACTGCCATTAGGGCTGATTGAGCGCCGGGAAATTTTATTTCCTCACATTTTTTGTGGAAAAAAAATTATCTTGATATTCTAAGCATACAGCACGTCCTGCTCCAGTAGTAGTAATAACATGTGGGTAATCCTCCGCCTCCGGCGCCGTGCACTGCAGACATGTAGAAAACGAGCTCCTCCCGGCCCTACATATACCGAGGGACCTCCCACAAATCCCCTGATTTCTCTGCAGTGCTGGAACTGCGAAGACATGAAGTATCACGCTCTCGCAGGCGAGCAAGGCTGGACAGCCCGAGGCCCTGCGGGACTATTTCCACCCGTCCTCATTGTGAATTAATGCCTTCCAGCCTGGGCTGCGTTGGTCGGGTGAAGGTAGGCAGCACCTAGTGTGCTTACGGAGCTAGTCTCCACCGCAATCCCCCTCCATAGGGTAGGCGGTTAAGGCGAATGGTGAGCCTTCAGTGGATGCCCCTCCCGCACCAGTGCCCCCATTCCCCATCTAACGGTGAACCCTCTATTCGGGTCACCTTCCTTCCCAGATTCCCCCGTTAGTGGGGGGAAAAAGAGGGGGGGGGCTGTGCGTTTGATGGCCTACTCCTTGCCCTAAGTACACTATAGACGTTTTACCGCTACCGGGTGTCAGAGCGCGTTTCACTTGTTTACTTTTCAACTGACCGCAGCGTTTTACTGTGCTCTAGGCGCATACAGCAGCATTCTTTGGGGAAGCTACAGCGTTTTTTTTCAAATCTCCTTACTCACTTTGTCAGACTTCTTCTCTGAAGTGATGTCAGACTTCTTCTCTGAAGTGATGCTGACGTATCTACCATTCTCTCCTGATTGGCTGCGCGCCTTCTAGCTTCGCGCTCTCCGGGTGGGGGCGTGGTTCGGTCTGGCGCGTTCCGCGTCATCGCCCACTCTGGCCCACCCTTCGAGGTTCGCTGGGCGCCATTTCCTTCTCGCATGCGCGTGGTGAAGACGGTCCTCCCCTCGCAGACCTGTAAGTGCCCTCATGGGTGATCTTTTCCCTAGCTTGCTTCTTCGCGCTCGGCTCTGACATCCCTGTTCCCCTTGTGTCTTTTAGACATCGGTCATCGGTGGCTTCCCCCGGCCCGACGTAGCGCCCGGTCCACACCATTTTTTTCAGAAATTACTCCCACTTCCCAGCGGGTTATTGGGGCATCCAGGGTTGCTTAAAGCGTCAATCCCTACTGGCATATTGAATTTAATAATCACCATATGGAGGCATCCCAGGACATCGCGAACAGGGTCCCCCTGGGACAAGCCCGTCTGTGTTCAGCTTGTGGGGTTTCACCTAGCAGCGGTGACAATACACGGGTCTGCATACCTTGTGCTCAACAGGCGCTAGCCGGTCTCCCCACCTCTTCCGAGGCTGGGCCCGCACCTCGCCTTACTTCCCCTACTCCCCCAAGCTTGAGCATAACCCCCAATACTAGTGGGGATTCTCACGCTGATTTGGCCTCTAGATTGGCTAGTGTGGAAAGCTTTATTGCTGGCTCCTTGGCGCGCAAGGCTACTGCCAAGAGGCGTCATTTGAATCCTGAAGCCTCAGTCCCCATCAGAGGAAGGGGAACTGCTCTCTCAGGATCCTACGAGGACGAGTCCAGGAATCAGGAGGAGTCTGGTTCTGATCTTTGGTCCCAGGACGACATTGACAGACTGCTGTCTCAGATCTTTGATGTGTTATCCCTCTCTCCCCCTCCCGCGGCCCCCCGGCAAAGGGGCGATCTGTTTCATACCGCTAGGTTGCGGTTGGAGTTTCCCGAACAAACTCACTTTAATAACCTAGTGCTGAAAGAATGGGAACATCCCAGCAAACTCCAGGGGATTCCTAAAGCTGTGGATAAGAAGTATCCATTTCCTGCCGATCTGGTTAAGTGTTGGACATCGCCGCCCGAGGTCGATGCCCCGATTCTGAGTCTGTCCAACACCTCTATTATGCACTCCCCTGACACTACTACGCTGCGGGATTTAGAGGATCGGCGAGTTGATCAATTGGTGTGTCATGCCTTTCCATTTGGGGGAGCGCCGCTCCGCCCGGTGTGCGCCTTAGCCATCACGGCGGTGGCGTTCAGGACGGTGGTTAAGACTGCCCTGGAAGGGGCGGATGACCTGCCCTCTGAGGCCGCCAACGCTCTGGCCACCTGTGAGACCTTTGTGAATTATATCCTATCTGCATCGGACAATGCTATTAAGCTGAGCGCTAGATCTTCTGCTCTGGTGGTGGCCATACGCCGCGCGATCTGGTTACGCCAGTGGGCTGCTGACAACATCGCCAAGAAGGCCCTTACGGGGCTTCCATTTAAAGGACTGCGCCTGTTTGGAGAAAGATTAGATATCTTTGCCAAGGGTGGCAAGCTGCCCCAGCGCAAGCGTCAGATTCGGCCCTTTCGTGGTCCAAACTCCCATTCTACCCCCTACCGTGGGACCAAGCAAGGTAGAGGGGTGTCCTTCTCTGGGTCTTGCGCAGAACCCTGGAACAAGAACAGAGGACGCCGTCCTGGCTCCTCCTGGGGGCCCAAGCCCAAAGCCCCCCCCCCCCAAGACCCCCCAAGCATGAAGGGGCGCCCTCGCCCGTCTGGGTGGGGGGACGTCTACAGCACTTTGAGCATGTCTGGAGATGCCTTGTCCCAGACCGGTGGATTCAGGAGGTAGTCTCCTTCGGTTACAAGATAGAATTTGCTGTGCTGCCCCCTACCAGGTTCGTTGGCTCTCGGATCCCACGGGATCCTGCCTCAGCTCGGGTCTTGATGCTGGCTGTGCAGGACCTTCTGGAGCTCGGGGTCATCTGCAAGGTCCCCTTAAGAGACCTGTTCACGGTGCCCAAAAAGGACGGGTCAGTCAGACCCATTCTGGATTTGAAAATCCTAAACAAGTTTGTCAGAAGCAGGCATTTTTGTATGGAGACTCTGCGCTCGGCCATTGCCTTGCTGCGTCCAGGGGACTTCATGACATCTGTGGACATCAAGGACGCTTACCTGCACGTGCCGGTGTTCTCAGGGCACCACAGGTTCCTCAGATTTGCGCTGTTGGATCAGCATTATCAGTTCGTGGCCCTACCATTCGGCCTTACGTCGGCTCCCAGGGTCTTCACCAAGGTGCTGGCAGGGGTGATGTCTCTCTTAAGACTAAAGGGCATACGCGTGTTGCCCTACCTGGACGATATTCTCATCACCTCTCAGTCTCTGCGGCAGGCAGAGCTGGACACTCGGTTGGTGGTGTCCACCCTGGAGTCCTTCGGCTGGGTGATCAATTACCCAAAGTCCTCTCTGTCCCCCTCCTCAGTGACCCCGTTTCTGGGGATGATTCTGGACTCGGTTAAGTCAAGGATATTCCATCCTCCGCAGAAGGTGGAAGCTCTGACAACCCAGGCGAGATCCCTGCTCGCGAACCCTCATCCCTCCATCCGGCAGGGAATGCAGTTGGTGGGCTCGATGGTGGCAAGCTTCGAGGCGGTGCCCTTTGCCCAGTTTCATTTGAGAACCCTGCAGCTTCACCTTCTGTCAGTATGGAACAAGGACCCAGCATCTCTGGACGACAGCTGGGTGATTCTCCCCTCGGTCAGACAATCCCTTGCGTGGTGGTTGGACCACAGGAATTTGACAAGGGGCAGATCCTTCCTGGCCCCCTCTTGGGAGACGGTCACATCGGATGCCAGTCTTTCGGGCTGGGGGGGATTCTGGAAGTCCTTGCGCTTCCAGGGGAGGTGGGGCCCTCAGGAGGCCCATCTTCCCATCAATGTCCTGGAACTCAGGGCGGTCCGATTGGTGCTGGAACGATTTACCCAGCACCTGAAGGGTCTGGCGGTTCAGGTACGCTCAGACAACAGGACGGCCGTAGCCTACATCAATCATCAGGGAGGAAGCCGGAGCAAGGGTGCTCTCCAGGAGGTGTCTCTGATTCTAACTTGGGCAGAGACCAATGTACTATGCATATCGGCTGTCTACATTCTGGGGACGGAGAATCTGCTAGCAGATGCTCTGAGCAGGGGGTCGTCCCGTCAGGGGGAATGGTCCCTCTGCGACAGGGTATTTCAGTCACTGTGTCACCGTTGGGGTGTGCCGGACGTGGATCTCTTTGCGTCACGTCACAATCACAAGCTACCGAGCTTTGTATCCCTGTCTCAGGATCCTCTGGCTCTGGCCACGGATGCCCTGTCAATGTCTTGGAAGGAGTTTCGGCTCCTGTATGTGTTTCCACCAATTCCCCTTCTGGGCAGAGTGCTGCGCAAGATCGCTCTGGAAGGGGTACCCGCGATTCTGGTGGCCCCAAGGTGGCCAAGAAGAGTGTGGTTCGTGTGGTTCAAATGGCAGTAGATCAGTACGATCTGCCAAGGTTGCCAGACCTTCTGACTCAAGGGTCTCTACGCCATCCCAATTTACTAACGCTGGCTTTGACGGCATGGCTATTGAAACCTCCATCTTGATGGAAAAGGGTTTGTCTGCATCTGTTGTGGCTACTATGGTGCAAGCCAGGAAGAAGACCTCTGCTGCCATCTATTATAGAGTATGGCGTGCTTACATTGACTGGTGTGAATCCAGGTCCCTTCCCTGCCGGGAATTCTTAGTATCCAGGGTGCTGGAGTTCTTACAACATGGTCTAGACTTAGGTCTTAAGCTTAGTACCTTGAAGGACCAGGTTTCGGCCCTGTCTATCTTCTTTCAGAAGACCTTTGCCCAGCACTCTCTTATCAAGACCTTCTTTCAGGGGGTCACTCATGTGCGCCCCCCTCGGAAACCTATGGTTCCTGTCTGGGATCTGAACTTGGTGTTGTCAGCCCTGCAGGGGGCTCCCTTTGAGCCTATTCATGAGGCCGCTCTAACCGTGCTCACGCTCAAGGTTGTCTTCCTGGTAGCCATCACTTCGGTCAGACGTGTGTCTGAGTTGGCTGCTTTGTCTATTCAGCCTCCCTACTTTGAGAGACACCGGGATAAGGTGGTGTTTCGCTTCAAGCCAGACTTCCTGCCTAAGGTTGTGTCTGCATTTCATTTGAATCAAGATATTGTACTTCCTTCCTTGTGCCCTAATCCTAGTAACCCTAAGGAAAGAGTTTTGCATTCCTTGAATGTGGTCAGGTGTGTCAAGTCTTACCTGGTTACCACTCAGGCTTTTAGAAAGACGGATGCTCTCTTTGTTGTGCCTCATGGGCCTAGGAAGGGTTTGGCTCCCGCCAAGTCTACCATCAGTAAATGGATTCGTCAGGCTGTTGTTCAAGCCTATACTGCTAAGGGGAAGACTCCCCCCTTTCGTCTTACTGCTCATTCTACTAGAGCTGTTGGGGCTTCTTGGGCTTTTCAGCACCAGGCCTCTGTGGAGCAAGTTTGCAAGGCCGCTACTTGGTTTTCTGTACATACCTTTACAAAGTTTTACAAGGTTGATGTTCGGGCCTCAGCTGATGCTGTGTTTGGCCGCAAGGTTCTGCAGGCGGCAGTAGTTTAGACTGCTTGCTGTTGCCTTCTGTTGGGGATCCCACCCTTCTTTATGGACACTGCTATTGGATGTCCCACATGTTATTACTACTACTGGACCAGGACGTGCTGTATGCTTAGAATAATACAACTCTGTGAAGTACTCACCTGTAGAGTTGATATTATACACATACAGCACGTCCTGCTCCACCCCACCCTGTGTTCACCTTGTTCTGGATCCCCTGTTGGTGATTGTTATCTTTGATATTTTTGCCAGTTTTGGGTGGTTGTTTCTCCTGGCCTCTCTTTCTCACTGCTTTTCAATGCTGGGGATTTGTGGGAGGTCCCTCGGTATATGTAGGGCCGGGAGGAGCTTGTTTTCTACATGTCTGCAGTGCACGGAGGCGGAGGATTACCCACATGTTATTACTACTACTGGAGCAGGACGTGCTGTATGCGTATAATATCAACTCTACAGGTGAGTACTTCACAGAGTTGTATTTTTTTTCCTGTGTAATTCAGCTCCATGGAAAAAGCAAATGTTTTATAAATTTGTACAGCTAAAAAAATCCGTTTTTTCCTTGCAATTCAGCATTATTTTTAGCTGTGCAAATGATTTAAAAATGTGCACCGCTAAATGGTATTAAATTGCACTAGGAAAAAAACATTATAAAATTGTTTTTCTCACAGAAACACATGAGAGAAAACAATTCTCACGGTGTTGAATCAGCCCTAATGTGACAGTTTATTAAACTAAATAGCATATGGCAGGCCATTCACCAAATACTACTTCCTGTCTTTTTCCTTAGTCTTTTTTTATCAATATAGGGCAAAGGCTTTAGTAAAAAAAAAAAAAAAAGAAACACAGGCTGGTTTGAGGCACAGGGCTGGGGATAGAAGGTGACCACATAAGCTTTCTGAGTATAGGTGCACTTTAAAATGGTCAGTGCATTTCAACTAATATTTATTGTATTGATTTTCTAGGGATTTGCAAGTGATTGCAGTTGCCAGTCAATATATTTTAATAGGTTTCCTCCATAATCGTTGCAGGCAAGACACTTGCTGATTGCACATCTGAAAGGGCCCATAGGCCTGTGTAAAAGAACTATTGCCCTGCCATCACCTTTTATGCCCATTTTATTAACATAATTTTGGTGTAAATTCTAAACCCTATCCCCTGGGGTATCCAGATTTAGGCTGCACCTCCAGGTAAAGATATACCTAGCAGATTCGGAATCGATCTCGCCCTTATGTGGTCTTGAGTTGTTTCCTGATGGTGAGTGGGCATACATTATTCTTTGTGCCACTTAAACAGGCCGCATAGCGTGTGAGCAGCACGGGTGAGTAATTCTGCTTCTTTTTTGTGGTTCCTTATGGTCTTTGAACAGAAGCAGCATTACAAACTGGGATGGTCCAAGTTTGGGGGTGGGTGAGAAGATAGCCAGAGTTATATTTGGCTTATACTCCTATGCCTATTAATTATAAGGACAGGAAGGTCTCTGTGTGGATTGGGGTAGGGGCTGACCCCTCATACATACCACACCATTGTGAGTAGCCATTATGTGACTTGCCTTGTTGTCATCTAGTTTCTAGATCTAATGTTGTGCTACTTTAGTGTTATAACCGTATTTCCTGACACAATCATTATTTTGCTCATGTCTTTTGGTAATTAAAATAAAACATAAAAGACACATAGAAGACAAGTAATGGACAAAAGTTAAATGGTTTATTATTTTACTGCCCAGTGTTACAGCATAGGGTGGAGATATATCTTAAATGTTGTGTATGTTTTTGGGCCTTTTTAAGGGACCTTTATCATTCCAGCCATCATGTTAGTACAAACTAGTAACACTGTCTCCTGTCTATACGAGCCTTTAAAAGGCAAATGGCCAATAAAAACTTCTAGCAGCTACTGTGCATTTATCATCCATTGTAGAATAACTAGTCTAATAGTAGTTGCTGACTCCTGAGCACTTCTGGCTGTTTTCTTGCTGAAATGCACTTTCTACACTTTTACCTTTTTATGAGGCCAGGCCTGAAAGATTGTGATCGACAATACTGGAATGTAAAGGAGATATACATCTATTTCTTCACATTTTAGCTTCTGAGAACCATTTCTATGCATTGCATGTGGTGTCCATAACTTATAGTGGACCAAAATGCACCATCGGTCCAGGAAACTATAAGATTCCCTCCCCTTGGGGCATCCAAAATCAGGATGCCCCATACACTTACCTTGTTTTCTCCGTCCAACAGCACATGTGTGAGCTGCGGGCCACATCCCCACTATCCCTCTAGCAGGGCACGTGCCCGAAACAGGCATTTGTGAATGGCCGGCGCAGGCACACTCCCTGTTAGAGGGTTAACAGGGAGTGTGCCCGCACCGGCCATTCACAAATGGCGGGGGATGCGGCTGCCAGCGCACGACGTGATAACAGCGGCTCTGAGCGCGCTGATTGGACAAGCGGCCGTAGGACTGGGAAGAGGTGAGTTGACTTCGCCGATCTGGGGGGCTTCACACAGCGGGGCACCCCCGATTGGGAAAGGACCAAAACCCAGGATAGTCAAAATCCTGGGTTTTGGTCAACTTTAAAGCGGTACAAAACACCCTGTGGCCTACCCTGCAAGCTAAAAATTTTGCTGGCAAAAATGAAGGGGCCGTCATAGCTCACTGTGACTGATGGCGGGGGTGTTGCCACGTGGGAGGGAGACAGGAAGAGAAGCCAGAGGAGAGAGCGGTGCTGCGAGGCAAGGGAACTGGATGAAGCCTTTCTGGCTGCAGCCCCGGACTAGAAGCATGGCGAGTATAGCTTTTTTATTTATTTATTTTTTTTTTTATTTGCATGAAAATGTTCTTTAAAGACTTCTAAAAATACTTTAGGCCACCAACCAGCCCCTCCTCAGTGTCTGGAAGACACTGCACAGCTAGGACATGAGTTCTATTTATGAGCTTTGTTTTACCTCCATAAGAGAATGGCAGTAGTGGTGAATTTCACTAAAAACACTAATTTCTGGCCTGTTTTGGAGCAAGCTATTTCCTGAGGGACCTTTGTAATTCTGGGTTGTTATTATTATTTTACATTTATTAAGCACAAAGTCTATAGAGAAGTGGTGGTGAACATATAGCACATGTGCCGGAGGTGACAATCAGAGCCCTGTGGATACCCCGACATCTTTCCAGTACACATGTTTTGGTTTTTTTCGAAACCCCCCTCACACCAGAGCCACTGGGTTAAAGCGGAACACTGGAGGCCCATGGGATGCCCCTCTGTGTGATCCCCCCCAATCTCCAGTTTCACTCTCCTTCTCACCGTGTCCGTGTGCTTTGGCCGTATTCCCGCTCATTTCTAGCCATTCCCGCGCTAAGCCTTTCTGAATAGGTGTCGTGAGCACGCCGCGGCTGCAAGGTGGGTGGGGGATGCGGCTGGTGGCGCCGTTGAGGGCTAAGCAGAGTGAGCAAAGTGACAGCAAGTGCGCTGATTGGCTGAGCGCGCCTCTCAACCAATCAGCACTCTTGACCGGGTCTGGAAAGTGAGTCAAACGGGGCGACCTGGGGGGTACAAACAGCGGGGTATCCCAATTCGAGAAAGTGAATTTCTGTGTATTGTTCCTGTGTTGGCACTTTGACATCACATCACAATTTGACATGTGTTTGTCATCATTGTTATAGAGGAACTATGATCAGGACATGTTTATTTTTTGTTACCCAACTGGATATTTCTATTTAGCAGCCATTGCTTAGTAAATTATAGTGTTTCTTGGAGTTCATCTTTAAAGCTGTATACAGACATAATAGTATAATTGCTATTCTTTTTTTTTATCGTCGTTGCAGGTATTCAAGAAACCTCATGAGGTGGTGACAATTCTGTTGATTCAGACTCTGGCTGCCATGGTGCCGTCTATCCCTGTGTGCCTGAACACAGCCATGGAGCGGACTGATCCCGAGCACAAGCTCAGCACTTTGCTGGAGCTCTATGAGGCTACAGTTCACTTTGCTAAGTCTCTGGAGGCCGCAATATTACCCAACATTGGTAAGATCTTCTGTTTTTTTTTTTTTATCAGGCTCTGAATTGACCCCATAGACCAACCCTTAAAGTGATAGAACAGGCAAAGCCAATTGTTAGCCTATTTTGTCGGGCTACATTTGGCACGGTCCTAAACTGTTTTCCGTTTTAAAATTGCAGCAGACATGGCCGAGATATTATGGTTTACAGTTTTACCTTATTTATTTTGGAGCATGTGGGCGTGGCCCTTGGAGCTGGCTTTGGTCCAGGGTGGGCAGCTGTTTGTGCTGGGAGTGAGAGGGCTTGCTAGGAGGAGACTGAGAGGAGTTATCTGGACTTGAATAGCAGCTCTGGGGGCATCATTCAAGTTATCAATAGTGAGGGAACCTGGACTGGACTAGCTTTTTGAGCTAATATTGGTGGACCTGGAGAGGCAGATGAGTTGCTGTTTATTTTTTTAACCTTTTGCATGAATGGTGTGCTATACCCCCTAATCGCCCTATTACAGAAAGTGTGCATAATACCCCCAATCACCCCATTACAGACCCCACATTACAGATAGTGTGTGAGGCATCCCAAATACAGGCAGTGTGTGAGGCATCCCAAATACAGGCAGTGTGTGTGGCATCTCAAATACAGGCAGTGTGTGACATCCCAAACACAGGCAGTGTGTGAGGCATCCCAAATACAGGCAGTGTGTGAGGCATCCCAAATACAGGCAGTGTGTGTGTGTGGCATCTAATGCGTTAGAATACCCCCATAGGCTGCTGTTATTTCCAAACTTCAAAAATGAAATCTCTATTTTATTAAAAACACCCTGCCCTTTACTTGTAGAATTTCCCCATCACAGGTCCAGGAGATTTTTTTTACCTGTGTCTCAAAGAGGAACAAAAGGTAAAACCAGATGTTAAAGTGGACCAAAACCCTGGATTTCCGCTCTCCCGGTTTTGGTCTCCCCCTGGGGCACCCCAGTTTGGCATGCTCCACTGTGTGACACCTCACCATTAGCCCGCTGTCCTTACCTTTCCAGGAGCCCACAGCACAGGCTTGGCTCTCCTTAATCAGATTCTCTTGCCACGCATATTAATGTGCGGCTGGAGGAGCTGAATGGAATCCCTGCCGCACGCAAGAGTGGCGCGTGGCATCACTTGCATTCTTCGGCTGCTCGTTCCTGCGCACAGTTAGAAACGGATGCGAGTGATGTTGGCTCGCACATGTGCCCGAGGCTCTTTTGCAAGGTAAGCATACGGGGCAACTGTGGGGTTTCAGACAGCAGAGCATCCCAGTTCAGGATGCACCAGGGAGAGGGAATCAGACCGCCCTGGATCTCATAGTCTCCAGGGCCACTTTTGGTCCGGTTTAGATAAGATTTAGATAAGAGCCACTGGAAACTCTGTATTATAAGATCCTGGTCCCACTTCAGCACAAAAATTGGGTTCCTGAACCTTATAATCGTTTTAGGTTCAGCTCCATTTCTTGGCAGGACAGATAAAGGGGATTTTTAATTGTTAATGTTTGTCCTGGTGAACAGGGATTGTCGAGGCTAAAAGCACAAAACAAAATACTCACCTTTTCTCACCTACAGCTACTGCGTTTAGGTCTAGTGCAAGTTTTCCCCTGTGCTCCATGAAATCACGCACGGGAAAGAGGGAATCCACCTGTGGAACATGGGACAGGAGTTTATCAAGAGTTAAAAGAGTTAGCCCCTCCCTCTATCACTAGTGGTTTCCTGTCCTGTGTTCTGCAGGGATATTTATAGCAGAGGTGAGTACGCATCTCCGCCAAACAGAACCAAAGTCCTGGTTTGGGAACAATGTGGTTAAAAATATAGCAATTCACCTACGAGGCACTGAGAACAACAGTTTAAGCAGACACACCTTGAATGCTGGGGAATGGTCACTGGTCCCCAGGGTTTTCCTCCAATTGACTCCGACATGGAGCAATCCCCAAATAGATGCCTTTGCATCTCGAAGCAACAGGAAAGTAGCAGTGTTCTTTTCATTCAACCTCAGGGACTATCCCTTGACGCACTGTCTCAATCCTGGACAGAAATGGGTCTTTTGTACATATTTCCTCCCTTTCCTGAGGAAAATTCAGCGGGACCAAGTGGATGCGATTTTCGTGGGTCCAGATTGGCCAAAAAAGAGCTTGGTATCTTCTTTTGAGGGAACTTCTACTGGACCCACCTTGGTTGCTACCACAAATACCGGATCTTTTGTTTCAAGGTCCGGTACTTCACCCCCAGATGCCGAGTCTCAGATTGATGGCTTGGCATTTGAAACAACCATATTAGCTAGGGGTCTCTAGAAAGGTGTAGTCGAGACTCTCTTAAGGTCAAAGAAATCTACTACTCATAACTGTTACCTAAACATATGGTGAAAGTTTTCCTCATGTTGTGGAAAATGAAGTCCTCTAAACAAACCCAATATGGCAAAGATCTTGGACTTTTAACAGGCAGGACTACAGCTGGGTCTGAAACCCACAACCCTTAAGACGCACGTGGCAGCATTGGAAAGTTTGTACGATTACAGAATAGCTGACCATGGCTGGGTTAGAAGATTTTTTATGGCAATCCAGATAATTCAAATCAAGATGTCCCCCAGTCTTTAATGTCTTTACATATTTTCCTTTTGAATAGATTCATCCGAAATTCCTTAACTGGAAAACAATTTTCCTAGTGATCAGAACCACAGCCAAGAGAATCTCAGAAATGCACGCATTGTCCATGCGACCACCATACTGCACTATTTGTCAAGATTTGTCAAGATTTTTATATTAGATCCAGAATTTTTGTCCCAAAGTAAATTCTCAAAATAACCGGAATTGGTAACTAATTCCAATCTTTTTTCTGGACCCAAGCATAGATGAGGAAAAAAAGCAAACATCATTGGACATAAGAAACTGTGTTTTGAACTGCTAAACTATGATACAAAACTTTAGAATAAGCAAGCATCTATTTATATCCTACTCTGGGAAAATTAAGAGTAGAAAAGTAACTAAATCCACTGTTGCTAGGTTAAGGAACTCTATAGCTTTTGCATATAGAAAGGACGATAGTTTCACTGAATCATCAGTCAAGGCCAGAGCCATCGCAGCTTCCTGGGCAACATTGGTCCCCATTGATCAGATATGCAAGGCTTGCAACTAGGTCAGGACCAACTACATTCATCAAACATTACAGGTTGGGTGTACTGGATACAGAAAACTTACCCTTTGTTCGTGCATTTCTAGCAACAGTAACCCATACTTGAGGTACAATCTATGGTATATCTTTCCTGGGTGATGTCATGGAGCGCAAGGGAAAATGAAACGACTTTTCCCTGCAGTCTCCATGACATCAGGGATTTCCCTCCCTGAGCGTGTTACAAAAAAAATTGTGAAATTGGGTTTTAGTCACGGTTTTTAGTCCCAGAGCATGGAATTTCTAGGGCACTGATTCACCAGCAACATGGGGGCTCCCACTGCTATAGTCACAATAACTGGAGTACACTCAATCCGTTCACTGCATGTGTAATGGAGGGACAACTGTAGGAAGCTTATGTCCCTGCAGCGGCCGTCAGTGAGCCACTAAGGCACAATGGGACCTGGAACTTGGACAGGTTCTGACGCTGCCCATGATTATACTTCGTAACTCTAACACGATTAGATCATTCCTGGTACCAAACCATTTAAGCTGAGAAGTGTAACTTACTTGCTGGTCAAAGCTAAATATGTTGTATTATATATAGGCTACTCCTATATAGGGTTACACATTTTATTTTGAGCCTTTGATTTTGCTACACCTAACCCCTGTCCTTAGTATGGGGTAGCTAGATGACAAGAGCCCTTGAAACCATAGTGAAACCGGCCTCGTGTAGCAATAGCATAGCCTCTAGCAGCCAATAATTACATAAACCAGTGGTTAAGTGCATTAACAAACACAACAGAAGTCTGTTTAACAATCCCACACATTTTGACAGTCCTGTGGGGTAATGACAGTCTTCCTTATGGAGTAAGCGCTCACATTTGAATGCCATTCCCCAGTCCTGTATTGCGCTTTCCATTATTGCATCAGTGCAATTAGTCTCTTGTTCTGTTGGCTTCATGCTCCGTTTCTCCTTTAAGCACCTTGTTCTTGGCTGTTTGACATTAGCAGCGGAAGCCTGTCTGTAGTGTTGGCTGAAGTCCACCATGTAAGGTGCCACTTACAGAAATCCAGCCCCGTCCATGGGAACCGGTGATGAGTCCTTCCATTCTGTGAACTTGAGAACCATGTCATGTAAGGTCAATGCACATTTAATAGAAGTAAAGTGACCTTAAAGGGCCACAGATAAATATAATTCAATTTTGCAAATAAGTATTAGTTACTCTTTCTTATTAAATGGGACCAAAATGTGTGGCGGCTTTCAAATGGGCCGGCTGATGTGACAGCTTCCCCCGAGGCTATTTGAATGGCTGGGTGCTGGAGTGCACCTCAGCTGAAGGGAAGCTGGGGAGTGGCCAAGAAAACGCTGTGCTAGCCCTAGGAAAGGCGAGTTATGAAGTCCAACCCGGGGGTTTCACACAGTGGGTCATCCCTAATTGGCATGCCCCGGGGATGGCCAAGCAGCCAGCCCTGGAGTCTTTTAGCCTCTAGGTCTGGTGTTTGTGGGTTTCGATCTGCTTTAAAGTGGACCAAAAGCCAGGATTTTGACTATCGGGGGTGCCCCGCTGTGTGAAACCTCCCAGTTCGCCGAATCACTTCACTTACCCTTTCCCAGTCCTACGACGCATGCACAGCCAATCAGGTGCTGGCAGCCGCATACCCTGCTACCCATTAACAGGGAGCGTGCCCGTGCTGGCCATTCACAGTAGTTTCCGATGGCGGCCGCCATCTTGGATTCTAGCCCCCTTCGGGGCACCCGGCGGTTCAGCTGTCAGATGCCGGTGACGGCTGGACAGAGGAGGAGGGAGGTAGGTGATCCTCCGATCGCCTGCCTCCCCCCTCCTCTGCCCAGCCGTCACCTGCATCTGATCGCCGCGGGACACAGGAGACGAAGATCGGAGGTGAGTAAAGTAAACAAAAAAATTGTTTTTTTTTTTTAATAAAGTTATTTTGAAAAAGTGTGTGTCTTTTTTACTTTTAACCCTTTGTGAACTGGTAAGGGGTCCATGTGACCCCTTATACCAGTTCACAAGGCTCGGGGGTCTGGCAAGTCACCTGCGGCTGGCGGGTGACTTGCCATTAACCCATGGCCCCCCAAATTACCTGCCTCCCCAAAGCCCAGGGGGGGCAGAAGAGCCGTAGCCCTAGGCTATGACGGCTTGTAGCCTGCAGGGCCAGGGGCCTCTAAAGCTGGCCCCTGCACCCTGTTCTACAAGCTCCCATAGCTGGTCACAGGCTGGTTACGCTGGGTAGGGGGGACCTCGCAGCATTTTTTAATTTTTTTTATTTTTAAGGGTTTTAACCCTTAAAAATCCCCCAAAAAATGGGGTCCCCCTCCCTGGGAGGGGGGACCCTATGTCATTTTTTTTTTTTTTTTAATTAACCCTATGTTACCTGTAACACAGTAGGTATAAAAGGCTTCCAGCAGCAGCAGGAGAGCAGAAGCCTAAGTGATCAGCGTGGGACACAGGGATGAATGGGAGGTAAGTATTAAAAAAAAACATTAAACATTTTTTTTTTAAATAAAGTTATTTTTAAAAAGTGTGCCTGTGTCTTTTTTTTTTACTTTTAACCCTTTGTGAACTGGTAAGGGGTCCATGTGACCCCTATACCAGTTCACAAGGCTCGGGGGTCTGGCAAGTCACCTGCGGCTAGCGGTTGACTTGCCATTAACCCCTGGCCCCCCAAATTACCTGCCCTAGGCTATGACGGCTTGTAGCCTGCATGGCCAGGGGCCACTAAAGCTAGCCCCTGCGCCCTGTTCTACAAGCCCCCATGGCTGGTCACAGGCTGGTTATGCTGGGTAGGGGGAACCTTATGCCATTTTTGGGGGGATTTTAAAGGGTTTTAACCCTTAAAAATCCAAAAAAAATGGGGTCCCCCTGGGAGGGGGGACCCTATGTCATTTTTTTGTTTAAATGAACCCTATGTTACCTGTAACCCAGTAGGTATAAAAGGCTTCCAGCAGCAGCAGGAGAGCAGAAGCCTAAGTGATTAGCGTGGGACACAGGGATGGATTTTTTTTTTTTAATAAAGTTATTTTTAAAGTGGACCAACACCCACCGGTGATCGGCCCGGGAATCTATAAGATTCCCGGGCCTATCACCTCCCTCCCCGCGGGACATCCGAGATCGGGATGTCCCGCGGGGTGAAACCCCCCCAAACACCCCAAACCCCTTACCTTAGTTTCGGCGGCGGCCGGCCGCCGCCGCCTCCCTCGCGCCCCATCTAGACGTGCCCGTGCCGGCCGTCTGTGAATGGCCGGCGCGGGCACGCGCGCGTCAAGAGGGACGCACGGGAGGCGGCGGCGGAGGAGCCGCTTGTCCGCGGCTTGTCCGTCGGCGCGGGGAGAGGTGAGTTCGGGGGGGTTTCACACAGCGGGGCACCCCGATCGGGGGTGCCCCACCGAAGTGGACCAAGACCCAGGATAGTCAAAATCCTGGGTGTTGGTCCACTTTAACGTGTGTCTCTGTGTTTTTTTTTTTTACTTTTAACCCTTTGTGAACTGGTAAGGGATCTATGAGACCCCTATACCTGTTCACAAGGCTCTGGGTCTGGCAAGTCACCTGAGGCTAGCGGGTGACTTGCCATTAACCCCGAGACCCCCCATTACCTGCCTCCCCAAAAACCCTTAAAATTCCCCCAAGAAATGGTTTCCCCCCCCCCCTTCCCGTGAAGGGGGACCCCACACCAATTTTTTTAATTTAACCCTTTATTATGTGGATAGTAGTTGTATTTTATTTGTAAATGTTATAAAGTGCTCTTAAGTTTAGGGGATCACCTGGACAGGAACGGGGGGCTACCGATACATATGTGGTATCATTGTAATCGGCAGAAATGGGGCTTTCACATGCAATATGGTTTTCTTTAATAAAATAAATGTTTTTGTTAAAATAAAGGAGACAATTTAAAAAAATATATATTTTTTACATTTTTTTTTTACTTAAACATATATAAAAAAAAAAGTTGAAAAAATACAAACAAGACATTTCATGTTAAAGCCTAAACTCTGCCACAAAAAGAAAATATGCAATTTTCTTGGAAATTCCTGCAAAAATCACAGTTAAACATCACGCAAAATGGTGAAAAATATCCTGTCAGCAGAGGGTGACAAAATCTCAAGTAGGCTGGCAGTTAAAAGGTTACAGGTACCTATGCATGTTGGGTATTGTTCTGCTTGGGGGACCTTGTGCTTTCAGATTTAGCTTGTTTTTTCTTATTTGCATATTGAGATTTCAGGAAAAGGTGTTTTTTATTCTGCCTTTTTATACATTTTTTTGTGAAAACCTGTGCAACCTAAGAATTCTTCGAGATATTACTTCCAGAAAGATGAGCCCACTACAACAAGCTGGGTATGCTTAGAAAGCTTAACATGTGTACTTTCAGGGAATATATGGTTTATCGGGGATATTCCAAATGTAAAGGGTTGTTTTGGTAGAAAAAGCACAAGGTGCGCACTTTGTCTGCATAGCTGAAATTTTGAAGAAAAATTACCGTTATGTGCATGCTTTACTTTGGTGTGTTTGGCAACTCTTTCCTTGACAGAACCTATGCATGTTTGGTATTGTTCTGTTTGGCGGATGTTGTATTTTCAGATTTTCAGTTTTCTTTCTTTTTTGCTTATAGTTTTTTTAGGAAAATGTGGTTTTGATTCTGCTTTTTTATTCATTTTTAGGGAAACCCTGTGCAACCAAAGAATACATTGAGGGATTACTTCCAGAAAACTGAACCCATGTCAACAAGCCTGGTACGCCTAGAAAGCTTGAGGGTTGTACTTCCAGAGAATATATAGTTTGTTGGGGGTATTTCAAATGTAAAGGGTTGTTTTTCTGGAAAGACTGCAAGGTGCGCATATTGCATAGCATAGTTGTATTTTTATCTGAAAATCACCTAAAGCATTGTTTCAGTTTGGGGGAGTCTCCTGGGCAGGAAAGGGTGTGTACCTATACATATGTGATACCGCTGTAACCGGGAGAAATTGGGGTTTCACACGCAATAAGATTTTATTGACAAACTTACATTTTTTTATTTCAAAAAACACTACAAATTGTAAAAAATAGTTTTTTTTTTATTTTTTTGCACAATTTTCACCCAAAAATATTGAGAATACACTTAGAAAATGACAAACAAGACATTTCATGTTAAAGCCCAGGCTCTGCTGAAAAAAACAAAATATCACTCTCCTGGGAAATCCCTTCAAAAATCACAGTTGAACATGGGGAGCGCAAAATAGTGCAAAATGGTCTGGCAACAAAGGGTGACAAAATCTCAAGGTAGGCTGGCGGTTAAAGGGTTAAAGTCCACTTTCAAGGAGACATGTGTTGAGTATGAGCCCAGACCAGGGGGCCAAATTTGCTCTGTGGGCGTTTTGGCCAGGTGCTGTACTCCATACACATCTGATCAGACTGAAGCACGAGTGCGGTGCCTGGTGTGTAATTTGCAAAGTTGCTGGGCCTTGAGAGTGTGATAGATGCTGCAGGAGCAGTTGCAGGTAACAGGGGAGTCCCATGCTGCACTGGCCTTGGTCTGGGGTCTGTGCACACATGACCGCCGGTCTCCATTAGCCGCTGGCCATCTTGTGGACTGCAGGTGCTCCATGGAAGGGCATCAGGGTCAAATAACAATTTCTGGCATTTCTACTAGGTTCAATAGCTCTGGGCAGCCCTATTCAATATGCCCAGGTGGTGGGAGAATTTGCAGGGTCCTCTGCAAGCTCTCCATGCTGAAATCTGTTAATTAGTTGAAATACCATGTTTCTGTCCAAGCTTTGTATTTGCCTTTAGGTACTCTCATCTAATGCCACCATTCTTAAATAAATAACTATTATGCCACTTGTAGCCAATGATGAAATCCAGTGGTGTCATCCATATTATCTATGGGGGGGGTTATTGCTTTACACTTACTAGGTAATTTAAATTCATTTTTAAAAATTCCCCCTGGTGAATTTTTGCACCATTTTTGATGCCCCTGTAGTGTAAGATGCATCAGAAGCCCTAAATCCAGACTAGACCTGCACGCCTCGTATTGGAAGTGCAAGTGCAGAAGTTTCCTGTCCCCTGTCGGATGGAGCTCTGCTAGGAAAAGTAATTCAGGTTTTCCTGAATGTGACAGGGGTGGATTAGGTTGGGTAAGTGTCCCTGTGGACAAGGACTATCCCCACAGATTTCCCAGGGAGGCTTTCGGTCCAATTTTAAAAAGCCATTCTTCTAATAGTCAAAATCCTGGGTTTTGGTCCACTTTAAGTGAATGGATTTCCAAGGGGTCATTTTTTTAGCAGGTTTATATTAACAGTAGCAAATTGGAAAGCTATAATTAGGCAAAACGGCTTCAAAGAAAAAAATAAAACATGAACTTAACCAGAAGCTGATGTGTTAGATAACATTACTCTTACCCGGTCAGGCATTAAAAGGACAAACACGCACTGCCTCCTAATTTAAAGCACTAAAACCTAAGTACAGTACATATGTTTCAGTGGTCATAAAGCTTCTGTCTAGCTCCTCATAATGGCGTCTGGGTATGACTGTGACAAGCCAACCCACCTGACACTGTGTATACTTAATATGGGGGTTACACTCCCCATATGGTTCCAACCTCAACCAATCTCCTACAACCTGTATTATTACATAAACAACTCAAATCAATCATACTATTACTTTACTTTCACTTTAGATGGTTACAGTGAGTATACAAAATTTTTTACTATATACAAGACACCATTAAACCACGTCTGATAATCTGATCAATGCATTTCACGATGAGCTTCCTCACGGAAGATCCTCACCCAGCTAAGGCTTGAGCAGTTGTTATACATATCTCGCCATTGGGCCCCAGATATCATGCATGGCATGGGCCCCAGATTTCTTTGGGTGCCTGACCAGCAGTTTATTTTCTTTATTGCATGGCACGGCCCGCTTCGGTATTCATAACAGTTGGGTTATTCCACCACAAGGTGGCGCAGTGGTACTGCAGAAAAGCTGTGGCTTGCGGCTCCCTATAAAAATTAGCTTAACCATAGAGTTCCCCGGTGTTCTCTCTGCAGTGGACTGCGAAGTTAGCAGATGGCACTCTCTCTTGCGCAGGTGAGCAGGGCAACCAAGCCTGCGGCCCTGCAAGTCTATTTCCATCCGTTTCTGGACCCTCACTGCCTCCTAGCCTTGGCTGACAGATCGGGTGAAGGTAGAAGAGCACTAGGGTCAAGTGCTCCTGGAGCGCTGCTCCAAGCCGCAGACCCTGTACCACAAAGGGTAGCCGGCCATAGGCTTTATGGTGAGCCTAATAGGGATGCAGAGATTCTGTCCTAGCTTCTGAGGGGGTAAGTAGTTTGGGAACTGTGTCCTCTTTTTCCTTCCTCCCCCTCATTCCCCCTTTATTAACTTCTGGGGGCATCCCGGTTGGCTTCTGTCTTAAGCCTGTACCCACTGCTGGCCTATTGCGCCTGTGCTAATCACCATATGGAGGCTTCTGGGAATAGCGCGCTTGGGGGCCCTTCGGGGCAAGCACAGCCTTGTTCCATGTGTGGGGTATCCCCTGTGAGTAACAGTGTCACGGTGTGCGTGCCGTGCGCTGAAAGTATCCTTGCACTTCAAGCTGGTTTGCCTGCTTCGCTTTCCAGCTCTGCGCCTCACTCGGCTTCACCTACTCCCCCGCTTCTGCAATTGGGCCCCAGTGAGGGGAATGTTGGCAGGGAGTCACATTCTGATTTGGCTCTGCGGGTGGCTAACATTGAAAAGCAGCTTGCCAGGAATGCTCCTAGGAAGGCCTCTGGCAAGAAGAGACACCTGGACCACAGGCCTGCTCCCCTTACTGAGATGTATGTGGGGATTGATGAGCTTGGTGACTGTCACCCCCTTGAAATGAGAGCGCTCTCCCAAGATTCTGACTCCTCTGGGAACTAGCAGGAGGGTTGCGATAGTGACCCTGGGTCTGCGTCCGGAGAGGAGTCATGGTACCCTGAGGACACTGATTATCTGCTGTCACAAATTTTGCACATTGCACCCCCTGAGGTAGCTAAAAGAAAGCAGGGGGAGCTTTTTCGCCCTGGTAAACGGCGTCTAGAGTTCTTTGAGCAGGAAATTTTACCACCTTGGTGCTTAAAGAATGGGAACGTCCTAACAAGTTGCCTGCGGTGCCCAAGGGTTTGGATAAAAGGTATCCCTTTCCCGTTGATCTTGTTAAGAGTCATTTTCCCCTGAAGTGGACGCTCCCGTGCTAGGTTTGTCCAATACTTCGGTCATGCCTTCCCCTGACATTACCACTCTGAGGGACAGAGAGAACCAGCGCATGGATCAAGTGGCCTGCTATGCTTTTACCTGTGTGGGGGCTGGCTTGCGCCCTGTATGTGCTGCCGCCATTACTGCTATTGCCCTTAAGAAACTGCTTAAGTGTCTCATTGATGGCACAACAGCTGGTAGTGTGGGGGAGGAATATAGGACTCTCTTACTTTGCACTGATTTTGTGGACTTTATCCTTACTGCTATGGATAATGCTGTGCGGCTGTGTGGAAGGACCTCTGCGCTCTTGGTGGCTATGCGCCACTCTGTCTGGTTGCGCCAGTGGGCAGCTGACGCTGCGGCTAAGAAAGCTCTCACTGGCCTCCCCTTCGTGGGGCTGCGGCTGTTTGTAGAACGTCTTGATGTTCTAGCCAAGGATGGAAGGCTGCCTCAGTGTAGGAGGCAGTCTCGGCCCTTTCGGGGGTCCTCTGCCCCCTCCCTTCTTTTCGCATTCCCAGAGGGGGCCGTGGCTCCCTCCTCTCCAGTGGTCGCAGAGATTCTTGGGGTTGTGGCAGTACCCGTGGTCGTCCCGGTCTCTCCTGGAATCCTAAGTCCAAACCCTCTTCCAAGCCCCCTCAGGCATGAAGGGGCGCCCTCACCCATCCGGGTGGGGGGGACGGCTTCGGCTCTTTGCTCACATCTGGAGGCTTCACGTCTCAGACTGGTGGATTCAGGAGGTAGTGTCCTCTGGTTACAGGATAGAGTTTGCAGCCTACTATGATTCGGGCTAGGAAGAAGTCCTCGTCCTTTATTTATTACAGGGTCTGGCATGCTTACATTGCCTGGTGTGAGTCCAAGTCTCTTCCCTGTCAGGTGTTTTCCGGTTGGTTAAAACCTTTTTTCAGGGGGTTTTCCCATGTGCGTCCACCCCGTAAGCCTTTGCTACCAGTCTGAGATTTGAATCCGGTGTTGTCTGCCCTGCAAGGGCTTCCCTTTGAGCCTATCCGTGATGCTACCTTGTCTATTCTGACCCTTTCTGGTGGCTATCACTTCTGTGAGGCGAGTTTCTGAACTAGCGGCACTTTCCATCAAACCTCCTTATTTTGAGAGGCATCAGGATAAAGTGATGTTTCGGCTCAAGCCGGACTTCCTGCCAAAGGTTGTGTCTGCCTATCATCTTAATCAGGACATTGTCTTGCCTTCATTGTGTCCTAATCCTGCTAATTCCAAGGAGCGGACTCTGCATTCCCTAGATGTGGTCAGGGCTGTGAAGTTTTATTTGGTCGCCACTGAGCCTTTCAGGAAGTCTGATGCTATTTTTCTTCTCACTTCTGGACCTAGAAAGGGTTTGCCTCCGGCTAAATCCACTTTTAGCAAGTGGATCCGTCAGGTGGTGGTTTAAGCCTATTCTGCTAAGGGAAATTCTACTCGTGCTATTGGTGCCTCTTGGGCTTTTCAGCACCAAGCTTCTGTTGAACAAGTTTGCAAGGCCGCTACTTGGTCTTCTGTTCATACTTTTTCTAAGTTTTACAAGGTTGATGTTAAGGCCTCAGCGGATGCTGCTTCAGGCGGTAGTGACTTGAACTACTTCCCGTTACTCTTTGGGGATCCCACCCTACTCTGGACACTGCTTTTGGATGTCCCAACTGTTATGAATACCGAAGCAGGCCGTGCCATGCAATAAAAAAAAAGCAACTCTGAGTACTCACCTGTAGAATTGTTTTTGTTCTTGCATGGCACGGCCCGCTTCGCCCCGCCCTTGTTATCGTTGTTCTTAGTTGCCTCTTTATGGTGATTGTTCCAAGTCAATTGGGGTCTTTTTCACATTTTTTACTTATTCTCTCCCGGCTTCTAGTCTCACTGCTTGTGTACGCTGGGGAACTCTATGGTTAAGCCCATTTTTATAGGGAGCCGGGACAAGCCACAGCTTTTCTGCAGTACCACTGCGCCACCTTGTGGCGGAATAACCCAACTATTATGAATACCGAAGCGGGCCGTGCCATGCAAGAACAAATAACAATTCTACAGGTGAGTACTCACAGAATTGCTTTTTTTGATTGGACTTGAGGTGGCCTTGGGTTATTTTTTCATTTTTGGTAACACTGTGCTACTTTTTCTGTTAGGTGAGCACAATCTAGTGAAGGTGGCGGAGCTGGTGGAAGCTGTCTATGGACCCTATAAGCCTTTCCAGCTGCAGTATGGTGACCTGGAAGAATCTAATCTTCTCATACAGATCAGCGCCATTCCTCTGGTAAGGACCTTAAAGGGGTACAGCCACCTCCCTAGAGCTCCCAAATTGGGATGCCCTACGATCGCATGCGGCATCCCCACTATACCTTTAGCCTAGACCCGTGACTGGCATTTTTGACTGGCTGGTGCAGACACACCCTACAGCTAGAGATGAGTGGCCACGCGGCCATTCAGCTCAGATCGGCAAAGAAAATCTGAATGAAGCGAAGTGGAAACATGGGAAAAAAAGTTTTTGGTGGGTGCACTTAGCAGGACATTGCAAATCAGGATTCCCCACGCTGGAAGAACAAAACCTAAAAAACAGTGATGCATCCCTGTATAGGATGTCCCAGGGGAAGGCTAGCGGCCGGTCCTGGAGTCTAAAAAAGGCAGCTGGGATTGATTGTTCCATTCTAAAGGCCCAGGGTAGGCAAAACTATAGAAAAGGAATGTCAAAAGGACATTTTATTCCCAACAGCATGTGTATCCTGGCCAGAGCCCAATACTTGTCGCTGTCCAGACACACACTAACTTCCTCCCGGCTTTTCCCCCTTTGGGAACAATGTAAAATGAACAATTTCAAAGCATCTCAAATTATATGTAAATACCTTATGTATTTTAAGAGAAGCCACTTTTTTGTTTCAAATTTTTTAGCATGGCTGAACTGGGAAGGTCATGTCATTGTGCAGCTTCATGAGTCTTGTGTATGCTCTGCTGAGAAAGCTGTGGGACCACTGTGGCTTGCCGTGGATGCTGAGAACCCCAATGGAATGGGCTGTTAGACCACTTTGTTTGCATAGTGCTAGATTAATGAAATTGAAGGGGCTCTACCATCTATCCTGGAGGAGATGCACATGAGACAGACCCCCATCCAGTCAGTGAGGAAGCATGCTCTCATGTGACCCAGAAGTGTGTGATCAGAAACGAAAAGGACAAACTGCAAATGACTGGACCACAATAGTCTGAGGCAGCAGGAGGGTAGGTAAGCATGTCGCTTAAACAGGTGGACTACGGAGCTGTTCTAGCCATAAATATGCTCTTGGAGACTGTTTCTGGACTTCAGCAGCCAACATGGTGCTAAATCTTGATAGTGACCTATTAAGGGTTGGTACCTAGAGGGACTTGCTGTAGTGAATATCTCCACTTCTGCCCTTAGGACTCTTTTCTGTCTAGAATTATAAAGGGAGTGGCGTTCCAACTCTGGCGCTGATCTGATGGTGAATCTGGGGGCTGCAGGGAGTGTCTAGCATTTTATGGTCAGAGGGTGTCCTGTCTTTGCCGACTGTTTTTTGTCCCTTCCATTTCGGGGCACCACCATCAGCAATGCGTGGGTTAACCTCAGCCGCAGGCAGGGACTGCAAGAAACGACAAACTAAGCTCCTCCCAGCCTATACAGGGCAGGCTGTGGCCGGACACCCCCAATTAATGAAAAAGCAGTCCGGCTGCAGCCCCGGTAGGGGAGCAATGCTAACCTGCGTGTGTTGCGCATAACTTAGAAACCTAGAAAAAAAAACTGCCCTGCAACTGACAAACAGTAGGGTTGGTGTGGTGCCCCAGAATGGAAGATGAGGAGCAAAGAAATTTACGGGTGAGTACACAAATTTCCTTTTTTTCAACTCATTAGGTATTAGAGGTTCAGGAGCAACTGTTCAATAAAGATGATATAGACTAGAAATAGCTCAGCTAATAAGATGGAATTCAACCAGTGTGGCTGGTTTCACACTAGCGTGTCTGTGGAGCGTTTGCGCTTTTGGGCGAGTGCCCCGCAGCCGCCCCTGTAAAGCTGCCCATAGTAATCTGCTATGCTTTCACATGTGAGTCAGAGCACTCCGCACAAGCCCTGCCAGCAGCGTGTCTTGAGGGCGCAGCACTAGCGCTGAACGCCCTCCACAGCGATTGCGGGACACTCGGCCAAAGGTGTGAGCGCTCTGCAATCGCACTGGTCTGAAACTAGCCTAAATGTAGTCAACTTGGGTTAGAAGAGGTCAGCCCAGACTTTGTATTTAACCCAGTACAAAGTAAAAGGTGTAGAGATACCTCTTTTTTAATGTATATATTAAATATAAATATATATATATATATATATATATATATATATATATATATATATATATTTATACATTGATTAAATTATCCTATTTCATTCAAGTTGATCATATCTTCTCTTTGTGTTTTAGGAAAGTGGGGAGGTTCTAGATTGTGTCCAGGAACTCTCACACTCGGTGTCAAGGCTTTTCAGCCTAGCTTCGAGCGCTGTGGAGCGATGTATCAAACTGACAGACGGTCTTGGAGTCTGTGACCTTCTGCGGGCACTGCAAGCTTTATTTAAGAAGTGAGTATTGTTCATAGGACATTGTCTGTCTAGGAGCATTCCTATTTTTTCCCCCTATTACTGTGGCGATTTGAGTTCAGAGCGCAAAGAAACGCTAAATGAAGCGGCAGCCGCAGGCCCACTTCGTACCCACGCCTGCCATTCAGAAATGACTGAAGCAGGTACGTGCACATACACTGTGGGATTACTGATGAGGTAAGTATTCTGGGCGAACACCAGTGATACACACAGCCCAAATCAGGATCTCCAGAGGGAGACCACCGGCCTAGAGTCTATAAGACTTCTTCTTTAAGCCCAGAAATTGGCATGCAGGTAGAAGCTCCAGCAACTTTTGCCGTGGGAGCAGGCAAACTTCTTTTTTTTTTTTGTATTCACTTTTCTTTTTTACGACAGGACAGTCACTTTAAAGTGAACATAAAACGGAGCATAAAGTGAGAAAAACATAATGTGAACTTAAAACTGCTCCCTAAAGGCTCTGTACCAGGAGGCTCCTGGGCCTCAGGGACCCCAGTCGAAATTAAAAAGAGATTACTTTTTAGTCCCAGAGTTTTAACATATGGGGGACTTGGCAATAGTTGCACACTTGTGCGGTAACTGAACCTCCACCAATAGGGATTTGAGTGTCTGGGCATCCACTTGGCAAATGAAGTTCAATGTGGAGAAATGTAAAGTCATGCACTTGGGGTCTAACAACCTGAAGGCCACATATATCCTCGGTAAGTAAGTAAAACTGGGAGAGTCACTTGTTGAGAAGGATCTGGGTGTACTGGTAGACCACAGGCTAAATAACAGCATGCAATGCCAAGCAGCTGCTTCCAAGGCCACCAAGATAATATCATGCATTAAAAGAGGCCTGGAATCACAGGATAGGGATGTAATTTTGCCTCTTTACAAGGCACTGGTGCGCCCTCACCTGGAATATGCCATCCAGTTCCGGGCACCCATTCATAGAAAGGACGCTCTGACTATAGAAAGGTTGCAGAGGAGCCACCAAACTAATAAAGGGAATGAAAGATTATGAGAATTAAATCTGTTTAGTCTTGAGAGAAGACGGCTGAGGGGGGACATGATTAACTTGTATGAATATGTAAATGGCCCATACAAAAAATGTGGGAGAACACTATTTCAGGTAAAATCCTCTCTAAAGACAAAGGGGGCACTTCCTTCGATTGGAAAAAAAGAAATTTAGTCTCTAGAGGCGACAATCGTTTTTTTACCATAAGAACTATAAATCTGTGGAATAGCCTCCCACAGAAGCTTGTTACAGCATCAACCGCTGGCAGCTTCAAAAAAGGATTAGATGCTTATTAAGAAGAAAATAACATTAACAGTTACTATTAGCATTTATCAGTAAAAAAACAAAAAAAAAACAAAAAATAAAATAAATAGCTTCCCCTATAAAATAAAATTAAAAATAACTTCCCCTACCCCAACACCCTTGGTTGAACTTGATGGACATATGTCTTTTTTCAACCGTACTAACTATATAACTATGTACACCTGTTGCTTTGGCCCTCATATACATGTACTGTATGTATATAATCTGTGCGAAAGTTCAACATGAATGCTGCTGTATCAGCTATTGTAGATCTTGGCATTGTACCAGCGTGACTGAGCAGCTGCTTTATCAGGGGAGGTTTGTGGATTTCTTTAGAGCTTCCTGGCATCACTGTTGTCAAACAAAGGCAAAGCCTGCTGGTGGACTGAAAGCTTGTGGGCTGCTTGACGTAGAGGTGTGCAAATGCTGTTACATCACATGCTCCAACTCCTTTTGTTGTGTCCTTGATTTCCCAGATATGTGTCTGATTTCACAAACACACTACAGTCAATAAGGAAGAAGTGCAAGCTGGACAGTGTTCCCTCTGATTCGCTGTTCCTAGAAGACTGGACGGCCTTCCAGAACTCTATCAGGTAATGTCCCCAATCATAGGGACAACCATCTCTGTGGCTTGATAGAAGACGCATATGGTTACCGTATTTTTCGCCTTATAAGAGGCACCTAGGATTTGGGGAAGGAAAACTAGAAAAAAAATATTCTAAGCCAAATGTTGTGCTAAAACACCCAATTACAGACAGTGTGGCATTCCCTCATCCCATTCCCATAGGCAGTGTGGGATGTCCCCCTCCCATAGGCAGTGTGGCATTCCCCCCCTTCCTACTCCCATAGGCAGTGTGGCATCCCCCCCATCCCATTCCCCATATAGTCAGTGTGTCATCCCCCCTCCCATATAGGCAGTGTGGCATTCCCCCTCCCATTCCCATATAGGCAGTGTGGCATCCCCCCTCCCATTGCCATATAGGCAGTGTGGCATTCCCCTATAGGTACTGTGGCATTCTCCCCCCTCCATTCCCCATATAGGCAGTGTGGCACCCCCCTCCATTCCCCATATAGGCAGTGTGACACCCCCCATCCTATTCCCCAGTTAGGCAGTGTGGCATCCCCCCTCCCATTCCCTGTATAGGTAGTGTGATATCCCCCCTCTTCCATTCCCTGTATAGATAGTGTGGCATCCGCCCTCTTCCATCCGCCTATAGTTAGTGTGGCATCCCCAGATTTCTCTGCAGTACTGAGAAGACATGAAATTATCACTCTGTCGCAGGTGAGCTGGGCTATTAAAGCCTGCGGCCCTGTTGGACTATTCCCACCCGTCCTTGATGTGATGTGCCTCCCAGCCTGGGCTGCGCTGGTCGGGTGAAGGTAGGCAGCACCATGTGTGCTTAAGGAGCGTTGCTCCACCGCAGTCCCCCACCAAAGGGTAGGCGGTATAGGCTGATGGTGAGCCTTATGGGATGCCCCTCCCGCATTATTGTCCCATGCCCCGGTAGCGGTGGGCCCTGTACAAAGGGCCGCCATCCTCCCTCATTCTCCCAGTAGCCCTCGGGAGGAAGAGAAGGGGGGGGGGGGGTGTGGATGACTGTGTACTGTTATTACATGCTTATGGTCCTCTTTGTAATGTCTGCTTGGACTGGTGTATGTGGTGTCAACCGCCGCGCTGACTTGTCTTTTTACACTGTTAAGGCCGCCGCCGCGCGCGCCTTTTCCTTAATTTGGATGTTCCGCGCCGTGCGGCGGCGTTACCTCAGACGCTTCTGTGTCCTCATTGGCTGCTTGTCTGTTGGACTTCGCGCTCTTCGGGGAGGCGGGGCCTGGCATGGCGCGCCTCGTGTCACGGCTGACCCGCCCTTCGGGGTTCTCGGCGCCATATTGTCTGGTCGCGCGCGTGTGTGTCGTTCTTACTTACCGTGGTCCGTAAGTGCCCTCGCGGGCGGCTTTATAATTCACTGTAGTGTGTTTCGGTTCTGACACCCTTCTTCTCATTGTGTCTTTCAGAGGGTGAATCCATTGGCTTCTCCCGGCCCGGTGTAATTGATATCGGGCCTTGTAAACTTACTCCCACTCCCTAGCGGGTCATTGGGGCATCCAGGGTTGCTTTATAGCGTCAATCCCTACTGGCATATTGTGCCTAATAATCACCATATGGAGGCATCCCAGGGTATTGGGACCGGGGTTCCTTCGGGACAAGCCCGGCTGTGTGTAGCTTGTGGGGTCTCACCTATCAGCGGTGACAGCACGCGGGTCTGTGTCCCTTGCGCACAGCAGGCGCTAACGTTGCAACCCGCCCCTCCTGTGGCTGGGCCTGCACCTCACCTCACTTCACCTACTCCCCCAAGCTTGAGTTTCACCCCCATTGAATTACATACAAGCGGGGATTCTCAGCCTGATGTGTCTGCTAGACTGGCCAGTGTTGAAAAATTGATCGCTAATACCTTAGCACGTAAGGCCTCCGCTAAAAAGCGTCACTTAACTCCTGATGCCACTCCGTCTCCTATGGAATCTGAGGAGTTGTTGCATCTGTATGGCTACACCCCATCAGACAAAGGGGAGCTGTTTTATGACTCAGCGTCATCTGACGAGAGACTCAGGGGTCATGACTATTCTGGCTCTGACCCCTGGACCCCGGATGATACTGACAGACTGCTGGTCCAAATATTTGAGGTTTTGTCCATCTCTCCCCCGGTTGCGGCTCCCAGGCAAAGGGGGGAGCTTTTTCATACTGCTAAGGCTCGTTTGGAATTTCCTGAGCAAACCCATTTCAATAACCTCGTGCTTAAGGAGTGGGAACGTCCCAGTAGACTTCCCGGTATACCTAAGAGTTGGGACAGAAAGTATGCCTTTCCTGCTGACATGGTCAAGTGCTGGTCATCGCCCCCTGAGGTCGATGCCCCTATTCTAGGGTTGTCTAACACCTCTATTATGCACTCCCCTGACACTACTACGCTGCGGGACGCTGAGGACCGGCGCATTGACCAATTAGCGCGTCATGCCTTTGCATTTGTGGGGGCGGCGCTGCGCCCGGTTTGCGCCTCGGCCATTACGTCTGTGGTGCTGAGGGCCCTGATCAGAAGTGTACTTGATGGTTCTGATGAAGGGCAACCTGATACGTTTAATGCACTGTCTAACTGTGATATGTTTGTGATCTTTATCCTTTCTGCCTTGGATGTTGCCATTAGGATGTGTGCCAGAACCTCTGCCTTGGCGGTAGCTATACGCCGCGCGGTCTGGCTGCGCCAGTGGGCTGCTGAGAATGCTGCTAAGAGGGCCCTTACTGGGCTTCCATTTAAGGGGCTTCGCCTGTTTGGGGACCGCCTAGACCTTTTTGCTAAAGGAGGTAAGTTACCCCAGCGCAGGCGGCAGTCTCGGCCCTTTCGGGGTCAGGGGCCCCCTTCACTCCCCTACTGCTAAGCAGGGCAAAGGGGTGTCCTTCGCGGGGGCTCGTACAGATTCCTGGTACAGGAGCAGAGGACGACGTCCCGGCGCTTCCTGGGGGTCTAAGCCAAAACCCTCTCCCAAGCCCCCCCAGGCATGATGGGTCGCCCTCGCCCGTCAGGGTGGGGGGACGGCTACAGCACTTTGCGCACGTCTGGAGGCATCACGTCTCAGACAGGTGGATTCAGGAGGTAGTGTCCTCTGGTTACAAGATAGAGTTTGCTGTGCGCCCCCCCTTAAGATTCGTCAAGTCCAGGATCCCCCAGGACCCTGCCTCAGCTCAGGTCTTGATGCAGACCGTGCAAGGCCTTCTGGATATGGGGGTCATTTGCAGGGTCCCCTTAAGAGAAAGAGGCAAGGGGTTCTATTCCAACCTTTTCACAGTCCCCAAAAAAGATGGGTCAGTCAGGCCCATTCTGGATTTAAAGATCCTCAACAAATTTGTCAGAAACAGGCGTTTTCGCATGGAAACTCTGCGCTCGGCCATTAGCTCCCTGCGCCCAGGGGATCTCATGACGTCGGTGGACATCAAAGATGCTTACCTTCACATCCCTGTGTTCCCTGGACACCAAAGGTTTCTCAGATTCGCATTGGAAGATCAACATTACCAATTTGTGGCCCTGCCCTTTGGTCTCACCTCAGCTCCCAGAGTGTTCACCAAGGTGCTGGCAGGGGTGATGTCTCTGGTGAGGTCAAGGGGCATACGCTTGCTGCCCTACCTGGACGACATACTCATCACCTCTCGGTCTCTGCAACAGGCAGAGTTGGACACTCAGCTGGTGGTGTCCACCCTGGAGTCCTTCGGCTGGGTGATCAATCACCCCAAGTCCTCCCTGTCCCCTTCCTCGGTGACCCCATTCCTGGGAATGATTCTGGATACGATTCAGTCAAGGATATTCCTTCCTCAGCAGAAGGTGGAAGCTCTAACTGCGCAGGTGAGGTTCCTGCTATCGTGCCCCCAGCTCTCCCTCAGGCAGGGAATGCAGTTGGTGGGCCTGATGGTGGCATGCTTCGAGTCGGTGCCCTTTGCTCAGTTCCATTTGAGGCCTCTTCAACTTCACCTTCTGTCAGTATGGGACAAGGATCCAATGTCCTTGGACGGCATCTGTGTGCTTCCCCCCTTGGTCCGACGGTCCCTTTCGTGGTGGCTGGACCACAGGAACTTGCTGGGAGGCAGGTCCTTTCTGGCCCCCTCCTGGGAGACAGTCACCACGGATGCCATTCTGTCAGGATGGGGGGGATTCTGGAAGTCCCTGCGGTTCCAGGGGAGGTGGGGCCCTCAGGAGGCCCACTTACCCATCAACATTCTGAAACTACGGGCAATCGGGTTGGTACTGGAGCAGTTGACCAATCACCTGAGGGGTCTGTCTGTGCAGGTGCGCTCAGACAACAGGACGGCGGTTGCCTACATCAACCCGAGCAGGAGGGCCCTCCAGGAGGTGTCGCGGATTCTGACATGGGCAGAGGCCAACGTTCAATGCATTTCGGCTGTGTACATCCAGGGGGCAGAGAACCTACTGGCGGACTCTCTGAGCAGGGGGACCTCTCTTCAACAGGGTATTCCAGTCCCTGTGTCACCGTTGGGGGCTACCGGATGTCGATCTGTTTGCATCCTGTCACAATCACAAGCTCCAGGCTTTTGTCTCCCTGTCTCAGGATCCTCTGGCCTTGGCCACAGATGCTCTGTCCATGTCCTGGCAGGAATTTCGGCTCCCGTATGTCTTTCCTCCATTCCCCCTGCTGGGCAGGGTCCTGCACAAGATTGCTCTGGAAAGGGTGCCAGTGATTCTGGTGGCCCCCAGGTGGCCAAGAAGAGTGTGGTTCGCAGACGTGGTGCAGATGGCAGTAGATCAGTACGTCCTGCCAGCAGTACCAGATCTGCTCACTCAGGGCTCCCTACACCATCCCAATTTACAAACTCTGGCTTTGACGGCCTGGCTGCTGAAACCTCCATCTTGATGGAGAAAGGCTTGTCTGCCTCCGTGGTTGAGACCATGGTGAAGGCTAGGAAGAAATCTTCCTCTTCCATCTATTACAGGGTTTGGCGTGCTTACATTGACTGGTGTGAGTCTAGGTCTCTTCCCTGTCGGGTGTTCTCAGTTCCCAGGGTTCTGGAGTTCTTACAGCATGGGTTGTAGTCTGGTCTCCAACTCAGTACTTTGAAGGATCAAGTTTCTGCCCTGTCTGTCTTCTTTCAGAAGCCCTTTGCTCATCATTCCTTGGTCAAGACTTTCTTTCAGGGGGTTACTCATGTGCATCCCCCACGAAAACCTATGGTCCCTGTTTGGGATTTGAACTTGGTCTTGTCTGCCTTGCAGGGTGCTCCCTTTGAGTCTATTCAAGATGCTGCTCTGGCTGTACTTACCGTCATGGTTGTCTTTCTGGTGGCTATTACTTCTGTCAGGCGTGTGTCTGAGCTGGCGGCTCTGTCTATCCAGCCCCCATACTTTGAGAGGCACCAGGATAAGGTGGTGTTCCGCTTTAAGCTGGATTTCCTGCCTAAGGTGGTGTCTGCTTTTCATTTGAACCAGGATATTGTTCTTCCCTCCTTGTGCCCTAATCCTTGCAATGCTAAGGAAAGGGTTTTGCACTCCTTGGATGTGGTCAGGTGTCTGAAGTATTACCTAGTAGGCGTCCTTCAGGAAGACTAATGCTCTTTTTGTGGTCCCTTCTGGTCCTAGGAAGGGTTTGGCTCCTGCCAAGTCTACTATCAGCAAATGGATCCGTCAGGCTGTGATTCAGGCCTATTCGGCTAAGGGGAAGAGTCCTCCCTTCCGCCTTACTGCTCATTCTTCTCGTGCTATTGGTGCCTCTTGGGCCTTCCAGCACCAGGCTTCTGTTGAACAAGTTTGCAAGGCTGCTACTTGGTCTTCTGTTCATACCTTTTCAAAGTTTTACAAGGTTGACGTTAAGGCCTCGGCTGATGCTGTTTCTGGCCGCAAGGTTTTGCAGGCGGCAGTGGTTTAAACTGCCTGCTGTTACCTTTTCTTATTGGGGATCCCACCCTACTTTATGGACACTGCTATTGGATGTCCCAAGTGTAAGTAATCTATCTGGAGCAGGACGTACTGTATACTTAGAATAATACAATTCTGTGAAGTACTCACCTGTAGAATTGGTATTATAAGTATACAGTACGTCCTGCTCCACCCCACCCTGTTGTTGCATTATTCTGGATCCCCTGTATGGTGACTATCATCATTGTTATAGTTACCAGTTTTGTTTTGGGTGGTTAAATTCTCCCGGTTTCTTGTTCACTGCTTTTCAATGCTGGGGATTTGTGGGAGGTCCCCGGGTATTTAAGGGGCCGGGAGGAGCCTGTTTTACAGTGCAGCGCCATCTGGCGGAGGATAACCCAAGTGTAAGTAATCTATCTGGAGCAGGGCGTACTGTATACTTATAATACCAATTCTACAGGTGAGTACTTCACAGAATTGTATTATTGTTTTCAATGTGGAGCGCGCGCTCTCCACGCACTCCCCATTGAAGTCAGTTTGCCATGTTTACATCCTTCAGCAAATGGCACTGATTGGCTGTGTAGGAGCGAGGTAGAGGTGAGTTGTACTGGATGTTCTGGGGGGTTTTATTCTGCAGGGCATAGCAATTCGGGATGCCCCGGGGAACAGGACAAAACCTGGGAAAGTCAAATTCTTGGGTTTTCTTTTGCTTTCAATAAAAATTACTATATAAATTGTTTTTGTTAATCAACATGAATATTGCTCAGCCATTTACATAACTTCAATATCTACTGGTATTTATTAAATGTATTCATTATTTATTAAACCAAGCAAAAAGTTTGATTAGAATTCAGCTCCGCGGATTGTTTATTTTTGTGAAAGTAGAATTTTCCATATGGAGCCTGTTGCTTCTACAACTGATTTTGTTCTCTTATTGGTCTATTCTGGGGACTTTGGATGCAGTCTCCCACTTTCCAGATTTAGAGTGATTTTAAAGGACATTTTTGAGATAATTGAGACTCCAAAGCAGGCATACTTGCTCCCCCCCCGGGGCATCCTGAACTGGGATGCCCTGCTGTGTGAAACCGCCCTAGGGAGTCTGAAATTCTTACCTTTCCCCCAAGCCCATGGTGCATGTTCAGCCAGCACCGGCATCACTCGCATCCCTTCTCGCTGTACGCGGCCCCGCCCGCCACAACGAGAAGAAACTTGGCTGTGTTGGGCCGCGCACAGCCGAAGGGAGCGAGATATTGTGTGCGCCACTGGTATGTGCAGCTAAGATCTCTATTCATGTTCTCTAACCGCACATTAATATGCGCAGCGGGAGAAGCTGATTGGAGGAGAGGCCATGCCTACACTGACTTGAGGAGAGGTGAGTTTGCCCAGTGTTCTGGGGGGTTACACACAGCGGGGCACCCCCAGGGGGAAAGGTCAGAACCTGGGATAGTGAAGAGCCCGGGTTTTGGTTCACTTTAAAAAGGACATTGCATAGATTGTTAAACATATACTGACATGCATTGTTTAAGATGCTTTTACCCAACATGATTTGCTTTGAGCAGATACAAGACCTGTTACTTCTAATACATGAATACAGGAAGCTTAGTGGCATTTTTGTTGTTGTTGTATAAGTAACTACTGTTCATCCTACCTATCTGCCCTGTGTCTTACTTAATTCTCTCCTACTCCTTTGCACCTGCCAGGAATCCAGCGGGGTTATGTGTGTGGGGGGTTATGTCCTGTGGGGGTTTATGTGTGTGGGAGGTTGCTCCAGCATTCTGGATGCCCCCCAGACTGTCATTTAGCGTCTGCCACCAACACCCTTGCCGCGGAGAGTGTTGGCCTCCGCTCGTCAAATGTTTGAGCACCTCTGACTTAGAGGAAGCCTGGTTGTCTGCAGCTTCCACTGCCAGTTTGTTAGCCTGATATTATTGGCACCCTAATATGGGCACTGACCAGAGCTATCGTTTTTTGGTCCCTTGCTACAAGGCCAAGATAGGGGAATCCTTCTTAGTTTCTGAAGAGGAGGGTAAACCAGAAGGTGCTTAAAGGAGCAAAAACTGTTTTCAGTTGGGAAGGATAAGTAGCCCCTCCTCTTAGTATTTAGCATCAGTATATGGATTATTAATATTAGACAATTTCACAATAGAGCTCCTTTAAGACCGATCCTGTCGAACCCACACATAAGTAATCAAGATCCTTATTATATTCATCTAGCACCACTACTCCACCCTGATTTTATTTTCTGATGTAAGCAGTTGTTGTAATTGCTGCAGTGTGATATCAGAGACGTTTGCTGTGCATGCCACCACCTTTTGTCCACATAGCTGCCCTCACTTGGAACAGAGTGTACATAGACTGTCTTAACACTTTGGCCTAGAAAGAGCCTTATCAGTAGTGTGGCACATACTGTTATTTTCAAGTAGACATGCTAGGAATTTTCAGCTTCTGGATTGTTTCCTTTCAAATTGTGTTTGGCTCATTCACATAAACCTACAATCCCAGAATGTTTTTCTGTAGCTATGATACTAAATGAACACCAAAGAGGGAGAGGATTTAAAGTGGACCAATCACCAGGATTTAGACTAGCCTTTAGATTGGTTCTTGCCCCGGGGGCATCCTGATGTAGGGTGCTTCCCTGTGTGGAACCCTCCAGATTGCCAGAGTTTCACTCCTTTCCAATGTTCCCACAACGCATATGCGACTGTTCTTCCAATCAGCACTTTATGTGGCACAATGCCCGGCATAAAGCAGCTGATTTGAACTTTGCAATGGCAGCTGCATCCCCAGCTCCTCTGTGGAGTGCGCGCTCCTTGCCTATCTGAATGGCTGGGCGGTAGGAGCATGTACAGCTACAAGAAAGCTGGAGATGCGGCCGCCGAGGTAAGATTACCGGCTCCCCAGAAGTTTCACACAGCACTGGAATGGAACAGAATAGAATAGAATAGATTTTTTTTTCTACCAACAGAAGAAAAGTACAGGCTCGGTGAGATTTTTTTTCAATTGGAGTGTAAAGGTAATTCCATCTGATATGACTAGCCTGCTGGCCACAAACCCCCAGGTTCCCTGCAGTGTGTAGAGCACTCCTGCCTGCAGCCTATCTGAATGGCTGGAGGAACTCAAGCAAGCCACGGATGAGGTTACTGGCAGCTTTAGCATTGTGGGTGCCCCAGGATCAGTAATATTACAGGCGACTGGGGGGTTCCACAGAGCCGAGCACTTTACCCACTATGTATCTATCTATCTATCTATCTATCTATCTATCTATCTATCAAAGATATATATATTAATATTATAAGGGCTTAAACAGCAGTGTCATGATTCTTATGGTCCTTGACATCCAACACTCCTTGGTTCACGAGTGGTGGGCATTCTTCTCCAGTCGTGGCAAAACAATGTCCCCATTCATTTTAAAAGACACCAAAATTCTTACCAAAAATAAACAATGCTTTATTGAAATTTTAGACACTAAAAACACCACCATAAAAACGCTAACAGACCAGCTGTAGAAGGCAGTATACATTTATGAAACAATGACTATAAATCACTGTACACAATTAATGTACGTGGTTTATGTAATCATACATTTATCGGAAAAAAGAGGGGATGATGAAGGAACAGGTTCTTCCTGTGCCTGTGAGTTACTGAAATCCAGATTTCACGTGTATGACCTTGGACTGTCTTTACCTTGTAACCTGGATTGCCCATTTTGGACTTCTTACTAGTGTATGACCTTGACTTCTTATCTGGACTCTGTCTCTGTGCCTGTAACCCAAACTTTGGCTAATCTCTGCTTCCGCTCCATTCCCTGTTACCCCTGACCTTGGCTTACCCGTATGGCTAAGTGTTCCATCTTACCAGACGACCATTGCTTCCTACCATATCTTTATTCCAAGTATGTCACACACCCCGCTTCCACTATTCATGACATATGGGTTATGGTCCAGTAGAGGGCGAACTTCTGCAGAGATGAAAGCAAAAAAGAGGCCCCTCCCGGTCAATAAATACCTGGGACCTCCCACACATTCCCCAGTTCCTTCTCTGCAGGACGGCGAGCAAGTCAGAAGATGTAGACTGCTCTTCCTTGCAGGTATGCCAGGCTTACACCCGGCATTTTTTGCCTTATTTCTGCCCGGACCTTTATATTTAACCCTTTGTAATATCCTCCCAGCCTTGGCTGCAGGTCAGAGTGAGAGTAGGCAACACCTCAATAGGTGTTTAGGGAGCCATGCTCCCCCGTGAGACCCCATATAAAGGGGTAGGCGGCAGCCGGGTTGGTGATCCCGGTTTGGGATGCCCTGTCCCATATATCCCTGACACCCCTGGTGTGGGCATTCCCCCCTTCCTGGTTCCTCTGTATCCCTCCAGTGTGGGGGGGGGGGGGTGTATATCTCTATCTTTCTCTCCTCACCTCAGTGTGAATGTGTGTGGATGTGTGCGGTGTTATACTGTCACTAGGCTGGCCGCCGTTTTCCAAAATTGGTGCTTTATTGTTATCTCCTGAGGGGAGCTTCTTCCCCTCAGGCTGCGGTGTCTGAGGGGGCGGGCCGGGCGCTTGCGCGCTGCCGTGGCCCGCCCCCTCCTGTCTTGGCGCCATTTGCAAAGCCCAGCCCTGGCTGGGAACCGCGCTGCTGGTGTGAGGGAGGGGGGTGGGGCCAGGCACGGCGCGTGATACGCGCTGGCCCGCCCCTTCTTCTTCCTCTCTCGCTGTCTTTCTGGAGCTGCTTGCTGGTGGCAGCCATCACTGTTCTCACGTGAGTGCCCTCCGGGGCCCCCCTCCGTTTTTTTATTGCATTGCATGTGCCCATTCTGTCAGGGGATCGCTCAGGCCCCCCCTTCGGCTCATTCTGTTATAATGGTTATAGCATTTATATATATATATATATATATATATATTTACATATATATTTACATATATGTTTGTGTGTGCATGTACTTAAGGCCCTTTTCTCTTGTGTCTTTCAGGAGAACTCCCTGTGACTTGCAAAAAAGGGGGTCCTCCTGGTCCTAGGGTCCCTAGAAGTAAAATCGGGCACCTAAAAATCCTCCCACTCGGGACTTAAAGGGGCATCCCGGGTTGCTTACCAGCGTAATTCCCTTGGCTCATTGCAACTACCTAAAAAATCACCATATGGAGGCTCCGCAGGATACCGGGTCGGGCTCCCTTCGGGACAATCTCAGTTGTGTGGGTTGTGGGGTATCCCTTTCCGGGGAGAATGTGCTAATTTGCATACTATGTGTGCAACAGGCCATAACGCGGCAGTCTGGTTCCCAGGCGTCTGGGTCAGTGCCGCCCGTCTCATCTCCCACCCCACCCCGCATTATCCGTACTCCAAGTGACACGGTCATTAGCGGGGAGTCGCACTCTGATGTTTGTGCTAGACTGGCCAACATCGAGAAGTTAATTTCTAGCTCAGTGGGCAGAATGGCCCTGCTAAGAAAAGGCATTTGTCACCGGCTGCGCCGGTACTTGATTTTGTAAATTATGTCTCTTTTGATTGGTCTGATTATTCCCCGCTTGAGGAGGGGGAATTATTTGAGGAATCTGAGTCTGAGGATATGCAATTTTTTGATGCTGATGCCGGGCAGGCGCTGGGGGATGCAGTTGACACCCCCAAAGTCCTGAGGTTCTGGATATTTCCCCGCCAGCGGAGGCCCCTCCGAAGAAGGGGAAATTCTTTGGGTTCCGCGGCCTGTTTGTGCATCTGCGCTCGTGGCGGTGGCTACCAGGTCTGAGATTAGGGACATGTTAAATGGGTCCCAGCTCACCCCGGACAGCATTGAATTCACAACCCTCAAGAGGTGTGAATTGTTCATGAATTTTGTTTTGTCGGCCATGGACGACACTATTACCATGTGTAGCAGAATTTCGGCTCTTCTTGTGGCCATGCGCCGATTGGTCTGGCTACGCCAGTGGGCGGCTGACTTTGCGGCCAAGAAATCGCTTACAGCTTTGCCCTTCCTGGGTACGCGGCTGTTTGGAGACAAATTGGATTCTGTGGCGAAAGGTGGAAAGCTACCTCAGCGTAAGAGGCAGCGTCGCTCCTTTCGGGGGACAAGCTCCTTCAATCCTTCCTTTCGCGGTGCCAGAGGGGGCAGAGGTCTTGCCTACACTGGCTTCAGAGGTGATTCCTGTAACAGAGGCAGAGGACGTGCCCGTCCTGCCTCTACCTGGGGTTCCAAGCCCGTTGTCAAGCCAGCTCAGCAATGAGGGGGTGCCCTCACACCTACGGGTGGGGGGACGGCTGCGGCTCTTCTTCCAGGTCTGGGCCCAGGAGGTCACAGACAAGTGGATTTTGGAAGTGGTATCATCCGGGTACAAACTAGAGTTCGAGTACCGGACTCCTCCCAGATTTCTAAGGTCTCGGGTGCCCTCGGATCCCCGGGCTGCGCAGGGGCTCCTGTCGGCTGTGAAGAACCTCCTGGACATGGAGGTCATATGCCCAGTGCCTTCCCCAGAGAGAGGCCGGGGCTACTATTCCAACCTCTTCACGGTCCCCAAAAAGGATGGTTCCATAAGACCCATTCTGGATTTGAAGTTTCTCAACAGGTTTATCAGAACCAAAAAGTTCCGTATGGAGACTCAGCCATCGGTTCCCTTCGTCAAGGGGACTTCATGACGTCCATAGACATCAAGGATGCTTATTTCCATATACCGATCTTCCCAGCTCACCAGAGATTTCTCAGATTTGTGGTGGGAGATCAGCATTTTCAGTTTGTGGCACTCCCGTTCGGGCTGACCTCGGCACCGCGGGTGTTTACCAAGGTCCTGGCGGGCATAATGGCTCTGCTCAGGGCATTGGCATTGTGCCATATCTGGACAACATACTCATCACAGCTTCTTCCCTCTGCCAGGCGGAGCTGGACACCAGGACGGTGGTGACGACGTTGGAGAGGTTTGGATGGGTGATCAACCACCCCAAGTCTTCTCTCTCCCCATCAAGGGAGATCTCTTTTCTGGCCATGAATCTGGATACCAGTCAGGCCAGAGTGTTCCTAACTCAGCCAAAGGTGCAGAGGGTTCAGGATCTGATACGTGTTCTCCTGACCAATCCTCGCCCTTCTTCTATCCGGCTAGGGATGACTCTGGTAGGTTTGACGGTGGCTTCCTTCGAGGCAGTCCCCTTTGCTCAATTCCACATGAGGTCGCTACAACTCCACCTATTGCTGAAATGGGACAGATGTCCACAGTCCTTGGATCAGTCATTTCTGATGTCTCCCAGGGTTCGGCAGTCCCTTCAGTGGTGGCTGGAATCAAGCAATCTGATGAGGGGCAGATAGTTCCTTGCCCCTTGTTGGGAGACGGTTACCACGGATGCCAGCCTGTCGGGCTGGGGAGGTTTCTGGAAAGATCATCAGTTCCAGGGGTTGTGGGGTCCTCAGGAGGCTCACACCCACATCAATGTCTTGGAGCTCAGAGCTATCCGCTTGGTTCTGTCGCGTCTGACACTTCACCTACAGGGTTTACTGGTTCAGGTTCGAACAGACAATCGTACTGCGGTAGCTTACATCAATCACCAAGGAGGGACTCGCAGCAGGAGTGCCTCAGGGAAGTCTCTCTGATTCTGACATGGGCAGAGAGCAATGTTCCTTGCATCTCGGCAGTATACATTCCGGGAGTGGAGAACACGGAGGTGGACTCCCTGAGCAGGGGATTCTCTCGCCGAGGGGAATGGTCTCTCAACCACAGGGTGTTTCGGGCCCTGTGTCTCAAGTGGGGGAACTCCGGAGGTGGATCTCTTTGCCTCTCGGCACAATCACAAGCTCCCAACCTTTGTATCTCTGTCTCAGGATCCTCTGGCCCTGGCAGTGGATGCCTTGTTCCTTGCCTGGAGGGATCTGGGGTTTCTGTACCTGTTTCCCCCCTTCTCCATGGTAGGCAAGGTAGTGCGCAAGCTGGCTCTAGAGGGGGCACCAGCAATTCTGGTGGCCCCAAGGTGGCCAAGACAGGTTTGGTTCGCAGACGTCGTAAGATTGGCAGTAGATCAGTACAGGCTGCCCCTGTCTCCAGATCTGATCTCTCAGGGTCAACTACGTTACCCCAATTTACAAACGCTTGCTTTGACGGCGTGGCTGCTGAAACCTTCATCCTGAGGGAGGAAGGTTTGTCTGAGGCGGTTATTCAATCCTTGATTAGAGCTATGATGAGGTCTTCCTCTACCATTTACTATAGGACTTGGCGGTCCTATATTGACTGGTGTGAGGCTAGGGCCTTACCTTGCAGGGTGTTTTCGATTCTTAGGATTTTGGAGTTTCTACAACATGGTCTGGATCTGGGGTTCCAGCTCAGTACTTTGAAGGGTCAGGTTTCTGCCCTGGCTGTCTTTTTTCAAAGGTCTTTTGCTTTGCATCATCTGGTCAAGACTTTTTTCCTTGGGGTCACTCATGTTCGGCCCCCTAGAAAGCCTTTGGTTCCCGTTTGGGACCTAAATTTGGTTCTTTCGGCCCTCCAGGGGCCTCCCTTTGAACCGATGCAGGATGTGGCTTTTTCTGTGCTCACTCAAAAGGTTGCCTTTTTGGTGGCTATTACCTCTGTTCGGCGTGTCTCTGTCTATTCAGGCCCCTTACTTTGAGAGACACCGGGATAAGGTGGTTTTTCGCTTTAAACCAGATTTCTTTCCTAAGGTGGTTTCTGCCTTCCATCTCAATCAGGATGCAGTTCTCCCTTCCTTGTGTCCTAAGCCTAGCAATGACAAGGAGAGGGTTTTGCACTCTTTGGATATGGTTCGTTGTGTTAAGTACTATTTGGTTGCTACGTCTCCTTTTCGTAAGACGGACGCCTTGTTCGTGGTGCCTTCTGGGCCCAGAAAGGGTTTGGCGCCCGCCAAGTCTACCATTAGTAAATGGATACGCCAGGCCATTGTTGGGGCCTATTCTGCTAAGGGGAGGGTTCCTCCTTTTAAGATCACTGCTCATTCTACTCGTGCTGTTGGGGCTTCCTGGGCTTTTCAGCACCAGGCTTCTGTTGAACAAGTTTGTAAGGCTGCTACTTGGTCTTCCGTTCATACTTTTTCAAAGTTTTATAAGGTTGATGTGCGGGCCTCAGCGGATGCTGTTTTTGGCCGCAAGGTTCTGCAAGCTGCAGTGGTTTAAATTGGTTCATTTTTTTTTTGCTGTATTTGGATCCCCACCCATGACGGATACTGCTATTGGATGTCCCATATGTCATGAATATTGGAAGCGGGGTGTGTGACATACTTGGAATAATACCATTTTGTGATTACTCACCTTTAAAATGGGTATTATAAGTATGTCACACACCCCGCTTCATCCCGCCCTTTTGTATTCTGGATCTTTTATATGGTGAACCTTTTATGGTTAAGAATGTTTCATTAGCTCTTCCTGGTCCCGTTACTGCTGTCATATATTGGGGAATGTGTGGGAGGTCCCAGGTATTTATGGACCGGGAGGGGCTTCTTTTTTGCTTTCATCTCTGCAGAAGTTCGCCCTCTACTGGACCATAACCCATATGTCATGAATAGTGGATACTCAAGAACAAAGGGAGGCCCCACTCCTTCCAAACCACCCACAAAGATATATGGCACCACTACTTCAATAATAAAAAATATATAAGTTTATTGATATCAGGGTCACCTAAACTACATACACTAAAGACTAATTAAAAAACACTCAAGACAAAAAACCATTGTCCAACAGGGGAAGGGAAAAAAACACACATGAAGGGGCAGACAAGAAGGTGGCTAGTACAATTTATATAATAACATTACATGATTAATACTGCCCGGCGGATGAGACAAGTTATAAAGTGCTATAGTGCAAAGTGCATGTACAACATCACATTAAAAATAACACCATGTGATATATCTTCCAAACTGGCTCTGCGGATGACGTTTTCGCATCACTTCTCTGCGGCCCGCCCCTCGAGGTATATGCGGACGCCATTTTTACCTTCCCCATGCTGCGTATCTGCTGTTTCCTACCGCGGTCCGTGAGTGCCCCTGCGGGGTGGCTTTATATATGTATTTTATTGTTCTATTCTTATGGGAATGTCTTCTTATGTCTTTCAGACGGGTAGACCTCATTGTGGTTTCTCCCGGTCCTCTCCCTTTTAGTTAAGGCTATTACTATTATATCTCCCACCTCCCTAGCGGGCTTTTGGGGCATCCCGGGTTGCTATCATTAGCGTTAACCCTATATTGGTCTATTGTGCCACTCTAATCACCATATGGAGGCTTCTGGGGATAATGTGCTTGGGGTTCCTTCGGGACAGGCCAGGCTATGCGTTGTGTATGAGGTATCCCTTATAAGTGATGATGTCAGGGTGTGTGTACCCTGCGCCCAGCAGGTGCTTGCGATGCAGTCTGGGTTGCCTGTTACTGGGCCTGGTGCTCCGCCCCCTCTGGCTTCGCCTACCCCCCCCACGCTTACATCTGACCCCCACCGAGGGGCATACTAGCGGGGAGTCTCAACCTGATTTAGCTGCACGGGTGGCCAGCATTGAAAAGCATCTTGCTGGGTCTGCCCCGCGTAAGGCTTCTGCTAAGAAGCGGCATTTATCACCCACGGTTTCCCTCTTGCCTGTAGAAGATGAGGGCCCTTACTCACTCTCAGGTCCCTACCCCCTTGAGGAGGGGGAATTATTTTCTGATTCTGAATCCTCTGAGGAACAACATAAGATTTACGTTGGTACTGGGACTCCCCTTGGGGAAGACCCGTGGTCCCCTGATGACACTGACAGATTGCTGAGTCACATTTTTTAAGTGCTTTGTATTTCGCCTCCTGCAGTGGCTCCGCAGCGGTTAGGCCACGCTGGGAGTTCCCTGAGCAGTCTCAGTGCTCAAGGAATGGGAACGGCCTAGCAAGCTGCCTAAGAGGGGTGCCTAAGAGTTGGGACAAGAGGTATCCCTTTCCTGCTGATGTTGTTAAGCGTTGGTCATGTCCTCCCGAGGTGGATGCGCCCGTTCTCGGGTTGTCCAATACATCTGAAATGCACTCTCCTGATACTACTACCCTGCGGGATGGGGAGGACCGGCGCTTGGACCAACTGGCCTGTCATGCCTTTGCCCGTGTGGGGACGGCGCTGCGCCCGTTTTGTGCCTCTGCTATCACGGCTATCACCATTAAAGGGGTGCTTAAGTGTCTCTTGGACGGGGCATCTGAGGATGCAGGTAGAGAAGAGTATAGATCTCTCCTGCTTTGTGAGGAATTTATTGCATATATTCTTTCTGCTATGGGTGATGCCATTAGAATATGTGGTAGAACTTCTGCCTTGTTGTTGGCTATACGCCGCTCCGTCTGGCTACGTCAGTGGGTAGCTGATAATGCTGCTAAGAAGGATCTCACTGGTTTCCCTTTCAACGGCCTGTGGCTTTTTGGTGAACGCTTGGATTTGTTTGCCAGGGGTGGTAGGTTGCCTCAACGTAGGAGGCCGTCCTGGTCCTTTCGGGGGATGGGTGCCTTTCTCCCATCCTTCCGTGGTTCCAGATCAGGCCGAGGAGTCTCCTTTACTGGGGCCCGCGGAGATCACTGGGGAAGGGGCAGAGGACGTGGCCGTCCTGGCCTCTCCTGGGGTTCCAAGCCAAAACCCTCACCCAAGCCCCCTCAGGCATGAAGGGGCGCCCTCACCCATCCGGGTGGGGGGACGGCTTCGGCTCTTTGCTCACATCTGGAGGCTTCACGTCTCAGACCAGTGGATTCAGGCGGCAGTGTCCTCCGGTTACAAGATAGATTTTGCAGCCTGCCCCCCCCCCCCAAGATTCATCAAATCCTGGATGGCTCAAAACCCCCTGTCAGCTCAGGGTCTGTGTTTTGCGGTCCAAAACCTTCTGGAATCGGGGGTCATCTGCCAGGTGCCTTTGAAGGAAAGGGGCAGAGGCTACTATTCCAATCTTTTCACTGTCCCCAAAAAAGACTGGTCCATCAGACCTATCCTGGATTTAAAGTGCCTCAACAAATTTGTCAGATTCAAACACTCTGGCATGGAGACTCTGCGCTCAGCTGTCAATTCACTACGCCCGGGCAACTTCATGACCTCTGTAGACATCAAGGACGCTTACCTTCATGTACCAATCTTTCCAGGTCATCAGATATTCCTCAGGTTCGCTCTGGAGGATCAGCACTATCAATTTGTGGCCTTGCCTATCGGTATCACCTCGGCTTCCAGGGTATTCACCAAGGTGCTGGCGGGCGTACTGGCTCTGCTGAGATCTCAGGGCATTTGCATCCTTCCTTACTTAGACGACATTCTCGTCACGTCTCAGTCCCTCCAGCAGGCCGAGCTGGATACTCAGCTGGTGTCCACACTGGAGTCCTTCGGCTGGGTGATCAACCACCCCAAGTCTTTCCTGTCACCGTCAATGGTGAGGTCCTTTCTGGGCATGACTCTGGATACATCTCAGGTCAAGATTTTTCTCCCTCAGCAGAAGGTGGAGAGTCTTCAGGCCCAAGCCAGGTTCCTTATGTCTTGCCCTCATCCCTCCATCCAGCAGGGGATGCAGCTGGTGGGCCTGATGGTGTCTTGCTTCAAGGCGGTTCCATACGCTCATTTTCACATGAGACCTCTTCAACTTCACCTCTTGTCAGTTTGGGATCGGGACCCTCGGTCCCTGGATCAGGTGTTGGTTCTGTCCCCTCTGGCCAGACGGTCTCTCTCGTGGTGTCTGGACTCAAGAAACCTGTTGGTGGGCAGATCCTTTCTGGCCCCCTGCTGCGACACAGTCACCACAGATGCCAGTCTGACAGGTTGGGGGGGCTTCTGGAAATCCCTGAAATTCCAGGGTCAGTGGGGCCCTCAGGAGGCCCACACCCCTATCAACATTCTGGAATTGAGGGCGATAAGGTTGGTTCTCGCCCAATTGACTCCACACCTTCGGGGTCGGGTGGTTCAGTTCCGCTCTGACAACCAGACGGCGATTGCCTACATCAATCATCAGGGAGGGACCCGGAGCAAGAGGGCCCTCAAGGAAGTGTCCCTGATACTGTCTTGGGCGGAGGAGAATGTTCCCTGCATCTCAGCTGTGTACATCCCAGGGGTGGAGAATCTGGAGGCAGACTCCCTCAGCAGGGGGACCTCTCGTCTGGGAGAATGGTCCCTCAGCAGCAGGGTGTTTCGCTCCTTGTGCCACCGCTGGGGTCAGCCAGATGTGGATCTGTTTGCGTCCCGTCACAATCACAAGCTTCCAGTCTTTGTCTCTCTGTCCCAGGACCCTCTGGCCTTGGCCATGGATGCCTTAGCAATGTCTTGGAAGAGCTTTCAGCTTCTCTGTGTTCCCTCCTCTGCTGGGCAAGGTGCTGCGCAAGATTGCTCAAGAAGGGGCGCCAACCATTCTGGTGGCCCCCTGTTGGCCAAGAAGGGTGTGGTTCGCAAACGTTGTGCAGTTGGCAGTAGATCAGTATGCTCTGCCCAAGGATCCAGACCTGCTCACTCAGGGGCAGCTACGCCATCCCAATTTACAAACGCTGGCTTTAACGGTCTGGCTGCTGAAACCTCCATCTTGATGGAAAAGGGGCTGCCTGCCTCTGTTGTTAATACCATGATTCGGGCTAGGAGGAAGTCCTCGTCATCCATCTACTATAGGGTCTGGCATGCTTACATTGACTGGTGTGAGTCTAAGTCACTTCCCTGTAGGGTGTTTTCTATCCCTAGGATTCTGGAATTCCTGCAACATGGTTTGGATTTGGGTCTTCAACTTAGTAGTAAGGTCATGTTTCTGCTTTGCCCATTTTCTTCCAAAGATCCTTTGCTCACCATCATCTGGTCAAGACTTTCTTCCAGGGGGTTACTCACGTGCGTCCTCCACGTAAGCCTATGTTACCAGTCTGGGATTTGAACTTGGTCTTATCTGCCTTGCAGGGGTCTCCCTTTGAGCCTTTGCGTGAGGCCCCTTTGTCCATTTTGACAAGGTGGTTATCACTTCTGTTAGGCGTGTTTCTGAGTTGGCGGCGCTTTCCATCAAACCCCCTTACTTTGAGAGACACCAGGACAAGGTGGTGTTTCGTTTTAAGCCAGATTTTCTGCCAAAGGTTGTGTCTGCTTTTCATCTTAATCAGGACATTGTTTTGCCTTCTCTATGCCCTAATCCTTGTAACCCTAAGGAGCGGGTTTTACACTCTCTGGATGTGGTCAGGACTCTGAAGTGCTATTTGGTGGCTACTGAATCCTTCAGGATGACTGATGCTCTTTTTGTGCTCCCGTCTGGACCTAAGAAGGGTCTGGCTCCAGCTAAGTCCACTATCAGCAAGTGGATCCGTCAGGCTGTGGTACAGGCCTATTCTGCTAAGGGGAAAGAGCCTCCCTTCCGCCTTACTGCTCATTCTACTCGTGCTATTGGTGCCTCTTGGGTTTTTCAGTACAAAGCTTCTGTTGAAGAAGTTTGCAAGGCCGCTACTTGGTCTTCTGTTCATACTTTTCCTAAGTTTTACAAGGTTGATGTTGGGGCCTCAGTTGATGCTGTTTTTGGTCGCAAAGTTCTGCAGGTGGCAGTGGTTTAAACTGCCCGCTGTTACTTTTTGGGGATCCCACCCTACCTTACGGACACTGCTATTGGATGTTCCATGTGTAAGGAATATTCTGGAACAGGACATGCTGTATACTTAGAATAATACAATTCTGTGATTACTCACCTTTAGAATTGGTGGTATATGTATACAGCACGTCCTGTTCCATCCCACCCTTGTTATCATTATTCTTAGTTACCTCTGTATGGTGATTGTTCATATGTTCATTTTTTAATTCCTGTTATTATTGTTCTCCCAGCTTCTTGTTAACTGCTTGTCAATACTGGGGAATTTGTGGGAGGTCCCTGACTTATATAGGGCCGGGAGGAGCCACAAGCTGTTTTCTGCAGTCCAGCGCCATCTTGTGGATGTATTACCCATGTGTAAGGAATATTCTGGGACAGGACGTGCTGTATACATATAATACCAATTCTACAGGTGAGTAATCACAGAATTGTATTTTCTGGATGTTCTTGTGACTATAAAAATGAAACAATAAATACAAATAATAAGTTGGAAATAGTATTGATAGTAATAGTAATGTTTTTTCTCCATTTCAGCTGGAATTGTTTTTACTTTGCTTCCTGAATACCTTCACCAATGGTGGCTGCCATTATTTCTATATAAATTGATTATCTCTGTTTTACAGGATCATTGCTACTTGTGGAGAGCTGTTACGACAATGTGGTGACTTTGAACAACAGCTGGCAAGTCGGTAAGCAAAGTGCATGGACTGTGCTATTTTATCATGTAACATTTGCAACATATCCTATATATTTATTAGCAGTATCCTACAGCCAGGAGTGAGTTATTAGATTCAGGATTTTAAAACCAATCATTCAGTGCTACTTAGATGCCTGTAGCCAAAGTATCCAGAGGACCTTAGAAACAATAGCTGATTGTATAGCCCTTGGAATGTTATGGACCAGCAATGCAAATAAGCTCTTCTTTTCCAAGACATTTGTTTTAACAGCTATGGCTTCAAAACTAATGACTTTTATTTGGGATGCAACAATAGTCCTTAAGGCAGGAGGTTGAGATGATCCAGCAGCTACTAGGGGACATTTACTTACATTTTTACTATTCCTGAGTACCAAGGCCACTTTGACCAATCTGGAGTGATTGAGAGAGTCTTAAAGACAATTTGGAGGTAAAAGGCCATTGCTCCTAGTCCGGGGCTGCAGCTCTCATTTGTAGTGAATAGGGGGGGGGGACATGCCAGCTAATAGTGACTGATGGCGGGGGACTTCTCCCGTTGTAGAACTCGGAAGAGACTCACGATTGGGTCAAGTGGCACGGCACATGGATCCAGCAATCAGTTCAGAGCTGGAGCCCGGACTAGGAGCGATGGTCTGCGTGAGAAAAAAGGTGAATATAGAGTTGCGTTTTAATTGCTTGCAAAGAAGCTCTTTAGCTAAAAATGCTAGATAGAAAGAGATGTTACTTATAGGCCCTGCATTGAATGTTTCGAAGTTCTATTTTCCTATTGTTGGAAGAAGATGGGTTTGTGATTCTTTTACGTGGAGGACTGCCTAATTCTGATTGTCTGAGCCAGCAGGTTTCTGGTATAATGTCTCATTGCTGCTGAGGGGGATTGCCTCATGTGTATTGATGTTTTTACATACACAGCTTTAGCTTAGAGTAGTTAATGCTACTCTTTACCACATGCAGGCTCAGGGAACAGACCTATTCTAAGTATGTCACACACCCCGCTTCAGATTACTAAATCATTAGACATGGGTTATACTCACCGCTAGGTGGCACTGTTTGCAGAGAAGTCCAGAAAACAAGAAGCCCCTCCCGGTCCATACATACCTGGTACCTCCCAACAATTCCCCAGTGTTCTTCTCTGCAAGGTGGCGACAAGACAGAAGAAAGAAGTCTCCTGCTTGCAGGTAGCCGGGGTAGCACCCCGCCCCCCCCCATGGTCTATTTCTGCCCGGCTTCTTTTGTGTTATTCCCTGGATTAATTGGTAGCCTCCCAGCTTAGGCTGTCGACCGGGCAAGGGTAGATGGCACTTAAAGTGCCCAGGAGATTAGCTCCTCCGCTCGACCCCATATTATGGGGCATATCAGTATTCCGGCCGGGGTGATCCGGATGTGGGATGCCCCAGCCTTTAGGTTAGGTCAGGTCCCCCTAGTTGGCCTTCTCCCTGTTTGTTTTATTTATTAATGATGTGTGTGTGTGTGTGGGTTTGTGTTTGCCCCAGGACTGCATTTTACGGCTGGGACGGGTGGCTGGAGGCCGGCCCGTCTGTTCGCCTGGTCACTTTCTTTTTGTTGGGGGGGCTCCTTGAGCCCCCGGGACGGTTTTTACTGGTGTTGGGGGGGCGGGTTGAGCGGCGCAGGCCGCCGGCCCGACACTCTTTTTCCTGAGGGCAGGCGCCATTTTCTGGCGCCCGCCTCTCGGTCGGATCTCCAGGGCCGGCGGTGGGCGGGGCCGGGCGGCGCGCTGCGCCGCCGGCCCGCCTGGTTGTGGGGGCGCAGAGTATGTCTTCTCGGCGCCCGCTGGCGGATGTACTGGAGGCGGGCGGGACCGGGCGGCATGCGTGCCGCCGGCCCGCCTGACGGCATATGCGGGCACCATTCCTGTGGCGCCCGCTGTTTGGCGTAGACTTGGAGGGGTGGGCGGGGCCGCGTGGTGCGCGGCCCGCGCCGTGTCTGACTGTTTGAGGGGCGGGGCCACAGCGTCTCCCGCGTCTTGCTGGGCCCGCCCCTCTTCTCTCTCCTCCGTGGCGCTGGCCGCCATCTCTGCTCTGGGTCCAGGTAGGCGGCTTCTTTTGGGGTTACTGCTGGGCCGGGGGGGGCAGCTTATGTTTCTGGCCCCCTTCCTCGCCGATGGGGGGGCGGCATTTCCCTCAGCCCGGCTCTAGGCCAGCTGGCAGGGAGTTACGGCTTCCCTGGCCCACACCGGCTTTTGTTAGTGTATATATATATATATATATGTATATACCCCATATATACTATGCAGACTTTCTTGTGTCTCATCATTTGTTATATGTTATCCAGGTGTTTATGGTTGTGCTTGGTTGACTGTTGTCTCTTGTTTTTCAGATCCCGGGATCCCACGCTGCAGGGCTCTCCCGGTCTTAGATACCTGGCTAGTTGGGGGGCCATTATCTTAATTGGGGTTTTTTGCCTAAATTCCCATTTTTGAGCTTTATCTTTATAGTCACATAAGTACTTGAGGGGCATCCCGGGTCGCTTTAGGCGTAAATCCCTGGTTACTGCATATACCATAATTTCACCATATGGAGGCTACCAAAGATACCGGAAATGGCCCTTCGGGGGCAGTCCAGGCTCTGCGGGGGGTGTGGGACTCCGCTCCCAGGGGATGATGTCATTATATGTATTCCATGTGCACAGCGGAACATTGAGCGCCAGTCCGGCACCCCGGTGCCCGGTACTTCCTCGGCCGCGCCATCTCCCTCCCCTCCTTGCCTGTTCCGGACCCCGTGTGACGCTGTCGTTGGGGGTGATTCGCAATCTGAGGTATGCGCCCGGTTGGCCAGCCTCGAGAAAATGTTTTCCGCTGTGGTCGCTCAGAAGGCTCCGGCTAAGCGGAAACACCTGTCTCCGCCTCCGCCGGACTCAGATGAGGAGGTTATGGAGGTTCTGGATTGGCCAGATCGTCCCCTTGAAGAGGGTGAGCTTGTTGAGGAATTAGAGGATCCCGAGGTTCAGCAGTTGCTGGGCGCTGAGGGTGTCCAGGCTGAGGGGCCCGTTCCCGATACGCCTTCCATTCTGGCCCAGATGTTTGAGGTTTTGGATTTGGATCCTCCTGAAGCTGCTCCTCGGCCTAAGGGTCAGCTTTTTGGGGTGTCCAAGCCGTGCTTGGAGTTTCCCAGTCAACAGCATTTCGAGGATGTTGTCCTTAAGCAATGGGAGCAACCTACGCGTCTCGTTGGGGTGCCGCCTAGCTGGGATAGAAAGTATCCCTTTCCGGCGGACTTGGTGAAGCGTTGGTCTGTCCCTCCCGAGGTTGATGCTCCGGTCTTGGGACTGTCTAATACGGCGGTTGTACATTCTCCTGACACGACTTCTCTTAAGGACGGCGAGGATCGCCGGATTGATCAGCTGGCCCGTCATGGTTTTGTCTGTGCGGGTTCGGTTTTGAGGCCTGTTTGTGCTTCGGCACTTTTGTTGTTGGCGGTTAGGTCTATTGTCAGGGATTTATGTGTGGATCTTGATCCTACTTGTGATGAGTTTCTTGCTCTTAAGCATTGTGAATCCTTCTTGTCATTTATTCTGGCCGCCCAGATGCCATGTTGATGTGTGGCAGGGCTACTGCTCTGTTGGTAGCTATTCGCCGTTCAGTGTGGTTGAGGCAGTGGACGGCTGATTTTAATTCCAAGAGATCGCTCACGGCTCTTCCCTTTCTGGGTCTGAGGCTTTTCGGTGAAAAGCTGGATTCTGTTGCCAGGGGGGGTAAGTTACCTCAGCGCAAGATTTTTCGTTGTTCCTTCTTTTCGGGGAGCCAGAGCTGGCAGGGGTGTGGGCTTCTCGGCCTCCAGGGGTGCCAGCTGGAATAGGGGTAAAGGCCGTGGCCGTCCCGTTCACGTCTGGGGCGCCAAGCCCAAGCCAGCTGCCAAGCCCACTCAGCAATGAGGGGGCGCCCTCACCCTTACGGGTGGGGGGATGGTTGCAACTCTTCTCCCGGGTATGGGACCAGGAGGTCTCGGACAGGTGGATCCGGGAGGTGGTGTCGGCTGGTTACAAGCTGGAGTTCGAGTCCCGTCCTCCTCCAAGGCTTTTCAGGTCTCGTGTCCCTTCAGATCCTTTGGCCGCGCAGGGGCTCCTGGCGGCGGTAAGGAATCTTCTGGAATTGGCAGTCATCTGCCCGGTCCCGCCTTCGGAGGTGGGGCGCGGGTATTATTCCAATCTCTTCACGGTACCCAAAAAGGATGGGTCGTTCCGTCCCATCCTGGATTTGAAGTTTCTCAACCGGTTTATTCGTCCCCGGAAGTTTCGCATGGAAACCCTGCGGTCTGCGATCAGTTCGCTTCGGCAGGGGAACTTTATGACGTCCATAGACATCAAGGATGCATACCTTCACATTCCGATTTTTCCGGCTCATCAGAGGTTTCTTCGCTTTGTGGTGGGGTATCGGCATTTCCAGTTTGTAGCTCTTCCATTCGGCCTCACCTCGGCTCCGAGAGTGTTCACCAAGGTGTTGGCGGGAGTGATGGCCCTGCTCAGAGCTCAGGGGATTCGCATTGTGCCTTACCTGGATGACCTTCTCATCATGGCGCCTTCCTTCAGTCAAGCGGAAGGGGACACCAGCATGGTGGTGTCTATGCTGGAGAGGTTCGGCTGGGTGATCAACTACCCCAAGTCTTCTCTGGTTCTGGCCAGGGTGGTGACCTTTCTGGGAATGTCCTTGGACTCTTGCTAGCACAGAGTTTTTCTCCCTCAGGCCAAGGTTCTTTTGATTCAGGAATTGGCTCAGCTTCTTCTTTCCAATCCTCGCCCGTCCATCCGGCTAGGGATGAGACTGGTGGGGTTGATGGTAGCCTCTTTCGAGGCAGTTCCCTTCGCACAGTTTCACACGAGGACGCTTCAGCTTCATCTTTTGGCGTCTTGGGACCGGCGACCGCGGTCGTTGGATCGGTCCTTCCGGATGTCCCCTCGGGTTCGGCAGTCTCTACTGTGGTGGATGGTCTCGGACAATCTTCTGAAGGGCAGGTCATTTCTGACCCCGCTTTGGGAGACTGTCACCACGGACGCCAGTTTGTCAGGATGGGGAGGTTTCTGGAAGGATCTTCGGTTCCGGGGGTGGTGGGGCCCTCAGGAAGCTCACTTGCCCATCAATGTTCTGGAGTTGAGAGCCATCAGGTTGGTTCTGTCTCACTTGACGCAGCGTTTACAGGGCCTGCCGGTTCGGGTTCGATCGGACAATCGGACGGCGGTTGCTTACATCAATCACCAAGGAGGGACTCGCAGTCTGGGTGCTCTCAGGGAGGTGTCTCTGATTCTAGTTTGGGCAGCGACTCATGTTCCTTGCATCTCGGCAGTGTACATTCCGGGAGTGGAAAACACGGAGGCGGACTTTCTGAGCCGGTGTTCGTCCCGCCGGGGGGAATGGTCTCTCCACCCCCAGGTGTTTCGGTCGCTTTGCCTTCGGTGGGGGACGCCGGAGGTGGATCTGTTTGCCTCTCGTCACAATCACAAGCTTCCGACATTCGTGTCGCTTTCTCAGGATCCTCTGGCTCTGGCGGCGGATGCCATGGCCCTGAGCTGGAGGGACCTGGGGTTCCTTTATCTGTTTCCTCCGATCCCCATGCTGGGCAGGGTGCTGCGAAAGTTGGTTCTGGAAGGAGTTCCCGCCATTCTCGTGGCTCCAAGGTGGCCAAGGCGGGTGTGGTTCGCAGACATCGTTCGTCTGGCAGTGGATCAGTTCGATCTGCCTCTCCGGCCGGATCTGCTCACTCAGGGTCAACTGTGTTACCCCAGTTTACCAACGCTGGCTTTGACGGCTTGGCTGCTGAAACCTCCATCTTAAAGGAGGAGGGTCTTTCGGATACGGTTATTCGGACTCTTATTAGTGCTAGGAAGAGATCCTCTTCTTCCATCTATTATAGGGCTTGGAGATCTTATATTGATTGGTGTGAGGCTAGATCTTTGCCCTGCCGGGTCTTTTCTATTTCTAGGATTTTGGAATTTCTTCAATCTGGGCTGGACTCTGGTCTTCAGCTGAGTACTTTGAAGGGGCAGGTTTCTGCCTTGTCTATCTTTTTTCAGAAGTCATTTGCTCTCCATTCTTTGGTCAAGACTTTTTTCCAGGGGGTTTCGCATCTGCGGCCTCCTAGGAAGCCTTTGCTCCCTGTTTGGGATTTGAATTTGGTCCTTTCTGCTCTTCAGGCTCCTCCTTTTGAGCCTTTGCAGGATATTGCTCTCTCTATGTTGACTCAGAAGGTTGTCTTTTTGGTGGCCATCACTTCGGTTCGGCGTGTTTCGGAGTTGGCAGCCTTGTCTATTCAGGCTCCTTATTTTGAGAAACATCAGGACAAAGTGGTTTTTCGCTTCAAACCAGACTTTCTCCCTAAGGTGGTCTCGGCGTTTCACCTTAATCAGGACATTGTTCTTCCCTCTTTGTGTCCTAAGCCTGGGAATGACAAGGAGAGGGCGTTGCATTGTTTGGATGTGGTACGTTGTGTCAAGTACTATCTGCGTACTACGTCTTCTTTTCGTAAGACTGATGCCTTTTTCGTGGTGCCCTGTGGGCCTAGGAAGGGCTTGGCTCCGGCTAAGTCTTCCATTAGCAAATGGATTCGTCAGGCGATTGTTGGGGCCTACTCTGCCAAGGGGAAGGATCCCCCTTTTTGTGTTACTGCTCATTTTACTCGTGCGGTTGGAGCGTCCTGGGCTTTTCAGCACCAGGCTTCTGTTGATCAAGTTTGTAAGGCTGCTACCTGGTCTTCGGTTCACGCTTTTTCCAAGTTTTATAAGGTTGATGTGCGGGCCTCAGCGGATGCTGTTTTTGGCCGCAAGGTTCTGCAGGCTGCAGTGGTTTGAATTCTGCATCACTGCCTGGTTGGATACCCCCCCTTTTTGGACACTGCTGTTGGATGTCCCATGTCTGATTTAGTAATCTGAAGCGGGGTGTGTGACATACTTAGAATAATACCATTTTGTGATTACTCACCTGTAAAATGGGTATTATAAGTATGTCACACACCCCGCTTCACCCGCCCTTTTTGGTATCCTGGTTCTTTATATGGTGAAGTTTTTTTTTTTATTTACTATTGAGGGTTACCATTGTTTTTTTCCTGGTACCTTGTCTTATTGCTGTTTGAATTACTGGGGAATTGTTGGGAGGTACCAGGTATGTATGGACCGGGAGGGGCTTCTTGTTTTCTGGACTTCTCTGCAAACAGTGCCACCTAGCGGTGAGTATAACCCATGTCTAATGATTTAGTAATCTGAAGCGGGGTGTGTGACATACTTATAATACCCATTTTACAGGTGAGTAATCACAAAATGGTATTTTCTCTCCTATAAAAGTGAACTTGTGCGTCCAAAAATTTGTGAACCCTGTTTTGTCTTTCTTCAAATATAGAAAAACAATGTACTTGGTGGCATTTCTTTTTCACATGGGGCGAATAAGTAACCCCTTTCTTGATATGGGCGGTATTTTTTCTAGATCTTTAAGGCGGACCAAAAACCCTCTAAATCTACCATAGTAGCTGCTTTGCTCCTGGCACTGCCCTGGTTTTATTCATTTGCCCCCTCTGTCACATTGTCCAAATGTATTTTTTTTTTTTACAATCCCAATTAGGCAAGCCGCATAACTGCAGCCCAATAATCTAGGAATATCCTAATTTCTAGGATTTTGTTCAGATGTTCATTATTTTGTTCTCAGTCCAATGTGCTTGGACAGTTTGTTCCAGGAAGCCTCCCCAGCCCAGAAGGCTGGTGTCTATCATAACCACCCTCAATAAAATGGCATAAAGATGGAAAGCTATTTAAAAAGAAATTCCTATCAGACTACTCTTAAATAATATAATATTAAGAAAGTCGGCAATACGGATCCCAGAGAAGATTTTAAAAAATCAGTCTACTCAAAATATAAAACTGCAACCCTTTAACCGCCAGCCTACCTTGAGATTTTGTCACCCTTTGTTGCCAGACCATTTTGCACTATTTTGCGCTCCCCATGTTCAACTGTGATTTTTGAAGGGATTTCCAGGGATTTCCCAGGAAAGTGATATATTGTTTTTTTCAGCGGAGCCTGGGCTTTAACATGAAATGTCTTGTTTGTCATTTTCTAAGTGTATTCTCAATATTTTTGGGTGAAAATTGTGCAAAAAAATAAAAAAAAAACAATTTTTAACAATTTGTAGTGTTTTTTTGTGATAAAAAATGTAAGTTTGTCAATAAAATCTTATTGCGTGTGAAACCCCAATTTCTCTCGGTTACAGCGGTACCACATATGTATAGGTAGACACCCTTTCCTGCCCAGGAGACTCCCCCAAACTGAAACAACGCTTTAGGAGATTTTCAGATAAAATACAACTATGCTTTGCAATATGCGCACCTTGCAGTTTTTCAAGAAAAGCAACCCTTTACATTTGAAATACCCCCCACAAACTATATATTCCCTAGAAGTACACACCTCAAGCTTTCTAGGCGTACCAGGCTTGTTGACATGGGTGCAGTTATCTGGAAGTAATCCCTCAATGTATTCTTTGGTTGCACAGGGTTTCCCTAAAAATGAATAAAAAAGCAGAATCAAAACCACATTTTCCTAAAAAAAACTATATGCAAACCAGAAAAAAACAGAAAATCTGAAAAAGCAACATCCCCCAAACAGAATGATACCCAACATGCATAGGTTCTGTCAAGGAAAGAGTTGCCAAACACACCAAAGTAAAGCATGCGCATAACGGTAATTTTACTTCAGATATTCAGCTCTGCAGACAAAGTGCGCACCTTGTGCTTTTTCTACCAAACCAACCCTTTACATTTGGAATATCCCCCATAAACCATATATTCCCTGAAAGTACACATGTTAAGCTTTCTAAGCGTACCCAGCTTGTTGTAGTGGGCTCATCTTTCTGGAAGTAATATCTCGAAGAATTCATAGGTTGCACAGGATTTCACAAAAAAATGTATAAAAAAGCAGAATAAAAAACACATTTTTCTAAAATATCAATATGCAAATAAGAAAAAAACAAGCTAAATCTGAAAGCGCAAGGTCCCCCGAGCAGAACAATACCCAACATGCATAGGTACCTGTAACCTTTTGACTGCCAGTCTACTTGAGATTTTGTCACCCTCTCCTGACAGGATATTTTTCACCATTTTGCGTGATGTTTAACTGTGATTTTTGCAGGAATTTCCAAGAAAATGGCATATTTTCTTTTTGTGGCAGAGTTTAGGCTTTAACATGAAATGTCTTGTTTGTAAATTTTTTTTTTTTTTACAATATTGTAAAGTAAAAAAAATAAATAAATAAATAAATTTTTTTAGAAAATTGACTCCTTTATTTTAAATAAAAAATGTATTTTATTAAGGAAAATCATATTGCATGTGAAAGCCCCATTTCTACCGATTAGAACGGTACCACATATTTATCGGTAGCCCCCTGTTCCTGCCCAGGAGACCCCTCTAACTGAAACAAGTATTTTATAACATTCACAAAAAAAATACAAATACCATCCACACTACAAAGGGTTAAATCGAGAAAAAAATGACATAGGGTCCCCCCTCCCAGGGGAGGGAGACCCCATTTTTTTTTTTATTTTTAAGGGTTAAAAACCCTTAAAAATCAAAAAAAAAATTGACGTGGGGTCCCCCTTACCCACAGTAACCAGCCCGGGACCAGCTATGGGGGCTTGTAGGCACAGAGTGGGGCGGCCAGCTTTTGTGGCCCCCCCACCCTGCAGCCTACGAGCCCACATAGCCTATGTGGGCCCGGGCTCTTCTGCCCCCCCCTGGCCTTTGGGGAGGCAGGTAATGGGGGTGCCAGGGGTTAATGGCAAGCCACCCGCTAGCGCAGGTGGCTTGCCATCCCCCCAGCCTTGTGAACTGGTATAGGGGTCATGGACCCCTTACCAGTTCACAAGGGGTTAAATGTAAATAATTACACAGACACAAGCAGAAAAAAAAATTTTATTAATTTTTATTTTTTTTTACACTGTACTCACCTCCCATCCATCCTGGAGCACTGTGTCCCTCGGCGATCACTGGCTTCTGCTCACTTGCTAGAAGCCTTTTATAGCTGCTGGATGACAGAACACAAAGGGTTAATCAAAAAAAAAATGACATAGGGTCCCCCCTCCCAGGGGGGGCGGACCCCATTTTTTTTTGATTTTTAAGGGTTAAAAACCCTTAAAAATCAAAAAAAAAATTGACGTGGGGTCCCCCTTACCCACAGTAACCAGCCCGGGACCAGCTATGGGGGCTTGTAGGCACAGAGTGGGGGGGCCAGCTTTTGTGCCCCCCCCACCCTGCAGCCTACGAGCCCACATAGCCTATGTGGGCCCGGGCTCTTCTGCCCCCCCCTGGCCTTTGGGGAGGCAGGTAATGGGGGTGCCAGGGGTTAATGGCAAGCCACCCGCTAGCGCAGGTGGCTTGCCATCCCCCCAGCCTTGTGAACTGGTATAGGGGTCATGGACCCCTTACCAGTTCACAAGGGGTTAAATGTAAATAATTACACAGACACAAGCAGAGAAAAAAATTTTTTATTAATTTTTATTTTTTTTTACACTGTACTCACCTCCCATCCATCCTGGAGCACTGTGTCCCTCGGCGATCACTGGCTTCTGCTCACTTGCTAGAAGCCTTTTATAGCTGCTGGATGACAGAACACAAAGGGTTAATCAAAAAAAAAAAATGACATAGGGTCCCCCCTCCCAGGGGGGGCGGACCCCATTTTTTTTTGATTTTTAAGGGTTAAAAACCCTTAAAAATAAAAAAAAAAATTGACGTGGGGTCCCCCTTACCCACAGTAACCAGCCCGGGACCAGCTATGGGGGCTTGTAGGCACAGAGTGGGGGGGCCAGCTTTTGTGCCCCCCCCACCCTGCAGCCTACGAGCCCACATAGCTTATGTGGGCCCGGGCTCTTCTGCCCCCCCCTGGCCTTTGGGGAGGCAGGTAATGGGGGTGCCAGGGGTTAATGGCAAGCCACCCGCTAGTGCAGGTGACTTGCCACCCCCCAAGCCTTGTGAACTGGTATAGGGGTCATGGACCCCTTACCAGTTCACAAGGGGTTAAAAGTATAAATAAAAACAAACACACATGTTTTCAAATATGTTTATTAAAAAAAAAAAAAACATTTTACCTTTACTCACCTCCGATCTTCAGAAGCAATGTCCCGCGGCGATCTGATGCAGGTGACAGCTGGGCAGAGAAGGGGGGAGGCAGGCGATCGGAGGATCGCCTACCTCCCTCCTTCTCTGCCCAGCCATCACCGGCATCTGAGAGGAGAACTGCCGGGTGCCCCGATCACCCTCTTCCGGGTCCTCACCTCTAGTAATGGCGGCGATGGCCGCCGCCTCCTAGCCCCGCCCATTGTGGGAGGAGCGGGATGACGTCATCCCGCTCCTCCTATACCCCCTCCGAGCTCCGGCATCTGTCAGATGCCGGTGGTGATCGGAGCAGGGCGGGTGTCAGGTGAGGAGGCTCCGATCGGAGCCCCCTCGCCTGTCACCCGCCCTGCGCCGATCACCACCGGCATCTGTCAGTGACAGCGGCGCGGGACAGACAGCGGCGAGGGACGTCGGATCCGAGGTGAGTACAGTGTAAAAAAAGAAAAATAAAGATTTTTTTTCTCTGTGTCTGTGTGATTTTTTACTTTTAACCCCTTGTGAACTGGTAAGGGGTCCATGACCCCTATACCAGTTCACAAGGCTGGGGGGATGGCAAGCCACCTGCGCTAGCGGCTGGCTTGCCATTAACCCCTGGCACCCCCATTACCTGCCTCCCCAAAGGCCAGGGGGGGGGCAGAAGAGCCCGGGCCCACATAGGCTATGTGGGCTCGTAGGCTGCAGGGTGGGGGGGCCACAAAAGCTGGTCCTGGGCTGGTTACTTTGGGTAAGGGGGACCCCACGTCAATTTTTTTTTTGATTTTTAAGGGTTTTTAACCCTTAAAAATCAAAAAAAAAAAATGGGGTCCCCCTCCCCTGGGAGGGGGGACCCTATGTCATTTTTTTTTTGATTAACCCTTTGTGTTCTGTCATCCAGCAGCTATAAAAGGCTTCTAGCAAGTGAGCAGAAGCCAGTGATCGCCGAGGGACAGAGTGCTCCAGGATGGATGGGAGGTGAGTACAGTGTAAAAAAAAAAATTAAAATTAATAAAATATTTTTTTCTCTGCTTGTGTCTGTGTGATTATTTACTTTTAACCCCTTGTGAACTGGTAAGGGGTCCATGACCCCTATACCAGTTGACAAGGCTGGGGGGATGGCAAGCCACCTGCGCTAGCGGGTGGCTTGCCATTAACCCCCGGCACCCCCATTACCTGCCTCCCCAAAGGCCAGGGGGGGGCAGAAGAGCCCGGGCCCACATAGGCTATGTGGGCTCGTAGGCTGTAGGGTGGGGGGGCCACAAAAGCTGGCCCCCCCACTCTGTGCCCACAAGCCCCCATAGCTGGTCCCGGGCTGGTTACTTTGGGTAAGGGGGACCCCACGTCAATTTTTTTTTTGATTTTTAAGGGTTTTTAACCCTTAAAAATCAAAAAAAAAATGGGGTCTCCCTCCCCTGGGAGGGGGGACCCTATGTCATTTTTTTTCTCGATTTAACCCTTTGTAGTGTGGATGGAAGTTGTATTTTTTTTGTGAATGTTATAAAATACTTGTTTCAGTTAGAGGGGTCTCCTGGGCAGGAACAGGGGGCTACCGATAAATATGTGGTACCGTTGTAATCGGTAGAAATGGGGCTTTCACATGCAATATGATTTTCCTTAATAAAATACATTTTTTATTTAAAATAAAGGAGTCAATTTTCTAAAAAAAATTTTTTATTTATTTATTATTTTTACTTAATAATATTGTAAAAAAAAAAAAAAAAAAATTACAAACAAGACATTTCATGTTAAAGCCTAAACTCCGCTGCAAAAAAATATATATATAATTTTCCTGAAAGTTCCAGCAAAAATGGCGCAAAACATGACGCAAAATGGGGAAAAATGGCCTGTCAACAGAGGGTGACAAAATCTCAAGTAGGCTGGCAATTAAAACAGTTAATAGTACCTATGCATGTTGGGTATTGTTCTGTTCGGGGGACCTTGCGCTTTCAGACTTAGCTTGTTTTTTCTGGTTTGCATATTTATATTTTAGGAAAAGGTGTTTTTTATTCAGCTTTTTTATACATTTTTTAGGGAAACCCTGCGCAACCAAAGAATTCTTTGAGGTAATAATTCCAGAAAGATGAGCCCACTAGAACAAGCTGGGTACCCTTAGAAAGCTTAACGTGTGTACTTTCAGGGAATATATGGTTTATGGGGGATATTCCAAATGTCAAGGGTTGTTTTGGTTGAAAAATCGCAAGGTGCGCACTTTGTCTGCAGAGCTGAAATTTTCAAGTAAAATTACCGTTACGCACATGCTTTACTTTGGGGTGTTTGGCAACTCTTCCCTTGACAGTAGCTATGCATGTTGGGTATTGTTCTGTTCGGGGGATGTTGCGTTTTCAGATTAAACTTGTTTTTTCTTGTTTGTATATAGTTTTTTTAGGAAAATGTGGCTTTGATTCTGCTTTTTTATCCTTTTTTTAGGGAAACTCTTTGCAACCAAAGAATCCATTGAGGGATTACTTCCAGAAAACTATGGCCACATCAACAAGCCTGGTACGCCTAGAAAGCCTGAGGTGTGTACTTCCAGAGAATATATAGTTTGTTGGGGGTATTTCAAATGTAAAGGGTTGTTTTTCTGGAAAAACTGCAAGGTGCGCATATTGCGTAGCACAGTTGTATTTTATCTGAAAATCCCCTAAAGCACTGTTTCAGTTTGGGGGAGTCTCCTGGGCAGGAAAGGGTGTCTACCTATACATATGTGGTACCGCTGTAACCGGGAGAAATTGGGATTTCACACGCAATAAGATTTCATTGACAAACTTACATTTTTTATTACAAAAAAAACTACAATATGTAAAAAAATTTTTTTTTTTTTTTTTTGCACATATTTCACCCAAAAATATTGAGAATACACCTAAAAAATGACAAACAAGACATTTCATGTTAAAGCCCAGACTCTGCTGAAAAAAACAATATATCATTTTCCTGGGAAATCCCTGGAAATCCCTTCAAAAATCACATTTGAACATGGGGAGCGCAAAATAGTGCAAAATGGTCTGGCGACAGAGTGTGACAAAAACTCCAGGTAGGCTGGCACTTAAAGGGTTAAAGTGCATCTATACTCAGAGAAATATATGTAGTCACCTCTATCCCCAGTCCAGTGCCCCAAAACAGCCTGTGTTGCAGTCGGCCAAATTGCTCCCTGGCTGAGCAGCCCCACCCACCCCCAGTGATGATGCAATAAGTACACATAGCTCATCAATGGGAAGCACTTCAACCTAACTGCCATTATGTGACAATTTGGTTGTAACTGACATTATTAGCATATGGCTTTCATTCACCATAATTCTACTTCCTGTTGTTTTCCCTGGTGTTTCTATGAATATTGGGCAAAGGCTGAGGCAAAAAAGCTGTTTAGGGCATACGGCTGGAGATGGAAGGTGAGGACTTAAACTTCCTGTCTGAGTATAGGTGCACTTTAAGGTAAAAGTTAGCTTCAAGGTCAAGAGGGAGAGATCTCACACAAATGGAACCTAATCATGATGGGTAAATGTGCTTGGCCAGACTGCTGAAAGGGTTGTACATGCAGTTTAGCTAGCTGAACATATTCATTAAATAGACTGCCTGTGAGTTTAGCAAATTTACTATCTGACAAAGGTCAAAGAATAAGATCTGCACAGACTGGTCTAATCACAAGCACTAATAATTGGAGTGTGCAGAAGTGTGTGGCCACACAGGGTGTCCAAATACCACAACACTTCCTTGGGGTGGTGCAACTTCTGACAAACTTCCATGTCAGGAAAAAGAAATAGCAACCCCTCCTTTATTGATGACCACCAACCGAACATAAACCCTGTGTGGTCCCACTGGGATGGGTTTCCCAGGAAAAAGAGAAAGTTCAGCTTTAATAATCTAACTGTCCTTCTCCTGCAGCAATTTCATTTCCCACACACTGTACTTGTACAGAAAATGGGGACTTGTGACCTTGTTTATACATCCAGTAACTTTGCTTTTAAACCAGACCTTCAGCATCATTTAATGTAAAGAGCAAATCCTTAAACCGGACCTTAATGAAAAGCCCAAACTCTAAAAAAACTATTCCCCAGCATCTAAAATTAATATATTTTACGTTTTTAGTCACTAACTTATTATTCTTTCCCCCGCTGGGCTGCAACTCTGTTCAGGAATTTAGGATACGGGCGCCGCCATCTTGACTCAGAAGCATCACACTTACTGATGAGAGGAGAGCAGGATAAAGTACAGGGGGGCGGGTTATAGATGTGCTTTGCCCAGACAGAGCAGAGCTGGGGTCAGGTAATGGTCAGCAGTCCCAGAATGCAGAGCAACACAGTCAGGAGGCACTTCCTGTTTGCAGGCTGCCTGATAAGATGGCGGCTTCCATGAGCCGCCATCTTGGATGTTTAAAGGCTCATAACATGCAGTAGATGCAGGTAGGATGATTTTTAATGTCGACAATCTGTATGTACAGGGTGTGGGAAACATATAAGATAGACTCTTATTCAGAGTGAAGGTCCGCTTTAAAAACTATTCCTCAGCATTTAAAGTTAATACACTTTCAGTTTTAAGTCGCTTATTCTTTCCCCCCACTGGGCTGCAACTCTGTTCAGGCCTAAGATACTGGCACAGCCATCTTGCCTCATATACTGAGGAGGGGGGGGGGGGCAAGTGCAGGGGGCAGGTTATATAATTGCTTTGCACAGACAGAGCAAAGCTGGAGTCAGGAAAAGGACAGCAATCCCAGAAGAGCAGCGACTATGCAGAGCAGCATAGTCAGAAGACACTTCCTGTCTGTAGGCAGCCTGAGACTTCATGAGCCTCCATCTTGGATGTTTAAAAGCTCAGAAAATGCAGTAGATGCGGGTAGGATGATTTTTAATGTGAGCAATCTGTATGTACAGGGTGGGGGAAACATACAATATAGAATCTTATTTAGGGTGAAAGTCCAGTTTAAAGCAGCTTTTTGGCAGTCGTGCTGATACTCAACTCTCAGCTATTTCTCCAACTCTGTTGTTTCCAATGTCCTCCTTTTATTGTTATGATCTAGGTGTAATATCTTGATGTATTAGCATTAAATATAAGTTACATAAATATCTAGTACATTTATAGATATTTCCATATAGTTCCCGTAAATGCTTAGTATTCCTGACTGGTATGTACATTACAAAATCTTCATCAGCTTTGCAGTGATAAGACGTTTACTTAGCTAAGCCTTCAGTACTTCTATTTCCACAATAGCTGGAGTGTGACAGGTCTGACACCTGCACCTTTTGTGAAGGGAGAAGTGTACACAGTCTGTTTAATGATATCCGTGTTTCCAGTCATATCTCTGTCATAATGTGGTTTTGTTTAGTCAATATTTTTCTTGTACTTGTGAACAATCCTCCTGTTCTAGTTGCAGAATGCGGCGTACCTACTTTATTTGCGCTTTGCTTTAGTTTCCATATGCCGAATGCTATTTTAAATATCATCAATACTTGGCAAGAATGTTGATTTGACCCTTCTGTAACATATAACTTCTCTCTCTAGTAGCAGGTATTAGATTCAGTTCAATACGTTTTTAGTAGTTAGCTAAAAATCCACTGCATACCTGAATGTACAGTGCCTTGCAAAAGTATTTATATGCCTTAAAGTGGACCAAAACCAGGGATTTTCACTATCCCAGATTCTGGCCTGTCTCCCTGGGGCACCCTAGTTTGGGTCCAATGAGACCAGTACGCCTTGCCCAGGGATCCAGATCTTCTCACTCAGGGACAGCTACGCCATCCCAATTTACAAACACTGGCTTTAACGGCTTGGCTACTGAAACCTACATCTTGACAGAGAAGGGGTTGCCTGCCTCTGTTGTGGATACCATGATTCGGGCTAGGAAGAAGTCCTTGTCCTTTATCTATTACAGGGTCTGGCATGCTTACATTGCCTGGTGTGAGTCCAAGTCTCTTCCCTGTCTGTTTTTTTCCATTCCCAGGATTCTGGAATATTCTTAGTATACAGTACGTCCTGCTCCAGATAAGAATCATTACACTTGGGCATTACTCCGCCAGATGGCGTTGGACTGCAGAGACAGCGAAATTAGCTACTCCCGCCCCTCAAATACCCGGGACCTCCCACAAATCCCCAGAATTTCTCTGCAGTCTGGACTGCGAAGGACAAGAAGATGGCTCTCTCTTCTCGCAGGGTGGGTGGTATATGCATATGGTGAGCCTCTATGGGATGCCCCTCCCTATGCCTTGGTGCTTCACTGTATTATGTTTTGTCTTGTTGGTGTCAGTCGCCACGCTGACTTGATTGCACTGGTTGCGTTTTTAAATTTGCCGCCGCCGGCGCGCGCGCTTCCACTGTGCTCCGCGCTTGGCGGTGGCGTTACCTCAGGTGCTGGTGCGCTGTTATTGGCTGCTTGTCACGTGTGCTGCTTCGCGCTCTTCGGGGGGGGTCCGCGGTTGGCACGTTCCGCGTCACTTTCTCCGCGGCCCGCCCCTCGAGGTATACCCGGCGCCATTTTCTCTGGATTCGGTTGCTGCGTGACTGGCGTCTACCTACCGTGCTCCGAGAGTGCCCTCGCGGGCGGCTTTATTTACCCTATGTCATTATACATGTCACTTACAGGGTTCTCTTCGCTTATGTCTTTCAGACTGGCCGACCTCTATTGGTTTCTCCCGGCCCTGCTCCCTCTATTTAGTTATTAAACTTGTGAGGCCTAGTGTGTAAATTACTCCCACTTCCCTAGCTGGCTATTGGGGCACCCCGGGTTGCATTTATAGCGTGAATCCCTATCGGCCTATTGTGCCGCTATAATCACCATATGGAGGCGTCTCAGGATAATGTGCTCGGGGTTCCTTCGGGACAAGCCCGGCTGTGTGTAGCTTGTGGGGTGTCCCCTACTAGCGCTGACAATATACGGGTCTGTGTACCTTGTGCCTAGCAGGTGCTTGCGCTGCAGCCTGGTTTACCAGTAGCTGGGCCTGCGCCTCGTATGGCTTCGCCTACTCCCCCAAGCTTAAATTTGACTCCCATTGAGTTGCATACCAGTGGGGATTCTCAGCCTGATGTGTCTTCCAGACTGGCGAGTGTTGAGAAGTTGCTTGCTAATACCTTGGCGCGTAAGGCCTCTGCTAAAAAGCGGCACTTGACGCCTGATGTCACTCTTTTCCCTATGGAGGCTGATGAGTTTTTGGAACTGTCTGGCTATACCCCTTTGGAAAAAGAAGTTATTCTCTGACTCAGAGTCATCTGATGAGAGGCCCAGGGGTCATGATGATTCTGGCTCTGACCCCTGGGCCCCAGATGATACTGATAGGCTGTTGGCTCAGATTTTTGAGGTACTGTCTATCTCTCCCCCGGTTGTGGCCCCCAGGCAGTTTCATACTACTAAGCCACGTTTAGAGTTTCCTGAGCAAACCCATTTTAATAATCTCGTGCTCAGGGAATGGGAGCGCCCCAGCAGGCTTCCCGGTGTACCTAAGAGTTGGGATAAGAGGTATCCCTTTCCTGCTGATGTGGTGAAGCGTTGGTCATCCCCTCCTGAAGTGGATGCCCGCAAGGTTCTGCAGGCGGCAGTGGTCTGACCTGTCTGTTGTTACCTTTGGGGATCCCACCCTACTTTATGGACACTGCTATTGGATGTCCCAAGTGTAATGATTCTTATCTGGAGCAGGACGTACTGTATACTAAGAATAAGACAATTCTGTGATTACAGAAGCAAAATGCTATGCATGCCCTATGATGTAACTTCCTGTTTCAAGTGAAAAAAGGCTATCTTAAGAGTCAGAATGGGCAAAGCAGCCCCACGGATAGGCTCAAAGGCCCCACCCTTGGTTTTGCATTATCCTGGATCCCCTGTATGGTGATTGTTATCATTGTTATAGTTACTAGTTGGTTCTATTTTAATTCTCCCGGCTTCTCGTTAACTGCTTTTCAATGCTGGGGATTTGTGGGAGGTCCCGGGTATTTGAGGGGCCGGGAGGAGCCAATTTCGCTGTCTCTGCAGTCCAGCGCCATCTGGCAGAGTAATACCCAAGTGTAATGATTCTTATCTGGAGCAGGACGTACTGTATACTCATAATACCAATTCTACAGGTGAGTAATCACAGAATTGTATTTTTTGCAACATGGTTTGGATTCTGGCCTTCAACTAAGTACCCTCAAAGGCCATGTTTCAGCTCTGGCAATTTTTTTCCAAAAATCTTTTGCCAACCACCGGTTGTTAAAAACTTTTTTCCAGGGTGTTACTCATGTGCGTCCACCTCGTATGCCTATGCTACCAGTCTGGGACTTGAATCTGGTGTTTTCTGCTCTGCAGGGTCCTCCCTTTGAGCCTATCCGTGGGGCTGCTTTGCCCATTCTGACTCTTAAAGTGGACCAACACCCAGGATTTTGACTATCCTGGGTATTGGTCCACTTCCCCGGGGCACCCCGATCGGGGGTGCCCCGCTGTGTGAAACCCCCCAGAAAGCCCCCAAAACTCACCTCTCCCCGCTCCCACGTGGCCGCGCCGTCCAATCGGCGCCGACGGACAAGCTGATTGACAGCAACGTACAAGCAGCTTGCCCGTCGGCGCCTCCCGCGCGTCACTCTTGACGTGTGCGGGCACGCGCACGCCTAGAGGGGCGCGAGGGAGGCGGCGGCGACCAGGTAGGTGGATTTGGGGTGTTCAGGGGGGGGTTCACCCCGCGGGACATCCCGATCTCGGATGTCCCGCGGTGTGTGAGGTGATCGGCCCGGGAATCTTATAGATTCCCGGGCCGATCACCTCAGGGTGTTGGTCCACTTTAAGATAGCCTTTTTTCACTTGAAACAGGAAGTTACATCATAGGGCATGCATAGCATTTTGCTTTGACACACATAAAGTTCACTCCTTTATTAACAACTGTGGGCCGCCCTCCCCACATAAGGCTCTATGGGTAAAATCTCTTGGCATCTGCCGAAGCCATATCTCTCCCTCGCAAAAACTGTGTATGGGGGTGTTATCCTTGTTTATGGCTATATACAGAGCATACACAGGGTGATCAGATGAGAAGAAGGGATGTTTTGATGGATCAGTTAATTTTCTTATTCTGTGCATTTCATGTGTTCTAGAATCTTATCTACAGCAGGCAAGCACTTGTCTGAGTCCTACAGTCCTCGCAGCCTCACTGGCATACAGGAAGCAAGCAGCACCGAGCGCAAGAGCAGTAAAAACCCCTGGCAGGAATACAATTACCTCCAGAAGGGCAACCCAGCAGAATACAACAACCTGATGGAGACATTGTACATGCTGAAGGTAAGCTTGTCTGCCACATGCTGTGCTTTGCTGATTTATGTTTGCTCATCAGTGACGGGAAAACGAAAGTCTTAGTAAATAAACATAATGTTCCTTATCTAAGTGATCAGTAAGATTTGTTGCATAGTATGTAATGTCACGGAACACTAATCTTTTCCCCATATCATCTTTTGCTGGGCACACCCGTTTTGGCCCTTTTCACTGCCGGGAAATATATATTACCTAACCACTACCATTTCTATAAAAAGGTGTAGATGGACAATAGCATTATACTAAATGACTAAAGGTCACGTGGTATTAAGTGGATGCCAATATTATGATGCATCGTCCTTGGAATTCTGTGTTTGGTTTTCTTTAACTTTTTTTTTTTTCATGAAGTTTGTATGTGTTTAGAGGCTTATCTAAACGTACAAATCCAAAACATTGTGACTTTATAGAATAAAAATCAAGTATACAGCGCTCGGGTGATAAGCAGAAATTTAAGCAAGCACACAATAAAGAAAGAAAGTCACTCAACTTCAAACTAGTCCTCAGTTATAAGAATGCGGGGCCTTCCCTACTCCATGTTTCGGCAAATCGATTTTGTTATGAATAACTCTTAAAGAAAAGAGTCGTACTAATATCTTTATACTCAGCTTCTGCCCAGTTGCTAAAAATTAAACAATAGATCAGCCTTTTATTTATAGTGACCATGATGTAAGTGCCTGTAAGACTGATAAGGTAGAAGGTCTAAACAGTAGCTAATGATTTTGTAATAAATTAATATGCTATGTTGTTGGTAAATCTGATCGATAAAGGTTAAGTCATGTGCAGTCCCTAACAGGTCAACATATTACACTGTGTGCACAATTATTCGGATTCATTTTATTGTCCAACTACTACAGTACTGTTGGTCGATCCAAAATGTTAATATATCTCAAACATGAATATTTAAGTAAAAGTGAGGTATTGGAATTCTTAGGATAATATCTGCGTGTGCATAATTTTGGGGCAACTGTTAGGCCTTGATTCAGTAAGATTGAATTAAAATCTGAAAATAAGAGCAGTTTCATGCATTTTCTGAATAAACCGTGAGAGAAAATAAGAGTGATTTAAAGAAGAGAGACCATTAAAAGTTCAATTATGTTAGTTATTTCACTGTCTGTGAAACTGAATTTTACTTTCAGTACTCTAGCGGTAGATTTGTGTGTAAATCTTGCACCAACTTATTATTGTAGGTAGGTTTAAAGGATCAAGGCCTTAGTGTACAGAACTATTACTATTCCTTCTTAATCTGTTAACAATCAACTTTTTATGCAGTAGCAACCAAAGCCACCGAGACACTGTTCAGAGCGTTGCACTGTTTTCCTTCACTATAAATCTCCCATTTACGAAGAGCCTACATGTTCTCAATAGGGTTTAGGTCAGGTGAGTTACTATGTCATTATTATTTCATCTTAAAACTGAACAAAACCCAGGAGTCTGTTGTTCCGTGCCCCTGGGATATCCCGAATTGGGATGACTAGCTGTGTAAAAAAAACCCAAAAAGCCCACTAAAATTCGCATTTCCCAGCTGGAACAGCACGTGCGCGGGCTCTGGTTCAATCACGGCAGGCAGCTTTCATTGGATGATAGCCTGTGCATGCGCCATTGGAGCCATTTTACAGGCGCCTCCGGGGGGGGGGGGGGGGTACACACAGCGGGGGAATCCCATTTTGCAGGGGATTTTAACCCTGTCTGTCTTCCAGGCCCTTATGTTCCCACTGATCCGGAGGACCCACTTCTATGCCTCCTGAAGTCTGTAAAACCGATAGCATCATATCAGGGTGAATAAGGGTAAGCGCCGGGGGTCCTTAAGGCGCTACGGGACATCACCCTTTTTTTCCTCGTGCACAGCACGGCCTGTTTCATGTAGTCCTTACATCTGGGTATTCCGCCACAAGGTGGCGCAGTGGACTGCAGAAGATTTGTGGCTCTTCCCGGCCCCATATAAAAACCGGAATCACCCATAGACCTCCCCAGTGTTTCCTCTGCAGTCATACTGCGAAGATAGAAGATGGCTCTCTATGTTTTGCAGGCGAGCGGGGCAACCAAGCCTGTGGCCCTGCAAGTCTATTTCCACCAGTTTTCGGACCCTATTTGCCTCCCAGCCTCGGCTGTCAGATCGGGTGATGGTAGGGGAGTCATGTGAGTGCGGTTTTCGCGCTCTTCATGGGGGCGGCGCCGGGGGATGACGCGTACCATGTCATGCTCCCGCGGCCCGCCCCTCGAGGTGCTCGTTTACGGCGCCATCTTGCTTGCATGCTGCTTGATGGTGAACCTAGTTCCGGTGGCTCCTTGTCAGCTCGGGCTGCGGCGGTGACTCTGCTCTTCCTGACCTACCCTCCGCGGATCCTTTGACTGTATTCCGGTTGCCTGTGTGTGCTGCGCTCTTGGTCCGTGAGTCCCATATGGGGTCTTTTCTTGCTGGGGCATGTGCTGCGGGATGCTTATGTGTCTTTTTGATTATGTCTTTCAGGCGGGATAACAGTGTATTGTGGTTTCTCTCGGTCCTATCCCTCCCCCCCCCCCTTTTTCCCCCTGGGTCCTCTCTGTGGGCATCCCTTGGGGGGCATCCCGGGTGGCTTTTATTAGCCCTTACCCTATACTGGCCTATTGTGCCTGTGATAATCACCATATGGAGGCTTCTGGGGATAGCGTGCTCGGGGGCCCTTCGGGGCAACCTCGGCTATGTGTCATGTGCGGGGCATCCCCTTTGAGTGGTGGTGGCATGGTTTGTGTGCCGTGCGCCCAAGGTATTATTGCGGACCAGGCTGGGATGGGTGCTTCTCTTCCCAGTTCTGCGCTCCCTCCGGCATCTCCTACTCCCCTGCGCCTGCATTTAGCCCTCCATGAGGGGGATACTAGCAGGGGGTCTCAGTCTGATTCGGCACTACGCGTGGCCAGCATTGAAAGGCAGCTGGCCCGACCTGTGACGGGCAAGGCCTCTGGCAAAAAGCGGCATCTTGATGCCGCGCCTTCCCTCTTTGCCGAGGAGGATGAGGGCCTTGATGTGTTTGGCGGCTGTGACTCCCTAGAGGGGGGTGAGCTTTTCTATGATTCAGACTCCTCTGGGGACCATCATGAAGGTTACGACAGTGACCTGGGGTCCGCCTCTGATGAGGATACCTGGCTCCCTGATGACACCGATAGACTGTTGTCGCCCATATTTGAGACATTGCACATCACCCCCCCCTAAGGCGGCGAAGATGAAGCAGGGTGAGCTCTTTCGCCCGGGCAAGCAATGCTTGGAGTACCCGGAGCAGGGCCATTTCTCCTTAATATGGTGCTCAGGGAGTGGGAACGTCCTAACAAATTGCCCAAGGGATTGGACAGAAGGTATCCCTTTTCTGCTGATCTGATCTGGTCGTGTCCCCCCTGAGGTGGACGCTCCTGTTCTAGGATTGTCCAACACTTCAGTCATGCTGTCCCCTGACACTACCACACTGCGTGATAGCGCGGACCGGCGTATGGATCAGCTGGCATGTCATGCTTTCACCTTTGTAGGGGCAGGACTGAGTCCAGTCTGTGCCGCAGTCATTACGGCCATTGCCCTTAAGAGGAAGCTCAAGTGTCTTGCTGATGGCGCCATGGCTGGTAGGAGAAGGGAGGATTATAGGGCCCTCTTGCTTTGCTCTGATTTTGTTGCCTTTGTGCAGGCTGCCATGAATGATGTCGTCCGGCTGGGCGGTAGGGCTTCGGCCCTCTTCGTGGCTATGCGCCGGTCTGTTTGGTTGCGCCAGTGGGCAGCTGACACTGCAGCTAAGAAGTCTCTCACCGGGCTCCCCTTCACAGGGCTTCGTCTCTTTGGTGAACGTCCCTTTCGGGGGTCCTCCAGCTCAAGTGGCGCACACTTCTTTGGTAGCCGCAGAGACTCTTGGGGCTGTGGCAGATCCCGTGGTTATCCCTGTCTCTCATGGGGCTCCAAGCCTAAACCCCCTCCCAAGGCCCCTCAGGCATGAGGAGGCGCCCTCACCTGTCCGGGTGGGGGGACGGCTTCGGCTCTTTGCTCACGTCTGGAGGCTTTGCGTCTCAGACCGGTGGATTCAGGAGGTGGTGTCCTCCGGTAACAAGATCAAGCACTTTCGCATGGAGACGCTACGCTCGGCTGTCAGTTCCCTTCGGCCGGGCAACTTCATGACCACTGTGGACATCAAGGATGCCTATCTTCACATATCAATCTTTCCAGGTCATCAGAGATTCTTGAGGTTCGCTCTGGATGATCAGCATTACCAGTTTGTGGCCTTTCCGTTCGGTATCACCTCGGCTCCTCGGGTATTCACCAAGGTGCTGGCGGGCGTAATGGCTCCTCTGAGGAACCAGGGCATTCGCATCCTCCCTTACCTGGACGACATTCTGATTGCTGCTCAGTCTTTTCTTTAGGCCGAGAAGGATACTCAGGTGGTGACGTCCACTCTCGAGTCCTTCGACTGGGTGATCAACTATCCCAAGTCTTCACTGTCTCCGTCTTTGGCAAGGTCCTTTCTGGGCATGACTCTAGATACCTCTCAGGTCAAGGTATTTCTTCCTCAGCAGAAAGTGGAGGGCCTTTAGATGCAGGCACGGGCCCTGCTCTTGTGTCCTCATCCCTCCATTCGGCAGTGGTGGGCCTGATGGTGTCCTGCTTCAAGGCGGTTCCCTTTGCTCAGTTTCACATGAGATCTCTTCAGTTGCATCTCCTGTCCGTTTGGGATGGGGACCCTGTGTCCCTGGATCAGGAATTTGTTCTGTCCCCTCTGGCCAGGCAGTCCCTCTCGTGGTGGTTGGATTCGAGGAATCTTCTAGTGGGCAGGACCTTTCTGCCTCTGTGCTGGGAGATTGTCACCACGGATGCCAGTCTGACCGGTTGGGGGGGGAGTTTGGAAGTCTCTTAAATTCCAGGGTCAGTGGGACCCCCAGGAGGCCCATGCACCCATCAACATTCTAGAGCTGCGGGCGATCAGGTTGGTTCTCTCCCAGTTGACTCCTCACCTTCGGGGTCGGGCTGTTCAGATCCGCTCGGACAACCAGACGGCGGTAGCCTACATCAATCATCAGGGAGGGACTCGGAGCAAGCGAGCCCTCAAGGAAGTGTCCCTGATACTGTTTTGGGCGGAAGAGAATGTTCCCTGCATCTCTGCGGTTTACATTCCGGGGGTGGGGAACCAGGAGGCAGACTCCCTGAGCAGGGGGATGTCTCGGCTGGGGGAATGGTCTCTCAGCAACAAGGTATTTCACTCCCTGTGTCGCCGTTGGGGTCAGCCGGATGTGGACCTGTTTGCGTCCTGCCACAATCACAAGCTTCCAAGATTTGTCTCCCTGTCGCAGGATCCTCTGGCCTTCGCCACGGATGCGCTAGCAATTCCTTGGACGGAGTTTTCGGCTCCTCTATGTGTTCCCCTCCCTTCCCTCTGCTGGGCAAGTTGCTGCGCAAGATAGCCCAGGAAGGGGTACCAGCCATTCTGGTGGCCCCCTGTTGGCCAAGGAGGGTGTGGTTCGCAGACGTCGTGCAGTTGGCAGTAGATCGGTACACTTTGCCCAAGGATCCAGATCTTCTCACTCAGGGACAGCTGCGCCATCCCAATTTACAAACGCTGGCTTTAACGGCTTTGCTGCTGAAACCTCCATCTTGACGGATAAGGGGTTGCCAGCCTCTGTTGTTGATACTATGATTCGGGCTAGGAAGAAGTCCTCGTTCTTTATCTACTACAGGGTCTGGCATGCTTACATTGCCTGGTGTGAGTCCAAGTCCCTTCCTCGGGTGTTTTCTATCCTAGGATTCTGGAATTTTTGCAACATGGTTTGGATTCGGGCCTCCAACTTAGTACCCTCAAGGGGCAGGTGTCAGCTCTGGCAATTTTTTTCCAAAGTTCCTTTGCCGATCACCGGCTGGTTAACTTTTTTCCAGGGAGTTACTCATGTGCCTCTGCCACGTAAACCCATGCTGCCGGTTTTGGGACTTAAATCTGGTGTTGTCTGCTCTGCAGGGTCCTCCCTTTGAGCCTATCCGTGGGGCTGCATTGCCCATTCTGATTCTTAAGGTGGCCTTTTTGGTGGCTATTACTTCGGTCAGGTGAGTTTCTGAGCTGGCGGCGCTTTCCATTAAACCTCCTTATTTTGAGCGGCATCAGGATAAGGTGGTGTTTAGGCTTAAGCCGGATTTTTTGCCCAAGGTTGTGTCTGCTTTTCATCTCAATCAGGACATTGTCTTACCTTCCTTGTGTCCTAACCCTGCTAATTCCAAGGGGCGGACCCTGCATTCTCTGGATGTTGTCAGGGCTCTGAAGTTTTATTTGGTTGCTACTGAGTCTTTCAGGAAATCTGATGCTCTTTTTGTTCTTCCTGCGGGACCTAGGAAGGGCTTGCCTCCGGCTAAATCTACTATCAGCAAGTGGATTCGCCAGGCGGTGGTACAGGCCTATTCTGCTAAAGGGAAGGTTCCTCCTTTCCGGGTTACTGCTCATTCCCCTCGTGCTATTGGTGCTTCTTGGAGCTTTCAGCACCAAGCTTCTGATGAACAAGTTTGTAAGGCCGCAACTTGGTCTTCTGTTCATACTTTTTCCAAGTTTTACAAGGTTGATGTTAAGGCCTCGGCTGATGCTGCCTTTGGTCGCAAAGTACTGCAGGCGGTAGTGGTTTGAACGGCCTGCTGCTACTTTTTGGGGATCCCACCCTACCTTATGGACACTGCTGTCCCATACGTAAGGACTTCTAGAAGCAGGCCGTGCCATGCAATAGGAAAAATACAATTCTGTGAGCACTCACCTGTAGAATTGTTTTTACTAAGCATGGCACGGCCTGCTTCACCCCACCTTTGTTATCGTTATTCTTGGTTGCCTCTTTATGGTGATTGTTTCAAGTTAGTTGGGGTTGTTACCTTTTTTACCTTTATTATCTCCCAGCTTCTTCTATAACTGCTTGTCAACACTGGGGAGGTCTATTGGTGATCCTGTTTTTATGGGGTGCCGTGAGGAGCCACAACTCTTCTGCAGTACACTGCGCCACCTTGTGGCGGAATATCCCATACGTAAGGACTTCTTGAAGCAGGCCGTGCCATGCATAGTAAAAACAATTCTACAGGTGAGTACTCACAGAATTGTATTATTACAGGGTCTGGCATGCTTACATTGCCTGGTGTGAGTCCAAGTCTCTTCCTTGTCGGGTTTAGGATACTGGAGTTTTTGCAACATGGATTGGATTCGGATCTTCAACTTACTACTCTCAAGGGACTGGCTCTGGCAATTTTTTTCCAAAGATCTTTTGCCAATCACAGGCTTGTTAAGACTTTCTTCCAAGGAGTTACTCATGTGTGTCCGCCGCGTAAACCTATGCTACCGGTTTGGGACTTGAATTTGGTCTTGTCTGCTCTACAAGGTCCTCCCTTTGAACCTATGTGTGTGGCTGCGTTGCCCATTCTGACTCTTAAGGTGGCCTTTTTGGTGGCTATTACTTCGGTTAGGCGAGTTTCTGAGCTGGCGGCGATTTTCCATGAAACCTCCTTATTTTGAGCGGCGGATAAGGTAGTGTTTCGGTTTAAACCGGATTTCTTGCCCAAGGTTGTGTCTGCTTTTCATCTCAATCAGGACATTGTATTGCCTTCCTTGTGTCCTAACCCTGCTAATTCTAAGGAACGGACCCTTCATTCCCTGGATGTTGTCAGGGCACTTTGTTGCTACTGAGTCTTTTAGGAAATCTGATGCTCTTTTTGTTCTACCTGCTGTACCTAGGAAGGGTTTGCCTCCGGCCAAATCTACTATCAGCAAGTGGATCCGTCAGGCGGTGGTGCAGGCCTATTCTGCTAAGGGAAAGGAACCTCCCTTTCGGGTTACTGCTCTTTCCACTCGTGCTATTGGTGCTGCTTGGGCTTTTCAGCATCAAGCTTCTGTTGAACAAGTTTGTAAGCCGCTACTTGGTCTTCTGTTCATACTTTTTCCAAGTTCTACAAGGTTGATGTTAAGGCCTCAGCTGATGCTGCTTTTGGCCGCAAGGTACTTCAGGCGGTAATGGTTTGAACTGCCTGCCGTTACTCTTTGGGGATCCCACCCTACCTTACGGACACTGCTTTTGGATGTCCCAGATGTAAGGACTACATGAAACAGGCCGTGCTGTGCACTAGGGAAAATACAATTATGTGAGTACTCGCCTGTAGAATTGTTTTTACTATGCACAGCATGGCCTGTTTCATCTCTCCCTTGTTATCGTTGTTCTTGGTTGCCTCTTTATGGTGATTTGTTCCAAAGTTGGTTGTGAGGGTTCTTTTTACCTTTTTTACCTTTCTTACCTCCCGGCTTCTTGTATAACTGCTTTTCAACACTGGAGGTCTATGGGTGATTCCGGTTTTTATATGGGGCCGGGAGGAGCCACAAATCTTCTGCAGTCCACTGCGCCACCTTGTGGTGGAATACCCAGGTGTAAGGACTACATGAAACAGGCCGTGCTGTGGATAGTAAAAACAATTCTACAGGTGAGTACTCACAGAATTGTATTTTTCTTGGTTGTGACACCCCAAGGCCTGGTAGATCCCTTTTGAAGCAGCACCCAGCCGCAGGTTTGTCTGGTGGCCTGCGGGGATAGACCCTCGTTTTATGTCTTTATATCTGATTGGTGCAGTGTGGGCTGAATGCTGCTATGACACCGTGCAGCTGTAGTCATTTACAGGGGTGCTAATTCCTATTTTTCGGGGGACGGGGCTGGGTTGCAACATGTCTTCTGGGTCAGAAGGTACACTGATGCCTCTTCCTGCTGGCAGGTGGAGGGGCTCTAGAACTTATGCAGCATGGTAGCGCCGGAGCCTCGGTGCTTTTCCTGCCACCGGCTTGGCACCGTCAGCTGGCTATGACAGCCGCCTCTCTGCCTACAGCCATCTACACCTCAAGTCGGCCGAGCAGGCCGCTGCCCCAAACCTCAGTCAACCCAGGTGACTGGGGTTCGAATGTCTTTGGTGTTGGAATGTAATTTCCTTGTTATGTGTTATCTCTATCTTTTATTACAGTGTCAGAAGAAATCCTGCTATAACACCATGCAGCGGTGGTAATTTACAGGGGTGTTAATTCCTATTGTTCGGGGGACGGGGCTGGGTTGCAACACGTCTTCGGGTTCAGAAGGTACTCTGATGCCTCTTCCAGCGGGGGGAGGGGCTCTAGAACTTATGCAGCATGGTAGCGCCGGCGTCTTGGTGCTTCTCCTGCCACCAGCTTAGCACCGTCAGCGGGCCACGCCACCCGCCTCTCTGCCTACAGCCATCCGCACCTCAGTCGGCCAGGCAGGCCGCTTCCCCAAACCTCAGGCATCCCAGGTGACTGGGGTTCGAATGACTGTGGTGTTGGAATGTAATTTCCTTATGTGTTATCTCTCTACCTTTTTTTACAGTGTCAGAAGAAATCCAGCAAAGTGCTTCGGCTGCTAGTAACTGTTTATAGCAATGCAGTGAATGGCCTCTATTCATTGTGGGAATATTGCTAAGCATTGTTCCTTATCGCTTAGTTTTGTCTTTGAGGCTGGCTCACTGTGGTTTTTTATGTGTACTTAAAGAATTATGTTCAAAATAGAAAGGCAATTGTGATAGGTATACATATAACACAAAGTAGCTGTGTGGTGTGACAGCTTTATAATCGCTATGGCATTGAGCCAGGCTTTGAAAAGTAATATCTTCTGCATTCTGGGTTAGATGAAAATCTGATTGCAGGTTATTCATTTATTTTTACTTGTTTATGGCTCCAGCAAATTCTTCTCAGCCTTTCAGAGTATATGGATCTGTCATCATGGTCTCTTCCCATGACTGTGCTAATGCCCTTGTTTATACCCTTTGAAATGGAAAACAAGCATTGTGCTGTTGTCCAACCAATGTGTATTAAACCTAGGGGATGTATTTAAAGGCCTTGACCAGTCTAATTTTAAAATCAATTGCCTTACAATTTACCTGATGCAGTGTCAATCCCACACTGTCTTTGTTCTGGTAACTGAAAGGAAGGGCAGTGTCTTCTTCCTCTCCTTCAGCACCTCCCCTCTGATCCTGGCCACAAATCAAAGCCTGAGGCTTGTGTCAGGTTGACACCCCCTCTCTTAGTAAAAGGCTAGAATAAAGCCCCCCCACACGTTGTCATTCAAGCCTGACCCACTCCAATGCAATGCACACGGTGTGCTTGCATCTCTCATCCCTGCCACTTCCATCACAGAGGGCTGCACAGTATGAGAGGAAACTTTATTTTATAATTACTCTGGCAATATAGCTTCAAAAATGAAACAATGAGAACATTGCAATGTGCATCCATACACATATGGAAATATTTGAGTGCGTCTCGACAATGACCCCGCTATGGGACTGAGGAAAAGATAAGTTTACGGGCGGTCTCAGAGGGCTAAGGGATCAAACACAAATTGGGATGCCCCGCCAGAGAGGAACAAAATTCAAGATCATCAAATTCTTGGGTGCGGTTCCTCTTTAACCCTTCTAGTGGCAGCTATGTGAGTCCTCATGTAGTTGCCTCTCCAACCATTAGGTCACATAGCTGACTTTTCCCCGCTGTAATCGATTCGGCTGGGTCTTTTCTTCAACCGGGGGGCCTCCGATTCCTCCCCCCGGCTCTTCCAGCTTCAGGAGAGGGCCTGAAACAGCAAGTGCCCCCCCGTGTGAAAAAAATGAGACATTCACTCACCTTCATCCGCGATCACTCCCGCCAGATCTTCTCTTCAGTAGAGGGCTTGGAACCTGTGCTGGCTGCTGCCTAGCCCCGACTTTTGTGGAAGGAGCGGGAGGACATCATCCTTCTCGTTTTTTCCGGATCCAACAGATGCTGGAAGTAGACTGGCAGTTAAACAGGTTAAAAGTACCTATTCATGTTGGGTATTGTTCTGTTCGGGAGAGCTTGCGCTTTCAGATTTAGCTTGTTTTTTTCTTGTTTGTTTGCATATCGTTTTTTAAAGAAAATGTGGCTTTGGTTCTGGTTATTCTTCTTTTAGGGAAATCCTGTTAAACCAAATAATTCGTTGAGGGATTGCTTCCAAAAACTGCGTCTACATCAACAATCCTGGTACGCTTAGAAAGCTTGAGATGTGTACTTCCAGAGAATATATAGTTTATGGGGGGTATTTCAAATGTAACAGGTAGTTTTTCTTGAAAAACTGCAAGGTGCACATAGCAGTTGCATTTTATCTGAAAATCTTCTAAAGTACTGTTTCAGTACTTTCTCCTGCACAGGAAATGTTACTGTTGTAACCAGGAGGACTTTCACACGCAATATGATTTTACTGAAAAACTTACTTTTTATATTACAAAAAACGATATGAATTGTAAAATGTTTTTTTGCACATATTTCACCCAAAAATATTGAGAATACACTAAAAAAGAACAAGAAAAGACAAACAAGAAATTTCATGTTAAAAACAATATAAAATGTTCCTGTAAAATCCCAGGAATTCCTTTCAAAACTCACAGTTTAACATGTATAGCACAAAATAGTGAAAAGTGGTCTGACAACAGAGGGTGACAAAATATCTAGGTAGGCTGACACTTAAAGGGTTTAGGGATGTGAATATGATATCCATGTAACCCTCTGCAGACTGTTGAATACTGGAGTTCTTGGTTGACATGCAATACAAAGACTAACGTCAGTTATGCTAAACACTGACATTTTGTGATGGATTTTTGCTGGGCTAGCAATGGATGGCATCAAAATATGTACAGCGCTTTTGAAGAAAAAAACAAAAACATTTTGCTTGCTTAGGGAATGTAACCCAACGGCAATAATAAGGCAGAAAGCAGCTCAACTGATGTCTGTCAGATGTACCTCTCCTCCATTTCCTGCAGTGATGTGTAGAAGTCGGAGCAGGGCTCCAAAGTTTGCCCTCCTTTCAATTCCATTCCTCCAGCACCATGCAGTAGGATGGTCTAACAGGCCACAGTGTCCCTTGGTTCTCTCATTATAGGCCACAGTGGTCCCGCATCTGTCTCTGACCACAGCACATACATGACTCTAAAAGCTGCACCATGACACTTTCTAGGTCAGCCACAACCCAGAAACTGAAGTGAAGAAAGCAGCTTTGCTTATAATACATATGTTATTTAATTTTCATCTGAGATTTCTAGATGCTTTGAAATGGTTTGTTATACACTGTTCCCTGGACAGGGGCTTTAAATGACTAAGGGACAATCTGCTAACACTTTGCAAACTCTTTCCCAAAAAGAACATTCAAAATAACAGTAGTTCCTTGGTAGCCATGCCTGCACTAGGGTCTGTCTATGTATATAGTTTATATAGTAGTGACAACTATAGGGAAGGAACTCTAAGGTCCCAAATTGATTCACACGCAATTGCCAGGTAGGGTTTAGGTCGACATTTATTCCCTTGTCATGCCACTCCTCTCTTGACTGTTTGAGCTAGAAGATATCTGTCAAGGTTGTTGCTGTATTCACCATTCTATTGTATAAACCTCTTTCAGGAGAAAGGAGCAGTCAACACCGGGCTTCTTTCCAGTGCCCGCTCAGCTCTAACCCGCCAAAACCAGGTTGCCCATCAGCTGGCCTTTGATTCTGTGTTCCTAAGGATTAAGCAGCAACTCCTGTTGGTGCCGAAGATGGAGGTAAGTGTGTATATCCCACCAACTGGTATCATGGGATAGTGAAAATCCCAGGTGGTGGTCCACTTTAAGGCCCCCCCAAAAATATGTATCAGTTGTCCTCATCATGCCAGTAAATATATACAAAGATGAAAAAGAAAACAAATCAACATAACACCACAATATACTAAAGTGCATCATATACGCTGTCATATAAGTGACCTAATCTAATTAGGACCTAATGTCTTAAACCAATAGACACCTGGTAAAAATGATACTGGCAGCAAGCTAATGGTTAAAAGAGTATCTAACAGAAGTATTAGCATAGCGAGGACTGCAAGGAAATCTCTAACGTTGCAGTTAACCATTAATCACGATAAATCGTTCAATCTAAATCTATTACATTTATCAATCTATAGTAAGATCTGCCATTGAGACCACCTGTTCTATACAAGTAATTGGTCAGGGCTCAGACCAAATTAGGTTTAATGCCAAGAGCTAAGACCAATAGCTCCTTACCCCTCCCCTCTATTTGTAAGCAGCTTGCCAAAGTGCCACAAGTAAAAAGAATAAACACAGCAATTTCCTAATGCGGACAGTTGTTTATTATAATTGTTTATCTATAGAGAACCATCATATTCTTAGGATGCTAGGATGTATTACACAGGGTATATATAAGGTCACATGTAAGAGAAGTGACACAGACACACATTCATGCATTAGCAGTAAGGGATCAGCCCTTGTGAGCTTACAATCTGTTACAGCTTACTATTGATGAGAAGTGCTAGATGCAAGCCTCTAGAAGGCAGAAATAGAAGGGCCATGCCCCACCCCTATATTTAAAGCGATCAAAACCCAGCAGCTGCCGGCCTTGAAGCTAAAAATCTCCCGAAACGAGATGCCCGCTCTGAGAAACGCTTCCACACCCCCCCCCCCGTTAATTACTCACCTTTCCCCAGTTGGCGCATGCTCGGGCTCTCATCCAGTGACTACATCATTCGGTATGCGGCTCTCATTGTTTTCAATGAGGAGTGTGCGCTGCCGCATCCCCAGCATTGTGTGCGCGCTCCTGTCCCGGCCATTCATATAGGCTGGGATAGGACCATGTGCACGGCTGGGAATGCGGCGCTCCCCATTAAAGTCAATGAGAGCCTTTTGCCAAGAGTTAAATGTGGAAGAGCTGAGTTTGGGGCTTTCCGGGTGTTTTCACACAGCAGGGCATCTCCAATCAGGATGCTCCCCAGAGTATTTGAATTTGACTTTCCTAGGTTTGTTCCGCTTCAAAGCTAAACCCATAAAGTAAGTCCCCAAACTGCCAACTGCCGCTAAGATAAGTGCTTAAAAGACCAGTCCAGTCTATCGGAGCAGCCATGATGGAATTACTTCATAATGCCACACCATTGTCTTCTATTGAGAGGAGAAGGGAAGGTTAGTGCTGTGGCTCATATATCTCAATGGTGAGGCGTGATGCATTAATTCTATCATGGCTGCTCCCAAGTACAAACAAGTTGTCTACTTTTCCATCATTAGTTCTATATACACTGGTCCTATATTTCTTCTATATTTTAGCTGTACATATATTTTCTATATTCTAAGTATGTCACACACCCCGCTTCAAGATATCCATAACATGTGGGTAATACCGACCTGAAGAGGGCGTTCTGCAGAGATGATAGGAAAAAGAAAGCCCCTCCCGGTCCATAAATTCCTGGGACCTCCCACTCATTACCCAGTCTTTCATCTCTGCAGTCGGCGAGCAAGTCAGAAGATGATGCCTCCTCCTTGCACAGGGGGACTTGAGGTAGCCGGGATTATTCCCGGCCCGCTTTTTATTCTATTTCCGCCCAGATGCCCCTTTCATTCTATACATGGCTCCCAGCCTTGGCTGAGGTCTGGGCGAGGGTAGAATGGCACATTAGGTGCCCAGGAGCTATGCTCCACCGTGAGACCCTGTATTAGAGGGTAGGCGGTGATCTGGGCTGGTGACCCCGGTTTGGGATGCCCTGTCCCTCGGCCATTCACCCCAGGTGGTGTTTCCCGTTCCCCTCTCCGGGTGCCCTTCTCCTCGGGGGGGGGGGGGGGGGCCTTTTATTTAGTGTGTAGTGTGGTGTTTTCACTGTATCTGCAGCCTGCAGCCCGCCTGTCTGTTGCTCCCTTCTCTGGTACCGGCGCCGCGGCCACTGACATCGCGCGAGGTGAGGAGCGCTCCTCACACGCTGAGGGGGGGGGGGCGCGGGGACGGGCGCTGGAGCGCCACCGCGGCCCGTCCTCCCCGCCTGTCTTCTGCCGTATACCGGCGCCGCAGCCTCTGTCACCGCTGCGGTTCTTGCTTGGGCCTCGCTTGTGAGGGGATTTCTCCCCTCACGTCGGTCTACAGGGGGTGGGGCAGGGTTTTCTGCGGGATGCCGAGGCCCGCCCCCGTTAGGCAGGCGCCACTGCGGAGCCTGTCTATGACGTGGGAGGGGGCGGGGCCACACACAATCGCGCTCTTCCGCGCTGGCCACGCCCCCTTCTTCTCTCTGAATCTGTGCTGCGGCTGCTGGCTCCTGTGAGGTGCGGTCGCCATCTTGATCTTGATCTTTTTATATTGCTGCTTTTCCTTTCTCACGTGCTTATAGCGTATTCATATTGTGTCTTTCAGGTGGACCTTCATTAGGTTAAGGGGTTTCTCCCGGTCCTAGGGTCCCTGGGTTATATTTACACTATTTCAAATCCTCCCACTGGGGACATTAAAGGGGCATCCCGGGTTGCTTATACGCGTAATTCCCCTGGTCATAGCGACTGCACATAAGTTCACCATATGGAGGCATCCCCGGATACTGGGCTCGGGATCCCCTCGGGGCAATTCCGGAAGTGTATGTTGTGTGGGGTTTCCATTACTGGGGACGATGTACTACTGTGTATACCATGTGCTCAGCAAACTATTACGCGGCAGTCCGAACCCCAGGCTTCTGGGTCAGCACCGCTGGTCGCTTCATCTCTTCCTCCCAGTTTGATACGCACCCCGTGTGACGTTGTCATGGGTGGGGAGCTGCAATCTGAGATGTGCGCCAGATTGGCCAACCTTGAAAAATTACTCTCCAGCTCGGCCGCCCGTAAGGCCCCGGCTAAGAGAAAGCACTTGTCGCCGGCTCCGCCGGTGGATGACCTTGATGATTTTAATAATCTAGATTACTCTGATTATTCCCCGCTAGAGGAAGGGGAGGTTTATGAGGATTCTGATAATTCGGACGATCAGCAGTTTGTTGGCGCTGATGCTGAGCTTGGGGACTTGGGGAGATCCTCGGATACTCCTAACGCTCTGGCTCAGATGTTTGAGGTTTTGGCTATTTCTCCTCCTGAGGAGGCTCCGCAGCAGAAGGGGGAGTTTTTCGAGGAATCCAGGCCACGCTTGGAATTTCCTAATCAAAAACACTTTGACAAAATTATTGCTAAAGAATGGGACAGGCCGGCTCGGCTCCCTGGCATTCCTCAGGAGTGGGATAAGAAGTATCCCTTCCCTTCGGATACCGTTAAGCATTGGGCATCCCCCCCCCCCCCCCGAGGTGGATGCACCGGTTTTGGGGTTGTCCAACACTTCTGTGTTAAATCATTCCGATTGTTCCACCCTCAAAGACGGAGAGGATAAACGCATTGACCAGATGGCTTGTCACGGCTTTGCCAGTGTCGGGTCAGCCATGCGGCCTGTTTGTGCTTCGGCGCTGATGGTGGTGGCTGCCAGGTCCGTGGTCAGGGAACTGTTGACTTCTTCCGGGCTTCGTCCGGGTAGTGACGAGTTCCTTGGCCTTAAAAGGTGTGAGTTGTTTTTGTCTTTTGTATTAGCCGCCTTGGATGACACCTTGATGATGTGTGGTAGGACGTCGGCTCTGCTGGTGACTATTCGGCGGTCGGTTTGGTTGCGCCAGTGGGCGGCTGATTTTATGTCCAAAAAGTCGCTAACGGCTCTACCTTTTGTTGGATTACGGCTCTTTGGAGAGAAATTGGATTCTGTCACCAAGGGTGGTAGGTTACCTCAATGCAAGAAACAACGCCGTCCCTTTCGGGGGGCGCCTTCCTTTACCCCTTTCTTTCGTGGGGCCAGATCTGGCAGGGGATTTGCTTTCCCCTCCTCCAGAGGAGATTCCGGGAATAGGGGCAGAGGACGTGCCCGTCCAGGTTACAGTTGGGGCTCTAAGCCCAAGCCTGCGGTTAAGCCAGCTCAGCAATGAGGGGGCGCCCTCACCCATGCGGGTGGGGGGACGGCTGCGACACTTCTCCCAGGTCTGGGATCAGGAAGTCTCGGACAGATGGATCCGGGAAGTGATGTCTTCCGGTTACAAGCTGGAGTTCGAGCTCCGGCCCCCTCCCAGATTTTTCAGGTCTCGGGTGCCTTCGGAACCTCTGGCTGCGCAGGGACTCGTGGTGGCAGTAGAGAATCTTCTGGACATGGCTGTCATTTGCCCAGTGCCCTCCTCAGACCAGGGCAGGGTTTTTTATTCCAATCTGTTCACGGTACCCAAGAAGGACGGATCAGTCCGACCCATCTTGGATGTGAAGTTTCTCAACAGGTTCATCCGGCCGCGGAAATTCCGCATGGAAACGCTGCGTTCGGCTATCCACTCTCTTCGTCAGGGAGACTTTCTGACGTCCATAGACATCAAGGACGCTTACCTGCACGTTCCGATTTTTCCAGCACACCAGAGGTTTCTCAGGTTCGTGGTGGAGGATCGGCATTTTCAGTTTGTGGCACTCCCTTTCGGTCTTACCTCGGCTCCTCGGGTGTTCACCAAGGTGCTGGCGGGGGTGATGGCTCTACTCCAGGTTCAGGGTATCCGCATTGTGCCCTATTTGGACGATCTTCTAATTATGGCTTCTTCCTTCAGCCAAGCGGAGTTGGACACCAGAACGGTGGTATCCACTCTGGAGAGATTCGGTTGGGTGATCAACTACCCCAAGTCATCTCTTTCCCCGTCCAGGGTAGTGACCTTTCTGGGAATGTCTCTGGATACTTCGCAGGCCAGGGTGTTTCTGCCCCAGGCCAAGGTTCTTTTGATTCAGGAGTTGGTTCGGCTTCTCTTGTCGGCCCCTCGTCCGGCCATCCGGCTAGGGATGAGGCTGGTGGGGTTGATGGTGGCCTCATTCGAGGCAGTTCCCTCTGCGCAGTTTCACACAAGGACGCTCCAGCTTCATCTGTTGACGGTTTGGGACAAGTCTCCACTATCGTTGGATCAGTCCTTCCAGATGACCCCCCGAGTTCGTCGATCCCTGCAATGGTGGCTGGGGTCTGTCAATCTGTTGAAGGGCAGATCTTTTCTGGCGCCGTGTTGGGAGACAGTCACCACGGATGCCAGTCTGTCAGGTTGGGGGGGTGTTTGGAAGGATCTTCAGTTTCAGGGTCTGTGGGGCCCGAAGGAGGCTCACGAGCCCATCAATGTTCTGGAATTGAGAGCCATCAGGTTGGTTCTGTTTCGCTTGACTCATCAGTTGCAGGGCCTGCCAGTTCAGGTTCGGTCGGACAATCGGACGGCGGTTGCTTACATCAATCACCAGGGAGGGACTCGCAGCAGGAGTGCCCTCAGGGAAGTGTCTTTGATTCTGGACTGGGCAGAGAGCCACGTCCCGTGTATCTCAGCAGTCTACATTCCGGGAGTGGAGAACACGGAGGCGGACTCTCTGAGCAGGTCCTCCTCTCGCCAGGGGGAGTGGTCTCTCAGTCCCCAGGTGTTTCGCTCGATTTGCCTCAGGTGGGGGTTCCCGGCGGTGGACCTCTTTGCCTCTCGTCACAATCCCAAGCTTCCGGTATTTGTGTCTCTCTCGCAGGATCCACTGGCTCTGGCGGTGGATGCCATGTCTCTGAACTGGAGGGATCTGGGGTTTCTTTACCTGTTCCCTCCGTTTCCAATGGTAGCCAGAGTGGTGCGCACGCTGGCCCTGGAGGGCGCGTCGTCGATTCTGGTGGCACCAAGGTGGCCAAGACAGGTTTGGTTCGCAGACCTGGTAAGACTGGCAGAGGATCAGTTCGTTCTGCCTCTGCTGCCGGACCTGCTCACCCAGGGTCGGCTACGCTATCCCAATTTACCATCGCTGGCTTTGACGGCGTGGCTGCTGAAACCTCCATCTTGAAGGAGGAAGGTCTTTCTGATGCGGTGATTCAGACTCTTATTAGCGCCAGGAAGCGGTCTTCCTCTACCGTTTATTATAGGGCCTGGAGGTCCTATATTGACTGGTGTGAAGGTAGGTCTTTCCCATGTAGGGAGTTTTCCATTTCCAGGATTCTGGAGTTTCTTCAACATGGTCTGGATCTGGGGCTCCAGCTCAGTACCTTGAAGGGGCAGGTTTCTGCCCTGGCGGTGTTCTTTCAAAGGTCCTTTGCACTTCATCCCTTGGTCAAGACTTTTTTCCAAGGGGTTACGCATGTTCGGCCTCCTAGGAAGCCGTTGGTTCCAGTTTGGGATTTGAACCTGGTTCTTTCTGCTCTTCAGGGTCCTCCGTTTGAGCCCTTGAATGAGATTGCCTTGTCTTCACTTACTCAGAAGGTGGCCTTTTTGGTGGCTATCACTTCTGTTAGGCGTGTTTCTGAGTTGGCAGCTTTGTCCATTAAAGCTCCGTACTTCGAAAGGCATCGGGACAAGGTGGTCTTTCGTTTCAAGCCGGATTTTCTTCCTAAGGTGGTTTCTGCCTTTCATCTGAATCAGGACATTGTTCTGCCCTCTCTATGTCCTAATCCCAGCAACGACAAGGAAAGGGCTCTGCATTCCTTGGATGTAGTTCGTGTTGTTAAATACTATCTGGTGGTTACGTCTTCCTTTCGTAAGACTGATGCTTTTTTTGTGGTGCCCTTTGGGCCTAGGAAGGGTTTGGCACCTGCCAAGTCTTCTATTAGTAAATGGATTTGTCAGGCCATTATTGGGGCCTATTCTGCTAAGGGGAGGAGTCCCCCTTTTCGTGTTACTGCTCATTCTACTTGTGCGGTTGGAGCGTCCTGGGCTTTTCAGCACCAGGCCTCGGTTGAGCAAGTTTGTAAGGCCGCTACTTGGTCCTCTGTTCACACTTTTTCCAAGTTTTACAAGGTTGATGTTCGGGCCTCAGCGGATGCTGTTTTTGGCCGCAAAGTTCTGCAAGCTGTTGTGGTTTAAGTTGTGCCTTGTTGCCTTGTTTTGGATCCCCGCCCTTTTATGGACACTGCTATTGGATGTCCCACATGTTATGAATATCTTGAAGCGGGGTGTGTGACATACTTAGAATAATACCATTTTGTGAAATACTCACCTGTAAAATGGGTATTATAAGTATGTCACACACCCCGCTTCACCCGCCCTTCTCGTATTCTGGATCCTTTATATTGTGAACTTTGCGTTGCTTTGGTTTATATTTGCCTCTTCCTGGTCCCTTACCTTACTGCTTTCTTTATACTGGGTAATGAGTGGGAGGTCCCAGGTATTTATGGACCGGGAGGGGCTTTCTTTTTCCTCATCATCTCTGCAGAACGCCCTCTTCAGGTCGGTATTACCCACATGTTATGGATATCTTGAAGTGGGGTGTGTGACATACTTATAATACCCATTTTACAGGTGAGTATTTCACAAAATGGTATTTTTTTTGCTTTTAGAGTTGGGGCTTTGAAGAGTCCGGAGAAACGCTGACAGAAGACCTCCCAACATTCAGCCTCACCCCTCTTGAATATATCAGTAATGTAAGTACTACCACAATTATAACTGAAAACTAATGGAGGCCCATGCTATTTATTTGCCTGACACCTTTTTAGTGCAAAGCCTTATACATGCACAATTTGAATTTGATGTAATTTATAAAGATTCTATCAAGGAGAGCTAGGATTCCACAGACAAGTTGCTAGCTTCGCAATGTATCTAAGGGTCATTGGGGCCACATTATGACCACTAAATGGGAAGCTTTCATAAATGAGATCTTGTAAAGTTACATGCATCGAGGTCAGGTTATGAAAAGACCTTCCCACTAGCCTCCAAAATGTGATCTCAACTATTATCAAACTGTATCCTAAATATATAAAAGGTAAAAGAAAAGTCATATAGGGTGGACTTTTTCAATCGGACCCTAAATCAAAACCACTGTTGAAGCTTAAGACTTACCTGCAGCCACTCCCATGTTGTCTATTGTGCTCCCAAATAATGGTGAAAATGCCAAATGTAAACTCTTTATAGTCTTAAAGCTGATCCCCAGGGCATTGCATAACCACTAGTAAAGCAGAAGCATGATGTTCTCTTACCATATAGCTTTTTGTGATTTTAGATTGGCCAGTACCTCATGTCTCTGCCCCTGCATTTGGAGCCTTTTGTAACCCCAGATGACTCCACATTGGAACTAGCACTGCATGCTGGGAAGCTGCCCTTTCCACCTGAGCAAGGTGAGTTAAAGAAAAAGTATAACCCTACACAGCTTTTTTTTTTTTTTTTAAGACATGCAAGGTGCATTTGGGGAGCCCTTCACTAAACCGGATCACCACCATATAGAAGTCTATAGGGCATTGTGTCCATGGTGTAATTTAAACTCCAGGGCTGGCCACATGCTACCCATCCACCTGCTTGTTGCCCATCGCCCGCGGTAACATGGTTGCCGGCACCCGGATACAAAGTGAAGGCTGATGTGGTTTCCGATCCCCTTGGTTATGATATTCTAGCATCACTTCAATATACTATAAGGGTGGTGTCAGAATGGCGACCTTTTGCCTGTTAGTATGCAGACTTTCATACTACCTACCCATAATAAATAACTCATAGCTTGGATCGGACTACCCTACTATGCCTGTAAAGCAGCTGCCCATATGCTATGCCATCTGTCAAACACAAGATGTGTTGGCCTACAGTAGCTGCAGAAACCTGCCCTGTTCATAAATGGGCATCTGGAGTTTAGTGAGTGATGCTGGAGGCAGAGGTCCAGGTAGGTTTGGGAGTCAGAGGAGAATGGCGAGTCTTATTTATACTTAGATCTGACATGAATGAGCTGTTATTAAACCTGGATCATTGTGTGTTGCAGGAGAACAGGCCCCAGAACTAGACAACATGGCTGATTATTGGCTGGGGTCTCTGGCTAGAGCCACAATGCAGACTTACTGTGACGTGATCCTACAAATCCCCACCCTCACACCGCACTCTAGCAAACAGCTGGCAACAGATATAGGTAAGATGTTATGACCCTATAATGATTATTATAGGGTCCGATATTCATATCAGACAAGTTGCATAACCCCCGGTAAGGAAGTCTCATTTTGCACAATAAAAGGCAAAAGGGCCATCAAGTAATCCTGAGAGTGAGACATCACTTACTATGTAAGCTAAAGTAACAATGCTACTGAAGCCTCTTTGCTAGTCACACGCCAAATAGAAATGGTTGTGTTGATATCCAAGAAATGCCCTTGAGCAAGACTTAAAGTTTAAGGACCCACTGTGGGTTAATGTTTAAAAATATAAATACATACCAGAGTCCATTGCGCAAAATTTAGATTTAGAGTAATGTGTTGCTTACCTGTATATCACCCCCTTCTTCCCCTGGCATCTCCTGTGCACCGATAGATAACTTTGAATACCTGGCAAGCCAATAAGAACAGCAATAGATATAGATTGCAACATGCACATACCAATAACTGGTTACACCCTCACATGACCAGCAAGCCTTCCCTCCTCCCTATTTATTTTGCATTGAAGGAAAATGGGTGGAGCATTGACTTTCAGATCTGCATATTAATACTATAGTTTAGCATTGGTCTGTCCAGGTTGAAGCCTAACTTTTCAATTGACCTTCTGTTTTGTACTTGAGCACAGGAGCAGAAAACTATAAATGATGGTGAAAGCACAGAATATGTCGTTATTTTGCCAGCGACTTCTTGTTTGGTCACAAATAGGATTGGTCCTAAGCCTTTCTCAGTCTGTCATTCAAGAAAATAATTTGTGCTGAGGTTTAGCTTTAAAGCATTGCACCAAGTTAAACTTCATTGACAGGTATACTGTATATGTTGCAGGATATCTTGTTCTCCAGCCTTGACTCAGTACAGACAGTTTTCCTAAGTCTGTGACAATCATATCTTAGGTCACGGTTTGGTTACTTCAGACAGGAAATAAGGTCAAATCTCTCAATAGGGTCTCTAACTAAGAGTAAGGAAAGTCCACAGCACTGCTTTAGGTAATGACCACCCTAAAGATTTGTGCCCAAACTTTGGCCACCTCAGATAGGAAGTAAAGTCATCCAGTGGGGTCACAAATGCCAAATAGACTGAATTGACTCCAGTTCGCATTCACTTTAAAAAGCTATGGAGTTCGGTTTAAACAGGCTGACCTGATACTGTTTTTTAGCATAGTTCTATCGGATGTGTAATGCCAAAAATACACATAAGTCCTGATCAGTGTTCCTCTACTCACGAACACATTTCAAATACAGGAACATCTGAAAGTATTGGCCATCTTCATATTTCTTGTATAAAGAATACAGGAAGTGCTTCAATTGGGATGCAGCAACTGCAAAATAAATGTATTGACTTTCCCCCAAAGTGTCAGCATGACTGTTGATCTGGATGAGACTGCATCCAATCCCATGGATTCATTCAGCCACCCTCCAGCTGTTCATGTGATTTATGATGTTTCTCTCTATGCACTTGAAAGCAAATCACTGGGTGTTCCATCAAGGCGTTGTCAGTAAGTTACAGCAGGAGGATTACAAACCACATTTTCCAGCTAACAGAATTGTTTAGAAACTTTCGGAAGGTCTTAAAACAACATTTGAGACAACATCACTAGTGTTAGTTTGCCTTTTAGGATTTGACTACTTATTGATTTTTAAAGTTTATAGACTGTCATATTGGATCCGTTGCTATATATTTTTACAAAGCTTGGCTTTAATTGCAGGTAAATGTTTTTGTTTTGTATTTTTATCCGTGCTAACCAAGGTTTTAATTGTCGTGCTAAACTTCTGTGTCTTCTGTAGATTATCTGATCAATGTGATGGATGCCCTGGGTTTACAGCCCACTCACACTTTGCAAAACATTGTGACCTTGCTGAAGACCAAGCCTGAACAATACAGACAAGCTGCAAAGGCCTTACCCAGGAAAATCTCCTCCTCCATTGCAGCCATGAGAAACATTGAGTACTGACTGAACCATTCCCTTCCATAGTACTGTACATTGCCTTGGGTAACCCAAATATACAATATTCCTAAATTGGATTTTCCAAAAGACTGTCTGTTTCTTAGCCTACTTTTGAAGGTTGAAGAACCTTTGTGTTTAGTCTCTGTCTCAACTAATTTAAAATACTGTAACATTTTCTGCCAATAAAGTTTATTTTGTTTTTTAAACCTCAAATCTTACAAACAAATATTGAAGCGATGGCAGCATGTGTGGTCCCTATTGTAAACCCATGTGAACAAGTATTGTGGATACTTATGTGGTTTTGACCAGGGTTCTCCAGCTTAGGGGTTGGTGTTTTGTTGATCTTGTGTGGTTCTCTCCTCTCACTACACACTTCCTTCTTCGCCACTATTGCAGCAGGTCTATAAATTGGTCAGGGCTGACGGGAGTCAAATACATTTCTAGAAGGTCCTGGTAGCACTGTTATATCGCTGCTTACAGTAACTGGCTTTGACAGCATGACTGTTGGAAGCAGGGCCTTAGAGGAAAATGGTTTGTCTGGACTGGGAAAGTATGTCAGGACTAAATTCTGGTTCAGCTTTTTGAAGGGGTAAGTCTCAGTGCTGTCTATACTTTTCAGAACCCTGGTGAAAATGAAAATGTAAATGATCAAAACTTTCTTCAGCTTTTAGGTCTGTAGTTGGTGCTTGCAGCAAGCCCACAGCCTTCTTTGAGCTGTGAACGTAGCTGCTTTTTTCCATATAGTCTAAAGATGAGCTATTTTAGTGACCTTTTAACTTGGTTTGACTCCCTTCAAGGTGATGTTTTGTTTTCCTCTGTGATTTTGGCATTTCACCTCAGTCAATAGCAACTTTTTCCCTGCATGAGGAAAGCATCTACATCTTTTAAATGTTAAAGAGGTCCTGAGGAGTAATACTACACACTACATACCCTGGGGCATATAACAGCTTTGTGGTTCCCTTGTAGGGGTCTGGCGGCCTTCCACCCAGCAGTTAGATTAAGTCATAGTCAAGATCAATGTGTGTAAATCTTCTCTACCTTTGCGTCATAGTGTTTTCAAAATGAGCCTTTTCTTATTGCATGGCACGGCCTGCTCCAGTATTCATAACAGTTGGGTTATTCCGCCACAAGGTGGCGCAGTGTACTGTAGAAGAGCTGTGGCATCTCCCTGCCCCCTATAAAAATGGGATTACCCATTGGGTTCCCAGTGTTTCCTCTGCAGTGAAACTGCAAAGATAGAAGATGGCTCTCTCTCTGTGCGCAGGTGAGCGGGGCAACCAAGCCTGCGGCCCTGCAAGTCTATTTCCACCCGTTTCTGGACCCTCTCTGCCTCCCAGCCTTGGCTGACAGATCGGGTGAGGGTAGAAGAGCACTAGGGTCAAGTGCTCCAGGAGCGCTGCTCCAAGCCGCAGACCCTGTTCCACAAAGGGTAGCCGGCCATAAGCTTTATGGTGAGCCTACTAGGGATGCAGAGTTCCTGTCCTGGCTTCTGAGGGGGTGAGTGTTTTTGGGGACTGTGTCCCCTTCTTTTCCTTTAGGGGTAATTGTGCCTGTGTTAATCACCATATGGAGACTTCTGGGGATAACGTGCTTGGAGGTCCTTCGGGGCAATCCCAGCTGTGTACCGTATGTGGGGTATCCCCTGTGAGTGACAGTGTCAGGGTGTGCGTGCCATGCGCCCAAAGTGTCCTTGCGCTCCAGTCTGGGCTGCCCGCTTCACTCCCCAGCTCTGCGCCCCCCTCGGCATTGCCTACCCCCCCGCGCCTGCATTTAACCCCCAGTGAGGGGGATACTAGCAGGGGGTCAGAGTCTGATCTGGTTCTTCGTGCGGCCAGCATTGAAAGGCAGCTTGCTAGGCCTGTTCCACGTAAGGCCTCTGGCACCTGGCTCCCACACCTGCCTGGGTTACAGAAGAGCATGAGGAAATTGATCTTTTTGATGACCATTACTCCCTAGAGGAGGGGGAGCCTTTCCCGGCTCTGATTCCTCTGGGGACCAGCAGGTGGGCTGCGACAGTGATCCTGGGTCTGAGGATTCCTGGTTCCCTGAGGACACTGCTAATCTGTTGTCTCACATTTTTGAAATCTTGCACATTCTCCCCCCTGAGGCGGCTAAGAGAAAACAGGGTGAGCTTTTTCGTCCTGTTAAGCAGCGTCTGGAGTTCCCTGAGCAGAGTCATTTCACTAATTTGGTGCTCAAGGAGTGGGAACATCCTAGCAGATTGCCCGCGGGGCCCAAAGGGTTGGATAAGAAATACCCCTTTCCTGCTGACCTGGTTAAGCGATGCTCGGGTCCCCCCGAGGTGGACACTCCCATTCTAGGGCTGTCCAACACCTCAGTCATGCCTTCCCCTGACACTACTAGACTGTGGGACAGCGCGGACCGGCGTATGGATCAACTGGCCTGCCATGCTTTTACATTTGTGGGGGCTGGGTTGCCTCCGGCCTGTGCCTCTGCCATAACAGCTATTGCTCTTAAGAGACAGATCGGTCGTCTCCTTGATGGCGCTACAGCGGGTAGGGAGGAGCATAGGGCCCTCTTGCTTTGCTCTGAATTTGTTGCCTTTATCCTTACTGCCATGGATGATGTGGTGCGGCTGAGTGGTAGGGCCTCTGCCCTTTTGGTGGCTATGCGCCGCTCTGTTTGGTTGCGTCAGTGGGCAGCTGACGCTGCTGCTAAGAAGGCTCTCACTGGGCTCCCCTTTGTGGGGCTGCGACTCTTTGGTGAGCGTCTGGATGTCTTAGACAAGGATGGTAGGCTGCCTCAACGGAGGAGGCAGCCGCGGCCTTTTCGGGGGTCCTCCTCTTCCCTCCCCTCCTTTCGTGCTCCCAGAGGAGGTTGTGGGTCCCTCTTCTCGGGTACCCGCAGGCAGATCCCGTGGTCGACCCAGCCTCTACTGGGGTCCCAAGCCCAAACCTTCTCCAAGCCCCCTCAGGCATGAGGAGGCGCCCTCACCCATCCGGGTGGGGGTACGGCTTTGGCTCTTTGCTCACGTCTGGAGGCTACGTGTCTCAGCCTGGTGGATTCAGGAGGTGGTGTCCTCCGGTTACAAGATAGAGTTTGCAGTCTGGCCGCCCCCAAGATTCATCAGATCCCGGATGTCTCAAAACCCTCTGTCAGCTCAGGGTTTGCGCCTTGCGGTCCAACGCCTGTTGGAGTCAGGAGTTATTTGCCTGGTGCTTGCCCAGGAATGGGGTCGAGGTTTCTACTCCAATCTGTTCACGGTCCCCAAAAAGGACGGGTCCCTGAGGCCCATCCTGGATTTGAAGGGTCTCAACAAGTTTGTCAGGTTCAAGCATTTTCGCATGGATTCTCTACGCTCGGCGGTCAGTACCCTGCGCCCGTGCGACTTCATGACCTCAGTGGACATCAAGGATGCCTACCTTCACGTGCCAATTTTTCCAGGTCATCAGAGATTTCTCAGGTTCGCTCTAGAGGATCAGCATTACCAGTTTGTAGCCTTTCCATTCGGTATCTTCTCGGCCCCTCGGGTGTTCACCAGGGTGTCGGCGGGTGTGATGGCTCTGCTGCGGAATTCGCATCCTTCCTTACCTGGACGACATTCTGATTGTGTCTCAATCTCTTCATCAGGCCAAGAAGGATACTCAGGTGGTGACCTCCACTCTCGACTCCTTCGGCTGGGTGATCAACTATCCCAAGTCTTCACTGTCTCCGTCTTCGGTGAGGTCCTTTTTGGGCATGACTCGATACCTCTCAGGTCAAGGTCTTCCTGCCTTGGCAGAAAGTGGAGGGCCTGCAGAAGCAGGCACTCTGCTCTCGTGTCCCCATCCCTCCATCCGACAGGGGATGCAGTTAGGGGGTCTGATGGTATCCTGCTTCGAGGCGGTCCCCTTTGCTAAGTTTCACGAGGCCTCTTCAGTTGCAGATAGGGACCCTTTGTCCCTGGATAAGGAATTTGCTCTGTCCCCCCGGCCAGACAGTCCCTCTCATGGTGGCTGGACTCAGGGAACCTTCTAGTGGGCAGGACCTTTCTGCCTCCGTGCTGGGAGACTGTCACCACAGATGCCAGTCTGACTGGTTGGGGGGGCTTTTTGGAAGTCTCTGAAGTTCCAGGGTCGGTGGGGCCCCCAGGAGGCCCATGCTCCCATCAATGTCCTGGAATTGAGGGCGATCAGGTTGGTTCTGTCTCAGCTGACCACACACCTTCGGGGTCGGCTGTTCAGATCAGCTCGGACAACCAGACGGCGGTTGCCTATATCAATCATCAGGGAGGGACTCAGAGCAAGCGAGCCCTCAAGGAAGTGTCCCTGATACTGTCTTGGGCGGAAGAGAATGTCCCCTGCATCTCGGCGGTTTACATTCCGGGGGTGGAGAACCTGGAGGCAGACTCCCTGAGCAGGGGGATGTCTCGGCTGGGGGAATGGTCCCTCAGCAACAAGGTTTTTTCACTTCCTGTGTCTCCGCTGGGGTCAGCCGGATGTGGATCTGTTTGCATCCCGTCACAATCACAAGCTTCCCAGGTTTGTCTCCCTGTCTCAGGACCCTCTGGCCTTCGCCGCGGATGCGCTAGCAATGCCTTGGACGGAGTTTCCCTCCATTCCCTCTGCTGGGCAGGGTGCTGCGCAAGATAGCCCAGGAGGGGGCACCAGCCATTCTGGTGGCCCCCTGTTGGCCAAGGAGGGTGTGGTTCGCAGACTTCGTGCAGTTGGCAGTAGATCAGTATGCCCTGCCCAAGGATCCAGATCTGCTCACTCAGGGACAGCTGTGCCATCCCAATTTACAAACGCTGGCTTTAACGGCTTGGCTGCTGAAACTTCCATCTTGATGGATAAGGGTTTGCCAGCCTCTGTTTTTTTTTTTATTTTATTTTTTTTTTTATACCATGATTACGGCTAGGAAGAAATCCTCATCTTTTATCTACTACTGGATCTGGCATGCTTACATTGCCTGGTGTGAGTCCAAGTCCTTTCCTTGTTGGGTGTTCTCCATCCCCAGGATTCTGGAACTTTTGCAACATGGTTTGGATTCGGGCCTTCAACTCAGTACCCTCAAGGGACATTTGTCAGACTTGGCAATTTTTTTCAAAAGATCCTTTGCCAATCACAGGTTGGTTAAGACTTTTTTCCAGGGAGTTACTCACGTGCGTCCGTCACGTAAGCCTGTGCTGCCAGTTTGGGACCTGAATCTGGTGTCTGCTCTGCAGGGTCCTCCCTTTGAGCCTATACGACTCTTAAGGTGGCCTTTTTGGTGGCCATTACTTCTGTCAGGCGAGTTTCTGAGCTGGCGGCGCTTTCCATCAAACCTCCTAATTTTCAGAGGCATCAGGATAAGGTGGTGTTTCGGCTTAAGCCGGATTTCTTGCCTAAGGTTGTGTTTGCTTTTCATTTCAATGAGGACATTGTTCTTCCTTCCTTTTGCCCTAACCCTGCTAATTCCAAGGAGCGGACCCTTCACTCTTTGGATGTTGTCAGGGCTCTGAAGTTTTATTTGGTTGACTACTTTCAGGAAGTCTGATGCTCTTTTTGTTCTTCCTGCTGGACCTAGGAAGGGTTTGCCTCCGGCTAAATTCACTATCAGCAAGTGGATCTGTCAGGCGGTGGAACAGGCCTATTGTGCTAAAGGGAAGGAACCTCCTTTTAGGATTACTGCTCATTCTACTCATGCTATTGGTGCGTCTTGGGCCTTTCAGCACCAAGCTTCTGTTGAACAAGTTTGTAAGGCCGCAACTTGGTCTTCTGTTCATACTTTTTGCAAGTTTTACAAGGTTGATGTTAAGGCCTCAGCGGATGCTGCTTTTGGCCGCAAGGTACTTCAGGCGGTAGTGACTTGAACTGCCGACCGTTACTCATTGGGGATCCCACCCTACTTTTGGAAACTGCTTTTGGATGTCCCAACTGGTATGAATACTGAAGCAGACCGTGCCATGCAATAAGAAAAAGACAATTCTGTGAGTACTCACCTGTAGAATTGTTTTTGTTCTTGCATGGCACGGCCTGCTTCACCCCACCCTTGTTATCATTTTCTTGGTTGCCTCTTTATGGTGATTGTTCCAAGTTAATTGGGGTTTTTACCTTTTTAAATTTTTTACCTTTATTCTCTCCCGGCTTCTTGTCTCACTGCTTGTCTAGGCTGGGAACTCTATGGTTAATCCCGTTTTTATAGGGGGCCGGGAGATGCCACAGCTCTTCTGCAGTACACTGCGCCACCTTGTGGAGGAATAACATAACTGTTATGAATACTGAAGCAGGGCGTGCCATGCAAGAACAAAAACAATTCTACAGGTGAGTACTCACAGAATTGTCTTTTCTCTACCAGGCTTAAATATGTTTGCAAAAGACTTACCTGGTCCTTCATGCGAAGCTTTTTGATGGACTGGATCTGGATCGGTTTAGGATCTGCAGATGTTTTAGCTCTAAGGTTTTACTGACAGCAGTTTGGGTTCCTGTTCAGTTGTCTTCAAATATGTTCCTTAGTGGTTGCAGCCTTGGTAAACAACAGGTTGATAGTTTTGCTTTTGAACCCAACTCTACCTTTCTACGTATCATTTTAAAAAATCCATTTCACGATTTCTTAAGGGGAGCACAGTTTTATCTGAGCTGTTTTGCCTGGGCTTCTGTGTTCTGGAAGTTAGTGGTGATACCATTTTTGATGTCAGCCACATTTTTGCTTAGTATAAGTTATAATATAATAGGCATCTAAAATCTTTAATGTTATGCAGTTATACCTGCTTTAAAGGGTTAAATAAACTCCTTAGCTGGGAGGAGCCAAGAACCAGAGCAGAAAACCGAGGATTAACAAAATATTCCACACACGGGCCGAAAAGCTTCCTCTGACTTATTTTTATATATTTACCAGGGAGAGCGACACTACACAGATTCATGGTTCGCTAAAGTTAAATGTTAACCATATATTGTCACAGTAGCAATAGCCTGGGTTTAACTAGGCAAACACTGTGACAGGAGATTCACTAATAAAGACACAGTTAACCATAGTGTCTGTCTTTATAGGCTTGTCATACCTTCCACTAAAACCAACAGGTGGAAGGATGAATGAGCTCTAGGCAATGTGTTGCATCAACAGGGCAAAGAGCTGGGAGAGCAGAACCAACACACGAGAGAACAACCCTCATGGCTTTAAGGGTTTCTCTTGTCTAAGTCTAACATGAAATCTTTCTTTCCTTACCTCTGACACAGCTGATCCATCTCATTGTGCTGCTGATCTCTTTTCCTTTTTCTACAGTAACCCCCCACCAGCTTTACTGTCCAACATAAGCACCTGTTGCTAAACCAATGATAGACTAAACTCCAACTCCTGAAACACACCATTCACAGTGTGCGCAGCTGCTTTGTCACCCTCTGTTTTCTTACATCTCTCTTTCTCTTTGCTGCAAACCGACCACACATTACAATAACTGAATGTAACAACCCAAATCTGTGATTCACAGACATCATCAAGAAAACTGGAAGGTATTGCTTAGGACATGATATAAAAAAATATCAACTACACCCTTCTGTGAGGTAAGACAATAATGATTATTACATTTAATCTTGAGAGGTTATTCAAAGATTTTATGCATTGTATAAATGTCTGCTGGATCATAAAAATTCCAACCTATTTTCTAGCTGCTCTTAATAAGACTAAGACATTCTATATCGTCTGAAGAACACTTAGCTATACACACAAGAAAAACAACAACAATAAAATGCAACACTAGCCAGTAACTGTGTCAGAAATAGGGCCTTTATCCTGTCTTTAACCCAATTTGGAAGATTCAGCCTCTGGTTAGGTCACTAGAGGCTCTGCGCCATCTGATGTGAACCCTGACCTGCTTTGGGCAAAGTGAAAGGGGTAAATAGAAATGGCCAGTAGCTCAATTATGTAACAGTAAGGATAGGAGGTTGCATGGAGCGTGATAATAGGAGGGGTGCTTTGGCAAATAGAGGTGGCAACAGTGTCTTGAAGCAAGGTGGTGACATTGATTGTAAAACACCACAATTGTGTCTAGCATTGGTGGAAGTTGATGAGTTGAGTATTGGGAACATGGCTCTGATTTGAAAATATGGGGCCCTTATATTCGGAGAGGTAAAGCACTCAGCATGTGTATTGGTGGCATGTGGGGATTGTTACATACGAATGTGGTAACGGGGTGGGATGGTGGAAGAACACACAACTGTAAAATATCACTCAAAGGGATTTTGTGGAGAAAGTGGGTAACCTGATTGTTGTAAAATAACTTTTTATTATGCTATTCAAAATTAAATTGTCGAAATTCGTTGTGGTCTACTACCAGCTTTCAATCGTCTAAGTGGCCCACACTCTTCAAAAGGTGTGTGATGACTACCAACAAATATGGGGTTCCTGTCCCAATTACACTCTTTTGCACCTTGTGACACCCACGGCCTTTAGTCACTGTAGTGAGGCGGTATTTAACTACGATAGAGCACAGTCAGTATAGACCTTGGTACACAAGAGCTCAGTTGTGATGCTCTTCACACCAAGTAACCCTAATTCAGCTGACCTAAAGTGAATGTACAGTCTGTATTCTAAGTGTGCCATACACTCCACTTCGGTCTTCATGACATCTGGGTAATCTCCAGTAGAGGGTGAACTTCTGCAGAGATGAATATGCAAAAAAAGAAAGCCCCTCCCGGTCCATATATACCTGGGACCTCCCACCAATTCCCCAGTTCCTTCTCTGCAGGGAAGGCGACAAGACAGAAGATGAAGACTTCTTTACTTACAGGTAAGCCGGGCTCATGCCCGGCCTTCTATTATCCCTATTACTGCCAGGACCCTTCTAAATTGCCCTATATTGAGCCTCCCAGCTTAGGCTGAGGGTCCTGGTGAAGGTAGGAGCACCCTATGGGTGCAGCAGGAGCACTGCTCCACCGTGAGACCTCACTATGGGGTAGGCGGTTACCCAGTTTTCTTGGTGATCCTGGTGTGGGATGCCCCGTCCCTCTAGGCTTTTCGCTGGCTTCTGGCAGGGATCCCCCCCTTCGGGTCCCTTATTCCCCTCCAGGGGGGGGGGGGGGGGTTGCCTGGCCTGTCCTGGCCGATATTTCGTTTTCCCCAGCTTGTGTCCCTGTGTGCTGAGTGTTTTTACTGTGTTTGTGTGAATTTCAGACTGCCTTTACTGGCATACCAGGGACTAGTGGCAGCCCGGGGGAGCTTCTCCCCCTCAGGCTGCGTTCGGGAAGGGGCCGGGCTCTCGCCGCAGCCGCGTTAGCCCCGCCCCCTTCTTTGGCGCGATTGCTGTGCTTGTTTCTAGGGGTCCGCGCTGCTGAGAGGGGGGCGTGGCCTCGGCCTCCCCCTGCTCTTCCTCCTCATGCATGAGGCTTCGTGGGGGCCATCTTCTTGAGCAGGCCGCATAGCAGATCGGTGTGGTAAGGGCCCAATGGTTACTTCCTTAGCTTGTGTGTGTGGGGGCTCCTCTTTAGTGGGGGCCCCCACTGGTCTAGAGCATGTGTGTGTGTGTGTGTTAATTACACTGTCTGGCTGGGATATGGTTAATATATATACATGTATATACATATTCTGTGGCTGCAAGATCAAATGCTGTGGTCTTTTACAATGTAAGGTTATGGCCACTTTTACACAGCTCTGCACTTATGTTGCTTGTTTTGTGTGTTACAGGTTGCCCTGTATATGTGCATATTAAGGGGTCCCTCCAAAAATTCACCATATGGAGGCTCCGCAGGATACTGGGCTCGGGATCCCTCTGGGACAATCCGGGCCATGTGTGGGGTACGGGGTATCCCTTACGGGGGAGAATGTGCTGATCTGTATACCATGCGCACAAAAGGCCATAACGCGGCAGTCTGGTACCCAGCCTTCTGGGTCGGCTCCTCCCGCTTCATCGCCTTCCCCTCCCCACCTTACCCGTACCCCAAGTGACATTGGTACCAGTGGGGAGTCGCTTTCTGATGTTTGGGCTAGGTTGGCCAGCATCTAGAAAATTATTGCTAGCACGGTGGGCAAGAAGGCCCAGGCTAAAAAGAGACATTTGTCGTCGGCCCAACCATTGTGGGATGTTGACGACGAGTCCGTTGATTTGTCAGATTATTCCCCGTTAGAGGAGGGGGAATTGTATCAGGATACAGAGGCTGACTATGTTCAGTCTGGGAATTCCAATGTCGGGCAGGCGCTGGGGGATGCCGTAGATACGGCCACTGTTTTGTCACATTTATTGGAGGTGTTGGATATTGAGCCGCCTGAAGAAGGGGGAATTTTTTGGGGCCTGCAAGCCGCCTCTGGAATTCCCTACCCAGGGTCATTTTGATGCGCTGATCCTTAGAGAAAGAAATATCCTTTTCCGCTGGAGGCGGTTAAGCGCTGGTCTTCTCCTCCCGAGGTTGACGCGCCTGTTTTAGGTTTGACCAAGTCTTCTGTGCTGAACACCCCTGACGCCACTTCTTTTAAGGGTGGCGAGGATAAGCGCCTTGATCAGATGGCGTGCCACGCATTTGCCAGCGTGGGCTCGGCCCTGCGGCCGGTTAGTGCATCTTCCCTGGTGTCGCTTGCTACCAGGTCTCTTATCAGGGACTGGCTGGATAACAGCTCAGTTTGATCCAGCTGACGCTGAGTTCGCTATCCTTAAGAAATGCGAATTGTTTGTGGATTTTGTCATGGCTGCGATGGAAGATTCTATTGTCTTGTGTAGTAGGACTTCAGCCTTACTGGTGGCTATGCGCAGATTGGTCTGGCTCCGCCAGTGGACAGCGGACGTTGGGGCCAAGAAGTCGCTTACAGCTCTTCCCTTCTTGGGTTCGCGGCTGTTTGGAGATAAATTGGATGATGTTGCTAAAGGAGGTAAGTTACCTCAGCGGAGGAAACAGCGCCGCCCCTTTTAGGGGGCGGGCTGGTTCACTCCTTCCTTTCGAGGGGCCAGAGCGACTAGGGTTTTGGCCTTCTCAGGTGTCAGGGGCTCGTCCTGGAACAGAGGCAGAGGTCGGGCACGTCCCGCGGCTGCCTGGGGTTCCAAGCCCAAGCCTGCCGTTAAACCGGCTCAGCAATGAAGGGGCGCCCTCACCCGCAAGGGTGAGGGGACAGCTGCGGCTCTTCTTCCAGGTCTGGGCTCGGGATGTCACAGACAATTGGATCTTGGAAGTGGTCTCCTCCGGGTACAAACTGGAGTTCGAGTGCTGGCCGCCCCCAAGATTCTTAAGGTCTCGGGTGCCCTCGGACCCTCTGGCTGCACAGGGGCTCCTGTTAGCAGTAAAAAACCTCCTGGACATGGGGGTTATATGCCCGGTGCCTCTGTCGGAGAGAGGCAGGGGTTTCTACTCCAACCTTTTCACGGTTCCCAAAAAGGAGGGTTCGGTGAGACCCATTCTAGATCTCAAGGTTCTCAACAGATTTATCAGAGCCAAAAAGTTCCGCATGGAGACTCTGCGCTCGGCTATCAATTCCCTTCGTCAAGGGGATTTTATGACATCAAGGATGCGTATCTGCATGTTCTGATTTTTCAGGCACATCAGAGATTCCTCCAGTTTGCGGTGGAGGATCAACATTATCAGTTTGTAGCTCTTCCCTTCGGTCTGACCTCGGCACCGAGGGTCTTCACCAAGGTTTTGGCGGGCATAATGGCTCTGCTCAGATCTCAGGGCATTCGCATTGTGCCTTATCTGGACGATCTGTTGATATCAGCTTCTTCCCTCCATCATGCGGAGCTGGACACCCACCAGGTGGTGTCGACCCTGGAAAGGTTCGGGTGGGTGATCAACCGCACCAAGTCGTCTCTCTCCCCGTCTTGTGTGATTTCATTTCTGGGCATGAATCTGGATACCATTCGGGCCAGAGTGTTTCTGCCCCAGTCCAAGGTGCAGGGGATTCAGGGCCTGATCCGCCTTCTTCTGGACAGTCCTTGTCCCTCTATCCGACAGGGGATGAAACTGGTGGGCTTGATGGTATCCTCCTTCGAGGTGGTGCCGTTTGCACAGTTTCACATGAGATCTCTTCAACTTCACCTATTGACGTATTGGGACAGGTGCCCTCAGTCATTGGATCAACCTTTCACAATGTCTCCCAGGGTTCGGCAGTCCTTTCGGTGGTGGCTGGACTCGAGCAATCTGGTGAAGGGCAGATCCTTTCTGATCCCTTGTTGGGAGACGGTTACCACGGATGCCAGCCTGTCGGGCTGGGGAGGTTATTGGAAGAGTCATCAGTTCAGCGGGGTGTGGGGTCCCCAGGAGGCTCACACCCCCATCAATGTCTTGGAGCTCAGAGCCGTTCGACTGGTTCTGGCTCGACTGACCCCACATTTACGGTGTCTTCCAGTTCAGGTTCGTTCGGACAACCGAACGGCAGTAGCTTACATAAATCACCAAGGAGGGACTCGCAGCAGGAGTGCCCTCAGGGAAGTCTCTCTGATCCTGCACTGGGCGGAGAGCAATTTTCCTTGCCTTTCGGCAGTCTACATTCCGGGAGTGGAAAACACGGAGGCGGATTCCCTGAACAGGGGATCCTCTCGCCACAGAGAGCGGTCTCTCAATTCCGAGGTTTTTCTGGATCTTTGCCACAAGTGGGGGACTCTGGGGGTGGATCTCTTTGCCTCAAGGCACAATCACAAACTTCCGGCCTTTGTGTCTCTTTCTCAGGATCCTCTGTTTCTGGCAGTGGATGCCTTGTCACTGGCTTGGAAGGAGTTGGGGTTTCTGTACCTGTTTCCACCCGTCTCCATGCTGAGCAAGGTAGTTCGCAAACTGGTTCTAGAAGGGGCACCAGCAATTCTGGTGGCTTCAAGGTGGCCAAGAAGGGTTTGGTACGCAGACGTCGTGGCCGTAGACCAGTACCGGCTTCCCTTGTTGCCGGACCTGCTATCTCAGGGTCATCTACTTTACCCCTATTTACAAACGCTGGCTTTGACGGCTTGGCTGCTGAAACCTTCATCTTTAAGGAGCGAGGTTTGTCTGAGGCTGTTGTTCAGACCCTGATTAGGGCTAGGAAGCCCATTTATTGGCATTTATTATAGGACTTGGAGGTCCTATATTGATTGGTGTGAGGCCAGGGCCTTGCCTTGCAGCCGGATTTCCTTCCTAAGGTGGTGTCTGCTTTCCACCTCAGTGAGGATATTGTTCTCCCTTCCTTGTGTCCTAAGCCTAACAATGACAAGGAGGGGGTTCTGCACAATTTGGACGTTGTTCGCTGTGTGAAGTACTATTTGGTGACTACTTCTTCCTTCCGCAGGACGGATGCTTTTTTCGTGGTGCCCTGCGGGCCCAGGAAAGGTTTGGCACCTGCTAAGTCTACTATTAGGAAATGGATTTGTCAGGCCATTGTTTGGGGCCTATTCTGCTAAGGGGAGGACTCCTCCTTTTAGGGTCACTGCGCACTCTACTCGTGCGGTCGGTGCGTCCTGGGCTTTTCAGCACCAGGCTTCTGTTGAACAAGTTTGTAAGGCTGCTACTTGGTCTTCCGTTCATACTTTTTACAAGGTTGATGTGCGGGCTTCAGCGGATGCTGTTCTTGGCCGCAAGGTTCTGCAAGCTGCAGTGGTTTGAGTTGGTACATTCTTTACTGTTTCTGGTTCCCACCCATGACGGACACTGCTATTGGATGTCCCAGATGTCATGAAGACCGAAGTGGAGTGTATGGCACACTTAGAATAATACCGTTTTGTGAGTACTCATCTTTAAAATGGCTATTATGAGTGTGCCATACACTTCAGTTCGCCCCACTCCTTTTTTTCAGGTATTCTCGGGCTTTTATATGGTGAACCATTGGTTTTGATTGTTACGGTTATATTTGGTTCTTCCTGGTCCCTTTACTGCTTTTATACTCTGGGGAATTGGTGGGAGGTCCCAGGTATATATGGACCGAGAGGGGCTTTCTTTTTTGCATATTCATCTCTGCAGAAGTTCGCCCTCTACTGGAGATTGCCCAGATGTCATGAAGACCGAAGTGGAGTGTATGGCACACTCATAATATCCGTTTTAAAGGTGAGTACTCAGAAAACGGTATTTTTTACCTTCCTCCCCTGGCACTGAGGCACACCTGTGATCCAACACTGTCACTGGCAACAGGTGCACAGAGATGTATCCCTGCTGGAATCGCCGGGAAAGCGACACTGGATCACAGGCAAGTGTATTAAGTTGTATGGTGTATTGTTTATTGGGCTTAAAAACGGGCTGGACTTTGACTTGAAGTGTCCCCCACATGCCTTCTGGAAGTCATGTGAATTTTAGTTACTTGCGTCTTTCTGTTTTTCACTTTTCTTTAGATATTTTACTGATATTCCAGCAATACTTGTGTAAAGCATTATTTCCTCAGTGTGCAAGTCAACCAGTTGACCTACACCCTCAAGGTTCTTTCTATACATATCCCGCTATGCAATGTGTGTATGTGTTGGGGTAGCATTGTTCTCATCTGGCCTCCAGACCATCTAAACTTCTGCCCTCTAGAGCCTCTTAGATCTACTGTCCTTTTTAAATGTGATGGTGCCACAATGTACTTTAGTGCAGTGCGTGCTGCAACCATTCAATGTTAAATCAGCTTGTTCTGTATAAAACACTTGTTTCCTTACTTCACTGGCAGCTTGGTATTTTAGGGTGCCCCACTGCCACTCAAAAGCCTAGTCCATACTGTGCTAGAATGTCCCCAACAGGGGTCATGCTAAAGATTCAAGCTTATTTTTGGGTGTGAACTGAGCTCCAATTTTTCTTTTGCATGGCACGGCCTGCTTCCAGAAGTCCTTACGTATGGGTTATTCCGCCACAAGGTGGCGCAGTGTACTGCAGAAGAGTTGTGGCTCCTCCCAGTACCTTATAAAAACGGAATCACCATAGACTTATCCAGTGTTATCTCTGCAGTGATTCTGCGAAGATAGAAGATGGCTCTTTATATTGCTCAGGTGAGCGGGGCAACTAAGCCTGCTGCCCTGCATGGCTATTTCCACTCGTTTCCGGACCCTCTGTACCTCCCATCCCCGGCTGATGAATCGGGTGAGGGTAGAGGAGCACTAGGGTCAAGTGCTCAAGGAGCGCTGCTCCAAGCCGCAGACCCTGTACCACAAAGGGTAGCCGGCCATAGGCTTTATGGTGAGCCTACTAGGGATGTGGAGTTCCTGTCCTCGCTTCTGAGGGGGTGAGCTTCTGGCCTGGGCTCTCGCCGTTGCCTGCTCGCCGTCCTCTCCCCCTCCCAATCGTGTGTTCGGGGGAGGGGGGGCAGGTGGTAGCAGCGAGGGTGTTTTAGCTATTTTTTAAAAGGTTTTTTAACTGTTTTTTATCTGTTTTCACCGCCGTCGCCGCTTTGTACTACGCTCCGCGGCAGGCGGCGCTATAACTGTGAGGCGTTTTTTTTTTCTACTGTGTGATGACGCCGGCGCTGTCACGTGAGCGCCGTTTTCACGCTCTTTGGGGGGGCGGGGCCGGAGGATGACACGTATCGCGTCGTCCTCTCGCGGTCCGCCCCTCAAGGATCCTCTGCTGGCGCCATCTTGCTTCTGCTGCGCGTCTGTGGCCCTTCTTCATCCCGGAGCTGCGATGGTGATCTCTGCCTGTTGTCGCTTCCTCCTGTGGTCTGGCGGCTGGTGCCTTTGCCCTGCTTGGTCCGTGAGTCCCCTTCGGGGGTTTTTGGTTTCCTTGGGGCATGTGCTGCGGGATGTTTATGTGTCTTATGTCTTTCAGGCGGGCCAACTGTGGGTTGTGGTTTCTCCCGGTCCTTACCCCCCCTCATCTTCCCTTACTGGCTTCTGGGGGCATCCCTTAGGGGGGGCATCCTGGGTGGCTTTTATTAGCCCTTACCCAGTGCTGGCCTATTGTGGCTGTGTTAATCACCATATGGAGGTTTCTGGGGATAGCGTGCTTGGGGTTCCTTCGGGGCAGTCCCGGCTGTGTGCCATGTGCGGGGCATCCCCTCTGAGTAACAGTGCCGCGGTGTGTGTGCCGTGTGCCCAGGGTATTGTTGCAGCCCAGGCTGGGCTACCCGCTTTGCTTCCCAGCTATGCGCCCCCTTTGGCATCGCCTACCCACCCGCGCCCACATTTAGCCACCAGTGAGGAGGATACTAGCGGGGGGGGCACAATCTGATCTGACACTGCGTGTGGCCAGTATTGAAAGGCTTGCCAGGCCTGTTCCACGTAAGGCCTCTGGCAAGAAGCGGCACCTAGCTCCTGTGCCATCCCTCTTTCCTGAGGAGGATGAGGGACCTGATGTTTTTGTTGGCCTTTACCCCCTAGAGGAGGGGGAACTCTTCCAGGGCTCTGACTCCCCTGGGGACCAGCAGGAGGGTTACGGCAGTGACCCTGGGTCTGCGTCTGGGGAGGACTCATGGTTCCCTGAGGACACTGATAGCCTCTTGGCTCACATTTTTGAAATCTTGCACATTGTCCCCCCTGAGGTGGCTAAGAGGAAGCAGGGTGAGCTCTTTCATCCCGACAAACAGTGTCTGGAGTTCCCTGAGCAGAGCCATTTCACTAATATGGTGCTCAAGGAGTGGGAATGTCCTAGTAAATTGCCCACGGTGCCCAAAGGGTTGCATAAGAGGTATCCTTTTCCTGCCGACCTGGTCAAGCAATGGTCGTGTCCCCCTGAGGTGGACGCTCCCGTTCTAGGGCTGTCCAACACCTCGGTCATGCCTTCCCCTGACAATACTACACTGCGGGACAGCGAGGACCAGCGCATGGATCAGCTGGCCTGCCATGCTTTTACATGTGTGGGGGCTGGGCTGCGTCCGATTTGTGCTGCTGCCATTACAGCTATTGCCCTTAAAAAACAGCTCAAGCGTCTCCTTGATGGCGCTACGGCTGGTAGCAGAGGGGAGGATTATAGGTCCCTTTTGCTTTGCTCTGATTTTGTTGCCTTTGTCCTTACTGCTATGGATGATGTAGTACGGCTGTGTGGGTATGATGCGGTATGGCTGGTGGCTATGCGCCGCTCTGTTTGGCTGCGTCAGTGGGCGGCTGATGCTGCCGCTAAGAAGGCTCTCACTGGGCTCCCCTTTACGGGGCTGCGGCTCTTTGGTGAGCTTCTGGATGTTCTAGCCAAATGTCACGCTCAGGGTACTCCAATGTCACGCTCAGGTAACTCCAGCCCTCCAGCTAAGCCCTCAACCCCCAATCTCCGCAGCCAGCTTCACCTGTAGGACCCCCCGCTTGCCGGGACGCAGTACACGCCTGCCCGGGATCGGTTGCCCCCAGGACTTCAATGGCTCAAAGGATGGGAGCTTACTGGTTGGAGGTCTGAAGAACCAATAACGAAGAGCAGAATTAGAGCGAGTCCAATTGTTGGAGCAGGTTTCGCTAGGAAGTCCAAAGACAGGCCAGAGGTCAACACCGGGTAAGCAGAGATCGCGATGGTACAGTAGGATGAAGCAGCTCGAGATCAGGGTACGAAGCAGGGGTCGGCAACGGAGATCAGACGGAGAATGGTCGGTTCAGGCAGGGGTCAGCAACGGAGATCAGACAGAGAATGGTCGGTTCAGGCAGGGGTCGGCAACGGAGATCAGACAGAGAGTAATTCAAAAGACAAACTAGGTACAAGGCGCTATCACAGGCACTGAGTAAATGACGGAGTGAAGCTTTTATAGGAACCAGATATGATTGGGGATGGGGAAGTGAGTGCGTGATTGGTGCAACTCAGAACTCACACAACATTGGTCCAGATAACAGAAAAGGGTGTATAGCCCAAAACCCTCTTTTGGGCTCATAGGCCCCAACCCAGAACTAGGGGCGTTACCCCCCATACTTCGGGCTCATTGGCCCTTCAACTCACAGCGCGCCCGGCGGAGGGCATACAAATCACGTGCTCGCACGGGAGCTGGGGACGCGGAGGAGAGGGAGAAGGGCGGCAGTGCTCGGTGCCGCACGAGCTGCCGCTCTGCGCGGCTGCCGAACAGGGACTGCGCTGGAACGGTACCCAGGTAAGTGAGTTATGACACTACCCCCCCTTCACGAGGGGCCTCCGGACCCTTACCAGGTTTCCCTGGATTGTCACGATGGAATTTTTTAATAAGAATTTTAGCGTGCACATCTTTTGCTGCAACCCAACATCTCTCCTCTGGACCGTAGCCAACCCAGTCAATCAAATATTGCAACAAATTACGGATTTTACGCAAGTCTAGAATTTTGTTAACTTCATATTCCTGTTCATTATCAACAAGGATTGGTAATGGGGATGGAGGTGGTGTATTCTTAGCTGATTTTAGCAGGGACACATGAAAAGAGTTTGGGATTCTCATGGTTTGAGGAAGCTGGACCTTAAAGGTTACATTGCTCAACTTCTGAGTAATAGGGAAAGGGCCAATAAACTTGGGTCCCAACTTACTGGAAGGTTGCCAGAGAGAAATGTTTTTAGCAGAAACCCAAACGAGGTCCCCAACCTAAAGTACGGGTTCTCGAGACCTGCGGCGATCGGCAAATCTCTTGTATCTTAAAACAGTCTTTTTCAAAGTCTCATGGACGCGGGCACAGATGTTTTTCCGCTCTTAGAGCCACTCTTCCAGTGCTGGTAAATCGTAAGGTGACCCTGAGAGAGAAGAACCTCTGGGATTTTCCCCAAAATTGCAGAAAAATGGGGACACTTTGGTACTCTCACTCGGCGCATTATTGTAGGCAAATTCCGCAAAATCAATGAATTCTGACCACTGTTCTTGAGCGTCGGAAATGTAACACCGTAAGTACTGTTCAAGACTTTGATTGGTTCTTTCAGTCTGCCCATTGGTTTGAGGATGGTATGCAGACAACAAAGATATCTGAATCCCCAACGGCGAACAGAAGTTCTTCCAGAAACGCGAAGTAAATTGTACACCCCAATTGGAAATTATATTAGACGGTATGCCATGGATACGGAAAATAAATAGTCGCGAGAGCTCAGGAGCCGACGGGAGTTTAGGTAAAGGAATGAAATGTGCCATCTTACTAAAACGGTCGACGACCACCCAAACAACAGTGTTCCCATGTGATTGTGGCAAATCAACTATGAAGTCCATAGAGATATGAGTCCACGTTTCTTCAGGAATCTCTAATGGAACCAAACACCCACTAGGGGCCTTGTGTACTCCTTCGCGCACACACAGAACATGCATCGGTAAAGGTAGATATATCGCGCCGCATAGTAGGCCACCAAACATGGCGTCGGGCTAGAGTAAACGTTTTCCGATTTTCCAGGTGACAGGCAGTTTTCGCATCATGAAATTCGCGGATAACATCGGAACGCAGGTGCGGCGGAACAAACTGACACCCCAAAGGTACATCTACAGGAGATTCGTTCTGGAATGGCGCCAAAGTATTAGATAGATCAGGAAGTAATGCCCCCACTACGCAACCTAGAGGCAAGATTGGTTCACCCAAATTACTATCTTTACATTCCCCGAACATGCGGGACAGGGCGTCTGCCTTAATATTTTTAGCTCCCGGCTTAAATGTGATTAAGAAGTTGAACCACGAGAAAAATAATGCCCAACGCGCCTGGCGAGAGTTTAGTCTTTTTGCTGAACTGATGTATTCAAGGTTTTTGTGATTGGTATAGACCGTGAACAGATGCAGTGAACCCTCCAGCCAGTGACGCCATTCGTCAAAGGCCAGTTTTACTGCCAATAATTCTCTGTTACCCACATCGTAGTTCTGCTCCGCGGCGCTAAATTTCCGCGAGAAGTAGGTGCAAGGATGCAAAGCTCAGGATGACCAGAGTATTGTGATAAAACTGCCCCCACACCCAACTCAGAAGCATCTACTTCAATGATAAAAGGCTTGTTTACATCAGGGTGAACTAAAACAGGTGCCGAGGTAAAAGCCTGTTTCAAAGTCAGGAAGGCCTCGCTGACGGACGGTGACCAGTTTTCAGTAAAGGCGCCCTTACGGGTAAGGTTAGTAAGGGGTGCCACAACATGGGAAAAGCCCCTGATAAAGCGTCGATAGAAATTTGCAAAGCATAAGAAACGCTGTAATTCTTTCAATGTCTTGGGTTGAACCCAATCCCGCACTGCCGAAACCTTAACCGCATCCATCTCCAGACCCTGGTTAGAAATTACATACCCCAAGAAGGGAACAGTGGTGACCTCGAACATGCATTTAGAAATCTTGGCATACAAATTATTCTCTCTTAATTTTTGAAGAACCAATTTTACATGACGTCTATGCTCAGACAAAGAATTAGAAAAAATGAGGATATTGTCTAAGTAAATGACCACGAATCTACCCAAATAATCTCGAAAAACATCATTTACGAAGTCTTGAAAGACAGCTGGAGCGTTACAAAGGGCATGACCAGATACTCATAATGGCCATCCTTTACGTTAAATGCCGTCTTCCACTCATCCCCTTGCCGAATACAAATCAAGTTGTAGGCCCCTTTTAAATCTAATTTGGAAAAGATCCGAGCGCCAACAACTTGATTAAATAAATCCCCAATCAAAGGTAAGGGATACCGTTTTTTTATAGTGATTTTGTTCAAGGCCCTGTAGTCTATACAAGGTCTCAAACCGCCATCCTTTTTTTCCACAAAAAAGAACCCAGCCCCCACAGGCAATGTTGAGGGGCGAATAAACCCCTTACTCAAATTTTCAGAGATGTAATCCCTCATTGCTTGCTCCTCTGGCCGGTTAAGGTTGTACATTTTCCCTCTAGGAGGAATAGTCCCAGGGAGCAAGTCAATAGGGCAGTCATAGGCCCTATGTGGGGGAAGAGTGTCAGCTAAACGTTCGGAAAAAACGTCAGCCCAATCAGCGTATGGCTGAGGTAACCCTTGGGGTAACATCTGAAAACTTCTGAGGGCAGTGGAAAAACAATGACGCATACAGAAGTTACTCCATTTCACTAATTCCCCAGCCTGCCAGTCTAAAATGGGGTTGTGGAGTTTCAACCAAGGGTATCCCAAAACCACCGGAGTTTCGGGGCAATCAAAGATGAAGAATTCAATTAACTCAGAATGGGAGGACCCAACGACTAGTTTAGGAGGTGGGGTCTTAGTATTGACCGGACCCCCTGAATGGCCTTCCCATTAATGGCCAGGACCTGCAGAGATTTCCCAAGGGGTATCAATGGAATTCCCAAGATGGAGATCATGCTTCTATCCAGGAAGTTGCCCGCAGCACCACTATCAATAAAAGCGGAAACTGACTGTTTGGAAGAGCCCCAGGAAAGGTCTACAGGGATTAACATTTTATTCAAGCGAGAGTAGCAAACAGACCCACCTAGATCAGCACTCTCCCCCTGATCTAGGCGTGAAAGTTTCCCGCCGAGTTCCCCTTGTTAGGACAGGATCTAGCAAAATGTCCCGGGTTCCCACAATATAAACATAACCCCATGGAGCGTCTTCGCTGCTTCTCATCCTGGGAAAGGCGAGTTCTCCCAACTTGCATGGGTTCCTCCTGGGAGGAGGAAGGTGTATTTTCCCTAAGGGAAGACTGTGGGTTAGGGTTTTGGAAGGGCTTGAAAGACGTGGGAGCCCTAGCTCCCTCCCTAAGGCGTCGGTCAATCTTAATGGTGACCTGCATCAGTTGGTCTAGATCCGACGGTGGAGGGAAATTCACAAGCGCATCTTTGATGCTCTCAGAAAGGCCCATTCGGTATTGGCTACACAAGGCAGGGTCATTCCACCTGGACTCTACCGCCTAACGGCGGAACTCAGCGCTATAATCTTCCGCTGTATTCCGCCCTTGCTTCAGGGCCCGAAGCCTGTTTTCGGCTGTAGACTGTTGGTCCGGGTCAGCATATAATACGCCCATAGTAACAGAATGCAGGGCGGCATCATTGGGAGGCAAACTAAATGCCCAAGACTGAGGGTCTCCTTGTAACAGAGAGCTTACCAAACCCACCCGCTGGGTCTCGGTGCCCGAAGATACGGGCCCCAACTTGAAATAAAGTTCGCAAGAATTCTTGAAATTGGTGAACTTGGCATGGTCTCCATAAAATGTCTCCGGTAGCGGGACCTTCGGCTCTGACACATGAGGTGGTAGAGAAGATGCTGGAATCTGTCTGGTTTCTTGAGTGGCCACTCTTTGAGCTAACTGATTAATAGCTGTGGCCATGGCCTGCACTTTCTGTACCAGGTCATCCATGGTTTGGCCTGTGATAATGTCACGCTCAGGGTACTCCAATGTCACGCTCAGGTAACTCCAGCCCTCCAGGTAAGCCCTCAAACCCCAATCTGCACAGTCAGCTTCACCTGTAGGAGCCCCCGCTTGCCAGAATGCAGTACATGCCTGCCTGGAATCGGTTGCCCCCAGGACTTCAATGGCTTAAAGGATGGGAGCTTACTGTTTGGAGGTCTGAAGAACCAATAACGAAGAGCGGAATTAGAGCGAGGTTTCGCTAGGAATCCAAAGACAGCCAGAAGTCAACACCGGGTAAGCAGAGATCGCGATGGTACAGTAGGATGAAGCAGCTCGAGGTCGGGGTACGAAGCAGGGGTCAGCAACGGAGATCAGGCAGAGAATGGTCGGTTCAGGCAGGGGTCGGCAATGGAGATCAGACAGAGAATGGTCGGTTCAGGCAGGGGTCGGCAACGGAGATCAGACAGAGAATGGTCGGTTCAGGCAGGGGTCGGCAACGGAGATCAGACAGAGAGTAATTCAAAAGACAAACTAGGTACAAGGCGCTATCACAGGCACTGAGTAAATGATGGGGTGAAGCTTTTATAGGAACCAGATATGATTGGGGATGGGGAAGTGAGTGCGTGATTGGTGCAACTCAGAACTCACACAACATTGGTCCAGATAACAGAAAAGGGTGTATAGCCCAAAACCCTCTTTTGGGCTCATAGGCCCCAACCCAGAACTAGGGGCGTTACCCCCCATACTTCAGGCTCATTGGCCCTTTAACTGAGCCTCCGGCGGGCGCGCTGTGAGCAGCCTGGCCGCCCCTAAGATTCATCAGATCCCGGATGTCTCAAACCCCTCTGTCATCTCAGGGTTTGCGCCTTGTGGTCCAACATCTGTTGGAGTCAGGAGTCATTTGCCTGGTGCCTTCCCAGGAACGGGGTTGAGGGTTCTACTCCAATCTGTTCACGGTCCCCAAAATGGATGGGTCCCTGAGACCCATCCAGGTTCAAGCACTTTCGCATGGAGACTCTACGCTCGGCGGTCAGTACCCTGCGCCCAGGCGACTTCATGACCTCAATGGACATCAAGAATGCCTACCTTCACGTGCCAATCTTTCCAGGTCATCAGAGATTTCTCAGGTTCACTCTGGAGGATCAGCATTACCAGTTTGTGAATATTTATAAGGCACAGAGCAAAGGAAAAAAAACAATGTTCTTTCAATCGGTGAACTCAATTCTCAGAGATATCCCGCGGTGCATGCACATCAAACAGTCTCTCTTGACACACGTGCCCACCACCTCTTAGATCTGCGCTTACCAGATGTATCTAATCAGAAGGCCTTAAAATGATTTCCACTGGTATAGGACAGCCACGTTGCTTTTTATCCTTCAATCGTGTATTGAGAATCACTCACAAACATCCCATGTAGGTCCCATGCATGAATTAAAAGAGAGAGCACAAAGAATCTAGTGCAACTCCGTCATCAAATGTATAGTGAATATTTAATAAATGAAATGCACTCACAAACTCCCAAATGGTGAAATCGCATATAAAATGTAATATTCTGGGGAGTCCTTTCTTCCCACCATGGCTGTTAGTGGAATAAACAAGTTCCATGTTCAGGATAACCCAGTTTAAAAGTCCATTACTTTGAAGCCGCCGTCTCCTGCCAGACGCGTTTCGTTGCTGCGTCGCAACTTTTTCAAAGGCTGGGTGGCGCCGTTAGTAGAGATATATTTCTGGTATTATCTGGTATTATCCAAAAGGGAGCCCAGGAGGTGCATGTAATTAACAACCATGCTCGTTGTCAGGGGCGGGTCAGACGGACCTACGCTAAACGCGTCACTCCAGCAAAGAGAGACTTCCGGCCGCATCCGCCGGCTTCTTCGTCCTAAATTGGCTATCTCCGTGGAATCAGCGGAGGCCATTAAAGCCTTCAGTAGAACTCGTTACAGTTCGTCAATTTCCGGAGGCTGCCCATCTCGGCAGCTTCCGTGAATGTCTCAGTATGCCGTATTAGAGACAAGATTATGTCCCCATATTTACACTTTAATAAACTCCATAAAATATATTGTAATTCTGAATAAATTAATAACCTGATAAAAATGGGATATAAAAACACTATCAGACATTATAAAAATGTCAATAAAAACAGATTACTAAAGATTATACCAAGACTTTAAAAGTGTCTATAAACAAGGAGTGTGACCTAATTAAAGGATGCAAAAAAGTTTTTTAAAAGGTTTCAAAGTGGGCAATACAAGGAGAGCTTGCATTGGAACAGGATAGAATGAACTGCCCCATACACATACAATCAATCACAATTTCTATATGGAACAATGTATAAATTTAAATGCCAGAAATGTAATATTCAAATGAAATCAAATAGTTAGAAATACACAATATCATATTAAATAAATGTGCCATAAAATAAATGAATAAAAATACACAAATTTTAAAACCAATTGAAAGGTAACTAGGCATTATCAATGAAACTATTTAAATCAAAATCAATGTTCAATCCAAACGGAGTAAGGGTATTGAGTTCAAAGATCCATTTGCTCTCACGTTTGGAAATCTCACGGGTTAGGTTTGATCCTCGCCAGTGCCTTTCAACATGATCGATCCCTATAAATGACATATATTTGGGATCACTTGCATGAGCAAGTTTAAAATGAGCGGACAGTGGGTTTCTAGCCACCTCTTTATATTATATAGCTGCTCTCTTGCTCGCACCCGGAGCTCCCTTGTGTTTCCCCCCCACATAAAATAATTAGCGTGGACACCATATTAGGTAAACTACGTACTGTGTATGGCATGATATGAAACTATCAATTTTATATGTTTTTCATACTGGTTATAACAAAATCTTTTTTAGGTTTTGTGACTGGTAGACACATTTTACATCCCATACAGGTGCCACATTTATAAAATTCCTTCATAGGGGTTGTGGTTAAAGATACTTTTTGGGGGGGGGTCAACATAACTGCAAGTTAAGAGATCTCTTAGATTTGGGGCCTTCCTAAATTTCACTCGCGGGTTTTCAGGTAAAATAGGGCCTAGAATTGTATCGTCTTTCAATATATGCCAGTGTTTCTGGAGAAGTTTTTTTAACCTCCTTATTCTGCATATTGTAGTCAGTGATGAATGACAGATTTTGTGTGGAATCTTGTCATTTTGCCCCTTTATGTACTAATAAGGAAGCTCTATCTCTTTCTCTTAACTATTTTTGCTGTTCCTTAATAGTTTGAGAATCATACCCCTTCTCTATAAATCTGTGCGCTAGAACCGCTGACTGGGTATCAAAAGTCTCCAAATGGGTGAAATTCCTCTGAAGGCGCATGAATTGCCCCTTCGGTATAGCACCCAACCATCCAGGGTGGTGACAACTGTTAGAAGGGACGTACCCATTTCGGTCCGTGGGTTTGAAGAAAGTGGATACAATCAAATTGGTCCCTGCTTTATTTATGGTTAGATCCAAAAAATTGATTGAACTAGGACTACTCTCCATTGTGAAAGTTAGATTAAAGGAATTATTATTCACCTCCATAAAAAAAAGGCTTCCAGCTCTAATTTAGTGCCCCTCCATACGCATAGAACATCATCAATGTAGCGTTTCCATGTCGCCAAGTATGGCCTGTCAATCTGGTCTATAAACTGGCTTTCCCACCAGCCTACGTACAGATTAGCCATGCTGGGGGCAAATTTTGCCCCATGGCAACTCCTGTAATCTGTAAGTAAAAATTATCCGCGAACCAGAAGTAATTATATTCTAGTGCGAAGGTGAGGCACTGTACGATAAAATCAATTTGCTCCACTGGTAAAGTGGAATCTGCAGTCAAAAAGTCTAACCGCTAAGATCCATTTGTCGTGAGGGATTACTGTGTATAGCGATGAGACATCTGCCGTCCCAAGAAAAGTGGATCCTGCCCAATCGCTATTTTCACAGAGATTTATCACCTGTGTTGAATCTTTAAGGTAAGATGGAAGTTTAGTGACCAGGCCTTGGAGATAGGAATCAATGAACTCACCAAAACTGCAGGTCAGTGATCCTACCCTACTTACAATGGGACGTCCCAGGGGTTTTTCTAATCCCTTGTGTCCTTTTGGCAACTGGTATATCGTCGGGATTTTGGGCGTCCTTGGAGTGAGGTAGTCAAACTCCTTTTGAGTTAAAAGGCCCTTTGTAAATCCCTCTTGTAATAAAGTTGTTAGGGACATTTTATATTCTAAAGTGGGATCTTCATTAAGGAGTTTATATGTATCTCGATCAGCAAGAAGTCAATTTAGTTCTTCTAAGTAGTCCACTTTATTTAAAATGACTAACACTCCCCCCTTATCTGCTGGCTTAATGACCACATCATGTTTTTTCTCTAAAGATTTAAAGCCTTCAAGCAGATTGACGGTCCAGCGCTTCTTTTTAAAAGATAGGTGTTTGAGATCGCTGGTCATTGTGGTTTTGAATGCTTCCAAATGTGGATTAGGCAAATTGGGGGGGGTTAAATAATGATTTATTACGTAAATTAGTATGTTGTATAGAATTCCCATTGTTTGTTTCCGTCTTAGATACTATTTTGTTATCAGACTCCTTTGCCAAGAAGAACTTTTTTATTGAAAGTTTCCTCATGTATTTTTGCAAATCAATGTATGTAGCAAAAGGATCCAGATTCTTAGGGGGAGCACCACCCTGGATGGTTGGGTGCTATACCAAAGGGGTAATTCATGCGCCTTCGGAGGAATTGCACCCATTTGGAGACTTTTGATACCAAGTCAGCGGTTCTAGCGAACAGATTTATAGAGAAGGGGTATGATTCTCAAACTATTAAGGAACAGCAAAAATTGGTAAGAGAAAGAGAGCATCCTTATTAGTACATAAAGGGGCAAAACGACAAGATTCCACCCAATATCTGTCATTCATCACTGACTACAATATGCAGCATAAGGAGGTTAAAAAACTTCTCCAGAAACACTGGCATATAAGATGATACAATTCTAGGCCCTATTTTACCTGAAAACCCGCAAGTGATTTATAGGAAAGCCCCAAATCTAAGAGATCTCTTAACTTGCAGTTATGTTACCCCCCCAAAAAAGTATCTTTAACCACAACCCCTATGAAGGGACCTGTATGGGATGTAAAACGTGTCTACCAGTCACGAAACCTAAAAAGGATTTTGTTATAACCAGTATGAATAAAACATATAAAACTGATAGTTTCATATCATGCCATACACAGTACGTAGTTTACCTAACATGGTGTCCATGCCAATTATTTTATGTGGTGCGAACCACAAGGGAGCTCCGGGTGCGAATAAGAGAGCACCTATATAATATAAAGAGGTGGCTAAAAACACATAGCCTGTCCGCTCATTTTAAACTTGCTCATGCAAGTGATCCCAAATATATGTCATTTATAGGGATCGATCATGTTGAAAGGCACTGGCGAGGATCAAACCTAACCCGTGAGATTTCCAAACGTGAGAGCAAATGGATCTTTGAACTCAATACCCTTACTTCGTTTGGATTGAACATTGATTTTGATTTAAATTGTTTTATTGATAATGTCTAGTTACCTTTCAATTGGTTTTAAAATGTGTATTTTTATTCATTTATTCTATGGCACATTTATTTAATATGATATTGTGTATTTCTAACTATTTTCATTTGAATATTACATTTCTGGTATTTAAATGTATACATTGTTCCATATAGAAATTGTGATTGATTGTATGGGGCAATGCGAGCTCTCCTTGTATTGCCCACTTTGAAACCTTTTAAAAAACTTTTTTGCATCCTTTAATTAGGTCACACTCCTTGTTTATAGACACTTTTAAAGTCTTGGTATAATCTTTAGTAATCTGTTTTTATTGACATTTTTATAATGTCTGATAGTATTCTTATATCCCATTTTTATCAGGTTATTAATTTATTCAGAATTACAATATATTTTATGGGAGTTTATTAAAGTGTAAATATGGGGACATAATCTTGTCTCTAATACGGCATATTAAGACATTCACGGAAGCTGCCGAGATGGGCAGCCTCCGGAAATTGACGAACTGTAACAAGTTTTACTGAGGGCTTTAACAGCCTCCGCTGAATCAGCTGATTCCACGGAGATAGCCAGTTTAGGACGAAGAAGCCGGCGGATGCGGCCGGAAGTCTCTCTTTACAGGAGTGACGCGTTTAGCGTAGGTCCGTCTGACCCGCCCCTGACAACGAGCATGGTTGTTAATTACATGCACCTCCTGGGCTCCCTATTGGATAATACCAGATGGGGGAGGGCCCCTTTTTAGGTTATAAATATATCTCTACTAATGGCGCCGCCCAGCCTTTGAAAAAGTTGCGACGCAGCAACGAAACGCGTTAGGCAGGAGACGGCGGCTTCAAAGTAATGGACTTTTAAACTGGGTTATCCTGAACACGGAACTTGTTTATTCCACTAACGGCCGTGGTGGAACAAGGGAAGAAAGGACTCCCCAGAATTTTACATTTTATATGCGATTTCACCATTTGGGAATTTGTGAGTGCATTTTATTTATTAAATATTCTTTATACATTTGTTGACGGAGTTGCACTAGATTCTTTGTGCTCTCTCTTTTAATTCATGCATGGGACCTACATGGGATGTTTGTGAGTGATTCTCAATACATGATTGAAGGATAAATAGCAACGCGGCTGTCCTATACCAGTGGAAATCATTTTAAGGCCTTCTGATTAGATACATCTGGTAAGCGCAGATCTAAAAGGAGGTGGGCACGTGTGTCAAGAGAGACTGTTTGATGTGCATGCACCGCGTGATATCTCTTTGAGAATTGAGTTCACCGATTGAAAGAACATTGTGTTTTTTTTTTTTTTGCTCTGTGCCTTATAAATATTTATTATTGTGGGACTTTATTTGGATGGAAAGTCTGGCACGTTGAAGCAATTATTTCAAGAATTGTGATTTTATTGGCTTATTTGAAAGACTGTAGCGCTGTGTTTTACCAATATTTACATTACCAGTTTGTGGCTTTACCGTTCGGTATCACCTCATCGCCTTGGGTGTTCACCAAGGTGTTGGCGGGAGTGATGGCTCTGCTGCGGAATCAGGGCATTCGCATCCTCCCTTACCTGGACATTCTGATTCTGATTGCGGCTCAGTCTTTTCATCAGGCCGAGAAGGATACTCTGGTGGAGACCTCCACTCTCGAGTCCTTTGGTTGGGTGATCAACTATCCCAAGTCTTCACTGTCTCCATCTTTGGTGAGGTCCTTTCTGGGCATGACTCTGGATACCTCTCAGGTCAAGGTATTCCTGCCTCAGCAGAAAGTGGAGGGCCTGCAGAAGCAGGCACGGACTCTGCTCTTGTGTCCCCATCCTTCCATCCGGCAAGGGATGCAGTTAGTGGGTCTGATGGTGTCCTGCTTCGAGGCGGTCCCCTTTGCTCAGTTTCACATGAGACCTCTTCAGTTGCACCTCTTGTCAGTTTGGGATCGGGAGCCTGTGTCCCTGGATCAGGAGTTTGCTCTGTCCCCCCTGGCCAGGCAGTCCCTCTCGTGGTGGCTGGACTCAGGGAATCTTCTAGTGGGCAGGACCTTTCTGCCTTCGTGCTGGGAGACTGTCACCACAGATGCCAGTCTGACCAGTTGGGGGGGCTTTTGGAAGTCTCTGAAGTTCCAGGGTCGGTGGGGCCCCCAGGAGCCCATGCTCCCATCAATGTCCTGGAATTGACGGTGATCAGTTTGGTTCTTTCTCAGCTGACCATGCACCTTCGGGGTCGGGGTGTTCAGACCCGCTCGGACAACCAGACGGCGGTTGCCTACATCAATCATCAGGGAGGGACTCGGAGCAAGCGAGCCCTCAAGGAAGTGTCCCTGATACTGTCTTGGGCGGAAGAGAATGTCCCTTGCATATCGGCGGTTTACATTCCGGGGGTGGAGAACCAGGAGGCAGGCTCCCTGAGCAGGGGGACGTCTCGGCTGGGGGAATGGTCCCTCAGCAACAAGATTTTTCACTCCCTGTGTCACCGCTGGGGTCAGCCGGATGTGGACCTGTTTGCGTCCCACCACAATCAGAAGCTTCCCAGGTTTGTCTCCCTGTCACAGGACCCTCTGGCCTTCGCCACGGATGCGCTAGCAATGCCTTGGATGGTGTTTCGGCTCCTCTATGTGTTCCCTCCGTTCCCTCTGCTGGGCAGGGTGCTGCGCAAGATAGCCCAGGAGGGGGTACCAGCCATCCTGGTGGCCCCCTGTTGGCCAAGGAGGGTGTGGTTCGCAGACTTCGTGCAGTTGGCAGTAGATCAGCATGCCCTGCCCAAGGATCCAGATCTGCTCACTCAGGGACAACTGTGTCATCCCAATTTACAAACGCTGGCTTTAACGGCTTGGCTGCTGAAACCTCCATCCTGATGGATAAGGATTTGCCGGCTTCTGTTGTTGATAGCATGATTAGGGCTAGAAAGAAGTCCTCGTCCTTTATCTACTACAGGGTCTGGCATGCTTACATTGCCTGGTGTGAGTCCAAGTCTCTTCCTTGTCGGGTGTTTCTATCCCCAGGATTCTGGAATTTTTGCAACATGGTTTGGATTCGGGCCTTCCACTTAGTACCCTTAAGGGACAGGTGTCGGCTCTGGCAATTTTTTTCCAAAGATCCTTTGCCAATCACCCTTTGGTTAAGACTTTTTTCCAGGGAGGTACCCATGTGCGTCTGCCACGTAAGCCTATGCTACCGGTTTGGGACCTGAATCTGCTCTGCAGGGTCCTCCCTATCCATGGGGCTGCTTTGTCCATTCTGACTCTTAAGGTAGCCTTTTTGGTGGCCATTACTTCGGTCAGGCGAGTTTCTGAGCTGGCGGCGCTTTCCATCAAACCTTATTTTGAGTGGCATCAGGATAAGGTGGTGTTTCGGATTAAGCCGGATTTCTTGCCTAAGGTTGTATCTGCTTTTCATCTCAATCAGAACATTGTTTTGCCTTCTTTGTGTCCTAACCCTGCTAACTCCAAGGAGCGGACCCTTCACTCTTTGGATCTTGTCAGGGCTCTGAAGTTTTTTTTGGTTGCTACTGAGTCTTTCAGGAAATCTGACGCTCTTTTTGTTCTTCCTGCTGGACCTAGGAAGGGTTTGCCTCCGGCTAAATCCACTATCAGCAAGTGGGTCTGTCAGGCGGTGGAGCAGGCCTATTCTGCCTCCTTTTAGGGTTACTGCTCATTCCACTCGTGCTATTGGTGCGTCTTGGGCCTTTCAGCACCACGCTTTTGTTGAACAAGTTTGTAAGGCCGCAACTTGGTCTTCTGTTCATACTTTTTCCAAGTTTTACAAGGTTGATGTTAAGGCCTCAGCTGATGCTGCTTTTGGCCGCAAGGTACTTCAGGCGGTAGTGGTTTGAACTGCCGGTTGTTACTCTTTGGGAATCCCACCCTACCTTACGGACACTGCTGTTGGACGTCCCATACGTAAGGACTTCTGGAAGCAGGCCGTGCCATGCAATAGGAAAAAGACAATTCTGTGAGTACTCACCTGTTGAATTGCTTTTACTATGCATGGCATGGCCTGCTTCAACCCACCCTTGTTATCGTTATTCTTGGTTGCCTCTTTATGGTGATTGTTCCAAGTTAGTTGGGGTTTGTTACCTTTTTTACCCTTATTATCTCCCGGTTTCTTGAATAACTGCTTGTCAACACTGGATAAGTCTATGGTGATTCCGTTTTTATACGGTACCGGGAGGAGCCATAACTCTGCAGTACACTGTGCCACCTTGTGGCGGAATAACCCATAAGTAAGGACTTCTGGAAGCAGGCCGTTCCATGCATAGTAAAAGCAATTCTACAGGTGAGTACTCACAGAATTGTCTTTTTTCTCCCAAAAATCACTTGTATCACTTGTATCTGCGATAGACAAACCGTATTTTTCGCTCCATAAGACACACATTTTCCCCTAAAAGTGTGGGGGCTACCGGTGAATCTTATGAAGTGAATGTGTGTGTGTATTTGTGAGTAGGGAGTGTGATGAAGGGTCGGCAGGCAGGAAGCACTTTCACCTGCCTGTCCCCAGGTCCTTCAATGCCCGGAGCTCGCCACCCACACTCACATACAAACATTTAAAAGTCCATATCTTGCAGTGCTTCTGCGCCGATGTTCTTGCTACTGGATCGCTGCTATACAGCCGGCCTACATGAATAGACACGGGCCCTGAATAGGCCACATCTGCCCACCGGACGAGGGGATTTGGCAGCAAGATCAGCGGTGCTGGAGCGCTGTAAGATATGGCCTATTACGTGTTTTTATATGTGTGTGTGGGGAGCTCCAGGCATCAGAGAAACTTCAGGTTGGCAGGGAGCAAGTGTAAGTGTTTCTGCCTGACAACCTGTCCTCCATTGCACTCCTACACACACGCTATTGGGGAGGGTTCTGCCACACTGACTGTTATAGGGGATTGGGGGGTATGATTCTGCATGCTACATATTATGTAAATAAGGTATTTTGCCACACTGCCTGTTATTGGAGGGGGGTTTCAGCCACACTGCCTGTTTTTGGGGGGGTTCTACCGTACTGCATTTTATGGGGTGATTGGGGGGGATTCTGCACACTGCCTGTTATAGGCGGAATGGAGGCTTCGGCAACACACTGCCTATTATCTGGCTCCTGGGGGGTGCACACTACCTGCTGCTATTGGTTTCTGGGAGGGGGTATTTTAGCACACCATTCGTTCAGAATATTTTTTTTCCCCTCTAAATCCTATGTGCGTCTTATGGGACAATTATTCCAATGAGGTAAGGATAATCTCTTGAAAGTTTAGAAACAGCAGCAACATATGGGGTATGCTAAAGAATTTGCCATTCTTTAAAAATGTAATGACAACAGATTACAAGCTTGCACCATAGAGAAAATAACACAAATAACACAAATATTTGGTGTCTTTTAGTGCTTAATATTTTATTTTCTTAAGAAAATCATTTTTGTAGCTTTGTATTTTTCAATACATTTTAGGTTACACTTGTAATGCTTTCATTTTCTCCCTTATTAGAAGAAGGAACAGTATGCTACAACAGTGGTACCTTCTAGCGTCTCCTAACATGTAACCAAAGTAAGTAGGTCACATGCCTTGTAGCAAGAAGGAATCATGTTTTCCTTAAAATAATCTATCAGACACCACATGTTGGTACATTCCTGAATTCCGCTGAGTACCCTCTCACATACACATACCTCAGGTTGAGAAGCAGTGTCCTAGAATGACAGTATCACATAGAAAGCAATTTCCCAATCTTATTTGCTCGGATTACTTCTATGGTTACCATTGTTTTCTATGGGAGCTGCCAGAACTGCACCTGGGTAAAAGAGGCGAGCAGACTGGAGCTGGCCAATGTGTAGCCATGGATGTAAGATGTGATAGTCTATTTCAAGTCCAAGGTTACAGACGGGGAAACCTTGAGTGACTCCTGACTTGGTGCTTCTGTCTGCTGGTATGCCTGAACATGGCTGGCACAGCTTTAGTGAATCAGCCCTTTAAAAACAAACTAATGAAAGTCCTGCACTTAAAAAAAAGTCACTCTACCTTATAGCTCATCAATAAAAAATGTTTTGATTTTATTAGCTATTTTTTTAGCTTTATGTTGATGTTGCAGCTAGTAATACCCCTAGCGACCTATTTAAATGAAAGCTCTCAATAAAATCCCCATATCTAGCTTAATGTGCACTAATTCAATCTTAGAATATTTTATTCTCTACATATTTTCTCATGTGCAACAATCTAGGCCGCACGTGTAGCAGAGAGCTATAAACCCTGGTGGGGCTACTAGGTTGAGCAATATACTCTGGTGGGGCTACTAGGGTGAGCAATAACCCCTGGTGGGGCTACTAGGGTGAGCAATAAAGCTAAGGAATGAAATGACATTGTATTACTAGTACAGAATCATCTTTGATCAGCTAAAATATTTTATATTTTTCAAACCCATAATAAAAAATACACCACACACGTTTGAACGGTTATGTGAAAATACAATTCTGTGATTACTCACCTGTAGAATTGTTTTTACGGTGTACAGCACGTCTTGCTTCATTTCTTATTCTTGACATGTGGGTAATCCACCTCCAGGTGGCACAGTCGACTGCAGGAAGACTTGTGGCCCCTTCCGGCCATATAAGGCCGGAATTACCCAGAAGACCCCAGTGTTTGAAAGCAGTATGCCAGAAGCCGGGAGGCAAGAACCATGTTAATAAATAACATAGCCCGTATAGATAAAAACTCTCTCAACAAAATCAACATAACAAGGCAAAAGAGAACAACGATAACAAGGGTGGGATGAAGCAAGACGTGCTGTACACCGTAAAAACAATTCTACAGGTGAGTAATCACAGAATTGTATTTTTCCAGGTGTACAGCACGTCTTGCTTAATTTCTTATTCTTGACATGTGGGACATCCAACAGCAGTGTCCAAAAAATAAGGGTGGGATCCCCAGAGAGCAACGGCAGGCAGTTCAAACCACTACCGCCTGAAGCACCTTGCGGCCAAAAACGGCGTCAGCCGAGGCCCTCACATCAACTTTGTAAAACTTAGAAAAAGTATGAACTGAAGGCGAAGTAGCGGCCTTACAAACTTGTTCAACAGAAGCCTGGTGCTGGAAAGCCCAAGAGGCACCAATAGCCCTAGTGGAGTGAGCTGTAACACGGAAAGGGGGTTTCTTCCCCTTGGCAGAGTATGCTTGCACCACCGCCTGTCTAATCCACTTACTGATAGTGGATTTGGCTGGAGGCAAACCCTTCCTAGGTCTGGAAGAAAGGACAAAAAGAGAATCAGACTTCCGAAATGACTCAGTAGCGACCAAATAATACTTGAGTGCCCTGACCACATACAGAGAATGAAGGTTCCTTTCCTTGGAATTAGCAGGGGCAAGACAATAGGAAGGTAAGACAATGTCCTCATTGAGATGAAAGGCAGATACAACCTTGGGCAAGAATTCCGGCTTAAGACGGAATACCACCTTATCCTGATGCCGCTCAAAATAAAGAGATTTCATTGAAAGCGCCGCCAGCTCAGAAACGTGACGCACCGAAGTGATAGCAACCAAAAAGACCACTTTAATAGTCAAAATAGACCAAGCAGCATCACATAGGGGCTTGAAAGGTGCACTCTGTAGAGCAGAAAGCACGAAGTTCAAATCCCACATCGGTAGCAGAGGCTTACGCGGTGGATGTACATGAGTGACTCCCTGGAAGAAAGTTTTAACAAGTCTGTGATTAGCAAAAGATCTTTGGAAAAAAATTGCCAAGGCAGAAACCTGTCCTTTGAGGGTACTCAGTTTTAGACCCGACTCCAGACCATGTTGTAAAAATTCCATAATCCTAGAAATGGAGAATGTGCGACAAGGAAAAGACTTAGACTCACACCAGGCAATATAAGCATGCCAAATCCTGTAGTAAATCATAGAAGAGGATTTCTTCCTAGCCTGGATCATGGTGCTGACCACCGAGGATGTCAAACCCTTATCAGTTAGGATTAAGGTTTCAGCAGCCAAGCCGTCAAAGTTAGCATTTGTAAATTGGGATGGCAAAGTTGACCTTGAGTGAGGAGCTCTGGAAGGTCGGGCATGACGAACTGATCCACCGCCATTTGAACGACGTCCGCGAACCATAGCCTCCTCGGCCAACAAGGGGCCACCAGGATGATCGGTACCCCTTCCTGTGCTATCTTTAGCAGCACACGACCCAGAAGAGGAAAGGGAGGAAAGGCATAGAGAGGACGAAACTCTGTCCAAAGAATTGTTAGCGCGTCCGTGGCGAAAGCTAGAGGATCCCTTGACAGGGAGACGAATCTTGGAAGCTTGCGATTGTGACGGGATGCAAACAAATCCACGTCCGGCTGACCCCAACAGCGACACAGGGCCTGAAAGATCTTGTCATCGAGAGATCACTCCCCCAGACGGGCAGATCCTCTGCTCAGAGCATCTGCCTCCTGGTTCTCTACCCCTGGGATGTAGATCGCCGAGATGCAGGGAACATTCTTCTCTGCCCATTACAAGATCAGGGACACCTCCTTGATGGCTCGTTTGCTCCGAGTCCTGCCCTGGTGATTGATGTAGGCGACAACCATTTGGTTGTCCAAACATACCTGGACCACACAATCCCGAAGATGTGAAGTCAACTGAGAAAGTACCAACCTGATCGCTCTTCGCTCCAGGAGGTTGATGGGTGGGTGAGCCTCCTGAGGACCCCACTGTCCCTGGAACTTCTGTGCTTGCCAAACTCCTCCACAACCGGTCAGACTGGCGTCCGTAGTGACAATCTCCCATCGCGGCAGCAGAAAGGACCTGCCCATAAGAAGATTTCTTGGGTCCAACCACCATGAGAGAGACTGTCTGGCCAGAGGGGACAGAGTGACCTCTGCTCCAAGGACTCCTGCCTCCGATCCCAGACGGTCAGGAGATTTAATTGAAGAGGTCTCATGTGGAACTGAGCGAAGGGCACCGCCTCGAAACAAGATACCATGAGGCCCACCAACTGCATCCCCAGGCGAATGGAGGGATGAGGGCACGATAACAGGGCCCGCGCCTGTGTCTGAAGACCCTTCACCTTCTGTGGAGGAAGAAAAACCTTGACCTGGAAGGTATCCAATGTCATTCCCAGGAAGGATCTTACCGAAGAGGGAGAGAGTGAAGACTTGGGGTAATTGATCACCCAACCGAAAGACTCGAAGATGGAAACTACCACCTGAGTATCCCTCTCGGCCTGATGAAAGGATGGCGCAGCAATCAACAGGTCATCCAAGTAAGGTAGAATGCGAATGCCCTGGCTCCTCAGCAGAGCTATTACACCAGCCAGCACCTTGGTGAACACCCGGGGAGCTGAGGTGATTCCGAACGGCAAGGCCACAAACTGATAGTGTTGATCTCCCAGAGCGAACCGTAGGAACCTCTGGTGACCCAGGAAGACAGGAACATGCAGATAGGCGTCCTTGATGTCCACTGTTGTCATGAAGTCGCCTGGCCAAAGAAAATTGACTGCCGACCGTAGGGTCTTCATGCGGAAATGTTTGAACCTGACAAATCTGTTGAGACCCTTTAGATCCAGGATGGGTCGCAGGGAGCCATCCTTCTTGGGCACCGTGAACAGATTGGAGTAAAATCCCCGACCCTGTTCTATTAGAGGTACAGGGCAAACCACTCCCAAGGACAGAAGATGCTGTACCGCCAACCTCAGACCCTGCGCCATCATGGGATCTTGAGAAATCCGGGACCGAATGAATCGTGGGGGGCGGCCAAGCTATCAGCTCTATTTTGTACCCAGAGGACACCACTTCCTGAATAAACCGGTCCGATACACGATGTCTCCAGACGTGAAAACAAAAAGGCGAAGCCATCCCCCCACCCAGACGGGTGAGGGCGTACCCTCATGCCTGAGGGGCCTTGGTGGAAGGCTTAGGTATGGATTCCCAGGTGAGTCCGGGACGACCTCGGGCTCTACTTCGCCCCCATGAGTCTACGGCCACCAGAGAAGGCAGAACCTCATCCTTCTCCTCGTGAGGGGCGAAAGGAAAAAGAAGAACCCCGAAAAGGCCGAACCGTCTTCCGACGCTGAGGAAGTCTTCCGACCTTAGCCAGAAGGTCCAAACGTTCCCCAAAAAGTCGGAGTCCCAGGAAGGTAATACCTGTGAGAGCTTTTTTGGCGGCAGCGTCCGCTGCCCATTGACGCAACCAGATGGAACGACGCAGAGCGACCAGAGCAGCCGAAGCTCTACCACCAAAACGGACTGCGTCACCCATAGCCGATATAACAAAGGCAAGGAAGTCCGTACAGGCTAAAAGCTCCTTATACTCCTCCACTCTCTTGTGAGATCTGGCGCTGTCAATGAGACGCCTCACCTTCTTTTTAATGGCCATGGAGATAATGGCCGCAGCACAAATAGGGCGCAGACCAGTGCCCACGGAGGTGAAGGCATGACAGGCTAGTTGATCCATGCGTCTGTCAACAAGATCACCCAAGGATGAGGTCTCAGGGGATGGCATAACCGAGGTAATGGAAAGTCCCAGGACAGGAGCATCGACTTCCGGGGGATGGGACCAGAGACAAACCGAATCCTCCGAAAAAGGATACTGTCTGTCCATCCCTCTAGGCACCGATGGCAACCTATTAGGTTTCTCCCATTCCTTTAATACCATTTTAGAGAAGTGGCCTTGTTCAGGAAAAACAAGACATCTGTCAGGCCGAAACAGATCCCCCTGTTTCTTCTTGACCGCCTTAGGAGGAACAGTGTGCAGGGTTTCAAGAACCGCAGACAACAGTTGCTCAGTATCATCAGGGGGCCACTGATCCTCATCGGATGAGGATCCGGGGCAACTATCAAGGTCTCCCCGACTGTCCTCGGAGAAGTCGGAACCCTGGAGCAACTCACCCTCCTCAGCGGAGTATCGGCCACCAAAGGCCTCATAATCCTCATCGTCATCAGCAAATATGGGACAAGCCGGTTCCAAATGCCGCTTCTTGCTCTTGGCCTTACCAACGGCCGAATTCGCAAACTAACACTCAATGCTAGCCAGGCGAAGCTCAAAATTACTACGAGAATCCCTACTGGCCTCCCCTTTGCTAGGGGCCAGAAGCAGACGCGGGGGAGTCGGCGAGGCCGGCGGAGCAATGGGACTGGGGTCAGTAACACTCGCCCCGTCCTGGTCCGAAATAACATTCTGGGCGCAGGGTACACAAACTGCGTTGCGACCACTCGGTGGACATTTACCACACACAAGACAAAGCTTAGTAAGTCCCTGAGGTATTCCAAGCCCGCTATTCCCAGAAGCCTCCATTATGGTGATTATGGTAAGAAAAGACGGGCACAAGGCACGAAGGAGGCTCAGAACCGTACAATAAATCCCCAATCTAACCCTCAGCACCTTAACCCACAAGCAGTAAGGGGTGGTGGAAGAGAGGGGGGGGGGAGTGAAATGGACCGTGAAGAACCACAAGTAAAATACAGGACCCTGAAAAACATAAAAGGTGGATAACAGGAGCATCCCACAGTACATGCACCACCATATAAAAACACCACAAGTAAATAACAGGTTAAAACAGTAATAATTATAATAATAATATGGACCGGACTCAGGGACCAATGGTGAAGTAAATAGAAGAGAATCCGTGCAGTATAGACAGCGGATCCTAAAAACGCTGAGGCAGCCTTTGGGAGCGCAGTACCCCACCACTAAACAGGCAGAGGGCGCAGCGAAGCGTAGATAGGCGGGAGGAGCCTCGCAGCGTATCTTGAGGCAGCGGGGGACACACTACAAAATGGCGCTGAACCAGCCCCGTCCGGACCTCGAGGGACAGACCGCGACGTCATACGGCTCCACCTCCCCACAGCGCTCAACAGTCCCGGGCGCCCGAAGTGTAAAATGGAACGGTGAATGAAGAACGGTGGGGGAGGGAGACCCCCCCACTTAACTGAAACGCTCTGGCGGCATAAGGCCACCTCACAGAAACCGCCGCCCGCCAGCTCTGCCATGGCCCCCCCCCCTCCCACACATACAGTGAAGGAGGCGAGAGAAGAGGAACGAGGAAGGTAAGTAAATTCTGAGGTAAAAAATTTTGCAAAAGTGACAAAACACACAACAAAAGTGAAAATAAAGCTTGTGGGAATAAATCTAAACACAGGGTCACAGTGTGGTTCCTCCCCCCCCCCCCCCCTATAGGCTTACCATAGCCTATGGCCGGCTTACCTTGAGGAAAAAAGGTCTGCGGCCCAGAGCATAGCCTGACCCGCGGCGTTCCCCTACCTTCACCTGGTCCGCAGCCATGGCTGGGAGGCAGAAGGGTCCCGGAAGCAAGTGGGAATAGGGCTTGCAGCGACCGATGGGCTTGGGAGGCCCCGCTTATCTGCAAATGTCCATGGAGAGAGGAAAAAACAGACCATCTTCGCAGCTAGACTGCAGGAGAAGACTGGGGTCTTCTGTGTAATTCCGGCCTTATATGGCTGTGAGGGGCCACATGTCTTCCTGCAGTCGACTGCGCCACCTGGAGATGGATTACCCACATATAATAATAAGAAATGATGCAAGACGTGCTGTACACCTGGAAAATAATACTGTTCAATTATCCTTCAAAATGTCACATTTAACTGATTGTGTCCTTTCCACAGCAGCCAATCAGAAAAAGGCATGCAGTTGTCCCTCTCCCGACTCTTTGGAAACTGGCTAGCTACTACCATAGTATAGATACTAAAATTGGTGAAGATCAAAAAAGTATTATTTTGGACTGAATATAAAATCTTCTGTTTAACCTGAATAATCTCACATAATAATTTCTTGAAATAGCAGGCATTTACTAGTGTTTAGTTAATAGATGAAAACAGAGTTAGTATTTTAAATATTTAATTAACATTAAGGCTCGTCTTCATCTGAAATGACGTCAATAGTGTCTATCTGCCTCAAACGTAGAGAGTCATACTTTGGAGGTGGCGTGCCAGGTATAGGTGTGGCGTTGTGTTCAGTATCTTCGTCATGGTGGAAGGCAGGGTTAGAGTAAGACTCCACCAGCTCAGACAGGGTTGGTGGTGGATCACTGTACTCTGGCCTCCTTTTCTTTTGTTTCTGCTCTTTGTACCAGCCAAGCATCTTCAGGATGGTGATCCAGATGCAATCTATTATGATCTCTCCAAATTCAATGATGCACAAGACTGAGCCACCCATCCAGAATCCAAACTGACCTCCCAGATTTGACAGAAGCCACACCACCTGTTGAGAAAGAGGAAGGATTAGATGTAGGGTACTGTCTGTCCTCATGAAATATTGGCTAAGCATAGATGACCCCCTCCGCTTTCTCTTAATGTGCCAGCTAATGTATAAACAGGCATTGAACCTAAGCTAAAAAAAAGGGACTCTACTCCATGCTGAGAGGCTTCTGAGGCAATCAGTGTTGATACTCTACTTTAGTGCCAGTCTACCTAGAGATGTTGTCACTCTGTTTCCAGGCTATTTTTCACCATTTTGGGATATATGTTTGACTGTGATTTTTGCAGGAATTTCACATGATTTCCAGGAAAAGCATATATTTTTTTTTGGCAGAGTTTGAGTCTTATTTGTAATTTTTTAAAAATATTTTTGGGTGGTATATGTAAAACAGTGCGGTGCGTTCCAGGTGAGCACTTGTGACATCCGCGGCTGAGGCGCTGCAGGCCCGCCGTGTGTGCACCCCTTTTCTTTACAACAAAGCTGTTCTTTGATGATTATTTGGATAATAATTTATAGTTCAATAAATTGTAGTACTGAATAGCACTAGGGAACCTTTATGTATTGGATAGGATGTAAGACATTTACATTGTATGATATTGTTATTAAATACAAGTTGCTATAAAGCAACTGTAACAAAACTGCTACTCCCTCCCCCCCCCCCCCCCCCCCCCGGGTGTGTTTTTTTTTTTTTTTTTTTTTTTTAACAGCGTATGTCACTATGTATGTGCATATTCATATCCAATAAAACGTTTTTTATAATATACTTTGAGAAGGTTGTGCGGCATTGTTTAAAGGGTGGTCTTTTTGGTGCACCATTCTGATGCAATTTTTTGCTATGATTTGCACAATTCCACAGCTCTTTTGTGGCATAACCTGGGGCCACATAATATACGTTGTGGCAAACTAGTGGATGCCAGCATTGGTTTTTCATTCACGGTAAAGATTCGGTTTTGCACAGTGAAGTTTCCCTTTAAGAAAACTGAAAATGTTTAGTTTAGAAAAGAGGAGCTTTACATGGGATCTAATCCATATGAATTAATGTATACATCCCAATACAAAGGACTGGTAAAGATTTTATTCCTAAGAAGGGCCAAAGGACAAGAGGCATTAACTAAGCTTCGTCAATGTAAGCTTTCAAACTGTCCTACCCAGTGAAAGAGTCAGGGCACCTTGAATTTAAATAAGCATCTGGTTCATTGTTTTAGTATGACTGATATATACAATGATAATTTTTAACATGTTTGTTCTGATATTATATGCTCTCAGAGGTTGAGAATGATTTGTTTCTAGCTGTCGGACATAGTTTTATGAAGGGTTGTCCCTTCACATATGTAGGATTTTACAAATGTGGCTTTTCAACCTCCTTACCTTCATGCCCGCAATCACTTTGCTTACTAAACAATAGCTGTCGTTTAAAATTAACGAATCGCTCAGGTTAAAGATCAAAGGTTAATTTTTAGGGTGGAATTTGATAACATTTGTTTTTCTGTTCCCCCTTAAGTCATAAACTTTTGTGACACACAAGTGAGTGCAATCTTGTCTGGGGTAATGACAGACATTCATCATCCGCATGGTCATATCCCTGTTTGACACTCAAAATACAAGCCATGCAAGTTCAGAAGAGCTAATGAGATAATGAGCAAAAAGTAGTGAAACTGCCTAGAGGAAAGGTCATTTATTACTCAAGGAGGAAGCCATTCAAAATCCTGCTTGTCCAGGGCAGTTTCTAGGTGAAGTATCTCTCAGCACTGGAAGGAAAATAATTCTGATCCTCCTCACCCATCCTGTGGTGCTGCTGTCCCATAGTGTTATGTGCCATGCTGGGCCTGTTCCTTTGCAGGAAGCATTGTCCCAAATGGCAGTGGCCCTATCTCATCTGGTAAATGCAACCCCCCATACACAATTGCCTTGGCACCCAGGGAGATCACCCTACTTGCTTTCCCCTAAAAACAACCCTGTGCTTTACTATTGTAGGTTAGTTCTGCAATCAATTATTTTCTTTGGTTGACTTGAAGGATTAAAGTCCATCTTCAAGCAGACAGAGTGGTCATCTGCATCAGCATTTGAAATGCCCCTATTTAATAAAAGAAACAATACTAATGTGCATATATGACCAATGTACGTTTGGGCAAACAAGGAATTCATGCTCTGCATTTAGCCCATCCATGCAGTGAGACAAACAAAAACCAGTGAACCTTCTAAGATTTAAAGAGTGCACATTAGCAAGAAGTGTGGACTGCCCTAGCCAGGGCAGGGAGCAGTTGGGGGGTTATGTGCCTTGCTCAAGAGCACTTTAGTCATGTCCCAGCCAGGAGTCGAACCTGCAACCCTCTGGTTAATTCTGGAACCACTAGGCCATGGAAGAAGGCATAGTATTGACACACTTATTAGACAATGAGTATTGATCATTAGCATTATTGATGGATACTTGCAAGATGTGGCATTTTAGGATAACTATGGTTCAATATTAGTGGTTTGGTAAAGCACACCTAAAATAATTTAGAGTATATAGGTAATAGTTACAGGGTGCAATACTGTCTAAGGAATTTTTCCACAATGTTCCTCATATAAATATCCACAAAATATTTCTTTGAAAAAAATGCACACCACACTGAGAGATTTTCAGTGCAGGAAACGCTAAGTGTATTAAAAAGCATACACATTAGAATAATGACACAAATACACAAAAAGGATACACATCATCATTGGTGAGGATACAAAAGTCTTAAAGGAGGCACAACACTCAACCCTGTTAGCTTGCAGACCAACCTAAAATCTGTCTCTAAATCTGGTTAAAAACAGAGGCTTGGTCACACACATCTGTAGAAGTATGCTTAAGCTGCACCACCAGCACCAAGGTGCCTCTGTGGGGTGCAGTCCTAATTCTAATCTCTGAGATGCAGTATGTCTCTGAGACATACTGTATTAGCCAGTCACTAGTTAACCAGCCAGTGTTTTAGGGTTGTCCATATTGGAAGTTAAAGTGGAACAAAATCCAGGGTGGCTGGCCCTGGAATCTAAAAGACTGGGCACTGGCTTGCCATAGCTGTTCCCACCGTGCACTGTAAAGCTCACCTACCTGGCGCCCTCAGCAATGTAAACATGCAGCAGCCACATTCCCGCATCTTCAGGCTTTGAGGTTTCTCCCATCCCCAGCCATTCAGGCTGTGGAAGGGAGTGTGTGCACTGCTGGGGATGCGGGTGCTGCTCACCCAATTGCCGAAGCTCTGCATGTAAACAGAGCCATTTACCGAGCATTACATATGCACGCCAAATGTGCCTGATTGGATGAGGGCTTGTGCTTGCGCCGTAGGACTAGGAAAAGGTTAGTTTGTACAGGCATTCTGGTGGGTTTAACACAGCGGGGCATCCAAATTTGGGATGCCCCGGGGCACATAACAAAACTCGGGATAGTCAAGATCCAAGGTTTTGTTCCACTTTAAATGGACTGTCCAGGCTAACCTCCTCTCAAAAATACTCACTTTTACTCCCCCGTAACTGCTTCGTCCTGGTCCAGTGCTCAGACTCCAACCTGTTTTTTAGATCACAGAAGTCATGTGGCATGCCCCAGCCCCTGAGAATTCATTAGGCGCCAGTCCACTCCAGCAACATGGTTCTGCCCCCCTCATCTTTCCTTGGCAAGGATGCCCCGGGGTACAGACTAAAACCTGGTATAGTAAAAATCCTGGGTTTCGGTTCACTTTACCAGTAACCTCTTTTTACAAAAATGTTTTTTTTTTTTATATAAGATCTGTCACATTATCAGTATCAGCCCCTGCACCCCCACACCCCTTCCCCCTTGGGTGCTCACTCACATTCGTGGATTCAGACTCTGAAATACTCCGGTAGTTGAATTCCTGGAAGTAGATATTCAGCCTCATGATGCCTTTCCTGAATGAATAGTAAAAAGAGTTAAATGTTCATAATGTGATTCATGTTTCCTGATAAGATTTATTACAGGATTCAGTTTCTGCTGACTTTCCGAGAGCAACACTTCCTCATTCTAAGCTGCCACCTCCGCCATGACTGTGTGCCTAGTAAGCCAGACTATATGCAGCAGTCCCCCCATGGCTGCTGCTGATTGGCGGGGGAACGGGTGTCCAGTGCCGGTAAGGTAAGCAGTTCTTTATTTTCTGTTTCAAAGGTTTTATTGAATTTTCAAGTAAAATAAAGGCAGAATCATACATACATTCTATCTGATTGTCATGGCAACAACATTAAACATAATTTTTAATCCAAAATGATCGCATAATTTTAGACCAATACATTTTGGAGCTGGTAAGAACAATCTGGATAAAAGATATCTGGCCAGGGCCTGCTGTGGTTAGCAGCACATATATTTAAAATGTGGCCATAACATTAAAGAACACCTGGAACCCACCAAGTGAGGTAAGGCTCCTAAGGAAATGAAAGGTGATAGAACAGGTGGAGCCATGAGCAGCTACAAAGACGCCACACTTCTTGGATGAATTATTGGGTGGACATACTTTAGCCAGGGATCCCACATTTTTAGAAATGTATGGTGAGATTCCTGTAAAATTGCAGTCAGTTTTTCATTAACCATAAATCCACCGATCCGGGCTCTAAATTCAGGAAAATTGATAGAATATTTTTTTGCCACTATTGTTGGGCTGCTATTTATAATGAAGGTGGTCAGTTTTTGCTGTTTATTGGAGCGTGTCTATTTTTTAAACAAAAGGGTCGTCCAAGGGTCTCTAGTAACAGTCCGTTCAGATAAGGTAAAACAGACAAGTCACCTGGGACCCAATACGGTCACCCGTGGACAGGACCATCAAATTCGGAGCATTGTTCCCTCTGCACCACAGCTTCTGAAGCACCTGAATATAATGGGAGGGCTTTAGCAATCCTAGAGGGGACAAGGTACCACCTCATGAGAACCTTAAATGCTGTATCGAGGGTGGTTATGTTGATTGAACCTCTGGGCTACAGTATTTCCGAGTTGCTACCAGTACAAGTAGAAGAAAGCCTACTGAAGTAGGGTATGTTGCTACCAACGCTCCAGTAAAGTGAGGTATGTTGCTACTAGTACTCTTCTCAAGTAGAAGAAAGCCTACTGATCTAGAGTATGTTGCTACCAGTATTCTTTTCAAATAGGAGAAACCCTACTTAAGTAGGCTATGTTACTACCATTAATCCAGCAAATTAGGGTATGTTGCTACCAGTTCTTTTCTCAAGTAGGAGAAAGCCTACTGAAGTAGGGTATGTTGCTACCAGTAGTCTTCTCAAGTAGAAGAAAGCCTACTGATCTAGAGTATGTTGCTACCAGTAGTCTTTTCAAGTAGGAGAAACCCTACTTCAGTAGGCTATGTTGCTACCATTAATCCAGCAAATTAGGGTATGTTGCTACCAGTTCTTTTCTCAAGTAGGAGAAAGCCTACTGAAGTAGGGTATGTTGCTACCAACGCTCCAGTAAAGTGAGGTATGTTGCTACTAGTACTCTTCTCAAGTAGAAGAACCTACTGATCTAGAGTATGTTGCTACCAGTATTCTTTTCAAGTAGGAGAAACCCTACTTAAGTAGGCTATGTTACTACCATTAATCCAGCAAATTAGGGTATGTTGCTACCAGTTCTTTTCTCAAATAGGAGAAAGCCTACTGAAGTAGGGTATGTTGCTACCAGTAGTCTTCTCAAGTAGAAGAAAGCCTACTGATCTAGAGTATGTGGCTACCAGTAGTCTTTTCAAGTAGGAGAAACCCTACTTCAGTAGGCTATGTTGCTACCATTAATCCAGCAAATTAGGGTATGTTGCTACCAGTTCTTTTCTCAAGTAGGAGAAAGCCTACTGAAGTAGGGTATGTTGCTACCAGTAGTCTTCTCAAGTAGGAGACATTTTTACTGATGTACCCCTAATGTAGACTATGTTGCTGCCAATGCTTCACTAAATTGGATTATATAGCTACATATATAGTTGGGGTATAAAGCTATTCACATTCAGCATTCTGCTTTAAGACTAATTTACCTGTTAACAGTGATGTCAGTGCTGGAGTCTTTTTCAAATGAAAGGACATGAAAAATCCAGTCCTGAAAGCATAGAAAAATGAAGACCTTTGAGCGTTGGTATATTAATGCAATATTACTACTAATATTAATAGAACTTGCAAGGGCTAAACCAAGTTCTGCAATGACCAGCCAAGAAGTTCCTCTAACAAGAACCGGAGGAGTCTTCCTGGCACGGAATTAACCTTTGTGCCGGTCAACAACTTCTGATCAGGAGGACATGCATGAGTTTTCTGTTAAATAAGTTTTCTTTTCTGGGGAGCAAACAGGTAAAACTAGTTCTACCCACTGTACATAAAAATATGTTTTAGCTGTAGTAGATCTTTTCAAGTTTTTAGGTGAGAGCTTGTTAAATTAGGTCACTTACTTCTGCTGCTGCAGAGGGCCAGTCAGCCATGGAGATGGTCATTTTGTAGCTGCTGTCACTGTGAAAAAGAAAGAAACCTACAATTAAAATGATGTGTTTTTACAATCCTAGTGGGTGCTGATGGGGCACCAGACTTTTTTCTTACATTTCTTTTTTTTAATGGTCTGGGTGGGGGGAAGGCAACAACCAAATACACTTTGAACTGACCATATCCCTGAACACACCCGAGCTCAGCCAACTGACTGGCTTTAATAACAGTACCATTTATCTAACAGGCTGATTCATCATTAGCGGCAGGTAGCGACAGATGAGCGTCTGTAGCAGGCATTTTCAGAGCGCCTGCTAGTAGTCGCAGTGCTCGGCCGTGAGTCGCTAGTTTATAGCGACTCAGACGCTGTTCAGTAATGTTAAAAGAAAAAAGAAAAAGAGTGGCTTTCCTAGAACGGAAAGTAATACTTTCCATTCTAGGAAAGCCACTCTTTTCCTTTACCTAAGTAGAGGGTTTTTTGGTCTCTTTAACCCCCCCTATATTAAGCCTAACATGGGTCTCTCCACATACTGGCTTGCGACTACGTTCAGTAATGTTGAATACATTGTGAGGAGTCGCTATTTGACCAGTACAGCGCTGTATGGGAGCGCATGTTAGCGACTGCTCATAGCGACCGACTCACAACATATTCAGCAAAAAAAACAGCCTCACAAATCTCTGGCGCTGAAAAAAGCTTGTTTGAAGCCCAGAGCGCAGGAGGCGGTGTGTTTAAAGTCTGTTTTTCAGCATCTATCAACTAGTAACAAAGCGAAAACATATGGAATTACATTGTAACAACATTGTAACATGAACACTTTAATGGCAGACCTGTAATGTCATTTCTGAAGAAATATATAAAAAAATCAAAAAAATTTGAAAAAACTGCTAATTCAATGCCAGGAGAGGTCACAGAATTATTTGAGATTTAAAAACAAAAAAAAACAAACAAAAACACAGTTTAAAGAGAAGGAAAGGATCGTCCATTGAAATGTATGGGAGAGCGTCAGGTAGCGAGAGGTCATACCTGGCGCTGTGCAAGGCTGAACGCCGGCGCTGTTCGCTGAGGCTGGGAAAATGATGAATCAGACGCTACATGGCGTTATCCTAGTCGCTAAACAGATTCTGCTTGATAAATGTGTAATTGCGTGCTGTGTCCGGCGTTCACCAGTCGCTACCTGTCATTAACCAGCCACTACCTGACGCTATCCCTTCATGAATAAGGGCCTAAGTCCAGGTGTGTTGAGGAAAATGGTCATTGCGATGTGCAGGACTGGACAAAAATCACCCTGCAGCAATAGTTCAAGTTGACATCTCTGGGAAAGGGGCGCCATCTGTTCAACTCTATCTCTGGCAGATTGCTTTTTTTAAGGGAAGGCGGTCCACTACAGGGCACACAGTGTGTTTTGTCCTGGGGAGGTGCAATGCTGCAGTCTTGCAGAGGGCGCCTTCCATTTGTAGGCCAGTCCTGTGTACCAGGCTCTTACACAGGGGAATTTGTTGTTGAAATTGTAGTAAATGGAAAGGAAATGGCAAGCTGCTCTGAGAATTATACAGGTAGTGTGGGAGGCACCAAAGTGGGCCCACCCATCAGTCTCATCCAAGTATTAAGCACCAAGCATGTCTAGCTATGTGGAAAGACAGAGATTTGGTTGCATATATCTGCAGATACATGTGGAAGCCACACTGCCCCGACAAGGCACTCTGTGTTTAGTGTGGTCCCTCCCAGGTGAGTAACTCTAAAATATTTGATTGCATTGCATGTCCCAACTTTGGGGACTTAAAAATAGGAGTAGGGACCCGACCAAAAGGGGCGTCCTAATGCGGCGTGGGGTTTAACACATGCAATTGCAATTGTATGCAAACAAAGGCCCCTAGTTTCTGTACAAGATTCATATGCCTATTTGCTGAATATTATATAGTGATGAGAGGGTTAAAGTTGGCTGTAAATTGGTTCCCAGGCCCTGAATAATAATTTTGTATAAATAGTAGTGATGGAGCGACTCCCACCCCCTTTACTCAGTGGAATTGTAGTAGCCTGAAAAATTGCCTCCTTAGCTTTTGAAATCCCGGTTACTCTCCTAGCTAAGGAGCTAGGGTGGTGCTAAGGGTGGCACCATATTGCAACCCATAAAGGGTGTGGGGCTGACTACTCCTCATTTAACAGCCTGTAATACCTTAATGAATGACTCTTAATGCCTGGGAAAAAGTTAACGACTGTTTGGGGGAGTTAATATTGCTCTAGCGGGAATATTACTGGATGTGTCTCACTTGAGCATTTCATAACAGTGTAAGTTTTAAGTATAAAAATAGAGGCCTCTGAAAAGGAAGGATTTTTCATAAACCAATAATTGACCATACTCCTTTCAGGCACGTATAATACATTTCTGGGCATCTGTAAACTGCACAACCCAATAGGATGTCTGTTCTAGGATGGTTAGAGCAGGGTAGTGAAATCGCGTTTGGTAGCCCAGGATTACACAAGAAATTACTAGAAGCGGCTGAACGAAAAGTGGAATATAAAACTAGAGATGGACTTTTAATGGGGACCAAAAGTAATCCAGCTCAGAGTGGTGGGGAAACAATCACAAAAAATAACCATGTCACTCTTGTTACCATGTATTCTAGTCAATTTACTAGTATCCATAAAATCATGAACTGAAAAAACTGATAAGGACCTAGAATACATATTGAAAGATGAGGTTATTGTAGTTTTCAAATGGGCTCCCACCCATATTTATCTCCATACATGTTGCCAGATCCGATATGTATGGTTGTCCCTACACGGTACGTTTCATTGTGGAAATAAACAGTGTTCTTGCTGCCCCTATATTATGCGGACCCAAAGTTTTCAATCCAGTGGCAACAAACAGTTATCTCATCAAGGCTTTTTTAAAACTGCAGATCAAGAGGAACTGTTTACGTAGTTACGTGCGCTGTTTGTGACATGCAGTACGTTGCAGTACCTTGTCTGTACTAGAAACTAAATATATGGAACATATTTATAATGGCAGAGCTGCCAATCAGAAGTTAAACGGCACTGCATACATACAGTTCAATTCGGGAGACATCTTGTATTTGAAAGTTCAGGCTATTGATAAAGTTAATCGCAAGAGGAGGCGATTTAGAGAGAAAGCTCCATGGATTAGAGGCTAAATTGAGTTTTGTCCTGGGGACCAGAACATCCCATGGCATGAATGACCGCTTTGACCTGGCCCTTTGAACCTCTTAAGGGTGGTTCATTAAGTTTGAACATTTTCCTGTAGTTTTCTTTCCAGTTCTTTATTGTGTAATTAGGTAGTAGGTGCAATACAGGGGTCTATAGTATTCCTCAATAGATTTTTACTATACAGGGTTTCCTTTTATCAGTCATATGTACTAATATATGTAGGGGTGTTTACTCATATGCATTTAGGTCAGCATTCGTATCTATTATTTATTATTTTTCATCATAGGGATATAGGTTAATGTATTTTTACATAAGCTTTTAGAGGCAAATATCTATAATATATTTATGCATGATGTTTATATATTTTGTTTCTGTATTATACATCCATACAGTTCAGTTTGGATAGAGGAGCCTTTCAGTTTCTTTTTGGTTTTATAGATCTATTCTCCTTTTTTTACATTCACTTTAGGGTGTTACATGTGTTATTTTAATTTAGAAATATTAATCCCTTCATGCTTATAAATATTATGTCTTTACATGGTGCCGTAGCGAGCTGGCTCTTGTTGTCCGTTTCGGTATTTACTTGCACAGCGCCTAGCCCATGGGCTGGTCTCCTCCCTGTTTTCGGATGATTGGGCTGTGGGCAGTTGGGCGGCTGCCCCTCCACCCAACGCCACTCCTATGGGAGTCCAAAAAACGATATAATAAATTGTCCGCTCTAAGGTTTACATAGTTAATTTAAGCAGCAGAGTATAGCTCATGGTCCAAAAGCTTATATCGATTAATATAAATACCGTATTGTTAAACAGTCCAGTATATAAAACGCCGTGCTTTAAAGTGGACCAACACCCAGGATTTTCACTATCCTGGGTTTTGGTCCACTTCCTGCGTGAAACCCCCCAGAATGGCAGAAAAAACTCACCTCACCCCACTCCTATGGCACATGCGCGGGCCTCGTCCAATCAGCGTGCTCAGAGCCGCTGTGGTATGCACGTACAAGGGACGGACAACCACAGTGGCTCCGAGCACGCTGGCTGGCGCATCTCGCGCTTCCCTCTAACAGGGAGCGCGCCGGCCATTCACAAACGCCGCAGGCGCCGTTGGAACGGGGGTAAGGTAAGGTGAATGGGGCATCCTGGGGGGTTTCACACAGCGGGGCATCCCGATTTCGGATGCCCCACGGCCCGGGAATCTATAGGTGTTGGTCCACTTTAAAGATCCAAAATAGTTTAATATATGTCAGTGAAATCACAGGAATGTGGTTCGATCCACACTACACTTATGAGGCAGATATACCGGTTTCCTTATCCAAACCACTAGTAAGATAAGCAGTATGTGACCTCGTATTTTAGTATTTTTTGGACTGTTTAACAGTACAGAATTTATATTATTTGACTCCAATGGGAATGTTGTTTCTTTAGACTTTTTGCCATCTGTGTCAAGGGGGTGGGTGTGGCCCTCCCTCCACCTGCATCTCTGGCCCTGAGATCTGCAGGTTGCAGAGCACTAGGTACTTTTTTCCAGAAAAAAGTTGGGACATTTCTGCAAGTTTAGGGAGGGGGGGTGCTATTTAACAAAAAATAGAGGCAGAAAAGGGGTTACTATTTGTGCTGTTTTTTCAGAGGGTCAGATTTGGTGGTAGTTTGGGCCTCTAGTCAATCGATATGATTTTCACCATAACCTTGAGGAGAAAACATTCTAGTTTAACTGGTTGTGAAATTCGCCTTCCTGACTACCACCTATGGAGGACATTATACAGGTCACCAGGAGAGCACGCTCAGCTTCTTTATCCTGGGTAAGACACTGACCATTCCTTCTCCTGCTGCCTTCCATGCTGAGCCCAAGCCTTTAGTAGTTGGTGATGATGTAAAATACAAATGAAAGCAATAAAAGCGAATACTTACTTGCAGGGCTGCTGACAAAGGTTAATGCAGGATTCTCTGTTCAAAACATTGTCTCTTAGCTCATAATAACAGGGCACTACAGGGAGAAAGTTAGGATGTTATTCATATGGAATTATATAAAGAACATTCTGTAACACGGTTCTCAATGTGTGTTTCTACAACACTGTAGTAGAAGAGCAAAAGTGTAGCACAGCGCAGTGCACGTATTGTGGTGCAGGATACAGTAACAGAAGGATCTAGCAGAGGAAGAACCCGGAGGAGGACCCAGTGTAGGACCCAGCCTCAAAATGGCCTGGCAGCAGGATCCAGCGATGAAAGAGGCTTCTGTGGTGGATGGTCAGAGTGCTGGCAAGGATGGAGTACCCAACAGGCACCAGCAATGGAACAGTAGGTGCCAGTTAACATTTACCTGCACTGCACACTGCAGGTAAAGTACCATACTTGCACAGATATATTTGAGCTGCATTGTACTTGTGTGAAGAAGCTCATTGCATTTAAAGGGCACAATTCACTTCCCACTTTCATTACACTGGAGCAAGCATGAACTTCGGTCACCCGGATGGTAGTTACCAGTGCAAATATGGAGTTCGATCACCAATGCCACCTCTTAAGTTTCTAAGTTACCTATTGTTGTTTTTTCTGGATGAACTTTAGTTTACTGTGAACTGGTGCTGGTTCCTATGACAACCATGAATTGTATTTTTGATGTTTGGCCTTTTTTGGTCACTGTGGACTGGGATCAAATCTCATGGTCACCAAAAGAAGACTAAAGTGGTTCTAATATTGCCCTAGTCAACAAACAGTCTAAAACTGAGAACACAATTCATAGTAGAGCTCTTTTTTTTCTTACCCCAGTCGGGATCATCATTGTTATTGCAGTATTGGGTGCCATCGGGTAACGGGTAGAGGTAATGGGCACAGCCGCAGTATTCCACCATCCTTTCTTGGAAACATGCTCGTAGGCAAGACTACAAATACAACATAAAACAAATGCTTTGTTTCAGAAACATGCTGGTGGTGCTCATCAGGAATAGAAAACCCCCGAGGAATAAATCCGGATTTCGACTTGGAAAATGTTGCCCATTTTCAGTCTAAGTGTATTTTTGGGTTAATTGGGGAATGATTAGAACTGCTTACATTTATTTTGGTTCTATAGACAAAAAGAATTCTAGCTCTCCTTTTACTACATGCATGCCCGCGACGGACACGGAATGCCTGGTGCGTGTGTGTGTGCCCTGCTATAAGTATAGCAGACGGCAGCTGCGGCTAGCGCATGAACCATTGGATCGGGGAGAAGGTGCATTTACTGGGTGACCTTGGGGTTTTTACACAGCGGGGCATCACAAATCTGGATGCCCTGGGAGGAAGGTTTCAGGTGGCCGCTCTTGGTCCACTTTAATATGCAGCAGACGGGCAGCTCTGGTGCTGTGCATTGCTGCCACTAAAAGAAAGAACTGGCCACCCAGATACTCACCTCTTCTTGGTTAGATGTCCCTGTACCACGACCAGCCTATCGGCGCGGCAGGCGCTGGCCATGCAAGCTGATAGGCTGCACCATGGCTGCCGTAGATGGATCCCGAAACAGTTGAGTACCGGGATTGTCCGGTTCTTTATTTTAGCAGCGGTGATCCGACCCAGGCTGCCTCTCTGCTGCATATTTACTCTATGGTCTATGACCATAGCTCCTTTCAAGATGAGCAACCACTGGCTTAGAGTCTGTAAGAATCTAGAGCTGGTGGTCTCCCTCTTTTTGGCAAATTCCAACTTGGGATGTCCTGATGTGTGAAATCACTGGGATCACCATGAAACTCATCTTTCTTGTCATGCCAGATTGTGGAGGAACCTGGATAATGTTCAATGGATTGTTATGCAGAACAAGGATGAGGATGGGTAGGGCACTCAAATTGAAGTCACGCTGCTGTGATGGCAACAGCATAGAAATCTACTTTTCAGAACCCAACGCTCAATCCATAGGACGGACTCCAAGGGCAATACTTGACTTTACTGGAGCCCCCCCCCCCCTCACCTCACCAAGGGAGGACAGACTGGGCTTTTAATGGAAGCCCAAGGTCTTGCAACTGGGGAATAGAGGGCAGGTGGACAGTGATCAATTGATTACAAATTGGCTAGGCAGATGAGCTTGGCAGCTAGTTGGTAGCAAAGAGAGATAGCAAGTTCAAGTACCTAATCCAGGGTTGTGGGCAGGCAGATGTGGTCACTATATGGATCCAAGGTCAAGGGCTGACAGCAAAATGTGTTGTGTGGTATCTAAAGCACAGGTCGAAAGGCAGGGGGCAAGGTATATGGTTTGGTAAACAAAATGAATAGTTAACAACAGTCAACCAAACATAGAAAGCGAAGATTCACCAGAAATACAGAAGCACAAGAGCATGACAGGATCCTTAAAAGATCTTCCGGGCCTCAACTTCATATTTTTAGGCTTATTAGAACTAATGCTTGGAAAGACCTGTTTCTGCATAACCAAACTTAGATGTGTAGGGTGTAGATTATACTGCTTATTGTGTGTAGAATTGTGTGCATGCACATGGGAGCTGATGTAGGTCCACTTTAACCCAATAGTACCAATAGTAATAGAAAAACAATGTTGCGGTGGATTGACTCTTTTGATGCCCTGAAACTTAATTTACAATTTTGTTCAGTGTATTCAATATTCCAACTCCTTGCTGGTAATTGTGAAATAACAGGGTTAGCGTACTAATAAGAATACAATGTACTATATAGGACAGAATGTTCTAATCTATTTTATGATGAATGGCTGGTGTGTCCCTTTAATGGGTGTCCACTACCTGCAGCACTATAATTTGGCCATGATGGAAGAGAGATCACAGTCATCTAGGCACAGTAACAACTATTTTAGAGCAGCCTGCCAGGCCTGGACACGTATTTGATCTATTCAAGATGGAGGTATGCTGCTCCTGGTTTCCTGTACACTTTATTCTCCTGCAGCTTGACAAGAGAGCCTATGTCCTATTATTTTAATTAAGTCTCAGAAACATAAGAGTAGCTATTAAGAGATTCTCAATGACCTGGCGCTTCCCCACAATACACACTAGAGCACTTGTCTCAGCATTGTTGAGAGACTTGCTCAGCATTTGGCAAGCGGTGTACGCCAAATGATTGGCATGGCAAACACACAAAAATTTTTGATGGGCTAATACAGAGGCAATCAATTCAAAGAATTCCTGACATACCCCCCAAATGTTCCGATTTTACTGTCCCTGAACACTGACTCAAAGTGGAACATCAGCACTATACAAAGTGAAAATAGATCCCTGCAATACAAATCGAATTACTACAAATATAGGTGACTGTAAGCTGTTGTGTTTAACCCTAATTCTGTGTAAGGTTGTGTTTCTATAACCATCTTTCCTGCCCCCAGCTGAGCCTGTGTCTAGTAGGCAGCCAAGCAATGCCCATTCTTTCCATCAGTTAGCCCTGCTTTAGAGAGAAACTCACCTTTTCCTTGTGGCAGCTGTACCCAGTAAAGTATTGGGTCTTGTAGTGTGGACTGCCCCTCATCCAACATACTTCATTATAGTGAACTGTTATTTTCTTCCCCCCCTCATCACAGAATGTTCCTTCAGATCTTTAAAGTGCTACAACAAAGTACAGGCTACATTTGGCACCTAAAATGTTTCCCATTTTTAAATTGAAAAAGCAATATAAAGAGCTTTACAGGTTCAGCGCATGATTTTTCTTCTGAAAAAAGTAGGCGTAGCACTTGGATCTGTGACACTGCATAGTAATCAGCTCTCTGCACTACATAATCATCAACTAATAATAAGATAATCATATTAACAATGTGATGAATCTGAAGAAGAAGGCAAAGGAGGAGGTGGAGGTGGAGGTGGAGGGGTGGGGGGGGGGGGGAGGGAGGGACCAGCAAGCCTGAAAAAGAGAATGTCATTGGCTGAATCTGGAAACACTGATATCTTGGCCGATTCTTTTTCAATTTAAAAATGGCAAACAGTTTGGGACAGTGCCAAATGTAGCCCAACACAATGGTGTAACAATTACCTTTGCCTGCAGTATCACTTTAACTGTAGGTGCATTCCAGATAAGAAGCCCCTGGAGTCATTGATTTTTGACTGGAGGCCTGCTTTAAAGGTCCCTTACTGTGCCTTGCAATGCCCTTCACCAAGCTGTGTCTCTATATCTAGCCATGATCCTGTCCCTGCCAAGTTTCTGTGTCCAACTTTTATCTGTGTTTCTATTTCCAGCTGTTTTCGTTGTCAGTTCATGTTTCTGTGTCCAACTTTTCCTGCATCTTGACGAGTCCCTGTGAGTATCTGTGTTTCTATTTCCAGCTTGTGCTGAAGCCATCTATACCCCTGCACCGAGGCCAAGATTCTGTGTGCAGTCACGCTGTCTAGTTGCACCTGATTGGAATGCCCGCTGTGTGAAATGCCCCAGTTCGCCCATAAAAACTCACCTATCCACGCTCCAATGGTGCAAGCAACCAATGAGAGCTGCCTGCTGTGATTACATCACTAGGCAAACAGCTCTCATTGTTTTGAATGGGGAAGAAGCACTGCTGCATCCCCAGTGTCATGCATGTGCTCCCCATACTAACAGCATTGTTGCAGTGTTTGCCATGGAATCTAGGAGGCACCCTGATCCACCATTCAGAAAAACAATTCATAGACAAGACAGAGACTTGTCAGAGAGAGACAGAGAGAGTTGCAAGAGTTGCAAGAGTTACTCATAGCTGCAAGATGAGTGGACAGTGTAGCCAGGCAGTGGGAAAAGCAAGCAGGATGCTCGGCTGCATAGCTCGAGGCATCACCAGTAGGAAGAGGGAGGTTGTGATGCCGCTGTATAGAGCCCTGGTAAGGCCACAGCTAGAACACTGTGTGCAGTTCTGGAGACCTTACCTGTAAAAAGACATTATTCAAATAGAACGTGTCCAAAGGCGGGCAACGAAAATGGTGGAAGGACTTAAACTTAAAACTTATCAGGAGAGACTTAAAGAACTTAATTTGTACAGTCTGGAGGAAAGAAGGGAGAGGGGGGACACGATTGAGACCTTTAAATATGTGAAAGGATTGAATAAGGTTCAGGAGGGAAGTGTTTTTAAGAAGAAACTTAATGATAGAACAAGGGGACACAACCTGAAGCTAGTCGGGGAGCTAGATCAGGAGCAATGTTAGAAAATTATTATTTTACAGAAAGAGTAGTAGATGCTTGGAACACACTTCCAGCTGAGGTAGTTGAAAAATCAACAGTCACTGAATTTAAACATGTCTGGGATAAGCACACATCTATCCTAAGATAAAGAGAACATACAGTATACACATAAGGGCAGACTAGATGGACCGTATGGTCTCCTTTTGCCGTCAACCTTCTATGTTTCTATGTTTCTATGAGAGTTTTAACAGAGAACAATGTTGAAGGAAAAGATGTTTGAGAGGAAGGCAAGGGTAAGTATTAAAACAAAGCCCACAGATGACATTTAAGCCCTAACTTGTGTATAGCATCCAAGTACACTTAACCTATCTGCCCCGATCTGGTCTCTGAAGATTAATGAGATTTGCTGGACAGCGGCATCACATTGTGGGATTATTAATGTCTGAGATGTTCTTTCCCAACTTGGCTTAGTGCTCCTTCATGCTCATGATTTCTCTTGAACGCAACTCAGCCGTGAATGCCAGGCACTGACCTGGTTGTGTATTTCTACTGTTGCATTGTAGCGCTACGCTAACAGAAATCAGATTTCATAATGCCATGATAATGTGTGAGGATAATGTTCCTCCAACGGATTAAAAACACAGTGGATTCAATAACTAGATATACATATTAAGATGGGGAGTACAGAGGACCTTCGTGCCTAACCATTACACATACGGTACACTGCATGGCTCAAAGCACAATGACACAACAGCATCTTATGTGGCTGAACGCTTGATTTCAGACCCCAGGGTTGGTCCAAAGTTAGTGATGCACCTTATGCACTTTAAAAGTTCAAAATTAAATATGGTCTAGGTCTGATTTTAAGTGAACCCAGGTTCACCCTGCAAGGCTGCTGTAAGTACATTGGGAGAGAGAGCCCTGCTCTTGCGACTTTACAATCAAGCTATATGTAACCCTGCCTGCCAAACCCCACATGATGCCAGTGGTCATGAGATCGAGATCCGGTAGCACATATGAGGGATCGTGGCAGTTGGTGAATATTGGCGCTGGAGTTCAGGCTTCCCTGCTGGTATGCAAAGTGGGTTATAACTCCTCAGTATGTTCTTCCATTGTTTAGTTTTAAGGATCTTTTGGAAGCTTGGAAGGTCCTTTTAAGCAAACACTAAAAAAATTGTTACATTTCCCAGCATTTGATATTACCTGGATTGAGTAGGAGCTGTTATATTTTTTATACAAATTTGGCACAGGAACATCAGAACCATCCACTGTACAAGAAGAATATGGTGCCTCTAGATGCTGTTTTTGGTCCTTTAGGAAAAAACATGATAACATTATAATACACAATAAATAAAATAAATCACAGTTAAAAATCTAGATATATAAGTAAAGCTCTCTAGTCATTGCAATGGAGGGGATGCTGAGCCCACCTTGGCACGCCCCCCTCAATTGCAATGAATGGAGTAGATATGTGGAGAGGGCAAAGCCCCACAGACACCCCCATGCAAAGCCATTAGCGCTGGGAGATGGAGTCACTGGATTTCTCTTTTGGTAACCATGAAAATGCCGGCACTGAATGGAGGAGCTGTGTGGGCACACCAGACCTGTATGGAGGGGCTGTGGGGAGAAAATATATAGAGTATAGATGTTTTTTGTTCGTGAATGGACAATCTCTTTAAAGGTTTTATTCATCTATAGTCAGTGTAGCTTTGGGCACTAGTTTTCTGACTGCTAGTTCAAGTCCCCAGCAGTTATTTATGTGCTAACAGAAGCTTTAGAAGCTTCCCTTCTGCTGGCAATTCGGACAGAGCTACAACTAAGAGCTAACAGAGCTTTATTCTAAAAGTACTGCCTGTCTTATATCTAGAAACTCAAGTCTACAAAGCATCCCAATTGCAGTTTCTTTAAGTGTTGCCAAGTAGTTTGAAAACACAAAATTGCCCTCTTCAGCCTTCCAGGGAGGTTGAGTACCTGGAAATTGCTCAACAAGATAACCTCCACCTTCAATGGGTAAACTTTTGGATGCATAAATCTGTCATAAATATGTTTCAAAAACAATTCAGAAGCCACTCATTTTTGGAATCGCCCAGGGGCTGGCCAGCAGCCAATCAGATATTATTGTTCTTTGTGTTCTTTCCCATCAACATACCACAACAACGGCAATGGATGTTTCAGTGCCTGGCATGGCATAAATCCCCAGGTCCTTCACGAATGGGAAGCCTCTCTGTTGGTGGAGGAGAACCCTGGCAGCAGCTGTGGTCTGAAGGAATGGGATGTACTCACTCTGATCGATGTTTAGAACCATTTTCAGTCCTAGAGAAAACCACAGAAGGTTTACTTACAATTACCTAATTCTTGACTTTCCAGCCTTTGTCCTTTTAACTTAGTATTGGATAACAGAACTATATACATGTGTTAATGCAATCACTTCCTTAACATGTCTATAGAATAACTATTTAGGCTACAGTTATAAAGAAATATTGTAAGACCTCTTCCCAAAAACAACTCTCCCGAGCAAGATCTCAGTACACTGGATCTGAAGGAGAGATTTTTCACAGGCTCTGGCTGTTCAGAGGGGGTCCTTGCCTGCTCCTTACTGAAATCGGCTGCTAAAAGCCTTAAAAAACAGGAACAAAAGCTAAATATGTTCATGCCAGGAAAAGAATGGTATCCTATTTTCGATCCTAGATTATCCTGCATGGCTTGCTTAACCTACATGGCATGGTGTGTCATGCCTGCCCATAGAAACTATTTCAGATACCAGTCTTTCCAGTTGTTGGATAGTTTGGTGAGCCTATCCAGCTGGCACCAATTTCTGGACATACGGTAATCTGCTCAAATATCAGTGCCCTTCTACAGGTACAAAACAAGAACTAAAGACTGAGACTGGGACAAATGAGACCTTAGGCACCTCCTTTACCAGCTCCTTTCCAAGAGCTTCAAACCAAAGCCTTATCCAACCCATGACCCAAAACTGAGGATCCTGGGCCCTAAAGCACACTAATTTAGGCCATGGGGAGCTCAAACTAAATGTTGAGTTTCAAGTGTCCTTATGAATGTAGGCAGCCTTTGTAAGAGCCTTTAAGTCATAATTCAGGCAATTGTTATTCCATTGCGTTGGGCTACATTACCCAATGTCCTAAACCGTTTTTAAATTGAAGAACAAATGGCCTAGATATCAATGTTTACAGTTTCACCCATGATCTCTCTTCTGATGTTGGTGGGCCTGGCCCTTGGAGCGGTGATGCTGCATAAAAATCAGCATAATGGGTGGGGTCCGTAAGAACCCTAGAATTTGAATTAGACACCCTCACTGTGTGCCTTCCGTGTCCTCCTGCTGCCAGGAAACATTGGACACCTAGACCAGCATTCCCAGATGCACATGTGCGCACTCCCAAACTCGCAAACACCTGCACGTGTGAGACGACATTTTGACAGGTAAGGTGCCAGTCAGGTATGTGTTAAGAATAATTGTTTCAAAGTTTGGAAACAATGGCACTCTCTAGGGTATGCAGCAAAACATAAAAAAGCACATAAGGTTGTGTTGTTTCCAATCTGTGCAGAATCCACAGCATACAAGAGCTCTATAAAACCCATTCAGCTTACCAGGGAATCCCCTGTGGCCCCCTGGATCCCAACTTGGGTCCAGGAACCCACCTGGGGGAGGGGGTTCCCTGGTAAGCTGGGGGGGGGCAGTCTGAGCCTGCTACCGAACCTTTATTTGATGCATTTCCTGGCTGTTTTTCTTGAGTAGTCAACTGACCCAAAAACTAAACTAGCCTTCTAGCGTAAGTTGCTCCACACAATCATTTAGAGATGTACTATATAAACAAACTTAAAAAAATGTTCTCATTTTAAAAGTAAATACAATACATGACTAATGCAAATTAGCTTACATAGGGTTGCAAATTTCTGTTGCTCCATAAATATTAACTGAGGCAATTTCTATCTGTGGGTAATTAGTTTGTGGTCACACTGGCAACCTGTAATTACCCTCCTAGCACGTGTAGCTCTGTCACTTTAGAGCTGGTGAGGCTCGCAAGCAGATTTGTTCTTCAGAATCTGGGCAGGCAGTTAAAGAGGAACATTGCACCAAAAATAAAAAGGGGCCAACCCCCCCCCCCCACTAGGGGGCCCCTACTTCCCTTTTGGATGTCCCCAATGCCTGCTGTGGCTACATGTAGCTGCATCAATGCTCGATCCTCTGCCTCCCACCGGCTTAGCCGAAGTCTTGTGCCACTCAGCTACGTCTCGCAGGATTTCGGATGGCTCCATTACATTACATTCATGGGCACTGATCGGATGCAAGATGGCCCCGCTCGTCGGAAGGTCGCCCAAAATCCAAGGGACTCCGTAGATGGACCCTCCAAGCTAGGTGAGTAAACATTGCCCAAAGGTAAAACCAGAGGGGGCAGCAGATCGGTGAGGTTTGGGGGAGGTTTTACCTCCGATGTTCCTCTTTAAAGACCAGGTTTATTTTCTCTGAAGACTCATACTAATAGATGTAAAGAAACTGCACAAAGAACAGCCAGCCGTAAACTTTAAAGTGGACCAACAGTCTGTTTTTTTTCTTACTTTGAATAAAAAAAACACAAAAGAGGTCATTAAAAAGCATGCAAAACACTGCATGCTTATTAATGACTTACTCACCTTACCTGCCCAATAGCTCCTGGACATCTCGCTCCTATGTCCCCATCTTTCTACATCCAGGAGCATAGGAAATCTTGCTCTCGCGCCCCAAGTTTGCTACACCCAGGAATATGTATCCGACAACCTACCAGGTGCAGCTTGCCACCCAAGTTGCCGCTCGATGAGTAAGAAGCTGCTGATGTTGGCCAGTGACTTGCGTCACGGGCCAGTAGTCTACAGATAGCTGTTCATTCATGGAGAGGCGAATTCCTCCGCTCCATGAACCCGGAAGTGGTTTACAGAAGCAGCTGCACAGCTGATATCAGTCGGCTGTGTGGCTGCAGGGACATCCAGGCTTGGGCTTTTTTTTCTTATAGACTGTTGGTCCACTTTAACAAGTCTTTTTTCTTATGTTATAAAAAAATCACCTGCACGTGTGATAAGGTATTTTACAGGTAAGGTGCATCATTTTTCAGGTATGGAAACAACAGCACTCTATGGGGTATGCAGCAAAACATACAAAAATAAGCCGTATGGTTATTTTTTTTCCAATCTGTGCATGATCCACAGCGTACAAGAGTTCCATAAAACCTGTTCAATAGCCAGAGTGCTGAGGCTTTTCGCCCAACTTGGGTCCAGAGGGGGGATTCCCTGGTAAGCTGGGGGGGGGGGGGGGCAGTCCAAGCCTGCTACTGAACCTTTATTTTGTGCATTTCTGTGTTGTCTTTCTTGAGTATACAACTGACCCAAAAACTAAACTAGCCTTCTAGAGCAATTTGCTCTGCGCTTGAATTTAGAGATGTACTTACATAGGGTTGCACGTTTCTGTTGCTCCATAAATATTCACTGAGGCAATTTCTATCTGTGGATAATTAACTTGTGGTCACATTGACAACATGTAATTACCCTCCTAGCACGTGTAGCACTGTCACTTCAGAGCTGGTGACTCTCGCATGCTCGGCTTCCTCGCCTCATTGGAGGATCACCAAACTTTGCATTTGTTCTTCAGGATCTGGGCAAGGCTGTTGAAGGAGCATTCTATTTCACTGGAAGAAAAAACTATTTGGGAGGGGCCTATAACTTTGTAAGCAAGAAGGAGTGGACTGACTACAGGGAATACAGGAAGAATTCTCAGTCACTATTTTAGGGCCACTTGGGCTTGGTGTAGCCTTTAGCATGTTGCCAACCTCCTCCGGAATGCATACACTGCTTTATTCATCACTCCTCTCAACTTCCTGCTTCCCAAGGGCCCCTCAGCCCCTCTTCCCATATCTGGCCCCATTATCACACCTTCCGCAGCCTAAACAACCCAGCCCATGTTGTGCTCTGCAATGCTATAGACTAAGCATCCTGACTGTGGGGGCCATACCCACCCCTATTAAGAAGCTTAATGGGGCAAGGCTAATAAGCTCATTGGCTGGGGATGGGCTGGTCAGGGCCTGTAAAAACCCAGGCAGATTTTTGGCTCCAGTTCACCCCTCCAGATAATGGCAATGGTGTTCTTTAGACAAATCGTAGTAAACATTAAGAACCTTTTTACAGTTAATACAATCCTAGAATTATATACTGTATATATTATGCATTCAGTTGGTGCTAAATAATTGTTTACATACACATACAATTTTAAAATAATAATAATGTAAAATGTATATATATATATATATATATATATATATATATATATATATATATATATATAATGGAGGTGATGTTTAGGGAGAAAATACTTGGTCATAAATTCATTCATTATATTGGTGCAATAGAGCACTTATTCGGGACCCCACACCTCAGGCGGCTCCTGTCCCCAGCACCATTGTCTCGGACCGGGTGTGACGGCACAGGTGTGGATCCGCTGTGACTGTGATACTGATAGTGAGTACCGTGTCAGGGGAGCGGAGTCTAAGAGGCCACTGGTATTCACCAGAGCCCGCCGCAAGGCAGGTTGGTCTTGTAGCGGCGAGTCACCCCCAGGCCGCTACCCCCCAACAGCAGCTCAGCCACACAGTCAGCCGAGGTACTGCGTGGTGCAAAGGAGGCAGGCAATAGGCGATGTCAAAGTTCAAGCAGAGGTCAGGACTGGCAGCATAACCTCGAGATCGAAGATAAGTAGCCAAGATCGGGACGGGCAGCGAAGGTTCAGAGTCGGGGACAGGCAAAGGTCGGTACACGGGTGAGCAATCCTGTAAACAACTGACTTTCTGCATACAAAGGAAGACCAAGATCCAGCACTGATGGAAAAGGAAGTGCCCCTTAAATAGGGGAAATGGATGCAGGATTGGATGACTGGGAACCAATCAGCTGTGTACCGGCCCTGTAAATTTCAGGAAGCCGGCGCGCCCCCTAGAGGACGGGGGCGTGCGCGCACCGGACCATGCAAGGAGGCAGAGCGAGGAGAAGGAAGACGACCGGGAGTAGCCGGCCCCGCCGGCAGGAGCGGGTAAGGAGGGAGAATGGGGAGCGCTGTGAGATGGATGCCAAATAACATAGTCACTGCAGATGGCTCTCATTGGACAAGGGCCTGCGCATGTGTCTTTGGAGTGGGAAAAGATGAATGTTTATGGACACCCCATGGGGTTTCACACAGCGGGGAATCCCGTTTTGGGTTACCCCAGGTAAAGGGGCAAAAAAAGAAAAAACAATATCTTATCCAAATGAAATGCAGCCCTGGTGCCACCAATTGCATCAACGAACAGCACTTAGGTAACTGGAAGTGAACGTGGCTGGCAGGGGCGTAATAATTGTCGTGTCTGGTGGTGCAACTGTGACCAGGCCCGGATGGGGGGATCCCAATAAAAAGAACTGCTCTGTGCCATGGACACTGTTAACATGGCCCTGCTTCCATTATCTCCAAATTTCCAAGAAAAAGAATACAACTTCACAAACTTACCAAAGTCAGCACCAGGGTTAGCAGATACCAGCAGATCCTGACCTTCTTGTCCCCAGTTAAATACATAACAGTTTCCATAGTCTTGGTGAAAAATTTGAGTAAAGTTCCTGCACAAAAGATATTAAGAACGATGATATAAAAATGGTCACTTTGTTTTGCAGATTGACATTTTGCGTAAAGTGGACCTGAAGTCAAAAGGACACATAAGACAATTTTATGCCTGATTTGGGATGCCCTTACATTAGATCAGGGGTGCTTAACCTTTTGACGAGAGGGACAATATTTTGGAACCTGGTCATGGACCACAATGAATAGATTCAGAATGTTTTCATTTGGAAAAGCATAATGGAGATATTCTCAGGATACTCACATAGTCTCTACAACTCTATGCGTATGTGCTTCCACCAAGCCCCTACATTCATATGTAACAATCATCACACGCTAGCAATACACCCAGGGCCCGATTAAGTGTGGTGGAGGCCCCTGAGCACAAAATCTGGTGGAAGCTCCAGATATAGTATTTTTTTTACTTTAAAATAATATACCAGCCAAGTAACCTATTGGTGGTTGTCTGGCACTTGCCCACTTACTGGAACATCAGATTGAGTCCCGTCAGACCAAAGACTGAAACACCAGACCATAACCCATAACCCAAATGTTGGTGGAGGCTCCCCATTGTAGGGCAAGTGGTGGAGCCCCCCTCATAATCCGGCCCTGAATACACAGGTTGATTGGCTTAACTCTATGGGTATATATTTATAGCCCTCATCCATCATTCCCACATCTTTACTATATTGGTTCCCAACAAGCTCCCACCAATGCCAAATATACAATTATTACAGAACATTTTTTTACCAAATGATTCTGCCAAAGATGTCACCCAGGGGTGGTATTGTACAATCACCACTGTCACCTCTTTTTGCCAATGTGCCCCTTCTACATTGCTTTCTGAGCAGTATCCGTAACTACCTTCATAAGTCAGTTCTATTTACCCCTCTCACTTTCCCTGCAGCAGGTGAGGGGCCACATCAGGTGGCTCTGAGGGCCACATGCGGCCCCTAGGCCGGTCGAGCATGTGTGTGTTAGATGCTTCTTACTGGCTTTTCTCATACAGGAACGCAGCAGTCACATCATGTACCATCGTCAAACCCTCTCCTGCTTGAGTTGTAACCAGGGGTATAGCTATAGGGGGTGCAGGGGATATGACTTCATTGGAGCCCAGGAGGTCAGGGGGTCCCACCATATTTGTGCTTACTTGGCATTAATTATATTAAGGAGACACCGCTTATCTATGCTGTTTCAGTTTTTAGTTGCTTAGCTGCCTCCAATTGAGTTTACAGACAGAAAAAAGGATTAGTGTATGATGCTTGAAAGGGCCCCATTAAATGTTCACACTAGGGCCCAGTCACATTTAGTTACACTACTGGTTGTAAAGAAGAGCTTACATAGATCCCCTTGAAACTTAGTGTTGTAAAATGTGATGCATGGGGTTGGTGGTGCATTTGTGCTGCATGACATTCAGTAAATAGTGGCTTTTCTGGCTCTCACAAAGGAACGCGTCATATTCACATTTTATGATGAATTCCCTCTAAAGTGCCAATAAAAATCCAGAACCAGCCAGTCTCACTCTCAGGCTGTGCCTGAGACATTTTCCAATAAGACCTCTCACACTGAGAAAGCTTACTTTATGTTTCTAGAAACAAAAACACATCTATAAAATCTCTGTGTTTACGAGCTGGAGGGTAGCAGAAGGTTAGGGGGACCAGAAATGGGGTATCTATTAATGCTTATCAGCTGATTTCCTACCGGTAACTGCAGGCTTGGCCTCCAAACATGCAGGTGAGGATCATGTCTTCTGCTTGGTACCCCATTTTAACCTTTTCCTCATATGGTATTTTGGAAAAGATGTTGGAAAACTGGAGAAGGTACCATTCCCTTATAGCCTGGATAGCGCTGGTGTAGTTGCGGTAGTTGCACTTGGTCCCATTGTTGGTACACTGTAGAAGAAGTCAAGACATTTTATAGGTTTATGGCAATTACAGACAAGGTTTTAGAGACTTCTAGTGAGAAAGTCTAAGGATTTGGATTGGCCCACCATCGGACTAAAGGATCCTCTAGTGGGTTACTGGCACTAACCCTCAGGGCAGTACAGGAGACCCAAGACGTACACAGTGTTTCTGGTCTACCTGAAGTATTCCTTGAGTTTGCTATTCCATAAGTTATTTTTGTTAATCTAAATTCACAGAGCAATTAAAAGATTTTAAAATCAAGAAATGAAGCTGTTATCCCATGGCGCATGCACTTGCAGACAAAAAAAAGGACACACCGATCTAGCAAACTCTTACCAGACACCTCCAAAAGGCACAGATATTCTCCAAAACCAGTAAGTGCAAATTTACAGTTATTGCAGCCAATAATATCGAGTCAGAAACATCACCTTTAAATAGCCACAATGGCCCTTCCAATATTAGAATAAGAATTACCCACTCCACAATGGTATTTACCTGTAATGACATCTAGTGCACTAACGTTTAAGACCAGAAAATGTTTTACTAGTTTAAATAATGCACTCACAAATATAGATAAAAAAACAGCATGTCCAAAAACATACAGAGGAAAGTAGCAGCAGGCATCTCTCACCAACATCCAGAACCCCAACGGCCATTTATGGAACATGGGAAAGAAGGTGAGTAATTATCTCTGTCCGTGTACTACTCCATATAAAATCCAGATAGATAGCCGCCAATTACTCCGCCTACGCGTTTCGTCACTTATACACGACTTTCACTGAGGCAGCCTCAGTGAAAGTCCCGTATAAGTGATGAAACACATTGGTGGAGGCATTGGCGGCTATCTATCCGGATTTTATATGGATTACACATACACTGCAAGTGTATGCTCCACCAGACGTCCTTATTTCGTCAACTGAACTTGATTTTAAAACCCTTTACTTGCTCTGTGCATTTAGATTGACATTTATACTTTTTGAACTTGCATTGGAATAGAAGTTCAGCACGTTTGAGTATGATTTTCTAATTAACCCTTAAAATTATGTTGTGGTGCTAAAATCAGTTATTTTTGTAAACTTTATAAATAATAAAAAGTAAACTTTATGTGGTGCAACAATGTTATTAGGAGTGTCCTCGCATTATTTCGATATACTATAGCTCAGTGATTTTCAACCGGTGTGCCGCGGGGAAAGTTCCCCAAACTAAGGTGCCCCCTGTTCCCCGGCAATGCGCAGCGATGCGGCTTCCGCACTAGGAAGTAACGCTCAGGCTAAACAAGTCTCAGCCAATGCCTGGGCGTCTGGCAGAATGGGCGGGACAGTTACTGCCCAGTAAGGAGTGGAGCTGGAGGCGTGGTTAAGTCAGCGAGGCGCAGTGTGCCCCCGGCCCCACAGCCGGATGATACATATGTCTCTGTACATCCCCCCCATCAGGCTCCGCTTTGAACTGCCGGCTCGCCCACCCACCCACCCCGTTGGTGAAACTGCCAGCGCGGCCCGATTCACAGCACATGACAGCAGGCCGTCTGGCTCCGCCCACCTGCTGTGTTGTCATAGTCTTCCCTGCACGGGAGAAGAGACTTGCTTGCTTTCTCTATTCACTCCAGTTCTGCAAGTAAAGGGTTCTGCAAGTAAAGGTAATGGAGGGGTGGGCAGAGATTCAGGGAACCGGGACTGTCACTTGGCATAATGGAGTGGGAAGAGAGTTCCCGGACTTTGCAGCTTTTATAAAAATTAGATGATGATGATGATAAAGTTTTGGGGGGAGGGGCATATTGTGTTGTATTTGTGTGCATGAATGTTGATAGGTGGTCGGTACTTGACACTGGAGGAGCAGGGCGGGAGGGAAACACTGATCCAAATGTGACTTATTTTTTAAAGAGGAATGCCTCTCCTTGGGGCATCCTGAATTGGAATTCCCCCGCTGTGTAAACCCCCCCAGAAGCCCTTTTCACTCACCTTGTCCTGGAGCCCTCACCGTGTCTTTGCACTGTGGCTGCATCCCGGCTCACCTTTAGCCGTGTGCATGCCCAACCTTGTAGGCGAGTAAATGTTGCGGGATACACACAGCTGGGCATCCCAATTCTGGATGCCCCCACTGAGAGAAACAACACCCTGAGAAGTGAAAATCAGGCGTGCTGTTCTTCTTTAAAGCAGAACAAAACACTGAGAGGCTGGCCCTGAAATCTAAAAGCAAATCGCCCATAACAAAGCTATTTTGATATTGCTGCCATTTTCAACCACATATCTATGTGAGCTGGGCTTCTCAAGCTTGACTGCGATAAAAACTAAAAACAGGGAGAGACTGAGAACTGTTGAGGAAGAGCTTCGTGTGTGTCTTTCCACCATTCCTGCCAGGATATCCCTTTTGTGTTCATCGAAACAGGCCCAGGTTTCACACTGAGTGGTAAGAAATACATTTAGAATCTATATTATTAACTATATGTATAGTATGTACTGTTTTAGTGTCATTTTGTGCCATTTTGGTTGGTGGTGTGCCGCAGGATTTTTTAAGTATAAAAAGTGTGCCGCGGCTTAAAAAAGGTTGAAAATCACTGCTGAAGGGTGAACTCCAAAAATGATTTCCTCTGGCAAGCCTCGAGAATGATTTCCTTGGGTGGCCTCACAGAATCATTTGCTCTGGTGGGCCCCAAAAAGGATTTCCTCTGGTGAGCCTCAAGAACAATCTCCTCTGGAATCATTGCGTCTGGAGGACTCAGGATACTCCAGTCCAAAACTGGCCATGAACATTTATGTGCTTGTCCATGCGTTCAACCAATCCATACCCTATTGCTTCACCCATGGTTGGATTGCTTGGAGTGTTCGTGGCCCACAAGTAGATCTGCCTCCAGTGGCCCACCCTACAGACAAATGCAAATAGTTTTTTTAAGGGGTCGTGTCAGTAATACAAAGCCACTTTCTGCTAGAGCACCCACATCCAGCATTAACTGCTGTTTTTATCCTATATATATTTATGGACAGCTTAATTATTACTATAGTATAGTGCCTCCTCTGACCACATAGTGCTGTACAGTGGCAGTAGAGCATTGGCTAGACAAAGGACAAAGACACAACAACTCTCTATGCAATTAGTCAGAAACAGACAGACGGAGTCACCTATGGGGATAGAGGCGCCAGGGGCCCATCAGAACACTCTACTGTGGGCCAGTCTATGCCTGACTTCATCTAAAATTGACTTATGACTACAGATACTGTATACTCTGACCAAAATGGATGAGAATGTGAAATATAATTGCTGCTATTCCCCAATACTCTGAAGTGCAGATCAGGGTGTGACTACACATATAAAAGGAGAATAGCCTGTGATAAACCCACGCTGAACCCCATAAAACAACCATTGGCGCACGATTACCCATAATAAATAATTATTAGATATTATATTATATTGAAAAAATATGTACTGCTTTGCAGTGCATTACCTTGCACTGTACATTGAAAAGACAAAAATATCCTGCAGGGCACCCTTGTTTTTAACTTGTCTTTTGTGTACTGTTATGTGTATATGCAATATCTGTAAATAATATAGTACATTATTTTTTCAATATAATATTTATTATTATTGCTTTTGAGCATTAATTTTCAGGGTGGCTGTTGAAAATTGGGGGTTTAGTGTGTATTTATCACAGGCTGTTCTCCTTTCATAGATGAGAACCTGCACAGAAAAATTACAGAATAAACCAGACCCAGAGAATAAACTGTAATCAACGATAATGAAGTGGATCATTTTCCAAAAGTCACTAATTGTTTGCTGTACACAAGAATCCAAACGTTCCTAGTCTGGCTGTCACTGGTATCGGAAGCCCCCCTTCAGCAGCTTTAGGCTCCTGAGAATAGGGAGAGTATGAGCAGATCTACCTAGACGCCACAATTAATAATCAAAAGCCTGAATGTGACTGACTGTCAGCTAATCAGGGAAGCTCCCAATGTAATGTGCCACCAATGGGTGAAGGTATTAAAAAGACAACATGACGGTATGCAGCAGATTCAATTTGCAGGGCTGTAAAGTACCAACACTGGGAGGCCGATTCATTAATAGCGGCAGGTAGCGACAGTTGAGCGACTGTAGCGGCATTTTCAGAGCGCCCGCTAGTAGTCGCTGTGCTTGGCCGTTGTTCGGGAGTTGATAGCGACTCAGTCGGTTTGCTGTAATGTTGAATATTGGGTGAGGAGTCGCTATTTGACAGTTTCCGCGCTGTATGGGAGCGCATGATAGCGACTGGCCATAGCGACCGGCTCCCACCATATTCATTAACAAATCACGCTCAAAAAATTCTCGCGCTGTAAAATGCATGTTTAAACCCCAGAGCGCTGGCGGCGATGGGTTAAAAGTAGTTTTTTAACCCCCAAACCACCATATTTTTGGAAACCAAAAAAAACAAGTTTTTTAAATAATTTTGTAATATGAATACATTAATACCAGACCTGTAATATCAATTCTGTACATTTTTTTTTTTACCTTAAAAAAAATTATTTAAAATGGCAGAAGTGGTCACAGAATTTTTCACATTAAAAAAAAAAAACATTAATAACAATTAATTATGAATATTTAAAGATTGTTCCATTGAAATGCATTGGAGAGCGCAAGGTAGCGAGAGGTCATACCTGTCGCTGTTCAAGGTCGGACGCTGGCGCTGTGGGCTGAGGCTGGAATAATGATGAATGAGTGGCTATCTGGCGCTATCTCAGTCGCTAAGCAGGATAGCCTTGATAAATGTGTGATTGTGGTGGGGAGCCGGCGTTCTCGTGGCGGGGCCCGTCATTACCGGCCGCTCACCAGTCGCTACCTGTCGCTATCCCTTGTTAAATAAGGGCCAGTATGTTACCTGTGCTGGTGACTTATGGCTATTTATTTAGATTAATGATCTGTTTGATCAATTATACAATAGGATCAGAGAGCATAAAAAAACAGGGACATTTCTAAAACACTTCCTCACTATCAAAAATAAATGATTTGTCTGAATTTAGACTTTAGAGTCACTAAAAGTCATACATATATGGGATGTGGGATACACAGCCTGATATCTTGTAAGATAGTTATACACAAGGCTTAGTGATGCTTCCATTAACATTTCACCCAATTTACACATTGTGCGTTTAATGCAGATTAAATAGCAGTTTTAATTTAACCTGGCCAATGAATGGGTGGAGAAGGCAAGACAGGAGAAACCTTTCTACGCACATAATGATGCCACTATACTCTTAAAATTAGATGAGTCAGCCATTTTTCATTTCATGGCACAGGCCCAACAGACAGTAGATGACTATTCCTACCTATGGTGCGGAGACAAAAGTCATTCTGTATAAAAGTAACTGACTTCTGGCATCTGGTTGGAACCTGTTCTGCTTGGAAAGTGATACATTATATTTTCTAAGCGGATCTTCCATGGTTTGTTTGCCTGCTTTAAGTATAGCTACTCAGATGGATTTTACAAGGATTGCTGCTCATTGCCAGGAGCATGTGTCACGCATACAGCTCCAGTTCTTTGCCAAGAATGCTGGGAAGTAACATTTTGTGGCACAATAATGGTAGAAAGGGAAAGTTTGAAGACCCAAGACAAGTACATTTTTTCACTTTTGCATTGGTTATATTATTAGTTCCCTAATTTATTGGGCTATAAATTGATCCACATAGGGGCATGAAATTAACCAACATATCTAATCAAGAGAGACTAGCCCAGCCTGGTTGGATGATAGGTTAGGAAAAGATTAGTGAAATCCAGATGAGAATTGGGTTAGGAGCTTCAAGCTGAATCACAATAGAGAGTCAAGCAAACCCAAAATCAAAGTATTGTTCAGTCAAAATAAATCCAGATAGCAGAGTTTAATGGGTTTTATGTCAGGAAAGGTTGGTAACAAGATACCTGACGGATGTGGGCCACAAACCTTGCCCAGGTTTTTTCAACCACAGGCCTGCCCCCCAATGCGTGTCCTAGCCAATCTATGAGTGAGCTCCAAGATCAAAGCTATAGCATTGCAGTGACAGATCAAGCAGGATAAAGTGAAAATACTGAAGCTTTAGCATTGTAGGGGCAGATAATAGCCATGATGCAGGGTATAGTATTTCAAGGGCAGACAATGGTCTTTGGTATCTTGGCTGGGGGGATAGAGTGGAGATGGTACAGGAGGGTTTGGTGGTAGACTAGGTGGGGAGGAATGGGATGGGGGTGTTGGAAGCAACCAACCAGCTGAAATGCAGTGCTGCCCACTGGAAATTCTCCTGGGTCTCCCTATAGGCCCTGTCTATGGATCAATTGAAAGAGTGAGTGACTAAAATACAGTATTTTGTAAAAATATTTTTATATTGTGGGCTTGCTTAGAAGAGCCTTAAACAAAAAAATTATGTATTATAAGTTCAAACTTGTGGAATAGAAAGGTAGAGATGTCATGCTGGGTTCTGCCTATCGAAACAAATTTTTTTAGGCTAAATATTCATCAGAGTGGTAAAACAGTTCTCTCCCATTCCTAGTCATGTTATTGTGATGCTTCTGTCTCATAGGTGTCAGCAATTTTACCCTTTCCACAGTAGCTGACAGTGGGTTAAGGCCAAACACTGGGAGCCACTGTTTGGTCAACCCACTGATAGCGGCTGGGATTGTGGTGCCCCCTACTTTACACAATAGACCTGCTCACTCACCCTTAGAAATGGCCCTGCCTTTGTTAACATGGTCTCTGATGTACACGGGGAGGCTGATTTATCAATAGCGACATGTAGCGACAGTTGAGCGACTGTAGCGGTATTTTCACAGCGCCCGCTAGTAGTCGCTGTGCTTGGCCGTTGTTCGGTTGTTGACAGCGACTCAGTCGGTGTGGCTAAATGTTCAATTCGGGGTTACGAGTCGCTATTTGACAGGTTCCTCGATGTATGGGTGCGCATGATAGCGACTGGTCAGAGCGACCAGCTTCCACCATATTCATCAAAAAATCACGCTCAAAAAATTCAAGCGCTGTGAAATGCATGTTTAAACCCCAGAGCGCTGGAGGCGATGTGTTAAAAGTAGTTTTTTAACCCTCAAACCACCATATTTTTGGAAACCAAAAAAAAAAAAAAATTAAATAATTTAGTAATATGAAAACATTAATATCAGACCTGTAATATCAATTCTGTACATTTTTTTTTCCCTTAAAAAAAATATCTAAAATGGCAGAAGTGGTCACAGAATTTTTCACATTTAAAAAAAAAAAATAAAAAAAAAAAAACATTAATAACAATTAATTATTAATATTTAAAGATTGTTCCATTGAAATGCATTGGAGAGCGCCAGGTAGCGGGAGGTCATACCTGTCGCTGTTCAAGATCGGACGCTAGCGCTGTGGGCTGAGGCTGGAATAATGATGAATGAGTCGCTATATGGCGCTATCTCAGTCGCTAAGCAGGATTGGCTTGATAAATGTGTGATTGTGGTGGGGAGCCGGCGTTCTCGTGGCGGGGCCCGTCATTACCGGTCACTCACCAGTCGCTACCTGTCGCTATTCCTTCATAAATAAGGGCCTAAGTGCACCATGGGCACACCTGTATCTGTAACTTGTTCCACTTGTAATCTTCTTACATTTTTGTTACTACAATAGAGGTTAAACTTTCTAAAAAACATTTTCGTATTTGCCCAGAGTTCAGCTTTAACAATAAGCTTTTATCTTTCATTGCTTTTATTTGTTTTCAAATCCTCATCATTATTATGTGACGTGACATGATAAAGTCCCAGCTTTATGAAGACAAAAGGAACACCATGTTAACCATAGTAAACTGAATGCTCAGATTTACTGTGCCTTTTGTGCCAAAGACTTTTAGGTTTCTAAGTAGTGCAATGGCACACACCAACAAAACACTTGCGGGCTCATACTGGGTATTTCTGGTTTTGGTGTTGACAGGAATATATCTTGTATGGTTTATCATCTTATCTTGTCACATTAATGCAAGAATAAAAAGCAAATGTTGCAAGACTGAACACGCTAAATCGGGAGTTGCGAAGAGGTTATCATATACACTGTAGCTCATCCAACTCAAGAAACCCTTCTCATCCTGATGTGAAAAGGGGGACAGGAATCGTTTTATGACCCATAGTTTGGACCATGGTCCTCCAACAAGAAGACGTTGGAAGTGGCCCACCTTAGTTGGAGACTAACAGAGCCTCGGAATGTTTTAAAATTCTCAGTAGAGTTTGCTAACAATTTATTTGCTACATAACACCTTGGTTGTATAAAAGATCGATACTGTGATCAGCCAGCTAAGACCAAACCAGTGGAGCAAGGCCAATATTTTGCCTAGGATAGTTTCCTTGGCACTGGCTGTTATAAAGGGGGCTCCCAGCCTAGGTGTCAGTATGGAGAGAATGCTATAAATTGTTATGTATAAACAGCATGTGCATTGCCTAACTATACTGTTTAATTACTTAATTAAATGGTATTGCTTAATCATTTAATAAAACCATATATATTTTTACTGAAAGTGATAGTAGCTCATATCTTGTCTTGCTTATTTGGTCAATAAAGTATCCTTCAGCCCAGACACCCTAAGTAAAGAGAAGAGCTTTTTCAATCATGTACTTGGCATCGACCATATAGAGGAAGGGTCTAAAATGCATCCCTATAGGAGCGTGGCTGACACATGCTGAATGATGTAGTTTATCGATTGTTGTCCCAGACTTTTAGATTTTTACGTTTTAAAATTTGACCAAGAGAGGCCTGTTTGTCAAAACTGCCAATAAGGTGACATATTATGCCAATGCCTTATAGAATGTCACCAAGCTCCTTATTCCAACTCACCTATTACCTTATTAGACTTAATTATTGTGAAGTACTTTATGTCGCCAAATTAGAACTGGTGATGTACTTTGAGCAGGCTGTTGGGCTGTAGTATCTAGGTATGTAGTATGTAGGTAAGAATTAGTATGGTGCAAATTCTCTATTCTGTTGTCTAAAGTAAAGTCTAGAGCACCCACCCCAGTTTACAAAACACAGACAACTGTTGATCTGGTGCCTGGTGTGGATGTCTTTATGGTTCTGACATTAAGACTAAATGCGTTTACTGTTCTCTTTGAGATACAACTGTAGCAAAAGCAACTCCTGGTTTTGTCAGGCTTAAATTGACCAAATGATAACTGGGAAACCCCCTTTGTGGGCCCCTGAACTCAAATGCCCATTGGTTCACATGGAGATATCAGCTCCAGAACCCCTGAGAACCTGGATGCAAAATGTTCAACTGATTTCTAGTTTGGTCCCTTTGTACAGCCCCACAACTCAACAGATGACACACTATATAGTCAAATGGAACACTTTGTGATAATTAATTAAGCTGTTAATTTTTCTTTAATAGAAGCAACAGGTAATACTGTCTGTCTCTGTATTATAGTTGAAATACAAGGGAGAATTGTGTAAAATTGCTCTGTCATTGTTATGTACTATTATATAGTGTATCAAGCTGCCAGAGAGTATATATTTGTGGCATTCCCAAGTACCGGTATGTGCACATGCATGCACACACTTTAACATAATATCTATGTGCTGAGTCCTAAAATAAACAGGAAGTATTTATAGTCCCTATAGGGTAAAATCTTAACAATTGAACTGGTCCATATATACGGTAGGCTTTCCTTACCAGCTGAATGGCCACTTTGAATCTCTGAGCATAGAAGCTCTGGTTGCCTTGAGATGAATTGACCTTGGAGTAATCAGTGCTGCTGTTGAAGATGTTGTAGACAACTGGGTTGTCTGGATCATTTTCATCAATGACAACTAGAGGCATGTGATTCCACAGGCTGGGGTCGCTTGTCACATTATGGTTTGTGTTACTTGGAGCCAATATTGGGGAGTGCTGCTGGCTTGAAACCTGGATGCGATCTAACGCAGTGGCCACCAGCCCGTCCAAGTCATGCAAGAGGTGCTTAACTTGTGAATATCTGTAATGCAAATAGACAGACATAATTATAATACTGACTGCACACAAAGAAAAGAATTGTGAATAAAATGTAGAATTATATCCAAATTATCGTCTTTTAGACGGGCAGGCTGATTCATCATTGGCGGCAGGTAGCGACAGATGAGCGTCTGTAGCAGGCATTTTCAGAGCGCCCGCTAGTAGTCGGAGTTGTAGTAGAATTTGACCTTAGAAACTGTTCATTGGAAAACTATAAACTAAGCCAAGATTTCTGTTCAGCTCAGCAAAAGCTAAAGATAAACAGTTAAGAACTCTTTGGTAACCAAGTGCCTATTATATAGACTAGACTAAGAAGTGCAAATAGTGGACACAATGCTCAGTATTCTGCACTTATCTCCAATAAAATCTATGAAACATAATAGACATTGTGTTGCTAAAGATCTAAAGGGCATCTGTAGGCTATTAAAATAAAATGAGGATGGCCAGGCTCTAACCTATCTGCTACCTGAGGCTAACTATAAAAAAAGACAGTCACTCCCCCCCAAGGATGTGTTGCTCCACCCCTTAATAGATATGGGCTCCCCATGCTGCTGCCAACTCCAGAGTGTGTCTATATATAATATCTGGGCTCCCCATGCTGCTGCCAACTCCAGGGTGTGTCTTTCAGGCAATATATGGGCTCCCCATGCTGCTGCCAACTCCAGGGTGTGTCTTTCAGGCAATATATGGGCTCCCCATGCTGCTGCCACCTCAAGGCTTTGTCATTGTGCCGCTCTGCGATTCTAATAGCGATGCCTCTGATCTGCATGTCATACTTCTTTACAGTATTATTTCACTAACCAAGCACACATCCTATGCGTGTTACAGCAAGGCAAAAGGTTCTACAACCCTATTGAGGCTCTCGGTAGGCAGCAACTGGTGGTGTTCCTAACATGGAGAGTAGGACCATTAAGAATAGTTTTGTGTTGGGAATGTTTGAGCAATGGGGGGATGTGGTGAGGCTTCCAATATCAGGAGCAGTCATGAGATGCTGCTGTAGGGTCCTAGACATGAAGGAGGGTACATGTAAGTCTGGCGGGTGCTTTGTTCCAAACGTTTATGGTAATACTCACTTGAAGGGATTGGCATTGCAGACAGTCACAGCTGGAAACACCATAGCATTGAAGCCAATAGAGAGGGACACACTGACACCATAGGACAGGTAGGTTTGAATGGCCAGGCCCCACTGCCAGAATACAAGGGCTGCAAAAACCAGGGTCAATATGAACCACATGATTCTTTTCTTGGGTCCTTCGGAAACAATACGCTTTGGGCCGTGTGTGTTGGTGTTGTTGCAAAACCAGACCAGCAGCTCCTTGTAGGTGTATCCCGGCCCCTTCTGCATGCGATGCAAGGCTTTTGTGAAATACCTTTTAAGACGCTTCATCTTCACCTGTAATTTTAACAAGAATTCTGTTGCTTAATAATATTTAATTTACACATTCACAGCAAAATTAGCATGGGCCTCATGTATCAATGTTACATAAGAAAACATTAAAGCAAAACAAAACCCAGAACAAAAATCCAGGGCTGGCCGCTGGCTTTTCCCCAGGGCATCCCGAATCAGGATGCCCCACTGTGTGAAACCCCCCAGAGCGCCGGTAATCACTCACCTTTCACCGGTCCAATGGCGCATGCGTGGGCTCTTGTCCTAACAGAGCTTCCCGCTGAACTGACGTCAATCGGCAAGGCGGTTCTGATTGTTTACTTTGGGGAGTGAGAGCGGCTGCATCCCAGCATCCTTGGGTTGTGCATGTGCTCCTGCCCTAGCCATTCAGATAGGCTGGGGTACAAGCGCGGGGCAGCAGGGGATGTGGACACTCTCGCTCCCCATTTACTCTAATCAGAGCCGATCACCGAATTATATCACTTCAGCGGGCGGCTCTGATTGGACAGGAGCCCGCACATGTGCTGTTGGACCAGGAAGCGGTGAATGCAGCGATGGCAGGGGATTCACACAGCAGGCACGGAACAAAGTGAAAATCCTGAGTTTTAATCCACTTTAAAGAGGAACATGTCAGTTATGTTTATAGAAACTAAATACTTTCCTTTCTTTTTCAGTTTAGTTACAAAATCCTATTGGTTACCACAAGGGCCATTAACTCCAAAGAGAAAACTGACAGTTGCAGAGTTAGCTTTACCCAGCTGGTCTCAATTCACAAACAAGCTGCTGGACAAAAGCTACCCCCCATGACGGACATTTGCTCCACTGCATCGATGTCCGGAGCATACCCACTCCATTTATTCTCTATTGAACATTTCTACCCCTTACCTTGAGTATATCTACCCTCTTTTACCCCTAGTGCATACCTCCTAACCTTTAGTGCATATCTGCCAACTAAATTGATGAGCCTGCCAGAGGGTGATTAGCTTTCTCACATAAGGGTGGAGATCTGGACACACTTTAGGCCTGCCATAAGGCGATGAAGTTCAGACTTTTTATTAAATTATGCTGAAGGGCCGGTTTAAGGGATCTTGGATTATGGTCCTTTCAAGGCTGCCAACCAGAGATCCTGGTTCTTTCCAAAAATCTAATATCTGGGGTGTAGCTATTACAATCATTTACACTACACTGAAGAAGTGCATGGTACTATAACCCAAATGGTTATACCCAATAATTAGATTACACTTTTGTGTGATACACTTTTGAATTGGAGAGTATGACTTAACAGTATTACCATGCTTGCTTCAGGGAATATAGAAACAGCGTCTTAAATAATTTAGGCCCAAATAATACATTCATTTCATTTGGTGATGAAGTAAAGGGAATGTGTAAACCACTTTACTACATGATGTGTTCCAAATAGTTACATTTCTCATCAGGGCCACTGTAGCTCCAGATCTAGGAACATCTGTCCCACTCTGGTTCTCTGAAATGAGTCCTTTCTTTGTACTAGTCATACCCGAATTGCCACATCATGGTGTTCTCTGATAATTTCATGACCTGTCAACTATTACAAACATGTCCTAGTGGTTTGCAAGAACCAAGGTGTGCTACATAATGCACTCTATTACACTTCAGAAGCTTGTTGTCCACCAAAACACTGCAGGATGTTAAGGATTGTTAATTTATTACTCCATCAGTGCACTCATACGCAGCAAGCAAATTCTGAGGCTCTTGTGGGACCTCTTTGTCAGGCTTGGTGTTGCAGAGTGTTCCACCCTCCCCATAATAAAGCATGGTGGACATGGTGACCCTTAACTTGAGTATGTCTACCCTCCTTCACCTTTAGTGCATACCTCCCAACCTTTAGTGCATAATTGCCAATTAAATTGGAGAGCCTGCCATAAGGTTATGAGCCTTTTCACATAAGGGTGGAGATCTGGACACACTTTAGGCCTGCCAGCTCTGCTCTGTCTGTGCAAAGCACAGCTATAACCCCGCCCCCCTCTCCTCAGTATTATGGTCCTTTCAAGCCTGTCAACCAGAGATATTCGTTCTTTCCGAAAATGTAATATCTGGGGTGTAGCTATTACAACCATTTACACTACACTGAAGAAGTGCCGGGTACCAAAACCCAAAGCATTATACCCAATAATTAGATTACACTTTTGTATGATAGTCACACTTTTGAATTGGAGTATAAGTTGTCACAGAATTACCATGCTTGCTTTAGGGAATAAAAAAACGGCGTCTTTAATTAGTTAGGTCCAAATAATTAATCCATTTCATTTGGTGATGAGATGAAGGGAATTTGTAAACCACCTTACTACATGATGTATTCAACAAGACAATCCAAATAGATAAATTACTAATCAGGGCCACTGTAGCTCCAGGACTAGGAACATCTGTCCCCCTCTGGTTCTCTGAAATGAGTGCTTTCTTTGTACTCGTCATACCGGAATTGCCACATCATGGTGTGTCCTCTGTAAATTATTTCATCACCTACCAACTATTACAAACGTCCTAGTGGTTTGCAAGAACCAAGGCGTGCACTCTATTACACTTCAGAAGCTTGTTGTCCACCAACACACTGCAGGATATTAAGGATTGCTAATTTATTGCTCCATCAGTGCAGTCATACAAGCAAATTCTGAAGACCTTGTGGGACCATTTTGTCAGGCTTGTTGTAGAGTGTTTCCCCCTCTCCATAATAAAGCATGGTGGACATAGTGACCCTTACCTTGAGTATGTCTACCCTCCTTTACCTTTAGTGCATACCTCCCAACCTTTGGTACATAATTGACAGCTAAATTGGTGTTCCTGCCATAAGGTGATGAGCTTTCTCACATGAGGTGGAGATCTGCTTATCCTCAAGCACCATAGGCAAATATCACACAAGAGCACTCCAAGCTGTGTAAAGGGATGTGGTCCACGTGGTTTATGCTCTCTGTTTGCCTCTATTACACTGCAGACATAGAAGACTTAAAAGTGTACATAAAACAAGGATAATTCTGCCACAAAAATAATAACGCTGGAAATGTAGAGAAGTGGTGGAGGCTTAACACAAGCCACAAGGCTCTCTGGAGGTTAATTAGGAAACCTGACTATTGAGACACGGTACTGTGACGTTAAAGTCTATTATGGGGTTCAGTAGCCTGCTGTTTGTTGGTCTACAATGTTCCAGTCAAGCAATTCGGTAGTTTTTCAGTTGCCCCAGCTCACCAACAGGCCAGTTTTATAATAACGCAATAAGTGTGGCCTCCTGGTGTTCCTTTAGGCAATGTTTGGAGGGGTAGACTTTTTCTGTTCTCATGTTTTAGGTCCAAAACCCCTGTTCCATAGAACAGGCCAGTAAAATGCCTCTGCTCTACTCTAGTTAGTGTAGATTACCCCAAAACAAGTACAAATACTATAGTTTAGCACATGTCTTGCTAGGTACAAGTCTAGGAAGTGGACAATTACAGCCTATGGGGATGTATACTGAATCCTAAGAACTAGTTCCCAATATAGGCTAAGAAATCTGATCAGTCATGTAATCTTGGTCAAGAGTGTTGGTGCTCAAAGAACTGTGGAGGTCTGGGACTGAACTGTGCTTCTGCTGTCTGCCCCTTCCTTTATGGTAACAAAGCGACCAAGAGAGCAGACACTATTGAACTCAACCAAAATTGCACGTTCAAAGAATTGTTTACTACTCACGATTAGATATTGAAGATATGCATTATCTTGGAACATAAAACACAATGATTTTTCCATTTAAAATGTACAGTCCGTGTGCTAAGAAGAAAATGGCCACCTCCCAGGAGAGCTGAGCCTCAAAGGCTGACTACAGAAAGTAGGGACAAGGTTTTAATGTATACGTAATGAATAATATTATCATTGCAGGAAAAGAATGAGTACCGGCATAACTGTAAATATATATAACACAACTTATATGAGGGGCTCATCCCCTGACCAACCATGCTGAGATGCTTATCCCAGCGGTGCTTGGTCTCCATGTGAGTTTCAGCAGCAAGAGCTTGGTAGGATCAAGACAATGGGGGGTAAAGTGTGCTAAATATCCAACTCATATTCCCATATCTAGACCAAGTGTCCTTAAGGTGGCATAGCATAGGAAATTGTACTTGATTAATTTATTATATGACCAAATACTTCCCCAGCCAGCAACAAACTTGACTTGCCAATCAAAAAGAAAATGGACTGGACACCCTCCCTTATTGCTCGTGTACACAGTAGAAGTCAGCCTTGTTGTCAAGAAACCAGAAGATAAGTAAAAAGATGGGCACTGCCATGCAGGCATATAGGTAGGCATATCTGCAGGCTAATACTTCTCTGAGAGGACCAGAAGATACCCAACAAAGACAGAAAACCAGATTGGAGAGATGATTGGAGCACTAAAGATGTGAAGCTAGGATACCTCTGGTGCTAGGTTCCCCTTAAAACATTTTTTGTTAACCACTTTTAATACAAAATAAAGACAAGGTGTGCATACTATCAAATAGCTCTGGCCCAATTTCAAAAGCCACGGGCGTCACGCCCGTGGCTTTTGAAATTGGGCCAGAGCTATTAGATCTGCGAATCAGATTAGGTTAAGCCGAAGAACATCGTCAAAATATATATAATATATATATATAATATATGGGTGGGACTAATTTTATACTGCAAAGTCTTACAAGCAAAACCTGGCGATAAAGACATGGAGCTATTTATATAGTTTCATAGTTATCAGGGCTGAAAAAATACATACGTCTATTAAGCTCAACCAAGGAAAGGGAAAATAAGAAAAGACATAGTTCTTGTTGATCCAGGGGAAAACAATTTCACCCAAAAGGGCTTCAATTATGTGCTTAATTACTTCAAATTCCCTTCCCCACAGCACAGTAAACTGGACAAACAAAAATATATGGTTATAAAAAGTGATCTTGTCCCCTCTTAAATGTCTATTAGGTTTTGCTCCCTATTAATGTAGTTGTCTTTTGTACTTATTTTTAGTACAAGCCCATCACTTTTTATGAACTGCAGTCCCTCTGAACTCCTGAATATTCCTGGAGGAGCAATATAAGAGGATTTGTAGAGGGATAAAACAATGCCTCTCCCTAGAACCAATACCTGTTTTAATATGAGGGGCTTTTACTGACTTTAAAAGCAGCAGATTGGCATTGAATGCTGTTGTTTCACTTGTTATCCACAAGGATCTATTTTCACTAGTATAACTGAAGGAATAAATCAAGGTGACTGAACTTGTCCTTTGCTTTTCTTTTAGACATTTTGCTAGTGATCTGACTTGCTTGGTTTTCTCGATTTAGAATCACTCTAAATTGAGAAAGTCAGTTGGATGACTAGCAAAATGTCTTTAAAAAAAATTAAAACATCAATTACAGCTGCCCTGATTTATTCTTATAGATATAGCATGAGCTAAATCAGGGGTTCCTAACCTTTTTTCATCAAGTACCACTTTCCATTTTCTAATTATATCCAGTAGCACCTGGATGGTACATACGGGTTATCTTTCACCTAAAGCCACCATTTAAAGTGCATGAAGCTCATCAAATAATTCACTTATATGCTGTATTTCTCACCCCATAAGACTCACCTAGGATTTGGAGCAGGAAAATAAGCAAAAAATATTCTGAATCTAATGGTGTGCAAAAACACCGTCCCCCTAAGGACCAAATAATAGGCAAGGTGCAAAATCTCCCGATTACAGGCAGTGTGACATTCTCCCCCTCCCACTCTCCATAAGCAGGGTGGCATTTCCGGCTCCCATTCCCATAGGCAGTGAGGCATACGCCCATCCCATTTCCCCTATAGGCAGTGTGAAATTCCCCCCTACCATCCCCCATAGGCAGTGTGGCATTCCCCCATCCTATTCCCATAGGCAGTGTGGCATTCCCCCATCCCACTCCCATAGGCAGTGTGGCATTGCCCCTCCTATTCCCATAAGCAGTGTGGCATTCCCCCTCCCATTCCCATAGGCAGTTTGGCATTTCCCCCCTCCCCTTCCCATAGGCAGTGTGGCATTTCCCCTCCCATTCCCCATAGGTAGTATGGCATTTCCCCCTCCCATTCCCCATAGGCAGTGTGGCATTCCCCCTCCCATTCCCCATAGGCAGTGTGACATTCCCCCCTGTTCCCATAGGCAGTGTGGCATGCCCCCATCCCATTCCCCATAGGCAGAATAAGAGTGCATCTTATGGGGGTGAAAATATGGTAGTTTTCGTCTCCTTTGAAACAGTTTTATGTTTACAAAACAAATCATTTGTAGGCAAAACATAGATGGGAGCAAACCAGGTTGGGGTACAGGTTAGCCTTCTTCAGCCTTGTTGAGTACCACCTGATGGGATCTCATGTACCACCACTGGTTGGGAAACCCTGACCTAGATGAATAGGAACCTTTACAGACATATCTCCACCAGTGATTCCCCAATTTAGTGTTCCTTGGCCAGTCCTTGAGCAGTACACGAGCTGCTGAGCTACGCCCCAATGTTCTTTCCAGTTGGTCATTGAGTGTGTTGGTCTGGTGAGAGTATATATATATATATATATATATATATATATATATATACAGATCTGCAACAGATCATTGGCCATGGCGATGGCACTGAAGCTTTAGCATTGTTGGGCAGGGATGGGCATAGTCCTCCGCAGCCATGATGATGAGGCTATAGTTTTGCAGGGGCAGAACAGGAGCCAGGGTGTCTTGGCTGGGGGTAGGTACATGGGGCACAGTATGAAGGAAGAGTAGCAACATATAAAACAGGTCCTTAGAGAGTCAGTTCTATGAGCACCCATGGGTGTAAAACAGGGGTTTAACTACAGAGGGTAGGGGGTGCAACCGCACTGGGGCCCAGAATGTCATGGGGGGCCCCATCATTGTTGCTCCTCCAGCATATTTACTGTATCTGTGATAACTTGGTAGCATTTAGAAAAAGAAAGCACCATTGTCTCTGGTTTTTCAGTCTTTAGTTGTCTAGCGGCGTCCAGTTGTTACAAGATAAAAGACAGCCTCAACAGGGCCCCATTTAATCTTCACACCAATTAGTTATGCCCTGGTAATCCATATGCTTCAAGTGTTTTATTGCTTATTGGAGGATCTGTGCTTGTGCCAGTGTTTTTTAGCACAATCATCTTCCACTGTATCCACAGAGTTACATATATATATATATATATATATATATATATATATATATATATATATAAGATTTGGGGGGATTTAATTGTCTGCCTTTCACCTTTAATTTTTCCTTCTTTCAATGTTTCACAAATTGTATTCATTTCTTTGCGATTTTGAAATAATGAGGGTGGTTTCCTCAGTTTCATATTGAGGTAGGTGGAGCTAGAGTAGATGACACAGCTTTGTTCTGATACAGTTAATAGTTATTATCTAATTACGAAAACAGGACACTGCGTTCTATTCTATATGTGTGCCCAAAACAATTACTTGGCACTGTTCTTTGTTTAAGCACTTTAGCTGGTGTATAATTGTGACTGTGTGTGTGCCTGTGTTTATTTTTTTAACAAAAAAACACAAGAAATGATTATTTTGACCCAAAATGGATACACAAATAGTGAGAACAGAGGGAGGGATTTAATCATTAAAGGACAACCATAGGCAAAAATGAAATTCCTGAATTTAAAAGATTCTAAAATAAATTATAAAAAAAAATAGACTCTTGAATAAAAAAAAAAATCAAAATGGCCATCACAATAAAAATGTTTTTTTTTTCAGTTTTGTACTTATTGATCGTATTTTGCACTATAATACGTACCTAGGGTTTAGAGAAGGATAATAAAAAAAGAAATATTCTGAACCAAATGGTGTACTAATCACCTCATACCAGACAGTGTGCAGAATGCCCCCCCCCAATCACCCCATAACAGGCAGCGTACAGAATTTCCCCCAAATCAGCCCATAACAGGCAGTGTGCAGAATGCCCTAGTTACCCTGCCCTCTCCATGGCTGCCTGCTGATCCTCTATCAGCGGTGCTGGAGCACCTGTTGTATACAATTGTTAAACAATCACTCCATAAGACGCACCACCACATTTGGGGGGGGGGGGGGGGGGGGTCTTATGGAGCGGAAAAAATACAGTGCTTTTCTGCTTTAACAAGTGTTCCGCCTGTTTTAAAAGCTTTTATTAAAGTCCTATTGTAGGAAAAGTTTACCAGCAAATGCTGCTTATATGAATATGTATTATTTAATTCCATTTTAAAATATTTCATTTCCCACATATTTTCCATTGCATGACCCTCTCATGGTACAAATAAAGAGGATGAAAACACAGGATTTTTACTATCCTAGATATTAGTTCTTGCCCTGGGGTCATCCCAATTTGCATTTCTCTGTTGTATAAAACCCCCAGTTCACCCCAGAAACTCACCTTTTCCCTGTCCAACATGCATGCATGGGCTCTCGTCCAATCAGCACCATCTGCCATGCATATGAATAATTGGCATACAGCCCTGTTTGACACATAGCCCGGAATAAGTGAGGGGGGCATGGGAGTATGCCTCAGTTACAGGGAGGAAGGGGATGGTGAGCGCGGCCTGGGAGCCCCTGAAAGGTGAGTGAATCCCGCAAATGTAGAGGAGCTTACCTAGCGGGGATTTCCGAATAGGGATGCTCCTCTAAAAGACCTCAGGGTTGGCGTTGGCAGTGATTGGTAAGAGGAACTTACCAGTTCTTCATTAATTGTATTCATTCATTGTCCAATGGAGCATGTGTGGCTGCTCGTCCAATAAGCTTCTCCGGCCATGCATATTGATGTGCGGCAAGAGAAGATGAAAGGGATCCCCAAGCAGCACACACCGGTGGCATGCAGCATCGCTCGCATCCTTCAGCTGTGCGCGGCAACGCAGAGCCATTCAGTTGCAGCGGGTGTAGCAGAGAAGAGACGCAAGTGATGCCAGCGGCGCCCGCACATGATCCCTGGAAAGGGAAGATTTGCAGGCAACTCGGGGGGTTTCACAGAGCGGGGTATCCCAGTTTGGGATGCCCTGGGGAGAGGGAATCAGCTGGCACTGGAGTTTCATAGACTTCAGTGCTGGTTTTGGTCTACTTTGATCTAAAAATTAATTGCAGTATATCAGAGGTGGATCTGTGACACGTGAAATTCTCTGGTGCCTTACTCACACTGTGGCAAGGCAATAATGAGTAGCTCACCCGAAAACTGCTCCATGTGTCTCTCCTCCAGTACCTGCAGCACGCTGTAGATGCTGTAGCAAATTTTTAAAGTTTGCCCCTTCGTCCTTTCCATTTCTCCATGACCACTTTCAAATGTGGTCACACGGCCGTCCCTGTCCCCAAAGTGAGCGAGCAAGGCAAGCCAGAGTGGTTGTGCCTGCAGGGCTTGCTTAAGTTGGGAATTCTGAGGGACAGTACTGATCCCTGTAAGCATTGGACTGTGGGCAATTACAAGAGCTTTTTAGAAGTTTTGTCATGTTTAGTGTTATTTTAATTACCACATTTTTCACTTCATAAGACGCACCCCCAAAATGGGGAGAAAATGTTTGCACGAAAATGTATGGAGCGTGTATAAAAGAAAAGTCTATTCACCTTATCAGCACTCCCACGCCATTGATCGCCTCCCTGCAATGTCCTACACGCTGACTGTTATGGGGTGATTGGGGGGGATTCCGAACACTGCCTGTTATAAGGAGATTGGAAGGATTCTGCCCACTGTCTGTTATAGGGGGATTGGAGGGATTTTGCCCACTGTCTGTTATAGGAGGATTTGGGGGATTCTGCACACTGCCTCTTATAGGTGGACTGGTGGGGATTCTGCACACTGCCTGTTATAGGGAGATTGGAAGGATTCTGCCCATTGTCTGTTATAGGGGGATTGGAGGGATTTTGCCCACTGTCTGTTATAGGAGGATTTGGGGGATTCTGCACACTGCCTCTTATAGGTGGACTGGTGGGGATTCTGCACACTGCCTGTTATAGGGAGATTGGAAGGATTCTGCCCACTGTCTGTTATAGGGGGATTGGAGGGATTTTGCCCACTGTCTGTTATAGGAGGATTTGGGGGATTCTGCATGCTGCCTGTTATAGGAGGATTTGGGGGATTCTGCACACTGCCTCTTATAGGTGGACTGGTGGGGATTCTGCACACTGCCTGTTATAGCTGGACTGGTGGGGATTCTGCACACTGCCTGTTATAGAAGGATTGGGGGGTCTGCACACTGACTGTTATTGGGCATTTATGATTACTACCTGTTAGGGGGATTCTGCACACTGCCTGTTACAGGGTGATTGGGGGGGGGGGGCATCTTCTGATTCCTGCTATTAGGTCCTTGATGGGAGGTGTGGTATTTTAGCACACCATTCAAAATGTTTTTCTCCTCTAAACCCTAGGTGCATCTTATAGTCAGGTACATCTTATAGTGAGAAAAACAAGGTAACTTACAGTATGTGTATTAAAGGACTATTTTTGCATTTGTAATACTTTTGTTTTAGATCATGTCACTTTATATTGCTTTATATTGCAAGTAATCAATGGTTACCCCAATAATTTATATCTTTGGGTAGCAACACAAGCTTGTCTGGCATATTGGCAGAAGAAGTGATGAATAATTCTCATTAGCAAGCTAACCTATCCCCACAGAACTTGGTCCACTTTAAGAGAAAATTGCTTTGTTTAATTAATAGCTTTACTGTTGTTAAATTACCACCAATGCAAAGTCTTTCTTTTTTTTGCCCAGTGAGGTCACAAACTGCAAAGAATGTAATTTTTCACACAGTATTAGCAGAGAAAAACTCATTTTGGACACTCGTACGATTCAGCAGGCACCGTTTTTTGAGTAAGTCTTTTGTGCGAGACTTGGCATAGAAGCTAGTGCCCAAGCGAGTATTCCCATTTTATTTTTTCTCGCGTATGAAAATTCTCGCAAATGTGGTCACTCTCGGATGATTCAGGGACCACAATTAACATTCGAGTATTTGATGGGAGAATTTCCTCCATACTTTTACTTGTGAGATTGGTGCTTTTGGTGTGTTTCAGTAGTAGTTTTGGGAGAGATGGAGCATTTTGACCACTTGCTAAAAGATTGATGAACCCTGACCATTCTGAACCTCCAGAGATTCTAGTGGAACATTTTTTACAATGTTATAATATTTCTATTTAGTCATTTATTTTATATTAGTTATTGTAAATAGCGATATTTTTGTATTATTTGATACAAATATGTAAAAAAAAAAAGTTAAGTACTATAAAGTAAGTAATGAGTTGAATAAAGTTGAATTAACAACTTTGGTGTTTTGTGACGATTTACAAAAGCATAGTGAAAAAAAAACATGAGTAAAGTTATACTAAAGGCAAGCCTGATTGGTATTCCATTGTCTCGGGCACATGTTGCACTGTCCTAAACTTCAATTTGTTTTCAAAAAGACCTCGTAGTTCCTAAGTTATTTGTAAAAGTATTAGAACATTGGAGATGCATAGAAAAAATTAGGAGAAACACTGGGTGTGGCAACAGCAATGGGATCTAAGCACACCGTGTGCTTTACATATGTCATAGTAAAAAAAGTAAAAAGTGCATTGTTGTGCCTCTAGTTATTACTATTTACCAGAAAAAGGGGGTGAGAGATGCTGCAGGCTAAGAGCGTCTCCAGTCTGCCATCACATAGTGTGACCAGAGAGGAGGGCGGGGTTTCATAGCTGAGAAAGGCCACTAATCGGGACGTCTCAGTCCACTGAAAGTTGAAATAAGGACCTGGTTAGTGGGGTGGAGACTGAAAGCTAAATGAGTATGAGGCCGATTTATTAATAGCGCCAGGTAGCGACAGATGAGCGACAGTAGCGTTATTTTCACAGCGCACGCTAGTATTCGCTGTGCTTGGCCGTTGTTCGGCTGTTGACAGCGACCCCGTCGGTGTGCGGTAATGTTGAATACGGGGTTAGGAGTCGCTGTTTGACAGGTTCCGCGCTGTATGGGAGCGCATGACAGCGAATGGCCATAGCGAACGGCTCCCAGCAAATTCATTAACAAATCATGCTCAAAAAATTCTCGCGCTGTGAAATGCTTGTTTAAACCCCAGAGCGCTGGTGGCGATGGGTTAAAAGTAGTTTTTTAACCCCCAAACAACCATATTTTTTGAAAAAATAAAAAACATGTTTTTCAAAACATTTTGTAATATGAATACATTAATATCAGACCTGTAATATCAATTCCGCACAAATTTTTATTTTTTTTTTCCTTAAAAAAATATCTAACATTGCAGAAGTGGTCACAGAATTTTTGACATTTAAAAAAAAAAAAAAAAAAAAAAAAACATTAATAGCAATTAATTAAGAATATTTAACGATTGCTCCATTGAAATGCATTGGAGAGCGCCAGGTAGCGAGAGGTCATACCTGTCGATGTTCAAGGTCGCTCGCTGGCGCTGTGGGGTGAGGCTGGAATAATGATGAATGATTCGCTATCTGGCGCTCTGTCAGTCGCTAAGCAGGATCGGCTTGATAAATGTGTGATTGCGGAGGGGAGCCAGCGTTCTCGTGGAGGTGAGCGTCATTACCGTTCGCTCACCATTCGCTACCTGGCGCTATCCCTTGTTAAATAAGGGCCTAAGTAGACTGCCAGGAAGCAGGAAGGAGAGCGCTGGAGAGACTCAATGTGAGGTAAACTACTGATATTTCTTTTTTAACTTTTTACTTGCAAATTGCTTTAAAGAGGTATTGTAAAGAACACATGAGAAATCAACACGAATTAGTCTCAAAACACATTACTACTAAATATTCCACTAAATGATGAAAGGGACTCTAAACCCAATGACAACAATAATCCAGCAAGAAGCTCACCTGATGCCTGTCCCAGGGCTGGCGCCAGCACCCGGCAAGGTGGGGCAGCTGCCAGGGCCCCTGGACCCCAGGGGGGGGGGCCCACTGACAGCTGGCACTGGTTTAGGAAACAAAATCAAGCAAAATAATTTTTTTTTAGGTTAGACTCTCTTAAACAGGGTTTTTTTTGTTTTTTTTTCTCAAGTAAATGTGACCTCTCCTGGCCTAGAAAAAGTCATTTTTGAAAACTTTTTTGATCTTTTATATTTTTATGCAGAATTGTCATTACAGGTCTGGCATTAAAGTATTAATGTCACAATGTTACAACAATGTAATTCCGTGTGTTTTTGCTTTGTAACAGGTGCATATGTGTTCAAAAACAGACTTTAATCACACAGTGTCTGGCGCTCTATGCTATAGCGACCAGATCCAGAGCGCCAACGCTCTGTGAGTCTGTTATTTTGTTGAATATGGTGTGGAGCGCCGAGTGCCGGACGCACTGAGCTGGCGCTACCTTTCGCTCCCTGCAGCGCTGTACTGGTGTTAGAACGCCCAACATACATCACATTCATCAATGCCGGCCCGGTTACTACAGCGACTGAGGCGCTCTGTTACAGCGCTTGATAGCCGATCACAGTGTCTACTAGCGGTCGCTCTAAGCGCTGCTATACAGACGCTCATCTGACGATACCTGGCGCTAGTAATGAATCTGCCTCCACGTCCTTTTCAAACCGCCTTTTTCAGCTTTCTGTCACCTAGCTGGCAGCAGACCATGAAGGACAAGAATTTTGCTGTGTTGCCAACAAGATGTACAGATAAGCGCGACGGAATCACTGAGTGTTTCCCACAAACTGCAGCAACAAATATTAAACTGTTACAAACTGTACACAATACACAAAGACTTTACAGCGCTTTAAAATGCAATGTCTGACATTGCTTTCCTCTCCTCATCAGGAGCACAAACAGAAACTATCATTTATAAGGAATAATCAACAATTGTCTATAAAAAAATTAAACCCCCTCTGCCTCATGTGAAGATTCCTCCACCTTATATGATGTTGTATTGTAGAGATTTATGCCTCAGGTAGAGAACCCACCATCTCGTGTGAAAGAGATCTCTGCCTCATGTGAAGGGTTCCCAGCCTCATGGATTGAGCAATTTACCTCATGAAGAGATCCCTTTATCTGATATGGGGCCCGCTGCCTTGTGAAATATAGGTCTGCATAATGTGGCTACCCTTTGCCTTATGTGGAAGAGATCCCCACCTCATGTGTAGAGTCTTCTGCCTCAGTTGATGGAAATGTACATCTTAGGTGTTGAGCCCTCCAACTTGTATGAAGAGACCTCTAATGTGGAAGAAATCTTCGCCTCATACGTTGGACCCTCTGCCTCATGTGGCCTTTGCCGAATATGAAGATACATTTACCTCATGTGGAAGAGATCTACACTTTATGTGGTGAGCCCTCTACCTCAGATAGACAACTCTCTGCCTCAGAGAGATCTCCACCTGAGACTCTCTGCCTCAGGTGGAGATCCCTCCATCTGTAGAGCCCTCTGCCTTGTGGTCAGTGGCGTGCTTAACCACCATGCAAACGATGCAAATGCATGGGGCCCCCATCTGCCAAAGGGCCCCCAGAGGCAGGGTCAGATCAGTGGCAACTTTTTGTTTAAAAAAAATGAATAACGGAACTTGGCGGGCGGCCTGAGGTGAGCGAGGGGCCGTTTAACACAATGCAGAGTGTGCAGCAGATGAAGCCATTGTACACTTACATGAGCCAGCTCCCGCAGAATCAGTGCGCTCAGCTCCATTCAGTTATGCAAGATGCTGTGACATCACATCACAGCAGCTAGCGAGCTGAGCATCCCCGCTCACCTCTAGCTGGGAGAGTACCCGGGCCAGGCAATCACAAATGGCTACCCTGGGTATGCATGTAACTAAAGGTATGGCGAGGCCGTGACCTGTGCATGCATTATTGGAACTAGCCATATGGACTATTCCCTGACAATTCCCTATGCCATGGATGTACAATGCTAGGATGCCCATCTGTGTGAAACCCTCAGGGTTCCCTCGCACTCCCACAGTGCATGCACAGGCACGTTAATATTGTATTTCGCTTTACAAAATTTGTCTTGATTAGGGCCTCCAGACACAACTTTACATGGGGCCTCAGAAACAATAAGCTTGCCCCTGCTTGTAGTAGAGCGCTACACCAAATAAGGAAAGCTCTCTGCCTCATGTGGAAGAGACCTCCACCATCCTTATGTAGAGATGCCTCCACCTCATTTGGAGTGCCCTCTGCTTCATGTGGTAGAGATCTATGTAGAAGCGAGCTGCACTTCATATGGAGAACTCTCTGTCTCATGTGTCCTCTGACTCAGATGGAGAGTTCTCTGTCTCAGGTGAATATCCCTCTACTACAAGTGAAAATGTTCCCACCTCCTATGGAGAGCCCTCTGACTCATCTTGAGGAGATCTACGTCCTTTGCATCATGTAGAGGTTCTTTCACAGGTTATGGAGAGGTGGTGGATATCTAGACATTTAATGGATAGCCCTCTGCCTCACGTGGAGGAGATCTCCACCTCAGACGGAGAACCTTCTGTCCTGATGGAGCCTTGTAGCTCAGATGGAGAGTCCTCTATTTCCCCACCTCCTATAGTGAGCTCTCTAAATCATGTGGAAGAGATTCCTTCGCCCCATATAAAGAGCCATCTGTCTCGTAGTAGATATCTAGGCATTATATAGAGAGCTGTCTTCCTCGTGAGAAGGAGATCTTCGCTTCAGACATTGAGCCTTCTCTATCATGCAAAGATTGCTACACCTTATAGAGAGACATTTGACTCATGTGAAAAAGGATCTCAACCTCATACTTTGGGCCCTCTGCCCCTTCCTCAGGTGCACACCCCGTGCTTTGCTACCATGCAACCCATGCAATTGCATAAGGCCCCCACCTTTTCAGGGCCCCCCAGAACCCTGGAAGTGGCTGGCGTCTTACTGTAACACTGGTGGAATACTGGTACATGAGAAAGGAAGCGTCTTCTCTCCGACATTTGTTCCTCTTTAATATTGTATTTTGTTATATAAAAATGCATTTGATTAGAGCTCCCAGGCACAACTTTGCATGGGGCTCCAGAAATTATAAGTTCGCCCATGCATATGATAAGCTTTTTTGCTCATACGGAAAAGAACTATGTCCTTTCATAGTTTTCTGTCACCTCGCCTGCAGCAGACCATGAAGGACAAGAATTTCTCTACTTTGTTGATAAGATGTACAGATAAGCGCTGCAGATTCACTGAGTGTTTCCCACAAAGTGCAGCAGCAAATGTTAAACTGTTACAACATTTACACAATACACAAAGATTTCACAGCTCTATGATAAGGAATGACTGACAGCATTGCTTCACTTTCCTTACAAGAAGCACAAATTGGAATCTGTAACTGCAATACAAGCCCTCCGGCCCCCCATCACCCCCTAGTTATGTACAGAAGTCCTCTAATCTGTTGGATGCCCTTCTAGAACCTGTTCTAGTTAAGAATTGCAGCCTCTCAAGAGTATTTGTGGTAATATGTCTGAATGTGGAGTATGGGCTGAAAGTGAGGGATGTTTTTGACTACAACACAGGGTAACTACACACCAAGAAGCAGCCAGAAGTTCTTGAGGAAGGCTGTGGCAAGGAGGACAGCAAGCAGTTGGGGCAGGGGAAGGCCCATTTACCACTTGACATTTTTTATTTTTCTGTTAAATTATGGTGTGCTCTCTGCCTTGAAAAGGCCTCTTGTGAAAAGCTCTCCACCTTATATGAAGAGGACCTTCCTCAACCTTCTGTCTCATGTAGAGATCTTTTCACCTCAGGTTGAGGCTCCCTGCCTCTTTTAGAAGGTATATAAACCCTATCCCCCTGCCCTGCCTCCCTCCCCTAGCGCTGAGGCATGAGGAAGTACCAAAACCATGTCCTGCAACAGCGTCAAGGGAGGGAGGCAGAGGGGGTGGTTTACCTGACACTGGATATCCACTTTAATGTCAGATGCCCTCCGGTTCTTGAGGATGACTTTGCTGCCTCATGTGTTAAGCTCTCTGGCTCAAATTTAGATCCATCCACATCATATAAAGAACCCTCAGGCTTATGTATAAAAGGTATATGTGGAGAGCTCCTTGCCTCTGGTGGAGGAGAGAACCTTATGTAGATGAGCTCCTCTGCCACTTCTGGAGATTCCACCACCTTAAAAAGAGAGTCCTCTAACTCGCTCTTTGACTGCATTGAGCCATCTGTTTCATATGGACAACCCATTGCATCTTTGGTAGAGATCTGCTCCTCGGGTGGAGAGCTCTCTGCCTCATTTAGATTGGAGATATTTACCTAATGTAGAGAGACTTCTGTCTCAAGTGGAAAGCATTCTCCGTCTTGTGTGGAGAGCCTCATGTGAAAGAGATTTACACCTTATGTGGAGAGGCCTTTTCCTTAGATGGAACGTGCTCTGCATCTGGAGATCTCTTAATCCTATATGAATCTTGCCCTTCATCATGTGGTAGATAGCTACACCTCAGGTGGAAAGCTCCCTGCCTCATGTGGAACAGATATATGCTTAATGTGAAGAGCCTTTTTCCTCAGGTGGGGAACCATTTGCCTTGTGGCGAGAGCCCTCTGACTCATGTGGAAGACATCTACAATTGTCTTGCCTAGTGCCGAGAGCCCCATGCTTGAAAGACTTCTACAATTCTCTGTTTTATCTCAAGACCTAAGATAGGGGTCCAGTGACAGCAATATAACCTTATGTTAAGTTATCCGAAGAGACTTTTACAGCCCTTATACAATGCTCCCAGCTAGACAGCCTACAGCTCGGACTAGTCCCTTAGGAGGTTGACAGGAGGTACTCCAATTGTCTGTGATTTTATATATTTACTAAATGTTGTACCGAGACTCTTCTGTGCCTGATCCATATATTTGCAGCTTATGTGAATTGGAATTCTGTTTTGTATCTTTGTCTTTGTTACAAACAAAACGAAAGTCAACCAGTTAAAAACTTATCATAGTGTTTAGATTGTCCTAACTTGCCCAGTGGTTGCACAAAAAAGGACCAGCCTTTTTCTATTGTTTGTTGTCAGTATAAAGTGTAACGAGAGAATAGGTGTAGGGGCATTTTTGATTTTTGCTTTTGGCAGAAACACTGACTTTTGGTTCATACTTTGTGCCCCAATTTTGTATATTTATAGCACCCCCCCCCCCCGTCCAAGATCCCAGCTGTATTACAGTGGTGTAAAACCAAAAGATAATGACCAACTACTTGCACACAATAGATAATGGCTATTACCTCTCGGGTGAGACGAGCAATGGTGTTAGGGATTGTCATAGCAGCACTCAATGATGATGGGAGAAAGCCACTACAGGCAGAGGGAGGCAATCAAACGTCACTGTGCTAAAAAAAAGATTAAGAAAAAAAAATAATTTTTTCTGAACATAAACGTAATAAAAACATCAACACAACCTTGATACTCAAAAGCAGTGCCAATATATATACACAATTTTATTAATAGATGGACAGACTGATAATCTAGTTGGATAGATAGATGGATAGATAGACATTTTATTTCATTTAAATGGGTGAAATGAAAACAGGTTGTGATAAATGACAGATATATAGGTAGGTGGGTAAATAGATAGACACACACACACACTGTGTGTGCACTGTTCTTATTTCAGTATTTTTGACAATATAATCATTTTTATGCCTCAAGCTGTAGATATTTTAATTCTTATGTTATTGAAGCATATTGTCAATTGACGCCAGCCTTCTGGTGAGTCTATAACCCGTAATCTTTGCTGCTTCTTCTGCCTTTAGACAAGCCCTTGTTTTCTGGGATGCATTACACACCTTGCCAGACAAAGTTGCTCCCAGGTCTTATATAACATGAAGGATGTGGACTTACAGGCGAAGGTCAATGAACCAGGAACTAGATTGGGCGATGCCGGGTAAGCGGGGGTCATATAACAGTCCTCACCATACGTGGCACCAAAGAGAGTAGAAAGCGCAGGGCCAAGGGTCAAGCCAAAAGTCAAGCTGGGTGGTCAGAGGGTTCGCGGTACAGAGGGTGAGACAGATTCAGGGGCAGGCAGGCAGGAGTCGGTCCAGGCAGCGAGTCAAAGGAGTAGTCGGGCAAGCAGGGTCGGCAACAGTACACTGTAAGTCTTCACAGGAACTACAGAACCCAGCAGCATGCTATCATGGGCAACAACTGAATGGCAGGGAATAACTTTATAGCACTAGGGTGCTGGGGTGCTGGCTCCTTACTGTTAAATCCAGGCCAAGGCACCCCCCGGTCCTCTCAGGCGCCCAGAAACTCTTGCACACTGAAGAAGTATATTCTCCTGCACCACGCTTGATGTTCCCACCACTTCCACATTCCATTTACAGCTGTGTGCGCTGGGGATCCCCAGGAATGGTGTGCGGCTTCCCTGGAAGACCCAGAATATTGTTCCTGTTGGGGCCACCCATTGTTGAAGCTTACACCTTTCCCATGTGCGCCCATGTGCACCTCTCTGCACCCACCTGGTAAGTGAACATTTCATTGTGTAGATATTTGGGGATGTCCTTTTTAGGGATATTAGGTACAGTCTTTCCAGTGACTGAATCCCCCTTTCTTTTCCATGACAGGCACCTGCAACCCTCATCCCATCCAGGAACTAGGAGAGAAGACCCAGGTGGACCTCAATGACCCATCCTGCCCACATCTCACCTGTCCCACCTTTCCCTCCCATGTCCTACCCATCCTAACCCTCCTTGTACCTGCCCAATAAACCTCCTTTTTAAGGTACCTAGATGTGTGTGTTTGTTTTTCCTACCACAGGGGTGTCCCATTATCGTCTTTCCACTGTATTTTCTATATTTGTGCTCTCCCAAAAGATCACCATCTGCCAGTCACCTCAGAGAGGCTACACCCTGGCGCCATCCCTAGAGAGGCTACACTCCCTCCCCCCGGGATACCCTGCTGTGTAAAACCCCCCTGGTTTCCCTTCTTCTCATCCAACCCAACAGCACATGCGTGAACACCGGCTGCCTCCTGCTGTAGCAACCTGCAAAAGCTGGATTGCGGAGCCAGATCTTCAAAAGTGATATGTATGAGGAGCCATCGCCCAAATGAGGCTAGTATTTGTGATTTTTCTGATTTTAAACCTGGCCTCCCAAGGAGGCAGCACTCTACAGAACCTGTCAGGAAGACAGTTGTCATACATTCCTGGTGTCATGGAGGCCATGCTTTTCACCTTCAGTACTTTTCTATAAGCCTCTAAATACCTTCAACCAGCATTCTGACTTTTGTCTATTTCTATAGTATTTCTAAGCAGAAGGTCAGATCTTTTCCATGATCACCTGTGTCAGATTTCTCCCTCAGCTCACACCCCAGTGACACGCTGGTTGCTGAGTCATGGATATCACCAAGTACGGGAATAATAGGACCCCCCCCCCCCCCGACACCTGACAAACTATTAAATCCTAACTACAAAAATAAGGGTCCACACAGTGCTAACTGGCCCCTTAAGGTCGGTCACAGACCTCCAGCCTAAACTCCCACAGTGGCTCTTAGACCTGCTGCATTTCCCACCCCCTGGGCATCCAGAATCAGCTGCTAGAAAGACTTAAAATGTAATTACTCACCTGGAACACTTGCATTATCCACATTATCTCCTGTAGCCATTTAGGTTTGCTGGGCGGGCATGTGCAGTACATTGCATGGCAAATCCTTGGCCCATGGGGTACCACGATTCGTGTCTGTATCCCAATACAAACATGACCATTCCAATTTATGGTTATAGACACAAAATGATTTTGCCCAGAACAGGAGATGCTGAATTGTATTGCCCAGGACAGTGACCGGGCCAGCTAAAAGGGGCACCAACAAACCCGCATCCTCTGGCAGCTTTCAGGGTGCTGCATCCGACCCCCGGGCCTTGAGTTTGACACATGTGCTCTATACTAACCTTCTTGGCAATCAAATATGGCAAAATGCAGCAACAGCAGATGGCACTCCTATCGAAGATTAACATTGTACCAAAAGTCATTTTTGACTGCAGTTCCGCATTAACTGGGAGGAAGCTAGACTCCTTGGCTAATTAGTATAACAGAAATGGACCTGGTGACATCAGGGCAGTTGATGACAAGCATTAAAGCTGGCTGATTTTAACCTAAGAAGGCATACTCACCACATGCTCAACTCAGACAGTGCCCACATGGGGCAACATACTCTCCCACATAAGGTGCAGCCCTCATCTCATTTCCATAAATGAACCATTAGTGATAATGGCCAACTAAGCCAACAAATGTTTCCTTAGTGTAAACTATATGAAAACCTAACACTGCTTTTTTAGGGTCCTCCTTAAACCTTAAACCAAGCCCATTTTTGGAGTTCACCTATAGTACCCCTGTATACCAGATACTAAAGATCCCTCTGTACAACCCTGTAGCTCACATGTGTAAACTTAAGGCTGGATTCGGCCCTCCAAGCCTTTTTATGTGGCCCTCTGACTGGTACCAGACAGTGATGGCTGGGCAGCACCCCTTCTAACTGGCCAGGTCACTCCAAGTCTTCTAATACTGGCAGCATGTCCTTGCCTCTGTGTAGGGTGCTGCCTAATGATGCACTGGTAGACTGTACTCCACTGTGGGGGTGTGGTGCCAAAATAATTCTGTCCTGGGCAAAATAATTCAGCGTCTGCATCTGTCCTGGTCAAAATAATTCTGCACCTGTCCTTGGCAAAATAATTCAGCGTCTGAATCTATCCTGGGAAGAAAAATTTAGTGTCTGCATCTGTTCTGGGCAAAATAATTCAGTGTCTTCATCTGTTCTGGGCAAAATAAGTCAGTGTCTGCATCTGTTCTGGGCAAAATAATTCAGTGTCTGCATCTATCCTGGGCAAAATAATTCAGAGTCTGCATCTATCCTGGGCAAAATAATTCAGAGTCTGCATCTATCCTGGGCAAAATAATTCAGTGTCTACATTTGTTCTGGGCAAAATACTAATACATCTGCATTTGTCCTGGGCCTAAAAAGTTAGAGCCTGTATTTTTTCAGGGCAATAAAACTTAGTGCCTATCCTGAGCAAATTAAAGGGCCTCTGTAGGCAAAGTGCATAAACTGTCAATAAGCAGCTCACCCCATCATGGCTGCCCTCTCCCTTCCTTTCAGAATACAGGTGCTCCTGAAAGTAAAAACAAAGTAAAAACAAGACAGTAGTAGTGGCATACCCCCTGAAATACTTTGCCATCGACCACCAATAATAGGGCTAAGCTGGTGGTCTAAAGCTCTGCATCATCAGACTGTGGATACTAAGAGAGGGGAAGAACGGCCAGGGTGATGAGAATGCCTGTGTCTTGCAGACCCTGGCCAATGTGCTGATTATTATGCGCCATTACAGAGCCAAGGCCCACGGCCCGAATATTTCAAAAGATAAGCCATAAGGTGAAACTGTAAACCCCAATATCTCAGCCATTTCTTCTTCAATTTAAAAATGGAAAACAGTTTAGGACAGTGCCAAACATAGCCTGGCACAATGATCAATCAATTGCCTTTGCCTTCTGTACCCCTATAATTCTGCATCTGTCCAGGGAAATACAATTCAGTGCTTGTAACCATACATTTGAATGTTTATGTTTTTTTTGTCTGTTATTAACCGGTCCTTTTAAGTTGACCAGAATGCTGATGTGGCCCTCGGTGAAAATTAATTTTCACACCCCTGCTTAAGCTCATCCATACTATCCCAGGACCTTGTTATACCGCACTGTGACCCCAATATTATCCAGTGACCCCTTACAAAACTTGCATCACTCAGGGGACCCCAGGCAAATGGAAAACACTTATACCAAGCTGCAACCCCCCCCCCCATACAATCTGATGCCCCAATACCCCACCAGAACACTTTGCAGGCCTCATTACCCACCCTGAGTGTATAATGGAGCATCCCAACACCATATATAGCAAAACAAACTATAATAAAGTGATGGGTGTCACTTCCAGCAGGATATTGGCTGGGCTCAAAAATATACAAAGCAAAGGGATAAATTAGCCTGCTATCCCCGTGATGGATTGCTTTCATCCATCCACCATGAAATCCATCCACATCCACGAAATGCTTTATATTTTTAAATAACTTTCAGTGAACTCTATCCCTTCTGATTGGCCATAACTCATTCATGCAGGTTTTATTGTGAGGGTCCCATTTTGGGGAGCCCTAAAAATGAGTCAGCAAAAGACAGCAAGTTCTATGGGGTTTATCAGGAAATGCAAAGTGCTGGTGAATGAAAGATGCCGCCCCCTGAAAGCCAGCATGGGGGGGAAGCAGAACACAGGCTAATATAACCCTTTGTCTGGAATGTCCCTTTAATATATGCCTAAAGTGGACCAACACACCAGCACACTTCCTTATCTTTGTGCCAGGGAGGGCCCTGGTTCACAGGGGCACTGAACTATATCATTACAGAGATACTCACCTTTTCCTATTGGAGCTCCATCTGTTGGGGGACAGGAAACAGCTGTCGCACCCCATCTGATGGGAGATAAACTTCTTTGCAGTGCACAGCTATATTATCTGTCCCTCATCATACAATGTTCCAAGCAGAGGAGTAGCTAGGCTTTTTGGCACCCTGGGCAAAGATTCCATATGGCGCCCCCCACCTATTCTCAGGCCCCCCTTGACCCCCCCTGACGTGCTGCACCTGGGGCAAGTGCCCCCCTGCTCCCCCCCCCCCCCTAGGTACGCCCCTGGTTCCAAGTCTGACTTTTATTAACTAAGGATCTTTAACTGTAGGGGAATCCCAAATCAGGATCCTCTGAGGTGTGATTGTTAAAAAGGTCCTAAAGTCAATTTTAGCTGGAACCCCCCTTTAGGCAGCAAGCTAGACAAGGGGGTTCCCAGGAAAATCGTTTAGGGGGGCACTTTTTTCTGTCATTTCCCACCTGGATGGCCAGCGATCTTTGTGTTGTTACAGAAGTAAAGATACATGGGAGAGCATGAGGAATCTGATCACAAGCAAAACTCACCTCCACTTGTGGTTTCCATCAATTCAAATTGATCAAAATAACAATAATAACACATAAAAAACACACAACTATGCCAAGCGAGCACACACACCGCGACGCAAAGCGCATAGCAACACACATAATAGTGATCGTCATCATGATACACATCGCTAAGGGCTGTACCTGAGATCTCCGCGATGGAGGGCACTGGAGTAGCGGCAACAGGCAGGGTAGCGCAGCACGGGCACAGCCTGGGTAGAGAGGTAAGCAGCCCGGATCGCCTTGTTACAGGTGAGGCTGCCGCCTGGATGTCGGAGTCGGGAGAATGACAGGTGTGGAGGCTGGAACCGCCCTCCCGACTCCCGGCCTCACTCCTGTCCCGCAACTTCCCCGAAGCTCAGCCCGGCTCCTGGAGATAAGTCACCTATAGCGATCCTATAGAGGCCTCCTTGTCCTACAGTCCTTTCCTTCTGTCTCTCTGCTTTTTACCTCTCCCATCTCCTCCTTTCTTTAGTTTCTTTAGTTCATGTAGAATGCATATACTATATTTGCCCCTCCTTCCTTTCCTCTCTCTCACTCTCCCCAACTTTTCTTCTCTTTTTTCACATCTCCCTTCTTTTCCTTCCTGATGTTCTTTTTTTAGTTCATGTAGATTGCATATACTATCTTATACCCCTCCTTTCTTTTTTCCTTTCTTTCCTCTCTCCCTCTCCCCCTCTTCCTTCTTTTCTTTCCTGATGTACTCTCTTTTGTACATGTAGATTGCATTTACTATATTTCGCCCCTCCTTCCTTTCCTCTCTCTCACTCTCCCCATCTTTTCTTCTCCTTTTTCACATCTCCATTCTTTTCCTTCCTGATGTTCATTCTTTAATTCATGTAGATTGCATATACTATATTTGCCCCTCCCTCCTTTTCTCTCTCTCACTCTCCCCATCTTTTCTTCTCTTTTTTCACATCTCCCTTCTTTTCCTTCCTGATGTTCTTTTTTTAGTTCATGTAGATTGCATATACTATCTTATACCCCTCCTTTCTTTTTTCCTTTCTTTCCTCTCTACCTCTCCCCTCTTCCTTCTTTTCTTTCCTGATGTACTCTCTTTCGTACATGTAGATTGCATTTACTATATTTCGCCCCTCCTTTCTTTCCTCTCTCTCACTCTCCCCATCTTTTCTTCTCTTTTTTCACATCTCCATTCTTTTCCTTCCTGATGTTCATTCTTTAATTCATGTAGATTGCATATACTCTATTTGCCCCTCCCTCCTTTTCTCTCTCTCACTCTCCCCATCTTTTCTTCTCTTTTTTCACATCTCCCTTCTTTTCCTTCCTGATGTTCTTTTTTTAGTTCATGTAGATTGCATATACTATCTTATACCCCTCCTTTCTTTTTTCCTTTCTTTCCTCTCTCCCTCTCCCCCTCTTCCTTCTTTTCTTTCCTGATGTACTCTCTTTCGTACATGTAGATTGCATTTACTATATTTCGCCCCTCCTTCCTTTCCTCTCTCTCACTCTCCCCATCTTTTCTTCTCTTTTTCACATCTCCCTTCTTTTCCTTCCTGATGTTCTTTCTTTAGTTCATGTAGATTGCATATACTATCTTTCAGCCCTCCTTTCTTTCCTCTCTCTCCTTGTCTTTTTTATTCATCCTTTCTTTTCATTCCTAATGTTCTTTCTTTAGTACATGTAGATTGCATATACTATCTTATACCCCTCTTTTCTTTTTTCCTTTCTTTCCTCTCTCTCCCTCTCCCGCTCTTTCCTAGTCTTTTTTACGTCTCCCATCTTCTCGTTCCTGATGTTCTCTCTTAAGTTCATGTAGATTGCATATACTAGCTTTTGTCACTCCTTTCTTATTTCCTTTCTTTCCTTGTTTTTTTTCATCTCTCCCTTCTTTTCTTTCCTGATGTTCTTTCTTTAGTTCATGCAGATTGCATATACTATCTTATACCCCGCCTTTCTATTTTCCTTTCTTTCCTCTCCCTCCCTTTCCCCTTCTTTCCTTGTTTCTTTTCACCTCTCTCTTCTTTTCTTTCCTGATGTTCTTTCTTTAGTTCATGTAGACTGCATATACTAGCTTTTGCCTCTCCCTTGTTTTTGCATCTCTCCTCCCTTTTCTTGTCTTTTTCTCCTCTCATTTACTTTTCATTCCTGATGTTCTTTCTTTAGTTTGTGTAGATTGCATATACTATTTTTGCCCCTTCCTTCTTCCTTTTTTCTTTCTTTGTGCCTCTTTGTCTCTCTCTTCTCTCTCTCTATCTCTGTTCTTTAGTTCATGCAGTTTGCATTCACTATATTTTGCCCCTTCCTTCCTTACATCCACATCATCTATCTATCTATCTATCTATCTATCTATCTATCTATCTATCTTTCTATCTTTCTTTTTATTACTTCTGTGTCTCTCTTTCCTTATCTTTTTCATCTTTTCCTTCTTTTCTTTCCCTTCTGACTTTTTTCTTTTTAGTTCATGTAGTTTCCACCCCACAGAACAGAGAAGCAACAGGGATTGGATACATGGCGTTGGATGTCAAGGACTGGACACATGGGGTAGTATGCCAAGAACTTTACACAGGAGGGGGGTGTCAAGGACTGGAGACTTGGTGGGGGATGTTAGGGAATCGATATGTGGTGGGGGATGTCAGGGACTGGACACATGGGGTAGTTTGCCAGGAACTATACACGAGGCGAGGATGTCAGAGACTGGGGACGTGGTGGAGGATGTCAGGGACTGGACACATTTGGGAGGATGCCAGGGACTAGACACATGGTGGTGGATTTCAGGGACTGGACACATGGTGGAGGATGTCAGGGACTGGACACATGGTGGTGGATTTCAGGGACTGGACACATGGGGTAGTTTGCCAGAAACTATACACGAGGCGAGGATGTCAGAGACTGGGGACGTGGTGGGGGATGTCAGGGAATGGACATATGGTGGCAGGGATTGGACACGTTCGGGAGGATGTCAGGGACTGGACACATGGTAGAGGATGTCAGGAACTGGACACATGGTGGAGGATGTCAGGGACTGGACACATGGTAGAGGATGTCAGGAACTGGACACATGGTGGAGGATGTCAGGGACAGGACACATGATAGAGGATGTCAGGGACTGGACACATGGTAGAGGATGTCAGGAACTGGACACATGGTAGAGGATGTCAGGAACTGGACACATGGTGGAGGATGTCAGGAACTGGACACATGGTGGAGGATGTCAGGGACTGGACACATGGTGGAGGATGTCAGGGACTGGACACATGGTAGAGGATGTCAGGAACTGGACACATGGTGGAGGATGTCAGGAACTGGACACATGGTGGAGGATGTCAAGGACTGGACACATGGTGGTGGATTTCCGAGACTGGACACATGGTGGTGGATTTCAGGGACTGGACACATGGTGGTGGATTTCAGGGACTGGACACATGGTGGTGGATTTCAGGGACTGGACACATGGTGGTGGGTTACATAGTACTACTCAGAAAGGCTGGGAAACTGCATGCATTACTGGAAGCCACCATGACAGACAAGACGTGTTCTTCTGTGTCTTCCCCACTCTGAATTAATGCCATGCATGACTCCAACAATGTCCATCCCTAAGGTTACCTCTGTGTGCTAGACCCCCTCAAGTGTTCTAGTCTAGCAGACAGCCCAAGAGCCACACAACAGGGTCCATGAACAACATGTGGGTTCCGAGCTACAAGTTGGGGACACATGGAATAGAGGATGGGTAATCCTACCCTCACTTTGAGGTGGCAATTATACAGCATCAACCTAGTTCTGGATGTCGAGGACTGGGATTCTGGGTGGTGGCACCAGCTGGGGTTTCTATAGGTCAAACCCCTCCCCTTCTTTTTGTTCCTTTTCTTTTCCATGTTTCTCTCGTTCCTTTTTTTCTCCTCTAAATACTCCTTTATTTGTAGACACAATTTAACAGCAAATGTATTAATTTATCTTTGACTTCTTTTTGGATGAGAAATTACGCCAATGATGATACAAATATGTCAGTGGGGCCTTATCTCTTTATTACATTCGTGTAGCAAAATACCCAATAAAGAAAAAATAAAACAATGTCTTCTCTGACGTGTTGTACCATGTTGACCATTGTGAACATAATAATTGAATAATATTACAATAAATAATAATAAAAATAATTTGTAATTAAAATAATAAATAATAGTCAAAAATAGAAAAGAGAAGAAAAAAGGCGATAACTTTTGTACAATAACTGAATATATTTTCAGATGAGCTTTCGAGAGTTCTCGTCATCAGACATGATGTTACATCCACAAAAGCTCACCAGAAAATATATTCATGTGGTCTACAAATGGTATCGCCTTATTTCTTCACTTCTTTGATGTTGAGCTGTAAAATATAGGGAAAGTTTCTAATGTGGGAAGTAGGCTCTTTACAAAGGCTGGAGGAAGACAATTTTATTTAGCCACTGACAACCTTGAAAAAGCTTTAAGATGTGTAGTGTGTTGTAGTCTAATGAACACTCTGGTCTTCTATTGGAAACCCTGCAAAAAAGAAATAGCAACCAGGTCACGGCCCCAAGGATTCACTGGTCTGATCTGAGGTGGGCTGACACTGATTGAAAGCAAGTACAATGATTGTAGTGAACCATGAATGGGCTCCACCTACTTCTCCCCATTCTAAGACGTCTAGAAGTTCTAAAGGGGTCCATGTTGATTATAGTGAAAAGTCTTTCTATTTAATGATTTCCAACCCTTACTTTCCTCTTGGAAGGAAAAAGACCAGCCAAGGAAGCAAGAGTGGGCTGGGTCAAGGCTTGGATCTACATTTATGAACATCATTATGATCCACTATCTACTTTCCTGATGAGCACACTAGGCATAGAAGATGCCCTTACTCTTTTCCAACTCCTGTTGCTACCACTTTTTCCACCCCTCTATCTGTTTAAGCCTCACAAGTAGCCTGCTACCTCTCATTGGCAGAACTTATGGGGGATTAGCAGAACCTTAAAGTAGCTCATTCAATGTTCTAAAAATTGTAGAAACTTGCCAAGCTTGTGATTCTTTTAGGATATAATTCCGAGATGACAGGTTTGGAGTGCATTATTCCACTTTTACAGACATTGTATCTCTAGCTTAGTCTCTACTGCCTGTAATCAGAGCAACTTCCTCTAGAGGTGTAGCACAGAGACCAGTTAGCAGGGGGTAATCAGTGTGGCAGTGGTGGGGTTTAGGGGTGTGGCTTTTTGGCAGAATAAAGAAAACTGACCACTATATAGTCCATTCTGAACATCTATTCAATCCATACAGAATTCAAATATCATCACTGTAATCCAATCCAAACATTTCAGGGTTCAGCATAATTCCTTCTTCAGGGACATTCAACCAACAAGAGCTAACAGAGGTCCTAGGGTTAAATACCCTGACTAGCTAATAGAAAACCATCAAATGCCTGAGGTCATTATGACATCACCATTTTACCACTTGGATATTTTTGGCGGTGCTCCTCATATCGCCTGGTTTGGTCCGAATATAGTTTTTCGAATTTGAACTCTGAGACTCAGGAAACTGGAAGTGCACATCACCCCCCCCCCCCAACATTGAGACTTTGGCCCTTTGTTCTGAGTCCTGATAAAGTTTGGTAACAAAGGTCCATCTAAGAGACTTCTGCATGTACTGTAAGTCCTGTAGGCTCAATTTTGTTTGATATTTAAGAGGTTGTCTGCCCTCCACTTTGAGGCCTCGCTAATATTTTCTAAGGAAGGCTATTGGAAAAGACTTTCGTCCTCCACTCTGTGGTCTGACCAATTTGTTTGTTATAATGAACCCTCTTAAAGTAATTCAGCAGGTAAATAAAAAAAAACAAAAGAGTACTTACCTTTTGCCTTGTGCCACTGGTTACTGCAGGACTGGTGCTCCAGAACTCACCCGATCACTTTATCGGGGGCCCCCGCCACTGTTGTCGACTCCTGTGCCGCTTGGGGCCTGACACTCTATTTTCTGGCACTTCCGTGCTATACCACTTCCCTGAAATCAGTCACAGGGTGTGAGGTCACCCTCCTCAATTCACTACAATGGAGAGGGGACGTGTAAGACCTCGCCCACTACCTCCATTGCAATGAATGGAGAGGGTGTGGCCACACTCCAGTGATTGATGGCGAGTTGCGATCACGTTCCACCATCAATACTGTCCCTGTGGTCTGGCCCCAGAAAACGTAGGAGGCAGCTGCCATGGGGCCCCAATAAAGGGATCAGGGGAGTTTGTGAGCGTCAGACCTGTAGTAATCAGCGACGCAGGACAAAAGGTAAGTACCCTTTTGTTTTTTTTTGCTGAATCTCTTTAAGGACTTCTACCTGTACTCTTGGACCCAAAGCTCGTACAACATGTTACCAAGAAAGCTCAAGATATGTAAATATGTAAATAGTACCACATGAGGAAGAGCTAACATTCTAAACATCACATTTGTGTGATTGCTTTAAAGTCCATTTCTGATTTTAGCTTGGTTGCCTTTTACAGTTGCAACTACTGAAGCTGAAGTCCACTGCAAATTTATGTCCTTAGACTTGAATGGTTTTCGGATTCAGAGTCTAGGTAATCCAAAACATATAGTTTGGCTGAATTGCTAATCAGAGGCATAGGGTTCGATTCAGAGAACTCTCACTCCTTTTCTAGGAGAGAAAACTGCCATTTCACCTAGCTCTGAATCAGCCCCATAGTTAAAGGAGGTGTAACGCGAAATAGTGTAATATTAAATCCATAAATCCACCGTCTGCTAATGAGAGGAGGGGTCACTTATACACCCAAACTGAATACAACTCCTGCCAAGCTTGTGGTTTTCTCTCCTGCTAGAAATAAAATCCAGGGGTAACAGGTTTCAGTGTATCAGGGGGGACAGAACCTGTCCCCCTTATTTCCTCTTCCTTTCATTAATAAAAAGAAAAACAAGCCTGGCTGGATATTTATTTAATGCCAGGTGTATAAGTGACCCCTCCACTCGCCATCCAGCATATTTATATGGATTTTTATAATTGGGTTATTTTTTGTGATAGTCCTCCCTTAATAAAAGCGGAACATAACCCAGGATTTTGATAATCCTGGGTTCCCTGCTCCAAATTTGGTTGCCACACTGTGTGAAACCCCCTGGATCACCCAGAACACACCCAGAACAACTCACCTCTTCCCAGTCCTATGGCATATGCGCAGGCTTTTGTCCAATCAGAGCTGTTTACTGGTACTAAATGGTCATCAAATGACTCCTGTTTTTGGCAATCCCCTAGAGGGCACATGCGTTTCTGCCTCCAGCCTATCCTAATGGCTGGGGGCTGGAGCGTGCACAAAGCACAAATATGCAGGGGATGCGGCAGCAGGTGTTTACATCGGCAAGGGAGCCCAGAAGCAGGTGAGTGTTGCAGCATCCGGGGGGGGGGGGGTATCCGGGAGAATCACACAGCTGGGCATCCCAATCTGGGATGCTCCGGGGGAAGGCCAGCGACCAGCCATGGAATCTTTTAGTTTCCAGGGCCTTGGCATGAAGGCTTTGTTCCGCTTTAACACTAAAAATGACCTGGTTATAATAACAATAATAATATGATTTTTGGCTTAGAGATTTGGAAGCTCCTGTCTAATAATATTATTTAAAATGCTGTAATCACTTCACACCATTGTCATGCTCCACTCTATAATTTATATTAGGAACATTCTGGTACTAATATAAATAGACAATTATGCAACATTAAGGTCACAAAGTAAATTGTGCTTTGCTTATTATTTTAATAATGATTGACCTACTGCAAGTTAGCTAGAAAAAGAATACAACAGTTAAAATATGCAACACAGTATCTTTTCATTATTATTTAAAGCAGCACATTGTACAATATATATATATATATACTGCGTTTCCCCAAATAAATTAGACGGGGGGGGGGGGGGATTCGGCCATGTGCCCGGCATGGTGTCAGGCAGGGGTAGAGCCAGCAAGATTTTTCTCCCGAGTCCTCACCCTCCTTTACAGCTGTGATGGGTCCTCACCCTCCTTTACAGCTGTGATGGGTCCTCACCCTCCTTTACAGCTGTGATGGGTCCTCACCCTCCTTTACAGCTGTGATGGGTCCTCACCCTCCTTTACAGCTGTGATGGGTCCTCACCCTCCTTTACAGCTGTGATGTGTCCTCACCCTCCTTTACAGCTGTGATGTGTCTTCACCCTCCTTTACAGCTGTGATGTGTCCTCACCCTCCTTTACAGCTGTGATGGGTCCTCACCCTCCTTTACAGCTGTGATGGGTCCTCACCCTCCTTTACAGCTGTGATGTGTCCTCACCCTCCTTTACAGCTGTGATGTGTCTTGACCCTCCTTTACAGCTGTGATGTGTCCTCACCCTCCTTTACAGCTGTGATATGTCCTCACCCTCCTTTACAGCTGTGATGTGTCCTTACCCTCCTTAACAGCTGTGATGTGTCCTCACCCTCCTTTACAGCCGTGATGTGTCCTCACCCTCCTTTACAGCCGTGATGTGTCCTTACTCTCCTTTACAGCTGTGATGTGTCTTCACCCTCCTTTACAGCTGTGATGTGTCCTCACCCTCCTTTACAGCTGTGATATGTCCTCACCCTCCTTTACAGCTGTGATGTGTCCTTACCTTCCTTAACAGCTGTGATGTGTCCTCACCCTCCTTTACAGCCGTGATGTGTCCTCACCCTCCTTTACAGCCGTGATGTGTCCTCACCCTCCTTTACAGCCGTGATGTGTCCTCAACCTCCTTTACAGCCACTCCCGTCCATCTGCAGAAGCCCGGCAGCTGGATTATGAATTGTAACTAGGGCTTTTTTCAGGGTAGGGCTTATATTTTGTGAATATTAGTGGCTGCTTTTGGGGTGCACTATACCTTAGAAAGGTAGAAATAAACTTCTTACCCTTTAGCAACTCTCTCATTGGTTGCTGCCCAGGGGGTGGACTGATCATTAGGAGAGCTGGGGAAAATACCTGGTGGGTTGGTCTGCTTTGGGGCCAACTGGGTGTACCCCCCGATCCTGTGCTTCTAAAGCCTCATCTACTTGCCTCCCTAATCCCCTCAGCTCCTCCCACACATACCATGCTCCACTGTATCCACAGTCAGGACACCCCAGTCTGTGTTCTGCACTGCAATGCTACAGCCTCAACATCAAAGTTGTTGGGGCTATACCCACCCTGCCACATTATCTGCCCCAAAAGCTTTACTTCCATCACTTTAGGAGTGACCATATCTATATCCAGATATAAGCCTGCATAGCTATAGCTTCAGAGATGGAGAACACCTGTTGACTGGCCATAAACCGACATTAGGTACAGGGACATCATGGGTTGGTCATGGGCTGGTCAGGGGTCGGTAAAATCCTGGGATGATCTTTTGCTCCAGTCTGCCCCTTCTGTCACCAGTGTATACGCAATTCCAATATATACCACCCATGAATACAACAAACATGGCATTAAAATATTTTGACAATATATCTACCAAAATGAGATGGGGGAAATGCCACACTGCCTATGGGGAATGGGAGGGGCAATGTCACACTGCCTATGGGAATGAGAGGGGTGAAATGCCACAATTCCTATGGGGAAGGTGAAGGAGGAATGCGACACTGCCTATGGGGAATGGGGGGGGGGGTGCCACCCTGCCTGTAATGGGGGGATTCTGCTTTTTGGGGGGGGGGGGGGGTTAGCATATCATTTGTTTAAGAATATTTATTTTCTTATTTTCCACCTTCAAATCCTAGGTGCGCCCTATGGGCAGGTGCGTCTTAAAGGGTTAAAAAAAAAAAAAAATATATATATATATATATATATATATATATATATATAATTTAACCAAAGGGGGGCGCTATGCAGGAACTATAAAATACCAACAATCCTAAATAATATTATGTGGCCTGGAATTCAGTCTAGCAAAATCTTGACAATACACCCAACATTTCCTAAAGGAATTTGCTTAATCCGTTCTCCAAACTGATTTTTTTTTCATTTACCCACATTTCATGTATTTTGGATTTCAACGTGGGTAAGAATTTAGTGGATGAAAGCCAGAAGATTGCTATACACTATTTAGCTGCAGATACAATATATGCTATCAATTCATCTTGACTTTTAGAAGGGCCATCAAAGAAAATTTTGGATCTGGAATAATATCCACCTTAATCCAGAAATATATTTAAAAATCTTATCCAAAAATAACTGCACATTACATGCCAATTACAATTTTAGAAGCAAAGCTGAGATCTAATTATATTTATGTGCTTTTTCTGTGATCAGGTACCAGTGAAACAGGACCTTCAGGGACCTTTCTTTTATTGTATTAGAACGAGAGAGGCTTTACTGTATTATAATATAACATAATATGCAACGTAATGTATTTTTGGCAAAATGTAAAGTTATGTTAAAGTTCATGATATCTGCTGTTTTTATATAAATTACCAATTGCCAACTAAGTTCATATGAGTCTGTGATTTGGGGGCAATAAGTTACACCAGCATTAAGCAGATCACGGAAACTTCAGCAATCCATTTCTATATGCCCTTGCTTAATACATTGTGCTGGACCACTGGATGTGCTACCCACATCTTATCAATGATTTTGTCAGTAAAACCATTCGATATGTTTCTAATAGAAGACGTGATGAAATAGCAATTTAGATGGAGAAGAAGAGGCCGAGCTGGGTTACTATTGAAAGAGCGGCTTGTGGGGCGGAGCTTGACATGACCCGGTGAGGACGTGCGGACGGCCTGCTCCCGGCAACTATAGCAAAAAGCAGCACTATGCAGCCCCATTTTTAAACATATATCCTGATCTGCTCATTAGCGGCGAGAGACAAGCGGCCTGATTTACCGAGGTGTGGAGGTGGCGGTGGCTTGAAGTCCGAGGCGAGGACCGGAGAGAGCAGAGGCGCGGTTGCCATCTCTCCCCTGCACTGCAACGTGTGAGGTCCCAGAACGGAGCGGAGCGAGAGCATCGGAAGGTGACGAGCAGCAGCAGACTTGTCTGGCCAGAGAGGATTCCTGGCTGCCCCTCTCCCTTGACGTGTGCGGGAGGGAGTGGCGCCGGAGCCGCACGCGGTGAGGGCTCAGGAGACCAGACTGAGCGGGGGAAGAGAAGCGAGAGACGGCTGACAGGGGTAGACGCCGATCCGACGAGGGTCTGCGGCTACCTGCTCCCCGTGACAAGTGCGGAAAAGAGTGAGTGCCCAGAGGCGGGTATTGAAGAGGGATTTAGGCGATGATGCTGCCTGTAACCTGAAAGAGATACATTGCCCCAACCTCTGAGTGACGGTCAGTAGTGGTGCTCTATACGGGGACTGGAGGGAAAGCAAGTGAGCAGTATACAGCTACTGTAATAGCATGTAATCACTTTGAATACCCCTGATCAGTGCTATATTAGAAGACTAGGACTAAACTTAATAAATTAAATCGGTCTGGCTGGCCATTTTCAAGGAACCATCTTATCCTGGCCTAAATAATTTTTTTTTTTTTTTTATTTATTTTTTCCTGGGCTGTATTTAATATATCTGATAGTGGCTGATGCATTCAATAATATCCAGCCTGCTTAGATAGGTCTGATCTATCTGACATCGGTCACATTTTGTACTAACTGGCCCCTTTGATATTAGCCATGAATAATTCACCTGGAGAGAACCAGGGAGTCCATGGACTTAATTGACCTTGTGCTGCTTAGACAGAGACATATTATATGGTATTGAATGAGTGGCCTAGTCTTAGCTGCTTCTATGTGCATCAGTGTGTGTATACGTTATAAGTCTGTGATACTTTGTTTCAACAAGTTTACTCTGCGTTACTCAGTCCGTCTTGCTACAATCAAACAAACCATACATTAAGTGTTATATCTCTGGACAAAGCTACTTTTTCCTACCCGTTCCCTCCATTGCTTTAAAGGGGACTCCCCTTTATTTAAATATCTTTAAAAAGAGAAGGAAAGAAGGAAGGAAAATCCCCTGAGTAGGACATATTTCCTTACTTGAACAGAAAACGACAGCAATGGGAGGAAGATCTAAAACTAAAGATAATAGGGGACAAATGACAAGAAGTACAGCAGTCTCCACCCAAGGAGACTTAAGTCGTTATATGTCGAGGCCCACAGACTCACCCCGAGACTTGGGTGCTGTTGGGGGAACCCCAAGAGGGGAAAGAATGAAAGAATTGGGGGCCGGGGAGGAAGACTCCGCTAACCTGGACTACTCCACCTCTGATAACACTTTATCTGAAATTTTGGCTTTTATGCGATCTATGCCGACAAAAGAGGATCTTTCAATGATCACTCGATCAATAAGCGATAAGCTATCTGAAGAAGTGGGGCTTTTACGTGGAGATTTGAAACAACTGGATTCCAGGCTTGCTGGAGTGGAACAACAACGTGAAGAGGACAGATCTACTATTCAACAACTTACACACCGCCTCCAGGTGCAAGAATCTGTGACCGCTACTTTGGCCCTCCATATGGAGGATATGGAAAATCGCAGTAGGCGAAATAATATACGCATACGAGGGCTCCCTGAATCCACGCAAAGAGAGGAACTCATACCCACTATTCAAGGAATCTTTTCTATTTTGATGGGGGACTCCCTGGGAAGTGGCTCTAAAATAATGATAGATCGAGCACATAGAGCAATTGCCCCGCCCCCTCGACAGAATGATCCCCCTAGGGATGTCATTTGCAGATTCCATTATTTTCAAGAAAAAGAAGCAATTATGGCAGCAGCCAGAAAGAAAGGTCCGATGGATTTTGATGGAGCAATGTTGTATTTCTATTCAGATCTTTCAAGGGCTACTTTAGCAAGACGAAGGATCATGCGGCCGCTTCTTGATGCCCTTAAACAGACTAGCGCTACTTATAGATGGGGATATCCCTTTGCCTTAATAGCTTCAAAGCAAGGCAAGACCTATACTATACGCAAATATGAAGACCTTCCTGGGCTTTTTAAGCAGTTTGATTTGTGCCCTGTCCAGGTGCCAGATTGGCGAATATATCCCACGGAACTTTATCTTCCACAAGGAAGAAGAGGGGAAGATCATCAGCTAAGTGCCCCATAAGGAAACATGAAAAGATATGAATTAGACCAATAGGTCATATATTAGCAGGTTCTTTATAGCCTGTATATTGTGTATTTGTTTTTTTTTTTTTTTTTTTTTTTTTTTTTTTTCTCCTTCTATAGCTTTTCTAGCGTGCAAGGGCCATGAGAGGGAAGGGCCCTGGACATGCTTCCAAGGACCCGAGAAGGGGGCCGCGCACTTCACCCTCTTATGATAAGGGCTCCATCAAGGTGGCAGGAGCATGATAAGAGCAGGGGAGGGGATTGATTTGCAAGGGGGCTGGTGGCATGGGTGACACCGGAGCTGTCCTGATCCATAGGACTAAGTGTCAAAGGGGGGACCGGAGATGGATGGAGATGGAAGGATGAATGGAGCCGAACTTAGCCGGGAGTTGAGGGGGGAGGAAGTCGAAGGGGACTGAGAGCGCACGGTCGCGAGGTCTGGAGTTGATTAGATGGGGAAGGAAGCTGCGTTTGAGACCGGGCCCGGTGGGGGAAGGCGGGTTGTCTGCCCGCGGGAGAGCCGCTCCACTCTGTACACTTGATTTATTTATCCGAAACCAATGTAATATACACTTATTTTGTGTAATATGCACATTTTTATCATACACAAACTTATGGATGGAAGGTGTAGTCACCTCCACACTCCCCCCTCCCCCTCTTTTTTTCCTTCTTTTTTTTCTCTTTATATACACTTGATTGTTTCACTATATATACCGAATTTTTTTTTATTTTTTTTTATTTATTTTTTTTTTTTTTACACTCTTAATCACATATATGTCACTTGAATAGATGTTTAAGCAGTAGGCTGAATTTGATATGTTTGGGCCCTACTGACATCCTTGATGCACTAGAGTGATGAGTGGGGTGGTCTTCTCGTGGATCGGCGGCTCGGCGCCCGTCACTGGTAACCCGCCTAGATGCGAGGTAAAGATTCGATTGGGAAGGGATGGACTTCGCGACGGTGTGCGTGGGATCCCGTCCGGCTATCCATATCCCCCATAGCCCCGGCCTGAGAGGTCTCCGGTGTTTAGACTCAGGTTGTCCTGGTCTCCGCCGGGAAGCCACTTGGAGCGGGAATGGCTTAGGTGCTACACATGGGGGGAGGGGGCTCTCGATATGCAGCAGACTCCTACCTGCATAACTGCATATGAAGTGGGATGGATGGAGTTCGTACTGAGGGGGGAGGGTGGCCTTGTGTGTAGCTTATATGATTGTACGAAAGGGGCCGCGGTCAGGATGACAATTCTCTGCTGGTTCTGGAGGAGAAGATGTAACACGTAGATCATTTGATTAAAATAAAAGCATTTGAGGCTGATTATTAGGGTGTGTTTATAAGGTATTGGGTTTTTCGGATAGAAGGACTGTAGAATAGAGCTTTGATATGATAAATGGAGCATTTTGGGCCCCCCTTTTTTTTTTTTTTTGGGCCTAATTATTGACAAAAGACAAATGCTTTAGGATATATATATAAATACTTTCTTTCTAAGTTTGGTTGCCGGGAGCTGGTTTTGTGCCGGTAAATTAATTTTTCTTTTTTTTTTCTATTTTCTACCGATCACTGCCCGCACTGTGGATATCCCCGGGCTGTGGTCTCTCTGTCCCTACAATTCCAGGGCACCGGGAGTCGAGGATTAAGGTCGGTTTTCCGGCCGTGATCCCGCTTCCCGGAAGGACCCTAGGGTAAATCTCGGCATGGGCAGTGCCCGTTCCGGTGACTAACGAATAGTTCTTTAATAAAGTTGGTGTATTTCCCCCTCCTTTTTTTTTTTTTTTTTTTTTTTTTTTTTTTCTCTTCTTCCCTCTCTTTCCCTTCCCTTCCTTTCCCTTTTCTTCCTTGAACCAGGAGGTAATCTATATAAAGCATTACTATGCTCAGTAGCAAAAATAGCCCACAGAGGGCGCGAATGATGAAAGATCTAGCCTCTTCCCCTATGCAAAAGTTAAAGGCGATATCGATTAATGCCAGGGGGTTAAATACCCCATTGAAAAGATCGAAATTATTTCAGGAATTAACTAGGCTCAAAGCAAATATTGCTTTCATCCAGGAGACACATTTTAAAGGAGGTGTGGCTCCTAAATTGTCCTCCAGATCTTTTCCCCTATCCTATACAAGTAATGCGCCAGAGGTGAAGGCAAGAGGGGTGGCGATATTGATTGCCAGAAATACTCCTTTTCGGGTTATGGATAGGATAGCAGACAAACAAGGTAGGTATCTGATTCTTAAGGGCTCTTTGTTTAACAAAAATTATACTTTAGCAGTAGTATATGCCCCCAATTCAGGGCAGGTGACCTTCCTTGAAGGTTTCCTGAATAAACTTATGGAAGTACAAGAAGGCCCTATTATTCTCGGAGGAGATTTAAATGTGGCACTAGATCCATTGCTGGATTCATCATCGGGACGGTCTGCGTTGGCATATGTAGCATTGAAGAGAATTAAGAAAGCTCTACATAAGGCACAGCTATGTGATCCGTGGCGTATTAATCATCCTAATACCAAAGATTATTCCTTTTATTCCTCAGTACATGCCACGTATTCCAGAATTGACTACGTACTGGTGTCCCATAGCTTACTACCGCAGGTGGTCAATTCTAACATAGAGATTATGGCTATGTCGGATCACGCACCGGTGACCCTCATTATCACCTTAACTGGGGGCCCTAAGAAAGAATGGACATGGAGACTGAACGAATCCTTACTACAAAATGAGACTTTAACTCAAGAATTCCAGAATAATATCAAAAATTATTTCGAAATTAATAATAGCATAGACACTACGCCGTTTAACAATTGGCAGGCTCATAAGGCAGTCATTAGAGGCTTGTTTATCAGATACGCTAGTGAGAAGAAGAAGGAGAGAGAGCAGGAGTTACAGAAACGAATAGAAAGAGTCCAGGAGTTAGAAAAAGTGCATAAAGCAACATTGGCAAAAAGTAACCTCCTGGCACTCACCGAAGCTAGATCAACATTGAACTCCCTGCTATCCTTAAGGGCGGCCTATATTATTAAGCGCTGTAGAAGGCTTTACTTTGAATGGGGAAACAAAAGCAGTGCGCTGCTGGCAAGAGCTCTTAAGAAACAACAAACTTTAAACTTTGTAGAAGCAATTGTCGATGGGCGACAAAAAAAACTACATAGTACATCGGATATAGCTAAGACTTTTCAATCCTTCTATCAGAAACTATATAATATCCGCCCTGAAGGAGTAGCCTTTGATCAGGATCAACTAAAATTGATTAAGAAATACATAGAGGAATCCGGTATGCCTAAAATTAGGGAGGAGGAGAGAGAAAGAATGGAAAGCCCAATATCGATGGAAGAACTGAGTACAGCGGTCAGGAGCTCCCCTAGCGGGAAAGTACCGGGACCAGACGGATTTACCATAACATATTATAAGCAATTTTTTTCGCTTCTGGCCCCACATTTTCTTGAGGCTTTTAACTCATTAACCATATCCCCTGATCAGGCTAAGATACCAAGTGAACTTTTATCTGCTCATGTGACGATAATTCAGAAGCCGGGAAAGGATCCGCTCTCATGCGGAAGCTATAGGCCTATTTCATTATTGAATGTAGACTTAAAATTATATGCGAAAATTATGGCAAATAGATTATCTGGGATGCTTCCGTCGCTTGTGGATGGGGACCAGTCTGGCTTTGTGCAGGGTAGAGAAGCTCGAGATAATACAACCAGGGTGCTGAATCTGCTACATAAGATCGAACGAACTAAAGAACCGGCTATTCTCCTGTCTACCGATGCTGAAAAGGCATTTGACCGGGTGAATTGGCAATATATCAGGGCAGTGTTAGAGTACATTGGCTTGGGACCAAAAGCTTTACAGATGATTATGGCATTATACACAGACCCATCGGCTAGGATTAAGGTAAATGGCACTCTTTCAGAACAAGTAGATATCAGAAATGGTACTAGACAGGGATGTCCCCTTTCTCCAGTGATCTTTGTTTTGTCTATGGAGCCTTTTTTGTGCAGAATTAGGGGGCGAGGAGATATACAGGGGATTTCGGTAAAATCTTCCATGCATAAGATCTCAGCATATGCCGATGATCTCTTGTTTTTCCTTGCAAACCCGGTAATAGGACTCCCAGTTCTACTGAGGGAATTTGAGCAATTTGGCAGATTGTCTTCTTTGAAAATAAACTATGATAAATCAGAGGCTTTGGGGTTGAATCTTCCCTTAGAGGTGGAGGCCCAGTTGAAAACATCTTTTTCTTTTAGATGGCCTCCCTCAGCTATTACATACCTAGGCACTAAAATTACGAAAAGAGTAAATGAGATTTATGCAGCTAACTTTGGCCCTCTGCTTTCAAAAATTAAAGATGATTTGGCGAACTGGGACTTGCCTACTTTTACATGGCTAGGAAGAATTAGCATTCTTAAGATGTCGATACTTCCAAAGATTTTATATCTATTTCAGACCCTACCAATTTGGATTCCCAGAGCATACTTTAAGTCCCTTAACTCATTGTTTGTCAAATTTATTTGGAAAGGGCGCAAATCTAGATTGAAACTTCAGCTCTTGTTTAAAAAGAAACAGCTAGGAGGGCTCGCTTGCCCAGATCTGTTGAGATATTGGCGTGCTACTCATCTTCAACGTATCTTAGATTGGTATTACCAAGCTTCAAAGAAGAAATGGGTGACCTTAGAAGCCTCCTGGCTCCAGACTCCATTAAAAGAAGTTCCATGGGCGACCAGAACAGGGAAGAGCCTATGCAGAGATCATCCACTTATCTCCACTACACTTGGAATTTTTGATAAGCTAAGAGATAGAAAAGAAATATCCCCTTGGCCAACTCCTTTGATACCACTGGTACATAATCCATCTCTCCCAATAGATATACTTCCCCGTCTTCGTAAGAGCTTTGAGGAAAAGGGGATCCCAAGAGGGCTACATCTTATTCTACCTGCAGGGTGGGCACAATTGGATGATTTGAGAGATAATTGGGATTCACCTTTATTCGATCAGTGGCTCCTGTTTATCTTCCAAAGCTTCCTCTTGAGCATAGGACCCAGACAAGCGTTCCTTAGACCCTTAACACCCTTTGAGCGATTAATAAGAGAAGGGGACCCCCCTACGCATTTAATCTCCCAAATATATGCCTTGCTGGGGGATGACGGAGAGGATGAAACACCTCGATTTTGTGTGGAATGGGAGAGGGATCTGGATAAACAGCTTACGAAAGATCAATGGAAATATATCTTTCGGGCTACACATAATACCTCAGTGTCTTCTAAAGTTCAAGAAATTAACTATAAGTATCTTACAAGGTGGTATTACACCCCGAAGAGGTTGAATGGTTTTTCTCCGACCTATTCCACCGAGTGCTGGAGATGTCGAGGAGCAGTTGGTAGTTTTCTCCACATTTTCTGGGATTGCCCAAAAATCACCCCATTTTGGCATGCAGTGGCAGATATTTCTAGTGAGATTTTGGGTCAACCGATAGATCAGGACCCCTATTTATTTCTTTTACACTTGACGGATATACCCCTGAAAAACTATAAGAGATCTCTATTGAGACATCTTATTAATGCAGCAAAGGCAATAGTACCCAGGCTGTGGAGATCGGAAGCAATTCCCTCGGTGGAGGATTGGATTGGGGAGATTAACCATATTAGAGAAATGGAGGAGCTTACTGCCATGGTACATGAGACCAAAATACAATATCAACAGACATGGACGCCATGGCTCCTCTTTAGAGAGACGGTAAGATATAAGCAATTAATGATTGCTGATCTCCCCCTCCCATCATCATCTTAGTCCCTCTGAAATAGCTTATGACTGTGTAGTCGTAGCTTAAGAGATATATATCTCTAGACAATGAGTTGGTAAGTGGATATAAACCATGGATATGCTTGGAAGATATTAGGAGATGGGTTCCCCCCCCCCCCTGGTTCAACTTTCTCCCCTCTTTCCTTTTCCCCTCCCCCCCCCCCCCCCTCCTTTTCCTTTTTTTTTTTTATTTTTTTTTTTTTTTTGTTTTGTTTTGTTTTGTCTTGTTTTTGTTGTTATTTTTATATTATTTTATTTTATTTTATTTTATATTATCTTACACTCCCTGGGTATAAAATATCTCTTTCTCTTTTTATTTATTATATAGAAATTATATAAGTTCTGAAGGAGGTCTATCGTGGTTGATAGATCTGTAAGAGATCCATGCACTATATAGTTGTTGATGAATAATTCGTTTTGTTATTAGTAGTTGCATCATAGATGTATATGTATGTTTCAAGGAGAAAAGAAAAAGAAAAGAGAAAGAAAAAATAAAGAATTTCAAAAAAAAAAAAAAAGAAATAGCAATTTAATGCTTTGCCTAGATATCCACTTCAAACCGGCTTGTGGCAGATGCAAGTCTTATGTACACTCATGGCATGGGAGAGGCACTGATTAACTGGCTCTGCAGGCTTTATTCAAGGAAACCAAGGTCAAGGACATACAAGATAATTTAGTTTTGATTTCGAAGGGGAATTGCAGTGGAGGTGAGTAAAAGGGAAAGTAATTCGCTATCAGAGAACACCATGGTTTGTCTCCCATATAAAGAAAAAAAGCTGCTTAACCTATTTGTTTATCCAAGACCTCTCGAGAACCATCAAGCCAACTCCATCGTATATGGCATCATACATATGGATAAGGGAGATATCATTTTTAAAATGATACCCCCCAATTTACTAACCAAGAAGCTACCCGAAACAAACACTAACAAAGGTTGTGCTTATTGTGGTTAAATTCACTTTTAATGGAAACAAAATGGATGTTGAATGCTGTTGTTACAGGTGCAGACAGACATCCAATTACTGAAGCTCCCCTGCACATACACCCCGAAAACCCTTGATTCATTTACCTCCACCCTAATCCCTGGGGCGAAAACTGACCCAGCAATTTGCCACCGTCGGTCACATAGTCCGGAGACTCTTCCGTTTTTCCGATCACCAATGAAAACACTGACCATATGATTGTTTACAGCCAATTGCATGGCTGGATTTCGAAGGGGAATTGTGGTGGAGATGATTAAAACCACAATAGCGTCTATTTTCTATCCTATTTACATGGGAGGGGCAAATTATATAATAAGACTAGGTATTAATACTTGCTATCTATCAATAATACCTCTGAAGTTTATTGCAGCCATCCCTCAATATATCATTAGATGAAAAAAAATAGGGATATAGTCTTGAAGTAGATGAGAACCACATAAAAAAATGAGTCAAAAACATTATACTGGATTGATGGATTTATGGATTTATTAAGAAAGCCAATATCACATTACTTTGAGTGTCAGTAGTTGAGCCTTTAGTATTAGCAGATTATTTGAAGCTGAAAATTATGGTGTAAATGAGTGTTTTTTTATTAAAAAAGTAGGGGTCTATTAATATCTGATCTTTATAACACATGTTTCAAAACCATCTATATAGATCCAATCCCCAGTCAGACAGATTGAGTAAAGAGAGAAGAAATGAAAGACCATTACCCCCCCCCCCCAGGAGTGGTCAACTAACAAGGATCACATCAAGAGCAAGACATGATGTCACAAGGGAAATACTTTCTAAGCAACTAAAGGCCTTTCATTCATGAGTCCACCATCAGCAGGACACTGAACAACAATGGTGTGCATGGAAGAATTGCTAGAAGAAAGATTCTTCCCCTAAAAAAAGTATCTTTTTTTGTGAGCGGATGAAAAAAAGAATAGCTTTTTGGTGTAAATAAAGAGCCTCATCCCATCTGTGATATTCGGTGGTGGTAGTATCATAATTTGGGCCTGTTTTGCTCCATCTGGCCAGGCTTGCCATCACAGATGTTAGAATATCTGTTCATGAGCTGAATCTCAAGAACAAGTGATTCTACTTAAGAATGATGAAAGAAGAATATTGTTTTGGAATGATAAAGCTCTGACCTTAATCCAGTGGAAATGTAGAATTAGCAGAAGCGAGCAGTTCAAAGAAGGAAATCCAGCAACAAAATAGGGAGTTGAGGATGTTTTGTACAGGGGAATGTGTTAAGCTGATGTACAGGCTTGATGACACCCCACCCACCCCTCATCATACCTCTACATAACAATAACACATATGGATAGGAGACATAGTAGTCCTTGACGAGTGTTGGCATCAGAGAGGTTGTTTTAAGTGCATTCCTTGCATAGGAAAGAGGCTGATTATCTGGTTATGTGGGCTTTGTTAAAAGCAAGGTTAAGGTCTTTCAAGATCATATTTTACTGTACAGTAATAGTGATTTCCATATATAGATATATTATGTTTTCCTTACTGAAAAAAAGGTATGTACTAAATATTGCAGTCTGTAAGAGAATACCTCTCAACTAAACTCCATGCAGTCAAACATAAAAGCCTAAAAAGAACAACCCCTTCCCCCAAAAAAACACTATAATTATCTCTCAAAATTAATCCCTTGCAGCCCAGCAGCCTGATTCACCTCCATTCTTCTACTGTCAGCTCTGATGTCGCAAGGGAGCCTGTTTCTTCGAGACAGAAGCAAGGACGCACACACAAGACGGCCAGTAACCCAATTAGTTCCAGCTATGTGAGTCTCACATAGCTGCCTCTCTAGCAGTTAAGTGTCAGCTACATGAGACTCATGTAGCTTACATTTACCCTGTTTAAAAGAAGTTAAAAAAACACCACCAACAGGAGAGGGCCTGAAACAAGTGACTTGCCATTAACCCTTATGCCCCATTACCTCCTTGAGGGGGAGCCCGAGAGGGCTATGTGGACGTGTAGCCTTCAGGACCAGAGGCCACCCAGGCTGGTCTCCACACCCTGGTCTACAAGCCCCCATAGCTGGTGCTTGGGCTGGTTTTGCAATCTCGGCAGCTAGCGTTACCTTAAGTCAAGCCCCTGTTTGCTGGGATGCTTTAAACGCCTCACTGGACACGGTTGCCCCTAGGACTTATTAGCTCAAAGGATGTAAACTCACAGGGGTGAAGATGGATGAACCAAAAGTAGGACTGGGCGTAATTGGGTGGCTGAGGTACATACAGATTACAGTTTGGGTAACTCCGAGGGAGAGAAACAAGCTAGATCAAAGGTCATGCCAAGGGTCAAACCAGTAGATCAGAGAGCTTTGCGGCACCAGGGATGAGACGGGTACATAGTTGTAATACAGGCTGAGGTCGGTACAGGAGGATAGTCAGGCTAGCAAGGTCGGCAACAGGTAAACAACACGGGAAACTCAGGATAATCACACCCAGGTAAATGCTATAATGGGCAATGACATTATGGCCAGGGAGCACGGCGGGGAGAGGGGGAGGTGGAAGCTCTCGGTGCCGCCCGAGCTGCCGCTCACTGACGGAGCGGCTGCCGGGTGGTGGGAAGCCTAGCCTGCCACCTGAGCCCACGCCGCCCGAGGCCCACGTCACCTGGAGACACCACGGGACCGGACCCCAGGTAATTTTACCATGAGATTTACAAGATATTTCATGTTAAAGCCCGAACTCTGCTGAAAAAAAAAACAATATGTCATTTATCTGGAAATCCTTTGAAATTTGTGCAAAAATCACAGTTAAACATACATAGCCAAAATGGTGAAATGTCCTGTCAACAGAGGGTGACAAAATCTCAAGTAGGCTGCCAATTAAAGGGTTAAAAGTAGCTATGCATGTTTAGCATTGTTCTGTTCAGGGGAACTTGCTCTTCCAGATTTAGTTTTTTCTTGTTTGCATATTAATATTTTAGGAAAATGTGTTTTTTATTCTGCTTTTTTATACAATTTACAATAGGGAAATGCTGTGCAACCAGTGAACTCGAGGGTTTGCATCCTGAAAACCGCTTCAACGACAACAAGCCTGTTACGCCTAGAATGCTTGAGGTCTGCACTTCCAGAGAATATATAGATTGCGGGGGAATTTCAAATGTAAAAGGTTGTATTTCTTGAAAAACTGCAAGGTACGCATAGTAGTTGTATTTTCTTCGAAAATCCCTGCTGGGCTGAAAAGGGTGTCTACCGATGCATATGTGGTACTGTTGTAACCAGGAAGAATGGGGCTTTTACTTGGGTAACTGGGTTCAATTGAAAAATGTAAATTTTTTTTATTACAAAATAACAAAACATAACAAAATGTAAAAAATACGATTATTTTGCACATATTTCTCCCGAAATGATATAGAGTACATTAAATATTGAGAGTGTATTAAAAATATGACAAACAAAACATTTCAAACAAACAGAACAGCCCAGGTTCTGCTCAAAAAAAATTATAATTTTTATGGGAAACCTATGGAAATACCTTCAAAAATCACAGTTAAACATGTATAGCACAAATCAGTGAACATTGCGTGGCAACAGAGGGTGACAAAATCTCTAGGTAGGCTGGCACTTAAAGGGTAAGTCCACTTCTGCTGGACATGTGTATTGTTGAGTGAGCTCCCTCACCTCAGCAGTGGCCATAGCAGCAGTATTTTATGTGTACAGGACTCACTTCTCTCTTCTTGGTGTACAAACTTGATGTATGTTGCCAATAGCAACCAATTGCAAGATGTTTTCATAAAAACAAACACATTTGCTAACATAGGAAAAAAAAAAAAACACTAGTTCAGCTCAGAACCTTCAACACATCCGTTTGGCACAAAAAATATACACTTTCAAAGCAGCAGAAGAACAAATATATATATATATATATATATATATATATATATATATACTTTCATATAAATGAGTTGGCCACATTTTATAAGATCTCCCGAGAGTCCTGTCCCACAGTGTGAAACCCCCTATAAACAGCATCCCTTTCTCCAGCCACTCCATTCAAGTTTGCCCGGTATGGCAGTATACAGGACATCATTTGGCATCTTTTGGACTCTAGTCTTGTTTTGGTCCACATTAAGCATTATAAATTCAAGCATATTCAGCCGCTCAGTAATTAATTACCCCCCTAGGGGCCATTCATATGGAAGGCTGCAGGCTACCCTGTGTTATCACCAATACTTTGCAGACCTACCATCCAAATGCTTCCAAAGTAGCAGAAGATGACTTGGGGCATTTGGGGATATAGGTGTCCAGGAGAATTGCAGGGGGAAAGGAAATGTATTTTTTACATTTTCAATTTGAATATTCTTAATTAGGTCAATGCTTAAAGAATGGAATTTATTTTGAAATAAAGGGAAATAATTCCGTCTCTTAATACTGATACGGAACAATAACATAAACTCGTTTTTATAGATCAGGGGTTCTCAACCACTTCTTGTAAAGGCATCCGGCGAAAGGTGAAGGTCCAGGCGGAGGGCTGTCACGGGGGGGGGGGGGGGGGAGTGGATAGTTATAAATCAGCACACTGGGGAAGGGGCTATAGATTCCCCAGGCTAAACTAAAAAAGGCTGCTTGTCTCTTGCAATGCCACTTCCCACCCGTGCAGTACTTCATATTGCAATGCTAGGTGCCAGGGAGCCATGACACTGGCAGGGAGGCTAAGCACTACATCGCTGATGAAGGGGCCAGCTCTAAGCACGGCAACACAGAAGCAACTGTGTGCAAAACTGTCAGGGCAGGGGTCTATAAATCTGGTGCCGAGGTCCGCATTTGGACCCTGGTCTGCCAGTTGAGTATCGCTGATATAGATAGAGAGGACTTGCATGCACCACCCCATATATTTAATGGCATCATTGAGATTTCCTTATGGAAACTACCTGCATGTCAGAGATGCTATTTACCTTGTACTTATGCTTGGTTGAAGGCAACTAACCCTTGAAGGGTTTCCATATATATATATATATATATATATATATATATATATATATATACAGATGCAGCATAATTTAAAGTGGACCAACACCCAGGATTTTGACTATCCTGGGTTTTGGTCCACTTCAGGGGGGCACCCCGATTAGTCCGACTGACAGTGCGCGCGCCCGCGCCGGCCATTCACAAACGGCCGGCGCGGGCGCACGCACGCCTAGAGGGGCGCGCGCGGGAGGCGGCGGCGGACGCGCTGTCTTGTCCGCCGCTGTCACCCGCTTGTCCGTGGCTACGTGGGAGCGTGGTGAGGTGAGTTTTGGGGGCTTTCTGGGGGGTTTTACACTTATAGATTCCCGGGCCGATCACCCCTGGGTGATGGTCCACTTTAAGTGTCTATTTATTGCACTGGTGCATCGTGTTATCTTGAAATCTTAAATGCTTTTCAATGGCTTCTGTGTGAGATATCACAGCTGGCTGAACTGTGATGGGTTGGTTAACGATTGCTACATCTGTATATATATATATATATATATATATATATATATATATACATATATGAATTTAGAAGGAAAGTTACACCCAAGAAAAATAATTTACAAAAGGAATTACATGCCTGCAGCTTAAGGATTTGAGAAGATGAAGAAGGATCCAGGAATTATCAGGCCCAGGCAGCCATTCCAGGCAGTCTTCTTCTAAATTGTACTATTACATTTTGTTAAACCAGACCAGCATCATTTAATGAAAAGCCCAAACCCTTAAAAACTATTCCCCAGCATCTAAAATGTAAAATATTTTAAGTTTTAGTCGCTTACTTTTCATTCTTTCCCCAACTGGGTTGCAAATCTGTTCAGGACTTTAGGATGCAGGGCCGCCATCTTGCCTCAGAAGCCTCACATACTGAGGTAGAGGAGAGGGGGCAAAAGTGCAGGGGACGGGTTATAGCAGAGCAAATCTGGAGTCAAGAAAAGGACAGCAATCCCAGAATGCAGAGTGGCACAGTCAGAAGACACTTCCTGTTTGCAGGAAGCCTAAGACTCCACAGGCTGCCATCTTGGATGCTTAAAGGCTCAGAAAATGCAGTAGATGCAGGTAGGATGTTTTTTTAATGTGGGCAATGTACAGGGTTGGGGGAACATACAAGATATGCTCTTATTCAGGATGAAGGTCCTGTTTAACAATTGTGCCCTGCTCACCATGGGAGGGGTATTTCTAAATTTGCATGCAGAACTAATGTCCTTTGGGTGTCCTAGGAAAAAAAATGTTCCTCTCTCAGTCCCTTGCGATGGTCCTGCATATTTGTATTCAGATTAATTAGATCTACTCTAAGGCTCCTTTTTTTCTAAATAAACATGTTTTTTCTATTTTTTCTAGGTTCCCTCCTATGTGTATGTTTTTTCCAGGCCTGGGATGTATTGACTAATTGAAAATAAAATGTGTGAACCACTCCACCACCACTTTATGCAGAAAAATATAATTGTATTAAACGATCACAATTATGCAATGTAATTAAAGTAAAAAAACTGAATGTTTAGGCAATATAATGGAGTAATTAAGCAATTAATGAATAAATGATTTAGCAATATACATACATACAAACAAGAACAATCATATGTCACCAAGAAAATTGAGCAATCTCCATGACAAACTAGATGAGAAGCCCAAACATCCAGATAGGAAGACTCAATTTGAAAACAACATGCCTTGGGCTGCGCGCACAACCCACTCCACGGGTATATTTTTACAGACTAGTATGTGGGGCACATACACCTGGATCTTCATTTTTTTTTCCCTAAAAATGGGATTAAAATTGCTGTCTACCCCAACCACTCAAGAAAATTCATTAAAAGGTCAATGAATGTTGAAAATGTCAATTTAGTCTTCATTGTATTGTACTGTGTCTAAAAAAGGAAACTTGTATAGAATGGATTTTCTTATTTTAATAAAAATAGTACCACTTGTTCTCTTTTTTTTAACTCTTTATTTCGGTTTATTCAAGATAAAGCAATGGGAGAGTCAGAAGTACATGTCGCCAAAACACGTTCAGCATGCATTGAATTTGTAGCCCAATACCCCCCCCCCCCCAGCCCCTCGTTATCGTCCGCAAGGGAACTGGTCAGGTGGGGTCTTTCCATCTCTTAGAGAACAATCACATAAGGAGCCGGCTCCCGTTCACCTGCCTCCACCCACTGACTGTCAGGGTGGACTCCTTCATCTTCATAAAGTTACCCCTCTGAGCAAATGTTCACCAGCCAGGAGTCGAGTCCCTGAGCCCCCTGCATGGGAGGGGAATTCCCCCTCTCCTGGGGGTAGGTAGAATGGAGTAATTTGATGGCCGGCCTAGAGGGGGTGGTCCAGAGCCTTTCAGAGGGAGCTGACCATTTATGATATCCTGTAAGGGCTTAGGCCCCTGGACCAGGGGTTTTTAAGTTAAGATTAAGGGTGGGGGGGAGTCGAGACAGGGCTAAGACAGAGACTGTGACCCCTGTTGAGGTTAAGGGGAGGGGGAGCAATACTGTTTGAAGGTTTCCCAATCCTGGAACAGATACAAGGAGGTCCACACTGCCCGAGACTGTTCCTCCCTATAGTGAGTGGCCGCTCTCAGTTCCTCCATTTCTTTCACCCTGCCCACTTCCCGAATCCAGTCCCTCGCTGAGGGGGTACATTACGACCTCCAGAATCTAGGGATTAGCTCCTTCGCTGCATTTACCAAATGCAATAACAACCATCTAGCTAGATATTTGTAATTTGTTTCTTGTTTTCTTATTGAGTCGAAACGGATGTTTTCTGGGTGATCGTAAAGATCTTCTCCCACTCTTCCTCTGTGAACACTCTGTTGAGATCCTTCTACCACTCCTTACAGAAGGGGGGGCTTTCCTGTCCCGTGTCTTACCACTTGTTTTTCAAACCCCAACCTGCAGCCAGATCCTTTTTTATCATAAAGTAGCTTAAATACCTTGGCATTCTACTGTAAGTTACTCAAAAAGGATTAGGAAGGTATCTAAACAGCTATAGAAATTCAGTCTGAGATCTATCTAGGCCACAAGGCCTAAACTGTCAATACAGTGATAAATAATCCAGAGTAATTACTAGACTCATTTGGAACATTCACAAAATTCCAATGAACCCCAATGTACTGTAGCTACACGGCTGCCCTAAAGGTGTGAAACTTACATAACTTGTTTGTACTGGCTTCTGAGATGTATATAGGTATAAAATAGTACTAGGACATACATACACACCCAACTCTAACTTCTGCCAATGTGTAGGATGTGACGTCATGTGCGTTCAGAAGATTCTGATTCACCAGACTTGATTACTCTTATTATGTGAATCAGCAAATCCAGCCTGGGGGGAGAGTTAGGACCTGACGAATGACTAATTCTCCTGGGCAGCACTCCACAAACTTTCTTACCTTGAAGGTCAAATTTAGCACTGTGGGGTGAGGTGGGCATGAATACCTGCTCAACCCCTAAAAATAAATCAGAAGCGTCCACACGGTGCAACCCTGTGTCATCAACTTCTATCCTCAGCCCAGTGCTCCAAAGCAGCCTGTTTCTTTTTTGACTAAAGCCTTTACCCATAAAAACACTAACATTAAGCATAATGATGTTTGAATGGTGGTTGTGCAGCAGCGCCCCCTGGTGCTCTCCAGTGATGATCCAGTTACACAGTCCAGCGTCAGCCTTATCAGTTATAATAACGGCAATAAATCTTAAGACACTACACACTAAACTGACACATACACCTCATGTGGCAGTTTAGCTGGTAACTGAATGTATCATCGCTAGAAGGAACCAGATGTTGCTGTTGCATGGCCGGGGAGCCAAATAGCTGGCATTGGAACATCATACTGCACCCTGTTAGTGTTTTTAAGAATATTGGGCAAATGCTTAAATAAAAAAAGAAACACGGGCTGTTTTGGGGCTCTGGGTTGGGGATAGAAGATGACCACATAAACTTATATAGGATCACTTTAAAATATTTTACCTGGCAGCCTATCTGTGGAACATGAGGGGAAACTTTTTTTTATAATTACTTTAGAATTACATCTGCCAATATAGCTATAGAAAAAAAATAGAAAATTCCTCCATGTAGCCCTAAACAAAGTGAACAATTTTGATTGTGCCTGGGCAATGACAAGTATTTTGTAGGAACTCACCTTGAGTGATAGGTCAGTCACCCAGTCCCCTTCAGCAATGTGACTGTACTGGCCTGCCACTCAATTCCAACTGTCACTAAAGCCCATCAGGGAAGGATTTCAGCAATCAGGTGAGTTTTCTTTTTTATTATTATTTTTTCACCTAAATCATCCTGAGCACATAGGGATAGAGGGGTAACTGGGGGTACATAAAAATCATCTTTTAATGATTAATGTTGAGAAGAAAACTTTATAAATGTCAATCATGTATATAATTCAGTCTAAGCCTAGTTAATATTGGGCTGCTGAAACAAGTATCCGCACTATTAATATTGTACATTTGCATAGGGTAATTTATTTTGTCAACTTCTATGCAATGAAAACAGTGAGGCAACACCAGTGTGGTGTTAATATACATGAGTTCTTTATCGGCACTGTTGTTTTACCAAGTTAGAAGGTGACCTAATTTAATAGGAAAATTCCTGAGTAATTATAAGTTGTTTGGAGTGAATGATGATATAGTCAATCTAGTCATAAATTAACTACACAGTGTTCCATAAATATTCCTTGTAAATATTGGTTCCCAATATTCATAGTCAATATTCATAGGAATACTAAGGGCCTAATTTATGATGTGTGTCTGTTAGCATGCTTTTGTGGCTATAGCACCAGCTTTGGAGTGCCAGCATTCCCATCGTATCTGGTGCTGTGCTGTGGACGCAGTTGGCACTAGCAGTTACTGTGCAGAACCTTACTAATTAGCTTTGATTGTTGCACTGAGGTATTGGCCAGCCTATTAAAAACTACAATCCAGTCTGCCCATTGTGCTCTATGGGATCTTGAGCTCCAGCACCAGGTTTGATCTGGCGCTGCTTTAACCAGAGCGCCCGACACTGCAACCTTATCGTCATTACTGTTAAATAAGACGCTAGCCAGGGGCTACATCGGCGTTAGTGGTTTTTTAGTTCTTAAATCAGACACTGATTTAACAACTGTCCGCTGAGGCCAAAAAGAACACTGTTAGACTTACCGGTAACGTTTTTTTCGGAAATCCTTCAGCTTGACCAACCTCATCGAGAGATTGGGCTCCACCCCCTGGGAGGAAACACAAAGATTGAACAGAGCTTAAAAGCCTCACCCCTTACATTCCTCCTCAGTAATAGAAAAGTAATACTTTATCCTCCCTTGACTTTGGGCGGTTAATAAGCAGTCAAACTGAAGGAATTCCGAAAAAAACGTTACCGGTAAGTCTAACGGTGGTTTATCCAAGTCAGCTTGACCAACCACATGAAGAGGATTAGGCAAGTAATTATACCTTAGGGGTGGGAGACTGCCAGAAGAACTCTTCTACTGAAGGCCTGCTGTTTGGCAGGTAAGAAATCAAGTCTATAATGTCTAAGGAAGGTGTGGGCCGATGACCACATTGCTGCTTTTCATATCTCATCTATGGATGCTCCAGTTCCTTCTGCCCATGAAGTAGCCGTAGCTCTTGTGGAATGGGCCAAGACTTGTGGGGGAGACACCCTCCTAGTAGAGTAAGCTTGAGCAATAGTCTGTTTTATCCATCTGGCTATAGTGAATCTTGAAGCTGCTGAACCTCTCTATTTCCACTGAAAGTAACGAAAAGTTCTGCAACTCTCCAATCCTTAGAGGATCCCTTTCTAAATAAACGATCAATGCTCTTCTGACATCAAACAGCGAGAGATCTTCTTCCTTGCCTGCTGAATCTGGCAGAGATGGAAGAACTATCTCTTGCAACCTGTTAACTGAATTCGCAACTTGCAAACAATGGATTGAGTCTAAGTATGACTTTATCTGGCAATATGCACAATAAGGTTCTTTAATGGATAAGGCTTGTCAGCAAAAAGTCAGCAAAAAACAACACTTAAAAGATAACCATTTTTCAGAGACTCCGGAGACTTCCTCCAAAGGTTGAAATTAAGGCTCCATTAACCCTTTTAACACAATTGACATGTCCCATGTAGGAAAAACCTTTGAATGGTGCAGGTCTCCTGACTCGAAAAAAGCTTAACAATTTAATTTTGTCTTAATTTCTGATCCAAAAACACTGATAATGCAATCATGTTGTCTGAGCCTTTAACATACTAACAGCCAAGCCCATTTCAAACAGTTCCTGCAGGAATTCTAATACTGTGGCCATCTCATTTTTCTTCGACTTGTTCACTTCACAAAAAGAAGAAAATAGTTTCCATACCTTTTCCGTAGATCTTCCTAGTGGTTAACTTATGACTATTCAAAAGCGTTTCAGTGACTCTATTGGAACAACCTTTCTTTCTCAATAGGGCCCCTTCAGGATCTATGCTATCAGGCATAATCTTGACGGATTTGGGTATCGAATGACGCACTGATGGATGATGTCTTGAATATCTGGAAGCCTCCACAGACCCCTTGTTGCCATCCTCACTAACTCTGAAAACCAGGCTCTCTTCGGCCAGAATGGAGCGATGAGGATCAATGTCACATCTTCCTGTGCTATTTTCCGGACCCCCTGAGGCAGGATTCTGAAAGGATGGAAGGCATAAGCAAGATGAAACTTCCAAGGCTGAGCCAATGCATCTATTGCTAACATAAACTTCTTCCTTGTTAGGGAAAAAATGTTTCGCATTTTGAATTCTTGGCATTGGCAAACAAGTATATTTGTGGCTGACCCCAAACACTCGTGATCAGCTGATAGACCCATTGGTTTAAGCACCACTCGGTCTGCTGAATCTTTACCCGACACAGCAAGTCTGCAAGAGTGTTTAAGGTCCCCTTCAGATGAACTGCTGACAGTGACTGTTTGCTAGAACCGTCACCTCTTCTCTTATTTGGTCTCTCTTTTCCTGAGGCAAAAACATCTTTCTCTGTACACTGTCTAAACTGAACCCCAGAAAGTTGCACTGTTGGCTGGGCGTTAGGCTGGATTTTTCCAAATGTATTAACTACCCTAGTTCCTTCAATAATATTAATCCTGCAGGACTAACAGAAATGCCTGTCTTTTGTTCAGATCCCCTGGTAACTTGGTTACCAAAAAAGACGGCGAGGGAGATAAATTCTAATTGATATCCCTTTTCTAGGGTCTGCAGCACAAATTGGTTTTGAGTGACCTGCTTCCAGGCTGGTAAAAACCCGGAAAGCCTCCCCCCTACCGGAATTTCTTTGTCAGGACTGGGACTTAGGCCCTTTCGAAGGTTTGGTAACCAATGAATACTTCCTCTGGGGCCTAGGCTGTGTCCCACGCTTCTTAGTATCAGACTATCTGGTCTGGGTTAAACTTGGAGCTGTTCTCCCTCTATTACTTACCAGCAAAAACATCTTTCTCTGTACACTATCTAAACTGAACCCCAGAAAGTTGCACTGTTGGCTGGGCGTAAGACTGGATTTTTTCAAATGTATTTACCACCCTAGTTCCTTCAATAATTCAAGGGTTCTTTTCAAATCCACTGACAACCCCCCAGAAGAAGGTTGTCTAGGTAGGGAATCACAATGATTCCCTGCTGTCTGAGATGAGCCATTGTCTCTGCCAGAATCTTGGTAAAGATCCTTGGTGATGATGCCAGACCGAAGAGAAGTGCTTTGTATTGGTAGAAAACTACCAACTGCCCCAACTGAAATGCAAATCTCAGAAACTTCAGGTGAGCTGGAACGATGGGCACATGTAGGTAAGCATCCTGCAGGTCTAGGTTCACCAACCAGGCATCTTCTATCAACACATTTCTCACTGAATAAATTGATTCCATCCTGAATCTCTTGTACCATATGAATTTGTTCAATCTTTTTAGATTCAAAATCACTTTCCTGACTGCTTCTGAACCAAAAACATGGAAGAGAGTAAAACCCCTCCTGTACTGATGCAGGGTGAACTGTTTCTATCACGTGTTTCTGTAGAAGTTCCTGCAGGACTAACGGAAATGCCTGTCTTTTGTTCAGATCCCCTGGTAACTTGGTTACCAAAAAAGATCAAGATGAGAAGGTACCTTGTTACTCATGTGTGTCTTGAAAGTATCAATCCACTTAGACATGCTTCGCAGAACCACATCAGATGCCATAGCCGGCCTAAAAAATGTTGCATCCCAGGCCCTTCTCAGTATGTGATCACCCCTTCTATCTTGCCCTTCTACAATTTCTCCCAGCTCAGCAGCCATATCAATCTGAATGGCTGAATGGGCTGAAGGTAAGGCACTAGGAACAGTACTAATCAGAGAATAATCTGGCTGAATTTCCATAACCGGGGTGGGAATGGGTGCGGAAGCAAAAGACCATTGAGACTGAGTGACAAACTATGGACAACCCGCATAGAAGCCAACTCCTGCTTAATATTCAGGTTTTCCCGTAATAATGCTCCTGAATCTGCCTCCCACTTTGCTTTATCACATTCCAGACACAGATTCAACTGCCAGGAGGCAGGTAGTGCTGCGTTGCAGGCTTCACAACACCGAGTCTTTTTTGGTGGCCTTTGCATGCTTATCCTTAGATTTACTATCAGTTACTTTCGAAAAAAAAATTAAATAGAAACCACCATCACTAAGTTAATAACTATAAATAAAAGTTTTACGCATACAATTTAATGGTTTTTCTATCCTACCGCATGCTACGAGTCACCCTCTGGCACATCGACATGACTGTTACTCTTGGCTGATCCAAGTGTCAGGCTCCGGTGTCGCCGCAGGCTGCTGCCCGTTCGCCATGCTAAGCCGTTCCTGCCCCTGGTATCCAGCACTACTGCTACCCGCAGTTGTCAGAAAAATGTCCTTCCTTGCGGCCGCCTGACGAGGAAGAACACGCTGCTCGGTCCTTCTGGTTTCCGGCTTCACTGCCGGAAAACGTACATGATGTTGGGTACGCGTCATTTGCGTCATCGCCCTGCCCAGAAATTTAACATTTCTGGCGGGGAAATTAAAGTGAACACAAATGCATATCCACAAAAAAAACACTTTCCCGAACAGTTAACCTCAGCGTGACCTGTTAATATAGACAGGATTTCTTAAAGACATAGACAGTGTGAATGTAAAGTCTATGAGGGAAACATCCCCGGCTACATTCAAACTCCAGTAGGGACTTCCTTGGCAATGCAGCAAGCTACTGGAGGTATTAAAAAAATAAAATAAAATAACAAACATGGCCGAAGTCTAACAGTCCTCTCTGTCCAACGGTTTCCCAGGGAGGAAACACAAATGAGGAAGAGAAGAAGGGGTGGGGCTTTTAAGCTCTGTTCAATCTTTGTGTTTCCTCCCAAGGGGTGGAGCCCAATCTCTCCATGTGGTCGGTCAAGCTGATGCTGTGTGGCGCTGACGCTTCTTAAATAGGGCTCCAGGTACTTCCAGACTCCCAAATGTCCTAATGCTACTTGGAGACTGGATGAAACCAAACTAAAAATGTGGGGCCAATTTAACTTTTTTCAAACCTAATAAGTAACATTGCTGCTGAATATTTTGGTACCCCTCTTACTTATAGAAATATGAACAGGATTGTCTCACTTGAAGGAAGATATCCCTGAGTTGTGCAGTCATCGGGCATACATCTCTCCCGTCCAGTCTTACAAGCTATACTGATCACTGTCTCAAATGATGACGTACTTGAACAGATCTGTATCACTGGATTGGATTGTCTGAATATTTAAATATTCTGAATGCAAGTTCATAACTTTGCCAAGGAGAAGCTAAAAAATATTGTACCTTATAAACAGGTGAAAGGTAATACCCCATTCCCACCCCCTTTTATTTATTTATGTATGCGTACTTGTTTTTTTATTTATTTTTTCTATCCTTTTACTATTGGCTGTGTCTAATTAACCAGGACAATATAAGCTGCAATAATATTTATATATGAGCCAACATTTTTCTATAACCTTCATAATTATGCAATTATTCAGTATTGCTTTTATTATTCTGTTCATATGTATCTGTAATTTGTTGAAAATTGTGATCCCAGGGTGGTCAATCAGAAACAAAGTTTGTGAAACCCTAAAGTGAATAATACCCTCTGCAGCTCACAAATCTATGCTATAGATGTGGTTATGTCGTAAGCCAGCGTGTTTGTAGATAAATTTAATATGTATTCATTTTTTATACCTACAAATGAATAGCCAGTTTTTCAGTGAGTAATTATCTAGGACAGTTGCTACAGAGGAATCATCCACTTATTCTGGCTGAATAATGCTTAAGTGAGGTGTGGTGTGGCTGCTGGCCATTTGCTGTTCCATGGATGGCCCCGTTTTTTGCAATACCTGCTTTCATTTTAATTTTATTTTGCATTGCTTTCCCCAAAGACTGCTTTACACTACAATTGCAGTCAATATCAGCCAGCAATCACAATTAAACCATGGGCCAGGTAACTCTATAAGCCCTTGCACACATGTGATCACAATTCTTCTGAGAAGGTAGAGCCTTCTTCACCAACAATGTGATTATGGGGGTTATGCGTGAAGGTCTAGCACCAGGTAGCGCCTCGTAGCGGCAGGCAGCGTCTGGTGAACGCCGGGCTCTGTACGCAAAACCACATTTATGAAAGCGATTCTGGTGAGCGACTCTAACAGCACCATGTAGTGTCTGATTCATCACCACAGGCGGCTCAGCGTATATCGCCGGCGCTCTAGCTTCCAGAGCCCCAGGTATTACCTGTCGCTACCTGCCGCTTTCCCATACATTTCAATGGACGTACTTTTTCTTCTGTTTAATCAGGGTTTTTTACTTAATTTTTTTTCTCTCAAATAATTGTGTCTAGAAAAAGTCATTTTTGAAAACTTTTTTGTTTTTTATGCAGAATTGTCATTACAGGTCTGGCACTAAAGTGTTATTGTCCCAATGTTACAACAATGTTTTCGCTTTGTTACTGGTGGATATGTGTTCAAAAACAGGTTTTAATCACACAGCATCTGGCGCTCTATGCTATAGCGACCAGATTTAGAGCGTCGACGCTCTGTGAGTTTTTTTGTTGAATATGGTGTGAGTCGCTGCGAGTCGGTCGCACTGAGCTGGCGCTACCTTTGCTCGCTGCAACGCTGTACTGATGTTACAGCGCCCAGCATACATCACATTCATCAATGTGGGCCAGGCTACTAGAGCAACTAAGGCGCTCTGTTACAGCACCCGATACCCGCTTACAGCGTCTACTAGCGGTCGCTCTAAGCGCCGCTATACAGACGCTCATCTGCCGATATCTGGCGTTAGTAGTGAATCAGCCTTATAGTCTGCTTTTCATTCTAATTTGCCTTTACTGACACAAGACCCTTGCAGGGGCGCTTAGAAGAAGGCCCCTAAACACACAGCCTGCAATGTCTTGGGTTCTGATATATTTTAAAGTGAACCAAGTGGGTGTTCCAGATTAGATCAAAATTTCTCTTTGACTCTTTAAACAAAAAATGAAAATAAAAATGACAATGAGCAGGCACGGAATGAGCAGCAGGTAAAGAACTTCAGGGCGGCTGGTTACATATTAGCGGCTAAGCATTGAAGGAGGTGAAGCAAAGTGACAACCAGATACAGCTGCCCAAGTATTACTCCCCCCTGCCCCCCAAAATGAGTCAATGATGCTTTATGCCATGAAAAAGGTCATTTATACTGTGTCGAAATAGGCTCAGGCTGGAGGGGGGGGGGGGGCCCCCAGCATACAGGGAATTATTTCTCTATATCTATATCATGAGCTTGGGTTTGGACCTTGTTGGGGGGGGGGGTCAACTTCCTGTTGTATTGCTTGTGGTTTCATTATTTATTAACATTAACACCTTATTACCATCATGTAGGTATATATTGACACATTTGGGTATTTATATAGTATGTTTAGAAAGAGATAACTTTATTGAATTGTTCCTCATTAAGGTGTTGGCAAAGAGTATATATATATATATTCATTCACACATTAATTACTGGTTAGATCAAATGGTAGGTTTTCCTTACCTAGGAATATATAAATTTGTTGTCTGTATATATATATATATATATATATATATATTGTATTTACTAGTTTATTATGTATTTATTGATATTCTTTTGCATTTAATACTGTAGCACACAGTCATTTCTAGTAACCCTCCTCTTCATTACGTGTTGTTTTTTACTGTCCTATTGTACTTTATTTTAGTAAAGCTAATGTGGCTGATTTGCCCCCTCAACATATACATATTTATTATTTTTGTTTTATCAGTGAATTTTTTTCTTTTTGTATCAGAACAGGTCAGATGGGTGTCTGTTATTTAGCGCCCCTAGATTCCAGCTTCACAGGATTGATCCATAGGCACCAAAACACCATACAGACTCCCTAATTTAGGATAAAGGGGTTTTAGAGACACTCTCCATCTTGGAAAGGAAGACAGTGAAGAGCCCATTCACAAATATAATGAATAGCCTCTACTATGTTGTTATTTACGTTCAATACATTGACACATAGACCCACACAACAGCCTCTAAAAAAACAACACCACAATTTACCTGTCCCACTAACCAGTTCTGACATAATATATAATCAGTTTCTTCATAATATAATATATAATTTAGAGCAGGGCATCCTGGGCCTAGTTACAGCTGGCTGATCATGTGACATTGTGTATTGTGCTCCAAAATCACTAAAACACACACAGTGCCCAGGTATTCATGACAAATTAGAGAGACACACCTTAAAATCTGGAGAGCATCTCCAATTCTTATTGAATTGAACCTAATGTATGAGATGGGAAAACTCAATACAACTGAAATGTCAGTTAACTGTACTAACTGTCACCCTGCAGCTCAAATACACACAAAAACCTCTGAAAATCACTAAATGTATCAACTATCCCTAACAGTAGGTTTTGCATAACATGAAATGTATTCTTCTGTGCTAAAATATATCTATTAGACCAAGTATTCCATATTTCAAAATGGCCACCAGGGTCTAGTTACAGTTGTTTCCATGGCAACACCTTGATGATGTCATGAGATAAGGGGTGGGGCCTCACTCCACTTTGAGATTTGGTAGAGGCGAGAAGTGCGAGATTTTGCTAGCGATTCTTTGCGACTTTTACAGTCATTTTCTTATTGTTCCTGATCCTAATCACCATCTTTGAGGATTTGAGGACATTGTGACACTTATTTACCACCTTCAGTGTCATAGAGGTTTCTGATTTTCAGAGAAGCCAAGAAGTCTTTAGACTTACGTGGTCTCTGATCATAACACCATGGCCAACCTAAGACCTAGGAAAAGAGGTAAGTCATGAAGCGTATACATATATATACATATATACAGGCCTAACAAGCTGACACTATGGCCATTACCCATAAATAGTAGACATCTTAAAGCGTGTAAGGGGGGGAGGAGAATGGGCAAATACTTACTCATTTACTCACTTATTCATTTCAGGGATTCATTAAATATTAGAGAGACACACTTTAGAATGTGGAGAGCCTCTCCAATATTACTGAATTACCCCTAATGTGTGAGATAGGAAAACTCAATACAACCAAAAAGGCAATAAAGTCACCCTGCAGTCCAAATACACACAAAAACCTCTGAAAACAACAAAATGTCTCATCTAACCCACCAAGTAGCGTTTATATAACACACAACCTATTCTTTTATGCTAAAATATATAATTTATACCAAGGAATCTATATTTCAAAATGGCCGAGGTATAGCTGCAGTTGGCAAACAACATGTAAAAAACTTGATGATGTCATCAGCAGGGGGGCAGCAAGGCCTCACTCCACTTTGAGACTTGGTAGAGGCGAGAAATGTGAGATTTGCTAGCGATTCTTTGTGACTTATACAGTCATTATCTTATTGTTCCCGATCCTAGTCACCATCTTTAACGATTTAAGGATATTGTGACACTTATTTATCATCTTCAGTGTCATAGAGATTTCTGATTTTTAGAGAAGCCAAGGAGTCTATAGACTTACATGGTCTCTGATCATAACACCATGGCCAGTATATATACAGGCCTAGCAAGCTGACACTATGGCCATTACACATCAATAGTAGACATCTTAAGGCGTGTAAGGGGGGGGTGGGTGGGCAAAGACTTACTGAAGCAGCTCCTCAGGTATAGACAGGGACACAAACACAGACTGCTCCAAAGATGACTTTAGTTTGCCTCCATGGTTCAAAACATTCACCAAGCTGTTAGTCTGACTGATGAAGCAGTGTCCACCATTGTAACACCTCAGAGTCTCTCAACCGTCACTAAGGAAGCAACAGCGCATCCTAACAGCTCTGCTGCCACTGCAAGCTAACATGACCAAGCTTACACTCCACATTTCCTAAACTCACCAATATAGAAACATTTCATTATTAAATAAAAATAATTAAAAATATCCTAATATAACTCAATAAATTACTGTATACAGCACATATAATTTATACTATAAAATACAATTCTTTACACTGACATAGACATTAAATTAAGCTAATCTACCTCCTTACGCCATCAGTGAGCCCTGCATCATTTGGGGGGCAGATAATAGCTACACATGTGCAACAACTTCATCCGATAGGGGACACTGAACAAGTGTTTTCTATAATAAAATAAATAATAATAATAATAAAAATAATAATAATATATAAAATTATGTTCTCAGTGTGTTGAGCTGATCAGAATATTCATTTTTATTATGAAAATGTGTGTTTTATAGAAGCAGTTTTTACTAACTGCAATCTGTTGCTATTTGCAACTGTACCCCAAGTCTATACACCAGGATCTAAAAGTCATGTACACACAGAACACTGCTGCTGGGCATTTGTAAGGATAAGTGAGCTCCCTCAACTCAGCAGCGGCCATAGCCGACGTGTACTATGTCAACAGGGCTCACTTCTCTCTTCTTATAGATCTGCGTGTATGGACTTGGGGAACAGTTGCCAATAGCAACAGTTTGCAGGTTGTGGAAACTGCTTTTATAAATCAGACATTTACTAACAGAACAAAAATTAAATAATAAAAACAGATCAGTTCAGCACCTTGACAACATATTTGTACATATTTGTACATGTACAAATTGGATGTACATATTCTGTATTGGATGAGGTTTATGCACATGTGTGTAGCCAATCATCTGTCCGCCATTGGAGCTGCTCTGCTAGGAAAAGTCAGCTCCTTTCTAAGCATCTCGGTTGCCAATAGCAACACATTGCAGGTAGTAAAAACTGCTTCTATAAATATACAGCAACCCGATGACGTTCTTTTATCCCAAAAATATACACTTTCAAAAATGCCATTGGAATTGGATTTTTCCCTTTACTGTCTGGTTTAGGCTTCCTAAGCATCTTTAACTGTAGAGACATACCAAACTGGGATGCTCCAGGGGTGAGTGTAAAAAGGAACATAAAGTCATTTTTTTACTTTTGGTCCACTTAAAACTTCAAGTCTAGTTTCAATGACATGTGTTGGGTTATATATGAATCTAATTGGTAGTTATGGGAGACATTTGTAATGTTATTGATTTAGGCCTATGTATCTGTGAGCATTCCTCTTGCTGTGATATCCTGACGTAATAGCAGGCGATTCAGAATCTCACAATACATCTAAAGGGGGAATTTCATGTAGGGAACACTTGGTTAGAATTTTGATTTACTGTGCATAACCCCCTGCAATTATCCAGCCTCTGTTTCTGTGTGTGACTATCAAACATGCTGCACCAGTTACTTCCACCTAGTTTCCACTGATGGTGATGAGGAAGCTCTCCATGGGAATATTATGAAATATTTCAGGAGAAGAGACGAGGAAGTAGAAGCTGGTGCAGTCTGTAATAGGCCATCTAGTGCAACTAAAGTGTTCATAATAAAAGCAGGAAGGGAGGGATTGCACAACATGCCTGATGTATTGCCAATATATGCTTTATACTTACCTTTATTTTTATTTTAGGTCTATGTGTTCCAGATGCTTCAGCTGCCCAGAGCCCTCCAAAGAAGAAGGCGACTCGTTCCATAACACCAAGCAAGGCAGCCAGACAAGCACCAAAAACACAAGTGCCTCAGAGGGGAGGAAGGAAAATTCCAAAAAAGCACAATACAAAGTCAGCAGCTCCACCCCAAACTGTCCGGCCCTCACCACCTGACTGGATACCAGACCTTGGGCTCTCTATGAACCACAAGAGACGGCTGGAGGGTGATAGAGGACTAAATTCATTGGTTTTGTACGCTGCAGAGAAACTGCTCAAACAACAATTCCAGGACTCCAATGGCCTTCCCTGTATAAGAACAGTCAGAGGTCGCATCACACCAACCACCAAGCCAACTGTCCAGTTTCATGTGTCACTTAAGCATCGCCATGCCTATGTCACCGCATGCGACGGAGAGAAAGTGGTCGTGGCTGACAGTGGGGATAAGGCTCAGATGGGACCGGCCGACTACAAACAGATCGAAAACAGTTATAAAGAGATCCTGGAAGATCCATTAAGCAAAATGCAAATACTGCAAGTACAAGAACAACCAAAGGATAGCTGGGACTGCGTAATATATGCCATCTCTAACGCCTATGAGCTGCTGGTGCCTGATGGGAATCCCGAATGCTACTATCACCAAGACCTAATGAGGGCACACCTTATACAGTGCTTTGAAAACCATCAAATTACGGAATTTTCCAAGGCCTACAAACCATACCTATGGTCCAATCCTCCAATACCACCTTTTAACTGGAGGAACTGGAAGCCCTGAGGACACTGTGTTTAGTTAAGCGTAATAAATAAAAATGCTTCAGCTGCCCAGAGCCCTCCAAACAAGAAGGCAACTTGTTCCAGAGCAACAAGCAAGGCAGCCAGACAAGCACCAAACAAACAAGAGCGTCAGACTGGTGCTTAAGCATAATAAATTAAACAAAAAGGTAATGTATTGTTTTTATTACTGTAGTTAGAGCCAATTAATAAAGTAATTAGAGCCATATAAAACCACTATGTTGTAGATACAGAAATATTCCAGTACACACTAGAGGAAAATACACATAATGACCATCATGATGGCATCTACATGTTAGGGGGCCTTGGCATCAGTTCCCTGAGAAGGATTCACAATGTCCTCCAAAACCTACATTTTTAGCATTTTAACGAGGACTACCACCCCTTCAAAGTTATAAGACTCCTGGGGAGGGCTATAAATATTTATTTGGCATCCTAAATTGGGGCCCTGATGCTGCACCAGTTACATCCACCTAGTTTCCACTAATGATAGTGAAGAAGCTCTCCATGTGAATATTATGAAATATCTCAGCAGAAGAGACAGGGAAGTAGAGTCTGGTGCAGTCTGTAATAGGCCATCTAGTGCAGCTAAAGTGTTCATAATAAAAGCAGGAAGAGAGGAATTACTTACCCAACATGCCTGGCATATTGCAAATATATGCTTTTTTACTTACCTATATTTTTATTTTAGGTCTATATGATCAAGATGCTTCAGCCGCCCAGAGTCCTCCAAAGAAGAAGGCGACTTGTTCCAGAACAACAAGCAAGGCAGCCAGACAAGCACCAAACACACAAGAGCCTCAGTGTGGTGCTTAAGCATAATAAATAAAAAAAAAGGTAATGTATTATTTTTATTACTGTTCCTCTATAATAAAAGTAATTAGAGCCTTATAAAACCACTATGTTGTAGATACAGAAATATTACAGTACACACCAGAGGAAAATACACAAAATGACCATCATGGTGGCATCTGCATGTTCCTGTCATCAGCTCCTTGACATGGATTCACAATTTCCTCCAAAATGTACATTTTTAGCATTTTACTTTCCCCGCTGATGTCAGTACCGCACCTCCATGTCAGGCTCCTTTACACCTTGAGCCAGCATTTTGACATGTGGCATGATGTCAGATCTTCTGGGATTGGTCCTGTCACTCTTTTAGCTCTCCTCCGGGACTGGCAGGTTTTCGTCCTTGCTGATTGGTCCGGGGAGGAGTGGGGGTGAGGGACGGTTAAGGATGTGACACAGCTGCTCTCGGTGGTTTCGCAGTACAAAGGTAGAGAATTTGATGCATACAGATATATGACTAAGGTGGTTGGTTCCTCCAAAATGCATCATGAGATTGCAATGTTGGTAGATCGCTGGATGTATTATGTATTTTAATTGTCCACAATTAAGCCTAGATGTTTTTAAGAAGTTTAGAGCTGGGTCATTTCCTTAATGAGCAGTCTGTTGTGTCTAGATAGGCCCTTCTAAATGGCCGGCACGGGTGGAGCTAGAGGTGGGCGGGATGCGGCCAGCAGCGTTTGCTCCATTCAGATTTAAAAACCTGAATGGACCAATAAAAGCTCAGTACCTCTGTAAACCTCTCAGCTGCCGATAGCAACAGATTGCAGGTAGTAAAAACTGCTTCTATAAAACACATTTTCTAACCCAAAATATACACTTAAATGTCTAAATGACTAAAATGTCATTAAAATTGGAATTTTCCCTTTACTGCCTGGTTTTGGCTTCCTAAGCATCTTTAACTGTAGAGACAAACCAAACTGGGATGCCCCAGGGGTGAGTGTAAAAAGGAACATAAAGTCATTTTTTGACTTTTGGTCTGCCTAAATCTTCCAGTTTAGTTTCAGTGACAAGTGTTGGGTCATATATGAATCTGATTGGTAGTGGGAGACATTTATAATGGTATTGATTTAAGCCTATGTATCTGTGGGCATTCCTCTTGCTGTGGTATCCTGATGTAATAGTGGGTGAATCAGAATCTCACAATACATCTAAAGGAGGAATTTCATGTAGGAAACACTCGGTTAGAATTATGATTTACTGTGCATAACCCTCTGCAATGATCCAGCCTCTGGTTCTGTGTGTGGGTATGAAACACACTGCACCAGTTACTTCCACCTAGTTTCCACTAATGATAATGAAGAAGCTCTCCATGGGAATATTATGAAATATCTCAGTAGAAGAGACGGGGAAGTAGAGGCTGGTGCAGTCTGTAATAGACCATCTAGTGCAGCTAAAGGGTTCATAATAAAAGCAGGATGAGAGGAAATACTTTCCCAAGATGCCTGGCGTATTGCCAATATATGCTTTATACTTACCTATATTTTTATTTTGGGTCTATATGATCAAGATGCTTCAGCTGGCCAGAGTCCTCCAAAGAAGAAGGCGACTCGTTCCAAAACAACAAGCAAGGCAGCCAGACAAGCACCAAACACACAAGAGCCTCAGTGTGGTGCTTAAGCATAATACATAAAAAGGTAATGTATTGTTTTTATTACTGTTCCTCTATAATAGAAGTAATTCGAGCCGTATAAAACCACTATGTTGTAGATACACAAATATTCCAGTACACACTAGAGGAAAATACACAAAATGACCATCATGATGGCATCTGCATGTTAGGGGGCCTTGGAATCAGTTCTCTGAGAGGGATTCACAATTTCCTCCAAAACCTACATTTTTAGCACTTTAAAGAGGACCACACCCTCATGATTATAAGACTCTTGGGGGGTGCTATAACTCTTTATTTGGCATCTTAAATTGTGGTGCCCTGATGTGTGAAACACCCCAGATTGTCTGATCTAATGACCAGTCCAGCAACAGTCATAAAGTGGATGGTTCTATCGTGATTAATAGTTAAGTGTAATCTCACCCTCTGTGATGAACACCCTGAGCTCAACCCTTGGAGTTGAGCCCATGATATAGACTGGAAAAGGACATCCAAAGGAAATGATCCGACTACCAATGTCTTAAAAACTTCTAGGCTTTATTGTAGACAAATAAAATCCATAATACATCCAACAATCCACCAATATAACAAGCAATCTCGTGACACATTTTGGGGACCTAAACCCCTTAGTCATATATCTGTATGTGCATCATATAACCTAGTGAGAAACCACCGAGGGCAGCTGTGTCCAACCTGTGTTGTATCTCAAGACGTCCCTCCCCCCACTACTCCCCGGACCAATCGGCAAAGAGAGCGAAAACCTGCCAATCTGCCAGGGGCATAAAAGAGTGACAGGAACAGAAGATCTGACATCATGTCACATGTTAAAACACTGGCTCAAGTCATAAAGGAGCCTGACATGGAGGTGCGGCACTGACATCAGTGGGAAAGTAGAAAAGACAATGCGCTCCAGAACGGACTGCACCGTGCGCTCATGTGTGAACAGCAGCCTATGCCACATCTACCTTCCCCGTGGAAGGTATTTTCCCGCTAATGTTAGTGCCACACCTCCATGTCAGCCTCCTTTACAGCTTGAGCCAGTGTCCTGACATGTAGCATGACGTCAGATCTTCTAGGATTGGTCCTGTCACTCTTTTAGCTCTCCTCCGGGACTGGCAGGTTTTCGTCCTTGCTGATTGGTCCGGGGAGGAGTGGGGGCAAGGGGCGGTTTAGGATGTGACACAGCTGCACTCGGTGGTTTCGCAGTACAAAGGTAGAGGATTTGATGCATACAGATATATGACTAAGGGGGTTGGTTCCCCCGAAATGCATCATGAGATTGCAATGTTGGTGGATCGTTAAATATATTATGTATTTTACTTGTCTACAATTAAGCCTAGATGTTTTTAAGAAGTTTGGAGCCGGATCATTTCCTTAATGAGCAGTCTGTTGTGTCTAGATAGGCTCTTCTAAATGGCCGGCACGAGTGGAGCTAGAGGTGGGTGGGATGCGGCCAGCGGCGTTCGCTCCATTCAGATTTAAAAACCAGAATGGACCAATAAAAGCTCAGTACCACTTTAAAACCTCTCGGTTGCCGGTAGCAACAGATTGCAGGTAGTAAAAACTGCTTCTATAAAACACATTTTCTAACATAAGTTACAAAAATGGTTAGATAAACTGAGCAACTTGAGGATGTCCTTTTGGCCCAAAAATATACACTTTTAAAAATGTCATTAAAATTGGAATTTTCCCTTTACTGCCTGGTTTTGGCTTCCTGAGCATCTTTAACTGTAGAAACAAACCAAACTGGGATGCTCCAGGGGTGAGCGTAAAAAGGAACATAAAGTCATTTTTTTACTTTTGGTCTGCTTAAAACTTCTAAAAAGTTTTAGTCTTCTGAAAGTCTAGTTTCAATGACATGTGTTGGGTCATATATGAATCTAATTGGTAGTTATGGGAGACATTTTTAATGTTATTGATTTAGGCCTATGTATCTGTGGGCATTCCTCTTGCTGTGATATCCTGATGTAATAGCAGGTGAATCAGAATCTCACAATACATTTAAAGGAGGAATTTCATGTAGGAAACACTCGGTTAGAATTATGATTTACTGTGCATAACCCTCTGCAATGATCCAGCCTCTGGTTGTGTGTGTGGGTATGAAACACGCTGCACCAGTTACTTCCACCTAGTTTCCACTAATGATATTGAAGAAGCTCTCCATGGGAATATTATGAAATATCTCAGTAGAAGAGACAGGGAAGTAGAGGCTGGTGCAGTCTGTAATAGACCATCTAGTGCAGCTAAAGTGTTCATAATAAAAGCAGGAAGGAAGGAATTACTGACCCAACATGCCTGGCGTATTCATAATATATGCTTTATACTTACTTATATTTTTATTTTACTTCTATGCGATCAAGATGCTTCAGCCGCCCAGAACGCTCCAAAGAAGAAGGCGACTTGTTCCAGAACAACAAGCAAGGCAGCCAGACAAGCGCCAAACAAACAAAAGCCTCACTGTGGTGCTTAAGCATAATAAATAAAAAAGGTAATGTATTATTTTTATTACTGTTCCTCTATAATAGAAGTAATTAGAGCCATATAAAAACACTATGTTGTAGATACAGAAATATTCCAGTACACACTAGAGGAAAATATACAAAATGACCATCATGATGGCATCTGCATGTTAGGGGGCCTTGACATCAGTTCCCTGAGAGGATTCACAATTTCCTCCAAAACTTACAGTTTTAGCACTTTAAAGAGGACCACACCCTCATGATTATAAGACTCTTGGCGGGTGCTATAACTCTTTATTTGGCATCTTAAATTGTGGTGCCCTGATGTATGAAACTCCCCAGATTGTCTGATCTAATGACCAGTCCAGCAACAGCCATAAAGTGGATGGTTCTATTGTGATTAATAGTTAAGTGTAATCTCACCCTCTGTGATGAACAACCTGAGCTCAACCCTTGGAGTTGAGCCCATGATATAGGCTGGCAAAGGACATCCAAAGGAAATGATCCAACTACCAATGTCTTAAAAACTTCTAGGTTTTATTGTAGACAAATAAAATCCATAATACATCCAACAATCCACCAACATAACAAGCAATCTCGTGACACATTTTGGGGGACCCAAACCCCTTAGTCATATATCTGTATGTGCATCATATAACCTAGTGAGAAACCACCAAGGGCAGCTGTGTGCATCCTGTGTTGCATCTCAAGACGTCCCTCCCCCCACTACTCCCCAGACCAATCGGCAAAGATATCGAAAACCTGCCAAACCTGCTACCAATGTTAAAACACTGGCTCAAGCCATAAAGAAGCCTGACATGGAGGTGCAGCACTGACATCAGTGGGAAAGTAGAAACGAGGATGCACTCCAGGACGGACCGTACCATGCGCGCAGGCGCGAACAAAAGCCCATGCCACGTCTACCTTCCCTATGGAACATACATTCCCGCTGATGTCAGTGCCACACCTCCATGTCAGGCTCCTTTACACCTTGAGCCATCATTTTGACATGTGGTATGACATCAGATCTTCTGGGATTGGTCCTGTCACTCTTTTTGCCCTCCCTCTGGACTGGCAGGTTCTCGATCTTCTTGCTGATTGGTCCGGGGAGGAGTGGTGGCGAGGGGCGGTTTAGGATGTGACACAGCTGCGCTCGGTGGTTTCTCATTACAAAGGTACAAAGGTGCCACACCTCCAGGTCAAGCTCCTTTACAGCTTGAGCCAGTGTCCTGACATGTAGCGTGACGTCAGATCTTCTAGGATTGGTCCTGTCACTCTTTTAGCTCTACTCCGGGACTGGCAGGTTTTCGTCCTTGCTGATTGGTCCGGGGAGGAGTGGGGGCAAGGGGCGGTTAAGGATGTGACACAGCTGCACTCGGTGGTTTCGCAGTACAAAGGTAGAGGATTTGATGCATACAGATATATGACTAAGGGGGTTGGTTCCCCTGAAATGCATCATGAGATTGCAATGTTGGTAGATCACTGGATGTATTATGTATTTTAATTGTCTACAATTAAGCCTAGATGTTTTTAAGAAGTTTGGAGCCGGGTCATTTCCTTAATGAGCAGTCTGTTGTGTCTAGATAGGCTCTTCTGAATGTCTGGCACGGGTGGAGCTAGAGGTGGGTGGGATGCGGCCAGCGGCGTTCACTCCATTCAGATTTAAAAGCCTGAATGGACCAATAAAAGCTCAGTACCTCTTTAAACCTCTCGGTTGCCAGTAGCAACAGATTGCAGGTAGTAAAAACTGCTTCTATAAAACACATTTCTAACATAAGTTACAAAAATGGTTAGATAAGCTCAGCAACTTGAGGATGTCCTTTTGGCCCAAAAATATACACTTTTAAAAATGTCATTAAAATTGGAATTTTCCCTTTACTGCCTGGTTTTGGCTTCCTGAGCATCTTTAACTGTAGAAACAAACCAAACTGGGATGCCCCAGGGGTGAGTGTAAAAAGGAACATAAAGTCATTTATTTTACTTTTGGTCTGCTTAAAACTTCCAATCTAGTTTCAGGGACATGTGTTGGGTCATATATGAATCTAATTGGTAGTTTAGGGGAGACATGTTTAATGTTATTGATTTAGGCCTATGTATCTGTGGGCATTCCTCTTGCTGTGATATCCTGATGTAATAGTAGGTGAATCAGAATTTCACGATACATCTAAAGGAGGAATTTCCTGTAGGGACACTTGGTTAGAATTATGATTTATTGTGCATAACCCTCTGCAATGATCCAGCCTCTGTTTCTGTGTGTGGGTATCAAACACGCTGCACCAGTTACTTCCACCTAGTTTCCACTAATGATATTGAAGAAGCTCTCCATAGGAATATTATGAAATATCTCAGTAGAAGAGACGGGGAAGTAGAGGCTGGTGCAGTCTGTAATAGGCATCTAGTGCAGCTAAAATGTTCATAATAAAAGCAGGAAGAGAGGAATTACTTACCCAACATGTCTGGCATATTGTTAATATATGCTTTTTTACTTACCTATATTTTTATTTTAGGTCTATATGATCAAGATGTTTCAGCCGCCCAGAGCCCTCCAAAGAAGACTTGTTCCTGAACAACAAGCAAGGCAACCAGACAAGCACCAAACACACAAGAGCCTCAGCCTGGTGCTTAAGCATAATAAATAAAAAAAGGTAATGTATTATTTTTATTACTGTTCCTCTATAATAGAAGTAATTAGAGCCATATAAAATCACTATGTTGTAGATACAGAAATATTCCAGTACACACTAGAGGAAAATATACAAAATGACCATCATGATGGCATCTGCATGTTAGGGGGCCTTGACATCAGTTCCCTGAGAGGATTCACAATTTCCTCCAAAACCTACAGTTTTGGCACTTTAAAGAGGACCACACCTTCATGATTATAAGACTCTTGGCGGGTGCTATAACTCTTTATTTGGCATCTTAAATTGTGGTGCCCTGATGTATGAAACTCCCCAGATTGTCTGATCTAATGACCATTCCAGCAACAGCCATAAAGTGGATGGTTCTATCGTGATTAATAGTTAAGTGTAATCTCACCCTCTGTGATGAACAACCTGAACTCAACCCTTGGAGTTGAGCCCATGATATAGGCTGGCAAAGGACATCCAAAGGAAATGATCCAACTGCCAATGTCTTAAAAACTTCTAGGTTTTATTGTAGACAAATAAAATCCATAATATATCCAACAATCCACCAACATAACAAGCAATCTCGTGACACATTTTGGGGGACCCAAACCCCTTAGTCATATATCTGTATGTGCATCATATAACCTAGTGAGAAACCACCAAGGGCAGCTGTGTGCATCCTGTGTTGCATCTCAAGACGTCCCTCCCCCCACTACTCCCCAGACCAATCGGCAAAGATATTGAAAACCTGCCAAACCTGCTACCAATGTTAAAACACTGGCTCAATCCATAAAGAAGCCTGACATGGAGGTGCAGCACTGACATCAGTGGGAAAGTAGAAAAACGAGGATGCACTCCAGGACGGACCGTACCATGCGCGCAAGCGCGAACGAAAGCCCATGCCACGTCTACCTTACCTATGGAACATACATTCCCGCTGATGTCAGTGCCACACCTCCATGTCAGGCTCCTTTACAGCTTGAGCCAGCATTTTGACATGTGGTATGACATCAGATCTTCTGGGATTGGTCCTGTCACTCTTTTAGCCCTCCCTCCGGACTGGCAGGTTCTCGATCTTCTTGCTGATTGGTCCGGGGAGGAGTGGTGGCGAGGGGCGGTTTAGGATGTGACACAGCGGCGCTCGGTGGTTTCTCATTACAAAGGTAGAGAATTTGATGCATACAGATATATGACTAAGGGGGTTGGTTCCCTCGAAATGCGTCATGAGATTGCAATGTCGGTAGATCATTGGATGTATTATGTATTTTAGTTGTCTACAATTAAGCCTAGATGTTTTTAAGAAGTTTGGAGCCGGGTCATTTCCTTAATCAGCAGTCTGTTGTATCTAGATGGGCCCTTCTAAATGGCCGGCACGGGCGGGATGCAGCCAGCGGCGTTCGCTCCATTCAGATTTTAAAACCTGAAAGGAAGAAGCACCGCTAATTTGCTGAGTGGCCCTGTGGGCGTTTCCGGGTGATCTATTTGGATACAACACGCCAACATCATTTTTTCTCAAATACATTTGTATCTTCTGTATTGGATGAGGTTTATGCACATGTGTTTAGCTATTATCTGTTCCCCATTGGTGCAGCTCTGCTAGGAAAACTTAGTACCTCTCTATACCTCTCGGTTGTCAATAGCAACAGATTGCAGGAAGTAAAAACTGCTTCTATAAAAAGCTTCAGCTGATGTATATCATTGTATTACAGAAAAGTACATGTTCGGTTTATGAGGGTGAGCATTGGATGTATCTTTCCTCTAGAAAACCAACAAATAGGTTCGCGAAAGCAGGAGCTATATCGCTCCCCATTGCCGTGCCGAGTATCTGCTTAAAGAACATGTTCTCAAAATGGAAGTAGTTATTGTATAGTACAATCTCCAGGCCTGTAAGGATGAACTCAATCGGTATGTCTGGGGGTTCCCTTGAAAGAAAGTGTTTTACGGCTTTAATTCCCTGATCATTTGGGATATTTGTGTACAGGTAGACAATGTCCATTGTTGCCAATAGGTCATTGGCTCCAACCTGGATACCCCAGAATTTCTCTAAAAAACATGTAATTTTCTGGGGCCATTACATAGATGACTTGATCATGGTCTGGCGTGGGGACAGAAAGGACTTTGAGTCATTCGTGGAATTCATTAACTCAATTTTCCCCACCATCACCTTCAATCCTGAAATATCTGACACCCACATCACTTTTCTAGATGTTGCAATTGACAATGACTCTGATGGATTCATCACCACCGGTCTCTTCTCAAAACCCACAGACAGAAACACATTGCTATGTTATGAAAGCACACACTCAAAACAACTTATCAATAGTCTCCCCATCTCCCAATTTTTGAGAGTACTCAGGATTAACTCTGACCCGGCTAAACGAGAAGCACAGCTAAATCAGATGTTCCCAAAAATTTCTGACCCAAGGGTATCCCGTATCCGTGCCGACTCAAGCACAGGAACGGGCAAGAGACATATGGAAGGGGTGCATTAAGAAGAAGAAAAAGGAACGCATAGAAGAACATGTCCCTTTCTTACTTACATGTGGCTATTAGGACATCGCACACCGCACACCACCAGGAAACACAGTGGATGTGTATCTGTGACATAGGAGAGTAAGTGACATAGGAGAAGGCTTGGTAGGAAAAGTTTGTCTGTTTGCTGATGATACAAAGGTTAGTAATAGGGTGGACACTCCTGGAGGAGTCTGCAACATGGAAAATGATTTCACTTTACTGGATAGATGGTCAAAACTGTGGAAACTGCAGTTTAATGTCTCTAAATGTAAAGTCATGCCCTTGGGTAGAAGGAATCCCTGCTCTGAGTACCGTATGGGCAGTACTGTGTTAGCCAGGACCTCGGAGGAGAGAGATTTAGGGATATGGATTACTGATAGCTGCAAGATGAGTGGACAGTGTAGCCAGGCAGTGGGAAATGCAAGCAGGATTCTCGGCTGCATAGCTCGAGGTATCACCAGTAGGAAGAGGGAGGTTGTGATGCCGCTGTAGAGAGCGCTGGTAAGGCCACAGGTAGAATATTGTGTGCAGTTCTGGAGACCTTACCTGCAAAAATACATTATTCAAATAGAACGTGTCCAAAGGCGGGCAACAAAAATGTTAGAAGGGCTTAAACTTAAAACTTATCAGGAGAGACTTAAAGAACTTAATTTGTACAGTCTGGAGGAAAGAAGGGAGAGAGGGGACATGATTGAGACCTTTAAATATGTGAAAGGATTGAATAAGGTTCAGGAGGGAAGTGTTTTTAAGAAAAAACTTAATGATAGAACAAGGGGGCACAACCTGAAGCTAGTCGGGGGGAAGATCAGGAGCAATGTTAGAAAATGTTATTTTACAGAAAGAGTAGTAGATGCTTGGAACAAACTTCCAGCAGAGGTAGTTGAAAAATCATCAGTCACTGAATTTAAACATGTCTGGGATAAGCACACATCTATCCTAAGATAAAGAGAACATACAGTATACACATAAGGGCAGACTAGATGGAGAGTATGGTCTCCTTCTGCCGTCACCCTTCTATGTTTCTATGTTTCTATGTATTATCCTCTGATAACACATTGTGCCCTGTAGTGCAGAGACCACTACTGAAGTTTTATCAATGTAACAGAAACCTAAGGGACTCTCTCGTCAAAGACCCTGTTGAGAAATACTCTAAAAAACCCATTAAACTGACTTGTCGCACAGGGTGCTTCAGATGCAATAATTGCAACGTCTGCAACTCCCTGATCCTGGGATCAGAGTTCCCCTCATCCTCATGCTAGACAGCGATTTAAACTGACTAAAATGCCTGTGTGGCCTGCTTTATGTGGGCAAAACAATAGCGACATCTTAGTGACGTCCGCACTGGCATCGAAAAACAAGGAAAGGGGAGACCCTTGATTACGATAAACCTGTTGCTATACACTTCGTCAGATGCAACCATCAGATACACAAACTAAGGGGGATGGTTATAGACCATATTGAGAGACCACGGCGCGGAGGCGACAGACACCTCCGCTTATTACAGAGAGAGACTTACTGGATCCACACACTTACTGGATCCAACCCCCCCAGTTGTCCCTCTTTTTAGTGAGTTGTCTCTCTTTTTATCGGGTTGTCCCTTTTTCTCGCTCTTGTGCCCCCCCCCCGACCGTTTTTCTTCCTCCTGCTCTCTCTTCCCCACTTGGGCCTGGTCTCTCCCCCCTCCCTTTTCCATGCTTGTCCCTCTTCTTTCTTCTCTTCCTCCTGCTCTCTCTTCCCCACTTGGGCCTGGTCTCTCCCCCCTCCCTTTTCCATGCTTGTCCCTCTTCTTTCTTCTCTTTTCCTCCCCCTTCTGTCCCATTTTCCAATTGTCCCCACTCATCCCTCTTCTTTCCTCCCTCTTGTTTTATTATGTACCCATATCTTTTTCATTATATGCTGCATTTGCTGAAATACTGCCTTTAATACCCGCAAGCCTTATGTGCTCCCACCGCCGGTGGGGGAGCGCATGCAGGCACTGAGCGTACCCCGACACCACCCGAGACCCCACCCCAGGATGCCCTGGGATGAGCGCTGCCTGTCTCAGTGCACTGAGATGACTGTGACACCGGCGATCCAATCGGATCGCGGCTGTCACTTCGTCATCAGTCACCGGGCAGACTTTCTCTGCCCGGCTGCCGTTCTCCCTTCAGGCGGGGGATCTCGCCGCTCACTCTTTGTGAGTGGCGGCCGGCGGTGGAGGGACTCGCCTGCACGGGAATCCCAGCGGGTTGAGGTAAGTAATAACGGGGCATTTTTGTTATGTTTAGTTATATTATATATCATTTATTGTTTTCTCCTATCTTGTGTACCTGCTGACGTCACTATGATGTCACAAATTCTACAATATTTAAAGGGCCCAAACATGCAGCATGGTTTGACAGTCCTCCCTGAGGAACCCCTGAAATGTTGGATGTATATGGACTGTTACTCAGTCGGATCGCCACTTCTGTTTCTGTGGTATGTCTTTGGACTCACACATTGTTATCTAATACAGCTTTATTTCACTTTATTGGAGTGCCGGTCTTCTCTGGTCTTTAAATAGTTGCATTGATAAAACTGAAGTTCTACCCTTGAGTCCTGGAATTACCAGCCCCTATGCTTGGTTTGCCAGGTTGGTAAGCAGGCATTTTTGAAAATGTCTTAATTTTTTGAACCCCCCCCAAAGAAAATTAAGAAAGATAAATTCATTTAAAAACATTTGTGGCCACCCCCCTTCTAAAGCTTAGAAGACAGCAGATGGAGCAGAGAAGAGCCCTGAAGATCGGTTAAAGACCTGGTGTGGGATGAGAAACACCCGCCGGACCGGAGGAAGATGGTGTCCAGGGCTGTATTTACTATTAGGCAACCCTAGGCACGTGCCTAGGGTGGCAACCTGGAAGGGGGGGGGGGGGCACTGCCCTTACTACTGTAGTAAAGAAAATAAATGAAACCTCCCATAGCCAGAACATTAATGTCTCCTGACAAGCACCCCCCCCCCAGCCACAGAAGGATGCAGAGTGTATGTAAGTGAAGGGGGGAGCAATGGGTTGAACACAGGCCAGAGCATCTCCCCTCCACTGGTGTGGTCATGTGACTCCTGTATGTCAGAATGCAGTAAAAGATGGAACATGCTTGCCTCCTTCTCTGCATTTCCCCCTTTGTACCCACCTCCACACACATACTCTGCATCTAGCTCATTGCACCCTTTCCCCCTACACACTGGACTGTGTCCTAACTTAAAAAAAGGGGGCGCAGGCACTTAAAGTGCCTAGGGCACCATGAACACCAAATACTGGGGGCTGGGGGGGTGCTTGTCAGGAGGCATTAATGTTCTGGCTATGGGAGTTATAATTTCGTTTCTTTACTACAGTAGTAAGGGCAGTGCCCTTCCCCCCCTTCCAGGTTGCCACCCTAGGCACGTGCCTAGGGTTGCCTAATGTTAAGTACAGCCCTGATTGTGGTGCATGTGTCCCTGTATCATGCACCCATAAGTAAGTTTCTGCATGTGACATAGATAGCGCACGGGCCACCATGGAATAGCGCACGGTGCTGAAGCGGCCCTAATGAGTAAGTAGCAACCCCATATGGGGATAGACTAAATTGTGAAGAGGCTTCGCACATATGGCAGAGAAAATCACTCATAAGCTGATAACAGGAAGCAAGAAGAGGGCCACCCTACTTCATCAAAAATAAAAAAGAAAATTTGGAGTTGTGCTTTAACCTGTCTCTTATGAGCAAATATTTGCTTTATTATAATATTAATTTCACTTCACTCCCCCATTCTTCCATAGCTTCCATAGCTGCTTTGGCCAGGCTGCCCTTTCAGCTAAACTACAGCTGTCACATGATTGATGGAACTTGCATTACATAACACGTTAAGTGCTCTTTGCTGTAGTAGACTCCGCTTAGGAACACAAAACTCACAATAATAGCCCCTATGGAAATAGGCAATATTTATACTGAATGGTGAAAGTGCCACTTAGTTTTTCTTTTTCTCTGTAGTCACCATGGAAACCATTTTGGCAAGGAAAATATTTGCGTCCTATAAGCAAACTCTTCCTTCTTTCCTTATTTTCGTTCTTTTGTATTGAGTTACTTAAAGGGCCTGTACAGTTTCTTTTAGCTGTGCATATTTATCCCAGTCATCCCTTGAAATTGAAATGTACATAATGTCCAGTCACCAGATCTCCTCCACAAATCATAAAACCTTCATGTGTCTTGTCCAAACTGGCCCCAGCATACAGTGTACATTTACACCACTTTATACTTAACAGGGGTTGGTTGGGAGAGAAGTCCCACTGGCCATGCATGGCTCATAGTGCCAGAACCAAGAGGGGCAGCAAAGCAGGTCAAGAAACTAGTGAAGAGATTTTCCTCTGAGGGTTCAAAATCGGCCTGGAATGAGTTGAGAGAAAGCCGAGGACCTGTACTGGAGTTGAAGACCTAAATGCCTACTTACTGCATATTTGAGAAGGATGATTGGAGATCTCCAATACCTTCTCCCAAGGGGGAACCTAGTCCCCAAAGTCAACAAAAAAGTAGAAATTAAGGTAGACACATTCTTCTAGGCCTAAACATGAGAAAGGCCCCAGGCTCTGATGTGGTTACCCGAAGGTGTCCCTGAGCATGTGCCAACATATGGCACTAGTACTAAAAACCATTTACAGAAGATTTGTGGAAGAGGGAGAAGTCCCAGCATGTCTGAAACTGTCTACCATCAGTCCTGTACCCAACAAGTCCTCATCATTGGATTTAGAAGACATTAGGAGGGTGGCACTATCTTAGTAGTTATGAAGATCTTTGAGAGACTAGTGATGGACTTCCTGAAGTGCATTACCCAAGATCAATGACTGGGACCCCCCCTAATTTACCTATAGGGCAAACCACCACAGAAGCTGTTATACTGGCACTCAACTACACCCTCCAACAACATAGATCCAAGCATCCTGTATGGTAAGTTAAGATGGAAAGATGTTCCCCTAAGCGCCTGTGTGTAGATCCAGAGCTTTCTGGTTGACAGATCACAATGCATCAAACTGGGAAGCTTTCTATAAATGGATATATCCAAATCTAAGCTCTTCAAAAGGAATCAGTGAAGATCTCTGATGATAGCACCATCATTGGATTGAAAAGAGGGGCTAAGTATTAATCCTTTCCCATTCTTCCACACAAACACTCTTTAAATCTGGAGGGCTCCATGGGCTCCCTCTATGAACTCTAAACTTTAGTTCCTTTCATAGATTTTCAATTTGATTCAGGTCAGGTGATAGGCCGGGCCATTCCTCAATTTAATCATCTGATCAATGTTTATCAAGATTGTCTTGACACATCTGTATTTTCTTTTGTTCTTTAATTACATGAAGCACACCAGTGCCATATGCTGAATGGCAGCACCACACCATGATGCTCCCACCTCCAAACCTCTTATTGTTGGTATGCTTTTGCGGTGATATGCAGTACCACCTTATCTGTCCAGACCATTTTCTTCCAGTATTTCACAGGCTTGTCTAAATGTTGTTGAGCAAACTTTTAAATATGGTTCAACATGCTTTTTCTTCAGCAATGTGGTCTTGTATGGTGACAGTTGTACCTGATGATTCCAGGTTTTCTTTAGTGCTCCACAGGTGATTCTTGAATTTTGGAAAACTTGTGGGAAGCACCTGGTCGTGGCCAGTTTATGAAATGATATTCTTTCCACTTCTGGATTATGGCCCCAACAGTGCTCAATGGAATCTTCTGTAACCCATGTCATTAGTAGGCATCAAAGGTTTGAAGAGAGCTCAGTGATTTTACCCATCATGAGATGTTTCTTGTGTGGCACCTTGGTAATGAGACACCTTTTTATAAGCCATCAGTTGAACCAGCTGATACTATTATGCACTAAGTGGCATTTCAGCTGGTGTCATGATATTCTTTTTTTAAGCATTCAATACTTTTCCCTGTGTAATTTCTCATTATTACACATCGATGGTTTGATTTCTTTGCATGTGTGGATTGGATGGATTACTCTGGTGAGTTTTTCGATTAGATGCATATCTATATTATGTCTACCGTATTTTTCCGCCCTATAAGACACAGCTGCCCATAAGAAGCACCTAGGATTTGGAGGAGGAAAATAAGAAAAAAATATTCTAAACCAAATGTTGTACTAAAACACCCCATTACAGACATTGTGGCATTTCCCCATCCATCCCCATAGGCGGTGTGGCATCTCCCATCCCATCCCTATAGGCAGTGTGGCATTCCCCCCTCCCATTCCCCATAGGCATTATGGTATTCTCTCATCCCATTCCCATATGCAGTGTGGCATTCCATCAACCCATTCCTATAGGCAGTGTGGCATTCCCCCTCCCATCTCCATAGACAGTGTGGCATTCCTCCTCCCATTCCCCATAGGCATTATGGCATTACCTCATCCTATTCCCCATAGGCATTATGGCATTACCTCATCCCATTCCCATAAGCAGTGTGGCATCTCCCCTCCCATCCCTATAGACAGTGTGGCATTCCCCCTCCCATTCCCCATAGGCATTATGGCATTACCCCATCCCATTCCCATAGGCAGTGTGGCATTCTCCCTCCCATTCCCATAGGCAGTGTGGCATTCTCCCTCCCATTCCTATAGGCAGTGTGGCATTTCCCCCATCCAATTCCCATAGGCAGTGTGGCATTTCCCCCATCCCATTTCCATAGGCAGTGTGGCATTCCCCCCTCCCATTCCCATAGGCAGTGTGGAATTCTCCCTCCCATTCCCATAGGCAGTGTGGCATTCCCCCTCCCATTCCCATAGGCAGTGTGGCATTCCCCCTCCCATTCCCATAGGCAGTGTGGCATTCCCCCCTCCCATTCCCCATATAGGCAGTGTGGCATTCCCCCTCCCACTCCCCATATAGGCAGGGGCGGACTGGCCATAGGGAGACCCGGGACAATGCCCGGTGGGCCGCACTGCTTTGGGGTCAGTTGGGATGCTGCTTTTAAAATCCACATTCAATCCCTGCCCCTTAGTCTCTCTCTCAGCTCCCTGTACCCAGTCCCAATGTACTCATAAGCCAGGGAACCCCAGCCCCCAATTCTATAGCCCTGGCATCATGGTTAGAGGGCCACAGCAGGGATGTCTCGGGCTGGCTAGGGGAAAAATCCAGGGCTGATTTTTGGCTCCAGTCCGCCACTGCATATAGGCAGTGTGGCATCTCCCCCTCCCATTCCCCATATAGGCAGTGTGGCATTCCCCCCTCCCATTCCCCATATAGGCAGTGTGGCATTCCCCCTCCCACTCCCCATATAGGCAGTGTTACATTCCCCCTCCCATTCCCCATATAGGCAGTGTGACATTCCCCCCTCCCATTCCCCATATAGGCAGTGTGGCATTCCCCCCTCCCATTCCCCATATAGGCAGTGTGGCATTCCCCCCTCCCATTCCCCATATAGGCAGTGTGGCATTCCCCCCTCCCATTCCCCATATAGGCAGTGTGGCATTCCCCCTCCCACTCCCCATATAGGCAGTGTGACATTCCCCCTCCCATTCCCCATATAGGCAGTGTGACATTCCCCCCTCCCATTCCCCATATAGGCAGTGTGACATTCCCCCCTCCCATTCCCCATATAGGCAGTGTGGCATTCCCCCCTCCCATTCCCCATATAGGCAGTGTGACATTCCCCCCTCCCATTCCCCATATAGGCAGTGTGACATTCCCCCCTCCCATTCCCCATATAGGCAGTGTGGCATTCCCCCCTCCCATTCCCATAGGCAGTGTGGCATTCCCCCCTCCCATTCCCATAGGCAGTGTGGCATTCCCCCTCCCATTCCCCATAGGCAGTGTGACATTCCCCCTCCCATTCCCCATATAGGCAGTGTGGCATTCCCCCCTCCCATTCCCCATATAGGCAGTATGGCATTCCCCCTCCCACTCCCCATATAGGCAGTGTGACATTCCCCCTCCCATTCCCCATATAGGCAGTGTGACATTCCCCCCTCCCATTCCCCATATAGGCAGTGTGACATTCCCCCTCCCACTCCCCATATAGGCAATGTGGCATTCCCCCCTCCCATTCCCCATATAGGCAGTGTGGCATTCCCCCTCCCACTCCCCATATAGGCAGTGTGACATTCCCCCTCCCATTCCCCATATAGGCAGTGTGGCATTCCCCCCTCCCATTCCCATAGGCAGTGTGGCATTCCCCCCTCCCATTCCCATAGGCAGTGTGGCATTCCCCCTCCCATTCCCCATAGGCAGTGTGGCATTTCCCCCTCCCATTCCCATATGCAGTGTGGCATTTCCCCCATCCCATTTCCATAGGCAGTGTGGCATTCCCCCACCCCCTTTTCATATGCAGTGTGGCATCCCCCCCATACCATTCCCATATGCAGTGTGGCATCCCCCCCATGCCATTCCCATATACAGTGTGGCTGAATCCCCCCCCCACGCCCCCCTCCCACCTCGACACTGGAGATAAAGAAAAAAAAAGATATACTTACAGCTTCGCCTAGAGCCTCGCACCATGGCCACCGGGACACCAGCTGATGAAAGAGCAGCAGGCAGGGAGAGGGCAGGGTAATTGAACCGCCGCTAATTCTTGGGCTGGTGTGCGCACACACACGATACATGCAGCCGAGACGTGGGCGCAGGCCACATTCACCAACTGCATGGACCAGGTGTGTGCGTGCGCTAGCGCCGGAGAAGTAGCAGCGGTGCCGGCAGTGGCCAGAGCGGGGACAGTGGGCGGGGTTCAGTTACCCTGCCCTCTCCCTGCCTGCCGCTCTTTCATCTGCTGGCATCCCGGTGGCTGCAGTACGAGGCTCATGTAAATATATCTTTCATTTATGTTGTTTTTTGTTTTACAAGACGCACTGACATTTTCCCCCCACTTTTGGAGAGAATTAATTCTTATTTTAGGGCAAAAAATACAGAGTGTGTGTGTATTTATATATATATATTATATATATTAAGAATTATAATATATTATGAAATATATTTAAATTGGTGACATATTCAATATGTATTTCACCTGCTGTAGTTGTTGAAATAAACTTGAAATAAACCTCATTCTTCAACAGAATTGCAATAGCAATAAATTGTGATTCCAGCACAGACTAGCTCAGGGGACAGGTCATTGGCCACTGGAGTTAAGCAGATCTCCCCTGTAAAAGGAAAATGGAATGTTAAAAGCCTGTCATGCCTGACTCTTTTTCCTTCCATTAAAAAAGAAAGCAAGCAAAAAAAAAACAAGCTTGGTATGAATTATTTCGACGCAGGGGGTATCAGCAACTGATGATCGCTGGATCCTAGGACGCACCACAGCGCGCAGCCCCCCCTGCAGGCATGAACTAGTGTTGGAAATTATGGCATGCCGGGCTCACGACCCACCATCAGTCACAGAGCCACGGCCTAGCCCTCTCCATTCATTGCAATAGAGGGGGTGCGCCAATAGAAAGGGGGCATCACATAATAGAAGGCTGTTTTTCTCTATATTGGTGAAAAAAATGGGGAGCACAGAAAATGAGATGAATTTTAATTTATGTACATTTAATATTAGGGGGCGCAACCTCGTCGTACAAGAGAAGCAAAAAGACTTAAAGAGTCTATCTTATATGTTTCACCCCCACCCTGTACATACAGATTGCCCACATTAAAAAACATCCTACCTGCATCTACTGCATGTTATGAGCCTTGAGAGAGCACATTTTTCCTGCAGCGCTTTATAAAAAAATGGCAGGTTGAATGCATTGATCATGGCATTAAGATAATGACAATGATTACGGAGGAGGAACAGATCCAATTGACAGAATTGGAACAAGAGATTAATCAAATTTGTTCCAGACTGGATGAGTTTAAGGAGTTGGCAGATTTCAAATCCTTAAACGACCAGATAAAACAAGAGGTACAAAAGGTACAAACATTTTTGAAGACACTAAACAACAGAAATAGACCTGCCCGGCACAGAAAGATGTGTAGGGAAGTATCCAGTGATCTATCAGGGTGGGATATGAGGACCTCAGATGAGGCGGGTCACGTTCTAGGAAGCCGTCGGTACGTTTTTTAGTACCTCCCATCTGTGGAGGCAGTGGTGTAAGAGACACAGGTGACCAATTGCAGATATCCATCCAGGCGCCAATAGCAATGGAAAATAGCAAATCTTTGAATGTTGGGAGGGGTGGATTTACCCTGTATAAGGATACTGCACTTTTCCTTACAAAGGTGCTCTTTAAATGTATGTACTTGGATGGGACTGATGTAGGAGTATCTGGAGATAGTAACAGTTCCCAGGTGGGACTGGCTGAAGATATGCAGTCTTGTGTAGGAACTGGTTTGATGCTGCCTGTGTCTAAAAATAAGGATTCAGACATGTATGAGGGTGTGATCCCTGAACTCCTGCTAAATCTGACCCATCTGAAAGTGCCTTCTAAGAATTTTCCACCAGTCAGCCTAAATAGGAGTGTGTCCTGTTTTCTGCAACTGGTACAGCAGGATATTGAGGAAATGACCCTGGGGAGTCTTAGCAGGGAGAACCTTTCCGGGGGTGAGAGAAATGCACTAGATGAATTGGAAACACTGTCTTATTCGCCCTAGTGATAAAGGTGATAATTTGTTACAGACTTTTATCATATAGAAGAGATTCAGCCCCAGTTGTAGTGTACGGAGACCCGTTCCCTGACCTGATTAGAAGGCTAAATGACAAGCTGGATTTGGCAAAGGAGTAGCATCTCATCACAGATAAGGTTTCTGATTTCTTAAAGGTGAGTGATTACAACATCCCAATCCTCTATACCATTCCAAAAATTCATAAGAATACTAAGGGATCCCCCAGGGAGACCCATTGTTTCGGGGGTGGGGGCCCCAACATAGGGCATTACCCATTTTGTGGATGAACACCTTAAACCTTTGGTGAGATTGCTTCCCTCTTTTGTCTTAGATAGCAGGGATGCATTGAAAAAACTTCTAAACCTTCAAATTGGTAAGTACTGATGTAGAAATCTTTACACATCATCAAGTGTGGAGAAGGCCCCTGGGCACAAAATCTGGTGGAGGCCCTAGATACAGTATTTTTCTCCTTTAAAAAGATAGTCCAGCCAAGTAACTGATTGGTAGTTGTCTGGCACCCACCTACTTACTGGAACATCAGATTGAGTCCCTTGTGCCACCCTTGTGTGGGTTTGTGCTGCTTGGGAACTCCTGCTTTGCCATTCTGGGTGGGGAGTAGTGTAGTCTCCCAGCTGGTCCAGCAGAAAACAGTTCCGTACATTGAGTTTCCAGCGGCTGTGCTTGGTGGCTTATGTGCAGTGAGCGGCCGCCGATTGACAGCTTTGCACCCACCCATCACTGTAGTGCTGCTAATGGCGATAGATCAAAACAACGTTGTTTATTTTAGTTTAGTCTTATTGTGGGTTAGGTTTAGGATCAATTTGTTTGTAGGATCAATGTAATTAATAACGTTTTTCTAGCATTTCTAAGCCACGCCCATAATAACCCAGTCTTTTTGTATATCTTTGATATTCCTGTGTTCGGGTTGTGACCAGTCCTTTAAGGGTAGGACAGTGCTCATGCTGATATGCCTGGGTTCTCTCTGTTTTATGCAATTCATATTAAGGGGCAAAATCTTGTATCTCTTGGACCAGGAAACAAGGGCAACAGCAGATCAAAGAGCTAATTTCAAATCTAGAAACAGCCCATAAAATTTCCCCAAGTAAAATAGCTCAGGGAAAATCTAAAGAACAAAATACTAATGCAAAAAGGAAATGTAAGGTTGAACCCTAAATAGCAAACATTACTAACATGTAAAGGGGGAGAAATTTGGAAAATTGGTAAAGGACCATGCAGCAGATAATTTTATTGATAAAATTAGGGTAGGGGACAGGACAATTAAGAACAAACTGGAAGATATTTAATAAGAATTTGTGAAGTTCTATTCAGCAATATATAACATTGCCTAACAAATCTACAGGGTTCTAGGAGATAAAAAATCCCTCCCCCCCCCCCAATATAACATTGAGAATGCAAACGAACAAGACCATTATAAATACGTGAGAAGTGGGAATTTAACTAAAATAAGAAAATGATCAGAAAGAATTAGATTAGAAGAAATAAACAACACAATTGATAAACTAAAGGAAGGTAAGGCTGCAGGCCTGGATGGATTACTGGGGGAATATTTAAAAAAAATTAAGAATATTTTGGGACCACACTTGCTGGAATTTTTCAATGAGGTAGAGAATGAACATGGGTTCTACATGGAATCTACACAAGCAGTAATAAATGTTATCCCAAAATTTAAGGAACCCAGCAAATTACCAGCTGATCTCACTTATTAATGTAGACCTAAAAATATATGCAAATATCCTGTCTGCAAGACTGAAAAAGATATCCTCACAAATGATCCTGGAGGCTCAAGCAGGATTCATGCAAGGTAGAAGGGTACAACCAATATATTGATAGCAACTGCTATAATTCATAAGGTGGTCAAAAATAAGGAAATTGCAGTGTTGATCGCGCATGATTCTGAAAAGCATATGATAGATTGTCATCGTCATTTTTAAACACAATATTAGATGTAAGTAACATGGGAGATAAGGGAAAAAATAATGGCCCTTTAAAAAATTCAGAAGCCTTCCCTCTTAGCAATGGTACAAGACAGGGGTGCCCGCTGTCCCCCTTCTTATTAAACTTGCATCTAGAACCGCTAATAAGAAGGATCCAAGTGGAGGATAGCATAAAAGGGGTAAAGATCAAAGGAGAAGAGATAAAAATTATAGCGTATGCGGATGACATATTACAGACTTTAAAAGAGGTCACCCAATTTCTGCTTGACATCAATAAGTGAACTTGGAATACATTCAAACTTTACGTTGAATGAAGCAAAATCTATATTTCTACCAATTAATCCGAATAAGGAAGGGTGTCACCTAGATATTTAAGAGTAAACCTAGCTAAAGATTTGGATAAAATATATACATATACATTTTTATTCTATAATAGATAGGAAAGGATAGGAAAAAACTACCCCTCAATATGAAGGGGCGAATAGCCTACTTTTTCCTACCCCACTTTATTTTCGTTAGCCGAAACCTTCCAATAAATATTCCAGATAGCTTTTTTGAAACAATTGAAATTAAACGGTTTGTGTGAAACAAGAAGAAACATGGAATTTCATATAAGATTCTAATCAGGCTGGTCGTGGAAGAGGGTTGGGGGGTACCTGATAAAAAAATATATATAAAAAGGCTGTACTACTACAAAGATTTTTAGGATGGTTTTATGCAAACCCCTTAACCCAATGGACAAGATACAAGACTTCGGAGATCAGGCAGGAGGAAATTATATTTCTGAATAGCAGAATATATAAATATGTCCTAAGGAAGTCCCCCCACTCATTTATCAAAGCGATAATGAAGGCAGTAAGGGGATGGTTGGCAAATCAGACACTATCACCCCACATATGCTGATTGCAATAAACAACAATTTAGAATTCCCTGCGGGACTAGCGAAATTAGAGGGGAAGGAACTGCATGAGGTAGATACCATCAGGGTTAAGGACGTATACCAACAGAGAGAAGGGGACCAAACAGTTAATGCAGGCGCATATAAGAATACTTTAAAAGTAAGAAAAATCCAGTTGTACCTTAGAACATTGGTACTACCTACATATGATATCTCACTAAAGCAGTTTGAGGAACTTTTTTTTTGATATATGAATAAAATTCCAGTTATGAATAAAAGGTTAGTTTTTTTACTTAGTATTAATCAGGACACATATCCTGCACATGGCGGCTTTTTTAAAAAAATGAAAGGTGGATCTTGAAAGAAATGTAAATAGAGAGGAATGGAAAAAGATTTTTAATTCCATACGGGGAGGCCGATTCATTAATAGCGCCAGGTAGCGACAGATGAGCGACAGTAGCGGTATTTTCACAGCGCACGCTAGTATTCGCTGTGCTTGGCCGTTGTTCGGCTGTTGACAGCGACTCAGTCGGTGTGTGGTAATGCTGAATACAGGGTTAGGAGTCGCTGTTTGACAGGTTCCGCGCTGTATGGGAGCGCATGACAGCGAATGGACATAGCGAACGGCTCCCAGTATATTCATTAACATATCACGCTCAAAAAATTCTCGCGCTGTGAAATGCTTGTTTAAACCCCAGAGCGCTGGCGGCGATTGGTTAAAAGTAGTTTTTTAACCCCCAAACAACCATATTTTTTGATTAAAAAAAAAAACATGTTTTTCAAAACATTTTGTAATATGAATACATTAATATCAGACCTGTAATATCAATTCTGCACAATTTTTTTTTTACCTTAAAAAAAATATCTAACATTGCAGAAGTGGTCACAGAATTTTTGACATTAAAAAAAAAAAAAACATTAATAGCAATTAATTAAGAATATTTAAAGATTGCTCCATTGAAATGCATTGGAGAGCGCCAGGTAGCAAGAGGTCATACCTGTCGCTGTTCAAGGTCGCTCGCTGGCGCTGTGGGGTGAGGCTGGAATAATGATGAATGATTCGCTATCTGGCACTCTGTCAGTCGCTAAGCAGGATCGGCTTGATAAATGTGTGATTGCGGAGGGGAGCCGGCGTACTCGTGGCGGTGACCGTCATTACCGTTCGCTCACCATTCGCTACCTGGCGCTATCCCTTGTTAAATAAGGGCCTACATATTAAGGCTCCGTCACTCAGAAGATTTAGTATAATATATGTTACAACCGGATGAAACCAAAGGAGCGTGGACCCACTGGAACTGCGGAACTGTTGGTGAGTACCGCGTCAGGGAAGCGGGGTCTAAGGAGCCACAGGTTTTCACCAGAGCCCGCCGCGAAGCAGGTTGGTCTTGTGCGGCTGATGACTCCCAGGTCGCTACCCCCCAACGGCGGCACAGTTCCACAATTTGCCGAGGTATTGTACAGCAGAGATAAACGATGGTCACGGTGAGTAGCCAGATTCAGGGCAGGCAGCGAGGGTTCAGCAGCGAGTAGACAAGCCGTGGTCGGGACAGGCAGCGGAGGTTCACAGACGAAGAGACAGACCGAGGTCGGGACAGGCAGCGGAGGTTCGTGGTCAAAAGGTAAGCCGAGGTCATACACGAAAAAGCCACAGATTTAACTACAGACAATCACGGAAACACACCGATAATCCGGCAAAGGGAGGAAGGGCTGGCCAGAATAAAAAGGAAGTGATATTACCGGATTGGACGGCCGGACACCAATTAGAGATGCACTGGCCCTTTAAATACCACAGTATTGCAGCGCGCGCCCCCTAGTGGCCGGGGACGTGCGCGCAGGAGAGGCAAGGAGGAAGAAGGAAGTGAGGGAGCCGCCCGCAGGCCCCGGCAGCCACGCCGGACGGAGGGCAGGACACCAGGTAAGCGAGGGGCGCTGCCAGGAAAGGACACAGCGCTCGGGCTAGGGGAGACCCGGCGGGGAAAGCCGCGGGGAGGAAGCGCAGCTCTCGCCCCGGGAGAGGGGCGGCTGGAAGCGCCATGAGGCGTCTCCGCAGCGCTAGCCCTAACAGTACCCCCCCCCTTAGGTCTCCCCCTCTTCTTAGGACCAAGGAAGTCCGAAATAAGGGTCCGATCAAGGATGTTTTCTTCCGGTTCCCAGGATCTCTCCTCAGGGCCGTAGCCCTCCCAATCCACCAAGAAATAGCGTCTTCCTCTGGAGATCTTCGAAGCAAGTATCTCTTTGACCGTAAAGGTATCTTCAGTACCTGCGACTGGCTTAGGTTCCAATAATTTGGGAGAAAAACGATTAACAGTCACCGGTTTGAGAAGAGAGACATGGAAGGAATTGGTTATGCGAAGAGAGGGTGGCAGATGCAACTTGTAACAGGCAGGGTTGATACGTTGTTGGATCTTAAAAGGTCCCAAGAAGCGAGGACCAAGTTTGTAACTGGGGATTTTAAAACGAATATACTTGGCCGAAAGCCATACCCTATCCCCCGGAGAGTATAAAGGAGGAGTCCTTCTCTTCTTATCAGCCTGGATTTTCATACGAGACACGGCTTGTTCCAGTGAATGCTGTGTTTCACGCCAGATGGAAGAAAACTGGTGCGAAAGATCATCGACCGCAGGTACCGCGGAGGGCGTTGGTAAAGGCAGAGGAGGAAGGAGATGACGACCATAGACTATAAAGAAAGGGGATTTTCCGGTGGATTCAGAGTCCTTAAAGTTATAAGAAAACTCTGCCCAGGGCAGCAGGTCCACCCAGTCATCCTGGCGAGTGGAAACAAAATGGCGTAGATACAGCCCCAAAGTTTGATTTACCCTCTCCACTTGGCCATTGGATTGGGGATGATACGAGGAAGAAAAGTCCAATTTCACCTTTAATTGATTACAGAGAGCCCTCCAGAATTTCGATACGAATTGAACTCCCCTGTCGGAGACAATGTGGGTTGGGAGCCCATGTAGACGGAAGATGTGTTTAAGGAAATTCTTTGCCAATAGGGGAGCAGAAGGTAATCCAGGCAACGGAATGAAATGCGCCATCTTCGAAAATCGGTCCACCACTACCCAGATGACGGTATTGCCCTGTGAAGGCGGAAGATCAGTGATAAAATCCATGGCGATGTGAGACCAGGGGATGTCCGGAATGGGAAGTGGTTGGAGAAGACCTGCAGGACGTTGACGAGGGGTTTTGTTGCGCGCGCACGAGGTGCAGGCTTGTACGAATTCAGCGGCATCTTTTGCTAACGTGGGCCACCAGTAGTATCTGGAGATGATGGCGCAGGTCTTCTTGATTCCAGGGTGACCAGCAGTATGGGAGGCATGACCCCATTTTAGTATTAAAAGGCGACGAGAGACAGGTACGAAAGTCCTCCCCGGAGGACCTGATTCTAGAGCAGCGGGAGCAGAGTGAACCAGACGATCGGGTGGAATTATAAACTGCGGAGAAGAGACCTTATCCGAGACATCCGAGGAACGGGAGAGAGCGTCTGCCCTGATGTTTTTTGCAGCTGGACGGAAGTGGATCTGGAAATTAAAGCGTGCAAAGAAGAGTGACCAACGGGCCTGACGAGGGTTTAAGCGTTGTGCGGATTCCAGATAAGAGAGGTTCTTGTGGTCAGTGAAAATGGAAATTGGGAAGATAGATCCCTCGAGGAGATGTCTCCATTCTTCCAGCGCCAATTTGATGGCTAATAGCTCTCTATCTCCAATGGTGTAGTTCCTCTCGGCAGGAGAGAAGGTTTTAGAAAAGAATCCGCAAGTTCGAGCTTTGCCGGACGAGGATCGTTGCGTAAGTACTGCTCCAGCTCCGACGGAAGAGGCATCCACCTCAAGAGCGAAAGGACGAGACGGGTCAGGTCTGGAAAGTACCGGTGCCGAGGCGAAGGCCTTCTTTAATGCAAGAAAGGCTGCTTCAGCCTGCGGAGACCATGCCTTGGGATTGGCTCCTTTTTTGGTGAGGGCCACGATGGGGGCTACTGTCGTGGAAAAGTGTAAAATGAACTGGCGGTAATAGTTCGCGAACCCCAAGAATCGCTGGATTGCACGAAGACCGACTGGTCGAGGCCATTCAAGGACCGCCTTTAACTTGGCAGGATCCATCTGGAGACCTTGAGCAGAAACTATGTACCCCAAAAAAGGTAATGCGGTTTGATGAAAAAGGCATTTCTCGAGCTTAGCATAAAGATGGTGTTGCAGTAAACGAGACAAGACTTGTCTGACGTGCTGATGATGTTCTTCGATGGACGAGGAGAAGATGAGAATGTCGTCAAGATAGACCACAACACAGGTGTACAACAGGTCCCGAAAAATGTCGTTAACGAACTCCTGAAAAACTGCGGGGGCATTGCAGAGGCCGAAGGGCATAACGAGATACTCAAAATGACCGTCTCGCGTGTTGAAGGCCGTCTTCCATTCATCACCCTCTCGAATGCGGACTAAGTTATAGGCGCCTCTCAGATCCAATTTTGAAAAAATCTTAGCTCCGCGAAGACGATCAAAAAGTTCGGAGATCAAGGGCAATGGGTAACGGTTTTTTACCGTAATTTTATTGAGGCCCCGGTAATCGATGCAGGGCCGAAGAGACCCGTCCTTTTTCTGTACAAAGAAGAAGCCCTCTCCAGCTGGGGAAGAGGATTTCCTAATGAACCCCTTTTGTAAATTCTCCCGAATGTATTCCGACATTGCTTGGGTTTCAGGGACAGACAGCGGATAGATGCGTCCGCGAGGAGGAGTGGCGCCAGGTAGGAGATCAATCGGGCAATCGTAAGGGCGATGAGGCGGAAGTGACTCAGCTTGCCTCTTGCTAAATACGACGGAAAAAGACAGATAAACTTCAGGTAGACCCGGTAATGGAGACGTGGGAGCTGTAATTTGGACTGGCAAAGACGTAAGGCAGTTCTTAACACATGTTGCGCCCCAGGACTTGATGTCCCCAGTGGACCAATCCAAGGTAGGGTTATGGTGCTGGAGCCAGGGAAGCCCCAAGAGAAGCGGCGAGGTACAGTGGGGTAATACGAAAAATTCCAGAAATTCCTGATGGAAGAGGCCGATCTTCAGAAGTAGAGGTTTGGTGCGGTAGCGCACCATGCAGTTCAATCTGTCCCCATTAACGGCCGCGACAAATGGTGGCTTGGCCAGACGGTAGACAGCTATATCATACTTAGTGACCAAGGAGGCCTCGATGAAGTTGCCCGCCGAACCAGAGTCCAAGAAGGCCGGTAAGTTCAGGACGGAAGTGGAGCCCAAGTGAAGTTGTGCCGGCACAGTGAACCTAGGAGAGGAAGCACAGACACCCAGAGACGCCTCTCCAAACGATTCTAGGTGCGCCCGTTTCCCTGGCGTGGTGGGCGGATTGGGCAATTTTTCAAAAAATGTTCTGGGCTGGGGCAGTATAGACAAAGTCTTTCGAGTCTCCGGCGCAACCTTTCCTGGGGAGTCAAGCGAGTATGGTCCACTTGCATGACTTCTTCAGACGGAGACGAAAGCGTAGACTGAGGGTTCTGAAACGTAGGGGCCAAACGGAATGCCCTCTTGGCACGCAGAGAATCCTGGCGGAATTCATCACGCCTCTCTGTAAAACGAATGTCTATACGTGTGGCAAGTTGGATTAGTTCAGAAAGAGAAGTAGGGAGATCCCGGGCAGCAAGAACATCCTTGACCCTACTAGAGAGACCCTTCTTAAAGCAGGCACAGAGAGCCTCATTGTTCCAAGCTAGCTCAGCTGCCAAAGTTCGGAAGCGAATGGCATATTCTCCCACCGACAGATCACCTTGAACCAGATTCAATAAGGCAGATTCGGCTGAAGACGCCCGGGCAGGTTCCTCAAAAACCTGGCGAAACTGATCCACAAAAGTTTGAACCATGAGGGTAACGGGGTCGTTGCGGTCCCACAATGGGGTAGCCCAGGCTAAGGCCTTCCCAGAGAGCAGGCTGATAATAAAGGCCACCTTGGAGCGCTCAGTAGGGAATTGGTCAGCCAATAGCTCCAGGTGCAGGGAACATTGGGCAAGAAACCCACGGCAAAGTCTTGCGTCTCCTTCAAATTTAGCTGGCAGGGAGAGACGAATCCTCGCGGAGGAAGCCACCGGAAGCTGTGGTGGAACAGCCGGAGCAGGCGGTGGCGTCTGCGGTTGCTGCATAGACAGAAGTTGCTGCATCATGGCCGTAAGTTGATTGATCTGCCGTGACTGCATGGCGACTAGTGCAGGTAGTTCAGAGACGTCTGGCAATGGCACCTCGGCGGGATCCATGGCCGGATTATACTGTTACAACCGGATGAAACCAAAGGAGCGTGGACCCACTGGAACTGCGGAACTGTTGGTGAGTACCGCGTCAGGGAAGCGGGGTCTAAGGAGCCACAGGTTTTCACCAGAGCCCGCCGCGAAGCAGGTTGGTCTTGTGCGGCTGATGACTCCCAGGTCGCTACCCCCCAACGGCGGCACAGTTCCACAATTTGCCGAGGTATTGTACAGCAGAGATAAACGATGGTCACGGTGAGTAGCCAGATTCAGGGCAGGCAGCGAGGGTTCAGCAGCGAGTAGACAAGCCGTGGTCGGGACAGGCAGCGGAGGTTCACAGACGAAGAGACAGACCGAGGTCGGGACAGGCAGCGGAGGTTCGTGGTCAAAAGGTAAGCCGAGGTCATACACGAAAAAGCCACAGATTTAACTACAGACAATCACGGAAACACACCGATAATCCGGCAAAGGGAGGAAGGGCTGGCCAGAATAAAAAGGAAGTGATATTACCGGATTGGACGGCCGGACACCAATTAGAGATGCACTGGCCCTTTAAATACCACAGTATTGCAGCGCGCGCCCCCTAGTGGCCGGGGACGTGCGCGCAGGAGAGGCAAGGAGGAAGAAGGAAGTGAGGGAGCCGCCCGCAGGCCCCGGCAGCCACGCCGGACGGAGGGCAGGACACCAGGTAAGCGAGGGGCGCTGCCAGGAAAGGACACAGCGCTCGGGCTAGGGGAGACCCGGCGGGGAAAGCCGCGGGGAGGAAGCGCGGCTCTCGCCCCGGGAGAGGGGCGGCTGGAAGCGCCATGAGGCGTCTCCGCAGCGCTAGCCCTAACAATATATATATATATAACAAGCTAGATCTCCAGAATATGTGTTGGTGGTGCAATAATGAAAAATCCACAGTGACACATATATGGTGGAAGTGCGAATGGGCCAAGAAAATCTGGGCACAAGTGAAGAAAGTCATAGAATACAATGAACGAACAAAAGTTTAAATTTACCCCATAGTTGGGCTTACAGAATTTGAATGACTGGGCACAGAAACTAGAAAAACAGGGCAATCAATGTCATGCTATGGGCAACAAAAAATGGTAGTTAAATGGGGAAAAGGGAACCACCAAATTGCAGAAATTGGAAAAATACGGTATTACCATATTTGAAAGAAGAAAAAATTATCTCTGACAGTATGGGTACCTGGGAGGTTATGAGCAAATCCAAAGAAATATTAAAGACCCTTTAGAGTTAATATTAGTTTCACCCTCCTGGTCTGCTCTTTTCTTCCCTTTTTTCTCCTTTATTCCTTTTTTTCCCTTCTTCTCCACGGGCAGCGGTTGCAGTATTAGGAAACTTAAGGGTCAAAGGAGGGGAGGGAGGAGAAAATAAATTGTGCCCTTGGGTAAATAGGATAGTTAGTGACAAGACAGGGGAGGAAGGAAGGGGGAGGGGAAGGGGGCAAGGGGGTGTGAGGGAGAGAAAAGAGAAGGGAGGGAAGAAAAAAGAGGAGGGGGAAGGGAGGGGTGGAGGAGGGGGAAGGGGAGAGCCATGTGGAAAGGGAGGGAGGGAAAGGAAAAAAGGGGGAAAAAAGGAAAAAAAGAAGGGAGGAGGATAAAAAGCAGACAGGGTAAAAACAACAACTATTCTGGTTTGGTTGTAAATAATAGAGATATTTAAGTAGAATCATAATATAAGATAAAACCCCTAAGATGATGTGTTCAAGGGCCTCTACTGTTGCAAGCTCTATATGTCCGTTCCTGAAGATTGCCCCTGATCGAAGGGAAAATGTATGTGGGAATAATTTGATGGAAACGGCCACAACAATTAAAGAGAGGCCCGAGCACCTGCAGAACACCTGCCCGAAAAAGGGAGTTTTCCTTTAAGTAACAAAGTGCTATTTTGGAAAGGTAAGACAGACCTCCAGATCAAGTGGACTCCTGCTTTGACAGTTCAAATATTCAGAGCCTTTTACTAATCCGCACTCCGTCTGTTTATTTCTAAGTTATTTGCCGCATTCTTATTCCACATCAGTGGCTCAATGATCAGTCTTCCAAATGAATTTGCACTGGCGCCATGCTTGCTTTTGTTGGCAGTTGGAAGGTCAGGCCAGTGCACACAGTCAATATTTTTTGGAGGTGTAGTCACCATTACATTTGTGAAATGTTTGTCTGCAGAGATAATAATCAAGTACTAATGTGTCCATATTCCATAAATGATCTGTTGGCATGTTCCTTTACCTTAGTCATGGTCTGGCTGACTATTATTGGGTTCGCTTTGAGCAGAGAATTGCAGTTAGCATTGTTAGGTTATGTCACAATAGTGTGGTGACTTTTATTCTAATTGTGGGTAACAGTGTGAGTTTGAATATTTACTTTATTTACTTTTGGCAAAAAGATGATGTCATTCTGACCTGTTTGACTAGTGTGATTTTTCTCTGGTCCCAGAAATGTTGCTGCCTGAGCTCTGATTTATGTTGAATCATGGATTTTAGTTTATATGAAAATAAAATGTTTTAGGTATTGATGTTTGAGGTTGAGATTAGAGATGAGTGAATTGAACCGGTAGAACCCGGTTTCAACTTATATATTAGGAAAAGTTTGGTTTGCCATGAATCCAAACTTCACGCGGTTCGTGGTGGAGCGCAGAAGGCGAACCTGGCGAGATTTCACCAGCAGCACCCCACAGGTCACTGCCAGCCAAGGAGAAGCAAAGAGACAGGGTCACATGGTCGCAGATTAAAGTTAACCAAAACCCAGGATTTTGACTATGCTGGGTTTTGGGCCATTGCCCGGGGGTGCCCCGCTGCGTGAACCCCCCAGATCGCCGAAGCCAACTCAACTCTTCCTGCCTACGGCGCATGCACGGCTGCTCATCCAATCAGTGCGCTCGGAGCCGACGTCACGTCGTCTAAGACTTCGTCTATGGCCAACGGCTCCGAGGGCGTTGGCGGCCGCATCCCCTGCTACCCTCTAACGGGGAACTTGCTCATTTGTGAATGGCCAGCGTGGGTATGCACCCTGCTGGAGGGATAGCGGGGATGCCACCGCAGCTCACGCATGCGCCGTTGGTCCTGGAAAGAAGGTAAGTGTATGAGCGACCACACAGCAGGGCAACACGCTTTTAGATGACCAGGGGGAAGGAATTGATTGGTAGGGGAAGATTCCCGGGCCAAACCCCATGGGTTTTGGTTCACTTTAAGAGGTCATGATAGCTGGGCCATTCAGGAGGCGCTATTGTAGGAAATAGCCTTGTGATGCGCTGTCTATCCACCATAATCAAGCTGGCTGTTGCAGACAGAGCATTGCTCTTAGAGCAGAGACAGTATAGGGACATATTAGGACATTTTACCCTCCTCCTCCATCCTTTCATTACTGCAAGGCGTAGCACTGCCACTCAGTGTTACATGTGCTAAGCCTGGGCCGAAAAAGCCACACTGCTGAGGAGTTGCTGCCGTGCATGCATGAGGAAATCCCCTGCTGGCCCACCTGACACATGTCGTCATGGCAGAGATGTTCATCACCAGCAACACCACCACCACCTGAACAGCCAGGGGCACTCCTACCTCAACTGTGCCCTTTCTCCAGGAGATACACTGAGCTCAGACCCCTTGATCTTCTGGGTGAGCAGATTGGACCATTGGCCAGAGCTAGCACAAATTGCCAGGGGGGTTCTCTCTTGTCCACTCTAAAGTGCAGTGTCGGAAAGGGTTTTCAGCATGGCAGGTGGGGTCGTCATCCCATGTCCGCCAAAAGCATGGAAAAACAAACCAGGCGAATCAGGCGTGGATAGATGGATCTTTAAATTGAATACCCGTATCCCGGACGGGTTAAATCCGCTGGGATGTGGATTTATTTCTGAAGGATTTAAAGAGATTTTTTCAGTGGACCTCCCTCTGTATAGCACCTCAAATAAACATTAAGGCCATTTTATTCCTTTCCATATAACTATAATTCCCATTATGAATATGGACAACAATATTTAAGAGTTGTGGATCTCTTTCCTCCTCCCTTTGATTCTCTCCCTTTTTCTATCTCTGTTGTCCCTCTTTTTCTTCTGAATCAAATGCTTTTTCAATCTTAGATTATATATTTCTCTGGGTGTGAAATGGAGTATTTAATAATAAAAAGGGAGTCAAAAGTATTTGTGATGTAAACAATGAACTCTATGATGGATATATTATTAATTTATGGATACAAGGTTGTATATTAATCTGTGTATATTTAATGTTTATCGATCTATGTGGATTCCCTATCTCTCCGAACAGAGCTTTTACCTTGTGTTTATACAGAGGTTATTACCTAACTTCAGCTAAGTCAAATAGTTTGTGTCTCTTTCACACAGTCAATGTCCGTTTTTTTTATTTTAAGTAACTTGGCGTATTTTGCTACAGATGGCAACAATAATATAAATGATTATTGATATACAGCTTCCATCTGCGGATTTGGTTTCAATTGTTGCCATCTATAGCAAATGTTGTTAAAATCTAGCCACACCGATATCGGCTGATCCACTTCTATATTTAAGATCGTAACTGATCTGCCATGCTTATTAGGGTTTCCCTAATAGAATGTAGGATCGACTATTACAACACGCAAACAATTGATGCACTACTTAATTTATCCCTAGTTGAGGGGTGTCTTAAAGTCTGGCTTACTTTATAATTTAAATATAAATATATAATATATATATATATATATATATATATATATATATATATATATATAGTATAAATATATACTATATATAGTATTTACCGGCGCCCTCTGTATGAAGGGTTAAATGTATGTCTGTGTGAATTTTGAACACTCTTGGTACACCGATCTTAATTAACCACAGGTGAGGTGCTCTGCTTGGATAAGACAGGACTCCACCCATTTGTATTTAAAGCTTGTCTGTACCATCTATTCCTATGTCATGAATAAGGACCTTGAGTCCGAAACGCGTTGGCATTGGGGCCTTTGATCTGATATATATGCTTTTATACTGCTTATTCTATGGATGCCTACATTTAAGATGAATGAAATAAACTACAGAAGGATTTTACTTTCAATTGCTGGCTGGCTCTGCTTTTCTTGGATGATTTTAAAACCCCTGATGCCACAGATTAGCATGACACTACTACCACCAACAGTGCCTCAGCAGCCAGCCTGCCACCCTCTGCTACTGCCAGGCCAACATTTACGCAGGTCAACCCTGGGATACCCAAAATGGGAAAAAGTTAAGGCTGCTAATCCTGCTGCTACCCCCCTTTACAAGTGAGGGTTTGCCCACTACTGCCAGGCCTACACAACCACCACAGGTTTCCTATGCCACTGCCTAGTCTTTCTTTAACAGCTGCAGCCTCTGCTAATGCTGCTACTACTACTACCACCAACAACGGGGGGGGGGGGGGAAGGAGATAAGTGAAGACTTTTTGCTGTGTTGTTCTTTGGGTACGAACAGAGTGTTGAGGTATGTTTGGCCTGTATGGGGCTCAAATTCAAACCTGGAAGGGGGGGTTTTCTTTGGTCCTCTTAACTGGCCCTAGAATTCGGGGTAACCGTATGTATCGGTACCGAGAGACCAGGGGAAGTTTAAGTGGGTCTCAGAAAATTACCTCAATCTTGCACTCTGTCGTATATATAGATTTCAAGGTTTTATTTCACTTTATATACAAAAACTTTGAAAGAAAAAAAAAAATTAGGCTTAAAAAAAAGTTAGGCTTATTTATAGATGAAAAAAGTCAGAGCCTTGTTGGCTAAGAGTCTTTGTATTAATATATTGTGGCTAAAGGTGTTGTTGTGGAGGGGCTGGGGTACTTGCCCTTCCGATGGTGGTCCGTTGTTAATTCCCTCAATTTGTAGCAAAGAGGTGGGTTGTTCTATCCACAGTCTGCGGCAAGCTGTTACCCTTTAATCAGTTGTAGCAAGTTAACGGTGCTCCATCACAAACGCGTTTCGCATATATTTTCCTCAGTGTGAGGGTCCGTTGTTTCTAGTGGTGGCACATGTATGTATGCGGGTAAGACAGTTATATCAAATAGTAAAAAACATAGCTGGTGAGGTTAATACAGATTGATTACTTACAGTAATACCATGGGGGGGTACCCGCATGTCTGAAGTTGTGGCTCGCTGTGGTCTTCTCACTCTGCATGTGTTGTTGGGGTGGTTCAAATTCACCCTAGGGTATCTGTGTGTTAGTATATATGTTATGTAGAGGGAGTGGAGTAGTGTGGGCCAGTGATGCTTAAAGAGGCTATGCTCACCTACTAATAGATGGTGGACCATCCAGGGATCAGCACCCTCTGTTGTCCAAAGGTGGGAGAGGGTGGTGCTGCCTGTGAGTGCTTCGCCCTTTGATAGGTGCCTGGTGTGCCCATCTGGCATATGTCCATGTAGCGTGGGGGGCGCGTCCCGTGTACAGCATTCGGCAGCGGTGCGAGGCCGTCTGTATAGGATGGGCGGGTTTTTGACCCTGTCCCTCATCCTATTCTGCCCCTGATTGGTTAGTGGGTCGGGGCGGAAGTGCGCAAACGTCGCACTTCCTTTCAGTTCGTCCTCGCCCGATCTCCTAATTCCATGTGTATTTTAGGTAATTGATGTTATGATTACTGTGTCTCTATGGTGGCGGCAGGTTTTAAGTTAGGTGAAACAGCCCAGTGCACGCGAGTTTCAGTCCAGTGCGCGCATAAACGGCAAGCGCCCGGAAGTACTCATATGTCTGCAGTTATGGTGGCGGCCATTTTTGGTGAGGCCGTTGTTGTTATAGATGCCTATGTCTGCATTCGCGGTGGCAGCCATTTTTGGTTAGGCCGTTGACCCACGTATATGTGGTCTTTTTGTTTGCTACTTTATAGGTTTACTGTTTTGTATAAAGATGCTGTGTCGCTTTAGTCTTCATACTGGCCATGTTTAAGATAATGTGTGAGTCATATATTATTGTTAGGTTAGTTGCATTGGTCGTAGCTGTTTTGTAAAAGTGTTGGGGTTGTACATGTAAGAGTGCTCAGAGGCCTCGCTTACCTTTTCTTCAGGCATTGGGGGTCCCACTCTGTATTACATGCGATCTAGAAAAAAAAAAAAAAAAATATATATATATATATATATATATATATATATATATATATACAGTAACAATGACTTATATACACAATTAACATGCACATATTATTATACATGTATACGTCCCATATCTTGGCTACATTACTGCTGTTTTCGTTTTATTTTTTGTACTGTGTGATTGGGTAAGATACTACTCATTTTCAGCTCATTTATGATATCTTTGTATGTTATTGGCATTTAGGTAAAAATGTGTGCAAGATGTGTGTGGGGTACTTTTCCCAATTTTTTATTTTTTATTTTTCATTTTTCTGTTTTTTGCATTTCTTATTCTCTATGTCAATTGTATGGGTAATGTTGGGTCATCTTGTATTTGTTTTTGTTTTTTTGTTGTGATGTGTCGTAGGGTCATGTATAGGTGGTGTTTTGAGGGACGAGTTGGGTAGGGAAGGATTGTTGTCGTCAGAGGAAGGGGGAGAAACTGCAGGTTTCGTTAAGTCCTGGTGTTCTTGTTGCCTTAAGTTTAGTGATCCATTTTGTTTCCCTCTGCAGGGTCTGTTTCTGGATGTCTCCCCCTCTCTGGTGGTCATGTAGCCTATCGAGCGCTTGAAAGGTTATCCCTTTCGGGCTGGATGCATGTTTTGTAAGGAAATGTCGTCCTATTGGCGTTGTCCCTTATGTGTTCGGAGATCCTTAGTTTGAATTTTCGGTTGGTTTTCCCCACATAAAAGTTGCTACATGGGCAAGTGAGTAGATAGACAACGTGGGAAGTATTGCAGTTTACGAAATGTTTTATGCTGTGAGGTTGGTTGTTGGGTAGTATAAATGTTTTGCCCTGTTTTATGTATTGGCAGACACTGCAGCCCCTACAGTTGTATAGACCTTGGATCTTGCAGCATTTTTCTGTTGTTTTATCTGAGTAGTGGCTTTTTACAAGTGTGTCTTTTATTGATTTCGGTCTTCTAAAGACCAGTTTTGGATTTTCTGGGACTATGTCCGTGGGTTAGTATGTGCCAATGTTTGTTTATGACCTCTCTTATTGGTGTATGTTGTTTCGTGTAGGTCAGTATGACAGGAAGTATTGGTGCTGTCTGTGTTTTCTTTTTTTGTTGTGAAAAAAGTAAGGTCTGTCTTTCCCTGTCCTGTGTTCTGTGATAGGCACGTTTGAGTGTTTTCTTACTGTAGCCCCTTAGTATAAGTCTGTCTCTGATCCCTTTCGCGGCCCTCTGATAGTCCTCTTCGGTGGAACAGTTACATTTTTCGCGAAGATATTCGCCGTATGGGATGCTCTGTTTGAGCGGTGTCGGTTGTGAGCTTGATGCTCGCAAAATATTGTTTGCCACCGTCGGCTTTCTGTAAAAATTAGTGTATACTGTGCCTTCTGGATCTATGCCTATTGTAAGATCTAGGAAGTTAATTTCCTTGGTGCTGTGATCCAGTGTGAGTTTAAGATTAAGTGTGTTGTGGTTAAGTAAACTATGAAAGGTTTTGAGTTCTGTTTCTGTCCCTTCCCAGAAAATGAGAATATCTCTTCGATATATCTGTACGAAATTGTCACCTTTTCCAGATATGGGATAATGTCGTCCTGCCAGAGGGTCCGCTCCCACCAGCCTAGGTCTAAATTGCCGTAGGTGGGTGCACAGGTCGTGCCCATGGCAGTACCCTGTGTTTGGTGATATAGCTGGTTGTGGAACAGAAAAATGTTGTGGGTAAGTATGAATTGTAGTAGTCTGAGTAGGAAAGAGCTGTGATCATATTGGCTGATGTCCAGTTGGTCCAGGTATGTTTTGATTGCGTGCAGGCCTTTGGAGTGTGGTATACTTGAATACAGTGCCTCAACGTCGAAAGAAGCCAGAAGTGTGCCTATGGGGAGTGTTAAACCTTCCAGTGTCTGTAACAGATGTGGTGTGTCTTTTATGAAAGAGGGTAAGGCTTGGACATACGGCTGTAAATGTGAGTCGATATACTGGCTTGCTGTGCTGGTTAAAGATCCTATCCATGAAACTATTGGGCGTCCTGGTGGGGCTGTGAGAGATTTGTGGATTTTTGGTAGGGTGTAGAAAGTCTGGGTTACTGGTTTGTCAATCAGTAAAAATTTGGCTGTCTGTTTGTTGATGATCTTGTGTGTTCTTGCTTGATCTATCAGTGCTTGGTATTCACTTTGATCTTTTAGGAGACGCGTCATCGGGACCTTTTGATACCAGTCTCTGTTGTTCAGTATTTTTTGGCACATCCACTCGTACTGTGTTGTTGTCATAATTACTATGTCCCCCCCCTTGTCTGCTGGTTTTATGACTATGTCCGTATTGGACTGTAGTTGTTTTAGGGCTTTCTGCTGTGATGGTGTGATATTGTTTGGTCTTTGTCCTTGTGTCTGTAGCCTCTCTAGATCGTATGTCACCATGTTGACGAAAGTTTTTATGCTTGCTCGTAGTTGTAAGGGGGGAAATATGTTGAGGTTGCCTCCGCTGCCAGCCTGCCACCCTTTACCACTGCCAAGCCAACACACACGCAGGTCAACCCAGTGATACCCAAAATAGCCACATTTTCAAGGCTTGCAAAAAGCCATTGCTTCTTCTTCAACTAAATTGTCAGGATGCCAAACCCGCTGCGCAATGACCAAAGACAGCAATGACCAATTCCAATGCTAATTAGTCCACTAAGACATGTTTTTATACAGCCTTGGATGACTTCAGTGTGTTACAATGGACTTTAGGACTGCCAGGCATTGTTTTCCATACATTTTAGATGAAAGTCCGCCCCAAACTAGTTTTTCAGAAAAGTTTGCTCATCTCTAATTCTAAGTTTGCAGCACATTATATATAGAGGTTATTGCGGGACCATAATGGGGCCCTGACTGTGGTTCTCTTGCAGCTTTGTAGCACCCCCATTGTGCGGGCACCTTTAAATTGGCTGTGTGCACCCGCAAAACCATATATAAATACATAAATAAAAAATAAAGAGTTGTTCCCCGTGTTTAATTAGTTCCCGCTGCAGGTAAGTTTATTTTTTTATATGTTTTGGCAATTTTATTGCTATTTTTCGTTAGATCCAATTTTTATCTAATGAAGTTTAGCCCGACCTTTTATTTTTTAATTGTATTTTTTCAAGTTTTAACTGTTTTACTAAATGCGGCTTTTAAAAGCATCCCATCTAACATGGAAACTGCCTGTGGGTTAATTTTTTAATATGTTTTGGTAATTATTTTGACATTTTTCATTAGGTCCAACAAAGAATAGCCCGACTTTTTATTTGTTAATTGTATTTTTTCCAGGTTTTAATTGTTTTACTAAATACGGTTTTAAAGGCCTCCCATTTAACATTAAAACTGCCTGTGGGATTATGTTTTAGTGATTTTATTGAAATATTTGGTTAAATCCAATTTTTAATTAATGAAGAATAGCGCAACTTTTTATTTTTTAATTGTAATTTTTCAGGTTTTAACTGTTTTACTAAATGCATCTTTTAAGAGCATCCCATCTAACATGGAATCTGCCTGTGGGTTTATTTTTTCATAGGTTTTGGTAATTATTTCAGCAAAACATCCAAAACTGAACTGGACACAGCTGCACACATGTTTATTAGCTGCACTTCCTCCAGTAGGAGGCATGATTTTCTTCAATGTACAGCTGTTTCATGTCCCTTGTATTATTGGATTACAGACTTTTCATAGAAGCTCTGTTAGATTGGCACAGTATTCCAGTTTGGGTTTTCATGAGGGGGCATAGGAACAGTGAACACTGAAATAGGAGGCACTGGCTGATGCAGCTCCCCATAGGGGACCTCATTGACTGGCTCTTGTTTAGATCAGGGGTTCCTAACCTTTTTTCATCAAGTTCCACTTTCAAATTTTGGATTATATCAAGTACCACTTGGGTGGGGCATGAGCGTTCTCAGACACCAAAAATATAATCAAAGCACACACAACAGCCCTTTAAGGTGAATGAATCACACAAAATAATGAGACAGTTTTTTTTATTGATGGCTCAAATCACGCTTAGATTAAGCATATATGGAAGTAGATGAGATTGGAGTATAGGTGTAAGAACCTTACCTGGGGGTCGTTCCCGCGGCGCCTCCGCCCGGTCACGGTCGGCCTCGGTCTACTGGCGGCCGCGCGGGGCAGCGGCCTCGCTGTCTTACCGGCGGCGGCTCTCCTGTGGCGGCCGGCGCGTCCGCCCCCTCCTCCTCGGGGGGCGCGCGCGCAAGCATGTCCTAGTTATGTCCCCCGGCGGCGCTGCTCCCAGCGCATTCACCGGGGGAAAGTTAAATAGGACCTACCCTGGCCCAGTGGTATTAGCCCAGGGACTGGACAGCCTGGCTGGTCAGGGCGGTCCAGTCCCTGGGGGCGCTCCTATCAGGAGCATGTTCCCAAGTTGCACCAATCATAAGTTGCACCAATCATAAGTTGCACCAATCAGTATACGTCCCCTTCCCATTGGCCAGTTACCCCTTAAATATGTCCCTGCCCGGTCCACCGGTGCCGTTATAGCCATTATTATCTTGGGTGTGCTGTTGGAATTGTGTTTAGTGTGTTTTGATCCGGCTTCGTCTTTGACCACTCCTGTCCGCTGCCCGCACCGACCTTCTGCCTGTCTGATCTTGCTTCTGCTTACCCCCTTGGATACCGTGCTTCTGTGACCTCCCGGCTTTGACCCCTGCTTGTCTAGACCATTCTCTGCCTAACCCCTTGGATTGACGTTTTGGACTCTGTTCGCTTTAACCCCTGATTTGGGATACCCCGCAGTTCACCCGTCTTCACCATAAGCCAGCAATCTTTGCGCCAGTAAGTCCTGGGGGCAACCGAGTCTGGAGAGGCATAACCCGTGTCTCCAGCGAGCAGGGGCTTGACTATAGGCACAGGAGATGGTGGAGATTGGGGATTGTTGGTTCATGCAAGAAGGGTGTCCGGCGGTCCCTGACAATAGGTAAGGTAAGTCTGCAGCCATGTTGAGTACCACCTGAGAATATCTTGAGTACCACTTGTTGGGAACTCCTGTTTTTGATGGTTGTTCCTCTTTAAGCTCTGGCAGCTGATGATTGGACCAGAGCCAATCTGATTTATTGGGGCTTCCCCTATTAGCCTGTCGGCCTTCATCTAGCTGATTTGCTTTGCACCAGCAATTTTCACTCTCCCGTGTGTTGTTTCTCTCCAATGGAGCATTCCGATTTGGCAGCCTCCAGCCTATCTAACTAGTTTTAGTGTGATCTAGGGGTTTCAGAAATTGGGATGCCCGAGGAAATCACAGGTTTTGGTTCATTTTAAACAGGAACAAACCCCCCAAATGTCACTTTTGATCTCTTCCTCTATGGTGGGGCATTTGGTGGTGTGTCTCCGCCCAGATCACACCAAAACTCACCTTTGACATCCTACCCTACAGAAAGCGCCTGAGAAGAATGGTCAAGCACAGGAGAAAGAACAGAAGACAGGTAAGTTCAACCTGCCAAATGCAGAAGCGATAGTTTAAAGGGAACAATGGGCAAGGTTTGGGGAGTTTTTGAGAACTCCCCAGACTCTCCAATGTTTCTCTTTAGATGTATTTTCTCTTTATGTATTACACTACAGAAAAGTTGCTTTTTGTGTTTGCAGCACTTGCCCCTGGGGTCAGTCTGTTTAGTGGTTTTTCACAGTAGTAGTAGGCAGTAGTAGTAGTTTTGTTCACAGATTTGTGGTGTAATGTTTATATAGAGAATTAGCAAGGATAGGAGGCGACTATGGGGTATGGTGGAGGGGACCAAAGAAAACTGAAAAGTCCTCAAATACAAGAAAAAGAGGGTCATGAGAAAACTAACCTGTAAATGTTATGTTAACATGTAAAAGTTGGTTAGAAAAAACAATTTTTTCTTTTTTTACATGAATAATTAGGTTATAATAGGACTTGTAACAAAGCGTTTAGTTAGGTGTCACGAAATTGAAAGAAACTAGAAAAGAAAAAAAAGACCTTGTTGGAACTGGTTGCAAAGGGACCCATTCAACATAAGTGTGGCTTGACATATGAGACATGTGAATGGGAGAGTACTTACAATGTTGGAGCTGGGCCCAAGCAGATAGGGATGGATTTTGATCTCCCAACTTGACCTTTTGCACGACCATGACCATCCGCCTGTCTCATCCATTGATCCATTGCAGCTTTCTGACCTCTTGGCTCCAGACCCTTGCTTGTCTTTGGAATTCCTCTATGCTCCTGTTCTTGGCTCACTGCTGGATGAGCCATGCAGTTAAATCGCCAGCTTCAATCAACTCAGCCGCCCACATCTCTGCACCCTAGTGCCTTGGGGGTTCATCTGCCTGTCAGATTACATGCCTCCGTGTCCGGTGAGGCATTTTCAGCATCCCAGCAAGCGGGTGCTTGTCTGTCGGCAGAAGTAGCAGCAGAGATTGGGGGTTGTGATCTGACCAGAAGGCTGGTGTTCAACCAGGCATTACAACATATCTGTGACCATGTTTATGTATCAAGTTAAGAAGTCATGTGTGTACTGTCTGTAGCTATATGTTTCTCCAGAAAATCAGCAAAGAACCTTACCTTGTTCTCGCCTTTTCATGAATCCAGCAAATCTGTGAGTAACGGGCCAGTCACCACCTTCACATCTCCTCATACTTGAACACTGAGCACCCTGGGTGCAAGGCATACCCATGCCTTGCCATACAGCCACTAACCCTAGTGCATGGAAACAGCTTGGTCTAGTGATGCTGTTTCAACTGAATGGTTGGGCCTGATGCACATCATGTCCCTTGCCAATTTTAAGGAGGAAGCGTTCAGATAACCAGGACCAAAGGGTCCTGAACTGAGAATAACATACTTTGCAGATAACCAAAGGAGGGTAGCCTGACCAAAGTAAATGTCAAAAAATTATTTTATTGTTGTATTGAGAAGAAGGGAGATAAGATACAACCCTTTTATCTAGGCACAGAGCTAGACTTCCTACTTTAGGGCCTGTGTCACTTTATGTATCCTTATATGCTCTCCTCTCTATCATTGTTTTTACTGCTCTGTAATTATGCTATTATACCTCGAGGCTTGTTTAAAGGCAATCGTTAATATTGGTCATAATCACACAGAAACCACAAGGAGTTCCTTGTTGGAACATCTACGGTATCGTACAGAAATTAGGTCATCACCAACCACAAAATGCAGGATAGTGACCTTGAGCTAAATATATTTTAAAATATTTGTTAGGTGATCAAGGGGCGAGTTATTGCGCAATGCAAACATCCACCAGCAATAACCATTAATTAGTAATCTTCATTAATAGAATTATTATATTATGCTAAGCAAGTGATTGAAACAACTATCTCTGGGAGCTCTAGAAGAAATTAGAAGATTCTGACAATCAGTAAACCTCTGGTGGCCATTTGTCTTGTAATTATCTTCAGTCATTCCTTTTGTGAACTGGTTAAGGGATTCATATGATGGGATCACAGCCATCTCTGCCAACCTAAACCTTCATTGCCCTCCTCTGTGAAGGTTCTCATTCACCCTGGACAAGATATATCTGTAGAAATCGGGATGCCTCGCTGTGTGAAACCCCCCAGGTCGACCACTTTCTTTCCCGGTCCAATGGCACATGTGCAAACAGCAGTCGCATCTATTCCTTTAGCAGGGTGCGTGCCCGTGGCAGGCATTTGTGAATGGCTGGCGTGGGCACATTCTCTGGTAGAGGATGGGGGGATTCGACACTTGGGTCTGCTTGCCTGACGAAGTGGCATGAGCGGATCTGAGCATGCTGATTGGATGAGAGGCTGCGCATGTGCCGTAGGACCGGGAAGGGTGAGTCAGATCGGGCGACCTGGGGGCAAGGACCAAAACCTAGGATAGTCAAATCCTGGGTTTTGGTCCACTTTAAAATATTGTGTCAGTTATCTTAACTTCACCCCAGGCTCTGTACTCTGGCCAAACCTTGTTTCGCATGGCGCACAGTGGTGACACCAGTTTTCCATGCAGTGATGCTATTGTTGGTTGTCCAGTGCCAGAACCAACTGGGCTTTCCTATTCTCTCCCTCCAAAACATGGATCTGCTTCTTTCCTTCAGTCTAATTGTGGCATGTTTTTTAATCCCAGACTTATCCTAGTTGCCTGTTTGCACTTATTGGATTGTATGATTGACATTTACAATTGAAATTGTGACTGGTTCCTAAATCTCATTCCCTTTTTTCCTTGTCCCTATAAATTATATGATTTATTTTGGAATTTGTCTTCAACAATTTGGCTATATCCTCTGACAGCCTTCTTGGATTACCTTCTTATTTAATCGCTGGCAGACACATGGAGGCTGAGTCGACCGCTAGTCGACGCTGTAAGCGGGTATTGGGCACTGTAACATAGCGCTTCAGTCGCTGTAGTAACCTGGCCTGCATTGATGAATGTGATGTATGTTAGGTGCTCTAACACCCCTTATACTTATCACACAGCGTCGGCGCTCTAAATCTGGTCGCTATAGCATAGAGCTCCAGACACTGTGTGGTCTTGAACACATATCCACCAGTAACAAAGCGATAACACGTGAAATGAAGTTGTTTTAACACTGTGACATTAACACTTTAGTGCCAGACATGTAATGACAATTCTACATAAAAAAACAAAAAAAATCAAAAAGGTTTCAAAAATGACTCTTTGTAAGCCAGGAGAGGTGACACAATGATTTGATAGAAAAAAAAAACCTTGTTTAAACAGAAGAAAAAGAACGTCCATTGAAATGTATGGGAGAGCCACAGGTAGCAACAGGTAATACCTGGCGCTCTGGAAGCTATAGGGCCGGTGGTATACGCTGAGCCACCTGTAATTATAAATCGGGCACTACATGGCGCTGTTAGAGACACCCACCAGATTCGCTTTCATAAATGTGGTTTTGCGTACAGCGCCCAGCATTCACCAGACGCTGCCTGCCGCTACGAGGCACTACCTGGCTCTATCCCTTCTTAAATAACCCCTTTAGTTACAACACATTCAAACTGTGCCTAAAGTCCATCTAGTATCGATCTCTGCTGCGGAGCTGTGCCCTAGTCTCAAGAACTAGGATTAAACATAAAAGTCCATAACTAAATAGTGTGAAACCTAGCACTACCACAAAATATATTCATCCAAATTTTTTCTTGGAATAAGTCAACATCCTCTGTAGGGTGGGCACTGGGCTCATCGCACTGGCAAGAAACAAGTGGGGGAACCTGTCTGTCTACCCTTTCTTAAATGCTTATGAGAGGCACCCCTCAGAAATTATTAAAATACTACCATGTCCACACTTCTGCTATGCCCTTAGTAGATGAAGATAGAACACTCTCTTGTGGGCCCACTTTGTCCAAGAGGTCCCACACTGCGCCAAATCTACACTTTATTTGGAGCGCTTAGTAGATTAAGCTAGAATCCTCTTTTTCTGTGCCCTCTTTGTCCAAGAGGGCCCAGACTGCTCCAAATCCACCCTTTATATCGAGTGCTTGGTCCCTCTTTCAGCTGCTGGTCCAGTTTCCACCCGGTTTTGTCTTACAAAGCCCCTGGCCTCTTCTGCACTTGAGTTGGTGCTTCCAGCACCGGGTTGTTCTCCAGTGGCTGCACACCTCACTGGCAACCTGCCCTGCTGCAGGCCACACCAGTGCTCATGCTCGGCTGCAATGTTCTCCACACCTCAGCTTCATCAGCAGCTGCAGGAGCAGGAGGACTACCTGGTGCAGAGAGCACCAACTTTGGGACGGAAGAGTCCATATACTTTATAATACAGCACTGGGCCTTGACTGAAACAGCGGCTGAAAAAGGGACCAGAGCGGCATTCGGTAGGTCCACAAGCCTTCCATATACAACCCAGTTTTTGAGAAGTCTGGGTCTCCTCGGACAAAGGGGGCCTAAAAAAAGGGTAATGAGATACTACCATTATCTACTAAGTGCATTAACAGAAGTGTGTATGTTGTAGTATTTTAATACGTTTTGAGGGGCTCCCTTAGTAATCTTTCTTCTTTACTTTTGGATGTTCCTGGCTTTAATATATAGCAGGCTTACTAGCTGCTACCGGTTTGGCTTGATCCTGATGACCATTGTATGCTTGTGCACAAAAAGGAATTTTTCCTCTGCAACATGCTTGGAGCAGTTGGGGGCTGGGTGCATTGCTCCAGGGCACTTCAGTGTTCAACGTCAGTCTTTGACCTGCAACCCTCCGGTTACAAGACAAAAAATATTCTTTCATTAGTTAAATCAGTGCAAAAGCAAAAATACAGCAATAATTAATGATTTGGAACACTTCTGAATATCAATGCTCAGTGGAATGCACTATAAAGACAGCAAAGAACCAAAAGACAACTTTATAACTGAACAATGACAATGCTTATGAAACCTGGACTAGATGGGCAATTGATGGCCAAAACAATATGAACAAAGTAACATGTATTACTAGAGAAACCCCCTGCAGCACTTGTCCTTTTCTTACTCCTTCCTCGCAAATGTTTTGCCTTTGAATACTTCTGCCTTTTCATTCTGTTTCCATTCATCTTTTATGTTCTTTATGCCCAAATGTCTTAGATATCCATTTAGATTCTTAAATGTCTTTCTTAGATATCCACCGATCCATGGTAGAATCTTGAGTAACTATGCTGTTATACTTTTAATCTTGGTCCCTTGCTTTCTTATAGTCTGCTAAACTATTTTATACAGATCACCTATGGGGCAGTTATGGCCTAGAGTTAGGGAAACAGGCTTGTGACTGGAAGGGTGCAGGGTCGATTGCCAGCCATGAGGTATGACTAAAGTGCCCTTGAGCAAGGCACCTACCCCCCAATTGCTCCCTGGGCGCTGAGTTTAGGGCAGCCCACTGCTCTGGGCACGTGTGCACTTCACTCCCCCTTAGTTTGTAATTCACTTGTGCATAGTCAATCACATGGTGTTTATTTACTGGTGTGGGTAAAATGCGGGGAAAGAATTCCATGTGTGCGTTGGTACACAATGGCCACTGTTATTATGACTATAGGCTCGATTCAGAGCCACATTCGTCTGCACTTCCGTAGCTGTCTGTGAAAGTTTTTGTGGGTGTTTGTCATTTTTTTTGCTTTTTCGTTCATTTTTCATTCGTACGAACGTTCGGGCAAATGCGTATATGCGCTTTCGATGAACGAAAGCAAATCGGAACATTTCCGTTAGTTCGGGTGATTTTCCAAACCAAATCTGATATTTTTCGTTCGTTCAGAAAACGTACGTTATTGCTATGGGCTTGCGTCTCATTCAGAGAGCTGATTGCCGACGGACCACCACCCTATAAATCCGTTTCCTTTGCAATCCCCTTACGAGACCATTTTGACCTCGAGACTAGCATCTGTGGATGACTCTAGTGTATTTGAGGAGCATGAGGATCTGCAGCTCATGGGCATTGAAATTGTCCGGAGGGCTGAGACCAGATTGCATCGCCGGCGACACATGCATATCGATGGCATGCATGCCGTTGAGCTGTTCGAGCTGACCAAACTTAATTGCGCTTCCCTCCATAAATTGTATAGTGAGCTGCGGCCATGGTTAGCCCGCACCACAAGGAAGGGGCAAGCAATTTCAGGTATGACCAAGATGCTTGGCTGCCTGCAATTTTGGCGAACGGCTCGTTCCAGAGGCTGGGTGCCCTCTCCGTGGGGATCTCCCAGGCTACGCTGAGCCGCGCGCTATCCAAGTTTTTGGAAGGCATGGCTACCATTACTCGCAAATATATTTGTTTTCCTGATGACATGGTAGCCAGAAACGCGATTACGCTGGCATTTTATAACATCACCGACATGGCCAACGTCATGGCTGCAATTGACTGCACCCACGTTGCCCTTGTCCCTCCGGCAGTCGACGAGTATATCTACAGGCAGGTTCAATCAGTCCTTTTTTTTTGTTTTTGTTTTAATGTCCTTCAAAATTCCAAAATACCCTCCTTGTCAAATGTCCCTTCTTCGAATTAGTCCCTCCTTGTAATTAATCCCTCCTTGTAAGTTATCCATCATTGCACATACTTCCCTTATTTTATTGATTCCCTCTGTGTAATTTATCCCTCCTTTTACATAATCACTCCTTGTAATTAATCCCTCCTTGTATTTTTACCTACTTGTAAATATTCCCTCCTTGGAAGTAATCCCTCCATGGAATTATTTACTACTTTAAACTATTACCTCCTTGTAATTATTCCCTCCTTGTAATGTATCCCTCCTTGGAATTTTGGCAACATTTTTATGTATCCCTCCTTTTAAGTATTCCATCCTTTTAAAGAGTCCCTGTGGAACCTACTTGTTTATTGCTAATTTAATTTGCCCACAGCATTTGCTTAGGGTGTGATGAGTTAGTGTTCCCCTAGTTTGTGTCCCCTTTATAATGTTTTTGTTGTTTTTTTTTATCCCAGGAACCGCAAAATGGGCCACTCAATGAATGTCCAAGCAGTGGTGGCCCCGGACATGCGGTTCCTTAGTCTGCTCGCCGGGTTCCCAGGCTCATCCCATGATGCCTACATTCTTCGCAGATCTGGATTGTACGGTCGGTTTGAGTCTGGGGAATTTTCCGGTGGATGGCTCCTTGGTAAGTTGCCGCCAATAACGTCCTTTTTTTTGGATATGTATGGCTAGGAATGTAATTTGTGTTCCATGTATGAAACTATGCCTTTTTGAACACCTTGATTACCTGTGAAACATGACCTTAACCATTAGATTTTTCAAGCAACCAAGCCTTGCCAAATGTTAGCCAACTGCAGAAATGGAATTTAGATTAAAGTAATAATGAGTCTTCCACACACTCTGCTTAAATTATGTCCTTGAATTTATCCTAGGGTCTGCGCCATCTTTGAGTAGATGCATTACACTTACTGAGTAGAGGAAAGCGGGATAAAGTGCAGGGGGCGGGTTAGAGCTGGTTTGTACTCACACCAAGCAGCTACAGGGTCCTGAAAAGTTAAGACATCCAAGAATGCTGAGCAGCACAGTCCAAACCAATACCTGTTAGCAGTCTGGCTGATTGGCCCTCACCCGCCATCTTGGATGTTTAATTTTTTCAAACATCTATTTGATGTTTTTTTTTTTTTTTGAAGGGCCTCTACACTATGTATGCTCATGCTGTGTAGCAAATGTGACCTAGGCTCTTAGTAATGTTGATGGCCCGTTTAGGGGATTCCATTTATTGAGGAATGTGTAATTTATGTTTTTGATCATACATTTTGGCAGGTGATTCCGGCTATCCACTTCTTCCGTGGCTGTTGATGCCCGTCCTCCTGCCCCATAATGCAGCCGAGGAGGCATATAATAGGGCGCACAGGAAGACCAGGGCTGTGGTGGAGAGGGCGTTTGGCCTGTTGAAACCCACTTCCGATGCTTGGACCATACCGGGGGAGCACTTCAGTATGACCCCAAAAAGGTCATAGATATTATAATGGCCTGTGCAGTGTTGCATAATTTTGCTATATTGCAGCGCGTCCCCTGGTATGTGGATGTGCCCCCCTCTCCACCCACTGATGACCCAGACGAGGACTATCGTGGCCCACCAAGTGCGTCTGCCCAAGCAGTGCGGTCTAATTTGATTGAGACACATTTTGCTTAATTTGTGGTTCCTTTGTTTGTTTTGTCCCTTTTTTCTTGGCTACTTCTGTTTTTGGCCCTTTGTGTTTGTATGTTTGTCTGTTACTTTTACAAACAGTAAAGAAATAATTTTAAACAACCTCACACATGATTGTCATTTGGGTTTTTTGGGATGTTACAAATGTGTCACTGCCTACTTTAACTCATCTTTATTCACCCAAAACTTAAAGACATAAACTTAGTCTACAACAGGTTAATTACAATTTTATGTAGTTTATTTCAGAAGCAAACATTGCATTTGCTGGTCACTCCCATAGTTGCATCAAAAACATGGGCAAAACACAAATGAAAGTTGAACCAAATCAAGCCACATAGCAATTGCCCAGAGGAAGGAGTTTTAAAGTAAGCCACTCCTGTGCAAAGTTAAGGACAAATTAAAATGTTACAAACATAGGTGACAAGCATTGCCATGTCCACATTGTGCATCAAACAAATAGGCCCACAGACACACCCTCTCCTGCTTGGCCACATTTGCCACAGGCACAGGTGAAAAGCAGCCAAACCTATGCCACATCTACACCTGTTACTCAGTGTGACACTCAAACAAGAACCCCCAGTCCCAATCCAAGTCCACTTCAATGTCAGCCAGGGGTCAAGGTAGTAGTTTGCCAGCCCAGAATGTCCCACAATCATGCCTACAAACAGGAGGAGCCAGAACCAATGTCATGCGCTACAAGCATGAAGCGCAACAGCTTGAGTGGCAGGTTCATTGAGGCCTCACCTCCGGCATTGGCTAGGGGGCTACCTCAGCACTCTAATGAGCTATATGGGCGCAAATCCAAAACAAACAAGCAAAGCCATACCAAAAGGGTATATTGGTAGGGCTCACCAGACAGGTCAATACAGTGGGGATGTAGAGCAAAGATGTGGAGCAGATACAGGCCAAATAGGCCTTAATATGGGGAATGCCCATAAAACCCAGGTTGGGGCCCTTGGAGGTGGGCCCTCACCTGGGCCCGTGTGGCATTCAGAATCTGCAACTGTCGAAATTCAGCCATCATGGCACTGAGATTGGCAGTTAAGGTGGCCATGTGGCTGTTGCTATTTCAAACTTCCTCAAGCATGCCACTGTAATAATTGGATAAGGTGGCCATGTGGCTGTTGTTGGACCTAAATTCAGTCAGCATGGAGTTTAATGTGTTGTTTAAGGTTTCTAATTGTCCATGAAGATGACTCCATCATCTGCACGCCCCTCCCCTGGGCAAGTGGGTGACGTAGTCGACTACGCCTCCCAATTCCCTGGGTTTGGGGGCGTGCAGATGATGTGCCTCTTGGTCCACCAACAGCCACAGGTCTGCTTGGCAAATCCTCAGCAGCAGAGCTAACACTGGGGACTGTCGGCTCAGTCTCTGCATGCTGCCTACGGTGGGCTGGCAGCATGCCGCCAGCTTCACTCTGCTGCTGAGCATTTGTTGTAAAAACATGTTGGGACAGTTGCAGATTCTGTCCCAGGGGGAGCTGTTCTGAAGGTTCCATGAAGGCTCCATCTTCCTCCAGCTCCTGGATTTTCTCCTTCAGTGTGTGGGTCTGTTGGGACATGTAAAAAAAAAAGGTTCAGTTTAGGGACTACATATGTAATTACGCAAAAAGAAACATGGCAAGGCACATGCATAAGCAACATCATATAAAGACACTTACCATATATATCGGATCCTGGGTCCGAGGCAGCACGGAAGTAGACGGCATGTTCAAACTGGCAGAGGATTCCCCACTAGCTGAGGGATGATGCTGGGCTGCATTGGGGAAAAGAAGGCATGTTAACACACAACTAGGCATTGCTGATGTGTATTAACACATATGGTTCACTAAAACACGGGCCCATGCATGAATGGCAACTCCCCCAACGGACCAAGTTAAACTTGACTATGAATGTCATTATCTGTTAGATGTATTAGTCAACAAGTACATACACATTGGTCTCCTTAACCAAAATAAACATGCATGTACTGGCTGTTCTGAGGCTTCACACATCACTTAAAGCCCATTATGGGACCACACTCAGCTTGCAAATAGCATTTGCCATTAGATTAGGCTGCTTGACATTCTTTCTAGGTCAAACGTTCAAGCACCCCACATCAAGTCGTTTGGAGAAAAGCACAGCTCCAACCCAAATTGGCTACAGATAAAGATGGAAGTGTTGTATGTAATTTTCTCAAAAAACATAACAGGCAGTCCTTTGCTAATCTCAATAGTGTTCCTCAAGACTCACCCAAATAATCTCAGAGGAAGTAAACCAGAAAATAATGGGTCGCCACACACCCTGTTAAAATTGTAACCTCCACTACAAGGCACACCCTAGGGGCATGTGTTAATATATGGGTTTGTGCCTAATTTTACACGCAGATCACATTTCACATACACAGTAACATTACTAACCGGCAGAAATATGAGGGATGTCCGTGTCCTGTCGGGCCGAGTGTCCCTCTAAGGCCACAGGATGTAGCAGTCCCAGCACCATCTCCTCAGCTCGGGTAAATTGCAGTTTTGTGGGGAATCCGCCGCCAGTTTGTAAGCTGAAAAAGAGAGTTACACACATTTAGATAAATGTTTCCAATACAAAACGAAGCAAAATCCACAAAGTATATATGTACCTGTAATTACGCCGTTTATTTTCTTTCTTTAGGTCCGATATTTTCCTTTGTATCTGCTCCACATCTTTAAGCTCTTCCCCCGCTGCATTGACTTGTCTGGTGAGCTGCTCCAAAATGTCAGCTTTCCGCTGCTTGCTTGTAGCTTTAGATCTGCGCCCATATAGCTCATCATAATACAAGGTGAGGCCACAAGCCAATGCCAGAGTTTGGGCCTCACCAAACCTGCCACTCAAGTGGCCTCGGCGCAATGTTCGCCCTGTTGCTTGACGTTCTTGCTCATCAGTGGTTGGCGGAAAATGGGGGGACATTCTGGGCTGGCTGTGTTGGGGAGAAATGTAGGACAGGGGGCTGGCTTCTGATTGGACTGGACTTGGATATGGACTTGGGGTTCTTGCCTGGGTGGCAACTGAACTAGCAGGCGTAGCTGTGGCATATTCTGCCTGCATTTTCACCTGTGCCGGTGCCAAATGTGGGCTAGGAGGAGAGGGTGTGATGTTGGGCTTCTTGGCCTGTGCCTCTGTGGCCTCTTCACACTTTCATGGCCCTGGGAGGTTGATGCACGTGGCTGGGGTGATGCTGAGCTCTGGCTGCTGGGGCTTCGGCCACGGTGTCTTGGTCTCTTGGCCTGAGAGCTTTTCCCACGTGGCTGGGGTGATGCTGAGCTCTGGCTGCTTGGGCTTCGGGCCGGTGTCTTGGCCTCTTGGCCTGAGAGCTTTTCCCACGTGGCTGGGGTGATGCTGAGCTCTGGCTGCTGGGGCTTCGGGCCCGGTGGCTTGGCCTCTTGGCCTGAGAGCTTTTCCCACGTGGCTGGGGTGATGGTGACCTTTGGGGGCTGGGGCTTCTCACCCTCTTGGTGTGCTTTTTATGGGCCGTACCTGTGTGTTTGCTGGCCTGGCCCTTCTTCTTTTGCACTGGCTCCTTTGTTTTTGGGCTTGTGGGTGCCTTTGTGGTCGCCTTCGCCTGCCCACTGCGGGTTCCCGGCCGCTTAGCCTTAGGCATTTTGGAGCGAGTGGTGGGGCCTGCTGAAGCCTCCGGCTGGCTTCCTTGGCTGCTTTGGCCTTTGCTGCGTTTTTTTGGCTGGCATCATGAAGAGACTCTGAAAGAGAATGAGCTGTAGCTCCAGGCCCCTTTAAATACTAATGCCGGGGTCTGACGTTTACGCGTACGCGTGCCTACGGCCATTCGTCCGGCCGTGCGGAACCCGGAAACCGCAGGGGCATTACTTATCTGCTGCAGACAAGAGGCAAGATGGCGCCCACAATCTTCACCCGCCAACAAGAAGAGATCATCATGCTTGTAAGTGTCTTTTAATGCCTTTGATTTGCCATCAAAATGCATGCCTAGCACTTAAGGAAGTGCATGAAGAAACGGTTGTTTTAAAAAGTGTATCAAACTCCGTGCCAAACCGAAGTGAGGGCCCACACGTGCGAACCAACACTGAGGCCAGCTTCAAGGATTGTATTAGGCTAGAAATGTGTCTGTTAATGTCATTTAGTCAAATGATCGATTGTTGACAGATATTTGTATGCTGTTTTAACTCAAACCTTGCTTTTTTTTGTGTTTGTAGACCATGCTGGAGTACAGGTACGACTACCTGCCCAACTCTTTTGAGAAGCGCACTGTCGCACTGGAGATCATTGGCAAAATCCAACATCAAACGGACACCACCTTCACCCACACGCAGATCATGCAGCATTGGTCGGACCTGAAATGACTGCACATGCCCCGGGTGCGGAGGTTTTTCGGAATCCATTTCCCAAGTAAGTACATAGCGATTGCATGCAAGATGTAACTAAGACAGAAGGTAGGCCTTTAGTTATAATGCCTTTTCTTTGGTAGTTTTTGAAATGGATTACCGCATTCGCCGCACAGGCCGACCAGTGCTGCATGAATCTGCAGCTGGAAGTGAAGGTGGTGGATCTCCAGTGCGACGGTCCTACCCCTCCTCTGTTGGGTCCTCCGACCAGCCCCTGGACCTTTCCACAGAGGAGGGGCGGCACGGCGTGGGCAGGGAGTCGTACCCAGCGACGCATGTGGGAGCCTCTGGTATGTGACTCTTCATGTAACCGCACACACATATACATGCAATTTCCACCCAAGCTGATTCCATTAATCTGTTTTTGGAGATGCTTCTGGAGCGGGTGAAGATGCGCAGGCTGCAGCAGATCTCGGCCAGGAGGCACAGGGAGAAGGTGAGTGATGTGACACACACATTGAAAATGACATTTGATTACTGTTGACTAAGACATTATAACTGACCCTATTTGCCATGTCTCAACAGGCTCTACTTCACAACAGTGGCAGGGCCCAGGATGTAGGGTTGTCCCCAACGAGGCATCCGTCGGCCACCAACCAAGTAAGTTGTAATGTCATTCTTTGCAGTATGTGTTAAGTGACATGATCACCCAGATTCATAAAGCCAGAGTCAATGCCATTAGCTGAATGACCTGTGCCCACTTCCTTAGAGTAATTACTTACCAGAATGAGCTGTGCCCACTTCCTTAGAGTAATTACTTACCAGAATGACCTCTGCCCACTTGCTTAGAGTAATTACTTACCAGAATGACCTCTGGCCACTTCCTTAGAGTAATTACTTACCAGAATGACCTCTGCCCACTTGCTTAGAGTAATTACTTAGCAGACTGACATATGTCATGATTATTTAGGTTGGCAACTAACAAACATTCCATCCACAGGTGAGAAACATGTATTTGTCGCCAAATAATGTTTTGTCTCAATTTTATACAGGGACCACACGCACAAGAGTTGAAGAAATGAATCGAAGGGTCTTTGAGTTGGTGGCCAATATGCAGCAGCTGGTTGACTCATTGGGGACAACAGAAGAAGAATAGTGTTCTGGGTCCTGTCACTGATTTTAGTTTTGTAAATAGTTTTTAAAATTTTAAATTTTTAATATTTTTAATGTTGTTGTTTTTAACCTTGTTTTCCAAATGTTAAAAAAAAAAAAATGGTCCACAAAAATGGCCTTTAAGTAAAAAAAACAAAAACAAAACAAAGTTTCAGGGTCAGTTTTTAACACAAATACATTAACACAAAACGAAGGGTGAAATAAATATTTAGAGATGAAGATTCAGATGAACGTGAAGTGGTTTGGGTAAGTTTTAGGGGCCTAAAGTGGAAGAAGAACCTAACCGCGAAGTGGTTTGGGTAAGTTTTAGGGGAATGAAATGGAAGAAGAACCTAACCGCAAAGTGGTTTGGGTAAGTTTTAGGGCAATAAAATGGAAGAAGAACCTAACCGCGAAGTGGTTTGGGTAAGTTTTAGGGGACTAAAATGGAAGAAGAACCTAACCGCGAAGTGGTTTGGGTAAGTTTTAGGGGACTAAAATGGAAGAAGAACCTAACCGCGAAGTGGTTTGGGTAAGTTTTAGGGGACTAAAATTGAAGAAGAACCTAACCGCGAAGTGGTTTGGGTGAGCTTTAAGAGTCCAAAAGGGAAGATGGAGGATAGTGCTAAGTGGTTTGGGTGAGCTTTAAGGGCCCAAAAGGGAAGATGGAGGATAGTGCTAAGTGGTTGGGGTGAGCTTTAAGGGTCAAAAAGGGAAGATGGAGGATAGCGCTAAGTGGTTGGGGTGAGCTTTAAGGGTCCAAAAGGGAAGATGGAGGATAGTGCTAAGTGGTTGGGGTGAGCGGAAGATGGAGGATAGTGCTAAGGGGTTGGGGTGAGCTTTAAGGGTCCAAAAGGGAAGCTGCAGGATAGCGCTAAGTGGTTTAGCTAAACATTGTAGTAGAAGTGATGGGAGTGAAATATGTAGGCGAGCACTTTAATGAGTTAAGTTTGTAGTGCGCAGGCGCAAGATCGTAAGTATTTCCGTCTGGACGATTATTTTTTGTAAAAGGGAAACAGAATCTATCGGGAAACGTAAAGGATTCGTGAGAGGAAACGATGGGAAAAGGGCAAAAACAAAAGCCTACGTTGTGTTACCTGAGAAAATGTCACGATGGAAAATGACATCCTCGTACTCGTACTCTGGCATACGAATGGACGGAAAGTTTACAGAAGGTTTACAATGCATGCATAGAATCGCTCGCACACTCATACGAGAGCGGGAACATTTGAAAATAATACGACATCGGCACTAAAACGGAAGGCTTTTTTTGTCTCTCTGAATCGAGCCTATATGTGTCCTAGTGTCTTGACCCATGTGTCTTAGGGGGTTATTTAAGAAAGGATAGCGTCAGGTAGCGCCTGGTTAATGAGAGGTAGCGACAGGTAGCGACTGGTGAACGCCGGACATGGCACGCAATTACACATTTATCAAGCAGAATCTGTTTAGCGACTGGGATAGCGCCATGTAGCGTCTGATTCATCATTTTCACAGCCTCAGCGAACAGCGCCGGCGTTCAGCCTTACACAGCGCCAGGTATGACCTCTCGCTACCTGACGCTCTCCCATACATTTCAATGGACGAACCTTTTCTTCACTTTAAACGGGTTTTTTTTTTTTTTTTTTTCCCCAAAAATCACAAATAATTCTGTGACCTCTTCTGGCATTGAAAAGGCTGTTTTTTCCAATTTTTTTAAATTTTTTAAATATTTCTTCCGAAAAGGCATTAAAGTGTTCATGTTACAATGTTGTTACAATGTAATTCCATATGTTTTCGCTTTGTTACTAGTTCATAGATGCTGGAAAACAGACTTTAAACACACCGCCTCCTGCACTCTGGGCTTCAAACAAGTATTTTTCAGCGCCAGAGATTTGTGAGGCTGTTTTTTTGCTGAATATGGTGTGAGTCGGTCGTTATGAGCAGTCACTAACATGCGCTCCCATACAGCACTGTACTGGTCAAATAGTGACTCCTCACAATGTATTCAACATTACTGAACAGCGACTGAGTCGCTATAAAGTAGCGACCCACGACTGAGCAATGCGGCTACTAGCGGGCGCTCTGAAAATGCCTGCTACAGACACTCATCTGTCGCTACCTGCTGCTAATGATGAATCAGCCTGCCCGTATTATGATCCCTACTATGGATTGCAGGAATACTGCATTGATAATCACACCATTCAATTCTGTTGATAACGAAATCAGCACATTTATTACCGCTATCGAAAGTACTTATATTTCACATTAGTAGGAGCCTATCAGGAAATACACCTAATAAAGATAAGAGTCAGATAATAGACCTGGCAAACAATATGTAGTAACAGAAAGTTTCGATTTTTCCATCATCCTCAAACACGGGTCTTAGTTCTGAGACATTTTCTATGATAAGAATAATAGAACTGTGTTATTTCCATATAAATCAGCCTCTATGTAGACTATGAGGCTGATTCATTACTAATGCCAGGTATCGGCAGATGAGCTTCTGTATAGCGGCGGTTAGAGTGACCGCTAGTAGACACTATAAACATGTATAGGGTGCTGTAACAGAGCGCCTCAGTCGCTGTAGTAACCTGGCTCGCATTGATGTGATGTATGCTGGGCGCTCTAACACCAGTACAGCGCTGCAGGGAGCGCCAGCTCAGTGCGACCGACTCTCAGTGCTCCAACCCTTACTTATCAAAAAAGGAGACACACACAGCGTTGGCGTTCTAAATGTGGTCGTTATAGCATAGAGCGCTAGACACTGTGTGAATAAAGTCTGTTTTTGAACACATATCCATCAGTAACAAAGCGAAAACACATGGAATGGCATGGTTTTAACACTGTGACATTAACACTTTAGTGCCAGACCTGTAATGACAATTCTGCATAAAAATATAAAAAGTCCAAAAAGTTTCTAAAAATGTTTGTTTGCAGCCGGGAGAGGTCACACAATGATTTGGGCAAAATATGTTTGTTTAAACACAAGCAAATGAACGGCCATTGAAATGTATGGGAGAGCGACAGAGAGAGTAAGATAATACCTGGCGCTCCGGAAGCTAGAGCACCAGCACTATAAGCTGAGCCGCCTGTAATAATACATCAGACGCTACAGGGCGCTGTTAGAGGCGCTCACCAGAATCGCTTTCATTAATGTGGTTTTTCCTACAGCGCCCGGCGTTCACTAGACGCTGCCTGCCGCTACAAGGCACTATCTGGCGCTATCCTTTCATGAATAACCCCCTATGGGAGTCCTGCTAGAAGCCCCCCAAGTTATTTGCTGGAGTTAAATTGAGCTTCATTGACTTCCATTGTTTACCGGGGGTCGATACAGTTCCAGATTGTCTTCACCTTCAGTGAACTTTTTACATATGGTACGCTTTATAAATAAACAATAATAGAAAAATTTTTTAAAAGTATTAATCTCCTGACACTACACCATAGGTTTTCAATACCTACTATACTTGCCTATGTAAGCAGACTCAGACCCACTGGTGGATACATGGAATAATCCATTAACTGCCAGCCCACGTAGAGATTTTGTCACTCTCTGTTGCCAGATAATTTTTAAGCATTTTGCTCCATATATGTTTCACTGTGATTTTTGCATGGATTTCCAGGAAAATTATATATTGGTTTTCAGCAGATTTTGGCCTTTAACATGAAAGGTTTGCATTTATTTCAGTGTTTTTCAATATATTTGGGTGAAATATATGGGAAAGCATTTTTAAAAATGTTGTAGCATTTTTCAATAAAAAAACATATTTCGTGTAAAAACCCATTCCTCCCAATTACAACATTACCATATATGTATCAGTAGACATCCGTTCTGTCCAGGAGACAACCCAAACTGATAAGAGCGTTATATGAGATTTTAAAATAAAATACAACCAACTGTACCTTGCAAAAAAAATAATAATTTGTACATGACCATGGTGAATTTTTGAAATACTGTATTTTGTGTATTATCTCATGTCTGCCGGTCATGTGAGCTTTCTAAGAACACCTGTATGTCCAAACACATCCGAATTAAGACAATATCAATGGATAATTCAGAAAGATGGATCTGATGCACATTCTGTCCATAATATCGGTATTATGTCAATTTTCTGATAGGCTTATGCTAATATGCGTTTCAAAATGTGTATGGGCTCCCAATTTAGGAGACATGGAGTATAATATGAAAAGAAAAAACACGTGTAGGTGATTGTTTGCTTTGTATCCTTTTTAGTTTATGATGTCCTTGCCAAATATAATGTCTATTGCCTTTTATGCCTTGTTTAGCATTTTCTTGCCTGCCATTGCTTGAACCATGCACCACCACAATCAGGGAGGAGGCTCTTAACTTGGTTTACAGTTACGTCCAGGGAAAGTGGTGCATTTGGTCCCATGTTAGCTCTTTCTTGGCTTTGATCATGGGATCTGTGGGGACCTGTTGTAACTCACTGTCCCCTGGTTATGACTTTGTTCAAGTATCAGCTCACATACCACACTGTGCACATGGAAAGTGAGTTTGGGTACAGTCTTACATAAACACAACAAGCTTTTGTATGTATGTATATACACAACAGTATTAAGCTGATCAAAACTGTTGTCAAATTTGAAGCTCAGGTTAGGCCGATTAGTAGGCTCAACAGCTTATGGGTGGATGATACCACACCTGATTTTAGAAGAATTCAAGAAATAGGTTATACATTCCCCTCGATTCAAAGAGCAAAAGTTAATTGATTTCGGATCGAGAATCGTAAGTTTGGGTGGGTGTTAGTCATTTTTTCCTGTTTTTTTGGCCATTTCCGACTCGCACGAGCCTACGTACGAATGCGTATACGCTCTTACGATCATCGCAAGTTCGTTCCTAAATTTTAGGATCAAAACGTAAAACTTAGAATCAAATCCTAAAACTTAGGATCAAAACGTAAAACTTAGGATAATCGAATGTGTTTAGGTGTGATTCAGAGAACAGTTTTCAAACCTCTAAATCCGTTTTAAAAGAAAGCCACTGCCGACACCTTTTAGCAGTCGGATTGCTGTTCTTGAACAGGTTTTTTGGCTATGTGGAGGAGTCTGCGCGTCTTGAGCTCCAATGAACTGCATGTATCAGCATGGCCGAGGCCATAAATTGTATGGCAATGCATACCTGATTCATGTATGCCTTATAAAAGCATTTTAATGTGGACCTTAATTAGTCCTTTGCATGTAAACCTTTATTTTGCAATATATTTGCGTTAATTAAAGAAACTTATGTCCTTTGTTATTTATTTTTAAATTGATGTACTAGAATAATATTTTTAGATTGCATTTATTGGTGTAGTTGTTTACCTTTGCTTTAATTATTTAAGCACATCTTTGGTCAGATGCATCACACTTACTGAGGAGAGGAGAGCGGGATAAAGTGCAGGATGTGGGTTACTGCTGTATTTTGCACAGACACAGCAGAGCTGGGGGCACGGAAAGGTCAGAAATCAAAGAATGCAGAGCAACACAGTCACAAGGCCCTTTCTGTTTGCAGGCTGCCCGAGAATACCTGAGCCGCCATCTTGGCTGTTTCTAGGCTCATAACATGCAGAAGTTGCTGGGTGTTTTTTTATATTTGAGAGCAATCTGTATGTAGAGGGTGTGGGTAACCACACACAAAATTTTAAGTTGTACCGTTTGAAGCCAAAATATTAAAATTAAATCCACAAGTAAAAAATGCAAGTTAACTAAAAATTAAACAAAGTAAGATTTACTTATGCAAATGCATTCATTAATGGTTGGTTACTACAAAATGAATGAAATAAAGAAAAATAAGACCAAATATTTAGAATGCACTTTAATGAGGTAAGTTTGTAGTGCGCAGCCGCAAGATCAGAAGGATTTACGTCCAGACAAAAAAGGAAAAAGGGCAAAACCAATGTTGCAACCTGAGAAATGAAACGGAAAATTCAGGATGGAAACTGACATAGGTCTGATTCCCGAACTGCCATACGAACGGACGGACATTTTAGGATAGAAACGTATTTGCTTATAGAATCACTCGCAAGTTCATACGAACGCACGAGCGGACGGGAAAAATAGGATGATCGGCACCAAAATCAAAGCTGTTACATGATTCTTTGAATCGACCCCATTGTTTTGATATACGGTACATCCCAAATTTGGAATATAGTTATAATACACTTAAATGGTTAATAAATATATATATTATTTGTCTATAATTAGTCTATAATTAGTAGATATTTTAGTAGCTTTTAGAGAGCTATTTTTAAGAATAAGTTCAAGACAAATTGAATGTAAGAGCCCAATGAATTGGATTGAAGACACATTTAAGGTAAGAGCCCAATGATTTGGATTAAAGACAAGTTGAAGGTAAGAGCCCAATAATTTGGACTGAAGACAAATTGAAGATAAGATCCCAATGATTTGGATTGAAGACAAACTGAAGGTAAGAGCCCAATGATTTGCAATTATGACAAATTGAAGGTAAGAGCCCAATGATTTGGATTGAAGACAAATTGAAGATAAGATCCCAATGATCTGGATTGAAGACAAATTGAAGATAACAACCAAATGATTTGCATTGAAGACAAATTGAAGGTAAGAGCCCAATAATTTGGACTGAAGACAAATTGAAGATAATAGCCCAATGTTTTACAATGAAGACACATTTAAGGTAAGAGTCCAATGATTTGGATTGAAGACAATTTGAAGGTAAGAGCCCAATGATTTGGATGAAAGACAAATTGAAGATAACAGCCAAATGATTTGCATTGAAGACAAATTGAAGGTAAGAGCCCAATAATTTGGACTGAAGACAAATTGAAGGTAAGAGCCCAATAATTTGGACTGAAGACAAATTGAAGATAAGATCCCAATGATTTGGATTGAAGACAAACTGAAGGTAAGAGCCCAATGATTTGGATTGAAGGCAAATTGAAAGTAAGAGTCCAATGATTTGGAATAAAGACAAATTGAAAGTAAGAGCCCAATGATTTGCATTGAAGACAAATTGAAGGTAAGAGCCCAATGATTTGGATTAAAGACAAATTGAATGTAAGATCCCAATAATTTGGACTGAAGACAAATTGAAGGTAAGAGCCCAATGATTTGGATTGAAGACAAATTAATGGTTAGAGCCCAATGATTTGCATTGAAGACAAATTAAAGGTAAGAGCCCAATGTTCTGGATTGAAGACAAATTGATGGTTAGAGCCCAATGATTTGCATTGAAGACAAATTGAAGGTAAGAACCCAATGATTTGAAACATGGGAAAGAGGGTGACTTCAACAATATACTCCACACCTTCCGTGTGCCTCTTTTTTCTTTGACATCGGTGAATAATGTTTTTCTAGTTCCAAGTCACTGTTACTCAGCTGTGTAAAACTTTGTAGTTTGTTTTATATAAGGTGTGAAAGCTTTTCTTGTAAAAACAATTTTAAAAGGTGTCTTACCAAGCCAAGGCCATGCATGCTAGTGAAAAGGTTCAATAAAGAAAGTGTCATAGTTACTTTTTCTCAGATATCTGCTTATAACAGAAGACACCTTAGTTTATCTAAGATACTTTAATGACATATTTGATAAATGGGTAGACCGGCCAATGAAGGGGTCAGTTTATATGCAAACTACCTGTCTTTATGCTTTGCCATTCATAATTAATAGGTGGCTCATTTTATAAATAGTTTCTTTCCGGTTCTCTCTTTTTGCCTGGAGTGGGGGAGAGGGAGCCCACATCCAAACTAGGTGGTGCCTCAGCCTATTTAAAGGGTAATTCCACTTTCTATAGCATTTTTTTCAGTTATCGTGTGCCAAAATGATAACCTCAGGGTCTTGAGCTTATTGTCTTTTTAATTTTTTATTTGTTTGCAACTCTAGAAACAAAGTGTTTATGCTACCAACGTACACCAAATAGGTGTGTCTAGTGTACAGAACAGAGCTATTACCCTATTACCATATCCTATCATAATTGCCCATTAAAGAAATACAATAATAATCGGGTTCTGAGTGAGGTTCTCCAAAACCGTATCTGGATGTTGCCTGGCTCATTCCCTGCTTGTCTTTGACCCCTTCCCAATCTGATCTATTTGGATATTAGACCCTTGACCTTCGGTTATGTCTCCTGACCACCACCCTCTTGGATTATATTTAGTTTATTCCACAGACAGAAAGAGCCTTCGCTACTTATGCACACCTAAAGTGGCACTTGACTTGGTTCTTCCAGGGGTGGTATCTCCAGTTGACCACTTGGAATCATATTAGCCCTTTCTTAGTTTTATTCTTTGGGGACCTGTTCTAGCTCACTTGCCACAAAACACCCTTCGCCTATTCTATACCTCAACAACTGAATCTATTTTTTGCTTCCCCGTTATATTTTGGTATTGGGGCAGCTCCAAGAGGGACAAAAAAAGACTTTAGCGAACCATCAAATATGCTGAAAGAGTAATTGGAGAGCCTCTACCCCTCAATTCAGTCCCTTTATGTAGAGCAAAGAAAAGTGCAATAAACATACTCAATGATCGATTTATTCACTTGACAATCACCAAATGAGATTGATTTGTTTGGAAACTAGGCTTTGATCTTTAGCCACTGTAGCTGCTTTGATGTCTTTTAGCTACTTTTAATGTCTCAGCTACTGTATGTAAGCCCTGTCTTAATTTTGATCCTGGGATCTTTTGGGACCTGTTCTACCTCTCTGACACTTGTTGATGGCTTCTTACCTCTCACAAATTTACACATCGGCTTTGATACTGTGCCCTTGACAAACACCAAGTGAGTTTGGGTTCTAAAAAAAATGTCTACTCTGTTCACAACGTTTGGCAGTATGACAAAAGAAAAATCATGTTAAAGATGTGCTGTCACTGTCTTAACAACAGTATTACACTGATCAAAGCTTTTATTAAGCACTGGTTAGGTTGATACAGTAATTATTCTCAGCAGCTTGTGGATGGATGACACCACACCTTTCAGTGATCTTAAAATAATGTTATCCTGTGACTGACGTTAACATGTTCTAATACACATCCAAAACTTCGACTTTAGACCTGTTTAATGAATTCATCTTATATTATCCATACTGCTAAATGTTTAATAACTGGCTATTATGTCAACTGATTAATATGGTGCCTGATTTTTTAGAGTTTTAGCTATAATTCTTAAAAACATTTACTTTTAAGGTAAATATGATCTTTAGGTATATCTTGGAAAACTTCAACAGTATTTCCCTTTAGAGGCTTAAGGCTTAGCGCCATGTATTGCTATTTATGTCTGTGTAGCACCGCTCAGAGCCTCTGGAAGTGGACGCTGCAATCTGGGCACTGGCGCTGTGACTGAGCTTCGCCACTGGACAAGAGACAATGTAGTATCCTGTCCAGCATTGATAAATGTGACTGAGTGTACCAATGCTGCTATTGTTTCATGTACTGCCCCAAGGGAAAGCCGCTTAAGGCGACGCTACAGCAGGACAACGCTGCAGCAAAGGATAGGTATCGCCCGTTAAGTGCACCTGACTGTTAGGGCGAGCGCCGCACGCCCATCTCGCAGCACTCCCTTCACCTCCGTTGCTGCTCCCGCTGCCCTGGCGGGCGCTGCGTGTCCATCTCACAGCGCTTCCCATTCTCCCTCCTTACCCGCTCCTGCCACGTCTCCCTGCTGCTCTCCGAGCTGCTCCCGGTCGTCTCCCTTCTCCTTGCTCAGCCTCCTCGCATGGTCCGGTGCGCGCACGTCTTCTAGGGGGCACGCGCGCCGGCTTCCAGAAGTTTAAAGGGCCGGTACACCACTGATTGGTGCCCAGTCATCCAATCCGGCATCCACTTCCCCTATTTAAGGGGCACTTCCTTTCCATCAGTGCCAGATCTTGGTCTTCCTATGTATGCAGAAAGTCAGTTGTTTACAGGATTGCTCACCCGCGTACCGAACTTCGCCTGTCCCCGACTCTGAACCTTCGCTGCCCGTCCCGATCTTGGCTACTTATCTTCGATCTCGAGGTTATGCTGCCAGTCCTGACCTCTGCTTGAACTTTTACATCGCCTTTTGCCTGCCTCCTTTGCACCACGCAGTACCTCGGCTGACTGTGTGGCTGAGCCGCTGTTGGGAGGTATTGACCTGGGGGTCACTCGCCGCTACAAGACCAACCTGCCTTGCGGCCGGCTCTGGTGAATACCGGTGGCCTCTTAGACTCCGCTCCCCTGACATGGCACTCGCTATCAGTATCACAGTCACAGCGGATCCACACCTGTGCCGCCACACCCGGCCCGTGACACTGGCGTATTTAAGAAAAAAGCCAGCGTTGGCGCTATGAAACAGGGTGCTCTAGCGACAAACGCCATATAAAAATGTCTGTTTCTGAACACATATACACCAGCACCTAATCAAAACCACATGGAATGACAAAAATTCAAAAATAAAAAAAATGACAATATAAGTCTAGGTTGGTGGCCAGGAGAGCCAAAACAATCATCATATGATAAAATAGTGGGAACAAGTGGATCCAAATTCTATTTCTACACAAACAAATTAAAGACCATTAAATTGTATTGGGGAATGCTACTGAGCGACAGGTGCTACATGGCGCTGCAGAACATACTGCGCCGGCGCTTTACACTGAGCCACCGCTAGTGATACATGTGATGCTATATGATGTTATTAGAGGCGCTCACCAGTTTGACTTTTATATATATAGTTTTCACATACTATGCCCGGGGTTCCACTGACGCTATGGGGCTTATTCAAGAAGGGATAGCGCCAGGTAGTGCCTCGTAGCAGCAGGCAGCGCCTGGTGAACGCTGGGCGCTGTAGGCAAAACCACATTTATGAAAGCGAATCTGGTGAGCGACTCTAACAGCGCCATGCAGCATCCAATGTTTTATTACAGGAGGCTCAGCGTATAGCGCTGGTGCTCTAGCATACAGAGCGCCAGGTATTACCTTTTGCTCACTGTTGCTCTCCCATACATATCGATGGATGTTCATTTGCTTATGTTTAAATAGCTTGTTTGAAATTTTTTTTTTTTTTTTTAGCTCAAATCATTGTGTGATCTCTCTTGGCTGCAAACAAACATTTTTAGAAACTTTTTTGACTTTTATATATTTATGCAGAATTGTCATTACAGGTCTGACACTAAACTGTTATTGTCACAGTGTTAAAACAATGTTATTCCATGTGTTTTCGCTGTTACTGGTGGATACGTGTTCAAAAACAGCCTTTAATCACACAGCGTCTGGCGCTCTATGCTATAGCGACCAGATCCAGAGTGCCAACGCTGTGTGTGTGTCCTTTTTTGATAAGTGTGGAGCGTTGAGAGTCAGTCGCACTGAGCTGACGCTACCTCTCACTCGCAGCGCTGTACTGGTGTTAGAGCACCCAACATACATCACATTCATCAATGTAGGCCAGGTTTCTACAGCGACTGAGGCGCTATGTTACAGTGCCCGATACATGTTTACAGCGTCTACTAGCGGTCGCTCTAAGCGCCGCTATACAGGCGCTCATCTGCTGATACCTGGCGTAGTAGTGAATCAGCCTCCACGTGGTACTCAATGGCGTTACCGCTTCTTAAATAAGGCCCTTAATTTACTTTTTTTCTCTAAATTGTTTCTTTGACCTCCTTTTCTCATACGGTTGATGGTTCCGTTGACAGAAGGCTCAATAAAAATGAATCAGTTTTGCACAGTCACTGGGCAAACAGAAGTTCCTTTGTACACAAACCTTTCCTCAGAACTCTGTTTGAAATGATTGAACAATGACACTATCAGTCAGTAATTTGCAGTTTGGTTTATATAAGGCGTGAAAGCTTCTCGTGTTGTAAAAACAATATTAAAGTCTTACTAAGAGAAGACCAGAGTCTACCAAAGAGAGCGTATGTACATGTCACATAATGCCACATTACTTGGATTGATAGATTGACCAATTAAAGTGTTGATCTATATGGAAACAATTTGTCAACATTCTTTGCCATTTTTAAATAATGGGTGGCTAGTTTGCCATCTTGTCTTCCTCCCCCTTTGTGGCCACTGAGGGTACCCTATGAGACGTGATGGTACCCTGGCCTCAATGCATTCGCCTGGATCTACTACAGGATGAAGCCCATCAACAATTTATCACCATATAGATTGTCTGTTTTACTTCCCAGTCTATTTGGCATTAACATTGAAGGGGAACATAAGCAGCATCAAAGGATAATATATGAAAAACTGAGCCCTAAAATGTTATCAAACTGAAAGTATATTTCTCAGAGGAAGCAAAAGCAAAATGCTTCTGGACTTTACAAGCACTTTACAAGCATTACATTTTCTTTGGAGAGACCAATTTTAAAAATCATGCGTATGTTATTGACATAACTTGTAGGTGTGTCAATGTTTCAACCTGCACTTTTTAATTGATAGGTTACACTTATGTGCTTATATAGCAAAATACAGTGATAAAAAACATTTTAAAAGTATGGTAATGTCTCATGTATGTAACAGTGAATAGTAGCTTATTAAGGGGATTTTAGTTCTGCTAAACAAGAAGAGTATTCTCAATGTATCACCATGGGGTTCCTTAGAGAATGGTGGCCTAGACTGGTTTAGGGGTTTCTTTACTTGTGTGTTGACTCTCTGTTAGCCCTTGTGGTTTTGTTATTCTAGAAGGTCCATTGTACTCCAGAGACACTTTAGAGCAGTGTTCCCCAACCCACTCCTCAAGGGCCATCAACAGGTCATGTTTTGTGGATCTCCACAGCTCTGGCTCTACAGCTCTGCTGCTTAACTAATTTCTGCAAAATATGGTCTGTTGGTGGTTCTCGAGGAGAGGGTTGGAGAACACTGCTTTAAAACCTTGTGTATGGCCACGATGACCGAACAATGTTGGCTTTGGCTTCTGCAAACTAAAACTATCCATCTCTTGAATGCAGTGTTCCCCCATCCTTTCCTAGTGAGTCCCTAATGGGTCATGTTTTGTGGATCTCCACATAGCCAGCTCTGCTGGTACACTAATCACTTCAAACGTGCATCTGTGTGGACATCTGCAAAACATAATCTGCTGGTGGCTCTTGGAGAAAGGGAAATACTGCATTAATGCAAAATTGGGAATAGATGGGGACAGGCTGTTGGTGCAAGCTGGGTGTTGGCATACCTAAACACTAAACCAATTTTAGGGGGGCACCCACACATATATTTCACTAGAACGTTATGCAGCAAAAGGGGTAACACTTATTATTTGGTGAAGCAAGGTTGCTTTTGTGTGTACTTTTGGCTGTGAAATGCAACCTGAAATCAGGAACTTTTTAATATTTAAAAACACCAACAAGTGAAAACATGTTCTAATTTTTCCCATAAAACAACTGCACCTATGATGGGCATTTTTACAGGTAAGGAACATTTTCCAATGAAGTAAAGTTTTTTAGAAAACAACATCACCCTATGGACAATGCAGCAACATTAGTTTCTACATAGGCCATGGGCTTACATCATTGGAAAAATATTGTACCTCACCTGTAAAAATTCCCAATTACAGGTACATATGTTTTTTAAATAAAGAATTACCTCCAAACTATTTATTCCAAGTATGTCTCACACCTTGCTTCGGAATGATTAATAACATGTGGGTTATAGCAAGTATAGGGCGAACTGCCTGGCCAATTAGCTGTCAGTGTGGTATGTGTGTGTGTGTGGTGTGTGTGGCTGTTTGCTTCACTTGTTGCTGGGCCGCATCCTTGTGGGAGCGTGGCCATGTTTTTTACTCTCTGTTAGTCAGGAGAGGGGTTGGGGCCGGGGGCTCGGCGCTCTGATGCGGCCCGCCCCCTCTCTTTTGGCGTCCATGGAGGTTCCCAGCAATGGCTGGGAACCGCGGTTACTCTTCCCAGCAGGAGGGGGTGGGGCCACGCGCGGCGCGCGATCCGTGCTGGCCCGCCCTCCTTCTCTTCCCCTGGCCTGGCTGCTGCTGCTGAGTGTCTGGTCGCCATCTTGCATCCTAACTGTTAGGGCGAGCGCTGCGTTTTCCCCGCGCAGCGCTCCCCGCCGTGCTTCCCCTCGGGCGAGTGCTGCGTCCCCTTCCTGCAGCGCTCCCCGCTGTACCACCATCAGGGCGAGCGCTGCTGGCCCCCCAGGCTGCGCTTCCCTCTTACCTGGTCCCCGCGCTTCCTCCTCTGGCCGGCATGGCCGCCGGCTTCCTCATGCAGCTGCATTTCCGTCCTCCCTGCGCGCACGTCCCCGGCCACTAGGGGGCGCGCGCGCCAACATTCACAAATTTAAAGGGCCAAGGCACTGATAATTGGTGTCTGGCCATCCAATCTCCTTTCGGCTCTTCCCATAAATTGGACCCTGCCTTACTTCCTGTACCGGATCTTCGGTGTTCTTCCGTGAATGACAGTCGCTGTATTGCTTGTTTCCACGTGTATGACCTCGGCTCTCCCCTTGACCTTCGAACCTGTGCTGCCCGTCCCGACCTCGGCTTGTTTCTCCGCTACTGAACCTGCGCTGCCAGCCCTGATCCCGGCCTTCTTCTTCGACCACTGTTTGTCTCTGCTGCACGTCACCTCAGCAGTTTGTGGAACTGTGCCGCTGTTGGGGGGTAGCGACCTGGGAGTCACCTGCCGCACAAGACCATCCCGCCTTGCGGTGGGCTCTGGTGAAAACCAGTGGCTCCTTAGACCCCGCTCCCCTGACGCGGTATCTGCCAAACAGTTCTGCAGATCCAGCGGGTCCACTTCTTCGCACGTTCAACCCGGTGCGTAACAGTAAGATCCGGTCATGGATCCCGCTGAGGTGCCCTTGCCAGAAACTTCCGAACTCCCAGCACTTGTGGCCTTGCAGTCCCGGCAGATTACTCAGCTTACCGCTATGATGCAGCAACTCTTGACCCAGCAGCAGTCGCTTTCTCCACCGCCACCGGTGCCGCCACCGCAACCTCCAGCGGCTTCCTCATCCAGAATCCGCCTCTCCTTGCCAGCAAAATATGAGGGGGACGCGAAGTTGTGCAGAGGGTTTCTAGCCCAGTGCTCTATGCACCTGGAATTATTGTTCGATCAATTCCCCACCGAACGCTCTAAAGTGGCCTTCATCATTAGTCTTCTCTCCGGAAAAGCCTTGGCTTGGGCCACTCCCTTGTGGGACCGTAATGACCCTCTCACTTTCACCGTCCAGGCTTTTGTTACTGAATTCCGTCAGGTTTTTGAAGAACCCGCTCGAGCCTCATCTGCCGAGTCCGCTCTATTGAATTTAACACAAGGCGATCTTTCTGTTGGTGAATATGCCATTCGATTCCGTACTTTGGCCTCCGAGTTAGCATGGAATAATGAGGCTCTCTGCGCTTGTTTTAAGAAAGGTCTCTCTAGCAAGATCAAAGATGTTCTAGCGGCCCGAGAGATTCCTGACTCCCTTTCTGAACTCATACATCTCGTCACTCGCATTGACATACGCTTTGCTGAGAGGCGCGAAGAACTTCGCCTGGAGAGAGATTCCCAACGCGACAGGAGGATGTTTCGTTTGGCTCCTACCTTTCAGAGACCCTTGTCAGTACCCTCATCTCCAGAGGTGGAAGACATGCAGGTCGGCCGCTCTCGCTTAACCCCCGTGGAGAGGTCTCGCAGGAGGAATGAAAATCTCTGTCTGTATTGCGCCAGTCCTGATCATTTTCTAAGAGATTGCCCCATTCGTCCACCTCGACTGGGAAACGGGCGCACCTAGACTCGTTGGGAGAGGCGTCTCTGGGTGTGTGTGCTTCCTCTCCAAGATTTACCGTACCTGCACAGCTTTGTCTCTCATCTACCTCTGTGCTTAATTTGCCGGTCTTCCTGGACTCTGGTTCGGCGGGCAATTTCATAGAAGCCTCCCTGATCAAGAAACACGACATAGCAGTAAACCGCTTAGCCAAACCGTTATTCATCGCCTCAGTTAATGGAGATAGACTGAACTGTATGGTGCAGTATCGTACCAAGCCTTTGCTCCTTAAGATCGGTCTCTTTCACCAGGAATACCTGGAACTCTTTGTGTTACCCCATTGTACTTCCCCAATCCTATTGGGTCTTCCTTGGCTTCAACTCCATAATCCTACCCTTGATTGGGTCACAGGGGACATCAAGGCGTGGGGTACAACCTGCCTAAAGAATTGCTTGAAAGCCTTACCAGTTCGAGCCGATCATCCTACCACATCTCTACCGGGCCTACCCGAAGTTTACCGGGCCTACGCTGACGTCTTCTGCAAGAAGCAAGCTGAGATCCTTCCGCCACATCGTCCTTATGATTGCCCGATTGACCTCCTGCCTGGTACCACTCCTCCTCGTGGCCGTACCTACCCACTATCCGTCCCCGAAACTCAAGCAATGTCTAATTACATACAAGAAAATTTGCAGAGGGGCTTCATCCGGAAGTCCTCTTCTCCCGCTGGGGCAGGCTTTTTTTTTGTACAGAAGAAAGACGGTTCTCTCCGACCCTGTATTGACTATCGGGGTCTTAACAAGATCACGGTAAAGAACCGATACCCCTTACCTTTAATTCCAGAACTCTTCGACCGTCTTCGCGGCTCCAGGATCTTTTCCAAACTAGATCTCAGAGGAGCCTACAATCTGATCCGCATCCGCAAGGGAGACGAATGGAAGACTGCCTTTAATACCCGTGACGGTCATTTCGAGTATTTAGTAATGCCTTTCGGGCTTTGTAATGCTCCTGCCGTGTTCCAAGAATTCGTCAATGACATCTTCCGGGACTTGTTGTATTCCTGTGTCGTGGTCTATTTAGATGATATCCTCATCTTCTCTTCTTCCCTCGAAGAGCATCACCGGCACGTTCGTCTGGTATTATCCCGCCTTCGGCAACATCATCTTTATGCCAAATTAGAAAAGTGTCTCTTTCACCAGACCGCTCTGCCTTTTTTGGGTTATACTGTTTCAGCCCAAGGACTACAAATGGACCCTAGCAAATTGAAAGCGGTATTAGACTGGCCCCGGCCTGTTGGTCTGCGTTCCATTCAACGATTTCTGGGCTTCGCCAACTATTACCGTCAATTCATACCCCATTTTTCCACTATCGTGGCCCCCATGGTGGCTCTCACCAAAAAGGGAGCCAACCCCAAGTCGTGGCCTCCACAGGCGGAGGCAGCCTTTTTAACATTGAAAAAGACATTTTCCATGGCTCCGGTGCTCTCCAGACCTGACCCTTCTCGTCCCTTTTCTCTGGAGGTTGATGCTTCTTCCATTGGAGCAGGAGCCATACTCACACAGAGGTCCCCATCGGGAAAAAATCGTACTTGTGGGTTCTTTTCTAGGACTTTTTCTTCCGCGGAGCGAAATTATTCTATTGGGGATCGTGAACTTCTTGCCATCAAATTAGCTCTTGAAGAGTGGAGACATCTACTAGAAGGGTTGCTTCACCCCATATCTATTTTTACCGACCATAAGAACCTTTTGTATCTACAAACTGCTCAGCGCTTGAATCCTCGCCAAGCTCGTTGGTCACTATTCTTCGCGCGGTTTAATTTCCGCATTCTCTTTCGGCCTGCCTCTAAGAACATCAGGGCAGATGCTCTGTCTCGCTCCTCGGACATCACTGACGTGGATACTGCTCCTCAGTTCATTATATCCCCTGATCATTTGATTCATTCTGCTCCTGCCTCCCTAGTGCAAGCTCCGCCTGGGAAGACCTTTGTCCCGGTTCGCCGACGCCTCCAAATATTAAAATGGGGTCATGCTTCCCGTATTGCCGGGCATGCTGGTATCAAAAAGTCTAACGCAATTATTGCCAGATATTATTGGTGGCCCTCCATTGAAGAGGATGTGGCAGAATTCGTGCAAGCTTGTACTACCTGTGCACGTAACAAAACCCCTCGCCCAAAGACCGGCGGGCCTTCTCCATCCTCTTCCTATTCCTGAAATCCCTTGGTCACACATCGCTATGGACTTCATCACGGATCTTCCTCCATCTCAAGGCAATACGGTAATCTGGGTTGTTGTGGATCGTTTTTCAAAGATGGCGCACTTCGTTCCGCTACCAGGACTCCCATCCGCTCCTCAGTTGGCTAAAAATTTTTTTAAGCATATTTTTCGGCTCCATGGACTTCCTTCCCACATTGTCTCCGACAGGGGAGTTCAGTTTGTTTCAAAATTCTGGAGGGCTCTCTGTACTCAGTTAAAAGTTAAATTAGATTTTTCCTCGGCTTACCACCCCCAGTCCAACGGCCAAGTGGAGAGGGTCAATCAGGTTCTAGGACAATATCTACGTCACTTCATTTCGGCCCGACAGGACGACTGGGTCGATCTCTTGCCATGGGCGGAGTTCTCTTATAATTTCAAAGATTCTGAAGCCACAAAGAAATCTCCATTTTTCATTGTTTATGGCCGCCAACCTTTGCCTCCTCTACCCTTACCTACACAGTCGGGAGTACCCGCCGTGGATGACTTAACACAGTTTTTTTCCTCTATCTGGCGTGAAACACGACATTCTCTTGTTCTAGCCTCTACCCGCATGAAGAACAGCGCTAATAAAAGAAGGAGAATCGCTCCTGTTTTCCTTCCTGGAGATAAAGTTTGGCTTTCAGCCAAGTACATTCGTTTCAAGATACCCAGTTATAAATTGGGTCCTCGCTATTTAGGGCCGTACAGGATCAAGCAACAAATTAATCCGGTCTGTTATAAACTCCATCTGCCAGCCTCCTTACGTATTCCCAACTCTTTTCATGTTTCTTTATTAAAACCTCTGACGACTAATCGATTCTCTTCTAAAACGTTGGAGCCACTTCCGGTCGCGGGTACCGAAGATGCCTTCTCGGTGAGAGAGATTCTGGCTTCCAAAACATCCAGAGGGAGACGATACTTTCTAGTGGATTGGGAGAATTGCGGTCCAGAAGAGAGGTCCTGGGAGCCTGAGGAGAATATCCTCGATCGGAGCCTCATTTCAAACTTCCTCGGTCCCAAAAAGAGGGGGAGACCAAAGGGGGGGGGTACTGTTAGGGCGAGCGCTGCGTTTTCCCCGCGCAGCGCTCCCCGCCGTGCTTCCCCTCGGGCGAGTGCTGCGTCCCCTTCCTGCAGCGCTCCCCGCTGTACCACCATCAGGGCGAGCGCTGCTGGCCCCCCAGGCTGCGCTTCCCTCTTACCTGGTCCCCGCGCTTCCTCCTCTGGCCGGCATGGCCGCCGGCTTCCTCATGCAGCTGCATTTCCGTCCTCCCTGCGCGCACGTCCCCGGCCACTAGGGGGCGCGCGCGCCAACATTCACAAATTTAAAGGGCCAAGGCACTGATAATTGGTGTCTGGCCATCCAATCTCCTTTCGGCTCTTCCCATAAATTGGACCCTGCCTTACTTCCTGTACCGGATCTTCGGTGTTCTTCCGTGAATGACAGTCGCTGTATTGCTTGTTTCGACGTGTATGACCTCGGCTCTCCCCTTGACCTTCGAACCTGTGCTGCCCGTCCCGACCTCGGCTTGTTTCTCCGCTACTGAACCTGCGCTGCCAGCCCTGATCCCGGCCTTCTTCTTCGACCACTGTTTGTCTCTGCTGCACGTCACCTCAGCAGTTTGTGGAACTGTGCCGCTGTTGGGGGGTAGCGACCTGGGAGTCACCTGCCGCACAAGACCATCCCGCCTTGCGGTGGGCTCTGGTGAAAACCAGTGGCTCCTTAGACCCCGCTCCCCTGACGCGGTATCTGCCAAACAGTTCTGCAGATCCAGCGGGTCCACTTCTTCGCACGTTCAACCCGGTGCGTAACACTAACTGTGAGTGCCCTGCGGGGCTCGTTCTATTATCTGCCTTTTTTGTTATGCATATTCGTATTTCTATTGGGGTGCCCTGCATGCTGCGTTATATTTGACATATACTTTAAGGTTATACAGATATATTGTATGGCTGTGATTATATCTGGATGTATGATTGCTGTAATGACTTCATGCTTATGGTACCCTTTTTTATTATGTCTTCCAGGGGATTACCTTCCTTGATAGTTAAAAGGGGGTTCTCCCGGTCCTTAGGTCCCTCACTCAAATAGGGGCTTTACAAATCCTCCCACTAACGGACGTTAAGGGGCATCCCGGGTAGCTTACTAGCCAATTCCCATTGGCCATTGCGACTACCATAAAAAATCACCATATGGAGGCTTCCCAGGATACCGGGCTCGGGCTCCCTTCGGGACAACCCCGGCAGTGTGTGGTTTGTGGGGCATCCCTTGCGGGGGATAATGTGCTTATTTGCATTCCATGTGCACAGCAGGCCATTACGCGGCAGTCAGAGTCCCAGGCGTCTGGGTCAGCGCCGCCGGCCTCATCACCTACGCGCCCACGCCTGATTCTGACCCCAAGTGATTGGGGAGCGCAATCTGATGTCTGTGCTAGATTGGCCAACATTGGGAAATTGATTGCTAGCTCTGCGGCCGGAAAGGCCCCAGCTAAGAGAAGGCATGTGGCACCGGTTTTGATTTTGAGGAATATGACTCCTTTGACTGGTCTGATTATTTCCCGCTGGAAGAAGGGGAATTGTTTTCAGAATCTGATGGTTCTGACGATCAGCAGTACCTGGATGCTGATGCTGGGCAGGAGCGTGGGGATAACGTGAATACCCCCAGACTTCTGGCCCATATTTTTGAGGCCCCTCCGCAAGAGGGGGAATTTTTTGGGGGCCACTAAGCCGCGCTTGGAGTTTCCTGATCAGAAACTTTTTGACAAATTGATTCTTAAGGAAGGGGAAAGGCCCAGCCGGCTTCCCGGCGTCCCTCAGGGGTGGGATAGGAAATATTCCTTCCCGGTGGACCCGGTGAAGCACTGGTCGTCACCCCCAGAAGTCGACCCTCTGATTCTGGGGTTGTCCAACACATTCAATATGGAAGCTTTCCGCACTCCGGTGAGGAAAGGGTGCACGATCCTGGGCTGTCCCAAACCCCACAACTGCACATAGAAAAATGGAGGATGGATCCGCACTTCCTTAAAAGATACTCTTCTTTATTAGATCCAAGTTAAAATCATCATCAGCGTCTCTCGCACAATGCATGAACAGCCAAAGCAGTAAAAACAAGTAGATGACACGGGTCAAAAAGGATGAGGGGTCCTGACGCGTTTCGGGTACCCTTAATCATAGTTAACCAACACATTGGTTGTGCACTCACCTGACTCCACCACGCTGGTGAGGATGGTGAGGACCGTCGTCTTGATCAAATGGTGTCACACGCCTTTGCCAGTGTGGGTTCGGCCCTGCGTCCCGTTTGTGCTTCTGCACTCTCGGCCGTGGCTACCAGATCTGTAATTAGGGGCTTGTTGAATGGTCCCCTTCTTAACCCTGCTAGTGTTGAATTTGCAGCACTTACGCGGTGTGATCTGTTCATGACCTTTGTCTTATCAGCCTTGGACGATACATTATGTATGTGTAGTAGAACCTAGGATTTGCTTGTGGCTATACGCCGCTCGGTTTGGTTGCGCCAAAGGGCGGCTGATAGGGCGGCTAAGAAGGCACTTACAGGGCCACCCTTCTTGGGTAGGCGCCTGTTTGGAGATAAATTGGACTCGGGGGCGAAAGGAGGAAAGTTGCCACAGCGCAAGAAGCAGCGCCGGTCCTTTCGGGGGGCAGGCTTCTTTAATCCTTCCTTTCGTGGCTCTCGAGCAAGCAGGGGAGTTGCTTACTCTGCGTTCAGAGGTGACTCCTGGGGTAGGGGCAGTGGACGTGCCCGCCCCGGGACTGCCTGGGGTACCATACCCAAGGCTGCTGCCAAACCCTCTCAGCAATGAGGGGGCGCCCTCACCCTCACGGGTGGCGGGATGGCTAAGGCTCTTCGCCCAGGTCTGGACCCGGGAGGTCACAGACAACTGGATCCTGGAAGTGGTTCCTTCAGCGGTACACGCTGGAGTTCGAGTACTGGCCTCCTCCCAGATTTCTTAGGTCTCGGGTTCCTTCGGACCCCCGGGGTACGCAGGAGCTGTTATTGGCAATACAAAACCTTCTGGACAGGGGGGTCGTTTGCCCGGTGCCTTCCTCAAGGAGAGGCCGGGGCTATTACTGCAGCCTTTTTACAGTGCCCAAAAAGGATGGCTCCATATGACCCATTCTGGATCTCAGGATTCTCAACAGGTTCATTAGAACCAGGAAATTTTGCATGGAGACTCTGCGCTCGGCCATCAACTCTCTTCGTCCAGGGGTTTTCATGACGTCCATAGACATCAAGGACGCTTACCCTTCCGGTTTGTGGCTCTCCCTTTCGGGCTGACCTCAGCACCAAGGTGTTGGTGGGCATAATGGCCCTTTTCAAAGACCAGGGCATTCGTATTGTGCGTATCTGGGAGACCTTCTCATTATGGCATCCTCTCTCAGTCAAGCGGAGCTGGACACCAGGTTGGTGGTGACTACGCTGGAGAGTTTCGGTTGGGTGATCAACTACCCCAAGTTTTCTCTCTCCCCGTCAAGGGAGATTTCCTTTCTGGGCATGAATCTGGATACCATTCAGTCCAGGGTGTTCTTACCTCAGTCGAAGGTGCAGATGGTTCAAGATCTGATACGTCTTCTTCTGTCCCGTCCTCGCCAGTCCATCCAGCAAGGGATGAGGCTGGTGGGGTTGATGGTGGCCTCCTTCGAGGCAGTTCCTTTTGCTCAGTTTCACAAGAGGTCTCTTCAAATCCATCAGTTATCGGCTTGGGACAGATGTCCTCTGGCCTTGGATCAGTCCTTTGCGATGTCTCCCTTGGTCCGGCAGTCTCTTCAGTGGTGGCTGGAACCGAGAAATCTTCTGAGGGGTAGATCCTTTCTGGCTCCTTGTTGGGAGACGGTCACCACGGATTCCAGCCTGTCGGGCTGGGGGGGGGGGGTTCTGGAAGAAACATCAGTTCCAGGGGCTGTGGGGTCCTCTGGAGGCGCACATTCCCACCAACGTTTTGGAGCTGAGGGATATTCGGTTGGTGCTGTCGGACTTGACGGATCATCTCCAAGGATTTCCGGTTCAGGTTCGATCAGACTATCGGACTGTGGTCGCTTACATCAGTCACCAAGGAGGGACTCGCAGCGGAGTGCAATGTTCCATGTATCTCGGCGGTGTACATTCCAGGAGTGGAGAACATGGAAGCGGACTCCCTCAGCAGGGGGTCCTCTCGCCGAGGCGAATGGTCCCTCAACAACAAGGTATTTCTATCCATTTGTCACAAGTGGGTGTTCCCGGAGGTGGATCTCCTTGTCTCCCGTCACAACCACAAGCTCCCTGCTTTTGTGTCTCTGTCTCAGGATCCTCTGGCTCTGGCCGTGGATGCCATGTCTCTTGCCTGGCGGGATCTGGGTCTCCTGTATCTGTTTTCCCCCTTCTCCATGGTAGGCAGGGTGGTGCGCAAGCTGGTTCAAGAGGGTGTGCCAGCTATACTGGTGGCTCCAAGGTGGCCAAGACAGGTGTGGTTCGCAGACGTCGTGCGGCTGGCGGTCGATCAGTACAGGTTGCCCCTGTTTCCGGATCTGGTCACTCAAGGTCAGCTATGTTATCCCAATTTACAAACGCTGGCTTTGACGGCGTGGCTACTGAGACCTCCATCCTAAAAGAGGAAGGTTTGTCTGATGCTGTGATCCAGAAACTTGTTAGGGCTAGGAAGAAGTTTTCCTCTAACATCTACTAAAGGACCTGGCGGTCCAATTTTGATTGGTGTGAGGCTAGGGCCTTGCCCTGTAGGGTGTTTTCGATTTCCAGAATTTTGGAGTTTCTCCAACACGGTTTGGACCTGGGTTTTCAGCTTAGTACTCTAAAAGGGCAGGTTTTCTTTCAAAGGTCTTTTGCTCTTCACCCCTTGGTTAAGACTTTTTTCCAGGGGGTCACTCATGTGCGGCCCCCTCGCAAGCCCTTGTTGCCTGTTTGGGACTTGATTTTGGTTTTGTCGGCCCTCCAGGGGCTTCCTTTTGAGCCGGTGCAGGATGTTGCATTTTCTATTCTTACACAAAAGGTTGCCTTAATGGTGGCTACTTCTCTTTTCTAAAGGACGGACACCTTGTTTGCGGTGCCCTCTGGGTCCAAGAAGGGTTTGGCGCCCGTCAAGTCTACCATTAGTGGATGGATACGTGAGGCCATTGTTGGGGCCTATACTTCCAAGGGGAGGGATCCCCCTTTCCAGATCACTGCTCATTCTACTCGTGCTGTTGGTTTTTCCTGGGTTTTTCAGCACCAGGCTTCTGTTGAACAAGTTTGTAAGGCTGCTACTTGGTCTTCTGTTCATACTTTTTCCAAGTTTTATAAGGTTGATGTGCGGGCCTCAGCGGATGTTGTTTTTGGCCGCAAAGTTCTGCAAGGTGCAGTGGTTTAATTTGTGCACTGTTGTCTGTTGGGATCCCCACCCTTTTTGGACACTGCTATTGGATGTCCCACGTGTTATTAACCCTTTCGCTGCCAGCCTACCTGCAGCATTTGCCACTCCCTGTTGCCAGACGATGTTTCACTATTTTGCGCTACACATATTCAACTGTCATTTTTGAAAGGATTTCCAGGGATTTCCCAGGAAAATTATATATTGTTTTTTTCAACAGAGTCTGGGCTTTAACATGAAATGTCTTGTTTGTATTTTTTAGGTGTATTCTCAATTTTTTTGGGTGAAATGTGTGAAAAAAAATAAAAAAAAAATATTTTTTTACAATTTGTAGAGTTTTTTTGTAATAAAAAATGTAAGTTTGTCAATAAAATCTTATTGCGTGAGAAACCCCAATTTCTCCCGGTTACAGCGATACCACATATGTATAGGTAGACACCCTTTCCTGCCCAGAAGCCTTTTATAGCTGCTGGATGACAAATGGTTAATTAAAAAAAAAAAATGACATAGGGTCCCCCTTCCCGGGGAGGGGGACCCCATTTTTTTTTGGATTTTTAAGGGTTAAAAACCCTTAAAAATCCAAAAAAAAAAATGACGTGGGGTCCCCCTTACCCAAAGTAACCAGCCCGGGACCAGCTATGGGGGCTTGTAGGCACAGAGTGGGGGGGCCAGCTTTGGTGGCCCCCCCACCCTGCAGCCTACGAGCCCACATAGCCTATGTGGGCCCGGGCTCTTCTGCCCCCCCCTGGCCTTTGGGGAGGCAGGTAATGGGGGTGCGGGGGTTAATGGCAAGTCACCCGCTAGGGCAGGTGACTTGCCACCCCCCAGCCTTGTGAACTGGTATAAGGGGTCTCATGGACCCCTTACCAGCTCACAAAGGGTTAACTGTTAACAAAAAACCACGACACAATAATAAAAAGTATTTTATTAGAAAAAAAAAAATTTTTTTTTACTGTACTTACCTTCGATTGCAAGCTCTTGTCCCTCGCCGCTCAGCTGACAGATGCCGGTGATCGGCATCCAGAGAAGGAGAAGGCAGGAGATCAGAGGATCTCCTGTCACCTCCTTCCCCAGCGCCGATCACCGGCATCTGAGAAGCTGAGAAAGCTGAAGCCCGTTCGGGGGGGGGCTTAGAGGCATGATGGCGGCCGCCATCGAGAAGAAGAGAGGAGAGAGCCTCCCAGGCTCTCTCCTGAAGATCTGTAAGTCCTGGGGGGGGATCGGAGGCCCCCCAGGTGAAGAGGAGGGACAGCGGGAGCCAGCGCACACACAGGTAAGTGAATGTCATTTTTATTATTTTTTTTTTTTACAGTTAGAAGCTGCTGCTGCAGAAGCGGGGGGGGGCGGCCTATTCCGGGGGCTCTCCTGGAGCCATCCGACCCCCCACGGGGGATCGGATGGCACCAAATTAAAGAGGAGACCCGGCCGGATCCAACAAGGGGTCAGGTGAGTATTTTTTATTTTTACTTTTTAAACTAGAAGCGAGGAAAGTCAAGCACGTAACACCTACGGGCTTGGCACTTAAGGCCCAGCCAAGCCAGCACGTAGGTGTTACGTGCTTGGCAACAAAAGGGTTAATCATTCCGAAGCAGGGTGTCAGACATACTTGGAAAAATACCATTTTGTGATTACTCACCTGTAAAATGGGTATTATAAGTATGTCTCACACCCTGCTTCATCCCACTCTGAGTTGTATCTTGGATCCTCTATATGGTGAAACTTTTTTCTCTTAGATTTTATTGGCTCTTCCTGGTCCCCTTACTGCTTTCTTATACTGGGGAATGTGTGGGAGGTCCCAGGTATTTATGGACTGGGATGGGCTTCTTTTTTTCTAGTCATCTCTGCAGAAGTTCACCCTCTACTGGCTATAACCCACGTGTTATTAATCATTCCGAAGCAGGGTGTGAGACATACTTATAACACCCATTTTACAGGTGAGTAATCACAAAATGGTATTTTTTTAGTTTAAGTTAAAAAGCTCTTCAAGATGCAGGTTGCAATTTTCAGCCAAATGCACACACAAATGCAACTGTGGTTTATCAATAATTAGCATAAGCCCCATCAGCAACCTAAGATCTTTCTTTTTATGGTTCACACTTACAGATCAGAGGAGTCAAGGGAAGTAATGTCCAGGATCTATTTTGGATTTTAAACCTCCAAACCCAGCTCCTTTTCCCAGTTCTGCCAACATTTATGTCCTACAACAACTGCATGTGCTGTTATCTTGCCTGGTTCCTTGTTGAAGGCCTGCTCTTTCCTGGTGGGTAGCAAATTAGAGCTACCCATCAGCAAGGGTGGTCCATCAATAATGAAGCCATCAAAAATCTTACAATACAGCAGATGCAGCCACTCATTGAATTGATTGTCAGTATAGGTGAGCGAACTGGTTCATCAGAATCCAAGTTCGTTCCGAATTTCAGGAAAAATTCAGCACGAAACCCAGTTTTTTGAGGTTCGTGCTTTCTTCCTGAAATTCACTGGGCGGTGGGTAGAAAAAAAAAATCACCACCATCCTCGTTCCAGCGCCACGCCTTTTGCCTAAACCAGGCCAACAGTCTGATACAGTTGGAAAAGAAAGGTAGCAGCCATTTTGTAGCTTCCTCTCCCCACCTAACATAAATGAAATGCACTTTAACAGGAAGCCCAGATGACTCCATGTTTGCAGGTGGCCTGCAAGCCCATGAGCTGCCATTTTGTTTTTAAAATTTACCCTAGCAGGCGTTAGAAAAAGATACGTTATTTTTTATGTGCCGAAATCATTGTGCAGTTGGTCATTTTTGACTGTTAGTCCACTCTATCCTGCCCTAGAACATGCTTTGTTAGATGGACTTTGACTTATGCAGATCCTAGCTGCTGGCCATCACTTATATCCTCTGGACTGATTCCCTTGGTGGGGGGTGGACTGGCCATGTCAAGCATAGGGAGAATTCTCAGTGGGCCCAGTGTTGCTCCCAACATGCAGCCCACCTCACTAACAATTTGTTCCAGACACTCACTCTTCTAACGCTCCCTCCATTCTGTATATTCCAAGTCTCCCCCCTGCCCCTTCTGATGGCCCCCAGCCAAGACACACTAGCTCTTGTTCTTCCCCTACAATATCATAGCCTTAACATTGCAGCTGTTGGGGTTCATACCCCCCTCTGCCTCATTATCTGCCCCTTCAATATTACATTTTCAGAACGGTAGCTTTAAGAGTGGCAATATCTAACATTTGATGCTATAGCCTGGTCATGGAGCACTCTTGCTGAATGGCCAGGAGGAACCAGTTGTGAGCTGGATGGGGCCCCTATAATCCTGGACTGATTCCCCACCCTCCGCATTAGAGGGTGACACCAGGTATCGAGGTGCATTTACTGACTTTCCCATGTATTTCCAGGTGCTTATGGGATGCTGTACACCTGCATCTGACTCCACATACCAAGAGTTTATCTAAAGTAAGCATCTGTTGACATACACACAAAAGTGAATGTAAAGCTGATACAAAGTGGAGATAAAGAGGGTTTAAAATGGACATAAAATGTTTCAAAAGCACAACTTTAAGTTGTAAATGTGGTATAACCACATCCACTCCAATCCAGGAGCCAGCATAATAAGTAAGTAATAAGGACTGGAAGAGTAATTAGAGAGAACTTCTTAAGCTATTTTAATGTGTTAATGAATTAAGTGCTGGATTCTTGCATTGATCATAAGCATGGCTTATTAATGCACATGGATAGGTAGAATGCGGCTTATTCATGGTTAGTTATCTAACTGCTGGCATGACTGACTGTTTATGCATAAGTCAAATCAAATCAGGATGCCCCAGTGATGATTGGTAAAATAGAATGTTAAAAGTCTACTTTTGTGGAATTCCCAAGATGGTCAGGTGTACCATGAAGGCACAAAGTTCCCATGTTGAACTTCACCCAATCTGGCGGCTTGCAGACCTGGTATCTGAGAGTTTAGCTTGTACCGTGTAATCCCACCTCCACCTCTTATTATATCCAACTTCATATAGGGGGTCTCTGCAGAGCTTGTCTGCTACAGTACATCTCCGGGCAGCTTTTACCCAGAAGTTTGACTTCAGATACCAGGGGTTACAGGAGAACGATCACTGCAATGGGATTAGGGGAAGGAAAGCAGGGTAGACTGCTACTCTGGTACTGGCCTGATAAGAAAGTTCTTTTTGACGAGAGGGTAGGTTCAGCACCAGCTGAGAAGATACACTACTAAAACTCCCTTACAACTTCATTGTCTACCTTGGGGGTGATTCAGCAACCAGATGTATATTTTTCATCTTGTTCTGAATCAGCCCTAAGGTAGACAACATGATTAATTTAGCACAGGTTGAGAGTTTCTCAGCCAAATCAATCTCGCACACAGGATTTCTCACTTTCTTGCCTCCCACACGAGCGTGAAGCATGCGAGAAAACTGTGAGAGAATTCTTTTTTAAATACTATATTAATAAAATAAATATTAAATTAATAAAAAAAACATGTATCCCCCCCCATGAGCCAACTAGTCCGGGAACCAGACATAAGGGCTGGTTATCCAAGACTCAGAGGCTGCCCCTAGCCCTGTGGGTTTACCAGCCCTTTTGGCCTTCGGTATTGGTTCTTCAGGGGGTTCCGTGGGCACCTCGTGAAAACCCTGAGCCCATACTGATGGGCACTTCCACACACCCGGTGTTCCACGGCACCCTTGGAAGAGCCCCAAACCTATACCAAAGGGCTGGTAAACCAGGGCCAGGGGTCCTCAGTCTTGTGTTATCAGCTCTTATGCCTGGTGCCTGGGATAGTTGGCTTATGGGGGGGTGCATGCTTTTTTAAAAAACATTTTCCTGCTGAATGGCCGAGAATATTTTTTTCTCATCTAAAGCCTGACAAGAATGCATTCTCGACCCGAGCTTAATCGACCCTAATGAAAGTGTATTGCAGTTTTCTCTCCTAAAACTTAGAGGTTGATTCATTACTAACGCCAGGCAGATGAGCGTCTGTATAGCGGCGCATAGAGTGACCGCTAGTAGACGCTGTTAGCAGGTATCGGGCGCTGTAACAAAATGCCTCAGTCGTTGTAGTAATCTGACCGGCATTGATGAATGTGATGTATGTTGGGCACTCTAACACCAGTACAGCACTGCAGCGAGTGAGAGGTAACGCCAGCTCAGTGCAACCGACTCCCAGCGCTCCACATCATACTTATCAAAAAAGGACACACACAGCGTCTGCGCTATAACATAGAGCGTTTTTGAACACATATCCACCAGTAAAAAAGCAAAAACACATGGAATGACATTGTTTTAATACTGTGACATTAACACTTTAGTGCCAGACCTGTAATGGCAAAAGTCAAAAAAGTTTCTAAAAATGTTTGTTTGCAGCCAGGAGAGGTCACACAATGATTTGAGCAAAAAAAAAAAAAGTCAAACACGCTGTTTAAACACAAGCAAATGAATGGACATTGAATATGGGAGAGCGACACTGAGTGAAAGGTAATACCTGGCTCTCTGGAAGCTAGAGCGCCAATGCTATACGCTGAGCCGCTTGCAATTGGATGCTACATGGCGCTGTTAGAGGCTCTCACCAGATTCGCTTTCATAAATGTGGTTTTGCGTACAGCGCCCGGCGTTCATCAGACGCTGCCAGCTGCTACGAGGCGCTACCTGGCGCTATCCCTTCTTAAATAACCCCTTAGTGACTTTTCTCACCTGTTTTGAATCTATTTTTTAATAGTTCTTTAAATAGTCAATTACTGCCAGGAGCTATGAACATACTGCCCCTTCTTCCAACCAGTCCCTAGCAGGTTAGAGACAAGTGTTAGATGAAATTCCCTTGGCTCCCTCTTCACCTCTCAGTAGCTGGCTGGTGATAAAGGTTACATCATTTTTAGAGCAAACTTTTTTGTATTCCTCTGTAATACTCCTCCTTGCTCAAACACAGAACGAAGTCCAAAAAATACAACTAAGCTTTAGCCTCATTATAAAAATCCATAAATAGAAGTCCATAAACATAAGTAAGCTCTGACCTAATTATAAATGTTAAATCATTTCTCTTTATAGTTTCCATGTGATACAATTTCTATCATCCATATTAAACTTTCCTGCTGAGTTGCCTGATTACAGGTTGTGCAATATGATGCTGAGTGTACATGACAATTCACAATGTATCTGCATATAATGAAACTTTAAAATGATGATATCTGTAATAGTGTTTTATACATGGTCTATACATATATGTTCTATACATTTATGTGTGCATGTGGTTACAAATAAACACCTACCTTGAATATATACCTTGTTAAATGGCAGATTTTTGTCATGTAAATAATAACATCTGGCAAAGAATCATTTCAGAACTTTTTCCGATTTTAATTCCATTGAAAGCTGAAATCATTCAGAGGGGAAAATACAAATAGCAAAACTTAAATGATGTGGTTGCAAAGGGGGGAGGTACCATTTTATAACTGGGGGTGTGCTGCTGTTTAGAATTAGTGAACCCCTCAAAGAGGAGCCAAATTGTTAGGGATACTCTATGGCCCTTATTTATGAAGGAATAAGCGACAGGTAGCGACTGGTGAGCGGCCGGTAATGACGGGCCCCGCCACGAGAACGCCGGCTCCCCACCACAATCACACATTTATCAAGCCAATCCTGCTTAGCGACTGAGATAGCGCCATATAGCGACTCATTCATCATTATTACAGCCTCAGCCTACAGCGCCAGCGTCCGACCTTGAACAGCGACAGGTATGACCTCTCGCTACCTGGCGCTCTCCAATGCATTTCAATGGAACAATCTTTAAATATTAATAATTAATTGTTATTAATGTTTATTTATTTTTTTTTTAAATGTGAAAAATTCTGTGACCACTTCTGCCATGTTATATTTTTTTAAGGGAAAAATATTTTTTTTTTTTTAATTGTACAGAATTGATATTACAGGTCTGATATTAATGTATTCATATTACTAAATTAATTAAAATCCTTTTTTTTTTGGTTTCCAAAAATATGGTGGTTTAGGGGTTAAAAAACTACTTTTAACACATCGCCTCCAGCGCTCTGGGGTTTAACCCTTCTAGTGCCAGCTACGTGACTCTCACGTAGCTGCCTCTCCTACCGTTAAGTGCCAGCTACGTGAGAGTCACGTAGCTGACATTTTCTTACCTTAAACTTGATTGGAAGCTCGCAGCACCTCAGTTCTGGATTCTTCTTGAAGACGAGGCTTGGGGGGTCATCCAGAGGTGAGTTGATGACTGTAGCTGTGACCCGATCGCTGCAGGAGCCAATCAAAGTGCGGCTTCTGCGGTGTCATCATCCGGCGCCGCACTGCTATATAAAGGCCAGATCACATGGTATCCGGCCTTTTGCTGCCTGGATCTGAGGTGAGTGGTGTGTCCCTTGTGTTGTCTGTGTCCCTTGTGTTGTCTGTGTCCCTTGTGTTGTCCCCCCTCCCATCACGCTGCCGACCTGCACTGACAAGGGACAGATCGGGGGAGCACGATCGCTGCTTTGCGCCGATCTGTCATTGATCATCATAAATCTCTCTCCCCTCCGCCCATCGGCGGAGGGGAGAGAGATTTATGATGATCTATGACAGGTCGGCGCAGCGATCTCGCTCCCCCGATCTGTGACCACGTGTTGTCCCCCCCTCCCATCACACTGCCGACCTGCGCCGATCAGATCGGCGCAAAGCAGCGATCGTGCTCCCCCCGATCTGTCACTGGCCACACTGCCCATGGAATTGGGATGGGGTATGCCACACTGTCTATGGGGTGGGGGGATGCCACATTGCATATGGGATGGGAGGGAATGCCACACTGCATATGGGAATAGGAGGGGGGGTCAATGGCACGTGGGGGGGGATGCCACACTGCCCATGGAATTGGGATGGGGTATGCCACACTGTCTATGGGGTGGGGGATGCCACATTGCATATGGGATGGGAGGGAATGCCACACTGCATATGGGGGGGTCAATGGCACGTGGGGGGGGATGCCACACTGCCCATGGAATTGGGATGGGGTATGCCACACTGTCTATTGGGTGGGGGGATGCCACATTGCATATGGGATGGGAGGGAATGCCACACTGCATATGGGAATGGGGTGGGGGGAATGCCACACTGCATATGGAAATGAGGTGGGGGGAATGCCACACTGCATATGGGAATGAGGTGGGGGGAATGCCACACTGCATATGGGGTGGGGGGAATGCCACGCTGCATATGGGAATGGGGTGGGGAGAATGCCACGCTGCATATGGGAATGGGGTGGGGGGGATGCTACGCTGCATATGGGAATGAGGTGGGGGGGATGCCACGCTACATATGAGAATGGGGTGGGGGGGATGCCACACTGCATATGGGGTGGGGGGAATGCCACGCTGCATATGGGGTGGGGGGGATGCCACGCTGCATATGAGAATGGGGTGGGGGGGATGCCACGCTGCATATGGGGTGGGGGGAATGCCACGCTGCATATGGGGTGGGGGGAATGCCACGCTGCATATAGGGTGGGGGGATGCCATGCTGCATATGGGAATGGGGTGGGGGGAATGCCACGCTGCATATGGGAATGGGGTGGGGGGAATGCCACACTGCATATGGGAATGAGGTGGGGGGGATGCCACGCTGCATATGGGAATGAGGTTGGGGGGATGCCACGCTGCATATGGGAATGAGGTGGGGGGGAATGCCACGCTGCATATGGGAATGGGGTGGGGAGAATGCCACGCTGCATATGGGAATGGGGTGGGGGGGGATGCCACGCTGCATATGGGAATGAGGTGGGGGGAATGCCACACTGCATATGGGAATGAAATGGGAGGGAATGCCACAGTGCATATGGGAATGAGGTGGGGGGGATGCCACACTGCATCTGGAAATGAGGTGGGGGGAATGCCACACTGCATATGGGAATGAGGTGGGGGGAATGCCACACTGCATATGGGAATGAGGTGGGGGGAATGCCACACTGCATATGGGAATGAGGTGGGGGGAATGCCACGCTGCATATGGGAATGGGGTGGGGGGAATGCCACGCTGCATATGGGAATGGGGTGGGGAGAATGCCACGCTGCATATGGGAATGGGGTGGGGGGGATGCCACGCTGCATATGGGAATGAGGTGGGGGGGATGCCACGTTGCATATGAGAATGGGGTGGGGGGGATGCCACACTGCATATGGGGTGGGGGGGAATGCCACGCTGCATATGGGGTGGGGGGAATGCCACACTGCATATGAGAATGGGGTGGGGGGGATGCCACGCTGCATATGGGGTGGGGGGAATGCCACGCTGCATATGGGGTGGGGGGAATCCCACGCTGCATATAGGGTGGGGGGAATGCCACGCTGCATATGGGAATGGGGTGGGGGGAATGCCACACTGCATATGGGAATGGGGTGGGGGGAATGCCACGCTGCATATGGGAATGAGGTGGGGGGATGCCACGCTGCATATGGGAATGAGGTTGGGGGGATGCCACGCTGCATATGGGAATGAGGTGGGGGGGGAATGCCACGCTGCATATGGGAATGGGGTGGGGAGAATGCCACGCTGCATATGGGAATGGGGTGGGGGGGATGCCACGCTGCATATGGGAATGAGGTGGGGGGAATGCCACACTGCATATGGGAATGAAATGGGAGGGAATGCCACACTGCATATGGGAATGAGGTGGGGGGGATGCCACACTGCATCTGGGAATGAGGTGGGGGGAATGCCACACTGCATATGGGAATGAGGTGGGGGGAATGCCACACTGCATATGGGAATGAGGTGGGGGGAATGCCACACTGCATATGAGAATGAGGTGGGGGGAATGCCACACTGCATATGGGAATGAGGTGGGGGGAATGCCACACTGCATATGGGAATGGGGTGGGGGGAATGCCACACTGCAAATGGGAATGAAATGGGAGGGAATGCTACACTGCATATGGGATGGGATGAGGGGGAATTAATTGTAATGTTCTGTTACTTTAACTTCCTTTTAGATTGCGATTGCTCTTGAAGATTCTTGGTTCTGCAAGCTTGCTGACGTTTACTTTTGAGTATTTGCTTTTTGGCTGTTTTGTTCCCCAACTTTAGTTCTAGGCTTTAGTTTAGCTTTTAGTTACTGTAAACTTCCCCCTAGTTCCTCCCCTTTAGTGTAGTATTTTTATTGTTTTCATTTGGTTTTAGCCTTTGTTTAGCAGATTTCAGGATGGCTGGGAAAAGGTACTCTGCCCAGGAAGCAGCGGCTTACATGATGGAGTCAGACTCGGAAGAGTATAGTGTTTCAGGGTCAGATTATTTGCCCTCAGATAGTGAGTCTGACAGTGTCTCCTCTACTGAAGAGACACAGCCGTGCAGTAGTACCAGTGGTAGTGCTAGGCATCCTAGAAGGGATGGTAGCGCACAAGGAGAAACCACGCTGGAGGAGAGTGTAGATCAGATGGAGAGTGCTGCAGCTGGTGATGGAGTGCCTACGTGGAGGCCTCCCAATAATTATTCCCCCGAAATTCCCCCTTTCGATTCGGTCCCCGGAGTCAACGTGGACACAACAAACTTCCGTCCTGTTGACTTTTTCAAATTGTTCATCACGGAGGCCATGCTACAGGACATGGTCTACCATACAAACTGCTATGCTGAGTGGGTCCTAGCACAAAATCCCCCACAAAGGCACGCCCGCGCTCATGCATGGCAGCCCACAAACATAAGTGAGTTAAAAAAATTTTGGGGGCTCACTTTAGCCATGGGTATCTGCAAAAAATTTAGTATCGCCTCCTACTGGGATACCCGAACCCTTTTGGCAACACCATTATTTCCGGCCATAATGACCAGAAACCGCTACCAAATTTTACTGCGGTTTCTACTTTTTAATGACAATTCCACTGCAATTCCCCGTGGTGAGCCCGGTCACGACAGACTTCACAAAGTACGTCCCCTGATCGATAGTCTGTCTGAGCGCTTTGCAGAAGTGTACACCCCCTTCCAAAATTTAAGTATTGACGAATCGCTTCTGCTTTATAAAGGGCGCATTGTATTTCGTCAGTATATCCCTAGTAAGCGTGCCCGCTATGGGATAAAATTTTACAAATTGTGTGAAAGCTCGACCGGCTACACCAAATTTTTTCGTCTTTACGAAGGAAGGGACACACATCTGGACCCCCCTGGTTGTCCCCTTGATTTGTCTGTCAGTGGAAAAATAGTTTGGGAACTCATGACTCCTCTACTGGGGAAAGGTTACCACTTATATGTGGATAACTTTTATACCAGCATCCCCCTATTTCGAGCCCTCTACTCATTGGACACACCGGCCTGCGGCACCATCAACCGTAATCGAAAAGGCTTGCCCAGGTCATTGCTGACACAAAAAATAAATCGTGGAGAGTCGTATGCTGTAAGAAGCGATGAGCTCCTGGCCGTGAAATACATGGACAGAAAAAATGTTTTCATGCTGACTACAATCCACGATGAGTCAGTCGTGAGATTACGGCAACGTGGTCCCCGAGCCCCTTCCCAAAAGCCACGTTGTATCAAAGATTATAATAAATTCATGGGTGGCGTTGATAAAACAGACCAAATTTTAACATATTACAACGCCACCAGAAAATCCAGAGCCTGGTACAAAAAAGTTGCTATCCATTTGGTCCAATTAGCAACTTATAACTCCTTTGTTGTCTTCAAGGCAGCAGTACCAGGCTCCAATTTGTCGTTTGTAAAATATCAGCTGCAGATACTCCCTGCTCTGTTATTTGGGGATACCGAGCAGGCACCAGAGATGGCTGGTAATGATGACGAGGCTAGATTAGTGGGGAAGCATTTCATAAAGTGCATCCCCTCCATCAATAAGAAGAGGTACCCCCAGAAGCCTTGTAGGGTTTGTAGTAGGCGTGGCTTTAGGAGAGATGTGCGCTACTACTGCCCGACATATCCCAGCCAACCTGGTTTGTGTTTAGAAGGTTGCTTTGAAGCATACCATACTAAATTCGATTTTTAGTTGTTTTATTCTGGTTAATAGTTTTTTTTATGGATTTTTAGACTGTATGTAGGTTAGGTTAGGTTTTGTTCCGTGCCCTAGGGTCATCCTGGTTTGGAATACCCTGCTCTGCAACACCCCCCAGATCTATAGTAACAGAATACATCTCCACATCTGGGTGAAGGTAAGTGGCCAGACCTGGAATATTTTAGGCTATTTGCATATACTTTCTCTAGTTAAAAATTCAGTTAGATAATTGCATTTTCTTGTCCCTGTGTTTTTTTATTTTTGGTACTTGCGAAGCCAAAAGATGACGGAGGAAATGGTGAAGGAGGAGCCGCTGGATACTTGTGATAGATGATGAAAACATGGGGCCCTTCATTAGGATTTCAGTGTTTACTGACGTTCACAATCTATCAGCACAAGGCTAATCCTCCCATGACTAATCCTAGCAGAACCTATTAGTACCATTACTGAGATTATTTTGATGTTTATTCTGTGCTATTTGTCTAGCGGTCTGTGTCCACATATGCATGTTATGTATTGTTCTGTTCCAGGGACCCTGCAGTTTCAGATTTATTGAGTTATTTCTTGTTTGCATATTGATATATTAGGAAAACTTTCTTGTATGCTGCATATTTATTAATATTTTTTAGGGAAATCCGTTGCAAACTATGAACACCAAGGTTTTTCATCCATAAAAAGGTTCCCACAACAAAAAACCCAGCACGCCTAGAAACCTTGAGGTATGTACTTTCCAAAAATATATAGTTTGTGGGGGGTATTTCAAATGTAAAGGGTTGTAAATTTGGAAAAACTGCAAGGTGCGCACTTTGTGTGCGCAGCTGATTTTTGCCAGTAAAATGACCCTCAAGTGCACACTTGACTTTGGGGTGTTTGGCAACTCTACCCTTCAAAGTACCTATGCATGTGGGGTATTATTTTGTTCAGCAGATGTTGTGCTTTCAGATTTACTGTGTTACTTCTTGCTTGCTTATTGTTTTTATCGGAAAATATGGTTTTGAATCTGCTTTTTGTTTGTTTTTTTAGGGAAATCCTTTGAAACCAGAGGTTCTGCCAATGAATAGTGTCCAAATGAATGCACCCACGCCAACAAGCCCAGTAGGCTTAGAAACCTTGAGGTATGTACTTTCCTAAAATATATAGTTTGTGGGGGGTATTTCAAATGTAAAGGGTTGTAAATTTGGAAAAACTGCAAGGTGCGCACTTTGCGTGCGCAGCTGATTTTTGCCAGTAAAATGACCCTCAAGTGCACACTTGACTTTGGGGTGTTTGGCAACTCTACCCTTCAAAGTACCTATGCATGTGGGGTATTATTTTGTTCAGCAGATGTTGTGCTTTCAGATTTACTGTGTTACTTCTTGTTTGCTTATTGTTTTTATCGGAAAATATGGTTTTGAATCTGCTTTTTGTTTGTTTTTTTAGGGAAATCCTTTGAAACCAGAGGTTCTGCCAATGAATAGTGTCCAAATGAATGTACCCATGCCAACAAGCCCAGTAGGCTTAGAAACCTTGAGGTATGTACTTTCCTAAAATATATAGTTTGTGGGGGGTATTTCAAATGTAAAGGGTTGTAAATTTGGAAAAACTGCAAGGTGCGCACTTTGTGTGCGCAGCTGATTTTTGCCAGTAAAATGACCCTCAAGTGCACACTTGACTTTGGGGTGTTTGGCAACTCTACCCTTCAAAGTACCTATGCATGTGGGGTATTATTTTGTTCAGCAGATGTTGTGTTTTCAGATTTACTGTGTTACTTCTTGCTTGCTTATTGTTTTTATCAGAAAATATGGTTTTGAATCTGCTTTTTGTTTGTTTTTTTAGGGAAATCCTTTGAAACCAGAGGTTCTGCCAATGAATAGAGTCCAAATGAATGTACCCACGCCAACAAGCCCAGTAGGCTTAGAAACCTTGAGGTATGTACTTTCCAAAAATATATAGTTTGTGGGGGGTATTTCAAATGTAAAGGGTTGTAAATTTGGAAAAACTGCAAGGTGCGCACTTTGTGTGTGCAGCTGATTTTTGCCACTAAAATGACCCTCAAGTGCACACTTGACTTTGGGGTGTTTGGCAACTCTACCCTTCAAAGTACCTATGCATGTGGGGTATTATTTTGTTCAGCAGATGTTGTGTTTTCAGATTTACTGTGTTACTTCTTGCTTGCTTATTGTTTTTATCAGAAAATATGGTTTTGAATCTGCTTTTTGTTTGTTTTTTTAGGGAAATCCTTTGAAACCAGAGGTTCTGCCAATGAATAGAGTCCAAATGAATGTACCCACGCCAACAAGCCCAGTAGGCTTAGAAACCTTGAGGTATGTACTTTCCTAAAATATATAGTTTGTGGGGGGTATTTCAAATGTAAAGGGTTGTAAATTTGGAAAAACTGCAAGGTGCGCACTTTGTGTGCGCAGCTGATTTTTGCCAGTAAAATGACCCTCAAGTGCACACTTGACTTTGGGGTGTTTGGCAACTCTACCCTTCAAAGTACCTATGCATGTGGGGTATTATTTTGTTCAGCAGATGTTGTGCTTTCAGATTTACTGTGTTACTTCTTGCTTGCTTATTGTTTTTACAGGAAAATATGGTTTTGAATCTGCTTTTTGTTTGTTTTTTTAGGGAAATCCTTTGAAACCAGAGGTTCTGCCAATGAATAGTGTCCAAATGAATGTACCCACGCCAACAAGCCCAGTAGGCTTAGAAACCTTGAGGTATGTACTTTCCAAAAATATATAGTTTGTGGGGGGTATTTCAAATGTAAAGGGTTGTAAATTTGGAAAAACTGCAAGGTGCGCACTTTGTGTGCGCAGCTGATTTTTGCCAGTAAAATGACCCTCAAGTGCACACTTGACTTTGGGGTGTTTGGCAACTCTACCCTTCAAAGTACCTATGCATGTGGGGTATTATTTTGTTCAGCAGATGTTGTGTTTTCAGATTTACTGTGTTACTTCTTGCTTGCTTATTGTTTTTATCAGAAAATATGGTTTTGAATCTGCTTTTTGTTTTTTTTTTTTAGGGAAATCCTTTGAAACCAGAGGTTCTGCCAATGAATAGAGTCCAAATGAATGTACCCACGCCAACAAGCCCAGTAGGCTTAGAAACCTTGAGGTATGTACTTTCCAAAAATATATAGTTTGTGGGGGGTATTTCAAATGTAAAGGGTTGTAAATTTGGAAAAACTGCAAGGTGCGCACTTTGTGTGCGCAGCTGATTTTTGCCAGTAAAATGACCCTCAAGTGCACACTTGACTTTGGGGTGTTTGGCAACTCTACCCTTCAAAGTACCTATGCATGTGGGGTATTATTTTGTTCAGCAGATGTTGTGCTTTCAGATTTACTGTGTTACTTCTTGCTTGCTTATTGTTTTTATAGGAAAATATGGTTTTGAATCTGCTTTTTGTTTGTTTTTTTAGGGAAATCCTTTGAAACCAGAGGTTCTGCCAATGAATAGTGTCCAAATGAATGTACCCACGCCAACAAGCCCAGTAGGCTTAGAAACCTTGAGGTATGTACTTTCCAAAAATATATAGTTTGTGGGGGGTATTTCAAATGTAAAGGGTTGTAAATTTGGAAAAACTGCAAGGTGCGCACTTTGTGTGCGCAGCTGATTTTTGCCAGTAAAATGACCCTCAAGTGCACACTTGACTTTGGGGTGTTTGGCAACTCTACCCTTCAAAGTACCTATGCATGTGGGGTATTATTTTGTTCAGCAGATGTTGTGCTTTCAGATTTACTGTGTTACTTCTTGCTTGCTTATTGTTTTTATAGGAAAATATGGTTTTGAATCTGCTTTTTGTTTGTTTTTTTAGGGAAATCCTTTGAAACCAGAGGTTCTGCCAATGAATAGTGTCCAAATGAATGTACCCACGCCAACAAGCCCAGTAGGCTTAGAAACCTTGAGGTATGTACTTTCCAAAAATATATAGTTTGTGGGGGGTATTTCAAATGTAAAGGGTTGTAAATTTGGAAAAACTGCAAGGTGCGCACTTTGTGTGCGCAGCTGATTTTTGCCAGTAAAATGACCCTCAAGTGCACACTTGACTTTGGGGTGTTTGGCAACTCTACCCTTCAAAGTACCTATGCATGTGGGATATTATTTTGTTCAGCAGATGTTGTGCTTTCAGATTTACTGTGTTACTTCTTGCTTGCTTATTGTTTTTATAGGAAAATATGGTTTTGAATCTGCTTTTTGCTTTATTTTTTAGGGAAATCCTTTGGAACCAGAGATTCTGCCAATGAATAGAGTCCAAACCAATGCACCCACGCCAACAAGCCTAGTATGCTTAGAAACCTTGAATTGTGCACTTTCCAAAAATATATAGTTTGTGGGGGGTATTTCAAATGTAAAGGGTTGTATTTTTTTAAAAACTGCGAGGAGCGCATAGTATTTGTATTTTATCTGAAAATCTCCTCTAGCGCTCTTTGCAGTTTCTGGGGTCTCCTGGGCAGGAAAGGGTGTCTACTAATACATGTGTGGTACTGTTGTAACCGGGAGAAATGGGGCTTTTACCCTCAATATGTTTTTATTGTAAAACCTTTATTTTTGATTAAAGAAAAACACTGCAAAATGTAAAAACGTGTGTATTTTTAATTTTCTTTCACATATTTTGCCCAAAATAATTAGGATAAGACAACAAAATTGATAAACAAGACATATGCTCTTAAAGCCCAGATTCTGCTGAAAAAAACGATATGTAATTTTTATGGGAAGTCCCAGAAAATCCCTTCAAAAATTACAGTTGAACATGGGGAGCGCAAAATAGTGAAAAATGCTCTGGCAACAGAGCGTGACAAAATCTCCAGGTGGGCTGGCACTTAAAGGGTTAAACATGCATTTCACAGCGCTTGAATTTTTTGAGCGTGATTTTTTGATGAATATGGTGGAAGCCGGTCGCTCTGACCAGTCGCTATCATGCACACCCATACATCGCGGAACCTGTCAAATAGCGACTCGTAACCTTGTATTGAACATTTAGCCACACCGACTGAGTCGCTGTCAACAACCGAACAACGGCCAAGCACAGCGACTACTAGCGGGCGCTGTGAAAATACAGCTACAGTCGCTCAACTGTCGCTACATGTCGCTATTAATAAATCAGCCTCCCTATTTATCTAAAAAAACCTCCATGGCAAAAATCCATCAAAGGCCATCAGCCCTGGGTGAATGGGTTATATATGATCAAAGATATATGACAAATGGGTTATTGAAACGTTTCCATAAATCTTTATTTAACCTGGGCTAAAAACATCCCTTTCAATATAAAATTACCTACTACAGACTATCATGCAAATAAGATATAGTAAATTGATACCTTATAGGAGGGGGGTCATATACAAGGAAACAGTATGTAACAATTCAATTCAATTAAATTTTTTGTTCGCCAAGTACATCGTGAGATGGGCAAGGAATTATTTTTGGCATATACACCGTGTAACAGATAATTATAGTTTACATAGAAACTGATTACAGGAGATACAAACTACATTGAATACAGAGATACAGATGATCTTACATAGTGCAAGTGATACTGGCTACTACAAATTCCCTTGAGCCTCGGTCTATGATGCCTGGCTTTTGTTGAGTGTGTGAATAGCCAAAAAAAAGGAACCATTCCTAGACCTAGAAGTCCTGCAAGCTGGTACCACAAGACATCGCCCAGATGGTAAATACTGGAATAGGGAGTGTCAGGGGTGGGAGGGGTCCCGAAGTATCTTTTCTGCCCATGACTTTGCAATTATGGATGGACTGGTTATAGGGAGCACAGAGGGATTCGAGGTGGGGCACACTGTTTTGGGGATAAACGGGCTTGTACCTTAACCAGACTGTTGGAATTTATTTAATCTTCTTCTTACACCAACCTTATCTGCCTGCAAAGTCTCCCCTAGACAGCTCCCTGCATTGTAGTTTTGCCACTGCAATGCTGTAGTTCCCACAGTCATTCATATGGGGCCATGCCCAGCCTTGCCCCTTCAATATTAAAGCTTCAGTAGCATTTTCTTAAGAGCGACCATTTTCAACCCTGTCAATGATCTGCTGAAAAACATACTTGTTGACTGGCTAAGAAGCTGCCTAGGGCTCGTGGGCTGCCCGGAGCGGTAAATTCCTGGGTCCGCCTCTGGTAAAAATATCCATATAAGTAGCGGTTATGTTCTAAAGAAACAAAGGAGACGTGGCAGCCGCTAGGACCATTTTATAACTAACCTGGGAGGTGCACGTGAGCAGGGCAATTAGGATACACAAGTCTTAAAGGAGCCACAGCGCTCAACCCTGTTAGCTTGCAGACAAACCTATAATCTGTCTCTAAATCTCAGTCCACACACATCTGCAGAAGTATGCTGAAGCTGCACCACCAAGGTGCCTCTGTGAGGTGCAGTCCTAACTCTAATCTCTGAGAGCCCCCCCTTGGGGCATACAATGCAATAGATACTTTGGGAGCAGGCTTATCTGAGGTTGTTTTAAAACCTTGAGTGCGGTCCATGGGGTGGAAGGAGTGAAAGCCTTGCAGTACAGCATAGACCCCACACCCCATATCCTAGCACAAAATCAAAAGAAACAAAGGAGGGGTGGCAGCCGCTCAGACCATTTTATAACTAACCTGGGAGGTGCACATGAGCAGGACAATTAGGATACAAAAGTCTTAAAGGAGCCACAGCACTCAACCCTGTTAGCTTGCAGGCCAATCTACAATCTGTCTCTAAATCTGGTTAAAAACAGAGGACTCAGTCCACACACATCTGCAGAAGTATGAACCTAGACCTCTGTTTTTAACCAGATTTAGAGACAGATTATAGGATTGTCTCCAAACTAACAGGGTTGAGTGTTATGACTTCTGACCACTGGTGGCGGGTGTTTTCTCATTTCTCAGCAATGGCAGGAGCCATTGTGCAACTTCCCCCGTGCCTCTCCTGTTGTTCTATAAACACAGCAAGAGGGGAGCAGGGGAAGGCTAAACACTCTGTCAACGCCCACCGTCAGCTGCCCACCACTGGACCTGAGCGACGGGTAAGTGACAGACAGTTTTAGAACAAATTTGATCCCAAGAAATTCAGGTTTATGCCGTATCAAATTTTCCCCGAAATTTGGAGAGAATTCCATTTCGGACTAATCGTTTCACTAATCTCTATTTATATTCATACTGTACATATGGAATACACTAGTTGTTTGCTGCAGCCTGGTTTACAACCTTTTGCACTTACTACCACTTTGTTACTCAACACCTCATGTGTTTTTTCTTTTCTCAATAAAATGGTTTATACAAAGTGCTACAAGATGACAAGCTTTATAAATAAAGGGCTGTATTCATCAAGGGATAGCGCCAGGTAGTGCCATGTAAGCGACAGGTAGCGGCATGTGAGCTCCGGCCATGGCACGCAATTCCACATTTATGAAGGAGATTCTGGTGATTGACTGGAACAACGCCATGTAGCATCCGATTCATCATTACCTAAGTCTCAACGTAGAGCGCCGCTGCTGAAGCTTCCAGAGCGCCAGGTATTACCTGTCGCTACCAGTCGCTCTCCCGTACATTTCAATGGATGTTACCTTTTCTCTCTTTAAACAGGGTTTTTTCTTTTTATTTTTTTTAAACAAATCATTGTGTGACCTCTTCTGGCCTATTTAACCCTTTAAGTGCCATCCTACCTGGAGTTTTTGTTACCCTTTGTTGCCAGGCCATTTTGCACTATTTTATGCTCCCCATGTCCAAATGTGATTTTTGAAGGGATTTCCCAGGAAAATTATATATTGTTTTTTTCAGCATAGTCTGGGCTTTAACATGAAATGTCTTGTTTGTCATTTTTATTATTGTCAAAATCTATTTTTTTACAATTTGTAGTGTTTTTTTGTAATAAAAAATGTTTGTCAATAAAATCTTATTGCGTGTGAAATCCCAATTTCTCCCGGTTACAGCAGTACCACATATGTATAGGTAGACACCCTTTCTTGCCCAGGAGACTCCCCCAAACTGAAACAGCGCTTTAGGAGATTTTCAGATAAAATGCAACTGTGATATGTGCTATGTGCTCCTTGCAGTTTTTCCAGAGAAACAACCCTTTACATTTGAAATACCCCCGACAAACTATTCTCTGGAAGTACACATCTCAAGCTTTCTAGATGTACCAGGCTTGTTGATGGGGTCACAGTTTTCTGGAAGTAATCCCTCAATGTATTCTTTGGTTGCAAAGAGTTTCCTTAAAAAAAAGGATAAAAAAGCAGAATCAAAGCCACATTTTCCTAAAACAAACTTTTAAAAACAAGAAAAAACAAGTTTAATCTGAAAAAGCAACATCCCCCGAAAAGAACAATACCCAACATGCATTGCTACTGTCAAGGGAAGAGTTGCCAAACACCCCAAAGTAAAGCATGTGCGTAACGGTAATTTTACTTAAAAATTTCAGCTCTGTGCGCACCTTGCGATTTTTCAACCAAAACAACCCTTTACATTTGGAATATCCCCCATTAGCTTTCTAAGCGTACCCAGCTTGTTGTAGTGGGCTCATCTTTCTGGAATTAATCCCTCAAAGAATTCTTTGGTTGCGCAGGGTTTCCCTAAAAAATTTATTAAAAAGCTGAATAAAAAACACCTTTTCCTAAAATATAAATATGCAAACAAGAAAAAACAAGTCTGAAGAAAGTCTGAAAGCGCAAGTTCCCCGAACAGAACAATACCCAACATGCATAGCTACTTTTAACCCTTTTAATTGCCAGCCTACTTGAGATTTTGTCACCCTCTGTTGACAGGTCATTTTTCCCCATTTTGCGCCATTTTTGCTGGAATTGTCAGGAAAATTATATATATTTTTTTGCAGCAGAGTTTAGGCTTTAACATGAAATGTCTTGTTTGTAAATTTTATTCTGTTTTTTACAATATTATTAAGTAAAAAAAAAATAAATAAATACATTTTTTTTACAGAATTGCCTCCTTTATTTTAAATAAAAAATGTATTTTATTGAAGAAAACCATATTGCATGTGAAAGCCCCATTTCTACCGATTAGAACGGTACCACAAATTTATCGGTAGCCCCCCGTTCCTGCCCAGGAGACCCAGATGACGTCCCAGGCGGGGGGGATCGGACGGAGGGATAAGGCAGGCAGGTGAGTGACGGAGGGGGGCGGCCGGTTTCGGGCCCCCTGCTGAAGATGGAGGACAACGGGGGAGGGATCGGGAGCCCCCCGGAGGAAGAGGAGACCCCAGCTTCACATAGATACCAGAGGTAAGTGTTTATTTTTTTCTATTTTTTAACTAGCAGGGGGGAAATTCAGGCACGTAGATTCTACATGCTTGGCACTTAAGTGGAGTAGAAGCGAGCACGTAGAATCTACGTGCTTGGCACTGAAAGGCTTAAATACATTTTTGAAAACTTTTTTGATTTTTAAAATTTAAATGTAGAATTGTCAATACATGTCTGGTATTAAAGTGTTAATGTCATAATGTAATAACAATGTCATTCCGTATGTTTTCGCTTTGTTATTACTGGATACATGTTCAAAAACAGACTTTAATCACACAGCGTCTGGCGCTATGGGCTACAACGACCCGATTTTGAGCTCCGGCGCTTTTTTTGATGAATGTGGTGGGAGTCGGTCGCACTGAGCCAGCGCTACCGTTCGCTCCCATACAGCGTAGTACTGATTTTATAGCGACTCACACAACAAATTCATCAACGCTGACCAGCGACTGAGGCGCTCTGAAACAACGAACCATGGCCGAGCACAGCGACTACTAGCGGTCGCTCTGAAATCCTTACTACAGACGCTCATCTGTCGCTACCTGGCGTTAGTAATGAATCAGTCTGAAAGTCCCTCATACCAGAATCAACCATGAGTAAATGGGTGAGTAGTTTAAAATGAACATGACTAGGGCAGAGGTAGGAGAGGAGGCTTCCTGGGGTACCATGAAGGCAAAAGAGGGAAACCTAAAGTTGAACTTTACCCCCTTTTGCCACTTGTGATCCCGCCCCTTTGTCTCCACCCCCATCCTTTAGACTGTAATAAGCTCGCAAGGGCAGGGCTCTCCTTCCTATTGTCTCCAGTGCTCACAACACTTGGGGGGGGTTATTCATGAAGGCATAGCGCCAGGTAGCGCCTCGTAGCGTCCAGCAGCATCTGGTGAACGCCGGGGGCTGTAGGCAAAACCACATTTATGAAAGCGAATTTGGTGAGCGACTAACAGCGCCATGTAGCGTCCGATGTATTATTACAGGTGGCTCAGCGTATATATAGCTTTCAGAGAGCCAGGTATTACCTTTCGCTCCGTGTCACTCTCCCATACATTTCAATGGGCGTTCCTTTTCTTCAGTTTAAACAGCGTTTTTTTGTTGTTGTTTTTTTGGGCTCAAATCATTGTGTGACCTCGCCTGTCATCGAAAAAATCATTTCTGAAAATTGTTTTGATTTTTTATATTTTTATGCAGAATTGTTATTACAGGTCTGGCACTAAAGTGTTATTGTCCCAGAGTTAAAACAATGTCACTCCATGTGTTTTTGCTTTGTTACTGGTGGATATGTGTTCAAAAACAGACTTTAATCACACAGCGTCTGGCGCTCTATGCTATAGCGACCAGCTTTAGAGCGCCGACGCTGTGTGTGTATCCTTTTTTGATAAGTATGGTGTGGAGCACCGAGAGTCAGTCGCACTGAGCTGGCGCTACCTCTTGCTCCCTGCAGCGCTGTACTGATGTGAGAGCGCCCAACATACATCACATTCATCAATGGCGGCCAGGTTACTACAGCGACTGAGGCACTATGTTTACAGCGTCTACTAGCGGTCACTCTGGGGGGCCGATTCATTAATAGCGGCAGGTAGCGACAGTTGAGCGACTGTAGCGGCATTTTCAGAGCGCCTGCTAGTAGTCGCTGTGCTTGGCCGTTGTTCGGTAGTTGATAGCGACTCAGTCGGTTTGCCATAATGTTGAATATTGGGTGAGGAGTCGCTATTTGACAGGTTCCGCGCTGTATGGGAGCGCATGATAGCGACTGGCCCTAGCGACCGGCTCCCACCATATTCATTAAAAAATCACGCTCAAAAAATTTTTGCGCTGCAAAATGCATGTTTAAACCCCAGAGCGCTGGCGGCGATGGGTTAAAAGTAGTTTTTTAACCCCCAAACCACCATATTTTTGGAAACCAAAAAAAACAAGTTTTTTAAATAATTTTGTAATATGAATACAGTAATATCAGACCTGTAATATCAATTCTGTACAATTTTTTTTTTTTTTTTACCTTAAAAATCTAAAATGGCAGAAGTGGTCACAGAATTTTTCACATTTAAAAAAAAAAAAAACAATAACAATTAATTATGAATATTTAAAGATTGTTCCATTGAAATGCATTGGAGAGCGCCAGGTAGCGAGAGGTCATACCTGTCGCTGTTCAAGGTCGGACGCTGGCGCTGTGGGCTGAGGCTGGAATAATGATGAATGAGTCGCTATATGGCGCTATCTCAGTCGCTAAGCAGGATTGGCTTGATAAATGTGTGATTGTGGTGGGGAGCCGGCGTTCTCGTGGCGGGGCCCGTCATTACCGGACGCTCACCAGTCGCTACCTGTCGCTATCTCTTGTTAAATAAGGGCCTAAGTGCCGTTATACAGATGCTCATCTGGCAATACCTGGCGCTAGTAGTGAATCGGCCTTTTGGTTTAAACCTTGTAGCATCTAGTTTGTATTGTTCCCTGTACCATATGTTTTACCTTGTCTGTATTCATACTTGTATAGCGCTACGGAAGATGATGGCGCTATATAAACAAACATTATTGTTATTATTATTATTATTATTAATAATAATAATAATAATAATAATAATACCCTCAAACATTTTTAAAAGTTCAGAACAGTTTGGGAAAGAATAAGAATTACTGCAATGGGTAAATTCTTTTTTGCTACATGTAGAATGTAGAGATTTCAGCAATGTAGAGTTGCTTGTGAGTAAATATTGGCATAGGAGCTTCTGGCAAGGTTTCACTTGACTTCACAATGCTCATAGAGAGGAGTGGTGATCAGCCTCCTAGCCAAGTACGGGTATTAAAGGACATATCAATGTTAGGGAAAAGCTGATACCTTTTCTTCCTAACAGCAGCTGCTTTGAGGGGGGGGGGGGGTTGTGGATATAAAAATTTGCCCACCTTAAACCGGACTTTCACCTTAAATAAGAGCATATCTTAAATGTTTCTCCCACCCTGTACTTACATTAAAAATCATCCTACCTGCATCGACTACATTTTCTGAGCCTTTAAACATCCAAGATGGCGGCACATGGAGTCTCAGGCTGTCTGCAGGAAGTGTCTTCTGACTATGCCGCTCTGCATTCTGGGATTGCTGTAGTTTTCCTGACCCCAGCTCTGCTCTGTGTGTGCAAAGCACAGCTATAACCCCGCCCCCTTTCCCCCCCTCTCCATCCAGGTATGTGATGCTTCTGAGGCAAGATGGCGGCGCCCGTATCCTAGAGTCCTGAATAGAGTTCAGCAGGGGAAAGAATAATAAGTAAGTGACTAAAAACATTAAATATATTCATTTTAGATGCTGGGGAATCGTTTTTTTTTAAGGGTTTGGGCGTTTCATTAAATGATGCTGAAGGTTTAAATACCTTGAACAATTGATTATTTATATGTTGATTTGCTTCTATTTTTCTCAACAATTTTTTTGCGACCCTGTTGACTGTGTTGGTTCTGAGATCATATCCCAGTATCTTGGCAATCTCTGCTAAAGATCCTTAGGCCCTTATTTAAGAAAGGATAGCGTCAGGTAGCGCCTGGTTAATGTGAGGTAGCGACAGATAGCGACTGGTGAACGCCGGACACGGCACACAATTACACATTTATCAAGCAGAATCTGTTTAGCGACTGGGATAGCGACATGTAGCGTCTGATTCATCATTTTCACAGCCTCAGTGAACAAAGCCGGCGTTCAGCCCTGCACAGCGCCAGGTATGACCTCTCACTACCTGTCGCTCTCCAATACATTTCAGTGGACGAACCTTTTCTTCTCTTTAAACCGGGTTTATTTTTTATTTTTGCCAAAAAATCACAAATAATTCTGTGACCTCTTCTGAAGCTGTTTTTTCACATTTTTATGATTTTTAAAAAATTTCTTCAGAAATGACATTACAGGTCTGCCATTAAAGTGTTCATGTTACAATGTTGTTACAATGTAATTCCATATGTTTTCGCTTTGTTACTAGTGGATAGATGCTGGAGAACACACTTTAAACACACCGCCTCCAGCGCTCTGGGCTGCAAACAAGCATTTTTCAGCGCCAGAGATTTGTGAGTCACAATGTATTCAACATTACTGAACATCGACTGAGTTGCTATGAACTAGCGACCCACGGCTGAGCAAAGCGACTACTAGCGGGCGCTCTGAAAATGCCTGCTACAGACGCTCATCTGTCGCTACCTGCCGCTATTAATGAATCAGCCTCTTAGCTGCACACTGCAATGTTCCTGTTGGAAGGAGTGCAACTGCCACATCATAAGTGCACAACCGATTCTGCCCCCTATCAAATGGAGCTCCAATAGGATTCTCTCTAAAGATGACATGGGGGGAATGTTAGTTTAGTTTAGGGGGATATTTAAGAAATGATAACATCAGGTAGTGACACATAGGCCCTTATTTAACAAGGGATAGCGCCAGGTAGCGACTGGTGAGCGAACGGTAATGACGCTCACCGCCACGAGAACGCCGGCTCCCCACCACAATCACACATTTATCAAGGCGATCCTGCTTAGCGACTGAGATAGCGCCAGATAGCGACTCATTCATCATTATTCCAGCCTCACCCCACAGCGCCAGCGTCCGACCTTGAACAGCGACAGGTATGACCTCTCGCTACCTGGCGCGCTCCAATGCATTTCAATGGAGCAATCTTTAAATATTCATAATTAATTGTTATTAATGTTTTTTTTTTTTTTTTTTTTTTTTAAATGTCAAAAATTCTGTGACCACTTCTGCAATGTTAGATATTTTTTTTAAGGTAAAAAAAAAAAAATAATAATAATTTGTGCAGAATTGATATTACAGGTCTGATATTAATGTATTCATATTACAAAATGTTTTTATAAACTTGTTTTTTTTTGTTTCCAAAAATATGGTTGTTTGGGGGTTAAAAAACTACTTTTAACCCATCGCCACCAGCGCTCTGGGGTTTAAACATGCATTTCACAGCGCGAGAATTTTTTGAGCGTGATTTGTTAATGAATATGGTGGGAGCCGTTCGCTCTGGCCATTCGCTATCATGCGCACCCATACAGCGCGGAACCTGTCAAATAGCGAATCATCACCCCATATTCAACATTACTGCACACCGACTGAGTCGCTATCAACAACCGAACAACGGCCAAGCACAGCGACTACTAGCGGGCTCTGTGAAAATACCGCTACAGTCGCTCAACTGTCGCTACCTGCCGCTATTAATAAATCAGCCTCACAGCATCAGGTGAACGCTGGGTGCTGTATGTGAAAACCATATATATGAAAGCGAATCTGGTGAGCGCCTCTAACAGCGCCATGTAGCATCACATGTATTACTAGCGTCGGCTCAGTATATAGCGCCGGCGCTCTAGGTTCAGCAGCACCATATAGCTGCTGTCGTACAGTAGCGATCTCACATACAGTTCAATGGTGTTTGATTTGCTTGTGTTTAAATAGAGTGTTGCTAAAGTAAAACTTTAAAATATTTGGCTTTAAATCATTGTGTGGCCTCTCCTGCCTTTTTTGTTTTTATTTTGTTATGCAGAATGTGCAGGTCATTATCACAGTGATAAAACAATGTCATTCCATGTGTTTTCGCTCTGGTGCTGATGTGTTGAGAAACAGGCTTTTATCACATATCTTCTGGCGCTCAATGTTAGAGCACCCAGTTTTAAAGCGCCAGAGCCGGTTGTGTGTAGTTTTTTTTTTTAATACAGGCTTCTGCGCCGAGTGCTGGACGCACTTAACTGCCGCTACCTCTCGCTCACTGCAGTGTTGTCCTATTGTTAGATGTAGCTAAGGCCCTTATTCATCAAGCGATAGCGCCAGGTAGTGTCTGACGAGCGCCAGGTAGCGGCAGCTAACGGCGACTACCGACTCAAGTACGCCCGGCGGCGGTCACAATGACGCATTTATCAAGCAAAATGAGGCTAGCGCCGGCGAGAGCGACGGCTAGCGCGGCATTCATCATGAAGCCGCCTGGACCGAACAGCGCCGCTGCAAATTCCCTCACAGCGCCAGGTATGAGCTGTCGCTCCCTGGCGATGTCCAATGCATTTCAATGGAGCAATCTATAATTATTCATAATTAATTGGTAATATTTTTTTTTTTTTTTTTTTTTTTAAATGTTTTTTAAATCGGAGACCACTTCTGCAATGTTAGGATTTATTTTTAAGTCAAAAAAAAAAAAATATGTGCAGAATTGATCTAACAGGTCTGAGATTAATGTATTCATATTACAAAATGATTCTAAAAACATGTATAATGTTACATTCAAAAAATATGGTTGTTTAGGGATTAAAAACTAGTTAATACACATCGCCGCCAGCGCTCTGGGGTTTAAACAAGGAATGGACAGCGACAGCACATTCGGAGCGTGATTTTTTGATGAATATGAAGCTAGCCGTTCGCTCTGGCCATTCGTTGTCAGGCGCTCACATACAACGCTGGACCTGTGAAACAGCGACCCCCCAGCCCGTATTCAACATTACCGCACACCGACTGAGTCGCTGTCATCAAGCTAACGCCGGCCAAGCACAGCGAATACTGGCTGGCGCTGAAAAAATCAGAATACAGTCGCTCATCTGTCGCTACCTGGCGCTATTGATGAATCGGCCTCATAGTCTTGGGCGCTTTGACCTCGGGACACCACTTAGCGTTCGCGATTAGCTCTGCAGTGAATCAGGGAGAGTGCTTCTACAGCGCCCTCCAGACATCACATTCATCAATGCTGGACAGGACAGTACATCGCCACTTGTCCGGCCGATAAGCTAGGTCACAGCGCCCGACACCTGCTTGCAGCGTTTACTAGCAGTCGCTCTAAGCACCTCTACACAGACGCTCACATGGCAATACGTGGCGCTAATCTTAAATCAGCCTACCCATGTCCCTGTAAACTTTTACCCTCCCTGGCACAGAGTTGCAGTTGTAGGTCCGCTTTAATGCTTTAAATCTAATGAGCAAAGTAAGCTTACTCAGTAAAACACTTTATTAAAAATATTCGCATCAAACAATTTTAAATACAGAATATATATCTTCACACTTTTACATATATATAATGCATTTACAAAGATTTGTATATATTTATACCTCAACGTGTACAGTACATTCATTATGCTGGACAGTGCTACAGAAAATATGTTCATAACATTTGACTCCACAGGCCATAGAACAGGCCGGAAATTCTTTATTTTTTTTACTTTTTTCAATTAAATATAGCAGCATTTGTGCAGGATCCTATAGCACATACACAGACGCACGCAGGAAAGTCACAGAATTTGTTACAACTACTTGTGATTACTGGCGTCTTCCATTCTCGGATAGCAAACATTTGTGCAATAGTCGCTGTAAATAGTTTATATAACAACCACAGGAGGGATAGAGAGAGTCGTGCCAGCTTTAGAACACAACAACTATGGCTACTGTAATTCTACTATAATTGAAGAGCAGATTGATAAAGATTGGGGCAAGAAAAAGTGATGTAAAATTGATTCAGTAGCCCAGGGGAACCTATAAACCTAAATGTAGCCCCAATTTCTCTGCACTGATCCTGATAAATCTAATTTTAAGGTTTGAATTTTGTTCATTGCTTGGGATGTAGCAAAATGCATTGCAGAATACATATATTGTGATGGTTAACCGCAATATATTTTCAATTTTGTTCAGCCACTCTTGTGATTCACATTTAGGGGTTGATTCAGTTGGAGTTAAAAAAAATTCTCTTGGTAGTAAAAGAAACATTTTCTTCCTAGCTGTTGATTCTGCAACCGTGACATTCCTATGCTTTTTTAACTCAAAGTGATTTTTTTTACTACCAAGAGATTATATATATATATATATAAATTAAACAGAATGAAGACAAGTAACCAACTGATTAGCTGAACCTAGGCCCTTATTTAACAAGGGATAGCGCCAGGTAGCGATTGGTGAGCGGCCGGTAATGACGGGCCCCGCCACGAGAACGCCGGCTCCCCACCACAATCACACATTTATCAAGCCGATCCTGCTTAGCGACTGAGATAGCGCCAGATAGCGACTCATTCATCATTATTCCAGCCTCACCCCACAGCGCCAGCGAGCGACCTTGAACAGCGCCAGGTATGACCTCTCGCTACCTGGCGCTCTCCAATGCATTTCAATGGAACAATCTTTAAATATTCATAATTAATTGTTAATAATTTTTTTTTTTTTTAATGTGAAAATTTCTGTTACCACTTCTGCCATGTTAGATATTTTTTTTAAGGTAAGAAAAAAAAAAAAAATTGGTGCAGAATTGATATTACAGGTCTGATATTAATGTATTCATATTCCAAAATGTTTTTATAAACTTGTTTTTTTTGGTTTCCCAAAATATGGTTGTTTGGGGGTTAAAAAACGACCTTTAACACATCGCCGCCAGCGCTCTGGGGTTTAAACATGCATTTCACAGCGCGAGAATTTTTGGAGCGTGATTTGTTAATGAATATGGTGGGAGCCGGTCGCTATGGCCATTCGCTATCATGCGCTCCCATACATCGCGGAACCTGTCAAATAGCGACTCATCACCTTGTATTCAACATTACTGCAAACCGACTCAGTCGCTATCAACAACCGAACAACGGCCAAGCACAGCGACTACTAGCGTGCGCTGTGAAAATACCGCTATAGTCGCTCAACTGTCGCTACCTGGCGCTATTAATAAATCAGCATCCAAGATTCAATGGATCAGATAAGTGGAGATCTTGACTGAGAAAGTACAGACCCATGGAGTATTATCTGCTACCAGGCCTAAACTAAAAATATAAGAATACAATAGACCTGTATTAAAATGTATGTCTGCTTAAACTGAAGGTCGGCTTGGGCATATATAGGAAAGAGTGTTTGTTCATGTTGTACTAGCCTGTTCCACAGAATCACAGGATTTACAACTTATTAGAAACATTGGTTTATAATGGGTTTATTAAAACAGTATCTATTTGGTGTGGCTATCCTTAGGACCACCTAGTATACATAGTCAAATACTAGAGACTCCATCTTTGCCCATTTCATTCAAGTGAATTTAAATGTTAAGTATAAGTCTGCTTCAAGAGACAATCACATTGTGATCACATTGGTTATATTGTGATAATATCAACATAATACTAAAAGGCTCCCAATAGAAATCGTGGTGTCCTGTAGTCAAGTGGGGAAACATGATTACTGAAAGCAAAAAATCAATAGGGTCAACATGGAGGACAATAGCATTTCCAATAAAATGAAGCCTTCTCTGTTTCATGGTACAGCCCAATGAATGAGAAAGATGTGCATTCAGTTGTTGGGATGTTGTAGAACAGATATCTTGTACTGCACATTATGTTTCTTTCTTTAATATTTGCTCTAATGTTTAAGTTTTACCTTAAAGAGGAACATAGGACCTCCCCCAGCCTAACTTTTGGATGTTCTGGCTACTTCAGGGCCCGATCCTCACCGCACCGCCCGTTTAGCCACCTGTTAATGACAAGCACGGGCTTCGCCATGCTCGTCAATATCCCACGACAAATCTCGGGTGGCCCCATTGCATCCCAATCGTGGGTACTGTGGCCTGATGGGATGCAAGATGGCGCCTTCCGTTGGCAGGTCGCCCGAAAAACCAAGGGACCCTTAAGATGGATCCCTTGGCGAGGTGAGTAAATAATGCCCAAAGGTAAACCTGGAGGGGGGTGCAGCAGATCAGTGAGGTTTGGGGGATGTTTTAACCTCCCCGTTGTTCCTCTTTAAGGTTTTTAGCCATTAGTTTCCGTGTGTCCTCTCTATTGACTCTAGCTCTAACCAGACTAATTTGAAGAATAACTAGTTAGACAATCAATATAAAAAGTAAGAGATGAAATAAAGCACTTACAAATCAGTACAGTAAAAAAACATCAACTAACTTAGTTTAACCACAGTATTACAGGCTAAAGACCTGTCTTTGCAAATAAAATCAGCACTATGTACAATCATTTGAAAACTAGAGGTCAGCAGACCAAACTACAGTAACAACCAGTGACGTCCAGTCAGCACGGCTGTGGCACATTGTTAGGGATTAAAAGTCTTTCCATAAGTTCATGTTAAATAGCACCAGCTGGACAATAACGTGTCCGCCAAAAACTGATATTTACAATTTACGAACAACTAGTTACTAAGCTACATTACTACTTTTTCATTTACAAATGTAAGAGTTCCACAATGCAGCAGAAGATGAAAGAACCCTCAAACTCTGAATGGTGGACGTGAATAAAAAAGGTTTAATAAGGATCTGTAGAATATCTTGATCGTTGAGTTCGATTATTGTATCTTTTTTGCATATTTTGGTACTAAGATCACCATGAGAGTTTCAGATGGCAGCAAAGGATGATGGGCGAGATCTGCGATAAGATGATGCTGCCAGTGTGAGTGATGAATACTCTTACTTAGCTTGAAACATCATTTCAAATGTTTTCTGTAGACAGAATATAATAATATATAATGGAGTGAGTTTTCTCACCTGGATCTGAATCGACCCCACAGTCACATAACAGCAGCTTGTCCTTCTGTAGTCTTAATTTATTATTTAGAAATGATGCCTAGTTCACCCAGACCTACAATGCTAAGATGAGAGCACCTTGAGGAAAGCACGACTATCATCTTTAATTTCTAGGTCCCATACAATCACTCACAACCTTCAATGTGATGGCTGGCCCCCTAGTTTGAACTTATAAGGCACTGGTCTGCAAAATGTAGCTTGGGAGCCACACATGGCTGGCAGACCCTTGCTGTGTGGCTCGTGGTCTGTGGAAAAGTTTACATGTACTTCCAGTTTCCAGTGGCACACTTCCCAGGCTGAAGGTACGCTACTTCTCTGCCTACCTGATTCTACATTACATTACTTTTTGGGTGGGGGATGCAGCCAACAATACTTTCACATCTAATGTGGCTCAAGAAGGTCTCTTTGGTGATATAAACGTTGCTCTCAATGTAAAAAAGAGTGGGGATCCCTGCTGAAGAGTATGAATACTGGGTCGAGCCTGGTTGCCTCATGCCCCAGTGAAAACTTTATAGGAGACTGAAGTTCAAATTAGGGTGCCAGCCATCACCTTTTATGGGTTTTGGTGGACCAAAGTAAAGCAATGCTGCTGCGCCTTATTCTGGTCATCGTTAGTGTTGGCGTAATAGTGGCTGTACTAATAGTATGCGTGGCAGCACTTAATACAGGGCTCAGGGCAGGGGTGACCTTGGGCTCAGCTGAGGACTCCCCATTTGAGGCCAGGACCCTCAGGCCCCATACTGGCATCTTGGCTGTCCTGCCCTGTTGGCGACCCTAGAGGAAGGAGCACATTATGGAGATGAAATTGACAGTACAGAAGAACAAGCTTAATTTATGTGACACTCCAGCGATGGAGCAGCTGTCCGGTGGTAATGTGTGCATATCTATTTTGTTTTATATTTGGCCAGCAGATACAATTTAAGATGGAATGGCAACATTAACACGTAAGAAGAGTGCAAGGTTTTTCAGTGTTCTTGTTTCAGCCCCTGTCTCAATGGGTTTTATCCTTTTGATCAATGGCTGCTGAATGAAAATAAGTCTAGAAATTACAATATGTCTCTCTTACATATATTCTATATGCTCCTCTAAGTCCGTAGGCAGCTCATATGTAGAATTTATCTGTAGAGATCTATACAATGGCGGTGGTGTCCTTGGAAATTGACTGGCTTGTGCTTCGGGCAACTGCAGAGCTGAATGGAATGTAGGTGGATCTCCTTCTGCTAGAGCTTGAGGCAACTGCAAAGCAGAATTAAATGTAGGTGGATCTTCGTCTGATAGGACTTGAGGCAACTGAAGTGCTGACATAAAGGTAGGTGGATCTTCTCCTGCAAGGCAAGGGTTGTCATGGCCAAACATTGCTGGGACAGGTTGTGAGTGGGATTGTTCCCCTTGAGGCTCTTTACGATTCTTCCACCATCTGATGACCTTGTGCCACTTCTGACGTAACACCACCCAGAAAGAATCAATAAGGAAAATCTCTACAATCTCTAAGACGCAGACCATGGAGCAACTCATCCAGAGGCCCAGCTGACCACCAAAGTTAGCCAGTAGGTTGGGAATCTGTGAGAGATTAGGGATAGTTAATGAACAGAAATATTTTTAGTAAGCATTTCAAACAAATACAGAGCAGATATAGGAGTCATGACAACACAATGGGGAAACATTGTTTTCTAAATGTAATATAAGCATGAGCCATGTGAGCACAGTAAAGTGTCTAATGCCAAAAATTGGTCTTGGTCATAATGAAACCCAATGTAACTTTTTTTATTAGGGTTGATAGAGAGCTGTTGAGCTTGTCTCTTTTTTCTTTCTAGGCGGTAGACACAGTGCAGCTGTTTGTGTGTTTTTGTGTCTGAACATGCAGCTGGACTGCCATAGATTTCATCATTGTGTAACAGCAAGTGGAAGCATTTAGTTTGAATAGAGAGAGGAGGACAACGGAAAAGGAACATTTGAGTAGCTCTTATGTTTTTCTAGAGCCACTTAAATGTCAGAGACAGAATCAGGGTTTATTATTGCAACGTATATACATTGCATACACACAGGTAATTCCTTGTGGCATGGATGCTAGATACATAGGGTCATTGTTAATTATATTGGGTAGGGGTGAGTTAACTGAGGAAGAACTCTGTCCCTGTACCGTGAGCCCCGGGCCAGGCAGACATACCAACACGCCTCTTTGCACAGTTCCTGACATTGAAGGAGAAGTTGGGCCCTTTAGGTTACACTCAGAAGGTTGGGGCTCTATTAGGAACTAATTCCAGGGGGAACAAGTTTGGGGGAAGGGATCATATCTGAAGAGGAGGTGACCATGTCTGACGAAGGAGAGAGGGGACCATGTTGGTGGAGGAGAAGGGATCATATTGGCAGTGGAGGGCGAACTATGTCCAATAGGGGGACAATGGACCATATCTGGGCAGAGAGAGAGGTGACTGTGTCTAGCAAGTGCTGGGGGACCATGTCTGGCGGGAAAAGGGAGAACATGTTCGAGGAGGTTGTCTTATATCTTAGAGAATGTAGGAGTGGATAGTATTCGGGACAAGAGAGGGGAACATGTCTGAAGGTGTGACGGAAAGAGAAAGGGGACCACAGGGGGGAGGAGACCACAGTTGATCTTGGCTGGAGTACTTGTTGTCCTTTTTGGACCATTTTAAACTTACTACAGTGTTCTTAAATCATCTACTCATTCCTTGTATAAAAATGTATTGACTTGCTGCATAAAACATATTTCACTGGACCAAAAGTCCACTACCAAGGTCCACAAGGGGCATCTCAAGTTGTGTTACCCAAAGTGAGTGTAATGGCCCAGGAAGCGCCAGGCCATGGTATCTACTCATCCCATTACAGGAGCATCCTACAGAAAATTGCGATGCCCTCTAGAGACCAAAAGGCAGTGGGCCAAGAGTCTGTTAGACTTTTGGTCTACTTTAAGCTGTTAGCATGCGCTGTTAAATGTTTCAGGTGTAAATCATGCTTCCTACTTTATCTTTTGAATAGCCATAAAATATATATTTTTATCATTCTTTATGGTCCTTTACTGAAAACTCATAAATGCTACAAAATGCTTCCTGTTAGTCATAAAGCACCATTCTTTTTAGCAGATTCCTTGAACTCAGCCACGCTTCTTGAGTCTCTAATAGAGCAGCGCGTAGCAGGCCACCTATGGGGAACTATGAGGAACTATGGCAGTGAGAGGGGGTCTGCATTAACAAGTGCTTAGATGTTTTGTTTTACTTACATTGGTGGAAGGGCTCTCATCTATGGTTTTAAGGTTGAGATCTTGGTAAAACAGGTCAAGATTCGCCAAGTCATATCTTAAAAAAAGAAATAATAATAATTCTAATATGATCATTACAAAGATGATAAACAAAGAATGTTTAGGCAGGTACATGTTGTACTTGTATACTTAGGCCCTTATTTAAGAAGGGATAGCGTCAGGTAGCGGTAATGACAGGTAGCGACAGGTAGCGACTGGTGAACGCCGGACACGCCACGCAATTGCACATTTATCAAGCAGAATCTGTTTAGCGACTGGGATAGCGCCATGTAGCGTCTGATTCATCATTTTCACAGCCTCAGCGAACAGCGCCAGCGTTCAGCCAGCGTTCAGCCTTGCACAGCCAGGTATGAGCTCTCGCTACCTGACGCTCTCCCATACATTTCAATGGACGATCCTTTTCTTCTCTTTAAACGGGGTATTTGTTTTTTTGCAAAAAATCATAATCAAAATTCTGTGACCTCTTCTGGCATTGAAAAAGCAGTTTTTTGACAAATTTTTCATTTTTCATATATTTCTTCAGAAATGACATTACAGGTCTGCCATTAAAGTGTTCATGTTACAATGTAATTCTATATGTTTTCGCTTTGTTACTAGTTGATAGATTCTTGAAAACAGACTTTAAACACACCGCCTCCTGCGCTCTGGGCTTCAAACAAGCATGTTTCTGCACCAGAGTTTTGTGAGGCTGTTTTTTTGCTGAGTATGGTGTGAGTCGGTCGCTATGAGCAGTCGCTAACATGCGCTCCCATACAGCGCTGTACTGGTAAAATAGCGCCCCCTCACAATGTATTCAACATTACTGCACATCGACTGAGTCGCTATGAAGTAGCGACCCACGGCCGAGCACTGCAACTACTAGCGGGCGCTCAGAAAATGCCTGCTACAGACGCTCATCTGTCGCTACCTGCCGCTATTAATGAATCAGCCTGTTATTGTAATAGCTGCTTATACCACATAGAAGATGCTGGAGTAAGTTTATTTAAGAAATGCTAAGGCCACGTAGTGTCAGGTGAGTGTCAGGTCCCAGTGAAAACAGCGTATTTATTAAGTCAAAAATCCAGAGAGCCTGTGATCAGATAGTGTCCCATCTGTCAAGATTGCCGGCGATGGGATGAGTGTCGGCACTGAGTTCCCTACAGCGCCAGAGAGGACCAGACACCAGTCACCCTGCACTGTGTGGCCTTATCCCATACATTATACAGACTTATAGCGGAGTGCTTGTTCCTCTTTAATAATCTATATCTTGAAGATAAGTGGCTGCTAAGACTTACTTGCTCAGGTTTTTCTCTAGTTTGCTTCCAAGCTCCCAGGACAGAACTCGTAATGTCCAATCCTGATAGAAGACAAGGATAGATATGAATTAGGATGAAGAACTGTACCTACAGTGGTCCTCAAATAAACATGCTGCTGAAAAAAAATAAAGCTGGGCACTGTCCTGATTTTTCTAATTAATGAGGGTGTTTCTAAGGCAGTGTTTCCCAGTCAGTGGCACATGTCCCATTAGTGGTATGTGAGATCCTGTTTTGTGGTACAGACAGACTAATCTGTACCCCAACTTGGTCTGCCATCATCACACAAGACAGATCTGCTCCAAAATATTACATTATCTTCAAATAGAGAACTATTTTAGTATTTCATGCACTTGAAATGGCTGTTTTATGTATTTTAACTGTGCTAGGCGAATGAAACCAGGTGGTACTTGAGATAAAAAGGAGTTTATTATTATTATTTTGGTAACAAGAAAAGAAAAAGGTTGGGAAACACTGTTCTAGTGCATGCAGGAGAAAGTATGTTTTGTGCTTCTTATGTGTTGTTAAAGAGAATCAAAACCTTTGCATCATCGACCCTGGAATCTATAAGTTTCCCGGGCCCCCGGATATCCTCCCCCCGGAGCATCCAGAATCGGGTTACCCTAATGTGGAAAACCCCCAGGTCGCCCGGAAACTCACCTTCATTCTAGATCTACAGCGCATGCGCGAGCCACTATCCCTTCAGCAGGGCATGTGGCCGCGCTAGGCATTTGTGAATGGCTGGCATGGGCACGCTCCCTATTAGAGGGTAGCGGGGATGCAGCCGTGCCGTGAGCGCACTGATTGGAAGAGTCCAGTCGTAGGACCGGGAAGAGGGGAATGTTTTGGGGCGACCTGGGGGGTTTCACACAGGGGGGCATCTTTGATCGAGGAGCCCTGAGGGCAAGAACCAAAATAAAGATAGTCAAAATCCTGGGTTTTGGTCCACTTTAAGCAATGGGGGCATCCAAGATCAGGGAGGATGTTCAGTGTACCTAGAGTAATTTTTCTCTCATCCCTTAGCAAGTGCTCTTTTCTGTTTAAATAATCTACACAGTGCCAACCATCAGATTTCATAGATTTATCTACTTACCTCAGATTCTATTGATGGCCAGCTCGCCACACTCCTCGTAAACTCCCATTCTTTAAAACTAAAGCGACAAAGAAAAAACTATGATATAGTTTACCTACCCGGAACTCGCTATTACCTTCAACCCAAAACAACAGGCATTCTAAAGAAAAGAGTAACCGGAGAATTCCTGGGAGAGAGATGAAGGCTATCACGCACCATGGTGGCGAGCAGAACTGGAGCCAGCTCATTGTTTTGTATATTAGAGGATAATTACTAGCTCAGTGTCTCCATGTGTTAAGTACAATAGGCTGGATTTTTAGTTTGCTACTACCTCCTGCCTTGTAATGAATAAAGACATGTAGCTGCATGGAAAAACCATGCAAATAGCGTGAAAACCCTATTGCATAAATGGTGCTTATTTCCCAAACACAACAGAACTGACTGTTGTCCAATCCTCTTCTTAAAGGTATTATATATAAATGTTTCTTACCTGCAAGAATCACGGCATGTGTCCTGACATCCCAATTCTTCCTTAACAAATTCACTATGCAGCTTGAAATAGCAGTAAACTACAATAAAAGAACAAAATAATATTAATAATGGAATAGCAATCTTAGAATCTAGTGACTACATTTAAAAAGAGTCAAAAATCCAAAGCAAACCTATTGTTCGATTGTGTGGACGGTTAAACTACTAATAGATAATGTTAAAGTTATATATATAAAATATATATTATATATATATTTTTGGCTTCACTTCCTGACTGTGGTCACCAAAAGCTAAGTTTATCAGAAACGCTTTGGGTTCTAAATGGGCCAGAGCAATGTCAATCGCACAGGAACCTTTTTATTTTGTGCCACCCATCCGCTTTTGTTTCTGATGATACCCAGTAAGTTTAGTATTCCCCAAAGAGGTCACAGAAAAGCAAAAATAAATGGTTTCCTATTCAATGACTAGAGTTGGATTTAAAGTGGACCAAAACCCAGAATTTTGACTATTCTGGGCTTTGGTCCTGGCCCCCCGGGGTGCTCGATCGGAGATGCCCCGTTGTGTGAAACCCCCCAGGTCGCCCAACTGGCTCACCTTTTTCCCACTCCTACAACGCATGCACGACCTCCCATCCAATCAGTGCACTCAACTTAGCTGATGCTTTTTCGGCTTAGCTCATCTATGGAGCCAAGCGCGTTGGCACCGCATCCCTGCTACCTTCTAACAGGAAGCGTGCCCACACGGCCATTCACAAATGCCGGCACGTGTCCTGCTAAAGGGATAGTGGGGATGCAGCACTGATTACGCATGCGCCGTTGGACAAGAGCTGAAAGTGAGTATATTGGGCGACCTGGTGTGATTCTGGTTGCCCTGGGGGGGAATCAAGCAGCCCAGGAATCTCATAGATTCCCGGGCCGATCTAAGTGGGTTTTGGTCCACTTTTAGGTATTTCAATACCTACAGAGTGATTATACCTACTGTATCTACTACCTACAAAAAGGGAAGAGAGATCATATTCAGGGAAATTAGTTTAAATACTCAATGACTGTAAAGTGGCCTATTTTGGTTTGGTTTGGATCATTCCAGTATTCACTATTAACATCTAACAGCAAAATGATTGTATGTATAATATATACAGATAGGGCAAATACAATAAAATAAAAAGACTTCTTATAAACTTCTTAATCTCTCTTTTGCTTATGTTCAAGTATTTCCCTCACAGGATGTCCCCCCCTGAAGCAAAGCCTCGTCAGAGGCTAACAAGAACTTCTTTCAGCCACTTTTTGCGTTTAACCCCGCTTATGAGTAAATCAGTATGCAGCCACCTTTTCTTGAATGAAACAAAGCAATTTCCAGAGGTGTACTGCTCCCTTGTATATAGCTCCCAAGTCATAGGAAGCTTAGCCTAGTAAGGTATATCTGTGAAGCTGGGCCATCTAGCTTTTTAGTCCCTTAGAAAGGGGCCTAATATATATGACTGACTACCCTCTAATGGTGCATAAATGCTGTACCTGCCCCACTAAACCACCAATAATTAATGAGATGTATAAAAGTAAGCTTACATTAAGCAATACTATTGTTTTGGCAGGGATTCCCCCCTCTAGGTTCCCCATCTCTCTAGTTTGTAGAAATAAATTGCAAGGGGGAAGCAACAGGACACATTTGCTTGGGATGTTCTTATTAGCCTTGTATTGGCTCCAGCTCTTTCATTAGCTGCACTTTACATTTGCCAATGTATGTATATAAGTATTACATTTTTGTGGACACAAGCTATTGCATTACTTTCAAACAAGACACTGAAAAATAAAAAATGTTCTCATGTGTAGGTCTCAAACTGTGTTGTCCTGTGCTAGTAAACACACAGACCTTACAGGTAGCCCAAGAGAATGGTTATAGAAAACTTACTCCAACTTGGAAATTCATCGTAGTTGCAATACTTTGCCCCTTCTGGTAGGGGTTGGTCATAATGGGCACAACCACAGGCCTTTACCATTTGAAGCTGGAAACAGGAGTATAAGCAGATCTGAAAAAGACAAAAGATAAGTACTGTATATCCATTATACTACATTAGACTAAATTTAGCCATAATCATTCTTACTTTTGCCCCATTTAAAATATAATTCCCCAAACAGGAAAAGGAACTCACTAAGTGATTATCCTTCAACCCATAAGATGCCCCCCACAGACTGATTACTTCAGTTTTCAACAAACATTCGAGAGGTCATTCAATCCACAGGAGACCCTTCAGCCCAATGAATACCCCCAAGTCCATACCATGCTTCTGATTGGGTGAACATAGATAAATATTAAGATGTTAAATACCTGGAAGGTGTACTTTTTGTTGTAGAGATTCGGGACTGAAACATCACTTCCATCAATGGTACAATCACTATAGGGGCTGCTAAGCTTTGTAGACTCTGTCTGAAATCAGAAATAAATATATTATGTTATCAGTGTATTGTTATAAACACCTAATGAACTTTTTTTGGCTAGGCAGGCTCACAATGTAGATATACTTGACAGACTTGATAAACACCATCTTGTTGGCACCTTGTTGAAATAATTCTAATTATGGGTAATTGTGCATCTCCTGGGCTGGGTCTTGCAGATCGCTGTGACAACTCATTACCTTGTCTTAAAATATAAAGTTTCTAATTTCTACAAATCATTAACTACTTAAATAAGGCTGTTTTGGCAGGATGAATGGGAATCTGCCCTGGCCATACAGGTTAAAGAACCAGTTAATCTTAAAAAATAATTCTAATACCATTCACTGATATGTATTTAGATATATCCACCCTGGGCATAACTTAGAAATCTGACATTTATGTGGCGTTGCTATGCAGCCCATTGTTATATGCTTCTGGCCATTTAGGCCGCTGGAGACTTACAATTAGCAGTTGGCACTAAAGGTCTATGAAATTAATAGAGATGAAGTTGGCAGGATGTTGTGAAATATTGCCACTTGCAACATAAAATGTTTTAAACGTCATTGCTGATAAGATGTTTAAAGATTTGACTTCAGTCCCTTCATTTATATTTGTCGTCCTTTAAAACATTCAAACCAAAGTTAAATAAAAGTCCCCCAAATTTGTATCCTCATGTAAAAGCAGTCCAGTATTAGTCCAGTATAAACATATTCACTAAAAGAATCCTATACCATGAAAATCCTATACTCTTGCTGGCAGTCCTAAAACAAGCCTAAACCTCCCTCATTCCTTCCAGTTCACATCTGTCATGTGGCCCCCACCGGTTCCATTGGCCTAAAATTGCATTTTGGTTTTGAAGGGTCGAAGGCTAAGATACCATATCTGTGAAGGTGTACATTCATCCAGGTCATTGGATACCTGTAGTAATATGTCAAAGCAATTGGTCTTGCTACGTAGAAGATCTTTCTCCAGTCATTCTTCTACCTTTTTTAAATGGATTTGGGAAGATAGTTGGATGACTGGAGAAACATGTTTGTAGTAAATCCAGTTGTTTTAGACATTGGCCTACTGTGGTGTGGGGGTTGCACTTTGGAAATTGAACATTTGCAACAAACGTGTTGACTTACCAGTTGCATACCAAGCGATGTCTCCTTGGCTGTTTGAAGTTCCGTCCCTGTCTCTTCGATAAACGGATAATCATTCTGGTCATGGACTAAAATTTTGGCACCGGCTGCTGTCACCAGGTATGGGTTATATTCCGCTTCATCAATGTACATAACCAGTTTGAGACCTATAAAACAGAATTTAATAGGTCATATTAAAAAACAGACAAACACAATCAAAATCTAAACTAAATCTAAACACTGAAATTCTTATCTTCATAGCAAGACATTGTTAAGGCAGAACCACACCCTAGAACAGTAGACCTCTACACCTGCCACTCCAAGTCCCCAGTGTCAATAAAGCTTCTCGGACCTTGGAGTGAATGGCCTACTTTGGGAAAACTCAGTACAATGTCTTGAGCAGTCATATAACTGGCTGTGGCCAGCAATGTGAGCTTACGTAAAAAGAAGAATTAGTTATCATCCCTCTGGGGTCACATAGATAAAGAGTGGTATATATATATATATATATATATATATATATACAGACACACATATCAACACACACGTTCTTACCTGCCTCTGCTCCACCCATGGTAGACTCCAACAGCAGTTCCCTCTGGGCATCATTGAAGGTGTAGCAATTGCCATACAGAGAATGGTGGAACAAAGTGAAGTTTCTGCAATAAAAATCATGTAATTTTTTTTAAATTCTCAATCTTGAAATGAAAAGGTTCAATCAAACTAAAATTTCAGCAGCTACTGGACCCTTTTTTTTTACTCAAACAATGAATCAATCTTTTTTTTAGCTATGAGATCTGTTGGGCAAATCCAAAATCTGGACTGTCTGAAAAAAACAACCTTTGTAATGGCTAAGCACGCAGTTGCTGGTGGAATATTGGGTTTTGAGATTTTAAACCCAAAAAGTCTATGGGGCATTGTGTCCGCACTTATTTAGACTCCAGAACTAGGCCCACGCTGCTTGGTGCCCCCCCTCCACATTTGGCTGCAAATAAAGCATTTAAAATAAATGAAATCTTACCTTTCACATTGATCCCCTGGAGAACTCAAGCCCCACAATTGGCAGCAGCGGTCACGTGGTTGCCGGCACCAGTCACGTGCTTGTCAGCACCTGGATACGTGCACCAGTCACGTACTTGTCAGCACCTGAAGGCTGCTGGCTACCACGTGGTGGCCAATTGCGGGGCTCGAGTTCTCCGGAGGATCGATCTGAAAGGTAGGATTTCTTTATTTTAAATTATTTATTTGTTGCCAAATGCGGGGGAGTGCTGGACACAATACCCTATAGATTTCTATGGGGTGTTGTTCTGGTTTAAAGCTAGACTCACAAGAAAGCATAGCAGCTACTGTCTGTGGCGACATGGGCCATTCATTCCACACCATGGTCATTGCTGAGATGTAAAAACTCATACTTTGTAACATGGCCACTTTTGTCCAATTAATAACCACTTAACCGGGGGGAGGGGGGGCACAGACGGCAAGGTATATTATCCTTCTCTACCTTATTTTGCTTACCTACACTGGAGTATAAATATTAAAAGATCATGTGAATATTTGTTGGCACTGTATTTCACTATTTCACTATATAGCCTTTGGTGTGTGGGTAAACTAATAAGGATCTATGAAAGCCAAATAACAGTTTATGTAATATGATTTATGAGTGGTTGCCATTTTAACTAATTAAAGAAAACATGGCTAATGACATGCTCAGGAGCTCTGAAAGCAAACCCCTGGATTTTTCAGACATTAACAAGGAGGACTCATATCCAGTAAGAAATCTTGAGTGACAGCTTCTAATCGCTAATTGCATCATGGCACCTATTTGATGGCCATGACATCTTCTAAATTTGCATAACTATTTTGTTTATACAAAGTGACGAGTTGCTCGGGTGTAAGGCTAAGGTCCAAGCAACTTAGATTGTCCAATTCTTAGATTGTAAGCCTGCTAGCAAGGCCCTGATCCTCTGTATTTCATTGGTTTCTCCATCTTGTTATGTGATTTATTATCCTATTTGCACATGAACCCTCTGATTGTGCTGCAGAATATGTTGGTGCTATATAAATAAAGATTATTATTATTATCCTGTTGTTGGTGGTATGAATATATGTGTGTGTTTTAGGGGTGCCATCCTAAGACCTTGCACAGGACACCCCTTAAAGTGGTCCCATACATACCTTCAGCATCATTTAATGAAGCTATTAAAATACTATTCCCCAGCATTTAAAATTAATATATTTTACGTTTTCAGTCACTTATTATTCTTTCCCCCACTGGGCTGCAACTCTGTTCAGGACTCTAGGATACAGGTGCCACCATCTTGTCTTAGAAGCTTCACATTCGAAGGACAGGAACGGTGGTGGGCAAGTGCATGGGGGAAGGTTATAGCTGCGCTCTGCACAGACGGAGCCGAGCTGGGGTCAGGAAAAGGAAAGCAATCCCAGAATGCAGAGCGGCATAGTCATAGGACACTTCCTGTCTGCAGGCAGCCTGAGACTCCTTGGGCCGCCATCTTGGATGTTTAAAAGCTCAGAAAATAGAGTAGATGCAGGTAAGATTATTTTTAATTTGGGCAATCTATGTACAAGATGGGGGAAACATACCAGATAGACTCTTATTTAGGGTTAAGGTCTGGTTTAAGTAAGAAGCGTACTTTCATCTGTTGGGTAGGGGGTACATAATCGAGGCTTACCCATTAAAGTGGTCCCACTCCCATTTTCTAAGTAGCCTCAAAGTTTCTATGTAAAGTTCCTCAATCCTCAGCCGCAAGGCGGTCCCTTGATTGGCTGCCGGCCAAACACACGACCACATTTCGGCAGAGGATCGAAGTTAAGGTGAGGATTAGGGGGTTGCAAGGCGCTCCAGCAATTTGAATGAGGGTGTGAGACAGCTTTAACAGGCCGGCCCCGAAATCATCCCTGAACAACAGATGAAAGAAAGTTCTAGAGACCTTAAAACTGCCTATCTGTCCATTTGAGTTCTGACCCGGGGTACTCGCACTCGTCTCTGATAATCTTCCCCATGACATCCACATATTTAGTAGAGGTAAACCCTACATTTGATGCTTCCAGAGAACATCTGACAATCATTTTCAGTAATTCTAGCCTTAAAAAGTTCACAAATTCTGCTTTTTACACAGCACTAGAATGAGTCATGTGTCATTCAGCACTGTAAGTGACAATAATATCTTTTACAACCCAACCCAAGTGACCATGTACAAAAAAAGGACAGGCTAAATATACAGCACTAGCCCAGAGCCTAGTACATTTCTTTACAGAACACTGTCTCCTTAAACTCAAACTATGCACGGAAGCTCTCACGAAGGCTGGTATGATCAGTCTATGAACTTTGTGAAGTGCTGTGGAATCCACTAAACAAGTGAAATATGCAGACCAACCTTGCGTCACATGACTGGCCATCGAAATAACAGCTGACAAACAGGTCATCAGGAGTGTAACCCATCTTGATTTTATCTTCTAGAGGAATTTTTGCCAAAATGTTCATGTAATGGAGACGATACCATTCTTGGATGGCGTTAATAGCCGAGCTAAAGGTGAACACAGTGCAATCTGAGCTGTTATTTGGATCACACTGTAACAAAAAGGACAAAATGCATATTTGAAAATGAATATACTGTTTAAAAAAAGCACGTAATATTAGTCAAGCAAATTTTAAACCAATGCATCTAAGTTCACTATTAAGGAGGTGATTGCCCCGAAACGTGTGGCGGAGTCTGCATTGTTCTTTTACTGTACATCAGGGTTCTTCTATTTTAACATTGAAGTTTAACGGTTCTCACTTCAGGTGGAGGATACGGGTTGTATCTAAATTGGCTAGTTTGGAACAAGTTATTTTAAAGCAGGTCCTGCAGAGTTTGCTAAAATATAAACCCCTGCTAACCCAGATTTAGAATAGTCATCTACTGGAGTGGTCCTTCCAGCCTGCTCGAAGCCGGGACCTATATCCTTGGTACGCAAGCCATTTGCTGTGGTGAGTGTTTGAAGATAAGGCACGTGAACCCCTGTGGATGCTATGGTAGCCATATATACAGGACCCAGCTTATAATGGGGTTTGCACGGAGCAAGTGAATATATTTTTATCTTGTATTCTAAATCAGGATTGGGGGAGGGTGGGTTCTCTTTCTGACTATAGGTTAACTTTACAATGCCAGTGTGTTACCTTAAGGGGACAGTTTGGTCAAAGCTGACTGGAAATCCGCTTACCCTCACAGTATGGGTTAAGATGCCCCACTGTGCATTCTACTGCCAGGAAGCCTATACTCATCACTTCAGTCTTTTCTCAACTGCTGCCAATCACATGAGTGCTGGCAGCCAATTGGGTCCTCCGAAATAGCGGGTGCGGAAAGATGTGCAAGCTTGCTAGGCAAACCTAATAGGCTGCTAGAGGTCACATGGGGCATCAAACTGACAAGGAACAGAGAAGTGGTAAGTATTGGCTGCCAGTCTCATGCCTTTTAGCAGGGGATGCATGGTAGGGCATCTCAAATCAGGATGTTGCCATGATGCAAGGGTGAGTGGACCTTCATCTAGTTTTGGCTTGAGGTCCTCTTAAAATCATGGGCATTACTTAAAGTGGAACAAAACCCGGGAATTTGACTTTCTCAGTTTTTTTTCGTCTGTGAGTGCATTCCTATCCCCAGCCATACAATTAGGCTGGATGCGGAAGCATGCCCGATGCTAGGGATGCGGCCTTTCTCCCTCGTGATTGTCGTAAACAGGGCCGCTTGCTGAACATTAAATATGTATGCTGATTGGATGAGAGCCTACGTATGCGCCGTAGGTCCAGGAAGAGGTGAGTTTTACTGGGCGATCCACTTTAAGAGACCTACAGTAGTCTTGAGAGAGAACTGAGACAGACAACTATGTAAAAGTAGAGTTCCTTCTATGGTTCATGTTTCAAACGTATAATAAAAGAGATATTGCTTCCAGTGGGAAAAAGATGACCAAGTTCCAAATAAATTATTGCAAAATGTCCAATTTACTCACCAATTTGTAACCAACAAGATTTCCGGTTGTTCTGTCTGTATTGCGTTGTACCACCCTAGCGCTCATTCTGCTGCGTCTACGTGTTGGAATTTCTTCAGCCACAATGTAATCTTTCTGTATGCTATCAATCTTCAATAACTTTATTTTTTGGAGGAATTGAAGATTCTCCTCCGGAATGGTCTCCTGTGTTTCCAGGTCCCTGCGTCTCCGAAAAACAGGCGGGGTGTAGCCATAAATCTCTTTCAGGGCCTGGCTGGTCTCAGAGTCAAGTCCATTCAAATGCTTTTTTATGACGCTGTATCTGCAAACAAAACAACATAAATTTCATGAGTAAACTATATAAGTTGGCAATAGACCTGACAGCATAAATGTCAGTGAGCTCTTGTATGATTGGTTCACAGGTTGTGTATTTTTCTCTACACCATCTTAAATCATTATGGTTAACCTAGAAGGCTTTAGTGGTATCCACAATTAGCAAATAAAAAATTAGAAGTTCCCACTGAGCTTTTCTAATGATGCTTACCTCAAACTTCATGTGACTTAAAGTAGACCTCAAAAAAGGTCCACTTGAATTTCCACCCTCGGGGCATCCATTTGGCCCACTAGCTAGGAATCCCTAGTAAGCCCAAAATCAGGCAGAATAAATTGCTCAGTTCATTCTCCAGGCAGGGTGAAAGTCCTCCCCAGGGGCTTTTAAGATGCTCCGCTATGTGTAAAATCACCCAGAGGGAGTGGCCAGCAGGAGGCACCGGCAAACCTTTCAAATTAGCATTGATTGTTGGGAATTAATATGCACATTAAGCAATGCTGATTGGAAGAGAGTCTGTCCATGCTCTGTCGGAGCAAGGTAAGATTTTGGATGATCCAGGGGGGTTTCACACACACGGGCATCCCAAATAGTAGCCAAACAAAGAGGGTGAAAAGAGGGTAGCTCTAACAGGGAGCTTGCCCGTGCCTACCATTTACAAATGTCTGGTGCAGGCATGCGCTCCCAGCTAAGGCAATAGTTGGGATGCGGCACTGCTAGCACATGCATCACTGGACCAGGCTGAAGGTGAGTATATCAGACGACCTGGGGGGATTTACACAGTGGGGCATCCCAATTCTGGATGCCCTGGGGGAGATCAAGCAGCCCAGGAATCTTATAGATTCCCAAGCCAAACTCCATGGGTTTTGGTCCACTCTAAAATATATCTAGTTAGCCTACAAAAGGTATTGCCTTTTTTCTTGACTTTTCTACTATTCGCAATAGCTAGTGCGTTACAACACAATACTGCTTGCAACCCCATCTCCAATAATTTGAAAAGACTATTGACTATAGACTAAAAATGGGCCTTTCTGGTGCCACATGTGCAAAGGCCTTTGAACTTGAGCTCCCCTGGTAACAGATTTACTTAAAGAAATCTAACCTAAAGGGGTTGTAGAAAATGAATGGGAAGTGCACTCTTTACTTAAAAGCATAGTATATTTTTTACTGCTGTTAATGCAGTATGATATTAGAAGGAAAGGTCCACACCCCCCAAAGACCTGACTTCTCAGAGTGGGGGTACGGGTTAGCAATCAGCGACTGGCAAGCATGAGTGTCTCGTGCCAGAGGGCACATTCTGGTCTGAGGTCTGTGGAAACATCCATGACAGTGGGGTAAGAACATCTGGACTGTTTCTGAAGGATCTTTCAAACAGTGCTGAGTGTTACCTTCAGTTCAATTAGTTCCCTTAGGCCACATTAAACTTGTCGTGAGAGCAGCACCAAAGCTAGAAAACCTTCTCCAGTCCCCACCCAGTGTCTCTTCAGGGTCGGCCATCACAGCCACTTTTTGAGCTTCATTACTGGTAGGATTGGGTGATAAACTGACATTCCAAAGCTCCCTTCCAGCTTCTGATGAGCTTGGCTGGACATGCCTAGTTGGTAGCTTATTGAGTGCATTTCATCCTGAATAGAGAGCAGTGGTGGACTAGTGCCAAAACCCAGCCTGGGATTTTACTGGCCTTGGATGGCCTATGGCAAGCCCACGAGCTGCACCACCCAGACCTCAATTCGCTTCCAAGACAACCAGTGAGTGTGCTTGTCAACTGTGGCTACAGCATTACAGTGACAGACCATGGACCAGTGGACTTGGCCAATGTTAAAGGGACAGTCCAGGCAATGGCAAAAATAAGTCAGCAAGGATCTCATCTGAGGCCTGGGCCATGCACCTCCCTATGGTTTACTGCAGCACGTTGTACTTGCTGTAGCAGTTCTCCAAAATATTCCTCACCTTTCCTTTCATTTTTTCACTGCCACGCTTGTCGTGGTGTTATGGCCACTCCTGTTTTTAAGCGCTTGCAGCAAGAGCAAGCCTGGCAAGTATGACCCCTGTATGAGGGACAGGGGTTGCCATGAAACCACATTTGGTGGTGGTCATGGAGGACTGGATTATAAAGGAGAGGCAAACTTTGGAGGCCTACTGCAGCATTCACAGTTTGCACATGGGACAGGCTTCAGCTGAGCTTCCTGCTGCTTTATTATTGACATTACTTGGACTATCCTATTAAACACATGGTTCAAAAGCTTTAGTTTTGTAGTGGAAAACATGGGCTAGGGAATACATGGGGGGGGGGGGGTTCGGGGGAGCTTGAAAGTGGAGGGGCTTTTAGAAAAGGAATTAGTAAATTCCAAGAGTTCTTGGTGAGATGGAGTGTCTGCTGAGAGTTACACCCAGCCCAGTTGGCCCAAATGCAGTGCAGCCTAGCAGGAATTCTCCTAGTGCTCGCTATGGCCAGAAAGAGAGGCTGAGAAGGTGAGAAATGGACTCCTAGTGACATATGGATTGCTAGGTGGCCCAGTAACTACAGAAATATTAGAAGTTCCAAACTCATGCCTAACCCATCCTAGGAGTCAAGGTACAGACTTGGGAGGAGGGTACTGCCAGGGTCAGGGTACTGATCTTTTTAGTTTAGCTTTTCAGCCTAGCCTTTATTTAATACAAATATATCCATCTCTTTCATGAAGCTATAACAACACCAAAGGCTGTCACATTAGATGCCCTGCAGGCTCATAATCAGGTACAATGCATTCTTTCACCTGTAATATATCCTCAGGATTGACAGAGCTGTCACCCGCCCCTGTAATATGCCCACGGGACATAGAAAATAATAACACCTCCTCCAGACATGCTTGCTGATTGTTCTTGACTTTCAACTCAAGTGCACTATGCAAGTTAGTGGGTGAGGACTCTTCATCCGCATTTAGTTTAGTGAAACTGAAGCATGGCCATAATCAAACACTTTAAATAGTGTGATTTAGGGAAGGAAATTTACAACAGAAACTCAATAGAAATGTCCTCTTCAGTCTGGCTCCACTGCACCCATCAAATTCAGGTATGTTGCAGCCTATGAGAAGGGGAGGAAGTCATAACTTGTGTGGAGTTTTTCGTCACCACAACACTACATCATCAGGCATGATGGAGCTGAGAACTTATCCACACATTGGAAAATAACCCACCACAGTCTTGATGGTGATGGCCACCATAGTTTTCTTTTGTTTTAATTGGAAGAAGTACATAAACACAAGCCAAGAGGTTTGGAGAGGGGTTGTTTATTCTAAGGGTGGACAAGTTAGCTAGTCTTGGGCAAAACCCTATCAGTTTGGCAAGTTCAGCGGAACAAAAGTTTGGGTCGAGTACGAACCTGACCTGAACCTAATCCCTATTGAAATCAATTGGGACCTAAAATTTGGGACCCAAAATGGCCCCAAGCAAAGTACAACTTACCTGAGCCAGCCGGTGTTTTTGCGCTGTCAAAATGGCCCCAATGAATGAGGAAACTGGCAGCTGGCACTAGAAGTGCCATACATCCACTTCCTGCTACTGCAAACTCTACATTAGGTGAAGCTGGTTGATGGACTGCTCCTGCAGGCCATCATCCAGCTTTTCTGGGTTCGGCCCAATGCCAAACTCGAGCACAGACTTCTGGATGTCGGGTTTGGGAACCTGAACTCGCAAAGTTTGGTACAGATCTGAACTTTGTGGTTCAAGTTCGCCTTAGCCAACTGAAGAACAAATAGTGAATGAAATCCAAAGCATTAATTTTTATATAACGTCCCAGAGATTTGATCTGACTCCCTATGGCATAATTGTCTACTACAGCTTGGAGTATTGTTAGCTTTGCTTTCCCACTGACAGAGGGAATAAGCCACTTAGGGAGAGACCCATGTAAAGTCCATGTTCATGTACACACTAAATTCCTCCCACCTTATCCCCCATGGGAACAGTATAAAATAAGCCATTCCAGAACAGCTTGTAATTTTATTTTACTGAATTAATTTACCCATATGCCCTACTAGTAACTCTGTACTTAGCAGGCCTAACTAAAGAATAGAAAAGGTACTCCACTTTGGTACCTGAGGGTCCTGCCCACCATAAGAACACATAAAGTTTGTTACAACTTCCCTCCCCTGGAATTTACTGAGAACCTCCCCATCATTTTATCCGTAGTGATGAGTGGGTAGCCTGGTTCAGGAGCATTGTATGATATAAGACTTATAATAAAGTCTTTGAGGGTACATATCGCCAGGTATGCCCCCCCATACCAAGTAATAACCCCAAAAGGATCATGTTTTCTTTGCACCCTAACTGCCCCTGAACACTGCGTATTAACCCAAGGGAACCACACTATCAGCTGGTTCTTAGATTCAGCCCTGTGTGCAGCCCACAAATCAACTGATACTGCAAAGAATGTACTTTAAGTGATTAGATGGATCACTATCTGATAGTACTCATTACTCCACCAAAGTTATGTGCAACAGATATTTCTTGATGTCCATTTTTTTTACAGCAGGAGAACAAGGCAGGTGAAAATAGTGAAGGTGTGAAGGTGTAATAGTGAAGGTGACTTGTGTTAAATGGCTCTGTAATGTTTGCGTTATGTAATATATTATTCATAGATCCTCCCTTCTCTATGTAAAGGTTACTTGAGCTTACCAAATGCACATACATATTACAGTTTGGCATAATGTATGAGTGTATGAGCCCTAAAAATAAGCTAGAAATAATTTTATGTAACTGTAGAGTTGGCCCCTAGAATGGGCCCAAGACACACCATTCCGACACAATGGTTCCACCAGCATCCCAGTATTCAATCAAAAATAAAATCATTGTCTCTTATGTGTCTATGAATATAATCTACTCATCACAAACCTATTCTAAGCAAGCAAATGACTAATACAACAAAGGAATTAGTGCTGATTCATATGCTTAGTAAGCACCAGCATTGCTATACAATAAAATAATCTGACTGCATGCATAATAATATCCCTTTTAATGACTAGTCAGCAGTATCTGATCTTTAATGTTTACATTTCCATATCATTTAAACTGCATAGCACACATGTCATAGGAGAGGTGTGTAAGAACACCAGAAAAGTTATATAAAGAATTAATAAGTTACCTCTGTACCAATTTATCATCCTGATGTATGTAAAAAAGGTCTAAAAAACATATAACAAATGACCCTACACCCTTCATGGACAATGTCCTGGGGATCACTTTTTGTCTTTGGTTCTTTCTCCCACAATACATTGCAGACATGAATTTAAACTGTACCAATATCCTTACAAGAAACAGTGCTCATGTATAGAGATGAGTGAACCCAAACCACAAAGTTTGGGTCCGTCTCAGAACCCAAAAACAGACTTCAGCCAGAAGTGTTTTTGCTTGGTTCGCAGCCAGAAGTTTTTGCTGGTTTATGGGTAGCCCATAGCAGCGAGTGAGGGCTGCCATTGAAAACAATGCAGAGTATGCAGCAGATAGGAAGTGACTGTACACTTACGTAAGCTGGCCACCCCCATGAGTAAGGACACTGGCTACTGTGGCCATCTTACTGTAGCCCTTGCCATGGACATTCTGTGGGAGGAAAAAACGCTTATACACCACCTGTTAGATGCCGCAATTTTGCCTCTGGGGGGCACTTAACAGGCGGGCGCCACCCCCTTTTCTCTCCCACCTATTTCTGGTGCCATGTGGCATTTTTCAGTTACCAGATTCGGGTCCCCATTGACTTCAATGGGATTCGGGTTCAAGTCAAGACTGGGTACCCAAACTAAACTTTTGTTCAAAGTTCAGAAAAATTGCAGAAGAGTTTCTACGTATAACAAGTTTGCTTTAAAGAGACACTTCCATGCAAAAAAATATATTTTAGGATAGTTGCTCTTCCAACCGAGGAGGTACAACCTCTATTCAGCAACAAGCATAATTCAATGCTGGGAATAAAGTTTCTTCCAGGATCCCAGAGGGACTTAAAAAGGAACATCGGAGGCCCTGGAGTCCAAAAAGGCCACCCGAGTTCCACTCCTTGGGGCATTCTGAATTGCCCCCCCCCAAAAAGCCTCGTTTAACCCACGTTGTCCCTGAGCCGTGCCCTCGTCTGGGCTTTATGAATGGGCGGGCACACGACCGCTAGGAGGTGAGCGGGGGATGCAGACGATGGTGCAGTCGACTCCCTTTCGGCGCTGCCAGACTGCTTAGTTGTCCAGCTGTCAGTGGAGCCAAAGGGAGCCGAGTGAAAGCGAGCAAGCTTATTGGGTGAGCGGGTCACTCAGCCAATCAGCGCACTCATTCTTGCTTTAGTCTGCATGGTGGAAGTCACAAGAAGGTCAGCGAATGGTGTGACCTGGGGGGATACACACAGCAGGGCATCCCAATTCATCCCAATTGGGATGCTCCCCATTCGAGCAACAACCTCCTGAAAAGTGAAAATCAGGTGTGTTGTTCCTTTATAATCATTCTTTTATTTTTTGTATACACATTTTTGAAACCATTTGTGTTTCAATGTTGTGTTCTTAGCGACTTCTCAGCTCATGTTGATGGTCTCCAGACTCTTCCACCTCCCTAGTACACCCCATAACCTTTTGAACTGGTATCGGGTTCTCGGTCAATGTGTTGCCCCAACACAAACATGCTGTAAATTCAAATCACCCTTTACAACATCCTATTTTTCCTTTGTCTACTTTAGCTCAAATTAGCCCGAGAATCACAAATCAAGGACTCTGGCTACTGGAGCTACAGAAGCTGTAAAGCAATAGGTTATCACCATTCAAACAAACAGATAAGCTGGAGCTATGGACACAGGCAACTGATGCTTAAAATTGTAACACTGCCCCTTTCTGTGTAGGAATCTTTCTAACTTGTCTGGGTTTATTACACTCTACTTGTTTGCTTCTTATATACAGTTACTGCGGTGTACTCAACATTTAGTCCTTCAATCCATTTTGTAATATGTACTTGGCACAGATATGTAAGTAAATAAAATAAATGTCATTCATAAGGAGCTCCTGTGCTAGTCTACATCAGCAGGGGAGTACTCTAATTACCACTTCACTAGCAATTAACCACTAGATTGAAAACCAACAAAACATGGTATTCAATACGAGCTCCGGACACAATATGTTTTTGTTTCAGATAGGGTGGGAATAGTTTAATAGTTACCTGACTTCTTGCAGGATCAATCATTTGCATCAATTGGATGAAGCTTACCAAAACCGGTGCTGTCAGCTCAATTAAATCAATTAATTTTTTTTCATTGTACCTACGGATGTGCAAGGGTCTTTCTGACTTTACTGGGTTTTGCTTTGCTCCCCGGGGGGATTCCCGAAAGTGCCATAAAACTCTTCTGCACTCCAACTCCAATGTCAAGCAGCTTCATTGACTCCAATGGGGAGTATGCACTGCCACATCTCCCACATACCCGACCTCATGCATGCTATCTGAATGGCTGGGGACGCAAGGAATTTGGCAGTACCTGCTTCCCATTCAAAACAATGAGACCCTTCTGCCGAATAAATTGTCACTTGTCATTGGACAGGAGCCATCGCATGCACCATTGAAGTTTCACACAGATTCGAGATGCCCCGGAGAAAAGCCAGCCACCTAACCTCCCTCCTTTTCCAACTTCCCTAACCATGTAGTAAGTAGATTTTAGACTTATTTTTTTCCATGAGGCTTCAAAGGAACCCTTGTATTTCTGGTACTTTAAATATATACATGTAAAGTCAAGCAAGCTTTAGCTTTTTAAAGTGTATGACCAGTCAAATTTTAAAATTATTTGTCTGGCAGTCTACATGATGCAATGTCAATCCTTTGTTTTGGTCACAGAAAAGTGGAATTTATTCTTCCTCTTCATCTATCTCCAACGACCCCCCCCCCCCAATCCACTGAGACCACAAATTAAATCCTGAGGATTGTGTCAATGACACCACCTCTGTTAGTGACTGTCTAAAATGGAGCCCTCCACAGTGTTGGTCCCAGCTCAATCCAATGCAATGTACACAGTGTGCTTGTTTATAAGTTTAAAGGTGGTCTGAGGTCACCCCTGGGGCTTCTAGACTGGTGCACAAGACATAAAAGCTGGTAACCAGAGGGTGCAGAGGCTGAGCGGCTAACCTCTGGCCATAGCATACCAATCAAAACTTTTAAATACTTTAATAACTATTTAAAAAGCAGATGATTGTCAAACTCAAGCTTAAACAAAAATGTCCAATTCTCTTACTTGTATGGGTTCATGTTGCAGATGGTGAGAGCAGGGAAGGTCAGTTTCTGGTAGTTGACGGTAATAGAGACACTCACACCATAGTAGGTCATAAGAAGCAGAGCACACTGCCAGAAGATTAGAGCCACCGCAATTAATGTCAGAACTATCCAGATCCACTTTCTTAAACGACCCTTCGATACGACTATCCTTCTGCAACCATGAGTGTTCGTAGTTAGACAGTACCATTGCATCAACTCATACAAAGTTGGAGCTTGTGGTCCTTTAACTGGGAGGTTCTTCTTCAGCTTTTGGGTAAGTTTCTTCTTCGGACCGTTAGACATGATGAATCTGGTGGACACAGGAAACATTTCAATTATTTTTTGGGGCAATAACATTTAGCATCGTACATTATCAAGATTATTGGCCAAATGTTTAATAGTAGGAGGTTACTAAGTTTTTAATAGGTTAAGTTAGACCGGATCTATACAACTGAAAAACATCTTAAACAAAACAGATGGTAATCATCATAAATAAAGTATTAACTAGTCTAACTAAAGCCAATTTTATCATTTTTGTATTCATAAATTGGAGAGAAATTATACTCAGCATCACTTTCTGGTTCTAATGAAACCCATGGCTGTTCTGTTCTGAAAATTCTGTCCAATATCCAAACTACCTTTCCTCAAACCAATTGCCCCTTAGCTGTAAGTAAGTAAGTAGAGAAGCTATTTGCGCTAGAATGGAGAAACTAAGCTTACAGATAGGTGGGTGTACAACAGCTTTTGTCTACTGGCTAATGCTGATTTAACTTCAAGTAACCAGTGGCAGCTTAATAACACCTGATTGTTCTAATCATGTAAATGCAGTCAACCCCTTTTCTCCACAAGGTCCTTGACCCTAAGCTGGGTGCTATGCTATGATAAATTATAATTATTATTAAATACCGGAATTTTTCACAATTGAATCTATGAAAAGGCAGTCATAGCAAGATATATTTAAGAAAAATATAGCAAGCCCATTGCCTTGCTTTATGCAGATATAGCAAACAGATTGGAGAATGTCACTATTTCAAAAATCTCATTTAACACTGTTAAAAAAAATCTGGGATCAGGGTATATGAACTGTGCCCAGAAGAGAACATTTAATCTGTACCCATATACCAATATATAAGAGTATATATATATATATATATATATATATATATATATATATATAAATTATGTATCTTGCATGTAAAATAATTTCATGTATTATCAGAAAGGCAAATAGCACCTCCAACAAAACTGCTGACCACATCATATTCTACATCACATGGCACTATAATGCAAATGTCAACAGTCGGACGAAATTATTAACTCTAAATTCAGTACTTGTGTGCAGCTCGGAATGTTAGAACTGCCAGGAATTTCCACATTAACTCTGATAAAATTCTTTAATTCTTTAAAGGAAAATAACCAAATGCTGCAATCAGTATAGATAAAAGACAGCTATTTTAAAAAAGGTTAAAAATGACTAAAATATTTGAACAAAAATATGTGTAAAGAAGGTAAAAATGATATAAGTAAACATAAGAGAACTGCTTGACTGGGGGTGTAATGTAATAAATATACAACCCTCAATATTAAAGAGTTAAGAGTGGCCTAATTTAAAATGTAATTGTGCTGTTAAAAATGTTATAAATGTCTTCTGTAGTTAACACATAAGGGAATGTACTAAAGAACAAAATAAGCAGTGTGTGTGTGTGTGTGTGTGTGTGTGTGTGTGTGTGTGTGTGTGTGTGTAAGAATAAAAAAATATGAATATAAATCATGCATATTATTGTGTGTTGAATATGTCAACTAAAATGGTTTTTTTGTGAATAACACACTTAAAGAATACATTTGTTTCTGGCGATGTGATATACAGTATATGTCATTACTGGAATAAAAAAGATGAATAACTGTCTGCCAGAAATAACACTGGGAAACGGTGATTATATCACTTATTTATGTTATGATATAGACATTTATCTTTTATTATCTCTCTCTCTCTCTCTCTCTCTCTCTCTATATATATATATATATATATATATATATATATATATTATATACATACAGTATATGTACATATATTTATGTATATATATATATATATATATATATATATATAGCAGCAATCTTGACTATGACATGACTACAAAGTTTCAAAATATAGTAAAACAAATGTGCAAAAGTAATTAACCATTGAATGTGAGCTTCCCATGGGACTGTCGTTAATAACACCCTTAAATATTAAATAATTTTCTGACGATGTGATATACACTGTATATCATTACCGGAATAACTGTCTGCCAGAAATAATATTGGGGGCAGGGGATTCCAGAAATATTTCAAAATATGAATATATATATATATATATATATATAGAGAGAGAGAGAGAGAGAGAGAGAGAGAGAGAGAGAGAGAGAGAGAGAGAGAGAAAATAATAACTCTCTATAACATAACATCAGAGCATAAGTGATATATATATATATTTTTTTTTACATTTATATATAAGTACATGGCTACAATGCTTTGGAATGTACTATAACAGATGTGCAAAAGTAATCAGCCAATAACAATATACAGGTATATAGATAGGTAGATATAAAATTATATTAAGCATAACCTAACTGCATGACTGTGATATAGCATAGCCAATATACAGTACATCCTATACATTAGGAGATGAGAGACTCATCACAAGCAGCACTGTTCCAACCAAAATAAAAGTGGAATAACTGCATTGTTAAACTTATACCAATTAAAGTATTACATTTTAAAAAATGATGTATATAAAAATGTGTACATAGAAAATAACAGATAGCTGACTATGACATAGCATCAGAGAATAAGTGGCTAAGACAATATCTATCTTGGCTGTTGAGAATTAAATAAGTGACTAAAATGTTTAAAAATGTACCAAAAGTAAAAACTGTGTGTTTGCTCATAGCAATGAGCCAGCAGCACTGCATTAAATTAATGAGCAAATGAATGAAACAGGACAAATGAATTAGCAATACAGGCACAAAAAGTATATAAAATACCATTGCTCACGTAAAAGCGTCATATCAGCATAGATCCATAGATTATTAGATAGATGTAGAATCATATCTATCATATTAAACTTAATCTGAATGCATCTAAATCTAAAAACTAATGCTAATATATCCCCACCCTGGGAGGGACCCTGTCGCAATGAGCCAGCAGCACTCTCACCTGCTGTTGGGACCTGTGTGTATAATCTGAATATGATCTTAATGTCTAGCACACCTCTTATAAAGATAGACTAAAGTATGAACTGAATGTGCTTTCGCATCTGCCTGCTGTATCTGGTCTGAAGCAGTAAAGACTGTTTCAAACTGGACTAGACAATCTGACAGGTAGAGCAGGTCTTACAGACAGTCCCTTTTTTTTTTTTTTTTGATACACGGCAACAACCCCAATCATATATAAATGTATTCTCTGCAATTCACAGTGATTGCTCCTGAGCCCTAGATTAAAATATAGAATTCCGGAGGTGGCATAAGGGGGAGGAGCCTGCAGCAGGGATACACCTGAGGATTCTCCTATAGGATATTTTTATAGATAAATTGTAAGGGCACCACTTATCATAAAAAGGTAGATTCCCCTAGGCGGGTGCACCATGAATTCCAAACCATTAAAAGTACAAAGAAAAAAGCAACCTTCAGAATTCAAAAAAACCCTTTCAGGGCACACCACCAGGTGTAAGATGTACCGGATGTAAAAACGATCTTTTAATTCATACAAAAAACACCAACTAAGAACCACATATACACAAAGGACAATTTAAAAACATACAAGCATCCTCCAGGTCTTGTAATTAATCGTTAAACATATATATATAAATATAATCAATATATTAATAATCAACACTAGTGTGCAAATTAGATAATACAACTGACAGCGGCGGAAGAATTAATACATCAACCAATTATACAAAGAAAAAGAAAAAACCCTATATATATATATATATATATATATATATATATATATATATATACATATATGTGCAAACTCATGTGCTAAAAAAGAATTATATAAATAAACATAACACAAAATATAGTGAATAAATACCATTTAATGTGCCCCTAGGAAAAAATAAGAGGCCGATTCATTAATAGCGCCAGGTAGCGACAGATGAGCGCCACTAGCGTTATTTTCACAGCGCGCGCTAGTATTCGCTGTGCTTGGCCGTTGTTCGGCTGTTGACAGCGACTCAGTCGGTGTGCGGTAATGTTGAATACGGGGTGAGGAGTCGCTGTTTGACAGGTTCCGCGCTGTATGGGAGCACATGACAGCGAATGGCCATAGCGAACGGCTCCCAGCATATTCATTAACAAATCACGCTCAAAAAATTCTCGCGCTGTGAAATGCTTGTTTAAACCCCAGAGTGCTGGCGGCGATGGGTTAAAAGTAGTTTTTTAACCCCCAAACAACCATATGTTTAGAAAAATTAAAAAAACATGTTTTTACAAACATTTTGTAATATGAATACATTAATATCAGACCTGTAATATCAATTCTGCACAAATTTTTTTTTTTACCTTAAAAAAAATATCTAACATTGCAGAAGTGGTCACAGAATTTTTGCCATTTAAAAAAAAAACATTAATAGCATTTAATGCTCTGTCAGTCGCTAAGCAGGATTGGCTTGATAAATGTGTGATTGCGGAGGGGAGCCGGCGTTCTCGTGGCGGTGAGCGTCATTACCGTTCGCTCACCATTCGCTACCTGGCGCTATCCCTTGTTAAATAAGGGCCTAAGTGTCAATATAAACTATTAAACAGTCCTCAAAAATATCCCATAGGATTCAAACTCCTGAATCTCCTAATAAAGTGCACAGTTCTTAAACAATCCTCAAAAATGTCCAATAAAATTCAAACTCCTGAGTCTCCTAATAAAGTGCACAGTGCTACATAAATATATACTCAGGTGCCCAAGCTCAATACTCATCAAAAGCAAGTATGGATACAAGAGCAGGAGCTTGCAAACTGCCTTAAAACATACGAGTAAACATAACACAAGATCTGTACAAAAAGATAAATACCGCCATTAGTCAGCCCAGAGACTGCCTGGAGGACACACCGCTGTCCTAGGATATTTTTAGACAGAATATATGTATCATGCAATAAATAGAACCGCAATGATAACACAACATCCCCCTTGTATTCTGTGTCTCGCTTTATAGGGAGGGCACAGAGGGCTTTTTGTTTCACAATGGTTCAGTTTTGGAAGTAAATGAGTCATATAGCTAACTGGCAATTCATCTATACTAAGCTATTATTGACTTTGGACAAGCATGAAACTTGTGGACCTGCACTATGCTGTGCTTCCTATTAGGTTTGTGCCTTCTTGGTGTGGTCTTAACGTTGGTTCCTTTTCTTTTGGGGGGGGGGGTCTTTCTTGTCTTACCCTACTGAATATTTGCAATAAAATCCAGGGTCAGAATAAAAGAGGGGGGCAAGAGTAAGTGGCATCCAGCTGACCCATCGTAAATCTGACTCTCAAAGCTCTTTGCCATTTTATTGACTTTGGACAAGCATGAAACTTGTGGACCTGCACTATGCTGTGCTTCCTATTAGTTTTGTGCCTTCTTGGTGTGGTCTTAACGTTGGTTCCTTTTCTTTTGGGGGGGGGGGTGGTCTTTCTTGTCTTACCCTACTGAATATTTGCAATAAAATCCAGGGTCAGAATAGAAGAGGGGGGCAAGAGTAAGTGGCATCCAGCTGACCCATCGTAAATCTGACTCTCAAAGCTCTTTGCCATTTTAACAAAAATATATGTAAGCTGTTGGGGAATTTTAAAGTAGACGCAAACTTCGTCAAGGTAAAGCTATGCTTAATGGAGTCCGAATATGGAGACCCTCTATTTGCGGCAAGGGTGGGCTATTTCTAAAAACAGCTGCTACACATAAAGGAGTCTTTCTAGTCAACGACTGCAGACCTCAGATTCTGGAAATCTTCAAACCAAATTAAATTAAGATTTCCTTTTTTCACTTGCATCAGTGCCCTACTTTGGTCTGCGGTGTCAAGGGGTCTCTAATTTTCATTTTCTAGCAATAATCAAAAAGGACATAATTTATTTGAAGGGGGTTTATTTGTAAACAGCGGTGGACCGGGCCAAAAATCAGCCGGGACTTTGCTGGACCTGGCCAGCCAATGACCAATCCACAAGCTACTGATCCCTGTCCTCAGGGTGCTTTCCAACTGGTCAACAGAGGGATTATCAGCTGAGTCCTTAGCACTGCAGGGGAATATCAGGACGGGGTGGAGACTCATGAAGCAATGGCACCGAAATGTTGTTTTTGGGGGGTGCAGGGATAGATAATGTGTCTGGGGTTGGTATGGTTGAGGCTAGATCTTCACAGGGGCTAAACCTGGGCTGGGGTCCATGGAAGGGAGTACAATACGGGCCGTGTATGGGAGGAGAGTTTGGAAGACATCAGGGAGCTAAGGGGGGGGTGTTAGAAGAGTAAAGACAACAAAACCAGGCCAAGTGTTGGTGAGGTGCCAGCCCATTTGGCCCCAAAGCAGTGCAGCCCACCGGGCATTCTCCCTGTGCTCCCTAAGTTTCATCATCAGATTGCAAAGTGACAGAGGTCTGAAAAAAAATATTAGAGGTCATTGTCCAGCCCCTTTAGTTACGCTGGGGACCCCGGCATCCAGTGCTGGTTAGACATGGAGGCCTCCAACAAGACAGAATCATGTGCTTCAACATGCCCACTCCATTCATTTCAATGTACAACCCCATCTTGGCACGCACCTTCTATTACAATAAATGAAGCAGAATTATCAATTATCGACACAATTCTGTCTTGGAGGAGGCAGATAATTGAGACCAGCACAGGATGGGATGGTGTGTCAGTTATCGCTTAGTTTTATCAAGTGAAGCTGGCTGGAGGAGCTGCAGAGAACAAAAGGTGAGTATAGATTTTTTAGGTTTTTTAGTCAGTATAGACAGACTTTTGGTCTATTGTCTAAAGTCCCGTGCAGATTTAGGATGCCCCACAGTAAGATGATCTACAGAAAGCCCAAAATCTAGCTATATACTCACTTTCTTCAGGGATCTTGCTGCAATTAAATGTGGAAACAGCAAAGGGAACTCTTTGCTCCACTGCCGGGCTTGCAAAGCGGAGAGAGCTGAGAAACTGCTGCTCTACACTGCCCTCTGCTGTTGCTGCATGTGATCACTGAGGAAACTCAAGAGAAGGTGAAGCCCAACCAAAATGCCCACTTGGGATTTTAGACAGTGGGTCTGCAATCTACAATGTCCCCAGACAACCTCTGTGTTGGATAGATGGGCAAATAAGGCCCTTATTTATGAAGGAATAGCGACAGGTAGCGACTGGTGAGCGTCCGGTAATGACGGGCACCGCCACGAGAACCCCGGCTCCCCACCACAATCACACATTTATCAAGCCAATCCTGCTTAGCGACTGAGATAGCGCCATATAGCCACTCATTCATCATTATTCCAGCCTCAGCCCACAGCGCCAGCGTCCGACCTTGAACAGCGACAGGTATGACCTCTCGCTACCTGGCGCTCTCCAATGCATTTCAATGGAACAATCTTTAAATATTCATAATTCATTGTTATTAATGTTTTTTTTTTTTTTTTTTTAAATGTGAAAAATTCTGTGACCACTTCTGCCATGTTAGAAAATTTTTTTAAGGTAAAAAAAAAAAATAAATGTGTGCAGAATTGATATTACAGGTCTGATATTGTATTCATATTACTAAATTCTTTAAAAATTTTTTTTTTGGGGTTTCCAAAAATATGGTGGTTTTGGGGTTAAAAAACGACTTTAAACACATCGCCGCCAGCGCTCTGGGGTTTAAACATGCATTTCACAGCGCGAGAATTTTTTGAGCATGATTTATTGATGAATATGGTGGGAGCCTGTCGCTCTGACCTGTCGCTATCATGCGCACCCATACATCGCGGAACCTGTCAAATAGCGACTTGTCACCCCGTATTCAACATTACTGCACACCGACTCAGTCGCTATCAGCAACCGAACAACGGCCAAGCACAGCGACTACTAGCGGGCGCTGTGAAAATACTGCTACAGTCGCTCAACTGTCGCTACTTGCCGCTATTAATGAATTGGCCTCTAAGTAACCTGGAATAGCAGGTGACTAGAGATGCCTGGCAAGCCCCCCCCCCATCCCACAGTACAGCTGCTACATGATGTTTAAGATTCGAGAGAGACACAATCCAGACACCCCATTAGAGACAAAGCTCTAAGCTTGTTTCGCTCTGCTTTCTTTTTCTTGTTGCCTTTTTCTGTCTTGGCCTCACCGGTTTACATGATCCATTATTGACCTCTTTTCCCCATTTCCTCCATCTCGCTCTCATTTTCACGTTTCTTCCTTCTCTTTTATTCATTCCATCTCTCTTTCTTTCTATTTTTCACCATCCTTCTTTCCTCCAATCATTCTATCTTGCGTTACCTTCTATCAGCCTCTCCTTTTATTCTCTCTATGGCTTCCCCTCTTTTTGCCTTTCCTGCTACTCTCTATTTCCGCACGTTCAGCCTTCTTCTTTTCCCTTCTCTTTCCTGTATGTCATGTATCTCTCTATCTTGCTCTTGTTTCCTTCATATCTGGTTTTCTTTTTCCCTCCATCTCCATCTGTCTTTCCTTTGTTGCCCCCATCACTTTTCACCCTTTTTCTCTCTTTCTGTTACCTGAAGCGAACCATAGAAAGGCACCTCCCCTCCAGGACGTGTACAATACTCTTCAATAGAGCTGTGCACCACTTAGCCTGGCTCCTTCCTATGATGGAAGTGGTACTGAATCATTCAGCCAATAACTGACTGTAAAAACATGGCAGCATGCAGCAACCCCCTCCACCTCTGAACCACTAATAAGTAGAAAAATATAATGGTCCAGTAATGTCTGCCCCCTCTGAAATACCCACCGCTCTTTTTTCCCTATGTTTCTTTTATCTCTTTCATTAATCCCTTGTTCTCTCCGCATCTCTCTCTTTTCATGTTCCCGCTGTCTCTGTCAGTTGTTTCCTTTTTTTCCATCTCTTTCTTTTTATGTCAATGCATGCATGTAGGTAGGCTTGAATGTTTGTGCGACATTTACTCTAAGGCCCTTATTTAACATGGGATAGCGCCAGGTAGCGAATGGTGAGCGAACTGTAATGACGGTCACCGCCACGAGAACGCCGGCTCCCCTCCGCAATCACACATTTATCAAGCCGATCCTGCTTAGTGACTGACAGAGCAGCAGATAGCGACTCATTCATCATTATTCCAGCCTCACCCCACAGCGCCAGCGAGCGACCTTGAACAGCGACAGGTATGACCTCTCGCTACCTGGCGCTTTCCAATGCATTTCAATGGAACAAGCTTTAAATATTCTTTTTTTATTTTTTTTTAAATGTCAAAAATTCTGTGTCCACTTCTGCAATGTTAGATATTTTTTTTAAGGTAAAAAAAAAAAAAAAAATTTGTGCAGAATTGATATTACAGGTCTGATATTAATGTATTCATATTACAAAATGTTTTGAAAAACTTGTTTTTTTTTTTCCAAAAACATGGTTGTTTGGGGGTTAAAAAACTACTTTTAACCCATCGCCGCCAGCGCTCTGGGGTTTAAACAAGCATTTCACAGCGCGAGAATTTTTTGAGCGTGATTTGTTAATGAATATGCTGGGAGCCGTTCGCTATGGCCATTCGCTGTCATGCGCTCCCATACAGCGCGGAACCTGTCAAACAGCGACTCCTAACCCCGTATTCAACATTACCGCACACCGACTGAGTCGCTGTCAACAGCCGAACAACGGGCAAGCACAGTGAATACTAGCGTGCGCTGTGAAAATAACGCTACTGTCGCTCATCTGTCGCTACCTGGCGCTATTAATGAATCGGCCTCTAAGACTGACCCTGCAAGTAAAGGATTTTTCAAGCAAAGCTGAGTGTTCAACTAAAACACATACCTGTTCCAGATCAGAAGCTTAGTCCTATAGCCTTAGGCTATAAGAACAGCTACGCCTACAATTTTGCTTACTACAACTTCTGCAATCTGTTCTTCAAGACCCTGTCAATCTGATGAACTGCTGAGTATTTAGCTTCATAGATTTAGAGTGGACCAAAACCCAGGAATTTTACTATACTGGGTTTTGGTCCTTGCTCCCGGGGCACCCTGATCGGGGATGCCCCGCTGTGTGAAACCCCCCAGGTCGCCTAAACAAACTCACTTCTTGCGCAGCCACTCGGCCAATCAGCTCGATGGCGGCCGTAACCCCCGCTACTCTAACAGGGAGTGTGCCCACGCTGGCCACTCACAAGTGCCTGGCACGAGACCTGTCTAAGGGATAGTGGGAATGCAGCCGCAGCTCGCACTGGCACCGTTAGACCGGGAAAGAAGGTGAGTTTCCTAGCAACCTGGGGGGTTTCATACAGCTGTGCATCCCGATTGTGAATGCCCCGGGCGGAAGAAATACAGCGGCTCCAATGGGGCGTGGGTTTTGGTCCACTTTAACAGTCATAAACCGGATTTGGGAGAGGCTCATTTTCGGGATTAAAGGGACCAAAAAGCCCCTTATTTAAAGACAGGAAGAGCACTCCTAAAACAGTATTTGCATAGTGCATAAATGATAACATAATTTTTCCCAGGATCCTTTGCAGTAGGTGGAGCCATGCAAAAAAATCTCTTTTCATCTCCTGGCTATGTCCAAAGCCATCCACTCCACTTGCAGAAATGCGTTTCTGGGTTTTGTTCCCTGTCACCACAAGGTCGGAGATAGATAGTATAATAGGTTCTTATATTTCTAATTCAGAAATAATTGCAGTGTTCCCACCCTCTAGGACACTGCTTTATGACATCCCAAATCTGATTAGAAGCTTCTCCCAATTAACACACAATAAACTGAAACAAGTGTTTTTAATCCCCTGCATCTGACTGGGTTTCCAGTTGGAGAGCCTCTCCAGAATGTTTTCCATCATTTATAAATTACAGCACAATATGGGGTGTTCATTATAATTTGGGGAGGCTCTCAGCCTTAGGATAGAAAAGCCAGGAGTGCCTCTCCAAATGTTATAAAAAGCTCAAAGGGTGTCTATCAATGTGAAACGGGGAGGCCGATTCATTAACAGCGGCAGGTAGCGACAGTTGAGTGACTGTAGCGGCATTTTCAGAGCGCCCGCTAGTAGTCGCTGTGCTTGGCCGTTGTTCGGTAGTTGATAGCGACTCAGTCGGTTTGCCGTAATGTTGAATATTGGGTGAGGAGTCGCTATTTGACAGGTTCCGCGCTGTATGGGAGCGCATGATAGCGACTGGTCAGAGCGACCGGCTCCCACCATATTCATTAAAAAATCACGTTCAAAAAATTATTGCGCTGTGAAATGCATGTTAAAACCCCAGAGCGCTGGCGGCGATCCACCCCACTTCACCCGCCCTTTTTGGTATCCTGGCTCTCTATTTGGTGAAGTTTGGTTCTTTACGTTGAGGGTTACATTGTTTGGTTCTGGTACCTTGTCTTACTGCTGTTCTAACACTGGGAGGTTCTTGGGAGGTACCAGGTATGTATAGACCGGGAGGGGCCTGTTGAAGTTTTTTGGAGAAGTCCTCTGCAATGCTGCCACCTAGAGGTGCGTTAACCCTAGTGTAATTATTAAGTCTGAAGTGGGGTGTGTGACATACTTATAATACCCATTTTACAGGTGAGTATTCACAAAATGGTATTTTTTTAACCCCCAAACAACCATATTTTTGGAAACCAAAAAAAACAAGTTTTTTAAATAATTTAGTAATATGAATACATTAATATCAGACCTGTAATATCAATTCTGTACAATTTTTTTTTTTAATTTTTTTCCCTTAAAAAAATTATTTAAAATGGCAGAAGTGGTCACAGAATTTTTCACATTTAAAAAAAAAATAAAATAAATAATAACAATTAATTATGAATATTTAAAGATTGTTCCATTGAAATGCATTGGAGAGCGGCAGGTAGCGAGAGGTCATACCTGTCGCTGTTCAAGGTCGGACGCTGGCGCTGTGGGCTGAGGCTGGAATAATGATGAATGAGTCGCTATATGGCGCTATCTCAGTCGCTAAGCAGGATTGGCTTGATAAATGTGTGATTGTGGTGGGGAGCCGGCGTTCTCGTGGCGGGGCTCGTCATTACCGGCCGCTCACCAGTCGCTACCTGTCGCTATTCCTTCATAAATAAGGGCCAGAATCTTTACCTCTTTCATCTCACCAGTAGAGCGGCTCCATCAGTGGCGTAAGTATAGGGGGTGCGTTGTGCGACCACACCGGGGCCTAGAAGGTCGGGGAGGGGGTATTGTTGTGTCTCCATCTTAATTATCAAACTTGTGTTCACTAGGCATCTTTTAAAGAAATGAAGCACCATTTTCTATGCTGTTTCAGTTTATAGTTTTCTCAGTCAAAAGGCAGAAAAAAGTTTCTTATATAAGCCTTAAAAGGGCCCCATTTAATGTTCGCATCAGGGCCTTGTCACATTTAGGGCCTTATTCATGAAGGGATAGCGTCAGGTAGTGCCTTGTAAATGAGAGGTTGCGACAGTTAGCGACAGGTGAACACCGGACACGGCACACATTTATCAAGCAGAATCTTTAGAGCGACTGGGATAGCGCCATGTAGCGTCCGATTCATCATAATCCCAGCCTCAGCGAACAGCGCCGGCGTTCAGCCTTGCAGAGCGCCAGGTATGACCTCTCACTACCTGTCGCTCTCCCATACATTTCAATGGACGTTCTTTTATTTCTTTTTAAACAGGGTTTTTGTTATTTTTTTTTTAAACTCAAATAATGTTGTGACCTCTCCTGGCCTAGAAAAAGCCATTTTTTTCAAATATTTTTCATGTTTTAGATATTTATGCAGAAATTTTTCCTTTTTTATATATTTCTGCAGAAATGACATTACAGGTCTGGAATTAATGTGTTCATGCTACAATCTGATAACAATGTAATTCCATATGTTTTCTCTTTGTTACTGGTGGATACATTCTAAAAAACAGACTTTATTCAAACAGCCTCCGTCGCTCTGGGCTTCAGAGAAGCATTTTTGAGCGCCGGAGTTTTGTGAGGATGTTTTTTTTAATGAATATGTTGTGAGTCGGTCGCACTGACTAGTCGCTAACATGCGCTCCCATACAGCGCTGTACTGGTCAAATAGTGACTCCTCACAATGTATTCATCATTGCTGCACAGCGACTATTGCTATTGCAATCCCTTGATGTGTGTATATACAGTCCTGTTCCATATAGGCTGGCTCTGGCAACAGGCATTGGATGGAACCAGGGCCGGCTCCAGGTTTATGCGGGCCCTTGGGAGATAGAGGCTCAGTGGGCCCGTTGTGACGCGGTAGAATCTCCATACATGGAGATAAAGGCCCTTATTTAACAAGGGATAGCGTCAGGTAGCGACTGGTGAGTGGCCGGTAATGACGGGCCCCGCCACGAGAACGCCGGCTCCCCACCACAATCACACATTTATCAAGCCAATCCTGCTTAGCGACTGAGATAGCGCCATATAGCGACTCATTCATCATTATTCCAGCCTCAGCCCACAGCGCCAGCGTCCGACCTTGAACAGCGGCAGGTATGACCTCTCACTACCTGGCGCTCTCCAATGCATTTCAATGGAACAATCTTTAAATATTCATAATTAATTGTTAATAATTTTTTTTTTTTAATGTGAAAAATTCTGTGACCACTTCTGCCATTTTAAATAATTTTTTTAAGGTAAAAAAAAAAATATGTGCAGAATTGATATTACAGGTCTGATATTAATGTATTCATATTACAAAATCATTTAAAAAACTTGTTTTTTTTTGTTTCCAAAATTATGGTTGTTTGGGGGTTAAAAAAACTACTTTTAACCCATCGCCGCCAGCGCTCTGGGGTTTAAACATGCATTTTACAGCGCAATAATTTTTTGAGCGTGATTTTTTAATGAATATGGTGGGAGCCGGTCACTAGGGCCAGTCGCTATCATGCGCTCCCGTACAGCGCGGAACCTGTCAAATAGCGACTCCTCACCCAATATTCAACATTACGGCAAACCGACTGAGTCGCTATCAACTACCGAACAACGGCCAAGCACAGCGACTACTAGCGGGCGCTCTGAAAATGCCGCTACAGTCGCTCAACTGTCGCTACCTGCCGCTGTTAATGAATCGGCCTCAAAGTTACATGCATGGTGAATACTGCCAAAGAATATCAATAAAAAATAATAGAAGGAATGACAGAAAGAAAAAGAAAGCATGGAAAGAAAGAGAGAAAAAGAATGCCATAAAAATAAAGACTAGATGGAAAGGAACAAATAAAGAAAGAATAAAGTGAAAGACACAAAAAAAACTGTAAAAAGAGAGATGGAATGTTAGAAAAAAAGAGATGGAAAGAAAGAGGAAATAAAGAAAAAGACTAGAAGGAAAGATAAAGAATACAAGGACTAACTGAAATAATAGAAGGAAAGAAAACAAGGAATGAAAAAAAGAAAGCAGGAAAGAGAGAAGGAATATGAGAAAAAAAGAAATATAGAAAGAATGAAAGAAAAAAGAAAGAGAATGAATGACAGAAAGTATAGAAGGAAAGAAGAAAGGAAAGGTATGGCACAAAGAACAGATGAAAGAAAAAACATAGGAGAGAAACAAAGAAGGACTGACAGAAAGAAAAAGCAAGTCCCTCCCAATGGCCAATCTGCCCTGGCTGACAGCTATTGGTCCTGGTTACTGCACGGCCCTGTGTTCTGCATAGGGGCTGGCCAGGGTAGAGGGAATAAGGTGGGGCCCTCCCAAGGTGCAGGGGCCCCGGCACTTGCCCAGGTACGCCCAGTGCTGACGCTCCCCTGGATGGAACCTGTCACCCCTGAAATGTATTCCTAACAATAGAGCTTGGCTGGATATGTGCAGTTTGAGTGTATAATTAACTCCTCCTCTCCCTATCCAGCATGTTTTTAAGGATTTGTAATATTTGACAATTATAGGCAATAGAGCTTCTTTAACAACTAATAACATTCAACAGATAATATAATCTGATGCTCTATGGCAGTGACATAACTAAATGTGATGGGGCCCTGGTGTCAACATTAAACAGGGCCCCTTTACGGCTAATACAGTAAACCTTTTACTGTCTTTTAACTCAAATGGATGCCGCTAGACAACTAACGACTGAAGCAACTGAGATATATGCTGATTGCTTTCTCTAGCAGGCTGATTCATCACTAACGCCAGGTAGCGACAGATGAGCGTCTGTAGCAGGCATTTTCAGAGTGCCCGCTAGTAGTCACTGTGCTCGGCCGTGGGTCGCTAGTTCTTAGCGTCTCAGTCGCTGTGCAGTAATGATGAATACATTGTGAGGAGTCGCTATTTGACCAGTACAGCGCTGTATGGGAGCGCATGTTAGCGACTGCTCATAGCGACTGACTCACACCATATTCAGCAAAAAAACAGCCTCACAAATCTCTGGCGCTGAAAAACGCTTGTCTGAAGCCCAGAGCGCCGGAGGCGGTGTGTTTAAAGTCTGTTTTTCAGCATCTTTCCACTAGTAACAAAGCGAAAACATATGGAATTACATTGTAACAATATTGTAACATGAACACTTTAATGCCAGACCTGTAATGTCATTTCTGCAGAAATATATAAAAAAGGAAAAATTTGTGAAAAAAATGCTTTTTCAATGCCAGAAGAGGTCACAACATTATTTGAGATTTTTGCAAAAAAAAAAAAAAAAAAAAACCCATTTAAAGAGAAGAAAATGATCGTCCATTGAAATGTATGGGAGAGCGTCAGGTAGCGAGAGGTCATACCTGGCGCTGTGCAAGGCTGAACGCCAGCGCTGTTCACTGAGGCTGTGAAAATGATGAATCAGACGCTACATGGCGTTATCCCAGTCGCTAAACAGATTCTGCTTGATAAATGTGTAATTGCGTGCCCTGTCCGGCGTTCACCAGTCGCTACCTCTCATTAACCAGCCACTACCTGACGCTATCCCTTCATGAATAAGACCCTAAGTGATGCTAAGTGAGCACAAATATAAATAAGGTGAAGGGGCAACAATGATGGGACCCCCTGAGCCTGGTGCAGTTGCACCCCCTTAAGTTACAGCCCTGCTCTATGGCCATTCATGAAGCATAGATATGCCTATTGGCATCATTCAGCACCTATATAGAGATGACTACAAGCATGGAAGCTGCAGAATGCACCATTGGTAATTAATAACATCATTTCATTATTGATATGGTGCTTTTATGGGGGAAATAGTAAAATAAAATAGAAAAATATAAAAACACTTTTGAAACAGAAGTCACATTTGTAAGAGTAAAATAAAGAAGCATCTCACCTGTCTGGTACCAATAGGTAAATGTGCTGCTGGTAGCTTCCCTAGATATTGTATTCCAATCTTGGATCTGATGATGTTTAATGCTGGGAATTTTCCATTTAACGCCAGAGCTTCTGCATCACTGGAGTGGCTTGTGCTGGTGTCAGACCTGCCTACCTGCTGCTCCCATGTCAGTCTCCTGACTGCCTGCCTCTCAGCCACAGCGCAGCATCACCTACATGCCTCCTATAATTACAAAGGCAATGGAAAAATGCTAAAGCCTGATGCCCCACCTAGTGGTGAACCTGCTGAATTATTCACATTGCATTATACCTCTAAAAATGTTGACTGGGCTTTATTCATGAAGGGATAGCGACAGGTAGCGCCTTGTAAGCGTCAGGTAGCATCAGGTAGCGGCAGGTGTACGCTGGACACGGCAACGCAATTCCACATTTATGAAGCCGATTCTGGTGAGCAACTGGAACAACGCCATGTAGCGTAAGATTCATCATTACCCAAGACTCAGCGTAGAGCGACGACGTTCAGCCTTGCAGAGCCGCTGCCGCTCTCCCATACATTTCAATGGACGTTCCTTATAATCCCTTTCCTGATACAATTTTTTTTTTAAACTCAAATCTTTCTGACATTTATCCTGGCCCAAAAAAATTACATTTTTGAATGTAATTCCATGCTTTTTCTCTTGTTTACTGCTGTTAATGTGTTTTAAAATTCACTTTAATCACACAGCGTCTGGCGCTATGGCCTCCAGGCACACAATCTAGAACGCCGGCGTTCTGTCAGTGTAAACTTTGATTGAATATGGTGTGAGTCACTCAGATTTGTTCGCACTGAGTTGTCGATGTCCTTTGCACCATGCAGCGCTTTACCGTTGTTAAATGTGGTATTGGCGTGTGTCGCAATAGCGCAGAACATTGCTATGCGTACGCTGTTTTAATGTAGCGTTTTATAGCTTAATATATGGTGTATCATTGCATTGTTAGCTTGCGAGGGGGGGTCAAAGGTTTTGCTTTCGCTTTCATTTTGTGCACTTCCGGTTTTACACCTACGAGGATCCACCATGCCAGCTATATGCAGACCCTGACCGGGCTTCTACGGCAGACTCTAAGTTACGGAGTTTAAAACAAGGAAAACGGTCGGCTGAAGAATATAGCGCCGAGTTCAGTCGATGGGCCATCGAACTCCCAATGGAACGATACAGCCCGGGGCAGTCAGTTCAGAAAACTCTCAGAGGCTCTCAGAAAGTATTAAGGATACTTTAGTTAATTTCCCGCAGCCAAAGAGTCTTGATGAATACATGCACCTGGCCATCAGAGTGGATACCCGCTGCCTCGTCCGAGGAGCCCATGCAACTTGGCGTGACTCACCTCTCCCAGGCGGAGAAGATGCAGATCGCAAGGGCTTTGGCTGTACTGCGGAAACCCTGGTCATTTCGCCAAGAATTGCCCTAACAAAGCCCCGGCGGGGGGAAACTACAGCGCTTAGATCCGGATGAGGGAACTCATCTAGGCGATCAGGTACCACTCCCTCATATAAATAGATTGCTTTTACCTGCTATGATCTCTTGGGGACCTTCCAAGATGTCTGTCACCGCCTTCATTGATAGTGGGGCCGCCGGCAACTTCATGGATAGGTCGCTTGCATCCACTTTAAATATCCCGTTGATCCCCTTAGAAAATTCACTTCGGGTCCTGGCTGTCAATAACGAACCAATTGTGGGAGGATTGGTTTCCTATAAAACCCCTTTTGCGAATTTAGTGGTGGGTTCCTCTCATGCCGAGAATTTGAAATTTTTTTATTTTAGAGAGCCCTGTATCTCCAATAGTACTAGGATTTCCATGGTTAAAGATCCACAACCCGGTTGTTAATTGGGTATCTGGGGACTTGGTAAAATGGAGCCCATTTTGTTTAGATCACTGTTTTTGTACCGCCCTAAGATCGACTCATGTCTCTCTTGAGTGGTTACCGCCAGCCTATGCAGATTGGGCGGATGTTTTCCCCCGAAAAATCCGCTGACTTTCTTCCTCCACATAGGGCCTATGATTGTCCCATCAATCTGCTACCAGGTACCATGCCCCCTAGGGGGAAAATTTTCAATCTCACCCGCTCAGAAGAGATAGCCATGAAAGAAAAATTGCAGAGAATCTTAAGAAAGGATTCATCCATCCCTCTACCTCCCCTGCTGGCGCCAGGTTCTTCTTTGTCGAGAAAAAGGATGGTGGTTTACGTCCCTGTATCGATTATCGGGGACTAAACAAGATCACGGTAAAAAATAGGTATCCGTTACCTTTAATCGATGATCTCTTTAACCAAGTATCTGGGGCACAGATTTTTTCTAAACTTGATCTTAGAGGGGCATATAACCTCATTCGCATACGCCAGGGAGATGAATGGAAGACAGCCTTTAATGTAAAAGATGGGCACTACGAGTACTTGGTTATGCCTTTTGGTCTGTGCAATGCTCCCGCGGTCATCCAAGATTTTGTAAACAACATATTTGGCGATTATTTGGGCCGATTTATGGTGGTCTATTTAGACGATATCCTTATCTTCTCCCGTTCGGTGCTGGAACACCGCCAGCATGTAAAGGCAGTGTTACAAAGATTACGGGAGAACAGGCTATATGCCAAAATTTCAAAATGTGTGTTCGAAGGTTCCTGAAATTCCGTTTTTGGGGTATCTGATCTCTAAGCAGGGGTTGGTTATGGATCCCTCCAAGGTGTCCGCAGTATTGGAGTGGGAGCAACCAAGAACCCTTAAAGCGCTACAGAGGTTTCTAGGATTCGCCAACTTCTATAGGAGGTTTATAAAGGGTTTCTCTTCTATAGTGGGCCCTTTAACAGACCTAAATCGGAAAGGGGCTTTTGTTGAGAATTGGCCTCCCTCAGCAACAAGTGCCTTTCAGACTCTAAAAGAGACTTTTACATCTGCCCCAGTTTTAATCCACCCCAATATCAATCGTCCATTTCTTTTGGAAGTAGATGCCTCCGAACTTGGCGTGGGTGCGGTCTTCTCTCAGTATTCAGGTGATCCTGAGAGACTACATCCCTGTGCCTTCTTTTCGCGAAAATTCTCACCTGCTGAACAAAATTACGATGTTGGGAATATGGAACTGTTGGGTATTAAACTGGCCTTTGAGGAATGGCGACATTGGCTTGAAAGCTCTCTGCATCCCATTACTGTATATGCCGATCACAAAAACTTAGAGTATATAGAATCAGCCAAAAGGCTCAACTCTGGTCAGGCTCGCTGGGCACTCTTTTTCTCCCGTTTTAATTTCATTATCACCTTTAAATCGGGAGCAAAGAATACCATAGCGGACGCCTTATGACGCAATTTCGGAGAGTGTAAGGATCGATTTGATCCCACAGAACCTATTTTACCTTTAGGTTTTGTAGTCGGTGCCCTTCTCCCTGATTTGTCTAGCTCGCTAATTCCGTACCAGCTTGATGCTCCTCCGGGGAAACCCCCTGGATGTCAGTTTGTTCCACCTCAGTTGCGTCTCTCCGCCCTACAAGAATTCCATGACACCAAGACCGCCGGTCACTTAGGGTTTCGGAAAACACTGGCTCTCGCCAAGCGCCATGTATGGTGGCCTACCATCAGACACGACGTGACCGCCTTTGTCGAAGCATGTTCTGTATGTGGTCGTAATAAGGCAATCCATGGGTCTCCAGCAGGATTGTTAGTACCACTGGAGATTCCCGGAGAACCTTGGACCCACATATCCATGGATTTCATTGTTGATCTGCCCCAGTCTCAGGGTAAGACTGTAATCTGGGTGGTGGTCGATCGCTTCAGTAAGATGGTGCATTTTATTCCCCTGGCAAAGCTTCCATCTGCACCGAAGCTGGTGCAACTGTTCATTAAACACGTCTTCCGTCTCCATGGTATACCCCAGAATATAGTTTCGGATCGGGGGGTCCAGTTTGTATCCTGCTTCTGGAAAGTGTTTCGTGCACGGTTGGGTATTAAGGTGTCTCTTTCCTCAGCCTATCATCCCCAGTCTAACGGGCAGACTGAGAGGGTAAATCAGTGCTTGGAACAATACTTGCGCTGCTTTGTGTCTGATCGTCAAGAACAGTGGGCGGAATTTATTGAGTTTGCGGAATTCGCCTTTAATAACGTGCCTAGCGAATCGACTACGTTTTCGCCGTTTTTCTGTAATTATGGCAAGAATCCCAAGGCCTCTTCTGTCTCTGGCCCTTCCTCCAATTTGCCGGCCTTGGAGGAATGGTTACGAGAGAGAATGAATGTATGGTGTAAGGGTACAAGGAAAGCTTAGAAAAGCCTTGGTGAGGTATAAAGTGTTTGCTGATCGCCATAGGTCACAAGAACCACCGTTTCAGGTGGGAGATTCGGTCTGGGTATCCACTAGAAATATTGCTCTTCGACAACCCTCGCCCTAAGTATATCAGTGCCTTTCCAATCACTAATAGACTAAACAATGTTAAGCTTCCCCCGTCCATGAAAATTCCGAGTACATCACTGTTAAAATCCACCAGGAATGTTCAGGTGTCATCTCCCCCTCCAGTCATGGTGGAAGATGAACCTGAGTTCAAGATTAACAGAATTCTCGACTCGTTTTCGTTACAATATTTAATAGATTGGAAGGGTTTTGGTCCTGAGGAGAGGTGTTGGATTCCGACTAGGGATGTACATGCCAACGTCTTGATTAAGGAATTCCATAGGAACAATCCTGACAAACCAAGGAAGGGTCCTGAGGCCCCTCGTAAAGGGAGGGTAGTGTCACGGACAACTCACCTTCTCGCCGGTCACGCGGCATCTGCAGGTGCGAGCGGGGATGAGCAGACACGTCCCCTCTCCTCCTCGCTCCTCTCTGTCAGCTCGAGCACGGCTGTCTTATGACCTCTGGCGGCGCTGCAGTCAGCGTGCCCACCGGAGGCTGGTTTAAGGTGGGCCAATGAGCCCTTGCATTTAAGGTGGACCAATAGGCCCAACCTTCACTGGGCGAAAACACCCTTTTTGAGAATTAACTGGGAAATCAGCCCAAGGTTCTTATGCGCACCAATCACCTTTACTCCCTCCCATCCAATCCCATCAGTTCCCCCCCAATAAAACTTGGTTCCCCGCAGTTGCCCGTGATAGCGTGCTGCTGGGTGTGATTATCTGTATCTGAACTTTCCCGTTATTGATCTTGCTGTGTATTGACCATCCCGTGATTGCCGCCTGGACTGACCATTGCCTGTTTCCGACTATGATTTGCCTGCTCCCTTGTACTGCGTACCCGTGACCTTCCGGCTTGACCCCTGGCTCGACCTTGACTATTCTTCCGTCTCTTTGGTGCCATGCTTGATTGGACTGATCTCTCGTGTATGACCCCTGCTTGCCCGACCTCTCGTTCCTGGTTCATCCGCCTTCCTCCCCGTAAGTCCTCATCCTTTATGCTATGAAGTCCTGGGGGCAACCGTGCCGGTGAGGCATGTAAAGCGTCCCGGCAGACGGGGGCTTGACTATAGGTGAAGCTAGCAGCGGAGATTGGGGGTTGCGGACTAACTCAGAAGGCGGGTGTCCCACGAGACCTGACGTATACCCACAAGTATTTATATGTTATCATTCTAACTAATACATGTTGAGGCCTAGTTACAACATCAAAAACATAGTTCTTATGATTGTTTCTGTTGTGTTTTTGCTCCTAACAGATGTTTCCACACAGATGGACCCGGTTTTAATTCTCCCCACCCCAGCTCCGGGAACCTCCAGCAGCATGGGCCCAAGCCACAGCTGCGATGGTGAGTACCCTAAATTCTAATTCATACATTGATTACACACATATGTCTGTGTCCATGACCATGTACACATGTTAGTGACAGTCTACTGTTTATTATCAGACATGAAGATGCTCTATTTGCAATCATCATTCATAATTGCATATATGCATGCTAATTTGACAATACATGATAAAGGCAGCCGGTGATTATGTGGTGGGTTTCTAATCCTGCTACTATTGTAACTCCCCATTCATTAAATTTGATAGGTGAAGGATTTTAGATCATAAAGGCACAGGAGTAATTGACCAATACATGAAGTACATTCTTCCGCTGGTCAAGTAGGCCTTATTTGGTTAGTTAAGGTAGTTTCTGATGTGAGCCTAGGGTGGATAATATAGAATGGTGGGCCAGGTATTTTGGCATCTTTTAGCCTTAACTTGCCTCTTGTTCAAGGGTTAAAATAGTGTGCATTCATAGTATTTACAATAACTAATTTTTTCCCTTTCATATATACTGTCTATTTTGAACTGTGGAACTTAACTTTGTATTTTCTTCCCTACAGCTTGCACACACGAGCATCGCAGACTGTGGCAGTACGTCCGAAGAACCAGACAAATGCTGCTTGGGAAGAAGAAAAAGCCATAGGGTGGGGGGAATTAGGGTTTGCCGCTGTGTGGCCTAGTTAATTTTTGCCCATGTTGGGCCTTATTTAAAAAAAATAAAACAATATTTGTAGTTTGATTATACATTCCTGTCTGGTTTTTAAATGTAATAAAATAGGAATCACTCAACACACACACACAAAAAAAAAATGTAACTTATATTGCCAATGTGATCATTGACAATATAACATTAAATCAAATTTTAGCGTTAGAGCAGCATAAAAACGCCCAGACATCATTAGATTTGGGTGAGCGACTGTACAGTGGCTTTATAGCGACTGACAGCCATCACATTTATCACTGGCGGCCATGTTACTATAGCGACTGAGGCGCTCTGTAATAGCGACTGACGGCCAATTAGAGCGACCACTAGCGGTCGTTCTTACTGCCGCAGTACAGACGCTCATCTGCTGTTACCTGGTGCTAGTAATGAATCAGCCTGCCCAGATTTTGACTTTCCCAGGTTTTATTCCAGTCCCTTGGGGCATCCCAAACTGGTATGCCTCAGAATGCCGCTATTCACTCACCTCTTCCTTGTTCCAATGAGAGCCGCCTGCCGTGACTATAGGGCTGATTCAGCACCATGAGAATGTTCTTTTCTCACATTTTTATAAGAAAAAAAAGATAATAATTTTTTTCCTTAGAGCAGGTGCTGAATTGCCCTAAGGAAAAACATCTCAAATGTTTCTAAAAACATTCTGAAAAAAAATTCTAACGGTGTGGAATCAGCCCTAATGTCATTCGGCATCCCCGCCGAGGATGAGCCAGTACGCGCGAATGGAATAGTCTCGGAAGGGAGGGTCAATCTCAATGACTGGGGCAGCAGTGCGCGCCGCTGGGGATGTAACAGAGCGCCTCAGTCGCTGTAGTAACCTGGCCGGCATTGATGAATGTGATGTATGTTGGGCACTGTAACAACAGTACAGCACTGCAGGGAGCGACATGTAGCGCCACCTCAGTGCATCCGGCACACGGTGCTCCACACCATATTTAACAAAACACTAGACACACACAGCATCGGCGCTCTAAATCTGGTTGCTATAGCATAGAGCACCAGATGCTTCATGGCGCTGTTAGAGGCGCTCACCAAATTCGCTTTCATAAATGTGGTTTTGCCTAAAGCGCCTGGCGTTCACTAGGCGCTGCCTGCCGCTACTAGGCACTACCTGGCGCCATCCTTTCACAACAGGCTGCTCTCATTAGACGAAAGCCTGCGCATGTGCCATTGGATCGGGGAAAGGTGAATACTTACCGGCCTCCCGGGGGGGGGTTTACACAGCAGGGCATCCTAAATTGGGATGCCCCAGTGGAAGGACATTGACCGGCCCTGGAATCTTTGACTTCCCTAGAGCTGGGCCTGGTGGGTTTTGTTCCGCTTTAAAGAAGAAAGCTTAAAACTCTCTAACTTTCTTCTTCAGGCATAAGAAAAAACTGTATGTTACAGCTGCACAGTTATACACAGAGCAGCAAACCGATACAGGTGTCATGCTACTGACACACATGGCTATTGCAGGGTACAGACATAAAACAAGGATTGGTCAGGAGACAGGCCATAACTGCATTAAAGCACCACTACTGTTGGTGGTTGTTTTTTCAAACAGCCAATGGGGTTGATTCTGGAGAGAAAACGCAATTCTCTTTTAGGAGAGAAAACTGCCATTCACTTTCATTGTCTAACTTGGGCTGATTCAGAACCAGGTGAAAACTTACACCCGGTAGACAATGAAACTAAATGGCAGTTTTCTCTCATAAATGGCTGTTTTCTCTAAAGAAATTAGTTTTCTCACCTGGCTCTGAATTGATTCCCATTGTTCATATTTTTTAAAGAATTGTTTTAACCTACTGAAGGGTAAAAAAGAAATAAATCACCCTTTATTAGTAGTAGCAGGTGGTGCAGGGTCTGGATCTTCTATACTTAGCCTTCAAAAACATCTGGGTCCCAACATCCACATGCACCTCATACAGAGGGAGACTATGGGGGGTGAGATTTCTCACTTCTTTTTTCAGAGAGAGAACTGCCATTGGGAGTGTCTGTAAATTTTCACCCGGCTCTGAGCCCCACGGTAGACAATGAAAATGAATGGCAGTTTTTCAGGCTGGGAATTTCCCATTTGGCGGCAGAGCAGTGGCTTGTGCGGGTGTCAGACCTGCCTACCTACTGCTCCCATGTCTCAGTCTCCTGACCGCCTGCCCATCAGCCACAGTGCAGCATCACTAACATGCCTCCTATAATTAAAAGTCACAATGTCAGATTGCACAGAAGCACTCTTACCTAGCGTTGTAGTGGGTGCTGTGGCCGGCGGTGGCGCCGCAAACACACAAGAAAGACGATCAGCCAGCACTCCAAAAGATATTGTATTCAAATCCAACAGGTCAATATCACAGCAAAGACCAAAAAGATCCAACAAAATCCAACGTTTCGGGGCGTCCAGCGCCCCTTCATCAGGGAGCAAAAACAAGCAAGCAGAGATTCCCCTCCACTGAGGATTAAATGTCCTCAGAGAGCCCGGGATTGCCACCTGATGTCAGTGGGTGTGTCCCACGTGACATCAGAGCTGATGCAGCCAATCAGAACAACACCAGCCAAACAAATGCAATTACAAACCATATACATAATACAATCATGTGAAACAAGTAAAATAAGTAAAATAAACACGCCAGAGACCTGATGCGGTCGCTCAACAGGGGCTAAGGTGGGTAGGTCGCACCCCGCAGCACCACGTGCCAGCAGAGCAGCAAGCCGCTGCGATTGGAAAGCGGCGCTGCCAGGGCTGCTCCTAGTGGGCCAGGAGCTGCCAGTCCCGCATCTGGTGTATAAACACCAGCGCCGGTTGCTGTCAGCACCGGCGCATGCGGGGAACGTCGGCAAACCAAGCGCTGCTGGGGGAACCTCTCCACCTCAGACCTCCCGGCAACCCATTCGATTCAGGTTGCACACGAAAAATAAAATAAATAAACAATACCAGTAGGAGGATAGGTCTACCCACAGTGCCCAAGTCATGCTGTCACCACACACCCGCGCCATGGCAGGCTCCCCACCGGCCGCCCACATCTGGCACGGGGCGGCCGGTGGCGTGCCCACATCCGAACTAGCGCATCATGGGATCCGCCTGTGGCAGCACGGGTCGAGCACCACTGGGGAACCTCTCCACCTCAGTGCCAAAAGGTTAACCAGGCAGAAAATACGCCATAAATAAAACCACAATATGCGCCTCAAACACTTAGGGGTGAGGTGGAGGGCTTCCCTCCGTAGTGAGCCCCAGACCTGGGGCCCCACAGCCGGCAAAGTGGGCCCCCACCCACAGAGATGGTAGTCCGCCAGCAGGCCGCCGTGCGACAGAAGGCCGCACTCAACGGGAGAGCCTCCCCACCTCAACCTCGCCTACATACTATAAACAAAATATTAACAGATAGATGCATATCAATAAATGTCTGTCCCAATGCAGACATCAGGGAGAAAGGACCTCCATGGTCACACTGGATCCACTACAGACACCCAATTAGGGTGAGTATAAGCGTTCCCTACGGGTCCTGACCAGGAACGGGGGAGGGGGAAGGGGAGAGGGGGAAAAAAGAAGGGGGGGGGGGAAGAATCAATGAATTACAGATATTACAGTTGTTACATCGAAATGTACCTCGTTTAGAGGACATGAGAATCGGGGGTCTGGAATATTTCTCTTGTGGATCCGCTTTCACAAGCATATCCCTAAGGTTCTGATTCTTATAGTAAAGTTTCCTAAATGGTCGTTTCAATACCGGACACACGCCCGGATCTGCACAAAGAATGTTATGGTGTCTCCTTACAATGCGTTCTATTGCGGGGGAAGCATTATTGAATGTCTGCGGAAAGAAGATACCCCCATCCTTCCTCTTTTCACTGTCCTTCTTACGTGGTCCCAGGAATATCTCACGGGCTTTCCCTAATGTCTTGTTCAATACGTGTTTGGGATACCCCCTAATCTGGAATTTCCCATACATGTCTCCAATTTGTTGCTCTCTTTTCACCGGATCTGAGTTAATCCTGAGAACCCTCAGGAACTGTGAAATTGGGAGACTGTCCACTAGTCTCCTGGGATGTGCGCTCTCATAGCGCAGCAGGGTATTGCGGTCAGTGGGTTTAGAGAACAAGCCAGTGGTTAGGTGACCCTCCTTATCTTTTTCAATTGCCACGTCGAGGAATGTGACATAGTCCTCAGATATCTCGGGATTAAACACAATTGTTGGAAATAGGGAGTTGATGTAATCAACAAACACCATGAACTCCTGTCTGGTTTTCCGCCATATAACCATCACATCATCAATATATCTACCCCAAAAAATCACATTCTCCGTGTATAAGGGGGAATCAAATATGTATCTTTCTTCAAGGTATCCAACAAACAAATTTGCGAACGAGGGTGCTGCCGCGCTACCCATCGCTGTCCCAATGATTTGTTTATAATAGTTGCGCTCAAACTTGAAACAGTTATTATATAGTATCAATTCCAGACCCGCTAGAATGTATTCCGTCGGGATGGAGGGAGGATCTCGACTCAGAAAATGTTTCACGGCTTTTATCCCATGCTCGTTTGGGATATTGGTATATAGAGACGATATGTCCATAGTTGCCATCAGTGTATTACTCTCCATGGGGATGGTGTATAACTTCTGTAAGAAGTCTTCTGAGTCTCTCAAGTATGATGGTAACTTCCTTACATATGGCTGCAGGTAAAAATCAAGCCATTGTGCTAGGGGCTGAGTAGCTGAATTAGTACCCGCCACTATGGGGCGGTATTTCAGAGGGTCAAAGCCTTTATGGACCTTGGGTAAGCCATAGATTACTGGGGTAACTGGAAAATCAATATTAATGAATTGTGCAGTGTCCTCTGTGATCCAGTTGTTAGTCAATCCCATCTCCACGTACTCACTTACGTTTCTAGAGATGCTATTGATGGGGTTATACCGAATGTCCTCATAACTTTTTGGGTCATTAAGCATATCTAGTATGCCTGACCGATAGTCTTTATAGTCAAGTACCACGATAGCCCCGCCTTTATCGGCGGGTTTAATAATAATATTGTTATCAGATCTAAGGGTCCTGAGGGCCAGATGTTCATCTTTAGTGAGATTGTGGTGTTGTCTCATATTTTTGGCCATCGCTATGGTGTCCGCCCGGATGGTCTTAATATATGTCTCAATAGATCCGAAATGTCCCGGTGGTATAAACTGGCTTTTTAGTCTGAAGCGTTGGGTGTCGCCGCCCTGATAGTCTACCTTATCAGTCTTATTGGCAAAAAACTGCTTTAGTTTCATTGACCTCTCAAATTTGAACAGTTCTACATCAAATTTAAAAATATCCAGTTTAGATGATGGGCAAAAAGAGAGACCCCTGCTAAGCAGGCTTACCTCAGCCGCCGTTAACATTCGTGATGAGAGGTTAATTACCGGGGTTTCTTGTTGGTGGATCTCAGAGTTCTGCTCCTGTCGCTTGACCCGCCGGCCTCCCCGCCGGGGTCGTTTACGCCGGTGGCTGACTGAAAAAGGGTACCCTTCTGGCTAGGTATTGATGGTTTCCTGATGGTCCTTCTTGAATCCGATTCGCTGCCAGAAGAGTAGTTCTCTGTGGGAGTCTCGCTATCCGACAATTGCCCCTGGGTTGCGTGCCTTGGCAGCCTCCTTCCTGGACCAAACCTCTGGTATTGGGGGAACCTATGTCTGGTTTCCTCCTGTCCAGTTAGCCACGGGTATACCTTATTCTCTGAATAGTCCCGGCATACCTGTTTAAATTTGTCCCTCTTGTACCTTTTCAAATTTTCAGAGTATGTTGCTAGATCACTTTCTAGTTTTTTGAGGTCATCCTTAAGTGTGGGTACTTCAGTAATGTTATCCTGTACACGTAATTCCAGAGAATTTATCTCTCGATTAAGCTGGCAGAGCTGGGCTCTAACTTCCTCAATTACTAATAGCATATAATTCAGAGAATTTTGATTGGATACTTCGCACCACCTCTGGCAGAAATCTGGCTTGTTCCTGCCAATGGTGGGTTGGTTCTTTATTCTAAAACCGCGTGGAATTTTCTTGAGACGATAGTATTCTGATAATGTGAGTCCATGCAATTCAAGATCCGTTCTCCTCTTTTTGAGTTTTTTAAGTTCCCTTACCACATCCTTGGTGGTGTCCTTCCCGAAGGCTGCTGCCGGGTCTGAAGGGAAGAGGATGGTGTCTATCTCTGCTTGATTGAACGATCGTGTCTTAGCCCGGTTGTCCGGGTTATCATCAATGCCAGAGAAAATCTCCATAAGAAAAATACAATACACCGTAGTGTACCGATGAGGTAGGTGCAATTCTGTGTATGCCCAAAGTCCACAATGTCAGATTGCACAGAAGCACTCTTACCTAGCGTTGTAGTGGGTGCTGTGGCCGGCGGTGGCGCCGCAAACACACAAGAAAGACGATCAGCCAGCACTCCAAAAGATATTGTATTCAAATCCAACAGGTCAATATCACAGCAAAGACCAAAAAGATCCAACAAAATCCAACGTTTCGGGGCGTCCAGCGCCCCTTCATCAGGGAGCAAAAACAAGCAAGCAGAGATTCCCCTCCACTGAGGATTAAATTCATGGTGTTTGTTGATTACATCAACTCCCTATTTCCAACAATTGTGTTTAATCCCGAGATATCTGAGGACTATGTCACATTCCTCGACGTGGCAATTGAAAAAGATAAGGAGGGTCACCTAACCACTGGCTTGTTCTCTAAACCCACTGACCGCAATACCCTGCTGCGCTATGAGAGCGCACATCCCAGGAGACTAGTGGACAGTCTCCCAATTTCACAGTTCCTGAGGGTTCTCAGGATTAACTCAGATCCGGTGAAAAGAGAGCAACAAATTGGAGACATGTATGGGAAATTCCAGATTAGGGGGTATCCCAAACACGTATTGAACAAGACATTAGGGAAAGCCCGTGAGATATTCCTGGGACCACGTAAGAAGGACAGTGAAAAGAGGAAGGATGGGGGTATCTTCTTTCCGCAGACATTCAATAATGCTTCCCCCGCAATAGAACGCATTGTAAGGAGACACCATAACATTCTTTGTGCAGATCCGGGCGTGTGTCCGGTATTGAAACGACCATTTAGGAAACTTTACTATAAGAATCAGAACCTTAGGGATATGCTTGTGAAAGCGGATCCACAAGAGAAATATTCCAGACCCCCGATTCTCATGTCCTCTAAACGAGGTACATTTCGATGTAACAACTGTAATATCTGTAATTCATTGATTCTGGGTGCAGAACTTGCACACCCACACTCGGGACAAATGATTAAACTCGGTGGCCCCTTTAATTGTCTTACTGAATATTGTGTCTACTTGTTAAAGTGCCCGTGTGGATTGGCATACGTAGGCAAGACTGTGGGCCCTTTTAAAAAGAGGTTTCAACAACATCGTAGTGACATCCGGATCAACATCAACAGACACCTAAAAGGAGAATCAATTGACTATGAGAAGCCAGTTGCGGCACATTTTGTCAAATTGGGACACCAAACACACGAACTCAGAGGGATGGTAATAGAACATGTCCAGAAACCACCCCGGGGGGGAGACCGGCATACCCGACTACTGCAAAGAGAGACTTTCTGGATACACAGACTGAATACTGTATACCCGAAGGGACTTAACACCGCGTTTGGATACACTTGCTTTCTTGAGAGACGTTGATTTGATGGAATTACATTTTTTGTTTTTTGGTACACTTCCCCTATGGTACCTTCCCCTATTTCCTACCAATGGCTCCCCCCCCTTTCCCCCCCCCTTCTTCCCCCCCCCCTTCTTCCCCCCCCCTTCTCTTTTCCCCCTCTCCCCTTCCCCCTCCCCCGTTCCTGGTCAGGACCCGTAGGGAACGCTTATACTCACCCTAATTGGGTGTCTGTAGTGGATCCAGTGTGACCATGGAGGTCCTTTCTCCCTGATGTCTGCATTGGGACAGACATTTATTGATATGCATCTATCTGTTAATATTTTGTTTATAGTATGTAGGCGAGGTTGAGGTGGGGAGGCTCTCCCGTTGAGTGCGGCCTTCTGTCGCACGGCGGCCTGCTGGCGGACTACCATCTCTGTGGGTGGGGGCCCACTTTGCCGGCTGTGGGGCCCCAGGTCTGGGGCTCACTACGGAGGGAAGCCCTCCACCTCACCCCTAAGTGTTTGAGGCGCATATTGTGGTTTTATTTATGGCGTATTTTCTGCCTGGTTAACCTTTTGGCACTGAGGTGGAGAGGTTCCCCAGTGGTGCTCGACCCGTGCTGCCACAGGCGGATCCCATGATGCGCTAGTTCGGATGTGGGCACGCCACCGGCCGCCCCGTGCCAGATGTGGGCGGCCGGTGGGGAGCCTGCCATGGCGCGGGTGTGTGGTGACAGCATGACTTGGGCACTGTGGGTAGACCTATCCTCCTACTGGTATTGTTTATTTATTTTATTTTTCGTGTGCAACCTGAATCGAATGGGTTGCCGGGAGGTCTGAGGTGGAGAGGTTCCCCCAGCAGCGCTTGATTTGCCGACGTTCCCCGCATGCGCCGGTGCTGACAGCAACCGGCGCTGGTGTTTATACACCAGATGCGGGACTGGCAGCTCCTGGCCCACTAGGAGCAGCCCTGGCAGCGCCGCTTTCCAATCGCAGCGGCTTGCTGCTCTGCTGGCACGTGGTGCTGCGGGGTGCGACCTACCCACCTTAGCCCCTGTTGAGCGACCGCATCAGGTCTCTGGCGTGTTTATTTTACTTATTTTACTTGTTTCACATGATTGTATTATGTATATGGTTTGTAATTGCATTTGTTTGGCTGGTGTTGTTCTGATTGGCTGCATCAGCTCTGATGTCACGTGGGACACACCCACTGACATCAGGTGGCAATCCCGGGCTCTCTGAGGACATTTAATCCTCAGTGGAGGGGAATCTCTGCTTGCTTGTTTTTGCTCCCTGATGAAGGGGCGCTGGACGCCCCGAAACGTTGGATTTTGTTGGATCTTTTTGGTCTTTGCTGTGATATCGACCTGTTGGATTTGAATACAATATCTTTTGGAGTGCTGGCTGATCGTCTTTCTTGTGTGTTTGCGGCGCCACCGCCGGCCACAGCACCCACTACAACGCTAGGTAAGAGTGCTTCTGTGCAATCTGACATTGTGGACTTTGGGCATACACAGAATTGCACCTACCTCATCGGTACACTACGGTGTATTGTATTTTTCTTATGGAGATTTTCTCTGGCATTGATGATAACCCGGACAACCGGGCTAAGACACGATCGTTCAATCAAGCAGAGATAGACACCATCCTCTTCCCTTCAGACCCGGCAGCAGCCTTCGGGAAGGACACCACCAAGGATGTGGTAAGGGAACTTAAAAAACTCAAAAAGAGGAGAACGGATCTTGAATTGCATGGACTCACATTATCAGAATACTATCGTCTCAAGAAAATTCCACGCGGTTTTAGAATAAAGAACCAACCCACCATTGGCAGGAACAAGCCAGATTTCTGCCAGAGGTGGTGCGAAGTATCCAATCAAAATTCTCTGAATTATATGCTATTAGTAATTGAGGAAGTTAGAGCCCAGCTCTGCCAGCTTAATCGAGAGATAAATTCTCTGGAATTACGTGTACAGGATAACATTACTGAAGTACCCACACTTAAGGATGACCTCAAAAAACTAGAAAGTGATCTAGCAACATACTCTGAAAATTTGAAAAGGTACAAGAGGGACAAATTTAAACAGGTATGCCGGGACTATTCAGAGAATAAGGTATACCCGTGGCTAACTGGACAGGAGGAAACCAGACATAGGTTCCCCCAATACCAGAGGTTTGGTCCAGGAAGGAGGCTGCCAAGGCACGCAACCCAGGGGCAATTGTCGGATAGCGAGACTCCCACAGAGAACTACTCTTCTGGCAGCGAATCGGATTCAAGAAGGACCATCAGGAAACCATCAATACCTAGCCAGAAGGGTACCCTTTTTCAGTCAGCCACCGGCGTAAACGACCCCGGCGGGGAGGCCGGCGGGTCAAGCGACAGGAGCAGAACTCTGAGATCCACCAACAAGAAACCCCGGTAATTAACCTCTCATCACGAATGTTAACGGCGGCTGAGGTAAGCCTGCTTAGCAGGGGTCTCTCTTTTTGCCCATCATCTAAACTGGATATTTTTAAATTTGATGTAGAACTGTTCAAATTTGAGAGGTCAATGAAACTAAAGCAGTTTTTTGCCAATAAGACTGATAAGGTAGACTATCAGGGCGGCGACACCCAACGCTTCAGACTAAAAAGCCAGTTTATACCACCGGGACATTTCGGATCTATTGAGACATATATTAAGACCATCCGGGCGGACACCATAGCGATGGCCAAAAATATGAGACAACACCACAATCTCACTAAAGATGAACATCTGGCCCTCAGGACCCTTAGATCTGATAACAATATTATTATTAAACCCGCCGATAAAGGCGTGGCTATCGTGGTACTTGTCTATAAAGACTATCGGTCAGGCATACTAGATATGCTTAATGACCCAAAAAGTTATGAGGACATTCGGTATAACCCCATCAATAGCATCTCTAGAAACGTAAGTGAGTACGTGGAGATGGGATTGACTAACAACTGGATCACAGAGGACACTGCACAATTCATTAATATTGATTTTCCAGTTACCCCAGTAATCTATGGCTTACCCAAGGTCCATAAAGGCTTTGACCCTCTGAAATACCGCCCCATAGTGGCGGGTACTAATTCAGCTACTCAGCCCCTAGCACAATGGCTTGATTTTTACCTGCAGCCATATGTAAGGAAGTTACCATCATACTTGAGAGACTCAGAAGACTTCTTACAGAAGTTATACACCATCCCCATGGAGAGTAATACACTGATGGCAACTATGGACATATCGTCTCTATATACCAATATCCCAAACGAGCATGGGATAAAAGCCGTGAAACATTTTCTGAGTCGAGATCCTCCCTCCATCCCGACGGAATACATTCTAGCGGGTCTGGAATTGATACTATATAATAACTGTTTCAAGTTTGAGCGCAACTATTATAAACAAATCATTGGGACAGCGATGGGTAGCGCGGCAGCACCCTCGTTCGCAAATTTGTTTGTTGGATACCTTGAAGAAAGATACATATTTGATTCCCCCTTATACACGGAGAATGTGATTTTTTGGGGTAGATATATTGATGATGTGATGGTTATATGGCGGAAAACCAGACAGGAGTTCATGGTGTTTGTTGATTACATCAACTCCCTATTTCCAACAATTGTGTTTAATCCCGAGATATCTGAGGACTATGTCACATTCCTCGACGTGGCAATTGAAAAAGATAAGGAGGGTCACCTAACCACTGGCTTGTTCTCTAAACCCACTGACCGCAATACCCTGCTGCGCTATGAGAGCGCACATCCCAGGAGACTAGTGGACAGTCTCCCAATTTCACAGTTCCTGAGGGTTCTCAGGATTAACTCAGATCCGGTGAAAAGAGAGCAACAAATTGGAGACATGTATGGGAAATTCCAGATTAGGGGGTATCCCAAACACGTATTGAACAAGACATTAGGGAAAGCCCGTGAGATATTCCTGGGACCACGTAAGAAGGACAGTGAAAAGAGGAAGGATGGGGGTATCTTCTTTCCGCAGACATTCAATAATGCTTCCCCCGCAATAGAACGCATTGTAAGGAGACACCATAACATTCTTTGTGCAGATCCGGGCGTGTGTCCGGTATTGAAACGACCATTTAGGAAACTTTACTATAAGAATCAGAACCTTAGGGATATGCTTGTGAAAGCGGATCCACAAGAGAAATATTCCAGACCCCCGATTCTCATGTCCTCTAAACGAGGTACATTTCGATGTAACAACTGTAATATCTGTAATTCATTGATTCTGGGTGCAGAACTTGCACACCCACACTCGGGACAAATGATTAAACTCGGTGGCCCCTTTAATTGTCTTACTGAATATTGTGTCTACTTGTTAAAGTGCCCGTGTGGATTGGCATACGTAGGCAAGACTGTGGGCCCTTTTAAAAAGAGGTTTCAACAACATCGTAGTGACATCCGGATCAACATCAACAGACACCTAAAAGGAGAATCAATTGACTATGAGAAGCCAGTTGCGGCACATTTTGTCAAATTGGGACACCAAACACACGAACTCAGAGGGATGGTAATAGAACATGTCCAGAAACCACCCCGGGGGGGAGACCGGCATACCCGACTACTGCAAAGAGAGACTTTCTGGATACACAGACTGAATACTGTATACCCGAAGGGACTTAACACCGCGTTTGGATACACTTGCTTTCTTGAGAGACGTTGATTTGATGGAATTACATTTTTTGTTTTTTGGTACACTTCCCCTATGGTACCTTCCCCTATTTCCTACCAATGGCTCCCCCCCCTTTCCCCCCCCCTTCTTCCCCCCCCCCTTCTTCCCCCCCCCTTCTTTTTTCCCCCTCTCCCCTTCCCCCGTTCCTGGTCAGGACCCGTAGGGAACGCTTATACTCACCCTAATTGGGTGTCTGTAGTGGATCCAGTGTGACCATGGAGGTCCTTTCTCCCTGATGTCTGCATTGGGACAGACATTTATTGATATGCATCTATCTGTTAATATTTTGTTTATAGTATGTAGGCGAGGTTGAGGTGGGGAGGCTCTCCCGTTGAGTGCGGCCTTCTGTCGCACGGCGGCCTGCTGGCGGACTACCATCTCTGTGGGTGGGGGCCCACTTTGCCGGCTGTGGGGCCCCAGGTCTGGGGCTCACTACGGAGGGAAGCCCTCCACCTCACCCCTAAGTGTTTGAGGCGCATATTGTGGTTTTATTTATGGCGTATTTTCTGCCTGGTTAACCTTTTGGCACTGAGGTGGAGAGGTTCCCCAGTGGTGCTCGACCCGTGCTGCCACAGGCGGATCCCATGATGCGCTAGTTCGGATGTGGGCACGCCACCGGCCGCCCCGTGCCAGATGTGGGCGGCCGGTGGGGAGCCTGCCATGGCGCGGGTGTGTGGTGACAGCATGACTTGGGCACTGTGGGTAGACCTATCCTCCTACTGGTATTGTTTATTTATTTTATTTTTCGTGTGCAACCTGAATCGAATGGGTTGCCGGGAGGTCTGAGGTGGAGAGGTTCCCCCAGCAGCGCTTGGTTTGCCGACGTTCCCCGCATGCGCCGGTGCTGACAGCAACCGGCGCTGGTGTTTATACACCAGATGCGGGACTGGCAGCTCCTGGCCCACTAGGAGCAGCCCTGGCAGCGCCGCTTTCCAATCGCAGCGGCTTGCTGCTCTGCTGGCACGTGGTGCTGCGGGGTGCGACCTACCCACCTTAGCCCCTGTTGAGCGACCGCATCAGGTCTCTGGCGTGTTTATTTTACTTATTTTACTTGTTTCACATGATTGTATTATGTATATGGTTTGTAATTGCATTTGTTTGGCTGGTGTTGTTCTGATTGGCTGCATCAGCTCTGATGTCACGTGGGACACACCCACTGACATCAGGTGGCAATCCCGGGCTCTCTGAGGACATTTAATCCTCAGTGGAGGGGAATCTCTGCTTGCTTGTTTTTGCTCCCTGATGAAGGGGCGCTGGACGCCCCGAAACGTTGGATTTTGTTGGATCTTTTTGGTCTTTGCTGTGATATTGACCTGTTGGATTTGAATACAATATCTTTTGGAGTGCTGGCTGATCGTCTTTCTTATAATTAAAAGTCAACTGAAAAAATGCTAAAGCCTGTCTTGCCACCTAGTGGTGAATCTGCTGAATTACTCACACCAGATTATTCCTCTCTTCTTTCAAACTCTCTCTTTTGCACACTCTCCCCTTCTTTCTGTATTTCCCACTTTTTTTGTTTCCACTTGCCCCATCTACCTAGTTTCCCCACAAAATATCCTCCTTTTTTCTGTCCCCAAGCCCCTCTCTTTTCTATGCTCCCTTTTTTTTGTGTTTGGAGACACCATCCAGAAATCTTGCACAAGGTGCCTCTCAACCTGAGGTGGGTCCTAGCTGTGCACTCCCTGCACAGTGACATTGGTGGACCTTCAGGATGAGCATTACCTGTAGTAGTCATCAGGGTTAACCTGCAGTAATCACGGTCAGCTTTAATTGCAATTTTGAGTATGTCACGGTGTCAGCTTATCTGAAGCAATGTCACAGCACACGTATATGGTAGCCAATGCTAAAGGTTAATGGGACCACAGCATGGGGAGCTGACAAGATGGTATCACAGCAGACAGATACTCAACGGCAAGCAGGATAGGTGAAAGCATCTGCTTGTTTTATTGTTGCAGGGTCATGAAAAGAAAGGTTTAATGCTTGAATCCCCGCCACGGTCAATAACACAGTTCACAGGCCAAAAAGACTTGCATTGCTTTGTAGAAAGCAAGGACAGACACAATTGCTTCATAAGAATATTTTACTGTAAGGGTTTAATAGTCGTTTGTCCTTCAGGCAAAAGAACACAGGTAGACTTGCTTATCAGAACGTTTCAGCATAGGGTTAACCAAGCTTCTATCCATCAGACACAGGTACTCTTGCTTATTAGCATGTTTCAGTGAAAGGGTTTATTAGGCTTTTGAGAGGTGTGCGTTCGTACAGGGCACCATCTCTGTGAAAGGGGTGTTGGGAGCTCTCAGCTGAAACAGCAGGCCTCTTTTTTTTTAATACCCCCCTCTCTCGTTTTTTTTTCTGAGCTCTTTTCTTTTCTTACCTTCTTTCTTTCCATTTTCACTCAACCTTCCTTTCTCTGTCTATCTTTCTTTCCCTTGCTTTCCTTCGTTCTTCACTCTCTCTCTCTTTCTCAATCTTTCTCTCTTTATTTTTTTCTCTCTCCCTTTCTCCTTCTTTCTTTCCATCTTTCTTTCTATATTTCTTTTTGTCTTTCTCCCCCCCTCTCTTTTTCTATCCCATTCAACTCTCTAGAGTTCTCTCCTCTTTCTCCTCCACTATTTCATTTTCCACATTATTTCCATCTTTCTTTTCTCATATTACTTCAGTCTCTCTCTTACTGAGAAACTAGGAGAAACTGTATATATATTTTCTGCTACTTTTTGTGTTCCACTTTCCTCTATCCTCACTCTTTTCCCCTTCTCTTTATATTACATCCTGGTACCTTATTTCAATCTTATTTTTTCTCTCTTTTCCACATTCAGTACTTCCTTTCCCAACTCTTGGTCTCAATCCTTCTCCTGTGTTTCTTAGGTTGTCTAGACGGTGGGGGGGCTCCATCCCGGAATCCTGCACAGGGCGACACTGACCCTAAGGCTGGCACTGGGAACCCCCTTATTTTATTCATCCAGTTCTTTAGATTTGTTGCATTGATTTTTAGTCTGAAGTGAGCAGTTGGATCTCTGGGTGAATCTGAAGGATGTTTGGAAAACAACAGGCCGCCAGAAAATGGCCCTGATTCAATAAAAGTTGAAAAAAAATGGTAGTAAAACATTCAATTTATGAGAAAAAAGCCTGAGAATGTCACTATTACTGAATCACCAGATAAAAAGACCACTGAAGTCTATGGCAGCTTTTACTACAGTGCAGAAAGGTACCATTGACTTTCATTGTTTTCCTATCTGGTGATTCAGCAACAGTGACATTCTCAGGCTTTTTTCTCACAAAGTGAATTTTTTACTACCATGAGAATACTTTTATTGAATCGAGGCCAATGATTTAGAAAACTTAAAGGCTAGAATAATTTAAATGTTGGTGGCATGGACTAGTGTGAGTGTGTGCTTTAGTACAGGGCCAATATAACACAATTCAATTACGCAACAAGGGTGGTGAGGCGCTTATATTATAGTGCATCGAAGCAGAACAAAACCCTGGCCGACCGTCTGGCCCTAGAGTCTAAAATTCTCCAAGGCTGGCTGCTGGTCTTCCTCTGGGGCATCCCAAATCAGGATTCTGCGCTATGTGAATCCCATGGCGATGTAAACCATGCCGGATGCTTCCCCAGAATCTCTGGGGGCCAATCAGAAGTTCGGGTTCAGCAAGTTTGGCCGAACTTTGAACAAAAGATCGGCTTGTTTGTACCGAACTCAACGTGAAATCAATGGAGACCCGAATTTTGGAACCCAAAAATGGCCCAATGCAGAGTATGCAGCAGTAGGAAGCAGCTGTACAACTTACCTCAGAAGCATCACATACTGAGGAGAGGAGAGGGGGCAAAAGTGCAATGGGGCAGAGTTATAGCTGTTTTTTGCACAGACAGAGCAGCGCTGGGGTCAGGAAAAGGACAATCAAAGGACAATCAATCCCAGAATGCAGAGCGGCAGAAGACACTTCCTGTTTGCAGACAGCTTAAGACTCCACGTGCTGCCATCTTGGATATTTACAGGCTCAGAAAATGCAGTAGATGCAGGTAGGATGATTTTTAACATGGGTAATATCTATGTACAGGGTGGGGGAAACATATAAGATAGGCTCTTATTCAGAGTGAGGGTCGAGTTTAACCCTTCTAGTGCCAGCTACGTGAGTCTCACGTAGCTACCTCTCCAACCGTTAAGTGCCAGCTACGTGAGACTCACATAGCTGACTTTAGAGCCCCACCTCACCCCTCGTTTGAAAGTGCCAGCGATTCTCTTCAATCATCATGTGTTTGATTTCAGCCCCCGGGCCTCTGATCTTCAGGAGGGGGCACGGAATAGCCCCCCGCTTCTTCCGCGCCGACATCTAAAAGAAAAAAAAAAATAATAATGACACAAACTCACCTGCTCACTCACTCGCTCCTCCAATGTCTTCTCTTCACCAGGGGGGGCTCCGATCCCCCCCCCCCTGAACTTACCAAGCTTCGGGTGAGGAACCAGCAATGGGCCCTCACCATCCTCTTCGGGTGGTGCTGGCCCCGCCCACTTGTCGGAGGAGCGGGATGACGTCATCCCGCTTCTCGTATACCGGCACCGGGCTCCGATCTGTCACTTGTCGACAGCAATCGGAGCAGGGAGGGTGGGAGGCAGGGAGGCTCTGATCCCCTGCCTCCCACCCGTCCTGCTCCGATCACTACCGACAACTGTCATCTGCAGCTGACACTGGATGGGAGGTAAGTATAAGTTGAAAAAAAGAATAATAAAATATTTATTTTGTGTGGTGTCTTTTACTTTTAACTATTTGTGAACTGGTAAGGGGTCCATGAGACCCCTTATACCAGTTCACAAGGCTCTGGGGCTGGCAATTACTTGCGGCTAGCGGGTGACTTGCCATAACCCCCAGCCCCCCCATTACCTGCCTCCCCAACGGCCAGGGGGGGGGACAGAAGGGCCGGGCCACTTAGTGGCTATGTGGGCTAGTAGCCTGCAGGGCCAGGGGCTACCAACGCTGGCCCCTGCGCCCTGTTCTACAAGCCCCCATAGCTGGTCCGGATCGGTAATGCTGGGTAAGGGGGACCATACATAATTTTTTGGGGGGATTTTAAGAGTTTTTAACCCTCAAAATTCCCCCCAAAAATGAGTCCCCCCCCCCCCCCCCCTGGGAGGGGGGACCCTATGTCATTTTTTTTTAAATTAACCCCTTACAACTATGCAATCAAATTGCACAGTTGTATCCTATCTGAAATCTCCTAAACTGCTGTTTCAGTTTGGGGGAGTTTCCTGGGCAGGAAAGGGCGTCTACCAATACATATGTGGTACCGTTGTAACCGGGAGAAATAGGGCTTTCACACGCAACAAGATTTTATCAACAAACTTAAATTTTTTATTACAAAAAAATACTACAAATTGTAAAAATTCATTTTTTACATTTTTTTGCACATATTTCACCCAAAAGTATTGATAATACACTAAAAGAAGGCCAAACAAGACATTTCATGTTGAAGCCCAGATTCTGCTGAAAAAAACAATATATAATTTTCCTGGAAAATCCCTGGAAATCCCTTCAAAAATCAAGGTTGAACATGTGTAGTGCAAAAAAGTGAAAAGTAGTCTGGCACCAGAGTGTAACAAACAATCTAGGTAGGCTGGCACTTAAAGGGTTAACCAGGTAGATGTATACAATAATACAATCTAAATCATCAGATCTAGTGGAGACCAACACGTTTTGTACATAATCAAGAGAATGTCTACTGCCTGGCAAATAGGGATTTTTCTAATTTCTGGAGTGGTTTCCAATTTTCCATAGTGAATCATCTTTTGGTCTGCTGGAGAACCGTATGATGGGTCTTCTTTTGAGGGCAGCTGAGAATTGTAAACACAAACGGCTGTAGCAGGGGCATACATAGTTTTTACAGGGCCCCATAGCAAATGTCATAGTGGGCCCTCCAAAACAGAGCATTTATACTTCATTTACTGTTTCTTCAGACTGCTGGGTGGGTGGTTCTGTGGCAGTAGTGCCCAGCATGGTCCATTTATTGTCCAGGGTTTTTCCACAGTATAGAGGCAGCAGCACTGAGAGCAATGCCAGACAGAGACTGACACTGGTGAAGGGAAATATTGCTTTTGTATTGCTTTGTTATAAATAAGATTGTTTGAGTTCAGGAGCTTTTGTGAGTTCCGGTTGTATTTTCAAGTGAGGTTGTGTTATAAGTGAGGGGACTTTTCATTAAGGGACTTTTGATTGGGGGACTTCAAGTGTTCTTATTGCCTATGTGCTAAAATAAGAAGTTAAAAGCCAAAGTTTCTGCAACTGTGAGCACTAAAATTGTTTTTACTGCTGTTATGTAACTAGGATAATGGCTGGCAATATTGGAGGTCTACTTCAGTGCACAGTTTGTCATATGTATACACTTTGGGAGCAGCAGTTCCAGGGTGAATACCACTGTGGTAAATGTGAGCAAATTGCATACCTGAAAACTCGGGTTAGAGATCTGGAGGAGCAAAATGCAACACTGAGGAGGATTGACAATATGGAAAAGGGCATCCTGCTCACTGAGCAGGCAATCAGTGGGGTAGATACAGAGGGTGGAGTAATGGGTCAGGATGAGCAGATAAGTAGCTGGGTAAATATAGATAGAGGGAAGCACAGAAAAGGAAGGCCATACCTATGTCAGTACACTCTAGTAAAATTGCCAAGTTGGGTAATGATGCAGAAATGGCAGCCCTAGCGGATACTGCTCTCCCTAACAGCCGGGAGGACAGCCCAGCTAGTGAGCGGGTGGTTGGGACTGCAGGTAGGACTAAACAGTTAGTGGTCATAAGGGATTGTATTATCAGTAATTTGTCACCAGCAATTTGTCACCAAGACCGCCTCAACTAAATGGTTTGCTGTCTCCCTGGTGCCAGGGTTCGGCATGTGGTGGAAAGGGTGGATAAATTACTGGGAGGGGCTGGGGATGACCCATCTGTTGTGGTTCCCTTGGGGACCAATGACAGAATTAATGGGAGTTGGAGGATCCTTAAGAATACATTTAAGGAATTAGGCACCAAGTTGAAGGGAAGGACCTCTAAGGTTGTATTCTCTGGAATACTGCCTGTACCATGCACTACACATGAAAGATAGCGGGAGCTTAGAGAGTTAAATGCCTGGCTCAAGTCCTGGTGCAGGGCAGAAGGATTTGGGTTCCTAGAGCCCTGGGCTGACTTTTCATTGGGGTACAAACTGTATTCTACAGATAATTTGCACCTGAATGGAAGGGGGGCTGCTGTAAGAGGATACTAGAGGGAGTGAATAGTTATTTAAACTAGAGATGAGGGGGGAGGGCAAGAGTGAAAACAAAAGTGAAAACAGGTTACTTAGGGGACAGCACATGATGGTGGGTGGAGAATTAGTAGGGGGGAGGACTGCTATGATGGATAAGGAGATCCATGTGTTGCAAACCAGCAGTGAAATATTAGGCGGATGCGTTACTGCAGAAGCTAATACTATAACTCAATGTGTCAAACTAGATAGGAACATAAAGTGCCAGGAGTCTAGCAAGTAAAGTGGGGGAGCTTGAGGCTCTGGTACTGGAAGAAAATATTGATGTTGTTGGTGTGGCTGAGACATGGCTGGATTCTACAAATGACTGGACTGTCAATTTACAAGGTATTGCTCTTTTCCGGAAAGACAGAGCAAAAAGAAAAGGGGACGGAGTGTGTCTCGTGTGACTATGTAAAGCAAGAACTCAAAGCATATATTAAAGAGGGAATACTAGTGGAAGATTGTGAGGATGTAGAATCCTTGTGGGTAGAAGTGGGGGGCAATGTAAACAATGTTAAAATACAGTTTGGTGTAATTTATAGGCCACCAAATATAACTGAGGGTCAACTGCATAAACAGATAAAGCGGGCATCACAGGCTGGTACAGTGGTGGTGATGGGGAACTTCAACTACCCAGGAATCGACTGGAAACATGTGTGACAGACGCTCTGCCTTTTGGATGTCATCACTATTCGATTGCCCACCGGGTCATTCACTGGCCTTTTCTTAATTAGGTTCCAGACAATGTAATTGTATTTTGATACTGTTACAGGCAACGTCATTGTATTTTGACTGCCATTGTGTATTGTTGATTACGTCACAGTCAATGGCATTGTCCTGATTGATGGTATTGCAGCCTGCTATTGTTCTACTGATTGCGTCACCGGCAGAGTTGAGGGATTGTATGCCCTGCTGCTATTGGTCAGTGTGGTTGTCATTGCATGGAGACTTGTGTATATAAGGCCTAGAGTGGCACTAATAAAAACACTTCACCTTCACCCTCAATACTGAGTTCTGTCTCTTATTGGGGGAAACGCTATATTACAATTCACTAGCCCTTGTAAGGGCTGTTCCTGTTTCCTCACGGACGACTCTGGAGTTCCAGCAGCACCTCTTACGATTGGGAAAAGGACGTCTTGGGCGGTGAAGCCCTCCGGCGATAAGGGTTATCGCTACAACATGGTTCTTCTGTAAGCTTAACATCCATTGTGGGAAAATTGCTTGAAGGACTATATACACGAATATGTAACTATCCATAATAATATAAGTGACAACCAGCACGGTTTTACTAAGGGCAGAAGCTGCCCGACTAACCTGATTGGCTTCTATGAGGAGGTGAGTAGAAGTCTGGACAGAGGGGGGGGGCTGTGGATATAGTTTTTCTGGATTTTGCAAAAGCATTTGACACTGTCCCCTATAGACGCTTATTGGGAAAATTGAGATCTTCAGGATTAGAAAACACAGTTTGTATCTGGATTGAAAACTGTCTGAAGGATCATGTGCAGAGAGTTGGGGTTAATGATATCTACTCTGAATGGTTACCAGTTGTAAGCGGTGTACCGCAGGGTTCAGTCCTGGGCCCACGATTATTCAACTTTTTATAAACAACATAGAAGATGGAATTTAAAGCAATGTCTCTATTTTTTCAGATGACACAAAGATATGTAGCACAGTGCAGTCTATTGAAGATGTTCACAAGCTTCAGGCTGACTTGGACACTTTGAGTGTCTGGGCATCACCTTGGCAAATCAAGTTCAATGTGGAAAAATGTAAAGTCATGCACTTGGGGTCTAACAACCTGAAGGCCACATATATCCCCGCAGGAGTAAAACTGGGAGAAACACATGTTGAGAAGGATATGGGGGTCTTGGTAGATTATAGGCTAAATAACAGCATGCACTGTCAGGCAGCTGCTTCCAATGCCACCAAGATACTATCATGCATTAAAAGAGGCCTGGAATCATGGGATAGGGATGTAATATTGCCTCCTTACAAGGCACTGGCGCGCCCTCACCTGGAATATGTCATCCAGTTCTGGGCACCCATTCATAGAAAGGATGTTCTGACTATGGAAAGGGTGCAGAGGAGAGCCACCAAACTAATAAGAGGAATTCCTAGGAATATTATATCATTTTTTTTTCAGTAGAGTCTGGGCTTTAACATGAAATGTCTTGTTTGTCATTTTTAGGTGGATTCTCAATATTTTGGAGTGAAATATGTGCGATAAAAAGAAATCATGGGGTGACGTCATCTGCCCCCCAAGAGTCCCCCCGGTGAGGAGGAAACCTGGTGGGAAGGATCACGGACGGTAAATGCCGGCAGCGGTTGAACCAGAGGGCTATTCTAGGTCCTCCCCTGAGGCCAAAAGAGCCTGGGGAGTGGGATCGGAGGCCCCATGGTTGAAGAGATCAATCGAGGGGTCAGGTGACCCCTCGATTGTTTTTTTTTGGCCGTTTTTTTTTAGTAGTGGGGCAAGACAGCTATGTAAATTTTACGTAGCTGGCGTTAGAAGGGTTAAAGCTGACCAAAAACCCCCCAAAAACAACTAAATCTATTTTGCTCCCAGGTACATTACAGTTTAGTTGTTATGTGCCCTCAATGCTGCTTGGTATTCCTGTTACAGTGATTTTAATTTTCGCTTTCCCCAGGTATGCCATTGGATGCTGGGAGCAATTAGAAACTTTCAAAAACAGTGCTAGGATGTCAAGGAAGGAAGATGAGAGCCAAGATTTTATTTTCCCTTAATTTTTACTTAAAAGCCAAAATCATTGGCCAGGCAGCTGCTGCCAAGGACATAGGATCATGGGGTGCATCAGGAGGGGCATAGGTGCTCATGACCAGAGCATCATTTTACCCCTGTACAAGTCACTGGTCAGACCCCATATGGAGTACCGTGTACAGTTCTGGGCACCTGTGCTTAAGAGGGACATATCAGAACTGGAGCGCTTTCAAAGAAGGGCAACAAAGTTAATAAAAGGAGTGCGGGGACTAGAGTACCCGGAAAGATTGTCCAAGTTAGGTTTATTTAGTTTAGAAAAAAGACGATTGAGGGGTGATCTAATAACTATGTATAAATATTTTTGGGGTCAATACAAAGATCTGTCCCACAATCTATTTATACCCCGGAGTGTAACCATAACCCGGGGGCATCCACTAAGGTTAGAGGAAAGGTGCTTTCTCCACCGACATAGGAGGGGATTCTTCTCTGTAAGAGCAGTGAAACTATGGAACTCGCTGCCAGAGGAGGTAGTAATGATGGATACAGTAAAAACGTTCAAAAGTGGCCTTGATGCCTTCCTGGCATGTAATAACATTTCCTGCTATGGCTGCTAGACCACTGGAAGGAGTTAAACAGGCTGAACTGGATGGACTAAAGTCTTTATTCAGCCTTACATACTATGTTACTATTGGTGAGTATTTTTATCCAATTCTAGGACACTAAGGGGTGTTGATACATAGGTTTTTTTTTTAAATGGAACCTTCCAAGGGACGTGGTTGTTCCCCTTTTAGGATGGCTTGTTTCTCCTGCATGTAGAGCTCCTTTGACAGCAGGTTTTCGTCACAGCAAATTCTTCCAAATTCAAGCACCACACCTCAAATCAATTCCAGGCCTTCGTGGCAAGGGTGTTGGTGGCCGCCAATATAGGACAGGCTATAGGATAGAATGCTGGAGCCCCCCCGCACATAATCCACAGGGTGCCCATAATCTTTGCCTTATCCTCGCTCCCCTGCTGGGAATCCCGCACCGCAGCTGGCTGGCCGGTGTTCACCAGGGCGGTGACCTTTCGGACAACTAATGCAGCCATTCACGTCACTGTCACCGCCCACATGTGTGCCGGGCAGCCAATCGTGGCAAGGGAGCAATGATAAGGTAAAGATTACAGGTGTTCTAGAGGGTTTTGTGCTCCATAAGTCTGTCCTGTAGCAGCGGCAGCGACGGCCACGAACACCCTCATAGAGAAGGGTGTTGGTCCTCTTTAATTGAGAATTACATAACAAATTAACAAATGAAACAGCCTTTGTCAGAGTCAATTGTCCAATTACTTTTGGTCCCTTTAGAACAGGGTGGCGCATGTTAAGGAGCTGAAACTCCTGAACCCTACATCCATTTCTAATGTGGATACCCTCAAATGAAAGCTGAGAGTCTGGACCTTATGTCCATGTCTATTATATAACTATAACTTGAATATGTTTCAGTAAACAGGTGCAAAAATGTTGTCACTGTCCTGATATTTATAGACCTAATTGTATGTATGACCATGGGCTGCGGGGGACAACGTTTTTTTTTCATTTGTGTCCTGTTTTTTTTTTTAAATTGTCCCTTCAAAGCAGACCAAAACCCTTTACCCTCGGCCCCGTAGTCTCAAAGATGGGTAATTCCGGGTCTCTGGGATACCCTATTTGGAATGCCCTACACTGTGAAACCCCCTGGTTTGCCAGTATTTTTACCAATCTAGTTATCTCACTGTGCATGTGCTGGTTGCGGCAGCATGACCAGCTTCCTGTACTTGGTGCGTGTAGAGCAGTGGCAATGGGCCATTTCCCTACTGGACAGGCCACGGTGGCGTGGGTGCAGCATCCAGGGCAGCGGCGGTGGGCCTTTACCCTACTGGGCGGGCTGTGGTGGTACAGCATCCGAAGCAATGGCGGTGGACTGTTTCCCTACTGGGCGGGTCGTGGTAGAGAAGCATCCAGAGCAGCAGTGGTGGGCCATTCCCCTACTGGGCAGGCCATAGTGATGCGGGTGCAGCTTCCGGAGCAGTGGCAGTGGGCTATTTCCCTACTGGGTGGGCTGTGGTGGTGGAGCATCCTGAGCAGCGTCGGTGGGCCATTGCCCTACTGGGCGGGCCATGGAGGTGCAGCATCAGAAGCAGTGGCACATTTCCCAACTGGGCGGGCTGTGGTGGTGGAGCATCTGGAGCAGTGGTGGTGGGCCATTTCCCTACTGGGCGAGAGGTGATGATATAACATCCGGGGCAGCGTTGGTGGGCCATTTTCCTACTGGGCGGGCCATGGTGGTAGAGCTTCCGGAGCAGCGCAGGTGGGCCATTTTCCTACTGGGTGGGCTGTGGTGGTGGAGCATCCGGAGCAACGGCGGTGGGCCATTTCCCAACTAGGAGGGCCGTGGTGGTGGAGCATCTTGAGCAGTGGCGATGGGCCATTTCCCTACTGGGCGGGACGTCATGGTAGAGCATCCGGAACAGTGGCAGTGGGCCATTTCCCTACTGGATGGGCCATGGTGGTGCGGGTGCAGCATCCAAAGCAGCAGCGGTGGGCCATTTCCCTACTGGGCGGGACGTGATGGTAGAGCATCCGGAGCAGTGGCAGTGGGCCATTTACCTACTGGACAGGCCGTGGTGGTGCGGGTGCAGAATCCGGAGCAGCGGTGGGACATTTCCCAACTGGGAGGGCCGTGGTGGTGGAGCATTCGGAGCAGTGGGCCATTTCCCAACTGGGAGGGCCGTGGTGGTGGAGCATCCGGAGCAGTGGGCCATTTCCCTACTGGGCGGGCCGTGGTGGTGCGGGTGCAGCATCCAGAGCAGTGGGCCACTTCCCAACTGGGCGGGCCGTGGTGGTGGAGCATCTGGTGGCGGTGGGCCATTTCCCTACTGGGCGGGACGTGATGGTAGAACATCCAGTGCAGCGTTGGTGAGCCATTTCCCTACTGGGCGGCCATGGTGGTGTGGGTGCAGCATCCAGAGCAGCAGTGGTGGGCCATTACCCTACTGGGCGGGCCATGGTGGTAGAGCTTCTGGAGCAGCGACGGTGGGACATTTCCCAACTGGGAGGTGGTGGTGGAGCATCTGGAGCAGTGGCGGTGGGCCATTTCCCAACTGGGAGGGCCGTGGTGGTGGAGCATCCGGAGAAGCAGCGAGGGCCATTTCCCTACTGGGTGGACCGTGGTGGAGCATCTGGAGCAGTGGCGGTGGGCCATTTCCCAACTGGACGGGCTGTGGTAGTGGAGCATCCAGAGCAGGGGCGGTGGACCATTTCCCAACTGGGATGGCCGTGGTGGTGGAGCATCCGGAGAAGTAGCGAGGGCCATTTCCCTACTGGGCGGGCCGTGGTGGTGCGGGTGCAGCATCCAGAGCAGTGGGCCACTTCCCAATTGGGCAGGCCGTGGTGGTGGAGCATCTGGAGCAGTGGCGGTGGGCCATTTCCCTACTGGGCGGGACGTGATGGTAGAACATCCAGTGCAGCGTTGGTGAGCCATTTCCCTACTGGATGGGCCATGGTGGTGCGGGTGCAGCATCCAGAGCAGCAGTGGTGGGCCATTACCCTACTGGGCTGGCCATGGTGGTAGAGCTTCTGGAGCAGCGACGGTGGGCCATTTCCCAACTGGGAAGGCCGTGGTGGTGGAGCATCTGGAGCAGTGGCGGTGGGCCATTTCCCAACTGGAAGGGCCGTGGTGTTGGAGCATCTGGAGCAGTGGCGGTGGGCCATTTCCCAACTGGGCGGGCTGTGGTAGTGGAGCATCCAGAGCAGGGGAGGTGGGCCATTTCCCTACTGGGATGGCCGTGGTGGTGGAGCATCCGGAGAAGCAGCGAGGGCCATTTCCCTACTGGGCGGGCCGTGGTGGTGCGGGTGCAGCATCCAGAGCAGTGGGCCACTTCCCAACTGGGCGGGCCGTGGTGGTGGAGCATCTGAAGCAGTGGCGGTGGGCCATTTCCCTACTAGGCGGGACGTGATGGTAGAACATCCAGTGCAGCGTTGGTGAGCCATTTCCCTACTGGGCGGGCCATGGTGGTGCGGGTGCAGCATCCAGAGCAGCAGTGGTGGGCCATTACCCTACTGGGCTGGCCATGGTGGTAGAGCTTCTGGAGCAGCGACGGTGGGCCATTTCCCAACTGGGAAGGCCGTGGTGGTGGAGCATCTGGAGCAGTGGCGGTGGGCCATTTCCCAACTGGAAGGGCCGTGGTGGTGGAGCATCTGGAGCAGTGGCGGTGGGGCATTTCCCAACTGGGAGGTGGTGGTGGAGCATCTGGAGCAGTGGCGGTGGGCCATTTCCCAACTTGGCGGGCTGTGGTGGTGGAGCATCCGGAGAAGCAGCGAGGGCCATTTCCCTACTGGGTGGGCCATGGTGGTGTGGGTGCAGCATCCTGAGCAGTAGCAGTGGGCCATTTCTATTTGGCAGTTGTAGAGGAAATGGGCCTCTATGAGCACTGTTTGTTATGTTGGTCTGGTTTAAGACATTCTCGACTGTTGGTCCGCTTTAAGTGAAGGGCCAGATAGAATGGCGCACCAAGTACATATTATGACAGGCCTTCTACACATAAATAATGGCTCTTATTGGTCAGCCAGTGCCTCAGGCCTGCCCATTTCTGTGCTGCCATTCGATTTCCTGTCAGTCACTCCTAGCAACCATTCGTGTCTGCAGATGAAGTGGGCGTGGCCGGCCCGTCGCTATAGTGCTGAGGTAGGGCGACTGTCGGCTTTTGCCCTCAACCAATATGGCTTCCCCGGGCGGCGTTGCGTCCCAGGTCACGTGGTTGGTGGCAGCGCCGGTGCGGGCAGTTTTGGAGCCGGCGGAAGGTGTGTGTGTGCACTGCAGGCGGCCGGGCGCCCGGTGCCCCCTCCTCCTCCCCGGTGTGCGCTCAGGACGGGGATGCCGTCATGTCGCTGGCGGTGGTCCAGGGCGGGAAGGAGAAGAAGGTGGGGAAGAAGCTGTTCTGGCGGCGGGGCGGGCTGGTCAGCCGCTTCCTGCGGACTCTCAGCACCTTATCCCACCTGAGTAACGAGCAGGAGGCCGCCACTGCCGCCCCCACCCCCGCCCGGGACAACAAAGGCTCCCCGTGCCGGCGGGTGTGTGAGCCGGAGCCGGCCCCCGCCCACCAGCCCCCATCAGCCCCGGGAAGTCCCCGGACCCCCGGCCTGTCCGGCCTCAAGAACCATGGCAACACCTGCTTCATGAACGCCGTGCTGCAATGCCTCAGCAACACCGACCTATTCGCCGAGTTCCTGGGCCTGGAGCAGTACAAGGAGGGCAGCCCCCTGCCCAGCCCCACCAATACCTCCACCACAACCACCACCACAGAGCAACTGGCCACCCTGCTGCGCTCCCTCTGGACCCTGGAGTACACTCCCCAGCACAGCCGCGACTTCAAGGTGACCACCGATTGTCTCTCGCCGTCACCTGGGGGGGTCCCCCAATGGATCCGGTGCAACGGGGTATCCTGTGCGTTTATATGGATGTGGGGGTGATCACCGGGCTGACACTACGGCTCACTGTGCATGTAAACAGAGCAGTATGCCTATAGACCAGGGGCGACCACTGCCTGGGGGTGCCCCCAATGGTTCCGGTGCAATGCCCGGGGTACCCTGTGCGTTTTATGGATGTGGGGGTGATCACCGGACTGACACTACGGCACACTCTGCATGTAAACAGAGCAGTATGCTTATAGACCAGGGGTGACCACTGCTTGTCTCTCGCCGTCACCTGGGGGAGTCCCCAATGGATCCGGTGCAATGGGGTATCCTGTGCGTTATATGGATGTGGGGGTGATCACCGGGCTGACACTACGGCTCACTGTGCATGTAAACAGAGCAGTATGCCTATAGACCAGGGGCGACCACTGCCTGGGGGTGCCCCCAATGGTTCCAGTGCAATGCCCGGGGTATCCTGTGCGTTATATGGATGTGGGGGTGATCACCGTGCTGACACTACGGCTCACTCTGCATGTAAACAGAGCAGTATGCTTATAGACCAGGGGTGACCACTGCTTGTCTCCTGCCATCACCTGGGGCACCCCCAATGGCTTCGGTGCAACGCCATACCCTGTGCGTTATATGGGTGTGGGGGTGATCACCGGGCTGACACTACGACTCACTCTGAATGTAAACAGAGCAGTATGCCTATAGACCAGGGGTGATCACTGCTTGTCTCTCACCGTCGCCTGGGGGGTTCCCCAATAGATCAGGTGCAAGGCCATGGCCGGGGTACCCGGTACCCTGTGCGTTATATGGGTGTCGGGGTGATCACCGGGCTGACACTACGGCTCACTCTGCATGTAAACAGAGCAGTATGCCTATAGACCAGGGGTGACCACTGCTTGTGTCTCGCCGTCGCCTGGGTCATCCCCAATGGATTTGATGCAATGCCATACCCGAGGCTTTTATGTGCTTAGGTGCCTGAAGACAGTGATTGGGCAGGTTGGTTATTGTTCTCCTACAAGTATCTGTGCCAGGGCTGTCTGTGAAAAGAAGCTGTATCTAGTTTTATGAACGTGCATGCTCACTGGTCAGTTTTCTGCCATGGCCCGGCACAGTGCCCATAGACCTGAGTTTACTGTCACCAGATGTGAGATTTCATGTCTGTAGGTACATGTACACCTAGCGATCAGACCTGGGCTGTCAATAGGACAGAACTTGACCATGTGGTATAGAGGTTCACCCCCCGACACTATTACGGCATCTACCCATGTTCATTGTCATTAGATCCAATCAGGTGTTATGTCTGTGGGCATCCACGAACCCAGCTATCAGAGCAGTTTATATCCCTTTCCAGTGCACATTATTCTCTTACTAGAAGCAGGTGCAGGGCTGTCTATGGAAGGAAGTTTCACTACATTTAGTACTGGAGATGCTCCCCTGACTTGAGGTGATCATCCGATCTGGTGACATTTCATGGTGTCGGGCTGTCCATGTACATCCATATGCTATATGTAGGGATGCTTGACGTTCTGTCTTCCTCAATGAATGGGTCAAAATGCCAGTAGAACTGAGGTGCCTGTCACTAGATTTGGTGCCCATATCATGTCTGTAGGTACTTCAGACAAGGCAATTGAATAGGTAGGCAAACCCTTTCTAGTGCATATTCTCTTAGTAGTAGAAGATACCTGGGCTGTCTGTAGAAGCTTTGCCTATATATAGATATATAGATATATAGATATATAGATATATAGATATATAGATATATGCTCACCAGTCAATCTTCCTCTATTACCCTGTAACACACAGTGCTCACAGACCTAAGGTCTGGTTACACTTGTATTGCCTAGTGATTGGATGGGTTGGAAAATCATCTCTTACCACTAGCTGATACCAGAGCTGTTTGTAGAAGGAAGTTTCACCTCCTATAGATGTGGCTGCTTACTGGCCCATATCAGACAGGATGGGAAACCTTTTCCTGTTCCTATTGTCTGATTACTAGTAAATGGTAGGGCAGGACAATGCCTTATCGCATATCTTCTTATTTGACCTTCAATCACAGTGCGTGCCAGTGACCATTTCATATCTCTGGGCACTTGCAGACAAATTGCTCTGGAAAAGTGTTTTTACAAAAATGTCTGTTCAAATTGTGTCTTCCTTGTTTTAAGGCTTTATATCTGTGATGAAGCTTTGACCTGCAAGTTAACATGAGAACTACTGTAAATCCAGTCTTCCTTTATGCCCATATGATGGTGCCCACAGATACTGATGTGGTCAAATCTGGCAACTGTTACCGGTATTTTATTTTCGCTGTCACCAGCAAAGCAAGTGATGACTTGACAGGTGAAGAGCCTGGCAAGTGTTTTTTGATGCAAATGGCCATGTCCATGTGCAAAAACTTCACTGCACAGTGTAAATGGGGGACACTGGCCTGAACTCTGTTTATGACCCTAGAATGTGGAGCAAAATGTTACCACCAGCCAAAAATGATTAACTTTAGAGTTGCTGAAATTAAGTGTCACTTTCTGGTTGAGTTGCTTTTTACTTTCAATGCATTTCTGTATGTGACTGCATTCTCTCTTAGGGAACATACTCGGTTGTCAATAAAGGCGGTTACCTGATGGTCCAAGAGAAGTAGCCTAGAGCAGTGAGTTGAGCTAAGCAGAGTACCTCTACTGGGACAGCCAGTACTTCCAAGTTCATTTGAGGAGCTGTCCAGCACTATCTGATCTCCTCCCTGTGCATATTGACTGTAGGTCTGTGTGTGTATATAATTTTATTTCTGAGCACTATATTCGTTTAAAGTGTTAATAAAATCTGGACAGATTTTAGGGCCACTTAAACTGGACCTTCACCATGATTTAATGAAAAGCCCAAACTCTTAAAAGACGATTCCCCAGCATCTAAAATTAATATATTTAACATTTTTAGTCACTAACTTATTATTCTTTCCCCCACTGAGCTGCAACTCTGTTCAGGAATTTAGGATACGGGCGCCGCCATCTTGACTTAGAAGCATCACACTTACTGAGGAGAGGAGAGTGGGATAAGGTACAGGGGGGCAGGTTATAGCTGTGCTTTGCTCAGACAGAGCAGAGCTGGGGTCAGGGAAAGGTCAGCAGTCCCAGAATGCAGAGCAGCACAGTCACTTCCTGTTTGCAGGCATTTCCTGTTTGCAGGCTGCCTGATAAAATGGCGGCTTCCATAAGCCGCCATCTTGGATGTTTAAAGGCTCATAACATGCAGTAGATGCAGGTAGGATGATTTTTAATGTGAGCAATCTGTATGTACAGTGTGGGGGAAACATATAAGATAGACTCTTATTCAGAGTGAAGGTCCGCTTTAAAGTGGACCAACACCCAGGATTTTGACTATCCTGGGTTTTGGTCCACTTCAGGGGGGCACCCCGATTTGTGCGCGGGCGTGCGCACGTCTAGAGGAGCGCGCGGGAGGCGGCGGCAGGTGAGTTTATTTGGGGTTTTGGGGGGGGGCCCTCACCGCGGGACATCCCGATTTGGATGTCCCGCGGTGAGGGAGGTGATCGGCCCGGGAATCTTATAGATTCCCGGGCCGATCACCCCTGGGTGATGGTCCACTTTAATACTTTCTATTGTCCCTTGTGGGGCATCCTGGTTTTGGAGGCCCTGCAGCATAAAAACAAGCTAGGGCTCTGGCTTAAATTCCCACCTACTTCCAGTGGTGTAACCGCTAACCACCTTTCAGCAATGTGAGCAAATTCCCTGCTTTCCCATCTGACTGCTACCTTTTGTCGTGCCGTCAGGTACGCCAAGTCAAAGCATGATTTTGGCTTTCGAAGGTTGTTTACCACTTCTTCTACCTGTACCACTGTGTCGAAGCTTCCCGTTGAAAGATTAGCTTGTTGTATGAAATGTGCTCACTATTAGACTTTAGAGGCATCCCATATCGGGATGCCTGGTAACAACTGTTAAAAGCAACCTAAAGCCCTTTTTGATTATAGGTTTGTTGTTAGGGGGTCAGATAGTCCTTGGTGGGTAGCATATTGTCGGTAAACGCTGACAATGTTGTGTGAGCTATGCAGCCCACATGTTTTCAGAACACCGTTTCTCAGCCTGTGGTGCACATACCTGAGGGGGTAAATGCAACAGTTTGATGGGGTACATAGAAGTTCAGGGGTGGACAAACACGGGGGGGGTGCAATGAGTTGCTTTATAGTAAAACATTATCCTTACTTTTAAAGTACTAGCCCACACTGAGACCTACAGCCTATTTGTTTGTGGTGATCCTGGGGAGTTGAGTTGTATTATAAAGCATCTGCTTTATGGACTTTCCCACCAGACCCCAGACCAGGACTTGTGGCATTTTTTTCTCTCCCAAGGGTCTTAAGTCTGGTGTGAATTGTGTCTTCCAAGCTTCTGGCTTTAGTCTTCCTGGATATGTATGGGAACAGTCTCCTTATGGAATGGGGAGTTCCTGATCTCGTACTCCACGCACGCATCCACCTTGAGGCAAGGTGCCTGATCTGGGGAATATGGCAGACATATCAACCAGGCATCAGGTGCTCAGTAGATAGATTCAGTGGGGGGGTCTTGGGAGTTCCTTTTACTGCAATGACAGTCCTGGTCTGGAGGCTGGTAGGGAAAATCCGTCAACTTAGGCTTTCTATAAGATGTCAGTGATGGGGGGTAGTATGCAATGCCTCATGTGTTAGTATGAGTAGTTAGAGTCTAATCATGAGGATGGCACAAGCTGGCTTTGCTTTTTGCAGCTGACAGAAAAAAAACCTGAACACCTCTCAAATTGCTTCTATTATTGCAGATTTCTCTGTTGTGCCACTCCTGTGGTTTTCTGTTCCTCCCAATCAATGGTTTGTGACTGGCCAGTGTGTGTGCTGTTCCTATAAAGACAGCACAACTTACAGTTGTATTGCTTATTCTGTTCTTGCATATAGAGCTTTTATCCCCCCCCCCCACCCCCTACACTTGACCTTGCCTATGGCTGACAGTTTAGATGGTGATGTAGGGTCCTCCTAGTTTTGTCATGGCATGTTTCGTACCCATTTTAGGCTATGCTGGAAAGTGACACCTGGCAAGGAGTTTATTGGCAGGAAAATGGTCACATCCCACAGCGTTGACCCCGGCCTGGAGGAGGCCTAGGCTTGACAAACGGATGGGGTAAATTAGTGGATATTATTGGAAACCTTTTGTGGTTTGCTCAGAGTTTTACTTTAACACCTCCCATGTGCTCTCATTCAGCATCCCTTTCATTGAGGCTTTGCTGGGTGGTGTGTGGTGAAGGTGCCTGTCCTGTTAGTAACACATCTGTTATTTCCTGAGCGGCTGCTGTGCTGTGATTGCTGCGGAGGTGGCAGAATGTCGCTCTTGGGCACGACCTGTTGCCTTTACACTTTTACTTTCACCCGCAATAGCGCAATGTTTGCTGTGGGCAGATGCCACATAAACCACAGCCTGTGGGTTCAGTGAAAGTGCCTGGAAATGACAAGCTGGTGCCGAGGCTGAGTACAGAGGGTGCGGCCCTCACTCCTCCAGACGCTGTGTCCTTACAGATGCCGCCTACACCTTGTCCCTGAACATGTCGAAGCTTAGAGCAGTCGGCATTTATGTAAATCTGATACCTGGCTTCTTATTAGATTGGGTTTCCACTTTTTGTTGCAGCATGTGGAGCTAAATGGCTGGGACATTGGAACACCTGTGGGACCCTTGCCCAGAGATTGTATTATTGCTTTAACTGTCACAACTTGTTTTCAGCCTGTCGAGTTCTTTCCTGTGAAGATTGAGAGAACTATTTCTTAAAGGGGACTGAAACCCTAGCAGGAGATTCCCGGGCTGATCCATTCCCTCCCCAATGGGGGCATCCAAAATCGGGATGCCCTGCTGTGTGAACCCCCCCCCCCAGGTCGCACGCAACACTTGCCTTAATCCCGGTCCAGCGCCGCATCCCCGCTATCCCTTTAGCAGGGCACGTGCTGCCGGCAGCGCGCTTGGAGCCGCTGAGCTTAGGTGTTGAGCTCGCTGATTGCACGAGCGCCCGCGCATGCACCATAGGACCACGGTGAGGCAAGTTCAAGCTGGTGATCTGGGAGGTTTCACATAGCGAGGGGTTTTGGTCCACTTTAAGCAGACCAAAACTCTCTTCCTGGGAGGGACATGATTCACAAGGACACTGAGCTGATCTAGCTCAACATTTCTATGTAATATTTGTAATGCTTATGGCTCCATTGGTCTGATTATTTAAAGAAAAGAAACTCCCCTCAAGTCTATTAGACTTTTGGAGAAGGGACTTGGTCTACCTCTTCAAATTAGGATGCCTTGCCGTGTGAACCCCCCCAGATTACCCAATTCACTTATGTTTTCCTCGTGCTTTCCGCTATCCAGCAGGGCACATTCCCGCGCCAGGCATTTCTGAATGCCAGCCCGGGCACGCTTCCTGTTATGCGGTAGCAGGAGACCGTCGGTGCGCTCGGATCCTCTTGTATTAGACGAGCTCCTGGATGAAGGGGCTCGAGAGGGTCCGATCGGCCGTGCATGCTTCATAGGACCGGCAAGAGTTGTTTGGGCAACCTGGGGGGGGGGTTTCACACAGAGCGGCACCCCCGATCAGAGTGCCCCCGGGGCAAGACCAAAACCCAGGATAGTCAAAATCCTGGGGTTTGGTCCACTTTAAAGACATGGCAAGGAGATTTAGCCTCCCAAGGCTAAGCTTTGCTCCATTCCCTTTGAAGGTAATTTAATGTTAGGGGAGCTCCAGGCTACACTTACCAGGTCCTCCGAGAGCTCAAAAAAAAAAAAAAAATAAATAAATAAATAAACATTCAGGGGTCGAATTCCTTTCCTCAAGATTGCAGGCAGTCTGAGCCCAAGAAACATTGGGGTCAGCATAAGGGGGGCTGCAAGCCCAGTTTAGTTTGTAATCACCCTCCCCCTTGCCGACAAGTCTTGCTTCTGACGCTGGGCTTCAGGGGGGGGGGGGGGGGCTGACTTTTTACGGGGCATGGAGGTCCATCACATCAAACTCCAGGAATATCCTCTGGAGCTACTTTTGCCTCCACCGGACAGGTGCCTGGCCTGGTCCCTCAGGATCCAGAGAAGAGAATCTCCTTGCCTCTAGTCAGCCGGAGAAAGGGATTTTATTCCCATGTATTTTTGAACATGGACTTTCAGGATGCATACCCCCATATCCCCATTTTTTAGTTACTTCTCAGGTTTGTGATCTGTTTGGGAACAGAGACCCAGTACTACAACACAGAGTGCGGAATCTCCTCGGCACCAAGGATCTTTACAAAGATCCTCGCTGAGGTCATGGGAACCCTCAGGTCATGGGGTATTTCCATTATCCTGTACCTAGACAACCTCTTGCTGACCAGCAACTCTGTACCAGGTCTAGTAAATAACCTATCAGTAACCCTCTCCTTATTGAAGGACTTGCAGATTTCTGGGGTTTTGTCTGAACAGTTTCAGCCAGGAAGTTTTGCTACCCTTAGGCAAACTGCTAAACCTACTGAGACAAGTAGGGGAGCAACAACAATTTTAAATAATCTCTGTGTGATTATGAGAGTACTATGACTCATGATGTCTTCTATCTCCGCCTTCACGTTCCATACCAGGCCTCTTCAAGCCTTCCTCTTGTGGAATTGGGACCGCAACCCAGAATCACTAGACTCCTTCGTTACCCCCACAGGCAATGTAAGGGAAAGTCTACATTGGTGGTTGAATCTTCTAAACCTTCAGGAGGGCAGGAGTTGGAGATAGTCAAACCCCTTGATCATCACAACATATACCAGCGCATGGGTTTGGGGGGGCGCTCTTAGAGTTCCTTTTACTCCCACGGTCAATGGTCCAAGGAACTAATGAACAAATCCTTCAATTTCAGGAAAATAAAGGCACTAGATTGAGCCCTTTCTCCCCTCCAGCCCCTGTTGAAAAACGGGGACATGCAAGTTAAGTCCGACAACGTAATGGCAGTTGCCTACATAGGAGGTACTAGTCAGTGACTGCAGAATCTGGCCGAGTCTCATCTGTTATCCCTTTAGTACAATCTACGGTCCACCTAAAAGGAACTCTGAATTCTGTGGCAGACTTCTTGAGCAGAACATGACTCTCAGTCAGTGTGGGTTCTGTACAGAGAGGTCTTCTGTCAGATCATCCTGAGGTGGGGGTTGCCACAGAATGACCTATTTGCCAAATGCCTACAGTTCTTCTCTCGGTTTTTTTTTTTGGGGGAGGGGGGGGCGGAGCTCTGGCGGTGGATGCTCTAGCCCAGACATTGGGTGTTCGCTTAGCCTATGCCTACCCCCCCCCCCCAATTCACCTTCTCCGAGTTCTTAAGAAAATAGCATCAGAAAAGGCAACGGTGATGCTAATCTCTCTGGTGTGGCCCAAAAGAAGCTGGTTCTTGGCATTAGCAAGTTTGTCTCTTGTGAAACCGTGGAAACTCCATCAAGTACCAGATCTGATGTCCCAGGGGGCGGTCATTTATCCGAACCTCAACAATCTTAAATCTGATGGCATGGATCCTGAGAGGGAAATCCTAAAACATAAGGGGTTATCCACCACAGTAATTGATACCCTCATTGAAAGCGGGAAAAATCTACTTTAAGGTTGGCCCCCCAAATGGCGATGTAAAAGCCAATATTAGTGGTTCTCTGCAGTGCGTGGGGAGTTTTACTAGTCTTACTAGGGTACATATCTATTTAGATATGTTATGATCTTATATTAACCTGTACTAACCCACACTTTATCAGACCCAGACTAATCATAGTTTGCCTTTTCTTTGATATTACTACAGCTTTGAAGAGCTTACAGGTGAGCGATAATTACAGGAAATAGATAGGAGGGAGGTTATAAGTTTGAAGATCTAGTGTGGATCCCTTGGGACTCATTCTTGTAATACTTCTCTTGACCAAGAACTGGTAATGCTGTGGCTGTGTAAGTGGAGGTATAACCATTGTTTGTGTGTCCCAGCACTTACTTGGTTCTCACAAGGGTTTTTTATTCTGTTTACCCATAGTGAACCTCAGATATGAATTCTTAGACTTCAGATAAAGGCAGTGAGAAGCCTAAGTCTACTAAGCCCAGAGATAAATGTTGCCCAGTATGCCGTAGTAGTTTGCCAGAAGAAAACACTTTGTAAAAAAATGGACAAACAATATAGTACAGGAGTCCCCAAACATGATGCAGTCTTTAATGGCTTACTCAAGACTGAAATTCTGAACTTAACCAACCGGAAACATTTAATTCCAAAACCTTTCAAACAGAGGTTCCCCTTCTCATTGGAAGACTCTCAGACAGAGCTCCTATAGTGGATGCAGTAGTACCCAAGGATGCAGGAGATCAGACCTGCCAATGGAGGATGCTGCCTCGTTTAAATACCCAATGGAAAAGAAGATGGTGGCCATGCTTAAAAGTTGTTAGGAAACATCAGCTGTGGGCATGAAGACCAGCATTGCAAATAAGGCTATAGCCAGGTCACTTTAGACACTGGGTATCTCCGCTCTGAATTTTTATTAAAGGGTACCCTGAATAAGACCTTCTTTCCTTTTATGACACTTCTACTGGAGTCAGTACATTGTGTTTGATGCAGCAGCAGAAGGAGTACGAATTTCTGCTAAATTGGCAGCTTTGTCCATTGCGGGCAGAGAGGCCTTTGGCTGAAGTCCTGGTTTGGGGATAATGTGGTTAAGAATGGACATTGTGCCCTCCCCACAGAGGGAGAATATTTGTTTGGTCCCAAACTTTGAGTGCAAGGGAAAACAAAATTACTTACATTAATGACTTTTCCCTGCAGTCTTCATGACGTCAGGATTTCCCTCCATTAGAGCATTACCAAGATTTTTTTTTTTTTTTAATTTAAGTGGGTTAATAAGAGGAAAATGGGGACATTATAGAAACTTAGTCTGTTGTATTCCCTGGTGAAGGGGCTACTTTTAACTCTTGCTAACTTCCTGTCCTGTGTTCCACAGGTGGATTCCCACTCACGGGTGATGTCATGGAGACTGCAGGGAAAATTCATTTTCATTTTTGGTCCTTAGGCTCTAAGTCAGTGGTCTCCCTCGTTTCGGAACATTCAGATTTGGCATGCGGTACAGGTCATGGCGGCCTCCCTCTTTGATGCGTGCCTCTGTCTCACGCCTATCTGAATAGGTGGACATGCGGGTAGCGGCTACAGGGATGCCTGCTGTGCCCCTTCATTCAGCTTTCTCTGCTGTTGCTCATCAGTATGCACGGTGTAGAAAGACAATTGGTGGAGAGCCCATACATGCGCTGTTATGCCCCCCTGCATTTTGTTTTCTCTATAATACAGGGGTGAGTGATTGTTCGTTTTAAATCTGTTGGGCGTGATGAGTAGGTGAGTATTTGCCTAAACTACTTAGTGGCAGCTGCCCATAAGACAAGGAATTGCTGGGCCCTAGAGCCTTTAAAGTGGACCAACACCCTCCCCTGATCGGCCCGGGAATCTAGTCCCGGACCGATCAGCTCCCTGACTGCGGGGCACCCTGTGTGAAACCCCCCCAGATCCCCGAAAATCCTACCTGATCCTCGTTCCAGCGGCGCATGCGCGGGTCGCCGCCTCCCTCGCGTCCCTCTAGCATTCACAAACGGCCGGCCCGGGCGCGCTCCCTGTAACAGGGACACGCGGGAGGCGGCGGCGGCCCGTGTTCAGCTTGTCTGTCGCTGCCTCTCCTTGTCCGGCGGCGGCGATTGGACGAGCGAGTCACGTGGGAGCGGGGTCAGGTGAGTTTTCGGGGCTTTCTGGGGGGTTTCACACAGCGGGGCACCCACGATCGGGGTGCCCCGCGGAAGTGGACCAATACCCAGGATAGATAAAATCCTGGGTGTTGGTCCACTTTAAGCCTTTTTGCAGTGGCAAAGCAAAGCACTGTTCATTATTTTCAGTGGGCCAGTTCACACAGTTCACATAGTCACTTCTCTATGGCATCACAAATATAGTGCAGTGTATCTGCATTGCATTCGACTTAACCACTTATTTACTGAACCTAATGTTTTTTTTATTCAAATTCACAATGCTTTGCAGTTGCATCAAAAGTGCAACCTATATTTTGATACACTGCACTTCTGGCATAGCTAAAGTCCATCACAAAGCTCCTGCTCTTAGCACAGTGGATAGGGGTGAAGCTAGCCTAAGGCGAAGGCACTGTATGTATCCTATCACTAGCTGCTCAGCAGATCACCGAACACCAGCTGCAGTCCACAATAAATATTCAATTTAGTCTGTGAAAAAGCTTTCTTTAAGGGTCATAAGGATAAGTGTTGTCCTTTTTCCAACTGCTTGGGTGTTTTTGCTGTAAAATGTCTTTTGGCATGACTAGCAATTTCCAGGATGCTTCTTGGTGGTTTTCTTAATGTTCCGGTCTCTGTTGTAAAGGGAAGAGCTGCAAAGTGCTGGGAGGAGACGAGCTGTGGGATGTCTGTTTCCAAAAGCTTTGCCAGTTGAGGACATGGTGGTTGGGTCTGTCACTGACAGCCACCAATCGCTTCTCAGAAGTGCCCTTCCCTCCCGATTCCAACAGGAGAGAATGCCTGGCACAGCCGTTTCTAGGGAAACTGCCGGATTGCTTTCTGAGGATTCTCTGGGCTCTCATAGACCTCGGGTATCTCATATTCTTCTCTTTGCTCTGTGCTATCAAAAAATTATTCACTAAAGGAAAACAATGTTTAACACTTGTTTTTTTGTGCTAGAAAAAGCTCTATAGTCATATAGTCTATAGTTGTTTGCACAGTATTTTTCCATGTTGGCTGTTCTGGCCCACCATACTTCTTTATTCTTAAACTATTAGAGGACTATTTGGGATCTTACCTCATGGCCCCAACTGAAGTCTGTGACACAGAAATCATGTAGTACTTGATACAGGCCACTCAAGATCCTGACAGGCTGTGGGGCCCTTTCACTGCCACCTGTAACCAGATACTTGCCAGCCTCTTGGAAATGCCTCCTGCTTTGTTGTGATTATAGTCCTGGTCCAGTAACAGGATTATATCAGGCCAGAAGCCATGCCATTAGTGTATACCATAACCGAGAAGCACAAACTACATACAATGAATAGAAACATTTACCAGTCAGAAGGGCAAATACAAGTGCAAACACAATTCAACAGTTAGCATGTCGGATTCCGCATTGCAGGCAGATGTTATGCAGTAGAGTAGAGGGTAGTTGGGGCCTAGAGATAAGGAAGTGGCCTTGCGACCTGATGTTTGAATCCTGGCTATTGAACATGACTGAAGTGCTTATGAGCAAGGAACTTAAATTCCCCCCCACACCAAACATCCTCCGTGTGCTGTAATTAGGGCTGCCCATCACTCTGGGCAGGTGTATACTTAAATGTGGAGGAAGAATTCCTATGTGTACGCAAGCATACAGTGGCCACTCATGGCCATTAACCCTTTAAGTGCCAGCCTTCCTAGAATTTTTGTCACCCTTTGTTGCCAGACCACGTTTCACTATTTTGCGCTACATATGTTCAACCTTGATTTTTGAAAGGATTTTCAGGGATTTTCCAGGAAAATGATATATTGTTTTTTTCAGCAGAGTCTGGGCTTCAACAAGCAATGTCTTGTTTGGCCTTTTTTTTGTGTATTCTCAATACTTTTGGGTGAAATATGTGCAAAAAAAAATAAAAAAAAATCTATTTTTTGCAATTTGTAGTGTTTTTTGTAATTAAAAATGTAAGTTTGTCAATAAAATCTTATTGCGTGTGAAACCCCAATTTCTCTTGGCTGCGCTGGTCTGGGTGATGGTAGGCAGCACCACTGTCAGGTGCTTAGGAGCGCTGCTCCACTGCAATCCCCCACCAAAGGGTAGGTGGTATAGGCATATGGTGAGCCTCTATGGGATGCCCCTCCCGCCCTATTGCCCCTTGCCCCTGTCTATCGGTGGGCCCTATGTTAAGTGGCCGCTGTCCTCCCTCGCTCTCCCTTGTAGCTCTTGGGGGGGGGGGTGTATATGCCTTGGTGCTTCACTGTATTATGTTTTGTCTGGTTGGTGTCAGTCGCCGCGCTGACTTGGTTGCACTGGTTGCGTTTTTAAATATGCCGCCACGCGCGCTTCCACTGTGCTCCGCGCTTGGCGGCAGCGTTACCTCAGGAGCTGGTGCGCCGTTATTGGCTGCTTGTCACGTGTGCTGCTTCGCGCTCTTCGGGGGGGCGGGGCCTGCGGTTGGCGCGTTCGCGTCACTGTCTCCGCGGCCCGCCCCTCGAGGTATACCCGGCGCCATTTTCTCTGGATTCGGCTGCTGCGTGACTGGCGTCTACCTACCGCGGTCCGTGAGTGCCTTCGTGGGCTGTTTTGATTACCCGATGTCATTATACATGTCACTTACGGGGTTCTCTTCGCTTATGTCTTTCAGACGGGCCGACCTCTATTGTTTTCTCCTGGCCCTGCTCCCTCTATTTAGTTATTAAACTTGTGAGGCCTAGTGTGTAAATTACTCCCACTTCCCTAGCGGGCTATTGGGGCATCCCGATCACCATATGGAGGCGTCTCAGGATAATGTGCTCGGGGTTCCTTCGGGACAAGCCCGGCTGTGTGTAGCTTGTGGGGTGTCCTCTACTAGTGCTGACAATGTGCGGGGTCTGTGTACCTTGTGCCCAACAGGTGCTTGCGCTGCAGCCTGGTTTACCAGTAGCTGGGCCTGCGCCTCGTATGGCTTCGCCTACTCCCCCAAGCTTAAATTTGACTCCCATTGATTTGCATACCAGTGGGGATTCTCAGTCTGATGTGTCTTCCAGACTGGCTAGTGTTGAGAAGTTGCTTGCTAATACCTTGGCGCGTAAGGCCTCTGCTCAAGCCGCACTTGATGCCTGATGTCACACTCTTCCCTATGGAGGCTGATGAGTTCTTGGAACTGTCTGGTTATACCCCTTTGGAAGAAGGGGAGTTATTCTCTGACTCGGAGTCCTCTGATGAGAGGCCCAGGGGTCATGATGATTCTGGCTCTGACCCCTGGGCCCCAGATGATACTGATAGGCTGTTGGCTCAGATTTTTGAGGTACTGTCTATCTCTCCCCCGGTTGCGGCCCCCAGGCCACAGGGGAAAATAGTTTCAGACTTCTAAGCCTCGTTTAGAGTTTCCTGAGCAAGCCCATTTTAATAATCTTGTGTTCAAGGAATGGGAGCGTCCCAGCAGGCTCCCCGGAGTCCCTAAGAGTTGGGATAAGAGGTATCCCTTTCCTGTGGATGCCCCAGTCCTAGGGTTATCTAACACCTCTGTCATGCATTCCCCTGACTCTACTACGCTGCGGGATGGTGAGGACCTGCGTATTGATCAGCTGGCGTCCCATGCCTTTGCCTGTGTGGGGACGGCGCTGCGCCCGGTTTGTGCCTCTGCCATTACAGCGGTGGCTATTAGGACCCTGCTTAGCAGTGTCCTAGATGGTGCTCCTGATGTGTCTAGTGAGGAGTTTAATGCACTTTCTCGTTGTGAGGTTTTTGAGACTTATGTCCTCTCTACCTTGGATGATACCATTAGGATGTGTGGCAGAGCCTCTGCCCTAGTGGTGGCTATACGCCGCTCGGTTTGGCTGCGCCAGTGGACAGCTGACAACACTGCCAAGAAGGCTCTCACTGGTTTTCCCTTTAAAGGACTACGCCTGTTTGGGGACCACCTGGACCTGTTTGCTAAGTGAGGCAGGTTACCTCAGTGCAGGAGGCAGTCTCGGCCCTTTCGGGGACAGGGCTCCTTTTCTTCCCCCTACCATGGAGCCAGACAGGGGAGGGGCGTCTCCCTTACCGGGGCCCGAGGAGATTTCTGGGGTAGGGGCAGAGGACGTGGACGCCCTGGCTCATCCTGGGGCTCCAAGCCTAAGTCTTCTCCCAAGCCCCCTCAGGCATGAAGAGGCACCCTCACCCATCCGGGTGGGGAAGGAACGGCTTCAGCACTTTGCTCACGTCTGGAGGCTTCATGTCTCAGACCGGTGGATTCAGGAGGTAGTGTCCTCTGGTTACAAGATAGGGTTTGCTGCCTGGCCGCCCCCAAGATTCATCAGATCCCGAATTTCTCAGGACCCTGTGTCAGCTCAGGCTCTAGTTCTGGTGGTGCGAAGCCTTCTGGAGCTGGGGGTCATCTGTCAGGTCCCCTTACGAGAAAGGGGCAAGGGGGTTCTATTCCAACCTTTTCACCGTGCCCAAAAGAGATGGGTCAGTCAGGCCCATCCTGGACTTGAAGATCCTCAACAAATTTGTCAGGTGCAGGCGCTTTCACATGGAAACTTTGCGCTCTGCCATCAGTTCCCTGTGTCCAGGGGACTTCATGACGTCTGTGGACATCAAGGATGCTTACCTTCATATTCCTGTTTTTCCAGGTCATCAAAGGTTCGTCAGGTTCGCTCTGGAGGATCGGCACTACCAATTTGTGGCATTTCCCTTCGGTCTCACTTCAGCTCCCAGAGTGTTCACCAAGGTGCTGGTAGGAGTGATGTCTCTGCTCAGGTCTCAGGGCATCCGCGGGCTGCCCTACGTGGACGACATTCTCATCACTTCCCAGTCTCTACATCAGGCAGAGTTGGATACTCAGCTAGTAGTGTCCACTCTGGAGTCATTTGGCTGGGTGATCATCCCAAGTCTTCCCTGTCTCCCTCCTTGGTGACACCCTTCCTGGGAATGAATCTGGATGCAGTTCAGGCAAGGATTTTCCTTCCTCAGCAGAAGGCGCAGGTTCAGTTCCTGCTATCTTGCCCTCATCCCTCCATCAGGCAGGGAATGCAGCTGGTGGGCCTGATGGTGTCGTGCTTTGAGGCGGTCCCTTATGCCCAGTTCCACATGAGGGCTCTGCAACTCCACCTCTTGTCAGTATGGGACAAGGATCCTGCTTCCCTGGACCAGGTCCTTGTGCTTTCCCCCCTAGTCATGCGGTCCCTCTCGTGGTGGCTAGACTCCAGGAACCTGTTGGTGGGCAGATCCTTTCTGGCCCCCTGCTGGGAGACGGTCACCACGGATGCCAGTCTGACAGGTTGGGGGGTTTCTGGAAGTCCCTGCAGTTCCAAGGGTGGTGGGGCCTTCAGGAGGCCCACACACCTATCAACATTCTGGAACTGCGGGCGATCAGGTTGGTTCTGGCTCATTTGACTCCTCACCTTGAGGGCCTGCCTGTTCAGGTACGCTCGGACAACCAGACGGCGGTTGCCTACATCAATCAGGGAGGGACCCGGAGCAAGAGGGCCCTCCAGGAAGTGTCTCTGATCCTGGCCTGGCAGAGGACAATGTTCCCTGCATATCAGCTGTGTACATCCCGGGGGTGGAGAATCTGCAGGCACTCTCTGAGCAGGGGGTCCTCTCGCCTGGGAGAATGGTCCCTCTGCAACAGGGTGTTTCAATCTCTGTGTCACCGTTGGGGCCAACCAGATTTGGATCTGTTTGCATCCCGTCATCACAAGCTCCCGGCCTTTGTCTCCCTGTCCCAGGATCCTCGTCCCAGGATCCTCTGGCCTTGGCCACGGATGCTCTAGCAATGTCATGGCAGGACTTTCAGCTCCTGTATGTCTTTCCTCCATTCCCCCTGTTGGGAAGGGTTCTGCGCAAGATTGCTCAGGAAGGGGTGCCAGCAATACTGTTGGCCCCAGGTGGCCAAGAAGAGTGTGGTTCGCAGACGTGGTGCAGCTGGCAGTAGATCAGTACGCTCTGCCCAGGGTGCCGGACCTGCTCACTCAGGGTCACTTAACGCCATCCCAATTTACAAACTCTGGCTTTGATGGCCTGGCTGTTGAAACCTCCATCTTGATGGAGAAGGGGCTGTCTGCCTCTGTTGTTGATACCATGATAAAGGCTAGGAAGAAGTCTTCTTCTTCCATTTACTATAGGTTTTGGTGTGCCTACATTGACTGGTGTGAGTCTAAGTCTCTTCCCTGCCGTGTCTTTGCCCAGCATTCTCTGATTAGGACTTTTTTTCCAGGGGGTTACTCATGTGCATCCCCCATGTAAGCCTATGTTGCCTGTTTGGGATTTGAACTTGGTCTTGTCTGCCTTGCAGGGTGCTCCCTTTGAACCTGTGCAGGAGGCTGCGCTGGCCATTCTTACTCTCAAGGTTGTATTTTTGGTGGCTATCACCTCTGTTAGGCGTGTGTCTGAGTTGGCAGCGCTTTCCATCCAGCCCCCCTACTTTGAGAGACACCAGGACAAGATGGTGTTTCGCTTCAAGCCAGATTTTCTGCCTAAGGTCGTGTCTGCCTTTCATTTGGATCAGGACATTGTTCTTCCTTCCTTGTGCCCTAATCCTAGTAATGCTAAGGAGAGGGTCTTGCATTCTTTGGATGTGGTTAGGTGTCTGAAGTACTATCTGGTGGCTACTGCTCCATTCAAAAAAGCTCTTTTTATGGTCCCTTCTGGTCCTAGGAAGGGTCTGGCTCCTGCTAAATCTATCGGCAAATGGATCCGTCAGGCTGTGATTCAGGCCTACTCTGCTAAGGGGAAGAATCCTCCCTTCCGCCTTACTGCTCATTCTACTCGTGCTATTGGTGCCTCTTGGGCTTTTCAGCACTAGGCTTCTGTTGAACAAGTTTGCAAGGCCGCTACTTGGTCTTCTGTTCATACCTTTTCAAAGTTTTACAAGGTTGACGTTAGGGCCTCAGCTGATGCTGCTTTTGGCCGCAAGGTTCTGCAGGCGGCAGTAGTATGACCTGTCTGTTGTTACCTTTTGGGATCCCACCCTACTTTATGGACACTGCTATTGGATGTCCCAAGTGTAATGATTCTTATCTGGAGCAGGACGTACTGTATACTAAGAATAATACAATTCTGTGATTACTCACCTGTAGAATTGAGTATACAGTATGTCCTGCTCCACCCCACCCTTGGTTTTGCTTTATCCTGGATCCCCTGTATGGTGATTGTTATCATTGTTATAGTTACTAGTTGGTTCTGTTTTAATTCTCCTGGCTTCTCAGCTTTTCAATGCTGGGGAGTTGTGGGAGGGCTCGGGTATTTGAGGGGCTGGGAGGAGCCAATTTCGCTTTCTCTGCAGTCCAGTGCCATGTGGCGGAGTAATACCCAAGTGTAATGATTCTTATCTGGAGCAGGACGTACTGTATACTCATAATATCAATTCTACAGGTGAGTAATCACAGAATTGTATTTTTATAAGAGTCCAGTGTTTGCTCCCAATTTCAAAAAATGTGTTGCAGGCAGATGCCTCAGATGTTGGGCTAGGAGTGGTCCTTTCCCAAGTGCTGAATGGTGAAGAACACCCAGTAGTGTACCTAAGCAGAAAGTTGTCCTGCAGAGAGAAAAAACGCTCACTTAAAGTCTTGCTGTTAAGTGAGCGGTTGAGTCGGTATTACTTGGGGAGACCATTCAGGCTTGTAACAGATCATTCTCCCTTAAAGTGGATGGGCCAAAACAAAGGAAAAATTGCAAGGGTGACCAGGTGGTTATTGGCCCTTCAAGGTTCTCAACAAGGCAGTGACGATGCCTTATCCACTGTGCATGGGTGCTAGATACTGCTCCTGACATTCCAGATGAGGTTCACATCCTGAATCTGGGCTGTCCTGTCCTGTGCAGCCTACAGCTGGGAAATTTCAAAGCAGAGAGACCTGGCATTTCATATGGAGATTGCAGGCTGCTATTTGAGCAGCCATCGTGTGTGAAGCTGCCATTACTGCTTGGGATAAAAAGGCGAGTGTAAAGTCTTCACTTGAGCTATTGTACATTGGGACATGGTGATTGGTCAGCGCGGCCACGTGGGAGCGTGGTGAGGTGAGTTTTGGGGGCTTTCTGGGGGGTTTCAAACAGCGGGGCACCCTTAATCGGGGTGCCCCCCTGAAGTGGACCAAAACCCAGGATAGTCAAAATCCTGGGTGTTGGTCCACTTTAAGTCTCAGTTGAAGATAAGCATTGACTGTTTTATGCCCTGCTTGCTGAAAAAATAAAGCTGCCGGACAGCTTTGTGTGAGAATCCTGCCTGAAGGACGTTTATTTACATGTGCTGTGCCTTTGTTTTACTGTCACCAACTGCTTTGAACCCCATGTTGACCAACACTAAAGAGCCAATTCCCACAATGTACATACATACTAGAAATAGTAAGACGTAAGACTACACAGTTACCTAGAATAATAAAACTGTACTCAAACACACAATTAGAGGTGATTCCACCTAATACTCAAAATTAGTAATGCAGTATTGAGACTGTCCAAATATATATATATAGCAGAGAGGCTATCAGCATGGGGCTAAGTGTCCATTGATTATGGCAGAGCGAATTTCAAATATTCAACTTATGTATTGCCATTGGGAAAAAATATTTTTATACCTGACTGTTCTTACTGCAATAGCCTTAAACTGATGGAAGTCTCTTAAAAACAGAGTAGCCAGTCACAAGTTATTTTGGCAGTCCTTGTTTCCAGTCTGCATTTAAACGCCTAATGTAGGGGAGTGAGAGGTGACCCTAATCCAGCGCAATCCATCTTCTCCTTGTTGGTACCAACGTGGAAGCACACATCACTGACTTAATGACTTTGATACAGAACAGCACTAGTAGCTTCCTTGATATGCCAAATTTCCGTAGCACTCGCAGGAAGTAAAGCCTTTGCTGGGCCTTCTGAGCTAATGTGAGCACCCCAGGATAGTTCCCAGTAATTTGTTGTTTTGAACTATCTCCACGGCCACTCAATCAATGTATAGTGGCTGGTGATCCACTGGGACTTTCCAGTCAACTATCATCTCCATCTTTTTGGAGTTTGGGACTAGTCATTTTTCTCTGGGCTAGTGTACCAGCCTGCTCATCTCCCGACAGTACTCGCCAGTGATCCCAGGGTGTATGCATGGGCCCTCGTCTAATCTGCGTGCTGTGCATATGAATAAATGGCATAGAACGCTGTTTACACACAAATCCAGCATGGGGCGCTTAAGGAATGCCGCCCCCCTTCCCTTCATGTGTGTCTGCGGTGGGCATTGGATTGGTAGGTGTAACAGGGGATTTCACTGAGGCAGCATTCTGTTTGGGTCAGGGAATTGCCCCGCCCTGGAGTCGTAGTAGTCTACTCTTTGTAGACTGGTAAGTGATCCCATCATTGGCCTGTCAGAATGCGGGAGCTGCAGGGAAGGGGGGGGGGGTCCAGCCGTAGGACACGAATGCTGTCGGAACCACCAGTAAATGTGCTGCTGTGCGAAACCCAGGGTATCCAACCAAGTTTGGGTTCCCTGGGGGCAAGCTAGTGGGAAGCACTGGATACTTTGAGAGTCCTGTGGCACAGGTGTCCCCGGGGAAAGGACCAAAACTCAGGATAGTCAAAACTAGTGACTATCCTGGGTTTTGGTCCACTTTAACAAGATTCGGGACCGCTTTAAGGTGGGTGTCAAATGCAAGCTCATACTGAGACCACCTCCTCCACCATACACATCTGGTGAGAGTAAAGCCAGAAATATGGGACCCTGTGGGAAGATCACCAAGTTACCGGTCCCTCGGGAGCACAAGAGATTCTGCAGGGGTGGCTGAAGGCAAGTGGGAAGCTTCGTGCTGCCACCACGGTCCTGGTTTGAGGTTTGAATTTTCCCTTTTATAGGTTGATACCTCAATCTTGAAGGTTCAGACCCGAAATGTGCAACACATCCTTAATGTAATAGGACCTATAGTCCTGTCTATGGATTTTATCTACATATGTTGTATTAATCATTTTGATTGATTATTTATTTGGATTATTTGGATTATTTATTTGGATTTTTCTTTTTTCTCCCTAGACAATAGTATCGAGAAATGCTCTTCAGTACAGAGGCACATCGCAGCACGACGCCCAAGAGTTTCTGCTCTGGCTCCTGGACAGGGTACATGAGGATCTTAATGCTGCTGGCAAAAACAAGCCCCGGGTGAGTAAATTGGTCCTGTGTGGTGGTGCGCTCTATATTCTAAGTGTCCCATACACTCCACTTCGGTCTTCATGACATCTGGTAATCTCCAGTAGAGGGCGAACTTCTGCAGAGATGCAAAGAAAGAAAGCCCCTCCCGGTCCATATATACCTGGGACCTCCCACCAATTCCCCAGTTCCTTCTCTGCATGGAAGGCGACAAGACAGAAGATGAAGACTTCTTTACTTACAGGTAAGCCGGCCTTCTATTATCCCTATTACTGCCAGGACCCTTCTAAATTGCCCTATATTGAGCCTCCCAGCTTAGGCTGTGGGTCCTGGTGAAGGTAGGAGCACCCTAAGGGTGCAGCAGGAGCACTGCTCCACCCTGAGACCTCACTATGGGGTAGGCGGTTATCCAGGTTTCTTGGTGATACTGGTGTGGGATGCCCCGTCCCGTTAGGCTTATGGCCGGCTCCTGGCAGGATTCCCCCCCTTCCGGGTCCCTTTATTCCCCTCCAGAGGGGGGTGGGGGGTGGCCTGGCCGATATTTCGTTTTCCCCAGCTTGTGTCCCTGTGTGCTGAGTGTTTTACTGTGTGTTTGAGTGCTTACTGCCTTACTGGCATACCAGGGACTGATTACAGCCTGGGGGAGCTTCTCCCCCTCAGGCTGCGTTCGGGAAGGGGGCGGGGCCGGGCGCGAGTCTGCGTGGGGGCCATCTTCTCGAAAGGATGGCCGTAGACCTGTACCGGCTTCCCTTGCTGCCGGACCTGCTATCTCAGGGTCATCTACTTTACCCCAATTTACAAACGCTGGCTTTGACGGCTTGGCTGCTGAAACCTTCATCTTGAAAGAGGAAGGTTTGTCTGATCAGACCCTGATTAGGGCTAGGAAGCGGTCCTCTTCTGGCATTTACTATAGGACTTGGAGGTCCTATATTGATTGGTGTGAGGCTAGGGCCTTGCCTTGCAGGGTTTTTTCTGTACCCAGGATTTTGGAGTTTCTTCAGCATAATCTGGATCTTGGGTTCCAGCTTAGTACTTTGAAAGGACAGGCTTCTGCTCTGTCGGTTTTCTTCCAGAGGTCTTTTGCTTTACACCCGCTGGTTAAGACCTTTTTCCAAGGGGTGGCGCATGTGCGGCCCGCTCGGAAGGCTGTAGTTCCTGTTTGGGATTTGAATTTGGTTCTTTCGGCTCTGCAGGGTCCTCCTTTTGAGCCGTTACAGGATATTGCTCTTTCGGTTCTCACTCAGAAGGTTGCTTTCTTGGTGGCTGTTACCTCTGTTCGGCGGGTCTCTGAGTTGGCGGCCCTGTCGATTCAGGCCCCTTACTTTGAGAGACACCAGGATAAGGTGGTTTTTCATTTTAAGCCGGATTTCCTTCCTAAGGTGGTGTCTGCTTTCCACCTCAATCAGGATATTGTTCTCCCTTCCTTGTGTCCTAAGGAGAGGAGTTCTGCACAATTTGGATGTTGTTCGCTGTGTGAAGTACTATTTGGTGTCTACTTCCTTCCGCAAGACAGATGCTTTTTTCGTGGTGCCCTGTGGGCCCAGGAAAGGTTTGGCGCCCGCCAAGTCTACGATTAGCAAATGGATTTGTCAGGCCATTGTTGGGGCCTATTCTGCTAAGGGGAGGACTCCCCCCTTTTTAGGGTCACTGCGCATTCTACTCATGCTGTTGGAGCGTACTGGGCTTTTCAGCACCAGGCTTCTGTTGAACAAGTTTGTAAGGCTGCTACTTGGTCTTCCGTTCATACTTTTTCCAAGTTTTAGAAGGTTGATGTGCGGGTTTCAGCGGATGCTGTTTTTGGCCGCAAGGTTCTGCAAGCTGCAGTGGTTTGAGTTGGTACATTCTTTACTGTTTCTGGTTCCCACCCATGACGGACACTGCTACTGGATGTCTCAGATTTCATGAAGACCGAAGTGGAGTGTATGGCACACTTGGAATAATGCCGTTTTGTGAGTACTCGCCTTTAAAATGGGTATTATGAGTGTGCCACTTCACCCCACCCCTTTTTCTCAAAACGTCCTTCGGGCAGCATAAGCATGAGACCTCCAGGCTCCTCCTCTCAACTGGAACACATGACCACCGGCATAAAGTCTTGGCTCCTCCCTCCCTTCCCCAGTTGTTTCCGTGTTCCTCCAGGAGAGGAACGTGACCACTAGCTCCTGGACCGATGGTTCAGGTAAGTATATTCCGGTACTATGGGCCTGAGCAGGGGGTCCATTTCTCGGTCCCGAAGGCGATCCTTCTGCCTGGGGCCCGGGATACCCTGTGGGGTCATTGGCCAGATCCCATTCTTTGATTATATCAAAGGGGGGTAAATGATATGTTGCCCTCTTGCTGAGGATGAATTATAGGAAGAGACCGGGGTAACCGGGAGCCCAAACTTGACATTTTTTTACCATTTTGAGACAATGTTTTTTGTAGATTTAATGACCTCCAATGTCAAGAGCCAGGAGGGTATTAGAATGATTGGCTTTGCTTTCTTCCGGGTGAGGTAATATCACTTGCTTTAAGTACTATGATGGGCAGGTCCGGAGTAAATCCTGAGGCACCCGGTATGAGTGGCGAACGGCAACGAGTTCCATCGCTAAATAATAATAGATAAAATAAATGGTGCGTAGATCACCATGGTATGCTTGCACACACATAGGAATTCGTCTTCTGCTTTTAACCCATCTGTGCGGTGAGTGTACACGTGCCCAGGACGGTGGGCTGCCCTAATTTTGGCATCCAGGGAGCAATTGCAGGGTTAGGTGCCTTGCTCGAGAGCACAACTGACCCTCATGGAGATCGGATGGAATCCTTCTGGGTTTATTAGGGACCTGAGTCTCCTTCAGCTTGTTTTATAGGAAGGTTACATCAGGTGGCAGATTTTTTTCTGTATAACTCCGTTGAGGGAGTCAGTCTGGTAGGTCTATTCTAAGGTCCTTGCATGGTATTCTGCTCTAGCCTGTACACTTATAGTTAGAGGGATTATCCTTTTAGGTCCCTAGGCCACCTAATACCCTAGGTTGCCTTTAGCCCTAGGTTGCCTTTAGCCCTAGGTTGCCTTTAGCCCTAGGTTGCCTTTAGCCCTAGGGGACCTGTGACCCTAGGGGACCTGTGACCCTAGGGGACCTGTGACCCTAGGGGACCTGTGACCCTAGGGGACCTGTGACCCTAGGGGAACCCTTTAACCCTGGGAAACTTGGCGGTTAACCCTAGTTGGCGGTTAACCCTAGTTGGCGGTTAACCCTAGTTGGCGGTTAACCCTAGTTGGCGGTTAACCCTAGTTGGCGGTTAACCCTAGTTGGCGGTTAACCCTAGTTGGCGGTTAACCCTAGTTGGCGGTTAACCCTAGTTGGCGGTTAACCCTAGTTGGCCGTTTACCCTTTAAGTGCCAGCCTACCTGGAGTTTTTGTCACCCTTTGTTGCCAGACCATTTTGCACTATTTTGCACTCCCCATGTTCAAATGTGATTTTTGAAGGGATTTCCAGGGATTTCCCAGGAAAATGATATATTGTTTTTTTCCAGAATAGTCTAGGCTTTAACATGAAATGTCTTGTTTGTAATTTTTTAGGTGTATTCTCAATATTTTTGGGTGAAATATGTGCAAAAATATAAAAAAAAATCTATTTTTTACAATTTGTAGTGTTTTTTTGTAATAAAAAATGTAAGTTTGTCAATAAAATCTTATTGCGTGTGAAATCCCAAATCCTCCCGGATACAGCGGTACCACATAAGTATAGGTAGACACCCTTTCCTGCCCAGGAGACTCCCCCAAACTGAAACAGCGCTTTTAGAGGATTTTCAGAAAAAATACAGAATAAAATACTGTGATATGCGCTATGCGCACCTTGCAGTTTTTCCAGAAAAACAACCCTTTACATTTGAAATACCCCCGACAAACTATATATTCTCTGGAAGTACACACCTCAAACACCCCAAAGTAAAGCATGTGCGTAACAGTAATTTTACTTGAAAATTTCAGCTCTGCAGACAAAGTGCGCACCTTGCGATTTTTCAGCCAAAACAACCCTTTACATTTGGAATATCCCCTATAAACCATATATTCCCTGAAAGTACACATGTTAAGCTTTCTAAGCATACCCAGCTTGTTGTAGTGGGCTCGTCTTTCTGGAATTAATCCCTCAAAGAATTATTTGTTTGCGCAGGGTTTCCCTAAAAAATGTATAAAAAAGCTGAATTAAAAACACCTTTTCCTAAAATATAAATATGCAAACAATAAAAAACAAGCTAAGTCTGAAAGTGCAAGGTCCCCCGAGCAGAACAATACCCAACATGCATAGTTACTTTTAACCTTTTTAATTGCCAGCCTACTTGAGATTTTGTCACCCTCTGTTGCAGGTAATTTTTCCCCATTTTGCGCCATGTTTTGCGACATTTTTGCTGGAATTTTTAGGAAAATTTATATATATATTTTTTTTTGCAACTTGACTTGAAATATCTTGTTTGCAAAATTTTATTCTGTTTTTTAGAATATTAAGTAAAAAAAAAAAATAATTTTTTTTTAGAAAATTGTCTCCTTTATTTTAAATAAATGTATTTTATTAAAAAAAATCATATTGCATGTGAAAGCCCCATTTCTACCGATTAGAACGGTACCACTTATTTATCGGTAGCCCCCCGTTCCTGCCCAGGAGCCCCCCCAAACTGAAACAAGTACTTTATAACATTTACAAATAAAATACAACTACCATCCACACTACAAAGGGTTAAATCGAGAAAACAAAAATGACATAGGGTCCCCCCTCCCTGGGGGGGGGGGGGGGGCATTTTTTGGGGGATTTTTAAGGGTTAAAAACCCTTAAAAATCCCCCCAAAAATTAACATGGGGTCCCCCTTACCCAAAGTAACCAGCCCCGGACCCGCTATGCAGGGCTTGTAGAAACAGGGCACAGGGGCCAGCTTTTGTGGCCCCTGGCCCTGCAGGCTACAGGCCTGCATAGCCCGTGGGCCCGGGCTCTTCTGCCCCCCCCCCTGGGCTTTGGGGAGGCAGGTAATGGGGGTGCCAGGGGTTAATGGCAAGTCACCCGCTAGTCACAGGTGACTTGCCACCTCCCCCAGCCTTGTGAACTGGTATAGGGGTCATGGACCCCTTACCAGTTCACAAGGGGTTAAATGTAAAAAAAAACACACGACACACAAAGAGAAAAAAATATTTTATTATTATTATATATATATTTTTTTTTTAATACTTACCTCCCATCCATCCTAGAGCACTGTGTCCCTCAGCAATCACTGGCTTCCGCTCACCTGCTGGAAGCCTTTTATAGCTGCTGGGCGAAAGAACATAAGGGTTTAATTAAAAAAAAAAAGATAGGGTCCCCCCTCCAAAGTGGGGGGACCCCATTTTTTTGGAATTTTAGGGGGTTAAAAACCCTTAAAAATCCAAAAAAAATGAAATGGGGTCCCCCTTACCAAAAGTAACCAGCCCGGGACCAGCTATGGGGGCTTGTAGGCACAGAGTGGGGGGCCAGCTTTTGTGGCCCCCCACCCTGCAGCCTACGAGCCCACATAGCCTATGTGGGCCCGGGCTCTTCTGCCCCCCCCCCCCCGGGCTTTGGAGAGGCAGGTAATTGGGGGTGCCGGGGGTTAATGGCAAGTCACCTGCTAGCAGGTGACTTGCCAGCCCCCAGCCTTGTGAACTGGTATAAGGGGTCTCATGGACCCCTTACCAGTTCACAAGGGGTTAACAGTAAAAAAAAACACAAAAGAGAAAAAATGACTTTTATTAAAAAATAAAAACTTTTTTTACTTTACTTAACTTCGATCGTCAGCTCCTTTGTCCCTCGATGTGATGACAGATGCGATCATGCTGGCTGCAGGAGCAGAGGGGCAGGTGATGATCTGATCACCTGCCCCTCTGCTCCTGTGGCCAGCATGATCGCATCTGAATGAAGATCAGTAGGGAGCCAGAACGAGACCCGGTGAGTGACGTCATAAGCCAAGGGGCGGGGCTTAACGGCAAGATGGCGGCGCCCGTCGGGAGAGCCCTTTCAGGCTCTCCCCTGAAGCTGAAGAGGCTGGGGGGGGGCGATCGGAGGCCCCCCCAGTGAAGAAGAGACCCGGAGGGAGGCAGCGCGACTGCAGGTAAGTAAATTTTTTTTTACAGTTAGCAGCTGCTGCTGCCGAAGCGGGGGGGGGGGGGGGGCGCTATTCCGGGGGCTCTCCTGGAGCCATCCGATCCCCAAATTAAAGAGGAGACCCGGACGGATCCAATGAGGGGTCAGGTGAGTTTTGCTCGCTAGCAGTGGTAAATGGCAGGCACGTAAATTTTACGTGGCTGGCATTTAAAGGGTTAAACCTAGTGGGGCGCTGGGGGCTGTGTCTAGTTCTAGGCTGCTTATAGACACAATAGATATCTCTAGTCTGGAGTTGTCCCTAACTCTGGGCTAGTTCTTTTACCCGTTCATTGAACCTTGCTATTTTTTTTTTCTCAGATGCTGAGAATTTTTTTCTACCAGTAATGAGCAAGCCTCCTTGTCGTACATGTTTTGGGCTAAACAGGTGAACTATTGCAGCCTCTTGGTCCTCAGCGAGATGGTTTTTCTGCTGAACTCTCTTGATAGATCTGCTGTCCTAGTAGGATCAGTCTTGTGGCAGTAGTTTCCTCCTTTTCATTCTTTCCCACCCAACGAGGTAATGCTCGCCGATCTCTCATGCGTATGCTGCCCGAAGGATGTTTTGAGAAAAAGTTAGTTACCTGGTAACTTTTTTTTCTAAACATCCGTAAGGGCAGCATACGCCGATTCCCTCCCTTGTGTATGTATTTGAGGGGTATTGTTTTTTGTGTTATGGTGTGGAGTCGTAGGTCTTGTCTCCTCTTTCTCTTTCAGATCTCTACAACAACTGGGGAAGGGAGGGAGGAGCCAAGACTTTATGCCGGTGGTCATGTGTTCCAGTTGAGGGGAGGAGCCCGGAGGTCTCATGCGTATGCTGCCCTTACGGATGTTTAGAAAAAAAGTTACCAGGCAACTAACTTGTTTTTTTTTTCTGGTATTCTGGGGCTTTTATATGGTGAACCATTGGTTTTGATGAGGTTATAATTGGTTCTTCCTGGTCCCTTTACTGCTTTTATACACTGGGGAGTTGGTGGGAGGTCCCAGGTATATATGGGCCGGGAGAGGCTTTCTTTTTTTGCATATTCATCTCTGCAGAAGTTCGCCCTCTACTAGAGATTACCAGATGTCATGAAGATCGAAGTGGAGTGTATGGCACACTCATAATACCCGTTTTAAAGGTGAGTACTCCCAAAACGGTGTTTTGCTACTGTCTGAAATTCGCAGTATGAATTCCAGCGCCCAGCAAGTGGGAGCCTCTGAAAAAAGTTAAATAAAATATCAAATTCATTCTAATGAAGACTGAGGGGCGGGTAAGGATATTCATGTTGTCTTGGCTAGCATGTTGGAGTAAATGTACAGCCAGCCCTCATGAAGGTTAGGTGAATGGCATAGTCGCGAATAACCCCCAGCAAACAGAGCGCCGCAGTGCAGAGAGGCAGGGAAGGGGTTTACAAAGGAGAAAAAACCCTTACCTCGTTGGAGATCCAGCACCAGTCCCTCAGCAATTCAGGTCCTGGACGACACCATCTTGAGGAAAATGCACAGAATAGCACTTTCTACACTGTGCACGGCTCCACCTGCCTGCCCATTCACTTAAATTGGTCCTTCACTCTGAATAAGAGTCTATCTTATATGTTTCCCACACCCTTTACATACAGATTGCTCACATTAAACATCATCCTACCTGCATCTACTGCATGTTATGAGCCTTTAAACATCCAAGATGGCGGCTCATGGAACATCAGACAGCCTGCAAACAGGAAGTGCCTTCTGACTGTGCTGCTCTGCATTCTGGGATTGCTGACCTTTTCCTGACCCCAGCTCTGCTCTGTCTGAACAAAGTACAGCTATAAACCACCCCCTGCACTGTATCTCACTCTCCACTCCTCAGTAAGTGTGATGCTTCTGAGTCAAGATGGCGGCGCCCGTATCCTAAAGTCCTGAACAGAGTTGCAGCTCAGTGGGGGAAAGAATAATAATAAAGTGACTAAAACTTAAAATAGATTAACTTTAGATGCTGGTGAATCTTTTTTTTTTTTTTTGGGGGCTTTTCAATAAATCATGGTGAAGGTCCGGTTTAAAGCAGACCTTCACTCTGAATAAGAGCATATCTTATATGTTTCCCACACCCTGTACATACAGATTGCTCCCATTAAAAATCATCCTACCTGCATCCACTGCATGCTATGAGCCTTTAAACATCCAAGATGGTGGCTCATGGAGCATCAGGCTGCCTGTAATCAGGAAGTGTCTTCTGACCTTTCCCTAACGCCAGCTCTCTATAACCCGCCCCCCTGTACTTTATGCTGCTCTCCTCAGTATGTGATGCTTCTGAGTCAAGATGGCGGCGCCCATATCCTAGAATCCTAGAGTTGCAGCCTGGTGGGGGAAAGAATAAGCGACAAAAAACTTCAAATATATTGATTTTAGATGCTGGGGAATAGTTTAAGGGTTTGTGCTTTTCATTAAATCATGCTGAAGGTCCAGTTTTAATCAGCAGGCCAGTGTGAACAGTGTGCAAGTAATGCTGGCCTCCTTGAGGACTTGTGCCTGTGAGAATGAATGGTGCTGGATCCGGGCGAGGTAAGGGTTTTTTCTTTGTAACCCCCCCCCCCCCCCCCCCCAAGGCAAACGCAAGCTAACCGGAACTGCATATTCTGAGCACGCTAATATGGAGGGCTAGCTCTAGTTTTAACACGCGCATACTAGCTCTTAGAATTCCACCCTAATTACGTGAGGCACCCAGATTTGGGATGAACCCCCCCCCACCCCTAAGGTTGCCTGATAATCTTGCCTACTGCTCCACTCCAATGGTGCATGCGTGAGCAGTGGTCGGTTCCTGCTATATCTTTATCAGAGTATGCACCAGGCATTTGTGAATGGCAGGCAGGCTCCCTGTTAGAGCGTAGCGGGGATGAGGCACGCTCGGGTCCGCTCAGTTTAGATGAAAGCGCTGATTGGATGAGATGCCGCACATGCGTCGTAGGACCAGGGAAAGTTGAGTTAGATTAGGCGACCTTGGGGGTTTCACACAGCAAAGCATCTACGATCGGGTTGCCCCAAGGGCAAGGACCAAAGCCCAGGAATGTCAAAATCCTGTGTTTTGGTCCACTTTAAAGCCTAACAACTTTGTATTTTGACTACCACAGTTTTTGTTCTGTGACCCCTCCCTGGTACAATGGCACATTTTGTCTGATCAGCCATTTGCTGTAACTTTTGTTTGGTAGCCGTCTCTAATAGACTTCAATGGGGGAAGCAAGCTTGGTTGGATGTGCATTCCCACCCCAGCCTATCTGAATGCACACAGCCTGTGGATACAGGGAAAGGGGGTGGTTTGCCGCCGCTCGCCAATTTGGGATGCCCTGGGGGCTTTCTCACAGCGACCCTGCAATCTTCATTTCCAGGGCCAGCTGTCCTGGGTTTTGTTCCACTTTAAGTGTATGCGTTCCGGTTTCAATAAGGCATTACATTGCTTTACCAGAATCAAGAGGCTTTGCTTAAAGTGAACCTATGTGCCAGGAGGATTTGTCTTCCTAGGCACCTTTAAAACATCAAGGCTTCCAAAATCTAGATGCCTTGTGGTTGTTGCAGTTAAGACACTTGGTCATTTTTTCTTCTAGTCCTACTTTTTGATCCACAGTCTAGTGACCCTCTCCCCCAGTACTGCGTGACTAAGTGAGATTTTGTCTTTTTCTCCCCCTCCCCAGTCCGCGGAGATCCACCCCTGGGTCCTGGTTGGGCGGGAGGGCAATTGAGTGGAGAGTGGCAGGGGGTGGGTAGTCGGGACGTGGTCCTGTTGTCTGATTGCACTAGTTGTTCCGCAGAGGTATTCAATTCTTGTAGTCCTTACTCTCGATGTCAATGTTTTACCTTATGAACAAAAACTATTTATTCTTGCAATAAAAACCATTGTTTAACAAAAAAACAAAAAAAAAATGTGGTCTTTTTGGTTTAGGTCAGCTTCGCTGGAGGAGTGATTCAAACTGTGTGTAAATCAACTCCAGCATGATGTTGCTGTATCTGCTGGTATTGTGTAATTAGATCAAATTTATATGTACCTCCCCCATATCCAACAAGTCTCAACAGTGATGATCAGCTGTTGAATCTCCATCCCCCCCAAGCTATGAACAGGTCTAAGAGGGGAATCTTGTGTGTTTTGCTATGAGAACGAGCAATCGCATTAGCGTTCTCTCTAGCGGCTGATTGACCCAACTAATCTTCGGCATCTGAACATAGTTGCTCAGTCGCAGAGGATTTGCTTGGTCGGTCGCTCACTGACCAGTCAATTGATCTGTTTGTGTAAACCCAGCATTAGACCTCGCTATGCATTGTAATCTTAAAAGTGGGAATGTCCCACAGGCTAAAAGTAAATGATTTTTGCTTTCCACTGTAGCAGAAGGGAGGCACAGGATGTGCTTTTCTACACGGCAGCTTAGCTTCATTGCAGGGAGTTGTCAGTACAGCCTTTTCTCTGGCTTACATTTTGCGATTTCACTGCAGGGCCTCCCAATTTGAGATGACCCTGGAAGGAGGTACCTAGGTTTTTAGACATTTGTGCATAGACATTCTCAATATAATATATTGGCAATGGATGCTCCAGGAGGCTTTACACATAGCAGATGGCTGTAAAAGCAATAGGTGAAGTTTGTGTTGTGCATGGAGAAAGCATAATGTATGTGAATTTAGTTTACTATTATTGGTGGTTTAGGAAATTATCATCTTTTCTTGCAGCTGCCTGTGGAGGAAGATCTAACTGGAGAGGGTCCTCCAATCCCGACCAGCGGGACCTTTGTCCAGGAACTCTTTCAAGCTCAGTACAGGTAAATGTTTGTGCCATCCTCAGATGGGGTAAACCATAAAGCACAGGTATAGATGATGCATTATTGCATAAAAAATGAAAGTGAGGTTGTTTTTCTTTTTTTTTTTTTTTTTTTCCCCTCCTATACCATTTCAGGGTCTCACGGTTCTAATATATCTGCGGGTTAACTGCAAGATAAAAAGGTTTAGCTGCTCCCGCTCTACATATATTCTTGGCTACCTGTCCCACTCCAGTTCACTGTTGCAGTAAAGCTCAGACTCTGGAGATAAAGCAAGGATTTCCATCCCCCTTTTTTTTTTTTTTTTTTTTTTTTCTTTCGAATCAGTGGTTCTAATCCTGACGAACTTCTAGATCCTCATCAGAGCCCCGTTTCTGGTTGGCCCCAGACTGATGCCTGAATTCAGGTAAAACCGGAGTGTTGGCTAGAAACTGTGAGGGGTGACTTGGGGTCTGAGGTACTGAAGTGCATGAACAGTCTGCGGCCATTGTTTATTTTTCTTTGCATAGCAGACCAAGGATAAACCCCAATCTTAGGAAAATGGTGACTCTGCTTGATGGTCCTAAACTGGGGAGCTTTTTTGGGGCCTTTCACCTCCCTACCACCCTGCAGCACGCCATCAGTAATCTGGGGCTGCTGCAGAATGAGCTCAAGTGTGGAACCGGTCAGTCCCCTGCAGTACTAGGTGCTGTATTTTAAAATTTAGAGCCAGAGTGGACAGAACGGGGACATCGCTGCACAATTACGTGCGAGTGGCATGGCCTTGCCTCCTGTTCCTCTTCTGGCCACACATTCGTGCCAGATCTCTCACTAGCAGGACTTACAGCTGCGGTGTTGGGAGGCACTGGGCGGCAGCAGCAGCAGCAACTGTGCCTATGATGATTTTTCCTCTCTGGGGCTTAGGGCATGCACTACAGTTGGCAGACAACAGCCCAACAATGTCACAGGGCATGTGGTGTTAGTATCCTCTTTGGAGGCCATTGTTTGCCTGATTTCACACCAGACCTTTCCATGCACTGTTGCGGTCTGTATGGGACAGATATTAGTCCTTAGATCATCTCAAGTGAGTTGAATCATGCAGTGTGTGGAGTAGTTTAGCATCCCATGCATTTTAGCGGTCCATATTCTGGGAGTGGGCAATGTTTAAGACAGACTTTCTGAGCAAAGTGACACTAAATTTGGGGGGGGGGGGAGAATCACAAGGCATTCAGTCCCTGTGCAACTCCTGGAGAACACCAGACGTAGATCTCTTTGCATTTCGTCACAATTGGAAGATACTCTAGCTCTACCCTGATCAGGATACAACCTGGGATAAGCATTTTCCCCCTGCCACTCTCTTGGTCGAATGTTTAAAGAAGGTAAGTTTAAGTCACATAGGCAAAGAAAAAAAACCTGGTTCGCTGATGTGAGAATGGCGGAAGACTTTCTGTGGTGACCGTTCAGATCTCCTCTTCAGCAACCCCAATTCTCGTCCGGGGTCATCCAGGACTTCGATTTGGGCACGGAGTGTGTCTTCTTTCAAGATTTTTTTACAGAATTTGCAGAGCCTTTGTTGCCTGATGTGAAGCCTAGGGGCACGTCTATAGAAGCGTTTCTATAGCCAGAATTCCAGAGTTTTCCAAAGGAGTCTTGAGGAGTTACATCTGTGTCCTCAAAGGACAGGCTTCGTTGTTCAGAGACCCCTAGCGGAGAACAACCTGGCAAAGAATTGAATGCAGGGTGGTATTTGTCCTGCCTTGGGGCATTCATTTGGTTTTGTCTGCTCCACATGGTCATCCCATTGAGCCCTTGGCAGAGGCTTTTTATGTGGATAACGTTGAAGGTCGTCCTTTTGGTGGCAATTTTCCAATTGAAGCAGGATGCTCTGCTTAAAAAAAAAAACACCACACCCAATTTTGAAGTTTTGGGGGGAGGGTGTTCCCCCAATGCAGCTGCATTCCGAATTGGCATGCCCCGCTGTGTGTATCCCCCACAGGTTGCCCCATACTCTCCCCATACTCTCCTTCCTGTCGCCCCCCCCCCCCCACAGCGCAAAAACAAGCACGCTTATTGGTTAAGCGGCCTGCACTTAGTGTACCGCCAGCCGCATCCCTCCACTCACCTAGCCCTCTCCGTCCATTCAGAAAGGCCAGGGCGTAGGGTGGCGGGGATGCGGCCCCAACAAAAGATGAGTGTATTGGGGGTGGGGGGTTTACACAGTGGGGCATCCTAATTTGCAATGCCCCAAGAAGTGGAACCCAAGGTCCTGGAGTCTTTTAGACCTGCGAAGTTCCTCTTTGAGTAGTCTTTCCATCTTAATAAAGAGGTGGTACTGCCTTCTTTTTGTACTTGCCCCACCCATCACAAGGGGCAGTGTCATTCCTTGAACATAAGGGTACTTAAAGTGATTGACCACCCATGAAAAAAACAAAAGAATACTCTCCTTTTGCCCCTGCAGCTGATCAGTCCGGCGGTCAGCAACTCACCTGATATCTGCATTGCAATCCATGTTGCCTAGGGCCCTGAACAGCAGTCTGAAATGAATCCATGCTTGGCCGACGTCCTTGTCATCGGTCACAGGAGTTGCCCCCGCTCCCTCTCGTTCATTAAAACGGAGAAGGTGTTTGGTGCCCCCCCCTGCATTGAAGTGAATGGAGAGGGCGTGGTAGTGTGCCTGTGACTGATGGCGGGGGGGCTTATTCATGTTTGAATTAAAAATTAAGATTAGCATTTTAGGCACAGATATTTTTCCTTCCTCTCGGGCCTCTGTGTCTTACTGCTTTTTAATAACTAACTGGAATGGGAAGCACAGCCAGAAGTATGTGTAGACTGGGAGGAGCTACACATTTTTATCTTGCAGTCCTACACCTATAAGTATCTGAATTGTGACACCCTGGCTTTGCAAAAGAACAATTGTAAAGGTGAAAATACAGAGTCTAGTGTTTTTTTTTGTTTTTTTTTAATCTAGTACAGAAACACTTACCCCCTATGCAGATGCAATTGCCTGTTTCTGTTCCACTTGCAGCTCAGGTGCAGTATCCAGACAGGTCTGAAGGTCGAAACAGCATCTACATAGGCGTGAATGAAGGCTTAAAGCCTCTAAAAAGTCCCTCAGTGCTGGGGGCATTTGTGGACGCTGGCGCCAATGTTCAAATGACAGTCTGTGGGGGCATCCTGAATGTTGAACCCCCCCCCCCCCCCCCCCGGACACCCAAAAACCTTAACCTCGCTCACCTGCTGGCAATCCAGCGCTGCGATTGGCTGCCCGGTGCTCACGTGGGCAGTGACAGCGCTGCAATTGGCTGCATTCTGGGACTAGAACATCAGCCAATCGCAGCACTGGATTCTCAGCGGGTGAATGAGATTAAGGTAAGGTTTACATGCATCCCCAAGCTGTCATTTTAGCAGCGACGCCCTCGCCGCGGGTGCTTTCATTACCCCAGCCAGATGGTCCAGTTATGAACGGGTCCCTCTTCTGCTATTTCTAATATCTTACATGACCATTTATTGGCTTCAGTGATCATCCTGGTCCCTTGCTTACACAGGCTTGTACAGTTTTACAGTTGAAATCAATACAATGAGTTGAATTTGCAAAAACTGTAAACTTCTAACTTGCAAAAAAAAAAAGGTTTCATTAGCATAGCTAATGAATTAGCATAACTAATGAATGATTTACTAAGAGTTGAAAAAAATTCTCATGGTAGTAAAAAATTCAATTCATGAGAAAAAAGCCTGAGAACTTCGTTGTTAGTGAATCACCAGATAAGAAAACAATGAAAGTCAATGGCACATTTTTACTCCTGAGAAAAGTATTGAACTTTTTACTTGTAGTAAAAAGTGCCATTGGCTTTCATGGTCTTCCTATCTGGTGATTCACTAACAGTGAAATTCTCAGGCTTTTTTTGTTGAATTGAATTTTTTACTACCATGAGAATTTTTTTCAGCTCTTAGTGAATCAAGGCCAATGTCGCTTTTAATGACTGCTGCCATTTTAAAATGATTCAACTTCTTCAGAGCAAGCATCTTTAGTAATTAGTAGCGCCCTTTTTTGCTGTTATGACTTGTGACCTATGGCCACGTGATTGCTCCTGACAGTGATCCTGATGGGTCTTGGCCCATCCATAATGAACAGTGGCTTCTGTTTCACTAATTATCCTCTCTACCACTTTCCACTTTTTTCAAATCCCGCCTAAAATTTTGAATGTGGTTTCAGACAGGTAACTGACAATCATTGCAGAATCTTACAGTTTTTCTTCTGAAACTACGCCTTTTTGGTCTTTGAGGTTTGCTTAGCATCACTGTGCTGTTGGAGTCCAGTGATGGCCAGTTTTCGGCTTAACAACAGAAGTGTGTCTGATACTCAATAGAATGTGTCTTTCCCTCAGCATACCTCGGGTTCTAATGCACAGTGGCACCAGAGCATCACATGTGGCCACCATGCTTGGCTTTTCAGGGCATGCTTTATTATTCCTCCAGACATACATGATTCATAGGCCTGAAAAGTTTGTTGTGTGTTATCGCTCCACAAAACACATTCGCCAAATCTTTTTTTCCAGAATGTTGGGTATATTGGAGGCTACTTCTGGGTCAATAGAGTTGCATGTCCGGGAGGTTGGGCATTTTATTATTTAGTACTTTACTGTTCAAAATAAAATCTCCGTGCCTGCTGAATTTCTTATGGAGTCTAGCTATAATTTTCTTTTTTTTCTAACACATCAGGCAGTGTAGTCAGTAGACCTTTAAATCGAATGTCCCCTTTCTGAGCTTTATCTCAGATCCCAGTATGCCGAACCAGCACAAACCCCTGTGCTTACTTGATGATGCCTTTACAGCATCTATTGCTCTCCTAAGGCCCCCGTGCACATGGGATTCTGCATTTCTGCCTTACTGCCACAAGGGGCTGTACAAGCTCAGACCCATTATTAATCAATGCTTTTCTTATATTTATACAAATAGTGTGTGGGTTCGCCCAGGAAACTCGCCTCTCCTTGGTCTAATGCATGGCCTCATTAACTTCTCCAGCCACGCATATTAATGTGGGGCTAGAAAAGCTGAATGGAATCCCAGCCGCACACATCGGCACCATCACTGTCATCTGTGCACTCTCCATGGGCTCATCAGAAACTTAAGAATTACAGGTGAACCAGGGGTTTCACACAGGGCATCCAGTTCGGGATGCCCCTGGGGAAGGGAATAAGCTTTCCCTGAAGTCTCCTAGACTCCAAGGCCGGTTTTGGCCCGCTTTAAGTGCCTGTTAATGGTAGTACTGCTTGATGTTTGTTTTTTTGTATTTATGGAGTTTATACAGACAAACAATGCTCTGGTTAGTACCCTCAACTCCTATGTAGGCATAGCCTAAATAACGCTAGTGAGTATTTAAAGACCATGCCCCCCCCCCCCCCCCCCCCCCCAGATGAACTCTGAGGAAAGGATTTTAAGGTGAGCACTCTAAAAACCACTATTTAAGAGTGTACCTAAATGATGGCTATACAGATGGAGCAGCACTCCTTGCCCACCGTTTCACACACTGAAGCAGACAGCCCCTGGATAATGGCTATGGCTGTTGGCTGTGAATATGAAAATATAAGAGCATTTTTATTGGCAATTTTTAAAATGGACTGAAACCCAGCTGGATGGATCCATTCCCTCCCTGTCTGAACCCCCCCAGGTCACCTCATACACTTGCCTTAATCCTGGTCCAACAGCGCATGCGTGGGCCGCAGCCCCATCCCCGCTATCCCATCCCCACTATCCCTCTAACAGGCCCGTGCCGGCCATTTGCGAATGGCCAGCGCGTGCGCACTCCCTGTGTGAGATGCAGCAGCCAGCGCGCTCGGAGCTGCTGAGCTTAGACGTCGGGTTAGATGTCCATAGCTCAGCGGCTCTGAGCGAGCTGATTGGACGAGCGGCAGCGCATGCGCCTTAGGACCACAGTGAGTTGTTCCGTGGGTTTCGATTGGGGTGCCCCAGGGGATTGAACCAAAACCCAGGATAGTCAAAATCCTGGGTTTTGGTCCACTTTAACCCTTTTCTGTCTGTACCAAATATCTAATTATTGCTTTTAATGCTTTTGGTATATTTGCCTTACAGGTCTTCACTGACGTGCCCTCATTGCCAGAAACAGAGTAACACTTTTGACCCTTTCCTTTGCATCTCATTGCCAATCCCCTTGCCTCATACTCGGTAAGAACGTATTGTTTATGGGACATATTTACTTGTTTCAGATGCATAAAGATCTCCAAATTTATTTTCAGGTTTTAGCACTAAATGCTTTGCCACCTAAAGTATTTGCTCTTACAGCTAGTACGCTTTGTTTTACCATCCTCTTCTTTAGGCCCCTATACGTGACTGTGGTTTATCAGGGCAAATGCTCACACTGTATGCGTATCGGTGTTGCTGTACCTCTGTCTGGAAATGTGGTGCGACTTCGGGAAGCCATATCTACAGAGACAAAGATACCTACTGACCAGGTAACTGGATGCATTTGTGTCGACTATTTTTGTTTCATAAAAGCTCCTCCCCCTAGGCAGGAAACTGGGACAAGTTTAAAAACCCCACCCCTTCCTTCCAGCCCTCAGTATTTAGTGTTTCTTCTCCAAGGAAATGGCTGGGGCTAAGGACTTTGTCCAGTTTATTTTATTTTTTTACCTCCAGGAGCTCCTGGGGTTGGGTTTGCCATGCCCGGGCTTTACTTCACAGGATAGGCTCCCTGCGGCCCAAGGGGTCCACTGAGCCCCATCTTTCCTACCCGTTTTGCTGCTGCCAGAGGGTGATTAGGATCCTGGTGTCGCCGGTGACCACCTAGAGGTGTGCACGGACGGAGGAGGTCCGGTTGCCTGTCCGGGGGGTTCTGCACTCCAGGTTCCGGTGAAAGGGCGGATGCCGGGATTCCAGTTCTCCGGTTCCCCGGGCTGTACTTCCGATGTGCAGTAGCACCCGATGACTTCGTTTTGGCGGCGCCAGAGAAAGTAGAGCAGGGACTCAAAGCACTCCCAGCTTCTGGGGCAGAGGTCGGGGGTGCAAAACTGGAAGTGGAGGTTTGGAGCACGCTAGCACCCTCACATTAACCTGGGATGCTGGGGTGAACCTGCCTGTCGGGTAGGCCAGAAGAGGAGCAGCAGTAGCAGCAACAATGCCTCACTAGAAGCCGGTGAGAAGTATATTTTCCGCATTTGTTATGAGCCTTAATTATCATTTGCTAGTTCAGTGGGTGTTGGCTTTATGATATTTGTCCTTTTTTCAGCGTGGTATTTCGAATCTCAGGAGAAAGAAAGACGTAGACCCCAGAATTAAGCTTTGTCTGAATTGTAAGGCTATCCTCTGGTAACATTCTCTTTTGACAAAATTGCAGTGACAATAAATTGGGGGGCGAGGCAGCTTCCTTTTATATGAGAAACTGTCGGTTCCATGAAAAGAGATGCGCCTTGTTCCTGGAAATTTCAAGCGGCTCTGTTGGCCAGGACAGCCCTCCAGTAGCCACGTTTCCTCCGACCCAGGATTTTTCCTATAACTTAGGCAGCACCTATGGTGCCACCGGTTACTCACGCACTGTGTCATCCTGCTCCCTCTCACCCTCCCCCTGCTACCAGTCAGTCAGGAAACTTAGGAAAGTGGAGGTATAAATTCTTCCTCCTGAGAATTCACTAAATTCGGTTTTTGGAGGGGAAGGGTCTCTGGAAGAAGGAACCCCAAAAGGCCCAAAGAATAGGATGTCGGAAGAAACTAACACTCTTATTCAATGTTTATGACAATGTTTATTAATAAAGATTACTACCAATGAACGGAGACTATCGGCTCAGGATATGGTTTATGATAAAACTCATGGGTAGAATGGAAAGATCTTTTCCGATTCACTCTTCTTGTCTAAATTAATCAAAAAGGAATGGCAGTTTCCAGAGAGAGAGCTTTCTCTCGAACTCCATTAAGCGTAAAGTCCCATTTTGAAGAGACCTCCTGTGCCTCTTGGTCTAAATGTCCACCATTGGATGCCTCCCTGGCACAGGTCTCCAGATCCTTGGACTGGAATTTCGAAGATTTAGGTACGCTTGGAGACCCTATGGACAGGTGCATGCCTCAAAAGCACCTGGGATGCTGTCTCATTTACATTTAAACCACCCTTGGCATCAGATTGTGTTGCCAGAAATCTTGGAGTCTGGCTGCAGATCCTGAAGGGATACATAAAAATTGACAAAACAAGCCCTTTTGGAGGTTAAAAACCTGGCAGGGGGGGCATGCCTCCAAAGCCAAACTGTGCGGAATTCTTTGAAGGGAATCTCATTTTCAGTAAAGAACTGGAGGCAATGCTTACTCAGTCCTCGGAGAACAAAAAAGTTTCCCATTAGACCTAGTAAAGTAGGGGGAAAAACACCATTCAGTCAAAGAAGAAATCCCTTTCAACAGAGGCAGGTGGAACCCAAGAAGCATTGGGGTCAACCTAAAGGGGGACGCAAGCCAAGGTTGGTCTTTAATCCCCTGACATCTTCCCAGAAACCATAATCCTGCTGCTTGGGGGGGGGGGGGGGGTTAACCTTCTTTTTGGTCACATGGCAGTCAATAACTTCGAATCCTTTTGTGTTGAGAGGGTTGTCCCCGGGGTAACAACTGTAACTCCTCAGACCTTCACAGAAGTTTCAGATCACAAAGTTCACAAGGTTGCCATAAGGTGGTTGCTTTTCCCCACGTTTTCCAGGAATTGCTTCACAAAGAAGTAATAGAGACAGTCCCTTATGTCAGTCAGGGCAAATTGTAGTATTCTCATGTTTTTCTGGTTCAAAAGCCACTGGGCAGGTTCAGAATTATACTTAATCTGAAATCCCTAAAAAGATTCAGGATGGAATCATTATTCACAATAAAACTCTGGCTGGTGGACTTTATGGTGAATATGAACGTTCAGGATGCCTATTTGCACATCCTCTTTTGTGCTTTCTAAGGTTTGTAGTCCAGCAAGATTCAGAAGTCCTGCACTTTCAGTACAGGGCCTTGCCGTTTGAAATCTCCTCGGCTCCCAGGATATTCACAAAGGTACTGACACTGCCATGAGTGTCCTTAGGAGCCAGGGGATTTAAATTTTTCCTTATCTTGATGATCTGGTTGCATGGATCACGGAGACCTCTCTTCTGCAGAGTTTTTTCGTGACTAGAGCTAATGCACTGGTTAGGTTGGACAGCAAACCTAGAGAAATCCAATCTAGTTCCCTCCAAGAAATGCAGGTTCCTCCGTTTCTACATAGACAGTGGAGAACAGAAAATATCTTTACCACCAGACAAGCAATAAAGGTTGGTTGCACAGTTTGGTTGGCTAATCCAGCAGCAATCCACTTCGCTGCGGGAGATTATGAGGATACTGGGCCTCATAAATTCGGCAATTCCAGCTTTGACATGGGCACATCTGCATTCCAGACCCCTCCAGTCCTTCCTATTGCTGACCTGAGATCCTGATCGAGTCTTAAAACTACCGGGTAATAATTCCGGAGTCTAGCAAAAACTGTATGTTCTGGTGAGTGAATCCATGGATCTTGCAAGAAGGCAGGCCCTGGAGACAGACCCGCCTAGTCATTACAGCAGATGCCAGTGCCTGGGGTTTGGTAGTGCCCACCTAGATGCCCTGCAGATTCAGGGGCACTGGTCAAAAGATGTTCAGACAAGATCCTTGAATTTCAGAGAACTAAAATCAGTAGAACAGGCCCTCTTCCATTTCCGTCATTTAGTGATTGGAAGGGATGTTCATATGTGATCAGAAAATACCACAACAGTAGCATAGGTAAATCGACAAGGGGGAACCAGATCCGCAGCTCTTCAGAAGCTGGCGTATGGCTTTCTTCTCCCCCTTCAACACCAATTGTGATCCCTAGCAGCAGTACATCTGAAAGGATCCCTAAATATGGTGGCAGACTACCTGAGCAGAACAAAAATTTCACAGTCAGAATGGGTGCTATATCAGGAACTGTGTCAAATAGCCCAGAGGTGGGGAATTACCCACATAGATCTTTGAACCAGCCCAGAATACAAAGCGCAGAACCTTTTCTCTGTATTGGGGGTGGGGGGGGCGGAGCAAAGGAGCTTTCCTCTAGCCTATGCCTCCACCCCCCCTTCAGCTGTTATTTCAGGTGATACGAAAGATCAATGAAGAAGAAAACGGTGATCCTAATTCCTCCCACCTGGCCAAAGTTGGTTCGCAGCATCTTAAAACGGGTCCATGGACACTCTCTGGCAACTTCCACAGACACCAAACCTACTGACTCATGGTCCTATTTTATACCCAAGTATACAAAATGGATCCTGAAGGGCACTCCTGAAAAAGGGGCTGTCCTCAAGGGTAATTGAATCCCTAATAGGAAGCCAGAAAGATTCCACTAGAAGTGTCAACCTGAAAGCTTGGAAGAAGTTCAGTTCACTCTGTGAAGTTAACAGCTTGACCAGGAACAAGTTGTCCTGGGTCTGAACTGGGTCTGGCAGTAAGTACCTTAAAGTGGACCGAAACCCAGCAGGATCTATAAGATTCTGCGCGAGATGCGGAAGCCAGCGCGCTCGGAGCCGCTGAGCTTTGACGACACTTTGACGCGCATAGCTCAGCGACTCTGAGCTCGCTAATTGGACGAGCGTCCACGCATGCACCGTAGGAGCGGGGTGAGGTGAGTTGATCTGGGCGTTCTGGTGGGTTTCACATAGCGAGGCACCCCCAATCGGGGTGCCCCAGGGAAGTGGACCAAAACCCAGTATAGTCAAAATCCTGGGTTTTGGTCCACTTTAAGACCCTAGATAAAGCTCTAGGAATGTTTAGCCTGATTAATAGATTCTTCATAGCCATTACTAGGAGACCAGTCTCTATCTCCAAATGTCCCCCGTGTGGTCTAACCCTCGTTAAGATTCTAAAAAGCTCCCTTTGAGCCACTTTCTTAGGGATCAGACACAATTTTAACCCTAAAGATGTGTTTTCTGCTTCTCCTTACCTCAGCACGCGGGGTTAGTGACTTGCAGGCCGTCTCCATTCGAGAGCCCTTTTGTATAATCCTACCAGATAAGGCTATTCTCAGGCCTGATCCACTTTACCTACCCAAGATAACCTCTACCTTCCACAGGTTGGAAGAAATAGTTCTCACATCTTTTTAAGGCAACCGGGAGGTTGTGGAGGAGAACACAGTTTCTAGATGTCAGGCGATCCCTTGTTTTGTATTCAGAGCACACACAAACCTAGAGGAAGACAGATAGGTTGTTTGTCTCCTTTTTAGTGGCAAGAATATAGGTTTAGCCACCTCCAAAGCCTTAATAGCCATGTGGATTAGTCAGGCCATCTCTTTAGCTTACACATGTATAAACACCCCAGCTCCTCATATTGGAGCACACTTATCCAGGGCTGTATCCAACTGGGCAGAAATATCGGGGGTTCCTTTAACTTCTCAGAGAGAGGCCAGGGTTTTTCCTCCAATTTGTTCACAATTCCCAAGGACTGTTCTGTACACCCAATATAAGATCTCAAGGGCCTCAACAGGTATGTCCATCTGAAGAAATGTAAGAGTTCTTAAGATCCACAGAGATGTAGCTTCAGCCAGGGGAATTTCTGACAGTGATATAATGGATGCGTACCTACACATTTTTTCTTTTTCTGGGTCATCAAAGATATATGCGCTTTGCAGTAAATGGCCTACATCTTCAGTTTGTGGCTCTGCCCTTCGGCCTGTCTTCAGAATCATAGAATCCCTTACCAAGACTTCTGCTGATCAGGGTCCTGTCTGTTCAGGAGGCCCAGAAGGATACACATACTGTCTTATCACTGGAAAGGTTCGGCTGGATAGTCAACTATCCAAAGTTGCCTATCATCCCTTCAACAGTAATGTCCTTCCTGGGAATGTTGTTAACCACAACTCAGGCCAGGGTATTTCTTCCAGAAAGAAAAGCTTCAGGCCAGAGTACAGGCTCTCTTGCCCTGCCCTCAGCTGACGATTTGTCAGGGAAAGGGCCTAATGGTGTCTTGCCCCCCCCCCCCCGGGGGGGCAAAAAGGTGACCCGCAGTGCTAGATCCAGGACAGAAGTGAGTGGGGAAACGACCACTACATAGAATCTATGTAGCTGGCACTTAACGGTTGGAGAGGTGGCTACGTATATTCTACGAAGCTGGCACTGAAATAAACAGATGAAAACCATCAAGCCATTTACAGCCATCGACGGGCAGACTGCTTTTTTCTTGCCAACCTTTTAGCAAATATCTCCCCTCTGCCCCCTGCATTACTGCCCCTCTATCTGCCACAGTGTCAGGTATTCAGTTATGACTGAATGATTTGGGGCCTGAACTGCAAAGCACCCTCAGTTCTGCAGTAGTCTTTGTAGCTAGTAGTGTAGCTTTGAGCAAAGTAACTGCTTATTTCCATGAAGTCAGGAACCTGGGCATGCAAATGTTAGTTCCCTTCATAAAGTCCAGATGAGTGCCAAGATTTGACAAAATGTTTACCTTTCAAGGGACCAGCAGCTGCGGATCACTTGTCTCAATTGGCACCAGTCAGGCCATTCCCTTGTCGCTGAATAAAGACAATTTCATCATCCCTTACACAGCTTGGGGTTGGGACAACAGCACTTGCCAGGGTCAGGTGATATTTGGTTTTGTCCATTTTAAATTAACTTTTTTTTTTTTTTTCTTCTTTTTGTTAAAAGCAAGCTGCAGGTTGATATAGTTTTCCTAAATGAAGGTAGCTAGAAATAAGATGTGTGTGGTTTGTCATTTTTAAAATGTGGAAACATGTCTCACTTGTGTGTTTTTTTTTTTCTTCTCTCTCTCTCCAGATAGTAATTACTGAAATGTATTTTGATGGCTTCCACCGCTCCTTCTCAGACACAGATGATTTGGATACCATCTATGAAAGCGACTGCATATTTGCCTTTGAGACTCCAGAAATCTTCCCATCTGAAGGAACATTAGGCCAGAGAGGTAACATCTGGGGATATTGACACTTTCTGTGACATTTCTGCATTCTAATCCGTTTTACATTCTCCATTTTCTATTGAAGCTCAGGTTCCTGTCCTCTGCCTAAGGCTCAGCATGAGGAGAAAGAGTTAAAGCGGCCCTCCAGTTAATTTTAAATTAGTCATTGGCTGCCCTAAAGCCCCCATTTTCATAATCCGTTTCTAAACCCTAGACAGACTTTGTGAACTAGCTGCACTCTTAGAATTACCTGTGACCTGCAATCTTGGATTACACCTGAGAGAGCCCTGCTTGCACATATTCATGAATGGGGGGTTTGGGAGAGCCTTTGCTAGCACATACACCATTCAGATGAGCTGGCAAGCTTTCTTATGACAAACCAGCCAAAGAGCTTTATTCTTAGTATACAGTAGGTCCTGCTCTAGATAAGAATCATTACACTTGGGTATTACTCTGCCAGATGGCGCTGGACTGCAGAGACCGCGAAATTGGCTCCTCCTGGCCCCTCAAATACCCGGAACCTCCCACAAATCCCCAGAATTTCTCTGCAGTCTGGACTGCGAAGGACAAGAAGATGGCTCTCTCTTCTCGCAGGTGAGTGGGGGTATTAGCCTGCGGCCCTGTAGGACTATTCCCACCCGTTCCATTATTCCAAGTATGTCACACACCCCGCTTCCACTATTCATGACATATGGGTTATGGTCCAGTAGAGGGCGAACTTCTGCAGAGATGAAAGCAAAAAAGAAGCCCCTCCCTGTCCATAAATACCTGGGACCTCCCAAACATTCCCCAGTTCCTTCTCTGCAGGACGGCGAGAAAGAAGATGTATGCTGCTCTTCCTTGCAGGTAAGCCGGGTTTACACCCGGCCATGTTGTGCTCTATTTCTGCCCAGACCTTTATGCTTTAAGCCCATTTCTAGCCTCCCAGCCTTGGCTGCAGGTCCGGGCGATGGTAGCCTTCACCTTAATAGGTGTTTAGGGAGCCATGCTCCCCCGTGAGACCCCATACAAAGGGGTAGGCGGGATCCGGGTTGGTGATCCCGGTTTGGGATGCCCTGTCCCCATTTTATTCCCTTACACCTTATGGTGAGGGATTCTCCCCCTTCCAGGTCCCCTCTGTTACCCTCCAGCGGGGGGGGGGCATTCTTCTATCTGTCACTTTTGATGTGTGTGTGCTTGTGCGCTTGATTCACGTTTGCGCTCTGCCTACAGTCTGGGGAGCTTCTTCCCCCTCAGGCGGATTCTGTGAGCCATTGAGGGCCCATCCCATTGCTGGGAACCGCATTACTTGGATTCGGTGGGAAGGGGGTGGGGCTGGGCGTGGTGCGCGATCCGCGCTGGCCGGCCCCTTCTTCTCCCTGGATCTCTCTCAGGCGCTACTGGCTGAATAGGACGCCATTTCCTGCGGTGTGGGAGTGCCCTGCTGGGCTCCCACCTCTTCTTACTATGCTTGGCCAATATGCCTCAGTCGCCGCTTGGGGCAGCGCTGGCCTCTCTGCTATTGTGTTCTTATGACATGTATTTATTATGCAGTTGCTGTGTGTGTGCATGTGCTTATATCTGGTGTCTTTCAGGAGGACTCCCTGTGCCTTGCTTAAAAGGGGGCTCTCCCGGTCAGATGGTCCCTAGCTGTAATTTGGGGCACTTGTAAATCCTCCCACTCGGGACTTAAAGGGGCATCCCGGGTTGCTTACCAGCATAATTCCCTCTGGTCATTGCGACTACCTTTAAAAATCACCATATGGAGGCTCCACAGGATACCGAGCTCGGGCTCCCTTCGGGACAATCCCGGCTATGTGTGGGGAACCCCTTACGGGGGAAAATGTGCTAATTTGCATACAATGTGCGCCACAGGCCATAACGCGGCAGTCGGGATTCCAGGCGTCTGGGTCCGTACCTCCCGCCTCGTCTCCTACCCCACCCCGTATCATCCGTACCCCAAGTGACACAGTCATTAGTGGGGAGTCGCACTCGGGTGTATGTGCTTACACGTGGGTAATCCTCCGCCAGATGGCGCTGTTTACTGAAGACATGCAAAAACAGGCTCCTCCCGGCCCTTCATATACCCAGGGACCTCCCACAAATCCCCAGATTTCTCTGCAGTGCTGACTGCGAAGACATGAAGTATCACTCTCTCGCAGGTGAGCGGGGCTATTACAGCCTGCGGCCCTGTGAGACTATTCCCACCCGTCCTCTTCGATAAGATGTGCCTCCCAGCCTGGGCTGCGTTGGTCGGGTGAAGGTAGGCAGCAGCATGTGTGCTTACGGAGCAACGCTCCACCGCAATCCCCCACCATAGGGTAGGCGGTCAAGGCTGATGGTGAGCCTTCAGGGGATGCCCCTCCCGCATCATTGTCCCACGCCCCATGTAGCGGTGGACCCTATGTTAACGGGTCGCCTTCCTCCCTTGTTCCCCCCCTTAGTCAGGGGGGTCCCCCCCCTTAAGCCTTATTTGGGGGTCCATTTGTGTTTCAATCCCCCCACTTGGGACTATTTAAAGGGGCATCCCGGGTAGCAATTGCGTAAATCCCATATATACTTGGCGACTATAATCAATTATAGTGTAATACTAAACACCATATGGAGGCATCCCAGGATAACGGACATGCAATTCCCTCTGCACAGACTCGGCAATGTTTTGGATGTGGGGCATCCCTTGTTGGGGATAACGCAATTCTTTGCGTCCCTTGTAAACAATTAACTATTATGCAGCAAACTGAGGCCCAGGCTTCAGGGCCTGCGGCTAATGCCTCATCTTCTACTCCGCCATGTCTTGACCGTACCCCCAATGATATTGTCATGGGTGGTGAGTCACATGCTGATTTATGTGCCAGATTGGCTCATCTTAAAAAAGATTAATGTCTACCTCTGTGCCTAAGAAGGCCTCAGCTAAAAGAAAACACTTGACTCATGCCGCTCCGGAGTCAGACAATTGTGAATTGCTTGATTGGTCTGATCCTTCTCAGTTAGAAGGAGAATTATTATGAGGAATCAGATGTTTCTGATGAACAGCAATTTGTTGGTACTGAGATTGAGCAGGGTGAAGCAAGTGTTGTGGATACCCCAAAAGCTCTTGCTCAGTTATTTGAGGTTTTGGTTATTACTCCTCCTGAAGTAGTCCCTCCTCAAAAAGGGGAAGTCTCTAAACCTCGTTTAGAATTTCCAAATCAAAAGCATTTTGATGAAATTATTCTTAAAGAATGGGAGAAGCCTGCGCGGCTTCCTGGCATTCCCTTGGGCTGGGACAAGAAATATCCCTACCCACCGCTCTGGGCATGTGTGCACGGATGGGTTAAATGCGGAAGACAAATTCCTATGTGTGCGCAAGCATACAATGGCCATCTATGCATTAATATTTAATTAATTTATAGAGAGACTGGATTTTTAAAAGATACTCTGCTCATGGGTGGATGCCCCTGTGCTTAATTTATCCAATTCTTCTGTGTTGCATTCTCCTGACTCCACTACACTTAAAGATGGAGAGGATAAGTGTATTGATCAAATGACGTGCCACGCTTTTTCCAGTGTGGGCTCGGCCTTGCTGCCTGTTGGTGCTTCGGCACTCATGACAGTGGCTATTAGGTCTGTTGTGAGAGACCTAATGAATTACTCAGGGCTTGATCCGGCCTCTGAGTACGCCGCTCTTAAGCTGAGATGTTTGCATCTTTTGTACTTTCTGCTTTAGATGATACTCTGCTCATGTGCAGCAGAACCTCTGCCTTGTTAGTCGCCTTCCGGCGGTCAGTATGGTTGCGGCAGTGGGCAGCTGATATTGTAGCCAAGAAATCGCTTACAGCGCTCCCTTTTGTGGGATTGCGCCTCTTTGGAGAAAAATTGGATTCTGTCACTAAAGGAGGTAAATTACCTCAGCGTAAGAAACGTCATTCCTTTCGTGGAATGGACTCTTTTAACCCTTCCTTTCGGGGGTCTAGATCCAGTAGAGGATCGGCCTTTTCAGCCCCTAGAGGGAATGCATGGAATAGAGGAAAGGGACGTGGCCGTCCAAGTCAGAATTGGGGGTCCAAAACCGAATCTGCCACTAAGCCTGCTCAACAATGAGGGGACGCCCTCACCCTTATGGGTGGAGGGACGGCTGCGGTTCTTCTTCCAGGTCTGGGTTCAGGAGGTATCAGACAATTGGGTTCTGGAAGTAGTCTCTTCCGGTTACAAACTGGAATTCGAGTCCCGGCCTCCTCCCAGATTTTTCATGTCCCGGATGCCGTCAGATCCGGCAATTGCGCAGGGACTGCGGGCAGCAGTAGCGAATCTGTTAAACATGGCTGTTATCAGCCTAGTGCCTCCAGCGGAAAGGGGTTTGGGATTTTACTCCAACCTATTCACGGTACCCAAAAAGGACGGCTCTGTTCGGCCTATCCTAGACCTAAGGTGACTCAATCAATTTATCCGTTTCAGAAAATTCCGCATGGAGTCTCTGCGATCAACGATCGATGCTCTCAGTCAGGGGGACTTCATGACATCCATAGACATCAAGGATGCTTATTTGCACATTCCTATTTTCCAGGTCACCAGAGATTTCTCAGGTTCTCGATAGAAGACAGCATTATCAATTTGTGGCCCTGCCATTCGGCCTTACCTCGGCCCCAAGAGTCTTTACCAAGATGCTGGCAGGAGTGATGGCTATATTCAGGGTCCAGGGCATCCGCATTGTGCCTTTTCTGGACGATCTTCTTATCGCGGCCTCCTCCCTCGAACAATCAGAGTTGGACACCAGGATGGTGGTCTCTACGCTAGAGAGGTTCGAATGGGTAATAAGTTACCCCAAATCCTCTCTGTCCGTCCAGGGAAATTCCCTTCCTGGGCCTGATTCTGGAATGGTTCTGATTCAGGACTTGATTCGTCTATTCTTAGACTGACGAGGGTTGGATATCTGTCTAGGGATGAGACTAGTGGGATTGATAGCTGCATTCGAGGCAGTCCCATTTGCCCAGTTTCACATAAGGGCACTTCAGCTCTTCCTCTTGGGGCTTGTCTATTGTCTCCCCACGTTTTGCAGTCCCTTCAGTGGTGGTTAATATCGCACAACCTCCAGAAGGGCAAGTCATTTCTGACTCCGTGTTGGGAACTGGTTACCACGGATACCAGCCTGGTAGGCTGGGGGGGGCTTCTGGAAGAAGCATCAGTTCCAAGGATTGTGGGGGCCTCAGGAGGCTCATTCTCCAATCAATGTATTAGAGCTTCGGGCCATACGTCTTGTTCTACTTCGACTGACCCATTTCTTACAGGGTCTGCCAGTTCAGATTCGGTCAGACAACCGAACAGCTGTTGCATACATCAATCACCAGGGAGGGACTCGCAGTTGGGGTGCCCTCCGGGAAGTGTCTCTGATCCTTCAGTGGGCAGAGATCAATGTTCCCTGCATATCAGCAGTTTATATTCCGGGGATAGAGAATGTGGAGGCAGACTCCCTGGGCAGGGGATGTTCTCGCCAGGGAGAATGGTCTCTCAATCCAAGGGTCTTTCAGTTGCTCTGTCACAAGTGGGGGACTCCACTGTTAGACCTGTTTGCTTCTCGTCACAATCACAAGCTGCCAGCTTTTGTGTCTCTATCCCAGGATCCTCTGGCAGTGGCAGCAGATGCCATGTCTCTAGCCTGGAAGGATCTGGTGTTCCTATATCTGTTTCCCCCATTCTCCATGATCAGCAAGGTGGTGCGCAAGCTAGCACTGGAGGAGGTGTCAGCAATTCTGGTGGCGCCAAGGTGGCCAAGACGTCTGGTACGCAGACGCTGTAAGGCTGGCAGTGGATCGTGTCCGTCTGCCTCTTCTTCCAGATCTCATCACTCAGGGTCAACTTTGTTACCCCAATTTACAAACGCTGGCTTTGATGGCATGGCTGCTGAAGTCTCCATCTTGAAAGAAGGTCTTTCTGATGTGGTTATTCAGACTCTTATTAGAGCTAGGAAGAAGTCTTCCTCTGTCATTTATTACAGGACTTGGAGGTCCTATATTGATTGGTGTGAATCCAGGGCTTTGCCCTGTAGAATATTTTCTATTCCTAGAATTCTGGAATATCTGCAACGAGGTCTGGATATGGGATTAAAGATTAGTACTTTGAAAGGGCAAGTCTCTGCATTGGCAATTTTCTTTCAAAGATCGTTTGCTCTTCATCCTTTGGTTAAGACCTTTTTCCAAGGAGTCACGCATGTGCGGCCTCCCAGAAAGCCTTTACTTCCTGTTTGGGATCTTAATTTGGTGCTTTCGGCTATGCAAGCTGCTCCCTTTGAGCCATTGCAGGATATTCCTCTTCCTATCCTTACTCAGAAGGTTGCCTTTTTGGTTGCTATTACTTCTGTCCGCCGAGTTTCTGAACTGGCGGCTTTGTCTATTCAAGCCCCTTATTTTGAGAGGCATCAAGATAAGGTTGTTTTCCATTTTAAACCGGATTTCTTTCCTAAGGTGGTGTCTGCGTTCCACCTAAATCAGGATATAGTTCTTCCTTCCTTGTGTCCTAAACCTAGTAACTACAAGGAAGGGGTCTTACATTCTTTGGATGTAGTTTGTTGTGTTAAGTATTATTTAGTTACTACCTCGGCCTTCCGCAAGACGGATGCCTTTTTTATTGTGCCTTCTGGGCCCAAGAAGGGTTTTGCTCCTGCCAAATCTTCCCTTAGTAAGTGGATACGTCAGGCTATCATTGGGGCCTATATGGTGAAGGGGAAGGTTCCCCCTTTTCGTGTCACCGCTCATTCTACTCGTGCTATTGGAGCCTCTTGGGCTTTTCAGCACCAAGCTTCTGTTGAACAAGTTTGCAAGGCTGCGACTTGGTCTTCTGTGCATACTTTTTCTAAGTTTTACAAGGTTGATGTGCGAGCCTCAGTGGATGCTGTTCTGCAAGCTGCAGTAATTTGTTATGCATTATTCCTTTGGGATCCCCACCCATTATAGACACTGCTATTGGATGTCCCAGTGGATGCTGTTTTTTGCCGCAAAGTTCTGCAAGCTGCAGTAATTTAAGTTATGCATTATTCCTTTGGGATCCCCACCCATTATAGACACTGCTATTGGATGTCCCAAGTGTCATGAATATCGGGAAGTGGTGGGTGTGACATACTAGGAATAATGCCATTTTGTGAGATACTCACCTGTAAAATGGTTATTGCGAGTATGTCACACCCCCCACTTCCCCCGCCCTTTTTTGTTCGAGGGATCCTTTATATGGTGATTATTATTATTATTTCAAATAATTTTACAATTATTGAATATAATTGGCTCTTTTTGCTCTAAGGGATCCTTTATTTGGTATTATTATTTTAAATAATTTTACAATTATTGAATATAATTGGCTCTTTTTGTTCTAAGGGATCCTTTATTTGGTATTATTATTCTCATATAATTTTACAATTATTGAATATAATTGGCTCTTCCTGGTTCTTCACTGCTGTTTAAAAAGGCTGAGGAATAGTGGGAGGAACCCAGTACTTATGGACCAGGAGGGGCTCCTTTTTTCCATGTCATCTCTGCAAGATCGCCCTCTACAGGCCGGGTTCCCAAGTGTCATGAATATCGGGAAGTGGGGGGTGTGACATACTCGTAATAACCATTTTACAGGTGAGTATCTCACAAAATGGCATTTTTCAAGGTGGATGTCTGGGCCTCAGCTGACGCTGTTTTTGGCGGCGGTAGTGAAATGAACTACATGCTGTTCCGCACTGGGGATCCCGCCCATATGGACACTGCTTTTGGATGTCCCAATCGTGAGGATTAGGACGGCCTGGACTGGATGTAGGGAAAAATACAATTCCGTGAAACTCACCTGTAGAATTGTTTTTGTATACATCCAGTCCAGGCCGTCCCACCCTGCCCTTGTTTTTATTATGTCCTGTATGCCTGTTATTGTGATCAACAATTTTTTGTTCATAGGACACAGTTTTTTCTATTTTTTTTTGCTTAGAGAGAGTACAAGCTGAAGCTATGTGAAGTAACATTGTTTCTTAGGCCTCCCGGCCTGCCCTCTTTTGTTTACTGCTTTTAAACCACTGGGGAATGATAGAACGGGCAGCTGCCTTTATAGGGGGCCTGGAGGAGCTACATCTTTGATCTTGCAGTCAAGCGCCCTCTAGGGGCGAACACCCCAATCGTGAGGATATTGGGACGGCCTGGAATGGATGTATACAAAAACAATTCTACAGGTGAGTTTCACAGAATTGTATTCTTTCAGCATATTATATCAGCATATCGGCATGTCTGTCATGTTACACACACTGAATCGCCAGCTGCTGGAAGGGTTGATTGTAATTATGTATCAATATAAGTCAATGGCCTCCGCTGCTGCAGATCATGTTAATACAATGTTTTAAGAGCTTTCTGTGCAATGACAATTAGTCATTACAGCGATTGCATTCTGGCTAAATCATTGTTTCAACTATATTTTGGGTAATTTTGACTCTGAGACTGGGTTTTTTAGAAGCGGGCTGTCACTTGTGGTAAGATTGCCACTCTCATGCTGTTCAGGGGTATAGAATCTGCCTGCTATTCCACAACATCTGTATTTCCTCTCAAATAGCTTATATCATTGATTACCAGAGGAGGGGGGGGGGGCACAATTTGCTAAACTTTTATTTCTTTGGCTGGAGTTCCACTTTAAGGATTGTAGGTGAGGTTGTGGGTAGAAGACCCTCTTTGTTGGGTGGCCAGCTAAGCAGTGCAGGTAAAACAAAATTGCCTGCTTCTTCACATGGACACTATGTAAAATTTGCTAGTTTTATGTGAAAATACCCAATTGGCTGTTTGCAACTGCTCCAGTTTGTAGCTTACTGTGGAAATGTTATTGCGTTTTTGACCTGTCCTTTTTCTCTCTCCTTTTTCGATTTAACAGGCATCTGCTTGAACAATAATCAGAATTATGTAAGGAATGGGATTGACCATAATAGGTCTCCTCATTATTCTTCTGGTTCCACAAGGCATTCTATGAACAGGCTGAGCGTCACTGACCGAATCGTGATCCTAGTGTGTAACAGAGCATACAGCGGACAACATGGGAAGAGGTGTGGTGGCTTGCGACATATGTGTTACTTGTAATAGGTGTAGTTTTTGAATGACTTTTATAGCCTTAGACAGGGGTCCCCAACTTTTCTGAGCATAAGAGCCCCATTCACCACTGAGAGATGTTTGGGAGCCGCATTCAACATGAATACATTGCAGAGAGACTAGGAGAAACTATTCAAAAAATGACAACTTCGTATGCATGTCGTCTCCATTGCTCCAGGCTTTTTGCTAGTGTTCTGGTTTAGCAGACCGCTGGCGAGCCACACAATAGGGACCTGTGAGCCACACGTGGCTCCCGAGCTACAGGTTTGGGACTGATGGTGAACTGTACATGTTTAGAATTTAAAGTGGACCAACACCCAGGGGGGATCTATCTGATTCCCGGGCCGATCAGATCCCTCCCTGCGGGGCGTCCGAAATCGGGATGTCCCGTGGGGTGAAACCCCCCAGGAAGCCCACAATCCTACCTTTTCCACGTCCCTCTAGCGGCGGCGGACGCACTCTGCTTGTCCGGCGCTGCCTCTCGCTTGTCCGGCGGCGGGGATTGGCTGCAGCGGTCACGTGGGAGCGGGATGAGGTGAGTTTTCGGGGCTCTCTGGGGGGTTTCACACAGCGGGGCACCCCGATCGGGGTGCCCCGGGGAAGTGGACCAAAACCCAGGATAGTCAAAATCCTGGGTGTTGGTCCACTTTAACATCTGCTGATGCCCTTATAGTACTTCCATGGATGAGCTGGTCACCCATCAGATGTCCATTGTCTTCCCCTTAATTGCAGAGCAGCACATTACATTGTATAGCTTGGAGGACGCTTCCTTTGCCCTGTAATGTAAATTTATTCTGTACATATGTGCTGCTCTGATTAAAAGAAGTGTCAGCCATTGCTATGGATTGCATTATCGCAGGCCTCTGCAATCCATGTGAGAGCTATGTGGCATCTCCAGATACTACCCCCGCACTTCCAATGTGGCTCGGTTAAAGCAGAACAAAACCCTAGATTTTCACTGGCCCGGGTTTTGTTTTTGGTTTCCAGGGGGGCATCATGATTTTGGATGCCCGCTATGTGAGACCCCCGTAAAAATGTGCCGTTCCACAGCACATACTTGAGCTCTTGTCCAATAATCATTATATGCGATGCATATCAATGATCGCCAATATGGCTCCGTTCAGACGGCAATGGTGAGCGTTCCTGTTCCCTTTTTTTAGATATAGGTGAACTCATTCACCCCAACCTATCTGGCTGCCGTGGGACCCTGCCTCATCTCAGAGATGCTGGGGATACAGCCAGCTTTTTACATCGCTGTCTTGTGAGTCTTAAAATCCAGTGGTTGCCGCAATGGGTTTTGTTCAACTATAAAGCAGACCGAAACCCAATTAACCTGGCTCTAGGATCAAAAATATTCTTTCACTGGGTTACAGTTTACTAGATTAAACCGGGATACCCTGCTATGCGGAAACCCCAGGTTTGTAATATGCTCTCCAATACCACAGTAGATGAGTACTCTTGTTGCAGTGGCACCTTGTCTCATGGCCACTCCCTCCAGCCTGAGACCCATTGATGTTGCCGGAGGCCCCGGCATGCACCGTGGGAATTGCCAAGGGACATTCCAGTCTAAAGACTTGTGGTTCATGGGAGTAGCCATGTATATATGTCCTGCTGGCACAATATTTTGGGTGTATGTGTCTGTGTGAGCGTGGCAAGATTAAAATATTTGCTCTGAGGCCCTGTAGTCTGCATTTACACCCTGTACCTTCAGATTTTTCAAAAGAATGTTTTTGCTTTACGGCAGAAGGGGACACTTGCTAATATTGTTACCTTGTTGTTTTTAGATTTGGCCAGCCATTTGTGTTGTATCTTGAAAGGAACATCACATGGGACGTCCTGCAGAAAGAGATCTTGGAGAAGATGCAGTATTCATTGCGGCCTTCAGTTTGTGTTCAGGTAGGGCTTTCTGGGGCTTTCCTTTTTGTTGCCCCTCCCTTTTTTTCCTCTTTTTTTTTTTTTTTTTTCCCCCCTGTCTCGGTAGTTACTGATTTAGCTTTTTTCTTAGTATACAGTACGTCCTGCTCCAAATCTAATACTTACACGTGGGATATACTCCGCCAGATGGCACTGGACTGCAGAGACATCGGAAATAGGCTCCTCCCGGCCCCTCAAATACCCATGGACCTCCCACAAATCCCCAGAATTTCTCTGCAGTCTTGCTGCGAAGGACGAGAAATTGGCTCTCGACTCGCAGGTGAGCGGGTTTATTAACCTGCGGCCCTGTAGGACTATTCCCACCCGTTCCACTATTAATATGCCTCCCAGCCTTGGCTGCGCTGGTCGGGTGAAGGTAGGCAGCGCCGCTGTTAGGTGCTTGGGAGCGCTGCTCCACCGCAATCCCCCACCAAAGGGTAGGCGGTTCAGGCTTATGGTGAGCCTCTATGGATGCCCCTCCCGCACTATTGCCCCTTGCCCCGCTCTATCGGTGGGCCCTATTTAAGTACCCGCCGTCCTCCCTCATCCTCCTTATAGTCTTCGGGGGAAAAGAGGGGGGGTGTGTATAGATATGTAGGTTATGAAGTCTGTGCTTTCACCTTTCACATGTCTTTATTCTAAGCATACAGCACGTCCTGCTCCAGGATAGTAATAACATGTGGGCAATCCTCCGCCTCAGGCGCCGTGCACTGCAGACATGTAGAAAACAAGCTCCTCCCGGCCCTACATATACCAAAGGACCTCCCACAAATCCCCAGATTTCTCTGCAGTGCTGGAACTACGAAAACATGAAGTATCACGCTCTCGCAGGCGAGCGGGCCTTACCGCCCAAGGTCCTGTGGGACTATTTCCACCCGTCCTCTTCAGAAGAAATATGCCTCCCAGCCTGGGCTGCGCTGTTCGGGTGAAGGTAGGCAGCACCGGGTGTGCTGAACGGAGCCATGCTCCACCGCAATCCCCCTCCATAGGGTAGGCGGTCAGGCCGATGGTGAGCCTCTGATGGATGCCCCTCCCGCAATCCCTCACAGACTTAGTCCATGGACACCGTCAGCTTCCCACTCGCTTCCTCCCGTAACTCGGGGGGGGGGGGGGGGGGTTATGTGTGGCAGTCCTAGTACTAACTGCACTTTTAGACCTTGGTTTTTTATTCTCGGGGTCAGTGTCGCGCCTTATATTATACAGTGCGAGGTTCGCTGGCGCCATTTTTCTCTATCTTCGTGCGCGTAGTGTGGTTCGCCTCCTCCCTTGGTCATGTAAGTGCCCTCCGGGCGGCATGGCTCTATGTCTTCAGGCTGCGCATGGCACTGACTCCACCCCTCTTGTCCCATTATGTCTTTCAGACGCCAAGACTTCGGTGCTTCCCCCGGCCTAATATATATTACAGCGGGTCCACCTTGCAAATTCTCCCACATTACTAGCGGGTTTTTGGGGCATCCAGGGTTGCCTATTGCATAAATCCCTGCGGTCATACTGCTAATAATCACCATATGGAGGCATTTCAGAATTATGTAACCGGGGTCCCTCCGGGACGTGACCGGCTGTGTGCAGTGTGTGGTCAGCCTCAGGCTGAGGCTGACAGGGCACAGGTCTGTGGACAGTGTGCAGAACAGGCAGGTTTGGTAACAGGAACCTCCCTTCCTTACTCCCGTCAGCCCGCTCCCAAATATCACTCATGATGAGTCCCACTCGAGCGGGGATGACCTGCAATCAGTGCCGAGCGTGTTGCCCACGGCGGAGCAAGTGCTTTCTGGATTGGCGGAGCGTATGGGCCCTGGTAAAAAGCGGTCCCTGATGCCTCCTGGCTCCCCGGTTCCTGACGATACCGATGACTCTGCTGATATGCAGGACCCTGACCCTTCTGAGGAAGGTGAGCTATTCTCAGATTCGGGATCCTCGAATGGGATGCCCGGGGGCTGTGATGATTCTGAGCTTGGTTCCTGGGGTCTGTGTGACACAGATGAAATTCTTAAGATTTTTGAGGTTTTGTCAATCTCCCCAAGCCTAAGAGGGAGAGTTTCCATACAGCGCCGCCGCGCTTGGAGTTCCTAGAACAGGAACATTTCCAGAATCTTTTATTCCAAGAATGGGAATCGCCTTGTAAGCTTAAAGGGGTTCCAGGGGTCTGGGAATGGAAGTACCCTTTCCCTCCTGATCTGGTTAATTTATGGTCAGCTCCCTTGGTGGTGGACGCACCGGTTATAGGGGTCACAAACCCCCCTTTTATGACTGCTCCCTTTTACCGTACCTTTCGGGATGCCGAGGACCGGCGCATTGACAGACTGGCTTCACACGCCTTCTCGTGTGCTGGGACGGCCTTGCGCCCGCTTTGTGCCGCGGCCATCACTGCGATGGCCGCCAGGACTCTTGTCAGAAAAATACTAGATCACCGCCCTGATGACCTCCCTTGGGGGGTGTTTAATGCGCTATCAGACTGTGAAGCATTTGTGAAGTTTATTCTATCAGCACTGGACGACAAATTAAGATGTGTGCTAGAACCTCAGCCCTTGCGGTAGCTATCCGCCGCCTGGTCTGGCTGCGACAGTGGGGTGCTGACGAAGCTACAAAAAAGCTCTCACTTGCCTTCCCTTCAGAGGACGGCGGTTATTTGGGGCCCGCTTGGACCTTTTTGGTAAAAAGGGTAAAGCACCCTTGCGCAGAAGGCCGCTCCGGCCTCCACTAGGCAGAGGCACCCCTCCACCTCCCTACGTTGGTGTCAAAGGCGAATCTGAGGTGTGCTTCCAACTGTTCGGCGTGGATTTCCACCATGGGGTGGGCAGGCAGTGCCCTGGGCCTTCTGGCAGGACTAAGTCCAAATCTGCCAAGACCTCTCAAGCATGAAGGGGCGCCCTCGCCCGTTTGGGCGAGGGGACTGCTGCAGCAGCTGTCTCCCATCCAGGAATATACCTTCTCCTTCTGGTGGTTCCAGGATGTAATCCCCCTGGACACAGCATGGGTTTTGCTGGGCGGTCCCCCTCAGTGATTGTCAGGGTGCTTCTAGCCCCTGTTCTTCCTTCAGGAATTGGCGCAGGCCGGACTGGGCCTACAGTGTTTGGGCTTACTTACAGGTTGCCCTTAACGGTAGGGGACTATGGCCTCCACATTATCCTTCCTCACTCTCTCAACAGTATGAGGCAGTCTGCGCAGCGTTGGCCTATGGCAGGCTTGGCAATTCTACCTTCACAGGTAGTCCCTATATGACACCTTTGTCTTTGGTCACGGGCCCCTGTGCAGGGGGGGCTTTCGGCCTTGTGAATTACTAGATCTTCTTAGTTTCCCTTGTGTCTGCTGGACACCAAGACCATTTCTAGATAGTGTTGCAGGACCAACCCTGCAGATTGAGGCATTATTGGGGCCTCTCTTTCGTTTCCAGGCTACTCGCCATGGCGCGAATGGGGGTGAGGTTTCTGACACGCCTGGGGAGGGGGCGTCTGCGTTAGGACCTACCGGGTCGTCTTCCTTACTCCCCAGCCTCTGCATCAGGCCGAGTGGATTGGTCGGCCGGCAGTGTTCCCTGGGAGCAACTGGATGGTTGCTCAGTCACCTCAATCCCTCATGGTCCCTTGTCCGCTATCCCCCATTCCTGGGATTCGGCTCAGGCTTGAAGCCTTCTTCTCTGGCAATAAGAGGACTCCTGGTTACGGGGGCTTTGCTCCCCTTTACTGGTGCCTTACCTTCACCAGGTGGGATGGCAACTGGTAGGCCCGTTGGCAGCACATCAAGGTGATGTCACTTACATACCGAGCCCTTGGGCTCTTCGGCGCAGTAGGTTATTGAGCTTACATATGTCCCAGCACCCCGGTGCTTGGTCTGTGCTCATGCCCCCTTGGTAAGGTGCTTCCTCTTGAGCTGCCCATATTTAGGGGCCCCGTCAGGGGGCACCCCCCCCTTCCTTACTGGCATCTTCCAGTGTATGGTCACCCTGGTTACCAAGTGGAAAATTCTTCCACAATCCCCGTGGTTTCTAGGTAGGGTCCCCTAGAGGGTCCATCTTACCTGCTGGTTTTGTTGAAACGGTGTGCCCCCCGTTTGACTCTATATGGCTGGACTTCTCCCCCTTTAGGATCGGCCGGTTTATTGGGGGACTCCTGGTCCGTTGAATAACAATGGCCTGTTTTACTACTGGTCTAAAGATTGTGGCAGGATGCTCCCTCTGGAGGGTCCCTGATCCTGCCTTGGGCGGGGGTCTACTTCCCCTGCTTCTCAACGGTATTCGCTTCTATGGATGCTTTTACCGGCAGGTTATGCTACCCTGGTGTCGCCCAGGGGGCCTAGCGTGGCTCTGTTGGGTCTCCCTCCTAACACAGGGGCTCTGCCCTTGTTTTTTGCTGTCCGGACTTGGCATGGACTTGTTGTTTATATGCCTTCCTTTCATCACTACTTGGGGGGTTCTGCGCACGGTTAGCCTGATAGAGAGTCCCGTGAGATGGATGGCCTGGCTGGCCTTATGAGCTGTGGCTCGCAGATGCCTCTGCTGAGGTCTACTGACCTGTTCGCTCTCTCAGGAGCGCGGTTCTACCCTTGTCAGGTCCCTTCCCTTGTCCTTATATGAGGCTCCTGTCTGGGGATTGACAGCTGATTCATTCACCCCTTGGTGACGGGCCTTATCTTCTGCATGACTTAGCATGAGGGGGGCGGGGAGCAAGCTCCCCAGCTTCCACTTCCCCCGTCTATGGTTTTTTTTTTGTGGTTAACCATATTGATTGGCATGTGCCTTGGTCTCTTCCCTGTTAAACGTTCTTGGTTCCCAGGGGACTTTAAAGTCATTATAGCGTAAGTTGGGGTTGGCTCCCCATCTGGGGACTCTGGTACAGGTACAGGTTCTGTCCTGGCCTTTCTTGCAGGAGTCTGGTTCTGTCGCCCTCGTGGGGAATTCCTTTGGGGATTGCTTAGCTGCATCTCCCAAGTAGTCCCATGGTCCCTGTGGGGATCACCTTTCAATTTTACCCTGCGGATTTCCTGGGGACTTTTTGCTGGACGCTGTCTGAGCTGCCTGGTAGTCCAGGTCGCTTCTCTGGGGCCTCCTGACTCCGTCAGACGTGTGCCTAAGAAGGGGATCTGGTTACTTAACCTTGGCTCGAGGTATATATAGATAGATAGATAGATAGGTGTGTATGGCTGCAGGCACCCCATACCTTGGGGGTGTTCCTGCTTACGACGGGCCTCTGGTCCGAGTGGTCTGTAGGATCAGCGTTTTAGTCCTTCAGTCTAACTATGGACTTTATCCTTAATACTTATATGAAGGGCTACATTCCCTATACAGGTGTTGCACTTTTCCCCATGAAGGTTTTTCCATGGCCTTAGGGGGACAGATGCTCTTGGTGTCTACGGGCGCCTCTTTATGTATGCGCCTGATATCTCCTTCCTGCGCCGTTGCGCCCTTTGGATTAATCCTTCTGGATGTTCCCTGATCCTGAGTGAACCCTTGGCTTTGTGATATATAGGGGTCAGTATTCCCGCCTTGGTCGGGTGACCTGTTATGTTTCCCTTAGGGGGTGTTACAAGTTTTGCCACGAGGCTCCCTGGCCTGTGGACTGGTTGGGTCATTGCACTGACCTATTTTCCTCTTTAGGGGAAAGATTCTCCCCTTTTCCTGTTTATTCCGTTCTATTGGTGCCTGGGTACCATTGGCCCTACAGCACCAGGATTCTTTCTGTTGATTCAGTTGCTAAACTTATGGCTTGTCTCTGTTCATACCTTCTGGTCTAGTTATGAGACTGACCTTAGAGCCTTGCTCATGTCATGCCTGTTGCAAGTTTTGCAGGTGACAGCGCCTTTACTGTCCGCTGTGCCTTGTTTTTTCCTGGGGATCCCACCCTGCTTATGGACACTGCTGTTGGATGTCCCACATGTTATTACTATCCTGGAGCAGGACGTGCTGTATGCTTAGAATAATACAACTCTACAGGTGAGTACTTCACAGAGTTGTATTATTCTTATGTCAGCCGCCGCGCTGACTTGTCTGTATTGCTTTTAAATTTACCGCTGTCGCGCGCTGACTTGGTTCCGCGCATTACGGCGGCATTACCTCAGGCGCTGGTGCGCCATCATTGACTGTTGGCCTTCTGGCTTCGCGCTCTTCGGGGGGGGCGGGGCCCGTCTTTGCCGCTTTCCGCGTCATCGCTGTTACTGGCCCACCTCTCAAGGTATACCAACGCCATCTTTTCAGACTTGGTTGGCCTATGCGCGACGGACTCCTACCTACCGCGGTCCGTAAGTGCCCTCGCGGACGGCTTGATCTGCTTCTCTTTTGTTATTATGTACTTAAGGTCTTGTCTGCCTATGTCTTTCAGGCGGAACGAACCTTCTTGGCTTCTCCCGGCCCTGTTTTTAGTATATCACTTGTAGGCCCTGTAAAAATTATACTCCCACGTCCCTAGCGGGTTACTGGGGCATCCAGGGTTGCTATATAGCGTTATTCCCTATCGGCGTATAGCGCTGCTATAATCACCATATGGAGGCATCTCGGCTGTGTGTAGTGTGTGGGCAGCCTCATGCTGACGCTGACAAGGCACGTGTCTGTGTACCCTGTGCTGAGCAGGTGCTTGCATTGCAATCTGAGTGGCTGCACCTCGTTTCACTTCGCCTACTCCCCCAAGCTTAAACCTCACTCCTACTGAGTTGCATACTAGTGGGGATTCTCAGCCTGATGTGTCTTCTAGACTGGCTACTGTTGAACAGATTATTGCGAAGTCTTTAGCGCGTAAGGCCCCTGCTAAGAAGCAGCACTTGGCGCCTAATGTTACTGTTTTCCCTATGGGAACTGAGGAGTTTTGGAATCTGTGTGGCTATACCCCGTCTGACGAAGGGGAGCTCTTTTCTGATTCAGGCTAATCTGATGAGAGACCAAGGGGTCATGACGATTCTGTCTCTGACCCCTGGGCCCCGGATGACACTGACAGATTATTGACCCAGATTTTTGAGGTTCTGTCTATCTCTCTCCCTGTTGAGGCTCCCAGGCAAAGAGGGGAGCTTTTCCATACAGCAAAATCACGTTTGGAATTTCCAGAGCAGGCACATTTCCATAACCTTGTGCTCAAGGAATGGGAGCGCCCCAGTAAACTTCCGTGTTCCAAAGAGTTGGGATAGGAAGTATCCATTTCCTGCTGAGGTGGTTAAATGTTGATCACCCCCCCCCCCCCCCCCCGAGGTGGATGTCCCGATCCTAGGGCTATCTAACACCTCTGTCATGCATTCCCCTGATTCTACTACCCTGCGGGATGCTGAGGACCGGCGCATTGACCAGCTGGCCTCCCACGCCTTTGCATGTGCGGGGACGGCGCTGCGCCCGGTCTGTGCCTATGCTATTACTGCTGTGGCCACTAGAACCCTTATCAGAAATATGCTTGATAGTGCCCCTGATGATTTGCCTTGTGAGGTGTTTAATGCACTCTCCAGTTGTGATGTTTTTGTAAATTTTGTCCTCTCAGCATTGGATGACACCATCAGAATGCGTGCCAGAACGTCTGCCCTCGTGGTGGCTATACGCCGCTCGGTTTGGCTGCGCCAGTGGGCTGCTGACAATGCTGCCAAGAAGGCCCTCACTGGGTTTCTCTTTAAAGGACTGCGTCTGTTTGGAGACCGCCTGGACCTTTTTGCTAAAGGAGGCAGGTTACCCCAGAGCAGGCGGCAACCTCGGCCCTTTCAGGGTCAGGGTTTCTTCTCCTCCCCTTACCGTGGTGCAAGACAGGGAAGGGGGGTATCTTTCCCTGGGGCCCGGGGAGATTTCTGGGGTAGAGGCAGAGGACGTGGACGTCCTGGCTCCTCCTGGGGTCCCAAAGCTAAATCCTCTTCCAAGCCCCCTCAGGCATGATGGGGCGCCCTCACCCATCCGGGTGGGGGGACGGCTGCAGCACTTCGCTCACGTCTGGAGGCTTCATGTCTCAGACCGGTGGATTCAGGAGGTAGTGTCCTCCGGTTACAAGTTGGAGTTTGCTGCTGATCCCCCTCCAAGATTCATCAGATCCCGGATTCCTCCGGACCCTGTGTCTGCTCAGGAGCTAGTGCAAGCAGTGCAAGGCCTCCTGGAGCTGGGGGTCATCTGCCATATCCCTTTAAGAGAAAAAGGCAAGGGCTTTTATTCCAACCTATTCACAGTACCCAAAAAGGATGGTTCTGTCAGGCCCATCCTGGACTTAAAGATTCTCAACAAGTTTGTCAGGGGCAGGCGCTTTCGCATGGAGACTCTGCGCTCTGCCATCAGTTCCCTGCGCCAAGGGGATTTCATGACTTCTGTGGACATCAAAGATGCTTACCTTCATATTCCTGTGTTCCCAGGTCATCAAAGGTTCCTCAGGTTCGCTCTGATGGATCAACATTACCAATTTGTGGCCTTGCCCTTCGCAAGGTTAATGGTTGGTAGTTGGCACACCACAAAGGAGAAAAAAGCATAAATGATTAATAGGGGTGCTCTTAAGATCCTGAGGGCATCGCCACATCTGCCCCCAATCAAATGGACTCCGCAATGTATTTTTTTGGATCAAAGGCACACCAGAACACAGAATTTAGTTTGTAAATAAAAGTTGTATTAAAGATAGATATATGTACAAAAAAATAGCTACTGTACAACACTTTTTATCAGAAAAAGGATACAATGCGATTGCTCTTTGTGAGCGAAGGTCAAGATGTCATTAGGAACGTTTGAGCACCTCATGCAAAGAAAGCAGAATTAGTATAAGCACTAACAAGTAACATGTCTACTGGCAGCACTGACTATAGAACGGTAAACAAGAATTACCATATGACTATGAGGTGCTTCTGTCACGAACCAGATGAATGGTATGTGAGATGCAGGCTGGATATAGTAAATCAAGGAAAATGATAAGTGATACAAATGTGATACACACATGCAATGCAATTCTGGTCAGAACATATGTTCCATGCCCTGCATCATACCAGAGTGATACCTTCCATAAGTATATACAGTTTAAATCATGACGTCAACAATATGGTCATAAAGCATGATACAGAAAATGAATATATTACCAAGTGGCAGTACAAAAGAGCAATGATCGCGAAAATGCGCCCACGTTCCGGAGCTCACGGCTCCTTTCTCTTCGGCCTCACTTCAGCCCCCAGGGTGTTCACCAAGGTGCTGGCTGGTGTGATGTCTCTGCTCAGATGTCAGGGCGTCCGCGTGCTTCCCTATCTGGACGACATCCTCATCACTTCCCAGTCTCTACATCAGGCAGAGTTGGATACTCAGCTGGTGGTGTCCACTCTGGAGTCATTTGGATGGGTGATCAACCACCCCAAGTCCTCACTGTCCCCTTCCTTGGTGACTCAGTTCCTAGGAATGAATCTGGATACAGTTCAGGCAAGGATCTTCCTTTCTCAGCAGAAGGTGGACAGTCTGATTGCACAGGCTCAGTCCCTCCTAGCTTGTCCCCATCCCTCTATCAGGCAGGGGATGCAGCTGGTGGGCCTGATGGTGGCGTGCTTTGAAGCGGTCCCTTATGCTCAGTTCCACTTGAGGCCTCTGCAACTTCACCTATTGTCTGTATGGGACAAGGACCCAGCGTCCCTGGACAGGGTCTGTGTGCCCTCCCCCCTGGTCAGGAGGTCCCTCTTGTGGTGGATGGACTCAAGGAACCTGTTGGGAGGCAGATCCTTTCTTGCCCCTTCCTGGGAGACGGTCACCACGGATGCCAGTCTGTCAGGTTGGGGGGTTTCTGGAAGTCCCTGCGGTTCCAGGGGAGGTGGGGCCCTCAGGAGGCCCACACTCCTATCAATGTCTTGGAGCTGCGAGCGATCAGGTTAGTTCTGGCTCGCTTGACTACTCATCTTCAGGGCCTGGCTGTTCAGGTGCGCTCGGACAAGCCAGACGGCAGTTGCCTACATCAATCATCAGGGAGGGACCCGAAGCAAGGGAGCGTCTCTGATCCTGACTTGGGCGGAGGCCAATGTTCCCTGCATTTCAGCTGTGTACATCCCGGGGGTGGAAATCGCCTGGCGGTTTCTCTGAGCAGGGGGACCTCTCGCCAGGGAGAATGGTCCCTATGCAGCAGGGTGTTTCAATCTCTGTGTCACCGTTGGGGCCAACCAGATGTGGATCTGTTTGCGTTCCGCCAGAATCACAAGCTTCCAGCTTTTGTCTCTCTGTCCAGGGATCCTCTGGCTCTGACCTCGGATGCGCTAGCAATGTCATGGAAGGACTTTCAGTTCCTGTATGTCTTCCCCCCCCCCCCCCCCCCCCCCAATTCTGCGCAAGATTGCTCTGGAAGGGGTGCCAGCAACTCTGGTGGCCCCCAGGTGGCCAAGAAGAGTGTGGTTCGCAGACATGGTACAGCTGGCAGTAGATCAGTACGCTCTGCCCTTGGTGCCAGATCTGATCACTCAGGGCTCACTACGCCATCCCAATTTACAAACTCTGGCTTTGACGGCTTGGCTTCTGAAACCTCCATCTTGATGGAGAAGGGGCTGTCTTCCTCAGTTGTGGATACTTTGATTAAAGCTAGGAAGAAGTCTTCCTCTTCCATTTATTACAGGGTTTGGCGTGCCTACATTGACTGGTGTGAGTCTAAGTCTCTTCCCTGTCGTGTCTTCTCTATTCCCAAGATTCTGGAGTTCCTGCAGCATGGGTTGCAGATGGGGCTCCAACTCAGTACTCTGAAGGGTCAGGTTTCTGCCCTGGCTATTTTCTTCCAGAAGTCCTTTGCTCAGCACCCTCTGATCAGGAGGGTCACTCATGTGCGTCCCCCACGTAAACCTATGGTGCCTGTTTGGGATTTGAACTTGGTTCCGTCTGCCTTGCAGGGTGCTCCCTTTGAACCTGTGCAGGATGCTGCCTTGGCCATTCTTACGCTCAAGGTTGTGTTTTCTGGTGGCTATCACTGCTGTCAGGCGTGTGTCTGAGTTGGCGGCGCTGTCCATTCAGCCCCCCAACTATGAGAGACACCAGGACAAGGTGGTGTTTTGTTTCAAACCTGACTTTCTGCCTATGGTAGTGTCTGCTTTTCATTTGAATCAGGACATTGTTCTTCCTTCTTTGTGCCCTAATCCTAGCAATGCTAAGGAGAGGGTTTTGCACTCTTTGGATGTGGTTAGGTGTCTGAAGTACTATCTGGTGGCTACTGCATCTTTCAGGAAAACTGGTGCTCTTTTTGTGGTCCCTTCTGGTCCTAGGAAGGGTTGGCTCCTGCCAAGTCTACTATCAGCAAGTGGATTCGTCAGGCTGTGATTCAGGCCTACTCTGCTAAGGGGAAGAATCCTCCCTTCCGCCTTACTGCTCATTCCACTCGTGCTATTGGTGCCTCTTGGGCTTTTCAGCAACAGGCTTCTGTTGAACAAGTTTGCAAGGCTGCTACTTGGTCTTCTGTCCATACCTTTTCAAAGTTTTACAAGGTTGATGTTAGGGCCTCAGCTGAAGCTGCTTTTGGCCGCAAGGTTCTGCAGGCGGCAGTGGTTTAAACTGCCTGCTGCTAATTTTTCTTGGGGATGCCACCCTACTTAATGGACACTGCTATTGGATGCCCCACGTGTTAGTATTAGATTTGGAGCAGGACATACTGTATACTAAGAATAATACAATTCTGTGATTACTCACCTGTAGAATTGGTATAAGTATACAGTACGTCCTGCTCCAACCCACCCTTGGTTTGCATTTTCCTGGATCCCCTGTATGGTGATTGTTATCATTGTTATAGTTGATAATTTGAGTTGTTTAATGCTCCCGGCTTCTCCTTAACTGCTTTTCAATGCTGGGGATTTGTGGCAGGTCCATGGGTATTTGAGGGGCCGGGAGGAGCCCATTTTTCGATGTCTCTGCAGTACAGCGCCATCTGGCGGAGTATATCCCACGTGTAAGTATTAGATTTGGGGCAGGACGTACTGTATACTCATAATACCAATTCTACAGGTGAGTAATCACAGAATTGTATTTTTAATAGGTGTGCCCATTTAGCCTTCGTGTGGTGACTGCTGTTGGGATAACGTACCTCTTACCTCAGGAAGAAAAACCCCTGTGTCACCCCACTGTTGAAAGGCAAGTTTCAGCAACTTTTCTTTTTCTGGATGGCTTAAAGAGCAATTCGCTTAACTTTCCCTACCCCACAGTATAGGAGCATCTTGATTTAGGATGCCCTACTTCATCTTTCACCCGCCCAAACCCAAGACCGGACATCCTTGTACTTGTCACTTCCGCATTCCATTGGAACAGTCTGCCTCTCCATGTGATTGTCTAAGACCATGGCATTCACTGCGCAAGCATACAAGCTTGGTGCACGCTTCCGACCGTACAAATCTGCTTGATCGTTGAAAGTGCCTGAATGGCTGACATCAATGAAATACAGAAGTGGCAAGTACGGTGCTGGCCAGTCCTGGGTTTGCTGCGTGGGAAGAAGCAGTGGTCATCTCAAACCGGGATGTCGCCATGCTGCAGGACATCTTTGCTTTTGTTTACCTTGCGGCAACCTTGATAAATGTGGCGCTTGCCTTGACCTCCTTTTTAAATGTAATGTTTTCTTATTGCATATCACGGCCTGCTTCAGTATTCATAACAGTTGGTTATTCCGCCACAAGGTGGCGCAGTGTACTGCAGAAGAGCTGTGGCATCTCCCAGCCCCCTATAAAAAAACGGGATTAACCATAGAGTTCCAGTGTTTCCTCTGCAGTGAAACTGCGAAGATAGAAGATGGCTCTCTCTCTGTGCGCAGGTGAGCGGGGCAACCAAGCCTGTGGCCCTGCAAGTCTATTTCCACCCGCTTCTGGACCCTCTCTGCCTCGCAGCAGTGGCTGACAGATCGGGTGAGGGTAGAAGAGCACTAGGAGCTCCAGGAGCGCTGCTCCTAGCCGCAGACCCTGTTTCACAAAGGGTAGCCGGCCATAGGCTTTATGGTGTGCCTACTAGGGATGCGAAGGTCCTGTCCTGCCTTCTGAGGGGGGTGAGTGTTTTGGGGACAGTGTCCCCTTCTTTCCTTCAGGGTGGTAGCGGCGAGTGGTGTTAGTTGTGGTGTATTGTGGTGTATTTTGCTGTTTACAGTGTGTTTTTGGTGTTTTTTTTAGCCGTCGCGCCGCTTTGTACTGCGCTCCGCGGCGGGTGGCGCTATAACCTGTGTCTTTGTTGCTTAGTCATGGCACCGGCGGGGTCACGTGGGCGCCGTTTTCGCACTCTTCGGAGGGGGCGGCGCTGGGGGATGACTCGTATTGCAGCGTCCCCCCGCGGTCCACCCCCTCGAGATACCTCTGCCGCGCCATTTTGGATTAGCTGCGCATCTGGTTTTCTCCCTTTCTGGCTGCTGTGCTGTGTCCTCCTGTGTGTCGCTTTATCCAGCGGTCTGAGGCTTGGTGATCCTGCGATTTCTTTGGTCTGTGAGTCCCCCTTGGGGGATTTTTATTGGTCTCATGGGGCATGTGCTGCGGGATGCTCATGTGTCATTTTTACTTGTCTTTCAGGCGGGATACCAGTGGGTTGTGGTTTCTCCCGGCTCTACTCCTTCCTCCCCCTCACCCCCCTCTTTACTGACTTCTGAGGGCATCCCGGGTGGCTTTTGTATTAGCCTTTATCCAGTACTGGCCTATTGCGCCTGTGTTAATCGCATATGGAGGCTTCTGGGGATAACGTGCTTGGGCGTCCTTCGAGGCAATCCCGGCTATGTGCCATGTGTGGGGTATCCCCTGTGAGTGACAGTGTCAGGGTGTGTGCGCCGTGCGCCTAAAGTGTCCTTGCGCTCCAATCTGGTTTGCCTGCATCGCTTCCCAGCTCTGCGCCCCCTTCGGGGTCGCCTACCCCCCCACTTCTGCAATTGGCCCCCAGTGAGGGGGATAATAGGGAGTCACAGTCTGATCTGGCACTTTGTGTGGCCAACATTGAGAGGCAGCTTGACGGGCCTGTTCCTAGGAAGGCCTCTGGCAAGAAGCAGCACCTGACTTCCACTCCCTCACGCTCCATAGAGAAGTAAGAGGAGTTTGATGCCACTGGTGGCCGTTATTCCCTAGAGGAAGGGGAACTGTTCCAGGACTCTGACTCCTCTGGGGACCAGCAGGAGGGTTGCGATAGTGACCCTGGGTCTGCGTCCGGGGAGGAATCATGGTACCCTGAGGACACTGATAATCTGCTGTCTCACATTTTTGAAATTTTGCACATTGCTTCCCCTGAGGTGGCTAAGAAAAAGCAGGGTGAGCTCTTTCGCCCTGATAAACAGCATCTTGAGTTCCCTGAGCAGGGACATTTCACTACTATGGTGCTTAAGGAGTGGGAACGTCCTAACAGGCTGCCCGCTGTGCCCAAGGGCTTGGATAGGAGGTATCCCTTTGCTGCTGATCTAGTAAAGCGGTGGACGCTCCCGTGCTAGGTCTGTCCAATACCTCTTTCATGCCTTCCACTGACACTACCACTCGGGACAGCGAGGACCGGTTGCTGCCATTACAGCTATTGCCCTTAAACTGCTCAATCTTCTTTGTGATGGTGCTATGGCTGGTAGAAGGAGGGAGCATTATAGGGCCCTCTTGCTTTGCTCTGATTTTGTTGCATTTATCCTTGCTGCCATGGATTATGCTGTGAGGCTGGGTGGTAGGGCCTCTGCTCTTTTGGTGGCTATGCGCTGCTCCATTTGGTTGCGTCAGCGGGCAGCTGACGCTGCTGCTTAGAAGGCTCTCACTGGGCTCCCCTTTGCGGGGCTGCAGCTCTTCGGTGAGTGTCTTGATGTTTTAGCCAAGGATGGCAGACTGCCTCAGCGTAGGAGGCAGCCCGGCCCTTTCGGGGAACCTCTGTCTCCCTCCCCTCCCTTCGTACTCCCAGAGGAGGTCGTGGCTCCCTCTTCTCAGGTAGCCGCAGAGATTCTTGGGGCCGTGGCAGCTCCAGTGGTCGTCCCGGTCTCTTCTGGGGTCCCAAGCCCCCTCCCAAGGCCCCTCAGGCATGAGGGGGCGCCCTCACCCATCCGGGTGGGGGAACGGCTTCGGCTCTTTGCTCACGTCTGGAGGCTCCACGTCTCAGACCGGTGGATTCAGGAGGTGGTGTCCTCCGGTTAAAAGATAGTTTGCAGCCTGGCCGCCCCCAAGATTCATCAGATCCCAGATGTCTTTAAACCTCCTGTCCTCTCCAGGGTTGCTTTCGGCGGTTCAATGCCTGCTGGAGTCAGGGGTCATTTGTCTGGTGCCTCCTCAAGAAAAGGGTTAGGGGTACTATTCCAATCTTTTCACGGTCCCCAAAAAGGACGGCTCTCTTGAGGCCCATCCTGGACTTGAAGGACCTCAACAAGTTTGTCAGATTCAAGCATTTTCGCATGGAGACGCTACGCTCGGCTTTCAGTACCCTTCGCCCAGGCGACTTCATGACCACCGTGGACATCAAGGATGCTTATCTTCATGTGCCCATCTTCCCAGGTCATCAGAGATTTGAGGTTCGCGCTGGAGGATCAGCATTACCAGTTTGTAACTTTACCCTTTGGTATCACTTCGGCACCTCGGTGTTCACCAAGGTGCTGGCGGGGGTGATGGCTCTGCTACGGAACCAGCCATTCGCGTCCTTCCTTACCTGGACGACACCCTTATTGTGGCCCAGTCCTTTCATCAGGCCGAGCAGGACACCCAGGTGGTGACATCCACTCTGGAGTCCTTCAGCTGGGTGGTCAACTATCCCAAGTCTGCACTGTCCCTGTCCTTGGTGAGGTCCTTTCTGGGCATGACACTGGATACCTCTCAGGTCAAGGTGTTCCTTCCTCAGCAGAAGGTGGAGGGCCTTCAGAAGCAGGGGCAGGCTCTGCTCTTGTCCTCATCCCTCCATCTGTCTGAGGATGCAGTTGGTGGGCCTGATGGTGTCCTGCTTCGAGGCAGTCCCCTTTGCTCAGTTTCACATGAGACCTCTTCAGTTGCACCTCTTGTCAATCTGGGATCGGGACCCTGTGTCCCTGGATCAGGAATTTGCTCTGTCTCCTGGCCAGGCAGTCCCTTTCGTGGTAGCTGGACTCAAGGAACCTTCTGGTGGGCAGGACTTTCCTACCCCCGTTCTGGGAGACGGTCACCACAGATGCCAGTCTAACAGGCTGTGGGGGCTTTTGGATGTCCCTGAGGTTCCAGGGCCGGTGGGGCCCCCAGGAGGCCCGTGCTCCCATCAATGTACTGGAACTGTTGGTTCTTTCTCAGCTGACCACACACCTTCGGGGTCGGGCTGTTCAGATTCGCTCAGACAACCAGACAGCGGTTGCCTACATCATCCATCAGGGAGGGACTCGGAGCAAGCGAGCCTTCAAGGAAGTGTCCTTGATACTGTCTTGGGTGGAATAGAATGTTCCCTGCATCTCAGCGGTATACATTCCGGGGGTGGAGAACCAGGTGGCAGACTCCCTGAGCAGGGGGACGTCTCGTCTGGGGGAATGATCCCTCAACAACCAGGTGTTTCTCTCCCTGTGTCACCGCTGGGGTCAGCCGGATGTGGACCTGTTTGCGTCCCTTCACAATCACATACTTCCCAGATTTGTCTCCCTGTCACAGGATCCTCTGGCCTACGCCACGGATGCACTGGCAATGCCTTGGACGGAGTTTCGGCTTCTCTGTGTTCCCTCCGTTCCCTCTACTGGGCAGGGTCATGCGCAAGATAGCCCAGGAGGGAGTGCCAGCCATCCTGGTGGTCCCCTGTTGGCCATAAAGGGTGTGGTTCGCAGACGTCGTGCAGTTGGCAGTAGATCAGTACGTCTTGCCTAAGGATCCAGATCTTCTCACTCAGGGGCAGCTACGCCATCCCAATTTACAAACGCTGGCTTTGACGGCTTGGCTGCTGAAACCTCCATCTTGATGGAAAAGGGGTTGCCTGCCTCTGTTGTGAATACCATGATTCGGGCTAGGAAGAAGTCCTCGTCCCTTATCTATTACAGGGTCTGGCATGCTTACATTGCCTGGTGTGAGTCCAAGTCTCTTCCCTGTCGGGTTTTTTTCATCCCCAGGATTCTGGAATTTTTGCAACATGGTTTGGATTTCGCCCTTCAACTTAGTACCCTCAAGGGCCATGTTTCAGCTCTGGCAATTTTTTTTTTTTTTTATTCCAAAGATCCTTTGCCAATCACCGGTTGGTTAAAACCTTTTTCCAGGGTGTTACTCATGTGCATCCACCTAGTAAGCCGATGCTACCAGTCTGGGACTTGAATCTGGTGTTGTCTGCTCTGCAGGGGCCTCCCTTTGAGCCTATTTGTGGGGCTGCCTTGCCCGTTCTGACTCTTAAGGTAGGCTTTTTGGTGGCTATCACTTCTGTCAGGCGAGTTTCTGAACTGGCGGCGCTTTCCATCAAACCTCCTTATTTTGAGAGGCATCAGGATAAGGTGGTGTTTCGGCTTAAGCCGGATTTCTTGCCTAAGGTCGTGTCTGCCTTTCATCTCAATCGGGACATTGTTTTGCCTTCCTTGTGTCCTAATCCTGCTAATTCCAAGGAGCGGACACTGCATTCTTTGGATGTGGTCAGGGTTCTGAAGTTTTATTTGGTCGTTACTGAGCCTTTCAGGAAATCTGATGCTCTTTTTGTTCTCACTTCTGGACCTAGGAAGGGTTTGCCTCCGGCTAAATCCACTATCAACAAGTGGATCCGTCAGGCAGTGGTACAAGCCTATTCTGCTAAGGGGAAAGAACCTCCCTTTAGGGTTACTGCTCTTTCCACTCGTGCTATTGGTGCCTCTTGGGCTTTTCAGCAGCAAGCTTCTTGTTGAACAAGTTTTGCAAGGCCGCTACTTGGTCTTCTGTTCATACTTTTTCTAAGTTTTACAAGGTTGATGTTAAGGCCTCAGCGGATGCTGCTTTTGGCAGCAAGGTACTTCAGGCGGTAGTGACTTGAACTGCCGGACGTTTCTTATTGGGGATCCCACCCTACTTTTGGACACTGCTTTTGGATGTCCCAACTGGTATGAATACTGAAGCAGGCCGTGCCATGTAATAAGAGACAATTCTGTGAGTACTCAGCTGTAGAATTGTTTTTGTTCTTGCATGGCACGGCCTGCTTCACCCCACCCTTGTTATCGTTATTCTTGGTTGCCTCTTTATGGTGATTGTTCCAAGTTAATTTTTTTTACCTTTTATTACATTTTTTTACCTTTATTCTCTCCCGGCTTCTTGTCTCACTGCTTGTCTACGCTGGGAACTCTATGGTTAATCCCGTTTTTATTGGGGGCCGGGAGATGCCACAGCTCTTCTGCAGTACACTGCGCCACCTTGTGGCAGAATAACCAACTGTTATGAATACTGAAGCAGGCCGTGCCATGCAAGATCAAAAACAATTCTACAGGTGAGTACTCACAGAATTGTCTTTTTGTGGTTTTATTTTAGGGCTCTCAAATCCTGTGGTATAGGTGGGGCTGCCCATGTGAAATTGGTGGTGGAGTGGGACAGAGAAACAAAGGAGTAGTAAGTATTATAAAGGACATCTATAGCTAAGCAAGGCAGTGTTGTCCAGGGCTCTGTCTACACAGTCATTCTTTGCTGTTGTGCCACATGTATGGGAGGGAGGTGTAAAAAGCCATGACCTCTTGCTTACCTTGCATGTGCCTGATGTTTAACCTATTTGTACTAGAGGGATGGGTGTAATTACTGGGCTCCTTCAGCAACCCAGAAAACCTCATGGAAAGGCAGGATGAGCTGGAAACACTCTTCCCTGGCTTTCTTGCCATCCTCTCTGAATTTGACTATCCCCCCCCCCCCCCCCCCCCAGGGCCAAACCGATCGGGGGTGCCACGCTGCGTGAAACCCCTCAGGACGCCAAGACCAGCTCACCTTTTTCCGGACCCATGACGCGTCGTAAGAGCAGCAGCTCTGCCGGCTGCGTCCTCCACTTCCCTCTAACAGGGAGCGTGCACGCTCCAGGCAATAGATCAATGTTATCCAGGGGAATCGATCGGCCCGGGAATCTATAAGATCGAGCTGGGTTTTGGTCCACTTTAAAGCACATCTTGCACTGGCATACCACAGAACTTGCACTGTGAGAATGCCAACATGTTTTTTCTTTTTTCCTCCACCAGATGGCACATGGATCTATTAGAATTATCACAATAATTCAATACTCTACTGTAGTGTTGCTGTATTTTTGGCTGTCCATGATCACCATCTGTCCACTTTTACCTAATAGATTTACTATACTAAAGTTTAGTATTCTCCTCCAACATGGTTTGTGAACAAATTAGGACTCATGTGCTTGTACAGTCGCGCTAAACACCTACCCACATTTTGTACAGCTCCTGCTTAGCTCTTTAACCTGGAGAAAACTAGCATAGCCTTCCTCTTCCGCTCCAGCACCCACGACATTCGGAGTCATATGCACAACATGGTCCTCAATATCAAAAATGAGTATGTTTTTGATTGTCGGAATAAGAGGAAGCTCCTGCAGATGAAAAGGTGGGTTTTTTAAATTGCACACCAGATAAATATTGTCAGTAAATTGCATGCATACTGCCTAATACGCAGTAGGCAGATATGAAGGTGTGTCTGGGTCCACACTGAATAATGGCTGGTACATCCACAGGTTATATAAACAATACATACAATATATACAATATTGTTACAGAAAGCTCCTATTATAATCCTTAAAGGGTTTATGTGGGTCATGGCATAAAACTTGTAAATATGCCCCACTTCAGTAGATTTGTAAACTATGCACAAATCCTAGTCCCATCATAATCGCGCACATGAGTAAGAAACCTTAAGACAATCTTGGCAGGATATTTATACAGCAGTATATAACAAAACAATGTTACCACTCAAGTTAGGAGAGGGGGTCCCCCCCCCCCTTCTCAAGGAATTACGCCCTAACTGCCTGCAGGGCCATGTAATGTCCGTTCGGCTCTGTACACAGCTTCTGATATCAGCGGGTCCCGGCCAGCTGCCAACCACAAGCGGAAGTGCGTAACGGTGTTCCCTGAAATGTAGGGTGAGCGCTCCTTCTTTTACCTTTTTGTAGCCTTTTGGGTAATGAGTCTGCTTTATAATGATAGTAAATATATAAATATATATGTTTGTATGTATTATAATGGAGCATGTTTACTACAGCAGATGCATGCCATGACCTGCGTAAGAGCTTTGTGGATTATAATGAGTCTTTGTCTGTAATGACTTTAGTATTTTCTGTGTAATCTGTGGAAGTAATTAGCAGCCACTGTTATGTATCTGGGTCCCCACATATGTCTTCACCATTTTCATGTCCTAAGGTGTATATTAGGCAGCCTGTGTGCATTGTAGTGTACAATTTTCAACAGAATTGTATTTTTCACTGGTGTGCAATATAATATAATAAATGTAAAAATATATATTATCTTAGAGGTGTGTGCTTTTCATTCATTTTGTGTGTTTGGGATAAGTGACATGATATAACAGTGCTTTCATTCATCCTTTAACACAACCCTAAACCCTGCCCCAATCCCCATTAATATAAAAAAAAGTAATGGGGGAGGGGCCTGAATAATCTTCCTGTTCCCAAACAGACCTTTGCCTTATGTTCCTTTTCGTGTGTGGCAATGGCTTTACAGGTTATTGCACTGTATTTACATTGCTAGCATTGTACTGCCATCTAGGGATGAAAGCATAAATTACACAAACAATAAATGGTGCATCACAATGAAAAGCCCAGCCCACTGATTAAATTGCGCAGCTCAAGGTCTCTTGCGCGAGAGACTACCGACGCCTGCTACTACTTTGCATAAACCGCAAGGCTTCTGCTTTTTAACATGAAGGCTTTCTTTACACCTCCAAGATGCGATATGACATCTATTGTCTGCCACATACAAACACCTCTTTGAATGCTTCAGTCCCACAAATGCAGAGTTAACACCTTGCATTCACCTTAAAATCCACGTGTGTGCTTTGTCAGACTCATTAAAGCAGAACAAAACCAGCAACAGCCCTGGAATCTAAAAAAATTCCTAGGCTAGCTGTTGCCTTTCCCGAATCTGTATGCCCCACTGTGTGATGCCCCCCATTGGACTGGTAATCATTTTACCTCTCCCCGGTCCAACTGCATGTGTGGGCTCATCCAATGAGCTGTCTGCCATGACTGTCATTCAGCAAATAGCTCTCATTGCTTTTAATGGGCAGCGCGCACTGCTTCATCCCCTGCATCCTCTGGGTGTACATCCATTCATGCTTTCCCTATTGAAGTCTATGAGAGCCATTTGCCAAAAGACATAATGACTGCAGACAGCTCTCATCCGCTGTGAGCCTATGCATGCGCCGTTGCATCGGGCATAGGTAAGGAATCACAGGCTTTTTAGGGGGTTACACAGTGTGGCAACCCAATTCAGGATGCCCCGGGAAAGTGAAATTGCTGGGTTTTGTTTCGCTCTAAGAATGCCATTTGCATTTAAGTGGTTTTAACCTGACAGTTTTTATGGTAAACTGAGCATGTGGATTGCAGTATATGTCCTTTTGAATTGAGCCATTTGGATGACTAGCTACATATCTCTGAGAAAGATACAGCCTATTGCGATCGCTATACCATGACTTACCTGAATGAAGGAGAAGCTTCACAGGTGCAGGAAATGCTTTATGCAAAATGGAGTTGATTTTCAATTTCATAAAATGTTTGACCTTTCGGGTGGTTGTTCAGTGGTAATTTTTTTTTGTTCCATGCGGTGTATGGTGTGGAAATTAATGACAAATCGAGAGCGTCATTCTAATTATCACCCCTCTAGAACTGCTGAATTCCGAACATCTGGAGTACTTATAGCTGCCTGCACTTGTATAAAAACAGTTTTGATAGCTCCGTTAATACAGGTTACACCTGTCTCCCTCTATTACTCAGCTGGTGATAGGTGTCTGCTAACCTGCGATGTTAAGAGCAGCTGTATAATTGCCTCTGCGACAAGCTTGTCTGAATGTAGCGCAGACAGCAGTGAGCTTATTATCTGTGGCATGATGCTGTGGGAACTGATCAGCTGCTTATGGGAGTCATGCGAATTTTTAACATTAGCCGTCAGGTTTTATATTTGTACCTTTAAAGGAGATTGTTGCCTAAATGAAATCTGCCCAAAACAAAGTCTTGTGTGCTTGAGTTATTTAAATTTCAACGTCTTAACTTCTGTACACTTATTTAAAGGATGTGTCTTGTGTGTGTTCATCCTGTAGTTTAATGCACACGCTTAACCCCCCCCCCCCCCCCCAAAGCAACCAGTGGTGAACATGCAGGGGTAATTTAAATGCTTCGTAACAGCAGAACAAAACCCGGAGTTCGACTATCCCGGATAGGGATGCCCTGCTGTGTGAAACCCCCCCGTTCGCCGGTATTCATTCACCTCTCCCCGGTACAATGGTGCATGCATGGGGCCTGTTATGCAGCAGACAGTGCTGATCGACTTCAACGGGGAGCACAGGTGGCCAACATTGCAGAGCCATTTTCCTAATTACCTAGGCATGACAAACTGATTGGATGATTGGCTCTGATTGGATAAGAGCACACACATGCACCTTTGGACAGGAGAGAAGTGAGTGAATACTGTGGATCTGGAGGGTTTCACACAGTGGGGCATCCCAATTCAGGATGTCCCAGGGGGGGAAGGCCAGCCCCCCCCCCCCCCTTTCAGGCTTTTGTACGCTGAGGTACACTGGAAGCAGCCAGCACCTTTATTTGGAACTGTGGGCTGCTCCGCATGGCTGCCTGGGTCAGTATGGCCTGGTTTATAGAGCATGCCTTTGAGCTAACCTTATGTATGTTCTTTCGAACTGCCCTACTATATATACTATTCTTAGTATACAGTACGTCCTGCTCCAAATCTAATACTTACAGTTGGGATATACTCCGCCAGATGGCGCTGGACTGCAGAGACATTGAAAATAGGCTCCTCCCGGCCCCTCAAATACCCGGGGACCTCCCACAAAATCCCCAGAATTTCTCTGCAGTCTGGCTGCGAAGGACGAGAAATGGCTCTCTACTCGTAGGTGAGCGGGGCTATTAGCCCGTGGCCCTGTAGGACTATGCCCACCCGTTCCACTAAGTAATATGCCTCCCAGCCTTGGCTGCGCTGGTCAGGTGAAGGTAGGCAGCGCTGTTAGGTGCTTAGGAGCGCTGCTCCACCGCAATCCCTCACCAAAGGGTAGGCGGTTCAGGCTTATGGTGAGCCTCTATGGGATGCCCCTCCCGCACTAGTGCCCCCTTGCCCCTGCCCATCGGTGGGCCCTGTTTAAGTGGCCGCTGTCCTCCCTCATCCTCCTTGTAGTCTTCGGGGGAAAAGAGGGGGGGGTGTGTAAATATGTATGCTATGCATTCTGTGTTTTACACCTTTTTTTCCATTCTGTTAGTCTTGTGTCAACCGCCGCGCTGGCTTGTCTTAAAGTGGACCAACACCCAGGGGTGATCGGCCCGGGAATCTATAAGATTCCCGGGCCGATCACCCCCCACCCCGCGGGACATCCGAGATCGGGATGTCCCGCGGGGTGAAACCCCCCCCAAACACCCCAACTCACCTACCTTATCTTCGGCGGCGGCCGGCCGCCGCCGCCTCCCTCGCGCCCCTGTAGGCGTGCGCGCCTCCGCGCCGGCCGTCTGCGAATGGCCGGCGCGGGGGCGCGCGCGTTCAAAGTGACGCGAGGGAGGCGGCGGCGGCCGCCGCCGCTTAGACGTTCAAGGTCTTACCTTGTACGTCGGTGCTGGGAGCGGGGAGAGGTGAGTTGTTCGGGGGGTTCGGGGGGGTTTCACACAGCGGGGCACCCCGATCGGGGGTGCCCCACCGAAGTGGACCAAGACCCAGGATAGTCAAAATCCTGGGTGTTGGTCCACTTTAATGTCTTTTTAAAATTGCCGCCGCCGCCGCGTGCGGACTTGGTTCCGCGCTTGGCGGCGGCATTACCTCAGGCGCTGGTGCGCCATCATTGGCTGCTTGCACGTTCTTGGCTTCGCGCTCTTCGGGGTCGAGGTATACCAACGCCATCTTTATCCTGCCTGTTTGGCCCATGTGCGACGGACCCCTACCTACCGCGGTCCGTAAGTGCCCTCGCGGGCGGCTTTATATCTTTCACTTTTGTTACTGTGTGCTTACAGGTCTTGTCTGCTTATGTCTTTCAGGCGGGGCGAACCCTTTTGGCTTCTCCCGGCCCTGTATTAGTATATACTTGTAGGCCTTGTAAAAATAATGCTCCCACTTCCCTAGCGGGTTATTGGGGCATCCGGGGTTGCTATTTAGCGTTATTCCCTATCGGCGTATAGCGCCGCTATAATCACCATATGGAGGCATCCCAGGATAATGTGACCGGGGTCCATTCGGGACAAGACCGGCTGTGTGTAGCATGTGAGCAGCCTCATGCTGACGCTGACAAGGCGTGGGTCTGTGTACCCTGTACTGAGTAGGTGCTTGCATTGCAATCTGGCCTGCCAGTGGCTGCACCTCGTTTCACTTCACCTACTCCCCCAAGCTTAAACCTCACTCTTGCTGAGTTGCATACTAGTGGGGATTCTCAGCCTGATGTGTCTTCTAGACTGGCTACTGTTGAGCAGTTGATTGCCAAGTCCTTAGCGCGTAAGGCCCCTGCTAAGAAGCGGCACTTGACGCCTAATGTCATTTTTTTCCCTATGGGAACTGAGGAGTTTTGGAATCTTTGTGGCTATACCCCGTCTGATGAAGGGGAGCTCTTTTCTGATTCAGGCTCATCTGACGGGTATCCCTTACAGGGGAGAATGTGCTGATCTGTATACCATGCGCACAAAAGGCCATAACGCGGCAGTCTGGTACCCAGCCTTCTGGGTCGGCTCATCCCGCTTCATCGCCTTCCCCTCCCCACCTGATCCATACCCCAAGTGACATTGGTACTAGTGGGGAGTCGCTTTCTGATGTTTGGGCTAGGTTGGCCAGCATAGAGAAAATGATTACTAGCACGGTGGGCAAGAAGCCCCAGGCTAAAAAGAGACAGTTGTCGTTGGCCCAGCCCTTGTGGGACACGGACGATGAGTCCGCTGAATTGTCTGATTATTCCCCGCTAGAGGAGGGGGAATTGTATCAGGATTCAGAGGCTGACTATGGTCAGCCTGGGAATTCCAATGTCGGCACTGGGGGATGCTGTTGATACGGCCACTGTTTTGTCACATTTATTGGAGGTGTTGGATATTGATAGCCTTCTGGACACGGGAGTTATATGCCCGGTGCCTCCGTTGGAAAGAGGCAGGGGTTACTACTCCAACCTTTTCACGGTTCCCAAAAAGGAGGGTTCGGTGAGACCCATTCTAGATCTAAAGGTTCTCAACAGGTTTATCAGAGCCAAAAAGTTCCGCATGGAGACTCTGCGCTCGGCTATCAATTCCCTTCGCCAAGGGGATTTTATGACATCCATAGACATCAAGGATGCGTATCTGCATGTTCCGATTTTTCAGGCACATCAGAGATTCCTCCGGTTTGCGGTGGGGGATCAACATTATCAATTCGTAGCTCTTCCCTTCGGTCTGACCTCGGCACCGAGGGTCTTCACCAAGGTTTTGGCGGGCGTAATGGCTCTGTTCAGATCTCAGGGCATTCACATTGTGCCTTATCTGGACGATCTGTTGATTTCTGCTTCTTCCCTTCAGCAGGCAGAATTGGACACCCTCCAGGTGGTGTCGGCCCTGGAGAGGTTCGGGTGGGTGATCAACCGCACCAAGTCTTCTCTCTCCCCGTCTCGAGTGATTTCATTTCTGGGCATGAATTTGGATACCAGTTGGGCCAGAGTGTTTCTGCCCCAGACCAAGGTGCAGGGGATTCAGGACCTGATCGTCTTCTTCTGACCAGTCCTTGTTCCTCTATCCGACAGGGGATGATACTGGTAGGCCTGATGGTGTCCTCCTTCGAGGCGGTGCCATTTGCACAATTTCACATGAGATCCCTTCAACTTCTCCTATTGATGTATTGGGACAGGAGCCCACAGTCATTGGATCAACCTTTCAAGATGTCTCCCAGGGTTCGGCAGTCATTTCGGTGGTGGCTGGACTCGAGCAATCTGGTGAAGGGTAGATCCTTTCTGGTCCGTTGTTGGGAGATGGTTACCACGGATACCAGCCTGTCGGGCTGGGGAGGTTATTGGAAGAGTCATCAGTTCAGCGGGGTGTGGGGTCCCCAGGAGGCTCACACCCCCATCAATGTATTGGAGCTCCGAGCCATTTGTCTGGTTCTGGCTCGGTTAACCCCACAGTTACGGGGTCTTCCGGCTCAGGTGCGTTCGGACAACCGAACGGCAGTGGCCTACATAAATCAGCAAGGAGGGACTCGCAGCAGGAGTGCCCTCAGGGAAGTCTCTCTGATCCTGCGCTGGGCGGAGAGCAATGTTCCTTGCCTTTCGGCAGTCTACATTCCGGGGGTGGAGATTACGGAGGCGGATTCCCTGAGCAGGGGGTCCTCTCGCCACGGAGAGTGGTCTCTCAACCCCGAGGTCTTTCTGGATCTTTGCCGCATGTGGGGGACTCTTTGCCTCGAGGCACAATCACAAGCTTCCGGCCTTTGTGTCTCTTTCTCAGGATCCCCTGGCCTTGGCAGTGGATGCCTTGTCTCTGCCGTGGAAGGACCTGGGTTTTATGTACCTGTTTCCACCTGTCTCCATGCTGGGCAGAGTAGTTCGCAAACTGGTTCTAGAAGGGGCACCAGCGATTCTGGTGGCTCCAAGGTGGCCAAGAAGGGTTTGGTACGCAGACGTCGTAAGGATGGCCGTAGACCAGTGACGGCTTCCCTTGATGCCGGACCTGCTATCCCAGGGTCATCTACTTTACCCCAATTTACAAACGCTGGCTTTGACGGCCTGGCTGCTGAAACCTTCATCTTGAAAGAGGAAGGTTTGTCTGAGGCTGTTGTTCAGACCCTGATTAGGGCTAGGAAGTGTCCTCTTCTGGCATTTACTATAGGACTTGGAGGTGTGAGGCTAGGGCCTTGCCTTGCAGGGTTTTTTCTGTACCCAGGATTTTGGAGTTTCTTCAGCATAATCTGGACCTTGGGTTCCAGCTTAGTACTTTGAAAGGACAGGCTTCTGCTCTGTCGGTCTTCTTCCAGAGGTCTTTTGCTTTACACCCGCTGGTTAAGACTTTTTTCCAAGGGGTGGCGCATGTGCAGCCCCCTCGAAAAGCTGTAGTTCCTGTTTCCTCCTTTTGACCCGCTACATGATATTGCTCTTTCGGTTCTCACTCAGAAGATTGCCTTCTTGGTGGCGATTACCTCAATTCGGCGTGTCTCTGAGTTGGCGGCTCTGTCGATTCAGGCCCCTTTGAGAGACACCAGGATAAGGTGGTTTTTCGTTTTAAACCGGATTTCCTTCCTAAGGTGGTGTCTGCTTTCCACCTCAATCAGGATATTGTTCTCCTTTCCTTGTGTCCTAAACCTAACAATGACAAGGAGAGGGTTCTGCACAATTTGGACGTTGTTCGCTGTGTGAAGTACTATTTGGTGACTACTTCCTTCCGCAAGACGGACGCTTTTTTCGTGGTGCCCTGCGGGCCCTGGAAAGGTTTGGCACCTGCTAAGTCTACGATTATCAAATGGATTCGTCAGGCCATTGTTGGGGCCTATTCTGCTAAGGGGAGGACTCCTCCTTTTAGGGTCACTGCGCACTCTACTCGTGCTGTGGGTGCATCCTGGGCGTTTCAGCACCAGGCTTCTGTTGAACAAGTTTGTAAGGCTGCTACTTGGTCTTCTGTTCATACTTTTTCCAAGTTTTACAAGGTTGATGTGCGGGCTTCAGCGGATGCTGTTTTTGGCCGCAAGGTTTTGCAAGCTGCAGTGGTTTGAGTTGGTGCATTCTTTGCTGTTTATGGTTCCCACCCTTGATGGACACTGCTATTGGATGTCCCAACTATCAAGAAGTATTGAAGCGGAGTGTATGTCACACTTGGAATAATACAGTTTTGTGATTACTCACCTTTAAAACGGATATTATAAGTGTGACATACACTCCGCTTCACCCACCCTGTTTGGTATTCTGGATCCTTTATATGGCGAACCATTGTTTTTTGTTAGTATTGTTGTATTTGGTTCCTCCTGGTCCCTTTACTGCTATCTTACACTGGGGAATTGGTGGGAGGTCCCAGGTAGTTATGGACCGGAAGGGGCTTCTTTTTTTGCATTCATCTCTGCAGAAGTTCGCCCTCTACTGGAGAATAACCCAACTGTCAAGAAGTATTGTAGCGGAGTGTATGTCACACTTTTATATTATCTGTTTTAAAGGTGAGTAATCACAAAACGGTATATTCCTAGTATCCCACACCCCGCTTCCAACATTCATGACACTTGGGATACCGGCCTGTAGAGGGCGATCTTGCAGAGATGACATGAGAAAAAGGAGCCCCTCCTGGTCCATAAATACCCGGGACCTCCCACTATTCCTAAGTCTTTTCGTCTCTGCAGTCGGCGAAGCATTCAGAAGATGACTTCTGCAGGTAGCCGGGTTACGCCCGGCCTTTTTCTATTTCTGCCTGAAGCCACATTTTTGTGTTGTGATATGTATGTTATGCCTCCCAGCCTTGGCTGATGGGCTCGGGCAAAGGTAGATACACCCTTGGGTGTATATGGGAGCTTGCTCCCTCCGTGAGATCTCAAATTAGGGGTAGGCGGAATCCGGGTTGGTGTCCCCCGGAATGGGATGCCCCATCCCTTTAAATCTCTTTGTGCCTATTGGGTGCTTATTGTATTCTAAGTATACAGTACGTCCTGCTCCAGATATAATACTTACACTTGGGTTATCCTCTGCCAGAGGGCGCTGTGCACTGCAGACATGCAAAAACAGGCTCCTCCCGGCCCTTCATATACCCAGGGACCTCCCACAAATCCCCAGATTTCTCTGCAGTGCTGACTGCGAAGACATGAAGTATCACTCTCTCACAGGTGAGCGGGGCTATTACAGCCTGCGGCCCTGTTGGACTATTCCCACCCGTCGTCCTTGTGATGTGCCTCCCAGCCTGGGCTGCGTTGGTCGGGTGAAGGTAGGCAGCATCATGTGTGCTTAAGGGAGCCATGCTCCACCGCAGTCCCCCACCAAAGGGTAGGCGGTTTAGGCTGATGGTGAGCCTCATAGTGGATGTCCCTCCCGAATTATTGCCCCATGCCCCGTGTAGAGGTGGACCCTGTGTAAAGGGTCGCCGTCCTCCCTCGTTTCCCCCCGTATTCGGGGGACAAGAAGGGGGGGGGGGTGTCTGTTGGCAGTCTCAGTGTACTCTATTGTCACGCTTAGCCGTACTTTTGCCCCTGACCGGCAACTAGGTGTCAGAGCCGCGCTGCTTGCTCCTTCTATTCTGGCCGCCGCCGTTTGTGCTTGGCCTTTCTCAATTTACTGTGCAATCGTGTACAGCACGTCCTGCTTTATTATCCTGCAACTTGGGCAGGAAACTAATTTTTGTACACGCCTACGGGCGTCAGAATGGTGGCGGCGTCTTTAGACTTTACGAGTATCCACTAGCAGATGCCTTTACTGGCATACTATATGCTTGGCTTGTCAAGCCTTAACGGCTGCTTCAGAACTTCGCGCTCCTTGGGGGAGGCGGGGACCTGGCGTGGCACGCTCCGCGTCACGCCCAGATTAGACCCGCCCTCCGAGGTTCGGTTGGCGCCATTTTGTTGATCTGCACGCGCGCGTGTTGGCGGTACTTCTCCTCCCCTGGTCAGTAAGTGCCCTCGCGGGCGATTTTTATCATTAGTAATTTTTTCTGCTGCGCATGGCCCTGACACCTCTTATTCCCCTTCTGTCTTTCAGACGTCAAAGACTCCGGTGGCTTCTCCCGGCCTAACATAACTCGTAGCGGGCTTACAAAACATTCTCCCACATTCCTAGCGGGCCTTTGGGACATCCAGGGTTGCCTATTGCATAAATGCCTACTGACTTATATTGCATTGATAATCACCATATAGAGGCATCTCAGAATTTTGTGTCCGGTGTCCCTCTGGGACAAGACCGGTGGTGTATAACGTGGCTATCCCCGCTTTGGTGCTGACAGGGCACAGATCTGTGCACCGTGTGCCGAGCGAGTACTGGTCCTGCAACCAGGATCGCCAGGGGCTGCTCCTCGCCCTAACTCTCCTATTTCCCCAGGCTTTAATCTCGCTTCTGCTGAGTCGCATACGAGTGGGGAGTTACAGCCGGCTGCGTCTTCCAGACTGCCTACGGCTGACCAGATTATTACGGGGTCGACAAAGCGTTCGGGCCCTGATAAGAAGCGGTCCTCGACACCCCCTGTTTCTGCCTCTGCTAAGGGATCGGCGGAGTTCAGTACTCCGCATGCCTGCACCCCTTCTGATGGAGGGCTGTTCTCTGACTCGGGCTCATCTGATGAGGAGCCGAGGAGTCATGACGATTCTAACCATAAAGACTGGAACCAGTTTGACACCATTGGATTGTTGATTAGGATCTTTAAGGCCCTGTCTATCTCTCTCCCTAACGCGGCTCCCCAGCCGAGAGGGGAGCGCTTCCATACAGCGACACCGCGCTTGGAATTCCTAGAGCAGGCTCACTTCCATGCTCTTGTACTCGAGAAATGGGAACACACTTTTCCCCTGAGATGGTTGATTGTTGGTCATCGCCCCCTGTGGTAGACGCACCGATCATTGGGGGTCCTAACCCCCCCCCTTTATTGCAGCTCCTGCTTACAGTACCCTTCGGGATGCCGAGAACCGGTGCATGGATAAGCTGGCTTCACACGCCTTTTCTTGTGCAGGAACGGCGCTGCGCCCGGTCTGTGCCGCGGCCATCACTGCAGTATCCGCCAGAACCCTCATCGGACAGATGCTTGAGCATCACGCTAACGATCTCTCCTAGGAGGTGTTAATGCACACTCCAGTTGTGATGTATTTGTAAGATTTATCCTTTTAGCTATGGATATCACCATTAGAATGTGTGCGAGGTCTTCCGCCCTTGTGGTGGCTATGCGTCGCTTGGTCTGGCTGCGAGAGTGGGGTGCTGACTATGCTGCTAAAATTACTCTTACCAGGTTCCTTTTTAGAGGGCAACGCCTGTTTGGGGCCCGTCTGGACCTGTTTGGAAAAAAGGGCAAATCACCCCGGCGCAGGCGCCCGTCTCGGCCCCCTCGGAACAGGGACACCCCTCCCCCTCCATACCATAGCGTTAAACAACAACCAGGGGTGTCCTCCCGGAGTCTTAGTACAGACCCCTGCCCCACGAGCAACTGACGCTCTGGGCCCTTCGCGGGGCTAAACCTAAATCTTCCACCAAATCCCCTCAAGCATGATGGGGCGTCCTCGCCCGCCTGGGTGAGGGGATGACTGCAGCACCTTGCTCCTATCAGGAGGCATTTTGCCTCTTTCTGGTGGATACAGGAGGTAGTTTCCTCCGGATATAGGATAAAGTTTGCTGCGCGGCCTCCCTCATGATTGTCAGGGTACTCCTGGTCCCTGCCTCTGTTCGGGTGCTGGTGCAGGCCATACACGGCCTGCGGGGTCTGGAGGTCACTTGCAGTTTGCCCTCATCAGGCAGAGGCAGGTGCCGCTACACCAACCCCTTCACATTCTCCCAAAAGGATGAGTCAGTCTGCCCTTCTGATTTCACAGGTTGTCTGCAATTCTACTATTTCAGGCAGTTTCTGCATGAAAAATCTGGGATGGGCCACCAGCGCCTTGCGCCTAGTGGGCCCTTGCCTTCCGGGGAGATCAAGGATGCTTATGCTCACTTCCCCGTGTCTTCTAGACACCGAGGCTCTTCAGGTGTGTGTTGGATGTCCAACACTGCTAACCCGTGGCCTTGTGATCTGGCCTCTCTTCTGCCTCCACAGTGCTCACCAAGGTACTAATGGAGGCTATGTCTCTGATGAGACCAAGGGGCGCCCACGTGAGACCTGCCAGGTGGTCCTTCTCGCTTCCCAATCTGTCAGGTCGAGTTAGCTACTCGGCTGGTGGCGTCCCTTGGGAGTCATTTGGATGGGTGTTCATTCACCTCAAGTCCTCCTTGTCCTCTTGATTAGTATCGCCATTCCTAGGGATGAATCTAGATTCGGCTCAGGCGAGAATCTTCCTTCCTCTACAATAAGGTGGACAATCTGGTTGCGTGGGTTCAGTCCCTCCTTGCTGTTCCAGTTCCTTTCACCAGGCAGGAATGCAGCTGGTGGGCCCGTTTGGTGACTTGCTTAGATGAAGTCCCTTATATTCCTCTACCTGGGTTTTTTTTTTCTGCAACTTCTATTCTTAATACTGGACTGGGACCCAGCATCCCTGGAGCAGGATCATGTTTGCCTTTCCCCTTGGTTAGGAGTCCCTCTTGGAGTGGATTTACTCTAGGAACCTGTCTGGGGACAGTTCCCTTCTTGCCCTTTCTAGAGACGATCACCATGGATGCCAACCTATCAGGTTGATGGGGAGGTTTTTCTTCTGTAACCCCATGCGGGTGTGGGGAAGGTGGGGCCTTTTATGAGGTCCTTGTACCTATTAGTATTGAAACAGTGAGTTTTCAGGCTGATGCTATCTCGCTTGACTTCTCTTCCTGGCCTGCCTGTTGGGCGGCGCTCGGTCTGTCTGACAACTGTGGCCTACCTTAATCATCTGTGTGGGACCTGGAGCAGGATGGTTCCCCAGGAAGGTATATGTTCCTGATCTGGGTGGAGGATAATGTTGCCTGCTTATCATTGGTATTCGCTCCTGTGGAGGTCCCTCTGTGACGGGATGTGCTAATTCTTGGATCACTATGAAGTTCAACCAGTATGGATTTGTTTGGTGCACCGTCACTTTTTCAAGCTCTTGCCACTCGTTTCCCTGTCTCCTCTGGCCGTGGTCAGGAGGATTTAGTAATTTTATGACGGGACATTCTGGCCTGTATGTCTTGTCTCCCTTCCCCCTGCTAGGCGGGTTTCTGTGCATAATCGCTGTGGTAGGGGGACCATTGATACTGGTGGTCCCTGGGTTGCCTAGTGGAGTGTGGATTCGCAGACGTGATACCTTAGGGTAGTAGTTCTGTACGTTCTGCTAGTTTCGCTCAGGGCCTCCTTTACGTCACTCCAATTCTTCAGTCTCTGGCCTAGCCGGCCTGACTGCTGGATCTTCCGTCCTTATGGAGACAGGCTTCTCTCCTCTGTGTTCGTGACTAATGGAAGTCTAAGAGCAGGGCTTTTATTTCTTCTTCTTCCATTCTTATGAGGTATGGCTTACCCATATGGATTGGTGTTAGTCTAGGTCTCTTCCCTGTTGGGCATTCTCTGTTCCCAGGGCTCTTGAGTTATTACAGCATGGCATGGAGTTGGCTCCCCAACTCGGTACTCTGAAGGGTCAGTTTCTACCCTGTCCGCCTTCCGGCAGAAGTCTTTTGCTTATTCCCTCGGCTAAGCTTTCTTTCGGGGGTTGCTCATTGCGTGCCCCACTTAATTCTATGGTCCCTGTTGGGATTTGAATCTTTTATTCCGTTTGCCTTGTGGGACGTCCTTTTTGGACCGATTCAGGATGCTGTCTGGCTGTCTTTTACCTTCAACGTTGTCCCTTGGGTCTGATGGCTCAGTCAGACGTGTGTCGGAGTGGGTGGCTCTGTTTCGCTAGCCCTCATTTTTTGTTATGCACCAGGATATGGTGGTGCTCCGCCTTACGCCGGACTTTCTACCTCTGGTGGTGGCTTAGGCTCATGTGTTTAAGACATTGCCTTTCTTCTGTGCCTTATTCCTAGTAACTCTGAGGCAAGGGGATTTATTTTCCCTCATCAGGTGCTGGAATTTTTTTTCCTGGATTGTTTCTGGTCCCTTAGGGGGACTGATGCCCCTTGGGGTTTGTGGGCACCAACCTCTGTGCCTGATCTTGTCTGCTTCCAGGTGTTAAGTGGCCCTTGGCCTAGCCTTTACTTGGATGGTTTTCCTTTCTGGTCCCAGGGAAGATTTGGCTTCTTCCTGGAATAATGTTAGCGTTTGATCTGGTCAGGCTGTTACTCAGCCTATTCCTTGGAGGTGCTGAGCTTCTCTCACCTTTTCTGATTCTACTGGTGATTAGGTATCCTTGGGCCTTTCACCACCAGGTTTTGTTGTACAAGTTTGCTAAACCGCTACCTTGGTTTTTGGTTCATACCCTTTCAAGGGTTTTTATGATGTTGACGTTGGAGCCTTTGCTCCTGTCGCCTTCGGTGGCAAGGTTGCAGGTGACAGTGTCTCCACTGCCTGCTGTGCCCTTTTTTGTTGGGGATCCCACCCTACTTTATGGACACTGCTATTGGATGTCCCAAGTGTAAGTATTATATCTGGAGCAGGACGTACTGTATACTTAGAATAATACAATTCTGTGAAGTACTCACCTGTAGAATTGGTATTATACGTATACAGTACGTCCTGCTCCACCCCACCCTGGTTTTTGCATTATTCTGGATCCCCTGTATGGTGATTGTTTTTATTGTTATCATTACCAGTTGTTTTTGGTGGTTGGATTCTCCCGGCTTCTGGTTCACTGCTTTTCAATGCTGGGGATTTGTGGGAGGTCCCTGGGTATATGAAGGGCCGGGAAGAGCCTGTTTTTACATGTCTGCAGTGCACAGCGCCCTCTGGCGGAGGATAACCCAAGTGTAAGTATTATATCTGGAGCAGGACGTACTGTATACGTATAATACCAATTCTACAGGTGAGAACTTCACAAAATTGTATTCCCCCCCCCTTTTGGCCCTCCTGGACCCTGCTGGGGTGAAGGGGGGGGGGTGGGAATCTTTATTTAGGGAGTATCTTTTGGCCTATGCATTTGTTTTGGGTTTTTTAAATTTCCCTCTTTTTTCCGTTCGGCCCCGTTCTATGATGTCATGCTATTGTCTTTGGCTGACCCGCCCTCTGCTCTCTGAGCAGTGCTAGGTGGTGGGCGGGGGCTTCGAGTCTGCGTCGCATTTCTGCTTCCTCTTCCTGTTTGACATGTGGTTTGCTGGTGCTGGCCTCCACTGGTCCCGGCTGCTGCGTTGGTGCCGCTGCTGGGCTTTTCTTATATCGATTGGTCGCAGGGCTGTCGCTGGGCCGTTGTGGTCACTGTGAGTACCCTTTAGTTATACTAAAGGGAAATCTTTATTTACTGTCATTTCTTTCTTGCATTTGCATAAGGCTCATTGTGTTTTATCTATCTTCCAGAGGGAAACTCTCTTAATAGGGGTTTCTCCTGGTCCTTGTTTAAAATCCTCCCACCTAGGGACTATTAAGGGGCAATCCCGGGTAGCTTCGGCTGTAAAAATCCCATATACTTGGCGACTATAAAAAAATTAAGTATTTTAATAAACGCTATATGGAGGCATCTCAGGATACTGGCTTTTCAGTACCTGCGGGACAGACTCGGCAGTGTTTGCGATGTGGGGCATCCCTTGTTGGGGATAACACATTTTTTTTGTGTATCTTGTGTTCAATTGGTTATAATGCAGCAGTAAGGGGCCCAAGCCTCAGGGTAGGTGGCTCCTGCCTCTTCCCCTACACTGCCTTGTCTTGTTCATACCCCCAGTGATATTGTCATGGGTAGAGAGTCGCTTTCTGATGTATGTGCCTGATTGGCTCACATTGAAAAAATAAATGTCTAGCTCTGTGGCCAAGAGGGCCTCAGCTAAAAGAAAACATTTAGCTCTGGCCGTTGAGGCAAATGAGCTTAATTGTAGCGAGCATTTTGATCTCCGTTTCAAGAAGGAGAATTCTTTGAAGAATCTGATGTTTCAGATGTTCAGCAATTGTGGGTATTGACGCTGAACAAGGTGAAGGGGAGAATTTTGACACCCCTAAAGCTCTTGCTCAATTATATGAGGTCTTGGCTATCGATTTTCCAGAAGCAGTCCTTCCTCAGAAAGGGTTCTTTGGAGCCTCCAAGCCTCGTTTTGAATTTCCTAATCAGAAACATTTTGAAGATATCATTCTTAAAGTGGCCGATCACCTCCCTCCCCGCGGGACATCCGAGATCGGGATGTCCCGCGGGGTGAAACCCCCCCAAACACCCCAAATCCCCTTACCTTGTCTTCCCTCCCTCGCGCCCCTCTAGACGTGTGCGCGCGCCCCTCTATTGGTGTGCGCGGGCGCTCGCACGTCAAGAGTGACGCGCGGGAGGCGGCGGCGGAGGAGGAGCCTCTTGTCCGCGGCTGTCAAACCGCTTGTCCGTCGGCGCGGGGAGAGGTGAGTTTTTCGGGTGATCGGGGGGGTTTCACACAGCGGGGCACCCCGATCGGGGGTGCCCCACCGAAGTGGACCAAGACCCAGGATAGTCAAAATCCTGGGTGTTGGTCCACTTTAAGGAATGGGAAAAGCCTGCGCGGCTTCCTGGCATTCCTTTGGGCTGGGATATAAAAAAAAAAAATCCCTTTCCTGCAGGCACTGTAAGCGTTGGTCATCCCCCCTGTGGTGGATTCACCTGTGCTCAGTTTGTCCAATTCCTCTGTTTTGCATTTTCCGGAATCTACTTCCCTTAAAGGATGGGGAGGACAAACGTATTGAACAAATGGCCTGCCATGCGTTTGCTAGCGTTGGCTCGGCCTTGCGGCCTGTGGGTGCCTCGTCACTTATGGCAGTCGCTATTAGGTCTGTTATTAGAGACCTATTGGATACCTCAGGGCTTGATCCAGCCTCTGAGTTTTCCGCTCTCAAGCGATGTGATTTATTTGTGTCTTTTGTACTTTCTGCTTTAGATGACTCCATGGTCTTGTGTAGCAGAACTTCTGCCTTGCTTGTTGCGATTCAGCGGTCTATTTGGCTACGCCAGTGGGCGGCTGACACGGTGGCAAAGAAGTCACTTACAGCGCTTCCCTTTGGGGGATTACGCCTATTTGGTGAGAAGTTGGATTCTGTCATTAAAGGAGGCAAATTGCCTCGGCGTAAGAAGCAACGTCGTTCCTTGCGGGGATCGGCTTCCTTTTGACCCTTCCTTTCGTGGTTCCAGAACGGGCAGAGGATCGGCCCTTTTCAGCCCCAAGGGGCACTGCATGGAAGAGAGGAAGAGGACGTGGCCGTCCAGGTCAGAGTTGGGAATCTAAGCCCCAGTCCACTTCCAAGCCTGCCCAGCAATGAGGAGGCACCCTCACCTGTATGGGTGGGGCGGACGGCTGCAATTCTTTTTTGCAGGCTTGGGTAAAGAAGTATCAGAGAGATGGATTCTGGAAGTTGTGTCCTCCGGTAACAAGCTGGAATTTGAGGTTCGGCCTCCTCCCAGATTTTTCAGGTGCCCGCAGATCCGGTGATCGCATAGGGGCTCCGGGCAGCTGTGGCAAACTTTTTAAACATGGATGTGATCCGCCAGGTTCCTCCAGCAGAAAGAGGTCTGGGGTTTTACTCCAACCTATTTACGGTTCCCAAGAAAGGACAGCTCTGTTCGGCCTATTCTAGATTTGAGACGACTCAATCAGTTTATGCGTTTCCGAAGGTTCCGCATGGAGTCGTTGCGTTCAACGATCGACGCTCTCCGCCAGGGGGAGTTTGACGTCCATGGACATCAAGGATGCTTATCTGCACATTCCTATTTTTGCCGCTCACCAAAGGTTTCTCAGATTCACAGTAGAAGACCACCATTTTCAGTTTGCGGTCTCACTCCATTCCCAAGAGTGTTTGCCAGGGTCCTGGCAGGAGTAATGGCTATTCTCAGGGTCCAGGGCATTTGCATCGTGCCATTGCTGGACGGCTTGCTCATCACAGCGTCATCTTTCAATCAGACGGAACTGGACACCAGAATAGTGGTGACTACACTAGAGAGGTTTGGTTGGGTGATAAACCATGCCAAATCCTCTCTTTGTCCCGTAAGGGAGATTCCCTTTCTGGGCTTGATTCTGGATACCCTTTAGGCCAGGGTATTTCTTCCTCAGTCCAAGATTTTTCTGATTCAGGATTTATTTCATCTGTTCCTGTCCAATCCTCATCAGCCTATCCGCTTGGGGATGAGATTAGTGGGGTTGATGGTGGCCACGCTCGAAGCAGTTCCTTTTGCTCAGTTCCACATGAGGACGCTTCAGCTCTTTCTCCTTTCTCCTCTTTCCTTTAGGCCAGGGTATTTCTTCCTCAGTCCAAGATTGTTCTGATTCAGGATTTATTTCATCTGTTCCTGTCCAATCCTCATCAGCCTATCCTTTGGGGATGAGATTAGTGGGGTTGATGGTGGCCACGCTCGAAGCGGTTCCTTTTGCTCAGTTCCACATGAGGACGCTTCAGCTCTTTCTCCTGGCTAAGTGGGACAAGCGCCCGTTGTCTTTGAATCAGACTTGTCTGTTGTCTCCCCTCGTCCTGCAGTCCCTCCAGTGGTGGCTGATTTCGAGCAATCTCAGGGATGGCAAATCATTTCTGACCCCTTGTTGGGAGTTGGTCACCACAGATGCCAGCCTTACGGGCTGGAGGGGGCATCTGGAAGAGACACCGGTTTCAGGGGTTGTGGGGGCCTCTGGAGGCTCATTCCCCAATCAATTTATTGGAACTTTGGGCCATTCGTCTTGTGCTGCTCCGACTGACTCATCTCTTGCGGGGTTTGCCGGTTCAGATTCGGTCAGACAACCGAACAGTAGTTGCATACATCAATCACCAGGGAGGGACTCACGGTTGGGGTGCCCTCCGGGAAGTGTCTCTGATCCTTCAGTGGGCGGAGATCAATGTTTCCTGCATAGCGGCAGTTTACATTCCGGGGATAGAGAAGGTGGAGGCAGACTCCCTGAGCAGAGCATGCGCTCACCAGGGAGAATGGTCTCTCAACCCCGAGGTCTTTCAGTTCCTTTGTCACAAGTGGGGGACACCGCGGTTGGACCTGTTTGCGTCTCGCCACAACCACAAGCTTCCAGCCTTTGTGTGTCTATCCCAGGATCCTCTGGCAGTGGATGCCATGTCTCTTGCCTGGAAAGGATCTGGGGTTCTGTATCCTTTTCCCCCATTCTCTGTGATAAGCAAGGTGGTGCGCAAGTTGGTTCTGGAAGGGGCACCAGCAATTCTGGTGGCTCCAAAGTGGCCAAGACGCCTGTGGTTCGCAGAGGTCACAAGGCTGGCAGAGGATCTGTTGCCTCTGCCTCATCTTCCAGATCTCTTAAACTCGGGGTCAACTTGGTTACCCCAATTTACCAACGCTGGCTTTGACGGCGTGGCTGCTGAAATCTCCATCTTAAAGGAGGAAGGCTTTTCTGATGCTGTCATTCTGACTCTTGTTAGAGCTAGATAGAAGTCTTTCTCTGTGGTTTATTACAGAACTTAGTGGTTCTATATTGACTGGTGTGAGTCTAGGTCCCTGCCTTGCAGGGTATTTTCTATCCCTAGGATTTTGGAGTTTTCTGCAACGGGGGGCTGGATTTTGGCTTCCAGATTAGTACTTTGAAAGGGCAGGTTTCTGCTTTGGCTATTTTCTTTCAAGGGTCATTTGCTCTTCACCCTTTGGTTAAGATTTTTTTCCAGGGGGTCACGCATGTGCGGCCTCCTAGAAAGCTCCTACTTCCAGTTTAGGATCTTAGTCTGGTGCTCTCTGCTATGCAGGCGGCTCCTTTTGAACCTTTACAGGAGGTTCCTCTTCATATTCTCACTCAGAAAGTTGCCTTTTTGGTTGCTATTACCTCTGTCCGTCGGGTTTCTGAATTGGCGGCCCTGTCAATACAGGCTCCTTTATTATGAGAGGCATCAGGATAAGGTGGTTTTCCGTTTTAAACCAGATTTTCTTCCTAAAGTGGTGTCTGCCTTCCACTTAAATCAGGATATAGTTCTTCCTTCATTGTGCCCTAATCCTAGTAATAACACGGAAAGGGTTTTACATTCTTTGGATGATGTTCGTTGTGTTGTGCCTTCTGGGCCTAGAAAGTGTTTGGCACCCGCCAAATCTTCCATTAGTAAATGGATTCGTCAGGCCATTGTTGGGGCCTATTCTGCTAAGGGGAACGTTCCCCCTTTTCGTGTTACTGCTCATTCTACTCGTGCTGTTGGTGCGTCCTGGGCTTTTACAAGTTTGCAAGGCTGCTACTTGGTTTTCGGTTCACACTTTTTTTCTAAGTTTTACAAGGTTGATGTGCGGGCCTCAGCCGTTGCTGCTTTTGGTCGCAAGGTTCTGCAAGCTGCAGTAATTTAAGTTACGCCTTATTTTCCTTGTGGGATCCCTGCCCATTATAGACACTGCTATTGGATGTCCCAAGTGTCATGAATGTTGGAAGCGGGGTGTGTGACATACTAGGAATAATACCATTTTGTGAGTACTCACCCGTAAAATGGGTATTACGAGTATGTCACACACCCCGCTTCCCCTGCCCTTTTTTGTTCTGGGATCCTTTATATGGTGTTTCTTATTATACTATATAATTTGCTCTTCCTGGTTCTTCACTGCTTTTTTAAAAGACTGCGGAATAGTGGGAGGTCCCGGGTATTTATGGACCAAGATCTCTACAGGCCGGTATCCCAAGTGTCATGAATGTTGGAAGCGGGGTGTGTGACATACTCCTAATACCCATTTTACAGGTGAGGACTCACAAAATGGTATTTTTTTGAGGTTCTGTCCATCTCTCTCCCTGTTGCGGCTCCCAGGCAAAGAGGGGAGCTTTTCCATACAGCAAAATCACGTTTGGAATTTCCCGAGCAGGCACATTCCCATAACCTTGTGCTCAAGGAATTGGAGCACCCCAGTAAACTTCCCGGGGTTCCAAAGAGTTGGGATAGGAAGTATCCCTTTCCTGCTGAGGTGGTTAAATGTTGGTCATCCCCCCCCCCCCCCGAGGTGGATGCTCCGATCCTAGGGCTATCTAACACCTCTGTCATGCATTCCCCTGACTCTACTACCCTGCGGGATGCTGAGGACCGGCGCATTGACCAGCTGGCATCCCACGCCTTTGCATATGCAGGGACAGCGCTGCACCCGGTCTGTGCCTTACTGCTGTGCCCACTAGAACCCTTATCAGAAATATGCTTGACAGTGCCCCTGATGATTTGCCTTGTGAGGTGTTTAATGCACTCTCCAGTTGTGATAATTTTGTAAATTTTGTCCTCTCAGCATTGGATGACACCATCCGAATGTGTGCCAGAACTTCTGCCCTCGTGGTGGCTATACGCCACTCGGTTTGGCTGCGTCAGTGGGCTGCTGACAACGCTGCCAAGAAGGCCCTCACTGGGTTTCCCTTTAAAGGGCTGCGCCTGTTTGGGGACCGCCTAGACCTTTTTGCTAAGGGAGGCAGGTTACCCCAGCGCAGGCGGCAATCTCGGCCCTTTCGGGGTCAGGGTTCCTTCTCCTCCCCTTACTGTGGTGCTAGACAGGGAAGGGGGGTTTCCTTTCCTGGGGCCTGGGGAGATTTCTGGGGTAGAGGCAGAGGACGTGGACGTCCTGGCTCCTCCTGGGGCCTCAAAACAAAATCCTCACCCATCCGGGTAGGAGGGACGGCTGCAGCACTTCGCTCACATTTGGAGGCTTCATGTCTCAGACCGGTGGATTCAGGAGGTAGTGTCCTCCGGTTACAAGTTAGTTTGCGGCCGATCCTCCTCCAAGAGTCATCAGATCCCGGATTCCTCAGGACACTGTGTCAGCTCAGGAGCTAGTGCAAGCAGTGCAATGCCTCCTGAAGCTGGGGGGTCATCTGCCAGGTCCCCTTAAGAGAAAAAGGCAAGGGCTTTTATTCCAACCTATTCACAGTACCCAAATAAGATGGTTCAGTCAGGCCCATCCTGGACTTGAAGATCCTCAACAAGTTTGTCAGGGGCAGGCGCTTTCGCATGGAAACTCTGCGCTCTGCCATCAGTTCCCTGCAACAAGGGGCTTTCATGACTTCTGTGGACATCAAAGATGCTTATCTTCATATTCCTGTGTTCCCAGGTCGTCAAAGGTTCCTCAGGTTCGCTCTGATGGATCAACACTACCAGTTTGTGGCCTTGCCCTTCGGCCTCACTTCAGCTCCCAGGGTGTTAACCAAGGTGCTGGTTGGTGTGATGTCTCTGCTCAGATGTCAGGGCGTCCACGTGCTTCCCTATCTAGATGACATTCTCCTCACTTCCCCTACATCAGGCAGAGTTGGATACTCAGCTGGTGGTGTCCAATCTGGAGTCTTTTGGATGGGTGATCACCAGTCCTCACTGTCCCCTTCCTTGGTAATTCCATTCCTAGGAATGAATCTGGATGCAGTTCAGGCAAGGATCTTCCTTCCTCAACAGAAGGTGGACAGTCTGATTGCACAGGCTCAGTCCCTCCTAGCTTGTCCCCATCTGTCCATCAGGCAGGGGATGCGGCTGGTGGGCCTGATGGTGGCATGCTTCGAAGCGGTCCCTTATGCTCAGTTCCACTTGAGGCCCCTGCAACTTCACCTATTGTCAGTGTGGGACAAGGACCCAGCGTCCCTGAACAGGGTCTGTGTGCTCTCCCCCCTGGTCAAGGAGGTCCCTCTCGTGGTGGATTGACTCAAGGAATCTGTTGGGGGGGGGGGGGGGGGCAGATCCTTTCTTGCACCTTCCTGGGAGATGGTCACCACGGATGCCAGTCTGTCAGGTTGGGGGGGTTTCTGGAAGTCCCTGCAGTTCCAGGGGAGGTGTGGCCCTCAGGAGTTCCACACACCTATCAATGTCTTGGAACTATGGGCGATCAGGCTAGTTCTGGCTCACTTGACTACTCCCCTTCGGGGCCTGCCTGTTCTGGTGCCCCCGGACAACCAGACGCCTACATCAATCATCAGGGAGGGACACCGGAGCAAGGGGGCCCTCCAGGAAGTGTCTCTGATCCTGACTTGGGCGGAGGCCAATGTCCCCTGCATATCAGCTGTGTACATCCCGGGGGTGGAAAATCACCTGGCGGACTCTCTGAGCAGGGGGACCTCTCGCCAGGGAGAATGGTCCCTATGCAGCAGGGTGTTTCAATCTCTGTCTCTCCGTTGGGGCCAACCAGATGTGGATCTGTTTGCTTCCCGCCACAATCACAAGCTCCCAGCCTTTGTCTCTCTGTCCCAGGATCCTCTGGCCTTGACCTAGGATGCGCTAGCAATGTCATGGCAGGACTTTCAGTTCCTGTATGTCTTCCCCTCCAATCCCCCTGCTGGGCACGGTTCTGTGCAAGATTGCTCTGGAAAGGGTGCCAGCAATTCTGGTGGCCCCCAGGTGGCCAAGAAGAGTGTGGTTCGCAGACGTGGTACAGCTGGCGGTAGATCAGTACGCTCTGCCCTTGGTGCCAGATCTGCTCACTCAGGGCCCCTCACGCCATCCCAATTTACAAACTCTGGCTTTGACGGCTTGGCTGCTGAAACCTCCATCTTGATGGAGAAGGGGCTGTCTTCCTCGGTTGTGGATACTTTGATTAAAGCTAGGAAGAAGTCTTCCCTGTCGTGTGTTCTCTATTCCCAGGATTCTGGAGTTCCGGCAGCATGGGTTGGCGATGGGGCTCCAACTCAGTACTCTCACTCATGTGCGCCCCCCCACATAAGCCTATGGTGCCTGTTTGGGATCTGAACTTGGTTCTGTCAGCCTTGCAGGGTGCTCCCTTTGAACCTGTCCAGGATGCTGCCTTGGCCATTCTTACGCTCAAGGTTGTATTTCTGGTGGCTATCACTGCTGTCAGGCGTGTGTCTGAGTTGGCGGCGCTTTCCATTCAGCCCCCCTACTATGAGAGACACCAGGACAAGGTGGTGTTTCGTTTCAAACCTGACTTTCTGCCTAAGGTAGTGTCTGCTTTTCGTTTGAATCAGGATATTGTTCTTCCTTCTTTGTGCCCTAATCCTAGCAATGCTAAGGAGAGGGTTTTGCACTCTTTGGATGTGGTTAGGTGTCTGAAGTACTATCTGGTGGCTACTGCATCTTTCAGGAAAGCTGATGCTCTTTTTGTGGTACCTTCTGGTCCTAGGAAGGATTTGGCTCCTGCCAAGTCTACTATCAGCAAGTGGATTCGTCAGGCTGTGATTCAGGCCTACTCTGCTAAGGGGAAGAATCCTCCCTTCCGCCTTACTGCTCATTCCACTCGTGCTATCGGTGCCTCTTGGGCTTTTCAGCACCAGGCTTCTGTTGAACAAGTTTGCAAGGCCGCTACTTGGTCTTTTGTTCATACCTTTTCAAAGTTTTACAAGGTTGATGTTAGGGCCTCAGCTGATGCTGCTTTTGGCCGAAAGGTTCTGCAGGCGGCAGTGGTTTAAACTGTCTGCTGCTGATTTTTCTTGTGGATCCCACCCTACTTATGGACACCTTGTGGATCCCCTGTATGGTGATTGTTATCATTGATATAGTTGATAGTTTTGGATTGTTTAATTCTCCCAGCTTCTCCTTAACTGCTTTTCAATGCTGGGGATTTGTGGGAGGTCCCCGGGTATTTGAGGGGCCGGGAGGAGCTTATTTTCGATGTCTCTGCAGTCCAGCGCCATCTGGCGGAGTATATCCCAACTGTAAGTATTAGATTTGGAGCAGGACGTACTGCATACTCATAATACTAATTCAACAGGTGAGTAATCACAGAATTGTATTTTTGGGACCAGGGGTACTATGTGGTGCCTTGGAATGATTAAAAGCTACTGGTTCTGAGTTTCTTCCAATCTCTCACCCCTTATCTTTATTAGGCGACCATTCCAATACTTTGTCTACCAACCACATAAAATGCATTGTGCCTTTAGTAATGTATGTTCATTGAAGTTGTTCTACCATCTCACCCTCGGCAGACTCTATGTAGTAGGACCACCCGTAAAATGAAAACTATAGTCAAGGCAGCGTACCACACCGCTATATCTGTATAGACTTCTCTTACACTTGTTAGCCATTAGTGAGTCCCATCAATCCCGTGACCTCCGTTGGGCAATGTTCAGTCTCTGTTTATTATTTAATTAAAACACCGCGCTCCTAAAGCTGAAATAAAATAATAACTGGAATGCGACAACGTACCAGACCTTTTTATCCCTAGTAAGTCTCAAGAAAATTAATATAATAAGGTACAGAGCAAATAAAAACAGAAAAACACCTAAAGTGAAAATTATAAGTCCTTAATTGAAGAAACCTTATTCAGTAGTGACATTCACAAATAAATATATAATAGATTCATAAACTTTGACAGTTACAAAATCAAACTTCCGTGATAATTCCAAAAATTCATAAATTCAGTATATTTCCATAGATACAGTCCGTGATGCTCAGTGGTCATATAAAGAAGAACAAAGAAAAATAGTGCAACCCCATTTGGTAAAATCAACTATTTAATATTTAAAATTGCACTTACAAAAATCCAAAGGCGTATAAACAATGAATAGGCTCAAAGAATAGTTCTCCTTCCCTTACTCCACTATGGCCAGTAGTAGGTATGGATATGGAAATATGGAAATCAGCCATATCTGCACTGGAGACAGGATATGTGACCGTCCTTTTCCTCCCAGGATTGGGTGTGTCCCCCCATTTTATACACCTCAGCAGAGGAGAATTGACATCCTTATATTGGCTAGCTCCCAACTTCAAGACAAAACTGGCCTAGATCCAAACTGCAGATCTTATGGGGCTCGGGGCTGTGTGTGTGTGTGTGTGGCAGTTTAGGGATGTCTCCATTCCCACCAGGGTGAGCTGTGCTGAGGGATGGATATGGGCATTGTTATGCTGCTGTAACCCACCCTGATCTCAAAAACAGTTCTGTTCATACAGATCCAGCCAAACTGCCTACTACTGCCACTATAGTATAAACATGCAGACCTGTCACAATGAATGTGGTAATAGAGAACTGTACAATGCACTTGGGGTCTAACAACCTGAAGGCCACATATATCCTTGGGGGTGGGGGGGTGTAAAACTGGGGGAAACACTTGTTGAGAAGGATCTTTGGGTACTGGTAGGTGGCTAAATAACGGCATGCAATGTCAAGAAGCTGCTTCCAAGGCATTAAATTAGGCCTGAAATCATGGGATAGGGATGTTATTTTGCCTCTTTACAAGGCACTGGTGCACCCTCACCTGGAATATGCTGTCCAGTTCTGGGCACCCATTCAAAGAAAGGACGCTCAGACTATGGAAAGGGTGCAGAGGAGAGCCACCAAACTAATAAGAAGGATGAAGGATCTTAGTTATGAGGAAAGATTACGAGAATTAAATCTGTTTAGTCTTGAGAGGAGATGATTGACGGGGGACATGATTAACTTGTATAAATATATAAATGGCCCATGCCAAAAATATGGGGGAACACTAATTCAGGTAAAATCGTCTCTAAAGACAAGGGGGCACTCCCTTTGACTGGAAGAAAAGAAATTCAGTCTCCAGAGGTGACAATCATTCTTTACCATAAGAACTATAAATCTGTGGAATAGCCTCCCACAGAAGCTTGTTACAGCATCAACCACTGACAGCTTCAAAAAAGGATTAGATGCTTATTTAGAAGAAAATAACATTAACAGTTACTATAAGCTGTTATCACTAAAAAAAATAAAATAAAAATTAACTTCCCCCTACCCCAACACCCTTGGTTGATGGACATATGTAAAGCGCTACGGAAGATGATGGCGCTATATAAATAAACAATAATAATAATAATAATAATAACTATATTCGCAAACAAATGCCACGCGACTTTTTGTTCTGCTTTGGTTCTCATTTGCGCCTTCAAGGGTACTTCTGTCAGTTCAGTCACATGCGACCATGGGAATGATATTTCTTTTTGCTATTATTCCTTTGCACTGAATGTCTTGCCTTTCCACAGACTCTGTAGTGACAACAGTAAAGCCTTTACAGGCTATTTAAAGGGTACCAAAACCCACATTTTTAACTAGTATCCACTGAATTGCTGTCCCCCCTGTTAAGAGCACCTTTTGCCAATTTTTAGTGCTCCTGCTTCACACTAATACCATATAATGGCCCTTGTTTAAGCTGTAAAGCCTTATCTCCTCCATTCATTGCCGTTGTTGTGTGTGGCAATTATGTCATTGCCACACCTATGCAGTGACGGTTTGTCTCAAAGAGAAGGACAGCAAAAAAAGTGTTCCAGGACGATTCAAAAAGTGAAAATATCAATTTCTAGTTCTACACCCTAATAAGGGAGTATCAGCAGGGGCATGTATTTCACAAGTTTGGTGGCTTTTGGGCCGCTTTAAAATGTTTGTGTACACTTAACATTTGTGTTCCAATGGCTCAGCATAAATTCAGGTCTAGCTTCTTATGTACATAAACGTAGATTAGGTCAGTTCTTGCCTCTTCACTTCTGATCTCCACTTCACTGGATAAATTGACTCCCAGGCTAGCTAAACATGTGGGGCCCATGGCACCAGGACCTTTCCTTTTATAATATGTTCTCTGTGGGAGCAGTTTGAGTTACACAGCCTTTGGACTGACTATCACGGGGCAGCATAGCCTGGTGTATTTAAATGTACCGGGGGCTACTTTTTCTGGACTTTAGCTTTAATTAAAGTGCCATCGGTTGGCATTTTTTTTAAAAAAGGGACTTTCAGTCAAAATGACATTAACTGAATTGGAATTCACCTACACAGTTTGGTCCCTGGCAATTTCCAAAAATGCATTTCTACACATTCTGCATACTCCTGTGCTGTATTGAGTGTCCAGCTTGACAACTGACGGCTTATAGAGTTTACCTGCAGGATAGTGCTGAGCACATCCACCTGGTGAGACCTGTTACTTGCTAGTGGATCACATGGTATACTCGGCATGGCTGCTGGAATGCACAGGGCCCTGTTATTTGGGTATGTCCTAATCTTGGATGGGAATAGTTATAAATAAGTATACACCTCTTCAGTGCTTTATAGTTATTCTTAGTATACAGTACGTCCTGCTCCAGATAGAATACTTGCATTCGGGTACTACTCTGCCAGATGGCGCTGGACTGCAGAGACATTGAAAATAGGCTCCTCCCGGACCCTCAAATACCCAGGGACCTCCCACGATCCCCAGATTTTCTCTGCAGTCTGGACTGAGAAGGACAAGAAGATGTCTCTCTCTACTCGCAGGTGAGCAGGACTATTAGCCGGCGGCCCTGTAGGACTATTTCCACCCGTTCCATCAGTAATTGCCTCCCAGCTTTGGCTGCGCTGGTCGGGTGATGGTAGGCAGCACCGCTGTTTGGTGCTTAGGAGCGCTGCTCCACCGCAATCCCCCACCAAAGGGTAGGCGGTACAGGCATATGGTGAGCGTCTATGGGATGCCCCTCCCGCACTATTGCCCCTTGCCCCTGTCTATCGGTGGGCCCTATGTTAAGTGGCCGCTGTCCTCCCTCACTCTCCTTGTAGCCTTTGGGGGAAAAGAGAGGGGGGGTGTGTGTTTATGTATGTTTATACGTGTATTGGCCTTCATGCTTCATTACATTATGCCTTGTGTCAGCCGCTGTGCTGATTTGCTTTATATTTATTATACTTGAAATTGCCGCCGCGCGCGTTTTTTTCCCCTGTTTTCCGCGCTTGGCGACGGCGTTACCTCAGGCGCCGGTGCGCCGTCATTGGCTGCTTGTCACGTGTGGGCTTCGCGCTCTTCGGGGGGGCCCCCTCGAGGTATACCGACGCCATTCCGGCTTCTGCGTGACGGGCTTCTACCTACCGCGGTTCGTGAGTGCCCTCGCGGGCGGCTTTATTACCATCATTGTTTCGCTTACGGCTCCCTTTTGATTGTCTTTCAGACGGCCGAACCCCTTTGGCTTCTCCCGGCCCTCCATTAGTTGGTTAACTTGTGTGGCCTAGTGTAATTACTCCCACTTCCCTAGCGGGTTATTGGGGCATCCAGGGTTGCTGTATAGCGTTAATCCCTACCGGCTTATAGTGCCGCTATAATCACCATATGGAGGCATCTCAGAATAATGTGACCTGGTTCCTTCGGGACAAGCCCGGCTGTGTGTAGCTTGTGGGGAGTCCCATGTTGACGCTGACAAGGCGCGGGTCTGTGTACCCTGTGCCAACAATCCGGCCTTCCAGTGGCTGAGTCTGCGATTCGCTTCGCCTCACCTACTCCCCCAAGCTTAAATCTCACTCCCATTGAGTTGCATACAAGTAGGGATTCTCAGCCTGATGTGTCTTCCAGACTGGCTAGTGTTGAGAGGTTGCTTGCTAATACCTTGGCGCGTAAGGCCTCTGCAAAGAAGCGGCACCTAACGCCTGATGTCACTCCTTTCCCCCATGGAAGCTGATGAGTTTCTGCAACTATCTGGCTATACCCACTTGGAGGAAAGGGAGCTATTCTCCGACTCAAGGTCATCTGATGAGAGGCCCAGGGGTCATGACGATTCTGGCTGTGACCCCTGGGCCCCGGATGATACTGATAGACTGTTGGCTCAGATTTTTGAGGTTCTGTCTATCTCTCCCCCTGTTGCGGCCCCCAGGCAGAGGGGGGAACTTTTTCATACTGCCAAGTCACGCTTGGAATTTCCTGAGCAAGCACATTTCAATTACCCTGTGCTCAAGGAATGGGAGCATCCCAGTAGACTTCCCGGTGTACCTAAGAGTTGGGATAGGAAATATCCCTTCCCTGCTGATGTGGCAAAGTGTTGGTCATCTCCTCCCGAAGTGGATGCCCCGGTTCTAGGCTTATCTAACACCTCTGTCATGCACTCCCCTGACTCTACTACCCTGTGGGATGCTGAGGACCGGCGCATTGACCAGCTGGCGTCCCTGCTAAGAAGTATCCTTGATGGTGCCCCTGATGATTTGTCTTGTGAGGAGTTTAATGCACTCTACTTGTGATTTTTTTTGTGAATTGTCCTCACTGCCTTGGATGACACCATTAGAATGTGTGGCAGAACCTCTGCCCTTGTGGTGGCTATACGCCGCTCGGTTTGGCTGCGCCAGTGGGCTGCTGACAACGCTGCCAAGAAGGCCTTCACTGGTTTTCCCTTCAAAGGACTACGCCTGTTTGGGGACTGCCTGGACCTATTTGCTAAGGGAGGCAGGTTACCCCAGCGCAGGCGGCAGGCTCGGCCCTTTCGGGGTCAGGGCTCCTTTTCCTCCCCCTACCGTGGTGCTAGACAAGGGAGGGGGGGTTTCCTTTACTGGGGCCCGAGGAGACTTCTGGGGTAGGGGCAGAGGACGTGGACGTCCTGGCTCCTCCTGGGGCTCCAAGCCTAAGTCCTCTCCCAAGCCCCCTCAGGCATGATGGGGCGCCCTCACCCATCCGGGTGGGGGGACGGCTTCAGCACTTTGCTCACGTCTGGAGGCTTCATGTCTCAGACCGTTGGATTCAGGAGGTAGTGTCCTCCGTTTACAAGATAGTTTGCTGTCTGCCCTCCCCCAAGGTTCGTCAGATCCCGGATTCCTCAGTACCCTGTGTCGGCTCAGGATCTAGTGCTGGCAGTGCAAAGCCTCCTGGAGCTGGGGGTCATCTGCAAGGTCCCTTTAAGAGAAAAAGGCAAGGGCTTCTCTTCCTACCTCTTCACAGTGCCCAAAAAAGATGCGTCAGTCAGGCCCATCCTGGACTTGAAGATCCTTGTCAGGTGCAGGCGCTTTTGCATGGAAACTCTGCGCTCTGCCATCAGTTCTCTGCGCCCAGGGGATTTCATGACCTCTGTGGACATCAAAGATGCTTACCTTCATATTCCTGTATTTCCAGGTCATCAAAGGTTCCTCAGGTTTGCTCTAGAGGATCAACACTACCAATTTGTGGCATTGCCCTTTGGTCACACTTCAGCTCCCAGGGTGTTCACCAAGGTGCTGGCAGGAGTGATGTCTGCTCAGGTTTCAGGGCATCCGCGTGCTGCTTTATCTGGACGACATTCTCATCACCTCCCAGTCTCTACATCAGGCAGAATTGGATACTCAGCTGGTGGTGTCCAATCTGGAGTCATTTGGATGGGTGATCAACCACACCAAGTTGTCTCTGTCCCCCTCCTCGGTGACTTCATTCCTGGGAATGAATCTGGATACAGTTCAGGCAAGGATTTTTCTTCCTCAGCAGAAGGTGGACAGTCTGATTGCGCAGGTCCAGTTCCTGCTATCTTGTCGTCATCCCTCCATCAGGCAGGGAATGCAGCTGGTGAGCCTGATGGTGGCGTGCTTTGAGACGGTCCCTTATGCTCAGTTCCACTTGAGGCCACTGCAACTCCACCTCTTGTCAGTATGGGACAAGGACCCAGCGTCCCTGGACCGGGTCTTTGCGCTTTCCCACCTGGTCAGGTGGTCCCTCTCGTGGTGGCTGGACTCCAGGAACCTGTTGGGGGGCAGATCCTTTCTGGCCCCCTCATGGGAGACGGTCACCACGGATGCCAGTCTGTCAGGTTGGGGGGGTTTCTGGAGGTGGGGGCCTCAGGAGGCCCACACACCTATCAATGTACTAGAGCTACGGATGATCAGGTTAGTTCTGGCCCAGTTGACTCCTCACCTTCGGGGCCTGCCTGTTAAAGTGCGCTTGGACAACCAGACGGCGGTTGCGTACATCAATCATCAGGGAGGGACCCGGAGCAATAGGGCCCTCCAGGAAGTGTCTCTAATCCTGACCTGGGTGGAAGCCAATGTTCCCTGCATATCAGCTGTGTACATCCCGGGGGTGGAAAATCTGCTGGCAGACTCTCTGAGCGGGGGGGCCTCTCGCCAGGGAGAATGGTCCCTCTGCAAAAGGGTGTTCCAATATCTGTGTCACCGTTGGCCAGATGTGGATCTGTTTGCGTCCCGTCACAATCACAAGCTCCCGGCCTTTGTCTCCCTGTCCCAGGATCCTCTGGCCTTGACTACGGATGCTCTAGCAATGTCATGGCAGGACTTTCAGTTCCTGTATATCTTTCCCCCACTCCCCCTGCTGGGCAAGGTTCTACACAAGATTGCTCTGGAGGGGGTGCCAGCAATTCTGGTGGCCCCCAGGTTACCGAAAAGAGTGTGGTTCGCAGATGTGGTGCAGCTGGCAGTAGATCAGGAAGTTCTGCCTAGGGTACCAGATCTGCTCACTCAGGGCCCCTTACACCATCCCAATTTACAAACTCTGGCTTCGACGGCCTGGCTGCTGAAACCTCCATCTTGATGGAGAAGGTGCTGTCTATCTCGGTTGTTGATACCATGGTAAAGGCTAGGAAGATGTCGTCTTCTTCCATTTATTCCAGGGTTTGGCGTGCCTACATTGACTGGTGTGAGTCTAAGTCTCTTCCCTGTTGTGTGTTCTCTATTCCCAGGATTCTGGAGTTCCGGCAGCATGGGTTGGAGATGGGGCTCCAACTCAGTACTCTGAAGGGTCAGGTTTCTGCCCTGGCTGTTTTCTTCCAGAGGTCCTTTGCTCAGCATTTTCTGATCAGGACTTTTTTCCAGGGGGTTACTCATGTGCGTCCCCCACGTAAGCCCATGGTGCCTGTTTGGGATTTGAACTTGGTTTTGTCAGCCTTACAGGGTGCTCCATTTGAACCTGTTCAGGATGCTGCCCTGGCCGTTCTTACTCTCAAAGTTGTCTTTCTGGTGGCTATCACCTCTGTTAGGTGTGTGTCTGAGTTGGCGGCGCTTTCCATTCAGCCCCCCTACCATGAGAGAGACCAGGACAAGGTGGTGTTCCGCTTCAAGACAGATTTTGTGCCTAAGGTAGTGTGTGCCTTTTAATTTGAATCAGGGCATTGTTCTTCCTTCATTGTGCCCTAATCCTAGTAATGCTAAGGAGAGGGTTTTGCATTCTTTGGATGTGGTTAGGTGTCTGAAGTACTATCTGGTGGCTACTGCACCTTTCAGAAAAACTGATGCTCTTTTTGTGGTCCCTTCTGGTCCTAGGAAGGGTTTGGCTCCTGCCAAGTCTACTATCAGCAAGTGGATTCGTCAGGCTGTGATTCAGGCCTACTCTGCTAAGGGGAAGAATCCTCCCTTCCGCCTTACTGCTCATTCCACTTGTGCTATCGGTGCCTCTTGGGCTTTTCAGCACCAGGCTTCTGTTGAACAAGTTTGCAAGGCCGCTACTTGGTCTTCTTCTGTTCATACCTTTTCCAAGTTTTACAAGATTGATGTTAAGGCCTGAGCTGATGCTGTTTTTGGCCGCAAGGTTTTGCAGGCGGCAGTGATTTAAACTGTCTGCTGTTACCTTTTTGGGGATCCCACCGTACTTTATGGATGCTGCTATTGGATGTCCCGAATGTAAGTATTCTATCTGGAGCAGGACGTGCTGTATACTAAGAATAATACAATTATGTGATTACTCACCTGTAGAATTGGTATTATGAGTATACAGTACGTCCTGCTCCACCCCACCCTTGTTTTTTTGCATTATCTTGGATCCCCTGTATGGTGATTGTTCTCTTTGTTATGATTACTAGTTTGGGTTGTTTTTCTCCCGGCTTCTCGTTTACTGCTTTTCAATTCTGGGGATTGTGGGAGGTCCCTGGGTATTTGAGGGGCCGGGAGGAGCCTATTTTCGATGTCTCTGCAGTCCAGCGCCATCTGGCGGAGTAGTACCCGAATGTAAGTATTCTATCTGGAGCAGGACGTACTGTATACTCATAATACCAATTCTACAGGTGAGTAATCACAGAATTGTATTTTCTCACCTGTGCTGGTTTGCCCTTCTTCCAATGTGTCGCATGGAGGCTCATAACTTTGTACAATCTTATCTGACACCAGCAGCCTTTTCACAGGTTAGAATGGCACCGATGCAGAGAGAGAGGGGGAGAGATACCTACTTCATTTTAATGACATTAAAACAACCTGGCACTTCTGTTTTGTAATTCATTATTCTTTCCTTGTTTTCATGTAGTCTGTTTGGTAACACAGAAGAGGAGTATGTCCCAGACTCAGAAAGTGTACGCCTACAGCGGGAGATTCATCACCAGCCACAGTGCTGCAGCCTTTCCCAGTGTTTTCAGCTGTATACCAAAGAGGAGCAGGTAAGTCAGTGGATTTATTTAGCTGATTAGCTGCCCCCCGGGGGCATCCAGATTTGGCCCACTGTTCGAAACCCGCCGATCTCCCACAAACATTCTTCTTTCTAGCAAACCCCATGCCTCATTTGTGGGCTGTACCGGCATCCCTGGCATCTCGCAGTATAGGTGCACCCAGGCTTTCCGATAGTCTGAGAGCAGGTGTGCGCCGAAGACTGCAGTGAGACCAGACATTCTGCATTACCCCTTTTCCCTGTGTTTGGTCCGGGCTGTCCCAGTTATCCATATACATGTGGGACAGCCCGGACGAAACACAGGCAAAACCAATTCTACAGGTGAGTACTCGCAGAATTGTATTTTTCCCTGTGTGCGGTCCGGGCTGTCCCAGCTATCCATATACGTGTGGGTATTCCGCCAGCAGGTGGCGCCAGTTACTGCAAGATCCAGAGCTGTAACTCCTCCTGGCCTCCTATAAAAGGATCGGTCTCCATAGAGTTCCCCAGATTTGTCTTGCAGTAGGTACTGCAAAGATCGTCTGGAAACTCGCTCTGGATCATGGCAGTTGAGCAGGAAATTTTTAAGCCTGTCTGCCGCTGCCGCCCTATTGCCCCTGTTCTTGTGGACCCAGTATGCCTCCCATCCTCGGCTGACGGGAACAGGTGAAGGTAGGGAGAACGCCGGGGTCGGGCGTTCAGAGCTAGGCTCTGGGCCGCAGACCCTCCTGAAAGGGTAGCCGGCCATAGGAGATGGTGAGCCTATTGGGGGGAGGAACCACTATTCCCTTTTTCCATCTGTCCCACAGCTTTATTTCCTTCAGTGTGTGTGCTTGGTGCTTCACTTCACGATACTGACCTCTCCCCTCGCTCCCTCGGTTCTTCCCTTCTCCCCTCCATCTGCTGGCTGTTGTGGGGGGGGGGGGGGGGCGTGCAGCGGACGCCTCTCTGTGAGGCTGCGGCCTCTGTGCTGCGGGCACCTTAAGCTCCGCTGCCGTGGAGGAGGGAGAGGCTCCCCTGTGGGCCACCCTCCCTCCCCTCTTCTATGTTGGCGCCATTTTACCTCAGGCTGCGGCCCGCCCTTCAAGGGACTTTTCAGCGCCATTTTTTCCCCTTGTGAGGGGGAAGCCTGACGGGACTCTGAGCAGGGACGACCGCATATTGCTGCTTCTGCGCTCCTTGCGCTGGGGTCGGTGATGTGGACCCCTGTCTCTGCCTGGGCTATCCAGTGTGACCACCACGGTCCGTGAGTGTATAGTGGTGTGCATGTGCTGTGGGATCTCATGGCCCTTTCCCATTGTGTTTTTTAGGTGGGATACCCTTGTCAGCCAGGGTTGTGGTTCCTCCCGGTCTCCTACGCCCCCCTCTCCCAGCTCCGCATCTCTCTCCGTGCCCTCTCACGTAAGAGGGATCACATAAGAGCGACTTTTTGGGGGTCTGCTCTAGGTTTTGGGCCTTTGTGTCTGGGAACCTATATTTTTTTTATACTATAATCACCATAATAGAGGCTTCTGGGGATAGTGAGCTAGGGGCCTCCTCCAGACGTGTGAAGCTCTGCCCCATATGCGGTACCTGCCCCCTGGGCGGACTTAGCACTGTTTGTGTCACTTGCGCCAGGAGCGTATAATTGCAACACGATAGGGCGGGCGTCCTTGCCCCTAACCCTCCCTTGCCTGCGGTCTCACCTACCTCCCCAGTGCTGCAGTCAGCCCACGGTGAGGGGGAAACCAGCAGGGGGTCACAGGCCGATTTGGCACATCGGGTGGCCAGCATCGAGAGACGGCTATCTCGTTCGGCTACGGGGAAGGCCACTTGTAAGAGCCGGCTTATTTGGATTTTGCTGACTATGATGACCTTTGTGGCGGTCGGGATTCCATGGAGGGGGGAGAGCTTTTTAGAGACTCCGCTTCCTCAGGGGATCGGTCGATTGGTTATGACAGCGAGCTCGGCTCCTCCTCCGATGAGGATATGTGGCTCCCTGACGACACAGAAAAATAGCTGACTGCTGTTTTTGAGACCCTGCATATTGTCCCTCCTAAAGCGGCTAAGAAGAAGCAGGGGGATTTATTCCGGCCTGTGAGACAGAGGATGGTCTTACCAGAACAGGCCCACTTTTCCAATATGGTGGTTAAAGAATTGGAAAGGCCTAATTGCCATCGGTGCCTAAGAGTCTGGACAGGTGGTATCCCTTCCCTGAGGAGCTGATCCGCCTCTGGTCCCGTCCCCCCAATGTGGATGCCCCCGTCTCAGGGTTATCCAACACTACGGTTATGCCGTCACCCGATACTGGTTCTTTGCGTGACCCTGCTGACAGGCGCATGGATCAGCTGGCTTGTCATGTGTTCACCTTTGTGGGTGCTGGGCTTCGCCCTGCCTGTGCCGCGGCCATTGTGTCTTTGGCCATCAGGAAGAATGTGAGACGTATTGTTGATTTTGCCAAATCTCGCAAGCGGGCGGAGGAGTATACTGATCTCAAAGCCTGTGTGGATTTTATTACTTTTGTAATCTCGGGCATGGACGATAGTGTCCGGCTTGGCACCAGGGCCTCGGCTCTGCTTGTTGCGCTTCGTCATTCGCTCTGGCTGCGGCAGTGGTCGGCTGACGCTGCAGCCAAAAAGGCGCTCACTAGTATCCCCTTCCTGGGGCTCAGGTTATTTGGGGAGCGCCTGGACCTTCTGGCCAAGGATGGAAGACTCCTTCCGCGATGGAAGCCTGCGCGACCCATTCGGGTTTCTCCGGCCTATCGCTCCTTTCGAGGCGAAAGAGGCTCGTCATTTTCAGGCGGCTGCAGAAATTCCTGGGGACGAGGTAGGTCTGCAGAAAAGCTGTGGCTTGTCCCGGCTCCCTATAAAAACTGGCTTAACCATAGAGTTCCCCAGTGTTTCCTCTGCAGTGGACTGTGAAGTTGGCAGATGTCTCTCTCTCTCTTGCGCAGGTGAGCGGGGCAACCAAGCCTGCGGCCCTGCAAGTCTATTTCCATCCGTTTCTGGACCCTCACTGCCTCCCAGCCTTGGCTGACAGATCGGGTGAAGGTAGAAGAGCACTAGGGTCAAGTGCTCCTGGAGCGCAGCTTCAAGCCGCAGACCCTGTAGCATAGGCTTTATGGTGAGCCTATTAGGGATGCGGAGTCTCTGTCCTAGCTTCTGAGGGGGTAAGTAGTTTGGGTACTGTGTCCCCTCATTTTCCTTTGGGTCCTTCCCTGACTATGGCAGCTCGCCGCTGCTTTCTCGACCTTTCTCTCTCCCACCCCCCTCTAACTTGGTTGGGGGGGGAAAGGGGGGAGGGTGGGTGGTAGCGGCGAGTAGTCATGTGGTAGTCTGTGGTGTTTTTACGTTTTTGGTGTGTTTTCTGGTGTTTTTAGCTGCCGCGCCGCTTTGTACTGCGTTCCGCGGCTGTGGGCGCTTAAACCTGAGGTGATTTTCTAAGTATACAGCACTTCCTGTTCCAGTAAATTCCTTACATTTGGGTTATTCCGCCACAAGGTGGCGCAGTGGACTGCAGAAATTAAATAGCTAAGTACCTCCCACCAATTCCCAGTGTGTCTCTGCAGTCTGGACTGCGAAGATGGCTCTCTATTGCCCAGGGAGTGGGGCTTTTGAAGCCTAGGGCCCTGCAGGCTTATTTCCACCCATTCTGGACCCACTGCCTCCCAGCCTCGACTGACGGTTCGGCTGAAGGTAGGACAGCACTAGGGTCAGGTGCTGAAGGAGCTCTGCTCCGGGCCGCAAGACCCTGTACCAAAGGGTAGCCGTTGACAGGCTTTCTATGGTGAGCCTCATTGGAATGCCCCAGCCTCAAACCTTGGGTCTTTGTTCCCTTCACCCGTCTCCCCTCCCCTCTAGAAGGTTGTGCGCGACCCCCTTGTTGTGGCCCGCTTGGTGGCAGGGGGCACCCGGGGGGGGTCTGTGATTTGTGCGTGTTATTTTATTATTGGTGTGTGGGCGGGCCATTGTACGGCGCTCCGCGGTGGTTGGCGCTATGCATTTTTTGTTTCTGTCATGGCACCGGCGTCTCACATAAGTTTTACGCTCTTCGGGGTGGCGGCGGGGACTGCGGTTTGACGCATTCTGCGTCATACTCTCGCGGTCCCAGCCCCTCTAGGTACTGCTGCCAGCCCCATTTTGTGGCCTCGTCCTTGCGGTGCTGCGACGCGGTCTGGCTGTGTTTTACCTCTCTGGGCGATCTGTCCGCTTGGTCCGTGAGTCCCTTATGGGGTTTTTATATTGCTTTACTCTGTATGCGCTGGGGATGTTTATTTTGTACCTATTGTGTCTTGCAGGCGGGTCACCTTTGACTGTGGTCCCACCTTCCTTAGCGGGCTTTGGAGGCATCCCAAAAAGGGTGGCTATCGCTAGCTGTGTCCCTGTATTGGCAGTTTCTATTCACCATATGGGGGCTTCCGTGGACAATGTGCTTGGGGTTCCTTCGGGACAAGCCCAGCTGTGTGTTGCGTTTGGGGTATCCCCTGTTAGTGACGGGGTCAGGGTGTGTTTGACCTGCGCCCAGCATGTACTTGCGCGGCAGCCTGGGACATCTGCTACGGGCCCCGGTGCTGCGCCCCTTTCTGCTTTGCCTACCCCCCCACGCTTGCATCTGACTCCCAGTGAGGGGCACACTAGCGGGGGAGTCTCAATATGACTTGGCTTCACGGGTGGCCAGCATTGAAAAGCATATTGCTGGGTCAGCCCCGCGTAAGGCTTCTGCTAAGAAGCATCATTTATCTCCCGCTGCTTCCCTTTTTCCTGTGGAGTATGAGGGACTTTACTCATTTTCTGGCTTTTACCCCCTCGAGGAGGGGGAATTATTCTGATTCAGAATCCTCTGATGAACAGTCTAAGTTATATGGTGGTACCGAGTCTCCCTTTGGAGAAGACCCATGGTCCTCAGATGACATGGCCGGCGCTTGGACCAGCTGTCCTGTCATGCTTTTGCTTGTGTGGGTACTGCACTGCGCCTGGCTTGTGCCTCTGCCATAACGGCTATTGCTATTAAAGGGCTGCTTAAGTGTCTCATAGATGGGGCCTCTGATGACGCGGGAGGTGAGGATTATAGATTTCTCCTACTTTGCTATGAATTTATTCCATATATCCTTTCTTCCATGGATGATGCCGTTAGAATGTGTGGTAGGACTTCTGCCCTGTTGGTGGCTATACAACGCTCTGTCTGGCTATGTCAGTGGGTGGCTGATAATGCTGCTAAAAAGGCCCTCACTGGTTTTCCCTTTAAGGGGCTGCGGCTCTTTGGTGAACGCTTGGCCCTTTCGGGGGACCGGTGCTTCTCTTCCCTCCTTCCGCGCTTCCAGGGCTGGTCGAGGAGTTTCCTTTGCTGGGGCACACAGACTATTGGGGCAGGGGTAGAGGATGAGGCCGTCCCAGGCTCTCATGGGGTCCCAAGCCCAAATCCTCCCCCAAGCCCCCTCAGGCATGAGGAGGCGCCCTCACCCATCTGGGGGTGGGGGGGGGGAAGATTCGGCTCTTTGCTCACGTCTGGAGGCTACGTGTAGCAGACAGATGGATTCAGGAGGTGGTGTCCTCCGGATACAAGATAGTTTGCAGCCTGGCCGCCCCCAAGATTTATCAGATCCCAGATGGCTCAAAACCCCCTGTCAGCTCAGGGTTTGCGGCTTGCGGGCCGAAAACTTTTAGAGTTGGGGGTCATCTGTCCTGTGCCTCTCAGGGAAAGGGGCAGAGGCTTCTACTCCAATCTATTCACTGTTCCCAAAAAGTATGGGTCCCTCAGGCCCATCCTGGATTTAAAGCACCTCAACAAGTTTGTCAGATTCAAGCATTTTCGCATGGAGACCCTGCGCTCAGCACTCGCTACTGTGCGCCCGTGCGACTTCATGACATCCGTAGACATCAAGGACGCTTACCTTCATGTACCAATCTTCCCAGGTCATCAATAATTTCTCAGGTTTGCTCTGGAGGATCAGCACTACCTTTCGGTATCACCTCAGCTCCCAGGGTATTCACCAATGTGCTGGCAGGTGTGATTGCTCTGTTGAGATCTCAGGGCATTCGCATCCTTCCTTATCTGGACGGCATTCTGATCTCGTCTCAGTCCTTCCATCAGGCAGAACTGGATACCCAGATGGTGGTGTCTACACTAGAGGCCTTCGGCTGGGTGATCAACCATCCCAAGTCTTTTCTGTCCCCGTCACTGGTAAGGTCCTTCTGGGCATGACTCTGGGTACATCTCAGGTCAAGGTTTTTCTCCCTCAACAGGTGGAGTGGAGAGTCTTCAAGCTCAGACCCAGTTCCTTCTTTCTTGTCCTAATCCCTCCATCCGGCAGGGGATGCAGCTGGTGGGCCTGATGGTGTCTTGCTTCGAGGCGGTACCCTATGCTCAGTTTCACATGAGACCTCTGCAGCTACACCTCTTATCAGTGTGGGATCGGGATCCTGGGTCCCTGGATCGGGTGTTTGTTCTCTCCCCCCTGGCCAGATGGCCCCTCTCGTGGTGGCTGGACTCAAGGAACCTCTTGGTGGGCAGAACCTTTCTTTCCCCTTGCTGGGAGACTGTCACCACAGATGCCAGTCTGACAGGTTGGGTTGGATTCTGGAAGTCCTTGAAATTCCAGGGTCAGTGGGGCCCCCAGGAAGCCCATACTCCTATCAACATTCTGGAACTGAGGGTGGTAAGGTTGGTTCTCGCCCAATTGACCCCACACCTTCGGGGTCGGGCTGTTCAGATCCGCTCGGACAATCAGATGGCGGTTGCCTACATCAATCATCAGGGAGGGGCCCGGAGAAGAGGGCCCTCAAGGAAGTGTCTCTGATACTGTCATGGGCAGAGGAGAATGTTCCCTGCATCTCGGCAGTGTATATCCCGGGGGTGGAAAATCTGGAGGCGGACTCCCTGAGTAGGGGGACTTCTCGTTTGGGAGAAGGGTCCCTCAGCAGCAGGGTGTTTCGCTCCCTGTGCCACCGTTGGGGTCAGCCAGATGTGGATCTGTTTGCGTCCCGTCACAATCACAAGCTTCCAGTCTTTGTCTCTCTGTCACAGGACCCTCTGGCCTTAGCCATGGATGCACTAGCTATGTCTTGGAAGAGCTTTCGGCTCCTCTGTGTGTCCTCTGCTGGGCAGGGTGCTGCGCAAGATATCCCAGGAAGGGGTGCCAACCATCCTGGTGGCCCCCTGTTGGCCAAGAAGGGTGTGGTTCGCAGACATCGTGCAGTTGGCAGTAGATCAATACATCCTGCCCAAGGTTCCACACCTGCTCACTCAGGGGCAGCTACGCCATCCCAATTTACAAACGCTGGCTTTGACGGCCTGGCTGCTGAGACCTCCATCTTGATGGATAAGGGGCTGCCTGCCTCTGTTGTTAATACCATGATTCGGGCTAGGAAGAAGTCCTCGTCATTCATCTACTATAAGGTCTGGCATGCTTACATTGCTTGGTGTGAGTCTAAGTCTCTTCCCTGTCGGATGACTCGTATCACATCGTTCACCTCGCGGCCCGCCCCTCGAGGTACCTCTGCCGGCGCCATTTTGGACAAGCTGCGTGTCTGGATTTCTCCATTTCTGGCTGCAGCGCTGCTTTCTCTGGCAGGTCGCCTTATTCAGCAGTCTGTGCCTGTGTGTCCCCGCGGTGTCTTTGGTCCGTGGGGGGTTTTTAATTGATTGGGGTATTTTGCTGCGGGATGCTTATGTGTGACTTTACTTAAGTCTTTCAGGCGTGATACCATTGGGTTGTGGTTTCTCCCGGCTCCACTCCTTTTCTCCCCCTCATCCCCCCTTTATTACCTTCTGGGGGCATCCCGTGGGAGGGCATCCTGGGTGGTTTCTGTATTAAGCCTGTACCCACTGCTGGCCTATTGCGCCTGTGCTAATCACCATATGGAGGCTTCTGGGGATAGCGCGCTTGGGGGCCCTTCGGGGCAAGCACGGCTGTGTTCCATGTGTGGGGTATCCCCTGTGAGTAACAGTGTCACGGTGTGCGTGCCGTGTGCTGAAAGTGTCCTTGCGCTTCAAGCTGGTTTGCCTGCTTCGCTTCCCAGCTCTGCGCCTCACTCGGCTTCACCTACTCCCCCGCTCCTGCAATTGGGCCCCAGTGAGGGGAATGTTGGCAGGGAGTCACATTCTGATTTGGCTCTGCGGGTGGCTAACATTGAAAAGCATCTTGCCAGGAATGCTCATAGGAAGGCTTCTGGCAAGAAGAGACACCTGGACCCCAGACCTGCTCCCTTTACTGAGATGTATGTGGGGATTGATGAGCTTGGTGACTGTCACCCCCTTGAGATGGGGGAGCTCTCCCAGGATTCTGACTCCTCTGGGAACCAGCAGGAGGGTTGCGATAGTGACCCTGGGTCTGCGTCCGGAGAGGAATCATGGTACCCTGAGGACACTGATAATATGCTGTCACATATTTTTGAAATTTTGCACATTGCTGCCCCTGAGGTAGCTAAAAGAAAGCAGGGGGAGCTTTTTCACCCTGGTAAACAGCGTCTAGAGTTCCCTGAGAAGGAACATTTTACCACCTTGGTGCGTAAAGAATGGGAACGTCCTAACAAGTAGGCTTCTGTGCCCAAGGGTTTGGATAAAAGGTATCCCTTTCCCTTTGATCTTTTTAACGGGTGGTCATTTCCCCCTGAAGTGGACGCTCCCGTGCTAGGCTTGTCCAATATTTCGGTCATGCCTTCCCCTGACACTACCACTCTGAGGGACGGTGAGGACCGGCGCATGGATCAAGTGGCCTGCCATGCTTTTACCTGTGTGGGGGCTGGCTTGCGCCCTGTATGTGCTGCCACCATTACTGCGATTGCCCTTAAACTGCTAAAGTGTCTCCTTGATGGCACAACAGCTGGTAGTGTGGGGGAGGAATATAGGACTCTTACTTTGTACTGATTTTGTGGCCTTTATCCTTACTGCTATGGATGATGCTGTGTGGAAGGACCTCTGCGCTCTTGGTTGCTATGCGCCGCTCGGTCTGGTTGCGCCAGTGGGCAGCTGACGCTGCGGCTAAGAAAGCTCTCACTAGCCTCCTCCTTTGTGGGGCTGCGGCTATTTGGGGAACGGCTTGATGTTCTTCTCAAGGATGGGAGGCTGCCTCAACTTAGGAGGCAGTCTCGGCCCTTTCGGGGGTCCTCGGCCCCCCTCCTTTCCTTTCAAATTCCCAGAGGGGGCCGTGGCTCCCTCCTCTCCAGTGGTTGCAGAGATTCTTGGGGCCGTGGCAGAACCCGTGGTCATCCCGGTCTCTCCTGGAATCCTAAGCCCAAACCCTCTCCCAAGCCCCCTCAGGCATGAAGGGGCGCCCTCACCCATCCGGGTGGGGGGACGGCTTCGGCTCTTTGCTCAAGTCTGGAGGCTTCATGTCTCAGACTGGTGGATTCAGGAGGTAGTGTCCTGGTTACAAGATAGTTTGCAGCCTGACCCCCTACTGGTGGTTCATTGCCTGTTAGATCCTGGAGTCATTTGCTTGGTGCCTCATCAAGATAGAGGTCAGGGGTACTATTCCAATCTTTTCACGGTCCCAAAAAAGGACGGCTCTCTGAGGCCCATTCTGGATCTGAAGGACCTCAACAAATTTCAGATTCAAGCATTTTCGCATGGAAACGTTGCGCTCTGCTGTCAGTACCCTTCGCCCTGGCGACTTCATGACCACTGTGGACATCAAGGATGCTTATCTTCATGTGTCTATCTTTCCAGATCATCAGAGATTTCTAAGGTTCGAGCTGCAGCACCAGTATTAACAGTTTGTGGCTCTACCCTTCGGTATTACCTCGGCACCTCGTGTGTTCACCAAGGTGCTGGCAGGAGTGATGGCTCTGCTAAGAAACCAGGGCATCTGCATCATTCCTTACCTGGACGACATCCTGATTGTGGCCGAGTCTTTTCCTCAGGCCGAGCGGGACACTCAAATGGTGACATCCAATCTGGAGTCTTTCGGCTGGGTGATCAACTATCCCAAGTCTTCTCTGTCCCCGTCATTGGTGAGGACCTTCTTGGGCATGACTCTGGATACCTCTCAGGTCAAGTTGTTCCTTCCTCAGCAGAAGGTGGAGGGTCTTCAGCTACAGGCTCGGGCTCTGCTGTCATGTCCTCATCCCTCCATCCGTCAGGGGATGCAGTTGGTGGGCCTGATGGTGTCCTGCTTCGAGGCAGTCCCCATTGCTCAGTTTCACATGAGACCTCTTCAGTTACACCTCTTGTCAGTTTGGGATCGGGACCCTGTGTCCCTGGATCAGTAATTTGTTCTGTCTCCCCTGCCGGACTGTCTCTCTCATGGTGGCTGGACTCAAGGAACCTTCTGGGGGGCAAGGCCTTCCTGCCCCCATGCTGGGAGACTGTCACCACAGATGCCAGTCTGACTGGCTGGGGAGGCTTCTGGAAGTCCCTGAGGTTCAAGGGTCGGTGGGGCCCACAAGAGGCCCATGCTTCCATCAACGTCCTGGAACTGAGGGTGATCAGGTTGGTTCTTTTAGGTGCAGTCCTAACTCTAATCTCTGAGAGCCCCATTTGGGACATACAATGCAATAGATAAATTGGGAGCAGGCTTACCTGAGGTTGCCCTAAACCTCAAATGCAAGTTGTGGGGTGGAAGGGTCAAAGACCTTGCAATACAGCCTAGACCCCACACCCCATGTGCTTGCACAAATTCAAAAGAAACAAAGGAGGGGTGGCAGCCGCTCAGACCATTTTATAGCTAACCTGGGAGGTGCACGTTAGCAGGGCAATTAGGATACAAACATCTTAAAGGAGCCACAGCACTCAAACCATTCAATTGGGGATTGTCTGGGTTTTGGGCCGTTAGTGCCTTGTGACCCGAATTATTTTGCTATAATCACCATAATGGAGGCTTCTGGGGATAGCCAGCTAGGGGCCCCCTCAGGGCTGGTTAAGCAGTTTGTGTACCTTGCGCCAAAAGCATTCTTCTGGAACAGGATAGAGCGGGCGCTTCTGTCCCCAGCCTTATTCTACCTGCGGCCTCGCCAACACCCCCGCGCCTGCATTTAGCTCCCAGTGAGGGGGAAGCCAGCAGGGGGTCTCAAATGGATTTGGCGCTCCGAGTGGCCAGCATAGATAATTATCGCGGTCGGCTGGAGACAAGGCCGCGAGTAAGAAGCGGCATATTGAGCCGGGATATTCGCTTTTTGCTGGTTATGAGGTTTTTGGTGGTCGGGACTCAGGGGATCGACCGGGTGGCTATGACAGCGACCAGTGGGTCTTCTTCGGACGAGGATTTGTGGCTCCCTGATGACACAGAGGAGTTATCTGCGGTATTTGAGACCTTGCACATTGTACCCCCGAAGGCGGCCAAAAAGAAGCACATGGATTTATTTTGGCCTGAGAGACAGCGTCTTGTTTTTCCTCAACAGGGCCTCTTCTCCAAAATGTTTTTTAATGAATGGGAAAGGCCTAATAAATTGCCGTCGGTGCCTAAGGGCCTGGACAGATGGTATCCTTTCTCTGAGGAGTTGATTTGCCTTTGGTCCCGTCCCCCCGAGGTGGATGCTCCTGTTTTGGGGCTCTCCAATACCACGGTTATGCCGTCACCTGATAGAGCTTCCTTGCGCGACCCTGCTGACAGGCGCATGGATCAGCTGGCTTGTCACGCCTTCACCTTTGTGGGTGCTGGCCTTCGTCCTGTCTGTGCCGCGGCCATTGTCTCCCTAGCCATCAAGAAGAAAGTGAGACGTCTTGTTGATATCGCCAGATCTCTCAAGCGGGCGGAGGAGTATATGGACCTCCTAGCCTGCGCAGACTTTATTGCTTTTGTAATCTCGGCCATGGATGTCCGGCTTGGTGGCAGGGTTTCGGCCCTGCTGGTTGCGCTCCGTCGCTCTATCTGGCTGCGGCAGTGGGCAGCCGACGCTGCTGCCGAGAAATCTGGTCTGGATCTCCTGGCGGAGACTCCCTCAGCGACGGAAGCCTGTGCGGCCCTTTCGGGGCTCGTCTGCCATTCGCTCCTTTTGAGGGGGGAGAGGCTCTTCCTTTTCAGGTGGCTGCAAAGATTCCTGGGAATGTGATAGGTCCCGCGGTCAACCCAATCCCTCTTGGGGATCCAAGTCCACGCCCCCTGCCAAGGCCCCTCAGGCATGAGGAGGCACCCTCACCCATTCTTGTGGGGGGACGGCTTCTGCTTTTTGCTCATGTCTGGAGACTGCACGTCTTGGATCGGTGGATTCAGGAGGTGGTGTCCTCCGGTTACAAAATAGAGCTGGCAGCTTGGCTTCTCAGTCACGGATATCCCAGAACCCATTGACGGCACAGGGTCTAAAAATGGCTGTTCAACGCCTTCTGCTGTCCGGGATGATTTGTCCGGTGCCGCAACCGGAGCGAGGTCGAGGGTTCTAGTCCAATCTTTTCACGGTACCCAAGAGGGATGGTACTCTAGGTGAGGCCTATCCTGGACCTGAAGGGTCTCAACAAGTTTGTCAGATTCAGACATTTTCGCTTGGAGACTTTACGGTCCGCAGTTAGTTCGCTTTGGCCGGGCGATTTCATGACCACGGTGCATATCAGGGATGCTTACCTGCCTATCCCTATATTCCAGAGACATCAGAAGTTCCTGAGGTTTGCGCTGGAGGATCATCACTACCAGTTTGTGGCGCTGCAGTTTGGGAATTCCTTAGCCCCCCTGGTGTTCACCAAGGTGCTGGCGGGCGTTATGGCCCTCCTGAGGAGCCAGGGCATTTGTTTTCTTCCTTATCTGGACGACTTGCTGATTGCTGCTCAATCTCTTCAGCAGGCCGAGAGCGACACCCAGACGGTGTTGTCCACTCTCAAGGATTTCGGATAGGTGATCAATTACCCCAAGTCTTCGATCACTTCCTCATTGGTGAGGTCCTTCCTGGGCATGATGTTGGACAACTCTCAAGTCAAGGTTTTCCTCCCCCAGCAGAAGGTGGAGGGCCTTCAGACGCAGACGCGGGCCTTACTGTCGTGCCAGCGACCATCCATCCGTCTGGGGATGAAGCTGGTGGGTCTCATGGTGTCATATTTCGAGGCTGTGCCCTTCGCTCAGTTCCACATGAGGCCTCTTCAATTGAATATTTTGACTGTTTGGGACCGGACACAGGAGTCCCTGGAGCAGGAATACTCACTGTTTCCTCTGGCCAGGCGGTCCCTCTCGTGGTGGTTGGACTCCAGAAATCTTCTAGTGGGCAGGTCCTTTCTGACTCCTCGCTGGGAGATTGTCACCACGGACGCCAGTCTGACCGGCTGGGGAGGTTTTTGGCAATCGCTGAAGTTCCAAGGCCAGTGGGGTCTGCAGGAGGCACTTTTGCCTATCAATCTCCTGGAGCTGAGAGCCATCCGGTTGGTCCTGTTTCATTTGACTCCCCATCTGCGGTATTGCGGTCCAGGTCCGCTCAGACAATCGGACGGCTGTCGCCTACATCAATCACCAGGGCGGGACTCGGAGCAAGCGAGCCCTCAAGAAGGTGACCCAGATCCTGACTTGGGCGGAGGAGAATGTTCCCTGCATCTCGGCGGTTTACATCCCCGGGGTGGAGAACCAGGAGGCAGACTCCCTGAGCAGGGGGGCCTCTCGTCTGGGAGATGGTCTCTCAGCAACAAGATCTTTCACGCTCTGTCGCCGCTGGGGTCAGCCGGAAGTGGACCTGTTTGCGTCCCTACACAATCACAAGCTTCCAAGGTTCGTCTCCCTATCAAGAGATCCTCTGGCCTTCTCCACGGACGCTCTGGCAATTCCTTGGACTGTGTTCCGTCTCCTTTACGCCTTTCCTCCTTTTCCTCTCCTGGTTCGAGTGCTGCGCAAGATTGCCCAGGAGGGGGTGCCAACCATCCTGGTGGCTCCTCGTTGGCCGAGGCGGTGTTGGTTTGCGGACATAGTTCAGATATCGGTGGATCGCTACGTCATGCCCGACGATCCAGGGCTTCTCACTCAGGGGCGGCTGCGCCACCCCAATTTTCAAGCGCTGGCTTCTTGATGGAGAAAAGGCTGTCTGCCTCGGTCGTGCGTACCATAATTTGGGCTCGGAAGAAATCCTCTTCCATGATTTATTTCAGAGTTTGGCACGCTTACATTGCCTGGTGTGGGTCCAAGAGTCTCCCCTGTGGCACTTTCTCCTTTTCAAGGATTTTGGAGTTCTTACAACATGGATTGGACTCGGATCTCCAGTTGAGTACCCTCAAGGGCCAGGTTTTGGCCTTGGCTATTTTTTTTTCAAAGATCCTTCGCCAATCATAGACTTATCAAGACTTTTTTTCCAAGGAGTTACTCATGTCAGCGGCATCGGGATAAGGTGGTTTTTTGCCTTAAACCTGATTTTTTTTACCTAAGGTTGTTTCTTCCTTTCACCTCAATGAGGACATTGTTTTGCCTTCCTTGTGTCCCGTGCCTTCTAATTCTGAGAGGACCATCCATTCCTTGGATGTGGTCAGAGCCCTTAAGTACTACCTGGTTGCTATGGAATCCTTCAGGAAATCGGATTATCTTTTTGTCCTCACTGACGGGCCTAGGAAGGGTCTGCCTCCAGTCAAATCCACTCTCAGCAAGTGGATCAGACAGGCGGTGGTGCAAGCGTACTCTGCCAAGGAGAAGGAACCCCCTTTTCAGATCACAGCTCACTCTACCAGAGCTATTGGTGCCTCTTGGGCTTTTCAGCACCAGGCATCGGTTGAACAGGTTTGTAAGCCGCTACTTGGTCTTCAGTTCATACTTTTACAAAGTTTTACAAGGTTGATGTTAGGGCCTCAGCTGATGCTGTTTTTGGCCGTAAGGTGCTTCAGGCAGTAGTGTCATGAACTACATGCTGTTGCTCTCTGGGGGTCCCACCCTTCTTTTGGACACTGCTTTTGGATGCATGTCAGAAATGGAGCTACCTGAACGGGACACTGGGAAAAATACAATTCTGTGAGTACTCGCCTGTATAATTGTTTTTGACGGTGTCATGTTCAGGTCGCTCCATCCCACCCTTGTTCTATTATCTCCGTTTGTCTGTTATGGTGATTACTGCTGTATTTGGCTTTTGCCCTTTGGTTTTTTTTTCTCTTGAGAGAGTACATGTTGAAGCTATGTGAAGTAACATTGTTTCCTGGCCTCCCGGCATGTCTCTGTTTTACTGCTTTTGAACCACTGGGGATTTTCGGGAGACAGCTGCCTTATATGGAGCTGGGAGGAGCTACGATTTTCATCTTGCAGTCACTGCGCCACCTTGTGGCATATTACCCACATGTCAGAAATGGAGCGACCTGAACAGGACACCGTCAAAAACAATTCTACAGGTGAGTACTCACAGAATTGTATTTTTGTTCTCTCTGAAGGTGCTAGGAAGGGTCGATCCGGGCTGTCCCACACGTATATGGATAACTGGGACAGCCCGGATTGAACACAGGCAAAACCAATTCTACAGGCGAGTACTCACAGAATTGTATTTTTCTCTTTGTCGGTCTGTGTTTGTAAACAGAGCTGTATGCCGAATATTAATATGCATAGCATACAGTGCTGAGTTCCAGTCCTTGGGTAAATTTGAATTGGGATGCTCCGCTGTGTGAAACCTCCCGGAACACTCACCCTCTCCTGGAGCCCTGGCCTTGTCCGTGTGTTCCAGCCGCATCGCCGCTCAACCCTAGCCGTGTATGATTAAGGGCAAGCTAGTTCCCGAAATGTGTCACAGGGTCCCCGATATGGGGCGCACGTAGACCAGGTCCAGATGCCCCATGCTGGATGGTTTAAAATGCGATTTGATGGATTCCTGTATTTCTTACGTGGATTTTGACATTTTAAAGCCTGCGAATAAAAAGTTAAGTTTTAAACTAAGAAGGAGCTGGATACCCAACTGTCTCTTGCACCCGTAGCCGCCCTTCCTGTATGGGCGGTGCAGTCACAGCACAGCTGCCAAGGGGGCGGGTGATGCGGCTGGCGGTGATGCGCACCTCGGCTTAGCCACCCAGGCGCCGAAGAGAGTGAAGTGACACCAAGTTGCTCAGCCAATCGGCACACGGGGGTACACACTTCAGGGCATCTCAATTTGAGATGCCACCGCAAGAGGAACACACAGGAAAGTCAAACTCATGTGTGGTGTTCCTGTTTAAGGGCGATTTTAAGGGGTTTTAAACAGCAGGGCACCCAAGCTACAAGGACCTATCACCATCACAGTAAAAATCCTGGCGATAGGTCTGAAGCTGAAATAGAAAATAAGTATGGAAAAACACCACCTCTCACTTCTCTATGTGCCAAACCCCACCCCTTAACTTTGCAGCTCTTGACCTTTCTTTTTTAGACCTCCCGGTGACTGTTTTTAATAGTAAAGTCTACTAAATGAAATTATAGGGGGTAAGGTTGCACATATATTCATCCTTCTTGGCATTGTTCAGCATTGCAGAAGGTTCCCAGTGTTGCAAATTGATGTATTGCTGCTTATGCTTTATGCTTATAGATAGTGCTGGTCTCACTGCGTATACCACCTATTTGCAGCTGGCTCCCGGCAATGCCTGGCGCTGTCCTCACTGTAAACAGCTTCAACAGGGGAGCATTAAACTCAGCCTGTGGACCCTGCCTGACATACTTATTCTGCATCTTAAAAGATTTCGGCAGGTAAGTCTGCACTTCGTCCTGCATGTGTCGTAAACCTCACTACTATGGAGGGAATTTTACAGGTGCTGCTAAAGCATAAAGTATTGCATGCACTTTGTTAATGCATGATACTTAAAAACCAACATTTACAGTTACACTTTTAGGCTTTCACACTTTTTTCAATAGGTCTTGATTATATTAAAGGGAAATCTGTGGGCTGCTATGATCCTCTCAGTGTTTTTGATACTCTGTGGCTGTTCTGCTGTCAGGCGCTGTACTAGCTACGTTTGGCGCTGCCAGGATTTGCCATGCTGTTCTATATGTGTCCTAGTGCAGCAGTTCCCAGTAGTCATACGTGATAACCTATTGAGTGGTTCACAACAAGTCTGCAGACTGATCTGCTGGCCTATATACTCTAACCAAGCCCATTTTGCTCTGCAAGTCCAAAACTGCTCCAAAATGTATATTATTGAATGGCTGGCATGAGTATCCAGAAGAATGTTGGTGCGGCCAGTGGCACGCCTGCTTCATTCAGAAGCTAATTTGAGAGGAGTACCCAGATTGGCTGCATATGGGATGGGATTGCAACAAAGGTAAGTTTGCTCGGCGATACACTGGGAAACGTGATGGCCTGCTATTTTTTGTAACCTAGTTTTAAGTGACCCACAACCTTTAGATACCACCTAGGTGGTACTGGAGATGACTAGAATGGAGTTGTTGATGAAAAAGGGTTGGAAACCCCTTTCATAGTGCATCCCATCAGAGGTTTCAGTTTTCTTCTTGATCATGTTACTTTAGTCTTCATCAGATCAGTTAAACAGTGTGTTATGAGCGTGTTTTATGCCTCATTTACAGTAACTTATGCTGATTACATGGAAATGTGTCCCCTACAGGTTGATCCACTCTTTAACCTGCGCTAGAAAGTTCAAAAACACCCCAAATTTTCATTGTCCCAGGTATTGTTCCTCATTTGGGATGCTCGCTTAGGGGATCAACATATAAAATCCTTTACGTCGATCTCATGGCACCAGCCAAACGGCTTCTAGCTCTCCGTTCAATTTTTACTAGCCGCTCTTATATCAGGGCATTGTAGTAAAACTGAATGGAGTGCAAGTCACTGACTGGCTGCCCTCAAAATAGTTTTATAAGTGGGGCAAGCTTTATCTATTTTCCCTATATCCAGTCCAGGTCGTCCCAGTGATGACATGGGGGTATTCCGCACCCAGGGGGCGCTCAACTGCAAGATCAAAAGATGTAGCTCTTCCCGGCCCCCTATAAAGGCAGGTGATTCTCCAGTGTTCATCTTGCAGTCTTGGCTGCAGAAGATCGTTGGGTACTCTCTCAGATAATGGCAGCAGAGCGGGGCCACCTAGCCCGTCGGCTGCTGTGGACCCTATTCCCACTGATTCCTTCTGACCCATCCTTGCCTCCCAGCCTCTGGCTGCTATGGGATCGTGATAGTAGGGTGAACGCCGGGGTCTTTTTAGTGTTTGGCAGAGCTCGGCTCTGGGCTGCAGACCCTATGCTGAAGGGTAGTCGGCCACAGGCTTATGGCGAGCCTGGGGGGGGGGGGGACCACTCGTATATAATGTGCCCTCCCTGCCCACAAGCTTTATTGGATTTTGGTGTGTGGCTCCTCGCTGGCTCAGCATGAGTCTGGAGCATGTGTACCTTACCTTCCTCGCTGCTATCTGCCTAGGGTTGCCGTACCCGCAGGCCTCCTTCTCCATCCTGCGGCGCTGTCCGTGACGGGGAGGGGGGTGGGTGAAACGCCGCCGGCGCGGCACAGAGTATGCAGCACGGCTCCGCTGCGCTGCGGAGGAGGGCCGCGAGCCCCCGTGGCCTTATTCTTCTAGCTATCTGCCATATTACTTGGCTCCCTCGGGGAGGAGATGGACGGGCGTGTGTTTTCGCACCGCCGGAGGGGGCGGAGCCGGGCGCTGACGCGTTTTACGTCATTAGGCGCCGCCCGCCCCTCGAGGAATGCACTGGAAGCCTGGCTGGCTGTGTTCCGGCTGCGAGCTGTGCTGCGGGCTGTTGTGTGCTGCGGGGTCTCCGCTGGCTGCTGCTGTCGCTGCTGCGGATCCCGCCATCGGAGGCTGCGAGCGGTCCCTGGGACTGTCCCTCTGTCGGTGTCGAGTCCCTCTTGTGTATACTGTTTTTTTATGATGCCAATTGCCATGTGCTTATTATTGATGGGCTCTCTCCCTGCTCTTGTCTTAGGTCGTGGGCTTGTGGTTGAGGGCTGTGGTTCCTCCCAGTCCCCCCTCTCCATTTTTTTATTTAGAGGGATCACTTTGGGCCGTTAGTGTTTTGTAACTTTACTAATTGATCATTTTTAATCACCATAATGGAGGCTTCTGAGGGATAGTGAGCTGAGGATCCCATTTGGACAGGAAATCCTCTGCCCCTTGTGCAGTAGGAATCCTCTGGGCGGATTCAGCACGATTTGTACCGCTTGCCCCAGAGGCATTATTTTGGACCATGACCGGGAGGGCGTCCCTGCCCCTAGCCCGTTGCTGCCTGTGGCTTCTCCGGACCATCCACTGCTACACTCATCCCCCAGCGAGGGGGGAGCCAGCAGGGGGTCCCACACGTACTTGGCGCATAGGGTGGCCAGTGTCGAGAGACAGATCTCGCGGGCAGCCCCCAAGAAAGCCATGAGTAAGAAACGGCACCTCGAGCCCGTTTACTCAGATACTGACAATCTTTTTGATGATCTGTGGAGGAAGGAAAATTGCCAGATGATTCCCGCTCCACCGCTCTGGCTGCGGCAGTGGTCGGCTGATGCCGCGGCCAAAAAGTCGCTTACGAGTATCCCCTTTGTGGGGCACAGGCTGTTTGGGGAGCGTCTGGACCTTTTGGTCAAGGACGGTAGACTCCCTCAGAGATGCAAGCCTGCTCGCTCCTTTCGGAATCCCCCCTGCCAAGTCCCCTCAGGCATGAGTCTCTTCAGCAGGCCGAGAGCGATACCCGGACGATGTTGTCAACCCCGGAGGCCTTCGGCGGGGTAGTCAATTTCCCAAAGTCTTTTGTCACTCCCTCAACAGTGAGATCCTTCCTGGGAATGTCCAGGTCAAGGTCTTTCTGCCACAGCAGAAGCTTTCGGGTCTCCAGACGCAGGTGCAGGCTTTGCTGGCCTGCCAGCTGCCGTCCATACGTCTGGGGATGAGGTTGGTGGGCCTAGTGGTGTCATGCTTCGAGGCAGTGCCCTTTGCCCAATTTCACATGAGACCTCCAGGAACCTGTTGGTGGGCAAGTCCTTTCTGACTCCCCAATGGGAGATAGTTACCACGGATGCCAGTCTGACCGGCTGGGGAGGCAGAAGACGCAGAAGATCCAGGGTCAGTGGGGTCCACAGGAGAACCACTTGCCCATAAATCTATTGGAGCTGAGAGCGATCTGGTTGGTGCTTCTTCGCTTGACCCCCCATTTAAGGGGTCGTGCGATCCAGGTTCGCTCGGACAATCAGATGGCTGTCGCCTACATCAATCACCAGGGCAGGACTCGGAGCAAGAGAGCCCTCAAGGAGGTGACCCAGAGGTGTTCCCTGCACCTCGGCCGTCTATATTCCCAGGGTAGAAAACCTGGAGGGAGACTCCCTGAGCAGGAGCGCTTTGCGCCTGGGGGAATGGTCTCTCAGCAACAAGACCTTTCACGCTCTGTCTTCGCTGGGGTCAGCCGGATGTGGATCTGTTTGCGTCCAGACACAATCACAAGCTTTCAAGGTTCGCCCCCCTCTCAAGAGATCCTCTGGCCATTGCCACAGACGCTCTGGCGATTCCCTGGACGGAGTTCAAGTTTCTTTTATGTATTCCCTCTATTTCCACTCCTGGGCAGAGTGCTGCGCAAGATAGCCCAGGAAGGGGTACCGTCCATCCTGGTGACTCCTCGCTGGCCAAGAAGGAGTTGGTTTCATTTCCGATCCACTTACGGGACCTTTGAGGGCTCGGATTGCTATTGTTGAACGTGTTTTGCGGCTATGTGGAGGAGTCTGCGCGCCTTTCGCACCAAGGCATTGCATGTATCAGCATGGCCGAGGCGATAAATTGTATAGCAATGCATACCTGAATCAATACATTTCATGTGTGCCTTATAGAAGCATTTTAATGCTGACCTAAATTAGTCCTTAGCATGTAAACATTTATTTTCCCACACATCCATATAATTGCTATATTTTTTTAGACTTATGTCCTTTGTGAATTATATTTGGATTGTTGAACTTGAATCTTAATTTGTTGTAGGAGTTATTGTTTGTCGGTTACCTTTTGCTTTGTGTAATTTTATATTTGGTTGCAGGAACCGCAAGATGTGCCACTCACACAACATACAAGCAGTCTTTGGTCCAGCTATGCAATTCCTCAGTGTTCTTGCAGGGCATCCAGGGTCGTCCCATGATGCTTATATATTGTGGAGCTCCGGATTATTTCGTCATTTTGAGTCGGGAGAATTATCTGGTAGATGGCTCCTGGGTAAGTTTGCTCACATTCCATCAATCCATTTTCACTGTATGGCAATGAATATAGTTGATGACTCAGGACTTAACCTATTGCTGTTTTTAGCCCTTGATGACATGTTAAACAATATTGTAGCTTAGAATGTGTATTTTATGTTAGTATTTTTAAATTCTTTCAGGGGATTCTGGATATCCACTCCTGCCCTTGCTCCTGATGCCTGTTCTTTGCCTGCAGAATGCGGGCCAGGGGTTCTCTAATCGGGCCCTATGCAAAACCCGGGCCGTGGTGGCAAGGGCCCTCTGGCTTTTGAAATCCAGATTTAGGTGTTTGGACCATACGGGGGGGGGGGGGGGGCACTGCAGTATGACCCCAACAAGGTTATACCAATATTTTAATTTATGTTTTTATGTTTTTTTAACAGGGACCACACGTGCCAGAGTGGCACAACTGAGTGTCAGGGTCCTTCAGTTGGTGGGCGAGATGCAGGAGCTGCACAACTCGTTGGGGACCACAGATGAAGAATAATATTCTGTGGCCTGCCATTGCTATGTATTTTGTTTTTTATAGTTGTAAAAATTAGAAATTTTCTAAATTTTTAAACATTTTATATTTTATGATGGAATCCAAAAAAAAAATGTTAGTGTCATTTCATTTACAAAATACATTAACACATAACTAATGGGCCTAGAAATATTTAAAGATGAATATTCACATGACCGAGAAGTGATTTGGGTGAGCTTTAAGGGTCCAAAAGGGAAGATGGAGGATAGTGCTTAGTGGTTTGGGTGAGCTTTAAGGGTCCAAAAGGGAAGATGGAGAATAGTGCTAAGTGATTTAGCTAAACATTGTAGTAGAAGTGAGGGTGGCAAATATGTAGGCGAGCACTTTAATGAGTTAAGTTTGGAGTGCGCAGGCGCTAGATCGTAAGGATTTCCGTCTGGACGACTATTTATTGAAAAAGGGAAACAGAATCGAACGGGAAATGTAAAGGATTCGTTGGAGGATACGATGGGAAAAGGGCAAAAACGAAAGCCTATGTTGTAACATGTGAAAATGAAACGGAAAAGTCTGGATAGAAAATGACATCCTCGTATTCGTAATCTGCCGTACGAACGGACGGAAACTTTACAGAAGGTTTTCAATGGTGCATAGAATCGCTCATACACTCATACGAGAACGGAAACATTTCACAAAAAAAACAGATCGGCACTAAAACTGAAGTTTTTTTTTCTCTCTCTGAATCAAGCCTATAGTTCAGATGTCAGTAGATCGCTACATCATGCCCGACCACCCAGGGCTTCTCACACAGGGGTTGCTGCGGCCCCCCCCATTTAAGACGCTGGCTTTGATGGCCTGGCTATTGAAACCTCGATCCTGATGGAAAAGGGACTGTTGGCCATGGTTGTGCATACCATGATTCAGGCACGGAAGAAGTCTTCCTCCATGATTTACTACAGTTTGGCACACCTATATTGCTTGGTGCGAGTCCAAGAGTCTCCCTTGCCGCACATTTTCTATTTCTAGGATTCTGCCCTTTTTACTACACGGATTAGACTTGGGTCTCCAGCTGAGCACCCTCAAGGGCCAGGTCTCGGCCTTGAGCATCTTTTTCCAGAGATCCATTGCCAACCATAGGTTGATCAAGACCTTTTTCCAGGGAGTCACCCATGTCCGGCCACTGCGTAAGTCAGTATTACCGGTGTGGGACTTGAAATCAGTACTGTCTGCTCTTCAGGGTCCTCCTTTCGAACCTTTGTGCGATGCTGCATTGCCTATTTTGACTCTCAAAGTGGTCTTTTTGGTAGCGATCACCTTGGTGCGTTGTGTATCAGAGCTGGCCGCGCTTTGTATGAAGCCTCCCTATTTTGAGCAGCATAAGGATAAGGTGGTTTTTCGCTTTAATCCTGATTTTCTGCCTAAGGTAGTTTCTTCCTTTCACCTTAAGGAGGAGGTTGTCTTGCCTTGTGTCCAGCACCGACTAATTCTAAGGAAAGGACCCTCCATGCCTTGGTTGTGGTCAGAGCCATAAAGTATTACCTGGTTGCGACTGAATCTTTCAGGAAATCGGATTTGCTCTTTGTCCTAACAGAGAGCTCTAGGAAAGGTTTGCCACCAGCCAAGTCCACTCTCAGTAAGTGGATCAGACAGGCGGTGGTGTAAGCATATACTGCCAAGGGGAAGGAACCCCCTTTTAGGATCACTGCTCATTCTAGCAGAGCTATTGGTGCTTCCTGGGCTTTTAAGCACCAGGCATCGATTGAACAAGTTTGTAAGGCCGCCACTTGGTCTTCAGTTCATACTTTTACGAAGTTTTACAAGGTTGATGTCAGGGCCTCAGCCGACGCTGTTTTTGGCCGAAAGGTGCTTCAGGCGGTAGTGAAATGAACTACATGCTGTTCCGCACTGGGGATCCCGCCCAAATGGACACTGCTTTTGGATGTCCCACATGTCATCACTGGGACGACCTGGACTGGATATAGGGAAAAATTCAATTCTGTGAACCTCACCTGTAGAATTGTTTTTGATTATAGTCCAGGTTGTCCCACCCCTCCCTTTTGTTCATTATCTCTTGTTGCCTGTTATGGTGATTACCATTTTTTATTCATGACTTGTATCTTAAGTCTTGTTGGAGAGAGTGCAAGCTGAAGCTATGTGAAGTAACATGGTTTCTTGGCCTCCCGGCCTGTCCTCCTATTTTTTTTTTTTTTTTTTTTTTTTTTTTTTTACTGCTCTTTAACCACTGGAGAATCATAGAGGGACACCTGCCTTTATAGGGGGCCGGGAGGAGCTACATCTTTTGATCTTGCAGTCGAGCACCCCCTGGGGGCGGAATACCCACATGTCATCACTGGGACGACCTGAACTGGATATAATCAAAAACAATTCTACAGGTGAGTTTCACAGAATTGTATTTTTATCATAACATGTCCCTTTGTGCAAAGCATAATGAACAGCATGCTTTGTGAATACGTACTTTTTGACAGAACCTCACGATGTCCTCTTACCCCTTTTTATCTTTTCTATTTAGGATGGTGATCGGCGGCTAAAGCTGCAGAACATGGTTCGCTTCCCATTAGTGGGGCTGGATATGACTCCTCATGTGGTAAAGCGCAGCCAGAGCTCCTGGAGCCTCCCATCGCACTGGTCGCCTTGGAGAAGACCCTATGGTCTGGGCCGAGATCCGGAGGACTTCATATATGACTTGTATGCTGTTTGTAATCACCATGGAACTATGCAAGGTGGTCACTATACAGGTACACTAAATGTATCTGTGCAAGCTGGCCAATACCAGAAAATATAGGGGAAAAGTTATTTCATGTAAATCTCTTCTTTAAAGACATGAGTGCTGACTCTGAATGAAGAGGCGACTAATATATAAAAAATATAATTTTTTTTTCAGAAGAAAATAATTTTAACCGTTATATCTGCATCCGCACGCAAACTTATGATTGAGAGCACCTAATAGGAGGTAGCAAACAGTATGCCCTTTGTTTATCCATTGCTGTGTATGTCTCAAATGTGAGGCTCTCATAGAGCGGGGCCAGCACACGTAGAAGCATCTAAATGGTCATGTGGTTTCCACGAGTATATACAAAGACATGCAACTGAGACCTCTATTTTTAACAATATTTCAATTATGGTTTGCAGGATGTGTTGCTTACTTACAGGGTTTGAATGTTGAGGCTCCTTATCAGTTGTTTTGACTATTTTACCATATGGTGGCTTGCGGTGGCGATCGCTAGGTTATCTCTATGAGAGAGTGTCAGTCAATTGGTTCTTCTCAGGCGCTCAGCATCTCACAGAATCGTGAGCTACTCCTGGCCTTTTCATGTCTGTCGCCAACGTTTCTGCCATCAATCACAGTATGTCTCTCCTCCATTCAGTGCAATGGAGGAGGGAATGCTGAGGCAGGACACACCCTCTACTGCATTAAATAGATGGAGTGGGCTGTGACTGATGACAGTTGCTGTTGAGATGCAAGTGGCAGGAGATCGGGCACGGACCACACCGGGACCTTGCAATTCGGGGGGTTGTTGACCACTAGAGTAAGACGGAACTGCTGACATTGGGCACTAAAGGCGAGTATCCTTTTTGTTTTTTGTTGCCTATGCTGTGAAATTAAATCACCCCCCCCCCATAACCTTCACAATCAAATCTATTCAGCTGGTCTGTGAAACAAATCCTTTCCCTTGCCTGAGGGCTTAGCTGCTGTAATGGCTGGATGACCAGTGTTACCAATTTTTTTTAGCAGCACCTGGGTAAATACTGCTGAAAATACACAGTGCTTCTAGCAGAGAAAATTACTCATTTTGTATATTTTGTTTTCTGAATGATGGGATGGGAAGTTTTAACCACCTATAGGACCAAACCCCAACTTTTCGACTATTCTCCCCTGCACATCACACAGGCACCAGGCACCACATTTTTTGAATGGTTTGGATATCCTGTCTTCTCTCCTTTCCTAGCAATAGATCTGGTATTTTCCCCAGGTTGCTTGGGGTTTGGACGACACGACCATTGACTGTATTATGATCCAATGCCTGGGGCTTGTACTGTACATGCAAATGCCCCGATGTGTGAGACCCCCGGGGCTTCCATCTTACCTGATCCGGCAGGTCCCGCAACATAATCTTCACCGGTGCCGCATTCCCAGCTTCTGTGCAGCCACACGCTCCCATGCCCAGCCTTTCAGCATGACTGTGAAGCAGCCAGCCAGCTGCTCATCGAAGCGGCAAGTTTGAATCCATCGTCTCGATCAAAGTTTCCATGGGGAGTAGCTTTGGTGGTAGAAAAGTCCAGTCGTCTTTGAAAACCGTGCCACCGCCAAAAGAGCAGTGTTGGCTGCTTGGACGGGGGGGGGACCCCACACATTGATCATTGAACCCAATTATGGGTTTCCTTCCGCCTTAAACATGCATGGCAGCGGCCATCTTGCCGCACACATGAAGTTGCTGATTCTGAAGGTGCTGCGTCCCTCAGTCAAAATTGCCTCATAGCTCTGTGCAATCCTCTTATTTCTAGTCAGTAGTAGTAAGCTTTCAGCTGTAATGGATCAACTAACAGCTGAAATCCTCGAAATACATTGTATCCCCCTTACTGAATGCTTTTGGGGCTGCTGCCACCATAGAACTTCATTGTAACAGCTTCCCTCGCACAGATTTCTCTTGCTACATTAGCTGTCTGTTCAGTGTTTGCGTGTGTGAAAAAAGACAGGCAAGCATCTCCATGTTTCTGAGGCATATATCTTAATTTGGTGTGAATTGCTGCTGGTACAGCCCCCCCCCCCCCCCCCCCCCCCAATTCTCTTGTGTAAGCAGGACTATCAGGTGTGTGGCAAGATAGCTGACCCATGTAATTCAATAGTGAATAATCTTTATGCCATTCCACAACATCTTCATGGGGTCAATCTGCTTATGCCACTGATCATAAAAGGGGAAGCAATTTACTGAACTTTCTTTTTTGACTGGAGGTCTGCTTTAAGGAGAACTTGGCCTTCTTGCTCTACAGTAGGATTAGATTTAAAATGGTTTATTTATAACCATCTTGTCTCTGTTCCAGCTTACTGCAAGAACTCTGTTGATGGCCTGTGGTACTGCTTTGATGACAGCGAAGTGCAGCCCCTTTCAGAGGATGAAGTGTGCAAACCAGCAGCCTATATTCTCTTCTATCAGCGGCGAGCTGCTGTGCCGTCTTGGTCGGCAAATAGTTCTGTGGCTGGTAAGTTTTCCCCTTTAATCAGCTACTGGAATGTTTTACCCTCTTGAAAATTATGCTAAAATCACTCCCCGTGTCATTACAGTTACTAATTCTATAGTGCCACACTCTCCAGCACAGCTTTCTCCAATGTCCTTCTACTCAATATCCTGCAGGGTCTACATTTTCAGCAGCACATCTCTGTCTTTAGCCCTTAAACTCCCAGATGCTGGTAATGTAAATGTCTCTGCCCATTTGTAGCAGAAGCTCCAATGAGGCAGATTCCCTGTCCCTAGGGTAACCAGATATTGAATGCCCAATGTGTGAAATCCCCTGGATGGCCTAGAATACTTTAAACAATCCCAGAGCAGGCCGGGGAGGCAGCTTCCTTTCGGCTGTTGCATGTAACCCCCTGTGGAAGGAAAGTATGATTTAAATTATTTGCTGCACATTAATCTCCAATATTTCTATTAGAGATTAATGTTATAAATATTACGAATACCAGCAATCATATCCCAGCGGCCTGATACAAACCAATGGTCGCTGAGGCTGTCGTCCTACATCCAGTGAAACGTTCCAATAAATACCTTCCTCAAATACTTTGCAACTACAATCTATTGGGTGAGAAATTATCCACCACACACAGTAAGATGTATAAATGAAAACAAGTTTAATTACCAGAACTGTAAATCACTAACCGAATATGTTCATAAAGTTTCCCCAGATAGCCTTAGATATCACAGGCCGTTGTCATAAATGAGTAAGTTATACATTAGTTACAGTAAAATAAATGTTGTACTGGAGAGACAGCAAGAGATACTTACCCACTATGGCTGCATCCAGGTCGCAGGTCCATCCATTGACTGACTAATCCTGCAACCAGCTTCCTAATCTATTGAACACTAGGGGGAATGGTCAGCATTCACACCCTCCTGGGTGGGACTGCAATGATCTGCCCACAACCTACCTCCTATATTAGATACATATTCTATAAAGGGTATAACTCCCACAATATGCATTTTCTCATATTGTAACCAAGAAATTCATGATCCTCATAAATGTCTTAGTTAAATGAACCTAAACTTCAAATACATATCATACAGAGGTATGTTACTATTGGATTATCAGTCTTTGGCCAATATATGTATGCCATGTTTGATATCAAGGTCTTATAATCCTGAATAAGACTCTCTCATTAATATAGTCAACTGACATATTTCAGGAGTTACCGCTCTTCCACAAATAACATCCAATATCCGTAGCTAATGTGTATTTGAGTGCCAACCTAATTAGGAATTCAAGGATTCCTTTTCAAGGGGAAATGAGCTGCAGCTCAGAAAACACCCCAGCTATTGAGGTAGCTTTTTGGCAGCTAGTTGTGAATATAGTTGTCTATTGTCATGGTATGTTTACTATAGACATGGCAGGATTTCAGGCTCACACCCTATTTGAGTGTTACTTTGGAATTCAGGTGCAAAATTTGGGATATCTATAATCATACAAAGCACAATAAATATGCCTATAACTATTATACTTCCTTTGCCCCTTAACACCCCCATGTATTTCTGAATGGCTGATGCAAGTACGTACAGCTGAAGTGGAGAGGAAGTTTTTACTAATGTCTAAGCAGCTTAAAGAGTCAAAAATGATTAGCGGCCTAACAGCATGGCCAGTGGTCGAGGCTATTGGCGCAGGCCCGGAAAGCCGATAGGCTGCTCCATGGTAGCTGTAGAACAGGTCCTGGAAGTGGTGAGTATTCAGGTTGGCGGTTTGTTTTATATGTGGCGATGTGCAGTGGGGCAGCCCAGGTTGCCCTGCTATATGGTACAGAGGACCTATGCCCATTTGGACCATAGTTTGTTCCTCTTTAGTAAATCTGAATGAGTGATAGCCGCTAATTGGAGAAGCCTGTGCATTTCACACTTGGGAGCATTCCAAATCTCTATACCCCCGGGTGTTTCTCTTTAAAAAAAAAATAGAGGTACGTGTCTGTAATGTATTTCTGGGCATATTTACTGAAGGCCCCTGATTTTCTAGGAACTGTTGAAATATTGCCCAATATTAAAGGCCTACTTAAGCGAAAATTCCCCTTTTTGATGGCCTTTTTTGTTTTGAGCGTATCTAGTATTTTTCTTGTTTGCAAATGTGTGTTTTATAAAGTTTTGGTACACTTTAAGTCTTCATTGAAATACAGCTTGTCTGGAATAATGGGGCTGTATGTTAATAAAAGTTTAACGTTTATGTTTAGATATCTGTTAATTTGTCTGTGAGGCATCAGGTGTCATAGCTTAAAAATACTGCTAAGTGATTGGTGCAGATGTCATGAGATTGTATACCCCACAGGTTCCACAAGCTCTTCACTCTGCGATCACTGGATTTCTAGACTCCCTGGAAGCAGGCAGCCCAGTATTGCTTCTGCAGCATCTTCTAGACGGACATCTTTGGCATCACTTGCAGAGTCTGTTGAACTAACAGGAGAGAGAAGCGAAGATGACGGTGAGTGACTAGGACTGGAAGGCATCGATAGATGAGCAGAAATTGTGATATTCTCAGTATACAGTACGTCCTGCTCCAGATATAGTACTTAACACTTGGGGTTATCCTCCGCCAGATGGTGCTGCACTGCAGAGACATGCAAAACAGGCTCCTCCCGGCCCCTCAAATACCCGGGGACCTCCCACAAATCCCCAGATTTCTCTGCAGTGCTGACTGCGAAGACATGAAGCATCACTCTCTCGCAGGTGAGCGGAGCTATTAAAGCCTGCGGCCCTGTTGGACTATTCCCACCCGTCCTCATTGTGTTGTGCCTCCCAGCCTGGGCTGCGCTGGTCGGGTGAAGGTAGGCAGCACCACGCTTGCTTATGGAGCGCTGCTCCTCCGCAGTCCCCCACCAAAGGGTAGGCGGTGTAGGCTGATGGTGAGCCTCTATGGGATGCCCCTCCCGCATTACTGCCCCTTGCCCCGTGTAGCGGTGGGGTCTGGACCAAGGGCCGCCATCCTCCCTCGTTCCCCCCGTGGGGGGGGGGGGGGGGAAGAAGGGGGGGGTGTGCCTGTGTGGTCTGTATTGGATCCTTGCACGTATATGGCTTTTGTCTGTCTTTGGACTCTTATAGATATGGTGTCAGCCGCCGCGCCTTTTTATGTATTTTACTTGCATGACTGCCGCCGCACGCACTTCTTTCCTTAGTTGAAGGTTCCGCGCCGGGCGGCGGCGTTATCTCAGACACCTCTGTGTCCTCATTGGCTGTTGTGGACTTTGCGCTCTTCGGGAGGGCGGGGTCTGGTTTGGCACGCTCCATGTCAGGGAACGCTCTGGCCCACCCTTCGTGGTACACGGCGCCATTTTGTCCGCGCGCAACGCGTGGGACGCTCCTGCTTACCGTGGTACTGTAAGTGCCCTCGCGGGCGGCTTATTCTCATTATAGTTTTCTTGGTTCTGACACCATTTTTTCTTCTCTCTGTGTCTTTCAGACTGGTGAACACCATTGGCTTCTCTCGGCCCGGTGTAATTTATAGCGGGCCTTGTAAAATTCTACCACTTCCCTAGCGGGTCTTTGGGGCATCCAGGGTTGCTTATAGTGTAAATCCCTACTGCCATATTGTGCCTTAAATAATCACCATATGGCGGCATCTCAGAATTATGTAACCGGGGTCCCTCTGGGACAAGACCGACTGTGTATAGCGTGTGGACAACCCCATGCTGATGCTGACAGGGCACGGGTCTGCGGACACTGTGCCGAGCAAGCACTGGCTCTGCAATCGGGCCTGCCAGTGGCTGCACCTCGCTTCATTTCACCTATTTCCCCATGCTTAAATCTCACTCCTGCTGAGTCGCATACAAAGGGGGATTTGCAGCCTGTTGTGTCTTCCAGACTGCCTACGGCTGAACAGATCATTGCGAGGTTGTCAGAGCGCAAGGGCCCTGGTAAGAAGCGGCACTTGACGTCTCCTGTTTCTGTTTTTCCTATGGGAACTGAGGAGTTTTCTACTCCATGTGACTATTCCCCTTCTGATGGAGAGCTATTTTGACTCCGGCTCATCTGAGAGACCGAGGAGTCATGACGATTCTGGACCTGAATACTGGGCCCAGTATGACACTGAAGATTTGTTGATTAAGGTCTTTTAAGGCTCTGTCTATCTCTCTCCCAGGTGAGGCTTCCAAGCCAAGAGGGGAGCGTTTCCATACAGCAACAGCACGTTTGGAATGCCTAAAGCAGGCTCACTTCCACGCTCTTGTTCGCAAGGAATGGGAATGCCCCAGTAAACTTTCAGGGGTCCCAAGGGACTGGGATAGGAAATACCCTTTTCCCCCTGAGGTGGTTAATTGCTGGTCATCCCCCCCCCCCCCTTCCCCCCGTGGTGGATGCCCCGATCATAGGGGTTCCTAACCCCCCCTTTATTACAGCCCCTGCTCATAATACCCTTCGGGATGCTGAGGACAGCACTCTCCAGCTGTGATCTGTTTGTAAAATTTATCCTATTTGCGTTGGACGACACCATTAGAATGTGTGCAAGAACTTCTGCCCTTGCGGTGGCTATACGTCGCTTGGTTTGGCTGCGACAGTGGAGTGCTGACGATGCTACTAAAAAGACTCTTACAGGGCTTCCCTTTAGAGGGCTACGCTTGTTTGGGGCCCGTCTAGACCTGTTTGGTAAAAAGGGTAAGTCACCCCAACGCAGGCGGCCGTCTCGGCCCCCTCGGGGTAGGGGCACCCCTACTCCCCCCTGCCATAGTGTTAAACAAGAACCAGGGGTGTCCTTCATGGGGGCTCGCGCAGACTCCTGCCCAGGGAGCAGCAGACAACGCTCTGGCCCCTCCGGCGGGGCTAAGTCTAAATCTTCCACCATAACCCCTCAAGCGTGATGGGGCGCCCTCGCCCGTCTGGGTGAGGGGATTGGTGCGGCACTTTAGGCTTTACGCCTCATACTGGGGGATTCAGGAGGTAGTGTCCTCCGGATACAAGATAGTTTGCTGCGCGGCCTCCCCCAAGATTCTTAGGTCCCGGGTACTCCTGGTCCCTGCCGCTGTTCAGGTGCTGGCACAGGACATGCAAGGCCTGCGAGGTCTGAGGGTCACTTGCAGATTGCCCTTAACAGGCAGAGGCAGGGGCCGCTACACCAACCTTTCCACAGTCCCCCAAAAGGATGGGTCAGTCTGGCCCATTCTGGATTCACAGCAATTCTCCAATTACAGGCAGTTTCTGCATGGAAACTCTGAGGTGGGCCATCAGCGCCTTGCGCCCAAGGGGCTTCTTGCTGTCTTTGGAGCTCTAAGATGCTTATGTTCACATCCCTTTGCCTTCAGGACACCGAGGCTCTTCAGGTTCGTGTTGGAAGTCCAACACTGTTAATTTGTGGTGTTATCTGGCCTCTCTTCAGCTCCCAGAGTGCTCACCCAGGTGCTGACGGGGGTGATTTCTCTGATGAGACCAAGGGGCGTCCGCCCGCGATGACCTACCTGGACGTCCTTTTTCACTTCCCAGTCTCTACGTCAGGCTAAGTTGGATACCCGGCTGGTGGTGTCCATTGGGAGTCATTTGGATGGGTGATCAATCACCCAAAGTCCTCATTGTCCCCTTAATTGGTAACTCCATTCCTAGGAATGAATCTGGATTTGGTTCAAACGAGAATCTTCCTTTCTCAGCAATAAAGTGGACAATCTGGTCGCATGGGCTCAGTCCCTCATTGCTGTCCCGGTCCCTTCACCAGGCAGGGATGCAGCTGGTGGGCCCGTTGGTGGCTTGCTCAGAAGAGGTCCCTTATGCTCAGTTCCCCTTGGGCCCTTCTGTGACTTCTATTGTTAATACAGGACAGGGATCCAGCATCCCTGGAGCAGGGTCCGTGTGCCTTCCCGCCTGGTAAGGAGGTCCCTCTTGGAGTGGATGAACTCAAGGAACCTGTCTGGGGGCAGTTCCTTCTTGCCCCTTCCTGGAAAAGGTCACCATGGATGCCAATCTATCAGGTTGAAGGGGGGGGGGGGGTTCTTCTGAAACTCCCTGCGATTCTGGGGGAGGTGGGGCCCTTAGAAGGTCCTTACACATATTGATGTTTGAAACAGTGAGCGTTTTCAGTTGGTTCTATCTCGCTTGACTACTCCTCTTCTGGGCCTGCCAGTTTGGGGACGCTCGGTCTGTCTGACGACGGTGTCCTACATTAATCATTGGGAGGGGCCTGGAGCTCTAGGATCCTCCAGGAAGTGTCTATGATCCTAATCTGGGTGGAGACAATGTTGCCTGCATATCAGTGATATTCGCTCCGGTGGGGGTCCCTCTGCGACAGGATGTGCTAATCCCTGTGTCACTATGGGGTCCAACCAGTTGTGGATCTGTTTGTGTCCCGTCACTATCACAAGCTCTCGGCCCTTGTTTCCCTGTCCCAGGATCCTCTGGCCGTGGTCCGGATGCCTTAGTAACGTCATGGCTGGACATTCGGTTCTGTATGTCCTTTCTCCGTTCCCCCTGCTAGGCAGGGTTCTGCGCAAGATTGCTCTGGTAAGGGGACCAGTGATTCTGGTGGCCCCCAGGTGCCCTAGTAGAGTGTGGTTTGCAGACGTGGTACCGAGGGCAGTAGTTTCTGTACGTTCTGCCAGGTGTGCCAGCTCTGCTCACTCAGGGCCCCTTTACGTCACCCCAATCTACAGACTCTGGCCTAGATGGCCTGACTGCTGAAACATCCATCTTGGTGGAGACAGGCTTCTCTGTCTCGGTGATTGAGACTATGGGGAGACTAGGAGCAAGCTTCTTCTTCCATCTGTTATAGGGTATGGCATACCCATATTGATTGGTGTGAGTCTAGGTCTCTTCCCTGTCGGGTGTTCTCGGTTCCCAGGGTTCTAGAGTTGTTTCAGCATGAGTTGGAGTTGGTTCTCCAACTCAGTACTCTGATGGGTCAGGTTCTGCCCTGTCCACCTTGCTTAGAAGTCTCTTGTTCAGTCTTCCTTGGTTAAGACTTCTTTCAGGGGGTACTCATGTGCGCCCCCCCATGTAATCCTATGGTCCCTGCTGGGATTTGAATTCGATTCTGTCTGCTTTGCAGGGTTTTTCCCTGTCTGGCTGTTCTTACCCTCAAGGTTGTCCTTCTGGTGACTGTTACTTCGGTCAGACGTGTGTTGGCGGGCGGCTCTGTCTACCTAGCCCTTATTCTTTGAGATACACCAGGATAAAGTGGTGTTCCGCCTGAAGCCGGACTCTCTGCCTCATGTGGTGTCTTATGTTCATTGATTCGAGATATTGTTCTTCCTTCCTGCCTTATTCCTAGCAACGCTGAGGAAAGGGTTCTGCATTCCTTGAACAGGTGTTGGAAGTTTTTTTCTTGGTAGTCACTGTGTCCTTTAGGAGAACTGATGTTCCTTTGGGCCTATGGTCACTACATCCTGAATGTGCCCGATCTCGTCTGCTCTCGGGGAGTTGGGCGGCTTTGGCCCTGGTTATTACTTGAATGGGATGTTCCTTCTGGTCCTAGGAAAGGGTTTTTTGGCTTCTGCCAAGTCTACTGTTAGCGATTGGATTAGTCAGGCTGTTACTCAGGCCTGTTCCAACAAGGGGAAGATTCTTCCTTTTCGCTTTGATTCTTATTTTACTTGTGCCTTGGTGCCTCTTGGGCTTTTCAGCACCAGGCTTCTGTTGAACTGGTTTGCTAGGCCGCTGTTGGTCTTCTGATTCATACCTTTTTCAAAGTTTTACAAGGTTGATGTTTGGGCCTCAGCTCATGCTGTCTTGGCCGCATGGTTATGCAGGTGACAGTGGTTTAACTGTCTGCTGTTGCCTTTTTTGTTGGGGATCCCACCCTACTTTATGGACACTGCTATTGGATGTCCCAAGTGTAAGTACTATATCTGGAGCAGGACGTACTGTGTACTAAGAATAATACAATTCTGTGAAATACTCACCTGTAGAATTGATATTTGTATACAGTACGTCCTGCTCCACCCCACCATTGTTATAGTTACCAGTTTCGGTGGTTAATTCTCCCGGCTTCTTGTTCACTGCTTTTCAATGCTGGGGATTTGTGGGAGGTCCCCGGCTATTTGAGGGGGCGGGAGGAGCCTGTTTTGCATGTCTCTGCAGTGCAGCGCCATCTGGCGGAGGATAACCCCAAGGTTAAGTACTATATCTGGAGCAGGACGTACTGTATACAAATAATATCAATTCTACAGGTGAGTATTTCACAGAATTGTATTTTCTGAGAAAAGAAGTGTGCAGAATTGAAAGTTTTTTTTTTTTTTTTTTTTTTTCCTTCTGTTGTATTATATATATTTTTTATTTTACTCCGAAGCTCAGCTGGCAAAATGTCCTTTTGAAAATGTGACATTCTACCCCAGTTGCAAATATTCTTACTACTGCACAAGTGTGTTTAATCTGGAAATAATATCTGCTAATCTGCTATCCAAGCTTCTTTTCCTGGCCTTTGTAAATGGATGTGATTGAGGGGAGTGCTGCAGAGATGCCTTCCACAGATAGGGTTGGCACATGGCCGTTTTTTAAAATTGTATTTTCTTTTTAACTTCACTGGCCTGGTGGTGACGCAATTTTTTTTTTTTTTTTTTACTGGCGGGCAGGGCCGGCGTCAGCACCCGGCAAGGAGGGGCAGCTGCGGGGCCCCCACTCTCTGGGTGGGCCCACTGACAGGGCCGGCCTTTGGGGTGTGCGACGGCTTGAATGGCACCCGGGGTTCGGTGTGCTTCAAAATTAGACCAAAACTAGTTTTGGTCCAAATAACATGATCCTTAGGGGACATCCAGATTTGAGACGGCCCTCTGTGATGTGACGTGACTTTTCATCGCAAGGGGGCTCACTGAGACCATGCCACCCAAGGGCCCACATAAGCCTGGAGCCAGCCCTGCAGGGGGGGGGGGGGTATACTTTTCCCAGCCTCAATTACCGGTACCGCCAGGCCTGTAAAGTGAACCAATAAAAAACGGTCAGGTAGCAACCCTATCCACAGAGAGGATCCACTCTTAAAGCGGCACAAAACCTTTCTTGGGCCCCCACACCCACCCTCCCTGCCAGTACCACTGGCAATGAGGTCGGGTCTGACCACAGTGAACCGCATACATGGCTCCTAAAGCAGCACTATGACTTGCCACTTCCCAGCTCAACCACACGCAGAAACAAAAGCAAAACCAGTGGCTTTACTTTGATTATGGGTAAAATACCTTGTGTATTCAGAAATTTTGAAATGCTTGAAAATGGTTTCGATCATGAGGAAAGAAGATTGGGAAAATGTGCACGACCAGAACTCTGGGGGTAAAAAAAAGCATTGATGAACATCTATGTGATAGGAAATAATTTTATACAAAAACCAAATGTTGCGTGCCGTTGTAACGCATACCATCCGGAGAGTTTAGAAGCGGTCACTATACTTGAAAAAGTCACCTCACTAAAACAGGAAGCCTGGTGGATCTTTAAACCGGACCTTCACCATGATTTATTGAAAAGCCCAAACCCTATAAAACGATTCCCAAGCATCTAAAATTAATATTTTACGTTTTTAGTCACTTACTCATTCTTTCCCCCACCGGGCTGCAACACTGTTCAGGACTTTAGGATACGGGCGCCGCCATCTTGACTCGGAAGCCTTACACTTACTGAGGAGAGGAGATTGGGATAAAGTACAGGGGGGTGAGTTATAGCTGTGCTTTGCTCAGAGCAGAGCTGGGGTCAGGAAAAGGTCAGCAATCCCAGAATGCAGAGCGGCACAGTCAGAAGGCAGTTCCTGTTTGCAGGCTGCCTGATGTTCCATGAGCCGCTCATAACATGCAGTAGATGCAGGTAGGATGATTTTCAATGTGGACAATCTGTATGTACAGGGTGTGGGAAACATTAGATTCTTATTCAGAGTGAAGGACCGCTTTAAGTTTTATATATTGTGGTATAATTGACAGTCTTGATATTGCCCTGTATACAGGCTTGTTTGTAATATGTCATATGTGATCCTTCTCCCCCCCCATTATTATTTATTTGTCTACTACTTTGAGGTCTTTTATAACTACATCAGATCGGAATTCCCAACCTTGCATTATTATGTTTTAAAAATAATACTTTTATAAAGGAATAGCACATCTTTATATAAGATATATATACTTTTCAAACGGACCTTGGGTCATAAAAATACAAAATATTAAATTGCTCCCATAATACACCCCCCCCCCCAAGTAATTGTGGCATTAGGCACTCGAGAGGGATTAACATTTTGCAGATGATGTGGAATAGCCTACAAATGTGCTTCTGAACTGCATGGGAGCTGCTTCTGAAGAAACACTGTCCCACATTCAGAGTTGCCATATCACTAGCCCGAAGCGACAGACATCAGTTTTAATGACTCATCAGTCCTCAAAGCTCATAGAAATAATGTAGTAACTGTTTCAAGGCTGTGCGTCTGCCACCCCATATTATGTTATATATACCACTTGGCTGCGTGGTGGTCCGGTGGCGTCGGGTGACGGTAGGCAGCACCTATTAGAGGTGCTTTTAATGGAGTATGGCTCCACCGCGAATCCCCCACCACAGGGTAGGCGGCACAGGTTGGTGAGCCTGATATTGGATGCCCCGTCTGCTTTAGCACTCATCACATGCCCCGAATGTGACTATGGGCTCCTATCCCCCCTTTTCCCGTTGCCCGGTTGGTTGGGGGGTGGGGGGGGATGTCAGTGTCCATGTGTGGTATGAGTGATTCATCTGTTTTTGACTGTGACATTGTGCTTTGGAGCGCTGGCATTTAGGCTCAACGCTCCTTCCTTCTCTTCTCTCCTCTCCTCTTCCTTTCATTCACATGTCAGTTTGTTTGAACGGCCCGCGCGCGCGCTCGACTGCGGCGGTGGGCCGGTGACGTCACTGGGCGGTGATTGGCTGTCGGGCCGCCGGTTCCTGGCCTGTCCCCGCGTTACTGGAGGGGGCGGGGGCCTAGCGCCTGCCCGTTCCGATGGTGGCCCTCCCACTCCTGAGCTGATCGGCGCCATCTTGCCCTGGCATCTTCCTAGATCGCAAGCTCTGCGACGTCCGTGAGTGCCCTCTGCGGGCTTGTACTTTATTTTACTGTTGTAGTATTTAATTGTATCTACGGTTATACATGCTGACTGTGTGTTTTTATGTTGTGTTTTTCAGACGGGACGACCTAATTAGAGGTTTCTCCCGGTCCTGTGCCCTATGTTATACATAGTTAAATTGGGGGCTTAATTTTTAAATCCTCCCACTAGCGGACATTAAGGGGCATCCCGGGTAGCTGCACAGCGTAATTCCCATTGGTCACCCTGACATAAAATATCACCATATGGAGGCTTCACAGGATGATGTGCTCGGGGTCCCATCGGGGCAAGCCCAGCTGTGTGTGGTGTGCGGGGCATCCCATGTGGGTGATGTGCCGGTATGTGTACCCTGCGCCCAGTAGGCGCTTGCGCGGCAATCTGGGCTGCGTGCTTCTGGGTCGGCACCCACTGTGTCGTCCCCCACGCCCCCTCGCTTGATTATGACTCCCAGTGATATCAACACTAGCGGGGAGTCTCAACCTGATGTTGCCACCAGGCTGGCCAACATTGAGAGACTGATTGCTAGCTCTGCGGCCCGTAAGACTCCAGCTAAAAGACGGCATGTGGCGCCTCCTGCGCCGGCCTTTACTATGGAACAAGATGATTTCCTTGATTTGTCTGACTATACCCCTCTTGAGGAAGGGGAATTATTCTCAGATTCAGATTTTTCCGATGATCAGCATTGCCTTGACACTGATGCCGGCTCAGAGCATTGGGATTCTGATGACACCCATAGACTTTTCACTCAATTTTTTGAGGTACTTTCCATTTCCCCTCCTGCAGCGGCACCTAAGCAGCAGGGGGAATTGTTTGGGACCGCAAAACCACGTTTGGAATTCCCAGAACTGACGCATTTTAATAATCTCGTTCTCTTCTTTAAGCGTCTTACGGGTTTGTGTTCTAGGTTCGTTTGGGCAGGGAAATCCCACCGCCTGGCAGCGTCTCTGCTGACCCTCCCCAAGGCTTGTGGGGGCCTGGGTCTCCCGGATTGGAAAATGTATCATGCGGCAGCGCACCTAGTCAGGGTGGTCGACTGGTGCAGACATACTAAGCTGAAACAGTGGACACTCATTGAACAGGAGGCTTCACCCGCCTTTCTTCCGGGACTCCCATGGATACCACAGAGCCAGATTCAAGCTCTCAGTAAGCACCCCACAATAGGCCCCACGAGGAAGGTAGTAGCACAGGTCTTCCAGAGGCTGGACATCTCTCCCTCCCCGTCACCATTAACCCCGGTGATAGGGCACCCGGACTTCCCAGCGAGCCAATCGGACGGCGTATTCCGCTCTTGGGCACAACAAAATTGTTTCAGGATCAGGCACATGCGCGAGGTGGGCGGGTGGTGTGGGGCGGAGGCTCTGGCTGCTAAACATTCGTTGCAGCCACTCAACTTCTGGAGGGCCCTCCAACTGTCACACTACCAGAGAACCGTCGACCAGATGGGTGAGGCTGATAGACCATTGACATCATTCGAGCAAATATGCTTTGGGGTGGGTCATTTTAGAGGGGCTCTGTCATATGCCTATTCCCAGCTTATTAGTCCCCCGGATTCGTTTGTGCCCCCCTGCGTGGGGGGATGGGAGAGGGAACTAAACAGAATCTTCTCTGTTGAACAGAGGCAAGCTATGTTTCAGCTGGTCCACAAATCCTCTATCTCCAGCAGATATCAAGAAGCCTCATTTAAAATCTTGTCCCGCTGGTACTACGTGCCAGCTAGGCTGGCAAAGATGTTTCCCTCTTCCAGCCCCCTATGCTGGAGGTGCTCGCGAGAAAGGGGCACGATGATCCATATCTTCTGGGAATGCACCGGCCTCACTAAGTTCTGGGGCAACGTCCGAAAAATAGTATTACACCTGACTGGGGTTGAGTTGGGTGATGACCCAGCCGCCTACCTCCTTAACTTGGCCCCTGCTTCCGTCCGCGAGAGGGGTGGGTCCCTCCTAGCCCCTCTGCTAAACGCCGCGAAGACGTGTATACCTGCGTGTTGGAAGTCGCCGGACCCTCCCTCAACGGCTATGTGGCTATCTAGGGTGAGAGATATAAGCAGGATGGAGGAGCTTACAGCCTCAATGAAGGGAACCTTTGACAAATACAGGGAGATTTGGTGCCCATGGGATAAATTTACCCTCTCGGCGGAATACCTGGGCTTTCTCCAGGAGTGATGCCAGGACAGTCTAGTGTGGATTCCCCCCCCCCCGTATCCCTTTACCCAGCTCCCTCCCCCCGGACTCTTCCCCCTTCCCCCCTGTCTTCTTCGTTTCTTCAGTCTCTCTACTTTTCTTCTCCTCTTCTTTGTTGTGCCCTACGCACTCTGTTTTGCTCTTGCATAAAAGAAATGCGGGGGCTTGGGCTGCAGACCAGAGCTTTCAAGCTTTAATTGGCGGTGGTCGGCACGGGGAGCTTCCTTGGCGGTTGTGTGGGGGGGGCTGGCTGCACGGTTGGTCTCCCAGGGCATTGGATGGTGTCCTACGGCCCCTCCGGCTGTGCGGCCAGCCTTTCAACCCCCTCTAGCCTATCTCTCCCCTGAAAACAATTGCCCTACTGTGTAGTGTCAATATGATGTGTATTTCAGATATGTTTATTATCTCGCCTTGTTTGTATTGATCAAGCCTGTCTGTAATGCCATATCTCCGCAATAAAAATTACAATTTAAAAAAAAAAAAAAATAATCTCGTTCTCAAGGAATGGGAGCGGCCAAGCCGGCTTCCCGGTATCCCTAAGGGGTGGGATAGGAGGTATCCCTTCCCCTCGGAGGTGGCCAAGTGTTGGTCAACTCCCCCAGAAGTGGATGCCCCGATTTTGGTGTTGTCCAACACTTCTGTGGTGCATTCCCCTGATTCCACTACCTTGAAGGATAGTGAGGACTGGCGTATTGACCAACTGGCTTCCCACGCCTTTGCCTGTGTGGGTTCGACTTTGCGCCCGGTTTGTGCTTCCGCTATTACGGCCATGGCTATTAGGACCTTGATCAGGGGCCTTCTGGACGGCTCCCATGAGGATCCTTCTAGTGCTGAATTTAGAGCCTTGTTCACAATGTGAGATGTTAATCACCTATGTTCTCGCTGCCTTAGATGACACCATTCGGATGTGTAGCAGGAACTCGGCCTTGGTTGTCTCTATCCGCCGTTCGGTCTGGTTGCGCCAGTGGGCAGCTGACAATGCTGCTAAGAAGGGGCTCACGGGGCTCCCCTTTAAGGGGTTGCGCCTGTTTGGTGATCGTTTGGACCTTTTTGCTAAGGGAGGTAAGTTACCCCAACGCAAAAAACAGCCACGACCCTTTCGGGGCTCCGAGTCCTTCACTCCCTCCTTTTGTGGGACTAGGTCAAGCAGGGGGGTATCCTTTGCGGGGCAAAGGGGAGATCTCTGGGGCAAGGGCAGAGGCCGTGCCTGGCCCGGATCCTCCTGGGGTGCCAAACCCAAATCTACTGCCAAGCCTGCTCAGCAATGAGGGGGCGCCCTCACCCTTCCGGGTGGGGGAGACGGCTGCGGCTCTTTGCTCAGGTCTGGGCTCATCAAGTCTCAGACAATTGGATTCTGGAGGTTGTCTCCTCCGGATACAAGCTGGAGTTCGCGGACTGGCCGCCTCCCAGATTCCTCAGGTCCCGAGTTCCTACGGACCCTCGGGCAGCTCGGGGTTTGTGTCTGGCGGTACAAAACCTTTTGGCCATGGGGGTCATTTGTCAGGTCCCTCCGGGAGAGAGAGGTCAGTGTTACTATTCCAATCTCTTTACAGTTCCCAAAAAAGATGGCTCAATCAGACCCATCCTGGACCTAAAACTTCTTAACAAGTTCATAAGGACCAGACGTTTTCGCATGGAAACTCTGCGCTCCGCTATCAGCTCCCTGCGCCCGGGGGACTTTGACCTCAATAGACATCAAGGATGCTTACCTTCATGTGCCGGTCTTCCCAGGGCATCAGCGGTTCCTCAGGTTCGCAGTAGTCCCAGGTGACCCCCTTCCTGGGTATGACTCTGGATATCATTCAGGCCAGGATTTTCCTCCCTCAGCAGAAGGTGGACTCTCTTCAAGCTCTGATTCATTTCTTGCTATCCAGCCCTCATCCATCCGTCCGACAGGGGATGCAATTGGTGGGACAGGTGGTGGCCTGCTTCGAGGCAGTCTCTTATGCTCAATTTCACATGAGACCCCTTCAGCTCCATCTTCTGTCAGTCTGGGACAAGAGGCCCAGGTCTCTGGATCAGGTCTTTGTTCTATCTCCTCTGGTCCGGCGGTCCCTCCTGTGGTGGCTGGACTTGAGGAATCTTCTGGGGGGCATATCATTTCTAACACCATGTTGGGAGACGGTCACTACGGATGCCAGTGTGTCAGGTTGGGGGGGGCTACTGGAGAGCCCTCCAATTCCAGGGGATGTGGGGCCCTCAGGAGGCCCACGCCCCCATCAATGTTCTGGAGCTGAGGGCGGTTCGGTTGGTGCTGGCACAGCTGATGTCTCATCTCCAGGGCCTGCCGGTTCAGGTTCGCTCCGACAACCAGACTGCGGTCGCTTACATCAATCATCAGGGAGGGACTCGGAGCAAGAGTGCCCTCCAGGAGGTGTCGTTGATCCTGTCATGGGCCAAGGACAATGTCCCGTGCATCTCTGCGGTTTACATTCCAGGAGCGGAGAATCTGGAAGGGGATTCTCTGAGCAGTGGGGCCTCTCGCCGGGGGGAATGGTCCCTCAAGAGCGAGGTCTTCCTATCCCTTTGTCACAGGTGGGGTATGCCGGACGTGGATCTGTTTGCTTCTCGCCACAATCACAAGCTGCCATCATTTGTCTCACTGTCCCAGGATCCTCTGGCTCTGGCGGTGGATGCCATGTCCTGGCAGGGGTTTGGTCTCCTGTACCTCTTCCCTCCTTTTCCCCTTCTGGGCAAGGTTCTGCGCAAGCTGATTCAGGAAAGAGTGCCAGCTGTTCTGGTGGCCCCCAGGTGGCCAAGACAGATGTGGTTCGCAGACGTCGTGGATCAGTACCCTCTGCCTCTGGTTCCAGATCTTCTTATTCAAGGACGGCTCTGTTACCCCAATTTACAAACGCTGGCTTTGACGGCCTGGCTGCTGAAACCTCCATCCTGAAGGAGAAAGGTCTGTCTGATTCGGTTGTTCAGACTCTGGTCAGGGCTAGGAAGAAATCTTCTTCTACCATCTACTATAGGACCTGGCGTACTTACATTGACTGGTGTGAGGCTAGGGCTTTTCCCTGTTGGGTTTTTTCCCATCCCTCGGATACTGGAGTTCCTTCAGCATGGGCTGGATTTGAGTTTTCAGCTCAGCACTCTGAAGGAGCATGTTTCCGCCTTGGCTGTTTTCTTCCAGAGGTCTTTTGCTCTTCATCCTTTGGTCAAGACTTTCTTCCAGGGTGTCACTCATGTGCGCCCTCCCTGCAAACCCATGTTACCGGTTTGGGATTTGAATTTGGTATTGTCTGCCCTTCAGGGTCCTCCTTTTGAGCCTGTGCATGAGGCTGCGCTGTCTATTCTCACTTTGAAAGTTGCCTTCTGTCCGGCGTGTTTCTGAGTTGGCGGCTCTGTCCATTCAGGCCCCCTACTTTGAGAGACACCAGGACAAGGTGTTTTTCCGCTTTAAACCAGACTTCTTGCCTAAGGTTGTCTCTGCCTTTCACCTCAATTAGGACATTGTTCTTCTTTCCTTGTGCTCTATTCCTGGTAATTACAAGGAGAGGGCCTTGCATTCTCTGGATGTTGTCAGGAATTTGAAATACTACCTGGTGGCTACAGCGCCTTTCAGGAAGACTGACGCCTTGTTTGTGGTACCCTCGGGTCCCAAGAAGGGTTTGGCACCTGTTAAGTCTACTATTAGTAAATGTATTCGTCAGGCCATTTTTAGGGCCTATTCTACTAAAGGGAGGGATCCTCCTTTCCGAGTCACTGCTCATTTTACCCGTGCTGTTGGGGCTTCCTGGGCCTTTCAGCACCAGGCTTCTGTTGAACAAGTTTGTAAGGCATCTACTTGGTCTTCTGTTCATACATTTTCCAAGTTTTACAAGGTTGATGTTCGGGCCTCAGCGGATGCTGTTTTTGGCCGCAGGCGGCAGTGGTTTGAAATGCGCATTGCCTTTTGGGATCCCCACCCGTCTGTTGGACACTGCTATTGGATGTCCCAGATGCAATGATTCATTACTGGAGCAGGGCGTGCTGCATACTTGGAATAATGCAATTCTGTGAATACTCACCTTGTAGAATTGTTGTTATAAGTATGCAGCACACCCTGCTCCATCCCACCCTGAGTACTTATTCTTGGATCCTCTATGTGGTGAATGTTTCCTGGTTAATGTTGTTAATCTTGTTGTTGGCTTCTCCTGGTTCTCTTACTGCTTTTTTATACTGGGGAATTTAGTGGGAGGTCCCGGGTATATAAGGACCGGGAGGGTCCTCTTTTGCCATCTCTGCAGTAAAGCACCCTCTTGTGGACTATATCCCAGACATAATGATTCATTACTGGAGCAGTGCATGCTGCATACTTATAATAACAATTCTACAAGGTGAGTATACAGAATTGTATTTTTTGTGGTAATAAAAAATTCACTTTAGGTAAAAAGCCTGAGAATGAAAGTCAATGGCTCTTTTTTAATTCCTACGAAAAGTAGGGGACTTTTTACTATATTGTGGTTAAAAGTGCCATTGGCTTTCACGTTCTTCCTAGATGGTGATTCAGCATCGGTGAAATTCTCAGGCATTTTCTTTTGTGTTTTTATTCCTAGTATGTCACACACCCCACTTCCAAAGATCCATGACACTTGGGAAACCGGCCTGTAGAGGGAGGTCTTGCAGAGATGACATGGAAAAAGGAGCTCCTCCTGGTCCATAAGTACCGGGTTCCTCCCACTATTCCCCAGGCTTTTGTCTCTGCAGTCGCCGAAGCAAGTCAGAAGATGACTCTCTCCTCCTTGCAGGTAGCCGGCATTTGTCCGGACCTCTTTTTCTTTAAAAATTAAGCTATAACAATATGCCTCCCAGCTTAGGCTGCAGGCTCGGGCAATGGTAGCAGCACCTCTGGGTGCATAGGGGAGCTAGCTTCCCCCCCGTGAGACCCCATACTAAGGGGTAGGCGGTGTCCGGGTTGGTGATCCCCGTCTTGGGATGCCCTGTCCCTCTTCCCCTTTCACCTATTGGTGTGGGCCCCCCCCTGCAGTGTCTCTCCGTGCCCCTTTGGGGGAGGAGGGGGGAGGTGGCCTTTCTCCCATAATAAAGCTAAATAATCACATGGGAAAAGTGTCTGTGTGTGTTTTCAAGTGTGTTTTAGCACTGTTCAACAGGACAAGTATCGCAGGAAGCTCAGCTTGTGGCAAGTCTTTGCTTTTAAAATAAATGGTGAAATGTAAGTAGTTAGGAGCTGGCTTGAGCAATAGAAACAGTTAAAATCATCAAATTCGGCCATTGTTGATTTTCAGCTGGCTGCTGCTCCTCAGCTGTGGTTAAGGAGAGGGCAGGGCCGGGAGCTCAGCAATTTTGGCTGGGTTTTGACTACTGAAGAAAATTTGTCTTATAGATACACATATACATGTATTGTTTTGAGTGATGTGTATGTTTGGCTTATGTCCTCCTGCCCTTATGTTCAGGTTTTGTGTTCCACTTTAAGGTGGACCTGGATTCATGTCACCTGGCTCTATGTGTTAAAGACCAACGACATAGAAACATAGAAGGTTGACAGCAGAAGGAGACCTTATGCTCCATCTAGTCTGCCCTTAAGTTGTCCTAAGGGATTTAAAAAAAAAAAAAAACCCTCCCACTTGGGACTTGAAGGGGCATCCCGGGTAGCTTTAACAGCGTAATTCCCTCTGGTCTTTGCGACTACCTTAAAGATCACCATATGGAGGCTTCCCAGGATACCGGGTTTAGTCTCTCCTCGGGGCAGTCCCGGCAGTGTGTGGATTGTGGGGTATCCCTTGTGGGGGATAATGTACTTGTTTGCATACCTTGTGCTCAGCAGGCCATAACGCAGCAGTTGGGGGCCCAGGCCTCTGGCTCTGTGGCCCCGGCCTTTTCTCCTACCCCACCCCGCCTTATCCGTACACCAGATGATGTTGTCACAGTTGGGGAGTCGCAACTGTGACCAGAAAGGCCTCTGCTAAAAAAAAAAAAAAAAAAAAAAATGTTGGGAGAAAAAAAAAACCCAGATATACTTGGCGACTATAATCGATTATAAGTATAATGCTAAAGCATCATATGGAGGCATTTCAGGTTAATGGGCTTGCAATTCCCTTGGCACAGACTCGGCAATGTTTTGGATGTGGGGCATCCCTTGTTTGGGATAACGCAGTTCTTGTGTCCCTTGTGCACAATTAACCATTATGCAGCAAACTGGGGCCCAGGCTTCAGGGTCTGCAGCTACTGCCTCTTCTCCTACTCCACCGTGTCTTGTCCGTACCCCCAGTGATATTGTCATGGTTGGTGAGTCACATTCTGATTTATGTACCAGATTGGCTCATCTTGAAGGATTTAGGTCTACCTCTGTGGCTAAGAAAGCCTCAGCTAAAAGAAAGCATTTGACTCATGCCGTCTTGGCAAGTGAGTTGGACAATTGCGAATTGCTTGATTGGTCTGACCCTTCTCAGTTAGAAGAAGGGGAATTATATGAGGATGACGAACAGCAATTTGTTGGTACTGAAAGTGAGCAGGGTGAAGAGAGTGTTGTGGTTACCCCAAAAGCTCTTGCCCAGTTATTTGAGGTTTTTGTTATTACTCCTCCTAAAGTAGTCCCTCTCAAGAGAGGGGAATTCTTTGGAGCCTCTAAACCTCATTTGGAATTTCCAAATCAAAAGCATTTTGATATTATTTTTAAAGAATGGGAGAAGCCTGTGCGGCTTCATGACATTCCCTTGGGCTGGGACAGAAAATATCCCTTTCCAGCTGATACGGTTAAACGTTGGTCATCACCTCCTGAGGTGGATGCCCCTGTACTTCCTGACTCCACTACACTCATGGATGGAGAGGACAAACGTATTGATCAAATGGTGTGCCACGCTTTTTCCAGTGTAGGCTCGGCCTTGTGGCCTGTTGGCGCTTCGGCGCTTATGTCGGTGGCTATTAGGTCTGTTGTGAGAGACCTAATGAATAACTCGGGGCCTCTGATGAGTACGCCGCTCTTAAGCGTTGTGAGATGTTTGCATCTTTTGTACTTTCTGCTTTAGATGATACTCTGCTCATGTGCAGGAGAACCTCTGCCTTGTTAATCGCCATTCGGCGGTCTGTATGGTTGCGGCAGTGGGCGGCGGATGTTGTAGCCAAGAAATCGCTTACAGCGCTTCCGTTTGTGGGTTTGCGCCTATTTGGAGAAAAATTGGGTTCTGGAGGTAGTTTCTTCCGGTTCCTAACTGGAATTCGAGTCCTGGCCTCCTCCCAGATTTTTCATGTCCCGGATGCCGTCCGATCTGGCAATTGCGCAGGGACTGCAGGCAGCAGTAGCGAATCTGTTAAACATGGCTGTCATCTGCCTAGTGCTTCCCGCGGAAAGGGGTTTGGTGTTTTACTCCAACCTATTCACGGTACTCAAGAAGGACGGCTCTGTTCGGCCTATCCTAGACCTAAGGATGCTTATTTGCACATTCCTATTTTCCGGGTCACCAGAGATTTCTGAGGTTCTCGATAGAAGACCAGCATTATCAATTTGTGGCCCTGCCATTCGGCCTTACCTCGGCCCCAAGAGTCTTTACCAAGATGCTGGCAGGAGTGATGGCTATATTCAGGGTCCAGGGCATCCGCATTGTGCCTTTTCTGGGCGATCCTCTTATCGCGGCCTCCTCCCTCGAACAATCAGAGTTGGACACCAGGACGGTGGTCTCTACGCTAGAGAGGTTCGGATGGGTAATAAGTTACCCCAAATCCTCTCTGTCCGTCCAGGGAAATTCCCTTCCTGGGCCTGATTCTGGAATGGTTCTGATTCAGGACTTGATTCTTCTATTCTTGTCCAATCCTCGTCAGTCTATCTGTCTAGGGATGAGACTAGGGGGATTGATGGTAGCTGCATTCGAGGCAGTCCCGTTTGCCCAGTTTCCCATAAGGACGCTTCAGCTCTTCCTCTTGGCAAAGTGGGACAGGTGCCCACTATCATTTAAATCAGACTTGTCTGTTGTCTCCCCATGTTTTGCAGTCCCTTCAGTGGTGGTTAATATCGCACAACCTCCAGAAGGGCAAGTCATTTATACTCCGCGTTGGGAACTGGTTACCACGGATACCAGCCTGTTAGGCTGGGGGGTGGGGGGCTTCTGGAAGAAGCATCAGTTCCAAGGATTGTGGGGGCCTCAGGAGGCTCATTCTCCAATCTATGTATTAGAGCTTCGGGCCATACGTCTTGTTCTACTTTGACCCATTTCTTACAGGGTCTGCCAGTTTAGATTCGGTCAGACAACCGAACAGCTGTTGCATACATCAATCACCAGGGAGGGACTCGCAGTTGGGGTGCCCTCCGGGAAGTGTGTCTGATCCTTCAGTGGGCAGAGATCAATGTTCCCTGCATATCAGCTGTTTACATTCCGGGGATAGAGAATGTGGAGGCGGACTCCCTGAGCAGGGGATGTTCTCGCCAGGGAGAATGGTCTCTCAATCCAAGGGTCTTTCAGTTCCTCTGTCACAAGTGGGGGACTCCACAGTTGGGCCTGTTGGCTTCTCGTCACAATCACAAGCTGCCAGCTTTTGTGGCTCTATCCCAGGATCCTCTGGCAGTGGCAGCGGATGTCATGTCTCTGGCCTGGAAGGATCTGGGTTTCCTATATCTGTTTCCCCCATTCTCCATGATCAGCGAAGATGGTGCGCAAGTTAGCACTGGATGCGCCAGCAATTCTGGTGGCGCCAAGGTGGCCAAGACGTCTGGTACACAGACATCACAAGGCTGGCAGTGCCATCTGCCTCTTCTTCCAGATCTCATCACAACTTTGTTACCCCAATTTACAAACGCCAGCTTTGACGGTATGGCTGCTGAAGTCTCCATCTTGAAAGAAGAAGGTCTTTTCTGATGCGGTTATTCTGACTTCAGATTTAGAGCTAGGAAGAAGTCTTCCTCTGTCATTTATTACAGGACTTGGAGGTCCTATATTGATTGGTGTGAATCCAGGGCTTTGCCCTGTAGAGTATTTTCTATTTCCAGAATTCTGGAATATCTGCAACGAGGTCTGGATATGGGATTCCAGATTAGTACTTTGAAAGGGCAAGTCTCTGCCTTGGCTATTTTCTTTCAAAGGTCGTTCGCTCTTCATCCTTTGGTTAAGACCTTTTTCCAAGGAGTCGCGCATGTGTGGCCTTCCAGAAAGCCTATACTTCCTGTTTGGGACCTTAACCTAGTGCTTTCAGCTATGCAGGTCGCTCCCTTTGAGCCTTTGCAGGATATTCCTCTTCCTATTGTTACTCAGAAGGTTGCCTTTTTGGTTGCTATTACTTCTGTCCGCCGAGTTCTGAACTGGCGGGTTTGTCTATTCTAGCCCCTTATTTTGAGTGGCATCCAGATAAGGTTGTTTTCCGGATTTCCTTCCTAAGGTGGTGTCTGCTTTCCACCTAAATCAGGATATAGTTCTTCCTTCCTTGTGTCCTAAACCTGGTAACGACAAGGAAAGGGTCTTACATTTGGATGTAGTTCGTTGTGTTAAGTATTATTTAGTTACTACCTCGGCCTTCCGCAAGACGGATGCCTTTTTTGTTGTGCCTTCTGGGCCCAAGAAGGGTTTTGCTCCTGCCAAATCTTCCCTTAGTAGGTGGATACGTCAAGCCATCATTGGGGCCTATATGGCTAAGGGGAAGGTTCCCCCTTTTCGTGTCACCGCTCATTCTACTCGTGCTATTGAAGCTTCTTGGGCTTTTCAGCACCAGGCTTCTGTTGAACAAGTTTGCAAGGCTGCGACTTGGTCTTCTGTGCATACTTTTTCTACGTTTTACGTTGATGTGCGGGCCTCAGCGGATGCTGCTTTTGTGCAAAATTCTGCAAGCTGCAGTAATTTAAGTTATGCATTATTGGGGATCCCCACCCATTATAGACACTGCTATTGGATGTCCCAAGTGTCATGGATCTTTGGAAGTGGGGTGTGTGACATACTAGGAATAATACCATTTTGTGAATACTCACCTGTGAAATGGTTATTACGAGTATGTCACACACCCCACTTCCCCCGCCCTTTTTTCTAGGGATCCTTTATATGGTGATTATTATTTTCAAATTATTTTTCATTTATTGAATATAATTGGCTCTTCCTGGTTCTCACTGCTTTCTAAAAAGACTGGGGAATAGTGGGAGGAACCTGGTACTTATGGACCAGGAGGGGCTCCTTTTTCCATGTCATCTCTGCAAGATCGCTCTCTACAGGCCGGTTTCCCAAGTGTCATGGATCTTTGGAAGTGGGGTGTGTGACATACTCGTAATAACCATTTTACAGGTGAGTATTCACAAAATGGTATTTTTTCAACTATAGCTCTTTAAAACCTCCTAGTTTTGCTGTGGAAGTGGAAAAGTCTTAAAGACCTCTAGTAATCATTGAAGGTCACCACCTCCCCCTCCTAGGTATCACTCTTCAAAAACAAGGAAAGAATGCCCATGTGACTTGGTTGGGGCTGGCAATGGTCTGCCCACCTAAATTGATCGCAGTTGATTTTTTTTTTTTTCCTGAACCGCATTTCAAATTGGGGTGGTAAGGGGGGAGTTAACCCCATTTTAATCATAAAATGAGCTGATAACACGGCTAGTTCACAAAGGTGTTTTAAGTAATTTTGTAGTAGTAGAACTTGTATGTAAGTTCACTAATGTAAAGCTGTATGCATGCTTTTTAAATTTTTTTTTGGTTTCCTGTTACTATATAGGTGGCTTCTCCTCACGTCCATTTGTGCGAAGTGTCCAACGGCAAAGCTCGGGGCGATCATCGGTTACCAGTCCACTAGTGTCCAATGAGAATGGTTTTAGGCCATCATGGTCTTTAGCGGCAAAGTTGCATCTGCGGGCGGTCACTTCCTGTCGCCACCCCTCAGACTCTCCTGTTCATGGTTCCTCACTTGGCAAGATAGGTGAGGCTGATGACCATGTGTCAACATCTTGCTTTGGAAGCCTTCGCAATCTGTCAGGCAGTTTTCACGATCACCTAGAAAATGTGAGACGTGAGCATCGAGCTGCCTCCCGGGCACCCTTGGCTCTAGCAGAAGGTGATGCTCCTCCAGAACAAGTAGTGAAAAAAACTGTACCAGTTGAGCCAAGCATTAGTAGTGCTGCTGAGCTAGTGGGCAGGAACCCACTGCTAGATCCTATAGACAACAATAATCATATCGCTTTTGTGGATCAAAGTGATTCTGTCAGTTCATCTCCAGTGCGGGAGAACTCACCACAGAGTGAGGAAGTGGAGAGCAAAAAACCTGTTCCCATTAGTGTCACAGCAGAGCATGGAATAACTACTCGCGCATCCATAAAGGAGTCTTCTACCACATCATCTGTGGTTGCAAGCAGCAACGTAAAACATAAAGTGAAATCGAAAAGCAGTGAAGTGAAAACTCCAACGCGACGTTCCTCTACACAGCAGCGGAAAGACTCTGGGAAGCTGCCAGAGGTCTCTACACCAGTTTCTCAACCGAAACAAAGAACTTCAAGTATCTCTACAGGTAACACCTCTTCTCCAGCATCGAAAAAAATGACTCCTAAGAGTTCGTCTGTGTCGAGTACATCCAGCAAACATAAAGCACCTGAAAAAACTATAAGCAGGGAGGCGTCTAAGGTAAGCTTGGGCTCAGACAAAGCATCTGTGGCAAAAACCAGCAGTAGCACTTCCCGTATTACACAAGCCAAGAGCAGTGACGTGAAAGCGGACAATCGGACAGTGCGTAGTTCCTCTATGGCCAGCCTACGCACTAATCCGAATACAGCTAGGCCTGCTCTCAAGCGGGACAGCATGTCTGAGGAAAAGGGGCTGAGCTTCTTTAAGTCTGCCCTAAGGCAAAAAGACACCAGAAGATCGGCTGATTTAGGGAAGACCAGCTTGCTATCGAAGAAGCCTACGGCAGCCAAGACTTCAGCCAAGGAGAGAGCTGAAAATTCTCCTGCTTCAGTAACCAAGGAGGTTGCCCCAAGCCCTAAAAAACATTCTGTCTTACCTCAACACAAAGACAAGTCTTCCCTGGATGAAAAACAACCCCAGTCATCTCCCTGTACAAAAAAGACTTCTGACAAATACCTAAAAAAATTTCCTTCTACAGCGAAGCCATCCCCTAAATCTCAGTGACCAAGGGTGCAGGGGCAGCTGTACTCCATGTCCCGGCTGGAGGATGAATGCAGGAGAGCTGTCCCTGCTTACAGCTGTTAGGAATGTATGCACTTTGTTTTATTTTTTTTTTTTTTACTTTGTCGGGTCAAGGGTCTTTGTTTTTGTGTTTTTTTTTTTTTTTTTTTTTTTTTTTTTAACCTCTTACTGCTGTGCTTGCCGCATGGATGTTTTGGTAGCATTAAAGGGGTGCTCTTTGCTGGATAGTCCTCAACAAACTCGAGCAGCAGTGACCTAGCTGGCCATGCTAAACCTTGCCTGCTTGTTTTATCAGAGGGATTTTGGGGGTGAGGACTGTTTTCTATTTAGCCAACCAAATGCTGCTTTTTTTTAATTCTCTGGATCTTCCTAACCAAAGCCCGGCCATGATTCAAACAAATAGAATGAGTCGTTTTGTTTTCCAATTTTTCAAGCAAATTGTATGATTTAGTGATTTCATTACACACAGCAACAGCTCTACCTTGAGTTAATAACTGAACGCACATGCTGTCTACATCTAAGCTTCTAGCTCTCCTACATTTATAAACCAGTGCCTCCGCCAAAGTGTTGGACACTATAGTTGTCCACCATGCAGCGGAATGGTTGTGGCTCTTTAGGTCTACTAAATACATTATAACTCAACCTCTTTAGCTTAGTTCATCTAGAAACCAAATGCTTTATTAGGAAATGCATCACTATTCTAATCCTCAAGCTTATGACTTGTACTCATGTACTCCAGCAAAAAATCCAACTTTCCTCAATTAATACGTCATGTTGCCACCTTAGTGTATACCCTACTGACATCTAATCTGCAAGCTGTGCAGCTTTTTTTTATATATTTTTTGTTTTTATTTTTTACCTGTAACCCCCAGAGATCAGAGGAACTGAATCTCTCTAGCTGCTCCTTTTTTATATTCAAATATAGTCTCCTATTGAGCTTCATGTTTGCTTGAAAATTCCGTGATGGTAAATGTCTGATAGGACTTGTCAAACGGCGTATTTGTATGTATAGGCAAACCTTATGGGTTGGTGTACAGTCTACATGGCTCAATATGCTGGCATGTTATAGCCTTTAATAAGACAAATCCAGTTCATTCCATTTTATTTTAATCACCCAAGTGTTCTTTTGCTTTTTCTTTGCTTAAGTTGCGTTTGACTGCATAAACACTAATTAGGTTTATATCAATACTCTTTGAGCCATTGGGCTGGGAAGAAAGCAGTTTACAGATGTGGTTTGGGTCATAGGCAATTTGCAGATCCTCTTGAATCCGACAATTTCCCAGTTCTTCTGCTATGAAGCACAACTGGCTGCAACATAAACCTACCATTACAAGGTTAAAGTCACAAACTTTGCAGGGAGGTTGTAGGTCCTGCAAATGGCTTGTTTTGCTGTTGCCCAACTGAATGATATATGTATGTATGTATGTATGTGTTGATCCTATAATCTGAAAACGACTTTAAAGACTGCTTAATGGTTTCCTATACAGTCCACAGGGTACATCCCGATAACCCTGTTCTTAGACGTCAATGCTCATCTAATTCAGGTCCAGCCATGCAACTGATATCAACTGCAACTGCTGCCTGCAATGAAGTCGCTTCCCTGGCGCTCCACATGACCCCTGGCTAGCACTGAATTATTCCCCCAAAAAGCTAACTATACAGATAGATATGTATATCTGTTATATCACCATCAAATAGGAATGAAAGTGTACAATTCACAGTACATAAATGTGCTTGAAACTAAAACTGTGCCCATTATATCTCACAAAGAATTAATTGAAAAGAATTTAAACCCGGACCACAGGCCGGCACAGTTGGAAATGAAAGGTAGCAGCCATTATGGAGCTTCCTCTCCCAGCATTTCAGCCATGCTGCTTCCTGGACTCAACTGACATAATTGACAATGCCCAGTAACAGGAAGCCCAGCAGCTGCAGCACTTCCTGTTTGCAGGTGGCCTGCAAATGCATGAGCCATCATTTTGTTTCTAAAATTTACTACAGCAGGAGTAAGAAAAAGGTATGTTTATGTGTAGCAATCTAAATTGGCTGGGGAAGGGGGGGTTGCATATGAGCAATGTTTGTTGTGTTGGTCTGCCTTAAGATTTCAAAATGGCACAGTGCACCAAGTGGAGTTTTAAAGAATGCTGTGTGTGTGTTCTATCACTAGAATGATAATGGAGAATGAAGCACTGAATAATCATTGAAAATTGCTCAGTCAAAGTAGAAAAAAGGCAGAGTTTATGAAACACAGACCACATTCTACTCTACATGGGGTTCACTGGGGTTTTTATTTTGTATTATTTTTTTTTACCCTGGAAACTCTATAGTACTCTATTTAGCAGTCCTAAATCTCGCCAGATTTGAATAATCTGATTGGAGTCAAAGTGAATAAATAATGTACCTGGAATTTGTTGGTCATTTTCTGCAGCAAAAAAGGTCGACGCAGACTTTCTATGCTATCCATAGTACACTACCTTGGCGGGAATGCATGTCTCACTCCTTGCTTAATGAGCCAGGCTTGCGCAGGAGCACCAAAACAAAATTGGTGGTGTTCCTTGTGCGGCAGAGGGGGTGGCAGTGCCCTCCTGAAATTGCTTCCTTGGTGTAAAGTGGACCAAAATCCCTTACTCCCTCCCCAGGAACATCCTGAACTGGAATGCCCCACTGTGTGAAAGTCTAATATGTTTACCTTGGGCAGCTGGCGCCAGCATCGAGCATCTCCCTTTTCGGCTGTGCACGGCCCCACCTGCGGCAACTGAATGGCTGTGTGGGGCCGCACACAGCTTGGCTAGTATTCCAGATGGCAGCTTTAGCCGCAGTGTGGGCTCATGGAGAGGTGAGTAACCAGGGATAGTGAAAATTCTTGGTTTTATTTTAAGTAGAATAGGAAAACCTGTTGTACAACTCCCCAACATTTACTGCCAGGAGTTTTTATTTTTTTTTTATTTTAATTTTATTCAACAAGTTGTGCAATTTCAGTGGCAATAGTAATTTGTATACAGATCCCCAGTATAGATGTTTTCCTTCTTGTGCCAACTGATCCTCCATAAAGTGTTCACATGGCATTTTTGTATTGGTGCTGCCATATCTGCGCAGCATTCTCTGTAAGCCACAAAGCACTAAGATGTTGAGTGAAAATTACTATTCTCCAGCTGCTGCTTTTTACTTTGGGTGGCTATGGGCCGATCAGGGGGCACATGAGGAATAATTCCAAGCCACTTGTAATTGTTTTCCCCATGTTACTGCTGGCAGCCAGTGGGTTTGATTGGCTTATGCATGGCCACATTGAGAGATGTTTATTTCTACACTCCTGTTAAAGCTGTTTCCAGGCTACAAAATACCACCCCTCTCCCAGTAATAAGCCTGATTTGGGGTTTAAGAAAGAAAAACTCCCCTGCTTTGCACTGGCCAGCCATGATGCAAAAGAGGCACATGGAAGCCTACTTCTCTGTGCCTTTGCCATTGCTGGCGCTGGTAAAGCCACTGCAGACAGCTAAATTGACTGTTGGTCAACCAATCACTGCACAGCAGTGCCTCCCAGTCACTTAGATCTGGGCTTGCAGCTTAAATAGTGCCATGCAGGTGAGTTTATTTTTTAACGCCAGAAATCTCACTTGGCACTGGGGATTTTATATTGTTATATCGGCACTGCCTGCCCTCTGTTTAGTAATATTTATGCTACCGGTGTTCAATGTCCCATAAAAGCCAGAAGGTCCTCTACTAGCTATCGTTTGTTGTATAGCTGGAGTTCAACACTAATGTTAACTGATTTATTTTTTATGAATATGTAAAAATGTGTTTTTGTTTACTTTAATTGCTGTTGGTATTGTAAGCTGTAAAAAATATTGCAGCCATTTATTTTCCTTTTGTAGCATAAACTGGCACAGAACCAGATGCACGGTTGGATGATTTCCTAGTCTACAAACCCCTGCTCAGGCACTTTTTTTGCATGGCAATGTTTAAACTGAATGTGCACGCACTTGTGACCTATGCAAGCAACTGTTGGTAATCACTCTTGGTGCTCTCCCCCCCCCCCCCCCTCTCTAGGTAACTGCCCAATACGACAGTGTGTGTGTGGTGTTTCCATATGTGGAAGGGTCGTGAGCACTATAATTGCTAATGGATTTTATTACTATTACCTGCACCTCTTGTTATTGCTAGTAATATGCTGATGTATGTACTAAGTTACCTCTCTTGAGCCAATTTTTAAAAGCAATTTTGAGCTTGTAAGTTCTCTACCTTGCAATAGCGGCATTTGTTCCCTGTTTATTCCTCTCTTATGATTACTGGTTAATGTTATGTTTTTGCACTTTAGCACTCGTTGGGTTTGGCTGACTTCTTTTTGAAATGACTTGGCACAGTGCTTTACTTTCTTATCATTTTCTACTGAATCGGTGACCATCTCCTGTGTAAATAATAAAGTCCCCAATTTCAGGCTGAATTCTTATCGGCTAGTTTTCAACTCCTGTCAGGGTTTATTTTCTTAGTATACAGTACGTCCTGCTCCAAATAAGATTCATTACACTTTGGTATTACTCCGCCAGATGGCGCTGGACTGCAGAGACCGCGAAATTGGCTCCTCCTGGCCCCTCAAATACCCGGGACCTCCCACAAATCCCCAGAATTTCTCTGCAGTCTGGACTGCAAAGGACAAGAAGATGGCTCTCTTCTCGCAGGTGAGCGTGGCTATTAGCCTGCGGCCCTGTAGGACTATTCCCACACGTTCCATTTTTAGTGTGCCTCCCAGCCTTGGCTGCACTGGTCCGGGTGATGGTAGGCAGCACCGCTGTCAGGTGCTTAGGAGCGCTGCTCCACCGCAGTCCCCCACCAAAGGGTAGGCGGTATAGGCATATGGTGAGCCTTTATGGGATGCCCCTCCCGGCCTTTTGCCCACTTGCCCCTGTCTATCGGTGGGCCCTATGTTAAGTGGCCGCTGCTCTCCCTTGTAGCTCTCGGGGGGTGTGTGTATATGCCTTGGTGCTTCACTGTATTATGTGCTTCTTGTTGGTGTCAGTCTTCACGCTGACTTGGTTGCACTGGTTACGTTTTTGAAAATGCCGCCGTGCAGGCTTCCACTGTGTTCCGCGGTTGGCGGCATTACCTCAGGCGCTGATGCGCTGTTATTGGCTGCTTGTCACGTGTGCTGCTTCGCGCTCTTTGGGGGGGGCAGGGCCCGCGGATGGCGCATTCCGCGTCACGGTCTCCGCGGCCCGCCCCTCGAGGTATACCCGGCGCCCTTTTTTTCTCTGGATTCGGCTGCTGCGTGGCTGGCATCTACCTACGGCGGTCCGTGAGTGCCCTCGCGGGCGGCTTTATTTACCCTATGTCATTATACATGTCACTTATGGGGTTCTCTTCGCTTATGTCTTTCAGGCGGGTCGAACTCTATTGGTTTATTAAACTCTATTTAGTTATTAAACTTGTGAGGCCTAGTGTGTAAATTACTCCCACTTCCCTAGCGGGCTATTGGGGCATCCCGGGTTGCTTTTATAGCGTGAATCCCTATCGGCCTATTGTGCCGCTATAATCACCATATGGAGGCGTCTCAGGATAATGTGCTTGGGGTTCCTTCGACAAGTCTGGCTGTGTGTAGCTTGTGGGGTGTCCCCTACTAGTGCTGACAATCTGCGGGTTTGTATACCTTGTGCCCAGCAGGTGCTTGCGCTGCAGCCTGGTTTACCAGTAGCTGGTTCTGCGCCACGTATGGCTTCACCTACTCCCCCAAGCTTAAATTTGACTCCCATTGAGTTGCATACCAATGGGGATTCTCATCCTGATGTGTCTTCCAGACTGGCTAGTGTTGAGAAGTTGCTTGCTAATACCTTGGCGCGTAAGGCGCCTGATATCAGCCTCCATAGGGAAAAGAATGACGAGTTCTTGGAACTGTCTGGTTATACCACTTTGGAAGAAGGGCAGTTATTCTCTGACTCGGAGTCATCTGATGAGAGGCCCAGGGGTCATGATGATTCTGGCTCTGACCCCTGGGCCAGATAGGCTGTTGGCTGTAGGCAGTTGCGGCCCCCAGGCAGCAGGGGGAATTGTTTCATACCTCTAAGCCACGTTTAGAGTTTCCTGAGCAAGCCCATTTTAATAATCTCGTGCTCAAGGAATGGGAGCGTCCCAGCAGGCTCCCCGGAGTCCCTAAGAGTTGGGATAAGAGGTATCCCTTTCCTGCTGATGTCGTGAAGCATTGGTCATCCCCTCCAGAGGTGGATGCTCTGGTCCTAGGGTTATCTAACACCTCTGTCATGCATTCCCCTGACTCTACTACGCTGCGGGATAGTGAGGACCGGCGTATTGATCAGCTGGTGTCCCATGCCTTTGCCTGTTTGGGGCTGCGGTGTGCCCGGTCTGTGCCATTACAGCTGTGACTATTAGGACCCTGCTTAGAAGTGTCCTAGAGGGTGCTCCTGATGATGTGTCTAGTGAGGAGTTTCATGCTCTCTCTCATTGTGAGGTTTTTGTGACTTATGTCCTCTCTGCCTTGGATGATACTATTAGGATGTGTGGCAGAGCCTCTGCCCTAGTGGTGGCTATACACCGCTCGGTTTGACTGGGCCAGTGGGCTGCTGACAACGCTGGTCAACACTGGTTTTCCCTTCAAAGGACTACGCCTGTTTGGGGACCGCCTGGACCTGTTTGCTAAGGGAGGCAGGTTACCCCAGCGTCCTCCAGAGCTCCTTTTCTTCCCCCTACCGTGGAGCCAAACAGGGGAGGGGTGTCTCCCTTACCGGGGCCCGAGGAGATTTTTGGGGTAGGAGCAGAGGACGTGGATGCCCTTGGCTCATCCTGGGGCTCCAAGCCTAAGTCTTCTCCCAAGCCCCCTCAGGCATGAAGGGGCGCCCTCACCCATCCGGGTGGGGGGACGGCTTCAGCATTTTGTTCACGTCTGGAGGCTTCATGTCTCAGACCGGTGGATTCAGGAGGTAGTGTCCTCCAGTTACAAGATAGGGTTTGCTGCCTGGCCGCCCCCAAGATTCATCAGATCCCGGATGTCCCAGGACCCTATGTCAGCTCAGGCTCTAATTCTGGTGGTGCAAAGCCTTCTGGAGCTGGGGGTCATCTGTCAGTTCCCCTTACGAGAAAGGGGCAAGGGTTTCTATTCCAACCTTTTCACTGTGCCCAAAAGGGATGAGTCAGTCAGGCCAATCCTGGACCTGAAGATCCTCAACAAATTTGTCAGGTGCAGGGGCTTTCGCATGGAAACTTTGCGCTCTGCCATCAGTTCCCTGCGTCCAGGGGACTTCATGACCTCTGTGGACATCAAGGATGCTTACCTTCATATTCCTGTTTTTCCAGGCCATCAAAGATTCCTCAGGTTTGCTCTGGAGGATCAGCACTACCAATTTATGGCATTGCCCTTCGGTCTCACTTCAGCTCCCAGAGTGTTCACCAAGGTGCTGGCAGGAGTGATGTCTCTGCTCAGGTCTCAGGGCATGCGCGTGCTGCCCTATTTGGACGACATTCTCATCACTTCTCAGTCCCTCCAACAGACAGAGCTGGATACTCAGCTAGTAGTGTCCACTCTGGAGTCATTTGGCTGGGTGATCAAGTCTTCCCTGTCTCCCTCCTTGCTGACACCCTTCCTGGGAATGAATCTGGATACAGTTCAGGCAAGGATTTTTCTTCCTCAGCAGAAGGTGGACAGTCTGCTAGCGCAGGTTCAGTTCCTGCTATCTTGCCTTCATCCCTCCATCAGGCAGGGAATGCAGCTGGTGGGCCTGATGGTGTCGTGCTTTGAGGCGGTCCCTTATGCCCAGTTTCACATGAGGCCTCTGCAACTCCACCTCTTGTCAGTATGGGACAAGGATCCTGCGTCCCTGGACCAGGTCCTTGTTCTGTCCCCCCTAGTCAGGCGGTCCCTCTCGTGGTGGCTGGACTCCAGGAACCTGTTGGTGGGCAGATCCTTTCTGGCTCCCTGCTGGGAGACGGTCACCACGGATGCCAGTCTGACAGGTTGGGGGGGTTTCTGGAAGTCCCTGCAGTTCCAAGGGCGGTGGGGCCCTCAGGAGGCCCACACACCTATCAACATTCTGGAACTGAGGGCGATCAGGTTGGTTCTGGCTCACTTGACCCAACACCTTTGGGGCTGGCCTGTTCAGGTACGCTCGGACAACCAGATGGCGGTTGCCCACATCAATCATCAGGAAGTGTCTCTGATCCTGGCCTGGGCGGAGCTGCATATCAGCTGTGTACATTCCGGGGATAGAGAATTTGCAGGCAGACTCTCTGAGCAGAGGGACCTCTCGCCTGGGAGAATGGTCCCTTTGCGACAGGGTGTTTCAATCTCTGTGTCACCGTTGGGGCCAACCAGATGTAGATCTGTTTGCGTCCTGTCACAATCACAACCTCCTGGCTTTTGTCTCCCTGTCCCAGGATCCTCTGCCCTTGGCCACAGATGCCCTAGCAATGTCATGGCAGGACTTTCAGCTCCTGTATGTCTTTCCCCCATTCCCCCTGTTGGGCAGGGTACTTTGCAAGATAGCTCAGGAGGGGGTGCCAGCAATCCTGGTTGCCCCCAGGTGGCCAAGAAGAGTGTGGTTCGCAGACGTGGTGCAGCTGGCAGTAGATCAGTACGCTGCGCCCATGGTTCCAAACCTGCTCACTCAGGGTCATTTACGCCATCCCAATTTACAAACTCTGGCTTTGACGGCCTAGCTGCTGAAACCTCCATCTTGATGGAAAATGGGCTGCCTGCCTCTGTTATTTATACCATGATAAAGGCCAGGAAGAAGTCTTCTTCTTTTTACTATAGGGTTTGGCGTGCCTACATTGACTGGTGTGAGGCTAGGTCGCGTCCCTGTCGTGTGTTCTCTATTCCCATGATTCTGGAGTTCCTGCAGCATGGATTGGAGCTGAGGCTCCAACTCAGTACTCTGAAGGGCCATGTCTCTGCCCTGGCTGTTTTCTTCCAGAGGTCCTTTGCCCAGCATTCTCTGATCAGAACTTTTTTCCAGGGGGTTACTCATGTGCGTCCCCCACGTAAGCCTATGTTGCCTATTTGGGATTTGAACTTGGTCTTCTATGCCTTGCAGGGTGCTCCATTTGAACCTGTGCAGGATGTTGCCCTGGCCATTCTTACTCTCAAGGTTGTCTTTTTGGTGGCTATCACTTCTGTTTGGTGTGTTTCTGAGTTGGTAGCGCTTTCCATCCGGCCCCTCTACTTTGAGAGACACCAGGACAAGGTGGTGTTTCGCTTCAAGCCAGATTTTCTGCCTAAGGTCGTTTCTGCCTTTCATCTGTATCAGGACATTGTTCTTCCTTCCTTGTGCCCTAATCCTACTAACGCTAAGGAGAGGGTTTTGCATTCCTTGGATGTGGTTAGGTGTCTGAAGTACTATCTGGTGGCTACTGCACCTTTCAGAAAAACTGATGCTCTTTTTGTGGTCCCTTCTCGTCCTAGGAAGGGTTTGGTGCCTGCTAAATCTACTATCAGCAAATGGATTAGTCAGGCTGTGATTCAGGCCTATTCTGCTAAGGGGAAGAATCTTCCCTTCCGCCTTACTGCTCATTCCACTCATGCTATTGGTGCCTCTTGGGCTTTTCAGCACCAGGCTTCTGTTGAACAAGTTTGCAAGGCCGCTACTTGGTCTTCTGTTCATACCTTTTTACAGGTATTTTACAGTTTTACAAGGTTGATGTTAGGGCCTCAGCAGATGCTGCTTTTGGCCGCAAGGTTCTACAGGCGGCAGTGGTCTGACCTGTCTGTTACCTTTGGGGATCCCACCCTACTTTATGGACACTGCTATTGGATGTCCTAAGTGTAATGAATCTTATCTGGAGCAGGACGTACTGTATACTAAGAATAATAAAATTCTGTGATTACTCACCTGTAGAATTATTATGAGTATACAGTATGTCCTGCTCCACCCCACCCTCAGTTTGCATTATCCTTGGATCCCCTGTATGGTGATTGTTTTCATTGTTTTATAGTTACTAGTTGGTTCTGTTATCTTTCTCCCGGCTTCTCGTTAACTGCTTTTCAATGCTGGAGATTTGTGGGAGGTCCTGGGTATTTGAGGGGCCGGGAGGAGCCAATTTCGTGGTCTCTGCAGTCCAGCGCCATCTGGCGGAGTAATACCCAAGTGTAATGAATCTTATCTGGAGCAGGACGTACTGTATACTCATAATAACAATTCTACAGGTGAGTAATCACAGAATTGTATTTTTTCCCTTTTCATGGCTACCCTCTTGCACCCGTCCCTGCTACTTCAGAGCCCCTTTACTTGCTGAACTCCCTCTGATGGGGCACCTCAAAGCTGCTACTCAATGTGCTTACACTTGAAAGATGTGCTGGTACAGCAACTGCTCCTGGCTCCCGAAGTTCTGAGAGAAGTTTTGTGTTTTTATTAAGCACGAAAGATTTATGCTACATTACTTCTCTGTGGTTAAAGTACAGCAATGTTGATTGTGAGCAGCATGTTATCCATGCCAATGCTCCCCCAGGAGGCTCATTGTTGACAAGTTCTGTGACCTCGCATTTTGTTCTCGCCTTTTAATGATGGCTTGATGCAGTTTGAATGCAAATTCCAAGGAGACTCTGGCCAAGCTTCCAATTTCCCCAACCCGTGTAAAGCACACTTCCACAGTGAATTCAGACATGGCAGGTTACCTACCGCCAGTTGCTGTTTACTGGCGAAATCTGCCTGGATGTTTCCTTTCTCCAAATAAATAAGTCTCTAAGCAGAAGAGGCAGCCCACCTATATGATAAATCAGACTGGTACCGGTGGGGAACTTGAGGGCTCCCTGATAGTTCAAAGCAAGTGGGACCATTACATTTAACCACTTCATTTTTTTAAATTGCTCAGAGAATAAGGAGGTGGATCAGAGTCAGGATACTTAAGTGCCCTAAATCAGGCATTATGTAGCTCCCTGATGTTCCTGGAGAAGCCTGCTTCTGCTGTGGGGTCTAAAGGGTACCCTTTGTGTGATTCATTTGAGGGGTTAGGAGAAATTGATCCCTAATGACACCAAAGTCTGGGACACCATAGAAACATAGAAGGTTGGCAGCAGAAAGAGACCATATGGTCCATCTAGTATGCCCTTATGAGTATAGATGGCCGTCAACCTTCTATGTTTCTATGCTGTCCCCGATTTTGTACAGTTTTTCTCAATGTGTAATTGGGGATCAGTTTCTCGTAATCCAAAATCACCCGTAATCACAAAGAAATCCAACTATCCATTTCCCCTAAACTCTCTAAGCAGTAGAATGAGGTCCTCAAAAGTGGACTATTCTATTATCTCCTTATGCAGGAGCATGGTTTTCCTAAGCATTTGATATAGAGTTGTCTGAAGTCTCTGGCAAAACATCTACACTGTTTAGCACTGTAGTCTAATATGGCTTTAGCTAGCAGGACAGTTGACATAGACCTACAGTATAGGTTAAGTCCTGGTCAACAATACATCACACCAGGACCTCCTTGAACTTTGACCTAGTTTCAGCTAGGAAATAAGTCGTCTTGTCCCTTGACACTGAAAGATGGTGGCCAGGCTAGGCCTCATGGTAGTAGCCCTGTGCATTCCTAGGTTAAAGTCTTGCTAGGGATATCCCATGCTCCCTCAAGAGAGGTCAGAACAGCCTCATCCTTTTGTAGGCAAGACCGAAGTGGCTAGAAGCACCAAAGTGGGACCCCAAAATGAAGAGGACATCCTCCCTTTAAGGGGAAGACAGCATGGTGTGGTAGGACTAAAGCCCTCCTTTGTGTCCAACTTGCCCCCTCTCAAGCCTTGGTGCTGGATGCAGTCGATCCTGACCCACCTCATGTTTCTAGCGATGCCAGTGCAATGCTAGGCTAAAGATTTTGCAAGCCCTTAAAACAGACCAACACTCTCGGTGGTGAGGGTCTTGGTTGCCGCTGCTGACAGGCTTAAGGGTTGGGCATCCAGAATGCTCACTTCTACCTCGCTCCAGCGGTGCCGTGATAAGCCACCAGGCGGGCAATTGTGCCACTTGATTCTCCTCACTGGAATGCGGTGAAGTTGAGTCTTACAGGCGTTTGGGAGGGGGGGGGGGCTGGATGGATTATACATCATTGGAAGTCTTCCCAGTCCCCATTGCAGACCATCTGATTACAGTTGCAGTTCGTTTTTCCTTGGATGTGTGTTCAGTCAACCCTTTTAGGTTTTTGGATATGAGGCAGCAATAGAAAAACATGTTCCAGTATTATTATCCACCTGCTTTCCATGGCTCAAAAACGCCAGACGACCGGTCTGTGGACCCAGAAGTGTTTGTAATATTTTGACAGCACTAGGGTACCCCAGAGGTGCACCTATTTGAGACTCTGGGACAAATTGAAGTTAAACACTCCAGAGACCCACTGGTAAGTGGAGCAGGTTTTCTGATACTCTCGTAGAAGGGGACTTGGACTATATATGCTTTTCCTTATCTGCCTCTGATGTATTTGGTGCTTCACAAGGTCTAGTTTGAGAATGTCTGGGACCATTCTGGTTGCTCTGGACCAGCCATAACAATTAGATGATCTGCAATTTTTTCCGCGGACAATAAGTAGTGCTTGGTGCACAGGTTAATTTACCTTGTGCCCCTAAATGGTTCTGTACTGCAAGACAATATGATCCAACCCCCTTACGCCTTTTTTTTTTATGGGGCAGCTTTACGACTTACCTTTTGCACATCATTTTTAATTTATATGATGTATATGTATGTTTGAACTTTTGTTTTTCTCTGAGCATCTGATATCGAGTGACATACTTACCCAGTATCCAGTAAAACAGTTGACGAACGCTTCTAGAAGATGGAGCTGCCAAATGCAAATGTAATGCAAATCACCATCAATCTAGAACAGGAATGTGCTACACTCATTACTGGGCTAGTGTGGTTAGAGAACTGTTTTAATAGGATCCATGTAACTGCACAGCTTTCATTTGCATGCCACTTCTGCTTCCTCCATGTTACATGGCTCTTGGCTGTACAGTAAGGAGTCCCTAGGTTTTTAAAGTCTGCATTTTTTTCCATCTGCTGCTCTGCCCTAAGCTGTAGAAGTTAATGTGTTGTGCCAGCTGTACAAGATCGTAATCGCGAAACCTTATTGCTAGAAATGCTTGCAGTACAAATGTATGTATGGGCTTACCTGAGTGTACATTTAATTTTGCCATTCGGGTTGTAACTGCTAAAAGGTTAGGTTTCCGTTGAGCAACGGTTTCAAAATGACATTTTATGTTCACAGTGTATTTTTATATGAAGTTCAACATGTTGTATTCTCTAAATTAGAATAGTTTTTTTTCTTTTTTGCGCTGTAAGTTGTATAGCCTTTTTTTTTTTTTTTTTTTTAATAGTACTGTGTTCAAGCATACTTGCCATGAATTGCATATGTAGAATTTCAGTGTCACAGTAATGTTCATCTTCTACCTGGTTACCCTAAAGAACAACTTCGGCCTATGCTGGCCTCTGCACCCCAATATCTAAGTTGGAAGGCTGAGCCTGCAGTGTACATGGCTGGTCGCTATATGGAAGGCCACTTGCTAATTGCTGAAGCAGGAAGTGAGGCACCAACGAACATCTCTGTAGAGGCAGATGACTCACACATTGCAGGGCACATTGAATTTTGAGTGTTCATAGGAATTGTATAGGTGATGTCATAGGTGGGCTTGAAACCAATAGTGCAGTCAGTGATCAAAGATGTACCCTCCCTTTTAGTTTGGGCACTTTAGGTTGTGTATTCTATTGCTATCTGTCCCACCTCACCTCTACTAATCTTACATCTGCATACCTCATCTTTTCGTTCTTTGCCCCTGCCCTCTGCCTCATGCCCTGATCTGCAAACCTCCACATATACATAGTTAAATATTTACATATACATAGATAAATATCCGGATACAGACATTTTTTTTTACCTGTTTACTGAAACATATAAAGTTAGTTTTATATAATGGGCATGGCCATAGTTTCAGCTTTGAGGGTATCCACATTTGAGTTTCAGCTACTTAACGTGTTCCACCCTGTTTTTAAGGGACCAAAACTAATTGAACAATTGGCACAAAGGCTATTTCATCGGCAGGTGTGGGCTATTCTTTAGTTTGTGTCATTCCTTAGTTATGTCAGTTAAACAGATAAACGACTTGGAGTTGATTTGAGACTTGCTTGCATTTGGAAGATTATGCTGTGAAGAAAATGTAGTAAAAGGAGCTCTCCGTGCAGGTGAAACAAGCCACCCTTAAGCTGCGAAAACAGAAAAACATCAGAGAAATTGCTGCAATATTAGGAGTGGCAAAATCTACAGTTTTGTTCATCATTGCTTTCTTTCGCTTGGGATGTACCAATCAATGCCAAAAGACCTGGACGCCCACGGAAGACAACAGTGGTGGATGATCACAGAATCATTTCATGTTGAAGAAAAACCCCTTCACAACAGCTAACCAACAACACTCTCCAGGATGTAGACGTATCAATATCCAAATCTGCCATAAAGTCAAGACTGCATGAAAGTAAATACAGAGGGGTCACAGAATAATCTTTGGACAGATGAAACCAAGATCAACCTCTACCAGAATCCTAGGAAGAAAAAAAGTATGGCGATCCAAAACATGGCACATCTGTAACAAACAGCGGAGGCAGTGTGATGGCTTGGGCATGCATGGCTGCCAGTGGCACTGGGTCACTAATGTTTATTGATCATGTGACACAGGACAGAACCAGCTGGATGAATTCTGAGCTATTCAGTGACATACTGTGTGCTCCAATCCAGCCAAATGCAGCCAAACGGATTGGTCAGCGATTCATAATACAGTGACCCAAAACATAAAGCCAAAGCTACCCAGGAGTTTATTAAAGCAAGGAAGTGGAATATTCTTGATTGGCCAAGTCAGTCACCTGATCTCAACCCAATTGAGTTGCATTTCACTTGTTATAGACTAAACTTCAGACAGCCCCACAAGCAGTAACTGAAATATGCTGCAGTAAGCTGGGAGAACATTTAAAAAGGAGAAATGCCGCAATGTCTGGTGATGTCTATAAGTTCAAGACTTCAGACGGTCATTGCCAACAAAGGGTTTTCAACCAAGTATTAGAGATGAACATTTTTACAATTTTTGTCCATTTATGTTTGGTCCCTTAAAAAACAGGGTGGCACATGTTAACAAGCTGAAACTCCTAAACCAATTATCCAATTTTAATGTGGATACCCTCAAATGAAATCTGAAAATCTAATTACTGAAACCTATTCATTTACGGGTTAAAAAAACACATTTGCCTGTGTCCAAATATTTATGGCCCTAACTGTAAGTGTTTTTTCTGCTTCCATTCTATTGCCGCTCCTTGAAAAGACAGGGCCCCTATAACAAAAAAGGTTGTGCGCGCCTGCATTAAAATGACCAGGCTAATAAAATAACAAAGCAGTACGCTCCTTTTATCTCCCGCCCATGATCGCTTCTACTCTTGGGCTTACTAACTCGAGTTGTTAGATTGAGACCCATGCTGTCTGGACCCAAACCTCAGTCACATGCTAAGCATGAACACATGCCACCCTGAATATCTGTCAGAGTAATGTTGCCACAACCACTCAATTTACTGCAATGAAGGAAGCATACCAGTCGTGGGACTGGAGGTTAGGCCTGGTTGTGCAGGACTTGATCTAGTAGATGGAGGAGTCTCTGAGCACCAAGGTATGTATGAGCCATCCACTGCGGGTCTTTTTTTTTTTTTTTAGCCTGGACAGTCCCTATAAAGCATATGTGCAAAAGTATCAGCCGATTCCCGATCAGAGTGGCAGATTTCCAAATAAACCTATACCTCACTGTCTGCTGTACTACCAGCACCAGGTGATTGCTTCTATGACTGCTTTAGACATCACAGATCCATATAGGCAGCCATGTCTTGATTGATCCTTATGGTAACGGCTTGATGGTGTGTAGTAGCCAACTTAAGAGCTGAAAGCCTTGGAGGGTGTGTTCTATTGGGGGGGGGGGGGGTGACACTTGATTAGTGGCTTCCCTTTATTTCCTCTATTTTAAAAATGTATGAAACTTTATCTTTTGTACTTCACGTATCACAGAATGGTGTTCAGCAGCAGAATGTGAAGGGTCTGTGTATCCCCAGTTTTAGTGTACATGATAAAGCCTTTAGTGACTGGAAATGCTTCTGAATCTTCCATGGTTTAACAATGTTGGTTGGATTTCTTGGTGCACATTTTTATATCTGTCCATCTACTTGATCGGCTTCATCACACTACTGCCCATTGAGGAACTTTTCAGTGCCTCGAATAGAACACTAGATAGATTGATTCTTATGACGCTAACTGGATTAAAACAAAGTTTAAGCAGCATTTATGTCAAAATGTCAGGGTTGCTGGGGTTGACTGGGGGGGGGGCAGCAGTCGAGATATTACCTCCCCACCCCCACCCCACCCCCCCCATGTGGACCAACACCGGTTTAATGTAAAATGGGTGGCTTACAGCAGGGTTCTACAATAGAAAGCAATAGCTTTAAGAGGGTGGGAAAGGAAGGCTGCTCACTGCCAGCCTTGTAACTGTCCTAGAGTTCTCATAGTCACACAGGAGTGTGGCAAAGCGTGTAGTTGCTTTTGGACACCAGGTATAGGGAACACATTTCCAGGCACACCGGAAATTACTGGGTTTTTAACGTAAATGCTTTACCTGCTTTTACTATTCAAGGCTAAATAGAATCTGTATGTTTCTGCAATGTTAAAAAACTGGGATATAATGTAGTTATACTTCAGTGACCAGGACCAACTTTTCAAATGGATTTCTCTCCAGTGCTTGTAACCAGAACCAACTTTTCAAATGGATTTCTCTCCAGTGCTTGTAGAGTCCTCCTGATCATTTTAGAATGATCCAATAAAGTAAAGGGTTATATGGTAAACCATAGAATGCATGCCCTGGTTCCTGCTGCATAGAGCAATAGATCAAATATCAGGCACCCGGTCTCCTTGAAATGTGTTTTCCCCAGAAGTGTCCTTTAGATGAAGTGCATTGAAAGTCTTAGCTTCACTGTGCTCATTTTAGCTTTAAAGCTGGGTTGGTGATTTACTAACCTTTTGATTTTTTTTTTTGGGGGGGGGGGGACTGTAGCTCTGCTTTAAAGGGACAGTCAAAGCAGTGGCAATAAGGAGATAGCAAGGAGCTCACCAAGCCTGTCCCATATCCATGCGCCAAATGTGGTCGCCTGGCTTCTCCTGGCCCTTGGCACTCCTAGCCTGACTGAGCCCCAGAAGCCACAGTGGTCACGCTTTTGCTGGTAATGGTGCGGGAGTGGTGGTCATGGAAAAATGGCTAGGTAATTTTAGTATCACTTTTGATGAACTAAAGACTGAAATAAAAAAAAATGTTTACTAACCTTAAAGTCCTACTTTTGCAAAAAAAAAAAACATACTTGCGCTTTCAGTCCCGTGCTGGGCATAGCTCCATCCTCTGTCACCTCGATGCCCCACATCACTCTGTGGAAGGGGACTACGGCACACCCCGCCCCCTTGTAACAGGAACTATGGCACTACGGCTCTATTGAAGTGAATAGGAGGAGGAGTGTCATAGTTCCTGTGATGAGTCCCCTTCCACTACAAGCATCGGCGGTGAAGGAGGGAGCAGTGCTCAGCGCTGGACTTACAGCGGGCGTTCAGTCTTTACACCACACCAGCAGCGATAGCCTACGCTGGATAAGAGGGGAGTAAAGTTTTTTTTTTTTTTTTTTTACTAAAGTATGACTTTAAATTGACAAATGGTTTGTGCTGTATTTTTTGTTCAAGATTTCCAGGATCAGGCTGTAATGGTATCCCTCTGCATGTCTACCCTTTTGTAAGATTAAAGAGGGGGGATTGTGGAATAATTGTACCGCTGTCCCACTTAATCACCATGACTTTCTGTAAGCTGGGTGTTTATGGAACTCTGTCTTCAGCAATGGAAGCTGAAGAAACTTTGTACATCAGAGGACAATTTTTCCCCAGTCCAAACCTCTTATGCCTCTCACTTTTATTTTAATGTAGGTAGATTTAATCAATGAAATGTCATGACTGGTGGGTTCCCCAGAACATCTTATTTTCACATCATTTAATGCTTAACATTCTAGGCTGTTGTATACAATATTTGTCAATGGGTTGAATGACTGAAGGGAAAACATTGAGGATATGATTCTCATATACTAGTTTTTAGGTCAACTGGAGTAGAAGCAGGTTGTAGAAATAGCAAAAGCCATATTTCTTCCACTACAGGCACTATCTAATAACCTCATTTTAATCTACAGTATTTCCAGGAATTCACGGTTTGCCTTTTATGTTCACTCTATGTGAAAATCCACGTTTTTTTTCTCTGGACTCCTCCTTTACACTGGATTATGTATATATGTTCCTTGTATTTTTGTTGTCCATTTTGGTCCCATGGAGTCTATCCCCTGCCTGCCAGTTGAATTTTCTGTATTCAGTCAAGTGTTTTCTGGAATTCTTCCTTTCAGTGCACCACCCTTCCTCTGGAATACTCTAGCTGAGGTTTTGGGGAAACTATGACTGGAGAAAAAAAAAATGCTGGTTTGCCTTGACTGACTTTTCTGCTCTTTGGGAACCCTTGTTCTAACTTGTTGGGCCTGGTGCATGACAATGATGTAACAATGCCATTTATTTATTTGTTTTATTATGCCAAGTGTATGCACTTTTAATATGCAGAATTTATATTTTTTACTTTCAAGAATGCTTCTTTGTGGTAGAAATGTTTGATAACCTGTAGTTGACAATATTATGATGCCAGAATTAAAGCAGCAACATGGACTTAAATTACGGTGATTTTGGTGTTTTATTTTAATGTAATGCTTCAAATTTCCTTTAAAGGGCACCCATGAGTTAATTTTTGGAAATAGAGCAACGCATATAGCTGCCAAATATGTCAATTGTGATGCAGGGTATAAAGTGAAAATACATACTACTGTGTTCTGACCTGTGCAGGTTGTGTCTGGAATCGTAGAAGATAATTTATTAATAAACCGCATTGATTGTGTGGTGATTTAGTAATTAAAGTGTACCAAAACCTAGGACTTTGACTTTCTTGGGTTTTGGTCTTTCCCCTGGGGCACCCTTATTCAGGATGCCTTGCTGTGTGAAACCCCTCAGGTCTCGCAGTAAACTCACCTTTCCCCAATCATACGGGCATGCTTCACAGTGAGCTGCGCTTATCAAAATCGGATAGAGGGAGAGTCTGAGAGGAGCGTACAGATGGCTGCATCTCTGCTACCCTCTTACAGGGTGCCGGCCATTCACAAATGCCTGTCGCGTGCCCTGCTAAAGGTATAGCAGATGGTGGCTCACCTGTAGCGGTTAAATCATGGAGAAGAGACGTTATACAGGTGACATGGGAGGGGTTCACACAACGGGGCATACCAAATTTGAATGCCCCAGGGAGATGGAATCGGGCGATCCTCTAATCTCCAGGGTTACTTTTGGTCCAGACTAGAAAAATTAAAGAAGCCTGGGAGATCCGATACACATTGGCGTCCTGTGCACTACCCTAACCCACAAATGAAGGGGGCATTGTGGGCGCCTCACTAACCTATATATACTCAAGTAACCTAAACAAACAAACGTGGTTACTTGTGAAGCCGGCACTAGAAAAAATAGTTGATAAGCATCATTGCCACAAAACTTTAATATTCTTAGTATACAGTACGGCCTGCTCCAGATAGATTACTTACACTTGGGGTTATCCTCCGCCAGATGGCGCTGCACTGCAGAGACATGTAAAAACAGGCTCCTCAAATTCCCGGGGACCTCCCACAAATCCCCAGATTTCTCTGCAGTGCTTACTGCTAAGACATGAAATTTTCACACTCTCGCAGGTGAGCGTGGCTATTAGCCTGGGGCCCTATTGGACTATTCCCACCCGTTCCTCGTGTGATGTACCTCCCAGCCTGGGCTGCGCTGGTCGGGTGAAGGTAGGCGGTACCATGCGTGCTTATGGAGCGCTGCTCCACCGCAGTCCCCCACCAAAGGGTAGGCGGTATAGGCTGATGGTGAGCCTTTATGGGATGCCCATCCCGCCTTATTGCCACATGCCCGGTGTAGCGGTGGGTCCTGTACAGAGGGCCGCCATCCTCCCTCATTCTCCCTGTAGCCTTCGGGGGGGGGGGGGAAAGAAGGGGGGGTGAGTGCGTATAGTGATTCGTGTATGGCGTTTTGTCTGTTTTGACTAGATAGATAGGTGGTGTCAGCCGCCGCGCTGACTTGTCTGTTTTACTATTACATGGCCACCGCCACGCGCGTCTTTTCCTTCATTTGGATGTCCGCGCCGGACGGCGGCGTTACCTCAGACACTTCTGCGTTATCATTGGCTGCTTGTCTGTGGGCTTCGCGCTCTTCGGGGGCCTGGCCTGGCACGCTCCGCGTCACGGCCCGCTCTGGCCCGCCCTTCGAGGTTCGTTCGGCGCCATTTTGTCAGTCGCGCGCGTGTGACGGTTCTTCCTTCCGTGGTCTGTAAGTGCCCTCGCGGGCGGCTTTTATGCTCATTACATACTGTGCATGGTTTTGACGCCCCTTCTTCTCATTGTGTCTTTCAGGCCCGGTGTAATTGTTTGTTGGGCCTAGTATAATTACTCCCACTTCCCTAGCGGGTCATTGGGGCATCCAGGGTAGCTTACAGCGTCAATCCCTACTGGCTTATTGTGCCTATTAATCACCATATGGAGGCATCCCAGGATAATGTGACCGGGGTTCCTTAGGGACAAGCCCGGCTGTGTATGGGGTCTCACCTATCAGCGGTGACAGCGCACGGGTCTGTGTTCCTTGCGCACAGCAGGCGCTAACGTTGCAACCCGCCCCTCCGGTGGCTGGGCCTGCACCTCGTCTCACTTCACCTACTCCCCCAAGCTTGAGTCTCACCCCCATTGAATTGCATACAAGCGGGGATTCTCAACCTGATGTGTCTGCTAGACTGGCCAGTGTTGAAAAATTGATTGCTAATACCTTAGCGCGTAAGGCCACCTCTAAAAAGCGTCACTTAACCCCTGATGCCACTCTTTTCCCTATGGAGTCTGAGTTGTTGCATCTATGTGGCTACACCCCATCGGACGAAGGGGAGCTGTTCTCTGATTCAGGGTCATCTGACGAGAGACCCAGGTGTCATGACGATTCTGGCTCTGACCCCTGGACCCCGGATGATACTGACAGACTGCTAGTTCAGATTTTTGAGGTTCTGTCCATCTCTCCCCCTGTTGCGGCTCCCAGGCAAAGGGGTGAGCTTTTTCATACTGCTAAGGCTCGTTTGGAATTTCCGGAGCAAACCCATTTCAATAACCTCGTGCTTAAGGAGTGGGAACGTCCAAGTAGACTTCCTGGTATACCTAAGAGTTGGGACAGAAAGTATCCCTTCCCTGCTGATATGGTCAAGTGCTGGTCATCGCCTCCCGAGGTGGATGCTCGTATTCTAGGGCTGTCTAACATCTCTATTATGCACTCCCCTGACACTACTACTCTGCGGGATGCTGAGGACCGGAGCATTGACCAATTGGAGTGCCATGCCTTTGCATTTGTGGGGACGGCGCTGCGCCCGGTTTGCGCCTCGGCCATTACGTCTGTGGCGCTCAGGGCCCTGATCAGAAATGTACTTGAAGGTGCTCCTGATGAATTGCCACCTGATACGTTTAATGCACGGTCTAACTGTGATGTGTTTGTAAACTTTATCCTATCTGCCTTGGATGATGCCATTAGGATGTGTGCAAGAACTTGTGCCTTGGTGGTTGCTATATGCTGCGCGGTTTGGCTGCGCCAGTGGGCTGCTGACAATGCTGCAAAGAAGGCCCTTACTGGGCTTCCATTTAAGGGGCTACGCCTGTTCGGGGACCGCCTAGACCTTTTTGCTAAAGGAGGTAAGTTACCCCAGCGCAGGCGGCAGTCTCGGCCCTTTAGGTGCCAGGGCCCCCTTTCACTCCCCTACCGCGGTGCTAAGCAGGGAAAAGGGGTGTCCTTCGCGGGGGCTCGTGCTGATTCCTGGCATAGGAGCAGAGGACGACGTCCTGGCTCCTCCTGGGGGTCTAAGCCCAAATCCTCTCCCAAGCCCCCTCAGGCATGATGGGGTGCCCTCGCCCGTCAGGGTGGGGGGACGGCTACAGCACTATGCGAACGTCTGGAGGCACCACGTCTCAGACCAGTGGATTCAGGAGGTAGTGTCCTCTGGTTACAAGATAGTTTGCTGTGTGCCCCCCCCCCCAAGATTCATCAGGTCCCGGATCCCCCAGGATCCTGTCTCATCTCAGGTTTTGATGCAGGCCGTGCAAGGCCTTCTGGGTCTGGGGGTCATTTGCAGGGTCCCCTTAAGAGAAAGAGGCAAGGGGTTCTATTCCAACCTTTTCACAGTCCCCAAAAAAGATGGGTCAGTCAGGCCCATTCTGGATTTAAAGATCCTCAACAAATTTGTCAAGAACAGGCGCTTTCGCATGGAAACTCTGCGCTCGGCCATCAGCTCCCTGCGCCCAGGGGATTTCATGACGTCTGTGGACATCAAAGACGCTTACCTTCACATCTCTGTGTTCCCGGGACACCAAGGGTTTCTCAGATTCCCGTTGGAAGAGCAACATTACCAATTTGTGGCCTTGCCATTTGGCCTCACCTCAGCTCCCAGAGTGTTCACCAAGGTGCTGGCGGGGGTGATGTCTCTGGTGAGGTCAAGGGGCATATGCGTGCTGCCCTACCTGGACGACATACTCATCACCTCTCGGTCTCTACAGCAGGCAGAGTTGGACACTCAGCTGGTGGTGTCCACCCTGGAGTCCTTCGGCTGGGTGATCAATCACCTCAAGTCCTCTCTGCCCCTTACTCGGTGACCCCGTTCCTGGGAATGATTCTGGATACGGTTCAGTCAAGGATATTCCTTCCTCAGCAGAAGGTGGAAGCTTAAACTGCGCAGGTGAGGTTCCTGCTATCGTGTCCCCAGACCTCCCTCAGGCAGGGAATGCAGTTGGTGGGCCTGATGGTGGCGTGCTTCGAGGCGGTGCCTTTTGCTCAGTTCCATTTGAGGCCTCTACAACTTCACCTTCTGTCAGTATGGGACAAGGACCCAACGTCCTTGGGACGGGGTCTGTGTGCTTCCCCCCTTGGTCAGGCGGTCCCTTTCGTGGTGGCTGGACCACAGGAACTTGCTGGGGGACAGGTCCTTTCTGGTCCCCTCCTTGGAGACTGTCACCACGGATGCCAGTCTGTCAGGATGGGGGGGATTCTGGAAGTCCCTGCGGTTCCAGGGGAGGTGGGGCCCTCAGGAGGCCCACTTACCCATCAACATTCTGAAACTACGGGCGATCAGGTTGGTACTGGAGCAGTTGACCAATCACCTGAGGGGCCTGTCTGTGCAGGTGCGCTCAGACAACAAGATGGCGGTTGCCTACATCAACCATCAGGGAGGGACCAGGAGCAGGGGGACCCTCCAGGAGGTGTCGCGGATTCTGACATGGGGGTGGAGGCCAATGTTCAATGCATTTTGGCTGTGTACATCCCGGGGGCAGAGAATCTACTGGCAGACTCTCTGAGCAGGGGTACCTCTCGTCAGGGAGAGTGGTCCCTCTGCAACAGTGTATTCCAGTCCCTGTGTCACCGTTGGGGTCTACCGGATGTGGATCTGTTTGCATCCTGTCACAATCACAAGTTCCAGGCTTTTGTCTCCCTGTCTCAGGATCCTCTGGCCTTGGCCACAGATGCTCTGTCCATGTCATGGCAGGAATTTCGGCTCCTGTATGTCTTTCCTCCATTCCCCCTGCTGGGCAGGGTCCTGCGCAAGATTGCTCTGGAAGGGGTGCCAGTGATTCTGGTGGCCCCCAGGTGGCCAAGAAGAGTGTGGTTCGCAGACGTGGTGCAGATGGCAGTAGACCAGTACGTTCTGCCAGATATGCTCACTCAGGGCCCCTTACGCCATCCCAATTTACAAACTCTGGCTTTGATGGCCTGGCTGCTGAAACCTCCATCTTGATGGAGAAAGGCTTGTCTGCCTCAGTGGTTGAGACCATGGTGAAGGCTAGGAAGAAAACTTCTTCTTCCATCTATTATAGGGTATGGCGTACCCACATTGACTGGTGGGAGTCTAGGTCTCTTCCCTGTCGGGTGTTCTCAGTTCCCAGGGTTCTGGAGTTTTTACAGCATGGGTTGGAGTCGGGTCTCCAAATCAGTACTTTGAAGGGTCAGGTTTCTGCCCTGTCGTCTTTCAGAAGTCTCTTGCTCAGCATTCTTTGGTTAAGACTTTTTCAGGGGGTTACTCATGTGCATCCCCCGCGAAAACCTATGGTCCCTGTTTGGGATTTGAACTTGGTCTTGTCTGCCTTGCAGGGATGCTGCTCTGGCTGTACTTACCCTCAAGGTTGTCTTTCTGGTGGCTATTACTTCGGTCAGGCGTGTGTCTGAGCTGGCGGCTCTGTCTATCCAGCCCCCATACTTTGAGAGACACCAGGATAAGGTGGTGTTCCGCTTTAAGCCGGATTTTCTGCCTAAGGTGGTGTCTGCTTTTCATTTGAATCAAGATATTGTTCTTCCTTCATTGTGCCCTAATCCTAGCAATGCTAAGGAAAGGGTTTTGCATTCCTTGGATGTGGTCAGGTGTCTGAAGTATTACCTAGTAGTCACTGCGTCCTTCAGGAAATCTGATGCTCCTTTTGTGGTCCCTTCTGGTCCTAGGAAGGGTTTGGCTCCTGCCAAGTCTACTATCAGCAAATGGATCCGTCAGGCTGTGATTCAGGCCTATTCTGCTAAGAGGAAGAATCCTCCCTCCCGCCTTACTGCTCATTCTACTCGTGCTATTGGTGCCTCTTGGGCCTTCCAGCACCAGGCTTCTGTTGAACAAGTCTGCAAGGCCGCTACTTGGTCTTCTGTTCATACCTTTTCAAAGTTTTACAAGGTTGATGTTAGGGCCTCAGCTGATGCTGTTTTTGGCCGCAAGGTTTTGCAGGCGGCAGTGGTTTAAACTGTCTGCTGTTACCTTGTTGTTGGGGATCCCATCCTACTTTATGGACACTGCTATTGGATGTCCCAAGTGTAAGTAATCTATCTGGAGCAGGAAGTACTGTATACTAAGAATAATACAATTCTGTGAAATACTCACCTGTGGAATTGGGATTATAAGTATACAGTACGTCCTGCTCCACCCCACCCTGGTTTTTGCATTATTCTGGATCCCCTGTATGGTGATTGTTATCATTGTTATAGTTACCAGTTTTTGGGTGGTTAAATTCTCCCGGCTTCTTGTTCACTGCTTTTCAATGCTGGGGATTTGTGGGAGGTCCTCGGGTATTTGAGGGGCCGGGAGGAGCCTGTTTTCACATGTCTCTGCAGTGCAGCGCCATCTGGCAAAGGATAACCCCAAGTGTAAGTAATCTATCTGGAGCAGGACGTACTGTATACTTATAATACCAATTCTACAGGTGAGTATTTCACAGAATTGTATTTTTATTCCAACACATATATTGGCACATATATTACACCCTTCTCCCTTGTTAGGGTATCATCACTAATACAGTAAACTCTAAATGCAAATGTCCAGTACACTGGATACGCCACCCCAGACCCCGATATCAAGGCTTAACAGCGTGGCTCTACCGCCTACATAGTACCTCTCCATGGATAAAGTGCAGCGTGTATATTAGTATGCGTCTCTGATAGACGCCGTTCCCGCCCGGGTATAAGAGCCAGCACGAGTGGTGAGGGGAGATGGGGGCCTGGCAGTGCCGTCCGACCACAACGAACGGTTCGTCCCAGCTACCGGGTCTTCGTTGGATTACTTTTGGTCCACTTTTTAAAGAAGTCCATCCACCTGCTAAATATAGCAGTTCTTGAATTAAGATGAGTAATCTTTAATCAGCCTAAGCTGATGTGTGATAAATGCTCCTCAATCTTCCTCCTCCTCGCATTGAAAGGCCTGAGTCACCTCACACTGTTGCATAAAGCATTATAATCATGTCGTTCAGTTACATAATGTCATACTTTGAAATGAGGGTTAGGGGTATGAGCTTAGTGCTTGACATGCATTTTTTTTCCTGGTGTCCTGCTCGGGTCGCTCCATTCTTGACATTTGGGTTATCCACCACAAGGTGGCGCAGTTGACTGCAAGACAAAACTTGTGGCTCCTCCCGGCTCATATAAAGGCATCTGTTTCCCTAAGAATCCCCAGAGTTCTCTTGCAGTCTGACTGCGAAGATGGATATATCTCTCTCTTCATGGATATCGCAGATAAGCGGGGCATCCCATGCCTGTCGGCCTCTGCAGCCCTATTCCCACCTGTTTCAGTGGACCCTTTCTGGCTACGGATCAGGTGATGGTAGGGGAACGCCGAGGGTCGGGCGTTTGGCAGAGCTATGCTCTGGGCCGCAGACCCTGTCCCAAAGGGTAGCTGGCCACAGGCTATGGTGAGCTTATATGGGGGGGGAACCACCTTGGGGACCTTTATGTCCCCCACAAGCTTTATTTGGTTTTGCTGTGTTTTGTGCACTGGTACTTTTACTTTACTGCATTCTCACCTTTCCTCCTATTCTCTCTTCCCCTCTTGCTCAGGCTGCGAGGGGGGAGTCGGATCGGGCGCTGGGACGGGGAGCACGCTAGCTGTTATGGGCGCCGCGCGCGCACCGGCGCGTCTTCTCCTTGTGTCAGGGAGGGCTATGTCTCCCCTGCATGTTTCTCTGTGCGGTCCGGGCGCCATTTTGGCTATGGCGCCCGGAGTCCACTCTTGCCCCTCCTGTCTGCTGCGGGTGGGGGGGGTGGGGCCGCGATGAGGCGTTCCGCATCATCGTCGCGCGGCCTGCCCGTCGAGGAGCTCGCTTTCGGCGCCATTTGCTGGGCGCATGGTGGCTGCGGCAGCGTGCTGTGGTCCCCCTCTCCCTCTGGATCGGCGGTCTTTGCACTGCGGGCTTCTTCTCTTCTGATCTGGTTGCTCCTGGTCCTGTTGTCATCGGCTGCGGTCCGTGAGTCATTTGAAAAACATTTTCGTTTTCAGTGTGCATGTGCTGTGGGTTGCTTATATAGAAACATAGACATAGAAACATAGAAGGTTGACGGCAGAAGGAGACCATACGGTCCATCTAGTCTGCCCTTATGTGTATACTGTATGTACTCTTTATCTTAGGATAGATGTGTGCTTATCCCAGGCATGTTTAAATTCAGTGACTGTTGATTTTTCAACTACCTCTGCTGGAAGTTTGTTCCAAGCATCTACTACTCTTTCTGTTAAATAATATTTTCTAACATTGCTCCTGATCTTCCCCCCCGACTAGCTTCAGGTTGTGCCCCCTTGTTCTATCATTAAGTTTCTTCTTAAAAACACTTCCCTCCTGAACCTTATTCAATCCTTTCACATATTTAAAGGTCTCAATCATGTCCCCCCTCTCCCTTCTTTCCTCCAGACTGTACAAATTAAGTTCTTTAAGTCTCTCCTGATAAGTTTTAAGTTTAAGTCCTTCCACCATTTTCGTTGCCCGCCTTTGGACACGTTCTATTTGAATAATGTCTTTTTGCAGGTAAGGTCTCCAGAACTGCACACAGTATTCTAGCTGTGGCCTTACCAGGGCTCTATACAGCGGCATCACAACCTCCCTCTTCCTACTGGTGATGCCTCGAGCTATGCAGCCGAGCATCCTGCTTGCTTTTCCCACTGCCTGGCTACACTGTCCACTCATCTTGCAGCTATCAGTAATCAGTACCCCTAAATCTCTCTCCTCCGAGGTCCTGGCTAACACAGTACTGCCCATACGGTACTCAGAGCAGGGATTCCTTCTACCCAAGTGCATGATTTTACATTTAGAGGCATTAAACTCTAGTTTCCACAGTTTTGACCATCTATCCAGTAAAGCTAAATCATTTTCCATGTTGCAGACACCTCCAGGAATATCCACCCTATTACTAACCTTTGTATCATCAGCAAACAGACAAACTTTTCCTACCAAGCCTTCTCCTATGTCACTTACAAATATATTAAAAAGAATGGGGCCCAGGACAGAGCCTTGCGGCACACCACTTGTAACTCGCCTTTGTTCAGATTGCACACCATTAACAACAACGCTCTGATACCGATCCCTCAGCCAACTGGAAATCCACTGAACTATCCAGGGATTGAGTCCTACCTTCAATAACTTATCTATGAGCTCCTTATGTGGTACAGTGTCAAAGGCTTTGCTAAAATCCAGATAGGCGATATCCACAGCACCACCTTCATCTAACACTTTAGTGACGTTGTCAAAGAAATCAATAAGATTGGTCTGACATGATCTGCCCTCAGTAAAGCCGTGCTGTTTTGGGTCCAATAGGTCATTAATTTTTAGATGGGAAATTATCTGTTTTTTTAAGAGTGTTTCCATTAATTTGACCACTATAGATGTTAAACTAACTGGCCTGTAATTACTGGCTTCTTCTCTACTCCCCTTTTTATGGATTGGTACGACATTGGCCATTCTCCAATCATCTGGAACCTCACCAGTTGAAAGGGAATGGTTAAGTAAATCAGTTAGAGGGGCTGCAATCACAAACCTAAGTTCCCTTAGAACTCTGGGGTGGATTCCATCTGGACCCATTGCCTTACTTACCTTTAGATGTGCCAGCTCGGCTAAGACATCAGCCTCCAGAAACTCCAGAGCTGTACCCTCCCAGCTGGATGCTGGATACTTCTCATGTTTTCCAGACTGGTCCCAGTTTATCCATAGGTGGTTCCTCCCGGTCTCTGCCCCCCCCTCCCTGCCCTGTGGTTAAGGGGTTCAGAGGGGCCAAATTGGGGATTGTCTGGTTCTGGGCCGTTAGTGCCTTGTGACCCTAGTTTTTTCCGCTATAATCACCATAATGGAGGCTTCTGGGGATAGAGAGCTTGGGGGCCCCCCCGGGACTTGTTAAGCTCTGTCTCTTGTGTGGTACATGCCCTCTGAACGTTCGCAGCGCTGTTTGTGTACCCTGTGCTCAAAGCGTCATTTCGGAACAGGATGGGGTGAGCGTTGCCAGCCCCAGCCCCATTTTGCCTACGGCCTCGCCGACACCCCCGCATCTACGTTTAGCTCCCAGTGAGGGGGAAGCCAGCAGGGGTGTCTCAAACGGACTTGGCTCTCAGAGTGGCCAGTATAGAGCGTCGGTTATTGCGTTCAGCCGCTGGCAAGGCCACGCGTAAGAAGCGGCATTTGGAGCCTGTTTATTCACTTTTTGATGATAATTATGAGGCCTTTGGTGGCCGAGACTCCATGGAGGAGGGTGAGTTATTTTTTGATTCTGACTCCTCAGGGGATCGACCAGGGGGCTTTGACAGTGGCCCCGGGTCCTCCTTGGATGAGGATGGTTAGCTTCCCGATGACACAGAGGAGCTATCTGCGTTTTTTAAAACCTTGCACATTGTACCTCCAAAGGCGGCCAAAAAGAAGCAGGGGGACCTGTTTCGGCCTGAGACAGTGTCTTGTCTTTCCTGAACAGGGCCACTTCTCTGATTTTTAAGGAATGGGAGAAGCCTAATAAGCTGCCGTCGGTGCCTAAGGGCCTGGACAGATGGTATCCCTTTTCGGAGGACTTGATTCACGTCTGGTCCCGTCCCCCTGAGGTGGATGCTCCTGTTTTGGGGCTCTCCAATACCTTGGTTATGCCATCTCCTGATACTTCTTCTTCCTTCCACGATCATGCTGACAGGCGCATGGATGAGCTGGCGTGTCACGCTTTCACTTTTGTGGGCACTGGTCTTCGCCCTGTCTGTGCCGCTGCCATTGTCTCCATAGCCATCAAAAAGAAGGTGAGATGCCTTGTGGATATCGCCAGTACTCCCAAGCGAGCGGAGGAGTATAAGCATCTCTTAGCTTGCCCAGACTTTATTGCCTTTGTGATTTCGGCCATGGATGCTCACGTCCGGCTTGGCAGCAGGGCTTCGGCCCTGCTGGTTGCTCTTCGTCGTCCTGTCTGGCTGCGACAGTGGGCAGCGGACGCCGCCAGCAAGAAGGCTCTCACTGGTATTCCCTTCCTGGGACTCCGGTTGTTCGGGGAGCGTCTGGATCTCCTAGCAAAGGATGGGAGGCTCCCTCAGCGGCGGAAGCCTGTGCGGCCCTTTCGGGGTTCTTCTTCCTTTCGTCCCTTTCGAGGGGGACGAGGTTCTTCGTTTTCAGGTGGCCGCAGAGACTCCTGGGGGCGAGGTAGATCCCGCGGTCGTTTCAGTCCCTCCTGGGGGTCCAAGTCCAAGCCCACCCACTCCCAAGGCCCCTCAGGCATGAGGAGGCGCCTTCACCCATTCGGGTGGGGGGACGGCTTCTGCTATTTGCTCACATCTGGAGACAGCACGTTTCGGATCAGTGGATTCAGGAGGTAGTGTCCTCCGGGTACAAAATAGAGCTGGCAGCTTGGCCGCCGACAAGTTTTCATCGGTTGCTTATTTCCCAGAACCCATTAACAGTGCAGGGCCTACGATTGGCTGTCCAACGACCTCTGTTGTCTGGAGGGATTTGTCCTGTGCCTCACCAGGAACAGGGTCGAGGGTTCTATTCCAATCTTTTCACGGTGCCCAAGAAGGACGGTTCTCTGAGACCTATTCTGGACCTGAACGGTCTCAACAGATTTGTCAGATTCAAACGCTTCCGCATGGAGACCTTACAGTCATCGGCGAGTTCTCTTCGGCCAGGTGACTTTATGACCACGGTGGACATCAGGGATGTTTACCTGCACGTCCCTATATTCCAGGGACATCAGAAGTTTCTGAGGTTCGCACTGGAGGATCAGCACTACCAATTTGTGGCACTGCCGTTTGGAATTTCTTCAGCCCCCCGGGTGTTCACCAAGGTGCTGGCGGGTGTCATGGCCTTGCTGAGGAGCCAGGGCATTCGTATTCTTCCTTATCTGGACGACTTGCTGTCGTGTCCACACCCGTCTGGGGATGAAGCTGGTGGGTCTCATGGTGTCTTGCTTCGAGGCTGTACCCTTCGCCCAGTTCCACATGAGACCTGAATATCTTGACCATTTGGGATCGGACGCAGGAGTCCCTGGAGCAGGAGTTCTCTCAGTCTCCTCTGGCCAGGCAGTCCCTCTCGTGGTGGTTGGACTCAAGAAATCTTCTAGTGGGCAGGTCCTTTCTGACTCCGCGTTGGGAGATTGTCACCACGGACGCCAGTCTGACCGTTGGGGAGGTTTTTGGCAATCATTTAAGTTCCAGGGCCAGTGGGGCCCTCAGGAGGCTCACGTGCCTATCAATCTCCTGGAGCTGAGTGCGATCCGGTTGGTCCTTTTTCATTTTACTCCCCATCTACAGGGTCGTGCGGTCCAGGTCCGCTCGGATAATCAGACGGCGGTCGCCTACATCAATCATTACGACGGGACTCTGAGCTAGTGAGCCCTCAAGGAGGTGACCCAGATCCTGTCTTGGGCGGAGGAGAATGTTCCCTGCATCTCGCCGGTTTACATCCCCGGGGTGGAGAACCAGGAGGCAGACTCCCTGAGCAGGGGGACTTCTCGTCTGGGGGAATGGTCTCTCAGCAACAAGATCTTGCACGCTCTGTGTCGCCGCTGGGGTCAGCCGGACGTGGGCCTGTTTGCATCCCAACACAATCACAAGCTTCCAAAGTTCGTCTCTCTGTCAAGAGATCCTCTGGCCTTCACCACGGACGTGCTGGCAATTCCTTGGATGGAGTTCCGACTTCTCTATGCCTTTCCTCCTTTCCCTCTCCTGGGTCGCATGCTGCACAAGATAGCCCAGGAAGGAGTACCGACCATCCTGGTGGTCCCCAGTTGGCCGAGGCGGTGTTGGTTCACGGACATAGGCATGACGTAGTGATCCACTGACATCTGGACTGACGATCCAGGGCTTCTCACTCAGGGTCTGTTACGCTACCCCAATTTACAAACACTGGCTTTGACGGCTTGGCTGCTGAAACCTCGATCTTGACGGAGAAAGGGCTGTGGTGCGTCCCATGATTCAGGCTCGGAAGAAATCCTCCTCCATGATTTATTACAGGGTCTGGCACGCTGACGTGTCTCGGAGTTGGCCGCGCTTTGTATGAAACCTCCTTACTTTGAGCAGCATCAGGATAAGGTGGTTTTTCGTCTTAAGCCTGACTTTTTACCCAAGGTTGTTTCTGCCTTTCATCTCAATGAGGACATTGTCTTGCCTTCCTTGTGTCCTGCGCCTTCTAATTCTAAGGAGAGGACCTTCCATTCCCTGGATGTGGTCCAAGCCCTTAAGTACTACCTGGTTGCTACGGAATCTTTTAGGAAGTTGGATTCTCTTTTTGTCCTTCCTGACGGGCCTAGGAAGTGCTTGCTTCCAGCCAAATCCACCATCAGCAGACAGGCTCAGACAGGCGGTGGTGCAAGCATATTCTGCCAAGGAGAAGGAACCCTCTTTTCGGGTCACAGCTCACTCTACCAGAGCTATTGGTGCCTCTTGGGCTTTTCAGCACTAGGCTTCTGTTGAACAGGTCTGTAAGGCTGCTACTTGGTCTTCAGTTCATACTTTTTCTAAGTTTTACAAGGTTGAATAAAGGGGGGTGGGAGCAGCTCAATCACTATTATTTATACAAAATTATTATTATTATTCAGGGCCTGGGAACTAATTTACCGCCCAGTTTAACCCTCTCATCAACTAAATATCAAGCAACAAACATGTCTAGCTATGTGGAAAGACAGAGATTTGGTTGCATATATCTGCAGACACATGTGGAAGCCACACTGCCCCGGCAAGGCACTCTGTGTTTAGTGTGGTCCCTACTCTTAATTCTGAGTCCCCAAAGTTGGGACATGCAATGCAGACAAATATCTGAGAGCTACTCACCTGGGAAGCAGCCAGCCTCCCTTTAGAACACTTCACAGGGAGAAATCCATATTGACTGAATTCTTCCCTGCTTGTGCTCATGGCAATTCAAATGAATAAAGGGGGGTGGGAGCAGCTCAATCACTATTATTTATACAAAATTATTATTATTCAGGGCCTGGGAACTAATTTACCGCCCAGTTTAACCCTCTCATCAACTAAATATCAAGCAACAAACATGTCTAGCTATGTGGAAAGACAGATTTGGTTGCATATATCTGCAGATACATGTGGAAGCCACACTGCCCCGGCAAGGCACTCTGTGTTTAGTGTGGTCCCTACTCTTAATTCTGAGTCCCCAAAGTTGGGACATGCAATGCAGACAAATATCTGAGAGCTACTCACCTGGGAAGCAGCCAGCCTCCCTTTAGAACACTTCACAGGGAGAAATCCATATTGACTGAATTACAAGGTTGATGTTAGGGCCTCAGCTGATGCTGTTTTTGGCCGTAAGGTGCTTCAGGCGGTAGTGTCATGAACTAAATGCTGTTGCTCACTGGGGATCCCACCCTTTCTTGGACACTGCTTTTGGATGTCCCAATTGTCAAGAATGGTGCGACTCGAGCAGGACACCAGGAAAAATACAATTCTGTGAGTACTCACCTGTAGAATTGATTTTGGTGGTGTCCTGCTCGGGTCGCTCCATCCCACCCTTGTTCTGTTATCCTCTTTTTGCCTGTTATGGTGATTACTTTTGAGAGAGTTCATTTTGGGGCTTTGTGAATTAACATGGTCTCTAGCCTCCCGGCTTGTCTCTGTAAATACTGCTTTTCAACACTGGGTATTCTTAGGGAAACAGATGCCTTTACATGAGCTGGGAGGAGCCACAAGTTTCGTCTTGCAGTCAACTGCACCACCTTGTGGTGGATAACCCAATTGTCAAGAATGGAGCGACCCGAGCAGGACACCACCAAAATCAATTCTACAGGTGAGTACTCACAGAATTGTATTTTTTGGACTTTGACTCTCCCTTTAAAGCAGAGGCAATAAGGAGACAGCAGGACTTTGACTCTCCCTTTAAAGCAGAGGACTTTGACTCTCCCTTTAAAGCAGAGGCAATAAGGAGACAGCAAGGAGCTCACCACAATGCCTATCCCATGTCCATGCTCCAAATGTGGTCACCTGGCTTCTCCTTTTTCCAACACGCATCAGCTGGCCAGGGTCTACAGGTATTTGTAGGTACACAGTTTCCTCTTCCTGCCTAGATTCTCAAACACCGAAATCCATACCGATTGCCGGAAATGCTAATGCTTTTTGTGACAGCTAGGGACATGGTAAGATTGAGCGGCTGATCTATCCGTAGGAATAAAGCAGAACTAAACCCAGTATTTGGTCTATCCTGGGTTTTGTTCCTTATATCTGGGATGTCATGGTTTGAAATGCCCCACTATGTGAAACACCCTAGATCCCCCAGTACAAATTTTACCTTTCCCCTACGGTACATGTGTGGGCACCCATCTCATTGAAGCAGTTTGCTGTGCCTATTAATGCTTGCCAATCGTCTCTGCGCTTGGAAATCGGGAGATAAATCTGCCAACCATCCTTGCTATCAACGTTGTGAACTTGATTGTCCTCAAATGAGTGTCCTTCAGATGTAGGTACACAGGACCAGAGGAGTTGCATATCATGTGCTGTGCCATACGCTGCTTCGTTTCTCCAGTATACCTGTCTGGGAATTTCTCACTACACTTCATACGTTATAGTGCTCTTGTGTTTTAGTGGTGGACCTTTGGGTGAACTAGCTGTGTTTCTGGGTTTAAAGCGGGGGCTATAAAGGACTGAACACTGGATATTGTAGTTGTATATCCAGTTTTATTCTGCAGCACACTGATGCCTCATTTGAGTGCAATTAGGCTTAAACAAACTCCTTTAATAATTCTAAAGGCATTTAGGCCCAGAAGAGAGAGGGATACTGGAGGCTCCACCAGGCGCGGAAGGAGGAAAAAAGACCCTTTTTTGCCCCTTTTACATGTTCAAATGTGCAAAAAATAAAAACATACCACATTAATAATCTTCATTATTTTCCATTAACCTATACTTCTTGTCTTCCATTATGTGTGCCACAACCCACTGTTAACATGAAATAAGCAAGACATTTAGTAGATGTCCCCCCCCCTCCTCCTGCCTTGGCTTCCAGCCAGGGGTAATTAGTTTAAAATCTTCCATCTACCGGCTTTATTAGAGTGGTAGAACTATGGCAACTCCCTCACACGACTTGCACGTCACTGGAGGGGAGGGGTATGGAGGAGGATTCCCCTGGAAAGGTTGGGGCAGTTATAGCCTAGAGTTAGGGAAATGGAGTTCGATTCTCTTACACTTTGGTGGTGACTGCACACCAGACTGTAATGGAACCGCTAAGACTGGATTAAATGACTGAGTAGAAGGTCACCATCATTGACTGTGCAAGGTTGAAATTATATAGCTGCCACAGGAAATAAATCCTCTGCTGGTACTTTAGGTCACTTGAGGTCTTGCCTGATAATGTTGCACGACTCAGTGGTTCTTACTGGGTTTCTGCAGAACGTGATGAGGTGAGTTAGACTGGGCTCTCCCTGAAATCTACAACCTCTCCGCTATTTTTTTTTTTTTTTGCCCATTGAACTTGTGTAGCAGGCCACCAGGCAACCAATTTCTAACCTTTAATGAGACTATTCTCGACCTGAGATAACCCATGGGTGCTTTGTATGCAGCTGTACACTGGAGAAAGTCAGATCAAAAGGTCTATTGTCCATTGGCCCTTATGTTTTTAAGCTTTTAAAGGAGCACTATCATGAAAATTGTGTAATATTAGCAATGCATACAAACACGTTGGTAATGAGAGGAGGGGTAACATACACACAAACTGAATAAAACTCCCGCCAAGCTTGTGGTTTATTCTCGAATGGTAGGAATAAAATCCAGGGGTGTGAGGTTTAGTCTATCAAGAGTGACAGAACCTGTCACCCAGGATGTATCTTTCCTTTTATTAAAAGAAAGAAAAACAAGCCTGGCTGGATGTTTCTTAACGTTGGGTGTATAAATGACCCCCCCCCCACCACCACCACCACCACCATTTCATCACATTTATATGGATTTTTAGCATTGGGCCATTTTTTGCTATAGTGTGCTCCTTTAAGGAATGCAAATAAAGGTATTGAAGTAGGCATCCTTTCCATGCTAAGGAACCCAACCCCTTGGGTCTGCATTTAATATATATTATATTTAATTCCTTGTTTAGGGAAGGACATTCCTGGGAGTCGAAACTTTATAGTTGCAGGATTGGCCCATAAACATCTCAATATGAATCGTATTGGGGAAAGCTAAAACAAAAACTGCAAAGACCGAACCTTGCAGAACAAAAGGTGGCCCCTGACGAACGTTGGCTAAGAAGGTGTGAGAAACCGTAAAGTATGAGCAGAAAAGCCACCACCTAACTGTAGACACTGCTCTCTTGACCCCTTTATTATGGTGGTACTGAAAACTATGTCCACTGACAGTGGAGCGCAGAACACAAAAGGTCTGACCCAGAAAGGTGAGCAAGGCTTAGAAGCATAGCTGCTAACTCACACCACTACAGAAAAGATTCCTACATAGGAACAGAGAGGAAGCATAGAAATGGGAATGTGCCACACAATGCTGAAGAAGGGGCACAAGCTCCTGGCAGCAGGGATAAGGACCAGCTAAATCCAACCTCTTACTGAGTAACTCAGATAGTAAACTCCCTGGTGTAATGCTGGGGGGGGGGGTGGGGGGGTGGGCAGACTTGAGGTGTAAAAAGGAGAACCCTAGTAACTAGCAACGAAATATACAGAAAGATAATATTGCCAAAAAAACATTCCGTGCAAATAGAAAATGGAGCAAGTGAACACTTTCACAAATTAAATCACTTTTGATTGATGCATAGCTATTTTGAGTAATATATATATATGTTATGTATGTCCAGTAACTAGTTTAAACACTATGTAGATACTAATGCGACCACCAGGGGTCAATATATGAAGCAAACCAGATACAGCAAAATCCAAGGTACAATGATTGAACCTAACATTATACATAAGCAAATAAATGACAATATATAGCAGGTAAGGATGTTATCATATGCATGGTCCATAATTGTACCCAAAAGTAGCAGTCACAAATATCAAGCAGAGAGATGGCATAGTGAGATATACATAGCATACAAAGAAAGATTGCGCTTACAGGCTGACTGCTGAGAATGACAACTCGACGTTTCAATCCGAAGATCTTTATCAAGAGAAGCAGTATCCTACAGTTCCTAACCGTGCCTTAAATGTGTCTCCAGTGCTCTGAGATGGCGTCACATGGGGTGCACACGTGTGGCGCCCGGTCATGACGTCATCATCGGCGTCCACTTCCTGTCCCGACCATCCCACCTCCGGGTAAAGAAATATACCTCGTGGTGAAAATGGCGCACGGGGCAGGGTGTGGGGCCGTTCTGACGGTGGTCAAAATAAAGAAAAAAAGATGTTAAGAAGGAAAAAAACCTGAATCTAAGCGGTGTCATGACACACGGACTACAACTCCCGTTGTAGCAACTTCCTGTCACTATTGCCACCCCTGGGTGAAGGCTTCACTAATTCAATGCCTGTAAAGCGTAATTGGCTAATGTGATGACTATGCTCTAAAAAGTGTTTAGCTACTACATTGCGTATATCGTATCTATGCTCAGAAATTCTCTGGCGCAACTCCCGGTTAGTTTTGCCCACGTATGCCTTTCCGCAAGGGCATCTCAAAAGATAGACCACTGACTTGGAGGAACAGGTGATAAAGCTACGTATGGGATATTTTTTGCCCGTACATGGATGTGTGAAGTGTGTGGTCTTGGACGTGAAGCCACATTGGGCACAGTGCCCACAGGGGAACATGCCATCTGGGGTTTGATGGGGGGTCAGCCAATTGGATGCCGGTCTAGGGTCATGTTTATGGAAATCAGCCCTTACTAGAGAACTAAGTTCCTAGACCTTCTATAAGCTGTCAGTGGCGGTTCATTAAAGGTCTCAGCAAGCTTGTCATCGGTGCTGAGGACTGCCCAATGTCTCCTAATTATTCTCTGGGTCTGGACAGAGAGTTTGGAGTACCCTGTTGCCCTCCTTTTTGGGTTTAAACTTGCGTAGGTCTGACCTATCCTGAATCCTGGCTCTATTACATGCATTGGTCAGATCAGCATGGTCATAGCCCCTTTCAAGAAGGTTGGCAATAAGTTCATTGGCCCTCCTGTCATAGAGTTCGTCAGAGGTGGTAATGCGTCGGATTCTCACAAATTGACTGTATGGGAGTGCTTTAATAAGAGCCAGGGGGTGGAAACTGGAGGCATGGAGAAAAGTATTCTGGTCAGTCGGTTTCCTGTAGACGTCGGTTACCACGTTGCCCTGATCCAAGGTAACACAGACATCAAGGAAATGTATGGTGTTGGCACTGTATTCAAGAGAAAAACTAATAGTGGGGGCACATTGATTGAGATAGTTATGGAAAGTCTTTAAAGATTCAGAAGTCCCCTGCCAGATCATGAACACATCATCGATGTATCTAAGCCATAACAGTATATTATGTTGGAATGAGCTGGAACTATAGACATGTTTGGTTTCAAAATCAGCCATAAAAAGGTTTGCGTAGCCCGGGGCCATGTTCGACCCCATAGCTGTCCCTTGGGCTTGAAAGTAGAATTGGCCGTTGAAGGAAAAGTCGTTTTTGGTCAGGATGGTGGTAAGAAGCCGGATGGCTAGTGCCTGTAGTCCTCCCGTCAATTAAGTCTTAGCGAGTGCCTATCGAATCACCTCTATCCCATCTGTATGTGGGATAGAGGTGTACAAGCTAGACACATCCATCGTGACCAATAAGCAGTCCACAGGAAGATTACCATAAGCTTGAAGCTTGTTTAAAAAGTCAGTGGTATCTTGGAGGTAAGAGGGTGCCATGATCACTATGGGTTGGAGTAGGCGGTCAATAAAGATGACCGGATTCTGAAAAATAGAGTCGGTACCTGCCACTATGGGGCGTCCCGGTGGTCTATGTAGCCGTTTGTGTATTTTCGTTAAGCAGTAAAAAAGTGGAATCATGGGGAAGTCGGTCCTGAGAAACCTAGCCAACTTCTCATCGATAATAGAGGAGGAGAGAACAGTGTCAATTACTGCGTCTAGGTCGTCCTTGATGTCTCTTGTGGGGTCTCTATCTATTGGAGTGTAAACCCTATTGTCGCTAAGTTGACCCAAAAAACATTCCGCTCAAGAAGCGTGTGCAACTTCTTCAGAAGTTCAAAACTGGGCTCCTCCTGCTATCTCCTGGAATAAGGGCTGAGGAGGTGGGGTCTTTCCTTTAGTGTCTGTCTCCTTTTTGAAGATACTTTACGGCCTAGTATGTATATCAGTAACAGAACTAAGCCTCCTTCAGGACAATAAGGAAGGGAAGCGTTTCACTCACGCTGGAACCCAATATTTTGATCAGCCACCTCTTAGTGCTGTCGATGGTTAACCATATTTCCTTTACTTTGTGTTACACTTCAAGCCAATGGAATCACTGAACACAATTTCTGCACTACATTCCCTTTAACGTCATTGTATTGACAAAGCTTTTCATGGCAGTTGGCCTTTATTGTTCATGTCACTTCATGAATTCCTGGTTCTGGAAGTCCATATTCACGTTGGGAGTTCAGATGCTGAACGGAACTCTATTAAAAGCTGCACGTTCCAGCTTTCAGCAGAGCTCCAGCGAGTGGGGGAAGCTAAGGGATTTACTGGGAAGCCCCTCCCTGTTCCTGCTCCCCAGAGATGCACATGCTCAGAGGTTCTACCTCTGAGCATGCAAGATCTGTCACTGGGAGGGGGGACCCAGTAGCGCAAGAGGCAGCCGCTGTCTCAATTCCTTGTTGCACCAGGTGACTTGAAGGTATACCTGCCCTATTACCCGCACCCACAAAGGCCAGACCAGTGTGGAAGGGCATAGGGGCTTGAAAATGCAACAGGGCTGGGGGGCTGTTGCTGGGCCCCTTGGCTCTGCATTTAACAGCCCATATGTTTGGTGTGCCAGGCTGGTTGGTGCTTTAGAGGAGGGGGGGGACCTAATGCATTTTTTTTTTAAATATATTTTTCACATTTAGAAAACAAATTACACAAAATTAAAAAAACCCAAGCCACTCACAGCAACCCCATCCCACCCACTGAAGCCCCCTAGCCCTTACAATTCCCATTTTACAGCCATTTCAAACCACCAAAGTTGACTTCTCTGGGTTTTGGGGTCAAGTTCTGCTCCCAAACCAAGCTTTTCAGTTCAGGTTCAAGCGTACCTGTACATCCACAGGTTCACTTATATCCAGTAAAGCACAGTTTCTTAAAACAGAAACATAGCACATACAGGCTAAGAGCAACTTAGCGAGTTGGCGAAGCCATGCAAATCACATCTTTTCATCTTTGAAATTTTAAGCACCCAGAAAGAGCCAGCTGGGTGTGTCTTAAGTATATCCTCTGTTATTTACACAGCCATTGCTTCCTACACATTGTTAGGCTAGTGGCCCTTGTCATCACAAGGCTGGAAGTTGTACATAAGCTTTTCAAATTGATTGAAGGAGTTAAATGTTCCTTTGTACCGAGATCCAGATTTGTTGGCATGATTTTGCATTGTTCGATCTTGTGCTAATTTTCATACCTTTTGAGAACCTGGCTTATTTGATTTTCTTTATTGCATGGCACGGCCCGCTTCGGTATTCCTAACAGTTGGGTTATTCCGCCACAAGGTGGCGCAGTTGTACTGCAGAAAAGCTGTGGCTTGTCCCGGCTCCCTATAAAAACGGCTTTACCATAAAGTTCCCCCAGTGTTCTCTCTGCAGTGGACTGCGAAGTTAGCAGATGGCACTCTCTCTTGCGTAGGTGAGCGGGGCAACCAAGCCTGCGGCCCTGCAAGTCTATTTCCACCCGTTTCTGGACCCTCACTGCCTCCCAGTTTCGGCTGACAGATCGGGTGAAGGTAGAAGAGCACTAGGGTGAAGTGCTCCTGGAGCGCAGCTCCAAGCCGCAGACCCTGTAACACAAAGGGTAGCCGGCCATAGGCTTTATGGTGAGCCTAATAGGGATGCAGAGTTTCTGTCCTAGCTTCTGAGGGGGTAAGTAGTTGGGGACTGTGTCCTCTCTTTTTCCTTTGGGGAGGGCATCTCGGGTGGCTTCTGTCTTATGCCTGTACCCACTGCTGGCCTATTGCGCCTGTGCTAATCACCATATGGAGGCTTCTGGGGATAGCGCGCTTGGAGGCTCTTCAGGGCAAGCACGGCTGTGTTCCATGTGTGGGGTATCCCTTGTGAGTAACAGTGTCACGGTGTGCTTGCCGTGCGCTGAAAGTGTCCTTGTGCTTCAAGCTGGTTTGCCTGCTTCGCTTCCCAGCTCTGCGCCTCACTCGGCTTCACCTACTCCACCGCTCCTGCAATTGGGCCCCAGTGAGGGGAATGTTGTCAGGGAGTCACATTCTGATTTGGCTCTGCAGGTGGCTAACATTGAAAAGCAGCTTGCCAGCAATGCTCCTAGGAAGGCCTCTGGCAAGAAGAGACACATGGACCCCAGGCCTGCTCCCCTTACTGAGATGTATGTGGGGATTGATGAGGTTGGTGACTGTCACCCCCTTGAGATGGGGGAGCTCTCCCAGGACTCTGACTCCTCTGGGAACCAGCAGGAGGGTTGCGATAGTGACCCTGGGTCTGCGTCCGGAGAGGAATCATGGTACCCTGAGGACACTGATAATCTGCTGTCACATATTTTTGAAATTTTGCACCTTGCTCCCCCTGAGGTAACTGGTAAACAGTGTCTAGAGTTCCCTGAGCAGGAACATTTTACCACCTTGGTGCTTAAAGAATGGGAACGTCCTAACAAGTTGCCTGCGGTGCCCAAGGGTTTGGATAAAAGGTATCCCTTTCCCATTGATCTTGTTAAGAGGTGGTCATTTCCCTCTGAAGTAGACGCTCCCATGCTAGGCTTGTCCAATACTTTGGTCATGCCTTCCCCTGACACTACCACTCTGAGGGACGGTGAGGACCGGCGCATGGCCTGCCATGCTTTTACCTGTGTGGGGGCTGGCTTGCGCCCTGTATGTGCTGCCGCCATTACTGATATTGCCCTTAAGAAACTGCTTAAGCGTCTCCTTGATGGCACAACAGCTGGTAGTGTGGGGGAGGAATATAGGACTCTCTTACTTTGCACTGATTTTTGGCCTTTATCCTTACTGCTATGGATGATGCTGTGCGGCTGTGTGGAAGGACCTCTGCGCTCTTGGTGGTTATGCGCCGCTGTCTGGTTGCGCCAGTGGGCAGCTGACGCTGCGGCTAGGAAAGCTCTCACTGGCCTCCCCTTCGTGGGGCTGCGGCTGTTTGGAGAACGTCTTAATGTTCTAGCCAAGGATGGAAGGCTGCCTCAGCGTAGGAGGCAGTCTCGGCACTTTCTGGGGTCCTCTGCCCCCCTCCCTTCCTTTTGCATTACCAGAGGGGGCCGTGGCTCCCTCCTCTCCAGTGGTCGCAGAGATTCTTGGGGCCGTGGCAGAACCCGTGGTCGTCCCGGTCTCTCCTGGAATCCTAAGTCCAAACCCTCTCCCAAGCCCCCTCAGGCATGAAGGGGCGCCCTCACCCGTCCAGGTGGGGGGACGGCTTCGGCTCTTTGCTCACGTCTGGAGGCTTCACGCCTCAGACCGGTGGATTTAGGAGGTAGTGTCCTCTGGTTGCAAGATAGTTTGCAGCCTGCCCCCCCCAAGATTCATCAGATCCCGGATGTCTTTAAACCCCCTGTCCGCTCATGGATTGCTTCTGGCTGTTCATTGCCTGTTAGAGTCCAGAGTCATTTGTTTGGTGCCTCATCAAGAAAGAGGTCAGGGGTACTATTCCAATCTTTTCACGGTCCCCAAAAAGGACGGCTCTCTGAGGCCCATTCTGGATCTGAAGGGCCTCAACAAATTTGTCAGATTCAAACCTTTTCGCATGGAGACGCTGCGCTCTGCTGTCAGTACCCTTCGCCCAGGCGACTTCATGACCACTGTAGACATCAAGGATGCTTATCTTCATGTGCCTATCTTCCCAGGTCATTAGAGATTCCTAAGGTTCAAGCTGCAGGGTCAGCATTACCAGTTTGTGGCTCTACCCTTCGGTATCACCTCGGCACCTTGGGTGTTCACCAAGGTGCTGGCGGGAGTGATGGCTCTGCTAAGGAACCAGGGCATCCGCATCATTCCTTACCTGGCCGACATCCTAATTGTGGCAGAGTCTTTTCCTCAGGCCGAGCGGGACACTCAAATGGTGACATCCACTCTGGAGTCTTTCGGCTGGGTGATCAGCTAAGTCTTCTCTGTCCCCGTCATTGGTGAAGACTTTTCTGGGCATGACGCTGGATACCTCTCAGGTCAAGGTGTTCCTTCCTCAGCAGAAGGTGGAAGGTCTTCGGCTGCAGGCTTTGGCTCTGCTATCGTGTCCTCATCCCTCCATCCGTCAGGGGATGCAGTTGGTGGGCCTGATGGTGTCCTGCTTCGAGGCAGTCGTGCTTCACATGAGACCTCTCCAGTTGCACCTCTTGTCAGTTTGGGATCGGGACCCTGTGTCCCTGGATCAGGAATTTGTTCTGTCTCCCCTGGCCAGACGGTCTCTCTCATGGTGGCTGGACTCAAGGAACCTTCTGGGGGGCAGGGCGAGTTTGTGAACTAGCGGCACTTTCCATCAAACCTCCTTATTTTGAGAGGTGTCAGGATAAGGTGGTGTTTCGGCTCAGGCCGGACTTCCTGCCAAAGGTTGTGTCTGCTTTTCATCTTAATCAGGACATTGTCTTGCCTTCATTGTGTCCTAATCCTGCTAATTCCAAGGAGAGGACTCTGCATTCTCTGGATGTGGTCAGGGCTCTGAAGCTTTATTTGGTCGCCACTGAGCCTTTCAGGAAGTCTGATGCTCTTTTTGTTCTCACTTCTGGACCTAGAAAGGGTTTGCCTCCTGCTAAATCCACTATCAGCAAGTGGATCCGTCAGGCGGTGGTTCAAGCCTATTCTGCTAAGGGAAAGGAACCTCCCTTTAGGATTACTGCTCATTCTACTCGTGCTATTGGTGCCTCTTGGGCTTTTCAGCACCAAGCTTCTGTTGAACAAGTTTGCAAGGCCGCTACTTGGTCTTCTGTTCATACTTTTTTCTAAGTTTTATAAGGTTGATGTTAAGGCCTCAGCGGATGCTGCTTTTGGCCGCAAGGTGCTTCAGGCGGTAGTGACTTGAACTACTGACTGTTACTCTTTGGGGATCCCACCCTATTCTGGACACTGCTTTTGGATGTCCCAACTGTTATGAATACCGAAGCGGGCCGTGCCATGTAATAAAGAAAAAAGCAATTCTGTGAGTACTCACCTGTAGAATTGTTTTTGTTCTTGCATGGCACGGCCCGCTTCGCCCCACCCTTGTTATCGTTGTTCTTGGTTGCCCCTTTATGGTGATTGTTCCAAGTCAACTTTTACCTTTTTCACATTTTTTACTTGTTCTCTCCCGGCTTCTTGTCTCACTGCTTGTGTACGCTGGGGAACTCTAAGGTTAAGCCCGTTTTTATAGGGAGCCGGGACAAGCCACTGCTTTTCTGCAGTACCAATGTGCCACCTTGTGGCAGAATAACCCAACTGTTGTGAATACCGAAGCAGGCCGTGCCATGCAAGAACAAAAACAATTCTACAGGTGAGTACTCACAGAATTTCTTTTTTCATTAAGGCTCTCAATCTGACACAGCGGGATCCATTTTTAGAAAGAGCTTTATAATCTACAATTATTTTAAAAGCTTTTATCACACTAATTCCAGCAATATAATAGACTGCGGTGAGACTTATTCCCTCCGTCCTTTGTACTGCCTCTAAACTAATCTATAGCTAAGGCGAAGAATCAAACGCTGCCTTTTCTTCTCCGCTTTAGCAGCACACACTTGAACATTACTGCACAGCCGTGTCATTTAACTTTTGCGATGTGCTGAAAAATATCTAGCACCAGGTCAGTCTTTTATAATTGAATGTGGCGTGCTGGTGTATGTCGGTACATTCAGATTCTCATATTATTATTCTAAGGATTGACATACACTGGCATAGCAGGCCACTAATTAACATTGGTAATAATACCATTCTCTTGCCACTGTATAGGATGTTAGCTAGGGTCAACATAAAATCTTGTATTTGTTCTGCAGAACTTTAAGGAGAGCTTGTCGTGGATTTCAAAACCGGACCCACAATTAAAAGCGCCCTGGGAACTTTGAATATGAGTAAGTGCGGGGTTTGGTCTCTGGAGTTCCACAAAGGACATTAAAGTTTAACTTCAGAAAAATAGTTTTGTTTGACTTCCCCCAGCTTTAGTATGTATTGACCTTGGTGGCCCGGCCGGGGATAAATGAGACTTGAATGCACTTCATTTATGCTCCTTTTCAGTTCAGGGTGATCTGCCATAATTAGGAATCAAGAGAAGGGTGAATAAAAGGAAAGAAAAACTAATCTGGTGCAAATGCTTGGGCTTGTGTTGAGTGAATGTTTTCTTCTAACGCCAGATGAGTAGTGCATGACCAGCAGTACAGTGTTTCCCTGAAAATAAGATAAGGGGGGAGATTCAGAGCCAGAGGTGATAATTCTCACTCCTTTTTTTAGGAGGGAAAACTTCCATTGATTTTCATTGCCAAATGAAATGTGTGTACATTGGTTGTGAATTGGCCCCAAGGTAGATAATGAAAATGTATTGCAGTTTTCTCTACTAAAAAATGAAGTGAGAATTCTCACCTGGCTCTGAATCGACCCCATGGCCTTGCATTCATTTTTGTTTTAAAAATGGCACTAGGACTTATTTCCAGGCAATCTCCCATGTTCCTGGTGGGTGCCACGTTAATACTTGCTATGGTTGCTACTGCACCCATAGTGGGCTTTTGGGTGGACAGGCGCTGCTGCAGAGTGTGCAGCATGAGATGCACTGTATACTTACAAGCCCTGGTTCCTGCAAGTGCCTCCCAGGCATCTGCTCAATAATGTGACAGGTTGTCACGTCACGCCTCTGTCATATTGGCATGGTGGGTCGCTAGGGCATAGCACTACCTAGCTCCCTGGGCAAGAAAGGGCCTTGACAGTGATGGGGACCTTCAGGTCCTGGTGTTCCAGGCAATTGTCTTTTTTACCCTGTAACTGTAACTAAGGCTTATTTTTAGGTAGTCACAGTGGAGCAATTTATTTGCAACGAAGCACACATGAAACATTCAAATCCATTCCTTTCCGGGATCCTAACAAATCAGGGCGGGGGCCCTCCCAATGATACGGAGAGGAACCAGCAATCCCTTTTGAGGAAACAAGATCTGGCATATAGACTGGATCTTTACCTATATAGCCGACCTGTTCCACACAGCTCAGCAAAGCTCTCACAATTGATTAATGCCCTGACAAATATAACTAAATTATTAGGATAAAACTATGATAATTGATGTCATGAACATAATTCCCTATAGAATTTCAAGGCTCCATGCTATTCTCACACGAACTTGAAAATCATGTGAAGGGCATAGAATATTGCTTAAAGAGGAACATCAGTCCCTTTCTGATGTTCAACAAAAGAAGTCAAAACCAGCCAGCGTGCAGCGTAAAAACATCCACGATTTTATTCTCAAATAATTAAAATCCATCCATGATCAAAGCATCAGCGAGAAAAGGAACATCAAAATACAGGTATAGTCTCCTTGTCTACGCGTTTCGGACGTCAGTCCTTACTCATGACCTTTCTGATGTTCCTCTGTAAACATCCCTCCCGCCCCCTCACTGCCTTTTGGATGTTGACGTTACTTAATAAAATACCGACATCCAGCAGCATTCCTGGCCCCTTTCCACCTTCCTTCCACCCTCCTTCCCCCTTAGCCGTCGCTGAGTCATGTGTCCTGCACCGCTCATCAGATCTTATAAGATCTGCGGCAACTTTAATTGCAGCTTATGCTATGACACCGTGCATGCACCTGATCTAAGGAGCAGTGCATGACGGATAGGCAAGATGGCACTGCCCGGCAGAAGGCGGCACAGGACAGAAGGATGCCAGAGTGCGATGCGACCAGACAGGTAAGTTTTAAACTACAAAATTTTTAATCATAGCGGGGCTGAGCAAGCCAGGTTTGGGGAGTTTTTATTAACTCCCCAGTACCTCTAATGTTCCTACATGATCTAAATCTTGTTCAGCTGTGATAAGACACCTAGAGCACTTTGTCCATGGCCGACCTTTGTTCTAGCAAATAAAGATTGTTCATAAGAGGAGACAAAGATGCGCTGATAGGCACTTTCGGTCATGTGGGAGCGTCCTGGAGGCTGATAGGCTGTGCTGCGGCAGCTGCAGAAGAGGCATAGAAGTGGTGAGTATCTGGACACCTGGTTTCTTATTTTAATGACGGTGATGCACAGCGGGGCAACCTGGAACGCGCTGCCCTGCTGCTATATAAGGTGCATGGATCCCCTTCTCAGCTCCCAAAACTAAACATGGACGCCCCCCCCAGGCCCTAACATAAATATACAATGTACACGCACATATTCTGCACCTTGCATTCAAATATATATTCTACCCCAATCAGTGTTTGTGCAGATTTCCCTTTAGCAGTAGAGTGAGTGATCCCCTGACCCAAAAATGAGTGGCCCTCCCATGAGCCCAAAATGTCCTCAAATACAACCCCTGGCAAAAATTATGGAATCACCAGTCTCTGAGGATGTTCCTTCAGTTCTTGAATTGTGTTGAAAAAAAAAAAGCAGATCACAGACATGAACAAAAACTAAAGGCATTTCAAATGGCAACTTTCTGGCCTTAATAAATACTAAAAGAAATCAAGAAAAATAATTGTGGTAGCCAGTAACAGTTAAATTTTTAGAACAAGCACAGGGAATAAATTATGGAATCACACAGTTTTGAGGAAAAAAATATGGAATCACCCTGCAAATTTTCAATGCAAACAATAACACCTGCATCAGATTAAATCTGCTCATTAGTGTCCAGGTAAAAAGGAGTGATCACACCTTGGAGAGGACTGACATGAATCATGGCTCCAACACCAGAGCCATGATAAAAATGAGAGAATTATCAAACTCCTTAAAGAGGGTAAATCATCACGCAGTGTTGCACAAGATGTTGGTTGTTCAAAGTCAGCTGTGTCTAAAACCTGGATCAAGTACAAACAACATGGGAAGGTGGTTAAAGGCAAGTATACTGGTAGACCAAGGAATACATTAAAGACAGAAAACTTAAAGCAATATGCCTTGAAACCAGAAAATGTACAACAAAAGTCAACGTCTGTGACCGAACTGTAAGAAACCGCCTAAAGGAAATGGGACTTGCATACAGAAAAGCTAAAAGAAAGCCATCACTAACACCTAAACAGAAAAAAACAAGGTTACAATAGGCTAAGGAAAGGCAGTCGTGGACTGTGGATGACTGGATGAAAGTCATATTCAGTGATGAATCTCGAATATGCATTGGGCAAGGTGATAATGCTGGAACTTTTGTTTGGTGCCGTTCCAAAGAGATTTATGCAGACGACTGTCTGAAGAAAACATGCAAATCTTGCCATAGAGCAAAAACTGTGAAAACATTCCTTGAAGAAAGACACATAAGGTCAATGTTATGGCCTGCAAACAGTCCGGATCTCAATCCAATTGAAAATCTGTGGTGGAAGTTAAAAGAAATGGTCCATGACAAGGCTCCAACCTGCAAAGCTGATCTGGCAACAGCAATCAGAGAAAGCTGGAGCCAGATTAGTGAAGAGTACTGTTTGTCACTCATTAAGTCAATGCCTCAGAGACTGCAAGCACTAGTGATGTGTTGGAGTGTTATTTTGTTTGTTTTTCATGATTCCATAATTTTTTTCCTCAAAATTGAGTGATTCCATAATTTATTTCCTGTGCTTGTTTCTAAAAATGTAACTGTTACTGGCTACCACACTTATTTTTCTTGATATTTTTTAGTATTTCTTAACACTTTTGTTGCCAAGCACGTAACACCTACGTGCTGGCATGTCCAAGCGTTAAGTGCCAAGCACGTAGGTGTTACGTGCTTGACTTTCCCCCCTGCTAGCTAAAAAAAAAAAAAACTCACCTGGGGGCTCGGATGGCTCCAGGAGAACCCCCGGAATAGTGACCCCCCCCCCCCCCCTTCGTCAGCGGCCGCTGCTAACTGTAAAAAAAAATAAATAAAAAAAAAATGACATTTACTCGAAGCTGCGATTGCTCCCGCAGGCTCTTCTCTTCTTCGGGGGGGGGGGGGGCCTCCGATCGCCCCCAAGGCTACTTTGTCTTCAGGAGAGGGCTCAACATGCCCTCTCCCCCTGCCTTCCGATGGGCGCCGCCATCTTGGCCAGCGATCACCAGGGCATCTGTCATCTGATCGACACAGGAGCTGACAATTGGGTGAGGTGAGTAAAGAAAAAAAAAATTTTTTTTTTTAAATAAATGACATTTTTGTGTGGTGTGTTTTTTTTTTACTGTTAATCCTTTGTGAACTATACCAGTTCACAAGGCTGGGGGCTGGCTAGCGGGTGACTTGCCATTAACCCCCGCACCCTCAATTACCTGCCTCCCCAAAGCCCAGGGGGGGGGGCAGAAGAGCCACATAGGGTATGTGGGCTTGTAGGCTGCAGGGTGGGGGGCCACAAAAGCTGGCCCCTCCACTCTGTTCCTACAAGCCCCCATAGCTGGTCCCGTGCTGGTTATGACGGGTAGGGGGGACCCTACGTCATTTTTTGGGGGATTTTTAAGGGTTAGGGTGGGAAATAAGAATAAAAAAAACAAAAAAAATATTTTTTCTCCATGTGTCTGTGTGTTTTTTTTACATTTAACCCCTTGTGAACTGGTAAGGGGTCCATGAGACCCCTATACCAGTTCACAAGGCTGGGGGCTGGCAAGTCACCTGCAGCTAGCGGGTGACTTTCCATTAACCCCCGGCACCCCCAATTACCTGACTCCCCAAAAGCCAAAGGGGGGGGCAGAAGAGCCCGGCCCACGGAGCTTGTAGCCGGCAGGGCAGGGGGGCACCAAAACTGGCCCCTTCGCCCTGTTCCTACAAGCCCCCATAGCTGGTCCAAGGCTGGTTATGATGGGTAAGGGGGACCCCACGTCATTTTTTTTGGATTTTAAAGGGTTTTTAACCCTTAACATTCCAAAAAAGGGAGTGGGGACCCTATGTCATTTTTTAATTAACCCCTTATGTTTATAGTGTGGATAGTAGTATTTTATTAGTAAATGTTATAAAGTGCTCTTTTCAGTTTGGGGGGTCTCCTCGGCAAGAATGGGGAGCTACCGATACATATGTGGTACCGTTGTAATCAGGAGAAATGGGGCTTTCACATGCAATATGGTTTTCATTAATAAAACAAATGTTTTATTTAAAATAAAGGGGACAATTTTCTAAAAAATATTATTTTATTTATTTTTTGTTTTTTTTACACAAAAATATTTAAAAAAACAGTAGAAAAATTACATACAAGACATTTCATGTTAAAGCCTAAACTATATATATATATTTTCCTGGAAATTCCGGCAAAAATCACGGTTAAACATGGCGCAAAATGGGGAAAAATGACCTGTCAACAGAGGGTGACAAAACTTCAAGTAGGCTGGCAATTAAAAGGGTTAATAGTACCTATGCATGTTGGATATTGTTCTGCGCTTTCAGATTTAGCTTGTTTTTTCTTGTTTGCATATTGATATTTTAGGAAAACGTTTTTTATTCTGCTTTTTTATAATTTTTTTTAGGGAAACCCTGTGCAACCTAAGAATTCTTCAAGGGATTACTTCCAGAAAGATGAGCCCACTACATCAAGCTGGGTACGCTTAGAAAGCTTAACATGTGTACTTTCAGTGAATATATGGTTTCTGGGGGATATTCCAAATGTAAAGGGTTTTTTTGGTTGAAAAATTGCAAGGTGCGCACTTTGTCTGCAGAGCTGAAATTTTCAAGTAAAATTACCGTTATGCACATGCTTTACTTTGGGGTGTTTAGCAACTCTTCCCTTGACAGTAGCTATGCATGCTGGGTATTGTTCTGTTCAGCAGATGTTGCTTTTTCAGATTTTACTTGTTTTTTTCTTGTTTGTATATAGTTTTTTTAGGAAAATGTGGCTTTGATTCTTCTTTTTTATTCTTTTTTAGGGAAACTCTGTGCAACCAAAGAATTGATTGAGGGATAACTTCCACAAAATGACACCCACATAAACAAGCCTGGTACGCCTAGAAAGCTTGTGGGGGGTATTTCAAATGTAAAGGGTTGTTTTTCTGGAAAATCTGCAAGGTGCGCTTAGCGCATATCACAGTTGTATTTTATCTGAAAATCTCCTAAAGCGCTGTTTCAGTTTGGGGGAGTCTCCTGGGCAGGAAAGGGTGTCTACCAATACATATGTGGTACCGCTGTAACCGGGAGAAATTGGGGTTTCACACGCAATAAGACTTCATTGACAAACTTACATTTTTAATTACAAAAAACACTACAAATTGCAAAAAATAGATTTTTTTTTTTTTGCACATATTTCACCCAAAAGTATTGAGAATACACCTAAAAAAAGGCCAAACAAGACATTTCATGTTGAAGCTCAGACTGCTTAAAAAATCAATATATAATTTTCCTGGAAAATCCCTGAAAATCCCTTCAAAAGTTGAACATATGTAGCGCAAAATAGTGAAAAGTGGTCTGGCAACAAAGGGTGACAAAAACTCCAGGTAGGCTGGCACTTAAAGGGTTAAAGCCAGAAAGTTGCCATTTGAAATGCCTTTAGTTTTTTGTCATGTCTGTGATCTGCTTTTTTTTTTCAACAAAATTCAACAACTGAAGGAACATCCTCAGGGACTGGTGATTCCATAATTTTTGCCTGGGGTTGTATGAATATTTGTGGATCAATATCTATCAATCAACATGTACAGTGTGTTGCTCTGCCCCCAAGTCACCAAACAATAGACTACCCCACCACCAAACCACATTCTTGGCAGGGAGAGCGGATACAATGCATGAATTCAGCCAGAGTGGGGATAAAGCACAAGGGGCTCAACCTGAACAGAAGTGGTAGGTCCTACTGACTGGCCTACTGCTGGCCAAGACCACAATCTGGCTTCAGACTCCTGCACTGCATTGCAAAGGGTCTTGCTGGAGGAAAGGGGGGTGGCAGAAATGGAACTACTTTTTTTTTTCACTCTTGTACTAACTTTGCCCTGTACAACTTGCCGCCCTAGGCACCTCAGGACAAATTGAAGCAAAAGTAAATAATGTGCAAAACTTTGGGGAAACTCTAGGATCTGAGGCATTTTACCTAATCATTATTAAGTCTTGAACTTTGCAACATAATTCCTGTTTTTGCTAACTGGTTAGCTCATCTATTCCCTTCTTTATATTGCTATACAACGTAAAGGAAGAAATATCCTCCCCTATGTAAAGAATTAATAAGCTCTACTAGGCCCTTTCAGAAGTGATCTTTCCGATTGCAGCAGCAGCTGGAGTAAGAAAGATTCTCTATCCCAGGGAGCGGCCTTGTGAGATTTAGTCTGAAAGCAGCAGATTTTTCTGTGTACGTACACAGTGTGTGGTTTTCGTCTCGAGCATCCTTATCCTTGTAAATATAACACGTTAGGAAATTAGAAAACGACAAATCTCTTAGCTACACTGAGCCTCCCCGTGCAAGCCTCAGCCGATCAGACAGATAATCTCTCGAGAAAGGAATTACTGTCCCATGAACACCAATCTGATTAACAACTGCAAGCCTGAATTACTTGTGACAATTACTTGTGGAGGAAGGGAATACCAGGACACTCATAGGCGAAAAGAACTCTTAGGTGTCAACATTCTTTAATGCAGCTTAATAGAAGGGGTGGGGGCTCTGTTACTAGCTGCTGAAGTTCATATTGCCACTAAAATGAAATTAATAGCTCATCCTCACTTATCCTTTGTTCCTGGTGTTCGTGAAAAGCCTGCCCGATTAACCATGGCTAACACATCCAAGGCGAGGCAGGAACAGGTGCCACGCAAGATGTTATGCTCGGTTAATCTGCGGTATGCTCTGAAAGATGCGTAAATGGATACAGCTAAAGATTATGCTGATGCAAAACTATGACTGGAATGGCCATGAAGGTAAAATCAATGTATGCCCTAATACTATAGAACAAATAGGTCCAGCTTCTACCCAAATATTTATTTTATCAGGGTATATGTTTGCTCTACAGAGACTGATGATATATTTAACAGAAAAAACAAAGGTGTTATCAGGCCTAAAGGTTATAATCGGCACAAAAAATTTTGAATAAGGTTGCCTGGGTTGTCTTTCTGATAAACCTTACTTACGCAGCAAGTAATGTCATGAAAGTAACTTTTGCACTTTCCCACTCTATCCACAACTTTAAAGTGGACCAAAACCCAGGATTTTGACTATCTTTGGTTCTGGTCCTTTCCCCCGAGGCATCACGATCGGGGTGGCCCGCTGCGTGAACCCCCCTGATTACCTAAGGTAACTCACCTCTTCCCAGTCCTACAGCGCATCTAAGAGCAGCGGCTCCAACCGCGCTGATGGCCGCATTCCGCTTCCCTCTAATAGGGTGTGTGCCTGCACCGTCCATTCACAAATGCCTGGAGCGGGCACACGCCCTGCTAGAGGGATAGCGGGACGCGGCTCGCACATGCGTCGTTGGACTGGGAAACAAGGTAAGTGTATGGGGTGACCTGGACGGTTTCACACCTTGGGGCATCCCGATTTTGGATGCCCCGGGAGGGGAGAAATCGATTGGCCCAAGAACCTTATAGGTACCCGGGCCAGTCGGCATGGGTTTTGGTCCACTGTAAGTAATAGAGCAGGTTAGCCCATTGTGTCCCCCTACAATTGACAATGTCCTAAACTCTTTTCCATTTTTATATCGAACAAGAAATTGCATATAAAGGTTTCAATTTTTGCCTTATGGTTTCTCTGCTGGAGCATGTGGGCATGGCCCTTGGTATGTTATAATAATCAGCATAATGGGTGGGGTGCACCCCCGGGCACAACCCCAGGCTTGGCAGAGGGGATGGTGTTAGTTGGGCCTGAATTTGGCAGCTCTGAGAACAATTGTTTTGGGTGGGGTTGGAATTTAAAAGAGTTGCCCATCGCAATAAAAAAAATCACAGCCCCCCCCCCCCCTTGTTTACTGTCTATAAATCTTTTTCAGAAGTGCAAAGTGCATTCCCTATTCTACCTTTGAGGAAATGGGTCTGATGATGTTATTCCTCCAGAAACAAGAGGAAATAAATGTTCACCAAGGGGGGGGGTACAGAGAAGGCAGGGGAGTACATACCATAGGGACAGGAAAGCATCTACTGCCAGGCCTGTGCCCCCCCCCCCCCCCGCAGAACCAGTGGGAGTGTTTGGACTGTCCCTCTTTTGCCACTTGGATTTACTTTAATGAGACCCTGGAAGCCACATGGGCAGGTGCTATTTCAGTTTAAAAAGAAATGTAATGATGCCAGTGGAGTGCTGGGGGAACCTGGGCTGTGTGTTCTACAGGGTGAACTCAGAATCTGCCAGCTTGGTCTCCCCCTATGGTCAATAGATTCACATAGAGCCCAGTTTGACCAATGTCTGTGGTAGATGATGGAGGTCTTTCTCATTCCCTGGCTACCTGCAAACCAGTAATGTGCTGGGGGGTGCCACTCCTAACCTTTGAAATTACACACTAGAAACAACCCAGAATGTGTGTGCTGTGCTTGTAACCATGCCTGAATTATATAAAAGGTCCACTGGCAGGTGGAGTTTTCGAAAGGACTCCAGATTAAAGGCACTCTCAACAAGCACTGCGTACCTGGTATCATGCCTGCACTGTAACTCCCCAAGACTACAAGTGCCCTGTTAACTTTATTTCTGTACTCGACTGACTGTTAGGGATGGTTTTACAGGGAGAAAATTGGTGGAAGAGTTCTAGGTTATTATCTATTGCAAATTAATAAACAAATGTAATCGCTGTTAAACCACTCCTGTCTGCCAAGTACAGAAGTGGGAGGGTGTGCCTAGCATGTGAAGATCTAGCCCTTAGTATAGAGTAGGTCTGTTTTAAAAAATCCATACTACCAGACAGACAGGCCATCCACCAATAGTGGCATTGCAAGGACAAATAAAGGGTTCAGCTAGCTTGAAATTTGGCATTTGGGGGCTGGATTTAGTGGGGTGGGGGGTTATGCGGTACAGGTAAGGAGAACCAGGCCCCCCTTTTCCTTGCTTGGATCAACAAAAAGATTATCTAATTTCTGCCAACTTTAAACAAGTCAGCATCTCTGTGTTCCCAATGCTTTATTAAAGAGAAACATCGAGGGAGGTTAAAACCTCCCCCAAACCTCACTGAACTGTTCCCTACTCCCTTCAGGTTTCATAATTGGGCAGTATTTATTCACCTCGCCGGGGAATCTATCTTCTGGGTCCCTCAGATTCCGGGCGACCTCCCAACGGCTCCATCTTGCATCCCATCAGGCACTGTGCATGACCCCCGATCAAGTGCCTGTGCAGTGCCCATGAATGGGATACAATGGAGCCATCTGAATTCCCGTAAGACTTTGTGGAGTTGGGAGATCGTCGTGGAACTTTGAAGAGCACGACTGAAGCCGTGCTTGTCAGTTAGCGACGGCTAAGCAGGCGGCGGGTTGAGGATCAGGCCCTGAAGCAGCCGGATTTCACTGCTGCCTGCATGCAAGAGGTAAGTAGGGGCCACACATGGTAGCAACCCCCCACTATGCACGCATCTGCCCACCCATGTAATGATGGGGTTATAAAGACACTGGACTTTAATGGAAAAAATACTGCCTCAGGGGGCTCCACCAGATTTTCACACCAGGGTCCAACACCACACTTAATATGGCTCTGAATCTAAGACACATGCTTCTGATGCTATAGTTTCTATGGGGGTCTAGCTACCCTTTTTAGCAATGTCTTAACTAAGGGGTCTCCACTTAACCCAACCACTACATACGTCTTACACCAACAAAGACTTCTTTTATAGTCTTTCCCAGTAATTCACAGATACAATATATTGTATGTTATTATTTGTAAAATCCCTTTAGTATGTTGATATGCTAATAAGCGGCCTACATATAATGAAAAGGTCAACTCCTACCTGTTCATCTTCCATTTCAATCCCAATTAAAGGTTTGCTCTCTTTACCGCAACATATTTTCATTGATATACTGTGTATGAGTGATTAGTGTCCAGTTTGTGATGTCTTGTCAGTGGATTAACCCTTGCCCACCATATTGTCCTACATATTCTGGACCATGCCATCCAGTAATTTACAGGTACAAGATATCTTGTGTTGTGCTAATATTTTTTATTACCTTCCTAATATGCTGGTATGCTAATGGGAGAGAAAGAGAGACCAATGTGAATTACAAGCATGACGCTCAGACCCTGGAGAGTTGTAATGAATTTATTTACTGCTAATGTTCTGAGCCATGAAATGTTAACAGATGCAGATTTATTAGTGCTAATCCTCCGAGTCTTGTCATTGCTCTCTCGGCCTTTCAATTTCCCCTAAGCCAGCAGAAGAGTAAAAATAGTGAGCATTAAGCAAAGTCGTGTTATAATTACAGCGCGGCTGGTTCATGCCGTTGGTTTTCAGGGCCTTGTTCTAGCACAGGGGATCATTCGTTTCATAGGCTTGATATTTTATTGTACATTTTGATGTAGCGCTTGCTTGTGCCTGTTTTTTGGGCTTGTGGGGGGGGGCATCTTTAATTGGGATACCCCCCCACAAGCCCAAAAACCAGTACCCTGGAACTCACTTATTTCAGGCTCTGGACCTATGTGGCGCCGGTAGCCAATAGGGCCATAGCAATTGGCTACCAACCTTTATGTGTGCTGCCAATAGAACTAATCTCAAGAGAAATATGTTTTTGGGGGTCTCATTATTTGGGATTACTGGGGGGGGCTTCACTAACCAAGATGACCCCTGCAAACACAAGCGGTAGTCCCACAGCAACAGGCAGGGCGTGAGACCGCTTTAAGGGATATTTATTTTGACCAAAACCCAGGGCGATCTTATTGATTCCCGGGCCGATCGATTCCCTCCCCCCGGGCATCCAAAATCGAGATGCCGTGCTGTGTGAAACCCCCCAGGTTACCCCACACACTTACCTTGCTTTCCGGTGCAACGGTGCATGTGCGAGCCACGTCCGCATCCCCGCTATCCCTCTAGCAGGCATTTGTGATTGGCCGGCGCAGGCACGCTCCCTGTTAGAGGGAAGCGGGGGATGCGACCGCCAGCGTCTAACACCGTCTAAGCAAGCATCTAGGGCCAGCAGCTCAGAGTGCGCTAATTGGACGAGTGGCCGCACATGTGCCGTAGGACCGGGAAGAGGTGAGTTGCGCTCGATGTTCTGTGGGGTTTCACACAGTGGGTCACCCCCGATCGGGGTGCCCCAGATTAAAAGAACCAAAACCCAGGATAGTCAAAATCCACCTTTGGTCCACTTTAAATACTAGCCTGACTAACTTACTACCATAACCTGTTTCCCTTGCTGATCACAGACTACGCTCTGCAGTGCCTGTTCCCATTGCTGACCTAATATTGACGATGTTCTGCTGTAGATGTCCTTGTTGCTGATGCTGGATTGCCTGACTACACTCTGCTATATATGGTTCCAATGCTGTACCTGACTAGTCTCTGTTGCACATTTTCCTTTCCTGACGTCAAATTGCCTCATTATGCTTGTTGTGCCTGTTCCCATTAATGATTTGTTAAAGCCAAGCAAAACCCAGGATATTGACTTTCCCGGGTTTTGTTTCTTGCTCCCAGTTTGGGATGCCCCCAGTTCACCCAGAACTACTCACCTCTTCCAGGTCCTCTGGCACATGCATAGGCTCTCGTCTAATCAAAGGATTTGCCATGCATAATAAATGTTTAGCGAGCGCCTCCTGTTTATACCAATCCAAAGCAGAAAAAAAAAATCTGAAGTGAGTGGCATCCTCCAAATTATAATGTATCTAATCTCAAACATGTGGTATGAAATAAACATATACACATATACCAATAAATAAATAAACCCCACCTATAAGTCCATACACAGATCCAATCATTGAGGCCAAATGGCAAAGGACAAACATTTAAAACCCTAGCACCAAAACAGCAGATGAGGTAATATTAATACACATCAACGGTCCAAAATATAATCTTAAACTGGTAAGCATTATCCTAATAAATGATGAATGTCAAACAGTACATAAACAATCTCCAAAAAAACGTAAGCAGTAAAATATATGCCACAGACATCTTACAGCAAATCAATGTAGCTAAATAAACTCGAGTGGACTGAAAGTGTACATGCAGCTGCCCTTCTTAGTGCCTTTGTGGTGCCCCACTTCTGAAAGGATGAGTTTGTGCTTGGCCTCAATGATTGAATCTGTGTATGGTCTTATAGCATATCCCCCAAGTGTCCCGATTTTCATGGCCAATCAAGGTTTGGGGCCCCCGCCATTCCGGGCCCCAGTGTTGCGTCCTGGGGCGCTTGGAGGTGTTTATGTCCCTTTACGGACTCCTGTTGTTTAGTATGGCGGCGCCGCTTTAAATGGTCCCGAGCATGGCAGCACCACTTTAAGAAGCCCAGTAGCTGGAAGTTGGAGGGGGTGGAGCCAGGCGGATATTGGAGGGGCAGAGCCAGGACAAGTGACTGAGGAGTGCTGCAATGTGTGTGTGTGTGTCTGTCTGTGTTGCCCCTAGTTGGCTGTAATGAGCGATACCCCTAACTGGCTGTATTGGAAGATTGCCCCTCACTGGCTGTATCGAAGGGATGCCCCTCACTGGCTGTATTGGAGGGATGTCCCTCACTGGCTGTATCGAAGCGATGCCACTCACTGGCTGTATCGGAGGGATGCCACTCACTGGCTGTATTGGAGGAATGTCCCTCACTGGCTGTATCGGAGGGATGCCACTCACTGGCTGTATTGGAGGAATGCCCCTCACTGGCTGTATCGAAGCGATGCCCCTCACTGGCTGTATTGGAGGGATGCCCCTCACTGGCTGTATTGGAGGGATGCCACTCACTGGCTGTATTGGAGGAATGTCCCTCACTGGCTGTATCGAAGCGATGCCCCTCACTGGCTGTATTGGAGGGATGCCCCTCACTGGCTGTATTGGAGGGATGCCACTCACTGGCTGTATTGGAGGAATGTCCCTCACTGGCTGTATCGAAGCGATGCCCCTCACTGGCTGTATTGGAGGGATGCCCCTCACTGGGTGTAATGGAGGGATGCCACTCACTGGCTGGAATGGAGGGATGCAACTTACTGGCTGGAATGGAGGAATGCCACTCTCACTACAGCCCCTGGCTGTAATGTGTTTGTTATTTAATTCTTAGACAGTGTTTCCCGCTAGGGGCGTGGCTAGGGGTGTGGTTTAAGTGTAAAAACATGTCTTCTCTTGTCCCTCTTTATGGCTTTCAAAGGAGGTATGCTTATACGTGTGGTATATTTTTTTCTTTGTTTATGGCAATCAGAGTGAATGTGGATGCCTCCCCTGCAGCGCACTCTCCCCAGCAATGCACAGGTGAGGTCATTAGAGCTGCAGCTCTCCCAGCAATGCACAGGTGATATAATTAGAGCTGCAGCTCTCCCCAGCAATGCACAGGTGAGATCATTAGAGCTGCTGCTCTCCCCAGCAATGCACAGGTGAGGTCATTAGAGCTGCAGCTCTCCCCAGCAATGCACAGGTGAGGTCATTAGAGCTGCAGCTCTCCTTAGCAATGCACAGGTGAGGTCATTAGAGCTGCAGCTCTCCCCAGCAATGCACAGGTGAGGTCATTAGAGCTGCAGTTCTCCCCAGCAATGCACAGGTGAGGTCATTAGAGCTGCGGCTCTCCCCAGCAATGCACAGGTGAGGTCATTAGAGCTGCGGCTCTCCCCAGCAATGCACAGGTGAGGTCATTAGAGCTGCAGCTCTCCCCAGCAATGCACATGTGAGGTCATTAGAGCTGCGGCTCTCCCCAGCAATGCACAGGTGAGGTCATTAGAGCTGCAGCTCTCCCCAGCAATGCATAGGTGAGGTCATTTGAGCTGCAGCTCTCCCCAGCAATGCACAGGTGAGGTCATTAGAGCTGCTGCTCTCCCCAGCAATGCACAGGTGAGGTCATTAGAGCTGCGGCTCTCCCCAGCAATGCACAGGTGAGGTCATTAGAGCTGCAGCTCTCCCCAGCAATGCACAGGTGAGGTCATTAGAGCTGCAGCTCTCCTTAGCAATGCACAGGTGAGGTCATTAGAGCTGCAGTTCTCCCCAGCAATGCACAGGTGAGGTCATTAGAGCTGCGGCTCTCCCCAGCAATGCACAGGTGAGGTCATTAGAGCTGCGGCTCTCCCCAGCAATGCACAGGTGAGGTCATTAGAGCTGCGGCTCTCCCCAGCAATGCACAGGTGAGGTCATTAGAGCTGCAGCTCTCCCCAGCAATGCACAGGTGAGGTCATTAGAGCTGCAGCTCTCCCCAGCAATGCACAGGTGAGGTCATTAGAGCTGCGGCTCTCCCCAGCAATGCACAGGTGAGGTCATTAGAGCTGCAGCTCTCCCCAGCAATGCACAGGTGAGGTCATTAGAGCTGCAGCTCTCCTTAGCAATGCACAGGTGAGGTCATTAGAGCTGCAGTTCTCCCCAGCAATGCACAGGTGAGGTCATTAGAGCTGCGGCTCTCCCCAGCAATGCACAGGTGAGGTCATTAGAGCTGCGGCTCTCCCCAGCAATGCACAGGTGAGGTCATTAGAGCTGCGGCTCTCCCCAGCAATGCACAGGTGAGGTCATTAGAGCTGCGGCTCTCCCCAGCAATGCACAGGTGAGGTCATTAGAGCTGCAGCTCTCCCCAGCAATGCATAGGTGAGGTCATTTGAGCTGCAGCTCTCCCCAGCAATGCACAGGTGAGGTCATTAGAGCTGCTGCTCTCCCCAGCAATGCACAGGTGAGGTCATTAGAGCTGCGGCTCTCCCCAGCAATGCACAGGTGAGGTCATTAGAGCTGCGGCTCTCCCCAGCAATGCACAGGTGAGGTCATTAGAGCTGCAGCTCTCCCCAGCAATGCATAGGTGAGGTCATTAGAGCTGCAGTTCTCCCCAGCAATGCACAGGTGAGGTGATTATTGCTCAGCTAGAGCTCTAGAACCACCAATGTTCAGATCCAAAGAATCAGAATCAGTTTATTGCTCCCCAAGTATATACATAACATAGGAATATTCTGTCAGTATTCAAGCCTATGGATATGAGAGAATAAGAGGAAATATGGCCGCCAGGCCTGTTGGTAGGTCTCAATAATCATAAACTGACCATATTTTTGGAATCTGAAATCATAACACATGCGTATGTGTGTCTCCTGTCAACCCGTGGATCCTCCGGGACCAAGTTCCTGAGAAATCTGGATAGGAGCCATAAAGTACCGCATTGGTTGGTCTTGAAGTGTGTGTGGCACCTGACTGAGTGCGTTGGCACCAGAACCAGTGGCCTATGACCTTTCAACATGTTATGACACATAGAGTTTTTAGGAGTTTTAGGTTATACCAGGAGGAGGGGATCAGGGCCCATAGTAGGGAAGCAGGGAGTTTTCCACCTGTGTATAAAGTTCTAACAATGCCCAGACCTTTGGTCTTTCGTTGGGGGGGGGGGGGTCATGTCGTATAATGTGTCGTGTCAGGAGGGACACAGTTCCAGCAGGCTCTACATGCCCCCTGTGTTGCTTTGCATCTCAGCACTAAAGACCAGCAATGTATTATAACTGACATACATTTCATCTGCTCCTTCTGATTGTAAACCTGTACTTGCCCTTCTGACCACTTGTATTTGCCCTTCTGACCTGTATATGTATCTATTTATTGTTTGTATATAGTTTGTCTACTGTGCTTTTAAAGTGCTTAAATATGTAACTTAATATTGGGCTGCTCTTTTACCTTGATTCCAAACCCACTCACTCATGCTTGGGGGGGGGGTACCATGGGGTTAATCAAACATTGCTGATGGCATTCCTACAAGTTTGGCAGGGCTCTGTTCATTGGTGGTTGTGAAAGGACCCCTCAGTCTGTCAGGGTCTTGAAGGCCTACCGAGGGACAGTACCACATGATCTCGGTGTAACGGTGACGTGATTCAAGGCCGTGAGGTACAGATTTCCTCACATCTGGCCTAACTTGGAACTTTTACAAAGGCATCACACTATTTGGACACTACTTAAAGTGGACCAACACCCTCCCATGATCGGCCCGGGAATCTATAAGATTCCCGGACCGATCAGACCCCTGACTGCGGGGCACCCCTGTAAGAGTGACGCGCAGGAGGCGGCGGCGGCGGCGGGCGCACTCTCTTGTCCGTCGCTGCCTCCCGCTTGTCCATCGGCGGGGATTGGCAGCGGCGGTCACGTGGCAGCGAGGAGAGGTGAGTTTTTCGGGGTTTCTGGGGGGTTTCACACAGCGGGACCCCCCCTATCGGGGTGCCCTGCCGAAGTGGACCAAAACCCAGGATAGTCAAAATCCTGGGTGTTGGTCCACTTTAATAGAACACTATGACCTTGATTCAGTGTCGAATCACCGAAGAGGAAGGCAGTGAAAATCAATGGCACCTGTTACTACAGTTAAAAAGTGGTAAAACATTCAATACCTTTCTCAGGAGTAAAAAATAGTGCCATTAACTTTCATTGTCTTCCTAACTGGTGATTCACTAAAAGTGAAAGTCTCAGGCTTTTTTCTCATGAATTGATTTTTTTCTACTACTACTTTACTACTGTGAAGTGAATAAAGGCCGATGTATTTTACTCTCCTCTCCCTTACTGTTAGGATGATGATTGCATTTTGAGCACTTTTGCAAGTAGCTATAATTTTAAAAAGCAGCTTCTACCCATCAATTTATTGAAACTATCCCACCCAGAGAAGACCCAGTGCTGCAAGTTGCTGCCCTTGCATCTGTTCATCCATTGATGTGCAACCAGAAGTGTAGGACTCGCGAGAAACACAGATGGGATGTCCATCATGTAACATCATCTTTTGAATAAAAGCTGGATTAAGTTCCCTATAAGCAAAATAAAGCAAATAAAGTGTTGTACCAACAATTGCATCTTCCAGTTTGCTTAAAGTGGACCAACACCCAGGGGTGATCGGCCCGGAAATCTATAAGATTCCCGGGCCGATCACCTCCCACCCCGCGGGACATCCGAGATCGGGATGTCCCGCGGGGTGAAACCCCCCAGAAACCCCAAAAACATCTTACCTGATCCGCCGCGGCTTCCGCCGCCGCCGCCTCCCGTGCGCCCCTCCAGACGTGCGCGCGCCGGCCCTCTGTGAATGGCCGGCGGGGGTGCGCGCGCGCCGAGAGTGACGCGCGGGAGGCGGCGGCGGCGGAAGCGGCTTGGACGTTCCTGATCCCCGCCTGGACGTTGGCGGGGATTAGCTGCGGCGTTCACGTGGGAGCGTTGAGAGGTGAGTTTTTTGGGGTTTCTGGGGGGTTTCACCCCCGATCGGGGTGCCCCGCCGAAGTGGACCAAAACCCAGGATAGTCAAAATCCTGGGTGTTGGTCCACTTTAAAGTATTTTATTCCCATTTCAGCATTTAAGGTATGCTCCTTTGCTTGACAAATCCACCTCCACCCGGCAAATGTAATTTATTTTAGTTCCGAGCTGCTCTGTTCTCCAGCTGCCGTGTAAAGCACGTGGATGTCTCCGCAGAGCATGGATGACGCGCGTAATAGACTCGTCTCTTGTTAACCAGATAGAGTTTTATTGGTTTGTGTGGACGTTTCTGAGGATTCTTTTAGCAGCTGCTCACAGGCATCTGGAAACTCAGGAAGTGGATCAATAGGAATTGATTCTGCGGAGGACTCGGGGAGCACATTTAATAATGTCATTTAGAAGATGCAAAAAACGTCAGATTTAAAGACGAGTACGAAGAAAGGGGTGGAAACAAGCTGGACACTAATGAAGGATATCCATGCCTAAAAGCCACATCAGGAAAAAGTCACAATTTTCCTTCCTGTTCTTAAACGGTCCTTTAGACTTGGTGTAAAGTCAAAGCTTTCTTTCTTTACCTTATATACAGCTGTTCTGCCTGCTGTTGCTTATATCTATCCCCTTTGGCAGGTAAGACCACATGGGTGAGGGTTTAGTTTTAGCAGAGCCATCAGGAGGATAGCTAGTCTGGAGGATAAAATTCCCCAAACTGGAGATGGGGGAAAAAACAGTTAAGTGCATGCAACACCCCTTTTCCGTTACCAAATTCCCAGCTTTTTCCCCCTGTATGACCACTTATTGCTAGGCCAAATGGTGGACCAAACTCCACCCCTGCATCATGTGCATGAGACACATCATTCACTGTGTGTACAGTGGGAATAGATTTTTATTCCCCTGCTTTTTAGCTCACTGCAAAGCGTTAACTGTAAGTAAAAAAATGAATCCTGTACATATGGATAGCCCCCGCTTCACAGACTGAATTAAACAATCCCTGTCTGTGATTGAGACATCTAGAAGGCATGGCTTAGGACAGACTAATAAATAAATCAATTGCACCTTTCCGCGAATGTAGTCTAGCAATACAGCATAAATAAATAATAGTGATTGAGCTACTCCCACCCCCCTTTACTCAGTTGAATTGCCATGAGCACAAGCAGGGGGGGATTCAGTCAATATGGATTTCTCCCTGTGGAGTGTTCTAAAGGGAGGCTGGCAGCTTCCCAGGTGAGTAGCTCTGAAATATGTGACTGCATTGCATGTCCCAATGTTGGGGACTCAAAAATAAGAGTAGGGACCACACTAAACACAGAGTGCCTTGGCGGGGCAGTGTGGCTTTCACATGTATCTGCAGATATATGCAACCAAATCTCTGTCTTTCCACATAGCTAGACATGTTTGTTGCTTGATATTTAGATAATGAGAGGGTTAAACTGGGCTGTAAATTGGTTCCCAGGCCCTGAATAATATTAATAATTTTGTATAAATAATAGTGATGGAGCTGCTCCCACCCCCTTTACTTAGCAATACAGTAGAGAGATAAAGTTATGCTTTGGTTTTAGAGGAGATAATAATTGAATAATAAAATCAAACTATTACATGATGGTGAAAGCATCTACACACATCAGAAAAATTGCAACAGTACAACCATTAATACAGAGCTCTGCAGTCCTCCTTGAAAAAGAGGAACCATAGACAAGGAACCACTTCTTCATTCATGGTGTATGGCAGTTATTCATGTTACCAATGGAAACTCTTCAGGTTGGATGTGCAATCCCACTTATTTAGATTAGTCACCAACAGTCACATGATCAACTGCCATTTTGTGCCATACACCATGAATGAGGTAGTGGTGACTTGCTCACAGTTTCTCTTTAAAACAGAATGGTCAGCTCTGTTTTTCTTAATAAAATCTTTCAATTTTCCTCTCTTCTCATTGCCCTGTTAGTTTCTCAATAGTCTTCTTTATGCATTTTTCCATTATTTATGTTTACTTTTCTTTCCTATTGCTATCCTTTTTGTTCCTTCTTTTTTTCTTTTGCCATTTCCTTTCCTTACCTTTTTTTTTGGTTCCTTGTCTACACTTTTTCTTTTTTTTTTTTTTCCCTTTGAGTTATTTTGATTCATTTTTTGCCATTGTTTTTTCTCTTCTTTTTTGCTTTTCCTTTAAAGCTTTGTTGTTTCTTTTTTATATTCTTTTTTTATCTTTTAGTATTCTTTGCTGTTTTTTCCATTTGTTTTCTTTGGCTTTAAAATGTTCTTTCGTTCTCTTTCGTTTTTGCTTTGCCCCTTTTCTCTTATATTTTCTATCCATGTTATATTGCCCACACTAGATAATTCTGCAATACAGAGCTGGAGAAATAGCTGATCAGCGAGGTTTTCATCCTAATCCCTGTGGAAAATTTCTTGTTTAAAGTCAATGCTTGTTATGCATGAAGCAAACTTCTATAGACTGGCTGCACTTTCCAAGCCTTCCTTTAAAACCTGAAGCCACACCAAACTCATAATTCTGTTCTTATATGGAGAATGGAGCAATAGGAATGAATAGGGTGTGAAAAGGGGAAGGGCCAAATACGCTGATGCTGCCAGGGAGTGATTGGGCCCCATAGCTTTTGCCCTTAACTGAATTTTTTTTTAATGGCTAGCGATGATTTCATAGAGAATATGATTCTCTTTAACCACCATCTTGAAAGCAATCTCACTGCAAAGTCTAGTATCATTATAAACCAATAATGTTGCATTCCTGGAATTTTGTAAGTGTGAAATCTTCTCTACTGGCACACTCCTGCGGTGACATATACTTATAAAATGATCGATAGTCCTAATGATGTGCTGGTTATGTCATTTTGACCAAGCTTGGTGCACTGACCTCACAATGCGCAGAGAGTTATATTTTAAGTTATCACTGTGAAAAGAACCCCATCGCCTTTCCAATGTTGAGGCTGCTCCTGAATCTATGCCCAGCTCTGATCCCATGTCTGCATCTACATCAGGTTCTGCTTCATCATTCTATGTGGGGTTCCTGCTTCTTGCTCTGAGGTTCTGTGTCATGCAGGTTCAACAACAAGCTCCAGGGTTCTATAGCTATTTGCCAAGATATGTGCCCAGATTGAGGTCTTGTGTCAAGCCCCAATGTCCTGTCTAGCTCTGAAGTCCTGTATCCAGCTTTGAGGTCCTATATTTGCTTTTAAGGTCCTGTCACTCAGCCTGAAGCCCTATATCCCAACTAGAGATGAGCGAACTTTTGAAAAGTTCGATTCGGCCGATTCGCCGAATTTCACAAAGAAATTCGGGTTCGGCCGAATCGAACTTTTACGAAGTTCCCCATCAAAAATGCCGGCATGGTGGGAGCCGGCCGGCGGGCCGGTAAAGCCGGCCGGCCCACTCCCACCATGCCGGCATTTAAAAAACAAAAAAAAAAAAAAAAAACATTTTTGCCGGCATGGTGGGAGCGGGCCGGCCCCGCTGTCAGCGGAACCGGCCGGCCCGCTCCCACCATGCCGGCATTTTAAAAAAAAGCAAACACTTACCTGCAGGTCCGGAGCGTGGAGGCCGGCGCCGCTCTCAGCTGTCATCTGAGGGCGCGTCATCAGAGGGCCGGCATGGTGGGATGGTGGGAGCGGGCCGGCCGGTTCCGCTGACAGCGGAGCCGGCCGGCCCGCTCCCACCATGTCGGCAAAAATGTTTTTTTTTTTTTTTTTTTTTGTTTTTTAAATGCCGGCATGGTGGGAGCGGGCCGGCCGGCTTTACCGGCCCGCCGGCCGGCTCCCACCATGCCGGCATTTTTTTTTTTAATTTCAGGAAAAATTAGATCGGCACGAACCACAAAATATTCGGGTTCGTGCCGAATCGAATATTTCCTGAAATTCGGAGCGAATTCCGGTTCGTCCGAACCGGTTCGCTCATCTCTAATCCCAACCATGAAGTCACATGTTTTACTCTAAAGCTCCTGTGCCCTCAGGTGTGGCCTAACCGCATCATAGATTCTGATTTACCCTTCTCTAGTTTATGATTTAGGTCTACCTATACCTTGTTCGACAGCCAGTGAGGGTTACGCACACAAGTAGGGCCATATCCCTGTGAGAATTAGGAATTTGAAGCGGAAGTCCAGTTTTGGGGTACCCCACCCTCCCCTGGGGCCGAGGCAGGACAGACAAGCAACCAAAGAAACTAACCAGCTCACCCCGTCCACTTCTAAAGCTTGGAAATAGAAGATCCCTTGGTGTGGTCTTTCAAAGGTAGCAATACTCCAGTGGAGTATCCAGCTTCTCCTTTAGTAAAATGCAACTTTTAGTGGTTCAATTTAAAAATTATTCCAAAGCCATCATAATAAATCCAAGTTAAGTATCATCCAAAATCGGGACCCGGAACCAAAAGTTGCCCCGTATGACTAAGGGCGGACAAAGGCCCAAACGCGTCACCTGGTCCCCACAGCGGGGAAACTTTTGGTTCTGGGTCCCGATTTTGAATGACAGTGTCTCTGCTCTGTCTGTGTGGCAGGCTCTGCACGCGTCTGGAAGAAAGGCACTGGACTGCAGGGGAGGTAAGGTTTTTTTTGTAACCCCCCCATCCTGCCTCAGCACCAGGGCACGGGGCAGGGCCGGGGGGTTTACCCCAAGAATGGACTTCTGTTTTAAAAGCACAAAGAGAGGTGTTATCAATATATTGGGGTATAACTAACACTATTTTCACCCAATACACAGATAAGGCCTCTCTTTGTGCTTTTAAGTTCTTCTCACAGGGATATGGACCTACATGGTATGTGAGGGACACCTTAAGCTGACCCTCAGTCAGTAATGGCCTACACCCCCACCCGCACCACTGATGATATGCAAGATCCTATCAGATGGTAGACTTTGAGGCTACAGACTAATCTCTTCTCCAACCCCATCTGCTGCCATCTATATTTTACCATATATATATATATATATATATATATATATATATCTTGGCTGACCCCCCCCCGCTCTGTATTGCTCTCCTTATGTCTCCCCCCTCTAACCTGCCCGCCATATAACCCCCTGCATGCACACAGAGTCAGCTGGGATGACTTTCTCCCCTCATAAAACTCCCCAGCATAAACAAAGTAAGTTATCAGAACAAATCACCCAACGATGGAAAGCAGAGACGGGGCCCATCTCCAGTAATAACTAAAGAGTGGTGAGACACTTGAATCTTACCATCAAGAGTGACACACGCTCCATTGTAACATATGGAGGAGACCAGAAACCATTGGTCATTGGGAGACATGTGAGGACTGACAGACAATTGAGTTTAAGTATTTTTCCACTTTTCATTTGTATTGCTATCTATATATTTGTACCATGTTTTATAGTTACCCTGTTTTATCACCGTGCACCTTTTGTTGTTGTTTTTCTGTTTTTTTTAATAATTCTGAAAAAACTAGCTCAAGCTAGTTCTAAAGAGCCTGGCTACATTACTTACCTAGGACCCTCGATCGCACCCGTGACTGGAAATGGTCGTGGGTCGATCGATTTGTTTGATCTGATTGCGTTGTGTGTGAATACTGTGTGTATTCTAGTGGCAGCCTTGTATAGCCACGCGTGTTGCCAATTGAGCGACGTCTAACCTTGCGGTGACACACAGGGAGTACGATTGGCCGGTTTGATCAGATGAACGAGCAATCAGCACACCGATTGTCTCCATGAATACACATTGCCCCATATGGTGATAGAACTGGCTGTGTTTTTGTATTTTTAATATAGGTTTAAGTGAATGCCAGCCTATGCCTACCACCCAGGTGGTATTTAAGGTAAGCGTTCGGGGACTCCAGTTCTACAGTATAGAAGGGGGTCGATTCTACTTTATAGTCAGCACTGGCTTTTATCGGCGCTTTGGCTATTTTTAGATGCATACAAGAAATATATGTTCTGTTCCCCTCTGTTGACAATGCTCTGAAAAGTGACACAGAGAAAGCTCTGGCTGCATTTGGATTGCCGCATTGTATCTTCTCCAGCTTGGTAAAATCATCACATTGTATTAGATACAATATAACAAATTAGAGAATCTTCTACTTTGATCAGAGCAACAAGAACATGGAGGCAAGGCCGTAACTAGGAATTTTGGGGCCCCGTACAGCCACATCTGCCCCACCTCGTTTTGATCCTACACAGATATATAAAATATATTCGGCTTACATTTACAAAAGAAGATAAATACATTTAAAAAATTGCCCATTTTGCCGAATTGGGATGCCCTGCTGTGTGAGATCCCCCAGTTCACCCATAAAAAACTCACCTTCCCCCACTCCATGCGCAGGCTCTCATCCAATGCTATTGTTTGCATTGGAGAGCGCCCAATGCTGATTCAGATAGGCTGGAACATGTGCACGGATGGGGATGCGGCAGAGCGCGCCCCCAATTCTAGTAAATTAGAGCAGTCTAATGACGTAGTCACTGTAGGTGGCTCTCATTGGATGAGAGCCCGCTCATGTGCCATTGGAGGGTGGCGAACTGAGTTTTTTCTGGCTTCCTGGGGGGTTTCACACAGTCCCGGGCCACGGAACAAATCCTGGGAAAGTCAAATTCCTGAGTTTTGTTCCGCTTTAAAGACAAAAAGGGGTTTACAGGGTTATAGTGCCTGTATGGGACTGACATAACCTAAGGCCCTGTTGTGAATTAATTTTGTGGGCCCCATCATGTGTGCTATGCACAAAAGGGGCCTGGGTTATTGGGGGTTCAGACAGTCAGACAGGCAGATGGCGATCATTAGTTCCGGGCTCATTTTGTGCCCCACCATTTTCCCCAACCTATTGGGGCCCCTTCATGGCGGGGGGGGGGGGAGGCAGTGGGTACACTGGCAAACCATTTTACCTAACCCATGGAGGGGGGTACAGAGCATACAGGCTATAGCACCTGTCTGGGCCCCCATAATCTGGCCCCCTTTTGCACATAGCACACCTTATTAGGCCCCCATAATGTATGCACAAAAAGGGCCTAGGCTATGGGGGGCAGACAGGTGCTGCAGTCTGGGGCCCCACTGGGTTTGAAAAATGGTGTGGCCCGGGTCCATCAATGTGCCATTATTCGGGCCCATCATGTGTTGGCAAATACATCCCTCCACCCATGTGCAATTACAGGGATCCCATCATGTGTGCAGAAATGGTCCCCCGATCCTTGTGTCATTACAGGGGCCCCACATCCATTTTTTGCCATTTGGACATGCCAATTTGGGATGCTACGATATGTGAAACCACCTATATTGCCCATACAAAACTTTCCCTGGTCCTACGGCACATGCATAGGTTCTTGTCCAATCAGAGCCGCTTGCCGCGCATGTTTAATGCTTGGAAAACGGTTCTGTTTATGGCAAAGCGAAAGCGGCCACATCCCCAGCAACAGGCCCGCTCACACCCCCAGCCTATCTTAACGGCTAGGGACGAAAGCCTGCCCACACAACCCAAAGACGTTTGAGAAGCGGCAGCCAAAATTTACCTGTGAGGAAGCCAGGAAGAAGACGAGTTTTGCTGAGACCCTATTTATTCATTTATGACCTTGAGCTGTGTGGACCAGTCTCCGCCTGCTTACTTGTTTATGACCATGAGCTGCCAATCTCAGCCTGGTAATTTGTTTATGACTTTTGTCCATCTTTCCCACCCTGAAAAGTTGGAAGGTATGGTCAATCTCATTCAGTTTTACCGGTTCAGGAACTTGAGCTGCTGGGACCAATCTTAGCCTGTTTACTCATTTGTGACTTTGTGATGCCTGAACAGCCACCAGGGCACACCTCAAGACCCAGACCATCTCAACTAGTAGGGGTACAGGTGGAAAGATGTGGTTTCCACACCTCAGTTGAGCTTGGTTGAGTATTTTTTTTCATTTGCGAGAGAATTTTGGGCCGAAGTATATCATCACATCCTGTTTAATACTCGAAAAACAGATCTACACCTGCACCTTATGCTAATCTTTTTACTCCTGCCAAAGCCTTGTCAGTTAACCTCTTGACCAATTGAATTATTAGCAGGGCTGGTTTTGGATGCTTTTATGATATAATCTGAGGCCCGCGGCACTGTAAGATGTGCAGGTGATTATCGCAGTGATGTGCTGCAGACAGTGAAATGTGGGTCAGACGAGACACTCGGAGCCTGTGCAGCTGCTCAGTGTGTCCTCATGGGAAGAGGATTGCCGTAAAAAAGGATTAGAATTCTTTGAATATTTTCTTCAAACAGTTTAATTGGCTGTCAAATGTTCCACTCTATCAGTAAGAGTGTTTCTGAAATACCGTCCATGTTTGGACTTCAGTCTCAGCAGCATCTTCAGCCAAGATGGAAGCCAAGGGTGCATCTGTAATCCTCTACTACATGCATTCTAAGTTATTATTAAGTCTGTAGCCCCCTTATGGAGACTATTATTTTAAAGGAAAAACTGTATCTGGGGCCTCCACCAGATTTTGGGCCCAGGGGCCTCCACTACACCTAATACGGTCCTGAGGGAAGGGTATAATATCCACAAAAATGTTAATATTTACCTACAGGTATCCTCACCAGTGGGATGGGAATGAAAGAGTTAGGTTGATATTTGGTCGTGCCCGGGCCCTGATTTGAGCCATGTTCGACACAATCCTCAGAGGTTCACACAAGCAACTCATTAACCAGGAAGCCTGTTGTTTACAAGGCTCAGAAGTGGGAGTCATTAGAAGTGAATCACCTATTTCCTGTGCTGCACTTTGAGAAAAAAGAAAGCTGTTAGCAATAAGAGTTTATCCGACAAAAAAAAAAGCTCCGCCACATTTTAATCTGGAGGCGAGCACCTGACAGCACATTGACTTGATAGCTGTAGTGAAGGTTGCTGAGTGGGTTCATTGTCACGTTCAATATTAAATCCATCTATTTTACCTCTTCACTGCAAATGGATATGCTTTCATCTTTGCTCAACGGCTTCCATCCATTTTTATTCAAAGGAAGTTAGAGGTAAAAAAACAAAAAAGGGAAAGCATTTGGTACTGGACTATGGAAGACAAAGAGGTAGTAATGCCACCGCTTTTTGTATTTGTGCTTGGAATCCAAGGTTAAGGTAATACCATTTATTGGCTAACTCAATTAGATTGAAAATGCAAGCTTTCAAAGCTGTTCAAGCTTCTTCTTCAGGCATTATACAGATCTGTAACTTAGACACACATTTATACAGAACACTACAAAGGAGTGACAATTGTTTTTTACACTGACACACATGAAAAATAGCTAAGTCGTAAAATCGTATTACGATTTTACGACTTAGCTATTTTTCATGTGTGTCAGTGTAAAAACAATTGTCTGCGAACGCACCTTTCCCATTGTGAAACACAGTGGGGGGCAGCATCATGCTGTGGTGATGCTTTTCCTCAGCCGGGACTGGGAAGCTGGTCAGAGATAAAGGGAAGATGCATGAGGTTAAATACTAGACATACTTAGAGTGGAAATACTAGATGCAGGAAAACTGAGACCTGAGACTGGGGTACATAGGTTCACCTTTAGCAGGACATAAACATATAACCACAACTAAAATGGAATAGTTTAAATGCAAAGCATATTAATGTGTTGGAATGGTTCAGTCAAATCCAAACCTAGAACCTGCGCCATGACTTGAAAATTTTTGTTCACAAATATTGTTGGGGGAACCTGAACCACAAAGTTTGGGTTCGTACTGAACTTTGCAAGTTCAGGTGGCCAAACCAGAACATGGACTTCAGCCAGAAGTCCATGTTCGAGTTCGGCATCCAGCACGAACACGGAAAAGCTGGTTGATTGGCAGAGCAGTCCATCAACCAGCGGCATCTAAGGGTGCAGCAGGAAGCTGCTGTAACTCACCTGAGCCCTGATCTGCAGTCCCTGGTGAGGACATGAGTGAGGACACAACTAGTGCCAGCGCTGCCAGCAGAGTTCGGCTGAATCTGCAGGACCAGAACTTTGGGGGGTTCGCTCATCCTTATTCATGAATGCTCTCAATCCAATCTGACTGAGTGAGTAATGGGCAAACATTTGATCCTTTAGATGTACAAAGCTAGTAGAGACTAGAGATGAGCAAACTTTTTAAAAGTTTGGTTTGTCGATTCACTGAATTGCCCCAAGAAATTCGGCTTTGTCTGAAATACACTTTTAACAAACTTGCTCATAAAACAATAAAAAACAAGCTTACTTCAGTCCCCGTTTTAGCATTGTGTGACGTCCTCATCCTCTCTCCGCAAAAATCCAGACCACAGCTAGGCTCTCGGCATCGTGCTCCACGTCAAAATGAGGGGCTATTTATACCGGGAGTTAGCTGATGTCATTTCACTCTGTCAGTATAAAAAGCCCCTCCCTGAAGCAAGGAGCAAGATTGCAGAAGCTGGGGATATCAGCGGAAGCAGGGCGCGATGCAGCTCTACCAATCTCTCCAGCTGTCAGTGACAGCAGTGGGGGATGGAGTGGGACACAGCTATAAGTAATGGTTCGAAGGTAATTATGGGGGGGAAAAATAATAAAAAATGTTTTCACTGTGTCTAAGTGATTATTACATTTAACTCTTTGTGAATTGGTAAGTGGTCCTTGAGACCCCTGTGCCAGTTCACAGAGAGGGTCTGGCAAGTCACTTGCCAGCAAGTGGGTGACTTGCCATAACCTCCCACCCCATTACCTGCATCCTCAAAGCCCACAGGGGTGCTGAAGAGCCCACGGTCCATGAGGTTTATGCAGGCAGGTAGCTTTAACTGCCTGGGGATGTCCATTCAGCCTCCAAGCCCTTGTCTCTTAGCCCCATAGCTGGTGCCCAGGCTGGTTTTACATGCATAGGGAGGAATCCACACCATATTTTAAAAAATGAAGGATTTAACCATTAAAAAGTTAGTGTGTGAGAAATATCTGGGGTATTGGGGGGTCCTTTCTTGACAATGTTCTTTACCATGTTAATGCCAAACCAAAGCAGGGCATTCTTCCAAACAAAGGTGCCAGAATTTGAAGAAAGGAGTTAGGGACTATACTAGAGTATAACTTTTATTTGATATTATAATTTGAATATGTTTGTAAATGAAAACCTGTCCTGCATAAACCCTTGTTTTCTTTTTTTAATAAAAAAGTAAACTTTTATACAGTATATATATATATATCAATATAAACATCCAGGGAGAATTACTCCATATCTGTCCATAATGTTCTATATTGTTTGGTCTTCCATTGTGTCCAAGCTAGGTTTGTGCTGGTAGCCTATATTTGCTGGTTGCTAGGGCTTGGACATAAAGACCAGCAGACCCCTGATCTCTGGTACCTGTAATGGAAGAGCAAAGTGCAGTGTGCTTCCTTCTTGTCCATTAAGGACAGTGTGTAGATCCGTCTGTTGGTAGTTGTAATAATACATAGATCTAGCAACCAACATATTGATTTACGTTTGTTCTCTCTCATCTGTTAATAGGAACTTTCAAAATGTAACCATATTATCTCTTTTCCAATGGTGTGGTGTACATAGTGTTATCAAAGCATTTAGCATTTTGGACTTCTTCTCTTTGGACATTCTTTTTTCGTCTTCATTCTTCCTACTGGATGAGAATGACTACTCCCAATGGAAATCCTGGCCCACTGTCTCATAAAACCTGATGTTATGGGGTCGATAAAACTCCCGTAATTGTTCTATATCCTCAGTGTTAATCTGAACATGAGTCCGACCCTTAGATTTTCCTAAGCAACGAGGTGCACCACCAGGCTTCTTGAGGCAGGGGAAGCCTTTTGTTTTGTTGAAATAAAAGTGCTTGTCTGTAACCAGACGTTTGAGGCCAAGGAAGTCTTGCACACGTGCCATCTCTCCAGCCGGGTCTGTGATCAACCGCTCTCCACTCACAAAGTGCATTTGGGAGATCGGAAAATGATTAAGCCAAGGCTGTAGGTGCAAAGCATAGAGTCCAATTCGAATGGCATTCCATGATGTGTCCACCTCCCCAGATGTTCTGTTGAGGAAGGCTAGCTCACTAAAGCTAGGGATGTCTGGTTTCTTAGACAGAGTCTGAGTATAGTCTGAGATTGCACGGGTCACTGGGTTACGGACGACCACAATGAGCTTGACCCTTGGAGACATATGTGAGATCCTTCTGGGAGCTTCCCTTGTCACAAAGTAGCTTGGGGTCTTCTCAACTGTGATTTGCTGATCCAAGGATCGGGGCATCAGGTTTCTGTATGTAGAGACAGGAAAATAGAGTAGAACTGAATAACAAGACTCTTAAAGATAAATTACAAAATTAACAAAAACATTGTAATGTGCTACAGACTATATTTTACTTGTAGTTTAAAACCTTATTCTGTTCAAACTTGAGTTCCTAATGTCAGTTTGCATGTGATCAATAGTGTAATTACAGGTTATTAAAATCACAGGTCCTTACACCAAACTGGTCCAATAACTGGTGTCAAACACATATAAAACATTGCTGACCAGCAAACAATTAGACACAGTGCAGAAATGTTTACTCCCCTGCCCCGCCCATGGATCTGTTACATCCTCACACATCCTAATTTGTCATTTTATCCGATTAAGAAGAAGTGTCCAACCTCCTATGCCATGGATGGCTTGTCTGGCAGTGGTAGTGAAGACCTCTTGAATTTACAATCTCCATATATGTTCTGTGCTTGTCTGTCCCTTTATTTGTCTTAATTTGATCTTCTAGTTTTTAAAATTCGACTAGTAAAACTAGGTCCCCTCATTCTGCTTCTTCTAACATCTAATGGATCGCGGTATAGCTTGTCTCTTTTACAGCTATCCACAAGAAACACTATGCCTTCCAACCAAGGCCCTAGGCAGGTCCCAAACCCTCTCAGAATGCCACACACTGCCTTAGTTTACACAGTGGGATTTAATCAGTCAAGCCCAGGTTTGCGTGAAAGCTCAGGGGACCTGCAGTGGGCCAACCCCCCCAAGCTCTCTTGGTAGGCCAAGCTGAAGGGGTCCTACAACTTCCTCCAAGCTCTTACTGAGCCCAGCAAAAGGGTTTCAAGGGGCCTACCCCCCCCCCCCACACCCACACAAATTCTTATTCTATTCAACCAATCCCTGATGTCAGGGAATGCTCATCACCTGGCAGTCCTTTAGAGGTTACAGGTAGGGATGAGCGAATCGATCCGGACGAACCCGGATTCGATCCGAATTTCATGAAAAATTAGATTCTGATCGAATCTGAATTTCCCCGTGCTTCGATCGCTCGAAGTTTTTTTTTAACATCCATTCATTTACATTACAGGCATTCTCAGATGGCGGACGGGACATGTCCAGACATCTACCCTGCTCCAGTGCATGCTGGGGCAGTCACATGCAGCCTATCAGCAGCCAGCAAGCTCGGTGACGTCACAGCGCTATTTAAGGCGGCGGACATCTTGCTTTTCCTCATTTCTCTATTGCATTCGTGAGAGACAGGACACTGCTGTAGTCAGGGAGAGACAGTTAGAGAGACAGGGACAGACAGGGACAGGCAGAAGACAGGCAGGAGACAGGCAGGAAGTCAGCCAGAAGCAGGGAAAGTTAGGAAAAATCGGAGGCAGTCACAGGGAGATTTTTTTTTTTTCATCCAGCCAACATAGAGTGTTACTGGCTGGCTGACTGGCTTTGTTAGCTGTTTCAGGCTACTTTTGATGTTGTGCATATATACTGAATTGATCTCAAGTCTGCTGTGGGAACATTACCATTTTGTAACATACCATTAGCCTTTAACCATTAACCATTAGCTGCAAACTTATTTAAAGTAATTTGGCCTGTATGAGCCTGCTTAGACACTGTTGCTGTGTGCATATATACTGATCTCAAGTCTGCTGTGGGGCCATCCCATTCTGTAACATACCATTAGCCTCTGTATTTACTCTAAGCTGCAAACTTATTTAAAGTAATTTGGCCTGTATGAGCCTGCTTAGACACTGTTGCTGTGTGCATATATACTGATCTCAAGTCAGCTGTGGGGCCATCCCATTCTGTAACATACCATTAGCCTCTGTATTTACTCTAAGCTGCAAACTTATTTAAAGTAATTTGGCCTGTATGAGCCTGCTTAGACACTGTTGCTGTGTGCATATATACTGATCTCAAGTCTGCTGTGAGGCATCCCATTCTGTAACATACCATTAGCCTCTGTATTTACTCTAAGCTGCAAACGTATTTAAAGTAATTTGGCCTGTATGAGCCTGCTTAGACACTGTTGCTGTGTGCATATATACTGATCTCAAGTCTGCTGTGGGGGCATCCCATTCTGTAACATACCATTAGCCTCTGTATTTACTCTAAGCTGCAAACTTATTTAAAGTAATTTGGCCTGTATGAGCCTGCTTAGACACTGTTGCTGTGTGCATATATACTGATCTCAAGTCTGCTGTGAGGCATCCCATTCTGTAACATACCATTAACCTCTGTATTTACTCTAAGCTGCAAACTTATTTAAAGTAATTTGGCCTGTATGAGCCTGCTTAGACACTGTTGCTGTGTGCATATATACTGATCTCAAGTCTGCTGTGGGGGCATCCCATTCTGTAACATACCATTAGCCTCTGTATTTACTCTAAGCTGCAAACTTATTTAAAGTAATTTGGCCTGTATGAGCCTGCTTACACACTGCTGCTGTGTGCATATATACTGATCTCAAGTCTGCTGTGGGGCCATCCCATTTGTTTTTGACTGCTTTTAATAAACCAGGCAGCAGGGCACCCCAAAGCTGCACCTTGAACCCTATCTGTTTATACTAAATAAGCAAATACATAAAAATGTCAGGCAGACAAGTGCCAGAATGTTCAAAGAGGAGTGGCAGAGGCCAAGATTCAGCAGGCAGAGGTCACAGCAGACTAGGGGCGAGTGGCAGCAGGAGTCACGGTGAGAGACCTGGTCTGCCAGTATCTGCTAGCGGTCGTGTCTCCACCAGTAACGCATCTGCCGTGGTAGATTGGTTAACGCGCTCATCAACAACATCATCACAATTTACGTCTGAGACCCCCAGTCTAGGGTCGGTAGGTTCCTCTGACACAACCCTGAGTTGGCATGCCCGAAAGCAGTCCCTGTCCTCCCATTGCCTCTGTCCTACGCCGTTCCCTCCCCCAGCGACGTATCCTATGCTTTGGGTTCAGCTCCACTCTTTAGTGAAGAGGACGATCAGATAGAGGACAGTCAGCAGCTACTGCCCAGCCAAAAAATGGAGGTGGCTTCTTTAACTAGACAGACAAATAGTGATGTGGACAGTGTCGTGGGTGCTGCGAGCGTTCCAGCTCCTGCGCCAGACGAATTGACTAATCCACGAACATCAGTGACGTACAGCCACAACTCGGTGATAATGATGATGACGATGAAGCCGTTCGCACTTGGGAGCCGGGTGATGAAGGGGCTTCATCGTCATCATCAGGAGAAGAGGGGCGCAGGTTGCCCCGGAGTCAGCAGCTCAGGCAGCAAGGTGTTAGCAGCATGGTTGGCAGTCAGCATGGGGCCACAATTGTAAAGCCTGGAGCCAAACGGGGCCGGGGCCGGGGTAGAGCACCTGCTGCGCGGCAGGCTACCTTATCGAGAGGTAGTGCGGCAGGGGTTCCTGGAGTTGGCGACAATAGCAGCGAATCAGTGAGGCCTGTTGGTGGGAAAAGTAGCTACTCGGCAGTGTGGCAGTTTTTCCTGAAGCATCTGCAGGAGGGTAACATGGCCACATGCAAGATATGTAGGCAGAAGGAGAAGCGTGGCCAGGGCCCAAATGTTGGCACCATGGCCCTGCGTCAACATGTGATGCGTCACCATAAAGCGACCTGGGAGAACCGAGGCTCCCAAGGGGTGGTCCAGTCTGCTTCCTCACCAAGTGGCACGCCGCTCCCAATTTCTGCCAGCCAAGGCTCCAGCACCTCAGCCGAAGGCAGCTGTGCGTCATACCCATCCTCTGTCGCTCCTGCTCCTCCTCCTCCAAGTCATGCATCCCACCAGCGATCCATCAGCGAAGCCATGTCCAAGAGACAGCAGTATGCGCCCACTCATCCTACGGCGCAGAAGCTGAATGTGCTCCTGTCCAAGTTGCTGGTGCTGCAGTCGCTCCCTTTTCAGGTGGTGGACTCTGCACCTTTCAGAGAACTGATGGCTTGTGCCGAGCCGAGGTGGAGAGTCCCAAGCCGTCATTTCTTTGCCAAGAAGGCAGTACCAGCGCTGCACACTTTTGTTGAACAGAAGGTGGGCCAGTCCTTGAGCCTGTCGGTGTGTAGCAAAGTGCATGGCAGCGCCGACGTCTGGAGCTGTAACTACGGTCAGGGACAGTACATGTCGTTTACGGCCCACTGGGTGAATGTGGTCCCTTTGCAGCAGCAACTTGGACAGGTCACGCCGCTTCGGCCCCCGCGTTCCCTGCCCGTTGAGCCTGTGACACTGTGCGACTCGGCCTCCTCATCCTCCGCCATCTCCTCACCCTCCACTGTAGGCTCAAGTCTCAGTGCCCCTCCAGTCTACCATGTGTGCAGGGCACGGAGGTGTCACGCAGTGCTTCACATGGTTTGTCTTGGCGAAAGGAGTCACACAGGGGAGGAACTGCTTAAATTTATTCATCAGGAAATCCAAACATGGCTTACTCCAAGAAAACTTAAAATGGGAATCATGGTTACCGACAATGGGAAGAACATTTTGTCTGCGCTGCGCCAAGGAAGCCTGACCCATGCCCCCTGCATGGCTCACGTCTTCAATCTGGTTGTCAAGCGGTTTCTGAAGTGTTCCCCCCCATATGCAAGACATCCTAACAACTTCAAGGAAACTTTGCATGCACTTCAGCCACTCATACACCGCCAAACACACCCTTCTTGAGCTACAGCGTCAGAACGGTATCCCCCAACATAGTCTGATTTGCGATGTTTCCACCCGTTGGAATTCCACCCTTCACATGTTGGACCGATTATATGAACAGAGAAAAGCCATCACGGATTTCCTGATGATCCAAGCGGATAGGGGGACTCCCCTGTGTAACTTCAATGTCAACTAGTGGCAGCTCATACGTGACACCTGCCGTTTGCTCAGGCCCTTTGAGGAAGCCACTTTATTTGTCAGTCGGCAGGATTACGGGATGAACGACGTGATTCCACTGCTTCATGTACTACAGCACATGTTGGAAACCATGGCTGGTCAGGGCACTGGAAACATGGCGTTTACATCTTACGGCCACATGAACCCCGTTGGAGCTGAACTGGAGGAGGAGGAGGAGGAAGAGGAGGAGGAGTTGCCCAGCGAAACACAGTTTAGGCTTGGCGAAATGGCTGGTTTATCTAGTCAGCGGACAGGAGAGGAGGAGCAGGAGCAGCCAGAGGAGCTAGAGGTTTTTGAGGAAGGCGAGACAGAGGACCCGGACACACCATGGCAGTATGCAGTGGAGATGGAGACAGGTAGTCCATCTGAGTCACTTGCGCAAATGGCAGGAAGCATGCTCATGTGCTTGCGTAGTGACCCCAGAATTGTTTCCATCTGTCGGCGGGATGACTTCTGGCTGTCCACCTTATTGGACCCTCGCTTCCGGCACAAAATGGCAGCATTTTTTAAACCCACCGAGAGGGAGGACAAACTGAACTACTACAAAGACATTCTACGTAGGCAGTTGGCCGATGCCTATCTGCGCCATGGTCCATACTCTCGCAGGTCTGACTTGAGGGGACCTCTGCGCTCACCTTCCACTGCCATGGCTGCTGGGGGGGTTGGCAGGAGCAGCAGCAGCAGCTCCGTCAGCAGCAGCCTCAGTCTTCAGTCGCTAATGAGTAGCTTTCTACACCCGCATAGTGAGGATACTCATGAGCAGCAGGAAGACCTGGAGCAGGACCTGAACCAGCAGGTCATGTCATACTTTGACATGACCATGCCAACACACCTTGAGGATCCGCTGGACTTCTGGGCAGCCAAACTTGATTTGTGGCCGCAACTAGCAGAGTTTGCCCTGGAAAAGCTGTCCTGCCCGGCAAGTAGCGTGCCATCTGAGCGGGTGTTTAGTGCGGCAGGGGCCATAGTTACGGCGAGGAGAACTCGTCTGTCAACTAAAAATGTGGAGAGACTCACCTTTGTCAAAATGAATCAGGGATGGATCAGCCAGGATTTCCACCCACCAATGCCTGATGCATGCGACTAGATTCAGCATGGTGCAACGTTTTACACTTTCCAAATGGTGCAAAACATATTTATGTCTTTAGGCCAATTTTTGGGCTCCTGCTGATGCCAACTTCAGGGTGTGCCTTCCAACCAAATTTTGGCCTCCTGCTGATGCCAACTTCAGGGTGTGCCTTTCAGCCAATGTTTGGCCTCCTGCTGCTGCTGCTTGCAACTCCAGGGTGTGATTCATCCAATTTTTGGGCTCCTGAAGCCAACCCCAGTGTCTCTTTAAAGTAATGTTCTGGCTCCTGCTGCTGCTGCTGCCAACTCCAGGGTGTGATTCATCCAATTTTTGGGCTCCTGCTGCCAACTCCAGTTTCTCTTTAAAGTAATATTTGGGCTCCTGCTGCTGCTGCGTGCAACTCCAGGGTGTGATTCATTCAATTTTTAGGCTCCTGCTGCCAACTCCAGTGTCTCTTTAAAGTAATGTTTGGGCTCCTGCTGCTGCTGCTGCCAACTCCAGGGTGTGATTCATCCAATTTTTGGGCTCCTGCTGCCAACCCCAGTGTCTCTTAAAAGTAATGTTTGGGCTCCTGCTGCTGCTGCTGCCAACTCCAGGGTGTGATTCATCCAATTTTTGGGCTCCTGCTGCCAACCCCAGTGTCTCTTTAAAGTAATGTTTGGGCTCCTGCTGCTGCTTGCAACTCCAGGGTGTGATTCATCCAATTTTTGGGCTCCTGCTGCCAACTCCAGTGTCTCTTTAAAGTAATATTTGGGCTCCTGGTGCTGCTGCTTGCAACTCCAGGGTGTGATTCATCCAATTTTTGGGCTCCTGCTGCCAACTCCAGTGTCTCTTTAAAGTAATGTTTGGGCTCCTGCTGCTGCTGCCAACTCCAGGGTGTGTCAGTCAATTTTTGGGCTCCTGCTGCCAACTCCAGTGTCTCTTTAAAGTAATGTTTGGGCTCCTGCTGCTGCTGCTGCCAACTCCAGGGTGTGATTCATCCAATTTTTGGGCTCCTGCTGCCAACCCCAGTGTCTCTTTAAAGTAATGTCTGGGCTCCTGCTGCTGCTTGCAACTCCAGGGTGTGATTCATCCAATTTTTGGGCTCCTGCTGCCAACTCCAGTGTCTCTTTCAAGCTATGTTTGGGCTCCTGCTGCTTGCAACTCCAGGGTGTGATTCATCCAATTTTTGGGCTCCTGCTGCCAACTCCAGTGTCTCTTTAAAGTAATATTTGGGCTCCTGCTGCTGCTGCTTGCAACTCCAGGGTGTGATTCATCCAATTTTTGGGCTCCTGCTGCCAACTCCAGTGTCTCTTTAAAGTAATGTTTGGGCTCCTGCTGCTGCTGCTGCCAACTCCAGGGTGTGTCAGTCAATTTTGGGCTCCTGCTGCTAACTCCAGTGTCTCTTTAAAGTAATGTTTGGGCTCCTGCTGCTGCTGCTGCCAACTCCAGGGTTTGATTCATCCAATTTTTGGGCTCCTGCTGCCAACCCCAGTGTCTCTTTAAAGTAATATTTGGGCTCCTGCTGCTGCTGCTTGCAACTCCAGGGTGTGATTCATCCAATTCTTGGGCTCCTGCTGCCAACTCCAGTGTCTCTTTAAAGTAATGTTTGGGCTCCTGCTGCTGCTGCTGCCAACTCCAGGGTGTGTCAGTCAATTTTTGGGCTCCTGCTGCCAACTCCAGTGTCTCTTTAAAGTAATGTTTGGGCTCCTGCTGCTCCTGCTGCCAACTCCAGTGTCTCTTTCAAGCTATGTTTGGGCTCCTGCTGCTTGCAACTCCAGGGTGTGATTCATCCAATTTTTGGGCTCCTGCTGCTAACTCCAGTGTCTCTTTAAAGTAATGTTTGGGCTCCTGCTGCTGCTGCCAACTCCAGGGTGTGTCAGTCAATTTTTAGTTATACAGAAATGACACCGCATGTATCGAATGACCTGCAACATAAGCTTTGTACTAAATTTGCATAGGTTGTCCACTGGGACAGGGAAAACTTAAATGAATCACCATCAACCAAGTTCAATGTGAAAACTATATCAATCCAAAAATATTCAAAAGAGAATAAGGTTCTGAGAATCTGACCATTAGGTCCAGAAAACACAATCCGATTAGCAGCCCGAATTGGGAGTGCAGACAGGTGATTTCACTCTCCAAAAGGTAATTGGGGAACGCAGAGGGCCAGGCCACCGCTCTCCTGGTTTAAAAACATAAGAGGCTGATTCATCATTAGCGGCAGGTAGCGACAGATGAGCGTCTGTAGCGGCATTTTCAGAGCGCCCGCTAGTAGTCGCAGTGCTCGGCCATGGGTCGCTACTTTATAGCGACTCAGTCGCTGTTCAGTTATGTTGAATAGATTGTGAGGAGTTGCTATTTGACCAGTACAGCGCTGTATGGGAGCGCATGTTAGCGACTGCTCATAGCGACCGACTCACACCATATTCAGCAAAAAAACAGCCTCACAAATCTCTGGCGCTGAAAAATAGTTGTTTGAAGCCCAGAGTGCAGGAGGCGGTGTGTTTAAAGTCTGTTTTCAAGCATCTATCAACTAGTAACAAAGCGAAAACATATGGAATTACATTGTAACAACATTGTAACATGAACACTTTAATGCCAGACCTGTAATGTCATTTTTGAGGAAATATTTAAAAAATGAAAAAATTATGAAAAAAATGCTATTTCAATGCCAGAAGAGGTCAAAGAATTATTTGTGAATTTTTTGGAAAAAAAAAAAACAGTTTAAAGAGAAGAAAAGGATCGTCCATTGAAATGTATGGGAGAGCGACAGGTAGCGAGAGGTCATACCTGGCGCTGTGCAAGGCTGAACGCTGGAGCTGTTCGCTGAGGCTGTGAAAATGATGAATCAGACGCTACATGGCGCTATTCCAGTCGCTAAACAGATTCTGTTTGATAAATGTGTAATTGCGTGCCGTGTCCGGCGTTGACCAGTCGCTATCTGTCGCTACCTCTCATTAACCAGGTGCTACCTGATGCTATCCCTTCTTAAATAAGGGCCTAAATCTCTGGCCCAATGGTTTTGCAACATGTCAGGGGTGGCTTCACTAAGCTAACTGTTATCTGTTTCAATGTATCCCACATCAGGAATCTCTCTGGAACAATGGTAAAAGAGCTTTCTTATACTTTCCCCACTGTTATTTATCTAACTATTGTCCTAGGTCTTGTCTGTACTTATTTTCACTTGTGCACTGTCCTTTATGGATAGAATATTCCTTAACATTTAATAAGTGGCCTTCTGTGTACTAACCTGGGACCTGCATAACTCAGGAGAGGCGTTTAGTTGTGCAAATTACTACTGCTTTGTGTTGTAATGCTTGGCTTTGTGCAATTGTTGTAAAGTCATTAAAGTGGAACCAACACCCAGTATTTTCACTATCCTTTGGTTTTGGTCCACTTCCGCGGGGCACCCCGATCGTGAAACCCCCCAGATCGCCCTAACAAACTCACCTCACCCTGCTCCTACGCGAGCACTCGTCCAATCAGAGTCAAACGACAGACAACCACAGCGGCTCTGAGCACGCTGGAGGCCGCATCTCGCGCTTCCCTCTAACGGCTCGCACATGCGCCGTTGGAATGGGAATAAGGTAAGGTTTACCGGCGTCCTGCGGGGTTTCACACAGCGGGGCATCCAGATTTCGGATGCCCCGCGGGGAGGGATCTGATTGGCCCGGGAATCTTATAGATTCCTGGCCCGATCCCCCCTGGGTGTTGGTCCACTTTAAATCTGTGTGAGATTGTTTCTGGTTGGGGAAAGATCTTAGGTAGAGATTGTGTGTTTGGGCATGGAGGGCTCTCTATCAAGCTTTTTTCCTCTTAGAATGGGGGAATGTGGGCAAGAGATGGTGTGAGTGACAGAGAGAAGAAATGAGGAAAAGAGGGAGAGAATGTAGAAAAAAAGTAGGAGGACATGTGTAAAGAGAGAGAGAGAGAGAGAGAGAAAAAGGAAGAACTGTGTGAGAGAAAGAGGGAGAAAAAAGAAGGGAATGTAGAAAGAATGCAAAAGTGGGATTGTGGAATAGTGAGAGGGATGAGAAGGGAATGTGGAGAACAAGAGAACTAACAAATGTGTAATAATGAGAGAGGAAGAGGGTGCGAAAAATAAAAAGCAAGAGAGAAATGGCATATAAAAGAGAGAGCGAGAGAAGGAAGAAATGTGGAAACGAGAGAGTAAGAGGTACAGTACAAATGAAATAAATGTGAGAGAGAGAGGGAACATGGAACTTTGATAGAGGGAAATGTAGAAAAGAATTTAGTGCTGAGCCAGACTTTATCATTGGGGCATCTGAATAGTGCCCCCTTAGAGGGAGGTTGGGATGCAGCCCTGTGCGACCACAACATTGCACACCCCAAAGGTCAGTCTATTACATAGCTAAAGAAGACCAGAACCAGACATGCCCAAGATAGTACAGCAGTGGAACTATAGTCAGAAATAACCAAAGTCCCTCTTTAAAATGCAGCAGCAGGGCAGACGGGATCAGGCTTCCCTGCTGTGAATTGCTGCATCTACAAAAAAAAAAGAAAACGGCCTCCGGATACCCACCTCTTCAGGGTTGCACTCCCATGTGACCACGAACAGCCTATCAGCCCAGCCGATGCTGGCCTGGAAGCTGATAGGCTGCTCTAAGGCAACCATAGAAGGATCCTGGGAGAGGTGAGTACTCGGGTGGAGGTTTTTTCTATAGCGATGTCAATGCACAGCAGGAAAGCCTGATCCAATCTGCCCTACCGCTGCATATTACGCCGGCCCTGTCCTGGGGGGTTATGTTTGGGGGGGGGGGCGCCAGCATTCTGGATGCCCCCCAGCCTGTGCTATAGCAACGTTGGCAACCAACACCCTCGCCGCGGAGATGGTCATATTGAATATCAGTAATACTTTAATTAATACTTAATACATTAATAACACACTAGCTTAGAGGCCGATTCATTAATAGCGCCAGGTAGCGACAGATGAGCGCCAGTAGCATGATTTTCACAGCGCCAGCTAGTATTCGCTGTGCTTGGCCGGGGTTTGCTTGTTGACAGCGACTCAGTCAGTGTGCGGTAATGTTGAATACGGGGTTAGGAGTCGCTGTTTCATTCCGCGTTGTATGGGTGCGCCTGACAGCGAATGGCCAGAGCGAACGGCTTGCTGCAGATTCATTAACAAATCACGCTCAAAAATTTCTCGCGCTGTGAATTCCTTGTTTAAACCCCAGAGCGCTGGCGGCGATGTGTGTAAAGTAGTTTTTAACCCCCAAACAACCATTTTTTTTAATGTAAAAATTATACAAGTTTTTCTAAACATTTTGTAATATGAATATCAGACCTGTAATATCAATTCTGCACAATTTTTTTTTTTTTTTTACTTAAAAAAAAACCTAACATTGCAGAAGTGGTCACAGAATTTTTGACATTAAAAATAAAAAAAAAACATTAATAGCAATTAATTATGATTATTTAAAGATTGCTCCATTGAAATGCATTGGACTACGCCAGGGAGCGCCAGGTCATACCTGTCGCTGTGATGGGATTAGCAGCGGCGCTGTTCGTTGCAGCCGGCTACACGATGAATCCCGCGCTAGCTGACGCTCTCGCCGGTGCTAGCCTCATTTAGCGTGATAAATGCATCATTGTGACCGCCGCCGGGCGTACTTGATTCGGTAGCCGCCGTTAGCTGGCGGTACCTGGCGCTCGTCAGACACTACCTGGCGCTAGCCCTTGATAAATAAGGCCGTTAGTCTCCTGCCAGGCTGGGCAGCAGCAGGTTGTTTCCAATAGAGTGCTGGAGAGCTTATCTGCTCATCCATTCATGACAAATATTTTCTGTACAAAGAACAGTTACCATATAGATGAATCCCTATGTCCTACCAATGTCCCTTACTTCTCCATTCCTGTTTATCTGCTCCAACACCTCAAATCTGGATCTTACAATCCTACATTTCTATTTATTTTCATTAAAATGCTATTAGTAATAATTACTAGGAACCTCTGCTGGCCTCTCACAAGAGACATTCAGCATGGAAATAATACCACACGCATGGGAAGGGGGGGGGCAATATATTTTCAAAGCAGCATCCACACCACCACCAGCTTCGAATCCCCTCTTTAGTTACGTAGCTGCTTAAGTGCGGTTAATTTGTCTGAAAGTAATTAATCTGAGGTGAAATTCCAGCCCAGATAAAGCCAGCTACATCATTAAAAAGCTCATAATAAGCTACAGCTGCTGCAATTATTTCCTAATCAAAAGCTTGTCGGCAGGAAGATTTAACTTCTGTACTGCGCTTCCACATAGCGCAAGAGAAGTCGCCTGGAAATTACCGGACTGGCTCATGTGAGCAGATCACTGCGGATGATATTTGCTTTCCCAGCTTGAATGGCACTAAAAAAGGCAAAGAAAAAAGTACTAGGATTATCTTGCCTGGATGAATCCCCCCCCCCCCTCCGTAATCTCCCTGGGGACTGCTGAAGACTTGACCACCCCTAAAATTTTCTTCTTATAGTGTCAGAAATTGTGACCAAAAACTTCAAGCAATGCAACACCAATTTTTAATGATTTTTTTGATTCCCCGAGCAGGGGGGCATCCCGGTTGCCCGTGCCCCCCTGTACCATTATACCTGCTAAAACAAATAATCTTACCTTTCCAATAACTCACACTTTTTTTTTTTTGCCCTGAGGAAGTAGTGTGGATACACTACGATACGCGTTGGCGACGGTTTGTGGGGGCGCCCTTGGTCGGTTTGTACACTCACTATCTCTTTTTCTTGTGCCCACTCAGGTGCGTTGCCTTGCACCTGGCTGGGACTTCCTAGTAGATGTTGAATAATCCTTTGGAATATACCTATTTAGGTTATTGTTTTGCACTTTGCACTTACATAGCACTTTGCACATTTGATTGTGGGATCAGAAAGACTATCTATAATGTACTTAGCTCTTATAGTGCCTGGAATGAATTTATTCACTATGTATTTTATTTAGGACCTCTGGCGCCCTCTGGTGTTGTTCTATGTTTGTAATGTTAGTGTCTATATGTGATTTTAAATTGTAGCTCATTATGTATTAAATTGTAATAAATTTTGATTCTTTAGACATACTGTGGGGTGGTGCCACTTTTTCTATTACACTTTGTGGGAGGTTTGGTCTCCTCCCTATATGCTTGTTTTTTCCAATAACTCACCCGGCAAAGCCCTGCGATTGGCTACTGCGGTCCTGTAGCCCGTAGGTCTCTCCTAGATACCAGACCTCCAGCGACCATGTGACTGCAGCGGCAAATCAAATAGCTCAATTTCAATTTGAAAGGTAGGATTATTCATAATGCTAGACATGGGTGTTGTTTAAGGTGTCATTAAAGAAACTGTTAACCCAACAGCAATATTAAAGGGATACAGAGGTAATTATTAGACCATTGTGTTTGGCACTGCCCAAAACTGTTTTCCATTTTTAAATTTAAGAAGAAATGGCCGAGATGTCAATGTTTACACTTTTACCTTATGATTTATCTCTTGAGATATTTAGGCATGGCCCTTGGCTTTGTGATGCCGCATAATAATTAGCATAATGGGCGGGCTCTGTAAGACAGGCATTCTCATCACCCTGTTCTCCCTCTGTCGCAGTGTCCACAGTCTGATGATGTGGAGCTTTAGACCACCAGCTTAGCCCTATGATTGGTGGTCTATAGCAAAGGAATTCAGGGGGAGTGCCACTACTCTTTGCCTTGTTTCTACTTTCAGGAGCAGCTGAGTTCTAACAGGAAGGGAGAGTACAGCCAAGATGAGGTGAGCTGATGAATGACTCTGAATGAGTGAATGAATGAGTTTATGGACTTTGCCTAAAGGCAGCAAGCAGCTTACCTGAAGCCTGTCCCATGTGCCACAACCAGGGCCAAACTGGCTATAGGGGGATCTAGGGGAATTCCCAGTGGGACGCACTGCTTCGGGGCCTGTTGGGCTGCTGTTTCCTACACCCCCAATCAATTACTAAGTGAAGGACTCTCAGTCTCGGGCCCAGTGGGGATGCTGTGGGCTGGTCATGGGCTGACTGGGCCAGTAAAATCCTCGGCTGATTTTTGTCCCCAGTCTGCCACTGGCCACAACACAGACAATGAAGTGAAGAAAGTGGCTTGGCTTAGAATATATAAGGTATTTAGATACGATCAGAGATTTTGAGATGCTTTAAAATCACTAAATTTGCACTGTTACCAAGGGTGATAATTTAGGAAGAAGTAAGTTTGTGCCTGGCCAGGGACTATGAGTTCCTGTGGTACAGTGTCAAAGGCTGGGCCAAAATCCAGATAGGTGATATCCACAGCACCACCTTCATCTATCACTTTAGTGAAATTGTCAAAGAAATCGATAAGATTGGTCTGACATGATCTGCTCTCCATAAAACCGTGTTGTTTGGGGTCCAACAGGTTGTTAATTTTTAGTTGGGAAATTATCATTTTTTTAAAGAGATGTTCTATTATTTTTACCACTATAGAAACTAGCTGGCCTGTAATTACTGGCTTCTGAAAATACTGAACAAAGGTAGATAATCAGATGGTCAGCCACAAACGTATCTCCGTCAATATAATTATTTTCCCTATTTCTAATTTTTGAGACTGCATTGTTTTTCTTCTGTCGCCAATATATCTGAAAAAGGTTTTATTTTCCCTCTACACAGATTTGGCCGTTTCTTCCTTCTTTTGCCATTTCCTTCTCCTTTTGCCCCTAAGCATCTTCTGTTAGCAAGTTAAACATACCATGCATGCAGTCACATGGTCTGCCTAAGACTTCCTGGTTTTCTTTTAACTAACTTTATCAATAGTATAACAAGCAGTCACATATATAGTATGTAGTTGTTGCATTAAAACTATTCCAACACCCCCACTCAACAACTACGTATCCTGTTAGTCACATTGTGGTTTTTGCAGACTCATTTACATCCAATTGCTTTCTTGCTCGGTAAGCGTCCATGTCTGGACTAGTTCAGGAAGTGCTCTGACCATATAAGAAATATTCTTAACTGGGATACCAATGTTTGGCCACTCGGATCTCCTGACTGGAGGTTGACTTGTTTTTTTTGTACCTTCCTTGGTGGTTTGAAAGCTTATCCAGGTTTCAGTGCTTTTCTGCTGATTGTTACTGTGTTGATCTCTGGGTACAGGATTATTTCTCTCTTTTGGGTTTCACTATAGCCATCTAGGACCCGTTTTTTGCACCAGATTCCCACTTGGAACCTTTTTCTTTGGGAACATGCACAAATGTTTTGCTTCCAAATATCCTGAGGTTCTTTATGCCTGGCTCCTTGCAGTTCCAAAGCCCATATGGAATCTTCTTTGTAGCTCTGCTTGGCAGTCTCTTTTGAAGATAGCATGCTGTCATGGTGGCTTCTCTGCTCTGGATTCATTACTGCTGCTTAGAAACTCTGCTTTTCTCTTGTGCTCATCAACAAGTATGCCTTGAAAGTGGACCAAAACCTAGGATTTTGACTTTCCTGGGCTTTGGTCCTTGCCCCCAGGGCACCCTGATCGAGCATACCCCACTATGTTAAACCCCCCAGGTCGCCCAAACTGGCTCACCGTTCACCAGTCTTACAGCAAATGTGCAACCCTCCATCCAATCAGCGAGCTCAACTGCACGCCTCTGGGCTATTCCTTTTCTGGGCCCATAACCTGTTGGCAGTGTATTGTACATGACACTCTTCTTGCATGCTGGTATGGAGCAAAGAAAACACAGGTCCTTTCTGTTAGCAGATTAAACACACTATGCATACAGTCACATGGTGTGCCTAAGACTTCCTGGTTTTATTTTAACTAACTTTGTCAATAGCATAACAATCAGATATACAGGATGTAATTATTGCATTAAAACGATTCCAAATATAAACATAAACATCTCAACACAAAGTATTAAAATTACTATACATTCGCTTTTAGTAGCTATATTTTTTTGTTTGTGTTCAGAAAACTTGGCAATTCAAATGCCTTTACACTTTTGTTTGTTAAAATGTTAAAAGCTCTCTGCCTCATGCTGAGAAATCTACTCATTAATAATGAGTTGTATCTACTAATTTAAAGACAATACGGTTAATTCAGCATCATTTCTAAAAAAGAGCATTTTAGGTGAAAAATAAAACAGAAGTGCTCTTTTTACACCGGGTACAGAAATAATCTCTAGGTAGACAATGAAAACAAATGGATAGATTAATAAAGATTATATTACAATTTATCGCATAAAACAGTGACGAAAGTCCAAAATCCCACGGTGCATGCACAATGCACAGTAGCTAATGCAAATCCAGATTGGCGTCCAAATCCACAAGCAGTTCTCCCGTGTATATAGAAAAGGATGATACACAATGTGATACCACCACCACACTGATATACTGCTACCAGCATCAATTAGGGATATCCCTTTAAATAAGGCAATCGCATCGCCAAGTCATTCAAACCGCAGAGCTCCTGAAATGATCGGAGCAATATCACAGGAATAACTCTCATGTGAAAGCAAACAAAAAGAATATCTAGTGCAACTCCATAAATATCAGTAAAAAATATTTTAATAACTCCAAGTATTGCACTTACAAACAACCGTTTGAATGAATTGGCGATGCGATTGCCTTATTTAAAGCGATATCCCTAATTGATGCTGGTAAGAGTATATCAGTGTGGTGGTGGCATCACATTGTGTGTGCTTGTGGATTTGGACGCCAATTTGGATTTGCATTAGCTACTGTGCATTGTGCATGCACCGTGGGATTTTGTACTTTCGTCACTGTTTTATGCGATAAGTTGTAATATAATTTTTCTTTTTGCTCTGTGCATTTATTAATCTATTGATTCTGTTGGACTTTGGGTGGAATAAAGGGGTCTGGCACGTTGAGCACTAACACCTCATAACTTGGTAATATTGATAAGAGAGTTTTGTATGCGCGGTGGATTTCTTCTTTTTATAATGAAAAAAAATGGCACTTTTTTGCTCCAAAAACTGTAAAGTGCATTTTTTGCACCTGGTACTAAATCAACCCTTCAATTTAAAGGGATTGTCCAGGCAACTGCATGGACCATATACTCACACAGCTTTAAAGTGGATCAACACCCAGGATTTTCACTATCCTGGGTGTTGGTCCACTTCAGCGGGGCATCCGAGATCAGGATGCCTCGCTGTGTGAAACCCCCCCAAAAGCCCCAAAAAACGTACCTTTTCGGCGACGGACAAGCCGCCGCCGCCGCCTCCCGCGCGTCCCTCTTACAGGGAGGCGGCGACGGCTGATCCGTCGCCGATAAGGTAAGGTTTTTTGGGGCTTTTGGGGGGGGGTTTCACTCCACGGGACATCCCGATCTCGGATGCCCCGCAGTGAGGGAGGTGATCGGCCCGGGAATCTTATAGATTCCCGGGCCGATCACCCCTGGGTGTTGGTCCACTTTAAAGCTCCTAAATAGAGATGAGAAAACCATTTCTTACGAATCAGAATTTGCTCTGAATTTCAGGGAAAATTTGATTCAGCATCAGTCCCATCCTACATGGACAAATACTGAAAAAAAAATGCTACTCAACCTCCAGTAGACAGATGGCTCTTAAATACCTATCAAAACTATTCATAAAAACACCTTAAAATCAGCCATTAAGATACAGTCAGAATGTAAAGTGGGCCCCTTGGAAATCCCTTCCTTTCATTATTTTTATGGTTATGGTATGTAACATCATGCCTGACAAAAAGGACTAAGTAATCTCAAAAGCTCACCTTTTAAAGTGGAGTTCCACACTTCCACTGTGCTAAGCATGTAAATGTATTGGGTATTCGCACCGATCAAATTCTCCCTGATAAAACTCATTGTCACTTACATGCACGCCATCTCTCCCATCGCTCAGGTTTTGTGGCAGTTGGTTGGTTGGTCGTCTTCCCCCGTCTCTGCACAGCGTGGCCATCACTGTGCCGGCACAGCAGGAGGGGAGCCACCCGAACAAAGCAGATGTCAGCAGATGAGGTGGGGTACAGATCAGTCTGTGACCAGAGAACCACCTGATAGGACCTCACGTACCACCTGATAGGACCTCATACCACTGGTTTGGAACCTTTGTCCTAGACCATTGGCGCTTGTTGGCCATGACTTATTGAAGTCATAGCTGCCTTAGTTCTGAGTAGGTAATAGATACACTTTAATCTTTCTTTCTGGGGTGTTATGCTTCTAGATGAATATATTAACAAATATTTATTTTGTGGATTACTCTGTACACACGGCACCTGATAGTAATAGGAACGTCATTCATAGGTAAGCATTCTCTGACACTTTTTTTCTCATTTGTACCCAGTCCAGCCTATGAAATATCAATTATTATTCCCTCTTGGCCAACAACACATGGTATAACACCGTAGGGCACATCTGGTGAAAAGTCAGCTTCAGTTGTGTAGTTCCAAATGTCTTTCCTGATATTCTGCTGGCTACACTAGTGAAAGGTTAAATGACTATTAGGCACTGTAAAAACATTAGAAAATGCCCTTATACAGTAGGTCGTGCTCCACGTGTGTCTGCAACACTGTATAGCAGCCTATCTCAGTTTGGCACAATTTCAAGACAATAGTGAGATAAGATATCTTAACTAGTTTCATGTAACCATTTGTTTTCAGCCATGAGAAAGAGTATAGGCGAACACTTCTGTATGCACCAGCATGCCTGGGAAGCTGCTGGATTGCCACCTTCTTTATATCAATACAACTTTTTGAAATGTTATAAAACAGATTTTTTTACTATTTTTTAAAGTTTTGCATACAATGATAAAGAGTTAGACTACATGAACACTATGCAGATACAGATGCAGTGAATATTTTAGATATTTTTGGCTTGCATTTCGAGTTCCATGAACGTGTCCAAAGGCGGGCAACGAAAATGGTGGAAGGACTTATCAGGAGAGACTTAAAGAACTTGTACAGTCTGGAGGAAAGAAGGGAGAGGGGGGGGGGACATGATTGAGACCTTTAAATATGTGAAAGGATTGAATAAGATTCAGGAGGGAAGTGTTTTTAAGAAGAAGCTTAATGATAGAACAAGGGGGCACAACCTGAAGCTAGTCGGGGGAAGATCAGGAGCAATGTTAGAAAATATTATTTTACAGAAAGAGTAGTAGATGCTTGGAACAAACTTCCAGCAGAGGTAGTTGAAAAATCAACAGTCACTGAATTTAAACATGCCTGGGATAAGCACACATCTATCCTAAGATAAAGAGTACATACAGTATACACATATGGTCTCCTTCTGCTGTCAACCTTCTATGTTTCTATGTCTATATGGGTGCTCTGCAGTATTTTTGCATGTATTTACCTTTTGCTTTTTTAGTTAAAAGAAAAAATTACATTGATTTCTCCTATCCTGAGACTACCAGCCGAAGCCCCAGGCATAGGACCTGGGATCCCAATGGCCCAGAGACCAAACAACTGGCCTCTGGCAATGCCAGGACACCAGTCCCTAGGATCCTCTGCATTGGTCTGGTGCTACTCCAGGGGTGCCCACTGAGGGGGAGGGAAATCCCAGGGAAACCACACGCCAGGGTATAAATGCCTCTCTCTGTGGTGAGCTGCAGAATGCCAAGCTGCAAGGACTTGGGTCCTCCCGAAGCTTTGGCTGCTATTTTCATCAGAAAAGCACCGGCCAAACAGGGAGAGAACTGTCTGGTGCTGAGATTTGGCTTTAAAGTGGACCAAAACCCAGGACTTAAATATCTTGGGTTTTGGTCCTTGACCCTGGGGTACCCAGATCGGGGATGCCCTACTGTGTGAAACCCCCCAGGTCGCACAAACTAACTCACCTCTCCGCAGTCATATGGTGCATGCACGGCCTCCTGTCCAATCCTCTGTCCTGACGAGCGGACCTGAGTGTGCCGGTGGCCGCGTCTCCACTACCCTCTAACAGGGAGTGTGCCTGCACTGGCCAATCACAAATGCATGGCGCGGGTGCGCACCCTGCCAAAGTTATAGCTGGGAGCAGTGCAGCTCACGCATGCACACTTTGGATCGGGGAGAAGGTGAGTTTACTGGGCGACCTTGGGGGTTTTACACAGCAGGGCATCCTGAATTCAGGATGCCCTGGGGGAAGTGGGGTATGCCTATAATATAGGACAGAGTAAGTGTTTGGTAGGGCAGACAACGTCCCTCTCTGAAAACTCTGCTTCTTCTAAAAAAAAAATGTGTCTCCCCACCGCTAAAGCTTACCAACCCAACAAGCCAAGCAAAGGGGCTGATAATCTCAGAGCTCAACTGCTGGCTTCCAATCCTAGGCATTACCAGCCCTTATGCCCTACAAAGGGGCATAACGGTGAAAGGGCACTGAAGAGCCCTGAAGATGGACCCAAGACCAGACACAAGACATAGAACATCCCGCCGGACCAGAGGAGGAAATCACCGGCAGGGGACAGAAGAAAGAAGATGCGAACCTGACATTTAGAATATAACATTTATTTGTGTGTGTGAAAATTCTGGTAAATTTAAACTTCCTGTGATTAATTAAATTGTATATTTATGGATATTGTTTAATCAACGTATTAATCATCTAATTTATTAGTTACTAAGACTATGAATATATTATGGGAGTGATTTACATCTTGAACAGCAACACAGACCCCTGCTAAAGGAGCAAAGTGTTGGATGACTAAAAAGGGCTTGAGCAGGATTTCAAGTACAGTGCTGCCTCTTCAGACCCACAAATCACAAGCCCTGAGCCATCATAAGTGGTGTCTGATGTTTCCTAAACACATCACATCTCTATGTTTGTGTGTCACGAAATTACAGGCATCAGGGCCAGTTTGAGACAAAGTTTGGCCCCTCGCTGGCAGTAATGAGGGATGCCTCTCACTGACTGTAATGAGGGATGCCCCTCACTGGTGGTAATGGGGGATGTACCTCACCTGCGGTAATGAGGGATGCCCCTCACTGGCTGTAATGGAGGGATGCCCATCACTGATTGAAATGGAGGGGTGCCTCTTACTGGCTGTAATGGAGAGATGCCCCTAACTAGCTGGAATGGAGGGATGCCCCTCTCACTACAGCCCCTGGTTGTAATGTATGTGCGAAGGGCTTGTCTATATTGTTATTATTATTTAATTCTAATAATGTAATGAGGAATTCCCCTCACTGGTGGTAATGAGGGATGTACCTCGATGGCGGTAATGAGGGATGCCCATCACAGGCAGTAATGGACGAATGCCCCTCACTGGCTGTAATGGAGGGATGCCCCTCACTGGCTGTAATGGAGGGGTGCCCCTCACTGGCTGTAATGGAGAAATGCCCCTCACTGGCTGAAATGGAGGGGTGCCCCTCACTGGCTGTAATGGAGGGATGCCCCTCACTGGCTGTAATGGAGGGGTTCCCCTCAATGGCTGTAATGGAGGGATGCCCCTCATTAGCTGGAATGGAGGGATGACCCTCTCACTACAGCCCCTGGTTGTAATGTACAGTATGTGCGAAGGGATTGTCTGTATTATTATTATTTAATTCTTAGGTGGTGTTTCCATCGAAGGGCATGGCTGGGGCATGGTTTACTAATTAATTTCTCATGTCTCTCTTTACGGCTTTCAAAAGTTGGGGCCTATGTCTTACCATGTACAACCAATAATAAAGGCTTTCTTTAGGCAAAAATAGCAAAACAGCCTACACTTACCGTACCCCCAGGCTAGGTGATCTAGCTCTGAGCCGGCAGCAGAAGTCTATATTGTTATATTATGTTATACTAATATTATTCATGTATAAACTAACCCAGTACTACAAATACAAGATAACTTTAATATTAGAGGGTGATATACACTGTATATAAATGGTGAAAAGGCTTGTGATGTTGATTTAGGTCAGGGTGCTGCCTGCTTGGGGGAAGTGGATAGGCTGGAAGCACAGATCTGGAAATAGTACACGCTACACTGTTACTGTAAATGAGGCAACAAGGGGATAAGAGCAACATCCTGGAACAACATGAACACTGATGGACCCACAGCTCCGGCTTTGCTACAGCCATAAAGATGTACTGGGGGACTCCAACTTCTTCATGCACATGCTCAATCTATTTAGGTAGAAACATTTCCATTAGGCATTACATCCCAGAATGCATTGCAGCAATGACCGCAGGAAATGCGTGATGGTAAAAGCTTTTATTTTCAGATTGACAACACTCATTTATTCTAAATAATTGCACCTGAATGCAGTGCAAGGGGCATCCCGAATGCTGCCCCCCCCCCCCCGACAAGCCCAGTTTCCGCTGACCTCCTTCTCACCCCAGTTATCCCTCCGGGTTCCTGGCTGCTAAAAGCAGTCTGAGAAGTCTGATCTTGCTGGGGGAGCAAGAGTGAAAGTTGTTGACTCTGGTTGGTCAAAATAGTCCAAATACATACCTCCCAAGTGTCCCTGATTTGGAGGGACTGTCCCTCTTTTGAGTCCCATGTCCCCTGCCCCTCATTGTTCTCATTTGACCCTCTATGAGGTTTAACATGCAGATCTGCATCAATAAATGAGTCATCTGCCTATTAAAAGTGTTTATTTTGTAACTGTTACATCCTGTTTCCTATCCATTCCTCAATGAGGGGGTGTGGCCTAATTTAACAAATGTCCCACTTTCTCACCATGAAAAGTTCTCCTAACTTATAATTCCTCCACCTGCCTGTGCGGGAATTCACTCATTCCTCCTCTAACATGTCCACCTGCTCCGGGCCTCCCAAGTCTCCACCAACTGATTCCTGGTGGTATTCTGACCACACTGGACCCCCTCAGTCCATGTTTTGCACTGCTATAACTTCAACCCTAAAGCGCCATGTGATGGGGGACAGAAAACTGCTTCAGGCATGTGGTGGCTACACCTCCTCCGATGTGGGGGTGTAGGGATTTAGTTGTCAACAGGGACATGTTAACTTGTTAATAAGAACCCTGTAAATAGCTTTAAATCCCCCTTTACAGTTAGTTTCAGTACAAATAAGGGTCAGGGGCTAAGGGTCTATAGCTGCCATACCTCCCAAGTGTCCCTGATTTGGAGGGACTGTCCCTATTTTAAGTCCATGTTCCCTTATCCCTTGTTGTTCTTCTCTGTCCCTCTTTGAGGTTTAACATGCAGATCTGCATCAATAAATGAACAATTTGCCTATTTAAAGTGTTTATATTGTTTTAACTGTTATATCTCCTATCCATCTCTCAATGAGGGGGTGTGACCTAATTTAACAAATGTCCCTCCTTCCCACCCTGAAAAATTGGTAGGTATGATGCTATAACCTCAGGTGATGAACACGCTGGTTGAACATATGTAACATTGGGGTTGGGGATCAGTACCTTATGGGTTGGTCATGGGCTGGCCAGGGCCATTAAAATCCCGGACGGATTTTTTTGCCCCAGTCCATCCCTGAAAGGTGTTGATCAAGCTGTCTATTGGTGATATTAACCTTTGGAAGAGAAGCACAACAGCCATGGCCAAGGCTTGTATAGTGAAGTAGAGAGAGAGCACATTTCTCACTAAGGCTGAGAGCAGCACAAAATTGAAACTGCTCATTGGCAGGGCGCTCTCCCTGAGGCTTTCAAATATTTCTTCCTTTTTTTTCCCTCTATGGCCTAACAAGACTCCCGCTCCCCAGTTTGCCTTCCAAAGCCCCCCGCCACTAGCTGACACAGCTCCCGTATGAGCCATCACATACACACCGCCAAGACCCTCCGAGCACCCTGTTGCCTCTGTACCGCAAAAATAAATCAAACAAATTTCTGACTTAGAGAAATCCCAGATGCTGCCGGAATCTAATCACAGCCTGCCATAGATTTTCTCATTATGCCTCTAATCAGAATTATCGATCTATCTGCTGGACAGTCTATTAATTGCAATCCTCATAGATCGCTTGCTTTAGTTTTCATTTTGCTGCTGATAAACCCATCTCTCCAGCCATTGAAATGCGTCTAATTCACCGGGAGGGGTAGAAATGGTGGAGGGCGATGATGGTACCAAATGAAAAAGACTTTAGCCTAAGTGGTTAAAGTGGACCAAAATTCACCCTGGAGTCTATGAGAATCCCGGTCCAACACATTCGTGTGCAGCAGCCGAATCCCCGCCATCCCTTTAGCAGAGCACCTGCCCATGCCAGGCATTTGTGAATGGCCGGTGCGGGCACTGTTAAAGGGTAGCCAGGGATGCAGCCACCAGCGAGCTCAGATCTGCTCGCATTAGACAAGCTCTTGGACGTAGGGGCGGGGGCGGATCTGAGCATGCTGACTGGACCAGATGCGACGTTGGACCGAGAAAGGGTGAGTGAGATCCGGCGACCTGGGGGTTTCACACAGCGGGCATCCCCCATTGGGGTGACTGGGGTGGCAAAGACCAAAACCCAGGAGAGTCAAAATCCTGGGGTTTGATCCACTTTAATATAATTCATGTGATAGGCTTGGGATCTACACTTGCATAGGGTCTTCTCCTGTGTATCCCTCCCCTGACCACTAGTTGCATGACCTGGGAACACCAAGATACACAAGCTCATAGGGGGCTTAGTGTTTTTTGTAGACTCCTTGTCCCGCTACATCCTCTCCTTTCTGTAAGCATGTGTTCAGATCCCCTCTTACAACTTGTTATTGTGCTTCCTGCTCAGAAGTTGACCTCAAGTTAGAAATTAGGTTGCTTTTAATCCACACCCCCAGGGCATCCTGATTTCTCAAGTCCCTTTGGCTGAAGCTCTTTATGAAGCCTGAAATCTGCAATGGCTTAGCCAGACAAGAGCGTACATATTCTGTATGAGGAGCTGTGCAAGCCTGCCCGGCAAACTTCATAGCTTCGGAGGTGGTAAATGCAGCGGCCTGCAGGGAGCAACATTTAAAGCTGATGGATCACTTTAAAGAGTGAGATTGCCTGACTCTAGGTGGCCCTATAGTGAAGATTTGGTCTTTCAGGCCATGCATGAGACGCTGAGAGTTTTGGCTGCATGGATAAAACTTTGGGGTCCTATCATAGTAGCCCAGGCCAGAGTCCAATCAGTGTTGGACTGAGGCACATTGGGACCACCAGAGTTTTAATTTTTAGGGGTTCACCAAAAGAAATGATTTTTGGGACCCACCGTTGAGCTAAAACACAACTGTTGCATAATATAAAATGTGATGGTTACGAATAACAATTGTATCTTACTAAATAGATAGAAAAATCATCCTCCAGGCACACCAGAAACACCGTGTTATTCATGGATCCCCTATACAGCCCTGATTGTGGCCCCGGGCCAGTGTCTGGAGCCCACCTGATGATTTGGTGGATCAATGCAACAATCAGTCCATTCATAATTTCAGCCATAAAAGAGCCCAACCAGTGCTCACTAATTCCATTGCTGTCCCTCACAACCCCTATGGCGCTGTACCTCACTTTCTGTGGACCCTCTACACATCAGCACCCACTTAGACAAACTAAGGACCACAACTCATTTTTATTGATAGTAATTAATATAGATGAAGACTTCCTAAAATCCCTTAAGATACAAAACCCATTGGGGTCCATTCAGAGCCTGGTGAGAAAACTCACTCCTTTATTAGGAGAGAAACTACTATTCACTTTCATTGTCTACCTCGGGGCTGATTCAGAGAAAATGTACATCTAGTTGTTGAATCAGCCCCAAGGTAGACAATGAAAGTGAATGGCAGTTTTCTCTTCTAAAAAGGGAGTGAGTTTTCTCACCAGGCTCTGAATCAACCCCATAGACATAAAAACAATCTGTGCCCTGCATTGGAATTGTTGGGGGAACAGAGCTGGATAGTGGGTGAGGTAAGCTGTTCCTTTTGTAGTAACCCGATCGTCCTACCTCATAGCCAGGGGAGAGAGGCCGGGAGGGGGGGGGGGGGGGGGGGGTCGGTCGGTTGAAGACTGGACTTTAAATCCTTGTCAAGGAAAATGGAACAGCCAGAGTGAATTATTCATATTGGGACATGAAACTTCAATGGACATGTAAGCCATTCTACGGTGTAAACTTTTTAGCACATTTAAAATCCCACTGTGTCCCATCAAAACTGTTATTTTCTATCTCATACTCCTGTTTAAAGTGGATCTAAACCCTGTACAGCCAGCCCTGCAATCTAAAGACTCCAGGGCCGGCCACTAGGCTGCCTCCAGGGCATCCTCCCACAGAAGCTTGTTACAGCATCAACCGCTGACAGCTTCAAAAAAGGATTAGATGCTTATTTAGAAGAAAATAACATTAAGGCCCTTATTTATGAAGGAATAGCGACAGGTAGTGACTGGTGAGCGGACGGTAATGACGGGCCCCGCCACGGGAACGCCGGCTCCCCACCACAATCACACATTTATCAAGCCAATCCTGCTTAGTGACTGAGATAGCGCCATATAGCGACTCATTCATCATTATTCCAGCCTCAGCCCACAGCGCCAGCGTCAGACCTTGAACAGCGACAGGTATGACCTCTCGCTACCTGGCGCTCTCCAATGCATTTCAATGGAACAATCTTTAAATATTCATAATTAATTGTTATTGTTTTTTTTTTTTTAAATGTGAAAAATTCTGTGACCACTTCTGCCATTTTAGATTATTTTAAGGTAAAAAAAAAAAAAAAGAAAAATTGTACAGAATTGATATTACAGGTCTGATATTAATGTATTCATATTACAAAATTATTTAAAAAACTTGTTTTTTTTGGTTTCCAAAAATATGGTTGTTTGGGGGTTAAAAAACTACTTTTAACCCATCGCCGCCAGCGCTCTGGGGTTTAAACATGCATTTCACAGCGCGAGAATTTTTAGAGCGTGATTTTTTAATGAATATGGTGGGAGCCGGTCGCTAGGGCCAGTCGCTATCATGCGCTCCCATACAGCGCGGAACCTGTCAAATAGCGACTCCTCACCCAATATTCAACATTACGGCAAACGGACTGAGTCGCTATCAACTACCGAACAACGGCCAAGTACAGCGACTACTAGCGGGCGCTCTGAAAATGCCGCTACAGTCGCTCAACTGTCGCTACCTGCCGCTATTAATGAATCGGCCTCTTAGTAACAACAGTTACTATTAGCGGTTATCAGTAAAATAAAATCAATAAATAAAATATTACACCCTTGGTTGAACTTGATGGACATATGTCTTTTTTCAGCCGTGCTAACTATGTAAATGTATTAACTATGCATCCAGCCGGCTGCAGAGAGTCATTCAGCAGCCTTGAGATCTAAAACTTGCCGATGGGTGTGGCTTCGGTGGTGGGGAGGGTAAGTGAGGGTCTGATGGAGCAAAAAAAAGGGTTTTGCTCCGCTTTACAGGAGATAAAGACAAACCTACCCTGATTTTTAACCATAACAACCATGTCGAAATATGAAATACTGCACATGTACATATAGACATTGGGGCTGATTCAGAGCCAGGTGAAATATTAACCCCCAGTAGCCAATGGAAGTAAATGAAAGTTTTCTCTCCTTAAAAAGAAGTGAGTTTTCTCACCAGGCTCTGAATCGCCCCCATTGTGTAATGTGTGATAATTAAAAGCAGACAACTGATACTGAGATCTCCATATTAAATATATGCAGCATTGTAAATGTTTCCAACTGATTACAATATTATGCAGCCCAAGATCATTGTGATACTGTTCCAGGGACCCGCTTACCATGCAGCATAAATTCCCAGCATTTTACACATCATCAGTGTCCAGCGCATTATGCCGTCCCAGCAGTGCTGTAATGTACAAGCGGCGATTGCAGAGCATAATATACTCACTAGAACGGCTCGGCTTATTACAGAGAGAGCAGCGCTGAGGCCTGGGTAACATCATACTGGTGACACCGTGAATATTGAAACAAGTACTGTGGGGATTAAAGACTCCCCAAACATAAATACACACTGCTTTATATTAAATGGCTCTAATAAAATTATTTTGATGAATGTACAGCTTTTAAGAGCCTATCAAGGGTACGCCAGGCCAAACTCTTTCCCTTTTGTTTTTCGGCAGATCACATTTTAGAGCTTTGGGGCTCAGAAAATGTTAACGGTTCCCTCTGGATTTTCTTTTATTGCTGTCATATCTTCATTCATTGCCAGGAAAGTTTAAGTGATATGGTTGAAACCTAGCGTACAGCTTAATAGGTTTTTCATGATTGTTCCTATAAGTGTAAGATGTCAGATTCGTTGGTTTCGATGCCAAACGTGCTGTTGTGTTGATGGGGTTGGTTGGCCACCTGATCATCCAGGCTATAGTTGGCTGATTTTTATTGACAGGCACTTCAGAGGTAACCAATATCAGTTTTTTGTATGGTGTTTCTCAATCCTGTCCTTCTGTAACCCCCATGTTAGTTTCATTTTCTGCACAGCCTTGTGAATATTTTTTACAGTGACCATATTTGTCCAAAATTCATGGAAATACAGCATTGCCTTTCTGCTTATGGCTAGCATTACATGTTAATGACTCTCTGCCTCCCAGGATGGCTGGGCCTCACAGTGATGGAAAAGGCTAGAAGACCACTATCACCAGATCAAAGGATGAATGCCGCTTTGATTATCAGGGCAGCTGTGTTTGTTGTCAAAACCCTTGTTGTGCATAAATGATCTCACTATATAGCAGACCTGCCCTCTCCTCCCCAATGGACAATGAACTCTCGGACGGTGGCGTTGTGTGTGTGTGTTTCTACAATAAATGTGACATATATTAAGAATCATAGGCACTTGATAATAGAGAGAATGGCAACTCAGCTCCAGCTTGCTCCTATCTCTCTCTTTCTTTCGTCATTCCGCCCGATCTTCTGCTGCCATGTTGCTGAAGGCTGGGTGCCAACGTTCAGCAGCCGGCCTGGCAAGATGGTGGCGGAAGATCCCTGCAGAATCTGCGGCACTGCCCTATTTTGCTGCTGCCTGCAGATAAGTGTCTTTTCTTATTTTACTTATTAGTGCTGCTTCAGTTCTAATAGAGGGTGTCAGGGTGGGGAGCATTTTTACATTTGTAAAATGGGTCTGGCGTGGCCCTTTAAAGTGGACCAAAACCCAGGTGTTTGACTATCCTGGGTTTTGGTCCTTGCCCCTGGGGCGCCACAATCAGGGGTGCCCCACTGTGTGAACCCCCCAGGTCGCCCGAACAAACTCACCTCTTCCCGCTCCTACGACGCATGCACGGCCGCTCGTCCAATCAGCGTGTCGGATACACTCAAATCCCCTGCTACCCTCCACGCTAACGCTATGCTCCCTGCTAAAGGGTTTGTGGGGATGCGGCGGCTGCTCACGCATGGCCGGGAATGAAGGTGAGTTTTTTGGTGACCTGCAGGGGATTCACATGTCTCACTGTCCCTTTATTTCAAATTCCACAATTAATGTTATATAATTTTAAATGTAATTGTAGGTCTACATTTAAGGGCTATGATAAATGGTTACATCTGAGGGTTAGGATAAAGTTAAATAGGAGGAACTAAGTGGGCCATTACCCAGCATTCCATCAACTTGGATGACTGGGACAATGGTAGTGGAAGAATATTACTATCTACTAGTGTACCCCAATTCTCCCCCTCTAGCTAAAAAGAAGCATTTTCATGTTTCAGTTTAGCTGGTGTCCCCCTAGTGGTCGCTTTAAAGCTCTCTTTTAAGTCCTATTATCGGCAACCTTTTTCCTTTCTTTCTTGATTATATTTAGACGTACTATTTGATTCTGCCTTAAAATACTTAATTTCTTACATAATTTTGATTGCGTCACCCTCTTTAGGTTTGAACCATTAGAAAGTGTAGTTTAGGCCACTAGATCTGAGGCCTGATTTCGGCCACTAAGGGGAGCTCTAGCCGAGGTTATAAAAAATAAATTCAAATCTAAGAAACATTATGTCACTTTATTACCAGCACAGAATAAAAAAGCTGCCTATTAAAACTAATATTGTGCCAATAAGTGTCCTTTAAATCTTTAGGTTAAAGGAACATTCCAGCCAAAGGGTTAAATTAGCCTGCTTTCCGCTGTCCCCATGCTGGCTGTCATCCGACCATGATTAAGCCTACTTTATATTTCTCAATAAATTACAATTAATTATCTCCCTTCTACTGAGCCTCCTCAGCAGCAGATGATGACTCATTTCAATACCAGGGTCCCCTTGGAAGTCAACTGATACAGACGCATAATTATTCTGCTCTGGGCGGATACAGATGCAGAATTATTTTATCCAGGACAGATTCAGACACAGAATTATTTTGCCCTGGACAGATACAGACACATAATTATTTTGCTCCATGACAGTTGCTGAATTATTTTGCCCTGGACAGATACAGACACAGAATTATTTTGCCCCATGAGAGATGCTGAATTATTTTGCCCTGGACCGATACATACATGTAATTATTTTGCCCCATGACAGATGCTAAAATATTTTGCCCTGGACAGATACAGACACATAATTATTTTGCCCCATGACAGATGCTAAAATATTTTGCCCTGGACAGATACAGACACATAATTATTTTGCTCCATGACAGATGCTAAATTATTTGGCCCTGGACAGATAAAAACACAGAATTATTTTGCCCCACGACAGATGCATAATTATTTTGCCCAGGACAGATTCAGATGCAAAATGATTTTGCCGTGGACAGATACAGACACATTTTGCCCAGGGAAGATACAGACACGGAATTATTTTACCTTCACTGCATTCTCCTGGAAAAATATGGCCCTGCAACCGGTCACCAATGATCCTGCAGTTGGCTACCCGCACTCCCTGGTTTGGAATCCCTGCTTTAAACTGTAAGCTCACAAGGGTATGGCCATCTCTTCTAATGTACACTGTTATTATTGTAATCTTTCTGCACTTTTGTCACATCTGACTAATAAAACTGTGTGTACTGAAGTATATTACTTGTCTTACCCTCTGTATAGAGGAATAGCAGCTCCATTATCTGAGTGTATTGTGTACTACTACTCCTGCCTGTGTACTGCAGTTTCCTGCAGTTTGCTTCCAGCAGTACTTTTATTTTTCTTTAGTGGCAGTGAAGCAAGCAGTAAGGGCTGAAGGGTGCTTGGTGGCAATCGAGAATGCAACAAGGACTAGAGGACAATTGGTGGCTACAGCGAAGGCAATAAGGACTAGAGGATGATTGGTGGCTATAGGGAAGGCAATAAGGACTGGAGGATGATTGGTGGCTATAGGGAAGGCAATAAGGACTGGAGGATGATTGGTGGCAGTAGAGAATGCAACAAGGACTAGAGGACAATTGGTGGCTGTAGAGAAGGTAATAAGGACTGGAGGATGATTGGTGGCTATAGGGAAGGTAATATGGATTGGAGGATGATTGGTGGTTATAGGGAAGGTAATAAGGACTGGAGGATAATTGGTGGCTATAGGGAAGGCAATAAGGACTGGAGGATGATTGGTGGCTATAGGGAAGGCAATAAGGACTGGAGGATGATTGGTGGCTATAGGGAAGGCAATAAGAACTGGAGGATGATTGGTGGCTATAGGGAAGGCAATAAGGACTGGAGGATGATTGGTGGCTATAGGGAAGGCAATAATGACTGGAGGATGATTGGTGGCTATAGGGAAGGCAATAAGGACTGGAGGATGATTGGTGGCTATAGGGAAGGCAATAAGGCCTGGAGGACAATTGGTGGCTAATAAGGACTGGAGGGCGATCAGCAGAAGTAGATGACCCATTTGTGGCAGTGGATCTGAAAGGTTACATCAAGTGGCACACTACTTTGGGGCTCACTAAGACTCTCCTGCCCAAGGGCCCCCACAGACCTAGAGACGGCTCTGCACATACCCCCCATTTTGTCCCCCTACTCGGGTTCAATAAAGCTGTTTCCCGAGAACAGGGGTCACAGCTTACCAGCTGGTCAGTGGCCTCCATGTCATATGCCTGCCTCCCTTATATCACTCATAGTGGCTGGACAAGCCCACTCTCCTTACTGAGGGGGTGATGTGCTGCAGCCTGGTACAACTCCTTCATTGCAGTGAATGGAGTGGTCGTGGCTGGTCCATTTGACTAATGCTGATTGCCGACCATTGGACACCATGGTTGCCAATCAATGCAATTGAGGATCTGCTCGCCGGGGGAGTCAAATTTGTAATTCAGTAAGTGTTAAACAACTGGACTAGAATGAGTCAGCTGCAGAGACAAATGGTTATTATTCCTATTGGTTTTTCTTCTGCCTAGACTGTCCCTTTAAAGTGGACCAAAACCTACGGAGATCGGCTCAGGAATCAATAAGATTCCTGGAGCGATTGATTCCCTCCCCCTGGGGCATCCAAAACCAGCATGCCCCGCTGTGTGAAACCCCCAGGTCGCCCATAAACTCACCTTCTTTTACAGGCCAACAGCGCATGCGCGAGCCACGGGCGCATCCCCGCTATCCCTCTAGCAAGGCGCGTCCCCACGCCAGGCACCTGTGAATGGCCGATGCAGGCACGCTCCCTGTTAGAGGGTAGCGGGGGATGTGGCCACCAGCGCGTTCAGATCCGCTCGTATTCGACAAGCTCCTGGGCAAAGGGGCAGGAACAGATCTAAATGTGTGCCGATTGGATTAGTGGCTGTGGGACCGGGAAGAGGTGAGTATGTTTGGGGGACCAACATCACGGGGGCAAGGACCAAAACCCAGGATTTTCCAAATCCTGGGTTTTGGTCCACTTTAATTCTAAATCCAAATGTGCCGTCCAAATGTGCTGTCTATTTAAACCGATTAAGGGGACACCTTTACCAGTCCAGAGTGTTCCTGCTGGCACCGCCCTTTGGGGCCATAGCAGGTGATTGGGTGATATTATGCTGGTAGTCACAGCAAGATCTGACAGGCTGGTGGCATAGAGGCATTATTACTATACCACACACCTTAGCATTACAGCGCCACCTTTTTTATTTTACATTATCTACGGAGAACTTGCGATACTCACCTTGTCTTCTAAATCAACTTTAAACTAGTGAATCCACACGCTATGTTTAGTTTGCAATTTTTTTTATAATAAGTGAGAGGACAAATTATTCTTCCTGCTATATTTGGACTCCAATTTGTGCTTTTATGAGAAGTGCCAGCCATGCTGTGCAGGCGTTTCCACCTCTCATCATAATCCTCACACGGCAATGGCTGTGCCTGCAGATCGGCCACTCACTTACCTTTCTCTTGGACAAGCAGGGGGCCTTGTGTGATGGAAACGTTGTGAAAGGTTGGATATTTCTAGGGGCTACAAAACGAAAAAACATTCTGTATTCAGGGTGATGTACGGTGCTTAGAAAATGTATTCACCCCCCTAAAAGTTTTTATTATCACAAAACATACAGCAGAACAGTAAAACAGTTTTGCAGATTTTCTGACGGGAAAATATCTGAAAGTTCTTTTGCCCCATTTTAGCAGACCTAATTTTAGTGCATTTTATCTGCTTATTTAGCACAAGCGAATAAAATATGCAAATAGCTGAAAAAGCTCTTCTTAAAGTGTACCAAAACCCAAGATTTTTTAATATCCTGGGTTTTGGTCTTGGCCCCCTGGGCACCCTGTTTGGGGTTGCCCGCTGTGTGAAACCCCTCAGGTCACCCGATCTCACTCTCCCTTCCTCGGTCCTAAGGCACATGCGCAGCCTCTCGTCCTCGCTCGGATCCGTTCCCGCCCCTTCGTCCAAGAGCTCGTCTAAAGCATGCGGATTCGGGCGCACTGGTGGCCGCATCCCCCGTTACCCTCTAACAGGGAGCATGCCCGCACTGGCCATTCACAAATGCCTGGCGTGGGCACGTGCCCAGCTAAAGGGGTAGCGGGGATGCAGCCACTGCTCGCGCATGAACAGAGGGACACAGGTCCTGCCTCCTTCCGTGATGCCGGGAGCTGGGGGTGGAGGTATTTATACAGAGGCCCTTATTTATGAAGGAATAGCGACAGGTAGCGACTGGTGAGCGGCCGGTAATGACGGGCCCCGCCACGAGAACGCCGGCTCCCCACCACAATCACACATTTATCAAGCCAATCCTGCTTAGCGACTGAGATAGCGCCATATAGCCACTCATTCATCATTATTCCAGCCTCAGCCCACAGCGCCAGCGTCCGACCTTGAACAGCGACAGGTATGACCTCTCGCTACCTGGCGCTCTCCAATGCATTTCAATGGAACAATCTTTAAATATTCATAATTAATTGTTATTAATTTTTTTTTCTTTTTTTAAATGTGAAAAATTCTGTGACCACTTCTGCCATGTTAGATCATTTTTTTAAGGGAAAAAAAAATAAAAATAAATAAATTGTACAGAATTGATATTACAGGTCTGATATTAATGTATTCATATTACAAAATTATTTTAAAAACTTGTTTTTTTTTGTTTCCAAAATTATGGTTGTTTGGGGGTTAAAAAACTACTTTTAACCCATTGCCGCCAGCGCTCTGGGGTTTAAACATGCATTTTACCGCGCATGATTTGTTAATGAATATGGTGGAAGCCGGTCACTCTGACCAGCCGCTATCATGCGCTCCCATACAGCGCGGAACCTGTCAAATAGCGACTCCTCACCCAATATTCAACATTACGGCAAACCGACTGAGTCGCTATCAACTACCGAACAACGGCCAAGCACAGCGACTACTAGTGTGCACTCTGAAAATGCCGCTACAGTCGCTCAACTGTCGCTACCTGCCGCTGTTAATGAATCGGCCTCCCCGTTTCTCTTGAGTACCACCTGGGTCTGTCACCTAAAACTGTGCTAAAATATACAAAAAACATCCATTTAGAATGCATAAAGTGCACATAATTAGCTTGTGTCACCATTTGGAGCAGGTTTGTACTTAGTGGGCAAGTCAGACTTGAGTAAAGTATAGATGGCAGCAGATGAGGTTTGGGTACAGGTCAGTGTGCAACCTCTCCGAGTACCTCCAGCATACCCGCCAACTTTTCAGGGTGGGAAAGAAGGACATTTGTTAAATTTGGCCACGCCCCCTCATTGAAGGATGTTTGGTAGATTGTAACAGTTAAAACAAAAGAAACACTTTAAATAGGCAAATGAGTCATTTATTGCTGCAGATCTGCATGTTACACCTCAAAGACGGACAAAGGAGAACAAGGAACAGGGGGAGATGGACTCAGAAGAGGGATATTTCCTCCAAATCAGGGACACTTGCAAGGTATGCCACCAGCAGTAGGCTGGGAACCCCTGGTTTAGATGTTACCCTGGTTCAAGGTCCATATGACCTTACAGGATATGTTTTTCTTATTTGTAGTTAGTTAAAATTACGCTGCAAAGGCATAAAACAAAGAGACTATTTTTGTTGAGTAGAATCATGACATTGTGATTCAGGAGCTTGTCCTGTAAAAGTTGAACCTAGGGCAGCCAAACGGTTAATGCCATCATAGAGGCCATAGAGACCCGGCAGTAATTATATAGAGAAAAGTCCTTTCTGAAATGCTGGGAATAATTATGAATTATGTGCTCAGGTTCCCCCAGCATGAGGTGCCTGCACGCTGCTAATTTTAGCACACGTAGGCCACTTCTTCCAGCTCTAGTTCACACCTCTCTGGGTCCAGGGTGCCTGGGTGCCGGGAGACACCATGGAGATGGAATGAAGGGTGAAGCCAGTGCAGGGATCTCCTCCCGCCCATCCACGTTATTGGGTGCCATCAATCACTATCAGCCAGATGGCGCTATTTGTGCAGTGCTTGCCAGGCTTCGGGGTAACTGCTCTCAATCTTTCTAAATGATTTGTGTTGCAAGAGGGAGCTGTACGGTGTGTGTCACATTAACATGCTGCTGCCTGCTAAAATCTTAAGAGATCTAAGAAAATGGGAGCCTGCAGGAACCACACTGTATGCAATATAGATAGATAGATAGATAGATAGATAGATAGATAGATAGAAAGATAATAGATAGAATGATAGACAGAATGATAGATAGATAGATAGATAGATAGATAGATAGATAGACAGATAGAATGATAGATAGATAGATAGATAGATAGATAGATAGATAGATAGATAGATAGAAAGATAATAGATAGAATGATAGACAGAATGATAGATAGATAGATAGATAGATAGATAGATAGATAGACAGATAGAATGATAGATAGATAGATAGATAGATAGATAGATAGATAGATAGAGTAATAGACCGAATGATAGATAGATATAGATAGATAGATAGATAGATAGATAGATAGATAGATAGATAGATAGAGTAATAGACCGAATGATAGATAGATATAGATAGATAGATAGATAGATAGATAGATAGATAGATAGAATAATAGCCTGAATGATAGATAGATAGATAGATAGATAGATAGATAGATAGATAGATAGATAGAATAATAGCCTGAATGATAGATAGACAGAATGATAGATAGATAGATAGATAGATAGATAGATAGATAGATAGATAGATAGATAGGATTATCTATCTATCTATCTATCTATCTATCTATCTATCTATCTATCTATCTATCGCATCAATAGCTGCTAAGAAAAATTCTTCAGCACTTGAATATGAGACCACACGCCTAATCAGAGAACCGTTCCAACCCACCCAAGCTGCCTACCCCACACACGATCCTATGATCCTAAACAACCCCATGACTTATAGGTGATTGCCAGATAGATAGATAGATAGATAGTGCTATATATATGGCATCAATAGCTGCTGAGAAATATTCTTTAGCACTTGAATGTGAGACCACACATCTAATCAAAGAACTGTTCCAACCCACCCAAGCTGCCTACCCCACACCTGATCCTATGAAAACCCCATGACTTATAGGTGATTGCCACGTTAAAGTCAATGGGGTTGATTCAGAGACCCTTTCTCGTCTCGTTTTGGAGGTCTTGCTACCTACGCAAAAATGAAAACATTTCACACAAAAATTCTGCTGAATTAGATGAAGGGGAAAATGGACGAGAACAGATACTTTCAAGCTGAAAAATAGCGAGAAAGGGGCTCTAAATCAACACTAACGATTCTGGAAAGTTACCTTGCATACAGAACACTTCAGCTACTATTTCGATAGATAGATAGATAGATAGATAGATAGATAGATAGATAGATAGATAGATAGATAGATAGATAATCCTGTATATGTAATCAATGGGTGCTGAGAAATATTGTTCTGCACTTGAATGTCAGAGCGCTCGTCTAATCAGAGAGCTGCCTGAACCTTCCAACTCACCCAGGCTACCTACCCCACACCCGATCCTATGATCTTACACAGCCCAGTGACTTATATGACTGTTAAAGTCAATGGCCTTGATTCACTAAGAGTTGAAAAAAATTCTCATGGTAATTGAGAATTCAATTCATGAGAAAACAGGCTGGGAATTTCACTTTTAGTGAATCACCAGAGAGGAAATGACACTTTTTACTACAGGTAAAAAGGGGTAAAAAGTTCTCAGGGGTAAAAAAAGTACCATTGACTTTTATTGTCTTCCTATCTGGTGATTCACTAAAAGTGTTTTCTCATGAATTGAATTCTTAACTACCATGAGAATTTTTTTCAACTGAAAGTGAATCAAGGCCAATGAAGCTTCCCCTGCATACACACTTCAGCTGCTATTTCCAAATCTGTCCCAGCAAGAAATGGGTCTATACAGAAGTGTGGGTAGCATATATGCCACTGCTGGGCATACAAAGGAAGGGGATAAGGAGCAGTTGTGGCCTAGGGGTAAGGAAGCGATCTTGTGACTGATGGGGTTGCAGGTTTGATTCCCAGCCGGGACAAGGCTGAAGTGCTTTTGAGTAAGGCACCTAACCCCATCTAGGCACCTAACCTGTAATTAGGGCAGTCCACCCCTCCGGCATGTGTGCGCTCACTGCTTTGTCTCACTGCAGGTAAATGCGGAGGAAAAATCTCTATGTGTCCACAATAATACAATGGCCACATGAGCAAAGAAAAAACAAAATCAAATGGAGTCTAGAGTGTATAAACATGAGGATTAAGGGACGGAAGTGTGTTAACAGACTATCAAGATAGGGACTGTAGTTTGTAAACATGGAATCATTGCAGATACTGTATTGTATAAATGGGGGATCATAGTGAGAACTGGAGATGAGCCGATCTTGTAAACAGAGGATCAAGGTGAAAACTGGAGCGTGTAAACAGTAGTGGGGACTAAACAGTGTAAATGAAGAATCAGGGTTTCTACTGAAGTATGTACATGGATAATTAGAGTGAAAACTGAGCTGTGTAAACAGATGATCAGCATGGGAACAGAAGTGTGTAAACAGAGGATCAAGATGAGGACCGAAGTGTGGTGTAAATAAGGGACCGTAGTGAGGATGGAAGTGTGTAAACAAGAAACAAAGTGGGGACTAAAATGTGGGTAAACAGAACATCTAAATGGGGGCTAAGTGGGGACCAACATTTGTAAACAAAGAATCAGCTTTGTACTGATGTGTAAATGGAGGTAGGTGTATACATGGAAAACCAGTAGGGTCTGAATTGTTTACGCAATGGATCAAAGTGGGGACAGTAGTGTGTAACTGAGGATCACAATGGGGAAAAAAGGGTGTAAACAGAGGTTCAAAATGAGGACAGAAGGGTGTAAACACAGGATCAAGGTGAAGACTGGAGTGTGTAAACAGCATCAAAATGGGGACTAAACTGGGGTTTCTACTGAAGTGTGTACATGGATAATTAGACTGACATCTGAACTGTGCAAACAGAGGATCAGCGTGGGAACAGAAGTGTGTAAACAGAGGATCAAGATGAGGACTGAAGTGTGGAGCATGTAAATAAGTGAGGTTTACGTGTGTAAACAAGAAACAAAGTGGGGACTAAAATGTGTATAAACAGAAAATCTAAATGGGGACTAAGTGGGGACCAAAGTTTGGTTCAGAGTATGAGATGAATTGTGTAAAGAGAAGATCGGAGTTGGAACGGTGTAAACAGAAGATCCCACTGATGTGTGTAAATGGCTGAATTGTGTAAGCAAATGATCAGTGTTGGAACAGAAGTGTGTAGACAGAGGATCAAGATGAGGACCGAAGTGTGGAGCATGTAAATAAGGGACCATAGTGAGGATGGAAGTGTGTAAACAAGAAACAAAGTGGGGACTAATATGTGTAAACAGAAAATCTAAATGGGGACTAAGTGGGGACCAAAGTTTGGTTCAGAGTATGAGATGAATTGTGTAAACAGAAGATCGGAGTTGGAACGGCGTAAACAGAAGATCCCACTGATGTGTGTAAATGGCTGAATTGTGTAAGCAAATGATCAGTGTTGGAACAGAAGTGTGTAAACAGAGGATCAAGATGAGGACCAAAGTGTGGAGCATGTAAATAAGGGATCATAGTGAGGATGGAAGTGCGTAAACAAGAAACAAAGGGGGGACTAGAACGTATCGAAATAGAACATCTAAATGGGGATTAAGTGGGGACTAACGTTTGTAAACAGAGAATCAGCTTTGTACTGATGTGTAAATGGAGGATCAGAGTAGGGGATGAATTGTGTAAACAGAGGATCAGAGTTGGAACGGTGTAATCAGACGATCACACTGATGTGTGTAAATGGCTGAATTGTGTAAATAGGGGATCAGTGTGGGGACTGCAGTGTGTAAGCAGGGGATCGAGGTGGGGAATAAAGTGCAGGATTTAAACAGAGGGTAAAGGTAGGGATGATTTACCTGTATAAACAGATGATCACACTGGGGACTGAATGGTACAGGCAGAGGATGATAGTGGGGGTCAAAGTGAGGGGACTACAGAATAGAATGGGGAACAGTGACACACAGCATGGAGCCTAATACAACAACAGGGGGCATTGTGCACAGACAGAGGGGCAGAGCACAGGATGCTGGCAGTGGTAGACTGGGGCCAAACATCAGCCCTGGCTGGCCCAAGACATCCTTGCTGCCCACCAACCATGATGCCGGGGCTCTAGCATTGGGTACTTGGGTTCCTTGGCTCTTGGGTACACTGGGGCTGGGACCAGGGGGATGAGAGGGAGACTAAGGGGGCAGGGATTGAATGTGGGTGTTAAAAGCAGCAGCCCAACTGGCCCCAAAGCATTGTCCCGGTCTCCCTATGGCCAGTCCGCCCTGGATGCTGGTGAGATGAAGAGAGCTAGGAATCAGAGGGCTGGAACTGCAGACAAGAGAAGAAATGAAGTTCCGAAACATTAAACTAAAACTGGGATTAGCATGGGGAAATGGCGAATTAAGACTGGGATTAGCATGTGGAAATGGTGAACTCAGACTATGATTAGTATGGGGAAATAGGGAGCTAAAACTGGGATTAGCATATGGATACAGCAAACCAAAAATAGGATTAGCACGTGGAAATGGTAAACTAAAACTGGTGAACTAAAACTGGAAATAACACCTATAAACAGTGAGCTAAAATGGGGATTAGAATGTGGAAACAATGAGCTAAAACTGGGATTAGTATGTGGAAGCAGTGATATAAAACTGGGATTAGAATGTGGAAACAGCGAACTAAAACTGGGATTACAAAGTGGAAACAGTGATCTAAAACTGGGATTAGAATGTGGAAACAGTGATCTAAAACTGGGATTAGAATGTGGAAACAGTGATCTAAAACTGGGATTAGCACGTGGAAATGGTGATCTAAAACTACGGTTGGAATGTGGAAATAAAACAGTATGTGGAAATAGTGAACTGCAACTGGGATTAAATGCATGTAGAATCCTTAAACTGAAACTGGGATTAGCAGGTGAACTAAAACTGGGTTTGTGTGTGTGTGGAAACCATAAACTAAAGCTAGGATTAGCCTGTTGAAACAGTTGACCAAAAGTAGGATTAGTATGTAAAACAAAAAAATTAAACAAGTATTAGCATGTTAAATAATAAACAAAAATTAAACAGGGACTAACTAGGATGCAGAAACAATGAACCAAAGATGGGACTGGAGCAAGAACAGTGGGAAAAAAAAAGCTGGGAGAGCAGCAATATCGGACCAGAGCTGGGATCTAAGGACACAAAATGGACCTGAGCGGAAACGGGGAAATAGGGATAAAAAAAACCTATTAAACCTTCAAAACTTTACAAAAGCAATTCAACCAAATCAGACATGGAACATATAATCCCACCCGCAATTCTTCCACTGTGACTACTTGCCATGGGTGTCACTGCATCAAAGATAAACTGGAAAATAATCTGTATATCTATAGATACACCTTCAAAACCTGAGGGGACCAGTGCAGATCTGAATGATAGCTGACAGCTAGTGACAGTTACTGACAACTGTGACAGAGACAGCTTCTCAGGGAATCATCTTTGATTCCAGACTCTGCTGCCTCCTGAGAAGTTATAAGAAATGTTTCTCTACAGTAATAAATATAAACAGAAGACACAAAACAGATAAAATACCAAAAATAATAAAAATACCAAAATATCAAAAATAATAATACAATAATCCGAGGTACAACACGAGCCAATAATATATCAATGAATGAATAAAAAAAAAGTTAAATGAAAGAAAAATAAGGTAAAATAGAATGATCTAACACTGGGGGTAATACAAATAGAATATAACGCGAAATAAAAGGGCACCGTAAGTAAATACAAGAGTGGATTCAGTAATGAATAAAAAACGTATTAATAATAACAAGACGAAGGGGATGAAATTATTAAGAATAAAATAATGATAGAAAAGTGCGGGTGCCCACCTGTACCAGTCCAGCCCCCTGTCATAATTGCGGTCAAAGAAGTGTGGCTCGGTGCCCATGGCTCGCACCTCGGGGTGCACCCTGATGAACTCCAGCACCGCCCGGGTGCCCCCTTTCTTCACACCCACGATGATCGCCTGGGGCAGTTTCTTGTGGCCGTAGCGGGGAGCGGCGGTGCCGTTGTTCGGGGCTCGGGTGGTCTGCGGGGCTTCGGTGCCCTCAGGCTCGGGCGGCTCGCTGGTGTCGGGGGTGGCAGTAGACCCGAAGGGTTGGCAGAGGGGCATTTTCTGCAGCAGTTTCTTTCCCCCCAGTGTGGGCATGTAGGGAGGGCAGCTGGGCAGCCGGTAGCCCCGGCGGGGCAGGTGGTAGCAGAGCAGAGTGCAGGAGAGGCAGAGGGTCACCACCAAGAGGTATCTCCGGGCCCGGCGAGGGCTCAGTCGGGGTACCATGACTCCAGGCACCGGGGCCACATCGTGCCCCTCCGGGCTGCTGCATGTGTCACTGTCCCGGCAAGCCGAGCTGCCGCCGCCGCCACTGCCAATGCCGGCACTCCCCCCCCCCCCCCCCCCAACACACTCCTCTCACATCAGCCGGGAGGGGGGAAAAGGAGGGATCAGCCTCCAACAAGCTCCTCTCATCCCCAGCCTGACCCACCCGGACACCCTGCTGCCCATTACCGGGACACCCATCACCCCCAGAGGGAGCCGACATTAGTGTACAACTGCATGCCGGCACTTGCCTCTGCAATACATCACCTACCTCTACCCCTACACCTACCTGTGCAATACATCACTTACCTCTGCCCCTACACTTACCTCTGCCCCTACACCTACCTCTGCAATACACCACTTACCTCTGCCCCTACACTTACCTCTGCCCCTACACCTACCTCTGCAATACACCACTTACCTCTGCCCCTACACTTACCTCTGCCCCTACACCTACCTCTGCAATACACCACTTACCTCTACCCCTACACCTACCTGTGCAATACATCACTTACCTCTGCCCCTACACTTACCTCTGCCCCTACACCTACCTCTGCAATACACCACTTACCTCTGCCCCTACACTTACCTCTGCCCCTACACCTACCTCTGCAATACACCACTTACCTCTACCCCTACACCTACCTGTGCAATACATCACTTACCTCTGCCCCTACACTTACCTCTGCCCCTACACCTACCTCTGCAATACACCACTTACCTCTGCCCCTACACTTACCTCTGCCCCTACACCTACCTCTGCAATACACCACTTACCTCTACCCCTACACTTACCTCTACCCCTACACTTACCTCTGCCCCTACACTTACCTCTACCCCTACACTTACCTCTACCCCTACACCTACCTCTACCCCTACACCTACCTGTGCAATACATCACTTACCTCTGCCCCTACACTTACCTCTGCCCCTACACTTACCTCTACCCCTACACTTACCTCTGCAATACACCACTTACCTCTACCCCTACACTTACCTCTACCCCTACACCTACCTCTACCCCTACACTTACCTCTACCCCTACACTTACCTCTACCCCTACACTTACCTCTACCCCTACACCTACCTCTGCAATACACCACTTACCTCTACCTCTACACTTACCTCTACCCCTACACCTACCTCTGCAATACACCACTTACCTCTACCCCTACACTTACCTCTACCCCTACACCTACCTCTGCAATACACCACTTACCTCTACCTCTACACTTACCTCTACCCCTACACTTACCTCTGCAATACACCACTTACCCCTTTCCACCTCACTTCACCCTACATCTCACCCCACTATTCTCTCTATTCCTATATCACCCCTTCTACCTCACCCGCTTCACACCTATCACTACTCTCTCTACCCCTATCCCCACTTATCACTACTGTATATCACCCCACTTATCTCTACCCCCACTCCACTTCTCCATTACCCCCACCCACACACCCCATGTGCCTCTAACCTCACACCCCATATTCTCTACCCTTATATCACCCCACTTATCTCTACCCCACTCCACTTCTATCACCCCACATCCCTATTACCTCCAATCATAGACCCCCTACACCTACCTGTGCAATACATCACTTACCTCTACCCCTACACTTACCTCTACCCCTACACTTACCTCTACCCCTACACTTACCTCTGCCCCTACACTTACCTCTACTCCTACACTTACCTCTACCCCTACACTTACCTCTGCCCCTACACCTACCTCTGCAATACACCACTTACCTCTACCCCTACACTTACCTCTGCCCCTACACTTACCTCTACCCCTACACCTACCTCTGCAATACACCACTTACCTCTACCCCTACACTTACCTCTACCCCTACACTTACCTCTACCCCTACACTTACCTCTACCCCTACACTTACCTCTACCCCTACACCTACCTCTGCAATACACCACTTACCTCTACCCCTACACTTACCTCTGCAATACACCACTTACCCCTTTCCACCTCACTTCACCCTACATCTCACCCCACTATTCTCTCTATTCCTATATCACCCCTTCTACCTCACCAGCTTCACACCTATCACTACTCTCTCTACCCCTATCCCCACTTATCACTACTGTATATCACCCCACTTATCTCTACCCCCACTCCACTTCTCCATTACCCCCACCCATACACCCCATGTGCCTCTAACCTCACACCCCATATTCTCTACCCTTATATCACCCCACTTATCTCTACCCCACTCCACTTCTATCACCCCACATCCCTATTACCTCCAATCATAGACCCCATGTGTCTCTAACTTCCACCCCACTTCTCTCTACTCCAATATCACCCCTTCTATCCCCCCACACATATGACTACTCTTATCACTAGTCTTATATCACCCCAGTTATCTCTACCCCACCCCACTTCTCTCAACCCGTGTATCACCCCACATCCCTATTACCTCCACTCATAGACCCCATATGTCTCCAACCCCTCATCCCATTTCTCTCTACTCCTACATCACCCCACTTATCTCTACACCACCCACTTCTCTCAACCCATGTATCACCTGACTTTCCTATTACCTCCACTCATATACCCCATTTCTCTCTACCCTTATCCACATTTATCACTAGTCTTATAGCACCCCCACCCCAATTCTCTCAACCCATGTATCACCCCACTTCCCCATTACCACCACTAGTACACCCCATGAGTCTCTAACCCCCTCATCCCACTTCTCTCCACTCCTAAATCACCCCACTTTTCTCTACCCCATCCACTACTCTCAACCCATGTATCACCTGACTTTCCTATTACCTCCACTCATACACCCCATCTCTCTCTACCCTTATCCCCATTTATCACTAGTCTTGTCACCCCAGTTATCTCTACCTCATATTACCCTACTTCTCTCTACCTCATATCACCCCACTTCTCTCTACCCCACCCCACTTTCCCATTACCTCCATTCATATGCCCCATGTGTCTCTAACCCCCACCCTAGTTCTCTCTTTTCTTATATCACCCCCTTCTATCTCACCCCCAGATCACTACTCTCATATCCCAATCTCTCTCTAACCTTATCTCCATTTATCACTTGTCTTATGTCACCCCAGTTATCTCTACCCCATATCACCCTACTTCTCTCTACCTCATATCACCCTACTTCTCTCTACCTCATATCACCCACTTCTCTCTGCCCCCACCACACTTCTCTCTACATCTCATCCCACAAATCTCTATCTCCTTGTCCCAATTACCTTTAACCTAAACCCCACCTTTCTCTACCCCCACCCCACTTGTCTCTACCCTCACCCTACTTATCTCTATCTCTACACCCCAATTACCTCTTTCCTACAGCCCATGTAGCGCTAACCCCCCACCCATTTTCTTTCTACCCCATATCACCACTTATATCTCAATTTGCCCCCTTATCACTACTTGTATCACCCCACTTTCTATATCACCCCCAACCACTTGTCTCGTATCACACCACTTCTCTCTACTTTCACCCCCACTTATTTATACCCCTATATGACCACTTGTTTTTAGTCCCCAGCCCACTTCTCTCTACCCCTCACTCCACTCGTCTTTATCTCTACACTCCAATTACCTCTACCCCCACCCTACTTTTCTCTACCCCTACCGTAAATGACCCCACTTATCTCTAACCCCCCCCCCCCCCATGAACCCAGTATTCAGAGAGAGTTGCCACCCAAGGCACAATCATTACAGGGCTACCTTTGTGTTTTTTTTTGTGTTTTTTCATTTATAACGTGAACCACCAAAACCAGGCCTAAAATCTAAAATTAATCCAGGTTCAGCACAGAAACGCTTTCTATATCGGGATGCTCTGCAGTGTTAAGCCCCCTTAGTCATAGGATACCACGGCAGTCATATGCTCTGGCAGATTGATTTTTAGGGGGTAAGTGGAGAGCAGACGGCCCACCTCAACCAGCTTTATTTTATTAGACGTGGGGCATTCATGGGAGGGCACCTAGTCTTTTAAGCCCTGGAGGGGTGTCATACTACAGTCTTGCATAGGGCACCTTCAGAAATAAGGCCAGCCCTGACCACACGCACACATACCACCACCCCTCCCCACTCTACGACGGTTTGATCGAATGATCTGCGACGTGTTTGCGTGCTGCTTCCAGCACAGAAAACAATCACACCAGAAACACCCACTCACAAATTACACCACCACCCTAACTACACTTTAAATGATTAAATCGGGCTGGTGGAACCCTTACCAATCACCATCTGATCAAACACAGCTGGCGAGTAATTGAGACCACACACACCTACACATCCCTCTCCACATTCAATCAGGACACAGGCAATCCATATTGATTCCGTCCCACACTTACCCCACGGAGAGTATGATCAGATCTGCCGTTGAACGATCCGATACAATCAGCTTGCAGTCTGCTGGTTCACACACAGTCACCATGCAGCACTCCAAGTTAACTGTGAGTCATTCACTCTTGTAACACTATAGGATTAGATAAGCTTTCCCAATCATACAATGGATTAGTTACTATGAATCTTACAGTCTATGGGTTAATACACATTTACGAGTGGTCATACAATTTTCAGAAACCATGGTAGTTTTTAGAGCTCCAAGTGAACCATGTTAGGAGTTGCCAACAAGATAGGCCCATGCTTAATTTAAAATACAAATAATAAAATTAAAGACAATATATATACATGTGCAGAAAACTGTCAAAATAAAACAAAATAAAAGGGGAGAAAACACAGAAAGTGCTATGCCTCATAAACGGATACAAAGTCTTCAGGTTCTGAGGGTTGGAAGAGCAGTTGGGTCGGACACACCACGAACACTGATTGGACCCTTTGTATGTGACCCAGAAAACTGTTTCTCTCCCTGAATTTATGCTAGATTCCAAGGGGTTGGAAGACAGATGCTGTCCCCTCTGAGTGGGTGCCGGGCGCATGCTGATATTTGATTAGGCTTTAGCCTGGGGGGCAAAACTGAACCATTTTAAATTTGAACCCTAACATGGGCTGGAAAGTCCAACTTGGTAAGTATGGAGTAAATCAGTATGTAAGTTTTCTAATATCAAACTGGACATGGCTGGCATGTCCTGGTCAGGGGTAAGGGGTTCCTGTGTCCACATTGAGACCAATATCAAATATGGGGAACCAATTTGACCATCAGACTTGGATAAATCTTATGGCGGTGTCTGCAGGATGCAGCATAACTCATATTCAAGTTATGGGACAAATTATTTGTAGTGACCATCTTAGTAACTCTATACTCTAAGCCAGTGGCGGACTGGGGCCAAGAATTAGCCCTGGATTTTACCAGCCTCTGGCTGGCCCAAGACATTCCTGCTGAGCCCCCCCAACCATGATACCGTGGCTATAGCATTGGAGGCTGGGGTTCCTTGGCTTTTGAATACCGTGGGTCTGGGTACAGATGGCTGAAAGGGAGACTAAGGGGGCAGAGATTTAATATAGGTGTTAAAAGCAGCAGCCCAACAAGTTCCAAAGAGGTGTGGCCCATCGTGGATTTGTCCTGGGTGTCCCTATGGCCAGTCCACCCCTGCTCCAAGCTATGCTCCCCCACCTGTAACTGTTTCTGGAAGGTAAGGAATTTATGGCCCTGTGTTCAGGAAGTCTCTGAAGAATACTGTTTATTTTTCTAATAGGATGCTTGTAGAAATGCAAGGGATGAGGAAGAGGGGGAATCATGACATAAATTTGGACATTAAATGTCACAGTTCATATGGGCAATTCTTGAACAATTCCTTATACCATGGACAGACAATGCCAGGATGCCAATCTGTGTGAAACCCCCCTGGGTTTGCTCTCGCTCCCACATAGCATGAGCAGGCTGCGGCTACATCCCTGACAAGGTGCATTAGTATTGTATTTTGCTATACAAAATTTGTCCTTGATTAGGGCCCCCAAACACAACTTTGCATGGGGCCCCAGAAATGATAAGACCGTCCCTGGCCACACTAACCCACTTTTCTCTACCCCATTCCTATACACTTATTCCTCTCCACCCCACGTATCTATACCTATACAACCAATTTAACCTTACCCCTACACCCACTTATCTCTACACCCCCCCACCCCAAAAATCTCTGCCCTCCGTCTGATTAATTTCAACCCCTGCCCACTCCACTTATCTCTACTCCCTATTTCTTCTCCTCACCCCACATATCTTATGTTCCCATTATACTCATCTTTACCATTTCACACTTATTTCTTGCTCTCATTTATGTTTTATCTCAAACCCCACTCCATATTTTCCAACTGTGTTCTTGCACTCACCTCCATCTATCTCTTGACCCAGAGACATAACTAAATGTGACAGGGCCCTGGTACAAGTGTTAAATGGGGCCCTGTCATGGCTCACACATTGCCCTTTTCCCTGTTATTTTAATGCATTGGATACAATTAGATAACTAAAGATGAAAAGAGCTGTAACACATTGTGCTTCTTTTTCTATTATATGTTTTCAAGTGAGCACAAATTTGATAAATAAGGTGGAGGAGCAACAATGATGGGCCCCATGACCATCTGAGCCCTGATGCAGTTGCACCTCTGCACCCACTATTGTTATGCTCCTGTAATATTTTCCAGTCCCCTCTTTCTCAAATTTGGATGACCATGGGGGATGGTAGAACATTTTCCTGTGGTTGTAGGTTGCTTCAGCTTAGCAGAGAGGATCATTCTGCATAATTCTATATAGACATGTGACATTATATGGCAAGGGAGCTCTTCTAGACTTCTACTTCCACGGTCAACATGTAGAAACACTAGATGATGCTCTTTGATTGATCTCGAAATCCTCCCTCCTGTTGCAGGGCTTGATGCTCTTGTCTACTGTAGAAAAAGATTTGCTTCCATCTTTTCAGGTGCTGCTGCTGCTGCTCATACAGAAGGACCAACAAGACAGCAAAGCTTGTTATTTGCTGGCAATATTTTTAAATTGGCAATAATAATAATAACAATGATGACAATTTAATTCAATGGAGTTAATATTTTAGGGAAAAAAATATAAATAAGAAAAGCCATAAAGAGGAAAAAGATAAATATTACGTCAATCGTATGTGCCCAAGCCCAAATGTTCAAGAGCAGGGTGTGATACACTACTTGCAGGATTTCTAGTGACCCAATTGTGATGATTGGTCCTGATTCCTAACCAAATAGAAGCTCATGGGGGGGCAGGGGGTTACAAGGATCAGAAGGATGTCATTAGCACAGCAGAAAAGATCAACTGGGCTGCAGTGTGCCTGTGTGATTCTGTCTCTAAACACAACACGAGGCAGAGAGAGACACACGCTAAATCAACAGCTGGTGGAGGAGAGTATGTAAAGCTATGGCGGAGCATTGATACAGTTGATACAATGTTTCTAAGAGCATTCTGAGCAATAATGAGTCATTACAACTGATATCTTTCTACTTCTGGCTAGTGATGATGGTGAGGGATGATTGCACAGAGATTCCAGTCCTTTTAATGCCCATATTAATGCAGGAGCTCACCTGCTCCTCCTTTCAATGACATTTCTTCATGGCCACTTCATGTGGTTGCTCGCTGGCACTATTTCTCAGTGCTCCCAGCTTGAGCAAGCCTGGCAAGCCACAATAGATGCACTTTCCAGGCTTGTTGACTCTGAGATCGCTTAGAGACAGCGGTGTCTACATTTGAAGTGTGGTTGTGGAAAATGGAAAGAAAAGGAGGGTCAAACTTTGGAGACCTGTTACAGCATCTACAGCGTACTGCAGGAAATGGAGAAGAGTCACATTATACAGGCTTCAGGAGAGCTCCCTGCTGCCTTATCGTTGCCATTGCCTATACTGTCCTTTTAAAACAAAATCCTGGGAGGCCCTAGAATCTAAAAGACTTTAGGGCCAGCTGCTTTCCTTTCCGTGAGGCAACCGAAATTGGGATGCCACACTGGGTGAGACACTCCCGGGTCACTGCAAAATTTGGCTTCGCAATGGCTCCCAAATAGATCTAAACATCAAACATCAGCATCCCTATTATCTCTGGGCTGATGCACGCCCCGTGCCCAGCTATTCAGAGAGATGGGGGACATTAAAATGCATCTTTGTCTAAAGGGAAACTGGGGATGTGACAGCCCTTGCTCCCCATAGCTCTGTGTCTAAACAGAGCCGTATTTGAGGCATTATTATGCACGGCATATAGTGCTGATTGGACAAGAGTCTGTGCATGCACCATGGGATCAGGGAAAGGTACGTTTTTATGGCTGATCTGGGGGGGTTTCACTTAGTGGGGTACCCCTAATTGGGATTCCCCCAGGGGCATACTCAAAAACTGGGAAAGTGAAAACCCTGGGTTATTTTCTGCTTTAAAGCAATTTGGACAGTGGTGTTGGGGTTTTCTGAAGCCGGGCTGTCAGGTGTGTAACAAGATGGCATTCCCATTCAGTTAAGGAGTGCAACATCTTCATACTATTCCACATAGGCATGGGGTTAAAGCAGAACAAAACCCACCTGGGCCAGCCCTAGAATCTAAAACAAACCAGAGCTGTCCACTGGCCTTCCCCCAGGACATCCTGAATCGGGATGCCCCACTGTGTAACCCCCCCGCCCTGGTGCACCGGTTATAACTCACCTTTTCAACTGCGCATGCTCAGGCTCTCATCCAATCAGAGCCGTTTGCCTTTCAGCATATGGCTCCAGTTGCTTTCTTTGGGGAGCAGCAGCGGCCGCATCTACTGCATCTTTGGTCATAGGGATGTGCCCGCTCTCGCTCCCCATTGAAATCAATCAGAGATTTAAGCACTTTCTAATAGCTTCCGTCACTAATTGCCATGGTTGGGTGGGGGGAGTTAGGGGAGCAGTGTACCAAGGGGGGGGGGGGGGGGGAGGAGTTAGGGGAGCAGTGTACAAAGTTGGGGGAGGAGTTAGGGGAGCAGCGTACCAAGCCTTTTGACTGAAGGTCTGATAACTTTGAGAAAACTCTTATGATTGTATTGTGAAATATCAAGCAAGTTGTTTAGTGTGTTTGTGTGTGTGTGTGTGTGTGTGTGTGTGTGTGTGTGTGTGAGGGACAGGCTCTGTCACCCCTGATAGACTAAACCTGTCACCTCTGGATTATATTCCTACCCATGAGACAATAAACCACACGCTTGGCGGGTGTTTTATTTGGTTTGAGTGTATAAGTGACCCCATCCTTTCATTTCATTGTTTCTATTTTTAATATTACACAATTTTGCAATAGTGTTCCTTTAATAAAAACAGGGGGCTTAGTAATATGTTATTGCTAACATGTGACTCTGGCTTCTGCAAATGTATCTTAACAAGTCCTGTGTGTTTTTTTTTTTTAAATATAGTAGTAGATTAGCCAAGGGACAAAAAAGCCTGTTGTATTTACATTGTTGTAACTGTTCCATCCACCTTTCTGCTGCTTATAAATAGTGATGAGCCAGAGTGGGGACAATCCGGTTTGGAAACTCTGGGGATGGTTTTCCTCCATAGACAACAGCTCCGGCCACAACGTGTGAACTGGTATAGGGGTCCCTTGGAAAAAATTGTAAGAAAAATAAAAAACTTGTCTCTTGCTGTCTTCCTCCTTCTTTCTCCCCACCAGACGGGGTCCTCTGTTCAGGTCCGCCAGGTCAGGGATTCCCTCCTTGTATAGGGTTGTTGTGCTGATGCAGGGGAGCTGCTATTGCCAGCATCTGCACAGTGAAGAGGGACACAGGTCCTCCCCTCCTTCCATGGTGTCCTGTCAGACTAATCCTAGCCCTGCAGGGAGGCTCTTATACCATTATATTGTATTTAGATAATTTAATCGTGAGTGGTATCAACTAAGAGCTCTCCTAAGAAATCATTGGGATATACTAAGAGCAGATCCACATTTGGCCAGATGGACACGGGGGGGGGACCACGTATGACAGCACGTAGGGCCCCCAATCTACGTGACAAGGTCTGCAGTAGCCATTTTAAGGCGCTGCCTAATTGGTTGGAACAACGGAAAGAGATAAGTGGGAATTTCCCCTGTGGAGGGTGTTCTATCTGTCCACATATGACCAAACAAAAGTCTGTCAGGAACTTAAAAACGGGCAGAGAATTTTCTATACGACAGTTCATTAATTGCAGAGCCACAGGGGTGATCTATGCCTTAATATGTGATTGCCCTATGATGTATATATGGGAAACATGAAATAGTTTAAAGGCACGGGTGTAAGCTCACTTTTCTAGCATCCGTTTAGCCAATAGGAATGTCCAACAAGGCAAAATGGTTCCCCCTGTGGCTTTGCATTTTTTGAACAAACACCAGAGCGATTTTAGTAACCTTAAGGTTATTGGCATTGAAAAGATCAGATTAGGGCCTCGAGGGGGCAACATCAAAAAAGTTCTTCAACAGAAAGAATTACGGTGGATTTTCAATCTTGACTCCCAAGCGCCTGTAGGACTTAATGAGGACCTAGCTTTCACACCGTATTTGGGCACTTAGCGCACTTGTATAATTTTCTTTAACTTTTTTAGTAATGGTTAGTGTTGGAGTTTATTCACATATTCTAGATCATAGAGTGGATGGGTTTGAATTGTGTTAGTAAGGGTCAGTATTTACCCATGTTTTCTTTCTTTTTTGTCTGGGCCCTGTTTGATATTTATGTTTTTGTATTTTAGTCACCTGGTTACACATTGAATCACTATGCTCCTCTAGTCCTCAACATTAGCTGGGGTTTATGAGTCCACCGACAAAGACGATTATGGTAAGGTACAAGGAAGATCAGTAGGTACCGGCGGGTGGATGAGGAAGGAAGAAGAAGTTAAAACACCATGACTCCTCGTCTTTTATGCCCATCTTGAATTATGAATTACGAAACATGTTTTCAGAACTTAATGATGCCACTATGCTTATCACTGTGTAGTAGAAAAATTCTGCCATAACTTTATGTGCACAGGGCTGTTCTCAGCTGCCTAATTTTCTCACTGTGGGCTAGCAAATGCTTCGGTGTGAGCCACATTGTGGCGGCAGTAGCATGATTATTATTAAGCCTCCTGTGTGGCAGCGGGGGCTTTCTGTGCACCCTCCGGCTTGAGGAATCGTATAGAGAATATTTGCCCGGTTTGATATTTTTATATACCTATTGGGTGTCTCTTATATGCTGACAAAAGATAGGTCTATTTTCTCTGCTGAGTATGCTTTATGCCTTGTGAGTATGTAAAATCACTACTTTCTCCACAATACACATCGTACAGTATCGTGTATGTAACTCAGTATGTATAATAGATTAGGGCTTTAGATAGTACTTTATTTGTAAATATTTATGTAGAAAACGTACTTAATCTTAGTATTAATAAGTGTTATAAGTGGTTGCTATGGTGCTTGTTGTCCGTATACTTGGCTGGCCGCGTTCCCGCGCATGCTCACTGCTTCTCTGGCTCCGGGGCGAGTGCGCGCCCCTGCCCATGGAGCGCACGCTGGTGCTCTGACGCGTTTCCGGCCGGGGCGTGTCAGAGCCTTTGTCTTCTTGGGCACGTTTCCAGGTGGGACGCGTCTGGACGCCAGTGTCAGCGGCGGTGGGCGGTGCGGGGACTGGTTAGGTGAGTACTGTCACTCGTCCAATCAGAGCCCTTTGCCTTGTCTATGCCATTTGGCAAAAGTCTCTAATTGAATTCAATGAGCAGACAGCTCTGATTGAACGGGAGCCTGCGCATGCGCCGTTGGATGGGGGAAAGGTGCGTTATTACTGGCATCCTGGGTGTTTCACACATTCCAGGGGGAAGTCAGTGGCCAGTCCTGGAATCTCTTCCAGACCGGCTGCTGGTAGGTTTTGTTCCTCTTTAAAGTGAACCAAAACCCACAGCGATCGGCCCGGGATTCTATAAGATTCCTGGGCAGATTGATTCCCTCCCCCCCGGGGCATCCAAAATCGGGATGCCCTGCTGTGTGATACCCCTAGGTCGCCCATACACTTACCTTCTTTCCCGGTCCAACGGTGCATGAGCAATCCGCGGCCGCATCCCCGCTATCCCTCTAGTAGGGCACATGCCCGCGCCAGGCTTCCTGTCAGAGGGTAGCGGGGGATGCAACCGTCAGCGCACTGCTTGGACGAGTGGTTGCTCATGCACTGTAGGACAGGGAAGAGGTGAGTTGATTTTGGCGACCTGGGGGGATTTTATATAGCGGCACACCACCGATTGGGGATGCCCCAGGGGCAAGAACCAAAATCCAGGATAGTCAAAATCCTGGGTTTTGGTCCACTTTAACTCAATGTTAGTTTGATTTAATAATACCATTATTATTTTTATTGTTTTGCATTGTGTAGTTCATCAGGAAACGCTTTGAGTTTAGGGAAGGTTAACATTATAACTGGAGGCCTTTATAATACCCAGTGAAGACATTGCAGCCATCCAGAATCTCATTGTCCTCCTTGATCTGATCGGGATGCTTATGAAGATGGTGTAGACCAGGCTTCAGAGAGACGCTCCTCACAGAGCCCATTCTCAGCCGGCAATGCTAATGAGGCCGCCAACCATCGCAGGGCCAGAGGTGGAGGAAGAGGTTTTTAATCTGCTGTCAGATTCTTTATAGTCTTCTTGTCTGCTGTCAAATCCATACGTATTGTTCTTGTCTGGGTCTTCCAGAAGAGTTCTGGTCACACTTACACAAGACCCTTTCTGATGACCTCACTACGCAGGTCATTTATGGAAACAGAGAGGAAAAGCAACACAGACCTTCTCTGCCATCACTATAGCCTATCTGAAGGAAACGTCACCCCTCCATGCACTATGCAAATAATTGGCCAGGCTGGGGGCCAATAATTGGGGGGTAAAAACAGAGGAAAACTAATTGGAAAGAACTTAAAATATATACTGATATAAGGAAGCAGAAAGCCAAAGAACTTACTATTTATTAGGGTATAAGGGAGGGAACAGAAGAAGAAGTTATAATGTGCCTGGGTATAATGCAATCGCATTGCTCTTATACAGCATTGGCCTGGAGCACCATGGGCCCATCAGAGGAAATTGTCTTTGTGTTCTACCAGAGAAAGTTGTGTGGTCTACCATTCAGCTAAAACACAATTAGATTGTAATAATATAAAAGCTTTTCAATATTTTTGACAAAACAACACATGCAAGAATTTGGAGCCTAATATATATTTTTTTTGTGCGGGTGCTAGATGAGCATCTATTGCAAGACACTCTCAGTGCCTGCACTACAGTGCCACCTAGAGGCAGGCAGCACTCTGCGTTTGCTAGCTCCCAGGCGTCCGCCGGGCGCTAGCGCTGGCCTGTTAAAATCCGATGCGCTAGCGACCCCTAGCACTATAGTGCAGGAAAAGCACCAAATTCATTACTAAGAAACACAGCGCCCGTACGGGTGCCGTGAAAAGGGGATTCTAGGCATTTAGTGCCTGTTGCAATCCCTATTTATTTTATTTTGGGGTGATGGCAGCACAAAAAAAAACAGGAATCGCATTGGGGACACTTGAAAGACATGCCACAGGTTTTGCACGACCCAAATCACAAGTCTGCAGCACAACACAAAAGTGCTGAAAATGCATAGAAAAACTGTTCCAACCAGCCCAGGGATCCTGTGCCACTTGCACCAGTCAAAACATAAAAATAGCCCCAGAAAATTATAACCAACCCAGCCCATTGAAATGTATGGGATAAGGTCACACAGTGCAGGGTGAGCGCCTGGTCTTATCTGGCACTGTAGGGAACTCAGGGCCAGCACTCATCCCATCTGTTGATAGATGGGGCACTCTCTGGTGCTCTGGATTTTTGACTTGATGAATACACCTTTTGCACTGGGACCTGACATTCACCTGACGCTCAGCTGGCGCTACATGGCACTAGCGCTTCTTTTATAAAACCCCTTACTGAAGAAATAACACTCCAGGCAAGCTGGAAACACTGTTCTAGTCTTGTACAGCCCTCATGGTGGCCCACTGGATCGGGTGGGCTAATCTAAACAATGCTTATATATGGATTTCCATATAAGTCCAATCAAATGGTTCGATCATCCATTACGGTTATTCAAAGCAAAATCCCACTATGGTAATGCCAGTAGATGGAAATTCAACGGGAGAGGTGCTCGATATTGACAAGATGACTTCACCAAGTGTCCACCACCTAGGTAGCTTACTCTTACCAGATAGCTCTTACAGCTAAGCATTTCAGAAAAAGCCCCACTTCCTCCTCGCCGATTGCTTTAAAACTTCGTCGGTCAGAGGGTTCTTGGCCAATGAGGGTGTTTAAAAGCCCATCAATCACATGGATCCTTGCCAATCAATAAGTGTACTCCCAAGTTTTTGGCATAAAAAAGAATAGTAGACAAATATAGCGTAATACGCTCATTGGCCAAGAACCCTCTGACCGACGAAGTTTTTTAAAGCAATCAGCGAGGAGGAAGTGGGGCTTTTTCTGAAATGCTTAGCTGTAGAGCTGTAGAGCTATCTGGTAAGAGTAAGTTACCTAGGTGGTGGGCACTTGGTGAAGTCATCTTGTCAATATCGAGCACCTCTCCCGTTGAATTTCCATCTACTGGCATTACCATAGTGGGATTTTGCTTTGAATAACCGTAATGGATGATCGAACCATTTGATTGGACTTATATGGAAATCCTTGTAGCCCTGTACATGTTATATATATATCAGGACTCATCCTATATTTAAAACATCACTTGCTCTGTGTTATAAATGTCGATAATTATCAGTCTGAACCTACAGGAATAGTTGAGTTCTATACACGTTGAGCAGAAACTTTAAGAGAACTGTAATTGTAATCTATTATGCACATTTAAAATATTAAGCGCGGGTTTCCTTTTGTATATTTTTTCAATGCTTATATATGACTTGTCTATGGATTCCAAATATCCAAAACTGAAAAAGCTTTAAAGTGGACCAAAACCCAGGAGTTTGCCTATCCTGGGTTTTGGTCCTTGCCCCCGGGGCACCCCCAATCGGGGTGTGAAAACCCCAGATCGCCAAGCGCAACTCATCTCTCCCGGGTCTACGGCACATGCATGGGCGCTTGTCCAATCAGCGTGCTTGGATCCACTGACGTCACATCGTCTAAGGCCAGTGGCTTCAGGCGCGCTGGCAGTCGCATAACCCGCTTCTCTCTAACAGGGAGCGTGCCCGCACCAGCCATTCACAAATGCCTGACGCGGGCACGCGCCCTGCTAGAGGGATAGCGGGGATGTGGCCGTGGCTCACACATGCACCATTGGACCAAGAAGCAAGGTAAGTGACCTGGGGAATTTCAAACAGCGGGGCATCCCGATTTTGGTTGCCCCGGGGGAGGCAATTGGCCCGGATTTTGGTCCACTTTAAAGACTGGAAAAGGTAAAATTCTGGTTGTGTGTTCTGTATTTGGGAAAGCAACTAAAGCAATGTCCCGAAATTGCATGGGGCGACCGCCAAATATCTGAGCAAGATTTTAATTTGTATTTTTAGACTGAAGGAAAAATAATAAATGACTGGAGGTCCAATCGCCACCATAGTGTGTGTGTGTGTGTGTGTGTGTGTGTGTGTGTCATCATGATCAGGATGGTCAAGACTGGGAATCACTGTTTACCCACTTTATAGTTCCTGGCCCTGGAGTTTTTTAGATTTTAGGGCTGGGATTGTTGGGTTTTGATTCTCTTTTAAAGGGATCTAAAGTCATTTTTACTGGGGTACATTTTGAAACCCTAAGGGAATGCCCAAAATGAAGAGTTTTACTCACCCCCTTTATGCCCCTGTGAGGTCGTTGGGCAGACACAAACTCTATTGGCCACTGCCAGTATTATGGTCTGCATTGCTGCTGTCCACACAGGGCACCGTGGGAATGGGTAAAGGTAAGATTTGGGTTCACTTTAATTTTCAAAGGAAAAATGAGACTTTAACATTTAAAAGGACTGTGAACCCAAAGGCAATAATAAGGCAGCAAGTAGCTCACCTGATGCCTGTCCCATTTGTCTTTACTCCATTTCCTGCAGGATGGAAGCTGTTTGCCCACCTTTCAATTTTATTTCTCAAGGACCACGTAAAAAACAGCCACTCTGCGCCATGGTGCTCTCAGCATGGATGAGCCAGGCAAGCCACAGTCTTTTATCCACGATTAAGAACCCACTGTGTCCGAAACGCGTCAGAGGATCTTGAACCTTTCTGCTTGGGTCTGGTAATTACTGTTTTTAGCGGCTGTTGTTTATGGAGATGCTTTTAACTATATTTGAATAAAGGATGGACTTTTAAGGAGTGCGGACCCTTTTCCCTTTGAAGCCACAGTGGTCCCACTGTTGTCTCTGACCACAGCAGAGCATGCTCAAGGCTCATAAAGTTGCTCCATGACACGGCCCTCCCAGCTCAGCCACAACCCAGAATTTGAAGCTAAGAGAGTTGCTTTGCTTAGAAAACAGGTAATTACACATAAATGAAGATTTTGAGATGCTTTGAAATGGTCCATTTTATACCTATGGAGTGTAAGGTAGGAGAAAGTTAGTGCCTGTCTGGACACGGACTTTAAATCTGCCACATCTCTTTAAAGTGGACCAAAACCCCGCTTGATCGGCCGGGCCAATCGATTTCCTCCCCCCGGGCATCCAAAATCGGGATGCCCCACTGTGTAAAGCTCCCCAGGTCGCCCCATTCACTTACCTTACTTCCCGGACCAACGGCACATGCGCGTGCCACGGCCGCATCCCCGCTATCTCTCTAGCAAGACACGTGTCCGTGCCAGCCATTTGTGAATGGCCATTGCGGGCACGCTCCCTGTTAGAGGGAAGCGGGGAATGCGTCTGCCAGCGAGCTCGGAGCATTAGACTCCGTCATAGATGACGCAACGCCTGTGGCTCCGAGGATGCTGATTGGATGAGCGGCCGCGCCATAGGACCGGGAAGAAGTGAGTTTCTTCAGCGATCTGGGGGTTTCACATAGTGGGGGGGAAAGGACCAAAACCCGAGATAGTCAAAATTCTGGGTTTTGGGCCACTTTAAAGCATTGGGCTGAGAGCATTAGTCTGGGAACGCGGGTGGCAGCGCAAACGCTGCTTCACTGTTCTGTTTCCTCTGCCAACATCAGGAGCCTTCTTTCCCCCGATGTCATCAGATTTTCTCCAGCATTGCTCAGGTTTCATTGTCCCCTCTGGCCTAATATTATGTCTTAACTTTTAGAAGTGACATTGGCGTCCTTTCCTGGGTAAGGGGCAGTGGGGTGGGGGTTGGTATTGATCTCCAGCAGCATTAGCTGGTAGTTTAATTCTGAGCCAGCTGATAGATGTTGCGGCGTCCTTTTCTGAGCTCCTCTCGGAGAATAGTTTAATCCTTCCAGTGTAATGCAATGCAGGCTTCTGGGCGACTAATAAGATTAGGAGGCCTCGCCATGCCAGCCACTGAGTGTATTACATTTTCTTTATCTGCCACCCCTCAGTGCCAGTCACAGCCCGAAATCCCCGGATACACGGGGCTGGGGCTCAGCGCTTACCACCACAACATTCAGGATAATTAAATCTCACCTACGCAATTCTTAAGTTAATTTAAAACTAAATCAGGAGAGTGTCTATATGTAGAAATCTAATAATGACAACTACAGTGATACATAGACAGCATTCTAAGTGGACCTAAAGTGTAATAAGATGAGGTCAGCTCGGGGCTTCCCCCGCATCCACATTTGAAAATGTAGGTTATAGAATGGGTTTAGATACTTACCACTTAAAGCGGACCTTCACTCTGAATAAGAGTCTATCTTATATGTTTCCCACACCCTATACATACAGATTCCCCACATTAAAAATCATCCTACCCGCATCTACTGCATGTTATGAGCCTTTAAACATCCAAGATGGCAGCTTATGGAAGCCGACATTTTATCAGGCAGCCTGCAAACAGGAAGTGCCTCCTGACTGTGCTGCTCTGCATTCTGGGACTGCTGACCTTTACCTGACCCCAGCTCTGCTCTGTCTGAGCAAAGCACAGCTATAACCCGCCCCCCCCTGTACCTTATCCCACTCTCCTCTCCTCTGTAAGTGTGATGCTTCTGAGTCAAGATGGCGGTGCCCGTATCCTAAATTCCTGAACAGAGTTGCAGCCCAGTGGGGGAAAGAATAATAAGTTAGTGACTAAAAACATAAAATATATTAATTTTAGATGCTGGGGAACCGTTTTTTTAACAGTTTGGGCTTTTCATTAAATCACGCTGAAGGTCCGGTTTAAAGTGGACCAAAACCCAGGATTTTGACCATCCTGACTATCCTGGGTTTTGGTCCTTGCTCACCCCCAATTGGAATAAAGATGGGAATTATTGTATTTATTGATGTCCCTCCCTACGATTTTGTTTGGTCTAAATAAAATTTTAGTTAGTCCATTGTACAGGGGTCTCCTAATTTCAGATGCCACTGTATGTGAAACCCCTCCCATTTGCCAATTAATTATCTCTCCTCCAATCATAATTTATTTATGTGCAAAGTAATGCCCACCAATAGATAACCATTGTCAAGCCCCTCCTGCTGTGCGCACCTGCCGCCAGCCATTCAGATATACCTGGTACAGATGCATACAGGGAATGCTGGAGGAGGTCTCAACATCAGCAGTAAGTAATAGGCAAACCAGGGGGTTTCACACTGTGGGAGGAGGGCTGCAATAGGTTATGGTCGGCTTTAAAGGAGAACATCAGAATGTTTGCCTGGCCCCACTTCCCCTACTGTTTTTATTTTGGTGTTTTTTTACTTACCATTCTGGGCGCATCATGCTCCTTCATCCCTCTGACCCCTCTGTGTCTTCTAGAGGGCAGCACCATCTTGGGAGCCTTTAGCCTCCCAGCAGACACCGCCACCCCGCCATTCTTGCACATGCACAGTGTCAATGACTGCAATGACACTGGCACAAATCCTGTGAGAGTTTGCCAGCCGCTCGTAGAGAGGTGAGCATGGCTAAGGCCAATCCCATCTATCATCCCTGGCTAAGGTGCTGGTGGAGGGGGATAGGGACTGGGATAACAGCAGTATGTCAGCATTTTGAATCACACTGACACCCGAAAGGTAGTGCAGGAGGGGGAGGGATGTTTTGAGAGGAAGACATTAGCAGGTCTGATGTTCCTCTAGTCTAGTAAATTGCTCCCCTTAAACCCCTCTCTGGCAATCAGTGATATAAGCCATTTAAGAGGGCTTATCTCTATGCAAATGTTGTGGAATAGTGGGTAGATTCTGTGCTCTTGTACTACATGGGAGCTCTGTTTCAGAAAAACTCTCTCCAATCATCCCATATTTCTTGCCAGAAGTAGAAATTCATCAGCTGTAATGACTTATCGTTGCTCTGCTTAGAGCAGAGATCTCCTAGATACATTTTAGATACATTAATTGCACTGTGTGAATGCTCTGCAGCTTGAAGAAACAATGTGACAGCTTCTCCCTCAGGCATAGGCCTCTCTCAGCTTGGTGTGAATAGCTGCTGGCACAACTCCCCCATCATGATCATGTTTACGCAGGGCTGTCAGATGTGTAGTAAGATGGCTGCTCCCATGTAGTTAAGGAGCGCAGCATCTTGCATGCAATTCCACAACATCTGGAGCCCTCTCAAACACCTAATTCCAGAGGAGTGGTTTAGGGGGGCAATTTACTAAACTATTTGTTTATTTGAGGCCTGCTTCAAAGGAGCTCTACCACAAAAAATAATCCAATAATAAAAAGTCACATACTGTAAATAAGCTAGATGGCAAGTCCTCTACGGGTTTTTCCTCTACTCCCAGGTCTTTCCAGGTGATTAGGTTAATTGAAGGAAGGATACCTATAGAAATGAGCTGCTGAGGCTTCCAGTGTGGAGAAGGTGAAACTGGGATAAGGAGCCCGTGTCTTGCTGCTCCCAAAGCCTACAGGTCTGAACTGCATCCGAAGGACTTTATGTATTATGTTTTTGGAACCTGTGGATTAGCAGCCTGGGCTTGTATGCCCTGAAAGTGGACCTGTGATATTGAGGACTTGCAATACCTATCAAACACTAGACATTGCTAAAGCTGGTAAAGAAACCGCTGACTTTACTGCATTGCATCCTGCATTATACTGAATTTAAGAGATTTTTTCTGTTGGACCTTGTTTTCAATAAACCGCTTATTATTTCAACTAAGAACTGTTTCCAGAGTCATTGCCATTAGCACCCCAGATCCTGACACATGCAATGCTTGGGCATATACTACAGTGGGTCAAGCTATGGTTTCCCACAGGCTTCCACAGAGGACAGTCCCTTAGAGGTAAGCTGTTCTCCCTTGTAAAATGACCTGGATTTTCCTTTCACCAGTAAAGGGAAATAGCATTAAATGAGTCCGTTGTAACAGTAATGTTCAGCACCGGACTTGAGTTCAGTTATGATATTGAGGAGAGAAGTATGCCCCCAGGGTGGGGGGTGGAGAGCTTGGATATATCCTAGGGATTTGTTTCGATTTAAATTATGTTTGGCACAGTGCTGTAATTAACTGAATGTATAGCAAACAAATTCACCAATTTCCTCCCACTCCACCCCTAGGCACCCAATGGCTGCCAAGTCCCAAGCCATTATTTTTTACCCTCTCCCATTTAAAACCAGCTGCATGTGTTTGGCCAATTAGGGCAGTTGTTTATAGCTATTCCCCTCGATTCAAAGAGCAAAAGTTAATTGATTTCGGATCGAGAATCGTAAGTTTGGGTGGGTGTTAGTCATTTTTTCCTGTTTTTTTGGCCATTTCCGACTCGCACGAGCCTACGTACGAATGCGTATATGCTCTTACGATCATCGCAAGTTCGTTCCTAAATTTTAGGATCAAAACGTAAAACTTAGGATCAAATCCTAAAACTTAGGATCAAAACGTAAAACTTAGGATAATCGAATGTGTTTAGGTGTGATTCAGAGAACAGTTTTCAAACCTCTAAATACGTTTTAAAAGAAAGCCACTGCCGACACCTTTTAGCAGTCGGATTGCTGTTCTTGAACAGGTTTTTTGGCTATGTGGAGGAGTCTGCGCGTCTTGAGCTCCAATGAACTGCATGTATCAGCATGGCCGAGGCCATAAATTGTATAGCAATGCATACCTGATTCATGTATGCCTTATAAAAGCATTTTAATGTGGACCTTAATTAGTCCTTTGCATGTAAACCTTTATTTTGCAATATATTTGCGTTAATTACAGAAACTTATGTCCTTTGGTATTTATTTTTAAATTGATGTACTAGAATAATATTTTTAGATTGCATTTATTGGTGTAGTTGTTTACCTTTGCTTTGTTTAATTATTTAAGCACATCTTTGGTCAGATGCATCACACTTACTGAGGAGAGGAGAGCGGGATAAAGTGCAGGATGTGGGTTACTGCTGTATTTTGCACAGACACAGCAGAGCTGGGGGCACGGAAAGGTCAGAAATCAAAGAATGCAGAGCAACACAGTCACAAGGCCCTTTCTGTTTGCAGGCTGCCCGAGAATACCTGAGCCGCCATCTTGGCTGTTTCTAGGCTCATAACATGCAGAAGTTGCTGGGTGTTTTTTTATATTTGAGAGCAATCTGTATGGAGAGGGTGTGGGTAACCACACACAAAATTTTAAGTTGTACCATTTGAAGCCAAAATATTAAAATTAAATCCACAAGTAAAAAATGCAAGTTAACTAAAAATTAAACAAAGTAAGATTTACTTATGCAAATGCATTCATTAATGGTTGGTTACTACAAAATGAATGAAATAAAGAAAAATAAGACCAAATATTTAGAATGCACTTTAATGAGGTAAGTTTGTAGTGCGCAGCCGCAAGATCAGAAGGATTTACGTCCAGACAAAAAAGGAAAAAGGGAAAAACCAATGTTGCAACCTGAGAAATGAAACGGAAAATTCAGGATGGAAACTGACATAGGTCTGATTCCCGAACTGCCATACGAACGGACGTAAATTTTAGGATAGAAACGTATTTGCTTATAGAATCACTCGCAAGTTCATACGAACGCACGAGCGTTCGGGAAAAATAGGATGATCGTGACCCAAATCCAAGCTGTTACATGTTTCTTTGAATCGACCCTATTGACTGACATGTTAAATGGCCAAACTGTAGGTAAAGAGGAACTGTGTCAGTGTGCCTGCCCTGTCTCCCCCGTCACACAGCCACTTCATGGAGCCATATTGATGTCATAGAAAAAAGTTATTACACTTGATTACTGGTAAGGAGTTCGTGGAAAAAGCCATTTTGTGGATGCCATATTTTTAACTAGTCACCGGGAGCGTCATGAGCGAAGATTCCAATCTCTGAGCTTTTGTCTTGTGTTTTATATACACCTTCTCATTGCGCTGCCTTATTGGAAGGCGAGGATTGATTAACACATAAAGTCTGTAATACGCCATCATTTGCCCCTGTGGAATACACTTTAGACTATTATGATTAAACATCGATTCGGCTTTTTATGTTGTGTAATATAGTACATTCATCAAACAGTGATGGAGTGAGAATGAGCGTCACATAAGGAATGGGCACCACTGAATGGCTGATCTGGCCAACGACCTTTACAGTTGAGTATTATAGGGCTTCTTTACTGTTCTTTGCTTTAGAACTTCTTCGGTTGAATTGGATGGTATTTCCTAGTTTGTAAACTCAACACACGAAAACATTTTTTGCCAAATGTTCCTGCAACCAACTGGGAACAGCTGGAGTGGGAAGGATCTCTAGTTAAGTTGCAGACGTTTTCCAATGAGGTGAAAATGCTTTTCATATTTTTGGATGGGGTGTTCAATGATGTGTGGATAGCTGTTATAAATGATATATATAACAGGGGTTCCCAAACCCCGGGCCGCAATGCCCCGTCAGGCGGGCCGTGCCACCGAAAATGGCAACATTAAGAGTTGGGAGAAGTGAGGGAAGTGAGGTCTTGTGCCCCAGGCGCAGTGCAGTATGGTGCTGTACAAGACAATGCTGGAGCCGACGTCAGGGCTCCAGACTCCCGCTGCCACTGCTGCACTGCCTTAACTTTTTGGATGCGTGTGCCAAGTTTTTGAATTTGTGTGTCTGGTGTCTGGTGTCCAATGCCCAGTGAATGCCTTCCTCCGACCCGCCTCACACTCCCCTAATCCCCCTCTCTCCCCTGCCCTTATGCGCCCCCCTTTCCGCCCACCGGCTTTCAGCTCTGTATGAGGAGAGCTGGAGTGACGTGACTCCATTCACTGCACGCCAAACTGCCTGTGGCAGTGACTGAAAGCAACGGGATTCCCTGCTAAAGAGAATGGGTTTGACTATCAGGTGTTTTGTTCCCCACTGTGCCAAACTCCCCATATCACCCAGTTAATTCACCTCTTCCCAGTCCTATGGCACTCGTCCAGTCAGAGCCATTTGCCGAATGACATATGCACAGCAAACGGCTTTGATAGGACAACTCACACATGGCTTACACATGCACCATAAGAGGTGAGTTAACAGGACAATCTGGTGGGTTTCACACAGCGGAGCATCCCAAATCACCAGCCCCAACCCAACCCTGCCCCCAGTGGGCCTTGGAACAATTGACACCAACTAAAGTGGTCCCTGGTGCTAAAAAGGTTGGGGACTACTGATATATGTGATATATATATATATATATATATATATAATGATACAGAAAAGTATTTCAATAAAGTTAGGTTCTCAACACTTTCACGAGACAAAGTTTCTCTATAAGAAAAAAAAAACATTCAATAAGGTTAAGATGTTCACTCTCATGTCACAGATCAAAACAAAAAAGTTCTTCAATTAGGTTGAAACGTTCTCTACACTCTCATGTGAAAGGTTCTCCAGTAAGACAGAAAAGTCCCTCAGTAAAGTTGGGAGGTTCTACACACTCTCATGAGATATATGGGCTCTCTAGTAAGGCTTAAAGTGCTCCACTGATGTTAGAAAGTTATCAGCAATTATGAGATGAGAGAGATCTTTGTGTAAGCAGAAAAATCCTTCAATGAGATTGGGAAGTTCTTTACACACTCATGAGGCAAAGGTCTTATAAGGCAAAAAGTCCTTCAATGAGGTTCACTGAGTTCTCCACATTCTTATGAGATAGAGAAGTTCTCCAAAGGGGCAAAACATCCTCCAGTTGGGTTAAGAGGTTCTCTATACTATTCTCTATAGACAAAGATGTTCTCAAGTAAGGTCATTTCTCATTATATAGGTAGTTGTTGATGAAGTGGTGCAGTGTGGATTAGGAGAGGAGCTCAACTTGAGACACTTTAGGTAGGAATACAGTCAGTTTAATAATTCTTCACCCTCAGCCAATACTTCATGCGGCCTGTGTCACGATTCCTAGACTGGGCACAGTGTAGGTGACCCCAACATTTTGTGCCAAAAAGATCTTACGACCTTTTAAGCATGTCTTACCATTCCAAAGTCATGTACAGTCATCCCAAAGGAAATATACATCAAAGTCTAGGGTCTAAGGCCTTCTTTCTAAAATCTATCATGACTTTTGGATCACTTTAGGCATGAGTTTTAGATGCATGAGGAAGGAGTGATCTGATTTTATTAATTAGCATGGAGTCAGAGTCTGGAGTCATGGTCCAGTTACTGAAGTATCTGTATTCCTGTGAGTTCATCAAGATCAGCGAAACTCAACTGCGGACCTCGGCGCCAGATTTCCAGACTCCTGCCATGAGATCCCTGCACTCAGTTGCTTCTGTGTTGCCATGCTCAGAGCTTACCCCTTGATCATCGATGTAGCTCTTAGTCTCCCTGCCAGTGTCATGGCTGCCTGGCATTTAGCATTGCAATATGAAGTACTGCATGGGCGGGAAGTGGCATTGAAATGTACATACAAATTTTGTTTCTCTGTCTCTTTGCCCAATTCATCCCTATCCCATAGGCTCTGTCCCTGGTCCCTAAGCTCTGCCCCATCCATCCCTGTCTCCCCAGCTCTGCCCCATCCCCCCCAGTCTCTCTGCCCCATCCATTCCTGTCCTCCCAACTTTGCCCATCCAATCCCTGTCTCCTCAGCTCTGCCCTATCCAGCCCAGTTTCTTTGCCCCATCCATTCCTGTCCTCCCAGTTTGCCCATCAAATCCCTGGCCTCCCAGCATTGCCAATCCATTAGTATTTCTTCCAGCTCTGGCCATCTACCCACCCCCCAGCTCTGCCCATTCATTTCTGTCCTTCTAGTTCTGCCCATCCATTCTTTCTCTCAGCTCTCTCTCCATCCCTCCCTGCCCTTACTGTTCTGTCTATCCATTCCTTACAGCTTCTCTCCCACCCTATCTATCTATCCTTGTTACCAGACCTTACTGTCAGTAACATTTTGGGCCTTAGTGCACTCCTGTACACGGCCTGCACAGAATGCAAGGGGGGGGGGGGGGGGGGTTAAAGCAGTGTGCTGTGGCCAGAGCTGTAGGTTCTGCAGGGCCCAAAAAAAGCCCTTGTTTTTTTCCCAGCACCCAATAGGATTTTTTTTTTTGGGGGGGTGGAGCAGCCTCTTTTTTAGTTTTGACTGGGCTATCTATAGCCCCTCCCCCAGTGTGCTGATTTCTAACTATCCACCCCCCCCCCCCCTGCAACAGCCCTCCACCCAGACCTTTACCTCTCACAGGATGCCTTTATATGGACCTTAACAAGAAGTGGTTGAGTACCCCTGATCTAGATGGTGTATCTCAGAAGTACTCCAATGATCGGGGGCCTGCTGCTGTACAAATTATATTTAAGCAAAACTGTTTGCACTGTATTTTCTTGCCAGAGTGGATCTCCAGTAATCTCTTCTGTGTCCCAAGGGGGTGAATGCCTATGGGTCTGCACTACACAGAACAACTCAAGGGGCTTGGAATCCATCCTACTCTCCATTGGTAGACCCCAAGTGGTGTGGGTGTGGTTTAGGGGTGTGGCATATTTACAGGCTTTTGAGGAATAAATATCCAAAGCATTCTATGCTACTCATGTGTATGAGAAAATGTAGCTCCATCCCCCCAGTCACATGCTCCAGGGATCTTTGGTTCATAGAAGATATTGGTGATTGAGCCAATGCTCAGTCTATGCATTCCACTACCAGCTGTAAACCGACCAGACATCCTGCATTCAGAAGCACAGTCTTCCCCGTCTTTTTATATTCATATTTTTTTCTTTACTTTTATACTCACAGATGCTGGAGGTCAACTTTGACCTAACTCATCAATAGTGAGCAAAAAAGTTCAGAGGGCAGAATAAACCCAAATTCGACTCATATAGTTTACATCTGCATTGTGCAGTGAAGCACTGTGCAGACTTGTCTATGCTTGAAGGGATGGCCCAGGCTAAGCTTAAACATAGATAATTGTTTGCTTGTCTGCCATGCTCTGAAATTTATCCTGGTGTACTGCTGAATAAAGTTTATGTTGCTGAGATTTAGCCCCTTCCCTGTAGCCCAGCCTCTGAATTGTATTTATTTAAATGTGGACTTATCTCCTCCACCCCTCTTGCATTAGACTGTGTAAGATATGCTGATGTTTGTGTGTGCAGGGGAGGAGTCTGTTTTTCTATGGCTTTTTGTATAGGTCCACTTTCAGTGTTAAAAATGGTCATGAATAGATAAAATATTTGTAAACTGCGGATATATGCACACCACACTCAAGGATCATTTGCAATTAAAAAGGTATTTATATAGGTAATATGCAAAATTCAACAACACACATATTTACAGGCTATGCTGAAAAGGATACAATGTAGGTACTCTGGTATGTAGATATGGGTACAGTCTCCAGGATTATGGACCACCTCAAAATAAAGAATATATGCAGTGTAACACTACTATATATAGATCAGTAAGGCTATGATATAGGTAAAACATTACCAATGAAGTCTATTGAGGGGTTGTTGCACAGGTCCTGAATAATGTATTTGCTGACCAGGATATAACAGGTTAAAGTGGACCAACACCCAGGATTTTGACTATCCTGGGTTTTGGTCCCACCCGCGCCGGCCATTCACAAACGGGCGGCGCGGGAGCGCACCCTGCTAGAGGGACACGCGGGAGGCGGCAGCGGCGGACACGCATGCGCCGCTGGAACGTGGAAAAGGTAGGATTGTGGGCTTCCTGGGGGGTTTCACCCCGCAGGACATCCCGATTTCGGATGCCCCGCGGGGAGGGATCTGATCGGCCCGGGAATCTTATAGATTCCCGGGCCGATCCCCCCTGGCTGTTGGTCCGCTTTAAGGAGAACAATAACCAGAGAGATATGTAATACGGTATAACAGTCTATTCCTGGTCAGCTTACTAGTATATGATCAATACATCATACCAAGAATAGCGAGGTTATTAGCACCATATATATACATAAATTAGCATTATTAATCATGACATCCGTCATAAATTTTAGAATGACATTACCAGAATGTATAGAGACTGTGATTGCACAACAAAGAGCCCACGTTTCGGAACCGCAGGTTCCTTTCTCAAGGCTGCGATGAGGACATATGCACCAGATAGTGTTTAAATACCTGTACCTGGCCGGCCAGTATAGCATTTCCAGGAGCGCTCGAGGAGCGCTCCTGGACCAACATCACTTCCAACGTCACTTCCGGCGGCGAGATCCCGACCTGCGTCACATCCGGAGTCGGATGGCATGCGTAATGCTGCCAGCCGACATCCAGTTGGCGCAGGCACACAGGGCCCCGTACGCCCGAACGCTGCTCGTGTTTTTTGCGCACTAATCGTATGCGGAGATTCATTTGCTGGCAGTAGCGACGTCCAATGTGAATGCTCTTATGACAATTCTGTTTTGATGTACAACAGCTGGGGGAGGTTTGCCCACGGGGAGAGGATATCAATACGCTAAAATCAACATGAAAAAAGAAAAAGAATTAAAACTTGAATCTATAAAAAAGCGATCTGTCTTTTTCTTAATGCAAAATATAGATTTGGATGAAATTCCTCAAATGGTACAATGTTAATACAGTCTAGCGTACCTTTTTGCTGAGACTTATTACCTAGGCTAAATTGTAGGGAAAAATGCTAACCTGTGTAAGGCTGCAATCTAAAGAACCGGAGAGATGAAGTCTGAAGTTATATTATGTAAAGTGTGAGTCTATAAGTGTATATAAGTGAGTTATGATAGTTCCAGTGTGTCCTATACTGGGATCAGTCTGGGTAAGGCAGATATACTTGTGCAGAGTATATAAGGTGAAGGTGTACACTAAAATCACCTTGTCAAAGAGTCCCACTAGGTATAATAATGTTCTAGGTCAAAAAGGGTTTTTTTTTCTATATGTGTGTAAAAATGAATCTAATTCATTGGTCAAAAATGAATCTTATTAGGCCCTCCATGAAGTGATTCAGTGTAGATACATGCCAGGGGAGTATCAAGCATATATGTTAGGTGGACACATGTTGTAACAGTAGGTAGGACCATCTAGTGGATTTATTACCTGTAGTCTGGATGTAGACCCCCATCTCCGGTTCTAGATATACCAGCTTGAGTGGAAGGTGAAAGTATGAAAAGTAGGGAGCATGGATTGCGCTGGTTAAGGAGTCCTTCTGGTGTTGGAGGCCAGAATGTATATGGAATTCTTTGGCTAAAGAATAAAGACAAATATGAGTAAATCAGCTTTTACATAAATGAAGTATAGTCAATTTCCTCATTCAGGCCCCTAGGTGATTTAGTTTGTAGCGTATATATCCAGTAGAGTTCTCGGCGTAGGAGTAGTTGGTTCCTATCTCCGCCTCTGGGGGGAGGTTTAACCTGCTCTATGGCCTGGAATCGTAGTTGTGTCACGTGATGTCCTGCTGCTGAAGTGTCTTGTGATCGGGGATTCTAGATCAGCTTTCCGTATAGCACTGCGGTGTTTGCAGATGCGTACCCTGACTTCCCTAGTTGTTTTTCCCACGTATGAAAGGCCACAGGGACATCTAATCAAGTAAATCACGTAATCACGTAAATAAGGTCCTGATTGGGAAACGTTTACCCGTCAGGCGATGTGAAAAGTGGTTACCCATGAATAGATAAAATACATGGGCTGGGCTACAGTAAAAAGGCTATATCTCAGCAACAACATGTTACTTCATTAGTTTACTAGGGTGAATATTCTGCGTGGCTGTTACGCAAACAATAATTTGCTTTTACACATAGCCTGGACAATCTTTTTAAAGTGGACCAAATTCCAGGATTTTTACTATCCTGAGTTTTGTCCTTTCCCCAGAGGCATCCTAATCGGGGGTTCCCCTCTGTGTGAAACCCCCCAGATCTCTGCAGCCAACTCACCTCTTCCCGGTCCCACGGCACATCTAAGAGCAGCGGCTCTGACGGCCACATCCTCCGCTTCCCTCTAGCAGTGCACTTGCCCGTGTCAGGCATTTGTGGATCCCTGTTAGAGGGAGGCGGAGGATGCGACTGTCAGAGCTAGACGCACCGTGGGACCAGGAAGAGGTGAGTTGACTGCAGCGATCTGGGGGGGGGGGGGTTCACACAGCGATCGGGTGCCCCCGGGAAAGAACCAAAACCCAGGATAGTCAAAACTTTTGACTATCCTGGGTTTTGGCCCACTTTAACTATTTATTTATGGAAGAGCTTTTGCGCCTTCGTTGATCTGTGCTAACATTTGGAGAGGTTCTCCACAGCGCATAACCCCAAATTGTCATTATTTAACACAATGTATGACATTGTAGGAAGGCTTACGCTCCTGCAAGAGAAGGACAGCGAGCTCTATCAGCATTGATGTCTGCCACAGCGCTGCTGCCATTAGTCTCCCCTGCAGTTGTAAAGTTTGTTAATTACTGGTGATTAATTAAGGCTCTCTTTGTAATTGTGTCCCCAAGCCCAATGTGGCTGCTGATAATTGGTGACCCAGATACTCCTATTATGGCAATTAGTGTTGTGCGAGGAGCAGGACGATCCAGGACTTCTTCATTCAGAGGTTTTGACATGAATCTATCGGGATGGAAACCTTGAAGATAATTACTGCAAAGTAATTCCCCCCCCCCCCCCCCCACTTTTCCTAATCATAGCTTGAATGGACGATCAGGATGGAGTTCTAGGGATAAAAGGTCTGTCTGGTTTGAAGTCTGTTAGATGAAATAATAGTATCCTCTATAAAAGCAATTATTTTTTTATCTAGATTAGCTGTCAAGATCTACCAGATGAAAACTTGGGAGATTTACCCCCTGAACAGCAGCTCCACTTGGGGAGCCAATCTGGGAAGTGATGTGGCAATTTTATCCTGGGCACTGCCAGTCCCACAAGAAAAAACGTTTTTGGGTCCCTCCCAGTTCCACTGTTACAATCCCCTCCCAACTCTACTCATTCTTCTCTCCCTCCCATCTCCCACCTTCACATCCTCTTCCCAGCTCCACTCACTCATCCCCTCTCCCAGCTTATTCATGTATCTCATCCCAGCTCCACTAATTTCCCCTCACTCCCAGCTCTACCCATGCATCCTGTCATGGCGCACTTACCTTCTGCCCAGTTTCGGGGCTGGCCAGGACTCCTTCCGCCCGGCAGCCACATTCATGGCGGACGCCAGCTTGAGCAGTGTCGGCTCCAGCAGCGTTGGGCACGTCGGCCACCTCCTCTCCTTGCCACTTCCCCTGCTCCTATGCATGTGCTCATGTGTGTGTGAGCACAGCATGTCTTATGCCCTTCGTCAACCAGTTAGTTTGAATGGGCCAATGAGCCCCAATATTGTTATAGGGCAGCCACCCCAATATCTATGGGCGAATCAGCCCTTTAGATGTTCAGAGCCTGTGAGCTCCTAGTATTCCACCAAATCACCTGCTCCATAGTCCTATATAAGGATTCCCTGCTGTAATGTCAGTGCACGTGATAGCGTTTAGCTGGGTGCTATATTCCTGAGAAGCAATTGCTTTTTATCTAGATTAGCTGTCAAGATCTACCAGATGAAAACTTGGGAGATTTTCCCCCTGAACAGCAGCTGTTGCTCCACTTGGGGAGCCAATCTGGGAAGTGATGTGGCAATTTTATCCTGGGCACTGCCAGTCCCACAAGAAAAAACTTTTTGGGTCCCTCCCAGTTCATCCCACTCATCCCCTCTCCCAGCTTATTCATGTATCTCATCCCAGCTCCACTAATCCCCCCCTCCAGGCTACACTAATTTCCCCTCCCTCCCAGCTCTACCCATGCATCCTGTCATGGCGCACTTACCTTCCTGAGACTCCTGTTTGTTTATTCCGTTGCCAACCTTGCTTGCCTGACTGTTCCTTGAACGCTGCCTGAATCGATCCATGTCTGGATTACGACTACGTGCCCCTCTCCTGGTTTTGCCCTTGGCGTGACCTTTGACCTTCCTGGGTGTCACGGACCGGGTGAGGCGGCACAGGTGTGGATCTGCTGTGACCGTGTTACTGATTGTGAGTGCCGCGTCAGGGGAGCGGAGTCTAAGAGGCCACCGGTATTCACCAGAGCCCGCCGCAAAGCAGGTTGGTCTTGCAGCAGCGAGTGACCCCCAGGTCGCTACCCCCCAACGGCGGCTCAGCCACACAGTCAGACGAGGTAATGCGTGGTACAAAGGAGGCAGACAAAAGGTTCAGGCAGAGGTCAGGGCTGGCAGCACAGGTTCAGAGTCAGGGACAGGCAAAGGTCGGTACACGGGTGAGCAATACTGAAAACAACAGACTTTCTGCATACAAAGGAAGACCAAGATCCGGCACTGATGGAAAAGGAAGTGCCCCTTAAATAGGGGAAGTGGATGCAGGATTGGATGACCAGGCACCAATCAGTGGTGTACAGGTCCTTTAAACTTCAGGAATCCGGCACGCGCGCCCTCTAGTGGACAGGGGCGTGCGCGCACCGAACCATGCAAGGAAGCAGCATGAGGAGGAGGAAGATGGCTGGGAGCAGCCAGAGCACGGCCAGCCACCGCGCCGGAAGCCGCAGGCCCGCCGGCAGGAGTGGGTAAGGAGAGGGACTGAGGAGCTAGCCCTAACAGTACCCCCCCTTGGGTCTCCCCCTCTTCTTGAGACTATGGTCCAGAATGTTCTCCTCGGGTTCCCAAGATCTTTCCTCTGGACCACAGCCTTCCCAATCAACCAAAAAATATCTTTTGCCTCTGGAGACTTTAGAGGCCAGGATCTCTTTCACAGTGAAAACGTTCGAGGTACCAGAAATTGGAGCGGGCTCCAGGATTTTCTGGGAAAAACGATTGCAAATTACCGGCTTCAAAAGAGAGACGTGGAAGGAGTTAGGGATATGAAGAGATGCTGGAAGGTGAAGCTTATAGCAAACCGGATTGATTCGTTGCTTGATCTTATAAGGACCCAGGTAGCGGGGATCCAATTTGTAGCTGGGAATTCGGAAGCGGATGTATTTCGTCGAAAGCCACACCTTATCTCCAGGAGAGTAAACAGGAGGAGTTCTTCTCTTTTTCAGTGCTAGTTTTCATACGAGCGGAAGCTTGAAAAAGAGCACGTTGAGTCTCTTGCCAGATGGTGGAAAAATCCTGTGTGAGTTCTTCCACGGCGGGTACTTCAGAAGTCGTGAACAAGGGCAGTGGCGGAAGAGGATGACGACCGTACACCACAAAGAACGGGGATTTTCTCGTAGATTCAGAATTCTTAAAGTTATATGAGAACTCCGCCCAGGGCAGAAGGTCGACCCAATCATCTTGACGTGCGGAAACAAAATGGCGAAGATAATTGCCGAGGACTTGGTTTACTCTTTCCACTTGGCCATTAGACTGGGGATGATAAGCAGAGGAAAAGTCCAATTTAACCTTTATTTGCTTACAAAGAGCCCTCCAGAACTTAGAAACAAATTGCACTCCTCTGTCAGACACGATGTTTGCAGGCAGCCCATGAAGTCGAAAGATATGCATAAGGAAATGTTTCGCCAGCTGAGGAGCCGAAGGAAGACCAGGCAAAGGTGTAAAATGCGCCATCTTAAAGTACCTATCAACTACCACCCAAATAATGGTGTTGCCATGTGAAGGAGGGAGGTCAGAAATTAAGCCCATAGCAATGTGTGACCATGGAGTGTCTGGAATAGGTAGGGGAAGAAGTAAGTCTTTGGCGAGGAGTCTTGTCACGTGCACAGATGGTACAAGCCAGAATGAATTCCGTCACGTCCTTCTCTAAGGAGGGCCACCAATAATATCTGGAAATGAGAGAACAAGATTTTCTGATACCTGCATGGCCAGCTACATGAGAAGAATGTCCCCATTTTAATATTCTGCAACGCTGGCGAGGAGGCACGAAGGTCTTTCCAGGTGGTGCCTGTACCAGGTTTGCGGGAGCAGAGTGGACTAAACTTTCAGGAGGGATAATATGCTGTGGAGTAGATTCCGACCCGGAAACGTCCGAGGAACGAGAAAGGGCGTCCGCCCTGACGTTCTTGACGGCTGGACGAAAGTGGATTTGAAAGTAGAAACGGGTGAAAAATAACGACCATCGGGCTTGTCGAGGGTCTAACCACTGGGCAGTTTCTACAGTTTCAAAGTAGGCAGAACCTTCCAAAAGATGTCTCCACTCCTCCAATGCCAACTTGATGGCGAGTAATTCCAGATCTCCAATGGAGTAATTCCTCTCTGCCGGAGAAAACGTTTTCGAAAAGAAACCGCAGGTGAGAGTCCTGCCAGTAGCAGATTTTTGAGTAAGCACAGCTCCAGCTCCAATGGAGGAGGCATCTACCTCAAGGGCAAAGGGTCTAGCTGGATCTGGTCTTGTAAGCAACGAAGCAGAAGAGAAGCTAGTCCAACACTGCCTTTAACTCGCTGAGTCCATCTGGAGACCACAACCAGAAACTATGTACCCAAGAAATGGTAGAGAGATCTGATCAAATATGCACTTCTCCAACTTGGCGTATAAACGATGTAGGCGGAGGCGAGACAGGACTTGCCGGACGTGGCGGTGATATTCTTCAGGATTAGAAGAGAAGATGAGTATATCATCCAGATACACTACCACGCAGGAGTAAAGCAGGAATATGTCGTTCCCGTATTCCTGGAATACAGTGGGTGCATTGCAAAGTCCAAAGGGCATCTCTAGGTATTTAAAGTGGCCATCGCGGGTGTTAAAGGCGGTCTTCCACTCATCGCCCTCACGTATACGTATCAGATTATAGGCCCCTCTCAGGTCGAGTTTAGTGAAGATCCTGGCACCACAAAGTCGATCAAATAATTCAGAAATCAAAGGTAAAGGGTAACGATTTTTGACGGTAATCTTGTTGAGGCCCACAGTAGTCAATGCAGGGGTGAAGAGAGCCATCTTTCTTGGCCACAAAGAAGAAGCCTGCACCTGCAGAAGAGAAATATCTCCGTATGAAGCCTCTTTGGAGATTCTCCTGTATATACTCTGACATAGCCTGAGTCTCAGGAGCCGAGAGAGGATAGATTCTGCCACGAGGTGGAGTAGTACCCGGCAAGAGGTCGATAGGGTAATCATAAGATCGATGGGGCGGAAGTACCTTCCACTTGCTTTTTGCAGAAAACCTCTGAGAAGACCTGATAAATCGCAGGCAGGCCGGGAAGTGGAGCAGAGGCAGGAACAGGTCTGGCCGGAAAGGACTTCAAACACCTTTTGAAGAAGCCTGCACCCCAACTCTTGATATCGCCTATATTCCAGTCAAGAGTGGGGTCGTGACGTGGAAGCCAGGGTAGGCCGAGGAGAATCTGAGAGGTACAATGAAGGAGCACATAGAACTCAATATTCTCTTGGTGAAAAATTCCAATCTTTAAAAGGAGGGGTACTGTGCGATAACGCGCGGTGCAATCAAGCCTGTCACCATTAACCGAAGCAATGAATAGAGGCTTTGCGAGGCAATTCACGGAGATGTTATATTTATTAATCAAGGAGGCCTCGATAAAGTTTCCTGCAGAGCCAGAATCCACAAAGGCAGTCAGGTTCAAGGAGATGGTAGCTGCAATGGTGAGTTGCACAGGAACCTTAAGCCGTGGAGAGGTGGCACACACACCTAGGGACGCCTCTCCCACATTCACCAGGTGCGTCCGTTTCCCTTTCGCGACGGGCGAATAGGACAGTCTTTCAGGAAGTGCTCAGAGCCAGCACAATACAAACAAAGATTCTCATTCCTCCTGCGAGTCCTCTCCAGCTGAGTTAAACGGGATCGGTCCACCTGCATGGCCTCCTCACTAGAGGATGCATGTGCGGTCATAGGATGTTGAAACACAGGAGCCAAATGGGATGCCCTACTAGGGCGCTGAGAGTCTCTTTCCAGGCGGAGTTCCTCACGTCTTTCGGAAAAACGCACATCGATGCGTGTGGCCAAATGGATGGGATCAGTCGAAGATGTTGTGCGGCTAGAGCATCTTTTATATTGCTAGACAGTCCCTTCTTGAAGGAGGCACATAAGGCCTCATTATTCCAATACAGTTCAGATGCCAAGGTACGGAGCTGAATGGCTTATTCTCCAACGGACAGGTTGCCCTGAACCAAGTTCAACAGGGCTGTCTCTGCAGACGAGGCCCGGGCTGGTTCCTCGAAGACCTGGCGAAACTAGGAGACAAAAGCGAGTATATTGGAAGTGACTGGGTCCTCGCGATCCCACAATGGGGTAGCCCAGGCCAGAGCTTTTCCTGAGAGCAGACTAATAACAAAGGTCACCTTAGCATGTTCAGTGGGAAATTGGTGTGCCAACATTTCCTAATGCATAGAACACTGGGTAAGGAAGCCTCTGCATAACTTGGCATCCCCGTCAAACTTAGCCGGCAAGGAGAGAAGGATTCTAGAAGTTGATGCTACTGGAGGCTGTGGCGGCAATACTGGGGCGGCTGGTGGCAATTGCTGTTGCTGAATCGATAAGAGCTGCTGAACCATGGCGGAGAGCTGGTTAATTTGGCGAGACTGCATAGCCACTTTTGCAGGTAATTCAGAGGCATCTGGCAGTGGCACCTCAGCGGGATACATGGCCGGATCTTACTGTCACGGACCGGGTGAGGCGGCACAGGTGTGGATCCGCTATGACCGTGTTATTGATAGCGAGTGCCACGTCAGGGGAGCGGAGTCTAAGAGGCCACCGGTATTCACCAGAGCCTGCAGCAAAGCAGGGTTTCTCCCTTGCAGCTGCTACTACTTGTGGCCTCTCTATAGGAATCTATGAAGAGTTATGGTATCAGTGCCCCTAGTGGCCTTTCTATAGGAATATATGGAGGATTGTTGTATTACTGCCCCCTTAGTAGGAGAGAGGAGTGTTACCAAATGCTTGTGGCAGTTGATATTTTCTGGGTGCAGTAGTCCCTCTGCCTCAGGAATGGGAACCCCATTGCTCTGCTCCCACAGTAATATTGTGTGTGTGCAGTATTTCTTATAACCTCCCCCCATATTTGGTTACAATTCTCCGGAGCTGATGGGCTCCACTGCCATATGGAGCAGGCCGCTCTCAGAGGTGCAGGATGGGTGAACGTGGTGTTTTTCAGTTACAGGGTGAGAAATTCAGGTGAAGTTCTCACAAGGACACTGACGGGGCGACTCCAGCGGTGCCCCAGACCTGTCCTACCAGCCCCTGCAACACCCAGAGGTGTCAGCTTGACTGATGGGGAGGGGTGGGCACCATGCGACAAGGGCAGCCTGTGGGTGATACAAAATCCTGTCTCCAGCTCCTGTGTTAGGCAGTTGCCAGCCTCTACATGACTCAGGAATATGACACAGGCTGTCATGTGACACCTGTGTCATTAAGCTGGGTCGCGCAGCAGGGAGGAGCCAAAGTAGAGGCTGGGACATGTGTAAGTATCCAGCTTGCTTCCTGCTGACATGCTCACTCTGTACCCAACGTCACATGTTGTCAGAGAACCAGGACTGTTCCCCCTGTAGTCCAGCAGAGGGCGCCTGTTAGCTAATGTCAGAGAACCAGGACTGTTCCTCCTGTTGTCCAGCAGAGGCTGCTTGTGAGTCCTCTCTACTGAGCATGTGCTGGGGCCTATAAAAACAGACAAGGCCTGTCCTCAATTACCAGTTGGTCTTTTTCCCTGCATGCTCCTGAGTTCCTGTGATTCCTTCCTGTGTACCGACCCGGCTTGCTTCTGACTACAATCCTGCTTTCCTGAAGACTTCGGCTTTGTTTATGACCACGATCCTGTTCTGCCTGCCCACGACCTCTGCTTGTTTTTCGACTTTGATTCAGATCTGCCAGCCCACGACTTCAGCCTGCTTCACACTCCCAGATTAGCTCTGGTCTGTCTTCTACCCGGAATTCAGCAAAACCCACTCCTAGGTTGCCTGACCTGGGGCCTTCCTGCAGCCCAGCCTATCCTCACCATCAGAGGCTCTAGTGAATACCAGGTTGGCCCTTAGACTCCAGGCTTCCCGGTCGAGAGGTGAGCAGAGTTGCAGTCTCCGCAATCCGGGTTCACACCCGGTGTCCTGACAGTAGAGAGGACTCTCGAGCGGCCTCTGCTGGTCAACAGGAGGAACAGTCCTGGTTCTCTGACATTAGCGAACAGGCGCCCTCTGCTGGACTACAGGGGGAACAGTCCTGGTTCTCTGACACATGTACACACTGCAGGAGCTATATTATTGTTCTGCAGCCACTGGCCACCTCTACACCCGGCACTAACTGCAGCAGCCCCGCAGCCATAAAAACTGACCAACCGGTGGGATATGGCGGGACAGTCCCCAGCAAAACAGGACATCTGAGGTGGGCAGCGGGACAGAAGCCTCCAAATCGGGACCATCCCGCCGATATCAGTACTTTTGGTCAGTTTACATCTGCAAGACCTCTTATTTTTGGGAGCTGAGTGCTGACCTCATATGACTTGAGGGGGCCAATCATGTTTGCCAGATGCAGACTTCTTTGCTAACTCATCCAGGGAACCAGAATGGCTGACACTGGATGGGGCAAGTTACTTATCAAATGTTAATGGTAAAAAGTAGAGGTCCTAGGACAGAGCATACCAGTAAATCTGGTCCTGTGTACAGCACATTGTGCACTGTGGGATCGCTTAGTAAATGGAGCCATTCCTCAGCACTGTTATACTACAGAACCTTATTTTTGGGAGCTGAGAGCAGGTTTGCCAGATGCAGACTTCTGTGCTAGCCCATCCGGGGAACCCCATTGGCTGACACTGGATGTGGCAAGTTACGTACCAAATGTTAATGGTGAAAAGTAGGGGTCCTAGGACAGAGCATACCAGTAAATCTGGTTCTGTGTACAGCACATTGTGAACTGTGGGACCACTTAGTAAATGGCGCCATTCCTCAGCATTGTTATACTGCAGAACCTGTGATGGATTGCAGACGGCACATTGGTATGAGGGGGAAGAATAACAGGGAAGGCAGCTCTCACTACCAAACTGCCGCCATCCCCTCGGGAGTTGCGAACGTTCCCTTGAAAAACGGCTGCTGGAATAAAAGCGGAATGTGCCTCATTTTCAGCTTTTTTTTTTTTTTTTTCATTCGGTCTTGCGCACGTCGGCCCTGCTGGAAAGAAAAGATGAAAAAGCCCCTCTGCTGATTGTGTGAACATCTTCAGATCTACCTCCATGGACACAGAGAGAAATCTTTATTCAATCGTCTGCATAACTTCCATCTGTTATTATTTGCTGTGCGAACAGCTGCCCGATCCAGCGCGCCCGGTGTCAGCTCTTCCCAGCAATTGTCCAGAGTATGACAATACGTCAGAAATTAGCATTTCACAGAGGCGCGCCGAGCAAGGCTTCGTGGTTTTACTACATTCCAGTGAAATGTGGCAAAGAAGAGGCGTCATGCCTGAACTGGACTTTACTGCATAGGAAACGCCACAATTAAGCATTCCTTAAAGGGAACATGAGCACCCCTTGGCTATGAAACAAAAAGAAAAGCTTAAAATCTTTAAAGGGGACCAACCCCCACCACAGATTTTGGTCAGTTTAACGGGGGCATAGCAATTTGGAATGCCCATGTGTGTGAAACCCCGGTAAGCCTGGTTTCTTACCTTGATTCATGCTCCCACAGCAGACGTGCGGACTACAGTCTAATCAGAAGTTGTGCTGCATGGATTGCTGAGGTGCCTCCCGCTGGCCATTTCTTCATCAGCCATTCAGATACAGTATGCTGGGATGCCTTGGATGAAGGGGTGCTGGGGATTCCTAGTGCCTTGTATTCTTACAATCGTTAAAGCAGACCTCCACACACAGGGACGAAGAGTCGCGTCAAATCACCAAGGGACATCCCAAATCTGGATGCCCTGATGATCATGCTATTTGGACCAAAGCTCTAGTTTTGGTCTACTTTAAAGCACACCAAACCTCTTTAAACCTGACCTCGGAGTCTAGATTCTCCTGATTTTGGATGCCCCTGTGTGTGACCTCCCCCCCCCCCCTTTGTTCATTACTTTCCTCAAACTGGTGAATGCACTGTGGGATCGCCAGTTTGAGTTAACAGCCAAACCGGGAGGTTCTTTCACAAACAGGGGCATCCCAAATTAAGATGCCCCTGTAAAGCGGACCAAAACTCAAGGGTGGAATTGCTTGCATAGTGGGTATACCAGCGATCCCAGGGGGTTTCACACAGTAAGGTATCACAGATTGGGATGCTCCAGGGATAGGAAATCAGCTGAGGTGGGCAACTTAAAAGCAGAACAAAACCCAGCACTTCCTCCCCTGGATTCTAAATTGAGATGCCCCGTTGTGTGGATCTCCGCTATTTGAGGAGATGTGGGCACCAGCTATGGAGGTTCCCTCCCAGTCTACTGCCGGTCAAGCGCCGTTGCACACCCCAAAGGCAGGCCCTGTCATTGGGCCCCCGGCAGCTGCCCCACCTTGCCGGGTGCTGACGCCGGCCCTGTCCACACACTCTATGAACTATATGCCAAGGAAGGTTCTGGTTTACAGGGTATTAATGTGCACTTATACCCAGATAAGAAGTATATGTAGTAAACTTCTTTCTCCAGTCCCGTGTCCCAAAACAGTCTGTTTCTTTTTTCCTAAAGCCCTGCCCAATATTCATAAAAACAGGAAGCAGCATGAACGAGTATGATGTCTGAATGGCAGCCATATGCAAATGTATTCAGTTTCATGGTCAACTTCCACATTATGTCAGTAATTATAGCTGATAAAGCTGATCTGTGTGTATTGTAACAGAATGTATCATCAATGGAAAGCACCAGGGGGCAGGTTTGCTCGGTTAGGGAGCAATATGGCAGACTGCATCTGGTTCATATTGGGCAAAAGCTGAAAAAAAAGCACAGGCTATTTAGGGGCTCTAGGCTGGGAATGGAAGGTGACAACATAAACTTCTTCTTTTAGGTATAGGATCTCTTTAAACCGGACCTTCAGCATCATTTAATGAAAAGCCCAAACGACTAAAAGACTATTCCCCAGCATCTAAAATTAATACATTTTACGTTTTTAGTCACTGCAGGCAGTCTGAAACTCCATGGGCCACCATCTTGGATTCTTGAAAGCTCAGAAAATGCAGTAGGTGCTGGTAGGATAATATTTAATGTGGGCAATTTGTATGTACAGGGTGGGGGAAACATTTAAGATTCAGGGTGAAGGTCTGGTTTAAAATGATATTTTAAGCAAAGGCATTTGTTATCCCATTGTGTTGGAATACGTTTGGCATTGTCCTAACTTTACTGCTTTTAAATTGAAGAAGAGATTTCAAAGGTTTACAGTCTTACCTTCTGATTTCTCTGCTGAAGCAAGTGGGTGTGGCCCTTGGAGCTGTGAAGCTGCATAATAATCAGCATAATGGTTGGGGCGGTGCTGAAAGTGAGAGCAGTTGCTAGGAGGCTGCTGGGTGGGGAGGAGGGAGGGTTTGTTTGGCTTAAATGGCAGCTCTGAGGGTGCCATTCAAGCAGGGTGGTGCTGGAGGGGCAGATGAGGAAATATATTTTCTCATTCACGGCACTAAGCTGAGAGGAAGCACAGCGCTGGAGGAAAGCTTGGCAAGGTAAGCTGCTGCTTATATGTTTTTACCTTTTGCGTGAATAATCCCTTTTACTAACCTTATCCACTAACTCACACCATTGGATGAGATGGATACTCAACTTTTCCTAATGGAGCTCCATCAAGTGAGGACAGAAAACAGCTGTGGACATGTGCTCCAATAGGGGGCATGTTTCCTGGCCTGGAGGCACATTAACGAGCATATAACCTGGTTTATTCAACTCTTATAACCTTCAAATGGCACATGCAGCCCAACTCAAGCTCTACCACTTGTGATCCCGTCCCTTGTCTCCACCCCTATCCTAAGCTCCCAAGAGAAGGGCTCTCTTTCCTGTTGTCTCCTGTGATCACACCTGGACCTCGTGGCATCTAGTTTTGTATTGTTCCCTGTAGTATATACAATAAATTGAAGGTCCCACACCTTCAAAAACCCCACTACAAAATATGGCACCACTACTAGTGATATAACAAAAATTATAAATGTTTATTAATCACAATAAAATCATGATTACATACACTAAGGACTCATTAAAAAACATTAACACAGACATTGTACATGAAGGAAGGGCGAGAGCTTTAACAAAGGGGCAAAAAGGCTGGCAGCTCCTAACACTAATTTCCTCAATTTAATAAACCTTATTACAAACACCCCGGCTGGTATATATCAAAGTGCTATAGTGCAATATAATAGACAACAAATATCAACTTATATATCTTGAGCACCACTAAGTGCTAAACATACCTAGACACCTACTAACCTATGATAGACATACATAAATCATTATCTTAGTGAGGACAAGCCGGGGAAAGCCAAGAAATAACTATCCACCTGTGAAAGAAAATAACTTACATACAGATACGACTGCCAGCCCACTGCCCCTGCGTCTACGCGTTGCGTGACGTCACAGGCGTCACTTCCTCAGGACATACAAACACTAAACACCTACCTCCTTATATACTGGCCAGCCGCGCCCAGACATTGTATGTAGTTATTATACCCCTATGTGCACACTACAAACTATTTGAAGTTACAGGTCGGTGCAGTTTCACCTTTTCTCTTTGTATTATTGAGTTCCCTGTAGTATATATCTTACCTTGCCTGTAACCATACCTTGTAAAGCGCTACGGAAGATGATGGTGTTATATAAATAAACATTATTATTATTATCATTAATAATAATAATAATAATAATAATAACAACAATCTGTATTGAAAGTTGCTCTACCTCTTAATGGGACATGCTCAATTGGGATATCCCACTGTGTGAAACCCCCCAGATTGCCTGATTGACTCATCGCTCACAATTGCCCGTGCCGCTGCTGCATCCCTGGCATACCTAGATCTGTGGCCGCACCCGTTGCATGCTTTTCTGAGTGGGCGTCACAGGTACATGCATGGCCAGAACCAGGGGCGGGGATGCGGGTGGCGGTGCTCGCGCCATTCAGATTTCAATTGCTACACTGGCTCTGTGTGGCAAAAGAAATCTGAATGGAGCGAGCACCGCTGATTGGCTGAGCGGCCCACATGGTAACCAGGGGTTATGTTGCGATCTGTGAGGATACACACAGCAGGGCATCCCAAATTGTGATGCCCTACCAGAGAGCAACAACAGCCAAGAAACACCAGTGATGCCGAACCTATTGTCTGCCTATTGTACCCATCAATAATCATAAGGAGGTTGCATATGAGGCTAGTTCCATACGCCTCTTATCCATTTCCTGCAACACACTGTAGATGCAGTAGCAGGTCTCCAAGGTTTGCCCCCTTCTTTGCATTCCATTTATCCATGATCACACTACAAATGTGGCCACATGGCTTCCACACCGTCAGCGCTCCCAGCTGGGAGCTTTGAAGGAAAGAGATGACCACATTTGGAGGTGGTCTTGGGGAAATAGAATGAAAAGGGGCACATTATAAGGGCTACCTACAGCATCTTCAAGAAATGGAGAAGAGGCACATGGGGCAGTCATCATGTGATCTCCCTGCTCCCTTATTATTGCCATTGCCTGGACAGTCCCTTTCACAACCAGCAATGTAACAGGGGATAGACTCCAGCACCCAATCATAACTCTTCATAAAACTTAAAGGGGAAGTCATTGAAGTATGTAGAGAACTGCAAAGGTCTGTTTCTGCTTCCTATTGCTCTACGGATACTTGTATACTTACCTGACCTGGCACAGACTCAATTTCTTGCAGCACCACAGGATGAATCCTTGGCACTGACCTGCTGACATTATGCTCCTGATCAGGGCCTGTTCACTTTTAAAGTGGACCAACACCCAGGGGTGATCGGACCAGGAATCTATAAGATTCCCGGGCCGACCACCTCCCTCACCGCGGGGCATCCGAGATGAAACCCCCCCAAAAGCCCCAAAAAACCTTACCTTATCGGCGACGGATCAGCCACCGCCGCCTCCAGCGCGCCCCTCTAGCAGAGCGCACGCCCGTGCCGGCCGTTTGTGAATGGACGCGCGGGAGGCCGCGGTGGCTTGTCCGTCGCTTGTCCGTCGCCGAAAAGGTACGTTTTTTGGGGCTTTTGGGGGGGGGGGGTTTCACACAGCGGGGCATCCTGATCTCGGATGCCCCGCTGAAGTGGACCAACACCCAGGATAGTGAAAATCCTGGGTGTTGGTCCACTTTAAAGCAGACCAACAGTCAAAAATAGACTTAAACCAGATCAACACAACAAACAGTGCTCATATGCATCCCTCCTCAAGGCAATTTAGATTGCTGCACATTAAAATTCACTTACCTTTTTCTAACTCCTTCTGTAGTGAATTTTGGAAACAAGATGACGGCTCATGCTTTTGCAGGCCGCCTGCAAACAGGAAGTGCTGCTGGGCTTCCTGTTACTGTGCATTGTCAGTTAAATCCAGGCAGCAGCATTGCTGTGAGAGGAAGCTCCAAAATGTCCACTACCTTTCTTATCCAATTGTGCCAGGTTGTTGGTCGGGGTTTAAGTGTCCATCACTGATCAGCAATGGACGGTTGCATGATGCACCTCTGCTTTCAATCTAAGAAGGAGTTGGCTTCCTCGTGGTTGGAAGCAGGAGCTTAAACAGAAGCTGGTTGTGGATAGCAGAGGAGTCAGCCGTAGGTATTGTATGTATTGTGTTTTTAAATGCCCATCTTTCAATATAAATATGCATTACTTTGTTAAAGAGAACTGCCAGCGGTTAGTGAGGTTGAAATAAAAACAAAAAAAAAGGAAATGAAAAATAAAAATAAAAAAAAAAAAATTAAAAAATAAGAATAAAAATTTAAAAAAATGGCATGGGGTACAGGTACTTTTTATTATTATTATTTTTTTTAAGAACCCAATGTGGGGTCCCCTCTATGCAGCAAAACCAGCCAGGGGGCTGGCAGACCAGGGCATGGAGCTAGAGTGGTCTGCCCCTGGCCCTGAAGGCTACCAGCACACATTGCCTATATGGTCTGTGGGCTCTTCTGCACCCCCTTGGGCTTTGGGGATGCAGGCAATGGAGCTGGGGGAGTTAAGGCAAGTCACCCACCCCGAAGGTGACTTGCCAGCACCTCCTGCCCTGTGAACTGGTATAGGGATCCCAAGGACAATAACTGGGTTCTACAATCGTGTTCTATCAGAGGGGTATGATCAATGTTAGCATGGAGACATGGAAGCCAGCAGGACACAGGAGAGACAGCTGATGCCAGCAAGAGCCTAAAAAAGATGGCTAGTCTATGGCAGCCCCGAAGGAAGGCAAACTTGAACTGAAATCCAGCACATCATTGTAAGAGGATAAGTCTGGCAGAGCTTGAAGGTTTCATGCAGAGCTAAAGTGTTGAGGAATGAAACATAGAAGAAACATAGAAGGTTGACGGCAGAAGGAGACCATACGGTCCATCTAGTCTGCCCTTATGTGTATACTGTATGTTCTCTTTATCTTAGGATAGATGTGTGCTTATCCCAGGCATGTTTACATTCAGTGACTGTTGATTTTTAAACTACCTCTGCTGGAAGTTTGTTCCAAGCATCTACTACTCTTTCTGTAAAATAATATTTTCTAACATTGCTCCTGATCTTCCCCCCGACTAGCTTCAGGTTGTGCCCCCTTGTTCTATCATTAAGCTTCTTCTTAAAAACACTTCCCTCCTGAACCTTATTCAATCCTTTCACATATTTAAAGGTCTCCATCATGTCCCCTCTCTCCCTTCTTTCCTCCAGACTGTACAAATTAAGTTCTTTAAGTCTCTCCTGATAAGTTTTAAGTTTAAGTCCTTCCACCATTTTCGTTGCCCGCCTTTGGACATGTTCTATTTGAATAATGTCTTTTTGCAGGTAAGGTCTCCAGAACTGCACACAGTATTCTAGCTGTGGCCTCACCAGGGCTCTATACAGCGGCATCACAACCTCCCTCTTCCTACTGGTGATGCCTCGAGCTATGCAGCCGAGCATCCTGCTTGCTTTTCCCACTGCCTGGCTACACTGTCCACTCATCTTGCAGCTATCAGTAATCAGTATCCCTAAATCTCTCTCCTCCGAGGTCCTGGATAACACAGTGCTGCCCATACGGTGCTCAGAGCAGGGATTACTTCTACCCAAGTGCATGATTTTACATTTAGAGACATTAAACTCTAGTTTCCACAGTTTTGACCATCTATCCAGTAAAGCTAAATCATTTTCCATGTTGCAGACACCTCCAGGAATATCCACCCTATTACTAACCTTTGTATCATCAGCAAACAGACAAACTTTTCCTACCAAGCCTTCTCCTATGTCACTTACAAATATATTAAAAAGAATGGAGCCCTTGAACCTGGTTGTGATGAATATGGAAACTGCCTGTTGTGCTGAAAATAAATAATGCTATTTGTTTTACACTCATCTGAGTTGGACCCACAGCAATGAGTAGATCCCTTCACCCCACATCACACCTCATGCCCAAGTGCCTCAGGTCCAAGAACCCCCCTTGTTCCTCACGCCCTCCCCCAATGGTCTGTTGGAAAAGCCTAACACGTTGAGCTCATCTGTTTCATTCTACTGAGAGAGCCAATAAATTGTATTGCTTTACCTTTGGATTTCCTGCCTACATTGATGGCACAACTGACTTGAAAAACATGTCAAACTGCATCTGAACTAAACAGAATATCTGGGCAGCAGTGGTTGGTTGTTCATTCTGCAGCTAATTGTTTCCCAGCAGCCAGTTAGCAGTGCTGCTCTTACAGATCTGTGCTTGTAAAAATCACATCCCAATGGACATAATATAACACAAAATGACCCAAGACCCGGCTGACTTTACTTTAAAAATACAAATGCTAAAATATTGGTGGACCTTCACGGCATCCCGACGCATTTATTGATTGTAATTACCACCTGATCCAGGGCTTGTTTTTGGTCACTTTGACCGGCATTTAGCCAATTATTTCTCGGCTCCCCGTTTGCAGCAGTTAAGCACTGGGCAGCACAAAGCAAAGAATAAATCCTGGCACAGCCTGCAGGGACAGGGCTTCCCAGTCTCCAATCTCAAGGAACGATCTACCTGCTGAGCCCAGACCTGTTTCTAGCTCCAGTTCAAATTAGAGCAGCGCAGAAGGCACTCATCGGACAAACATTTGCCCTGTTTGTTGGCGGCACTGATTTTTATGGAGAGTAATCACCGGCTCGGCACAGTGGGACTGATCCAGGCGGAACGAGTCTTGCCTCAGGATATGGGAGGTGGGGATTTATTGATTTATTTGAACTGTGAAACACAATAATGCCGTGATTAGCTGGGGGAACCGTTCAGCATGACCTTGCCTGGGTCGGTGTGCCAGGCTTGTCTTACAGCTCTGGAGCTTTGCTTGTTCTCACTGGAAAGTACAGCCAAAGGCCCCCTCCATAAGGGGGAAGTTCTGTTTCAGGTCATATATGCAAATGTACAAATCTAATGGTGACATTTTTTGTGGGAAAAGTAGCAATTATTGTATATAGGTTGAAAAAATATGTATCCCTTCAGCTTATAGTGCTACTGCAGGCAAAGGTAATTACTATACCATTATGTTGGGCTACATTTGGCACTGTCCTAAACTGTTTTCTGTTTTTAAATCAAAGTGAAAATGGCTGAGAGGTTTACAGGTTCAGCTTATGAATTTTCTTCTAAAAAAAGTGGGCTTGGTCCTTGGCTGATTCCACATAATAATCAGCTCTCTCTGCTGACAGAAATGTGATAAATCTGGAGGCGAAGGGGAAGGAGGGAGGGTTCAGCAATTTTGTCCCGCTCTGCTGAGCTGAGGGACGGGATAAAAAAACAGAATGTCATTGGCTGAACCTAAAAACCAGAATATCTCGTCCATTTCAGCTTCAGTTTAAAAACGGTCAAGAAAAGCTGCTGGCTGCATATAATATAATTCCAGGTGACGGGTAGACTGGGACCAAAAATCAGACCAAGATTTAACTGGCCCTGGTCAGTCCAGGAGCAGCCCTGGAGCCTCTGAACTGCGCCTCTGAACTGCGCCTCCCAATCAATCAAACCTACCACGTCCATCACCCACAAACGGGTTTAAGCTTTCACACTTCGAGACCTCTCTAAAAATGGTCAGTTTATCTATGGCTTTGGCTGCCAAATGGGATTAGATAACATTCATTTCAGTCAGAGATAAGACTTTATATTATGCACTATAGGGTAGATTCAGCACCAGGTGTGAAAACTATACTTTTTAGGAGAGAAAACTCACTCATTTACTTTCATTGTCTACTCTGGAAGTGATTCAGCACCAGGTGAAATTTTGAAAAATCTGGTTGCTGAATCACTCCCAAGGTAGACAATGAAAGAGAATGGTGGTTTTGTCTCCTGGTGCTGAACTGGCCATAATGTGTCATGATTAAGAGCCCTGGCTCGAAACATGTTGACGAAGGGTCTGCTCTTGTTATGCTTTTTACTGCTCTCCATGCTGTGATGGCTTTAAAAAGGACTACAATAAAGTAAGGATGATTTTATTGCTCATGCTCTATGGCTGGCACTTTGTTATTCTGCATAATGTGTCAGTAATGGGAGGAACTTCGGAACTTCCGCTTGAATCTTTGTAGGGGCAGATACTGTGGCAGGGTGGGCCTGGGCTCGAGGGAAACAATGAAGGTAATACAAGCCTCGTGGGGCTTTAGAGGCAGGGAGTTAAGGGAGGTGTTAGAAGACTGAATTCTTGCACAGGCTCTGGGTTAGGTGAGGTCGATGCTGGGGACTTCTCCCAGCCCAGCCAACCCCAAGGCAATATGGCCCACCAGGAGTTCTGCTGTTTTCCTTATGGCAAGTCCTCTGCAGCTTACAATTAATATAATGGGAGCAATATGTGGAGATTGAACATTTTTCCATTCATTATATAAATTCCTGTATAGACAAGTAGGCTACTGCCAAACTGTGGTGCGTGTATTAAACCGGACCAAAAGTCATAATTGCTCCGGTTATCATGGGTCCCAATTTGGGATGCTCTAACCATGATCCACTGACTAAATGGGGTCCCAACGCTTGTCCACCAGTGGTCACATAGTTTCCACTAGTGACTGGAAAGCGGAAGAGACTTGTGACCACTGGCAACCAATCACGGGACCACATTTCACTGGGAGAGCGCAGTTAAGCTACATGAAACCAGAAATCTGGATGCCCTCCTCCCCTGTCACATTGCATGCAATTACAAAAGTCGCTGGAATCATGTTACATTTTAATCAGCATCATTTATTAGTATGTTCTTTTGGAGAGGTGAGCTACTTTTAATGTGTCAAACTCAAAGCCCATGCCTTCAAATCCTTGTGGCCCATTGACAGGTGCTAGACGGCGGCTAAGCATTGACCCAGCTGTTCCAAGGCTGCTGACACCAGAAACCCTTGAGCTCAGTACCTCCTCTTATTCTGAAAACCCAATGCCTATAAAAGCAGCTGGTGCTTGGTTTTTTAACATTTTGGGGGAAAAAAGTGTCTGCAATTGTTCTGTGTTTCTGAGCAAGCCAACCTAAGTCCCGCAACCCAAAGACAAATATTGGCCCTCTTGGCCCACCTGGCATCTAATAGACTCCAGGGCTGGTTGATTCCTACTACCTGGGGCATCCAAAGTTGGGATGCACCACTGCGTGAAATCCAATTGAATTGCAAAACTAACTCACTTAGCCATGCTTCAACGGTGCATAGCGGCCACGCTATACCTTTTGCTAGGTGCATACCTGTGCATGGCTTTCGCAGGAATTTCTCCTAGCTAGAAACAAAAGGGGATGTAGCTGGCGTAGCATTTAGCTCTATTTAGAGCTGAATGGTGCTAAGCACACTGACACACTGATGGAGCTGCCTGCACCTCAAATCGGGATGACCGTCCAAATCATTTTTGGTGTTGTTCCCCTTTAATGCAACAGCAGAGGGTGCTACAGCTGCAAGGGCTACTTATTGCAAAACAATTCTGCAGCTCTTCTGGGCAAACTACAGTACCTCCCGCCCTATAAGACGCACCTACCCATAAGAAGTACCAAGGATTTGAAGGAGGAAAATAAATTTATACATACCAAATGGGCTAAAACACATCTCCCCCTAAGAACCAAATAATAGACAAAGGTCCTGAATCCCCCAATTATAGACAATGTGGCATTTCACCATTATAGGCAGTGTGGCATTCTCCACCATTCCCCATTATAGGGTGTGGCATTACCCCCTCCCATTCCCTATTATAGATAGTGTGGCATTTGCCCCTCCCATTACCCATTATAGGCAGTGTGTCACCCCCTGCTATTCTCCATAGGCAGTATGACATTCCTCCCTTCCATTTCCCAATATAGGCAGTTTGTCATTCCCCCCTCCCATACCCCATAGGAAGTGTGGCACCCCCCCTCTCATTCCCCATTATAGGCAATGTGGTATTCCCCCTGCCATTCCCTATTAAAGACAGTGTGGTATTCCCCCCTCCCATTCTCCATAGACAGTGTGGCATTCCCTCTTCCATTTCCCATAGACAGTATAACATTCCCCCCTTCCATTCCCCATAGGCAGTGTGGAATTCCCCCCCTTCCATTCCCCATAGGCAGTGTGGCACCACCCTTCATTCCCCATAGGCAGTGTGGCACCACCCTTCATTCCCCATAGGCAGTGTGGCACCACCCTTCATTCCCCATAGGCAGTGTGGCACCACCCTTCATTCCCCATAGGCAGTGTGGCACCACCCTTCATTCCCCATAGGCAGTGTGGCAGAATCCAATGGATGCTGGAGGAGTTGGGTGCAGGGAGAATGACGAGCAGCCAGAGTGATCTTTCCAGCACCACCGTCCTGTTTCTGTGCATCCACAATTACATTTCATTATGTTTGTATCTGATCTAGTCATTCTTTTTTACGAACAATTTGTGTAAAAATAATTTTCTTTTTTAAATTTTAGGAAGACTGTGATCGCCTTTACAGCTCTTTATGTAAAACTCATTGGTGCTAAAACAAGGAAGAGGTTTTGGCCATCTGTGCAACCTGTGATCCGAGAAGGTAGAGAACAGTCACACGACACTAGAACAATAGCTAGGATCCTGACGTTCTGCGCAGTGTAGACAAAAACTACTGTACAGGCATTGTTAGAGAGTCTGTAGAGCCACCTGCAGTATATCTGCATGTCATCAATTACCGCCAGCCTCTGCCCGCTTCTGCTGAGCAAACACACTAGTAATGGCCAACGATAAGAATTACAGTGTTAGAGGAAATAGTAGTATGGCTTTTTGAATCTTGGTCTTGTGGTACGTAACTGAATGTGGAAAGGTTAGCCTAAACGACTGCTGGCGGATGCAGGCCTGCCACTGGGTTTTATAGTATCTTTCCACCACTTCTCTTTCCTGTTGGCTAAGGCTGTTCTGCACCATTCATACATCACCACCATTTTATTTTCAAACAAAATGTGTACCTCTGTCACTATGAAGAAGAAATTTAAGGGGAATGTAAACCCTTAAATAAAACAAAAGATACAGATTCATTGTTGCTGGTACTCAAAGCCTTATGTAGCAGGAGGAGTAAGCAGTCTAACCAGCATCTTTTGGAACCAAGAGCCAAGTTAAACCAAAAAGCAGCTATAGAGAGCCTAGGGAGGAAGCCTAATACCCATGTGTCACCAGCAAAGTACCCATCATTAAGGTACTTGTGTGTGATGTTTATGCTATGTGGCACCTTCAGATAGCATGGGGGCATCAGGGTCAGTAACGGTATTGTATGTAATGGAACAATTGGCTCTTGGAAAGTAAAGTGCAGTAGTCAATGTGGAGCATGTCTAAAAAAATAGTAGCAGGTTCAATATGTGTCTGGTGGCTCCTGGAAGTGTCCTTTGAAAGGGGCCTAAAATACTTTCTGAAGGCTAGATTGCTACCAGATTGTACTCCCTTGGAGCATAAAAATAAATAAATATCACTTACATATTGTAAACCCCATCTTGGTGTTCTATTCCCGGGCTCCTGAGATTTCGGCCTTGTGGATGAACATTTCCTATATTATGAAAGAGGACACAGCACTGTGAGATTTGAACAATCCTAGGTGCTGCGTCATGTTGCAGTCCTGCAATTGCTTGTCCTGACACTCAAATCCTTGGCCATCTTGAAATTTGGGGGTAATTGCTGAAACTGTTGCTCGAAAGGAGAAACAAAAGCATCCAAAATGTATTTGTAAGGGACATGCCTTTGCCAGGGGGCCCGTGGCGAGTGTCTGCTGGGCGACGCGGCGCGGTGCTCCTGCTGCTGAGCGTGGCCGCCGCTCCCGGATGAAGGGGAGTGTGGCGCGTCACTCTGGCAGCCTCCCTCGCCCCTCTCTAGCTGTGCAGGCGCGCGCCCCACAGTCTGTAAATTTCGCCACTAGGAGGCGCTGTGCTGCGAGTGGCAGGCAGCGCAGAGTCCTCCACACTTGATGGGAATCAGGGGCTGATCAGCCTTGCTGCCAGGACTAGCCAGCCCCTGGATAGTGTGTCCAATCACTCACAGTGTTGTAAGTCGCACCAATCAGCACATACACTCCCCCCCAGGGTGGCCATTGGTCAATTCCCCAATAAATATGGAGTCAGCCCAGTACTCAGTGCCCGTGATAGTCGCTTGTGATTAGAGTGTGATTCCGTTAGTTATTATCTGTTTCCGACCCGGCTTGATCGACCATCCCCATCCGCTGCCTATACCGACCTTTGCTTTGTCTGACCTCAAACCTGCCTGCCCCTCTGGATACCCCATGATCTCTGTATGTCTTATGCCTTATCCCTGTATTCTGACGCACATTCCGGACTGACTACCGTGAACGACCTCGGCTTTGGGATACCCTCGTGGTTCATTGGGGCAACCGTGTCAGGTGAGGCATACCTAGCGTTCCGGCAAACGGGGGCTTGACTATAGGCACAAGCGGCGGTGGAGATTGGGGGTTGCCTGCTTACAGAAGGCTGGTGTCCCGCTGGGCATCACAGTACTATGTGAGAGGTGAGGGATGCGGGGGATCTTATCCCCTATTGATACATTGTTGCTGGTACTCAAAGCCTTATGCAGCAGGAGGAAAGAGTAAGCAGTCTAACCAGCATGTTTTGGAACCAGCATCTTTTGGAACCAAGAGCCAAGTTAAACGCAAACAGCATTGCATTTAACTCTCCATAGCTGCTAAAAAGCAGCTATGGAGAGCCTAGGGAGGAAGCCTAAGACCCATGTGTCCTCAGAAAAGTACCCATCATTAAGGTACTTGTGTGTGACGTTTATCTCTAAAAGTGGAGGCCAACTGTGTCAGAGTAGAGCTGCCCAGAATGGATCGGAATGAAAGAACGGTGAAAAATCTGGGTTGTGAGTACTGTAATAGAAGTTTCCTTTAAAAAAAACATAGCCAGATAATTAGTAGGACCAAAAACAGCTCTTGACTTTGGTCACGATCGTGCTTGTGCACCCTCAAGCAATCTTTTTGTACTTTCATCTGAGTAAGTGCTTGCAACAATCCCCCATTGTAAACACATTCGTTTAGATGTGTTCTAAGGTGTCTGGAGGTCCTGCAACTTGGGGCATCCTGATTTACAGCAAGCTTAAGACTGGACAGAGGTACTTAACCACTTGCGTTCCTTCACTGCTTCCTGTCATTGTGGAACCCCCAGACTTGTGCCTATTCTTTCATTTGAACACTCGCCCCCTAAGTGTTCTCCACACCTCCCAGACTGCTCATGAAAGTGTGCTCTATCAAACAGTTGTTGAGCAGTTGGCGTGCACACCGTGCTTTTCGTGGTAGAGTAAAGGCTATAAATACCAGTGGCGTAATTGGGACTGTCATAAATAATTCACATGGTCATGATCAATAGATTTCCTTGCTTCTCCCAAGTTGGCTGATCTATCTCAGAACATTGATGGGTATTACAGACTCACTGTAACTCAGCACTGAGGGATGGAGGCAGGATAAACACCGCAGGGCAGTAATGGCATGATGACAACCGGTGTGAGTTATTGACAGTTATTATTACATTTTAAACTAATTAAACTAAGCAAGATGTAGTTTTAAGATGGCTGTAGTTCAATTACCATCAAGCAAATCATGGTGGTCAGCTGTGAGGTGGACTCAATAGGATTGATTTACTAAAAGTCATTCAAAAATTCTCAGGAGAAATCTCATAACCCCGAGGCATCCTTATGAATCACAGATAACTTTTCTTCTAACTTTAAATCCCTGGAAAAAAATGACATATGATTAAAAATAAAATAAAAAAATAAGAGAATAAATCTCTCATGGCAATAGTTGCCCCCGACTTTGGCTCCTGGACACTTTGGCTGAAGACCGTTTTGGGCACAGAAAGCGTCTAAGAGGTTCTATTTGGAAGTTTTGTCTGCATTCAGATTTGTGAGCTTTGAATTCAGATCCAAGTTAAGTTAGGACCTAATTTTGTTAAATTTTGTTTGGTTTGGTCAAAGAAATTTTTGGCAAAAACCAGGTGAAATGCAAACAGATCTTTTAAAGGTAATAAAGGATTCTGCTCTGAAAATACATAATTTGTCCAAAAAGGACCCCTAAGGTCTTTGAATTGAATTAGAACGATGTTCCCCTGATGTTTGGTGGTTTCCCGTGCAACAGACTTGAATAGAATTCTGATCAAGGAAGAACTGCACCAGAATAGAATGGTGTCAGATTCAGCTCATTGCTGATAGCCAAAACCTTCAAAAGGAATTTGCTGTCACCTGCCAAAAAATCCATTGGTGTCTCAGGGACAAAAAATTGTTAATCCCAGTGATAAAGTCTTATAGCCACTACTTACTAATAAATATACATGATGGGGATGCCCAATAGTGAAAAACTACCCCTAATTCTTGAAAACAAGCTCCACTTTACTAACCCTAAAGGGTTGCACACTAATGCCTGGCTAATCCTATTAGGTGCCAGCAATGCATATCTGATCTGTCTTGGGGATGAGGTTATAGTTGTTTTTATGTAAACTGGATCAAGGCAGCTGCACCATCACTTGGAGACTGAAACTGCTAACGATTATTTAATCTATTTTGGATTGGGGGGGGGGGGGGGGTGGATGGAGAGATAACCCATTAACCACAACTCTACTATGATATGGGTAAGACTGAGTAAGTTCAAGGGAAGTAGGTTGGTTTTACATTATATACACAGGCAACAATGTGGTATTTGTAGGATTCCAAATGGGACGGTATTGGACAATACTGGTCTGCAGCATGGTGTGGGTGAAATAAAGTAACTTTCGGGGGGTATAGGTGGAACACTGGGTGGCAACATGAGCAATAGTTACATTAAATGTTTGTATATAGGGCTGTTAGACAGTATGTTTGAGCCCCCAGAGAGTTAGTGTGTATTCTGGGATAGTATGAACAAGTGACAAGGCGTTATTTGGCACCTTTGGATAGCATGGGGGCATCAGGGTCAGTAAGGGTATTGTATGTAATGGAACAATTGGCTTTTGGATAGTATAGTACAGTAGTTAACGTGAAGCATGTCTAAAAAAAATGGTAGCAGGTTCAATAGGGGCTGGTGGGTCCTGGAAATGTCCTTTAAAAGAGGGCCAGAAAACCTTTCTGAAGGCTACATTGCAACCAGATTGCACTCCCTTGGAGTAGAAAAATAAATAGCTATTTTCACTTACATATTGTAAACCCCATCTTGGTGTTCTATTCTCGGGCTCCTATACCTTGAGATTTCGGCCTTGTGGATGAGCATTTCCTACATAATGAAAGAGGACACAGCACTGTGAGATTTGAACCATGGCAAATCTAGGTGCTGCATCATGTTGCAGTCCGGCAATTGCTTGTGTTGCCACTCAAATCCCTGCCAATCTTGGACTTTGGGGGTAATTGCTGAAACTGTTACTCGAAAGGAGAAACAAAACCTTCCAAAATGTACTACCTGCGAGGTGAGGGATGCAGGGGATCTTAGTCACAAAGATGGATGTTGGTCCACAAAATATACTTTTCTTGTAATTTTTTACTCCATGCAATTCAGCACCATATTTAGCTGAGCAATTTTTTGAAAAATATGAGGGAAAATCGTGATAAAAAAAATGTCTGTATCAACCCTAGTAGGAGAAAGAAACAGTTAAGCAATTTGAATTACAGTACAGACCTCGTGGATCCTCTAGTTATTGCTGGGCTTGTAATAAGGGCATCTGTTCTTTTTGCGGGCTCTCCCCTTGATGTGTACTCTGCATGGCATTATGCTGAGAGCTGAGTAATATATCCTGAGCGCTATCCTCCAAGCTCTGCCTTTATGTACAATCAGGGAGCTCTCTGTTATTTCATATAAGACAGCTGACTGCTTCCTATGCAAAGCAATGCCAAACAGGCAGCACCCCCCTCGTATGTCACCCAAGCCCATATACCCAGTGCTACTGACACCTTGAATCCTGTACAGATCTTAAGGCCCCGTGACCGTATTTAGATGGAGCTCTTCATCCTGCAAAATAAAATATTCAGCTGCTTAGTAAACATTTTAAACAAATTCAAGTGATCTAAAGATTTGTTTAACATGTATAGGGCCTATACTTTACCTAAATCTGAACCCCCGGGGACACCGGAGGTGCAGGTGGTTAGAAGGAGCACTAGTCACCCACATGGTAATGCTGTAATAGAATGTTCAAGAGACTGTTAAAGCAAGTCCTCAGATTTAGGCAATGAGATAAAAAGAAGTGAGATTTATTTCTCCTCCATGAATCACAACATAGACCGAGCTGTGACTGGCTGATAAAGTAAAGTCCACCATGTCTGTGGATAGAGTTAGGCAGAGGTGAGGCAGGAAGAGACGTGATGGACAGAGGCTAGGTGGGACAATAGGGTTGATTCATGGTCAAAATCGAACGCAAATGCTTGCACATGATTCATGGCTGTGTACGCACGTCGGACGCATGTGCGAATCGCAACAAATGCCAAGCACGTGGTAGAAGCGCAATTGCTTCTTCTTGCTTTAGTTTCTTGCACTTTCTGCAAGGAAAATCTGCTGCTCTGCCCCATGCACATTTGGCTGGCTAAGCGCTTAACTTTTCCCGATGGCCCCCCCAAGTTTCTCCCCTTTCCTTTACTGTTTCTCCTTAGCGATTTCATCTCTCCAGCTTCTGTGTTTTCTGTGAAGCTCAATTCACCATTTCGGAGTGTATTCTCTGGAGAACCTGTGTTCTCCATTTTTTGGGGGGGTTTTTGGTGGGATATTCTGATTCCAGTTAACCGTTAACGTTTGTTTGCCCAATGTTTTGTCCCAGATGTTCTATTTAACCCTCCCTTTCCTGTTTGGTTCACTCATTAATGCTTAATAATTTAACTATAATTTTTTGGGAGGGTTGGTTTTTGCTAAACTTCGGGGCACAATAGCCACATGTTGTTTTTACCTCTAATCCCTAAAAAAAAAACGACACTTTCATTGTTCAAAAACATGCCAGATGCTGCTAGCATTTGTTTTTGGAATGAAATCTGTTACTCATTGTAATTGCCAGTTTCCTCTACCTATTTGCTGGAGGAAATTCACTCTTTAAATTGCCACATTTGTGCACGTTTTTCTGCCCTCTAAACATACCATAAATTAGGCGCTGAATACAGTTTGGTGTGCCAAAATGGTGCTAGAGAAAGATTTCAGGGGCAAATTAGCACATTGGTGAATGCTAGTGTGTAAATTGGCGCAAAAACAAATGCGCATCCCATTGTGATGCCATGAGTTAGGCAGAAGCCTGAGGCTGTTTGCGCATGACCATGAATCGATCCTAATATGATAAGAGGAGAGACCATGTAAGGTGGGAAGAATTAAGGACAGGAGAGAAGAGTCTACATGTGTGAATGGCCGGTGCGGGCACTCTCCCTGTTAAAGGCACTGCACTGAGAATATCCCCTGGGATCGGCCAAAAACTCACCTTTCTTTTGTTCTTCTGTAATGGCACATGTGTGGGCTGCTCAGCCAGTCAATGATTCACATTCTATTTATTATTAGACTGAGCTCAGATTGGGACGAATAGCTGAATAGAATGCATGCTGCTGGCCACATCCCTGCTCACCTCTAGCTGTGGGGCATTCAGAAATACCTAGGCCCTTATTTATGAAGGAATAGCGTCAGGTAGCGACTGGTGAGCGGCCGGTAATGATGGGCCCCGCCACGAGAACGCCGGCTCCCCACCACAATCACACATTTATCAAGCCAATCCTGCTTAGCGACTGAGATAGCGCCATATAGCGACTCATTCATCATTATTCCAGCCTCAGCCCACAGCGCCAGCGTCCGACCTTGAACAGCGACAGGTATGACCTCTCGCTACCTGGCGCTCTCCAATGCATTTCAATGGAACAATCTTTAAATATTACTTTTTAATTAATTAATTGTTAATTGTTATTAATTTTTTCTGTGACCACTTCTGCCATTTTAGATAATTTTTTTTAAGGGAAAAAAAAAATAAAGGTCTGATATTAATGTATTCATATTACTAAATTATTTGGTTTCCAAAAATATGGTGGTTTGGGGGTTAAAAAACTACTTTTAACACATCGCCTCCAGCGCTCTGGGGTTTAAACATGCATTTCACAGCGCTTGAATTTTTTGAGCGTGATTTTTTGATGAATATGGTGGGAGCCGGTCGCTCTGACCAGTCGCCATCATGCGCACCCATACATCGCGGAACCTGTCAAATAGCGACTCGTAACCTTGTATTCAACATTACGCCACACCGACTGAGTCGCTGTCAACAACCGAACAGCGGCCAAGCACAGCGACTACTAGCCGGCGCTGTGAAAATACCGCTGCAGTCGCTCAACCGTCGCTACATGTCGCTATTAATAAATCAGCCTCCCCGTATGCTCCATAATGAGGGAGACCACTGACCCCATAGTCTTACAGACATAACCCTGCACTTGCCCCCTCTCCTCTTCTCAGCACTTCATGCTTCTGAGGCAAGATGGTGGCAGTCGTATTCCTGGAGTCCTTAACTGAGCTGCAGCCCAGTGGGGGAAAGTATAATTAGTAACTGACTAAAATAATAAATATATTAATTTTAGATGCTGGGAATAGTTTTTAGGGTTTGGGCTTTTCATTAAACGATGCTGAAGGTTCGGTTTAACTTTGAGCGAAAACAACATCCCAACAGTTTCCTCCCTTTTCTGGAAGCTGCGTTCGGACACGCTGTGCCATAAATATTAAGCTGCTGGCTCCCTGAGAGGCTTTCTTCATTTCACCCAGCTATAATTGTCTTCTCTGCGCATCCCAAATTTACATAAAAAGTAATAAAGGAAGATTGAGATAAATACAAATAAATGGAGGCAAGCAACGGCATAATGATAGGCAAAGCAGAATATATTGTAATAACAGGGGCCACATCAGCAGCCGCCGGCGCATCTCACTAAGTGTTTGTCTTCCTCATTAGTCTGCCCAGGAATTTGCAACCACCGGCTTTCCTGCAGCGACAGGTCCCTCACTTAAAGGGGAAATGTCCTACTTTTTGGGCTTTTATTGCTACGTATCATGATACTATGGGGGTTATTTAAGAAGAGATAGTGCCAGGTAGCGCCTCGTAGCAACAGGCAGTGTGTGGTGAACGCTGGGCGCTGTACGCAAAACCACATTTATGAAAGCGAATCTGCTGAGAGACTCTAACAGTGCCATGTAGCGTCATATGTATTATTATAGCTGGCGCTCTAGCTTCCAGAGTGCCAGGTATTACCTTTCGCTCAGTGTCACTCTCCCATACATTTCAATGGCCATTCATTTGCTTGTGTTTAAACATGTTTGACAGTTTTTTTTTTTGCTCCAATCATTGTGTCACCTCTCCTGGCTGCAAACAAACATTTTTAGGAACTTTTTTTGACTTTTTATATTTTTATACAGAATTGTCATTACAGGTCTGGCACTAAAGTTTTTATGTCCCAGTGTCAAAACAATGTCATTCCATGTGTTTTCACTTTGTTACTGGTGGATATGTGTTCAAAAACAGACTTTAATCACACAGAGGCTGATTTATTAATAGCGACATGTAGCGGCAGTTGAGCGACTGTATCGGTATTTTCACAGCGCCCGCTAGTAGTCGTTGTGCCGTTGTTCGGTTGTTGATAGCGACTCGGTCGGTGTGGCGTAATGTTGAATACAAGGTTACGAGTCGCTATTTGACAGGTTCCGCGCTGTATGGGTGCGCATGATAGCGACTGGTCAGAGCGACCGGCTTCCATCATATTCATCAAAAAATCACGCTCAAAAAATTCAAGCGCTGTGAAATGCTTGTTTAAACCCCAGAGCACTGGCGGCGATGTGTTAAAAGTAGTTTTTTAACCCCCAAACAACCATATTTTTGGAAACCAAAAAAAAAAGTATTTAAAATTATTTAGTAATATGAATACATTAATATCAGACCTGTGTACAATTCTAAAATGGCAGAAGTGGTCACAGAATTTTTCACATTTAAAAAAAAAAAAAAAAAAAAAACATTAATAACAATTAATTATGAATATTTAAAGATTGTTCCATTGAAATGCATTGGAGAGCGCCAGGTAGCGAGAGGTCATACCTGTCGCTGTTCAAGGTCGGACGCTGGAGCTGTGGGCTGAGGCTGGAATAATGATGAATGAGTCGCTATATGGCGCTATCTCAGTCACTAAGCAGGATTGGCTTTATAAATGTGTGATTGTGCTGGGGGCCGGCGTTCTCGTGGCGGGGCCCGTCATTACCTGTCGCTATTCCTTCATAAATAAGGGCCACAGTATCTGGTGCTCTATGCTATAGCGACCAGATTTAGAGCGCCGACGCTGTGTGTGTCCTTTGTTGATAAGTATGGTGTGGCGCGCTGAGAGTCGGTCGCACTGAGCTGGTGCTACCTTTCACTCCCTGCAGCGCTGTACTGGTGTTAGAGTGCCCAACATACATCACATTCATTAATGCCGGCCAGGTTACTACAGCCACTGAGGGGCTCTGTTAAAGCGCTGATACATGATTACAGCATTTACTGGTGAACGCTCTAAAAGCCGCTATATAGACACTCATTTGCTGATACCTGGAGCTAGTAATGAATCAGCCTCCACGTCTTCAGTCAAATCCTTTTTCTTTTGTTTTTGTTTGGGTAGAATTGGTAAGGATTAGTATAAAAAAAATCATAAAAAATACAGAGCACCAAAGTTAAACAACAAAATGAAAGCCCCACAGTACGTGCACTTCACAACAAAGCGTGACTGGATCCAATCCTCCACCGGCAATGTAAATGCTTACCGGCTACAAAGTGGAATTTGGCTTCAAAGGTATACAACCAAACAACTGCAATAAATTCCAGGTCGATTCCTCTTTAAGACGCTGGCTCACCTCAATGTGCCGGTCCAGATTTCAGCAAAACATGTACAAAAAACACAAAACCGGACCAAACATAGTGTAATTCCGTCTTAAAAATATATTTAATTAATAAATAGAAATACACTCACAAACCACGAAGGTAAAATAGCGTTCAGAAAATCCAAAATTTAGCCGGCCCTGTAATCTGACAGTCACAGGGGGCAAGGAGTAACAGTTTGGGTACCACTTAAAACGAACTCCGCCACGGGCCATCACTGTGGGACTTTCATCTGTTGTTTAACTTTGGTGCTCTGTATTTTTTATGAATTTTTTGTGTGTACTATCCTGGTTGGAATAAGGACAGTTATACGTTAAGCACCACCGAAATTATTGTTGGTCTGTATATGTATAGAAAAATTCTTTAGCGCTGTGTTATGTATTAATATTTACATTTGTAATTATTCTTACTTTTTTATACTAAGGATTAGAATCAGTTGAGCAAATCTATAAAACTTTTCTTGCCACTTTCTAATTTTATTTATTTTTTTTAATATGTATCATTTGTTACTCTCTGACACATGCCAGAATAACTTGTATTGGGGTGAATCATTTTTACATGCCCTTCATTTGCATTTCAAGACTGCTTGTTTGAAAATGATTGTTTTCCCATTCTCTCTGGCTACACGCTGCAGTGTCCTAAGCTTCAATCCATTTTCTAAAAGACCCTGTAGTTTCTAATTATCTTTAAAAGTATTAGAGCATTGGAGATGCAGAGAAAAAATGAGGAGAAACTGTGGGTGTGGCAACAATGATGTGATGCAAGCACACTGTGATAAGTGAGAGATGAGGGCGGGTTTCAGAGCTGCAGAGAGAGGCAGCCAATCAGGACTTCTGGTCAGAGAGTGGGGGTTGTTTCTGTTCTTGGTTCACTGATCGATGGACCAGTTCGTCGGGGTGGGGACTAAAAGCTGAATGAGGAAGTGACAGAGGAGGAAGCAAAGTGCTGGAGCCACTCAGTGAAAGGTAAGCTACTGATATTTATTGTTTTTACTTTTGACTTGCCAAACATGGACAGGCTGATTCATCATGAGCGTCTGTAGCAGGCATTTTCAGAGCGTCCGCTAGTAGTCATTGTGCTCAGCCGTGGGTCGCTACTTTATAGCGACTCAGTCGCTGTTCAGTAATGTTGAATACATTGTGAGGAGTCGCTATTTGACCAGTACAGCGCTGTATGGGAGCACATGTTAGCGACTGCTCATAGCGACCGACTCACACCATATTCAGCAAAAAAACAGCCTCACAAATCTCTGGCGCTGAAAAATACTTGTTTGTAGCCCAGAGCGCAGGAGGCGGTGTGTTTAAAATTTGTTTTCAAGCATCTATCCACTAGTAACAAAGCGAAAACATATGGAATTACATTGTAGCAACATTGTAACATGAACACTTTAATGGCAGACCTGTAATGTCATTTCTGAAGAAATATTTAAAAAATGTAAAAAATTTGAAAAAACAGCTTTTTCAATGCCAGAAGAGGTCAAAGAATTATTTGTGATTTTTGGGATAAAAAAAAAAAATTTAAAAAGTTTAAAGTGAAGAAAAGGATCGTCCATTGAAATGTATGGGAGAGCGACAGGTAGCGAGAGGTCATACCTGGCGCTGTTCGCAGAGGCTTTGAAAATGATGAATCAGACGCTACATGGCGCTATCCCAGTTGCTAAACAGATTCTGCTTGATAAATGTGGAATTGCGTGCCGTGTCTGGCGTTCACCAGTCGCTATCTGTTGCTACCTCTCATTAACCAGGCGCTACCTGACGCTATCCTTTCTTAAATAACCCCTTAGTTTACTCGCATTGAAGGCCAGGATCTTGTCCACCAGAAATGTAGATTCAGAGCAAACTTGGCTCCTGTGGTTGTGGGTGCAAACCTTTACCTTTACCCCCTGCGGACTTACAATCTAAGGGATAAGGGTGGAGACTAAAGGGAGGTCACAAATAGTATATACTTAGTATGAGGGCAAGTGATCTAAGTGGCCTGGGCTGTCTTTTATATATGCACGTCTGAATGGATGGATTTTGAGGGGAGCCCTTAACGGCTTGAAGGCTTGGAGAGTGGAAAATTGTATAGGGGAGGGTTATCTAGAGTAAAGGGGGGGGGGGGGCGGCATGTGAGAAGTCCTGGATGTGGGAGGAGGTGATTAGGGTTGAGAACAGGAGGGGGTCCTGGGCAGAGCGGAGATTGCGTCTGGGTTGGTATTTGTTGATAAGCAAAGAAATGTAGAAAGGCAAGCTTTTTAATTTAATTCTCTCATATATTGGCCTTGTTTCACCAAGAGTTGAAAAAAATTCTCATGGTAGTAAAGAATTTGCTTCATGAGAAAAATGTCTGAGAATGTCATTGTTGATGAATCACGAGGTAAAAAGACTTTTTTACTCCTGAGATAAGTAGTCAACTTTTTATTTTTTACACTGTAGTAAAAAGTGCCATTAACTTCCATTGTCTTCCTAGCTGGCGATTCAGCAACAGTGACATTCTCAGGCTTTTTTCTCATGAAGTGAATTTTATAGTACCATGAGAATTTATTTCTTGATGAATCAATGCCACTGGCAGCCAATGGAGGGACTGACATAGAGGAGCAGCACTACAGAAGTGAGAGGAGAAATGAATGAGTCGAGCATCAGAGATGAGTATAGCATGGAGAGGTGCAGGTCTGTTTGTTGGTAGACCACAAAGGAAAGTGTTGCAGTAGTCTAGTCGGGAGATGATCAGGGCATGCACTAGGATTTTAGTGGTATCAGGTCAGAGACATATCAAGCAAAGGGTGAAATTAGCCTGCTTTCTGCTCTCCCTATACTGGCTGTCAGGGATTGCATCCTTTATTTTTCTTAATAACTCCCAGTGAGCTCTCTCACTTCTGTAGGTGTCATGTCCCACGACGTGCATTTTATTTTACCTGGGGTAAAAGTTCATATAATGTTTATTTGCATAGGCTGAGCACTGTGCCTTTAATTCCACTTGTCCCTTCCTGGCTCCCTTAGTCTAACTCTGATGCGAGTAGCTCCTCCCTTTTTACCCTCTCCCTCTATTTCTAGTTTGGCATCCATGCAGTGCACACCTGCTGCTCCCTTCTGCAGTTACAGCCTTTTTACCTACTACAAGTTTTCCTGCTGTATTGAGCGTACATGTCTGCTGTAAGAAGTTTTGCTGCAAGACTTTGTACTGAAATAAAGCTTTTGAAACGTATCCATGCGATCCTCAAGCATTTGAGTAAGCTATCTGCCAAGCCTAATGGAGTAAAGAAAACATCCATCACAGACACACACAAGGAACGTTCAGCTGTCTACAGGATTCACATTACTGCCATTTGGGTGAGTCAGAATGGTAGGGCCTCCTCAATAACAGATGATGACATTGGGGTTGATTCAGAGGTGAGAAAACGAACTCCTTTTTTAGGAGCGAAAACTGCCATTTACTTTCATTGTCTACCTTGGGACTGATTCAACACCAGGTGAAACGTTACAGCCACTTGTTGAATCGGCTCAAAGGTAGAAAGTGAAAGTGAATAGCAGTTTTCTCTCCTGAAAAAAAGGAGTCAGTTTTCTCACCTGGCTCTGAATCGGCCGCATTGACTTGTTGTTTCATTGTGAGGGTCAGTTCATGACGGGGGCCCTAAAAACAGTCGGAAAAAGGGAGCAAGTTCTATAGGGTTTATCAGGTAATGAAAAGTTCTGGTGATTGAAACACAGCCAGCATGGGGAAAGCAGAAAGCAGTCTAATGTAATGCTTTGCCTGGAATATCCCTTTAAAACCAGTAAACTATTGTGGAGAGGATCTTTATGAAGGTAAACGCTTCTCCACATTCAGTGAATAACCCCCTTATGTGCTGAGGGGAATATAACCAGAAGAGCCTCTCCACATTTTAACATATAGCCAGGGCCAGGTTATAAGGGGGGCCAAGGGGCGCGCGGCCTGGGGCCTCCACCACACTTAATCCGGCCCTGCACATAGCCCCCTAGCAATGGAGTTCTTTTTAGTAAATAGCTGTTGGGTCGTGCTGGAGGCAGTAATATGGGCTAGCAATGGAAGGCCCGAGGCTGGAGGAGCTTTGTGTGTGATTAATATCCCCGCCGGGATTGCGAGGCGCAGGGAGGCAGCCAATAAAAGGCGCTTTTCTCCTTCCTTGGCGGCCTGTCTCATATAGAAGCAATATAGCTCAGCAAACAGCAATGGCCTGACCAGAGAGCAGAGAGAAATTGCATTACTGCCACCGCTGATGCCGCTCTATAAAATGGCTTTATTTATCTGAAAAACACACAAACCTTAGAGAACGAGGAAGGGGAAATCAATGGGCATCTGGAACACAATGCCGCTTATTGCTCGGTCTATGTACATAGGTAGCGGCCATAATAGGATGTGTGGAAAAAAAACATTAGTGACACATGTGTGGAAATAGTTCAGGGCCTACTCATCACTTTTTACTTTACAGGCAGTTTTGGTGAATCTGCTTTGCATCAGATTTGGATCCAATTTATATTGAGTTTATGCGCTGAAGTGAATGCATTGCATTAGACATGAGCTTCTCTGTGTTTAGTATGTTTATCTATAACAAAAGCACATGGAAAATGCATCAAATGCAGAAATAGAAACAGGTGAGTAAACTTTAAACGGAAAAAAAAACAACTGATACAATTTAAAGTGGACCAACACCCAGGGGGGATCACCCCGGTGAAACCCCCCAGGACGCCCAGAAACCTTACCTTATCCACGTTCCAATGGCGCATGCGCGGCCGCATCTCGCGCTTCCTTCTAGCAGGGCAAGCACCCGCGCCTGCTGTTTGTGAATGGCCGGTGCGGGCACGCTCCCTGTTAGTGCGAGATGCGCCCTCCAGCACGCTCAGAGCCGCTGTGGTTGTCCGTTGCTTGTCTGTACATACCACAGCAGCTCTGAGCGCTCTGATTGGACGAGCACCCGCATAGGAGCGGGGTCAGGTGAGTTATATAGGGCGATCGGGGGGTTTTACGCAGCGGGGCACCCCCAATCGGGGTGCCCCACGGAAGTGGCCCAAAACCCAGGATTTTGACTATCCTGGGTTTTGGTCCTTTCCCCCCGGGCACCACAATCGGGGTGCTCCGCTGCGTGAAACCCCCCAGATCGCCGAAGGTAACTAACCTCGTCCTGGTCCTATGGCGCATGCGCGGACGCTCATCCAATCTGTGCGCTTGGAGACGCTGACAGGCGCATCCCCCTGCTACCCTCTAACAGAGAGCGTGCTCCACTGGCCATTCACAAATGCCTGGTGCGGGCACGCGCCCTGTTAGAGGGATATCGGTGACGCAGCCGCGGCTCATGCATGCGCTGTTGGACCAGGAACGAAGGTAAGTGAATGGGGCAACCTGGGGGGTTTCATACAGTGGGGTATCCTGGTTTTGGATGCCCCGGGGGGCGGATTGATCAGCCCGGGAATAGATTCCCAGGATGATTGGCGTGGGTTTTGGTCCACTTTAATGTGTGGCTAGTAAACTGAATGGAAAGATAGCCATGCCTTCCACTGGTAGTTACCTGCACCTTGGAGCCCAGTTTACAGTTTACAGGGTGATGGGTGTGGCAGAGGGTGTGGATTAGAGATGTGGCTCATTCACAGGCTTTTCAGAACTGAACATTATCTTTTAGCCCCATAGAAATGAGCCATAAATAAGTTCTATATGGTACAGGGTGGATATATGAAGGTACAAACTCACCTCACTATTAGTAACAACAATGAAATAAAACACAAGCTCACATATACCATGAGTGGATAAGCTGTGCTCCTCAGCTGTAGAGCTGCATTATCCAGCACTGCTTCCATCACAGGAAATGTGGGCAAAAGAAAGAAGATGGGTGGCAAAAATGATAAAGAGATAGAAGAAATAATAATAATAAGAAAAATAAAGGGGAATAAAGACAGAAGAAACAAGGAAAAGAGAGCAAATCCGATAGCAAGAATGAGAAAAGGAAAGAAGGCATGAATAAGTATTGGGATTTGGAAGGAAGGGGGAATGGAATGTAAGAATGAGGAAAAATGGAAGGTGAAAAAAGAAGGAATAAGCAGGGGTGACTATAGGGGGTGAGGTGCACCAGGGCCCAGGAGGTCAGGGGGACCCCGTTATTGTTGCTCCTCCATCTTTTTATCATATTTGTGCTGACTTGGCACCATTTAGAGAAAGAGAAGAAAAAAGATGGAGGGGAGAGGAAGAAAGACACGTGAAAGAGAGTAAAGACTGCAGACAGCAGCAAAGGGAACACCCTGGAAGGAAAAAAGAAATGAAGGAAATACAAGAAGAAAGAAGACAGACAGAGAGGCAAAATGGCATAAAAACAGATTGAACAGTTAACATGATTGACAAGTCAAAAGCTAAAAATTAAGTATCAGTAGCTTACCTTTCATTAAGTGGCTCCAGCTCTGTGCTTCCTCCTCTGTCCTCCTCATTTAGCTTTCAGTCCCCACCCTGCTGACCTGGTCCTTCAATAAAACTTTAGTGGACCGAGAACAGAAACACCCCCCACTCCCTGCCTCTCTCTCTGAAGCTCTGAAACCCCATCCTCCTCTCTCCTCTGACACTTATTACAGTGTGCTTACATCACATTGATGTTGCCACACCCACTGTTTCTCCTCATTTTTTCTATAGATCTCTTATGCTCTAATACTTTTAAAGATAACATAGGAACTACAGAGTCTTTATGAAAACAGATTGAAGTTTAGGGCAGTGTAGCCCAAGACAATGGAGCAACAATCAGGCTTGCCTTTAGTATAACTTTAAGGAGTATCAGCTATTTTTAAGTAAAATAAAAAGATTTCTGCTGACAGCCACAGAATTCATATTGCTGCTGCTGCCACCTGCTGGCTAATCTGAGAAACATCTCATTACTATTTGCATATTCACTCTGCCTTTCAGGAATAATTCAATATCGGCGTAGCCTTAGGCTGGTATTTATAGCTTGCGATTGTGGGGCACTTGCGCTATTGTTAATGTAATTGTTCCGCAAATGCCAAATGTAGAAATGAGTTCTCATAGATAACCATGGGCAGCATTTCAAGGTGATTGCAGGGCAATTATAAATGCTGCACAATCGCCCCCTGTGTGAAAGCAGACTTATTCAGAAAAAATATCTCATATCTATTAAGTGTGCAGCCTCTTTCAAATTAAATCAAAGTTTAATGTCACATACGAAAATCATATAATGGTACATCATTTTATTGAATGCTTCATGCAACAAAACAGGAAATTCAATATCACATATATATGATATATTATAACATAGTAATACCATAATAATATCATGTTTTGTTCATTTATAATTTCATGCTATGTGCATGCATTTCTCTCCCAATAGAGTTAGTGCTGCTAATAAGGATCTGTAAGGCCTGTTGCAGAGTGTGAGTGCTGGGTGCAGTGGAGTCAAATCCAGATAGACATTAGTGGTATAACAGGAACTTGTATTTACTGGAACATGAATGCAGTAAGAGAATGTCACCTTACATGGTGGCTAGAACACAGACAGGAAGAGAACTTGCAGTCATAGAGATTACATCTCGATATACAGGAAGTAACAACACAGCAGTAAATTACATAGAGGCTGATTCATTACTAACGGCAGGTGTTGGCAGAGGGCGCTTAGAGCGACCACTAGTAGACGCTCAAGTGCGGGTATCGGGCGCTGTAGTAACCTGGCCCGCATTGATGAATGTGATGTATGTTGGGCGCTGTAACACCAGTACAGCGCTGCAGGGAGTGAAAGGTAGCCCCAGCTCAGTGCGACCGACTCTCGACGCTCCACACCATACTTATTATGGTCGGCGCTCTAAATCTGGTCGCTATAGCATAGAGCGCCAGGCTCTGTGTGTAAAGTCTGTTTTTGAACACATATCCGCCAGTAACAAATCGAAAACACATGGAATGACATTGTTGTAACGTGACATTAACACTTTAGTGCCAGACCTGTAATGACAATGTTGCATAAAAATATAAAAAGTCAAAAAAAGTTTTCAAAAATGACTCTTTCTAGGCCAGGAGAGAAAAAAAAAACCCTGTTTAAACAGAAGAAAAGAATAGTCAATTGAAATGTGTGGGATAGCGACAGGTAGCGTAATACCTGGCGCTCTGGAAGCTATAGTGCCGACGCTATACGCTGAGCCACCTGTAATGATGAATCGGACGCTACATGGCGCTATTAGAGTCGCTCACCATATTCGCTTTCATAAGTGTGGTTTTGCGTACAGCGCCCGGTGTTCACCAGACGCTGCCTGCGGCTACGATGCACTACCTGGCACTATCCCTTCTAAAATAATAGAAAACTCTACAGTTGTGCAATGGTCACAGCGCCATCTAGTGTCACAACCTGCAATAGCTGCAAACTGCAATAAAACCAGCAAAAGTCAAAAAAGACAAAGCTGTAGCAAAAGTATCATATCTCCAACATGGCCTGTAGGAAGAAACTGTTCCTCAGGCTCTCAGTCTTTGCTTTGACAATAATAGCGCTTTCTTTGGGGTTGGGGGGGACTCGGCAAACATGCTCTGCTCCAGCTTTTGCTGGGTGATTTATACCTGTGGCCTAGTGACTGGGTGAAGGGGCTAAAAAATTGTGTGACTCCTGGTAAAGAACCAGGTAAGTCAACATGCCTGGGATAGGTGGGCATGCTACCTCCTGAGGGAATAATGTCTGATGGAAACTGCTGCACAGATTTGAACTGTTGTCTCTTCTGTTACTTCTGGTTCCTCCCTGGTGGTTATTATATATTAGATTTGACTTTAGATTGGTCATATAATTTTTGCCTCCCCCTATTAATTATAAGAGGATGCCAGTAGATACAACATGATTACATGTCATAGACTGTCCACCTCTGATGACTTTCTTACATTTGTATGGCACTTTGAAGAGAAATTGCAGGGGAAACCAGCAACCGACCATAAAGCTCCATCAAATGCTAAGCCTGTCATGGGAAATGAAGTCTGTCTGTAACATGGTGTTGCTTCCCCGTAGCCATGACCCTCTCTATCTTTTCCCACAATGCCGCTTGATTCACACTCATTTTTCTGAAGCATGAAATGGGCACTTATGGCCCAGCGCTGTAAGTGCACAACTAAAGCATTCATCAGAAGCCTGACATCAAACAGCAATTTGTCACGGTGTGGCGAGAGTGACATAAATTACACAGCCATGGACTCACCCACTGATGCGTTCCCTTAGCGCCAGTGAGGTGAAAAGTCGATGTCAGCATTTAAAAGAAGAATCTTCCAATTTGATGGACAGAAATGGAAAGTGACAATGTAAAATGCCCCAATTACACCTGAGCAATGGCAGCAATGGACATGGGTGTCTCTATTGGTCACTGGCATGTAAACCACCTCAACCCTCCATGTTTTTGTAATAGGCGAGCAGCCTGCTACAGCACCAAAAACAGAATGAGCAACCGCATAAAACAAATCTACTGACTAAGGCCCTTATTTATGAAGGAATAGCGACAGGTAGCGACTGGTGAGCGGCCGGTAATGATGGGCCCCGCCACGAGAACGCCGGCTCCCCACCACAATCACACATTTATCAAGCCAATCCTGCTTAGCGACTGAGATAGCGCCATATAGCGACTCATTCATCATTATTCCAGCCTCAGCCCACAGCGCCAGCGTCCGACCTTGAACAGCGACAGGTATGACCTCTCGCTACCTGGCGCTCTCCAATGCATTTCAGTGGAACAATCTTTAAATATTCATAATTAATTGTTAGTAATTTTTTTTTTCTTTTTTAAATGTGAAAAATTCTGTGACCACTTCTGCCATTTTAGATATTTTTTTTAAGGGAAAAAAAATATATATATATTGTACAGAATTGATATTACAGGTCTGATATTAATGTATTCATATTACAAAATGATTTAAAAAAATATGGTGGTTTGGGGGTTAGAAAACTACTTTTAACCCATCGCCGCCAGCGCTCTGGGGTTTAAACATGCATTTTACAGCGCAAGAATTTTTTGAGCCTGATTTTTTAATGAATATGGTGGGAGCCGGTCGCTAGGGCTAGTCGCTATCATGCGCTCCCATACAGCGCGGAACCTGTCAAATAGCGACTCCTCACCCAATATTCAACATTACGGCAAACCGACTGAGTCGCTATCAACTACCGAACAACGGCCAAGCACAGCGACTACTAGCGGGCGCTCTGAAAATGCCGCTACAGTCGCTCAACTGTCGCTACCTGCTGCTATTAATGAATCGGCCTCTAAGAAAAAAACTCCTCGCCAAAAAAGGCTTGAAAAATAGTTATTGTTGTTTATCATTCTCAATTAATATGCAATCTTTCACTGTAGTTTCTTTTAGATGCTTGCCAGCTCAGAAATGACATACTCTAGTAATATATATATATATATATATATATAAATAATATATATATATATATATATATATATAATACTTTTTCTATAATCTTTTAGTTTATTTATTGATGGCTGGACTGTAAAACACCAGTAATCTTTCTTGTTAGACAGAGTTTTTTTTGTAACTTCCTTGTGGTTTTTTTTATCCCCCAATTAAGCCAATTAAACCGGACCTTCACCATGATTTATTGAAAAGCCCAAACCCTTAAAAAACTATTCCCCAGCATCTAAAATTAAATTATTTTAAGTTTTAAGTCACTTATTATTCTTTCCCCCACTGGGCTGCAACTCTGTTCAGGACTTTAGGATACGGGCGCCGCCATCTTGACTCAGAAGCAGCACACTTACTGAGGATAGGATAGTGGGATAAAGTACAGGGAGGCGGGTTATAGCTGTGCTCTGCTCAGACAGAGCAGAGCTGGGGTCAGGAAAAGGTCAGCAATCCCAGAAGGCACTTCCTGTTTGCAGGCTGCCTGATGTTCCATGAGCCGCCACCTTGGATGTTTAAAGGCTCATAACATGCAGTAGATGCAGGTAAGATGATTTTTAATGTGAGCAATCTGTATGTACAGGGTGTGGGAAACATATAAGATAGGCTCTTATTCAGACTGAAGGACCGCTTTAATATTTTCAATAAAAAATAAAAATAATAACAAAATAAAAATAAAATGAATACTTTTTACTGGCTAACTCAATAGAATGAAAAAGGAAATATTTTGAAACCCATAACACAATTCTGTTTGAAAAGCTTAAGAATAAAAGTCATGTAAAAACATTATTATTAGTTGTTTTTCACACACTGGGTAACTTTTTAATGCTCATGCTCGAAAAATAAGTTAAAGATGCTAAAAAAAACCTAAAGTGACAATTTCTAGCGAAATAACATTGTTTCCTATGGGGTTTGCCGCTAAAAGGTGGCGAATGCAAAAGTGTTTGGCAGCATCTGCCGAGCTAAACTGAAGTAGAAGCAAACTCCAAAAACATGGGCATGGCCGGCGGAACATGCAACATTTAACTTGGTAAATTCGTAAAAAATGGCGGATGCATGGTGGATGCTAATCGTTTTGTAGATTACCTCCTATATATGTATATAAAAAAATTAAACTGTGCTCCTCCCCCGAGCCAACTAGCCTGTGCATCAGGTACATCTGGCAGGACTCAGAGGCTGCCGTTGGCCCCTGGCTCTGTGGGTTCACCAGCCCTTCGTTATGGGTTTGGGGCTCTGAAAGGGGTGCCGTGAGCACCCCTGGAAAAACCCAATGCCCATATCGATGGGCACTGGGCTCTTTCGCACACCCATATGGGGGTGCGGGTAATCGTGTGGGGTACCACCATGTCACCCACCAATGCTGGCAGGGGACAGGGCAGCCCCCTACCCTGTGAACAGCTATAGGGGTCCTTGGGAACCTTTACCAGCCCACTCTAAGTATAAAAAAACACCTCAAAACACTGGTACGTGTAAGCATTAATTAATAGAGTTATTTTCTTGTATTATAACATTCCCAATTGGGGTTCAGGATATATATTAGACAAAGTATTATTTAATTATAATCCTGAATTAATCCATCATCAGGAATCCCTTCTATCCACTAGTGGTTAAATTTGTATAAAAAACATTAATGCAGTTTCAAGTTAAAAATGTTAAGAAATAAACAAGCAACATTAACTTTTTCATGTGGAACCAAACAAGTATAATAATATAAAACTGCATTAATGTGTTTTTTGCCAATTTATCCACTAGGCTGGGGTACTCAACCACTTATTGTAAAGGCCCATTTAAAAGCACCCGGTGAAAGATCGCGGAGGGTGGATAATCAGCACACTGGGGGAGGGGCTATAGATTTCCCAGGCAAAAGTACAAAAGGCTGCCTGCCCCCCACCCCACGCTAAAACTACAGTTGGGCACTGGGAAAAAACAGGACATTTTTTTTCTTTTTTTTGGCCCCACAGAACCTATGAATCTGCCCCTCCCCTTGCATTCTGTGCAGGCCGGTGGACTAGGGCCCAAAATGATACTGGCAATAAGGTCTGGTAACACGGATGGATAGATACGGCTTGGAGGAGATGGATGAATAGGAGAGAAGCTGTAAGAAAGAGGAATGGATAGACACAACAGGAAGCACAGGGAGGGATGAAGAGGGAGCTGGGAGAAGGAATGGCTGAGCAAAACTAGAAGGAAATGAATGAATGGGCAGAGCTGGGGGGGGGGGGGGGTAGATGGCCAGAGCTGAAAGGAAGAATAATAAATTGCATAAGCTGGAAGGCCGGTCATTGGATGGTCGAAACTAGGGGGACAGAAATGAATGGGGCAGAGCTGAGGCGACAGGAATAGATGGGGCAGTGCTGCGGGGACAGGGAAGGATGGGGCAAAGAGACTGGGCTGGATGGGGCAGAGCTGAGAGGACAGGGATGGATGGGCGGGGGGGATGAGATGGTGGGACAGGGATAGGTGGCGCTGAGCTGGGGTGGGGGTAAAAGATTGGATGGGGCAAAGAGACTGAGAAACAAAGTTTGTGTGCCTTGCCACTTCCCACCCATGCAGTACTTCATATTGCAATGCTAGATGCCAGGGAACCATGACACAGCAGGGAGACTAAGCACTACATCGCAGATCAGGGTGGCAGCTCTTAGCACGGCAACACAGAATCAGGGTTGTCAGGGCAGGGGTCCTGAAGTCTGGCGCTGGGGTCCGCATTTGGACTCCGGTCTGCTAGTTGAGTATCGCTAGGCATGCCATGGCGAGCCTCCAGCTCCTTGTCAGCCCTCCCCGTGCTCTGTCAGTGGGTGTGAGGTGCCGTTAACCCGACGTCGGCAACTGTGACCTCCGTCCTGCTGGTGGGAGACCAGCACAGTGTTCTTTTAGCTCAGCCAGCGCCAGGTACAGTGTGGGCAAAGAAGATGAGTCCTGCAGGCTCTCACTCTCCCCGCAAAGTGTACAAGGTGGGGCAATCTCATAATCCCCCACCTGCTGTTTAATAATGGCACATGACAGCCCACCCCCTTCATCTGTTGGTATTGGGCACAGTGAGCAAGGGGGGTTGTCCATCTTAGGTCAGGGGGGCCACATCCAGCACCCCACTTTTGGTCACCCCCTCAAAATTTTTGGGCAGGTGCCATGGGTATTAAATGTACCCTCCACATTGTTCCCAGGCCAGCCATAGTGGGATGTTAGCTAGTCAGTATGCCCCCAGGGACCATTCTTCAAGGGGTACAGGGCTCAGGCTCTCCTTTTTTCTTTGCAGGTGCCTGATGGATTTGGCGGATCGCAATCAGTAGTGTCCACTTAACCCATCCATGGTGGGTCCGGCAGTGCTACAGACAGAAAACTGGATGCAAGCTCAGTTTCAACATCCTCCATCTGGGCAAGCCAGCCATCTTCAAGTCTCAGACCCTATCAGCCTCAATCTCTTCAGGCATTGTGAATCCAGAATTATCCGGATGACAGGCCAGACCTGCCCGCGCACCTCCCAGGTGAACTATATGGTTCTTCCATGGTGAATTGTGCGCAGTTGGGATGGGGAGGGTCAGATGGTAGTGAGACGGCTTCTCTTCTACAGACGTTGGGGCCTCAGGCAGTATGGGCGCCCCAAAGGATGGTTGGATCGGCTAACATGGGCCTAGCGGAGGAGGTGGTAGTGGCAACAGCGGGAGTAGTCATTCTCGAGTCTGCTGGACCACCAGTCATGACTAAATAGCTGAGCCTCATAAGTCAGCTGGGAAAGTGGTGCCGAACTCGGATGTGGCAAAAGGCCATTCGTATGCTACAAAGAACCTTTAGGGACTCATTTGGGTATAATAGAGATAACAGGCTTTGGATGTGAATTGTGAGCTTAAAAGGGCGGTGTACTCGTCAGGGGGGAGCCAGTGCCCATTTCAGTAACTCCTGCCTTGGGGAGTTCAGGTAATTTGGGATCTCAGGAGAGGCACTTGCATCATTAGGGTTGATTCAGAGAGACATCAAAAGACTTTCGTTTTTGTGTCGATCTGTTTTTTTTTTAAATGTTCCCGCTCTGGTATGAGTGTACGAGTGATTCTAAGCATGCATCGCAAGTCTTCTGTAAAGTCTTCGTCCGTTCGTTTGCCAACGAGAATGTAATTTTCCAGCTTTCGTTTTCCGTTTATGTTACTCATGTTACAACGTAGGCTTTCGTTTTTGCCCTTTTTCCATCGTCTCCTCCCACGAATCCTTTACGTTTCCCGTTAGATTCTGTTTTCCTTTTACAATACATAATCGTCCAGACGAAACTCCTTGCGACCTTACGCCTGCGCACTACAAACTTAACTCATTAATGTGCTCGCCTTCATATTTGGTTCACTCGTGCTACAATGCTTAGCTAAATCACTTCCTGCTCAGTATATTCTTGCATTTTCCACCCCTAAAACTTACCTAAATCACTTTGCGGTCTTATTCTTCTTCCATTTCCCACCCCTAAAACTTACCTAAATCACTTCGCGGTCAGTATATTCTTGCATTTTCCACCCCTAAAACTTACCTAAATCACTTCACATTCAGTATATTCTTGCATTTTCCACCCCTAAAACTTACATAAATCGCTTCGCGGTCTTATTCTTCCATTTCCCACCCCTAAAACTTACCTAAATCACTTCGTGGTCAGTATATTCTTGCATTTTCCACCCCTAAAACTTACCTAAATCACTTCACGGTCTTATTCTTCTTACATTTCCCACCCCTAAAACTTACCTAAATCACTTCGCAGTCAGTATATTCTTGCATTTTCCACCCCTAAAACTTACCTAAATCCCTTTGCGGTCTTATTCTTCTTCCATTTCCCACCCCTAAAACTTGCAAACTAACTCATGAGGCCATATGTCATTATGCTGCGGAATTAATCAAAGGAAGAGGCCATATGTCATTATGCTGCGGAATTAATCAAAGGAAGAGGCCATATGTCATTATGCTGCGGAATTAATCAAAGGAAGAGGCCATATGTCATTATGCTAATGCCATTGACTATGGCTTTAGGTATGTTGGGGATCATGTCTATTCCCACATACTCCAAATAATTACATTACAACTTACTTTGTTGGTGGGCGAGCTCTGCTTCGGGGACCACCCTCCCTTCTGGGACCTGCCACTGCTGGGAAGTTGAGGCTGTAGAGACATGTAAAATAGGGTCACTTTTAATGTCTGAGTCAACAGTAAGTAAATGACAATTTGAATGTGTGTGTGACATCACCCACCTTCTCCATGTGCCTCCTGGGCCTGATCTGTTGCAGTCCCTGCGCCAGATCGTTCACCCGCTACATAATCATCTAGAAAAAGAGATTAAGTGAATCAGCTTTGCTTTTAATAGCATGTATGTGTGTGCGGTTACATTAAGAGTCACATACATCGTTTGGGACGACTCCCTGCCCACGCTGTGACGCCCCTCCTCTGTGGATAGGTCCAGGGGCTGGTCAGAGGCCTCTACAGAGGAGGGGTAGGAACGTCGCCCTGGAGATCCACCACCTTCACTTTGTGCTGCAGATTCATGCAGCACTGGCCGGTCTGTGCACCTCCGGGTGTGTTGGATTCGGTACTCTATTTCCAGCACTAGAAAAATCATTTATAAATAAAGACCTACCTTCTGTACTAGTTTCCAAAACTTTTAAAAACAACTGTTTCTTCCTGCGCTTCCTTAAGGCCTAGGAATGCATTTAGATGGCAAATCAAAGTCCTTACAATACACTTACGAGCATAATCAGCTCTTGTTGTTGGCAGGTGAAGATCGTGGGCGCCATCTTGTTTCTTGTCCGCAGCAGATAAGTAATGCCCCAGCGGTTTCCGGGCTCCGCACGGCCGGACGAACGGCCGTACACACGCGTACGTGAACGCGTAAGCGTCATACCCAGTCATTAGTATTTAAAGGGTCATGGACACACAGCTCATTCTCTTTGAGATTGTCAGCATGGCACCGAAAAAACCCAGCGCTAAGGCCACACCAGCCAAGGAGGCCACCAGCAAAAGGGCCCAGCGGCATGAGGAGCCTTCTTCCTCACATCCGACCACTCGGTCACACCAAGCTCCAACCAAGGTGCGGGAAACGCGCAGCCAAAGTGGGCAACACAAAGCGACATTGGCCACCAAGGCCGCAACAGCTAAACCAACAGCCAAAGCCAAGGACAGAGCAGCAAAGAAGAAGGCACCAACATCAAAGCAGGCAGGTACGATGGCGTACAAGGCCCCTAAGATGGGGCCCACCAACAACACCCTCTCCTCATACCCGCCCTACCACATCCCTTCATAAACGGCGCTCCAGTGGCAAGGCCACAAAGAGCCAGCGTGCCCGAAGCCCCAGCCCAGCCAGCACTGCCTCTCCTGCTCCATGTGCCAGTACATCGCATGGCCAAAGGAGCACCAGTGGCAAGCACACTCTCTCCTCCTCGGCCACATTTGCCACCGGCACAGGTGGCAACCACCGATACATATGCCACATCCACGCCTGGAAGTTCGGAGGCCACCCAGGCAAGGACCCCCAGTCCGATTGCAAGTCCAGTCCAGTCGTTTTCAAGCCACGTGTCGCCCATTTCATCACCATAGAGCCAGCTCAGAATGTCCCCCGAATTGCCAACAAACATAGATGAGCCAGAAGAGCAAGCAATAGGCTGAACATTGCGGCGAGGCCAGTTGAGTGGCAGGTTTGGTGAGGCCCAAACTCTCGCATTGGCAAGTGGCCTCACACTCCATTATGACTAGCTATATGGGCAACATTCAAAATCTACAAGCAAAATGAGAAAGACACAAATCTTGGAGGAACTCACCAGACAGGTCAATGCAGCGGGGGACAAGATTAAAGATGTGGAGCAGATACAGCGCAAAATATCTGACCTGAAGTATGCAGCACGGAAAAAACAGAATAAATGACGCAATTACAGGTACATATTTGAGTTGTGCATTTTGCTGCTTGTTATATTGACCACAATGCCCTAAATTTGTTAACCTCTATTTTTCAGCTTAGAAACTGGCGGAGGCTTCCCCACAAAATTACAGTGTACACGAGCTGAGGAGATGGTGCTGGCGTTAATACACCCCGTCGCATTAGAGGGCCTCTCTGGCAGACGGGACACGGACATCCATACCATTCCTGCAGGTTAGTAATGTTTGTTTGAATGTGAACTGTTGTAAAAGTGTGAAATGAGGCTCACAGGCAGATAGGAACACATGCCCCTAGGGAGTGGCTTTGAGGGGAGGATACTGTTTTAGCCGGGTGTTTAATATCTGAGGAATAGTGATTCAAAAGGTTTGCAGCCCATACATGACCTTGGACAGTGTGTACGGTCACCATTAAACTCTTTATCTTAGCAAAGTACTGCCTGTTATGTGAATCTAGTCAATCATAGACAACACTTACTTCTTTGTCTTTATACCACTTGGGTTGTAGCTGTGCTTTGGTCTGACAAACTTGATCTGGGGTCAGGGAAAGGTCTACATAGGAAGAATGCCCACCAGCATACTCTGAAGCAAAATGCTATTTGCAAGCGGACTGTGGGCCCCTAAATGGCCATTAGGGATGTGTTAAGCCTCATAACATGCAGTACATGCATGTTTGTAGTATTTAAGGTGACCAATATGTATGTACAGGGTGAGGCATACATATAAGAGATACTGACATTCATAGTGAAGGTCACCTTGGACCGTTGGGGGAGTTGGCATTCCTGCTTGCCCACGTGTTTTTTAAAGCATATGTAGCAATCCAGATCATCAATGGATTTTTGTGTGTTTACGTGCCTTTTACTTTTAAACCCAGCCCAGCATCCAGCCTCTGCAAGTGTGGAAGCCTCCTCTAGTTTGACCACGCTGTCTACTTCCGTGCTGCCTAATACCCAGGAACAGATATATGGGGTAGGTGGACTTTGATAAAACTGCTGATGCATGTGAATGCATATGACTAATTTGCATAACAAATATATTTAGGGCCCAAACTGAAACATTTTTTTCACATGTCCCAACAGACCCACACACTGATGGATGAAATCCAGGAGATGGAGGAGGAGGATGCCAGCTTGATGGGGCCTTCAGAACTAACCCCCCTGGAACCTAATCTACCACTGTCCCAGCATGCTACTGCACCAAATCCTCTGCAGCAGAGTGAAGCTGGACACATGCTGCCAGCCCATCGTGGGCAGCAGGCTGAGACTGAGCCTACAGTCCTCAGTGGTAGCTCTGCTGCAGAGGTTTTGCCGAGCACATCTGGGACTCTTGCTCGCCCTAGCATCTGCAGGCGCTCAAACCCAGGTAATTGGTAGACGCAGTCAACAACGTAGACCAGTTTCCCAGGGGAGGCGCGTGCTGATCCTGGAGTCAGCGTTGCGCCATGACAGCCGTTACTTTCGGCAGGTAACTCAAAGAACCACAGAGCAGCTTACTGCACAATTAGAGACATTCAATAATACATTCACCAACATGCTGACTGAATTTAGGACGAGCAACAGCCAGATGTCTGATCAAATGGCCAACTTAAGCACACAGATGGCAGTACAAATGGCCACCTTAAATAATAACTTCACTGCCATGCTCGAAGAAGTTAGAACAAGCAATAGACAGATGCTGGAACAGTGGCAGATTATGAATGCCACACATGCCCATGTGTTGGGACACCTCCAAGGCCCACCACCAGGGTTTTATGGCCAACATCCATATTAACACCTATTTGACCTGTATCTCCACATCTTTCATCTACACCCCCACTCTATTTACCTGTCTGGTAATCGCTACCAAGATTGCCTTTTAATGGCTTTGCTTGTTTGATTTTGAATGTCGCCCATATAGCTCATTAGAGTGCTGACATACCCCACTAGCCAATGCCTGAGCTAAAGCCTCACTGAAGCTGCCGCTCAAGCTGGCCTGCTGCAGGCTTGGGCCTAATGAAATTGTGGCTGGCTCATCCTGTTTGTTGGCAAGATTGGGGGACATTCTTGGCTGTGGAATGACTACATTTGACCATGGCAAAGATTGGACTGGACTGGCATTAGGACTGGGGGTTATTGTTTGGGTGGCCCACTAACTTCCAGGCAAGGATGTGGTATAGGTATGGCTGATTTCCACCTGTGCCTGTGGCAAATGTGGCCAAACAGGAGAGGGTGTGTATGTGGCCCTATGTATTCCTGGCCAAATATTCCCCTGCAAATGGTTGCTCCCTATGTATGTTTATGTTATTGGGCGGTGAAACTTTGGCCTGGAGTGCGTTACTTTACAACTCCTGGATGTGGCCAATTGCTCGGTGCCATGAGTCTGCACCAATGTATATTTCTGTTTTACTATGTATGTACATGAAGTCTGCGATAAAATAAAATATATTGAATGTGACTTTAGCTGTTGTTGACTAAGTTGATGCATTAATGTTTGTGTTATTTTGAGATTAATGAAGGTTTTTCCCAACAAACATGCGAAAATAAACTGCATGAGGATCAAATAAGGTGTCAAATTTTTGGAAATTAAGTCGTAACTGTTTGGTAAAATAAAGACAAAGGCCTTCACAAAACCAAATCATATTGCAAATAACCAAATAACAGCAACAAACCAAGAAAAAAAAATTTAAGCAAAATAGGTGGTAATGACATTGGCCCGCACTGCTTGGCCAGAGGCACTAGGTGTGCCAGTGTAATGGCCATCTGCCTCCTGGCTGTGTGGTGAGGGGGGCAGATCCACATAATGCGGGACATGCTGCATGATGGCAAAGGTGTGCAGAACACAACAGGCCAGTATTATGTCGATGACCTTGTTGGGGTCATATTGGAGTGCCCCCACGGTATGGGCCAAACACCAGAAGTGGGTTTTAAGCAGCTCAAATGCCGTCTCTACAAAAGCCCGGGTCTTTCGGTGTGACCGATTGTAGGCCTCCTGTGCCTCATTTTGTGGCCGAAGGACGGGCGTCAGGAGCCAGGGAAGAAGCGGATAGCCGGATTCCCCTGAAAGAATAAGAAAATACTTACATTAATTACACATTCAAAACAACAATATTGTTTAAAGTGGTCGTTCAGCCTGATTAATAGCCTATCGTATATGTTACCCACACCCTGTACATACAGATTGCTCTCAAAAAAAGGTAATATCTGGCAGCCTGCAAACAGAAAGTGCCTTCTGACTGTGCTGCTCTGCATTCTTTGATTTCTGACCTTTCCCTGACCCCAGCTCTGCTCTGTCTGAGCAAAGCACAGCTCTAACCCGCACCCTGCACTTTATCTCACTCTCCTCTCCTCAGTAAGTGTGATGCATCTGACCAAAGATGGCGCCGCCCATATCCTAAAGTCATGAACAGAGTTGCAGCCCAGTGGGGGAAAGAATAATAAGTAAGTTGATAAAAACAATTAGGGATGAGCGAATCGATCCGGACGAACCCGGATTCGATCCGAATTTCAGGAAAAATTCGATTCGGATCGAATCCGAATTTCCCCGCGATTCGATCGCTCGAAGTTTTCCTTTAACATCCATTCATTTACATTACAGGCATTCTAAGATGGCGGACGGGACATGTCCAGACATCAACCCCGCGCCAGTGCAAGCTGGGACAGTCACATGCAGCCTATCAGCAGCCAGCAAGCCCGGTGACGTCACAGCGGTATTTAAGGCCGGCCATCTTGCTTTCCTGCCTCATTTCTCTATTGCATTCGTGAGAGACAGAACGTTGTGTAGCTGAGGGAGAGAGGCAGTTAGACAGGCAGGGACAGACAGGGACAGGCTGGAGACAGGCAGGAGACAGACAGGAGACAGACAGAAAGTCAGCGAAAAAACAGGGAAAGGTAGAAAAATCGGAGGCTGTCACAGGGAGTTTTTTTTTTTTTTTCATCCAGCCTGACAGGCTTTGTTAGCGTTTTCAGGCTGCTTATACTAACTAACTGTGCATATATACTGAACTGATCTTAAGTCTGCTGTGAGGCATCCCATTCTGTGACTACAGCAGCCTCTGTTTAAGACCATATAACCATTTGCTCTTATTATAATTGAAATTAGCCTGATAAAGACACTTTTGCTGGGCATAGTACTTCTGGACCCTGCCAGGTGCACTTCTGTTGTGGCATCCCATTCTGTGACTACAGCAGCCTCTGTTTAAGACCATATAACCATTTGCTCTTATTATAATTGAAATTAGCCTGATAAAGACACTTTTGCTGGGCATAGTACTTCTGGACCCTGCCAGGTGCACTTCTGTTGTGGCATCCCATTCTGTGACTACAGCAGCCTCTGTTTAAGACCATATAACCATTTGCTCTTATTATAATTGAAATTAGCCTGATAAAGACACTTTTGCTGGGCATAGTATTTCTGGACCCTGCCAGGTGCACTTCTGTTGTGGCATCCCATTCTGTGACTACAGCAGCCTCTGTTTAAGACCATATAACCATTTGCTCTTATTATAATTGAAATTAGCCTGATAAAGACACTTTTGCTGGGCATAGTACTTCTGGACCCTGCCAGGTGCACTTCTGTTGTGGCATCCCATTCTGTGACTACAGCAGCCTCTGTTTAAGACCATATAACCATTTGCTCTTATTATAATTGAAATTAGCCTGATAAAGACACTTTTGCTGGGCATAGTACTTCTGGACCCTGCCAGGTGCACTTCTGTTGTGGCATCCCATTCTGTGACTACAGCAGCCTCTGTTTAAGACCATATAACCATTTGCTCTTATTATAATTGAAATTAGCCTGATAAAGACACTTTTGCTGGGCATAGTACTTCTGGACCCTGCCAGGTGCACTTCTGTTGTGGCATCCCATTCTGTGACTACAGCAGCCTCTGTTTAAGACCATATAACCATTTGCTCTTATTATAATTGAAATTAGCCTGATAAAGACACTTTTGCTGGGCATAGTACTTCTGGACCCTGCCAGGTGCACTTCTGTTGTGGTATCCCATTATGTGACTACAGCAGCCTCTGTTTAAGACCATATAAACATTTGCTCTTATTATAATTGAAATTAGCCTGATAAAGACACTTTTGCTTCGGCATAGTACTTCTGGACCCTGCCAGGTCCACTTCTGTTGTGGCATCCCATTCTGTGACAACAGAAGCCTCTGTTTAAGACCATATAACCATTTGCTCTTATTATAATTGAAATTAGCCTGATAAAGACACTTTTGCTGGGCATAGTACTTCTGGACCCTGCCAGGTGCACTTCTGTTGTGGCATCCCATTCTGTGACTACAGCAGCCTCTGTTTAAGACCATATAACCATTTGCTCTTATTATAATTGAAATTAGCCTGATAAAGACACTTTTGCTGGGCATAGTACTTCTGGACCCTGCCAGGTGCACTTCTGTTGTGGCATCCCATTCTGTGACTACAGCAGCCTCTGTTTAAGACCATATAACCATTTGCTCTTATTATAATTGAAATTAGCCTGATAAAGACACTTTTGCTGGGCATAGTACTTCTGGACCCTGCCAGGTGCACTTCTGTTGTGGCATCCCATTCTGTGACTACAGCAGCCTCTGTTTAAGACCATATAACCATTTGCTCTTATTATAATTGAAATTAGCCTGATAAAGACACTTTTGCTGGGCATAGTACTTCTGGACCCTGCCAGGTGCACTTCTGTTGTGGCATCCCATTCTGTGACTACAGCAGCCTCTGTTTAAGACCATATAACCATTTGCTCTTATTATAATTGAAATTAGCCTGATAAAGACACTTTTGCTGGGCATAGTACTTCTGGACCCTGCCAGGTCCACTTCTGTTGTGGCATCCCATTCTGTGACTACAGCAGCCTCTGTTTAAGACCATATAACCATTTGCTCTTATTATAATTGAAATTAGCCTGATAAAGACACTTTTGCTGGGCATAGTACTTCTGGACCCTGCCAGGTCCACTTCTGTTGTGGCATCCCATTCTGTGACTACAGCAGCCTCTGTTTAAGACCATATAACCATTTGCTCATATTATAATTGAAATTAGCCTGATAAAGACACTTTTGCTGGGCATAGTACTTCTGGACCCTGCCAGGTGCACTTCTGTTGTGGCATCCCATTCTGTGACTACAGCAGCCTCTGTTTAAGACCATATAACCATTTGCTCTTATTATAATTGAAATTAGCCTGATAAAGACACTTTTGCTGGGCATAGTACTTCTGGACCCTGCCAGGTCCACTTCTGTTGTGGCATCCCATTCTGTGACTACAGCAGCCTCTGTTTAAGACCATATAACCATTTGCTCTTATTATAATTGAAATTAGCCTGATAAAGACACTTTTGCTGGGCATAGTACTTCTGGACCCTGCCAGGTGCACTTCTGTTGTGGCATCCCATTCTGTGACTACAGCAGCCTCTGTTTAAGACCATATAACCATTTGCTCTTATTATAATTGAAATTAGCCTGATAAAGACACTTTTGCTGGGCATAGTACTTCTGGACCCTGCCAGGTGCACTTCTGTTGTGGCATCCCATTCTGTGACTACAGCAGCCTCTGTTTAAGACCATATAACCATTTGCTCTTATTATAATTGAAATTAGCCTGATAAAGACACTTTTGCTGGGCATATTACTTCTGGACCCTGCCAGGTCCACTTCTGTTGTGGCATCCCATTCTGTGACTACAGCAGCCTCTGTTTAAGACCATATAACCATTTGATCTTATTATAATTGAAATTAGCCTGATAAAGACACTTGCTGGGCATAGTACTTCTGGACCCTGCCAGGTCCACTTCTGTTGTGGCATCCCATTCTGTGACTACAGCAGCCTCTGTTTAAGACCATATAACCATTTGCTCTTATTATAATTGAAATTAGCCTGATAAAGACACTTGCTGGGCATAGTACTTCTGGACCCTGCCAGGTCCACTTCTGTTGTGGCATCCCATTCTGTGACTACAGCAGCCTCTGTTTAAGACCATATAACCATTTGCTCTTATTATAATTGAAATTAGCCTGATAAAGACACTTTTGCTGGGCATAGTACTTCTGGACCCTGCCAGGTCCACTTCTGTTGTGGCATCCCATTCTGTGACTACAGCAGCCTCTGTTTAAGACCATATAACCATTTGCTCTTATTATACTTGAAATTAGCCTGATAAAGACACTTTTGCTGGGCATAGTACTTCTGGACCCTGCCAGGTGCACTTCTGTTGTGGCATCCCATTCTGTGACTACAGCAGCCTCTGTTTAAGACCATATAACCATTTGCTCTTATTATAATTGAAATTAGCCTGATAAAGACACTTTTGCTGGGCATAGTACTTCTGGACCCTGCCAGGTGCACTTCTGTTGTGGCATCCCATTCTGTGACTACAGCAGCCTCTGTTTAAGACCATATAACCATTTGCTCTTATTATAATTGAAATTAGCCTGATAAAGACACTTTTGCTGGGCATAGTACTTCTGGACCCTGCCAGGTGCACTTCTGTTGTGGCATCCCATTCTGTGACTACAGCAGCCTCTGTTTAAGACCATATAACCATTTGCTCTTATTATAATTGAAATTAGCCTGATAAAGACACTTTTGCTGGGCATAGTACTTCTGGACCCTGCCAGGTCCACTTCTGTTGTGGCATCCCATTCTGTGACTACAGCAGCCTCTGTTTAAGACCATATAACCATTTGCTCTTATTATAATTGAAATTAGCCTGATAAAGACACTTTTGCTGGGCATAGTACTTCTGGACCCTGCCAGGTCCACTTCTGTTGTGGCATCCCATTCTGTGACTACAACAGCCTCTGTTTAAGACCATATAACCATTTGCACTTATTATAATTGAAATTAGCCTGATAAAGACACTTTTGCTGGGCATAGACTTACTGCTGCCTGCCAGGTGCACTTCTGTTGGGGCATCCCATTCTGTAACATAGCATACCCCTCTTTATTTACACTAAGCAGCTCTCTTATTTACACTAAGCAGGCCTGTTGGAGGCTGAGTGTTACTGCTCACTTTTGGTGTGCATTATATTCTGTTTCATATAGACCCACCGCTGCCCGGGGGTTCTTTAAATATCACCTACTAACACGCCAGTTAGACTATGTCGGGCAGACAAGTGCCTGGAAGTGAAAAGAGGAGTGGCAGAGGCCAAGATTCCGCAGGCAGAGCTTGCATCAGACTGGGGGCCAGTAGCAGCAGGAGTCACGCTGAGAGACCTAATCTGCCAGTATCTGCTAGCGGTCGGGTCTCCACCAGTAACGCATCTGCCGTGGTAGATTGGTTGACGCGCTCATCAACAACATCATCACAACTTACGTCTGAGACCCCCAGTCTAGGGTCGGTAGGTTCCTCTGACACAACCCTGAGTTGGCATGCCCCGAGAGCAGTCCCTGTCCTCCCATTGCCTCTGTCCTACGCCGTTCCCTCCCCCAGCGACGTATCCTATGCTTTGGGTTCAGCTCCACTCTTTAGTGAGGAGGACGATCAGATACAGGAGGACAGTCAGCAGCTACTGCCCAGCCAAGAAATGGAGGTGGCTTCTTTAGCTAGGCAGACAAATAGTGATGTGGACAGTGTCGTGGGTGCTGCGAGCGTTCCAGCTCCGGCGCCAGACACTGTTGACGAATCCACGAACATCAGTGACGTACAGCCACAACTCGGTGATGATGATGATGACGATGAAGCCGATCGCACTTGGGAGCCGGGTGATGAAGGGGCTTCATCGTCATCATCAGGAGAAGAGGGGCGCAGGTTGCCCCGGAGTCAGCAGCTGAGGCAGCAAGGTGGTAGCAGTCAGCATGGGGGCACAATTCCAAAGGCTGGAGCCGGCCGGGGCCGGGGTAGAGCACCTGCTGTGCGGCAGTCTACCTTATCGGGAGGTAGTGGAGCAGGGGTTCCTGGAGTTGGCAACAGCAGCAGTGAATCAGTGAGGCCAGGGGGTGGGAAAAGTAGCTACTCGGCAGTGTGGCAGTTTTTCCTGAGGCATCCGCAGGAGGGTAACATGGCCACATGCAAGATATGTAGGCAAAAGGTGAAGCGTGGCCAGGGTCCAAATGTTGGCACCACGGCCCTGCGTCAACTTATGATGCGTCACCATAAAACGACCTGGGAGAACCGAGGCTCCCAAGGGGTGGTCCAGTCTGCTTCCTCACCAAGTGAGCTCCCAATTTCTGCCAGCCAAGGCTCCAGCACCTCAGCCGAAGGCAGCTGTGCGTCATACCCATCCTCTGTCGCTCCTGCTCCTCCTCCTCCAAGTCATGCATCCCGCCAGCAATCCATCAGCGAAGCCATGTCCAAGAGACAGCAGTATGCGCCCACTCATCCTACGGCGCAGAAGGTGAATGTGCTCCTGTCCAAGTTGCTGGTGCTGCAGTCGCTCCCTTTTCAGGTGGTGGAATCTGCACCTTTCAGAGAACTGATGGCTTGTGCTGAGCCGAGGTGGAGAGTCCCAAGCTGTCATTTCTTTGCCAAGAAGGCAGTACCAGCGCTGCACACTTTTGTTGAACAGAAGGTGGGCCAGTCCTTGAGCCTGTCGGTGTGTAGCAAAATACATGGCAGCGCCGACATCTGGAGCTGTAACTACGGTCAGGGGCAGTACATGTCGTTTACGGCCCACTGGGTGAATGTGGTCCCTTTGCAGCAGCAGCAGCAACTTGGACAGGTCACACCGCTTCGGCCTCCGCGCTCTCTGCCCATTGGGCCTGTGACACCGTGCGACTCGGCCTCCTCATCCTCCGCCATCTCCTCACCCTCCACTGTAGGCTCAAGTCTCAGTGCCCCTCCAGTCTACCATGTGTGCAGGGCACGGAGGTGTCACGCAGTGCTTCACATGGTTTGTCTTGGCGAACGGAGTCACACAGGGGAGGAACTGCTTAAATGTATTCATCAGGAAATCCAAACATGGCTTACTCCGAGAAAACTTAAAATGGGAATCATGGTTACCGACAATGGGAAGAACATTTTGTCTGCGCTGCGCCAAGGAAGCCTGACCCATGCCCCCTGCATGGCTCACGTCTTCAATCTGGTTGTCAAGCGGTTTCTGAAGTGTTCCCCCCATCTGCAAGACATCCTAACAACTTCAAGGAAACTTTGCATGCACTTCAGCCACTCCTACACCGCCAAACACACCCTTCTTGAGCTACAGCGTCAGAATGGTATCCCCCAACATAGTCTGATTTGCGATGTTTCCACCCGTTGGAATTCCACCCTTCACATGTTGGACCGATTATATGAACAGAGAAAAGCCATCACGGATTTCCTGATGATCCAAGCAGATAGGGGGACTCCCCTGTGTAACTTCAATGTCAACCAGTGGCAGCTCATATGTGACACCTGCCGTTTGCTCAGGCCCTTTGAGGAAGCCACTTTATTTGTCAGTCGGCAGGATTACGGGATGAACGACGTGATTCCACTGCTTCATGTACTACAGCACATGTTGGAAACCATGGCTGGTCAGGGCACTGGAGACATGGCGTTTACATCTTACGGCCACATGAACCCCGTTGGAGCTGAACTGGAGGAGGAGGAGGAAGAGGAGGAGGAGGAGGAGGAGTTGCCCAGCGAAACACAGTTTAGGCTTGGCGAAATGGCTGGTTTATCTAGTCAGCGGACAGGAGAGGAGGAGCAGGAGCAGCCAGAGGAGCTAGAGGTTTTTGAGGAAGGCGAGACAGAGGATCCGGGCACACCGTGGCAGTATGCAGTGGAGATGGAGACAGGTAGTCCATCCGAGTCACTTGCGCAAATGGCACGAAGCATGCTCACGTGCTTGCGTAGTGACCCCAGAATTGTTTCCATCTGTCGGCAGGATGACTTCTGGCTGTCCACCTTATTGGACCCTCGCTTCCGGCACAAAATGGGGGCATTTTTTAAACCCACCGAGAGGGAGGACAAACTCAACTACTACAAAGACATTCTACGTAGGCAGTTGGCCGATGCCTATCTGCGCCATGGTCCATACTCTCGCAGGTCTGACTCGAGGGGACCTCTGCGCTCCCCTTCCACTGCCATGGCCGCTGGGGGGGTTGGCAGGAGCAGCAGCAGCAGCTCCATCAGCAGCAGCAGCCTCAGTCTTCAGTCGCTAATGAGTAGCTTTCTACACCAGCATAGTGAGGCTACTCATGAGCAGCAGGAAGACCTGGAGCAGGACCTCAACCAGCAGGTCATGTCATACTTTGACATGACCATGCCAACACACCTTGAGGATCCGCTGGACTTCTGGGCAGCCACACTTGATTTGTGGCCGCAACTAGCAGAGTTTGCCCTGGAAAAGCTGTCCTGCCCGGCAAGTAGCGTGCCATCTGAGCGGGTGTTTAGTGCGGCGGGGGCCATAGTTACGGTGAGGAGAACTCGTCTGTCAACTAAAAATGTGGAGAGACTCACCTTTGTCAAAATGAATCAGGGATGAATCAGCCAGGATTTCCACCCACCAATGCCTGATGCATGCGACTAGATTCAGCATGGTGCCACGTTTTACACTTTCCAAATGGTGCAAAACATATTTATGTCTTTAGGCCATTTTTTGGGCTCCTGCTGCTGCTGCTGCCAACTCCAGGGTGTGATTCATCCAATTTTTGGGCTCCTGAAGCCAACCCCAGGGTCTCTTTAAAGTAATATTTGGGCTCCTGCTGCTGCTGCTGCTGTCAACTCCTGCCAACTCCAGGGTGTGATTCATCCAATTGTTGGGCTCCTGAAGCCAACCCCAGGGTCTCTTTAAAGTAATATTTGGGCTCCTGCTGCTGCTGCTGTCAACTCCTGCCAACTCCAGGGTGTGATTCATCCAATTGTTGGGCTCCTGAAGCCAACCCCAGGGTCTCTTTAAAGTAATGTTTGGGCTCCTGCTGCTGCTGCTGCCAACTTCTGCCAACTCCAGGGTGTGATTCATCCAATTTTTGGGCTCCTGAAGCCAACCCCAGGGTCTCTTTGAAGTAATGTTTGGGCTCCTGCTGCTGCTGCTGTCAACTCCTGCCAACTCCAGGGTGTGATTCATCCAATTGTTGGGCTCCTGAAGCCAACCCCAGGGTCTCTTTGAAGTAATGTTTGGGCTCCTGCTGCTGCTGCTGCCAACTTCTGCCAACTCCAGGGTGTGATTCATCCAATTTTTGGGCTCCTGAAGCCAACCCCAGGGTCTCTTTGAAGTAATGTTTGGGCTCCTGCTGCTGCTGCTGCCAACTTCTGCCAACTCCAGGGTGTGATTCATCCAATTTTTGGGCTCCTGAAGCCAACCCCAGGGTCTCTTTGAAGTAATGTCAGGGCTCCTGCTGCTGCTGCTGTCAACTCCTGCCAACTCCAGGGTGTGATTCATCCAATTGTTGGGCTCCTGAAGCCAACCCAACTCCTGCCAACTCCAGGGTGTGATTCATCCAATTTTTGGGCTCCTGAAGCCAACCCCAGGGTCTCTTTAAAGTAATGTTTGGGCTCCTGCTGCTGCTGCTGCCAACTTCTGCCAACTCCAGGGTGTGATTCATCCAATTTTTGGGCTCCTGAAGCCAACCCCAGGGTCTCTTTAAAGTAATATTTGGGCTCCTGCTGCTGCTGCTGTCAACTCCTGCCAACTCCAGGGTGTGATTCATCCAATTGTTGGGCTCCTGAAGCCAACCCCAGGGTCTCTTTAAAGTAATGTTTGGGCTCCTGCTGCTGCTGCTGCCAACTTCTGCCAACTCCAGGGTGTGATTCATCCAATTTTTGGGCTCCTGAAGCCAACCCCAGGGTCTCTTTGAAGTAATGTTTGGGCTCCTGCTGCTGCCAACTTCTGCCAACTCCAGGGTGTGATTCATCCAATTTTTGGGCTCCTGAAGCCAACCCCAGGGTCTCTTTAAAGTAATGTTTGGGCTCCTGCTGCTGCTGCCAACTTCTGCCAACTCCAGGGTGTGATTCATCCAATTTTTGGGCTCCTGAAGCCAACCCCAGGGTCTCTTTGAAGTAATGTTTGGGCTCCTGCTGCTGCTGCTGCCAACTCCTGCCAACTCCAGGGTGTGATTCATCCAATTGTTGGGCTCCTGAAGCCAACCCCAGTGTCTCTTTAAAGTAATATTTGGGCTCCTGCTGCTGCTGCTGCCAACTCCAGGGTGTGATTCATCCAATTTTTGGGCTCCTGAAGCCAACCCCAGGGTCTCTTTAAAGTAGTGTTTGGGCTCCTGCTGCTGCTGCCAACTCGAGGGTGTGAATCATCCAATTGTTGGGCTCCTGAAGCCAACCCCAGGGTCTCTTTAAAGTAATATTTGGGCTCCTGCTGCTGCTGCTGTCAACTCCTGCCAACTCCAGGGTGTGATTCATCCAATTGTTGGGCTCCTGAAGCCAACCCCAGGGTCTCTTTGAAGTAATGCTTGGGCTCCTGCTGCTGCTGCTGCCAACTTCTGCCAACTCCAGGGTGTGACTCATCCAATTTTTGGGCTCCTGTAGCCAACCCCAGGGTCTCTTTGAAGTAATGTTTGGGCTCCTGCTGCTGCTGCTGCCAACTTCTGCCAACTCCAGGGTGTGATTCATCCAATTTTTGGGCTCCTGAAGCCAACCCCAGGGTCTCTTTAAAGTAGTGTTTGGGCTCCTGCTGCTGCTGCCAACTACAGGGTGTGAATCATCCAATTGTTGGGCTCCTGAAGCCAACCCCAGGGTCTCTTTAAAGTAATGTTTGGGCTCCTGCTGCTGCTGCTGCCAACTTCTGCCAACTCCAGGGTGTGATTCATCCAATTTTTGGGCTCCTGAAGCCAACCCCAGGGTCTCTTTAAAGTAATGTTTGGGCTCCTGCTGCGGCTGCTGCCAACTTCTGCCAACTCCAGGGTGTGATTCATCCAATTTTTGGGCTCCTGAAGCCAACCCCAGGGTCTCTTTAAAGTAATATTTGGGCTCCTGCTGCTGCTGCTGTCAACTCCTGCCAACTCCAGGGTGTGATTCATCCAATTATTGGGCTCCTGAAGCCAACCCCAGGGTCTCTTTAAAGTAATATTTGGGCTCCTGCTGCTGCTGCTGTCAACTCCTGCCAACTCCAGGGTGTGATTCATCCAATTGTTGGGCTCCTGAAGCCAACCCCAGGGTCTCTTTGAAGTAATGTTTGGGCTCCTGCTGCTGCTGCTGTCAACTCCAGGGTGTGATTCATCCAATTGTTGGGCTCCTGAAGCCAACCCCAGGGTCTCTTTGAAGTAATGTTTGGGCTCCTGCTGCTGCTGCTGCCAACTTCTGCCAACTCCAGGGTGTGATTCATCCAATTTTTGGGCTCCTGAAGCCAACCCCAGGGTCTCTTTGAAGTAATGTTTGGGCTCCTGCTGCTGCTGCTGCCAACTTCTGCCAACTCCAGGGTGTGATTCATCCAATTTTTGGGCTCCTGAAGCCAACCCCAGGGTCTCTTTGAAGTAATGTTTGGGCTCCTGCTGCTGCTGCTGCTGTCAACTCCTGCCAACTCCAGGGTGTGATTCATCCAATTGTTGGGCTCCTGAAGCCAACCCAACTCCTGCCAACTCCAGGGTGTGATTCATCCAATTGTTGGGCTCCTGAAGCCAACCCCAGGGTCTCTTTAAAGTAATGTTTGGGCTCCTGCTGCTGCTGCTGCCAACTTCTGCCAACTCCAGGGTGTGATTCATCCAATTTTTGGGCTCCTGAAGCCAACCCCAGGGTCTCTTTGAAGTAATGTTTGGGCTCCTGCTGCTGCTGCTGCCAACTCCTGCCAACTCCAGGGTGTGATTCATCCAATTGTTGTGCTCCTGAAGCCAACCCCAGTGTCTCTTTAAAGTAATATTTGGGCTCCTGCTGCTGCTGCTGCCAACTCCAGGGTGTGATTCATCCAATTGTTGGGCTCCTGAAGCCAACCCCAGGGTCTCTTTGAAGTAATGTTTGGGCTCCTGCTGCTGCTGCTGCCAACTTCTGCCAACTCCAGGGTGTGATTCATCCAATTTTTGGGCTCCTGAAGCCAACCCCAGGGTCTCTTTAAAGTAATATTTGGGCTCCTGCTGCTGCTGCTGTCAACTCCTGCCAACTCCAGGGTGTGAATCATCCAATTTTTGGGCTCCTGAAGCCAACCCCAGGGTCTCTTTAAAGTAATGTTTGGGCTCCTGCTGCTGCTGCTGCCAACTTCTGCCAACTCCAGGGTGTGATTCATCCAATTTTTGGGCTCCTGAAGCCAACCCCAGGGTCTCTTTAAAGTAATGTTTGGGCTCCTGCTGCTGCTGCCAACTTCTGCCAACTCCAGGGTGTGATTCATCCAATTTTTGGGCTCCTGAAGCCAACCCCAGGGTCTCTTTGAAGTAATGTTTGGGCTCCTGCTGCTGCTGCTGCCAACTCCTGCCAACTCCAGGGTGTGATTCATCCAATTGTTGGGCTCCTGAAGCCAACCCCAGTGTCTCTTTAAAGTAATATTTGGGCTCCTGCTGCTGCTGCTGCCAACTCCAGGGTGTGATTCATCCAATTTTTGGGCTCCTGAAGCCAACCCCAGGGTCTCTTTAAAGTAGTGTTTGGGCTCCTGCTGCTGCTGCCAACTCGAGGGTGTGAATCATCCAATTGTTGGGCTCCTGAAGCCAACCCCAGGGTCTCTTTAAAGTAATATTTGGGCTCCTGCTGCTGCTGCTGTCAACTCCTGCCAACTCCAGGGTGTGATTCATCCAATTGTTGGGCTCCTGAAGCCAACCCCAGGGTCTCTTTGAAGTAATGCTTGGGCTCCTGCTGCTGCTGCTGCCAACTTCTGCCAACTCCAGGGTGTGACTCATCCAATTTTTGGGCTCCTGTAGCCAACCCCAGGGTCTCTTTGAAGTAATGTTTGGGCTCCTGCTGCTGCTGCTGCCAACTTCTGCCAACTCCAGGGTGTGATTCATCCAATTTTTGGGCTCCTGAAGCCAACCCCAGGGTCTCTTTAAAGTAGTGTTTGGGCTCCTGCTGCTGCTGCCAACTACAGGGTGTGAATCATCCAATTGTTGGGCTCCTGAAGCCAACCCCAGGGTCTCTTTAAAGTAATGTTTGGGCTCCTGTTGCTGCTGCTGCCAACTTCTGCCAACTCCAGGGTGTGATTCATCCAATTTTTGGGCTCCTGAAGCCAACCCCAGGGTCTCTTTAAAGTAATGTTTGGGCTCCTGCTGCTGCTGCTGCCAACTTCTGCCAACTCCAGGGTGTGATTCATCCAATTTTTGGGCTCCTGAAGCCAACCCCAGGGTCTCTTTAAAGTAATGTTTGGGCTCCTGCTGCTGCTGCTGCCAACTTCTGCCAACTCCAGGGTGTGATTCATCCAATTTTTGGGCTCCTGAAGCCAACCCCAGGGTCTCTTTAAAGTAATATTTGGGCTCCTGCTGCTGCTGCTGTCAACTCCTGCCAACTCCAGGGTGTGATTCATCCAATTATTGGGCTCCTGAAGCCAACCCCAGGGTCTCTTTAAAGTAATATTTGGGCTCCTGCTGCTGCTGCTGTCAACTCCTGCCAACTCCAGGGTGTGATTCATCCAATTGTTGGGCTCCTGAAGCCAACCCCAGGGTCTCTTTGAAGTAATGTTTGGGCTCCTGCTGCTGCTGCTGTCAACTCCTGCCAACTCCAGGGTGTGATTCATCCAATTGTTGGGCTCCTGAAGCCAACCCCAGGGTCTCTTTGAAGTAATGTTTGGGCTCCTGCTGCTGCTGCTGCCAACTTCTGCCAACTCCAGGGTGTGATTCATCCAATTTTTGGGCTCCTGAAGCCAACCCCAGGGTCTCTTTGAAGTAATGTTTGGGCTCCTGCTGCTGCTGCTGCCAACTTCTGCCAACTCCAGGGTGTGATTCATCCAATTTTTGGGCTCCTGAAGCCAACCCCAGGGTCTCTTTGAAGTAATGTTTGGGCTCCTGCTGCTGCTGCTGCTGTCAACTCCTGCCAACTCCAGGGTGTGATTCATCCAATTGTTGGGCTCCTGAAGCCAACCCAACTCCTGCCAACTCCAGGGTGTGATTCATCCAATTGTTGGGCTCCTGAAGCCAACCCCAGGGTCTCTTTAAAGTAATGTTTGGGCTCCTGCTGCTGCTGCTGCCAACTTCTGCCAACTCCAGGGTGTGATTCATCCAATTTTTGGGCTCCTGAAGCCAACCCCAGGGTCTCTTTGAAGTAATGTTTGGGCTCCTGCTGCTGCTGCTGCCAACTCCTGCCAACTCCAGGGTGTGATTCATCCAATTGTTGTGCTCCTGAAGCCAACCCCAGTGTCTCTTTAAAGTAATATTTGGGCTCCTGCTGCTGCTGCTGCCAACTCCAGGGTGTGATTCATCCAATTGTTGGGCTCCTGAAGCCAACCCCAGGGTCTCTTTGAAGTAATGTTTGGGCTCCTGCTGCTGCTGCTGCCAACTTCTGCCAACTCCAGGGTGTGATTCATCCAATTTTTGGGCTCCTGAAGCCAACCCCAGGGTCTCTTTAAAGTAATATTTGGGCTCCTGCTGCTGCTGCTGTCAACTCCTGCCAACTCCAGGGTGTGAATCATCCAATTTTTGGGCTCCTGAAGCCAACCCCAGGGTCTCTTTAAAGTAATGTTTGGGCTCCTGCTGCTGCTGCTGCCAACTTCTGCCAACTCCAGGGTGTGATTCATCCAATTGTTGGGCTCCTGAAGCCAACCCCAGGGTCTCTTTAAAGTAATATTTGGGCTCCTGCTGCTGCTGCTGTCAACTCCTGCCAACTCCAGGGTGTGAATCATCCAATTTTTGGGCTCCTGAAGCCAACCCCAGGGTCTCTTTAAAGTAATGTTTGGGCTCCTGCTGCTGCTGCTGCCAACTTCTGCCAACTCCAGGGTGTGATTCATCCAATTTTTGGGCTCCTGAAGCCAACCCCAGGGTCTCTTTAAAGTAATATTTGGGCTCCTGCTGCTGCTGCTGTCAACTCCTGCCAACTCCAGGGTGTGATTCATCCAATTGTTGGGCTCCTGAAGCCAACCCCAGGGTCTCTTTAAAGTAATGTTTGGGCTCCTGCTGCTGCTGCTGCCAACTTCTGCCAACTCCAGGGTGTGATTCATCCAATTTTTGGGCTCCTGAAGCTAACCCCAGGGTCTCTTTGAAGTAATGTTTGGGCTCCTGCTGCTGCTGCTGCCAACTCCTGCCAACTCCAGGGTGTGATTCATCCAATTGTTGGGCTCCTGAAGCCAACCCCAGTGTCTCTTTAAAGTAATATTTGGGCTCCTGCTGCTGCTGTTGCCAACTCCAGGGTGTGATTCATCCAATTGTTGGGCTCCTGAAGCCAACCCCAGGGTCTCTTTGAAGTAATGTTTGGGCTCCTGCTGCTGCTGCTGCCAACTTCTGCCAACTCCAGGGTGTGATTCATCCAATTTTTGGGCTCCTGAAGCCAACCCCAGGGTCTCTTTAAAGTAATATTTGGGCTCCTGCTGCTGCTGCTGTCAACTCCTGCCAACTCCGGGGTGTGAATCATCCAATTTTTGGGCTCCTGAAGCCAACCCCAGGGTCTCTTTAAAGTAATGTTTGGGCTCCTGCTGCTGCTGCTGCCAACTCCTGCCAACTTCAGGGTGTGATTCATCCAATTGTTGGGCTCCTGAAGCCAACCCCAGTGTCTCTTTAAAGTAATATTTGGGCTCCTGCTGCTGCTGCTGCCAACTCCAGGGTGTGATTCATCCAATTTTTGGGCTCCTGCAGCCAACCCCAGGGTCTCTTTAAAGTAGTGTTTGGGCTTCTGCTGCCAACTCCAGGGTGTGAATCATCCAATTGTTGGGCTCCTGAAGCCAACCCCAGGGTCTCTTTAAAGTAATATTTGGGCTCCTGCTGCTGCTGCTGTCAACTCCTGCCAACTCCAGGGTGTGATTCATCCAATTGTTGGGCTCCTGAAGCCAACCCCAGGGTCTCTTTGAAGTAATGTTTGGGCTCCTGCTGCTGCTGCTGCCAACTTCTGCCAACTCCAGGGTGTGATTCATCCAATTTTTGGGCTCCTGAAGCCAACCCCAGGGTCTCTTTAAAGTAATGTTTGGGCTCCTGCTGCTGCTGCTGCCAACTTCTGCCAACTCCAGGGTGTGATTCATCCAATTTTTGGGCTCCTGAAGCCAACCCCAGGGTCTCTTTAAAGTAATGTTTGGGCTCCTGCTGCTGCTGCTGCCAACTTCTGCCAACTCCAAGGTGTGATTCATCCAATTTTTGGGCTCCTGAAGCCAACCCCAGGGTCTCTTTAAAGTAATGTTTGGGCTCCTGCTGCTGCTGCTGCCAACTTCTGCCAACTCCAGGGTGTGATTCATCCAATTTTTGGGCTCCTGAAGCCAACCCCAGGGTCTCTTTAAAGTAATGTTTGGGCTCCTGCTGCTGCTGCTGCCAACTTCTGCCAACTCCAAGGTGTGATTCATCCAACTTTTGGGCTCCTGAAGCCAACCCCAGGGTCTCTTTAAAGTAATGTTTGGGCTCCTGCTGCTGCTGCTGTCAACTCCTGCCAACTCCAGGGTGTGATTCATCCAATTGTTGGGCTCCTGAAGCCAACCCCAGGGTCTCTTTAAAGTAATGTTTGGGCTCCTGCTGCTGCTGCCAACTTCTGCCAACTCCAGGGTGTGATTCATCCAATTTTTGGGCTCCTGAAGCCAACTCCAGTGTATATTTGGGCTCCTGCTGCTGCTGCTGCCAACTCCAGTGTGTGATTCATCCAATTTTTGGGCTCCTGAAGCCAACCCCAGGGTCTCTTTGAAGTAATATTTGGGCTCCTGCTGCTGCTGCTGCCAACTTCTGCCAACTCCAGGGTGTGAATCATCCAATTTTTGGGCTCCTGAAGCCAACCCCAGGGTCTCTTTAAAGTAATATTTGGGCTCCTGCTGCTGCCAACTCCAGGGTGTGATTCATCCAATTTTTGGGCTCCTGAAGCCAACCCCAGTGTCTCTTTAAAGTAATGTTTGGGCTCCTGCTGCTGCTGCCAACTCCAGGGTGTGATTCATCCAATTTTTGGGCTCCTGCTGCTGCCAACTCTAGTGTCTCTTTAAAGCAATGTTTGGGCTCCTGCCCCTCATAGTGATGCCACTTCAACTCTCTTGAATTCAATTGTGCCGCTCTGCGATTCTATTAGCGATGCCTCTGATCTGCATGTGATATTTATTCAAAGTATTATTTAACTTACCCAGCACGCATCCTGTGCGTGTTACAGCAAGGCAGAATGGTTTACAACCCTATTGAGGCTCTAGGAGGCTCAGAAATAGCCATTTTTAATAGCGATTCGTCGCGAATTTATTCGGGTCGAAACGATTTTTGTCGGAAAATTCGGCGAATCAGTCGAATCGAATTTTTCAAAAGTTCGCTCATCTCTAAAAACAATAAATATATTAGGTGGAAATGCTGTTAAATCAGTTTTTAATGATTGGTGCTTTTCTAGCAATCATGGTGAAGATCCGGTTTAACATGTCATCAGGGGGAAAAAACAGCCATAGGTTAAGACATGGCTCATCAACTCTATTCATAGGCATACAGTGAAAAGGGAATGTAGTAATCTGAGGAAACTTATCAAGGAGCCATCCACCTGATAATTCTCCAGACTCAAACCGACAGAATAATCCTGAGCTTCGCAAGATGTAAGCGTCATGGGATGAGCCTGGATACCCGGCGAGAACACTAAGGAACCACATGTCCGGGGCCATCACTGCTTGGACATTCAGTGAGTGGCCCATTTTGCGGTTCCTGGAAAAAAAAAAAAGAACAAAAAAATTTTAAGCAATACAAGGTAAACTACTCAAACACTCCGAACACCCTCCAAAAAAACATGTAGGCCAATCCAAATAAAAGTAACTAAGTACATAAGTATTTTTAATAACAAAATTTATGTGTATATGGGCGAAACTTAAGATTAACATTGTAATCAGTATTTAAGGTCCGCATTAAAATGTTTTGATAAGGCCTACATTTTAAACATTGATGAAGGTATACATTGTAAACTGTTTCACAGGGACAATTTACAAGGAGGGATTACGGTATACACTGTAAACTGTTTCACAGGGACACTTTACAAGGAGGAATTACGGTATACATTGTAAACGGTTTCACAGGGACACTTTACAAGGAGGGATTAATAGATAGATGTACTCGTCGGCTGCGGGAGGGACCAATGCAACGTGGGTGCAATCAATCCCACCCATGACATTGGGCATGTCGGCGATATTATAAAAAGCCAACTTCAGCGCGTTCCAGGCTACCATGTCGTCCGGAAATTACATATATTTCGGACTAATGATAGCCATGCCATCCAGAAACTTGGATAGTGCGCGGCTCAGCGTAGGCTGGGACATCCCCACGGAGAGGGCACCCAGCCTCTGGAACAAGCCGTTCACCAAAAATTGCAGGCAGCCAAGCATCTTGGTCATACCTGAAATTGCTTGCCCCTTCCTTATGGTGCGGGCTAACCATGGGCACAGCTCACTATACAACTTATGGAGAGAAGCACGATTAAGTCAGGTCAGCTCGAACAACTCAACGTCATGCATGCGATCGATATGCATGCGTCGCCGATGCAATCTGGCCTCGGCCCTGCTGACACATGCAATGCCCTGGAGCTGAAGGCACTCATATTCCTCCACAAAGCCGCAAAACATGGTCAAAAGCAAGCAAGCCGAGTGCAAAATGGTCCCGTAAGTGGATCGCAAATGAAACCGTTTTATAGGGTGGTGGGCCCTCGGCAATCAGCTCTCTGAATCAGACGCAAGCCCATCCCAATAACGTAAGTTATCTGAACGAACGCAAACTATCAGATTTTGATGGGAAAATTATCCGAACTAAAGCAAATGATCCGATTTAGTTCCGTCCATCGAAAGCGCATATACGCATTAGCAGGAACAAACATATGCATGGAAAAACAAACGAAAAAAACAAAAAAAAGGCCAAACAGACACAAAAAACATACACAGACACATACGAAAGTACATATGTATCTGTCTCTGAATCGATACAATTCTGTAAATGGGGATTGACCTGTCACTTCAAGCACGAATGTTTCACCTGCAGGGGAATGCATACCGTGGTGCAATGTTTTAAGAGAGGGAAAGCAGGTGGTAAACATCCCAATGAGGCCCCTGGAAAATGGAAGGTTCACAGTGAGTGCAGAGGGAATGCTTAGCTGGCTAAATAGTTACCCCAATAGCAAATCAGGTTTTGAGTTGGGATTTATGATTCCTTGTAGTACCCTGCCGCAGGTGGTTTGCCATTAGAATCGAAAATCTGCAAGGCTACATCCAAAAGTGGTCGGGAAAAGTTAAAGAGAAAAGAACTTTTGGATCGAATGTCAGACTCCTTTCATAAATCGACGATAGAATGTCATTTCACCATTGCGAGTGCTCAAAAAAGAAGCAGAGAAGTTTCATTTTATACATCACCTATCTTACCTGAAAAGGCGCTTGGTCAATGATGGGATAGATGAGGACTTGTGCTCAGTTATGTACACTTCATTCAACTATGCATTAGGTCTGGTTCAGGGTGCAGCTCCCTGATGGAAAAAACGGACATTGAGTCGGCCTTTCGATTGCTGCCAGTTCACCCATGTAGCTTGCACTGGTTAGGCTGCTTTTTTGAAGTGGAATTCTCCGTTGACCTATGTCTGCCAAAGGGATGTGCAATTTCTTTTTCAGACATTCACCACTTTTAATAGAGTGGGTAGTAAAAGAGCGCACAGGCTTAGCCAGCCTCATGCATTTCCTGGATGATTTTTTGTGTGTAGGCCCTGCAGGCTTTCAAGGCCATGGAAAAATTGAAGCTCTCAAAACATGTATCAAATTTCTTGGGATTAAAACTGACTCCCAGCCAGGGGTATGCAGGTTGCCCTCGGACAAGATTAAAAGGGGTGTTTAGAAACAGTGTTGCGGTCCAAAAAGGTAACCCTTCAGAGACTTCAGTTCTCCTGATGGGGAAAGTGTTTTGTAGGAGTCTTTCCCTGGCTACTGCAGCGGTTAGAGAGCCGCATCACTTTATTCGGCTTATGGCGGAAGTGTAGGATGACATTCGGATGTGACTGACTTTTCTAAAGAGGTTTGACGGTTTGGCTTATTGGCTAGAACCTACCGTGGTAAGTTAGCCGATTTCTCTTTACACAGACGTGGTGGGGTAAATGAGTTTTGCGGATTTTTATGCAGGGCATTGGTGTGTGGGATCTTGGCTAGGTAAGTTGGTGGTCTCCCCTTAGGAATTTGGCACTGTTAGAGGTGTTTCCGTTATCGGTTGCCTTCTCTCTTTCTGGAAAGGACTTGAGGAATAAGTCCATTATATTTAATACTGATAACATGACGATGGTGTCGGCTGTTAATGCGCAGATGGCATCTTCCCCTCCTGTAGCAAGGCTACTGCAACACTTTTTACTATTGTATTTGCAGTATAATATTTTGTTTAGAGCCAGCCTTGTGCCTGAAAGGGATAATGAGATTGTGGATGTTTTGTCTCATTTTCAGTGGGATCGATTTCATGCCCTTTTTGATTGTGGGACCTTTATTGGTAAATTAAAATGGATCAACGCTCTCTAGGTTCCAGTTCATTGCAGTCTTTTGTAAGTGTTTAGAGCACTTGGGTCTGTCTGCAAAAGACTATAGTTCCCACTCGTTTAGTATTGGAGCGGCTACAGAGGCGGTGTGAATAGGGATGGTGATGGAGGTTTTAAAAAAGATCGTCCGGTGGGAGTCTAGACATTTTAAGCAACATATACGCCCTCGGAGGCTAGAGTCATTGGGTTTTCTTTGGGGAATGATGGGGTAAAGCTAGCCATAAGACAGTGGAGTGCATTAATTATAAAACAAAAAAATAATAATAGATAAATAATTTGTGTACAGTCATAATTGTGAGGCGGCATTTGCCAGTGTCTTTATATTTAGCTGTATGTACTTAACATGGCATTCAACAGGAAGATGGGTAAGTGGGTACAAGACAGGGGTGAGTTGGCCATTCCCCATGTTAAGATAGAAGTGAAGAGGTCCTTGTTTAGGAAGGAGCTTCCCTTCATCAGGGGGGACTGTAAAAAAAAAAAAATCCTCCCTGATGAAGGGGGATAATATGCCCCCGAAACGTTGGACATTGTATGGACTGTAGTACAAGGACTTGTTTACTCATTTGGCATTGGTTTTTGGAAATTTGTTTTAATGCATGATTATACCAATACAACTTTGCCGATTTATTACTACATACGGAGTGCCGTTCTTTTCATGTTTTCACTAAAAGCTGGAGAGGGGGGGGGGGGTCAAGTCTGCTAGAAATGTAATCACCACCGGTCAGCAGGCAAGTAAAAGAAGCTTTGGTGGTCACGGGTAACAATTCAATGTTTGTTAGACTCGCTGTGGTGGTAAGCCCTAATTAGGCTCCTGGGCTGGAAAAGGAGCCAAATTGGTTTACTTTTCTAAAGTGTTGCACTCCACTCCCCTTAAAAGCCGTCTAAATGGACAGTTGGTGCTAGTTGTTTATTGTACATATATGCTGCACTAATTTGAGCTTAAAGTTTGTTGCTGTGGCCGGTATTAATAATAAATATCATTTCCAAAGATAAATCAGCCTTAGCATTTTTCATTAAAGGGGTGGGGGGGGGACTATGGTTCAGAGGTTATGATATGGTTGGGTGGAGAGAGTAAACGCTGCCTGACAGTCAGTTAAGAAGGTTTACTTAACATTAAGATTATTAATGAGTGTTATTGGAATATAACTGTGTTGCCTAGTATCAAATATGGGGCTCCTGTCACATCCTTTTGGTTCCATTTATGAATTGATAAATCTTCTGTTGGCCCCCTGTAAACAGGATATGATACTAAATCTCCAAAACTGGGTCATAGTAAAAATATCAAAGCACTTTTAAGCCTAAATGAAAACTTATATAAGTATATTAGCTGGAGTTGGGTTTTAAAGGTCATATCTCACAATTTTGACTCTCAGATTGGTACTCCACAAAAGTTTCTTAGAGACTTATTTATGAAGCATCAGCGACACACAGAGCCCATTTTTTTGTCTCAGCGGCACTCAGCATGCGATTTAAAGTGGACCAACACCCAGGATTTTCACTATCCTGGGTGTTGGTCCACTTCCGCGGGGCACCCCGATCGGGGGTGCCTCGCTGTGTGAAACCCCCCAGAAAGCCCCTAAAATCTTACCTTTCAGGGCGCGCACCTGCGCCGGCCGTTTGTGAATGGCTGGCGCGGGTGCGCGCCCTGTAAGGTAAGATTGCCAGAGGGACGCGCGGGTGGCGGCGGCGGCGGCTTATCCGTCGCTTGTCCGTCGCCGATAAGGTACGTTTTTATGGGCTTTCTGGGGGGTTTCACACAGCGGGGCATCCCGATTTGGGATGCCCCGCGGGGAGGGAGCTGATCGGCCCGGGAATCTTATAGATTCCCGGGCCGATCAGGGGTGGGTGTTGGTCCACTTTAAGAAAAAAAACAGACTGCACTGATGCGGCTGCCAGTTAGCTTCTTACTTAACACTAGCGCCGAAAAGGTTGCAGCGCCGAAAAGGTTGCAGCGCCGGGCGCTCCGGATGAGGCAGCGCCAGGTAAAATCTGGTGCTGTAGGCCAAGATCCTACAGAGCACAATGGGCAGAACTGGATTGAAAAGTTTTATGTTTATAATTAATATTACACACGATTATTTGTACATGGGACTTGTCAATAATTGAAACACAGGACCTAGATGGAGCAAATGACATTTTTTTTTCATAGAAAAATCTATTTTTGTGGCTTCTTTTTGTTACATATGTGTAATTTGGACAACAACTAAAAAGCAGCCTAAACGCACTGTAAAGTTTACCCCCTTTGTCCTCAGCAGCGATTTCTTGTAACTGTATTAAAGAAATACAGACCAGCGCCAGAAAAATTGGCGACCCTTTTTAAGGAGGAAAAAGTTAAAAAATCCACCATGCAGCACCGGAAAGATGGTGGTACAAAGTGGCGCTCACTAGTGCTGGGATAATCGTCAGTCTAGTCCAACAGGTGCTGACAATATCGGCCAATACCTAGTGCAACAATCAAAGCAAATTAGTTAGCACCCTGTGAAGGGCTGTATTTACCATTGAGTAACCCTAGGCCTGTGCATAGGGTAGCCACTTGCAGGGGGGGGGGGGGGGGGTGCTATGGAGTGTGCTGTTACTGCTATAGTTTAAAAACAACACTTGCTTGCTCCTTAAAGCCCCTCTTGAGTCCCCCCATCCACATGAAGATGCAGTGCATGTGTGCAGGGGGGGAAGGGGAGAGGACCTGATTCCCTGCCTCTAGACAGTGAGACTTGTCAGAAACCAGGAAACCAGTGAAAAGTATAGGGCTCTGCATTTATCCACGTGCGCCCTTTTCCCCTCTGCATATAACCCCTTGCAGGGGCGGATTGGCAATAGGGGACCCGGGACAATGCCCGTTGGGCCGCAGTGCTTTGGGGTCAGTTGGGCTGCTGCTTTTAACATCCATATTCAATCCCTGCCCCCTTAGTCTGCCTCTCAGTCCGCTGTACCCACAAGCCAAATAACCCCAGCCCCCAACGCTATAGCCCCGGCATCATGGTTGGGGAGCCTCGGCAAGGCCGGCCAGGGGCTGGTAAAATCCAGGGCTGATTTTTTACTCCAGTACGTCACTGGCCCCTTTCATTTAAACCTCTTGCGACCCCCAGGATGCGGAATGCAAGCCAAAGAAAGTGCCTAGGGCAGTCAGGGCACCAAATACGGCCCTGATCCTGTGCTACGACTTCCAGCACCATTATAGTACAGAGCACAAAATGGGTGGATGGAAGATTTTTTTAGCTTGGTTTACCTTTAAGATCTTAAAGAAGTGCAGCCTCTTTCAATAATGGCATGCTGCACTGTACATAAAAATAATATAAAATATACTGCCGGCGTAAGAGAAGTCAGGATTTATCACCGCAGTAAAGGAAAGATCTGGAAATGTACTGACTCTATTTCTGCCTTTTTCTCCTCCAGAAAGACAAAACATGTCCCCTTTTATGAAGTCTCTGCCCTGTAATTCTGACAACAGAAAACCACAAGACAACTATCAAGAAAGCTATCAAAAAAAGTTTACTATGCAGCGTAAACACCCCGTATCCATCGAGCAGGAAAATGCAGACACCTCACTTTACATCCAAATGAGACGCCTCCAGCCAAAACTTGCAGTGGGATACATAACTATATGAGGGCACCCATTATTTTCTGGGGAGCTCCAGGCGGTGTAGGAGTAGCTCTACACATGGAGGAGCTCATTATTCTTAATGGGAGCCTCTGTATACCAGCCAAGTGCGCCTCGCTTCTAATACCAGTGCTGCAGGACAGCAGTCAGCAGCTCAAACATGTGTTAGGTGTACCATCATGTCGGGGGCTCCAGAGTAAGTTTAGCCCCATAATGACCCGACCGCATGAAACAAAACCAGGTATAGCTAAAATCACAGTGTTTTTTACTAGAGATTTGCTTTAAAGAGGACCAATACCCATAGCAGCTGTACCTATAGTGAGGTTAGGCTATTTTTAGATAGCAAATTCATTGCTCACACATCATACAATGTTGTTGATATCAAAAAGTAACCTAGCAATTTGTTAAGCCATCACATTTGAAGTTGCCCAAATTTGTCCCTCTTAAAAAATAGTCAGCTTACTCTAGGGCCAGGTGAAGGTGCTGGATGGTGAGAGGAGGGGCCACTTATACACCCGGCATAAAAAAATCCAGCCATTTCTTTTGATGGAAGGAAGGGGAAATCGGGTGGGGGCAGGTTCTGTAACCCCATATACAATCAAACCTGTCACCCCTGATTTTTTTTTCCTACCAGGAGAAGAAAACCACAAGCTTGGCATATTTAGTTTAAGTGTATAAGTGAACCCTACTCTCATTAGCCAAAGTGTTTATATGGGTTTTTTATAATATTACACAATTTTGCGATACACATTCTTCAAATATAGAAGTACAGATACAGGAGCACAGAGGTGGATGTGACACCATATACGTTCAGGTGATTAATCGACTTCTTTTCACCTTCTTTTCCATCCCTATTAGAACATTTTGACTGAAGTTATTCTTAATAATAATAAAAATAGATTGAGGTTTCTCACTTGGCTCTGAATTGACCCCATACTATACAAACATACTGAGAAGAGGAGCACATTACACATATCACAGAAAGCTGTGAGCAAGCTCTGAGTTATTTACATTTCAATAGCAGTCTCATGACTGCTTTACAATGTATCACAGCTGATTACAAATGAAACAATTATGATAATTAAGTTTCAGCCTAGCTATAACAATGTAACCCAATTTAACTCTTACCAGGATGCTGGCAGGCTTTTCAGAATGACTTATCTTGTTAGTTAAAGTCACAAAAGGAGAGAGAGGTAATGCATCCTGATTTTTTAAACTCCTATCCCAAAATATAGCACTGTGAGATATGACACACCTCTGTAGCTGTGATGGGTGTTTTAGAAATGACAGGTATTAAACTGAAACTTATGATAGGACAGGGCTTGTGATTTTTGTGTCTGAAGACACAGCGCTGTGTGTTAGTACTTTTCCAGCAGAACTCAAACTTTGAGTGGGCAAAAAAGTAGAGAGAAGAAGAAAGAAAAATAAAGTATATTAGTCAAATATTTATTTTTCTATAGCCTATCATATTATAGCATTTACTTTTCACAGGTGTTTGATTATATCTGTCCTTTATGAACCCTTATTACCATAATCATGGAGTCATCTATACCCTAAAACAGAATTTACCATGTATTTGTTGTCTTTATTCTCCACCAATACTTGCAGACAATCAATGCTATGGAGGAGCATCGAAAAGAAGCATCCAGGCAGAGCTGCTGTGCTTTGTTTTTTCTTCATCTCAGTAATAGAATGAATATTATCCAGAGCCTGACTGATCATCTCCAGTTATTTAGATATGCATTTGCTGCAGTGGCTTTGTGTCTTATCCCCTAAGTAACAGAGGTATCAGCAATGCATCACAACTTGGTGCATTTCTCAGCCCTGTGGAAGTAATAGAGATATTTATGACAGTCAGAGCTGTATATTTTGCAATCTTAGCGTATATTATTTTCTGGGTTTTGTTCTGCTAGTGCAGACACTTCTATAAATTCTACAGTGTTATTGCCTGTCGAGTCTGCTTAGATCTGAGAACTTATATTTCTCTACTGTTACGAAAGTAACGAATGCAGGTGTTTGTTAGTCAAGTGGTATGGCGGCTCTATGGCTTGCACCAACCAGGTTTGAGATATACCTGAGAAAAAGTTATAAATCTACCACATTGTTGACTGCTTTGGAATCTGCATGAACAATCTGCATGCACCCCCACCCTTCCTTGGGAACTTAAGCCCTTATGCTCCTGTAATACATTGTTGGGACCCTGGTTTAACTTTACAGCCATTTATTTTACACCGGAACTCCTCCATATGGTTCCCTGTATTGCAACCTAGACTGATAATTTCTGGTACACCTTTTCTTACCCTTAACCTTCATTTTTGCAATCTCATCCAAGTGCCTTGTATGGTTGCCCCTGGTAGAAGGAGGTCTTCTCATTTTTCCCACCCTACCTCTTTAGTCGTATAACCTTTGCCCAAACATTTTGACATCATGATTTCAATACACCTTGACATGACTGCCTGGGCAGATAGCTCCTGGAACAAAGCTTTTCACATTTTTTCCAACAAATAGCTCCGGGAACAAACGGCCTGATTCAAAGTCTATCTTTCACACATTTCTGCATGCAGGAATAACGTTAAAGTCCTGTATTTGGGCTTTTTTCCATGTCGGGTGGTTCTGTGCTGTGTTTTTGTCTGAATTAGCTGTTTTGCGAGACTTTAGGTATGTGTACACCCATCTTTGTATTCGCCGTATTATTCCGCTTGATGCTTAGATTTTTTGTGTGTTACGGGTTTACCCTGCACTTGTGTGTGATTCTCAGCCCTGATTTGCGCCTTTTTCGGCCCTATAAAAAGTTTCTGGTTCAAAATTACACCCCTTTTTGCAAGTGGGAGTCGCCATACCAGCCAGTCGCCAGTGGGAGGCGCTAATGATAGAGCCCCTTGACAAGTACTATGAAGAGTATGAACGTCTGCAGCAGCGGGGGCTGTTAACCAGTTACCTTCCAGAGCTTAGGCATACCTGCAGTAGCCTGGATATCGATCAGATATTTAAACAGCAGGTGTTCAAATTGACCCGACTGAACTGTCTTTCTCTTGAGAATCTTTACTCAGAGCTGCAGCCATGGTTGGCCCCTGCCACAGGAAAGGGGCATGCAATTGGAGGTATGAGCAATTTGGTTGGCTACCTTCAATTTTTAGCGAATGGCTCCTTCTAGAGGCTAGGGGCACTGTCAGTTGGCATGTCCCAGCCTTCGCTCAATCCTGTCCTTACTAAATTTCTCAATGGCATGGCTGTCCTGCAGGAGACATACACCTCTTTTTCTCACAGCATGGCAGCCTGGAACACGGTGATGTTGGGTTTTTTCAACATTGCGAATATGCCAAATGTCATAGGCATCATCGACTGCACGCACATGACCCTTGTTCCCCCAGCTGCTCAGGAGTATGTTTCAGTATGTTTTGTGAAACTATTGTTGCACCTTCTAGCCCCCTCTCCTGTATTTATACTACGCTTGCCTCAACTACTGCCTTAACTACTTGAAGCCACTTTACTTACTCTCTGATTGTTTGGCTTTATTTCAGAAATCGCAAGATGGCCCACTCTCTTAACGTCCAATGTGTCGTGGGACTGGATCTTCGTTTTTTCAGCATTTTGGCTGGCTTCCCAGGCTCGTTCCACGACATGTTCATCTTGCAGAGTTTATATACCCCTGTTGAGAGTGACCAGCTGAGTGGCGGTTGGCTTCTGGGTAAGTGTGTCTATTCTTTTGGCTCTCCGTGTCTATTGTTAGCATTGCATTTCCACAGTTGTATCCACTGTAAAGGTATTTGCCCTTTTTTGTTGTGGATGCATAGTTTTATCCATGCATCACTACTACTGTGCTCATGTGGCTAGATAAAATGACCCTGCTCTCTGTAGCTAATCAACCCCTTGTCAATGCATGCTGCCTACTGTGTTGCTTGATTGCTCAGTGGTTTTCCGTAGGCAACGCTAAATTGTTGCCTCCTACAAAATATGTTTCCAACTGGTTCCACTTAGGACTTGGTATATGCTGTTTGTGTGTTTTGGTGATTAATTGCACTCAGGCTGTTGTGGAGCGTGCCTTTGGCCATTGAAGTTGCGGTTTCGTTGTCTGGATCACACAGGGGCACACTCCAATACAAGCCTGACATAGTTGTTCAAATCATCATGGTCTGTATTTGCCTCCACAATTTAGCCCTAACGGAGAGGGTGCCGGAATATGTGGAGGAAACAGCCGCTGCTGTAGCTCCACATGGCCTACTGTAGTCCGGTACCCTGAGATGTGCTGGCCAAACGGTCCGGTAGCATTTAGTTGACAACTCTTTTTCTTAATTTGTGTTGATGTTTTTGAGTTTGCCCTGTGTTTGTTTAACACCTTTTGTGTTTTGATGTGATGTGAAATTAAAACAGCCAAAGAAAGTGAATGTTTGATGTCTTTCATTTAGGGGATATATCTACAATGCACCCCTCCATGGGTGGGTCAAGGGTAACATAGTGCCCAAAATTCAGCAAAATAAATGTTTGCCCATTGGCAAAAACAAAAGATTTCCCACCAAAAGTCCATCAGTCGTTATTAGATTGAAGTTGCCTGGATGACACTCTCTGCTGGTTGACGTGCCTCAGGCAGTGGGCAGTGGACATACTGGCATTTTTCTGGTTTGCCTCCACCATTTTGCCCAGCAGTGCCTCCAACTTTGGTTGGACGCTGCTGCTCCTCCACCACTGCATCCATGCCCTCCCGGTGTACCTGCTGCTGCCAGACTGCTGTTGTGGGTCAAGGTTGTGGAAGTTTGTCATATTTGCAGGTGTTGCAGCTGAAGGAGGCGTCAGCAGGATATTCCTTTCTGTCTTCCTCAAACTCCTGTATTGCATCCATTAGAGTTGCAGTCTGTGTTTGAGAGAGAGAATCATTAATTATTGGGTCCCTGAATGTGCCCACACAGTCCCCAAAAGCTTAAAGTAATGTGGGCTCAGCCGACTCCACCACCCTGCCCCTTGCCCTTGGTTCATTATGGACACACACTTACAGCACTGTCTGTGCTCCCCTCACTGGGTGGGTACCTTCCGTGTGGCCATTGCCTTGATGGTGGGTTTGGGGAGCCACAGCAGACAGTGCAGCTGTTGGCACGGGGGTTGCCTCTTGAACAGTGGTAGTTGCTGGCTAGTTGTTTTCTGCAAAGCCAAAGGAAAAGCAATGGCAAAGTCAAGCATAACATATATGGACTTCTTCCAATACTTCACCAGGGTTACATCTTGTGCACCACATCTTTGTGGGGCCCAAACCACTTTGCTGTGAATTAAATGGTCTGCCTTACATCGAAACAGTTGCCTACAACATTTGTGTGATACTTGGCCCACCATGTGTGTCTCAGGCCAGCCCTTCAACTTTGGGCATACCTGTGGATAGTATTTTGTTTAGGTTGTTTTTGTTTGGGTTCCTCCCCCACCACGCTGTGCCAATCTGCATATTGTAGCTAACTCTGTCATAGGTCCCCGCCACTTCCTGGTAGTTGTTGGGATGCAGCATCCCGCAACCCACTCCTTGGCATGGGTAAGTTGAAGGGTTTTGGGAAGCCCCCCCCCCCCCCCCCCCCCAGTTTGCAACCTACAAATATCCAAACAAATGAAGATGTGGAGAGTGTCGGAATGTATGATGCCAAAATATTCCTCTGCTCACTCAGCACTTACCCCTCAGCCTGTCTGGTGCTGTTGTTCCTCCAGACAACTGTTTTGAGATTGTCCCATTTCTTTTTGGCCTGCTCGGCATCCTTGGGCTCAGGTCCCGCACCCCCGCATCCGCAATGATTTGACCATGACCCAGACAGGTGGTCATAATTTGCCAAAACACCACCCAGCAGGACCTCCAGCTGGGCATTATTACACTGGCCACTCAGCTTGCCCCTGGTGAGTTTGTGACCAGTCTGGTTGGCCGATGCTGGGGTCTGCTGAGTGGTGTGTTGGGTGGAGGGGGAGCCACTGTGGGCACTATCAGGGCCAGAAGGGCTTAATCACAGGCTACTGGCTGGGGAGCCAACAGGCCCAGCTGCAGCTCCACTGCTGCGACTTTTGCTTTGTCATTGGCTCTGCAGGGGACTTCGCTGTGGACTCCGCACTGGAGTCTACACAGGGCTCCCATGTGGTGATCAGTGGGTGTAACGTGGTGGCTTGTGCCGGGAGCTCTGGGTGTGGCTCTCCCGCTGCTGCTGCCTCACACTGCTTTGGGTGGGAAGCAGCAGAGGTTGCCTGTGGGAGGAATGGTGGAGCCTTGGGCTTGGGCTGCGGTACCTAGCCGGGGTGCTATGACTACCTCGGCCGTGCCTGTGTTCCTGGCTCTGGGGGCTGAGGAGTCGCCTGTGGCGTGGCATAGTGTCAGCAGGGGCAAGAAAATCTGAGCCTCAGCTGTGTTCTTTTATACCTAAGTGAGTGGGGAAATTGTGGTGGAAACAATTTGTTTTCTTTAACAGGCCATCACAGGCGCCAGCAACCTATAGACAGTGCAGCTGTTGGTGCAAGGGTTGCCTCTTGAACAGTGGTAGTTGCTGGCTGGTTGTTTGCTGCAAATCCAAGGGAAAAGCAATGTAACTTTAACCTGGCCCACACTCTATCCGGGATCTATCCATAAATACTCCATGGAGTAGATTTAGAACCAAGTGCAAAAAGTGCACTTTGGCTGAAAAATACAATAGAGGTGCAGTGGTCCTGAATCACCCCCTAAGTCAGTGTTCCTCAACTCTCTAGTACAGAGCCACCAACAGGTCAGTTTTTACACATCTGTGTGTAGATCTATATCTCCTCTCTCCCCTCGCTCTCTATTGACTAACAAGCACTTATAATTTGAAAGCATATACTAATATAAACCCCTAAGAGGGTCCCCATATTTATATAGGCTGATAACTTGAGTCCTGTGTAACTTAACACTCCTAACCCTTTCCATCGCATAATTCTTGTTTCTGTTTCTTATGTCTTGCCCATGCTTTGCTGATTAATTATGGCTCTTAACAGTGGGGCGCCTACAATAAGATGACACAAATTAATGATGGTCGATATAACTATAACTATGATGAGCGAATGTCTTGCATAAATACAGGGGCGTACATAACAGTGCAGGCACGTGCCCCCGGGCCTGTGGAAGATGTACCTGCTCCAAATAGTTACCTAGCCATGTCGCCTCCTTCCCATGGACTTGGAGCTGCACGCTTGCCCTGTTTCTGTCGGCACCATGCGCGGGTCCCGCTTCTCTTTTAGAAAATGGGCATTGGATCGCTTTAAGTTTAGGAGAATCAAAAATCAGGTTCCCCCAGGGATGCTAAGGGGGTTATTTAAGAAGGGCTAGCGCCAGGTAGTGCTTCGTAGTGGCAGTCAGCGTCTGCTGAACGTCGGGCGCTGTACGCAAAACCACATTTAAGAAAGTGAATCTGGTGGGCACCTCTAACAGCGCCATGTAGCGTCACATGTATTAATCCAGGCGGCTCAGCGTATAGCGTCGGCACTTTAAGTTTAGGAGCGCCATGTAGTACCTGTCGCTCTGTAGCGCTCTCCCATACATTTCAATGGGGATTGTTGTGTATAAATAGCGTGTTTGGCAGTTTAAATTATTTTTTTGCTCAAATCATTGTGTGACCTCTCCTGGCTGCAAACAAACACTTTTGTACATTTTTTTGACTTTTTATATTTTTATGCAGAATTGTCATTACAGGACTGGCACTAAAGTGTTATTGTCCCGTGTTAAAACAATGTCATTCCATGTGTTTTCGCTTTGTTACTGGTGGATATGTATTCTAAAACAGACTTTAATCACACAGCATCTGACGCTCTATGCTACAGCGCCCAGCATTAGAGTGCCAACACTGTGTGGGTCTAGTGTTTTGTTAAATATGATGTGGAGCGCCGAGTGCCAAACGCACTGAGCTGGCGCTACATCTCGCTCGCTGCAGCATTATACTGTTGTTACAGCGCCCAACAAACACCACATTGATCAATGCCGGCCAGGTTACTATAGCAACGAAGATGCTCTGTTACAGCGCCCAATACCCACTTACAGCGTATACTGGTGGTTGCTCTAAGCGCCGCTATACAGGAGCTCATCTGCCAATACCTGGCGCTAGTAGTGAATCAGCCTCTAAAACTAAAAAGCGGGACTATAATATTTTTGATTGTCCATGGGCCATGTCTACCACTAAGAAGCCATGTATTTTACAATCCTACCACCTTTTTCCTTTGCTATAAATGATGATATACTGTACACCCTACTTCTTACCTGTAATGTTGACTTATTTTATAGCTGCCAGTTTCATCCATTTGTCTTAACTTGTATTTCACAGAGATGCAGAATTGAATTGTCTGCAAGTAAATGTTATTATCCCACTAAAATAAAGTAAAAAGCATAACATTGGGGCATGTCCAATTTGCATAAACATCGTTATTACATTTTCTCAACCCAACCTCGATAACCATCCTAAAATCCCTATTAGGAGGTATTAGGAGGTTTTTTCATCAGTGCTGCCGCACCTTCCGCCAGCGAGTGCGCGGGTTCTGTGACTGGAGGCTGCGATGGCCATCTCGAATTCTGAGCATGAAAGGAACGCATTAAGCCTCAGGATGTGCAAACCTCCTAACAATTCACCTGAATGGCGCAGGCTGCATCAGAGCTCTCGCCCGCTGTTAGCATTGAAATTTATTGCAGATTGTAGAAGTTCCGTATTGAAGAAAATGATCATGAAAAGACAAGTAAATTGCTGGCTTTTACAGCCACATAAACTCAGCGACCCCCTGCCTGCCCGAACCCCCCTCGGCCCCCACCACCAAAACGATCTGCATTGCATTAAAACCCATCCATAATTCATATCTCAAGGAGAGTGATTGTTTTGGTTGTTTTTTTTTTTTTCTTAAACGTTCTTCGAGGTTGTTACTTCCGATAATTGATGGTCGTGTAAAACAATGGAGCTTGGTATTCAAAACTCATTTAGTGTTTTAGTCGATTGTCCTGTGCGTGGTGTGGGGGAAGGGAGGTGAGGAAAAAGGCTTTTAGCTTGTGCTGGACAGTTTAATTATTTTACTCAATTTATGGTATATTAATAACCCAATTTAGCTGAGGTTTATGGCTCCTTTGTGGCCGGAGTTGTGTCTGGATTCTGTAAACATGGTACTAAATGTTGGGGCATTAGCTGAGATTTAAAGCTTCAGTGATTCTCAGTCATAGTTTAGGTTGGTGTTTCCAAACCAGCAGGTACTTGTACCACTGGTATTATTGAAAGTCTTATCACGTGGCAACATGATGAAGCTACAGATGGCGATGTACCAAAACCTGATCTGCTGTCATCCATATTTTACCCAAGCCTGATTTTCTTCATAAATACAAAACTGTTCCATAAGGTGATAAAACCAATGAATGTGCAATAGATGAGCTTAGAGACGAGTTCTAGATTTGGGTCAATATTGCCAGAGCCCAATGGCAGCAATATTTAGGTCAAAATATTCAAACCTTTTTCCTTCCTTTTTTTTTTTAGTCGTCTAAAGAGACAATTGTTATTATTATTATTATTTTTTTTTTATTGAAATAGTTTTTATTGCAAGAATAAAGGACAAACAGCACAAACCAGCATCCAATACCTTTTGTACGTAAAGTAAATCATGGACATCGAGATGTGCAAAGTAAATACAAACAAAATACCCCTGTGGAATAACCATGGGCTACTAAGAAAGGAAAATAAAAAAAAAAAAAAAACACGCCCCGACCGTCCACCTCCATCCTTCATTTTTTTTACATAAAAGAAAAAGAAAATGTGCGCACCCGTCCCCCTGGGCTGCTATCTCTGCACACCAGACATAGAAGCTGGTAGCCCCGGGCTCTGAGGCCAAGCAGCAATATGCCGTCCTACCGGCATTTCAGCTTCAGGGGGTGGGGATGTCCCCCTATCATTACACTTTAGCATCCTGCCAGGCATTGAGTACTCGCTGTGGCAGGGTGAAGCATTTACACACTAGGGAAGCTTCACATAGGGCCATATTAAGGGTGTCCATGGTATGGAGCAGTTGTTTTATGTGACCCTCCACCAAAGCGACTGCAGGAAGGTGGAGGCCCCCCTGCCATGGCAGGTGGTAGAGGTCACAGCTTGTGCTTTGTTGGTGCCCTCCCTATAATCTGATCTTGAGAGGCTTGCGGGCAGTGTTAAACTGACATTGGTAACCATACTACTACCCGTCACCCCGGGAATGATTGTAGGTCACATAGTACATCACTACAATGGCCAACCTTACCATCGTTCTCTTTTATGGCTTTCCCCTATTTGAGTATCTCCACCGCTCACTTATGCTACCATGATGACAGTGACATGCCTGGCTAAAGAGAAAAAAATATACTAACTGGCTGAATCAGTGACGTCACAATAACCAGGGATGGAACTTTCATTGATGCAAAGCTTAGTAGGTTGGCATAATATATTCCCTTGATCTTATTAGTGCTGTAGGCATGGGGGGCCCTGATTTGTAGGTGCCAGAGCAGGTGCGTCACTGCACCAGTTATAATCTGGCCATGGCTACACCCTAAATGCCCCTTCTAGCAGCACTGCTTGCTCAGTGCCTGGTGGGATAACAGGCTGTAAGAATAGGGCAACCTTTGTGAATACTCGCCAGATGACTTGCACCACCTCTGGTCATGGGGGTGTGGAAAAGCCTGGTAACTTGCTGGCAGATAGGAGCTTGGCCTCTGAGACCTGGGTTACCAGCCCCTGTGTCCGATGCACTGATCTGGTATCCCAGAGGGAGGGGGAGACACTTTTTTTTTTATCAAACACGGGGGAAAAATTGGGCAAATAGTTTGGATGATTTTTCAGCACAGACTTTAATGTGTTTGGCTTGAGGTTTATAAATAAACCCGAAAAGCCTTACGCAACTGCCTCCGAACTGTATAGGGTCTGTTTCGGTTCATTACTATTGACAATCAATAACTACCACCCAGATGGTCGTTAAGTGGTGCATTAGGAGGTGCTAAATATTTCACCACCTCTCATTACGCTCTAGGGCTCTTATGTTTCTCTAGCTCCTCGTGTTCTGATTTACTTCCTCACTATTATTTAGGTGATTCAGCCATACAAGCTTCTTCCTGTATTGTTGAATTTGTCAAGATGTGCCATAGCTTACCTCTAAGACCTTATCCAACATCACGTACTTATTCTATTCAGCGAACAGGTGCCAGCAATATTCATTTGTTATGTCATATCCTGTAAGATAATTAATTTACAGGTACATGGTGTAAGGTGGTGGCCACAACCCATCAGATAATGCGTGTCTAGTAACCACATCACCGCTGTCTTTTTAGCTGAGAGGTACCAGTGTAAACCTTCAGGACCACATACCATATAAGATCCAAACCCATCAGAGTACCTCTTCTGAAACTGCATCAAATACGACTATGACATCTCATTAGTTGATATACAGGTTCAGGGAATCCTTCTAGGACACCTTGATTAGTTCCTAACTGATTAGTTCCTAACTGTCTCATACCTGTCTAACAATAATACCTTCAAGTACCACAGGAAACTTGTGACTCATAGACCTTATTCAAGGAGAGATACCACAATTAATATGGCAGCTACACCTTATCTAGGATTCTGTGTGGGGTTGTTGTTGGGGTTGTGTGGAAATCCTTTGCACCAATTGACAACAGGGATCATCCTAAACCATACTTTGTGGGGAGCTTTTTTCTTACAGAAACCCATTTGCCTGTTTTGTATGGAAGCTGTTTGCGGGTCCCCTGGGCAGAAAGTCTAGCGGAGCCCCCATAAGTACATCAAGCACTGCCCTTCTGAACAAGTGGTGGAGGCTCCAGGGTGGGAGCCCAGGTTCTCCCCCTCCAATAATCCGGTTCAGATTTTCACACTTTAGTAAATGACTCTCTAGGTCCCCAAAGGTCCACACAGGACCTGAGCAGAAGTATATTTTTGGCTCAAAATTACTTTTTTTTTTTTGTTTCAATATTTTTATTAAAGTTTTGGGTTTTCAACATTACAGATATTTGGAGCTTATGCATTATATTGCCATCCCGCGCAGGGGAGATGAAAGAAAAAACTAACATTCTAAATTGCATAAGATTATACATATATCACGTTGATGTTTTAATAATTTACAATGCATACAAAGCGAGGAAGCAAATGACAACGTAAAGAACATTCAACGTCTTCGCGCAACCCACTTGACCTGAGACATGTTTATACCCACTCAGGGGCCATGCAGGCCGGGGGGGCTCCGCCCTCCACGATCCGCACCGCCCCAAGCGAGCCCACAGGATTTGCAGACTTGGTCAAGCGCGTTGACGGAAAAGGGTTAATGAAAGCCTTTTGGGATCGTAGTCTAAAGAGAGGAGAAACAAAGAACTGGGGGGGAGGGGAAAAGTTGGAGGGAGGAGGGGAGGTCGGGGGGGGGAGAAGGGTCAAGGGGCTCCCGCACTCCACCAGCCAACATGCATGGTTGCTACAACCTCCATGGGGGTTCGCCAGGCCAGGCAAATCTCATCCTGGGTTCCCATATCGAAAGGAATTTGTCATGGGTGTCGGTCAGAATACTAGATAGCCTTTCGTTGATGAGGAACCCGTTCATTCTGGCCGACACCTCAGATATTGGGGTAAATTGCTTTTGGCTCAAAATTACTTTAATAGTATTAGTTCTAGCAAATATATAGATAGGGATCCACAAAGAAATAATGTAACTTCACCCGAAAAGGTATCCTCTGGTTTTTCCATGGGAGTGTGATGGGTTTGTGTTGTAAACTAAACAGGAACTTTACAATGCGGGTTATTTAATTAGAGATAGCAGCAGGTAGCGCCTCGTAGCGGCAGGCAGCGTCTGGTGAACGCCGGGCACTGTACGCAAACCACATTTATGAAAACGAATCTGGTGAGCGCCTCTAACAGCGTCATGTAGCGTCACATGTATTATTACAGGCGGTTCAACGTATAGTGCCGGGTATTACCTTTCGCTCACTGTCGCTCTCCCATACATTTCAATAGCCATTTATTTGCTTGTGTTTAAACAGTGTTTTGACACTGTTTTAAAATCATTGTGTGACCTCTCCTGGCTGCACTTTTAGAAACTTTTTTGACTTTTTATATTTTTATGCAGAATTGTCATTACAGGCCTGGCACTAAATTGTTAATGTCACAGTGTTACAACAAAGTCATTCCATGTGTTTTCGCTTTGTTACTGGTGTATATGTGTTCAAAAACAGACTTTAAAGTGGACCAACACCGAGAGGTGATCGGCCCGGAAATCTATAAGATTCCCGGGCCGATCACTTCCCACCCCGCGGGACATCCGAGATCGTGATGTCCCGCGGGGTGAAACCCCCCCAAACACCCCAAATCACCTACCTTATCTTCCGCCGCCTCCCTCGCGCCCCTCTAGGCGTGCACGCCCCCGCGCCGGCCGTCTGTGATTGGCCGGCACGGGCGCGCCGAAAGTGACGTGAGGGAGGCGGCGGCGGCGGAAGCCGCTTGGACGTTCCTGTTCCCCGCCTGGACGTTGGCGGGGATTGGACCGGGCAGTCACGTGGGAGCGGGAAGAGGTGAGTTTATTGGGGTTTCTGGGGGGTTTCACACAGCGGGGCACCCCCGATCAGGGTGCCCCGCCGAAGTGGACCAAAACCCAGGATAGTCAAAATCCTGGGTGTTGGTCCACTTTAATCACACAGCGTCTGGAGCTCTATGCTATAGCGACCAGATTTAGTGCGCCAATGCTGTGTGTGTCCTTTTCTGATAAGTATGGTATGGAGCGCTTAGAGTCGGTCACACTGAGCTGGTGCTACATCTCGCTAGCTGCAGCTCTGTACTGGTGTTAGATGGCCCAACATACATCACCTTCATCAATGCAGGCCAGGTTACTACTACGACTGAGGCGCTATGTTACAGCGCCCGTTACCTGCTTACAGCATCTACTAACGTTCGCTCTAAGCGCCGCTATACAGACCCTAATCTGCTGATACCTGGCATTAGTAGTGAATCAGCCTCCACATTATACACCAGTAGCCCTAGAAGCCTCTCTGCTACCTAAATTGTACTATGAAAAAAGGACCCCCAGAGCGGAATGTGCCTCTCCACTTCTCTCCCTCCTATAATGGGGAGCCGCATTGGGGTAGGGAGTGCACCCGCAGCTGCTGAGCTACCAATTAATGACTGTAAGAACAAGACAGCATGCAGTGGCGCTCCAATCTCAGCAAAACCATGAATATGTAAAAAAATAAATAAAAATGGAAGGTCAAGCGATTACAGCCTCCTCCTACAGCACTGCCAGAGCTGGCTGCCTCACAGGGCCTCATTACCAGTGCATCCCTCCTAGAAACCCCTCTTTGAACACATGACCTTTTCTCCACAATCCAGCGCTGTCCTCTGTGCTTCGGGCGGCATGGAGTCCGCTCTGTGCATGTTCCACCACCCTATTCAAGTTATACACAGCCAGGCATCCCAAATCAGGACATGCAGGCAGGAGGAATGATACCCCAAATCTTGGGTTCTGTCCCTTATTAATGAATGTTTTTATTGTTATTCACAATTGGCCACTAGAGTGAGCACTAGCTAAGAAAGAAGCCATAGCAACAGGTAACAAACGGCTAGCGACAGGTAGCGTGAGGTATAGAACATTGACTGCCGGGCGCTGTACGCAATACCACATTTATCAAAGCGATTCCGGCGAGCGACTCTAACAGCGGCACGTAGCGACCGATTCATTATCATATAACAGCTCAGCATATACCGCCGGCGCTCTCCCATATATTTTAATGGACGTTACTTTTCTTATCTTTAAACTGGGTTTTGTTTTATTTAATTATTTTTTATTATTATCAAATGATTGTGTGACCTCTCCTGGCCTATAAAAAAGTTATTTTTTTATTTTTTTTTAGATTTTTTATATTTTTATGCAGAATTGTCATTACAGGTCTGGTATTAAACTGTTAATGTCACAATGTAATAACAATGTCATTCCATATGTTTTCGCTTTGTTACTAGTGGATACGTGTTCAAAAACAGTTTAATCGCACAGCCTCTGACGCTCTGGGCTACAACGACCTGATTTTGAGCGCCGGCGCTATGTGAGTCTGTTTTTTTGATGAATATGGTGTGAGTTGGCGACCGTTCGCTCCCATACTGCGCTGTACTGGTGTAAGAGCGACTCACATACAACATATTCATCATTGCCGGCCAGCGACTGAGGCGCTCTGTAACAGCGACCCATAGCCAATCACAGCGGCTACTAGTGGTCGCTTTAAGCGATTCGCTACGGACGCTCATCTGCCGGTACCTGGCGCTAGTAATGACCTGCCCATAGGCCCCTTTCACATGTTCCCGATTGTGTTCCTATTCCTATGAAAAAAAAGAGAATCGGAGCCATGAAATTCAATGTGCACCTTCACATCTATGCGCTATGTGCACTGCAATGCAGATCATTGGGATTTGGGATTTTTGGACATAGATGGCCATTGTATGTTTGCGCACATAGGATTTTTTCCTCCAAATGTAACCAATCCGTGCAGTAAGACCAGGGCCCGGCCTTAGGGTCAGTGTTGGCTTGAGCAAGATTTCAGACACACAAAAAAAAATGGAAAGCGAGTAACAGAGGAAAAACACGGAAAAAAGAGAGAAAGCAAGATGGGGCAAAAAAGCAGAGGGAATAGAGAAAAAGAAAGACTGAAGGTAGACATGAGGGAAAGAAGAAAAAATGGGGAAAAGAAATGGAGAGAGGGAAACAGGAATCTACTATGAAGAGAAGGTGAAATGAGAAAGGATGGAGGGAATAGAAAGTGAGAGCAAGAAGGAGATTGAAGGAATGTGACACAAGATAGATGGGGAGAATGAGGAAATGAGAGCAAGATGGGGGAATGTGGGAAAATGAGAGAGAATGAATGAAGGAATGAGATCAGGATGGGAGGAATGTATAGCAAAGGGGAAAGAGAGATAGTTGAATAGGGCTAGTAAAAGAGAGGGAAAAATTAGGAATGTAGAGAGAGAGAAAGAAAGAAAGAAAGAAAGAAAGAAAGAAAGAAAGAAAGAAAGAAAGAAAAAGAAAGGGAGAGAGAAAGAACAAAGGAAACTGAAAAAGACGGATGGAAGGTAAAAAAAAAATAGCGAGTATCGCGAAATTTTGTAATATTAAATATCCAAATAAACACGTCGGCTAATGAGGGGAGGGGTCACATATACACCCGAACTGAATAAAACGCTTGCCAAGCTTGTGGTAGGAATAAAATCCACAGGTGACAGGTTTAGTTTTGATCTTTTGATACCGGTTGTGTAAGTAACCCCTCCTCCCGCCATCCACCATATTTATATGGATTTTTATCATTGGGCCAATTTTTGCAATAGTCAGATGGGAGAAAGTGACAAGAGAAAGAAGGAAGGGACGTGGTAACGACATGAACTAAAAGTGAAAGTAAGAGTAAGAGAAATTTAAGGAGAATTCTAAAATAATGTGCAAAAAACGGAGGGGAAAAATGAGGACTACTGATGCATTTGAGAGCTGCTGGCGCTCCCTTACAGAGGTCGGGATGGCGCCCTGTGGGACCGTACATCTCGCACAACCCAAAGGCTGCACGTGAGTGAGACAAACACAAGCAGTGAGTGCATACATGCTCAGAGAGATGGGCTGCCCAGGAAACAGTTGGGGGGTTAGATGCCTTGAGGCCGATTCATTAACAGCGGCAGGTAGCGACAGCTGAGCGACAGTAGCGGCATTTTCAGAGCGCCCGCTAGTAGTCGCTGTGCTTAGCCGTTGTTCGGTAGTTGATAGCGACTCAGTCGGTTTGCCGTAATGTTGAATATTGGGTGAGGAGTCGCTATTTGACAGGTTCCGCGCTGTATGGGAGCGCATGATAGCGACTGGCCCTAGCGACCGGCTCCCATCATATTCATTAAAAAATCATGCTCAAAAAATTCTCGCGCTGTAAAATGCATGTTTAAACCCCAGAGCGCTGGCGGCGATGGGTTAAAAGTAGTTTTTTAACCCCCAAACCACCATATTTTTGGAAACCAAAAAAAACAAGTTTTTTAAATAATTTTGTAATATGAATACATTAATATCAGACCTGTAATATCAATTCTGTACAAATTTTTTTTACATTTGTTTTACCTTAATCTAAAATGGCAGAAGTGGTCACAGAATTTTTCACATTTAAAAAAAAAAAATCAATTAATAACAATTAATTATGAATATTTAAAGATTGTTCCATTGAAATGCATTGCAGAGCGCCAGGTAGCGAGAGTTCAAGGTCGGACGCTGGCGCTGTGGGCTGAGGCTGGAATAATGATGAATGAGTGGCTATAGGGCGCTATCTCAGTCGCTAAGCAGGATCGGCTTGATAAATGTGTGATTGTGGTGGGGAGCCGGCGTTCTCGTGGCGGGGCCCGTCATTACCGGCCGCTCACCAGTCGCTACCTGTCGCTATTCCTTCAGAAATAAGGGCCCTTGTTCGAGACCACTTCAGTTATGTGTCGGTCGGTAATGGACCCTGCCACCCTAGGGTCACAAGGTGACTTGCTTCAACAAACTACAACAAAATAGCGAGGCACACTAGAATTTAGTAAGTTTCTGATATAAATATGAAACCATGTGCATGTACTGTGCAAAACCTGCCTATGATCCGGATCATAAAAATGTATATGTGCTGTAAAGTGCATGTGCAAACAATCAAAAAATACATTTGATTGTAACCAATCTGAAATTGGTGATCAGAACCAATCAAGATAAAATCAAAAAAACTAACACAATTCATTTCCTATATGAAACAATCACAAATAACAGTATCAAAATCAATCCTCCATCATCATCATAACCAAAGTGTGCTAATGTCCTATGATGTGAATCACAGTATAGGTCACAAAATTAAACCAAAATACAACCAAAATAAACCGAATTAAGCCAAGAAGGTCTCCCCACCGCCTACCACCTAAGGTGACTTCCTTAACCACTAGGCAACGACTTCTCTAATTATGTATGTATTGCGTTTTACATGGGCATATGGTGGCATTCAGGAAGACACCTGACGCCACCTTCTGGTCCATACAGGGCCGTCGGGTCCAGTGCTGCCACTTTCCCCACTGAGCCACTGATTCCTCCTCCAGGTTCAGCCTGGCCACCTCCTGGGTCCCTCCAGCATGGCTGCTTCCTCTGCCAGGTTCCTGCCTGACCACTGTCTCCTACGTCAGGGTCCTACATCACCGCTGCCTTTTCCATGGGCCCAGGGCCAGATTAAGAGTGGTGGAGGCCCCTGGGCACAAAATCTGGTGGAGGCTCCAGATACAGTATTCTTTTCCAGTCCAGCCAAGTAACTGGTTGGTGGTTGTCTGGCACCCGCCTACTTACTGGAACGACAAATCGAGTCCCTTGTGCCACCCTTGTGCTGGTTTGTGCTGCTCGGGAACTCCTGCTTTGCCATTCTGGGTGGGGAGTAGTGTAGTCGCCCGGCTGGTCCAGCAGAAAACAGTTCCCCGCATTGAGCTGCCAGTGGCTGTGCTTGGTGGTTATGTGCAGTGACAGCTCTGCACACACCCATCACTGTAGCGTTGCTGGCGGCGGCTTTGCTGCTCTAGACTCTCCATCCTGTCTTGTGGTGGCTTTGGCTGCAGGTTTACAAAAAAAAAAAAAGGCTTTCCCCGTCATGTGGGGGGCGCCACTGCTGCTGATAGATTTGTTGCTTTACATTTTGTGGAGCATATAATTACACCCAAAGGGGTGTCAACATATACACAAATTGTAAACATCATCTCGAAAAGCAAGGTATGGGATGCGTAGGGCAAAAGACCACGTACCTGAGGAAAAAGAACGGAAGACTAGGAGTGGGGGGCAAGAGTGACGGAAATAGTGGGGCAAAGAGAGGGAAAGGGAAAGATTTGGGAGTGGGTGTCCAGCCGCCAGTAGACGCGAGATGCATCAACAAATCACTGAGATGTGAGGAGGGAGCGGTCAAAATTTTTAGGTTGGAAGTGTGTAATTCAACCTTCCCAGATGGCCAAGAAGAGGGCAAGGTCGCCTTGCATCGAGGCTGCCATCTTCTCGAAGAACATAACTTCATTGATGCGGGGGACCAGGCTCCCACTAGGGATCATTTCTTCTTTTCTTCTTCCATGAATGTGCTATGATAAGTTTAGCGGCCGTAAGGATGTGTCTAATAAGCTCAAATTGTGACCTTGTACATCCAGGGGGTTTCAAATTAAGCAAGGCAAGTTGAGGTGAAGGGGTCAGGTGTAACCCTGTTGCTTTCCTTACAAGGTAATAGACCTTAGCCCAAAAATGGCGGACCACCCTACATTCCCACCATATATGAATATATCAGATACAGTATTTTAAACTAATAGTCTAGCCAAATAACTTATTGGTGGTTATATGGCACCGCCTACTTACTGGAACATCAGATCAAGTCCCTTGTGCCACCCTTTGTGCGGGTGCGTGCTGCTCTGACATGCCTGCTTTGCCATTCTGGGCAGGGCAGGGGGGTAGTGTAGTTGCCCAGCTGGTCCAGCAGAAAACAGTTCCCTGCATTGAGCTGGACCAGCTGGGTTACAGAAGACTGAAAAGCCTCCTGGACCAAAGGTTGGTGGAGGTCCCCTTTGCTGGGGAGGTGGAGGCCCCGGGGCACCCGCTCCTTGCGCCGCCCTCATAATCCAGCCCTGCATGGGCCCCTTAGGTGCAACCACTTCTGGGGCATGGGAAACATTGGAGGTAGGTGCAACCACTTCTGGGGCATAGGAAACATTGGAGGTAGGTGCAACCACTTCTGGGGCATGGGAAACATTGGAGGTAGGTGCAACCACTTCTGGGGCATAGGAAACATTGGAGGTAGGTGCAACCACTTTTGGGGCATAGGAAATATTGGAGGTAGGTGCAACCACTTCTGGGGCATGGCAAACATTGGAGGTAGGTGCAACCATTTCTAGGACATAGGAAACATTGGAGGTAGGTGCAACCACTTCTGGGGCATAGGAAACATTGGAGGTAGGTGCAACCAATTCTGGGGCATAGGAAACATTGGAGGTAGGTGCAACCACTTCTGGGGCATGGGAAACATTGGAGGTAGGTGCAACCACTTCTGGGGCATGGGAAACATTGGAGGTAGGTGCAACCACTTCTGGGGCATGGGAAACATTGGAGGTAGGTGCAACCACGTCTGGGGTATAGGAAACATTGGAGGTAGGTGCAACCACTTCTGGGGTATAGGAAACATTGGAGGTAGGTGCAACCACTTCTGGGGCATAGGAAACATTGGAGGCAGGTGCAACCACTTCTGGGACATAGGAAACATTGGAGGTAGGTGCAACCACTTCTGGGGCATAGGAAACATTGGAGGTAGGTGCAACCACTTCTGGGGCATAGGAAACATTGGAGGTAGGTGCAACCACTTCTGGGGCATAGGAAACATTGGAGGTAGGTGCAACCACTTCTGGGGCATAGGAAACATTGGAGGTAGGTGCAACCACTTCTGGGGCATAGGAAACATTGGAGGTAGGTGCAACCACTTCTGGGGCATAGGAAACATTGGAGGTAGGTGCAACCACTTCTGGGGCATGGGAAACATTGGAGGTAGGTGCAACCACTTCTGGTTCATGGGAAACATTGGAGGTAGGTGCAACCACTTCTGGGGCATGGGAAACATTGGAGGTAGGTGCAACCACTTCTGGGGCATAGGAAACATTGGAGGTAGGTGCAACCACTTCTGGGGCATAGGAAACATTGGAGGTAGGTGCAACCACTTCTGGAGCATAGGAAACATTGGAGGTAGGTGCAACCACTTCTGGGGCATAGAAAACATTGGAGGTAGGTGCAACCACTTCTGGGGCATGGGAAACATTGGAGGTAGGTGCAACCACTTCTGGGGCATGGGAAACATTGGAGGTAGGTGCAACCACTTCTGGGGCATGGGAAACATTGGAGGTAGGTGCAACCACTTCTGGGGCATGGGAAACATTGGAGGTAGGTGCAACCACTCCTGGGGCATAGGAAACATTGGAGGTAGGTGCAACCACTTCTGGGGCATAGGAAACATTGGAGGTAGGTGCAACCACTTCTGGGGCATAGGAAACATTGGAGGTAGGTGCAACCACTTCTGGAGCATAGGAAACATTGGAGGTAGGTGCAACCACTTCTGGGGCATAGGAAACATTGGAGGTAGGTGCAACCACTTCTGTGGCATAGGAAACATTGGAGGTAGGTGCAACCACTTCCGGGGCATAGGAAACATTGGAGGTAGGTGCAACCACTTCTGGGGCATAGGAAACATTGGAGGTAGGTGCAACCACTTCTGGGGCATAGGAAACATTGGAGGTAGGTGCAACCACTTCTGGGGCATAGGAAACATTGGAGGTAGGTGCAACCACTTCTGGGGCATAGGAAACATTGGAGGTAGGTGCAACCACTTCTGGGGCATAGGAAACATTGGAGGTAGGTGCAACCACTTCTGGGGCATAGGAAACATTGGAGGTAGGTGCAACCACTTCTGGGGCATAGGAAACATTGGAGGTAGGTGCAACCACTTCTGGGGCATAGGAAACATTGGAGGCAACCACTTCTGGTGCATAGGAAACATTGGAGGTAGGTGCAACCACTTCTGGGGCATAGGAAACATTGGAGGCAACCACTTCTGGGGCATAGGAAACATTGGAGGTAGGTGCAACCACTTCTGGGGCATGGAAAACATTGGAGGTAGGTGCAACCACTTCTGGGGCATGGGAAACATTGGAGGTAGGTGCAACCACTTCTGGGGCATAGGAAACATTGGAGGTAGGTGCAACCACTTCTGGAGCATAGGAAACATTGGAGGTAGGTGCAACCACTTCTGGGGCATTGGAAACATTGGAGGTAGGTGCAACCACTTCTGGGGCATAGGAAACATTGGAGGTAGGTGCAACCACTTCTGGGGCATAGGAAACATTGGAGGTAGGTGCAACCACTTATGGGGCATAGGAAACATTGGAGGATGCAGGGTAGCCCAAGGGCCATCCCTGCAGCACTCCATTAATGGAGGCACAGGGCAGTACACAAAAGTGTAATACTTGGGAAACACACAGTATTAAAGCGGATCAAAACCAAGTTGGTGTGAGTCTAAAATACTTCAGGTCCGGTCAGAAGATTTTGGTTCACTTTAAAGGGGCTTTATTCTTGAGCTATATGGGAGAGCTTGGAGCGGGTTACAAATTCAAGGTTTTTTATTTCTGCCAAAAGTCAGATAATTATTTCCTCAATATACTGTATATATACAAGGCCTGAAACCCTAAATCATATAAGCTGACCCCAAGCTATATGATGGTCATGGGTCTATAGCATCTAGTAATCAAATGCCGTTACTGTTTGCAGAGCCTATTTTAATATCAATTGTCATTTACATTTTTCACTTAAAAAATTCAAGTTAAAGTTATTTTTGATTTCACCATTTTAAAGCAAGGAACCGCCTAAAGCAAGTGGTTCCCCCCCTAACATGTAACCGTCAATCAGGAGCTGTCAGGGATGCTTAGAGTAGTGCGCAGTGTGGCGTGCTGGGTAATTTAGAGTGCGCACAGGGCTCCAGAATGTGACCACCGGTTCAGTAATAGGTCTGCGTTACTTTTAAGACAAGTCTGTGAAACTGCTTCAGCCAGTTATTAATGGTGTCACTGTCACTCAGTGTAATACCGCTGAGAAATTGCATAGGCACCCACTTCACACTAACAAAAATGAAGCGGCGGCTGAAGAATATATTGCTGCAATGCACAGGCTGACCTTATGACAGCTCCAAGTGGCGACAGTAATATATGGACGCGTTTTACACCCTGCAATGAGATAAAAGTTTTTTCTCTTTAACTTTTCTCTTTTCCCTCTTGAGTGTGCTGAGACTTTTTTTTTACCTGCTGAAATTCCAATATGTTATTGTCATACCTGCCAACATTTTCAAATATTTTATGAGCCCTTTGCAGCTACAGTCACAACTAAATGCTTATTTCTATTGAATACCAAGTGCAGAAAAATCTAATTGGTTGCTACTGGTGCAAATAAAAAAAAACATTTTTAAAACTGTCTATTTTTTGTGTGCCAAAATGTTGTCCTCAAGAACAGGGCTGGCTCCAGGATTATGTGGGCCCCTGGGCGATAGGGTCTCAGTGGGCTCCTTGTGGTGTGGTATGACTCCATACATGGTGATAAAGTTGCATGTGTGGTGAATGTTGGCAAAGAATAGAGAGAAAAAAATAATAGAAGGGATGACAGAAATAAAGTATAGAAGAAATAAGAAACAACAGGAATGAAAAAAAAAGAAAGAAAGAATGAAGCAATGGAAAAAAGAAAGGACGGAAGGAAGAAAAAAGAAAGAAAGAAAAAAAGAAAGAAAGAAAAAGGTAAAAAATCTGAGAAAAAAAAAAGAAGGAAAACAACATTTAGGCCCTTATTTATGAAGGAATAGCGACAGGTAGCGACTGGTGAGCGGCTGGTAATGACGGGCCCCGCCACAGGAACGCCGGCTCCCCACCACAATCGCACATTTATCAAGCCAATCCTGCTTAGCGACTGAGGGCCTTATTCATCAAGTGATAGCGTCAGATAGTGTCTCAATAGCGCCAGGTATCGGCAGCTATCAGCGGCTACTGACTCCAGAACGCCATGCTGCGAACACAATTACGCATTTATCACGCTAAATGAGGCTAGCGCCGGCGAAAGCTTCAGCTAGCGCTGGATTCATCATGTAGCGGACTTCAACGAACAGCGCCGCTGCTAATCCCATCACAGCGCCAGGTCAGACCTTTCGCTATCTGCCGCTCTCCCATACATTTCTATGGCAGACACTGCAATGTTTTTTTTTAGTGGGTTTTGTGGTTTTGTTTTTTGCCAAAAATGAAACACATGTTTGATGAATCTGTCTTGTTTTTTTGTTATTTTTTGGTGAAAGATGTAATTTTTCTACTCGAATGTTGTGAGTGAAATATAAAATGCATCTCCTTCCACAAAACACATTAGCCTCAAATTAGCTTGCTTTCACAACACACATGGCTTGTAAAGCTATTTTTTAGTCAGTCATGGTTGGCGCTCACGTTCGCTCATTGAAATTTTCAGCGCCCATGCTATTCTGCAGCCCTGTCCTTGTTGAATCTGTGGTGGTCAGTGTTTGTGCAGTCGCTGTTGTGATTCGCTATGTGGCGGTGCTAGCGTCGCTGTGCTGTTCATACATGTGCATTTCTGCATTTTTTCCTGAATTCACTTGCAGCGACCCCAGACGTTCTTAATGAATACACTGTAGTTCAGAGCGCGCATATGTCCGCATTCGGCAGGATTTTTTCAGGCGTACAAGCTCATAACAACCCGTTATGCATTCTCCTGTGTCCCACATTATCATGTTGTTGTATAGTTATATTGTGTTCTTATTTTATTTTGCAATCCGATTTTAATTTGCAATCAACCCGATATGTTTTTGCTCTGACGTATGCATTACAGGATATTGAACACCCAGCTAAATCAAGCTAGTAATTAATAGCGTCTTGGCCAATAGCTTGTTGTAATGCGTAAATCTACTATTACCGCAACTTTGCTTGCACGTAGCAGATATTAGCTTATTCCTAGTGCGCGGAGCAAATTTTTTTTTTTTTTTTGTCGCTTTCGTCATATCCACTTCCGGTTTCCTCCTTTGCGTTTCCACCATGCTGCCTAGGAGACAGATCCTGTGCCTCCCCAGCTCCTCCTCTGACTCTGGCCCCCCCCACCTCCCCCACCTACCTCCCCTCCCCCACCTAACCCCCCTCCACCCCCTCCCCCCCCTGGGCCTGAAAAGAAAAAAAGAATGAGGGTGGATAGCCGCGTAAACGGGCAGGTAGTTAAAGTGAGTATTTTTGGCTTGGATTATATGTTTAATCTGTTCTTAGTATAAATGTTTAGGCCATTTGTCTGATTTCATGTATTGTTAACATTTATTTATGTCATTTCTCATAGGATTTCTGCGTAAAGCAGTATGACTATGCCCGTGGGGGGAAGAAGCGCATTGCCCTGGAGGTGAAGGCCACAGTGTCCCGGCGCTTCAAGACCAGGCTGAGTGTCCGAGCCATTATGCAAAAATGGTTGGACTTCAAGCGCCGGGACCCTGAAGGCGTGTACCGGCCATATGATGCCTATGCTTCAGGTAAGTGGAAGTTGATGCTATGTTTATACTTTTTTTAAATAATATTCTAAGCTGTGTACATTTTGGGTTGTAATTGTTTTTTTATTTTATTCACCCCCTCAACACAGATAAGCGTCCTCCCCTGGGTAAACGTGGGAAGGGATTCCTCCCCCGCACGAGACAGGCGGACTCGGGGGAGTCATCGGGGGAGGGTCCCTCTCGCATGCCCTATTTAGAGGACCCAAGGGAGGAAGGGGATGACGCCCCAGAGGAGTGTGCTGCTGGGGGGGCTGGCAGGACCAAGCCTCAGCTCCTCACACTCTGACTCTGAGGAGTCTCACCAGCCAAGGGGCCACTCTCAAGTGGGGAGTCCAAGTGGGGTGGAAGGAATGGACTCTCCCACACTCCCTGAAGGAGCAGGGAGTGAGAGGGAGGAGGGTGGCCCTTTGGGTGGTGGATCTTCAGATCAGAGTGTGAGGAGCCGAGGCTCCACACCTCCTCCTCAGAGTCCTCCCTGGGCTTCAAGTGGCAGCTCATCCCCTGGTGAGTGCAGATTTAGTCAGTGTAAGTCTGTGACAGGTTCCATATGGCCATTTGTACTTAGCCCTTGCCATTCCTCTATAATTTGCAGGGCATCATATAGCCGGCACCTCCAGGAGCTTTGCGCAAGGCCTTCTCCACGGGCATAGTCATGGTAAGTGTATGATGTTATCACTCACCTGTTGAATGTGCTTAGTCTAACAAATCCAGAAACATTTTATGAGTGAGCTCCCCTTTGCTTTTAGCCCCACCAAATGTCCAAGCCCCACCCACGGTACACTTCTAGACAAATGCAAGGAAGGTGCAACTTACCTAGGCCAGGCTGATGTTTTGATGGCAAGTTGGGTCTTCTTGGCATGGTATAACACAAACATGTGGGCGCATGTGTTCAGTGTAGCCACGAGTCAGGGTTAACATGTGTGAACCCCTAGCCTTTTTTAATTTATCTAATTTCCATTAAAGGAAGGTCTGCAACACATCCACCCTCGTGTTTGGAAAATGTCTGTGGTCTAACTCCAAGAGCTTCGGCATACAGTTAACTTGATAAGTAGGGTAAACATAGGCAAGGAGGACAAGACTGGCTTTGAATTTTGCAGACAAAAATGTGTGTGAACTAAAGAAACCCATGTAGCTAGGTTGCAGGATCAGCCTTAAAATGGGTAACTCACCATAGTTTGTGGTCCATTTAATCTGGACCATTAACCTCACAATAACCTCCCTGTCCTAGTTCCACCACACTAGTTGTTTAGCAGCTTGGTAACACCCCTGTGGTGTAGTGCAAACATTACCTGCCAACCATGTGGCACCCAAACATGTGCCTGCTTTCACATACAACATGCGTGTCCCTTGGACATGGGCCACACCCACATCTGCTATTTCCTCAATGGCCTGAGTGGCCACATGACCTGTAAGTGGGATGGGCAGAGGGTGTATTTGGGTTGCAGGGAGTTTGTATGTTGGTGTCAGGCTGCGTGGAGAGGTGAGTTTTTGACCCTTTTGTTGTTGTTGTACCACTTACAATGTAGTTCATAATGCAGGAGATGGCCGGAGTGACCACCCTACAAGGAGAACTAGGGAAGTCAATACGGGCCACTGTTACCTAAGGGACACAGTTGTTTATCCAAAACTATCACATTCTGATCTTTGGTTTGGGACACCTCATTTTTAAATAGATGCCCCTGACAATGTCACACATTTGAGCATGCAGCTTTGTGGAGTAGGCCTGACTAGTAAATAATGTCCTACTATTTATATGTAATCCATTGTACTAATAGTCCTTTTTTTTTTGTTTTTTGGGTGCACAGATGTTTCTACGCAGACGGAAGTAGACCAACTACTAGCCACACCTCCAGGCATGTCCAGCAGCATAGCTCCGGTCCACTCCTGCGAAGGTGAGTGTCATTCCTTGTTCTTCCCCCAGACTTTTGCTATATATTTCTTACTGCAAACCCAACAGTTATTAATTTTGACTTGTTTTTTTGGCTTCCTTAAAACTTGTCCCTTGACTTATGGTTAGCTTAATTTTTCACATGTATGTTTGTTGAGCTGCACTCTACCAAGGCAAAGGATGGTTTCCATAATAAGATAGTCACCTTTTGGGAATAATAACTTGTGCAGCACATGCGTAATGTAGTACCAACCTAAAAACAAGTAAACCACACATTCTTGCCACTATGATATTGTCACAAGTTAGTCACCAAGCATATGGTTGTGCTGACCAAAGCACTGTAAATTAACAATAACGCAAGGCATGCCACTGTCTAAGCACACAGTTGGGCAAAATGTAAGGCCTCTGCCCCCAAATGAGTAATATGGATCAACATAGTGATGATTGTGCACAATTTACGGCCTCTATGCCCACATTAATGATGCTTTTTTAAACATACAGGTTGTGTTGAAGAACTTCGCAGGATTTGAGCCTACATACGTGGGAACCGTGCTTTGCTGCTGGACAGAAAAAATTGTAGTGTTGGGCCTACTGATGTGTAGACGTGGGCTAGTTAAATTTTGCCCATGTTGGGCATGGTTATATTATTAAAATGTTTAACATTTTATACTTTTCTATGTGTCCTGAAGTCTGATCCATATTTTTAGGTATTGACAATCCAGTAGTGTACCTTACAAGTCAAACCTTAGTACTACACGCATTAGTTACATCTAGTAAGGTATGTGAACGGCAGACATTACTAATTATTTGGACATACAAACGCCAAGAGAGTTATATATGTTTGTAGGCGGCTTTGGTTTATGAGTAAATGTGGGCCACAAGAAATCTCATTATCCCAAAAAATTGTTGGATTTATTTTCAAAGGTTACAAACTAACAAACTTGCCCTTCCATTTTGGCCAGTACAACTTTATGGCAGTGGCCTGGTATTTTGACCACTGCCATCGTTGTTGGGGCCGGTGTTGGGGGCCAACAGTGCTGTGAAAAATATCGACTGCTGCTGGATGAGCTGCTGTAACAGCAACAAAGGCCCTTATTTATCAAGGGATAGCGCCAGGTAGTGTCTCACTAGCGCCAGGTAGCGCCAGCTATCGGCAGCTACCGACTCCAGAACGCCAGGCGGCGGACACAATCACGCATTTATCACGCTAAATGAGGCTAGCGCCGGCGAGAGCGTCAGCTAGCGCGGGATTCATCATGTAGCGGACTGCAACGAACAGCGCCGCTGCTAATCCCATCACAGCGCCAGGTATGACCTCTCGCTACCTGGCGCTCTCCAATGCATTTCAATGGAGCAATCTTTAAATATTCATATTTCATTGATATTAATGTTATTTTTTTGTGACCTGTGACCACTTCGGCAATGTTAGATATTTTTTTTAAGGTAAAAAAAAAAAAAAAAAAATTGTGCAGAATTGATATTACAGGTCTGATATTAATGTATTCATATTACAAAATGTTTAGAAAAACTTGTTTCATTTGTAAATGAAAAAATATGGATGTTTGGGGGTTAAAAACTACTTTTAAGCCATCGCCGCCAGCGCTCTGGGGTTTAAACAAGCTTTTCACAGCGCGAGAATTTTTTGAGCATGATTTGTTAATGAATATGCTGGGAGCCGTTCGCTATGACCATTCGCTGTCAGGCGCTCCCATACAGCGTGGAACCTGTCAAACAGCGACTCCTAACCCCGTATTCAACATTACCGCACACCGACTGAGTTGCTGTCAACAACCGAACAACGGCCAAGCACAGCGAATACTAGCGGGCGCTGTGAAAATCACGCTACTGGCGCTCATCTGTCGCTACCTGGCGCTATTACTGAATCGGCCTCAAAGTCTGGTCCTGGCGCTCAATAGATTCCCGGATTGGCACAATAAATATTTGATATTTTTCTAATTACAGTGTGTTGTGCCTTGTCAAGCATAGTTTAAGTGTCTAGCAACCCATTAGTTTGTAAATGTTGGTGTACCTTGGTAGCCATTTAATGTGTAAACCATAGTAAGATATGGTCACCAATGTGTGTCATACATTTCTGGCTACATGTACATATCTAGATCTAGAGACTCATCCCTGACTGTGTTCTTAGCTATGTCTTTGAAAAAACACGATTTTGAGGTGGGGTACTCACATTTATTCTCCCAAAATTAACCAAAAAAAAAAACATCAAAATTCTTGGCTTGGTGGCCTGGAAGGTTGTGATTCATTGCTAGGGGTGGTGTTGGGGGACAACAGTGCAGTAAAAAAAATAGACTGCTGTTCTATCAGCTGATGGATCAACACCAAAGTTTGGCCCTGGCGCTCTACAGCTTGCTTCATGGCATGTGCCATTTGTTGTTGTACCCTGTTGTTTTCTGATTGCAGCTGATTTTGCATGTCATGGAGCTGGCGCTGCAGGTCCTCAATTTGTTGCCGATACACCAGCACCTAATTTTCCAATGCCGCAATGCGCTCATTAGTTCCATCACGCGGATGTTGGCAACTGTAGTCCTCCAGCATCCGGACCCCTAGCTCATAAAATTCTGCACTTGTCGGTGCCAGACCTCCTCTTCTTGTGTGTTCGGCCTAAAAAACCAAAAGAAAAGATTGTAGTGAAGCTGAAACAATGCAGGTATGCCCCTTTCAATCATTTACCCAAAGTGTAACAATCAAACTTACCCTTGCTTGAGCCTCTGTAGCTTGGCCACATGGCACTTGAGCAGACGGCAAAGCTTGGCTTTCAGGTATGGTCTCCTGCCAAATCACAAAAGAAATAACATGTTACATGGTGGTTCATGGACTACCCACGAACATGTCAATGTGGTTATTGTTCCCCAAAATAAGCCATGTTACCTCAGTGTCGTGCGGCTGAAGTAGTTCCGGGGTCTGGCTGCCAGAAAGGGGCAAATCCACATCTGAGACATGGGGCAAGCTGGCATATGCTAAACAGGAAAGTCATGTTAGTAGGTCAGTGGAGAAAACTCAAATTTAATATGGATAGACTATCGAGGCCATACCTCGACAAAGTGGCAGATTACACAATAGCCAAAAGGGATCTTGTAAACTCAGACTGCTAACATGTATGTAAGAGGAAGATTAGCCAATAATTGGGCCAAACACTAACAGACACATTGCTCAAATTACACATACACGCCAGCTCACAGATGTCCTGAGTTAGGCCCTCACTCGAGCTTTGCCCTTGAAAATACATGTTTAAACACAAGTTGGACTAATAAATTCCAAAAAAAGGTTTGCAAACATCCTTACTAGATAATCAAGCAAAACCAACTTACCCTCATCTCTAGCAGCCTCACGGTGAAGGGCCCTTTCCGGACAGCCACTTCCTATATTCCGGCCAACTAAAATACACAATGAATGTCTCTAAATATTCATAACACTACTCGGGTGAATGTTTGTCTTTTAATAGACCCAAAAAATGCATTGAAATCACGCTAAACAGTTTACTAATGAGCCTGGGGATGGCAAATCCAATAAAAATAGCCATCTTCAAGTTGACCTAGCAAACATGTAGATTATTAGACTAACCAAATAGAACCAGTGTAACATAAACAGCATAAAGGATACATTGTTTTGGGCAATACACACCAACAGGGTCCTGTTGACCTGCAACATAGGAAGTGGTGTCCAAAGATGAAGCAGTGACTTGGCCTACAAAGAAAAAACAGGAATGAAAGACATGCACTTGTGTTAAAGTGGAAAAAGCAAGGTTGACACATGCACTTACCGGCATCCAAAGAGTAGCTTGGCTCTGGAGGAGATGCTGGTGGCAATGGCGGTGCAGCTAGGCAAAAGCAAAGACAAAATTTAGCCATTGGTAATGTGCGGCACAAAATAAACCATGAATGAAGGTGTGTGTGAGCAGCTCAATCACTAATATTCCCTAATCAAGGCCAGTGTGGCTTCCACATGTATATGCAGATATATGCCCACACATCTCTGGCTTCCCACATAGCTACACATGTTAGGGCCTTGTTAGTTAGTTGCTGAGAGGGTTAAAGTGGGCGTGAAATTAGTCACCAGGACCATATTAGTAATCCTCAAAAGTGGTACAAGCTATTGTTTGAGGTGCTCCCACACCCATTTTGTCCTAAAAAAACCAGCCCATAAGTTAGTGATAAATACCTTCAATGGCAGACTGGGTTAGCCTAGAGGTTGGTTGAAGTGCAGGAGTTGGGGTGTCCTCCTCAGCCAAATCCAGGACATCACCATGTGCACCTATGCAGAAAGCAACAGACAGGAAAGGAAAACATTTATGAGGTATAATGTACTACTTCACATGTCCTACTGTTAGTTGCCCAGAAAGAGACAAAGCAAATCACATACATTAACATTACCAGTCAAAAATATGCACAAAATATGTACCTTCAGTCCAACCTGTGGTGTCATCCCCAGCATCAACACCCTGCAGCCGAATGAGTGGAATTTTGGCCTTCAGCATCTCCTCATATGGCCTGTAGGTACTCTTTGGACCCTGGATGATCCCACTCTCGACCTCAAGATCATGCTTCATCTTTTGCATAAGGGCCCTTCTCAAAGTGTAGAAGCGTTTCTTGCAGGATGGGCCACTAGGTGGGTATTGAGCACTGCAAGTAAGCTCCTCCCCAATGGCATCCCACAATTTGCTCCTTTCTTGCTTGCCTATAGACTGGCTTTGGGAGCCAAATATTAGCTCCCATTTGGCCAGGGTAAGACGCACAAGAGTATTGTTATCCGCCAAATTAAATTCTGTCTCCCTCTTGGCAAATGGGCGGCTGGCCTTGGGTGCAGGCTCACCTTGGGCCTGGGCCCTTTTCCTTAAGGGAGGTCTGCGCAAAGCACCCAACACACTCCTATTTGGGCCAGCTGTGGCCGGCAGATGTCCAGAATTTGGCTCCATCCTGTAGCTGCACACACACACCACTATACAACACACAAGCACACATACAGACTACAGAATGGCATCAACCTCTTTTGGGGGTGTGCAGGTTTTATGTGCTCTAACAACCAATCACAAACAGGTCCACTTAATTGCTTCACACATACTGGCCAGGTGCTTGTAGCAACAGCTCCACTGCACTGAGTGAACCATGTGTGGTAACCAATTAACTAATTACAGAGCTCATTAACCAAACAACACACAACCAAAGACAACAATGTACTCAGGTAGATTAAACATTTGTGAAATGTGGCTCTACAAATGGCTATTTAAATTAAGAGCAGCTTACCTTTCATTGGTCCACCACAGAATGGTCAGGCATGTCCGCTAAAACACGCTCACGTAGTATGTTTTAGCGTACGCATGCGCAATCCGTTTCTAGCACACCTGGGTCAGCTAATTGCAGACAGGAAATAGCAGAGCAACGCAAAAGGCGGCAAAGCGGACCTGTCCTTTTCCCAAGTTAAGTATAAATGGCTGGATTTGACAACCTTCTGGTATTGTTACACTGTGGCAAAGGCTGTGGTGTGGTGCTTTGGTCCCTTAGTCCCTTAGCTCATTTTAGTGTCTGGCTGGGTTTGGTCCTCACTCTCTGTGGCTTGTTGGGTGATTTCTGACATCAGTGCTGTTTCTTTAGGAGATTGATTTTGTTGGCATATGCAAATATTGTGTAGCATACAGCAAGTGAGGCTTGATTTTGGGGCCTTTTGTGGGCTGTGCAGAAACTCCCCTCTTGGTTGTGCCTAACTTAGAAAGCACACTTTCAGCAGTCTGGTGGTTCAGACCACTATACTTCTGGTTTTGTGGTGAGCTGCATTGTAGTGATTGTGTGAGGAGTGTGCTTGCTTGTGTGTGTGGTGTGTTTGTGTTTTTTTTTTTTTTTTGTTTTTTGCTTTCTTTTGTATATCTGTTCAGTGAGTGTGAGATGGATAAGAGGGTGATGTATGGGTTATGGGTGCAGGGATGTGCGAGAATGCTGGAAGAACAGGCGGCCAGGGAGGAGGGTGCTGTGAGGCTTAGGGCACCCCGATCCTTTGGCATCCGTCTTTCAGTGTGGCATTTAAGTGACGAGCAGATCAGAAGCCGCTTCCGTCTGAATCGTGCAGCACTACAGTCCCTATATGATCAGATTAAGACCAAATTCGAGCCATCCACCAAACGCACCCAATCCATTCCAGGCATAGTACGCCTATGTGTCACGCTTAATATTGTGGCACGAGGGAACTTCCAGGCAACCTCTGCCCTCCTCAGCGGGATCAGCCAGGCTACAATGAGCCGCATATTTATACAGGTAGTACTGGCTATTTGTGACCTGATCCCTGTTTACATCAAGTTTCCTGAGGATGTGGTTGCCCAAATAAAACATGCATTCTATCGCATGGGAGGGATTCCGAATGTGCTAGGGTGTGTTGATGGTACACATATCCCTTTCCGCCCTCCCCGTGCACAGGAGCTGCATTATCGGAACAGAAAACAGTTCCACTCAATTAATGTCATGGTGGTCTGTAACCATGACATGAAGCTGCGGGCCGTGAGATCTGGCTTCCCCGGCTCATGTCACGACTCTTACGTGCTCCAGCAGTCAGTCCTGTGCCGGAAGTCCGAGAACAACGAAATGCCAGCTGGCTGGCTACTGGGTAAATAACTAACCATGTCAAAATATTTGGCATAAAATATGTGGCCTAGTAAGCTAAATTTAAAATATTGCGAAAAATAACATGTACTAGTACTAATTGCTGTCTCTCTCATTGTGTTTTTTCCACAGCGGACAAGGGATACGGGCAGAGAACGTGGGTCATGACTCTGGTCAGAAACCCACAGACCTCTGCCCAACAACGCTACAATGCAGTACATCGCAAAACCAGAAGCATTGTGGAACGAACCATTGGACTGCTGAAAGCGCGCTTTCTGTGTTTGGCACTCCCAGGAGGAGAGATGTTGTACAGTCCACAAAAGGTCTCCAATATTATCCTCGCATGCTGTGTGCTACACAATCTTTGCATATGCCACAGAATCCAACCCCCTGAAGAAACCGCACTGGTGCCCGAAATCCCCAACTTGCCCGCAGAAACGAGTGAGAAGGGAAAGCATGATCACTTCGTTTTTCGAGGTAAGCTACCTCCCCTTCACTATAATCCAAGCACTGCACTACAAGGGGAACTATTTGTTGGCTCCAATCATAAGTTTTCAAAAACCACTATAAGGGGTGTGTAAGATGACCCAAACCACTATAAGGGGTGTGTAAGATGACCCAAACCACTATAAGGGGGGGGGGAGTTGACACCCAAACCACTATAAGGGGTGTGTAAGATGACCCAAACCACTATAAGGGGTGTGTAAGATGACCCAAACCACTATAAGGGGTGTGTAAGATGACCCAAACCACTATAAGGGGGGGGGGGGTTGACCCAAACCACTATAAGGGGTGTGTAAGATGACTCAAACCACTATAAGGGGTGTGTAAGATGACCCAAACCACTATAAGGGGGGGGGGGAAGTTGACCCAAACCACTATAAGGGGTGTGTAAGATGACCCAAACCACTATAAGGGGGGGGGAAGTTGACCCAAACCACTATAAGGGGGGGGGGGGAAGTTGACCCAAACCACTATAAGGGGTGTGTAAGATGACCCAAACCACTATAAGGGGTGTGTAAGATGACCCAAACCACTATAAGGGGGGGGGGAAGTTGACCCGAAACCACTATAAGGGGGGGGGGGGAGTTGACCCAAACCACTATAAGGGGGGGGGGGGAAGTTGACCCAAACCACTATAAGGGGTGTGTAAGATGACCCAAACCACTATAAGGGGTGTGTAAGATGACCCAAACCACTATAAGGGGGGGGGGGGAGTTGACCCAAACCACTATAAGGGGTGGTAAGATGATCCAAACCACTATAAGGGGGGGGGGAGTTGACCCAAACCACTATAAGGGGTGTGTAAGATGACCCAAACCACTATAAGGGGTGTGTAAGATGACCCAAACCACTATAAGGGGGGGGGAGTTGACCCAAACCACTATAAGGGGTGTGTAAGATGACCCAAACCACTATAAGGGGGGGGAAGTTGCCCCAAACCACTATAAGGGGTGTGTAAGATGACCCAAACCACTATAAGGGGGGGGAAGTTGCCCCAAACCACTATAAGGGGTGTGTAAGATGACCCAAACCACTATAAGGGGTGTGTAAGATGACCCAAACCACTATAAGGGGGGGGGGGGGTTGACCCAAACCACTATAAGGGGTGTGTAAGATGACTCAAACCACTATAAGGGGTGTGTAAGATGACCCAAACCACTATAAGGGGGGGGGGGAAGTTGACCCAAACCACTATAAGGGGTGTGTAAGATGACCCAAACCACTATAAGGGGGGGGGAAGTTGACCCAAACCACTATAAGGGGGGGGGGGAAGTTGACCCAAACCACTATAAGGGGTGTGTAAGATGACCCAAACCACTATAAGGGGTGTGTAAGATGACCCAAACCACTATAAGGGGGGGGGGAAGTTGACCCGAAACCACTATAAGGGGGGGGGGGGGAGTTGACCCAAACCACTATAAGGGGGGGGGGGGAAGTTGACCCAAACCACTATAAGGGGTGTGTAAGATGACCCAAACCACTATAAGGGGTGTGTAAGATGACCCAAACCACTATAAGGGGGGGGGAGTTGACCCAAACCACTATAAGGGGTGGTAAGATGATCCAAACCACTATAAGGGGGGGGGGGAGTTGACCCAAACCACTATAAGGGGTGTGTAAGATGACCCAAACCACTATAAGGGGTGTGTAAGATGACCCAAACCACTATAAGGGGGGGGGAGTTGACCCAAACCACTATAAGGGGTGTGTAAGATGACCCAAACCACTATAAGGGGGGGGAAGTTGCCCCAAACCACTATAAGGGGTGTGTAAGATGACCCAAACCACTATAAGGGGGGGGGGGGAAGTTGACCAAAACCATTATAAGGGGGGGGGGGGGGAGTTGACCAACATAACAATTAGGGGTGTTGTGCAAGTTGGCAAAAACTGTCCCAAACAAAAAAAAAACAATGTAAATAAATGCTAAAAACCAAAATTATTTATAAATACTAACTACACTTTTTCTTCTTTTTTAGGCACCATGATGAAAAAACAACTTTATTTGAATGTTTGACTTGCACCAAAAAATTTAAAAAATAAAAAAAAATTCACCAAAGAAACATGTTGCAATGTGTTTACTACTGAAGGTCCTAACATTGATTTCAATCCAACAGCAAACCAATGCGCAGCCGCTGTGTTGAATAGCGTGTCAAAATGACAGCGCCTACAAAGCTGATCTGAAACATCATATTCACCAATGTAGGCATTGTTCCCAACAACGCCAGGTAGCGACTGAGAAGGCCTGCTATAGCGATTCGCAGCCGCCCGCGGCGTACGCTAGCGGCGCTCATAGCGCCATACTTCAGGCGCTCATCTGTCGCTACCTGGCGCTATTACTGAATCGGCCTCTGAGATAGCGCCATATAGCCTCTCATTCATCATTATTCAAGCCTCAGCCCACAGCGCCAGCGAGCGACCTTGAACAGCGACAGGTATGACCTCTCGCTACCTGGCGCTCTCCAATGCATTTCAATGGAACAATCTTTAAATATTCATAATTAATTGTTATTAATATTTTTTTTTTTTCATGTGAAAAATTCTGTGACCACTTCTGCCATTTTAGAAAAAATTGTACAGAATTGATATTACAGGTCTGATATTAATGTATTCATATTACTAAATTATTTAAAAAACTTTTTTTTGGTTTCCAAAAATATGGTTGTTTTGGGGTTTAAACATGCATTTTACAGCGCGAGAATTTTTTGAGCGTGATTTTTTAATGAATATGGTGGGAGCCGGTCGCTAGGGCCAGTCGCTATCATGCGCTCCCATACAGCGCAGAACCTGTCAAATAGCGACTCCTCACCCAATATTCAACATTACGGCAAACCGCAAAGTCGCTATCAACTACCGAACAACGGCCAAGCACAGCGACTACTAGCGGGCGCTCTGAAAATGCCGCTACAGTCGCTCAACTGTCGCTACCTGCCGCTATTAATGAATCGGCCTCCCCATATGAATTAAACACAGAAACAAAGAATAGATGGAAATAAATAAAGATATATACAAATAAAAGGAAATATAGAAAGTAAGAAACTAAAGGCATAGAATCAACGTCAGAAAGTAAGAGAATGAACAAATGACAGAAACAAAGATAGAATGAGACCAATGACAGAAATAAAGAGAGATGGAATGGCAGAAAAGACACGAATGAAATAAAGAGAGGGAAGAAAGTAAGTAAGTAAGAGAAAGAAGGAAGAAAGAGAAAGAATATACTAGAAGGAAAGAAAAGAGAAAGATTAGAAGGACTGACTGAAATAATAGAAGGTAAGAAGAAGGAAAAACAAAGAATAGATGGAAATAAATAAAGATATATACAAATAAAAGGAAATATAGAAAGTAAGAAAGAATAGACAAAGGCATAGAATAAAAGTCATAAAGAAAGAGAATGAACAAAGGACAGAAAAAAAGAAAGAATAAAACAGGAAAGAAAGAAAGAAAGAAAGAAAGAAAGAAAGAGAGAGAAAGAATATACTAGAAGGAAAGAAAAGAAAAGAGACAAATAGTAGAAGGACTGACAGAAATAAGAGAAGGAAAGCAGAAGGAAAATTAAAGAATAGGTAGAAAGAAAGAATGAAAGGAAAAAAAGAATAGAAGAAAAGATACAAAGGATAGAAAGAGGTACAGACAGAACAAAGTCTCTCCCAATGGCCAATCTGCTCCTGGCTGACAATCCTTAGTCCTAGTTACTGCACGGCCCTGCGGCCTGCATAGGGGCTGTCCAGAGTAGAGGGAATGATATGGGCCCTCCCAAGGTGCGGGTGCTCCGGCAGTTGCCAGGGTACGCCCAGTGCTGACGCCTGCCCTACTCTAGAAGCTGAGCTTATATCCTATGTATCCTATGTTAGCAAATGTGTGTTTTATGGAAGCAGTATTTACTACCTGCAATCTGTTGCTATTGGTAACCGCAATCCAAGTCTATACACCAACATCTACAAGGAGAGAGAAGTGAGCCCTGTACACACAGAACACTGCTGCTGGGAATGTGTAAGTGAGCTCCCTCACTTCAGTAGCAGCCATAGCAAATCTTGGTGTACATATTGTACTTGGAGCCTTATTTACTCACCGGTCCGCCTGTATTGACCTAACATTTGTAGGTTTTCACTGCATTTGCCACATTTACCAAAGTGTGCCATGTTCGCATGGGGGGGGGGCGCCATTTTACCTTATTGAAGCAGCTCTGGAAAGTTAAAGTCTGCCAATTAAAAATTGGAATAAAGTGGACCAAAACCCACTTTTGGTCTGCTTTAGAGCGGCATTCCAATTATGGATGCCCTGCTGACTAAAACCCCAAAAAAGCTTGGCTGGGATACCCTGCTAAAGCAGACCTAGACCGAGGTTAGTAGGAAAAACTGTGTTTTGGCCCACTTTAAAAGATAAAGTTCTTAGGGGCTGAACATTAAAGAAATATTCTAGCTTTGGTTTAGGCTGCCCGCTCCCACCATGCTGGCATTTTTTTTAAAAAGCAAACACTTACCTGCATGGTCGGAGCGTGGAGGCCGGCGCCGCTCTCAGGCGCCCTCTGATGACGTGTCCTCTGATGACAGCTGAGAGCAGCGCTGGCCTCCACGCTCCGACCATGCCGGCATTTTTTTTTCAGATAGCGATTCGTGAAAGTTCGATTCAGGCGAACCCGAATTTCTTGGGGAAATTCGGCGAATCGCCCGAATCGAACTTTCAAGAAGTTCGCTCATCTCTAACTATAATCTTACATCCTCAATCCCATAGTGTATGCGTGGGACATCAACCAGCAGGCATCCTGTCTCATGCATATTAATGTGTAGCTAAGAATTACTATTAAATCCTTAGCAGCACACATCCTGCCGGATGCTCCTATCATGCTTCTGTGCATCCCAAATGGGAACCAACCACTGGATCAAGTTGGGATGTCCCAGGCAAATGGACGTATCACCAGGATAGTCAAAATCCTGGTGATAGGTCCACTTGACCGTGCTGCCAGCAGCAGCATAGCAGAGGGGCGGGTGAGAATTAGAGCGGGGGAGGGGGTTCGAGCACAGGCCTAGGGTTGCCTAAGTAAAATACGGCCCAGTAGGTAGGTGGTTATTTAGCTATAGATTCAGTTCTCAGGTAGGGTAGCTAATGGCACCACCAGTGTACATATTTATATGCTATATGTCACAGGCTATGGTGAGAGAGAGAAAAACGCAATGTGGAGGCTGGTCCAGGTATCGGTAGATGAGTGTCTGTATAGTGGCGCTTAGAGCGACTGCTAGTAGACGCTGTAAGCGAGTATCAGGTGCTGTAACATAGCGCCTCAGTCGCTGTAGTAACCTGGCCAGCATTGATGAATGTGATGTATGTTGGGCGCTCTAACATCAGTACAGCGCTGCAGGGAGCGAGAGGTAGCGCCAGCTCAGTGCGACCGACTCTTGGCGCTCCATACCATATTTATCAAAAAAAGACACACACACAGCGTCAGCTATAGCATAGAGCCGCAGACGCTGTGTGATTAAAGTCTGTTTTTGAACACATATCCACCAGTAACAAAGCGAAAACACATGGAATGACAATGTTGTAACATTGTGACATTAATACTTTAGTGCCAGACCTGTAATGACAATTCTGCATAAAAATATAAAAAATCAAAAAAGTTTTCAAAAATGACTCTTTCTAGACCAGGAGAGGTGACACAATTACTTGAGAAAAAAAAAACCCTGTTTAAACAGGAGGAAAAGGAACGTCCATTGAATGGGAGAGTGACAGGTAGCGACAGGTAATACCTGGCGCTCTGAAAGCTAGAGCACCAACGCTATACGCTGAGCTGTCTGTAATGATGAATCGTACGCTACATGGCGCTGTTCGCTCAGGTTCGCCTTCATAAATGCTGTTTTGCGTACAGCACCCATCGTTCACCAGACGCTGCCTGCCGCTACGAGGCGCTACCTGGCTCTATCCCTTCTTGCATAAACCTCATAGCCTCTAACCTCACTTTTCCTGTACTGCAGCACAACATCTAGCCTGGTGGAACATTTCATTTAAACTTGCGCTCATAGCTCCTGATCCCATCTGCGGCCACCCCAGCACCATGATCCTTCATCTCACCTGTGGCCACTCTTACTTCCTGCCCCCCCATGGTGGCCATAGGTCCCTGCTCCCCTATCTGATCCATGGCAGCCTCAGCTCTATTGTCCCCTATCCCACCTGTGGCCATCCCAACTCCCCTAACCCATCTGTAGCTGGCCTAGCTTATAATTCCCTATCCCACCTGTGACTGCCCCAGTTCCCTGCCATTCCGTCACAATCAGGGCTGTATTTACCATTAGGCAACCCTAGGCACGTGCCTAGGGTTGCAACCTGGAAGGGGGGGGAGGACACTGTCCTTACTACTGTAGTAAAGAAAAGAAATTAAAAATCATATAGCCAGAACACTAATGCCTCCTAACAAACACCCTCCAGCCACAGAAGGATGCAGAGTGTATTTGTGTGAAGGGGAGGGCAATGGGTTGAAAGCAGACCAGAGCATCCCCCCTTCACTGGTGTGGTCATGTGACTCATGTATGTCAGAATGCAGTACAAGGTGGAACATGCTTGTCTGCTTCTCTGTATTTCCACCTTTGTGCCCTCCTCCCCACACATTCTCTGCATCTGGCCCATTGCACCCTTTCCCCCTACACACTTGACCTAACCTAACCGTGACCTAACTTTAAAAAAGGGGGCGCAAGCACTTAAAGTGCCTAGGGCGCCATGAACACCAAATACAGCCCTGGTCACAATGTATCCTTATCCCCCCAAAAATTGATGCGCAGAGTATGCACAGAGTGCACAAAGATTCCCCTGTTAGCTGCCAAAAATGAGTTATCCCCTTGATTGCCCCCCTCCCCCAAGCCGCACAGAAATGCTGGGCAGTATGGGAGTTAAATTCTCACATAAGGCACGGAAACAAGCTTATACTTATGAGCCTAGCAGCTTCCAGTGCTTCCATGATGTCTCATTCTCTTTGTGGGTTTGGCTGCAGGTTTGCAAAAACAAAAAAAGACTTGCCTAGGCGCCAAGGGCCCTACTGCCACCAATAGCTTTGTTGCTGGCCCTCTCGACCAAAGACTGAAAAGCCTCCTGGACCAGACCATAACCCAAAGGTTGTTGGAGGCCCCTTTGCACCCACCTAACAATCCGGCTCTGATAACTGTCAAGATTTTCCAGCAGAGAATGGGCTACCAGCATGGATCTAAAAATTGTTGGCCTAGAAACAGAGAAACCTTTACAGTAGGCAATTGCCACTATAATCTAAAATTCATTTTCTAGCATCCCCCTTGAAAAAAAATACTTTTAAGAAAAGATAAAATATAATGTCTGTCGATAATTTACATTTCCCTTCTAAAGCGTAATTAAACCCCTTCAGTCTGACATGCTGGAAACATTTCGGAAAGGAAATTGCACAGGACGGGATTGCAGTTTCCCGTAATACACTCTTAGATACTTCTGTTGTAAAGTATGGATCTTTATATGCAGATTAAACATAGTTTGTGAGCTGCTCAATTCTCCTTGGGCGTCAGACCTGCGGCGAGACCCGGGAAAACGTAATCCTGTTTTGATTAGAATTTTGCTGAAGTTACATAAATATGAGGTTACAATTCACTGCCGGTGTCTACATATATTATTTTCCTGGTGATTAATCACCCCCTTGCCTTTTCCAGCTCATGAGAAGTGTTGCAAAGTGGCAATGTCGGGAGGGGCACCTGGGACAAAGCTGAAACGGCGGCAAGGTTGACCATTTTTATCGGCTCCGATGCCATGAGTTACTTATTTGTTGCATTCTCTAGGTGCAACTGTAAAAAATACAAGAATTTGGGAAAGATTTGAGGATGATTTCCATACATGGGAAGCATGGTGGCTAACTGTTTAGTACTCTTGCCTTGCACCAAATGGGGTCTTGGTAGATTCATGCTTTTGGGCTAAATTTATCAAAGGCCCATTGAAGCAAACCAACAATACAACAAAGTACACATGTAAATCAACATTTGTATTAAGGAACAGTAATACCCCTGTCAGCGAGACCCTACTACTTTGCCTACATTTAGGCAAACCTCAACCCTAAGCAGCATATATACTGTATCATTAAATAGTATTAGGTCATATGCCAAATATTTCCCCTAAATAAATGTGAACAAACCCATCCACTATAATAGTCAAGGGCTAATATAATATGCACCAATTACCCTCAATAATACACAATCATGTGGGAGAACTTAAATCAGAATCTTTACCCATGGAGACCCGGAACAAAGTCTGGTGGGCCATAGTGCTCCGGGGCCAGTTGGGCTGCTGCTTTTAACACCCAAAATCAATCCCTGCCCCCTTAGTCTGCCTTTCAGCCCCCGGTACCCAATCCCACTGTACCCACAAAGCTAGAAACCCCAGCCTCCAATGCTATAGCACCATCATCATGGTTGGGGGGCCTCAGTAGGGACATCTTGGGCCGGTCAGAGGCTGGTAAAATCCAAGGCTGATTTTTGGGCCCAGTACGCCACTGCTCAGGGCAGTTTCTAGGCAAAATAGCGCTCAGTGCAGGGGAGAAAAAATATTCTACCCCCTCCTCAGAAGTCTGAAATATGTCACAGTTGCAGCTGTTTGAAGATGCGTTAGTTTGAAAAATAATATTCTATGGACTTGGACGTTGAAACTTTTCTTTCTTGGAAATAATTTCCTTGCTTGGGCGGCAATCCGTGGCCTCATCAGGACTTCAGACCCAGCGGAGCTGTGATTGATTCCTTCTCTGCTCCCCTCCTCACCCATCCATACAGGTATGTGTCATGCTGTGCCTCTTCATCAGCAGCAGGCGGCAGCAGGCAGCGCTCCCTTCCCATGACTGAGCCCAATATGAGGAGATTAGGGATCTTGTCTTATGGTCGACATCATTTACAATAGCCCTGACCCCTAGAAACTGTTCCTAACTGCAGTGGTATAAAAAGAAAAACCTACAGTAACTCAGGAAAATAGCCATTTAAATATATATATATATATATATATATATTATGTATATGTAATATATTGCACTTTCATAGACTAAAAAAGTATGCAATTACCCCTTTAAAGTCCATTGAATGGTATTCGGGGTGGGTAAAGGGGACAGAGGGGAAAGTTTTGGTCTGCTGCTCTCTCTGCCATGTATGCATGAACCAAGGGAAGAAACTTGGGGGGGGGGTTCAGGGGGTGCAACTGAAGCAGAGCCCCGGAGGTCAGGGGGACCTCAGCATTGTTGCTCATCCACCTTATTTATCATATTGGTGCGCATTTGCCATCTTTTGGATGAATGAAGCACCATTTGTCTTTGGTGTTTCAGTCATTAGCTGTCTAGCTGCATGCAAGTTTTTGTAGTAGCCGTGAAAGGGCCCCATTTAATGTTTGCACTGTGGCCCCGTCACATTTAGTTACACTGTAAGCCGTGTACCGGTGTGGGCTCCCCAGGATACAGCGAAGCCACGGGCGGGAAAAGCGACACTGACATCAGCGTTTGTATATCAAACTTTTACTCCAATAGCGTATCAAACTCACTTCAAAAAGACAATTGTGATCAACAATAAAGCTTGATTACATACACTCAGCCTGGGCTGAGAACCCCTGTGCTACACAGCCAGATGACCCTTATTGGATATTACAGGAAGCCCTGGTATTTCACCTACTAGTGGGTACACTAGAACGTCTCACCATAGCTGTTAATACCTTCCCCAGCACTAGCCCAGAACCCAAAAGAACATTGTTGCTCCCGAATGAGTGAGTGATCCACTGACTGAGGATGGAGATGTGGCGCAGTTGTCAGCTCTCACAGGCAAAATGTTCCTTTCAGTTCAAGAAACCAGGCAGCAAACAGGGAAAAGGAAAACTCTTTGGGCCTATGTAAAAAAAAAAAACTAACTAATAAGCCTAGTCTCATTCTAGACAGTTAAGCATGTATGCTGTGTGATTACTGACCCGGGTCCAGTAGATGAAACCAAAGATGTCTCCAGGCTGGGCCGCAGTAAGTCTCCCTCACAACCATGAAGAACAGCAGGTAGGCTCCTTCCACAATTCTCTGTAGCTGTCCTGGAGGAATCCTCTGCTCCTAGCAAGGGTCAAGATTCAGTCCCTCTATACCAAGTCTGGTCTCCGCACGACACGCAGGATTCCCTTTCACACAGCCTTCTGCTGTCCTTTTCAAGATGGAGGTCGCTTCACTTCCTTCTTCTTCTTCTTCACACACACACAAGCTGAGTCATTTTCTCCCTGTGGTTGCAAATTACAGCCACAGCTTAGCTGCGTGGGGGAAACAGCGGCCCCTTGTGGCAAAACAGCAACACAACAGTCTCCAGGTAATGACATCTGCTTGCACCGGCAGTGTTAGATGCCCTTTTCTGCAACCTTCTTGGATAGATGATGCAGTGTCTCTGCTTGTGGCTCTCTACCCCCCAGGATGGCTGGGGCTCATTGTGATAAAAGAGATATAAAGGTCTCTACTAGGAGATCAATAGAGGATACTCCTCTGCCTTGGGGCAATCATCATTTGGCAAAGACCTAAAATCTCCCCAAGGTGGATTGTAATGGATTTTCCAAAAGGGGCCGGGTCGTGGGCTGAGAATGTGTATGAATGGATATAGGAAATAGATTTAGGCACTTGAAGACAAGATTCTGCCTCACCTCCATGTCCTCACTCCCTCCACTTCCAGCATTTTCATTTTATGTAGATACTTCCTTTGTAAATCAACAGCATATTCTAATTATCCATGGTTTGCTATTATTTGTCAAGCACCCCAAAACCAAGCAGCTGCTACAGGCAGATGCCCCTGTAGGGTAAATGCAAACCGGGGAGGGGGTACCTTAATTTATAAATAAATGAATATATGCCATTGCCGTGCAGGTAAGAAATGTGCACCACTCTGATTGTTGCGGATTCCTTTTTTTCTCAGGGTCCTCGTTTTGCTATAATTTATCAGGCTCTTTTATCCCAGCCTTTCTGTTTTATTGATGTAAGCCAGATGCGCCTTTGTTTTTCCCTTATCTCATATCATTATATTGAATTCTCTTATCTCTAATGCTTTATTGCGCTGTCATGCGGTTATTATTTTGTGATGGACTCTATTGTGGTGTCCCAGCGCTATAATCTTTTTGCTCCCGCTATAGCGTTTTGCCTATATAACTAAAAGAAGATATCACGGTGATGCCAGGTAATATATTTGGAGTGGTATTGATCTCCTGGAATTGTAACTTCGCTTGAGGTTACTGTAATATCATCTAATTGAATATTAAGGGTGTATGCCAACAGTCTTTATCTCTTATGGTCTGTTTTTTTGAACATCATAAATAATATAAAAGGTAAAGAACAAAAAGAGGAGATGACGCCTGAGATGGCTGTTGTTGACCTGTTTAGAGAATACTAAAGCTCAGTTGTTATACAGAATTTAAGGTTGTTTAAAGGTTGTTTAAATGTGACTTTTATTCCCCTGACAATGAACTACTGTAATAAAGGGAAAATGTCCAGATAGGGTCCCAAATTCCAGATTCATTCAAATGCAGAACTAAATGTGACTCCGGTGCAAACATTTAACAAACGCAAGCGTGGAGACTAATTCACTACTAACGCCATGTATTGGCAGATTAGCATCTGTATAGCGGCGTTTAGAGCGACCGCTAGTAGACGCTGTAAGAGGGTTTCGGGCGCTGTAACAGAGCACCTCAGTCGCTCTAGTAACCTGGCCAGCATTGATGAATGTGATGTATGTTGGGCGCTCTAACACCAGTACAGAGGTGCAGCGAGCGAAAGGTAGACCCAGCTCAGTGCGACCGACTCTCGGCGCTCCACACCATATCTATCAAAAAAGGACACACACATCGTTGGCGCTCTAAATCTGGTGAGACGCTGTGTGATTAAAGTCTGTTTTTGAACACATATACACTTTTAACAAAGTGAAAACACATGGAATGACACTGTTTAACACTGGGACAACAACACTTTAGTGCCAGACCTGTAACGACAATTCTGCATAAAAATATAAAAAGTACAAAAAGTGTCTAAAAATGTTTGTTTGCAGCCAGAAGAGGTCACACAATGATTTAAGCAAAAAAACAAAAAAGAAATTTCAATCACGCTGTTTGCACAAGCAAATGAACGCAAATGAACAGTAATACCTGACGCTCTGGAGTGCCGGCACTATACGCTGAGCCACCTGTAATATTACATGTGACGCTACATGGCGCTGTTAGAGTCGCTCACCAGATTCGCTTTCATAAATGTGGTATTGCGTATGGCGCCTGGCATTCACCAGATGCTGCCTGCCGCTACGAGGCACTACTTGGCGCTATCCCTTCATGAATAACCCCCAAAGAGATTAGGAACTCACGGCCCCAAATGTATCTAGTATTTGTTTTTCTCATGTTAGAAAATGCTCTGTGTTCAGACCTCACTTCTTCTTGCAGATCTTGGTGTACAGACGGTTGCCAATAGCAGGGATTCAAAACTGCTTCCATAAAACACACATTTGCTAACATTAGAAAAAAAAAATACCAGATATGCTCAGCACCTTGAAAACATCTGTTTGGCACAAAAAAAAGCCATCGAAAGTGGCCTTTCCCTTTAGGCACTAGTCCTGGAGTCTAAAAAACTCTAGGGCTGGGTGATGCACTCTCTCCTGCTCTTAAATACCCCAGGTCCAGGCAATTCTTATGCCACATGGGCAGGTTGCAGCAACACCACCGGCTTTCCTCAGTTTATGCGTGTAACTGTGTGTGGCGCTTTTGAATAGCCATTGCTGGCACGTATCAGCTGGGGTAGCACCACGTGGGAGGTGCCCGTCACACCAATCATTGAGAAAAGATTCCAGATGACACATTCTATGCTGATTGGTGGAGAGTCCGTGCATGTGTAAGCCATGTACCGCTGTGGGCTCCCCGGGATACAGCGAAGCCACGTGTGACACTGACACCAGCGTTTGTAAATCAAACTTTTACTGAAATAGCGTATCAAACCCAACTAAAAACAAAAAGACAAATGGGATGAACAATAAAACATGATTACACACACTCAGCTTGGGCTGAGACCCCTGTGCTACACAGCCAGATGACCCCGATTGGACGTTACAGAAAGCACTGGTAATTCACCTACTAGTGGATACACTAAAACATCCCACATTACCTGTTAATACCCTAATGCTGGAACGAATGTTTGGTGTGGGTGCTCACTGAGGGGTCATCGGCGGTACAGCACAGCAGCTTACAATCCTATAACCTAAAAATGCAAGAAAAACAACTCCCCTCCCCAGCACTAGCTCAGAACCCAAAAGAACAATGTTGCTTCTGAATGCGTGAGTGTTCCACTGACCAAGGATGGAAATGTGGCACAGTTATCAGTTCTTACAGGCATTCAGTTCAGAAATCCAGGCAGCAAACAGGGAAAAGGATAACTCTTTGGGCCTATGTAAATCTTATCTAACTATCTAATAGGCCTAGTCTTAGTCTGTACAGTTAAGCATGCATGTTGTATGATTACTGGCCAATGGTATCTTCAGGCTGGGCCGCAGCAAGTCTCTCTCACGACCATGAAGAACAGCAGGCTGGCTCCATCGCTCTCAGTAGCTGAACTTGAGGAATCCTCTGCTACAGGGAAGGATCCGGATTCAGTCCTGCTATACCACATCTCCGCACGACACGCAGAACTCCTCACCCAGCCTTCTGCTCTCTTTCAAGATGGAGGTCGCTTCACTTCCTTGTTCTAGTTCCACACACACCAGAGTAATTTCCTCCCTCTGATTGTAACCCAGCGTGGGGGAAACAGCGGCCCCTTGTGGCAAAACAGCAGCACAACAGTCTCCAAATAATGACATTGGCTTTACTCTCTTATACATGCTCTGTATTATTGCAGGAAAAGTAAGAATACTTGGTTTCACAAGTCATTCTGAACTGAGAAAAGTCAGTGAGTGGAATCACTAAAGAAAGGCCCTGTTGCCTTGACCTATTACTGCAGATATCCCATGGCTTGGATGACTAAGAGCCTCCACAGACATATCAGGGATTCTCTCCCTCTTGATATATAGGTTGTTTTTGCATGCACTAGATTGTGAAATGTGTTGTTGACAGCTTAGCTGATTCCATTACCTGTGCTGGCAGGGAATAGAAATCTCTGAGTTAAACATACTGCAAAATGCCATTATGTAGAAAAATGCGTAGGAGCTGCTGAGTGTGCACACATGTTCCAGTCCCCGATCTATTGATTGCACTGTCAGGTGCCATTCAACAACATTTACCATGATTTTTATGACATGGGTTATATATTGCTGATTTTACCTTTGAACAATAATAGCTGCTGGTGGGTCAGCAGGTGAGGAATCATATCCCCTGGGTGCAGAGTGAATGGCTTACGGCACTTCCATCAGTTTGCTCTTTAAAGAATTCTGTACATAATCAGAAAACAAGCATCATGGCGTGAAGTCCTAAAAATATTATTTTTTCTGATTCGCATTAAAGAGAACATGTCTCATTGGTTTACATCAAGCAGCCAGTGATGAAGGCTGAAATTTATGGCTTATGGAAACAGTACCAGGTCAATATATATCTGAATTGACATGCTACTAGGTTACAGGCAGAGTAAATGGTACTTTGGTACTGGCTCACTATGCTATAGTATGTGGATATCAGTAGGGATGATCTGACTGTTTATAGGCAGTTACATCACGTGAGGAATGGTAACTTGTGGCGTCGACTGACTGCGAGATACGGACCCATGATATAGGTCTTTTAACAACCTTGACAGGCTACAACCAACTCTAGTTTAAGATAGTCCCTGTCCATTTGATGGTCTATCCAAGGCCAGGAGCCAGCCCGGTATCGTGTGATATAACCAGGTTTGGGAGCAAGACAACTGACAACCCAAGATTAGGTTATATATTTAATTGCTTCAAGGGCACAATAGACAAACTATACTCATATAATAAATAGAAACATTTACAGGTCAGAAGGGTGAATACAAGTGGTAAATTACAATCAAAAGGAGCAGGTGAAATGTATGTCAGTTACAGTTATCTGCATTAGAAAGCCAGAGTGGTGAGGGTTCCTGGTCCTTGTTCTTGTGGTTCTTTCCAAAATGACAGTGTGACATCTCTCAGAAAGAGCTAGGTTCTTTCTTCCATGAACATTTAAATAAATGCCTGATCACTCCCCCATCCCCCGGGATGTGCCTTGATCTCCTCCCCCTGGCATATCCCATCTTGGTGCGCCTAAAAAACTAATGCGGGTTATAACTTTTCAGTGGAACGCCATAGAAAGATGATTCTGGTGTCATCAGTTCCAGACGGGTTCTGGGCATGCTTAGAGATCAAATACAGCTATCCTATCTGGCTTTTGACCGGAGTTATCAATATCTCAGCCCCTGAGGGTTCTGGTGTGAAAGACCCATGTTTGCATGTGGTATAATCGCCTGGTATTTAAAAAAGCTTATGTGTAATATGCATGGGATTTTCATAATTCTACATAACCTTGAGGTGCCCAAATATTTGGCTGTCCTCTTTGATGTGGTCGGAGCAGGCTATTGGCAGGGAGTGCATCTGGCAATAGACCTTCCGTCCTCATTCCTTTTTAGGTTCAAACCTTATCAGTAGAAGGTACTTCAAGGCCACTGCCCAGTGCTTTGAGCAGGCGATCTGGTAACCTATATAACTATTTTCTCACACCCAGGGAATCAAATTCTGTGAAATTATACAACTGTTGGCTGACACATTATTATGATGAAGGGATGTTCATTTAACAAGCACTGTACTTTGACATTAGGGAAATCCTAGGGATGCACCACCTAAGAAAGCCCCTCATACTATAGCTATCTGTCTGAATGAAGAGATGGTGAACTGCTGCCCATCTAGGCAAGAAACGCTCCTGAGGAGGAAGAAGATGCAGGGATGCCAAGAGAAATGAATCAAGCCTAGAAGACTCCATGGTGCTGGAAAAAGATACCAGTCAAGCCCAAAGGATACAGGAAGAGACAATGAAGCCCAGAAGATTCCAGGATGTTAGAAGATGCCAGTCGTGGACACACGGACCAAGCAAGAGTTTTGTAATGGAATCATTAAATTGTTGGGGGGGAGGGTTGTCTTTAATTTCACACTACTATATAGTAACATAGTATGTAGGACTGAATAAAGACTTTAGTCTATCAACCACCTTCAACCTTTAACTAGAAGTACCTTTATTAGAGGTGCAATAAGGACACAGAGCAAAAGGTAAAGCCTTAAGGGAACAGGCAACACTTACCTAGTTAAAATCCACCCTGGAGTCTATGAGACTCCAGGGCAGGCATTTTGCCCTCGCTGTGTGAAACCCCCCAGGTTGCCAGAAAACTCACCTTTTTCCCGGTCCAATGGCGCAATCCCAGCACATCCCAGCTATCCCTTTAGCAGGGCGCGTGCCCGCACCAGCCATTTGTGAATGGCCGCCAGGGGCATGCTCCCTGTTAGAGGGTAGTGGGGGATGCGTTTGCCAGCGCACTCGGATCCGCTCATATTAGACAAGCTCCTGCATGAAGAGGCTTGAGTGGACCCAAGCGTGCTGATTGGACGAGCGGCCGCACATTTTTTCAGGCAACCTGGGGGGTTTCGCAAAGCGGGGCATGGACCAGAACTCAGGATATTCAAAATCCTGGGTTTTTGTCCACTTCAAAGTCAGTCTGGAGAAACGTAGCAAGACTCCTTCAACGCCAGTCCTCTTGCCATGTGCATTACAAGATGGCTGCCAGATCCCTACATAAGTCTGTTGGCTCTAGTTCATTTGACAGCGCAGGTCTCCACTCCCCCCACTGCCAGATGCTATTGTTTGATTCAACCCAGCTCAGGTTATCTCTGATTGGTATGGCAGAAAATATCAGCCAATTATGCCACCCCCGGAAACCCTTTGATGTGCATGCCCGCTAGGCAAACCTAAATAGTCACCTGCAGTCAATTGATTGGCAGCCATACAATGAATGAGACTGATTTTACCTCCTCTTTAAGGACTGCTACATTTGTAATGTGTATGTGTGTGGACAACATAATGGTGTCTATGCAGTTTCCATACAATCTTACAAAATTTATGTAGTACTGTTTAAGAGCAAATGTTATATTAAAATGTTCGAATTGAAAATCAAGGCCTTTTTAAAGCATATTTTTGTGTGATTGTATGAGGATCGAACAATCACCCTGTAATAACTGACATAATTTACCAATAGAAGTGTGAGTTTATTTAAGTGTGTATCACTTTAATGTTTGTTAGGCCTTTATATGACCTGATTGGCTGTACATTTCTAAGTACTTGTTTTGTTTTTCTTGCCTTTATAGCATGTGAAGGCTACATTATTTTTCATAACCAAGTGCTATTATCTCTAATTTATATCACATCCCATCCCGGCACAGTAGTGGGTGCCATTCACCCCATCGATTGGAAAGATAAGAGCTTTGTAAGCATGACCCACTCGCTGAATAATTCTGACGGCCATGTCTCTCAAGAGCCCCGCGTTGCATCTATCAGTGGGATGCTGTCCTCTCTAACCCGTAATCACCATTATATCCGCCTCATGGACGCCTCCACCACTGCTCCTCAACACAAGGACAAACGCTCTGGAGAAACAGGCGCAATGGCTGAAGTAGGTTTTGTTTACTCATTTAGGGCAAACGAAGCTTCAGTGACTAATTTAAACGTATTACATAAATAACATTAACTTCACTTTGCACAACACACATGTACATTTAAAACACCCAGTTTACTTGTCCATACCATAGAGTCTATAATAATCCTACCACAGGAGAACTCTGATTTGTGAACTCCCCTAAAGCCTTGATCGCCAATCTCTACAGTGCACATGAGAGCTGGAGTGCTCTTGTCATTGCCGCAGCACATGGCAGCATCCCCACTCTCTCTGCCCGGCATGTAGAAGCTGGTAGTTGTTCAGGCCTACCTGGCACATCGAGCAGGGATACCGCCAAAGACTGCACATTTGCTGTGAGATCAAGTGTTTAGGTTAGTATATTGCAATTCCAAGGGGCTTCATGTGGAGGCTGATTCATTACTAGCCAGGTATTGGTAGATGAGGTGCTTATAGAGACCGCTAGTAGACGCTGTGAGCGGTTATCAGGTGCTGTAGCAGAGCATCTCAGACGCTATAGTAACCTGGCCGGCATTGATGAATGAGATGTATGTTGGGCGTTCTAACACCAATACAGCGTTGCAGGGAGCGGAAGGTAGCGCCAGTTCAGTGCGGCTGACTCTGAGCGTCTCACACCATATTCAACAAAAAAACAGACACACAGAGTGTCAGCACTCTGGATCTGGTCACTATAGCACAGAGCGCCAGATGCTGTGTGATTAAAGCCTGTTTTTGAACACATATCCACCAGTAACAAAGCGAAAACATATGGAATGACATTGTTGTAACACTGTGACACTAATACTTTAGTAACAGACCTGTAGTGACAATTCAGCATAAAAATATAAAAAATCAAAAAAGTTTTCAAAAATGATTTTTTCTAGGCCAGGAGAGGTCACACAATTATTTGAGAGAAAAAAAAAATATTTACGAACCAAAAACCCTGTTTAAACAGAGGAAAAGAATGTCCATTGAAATGTATGGGAGAGCGACAGGTAGCGACAGGTAATACCTGGCGCTCTGGAAGCCACCTGTAAATGGCACTGTTAGTGTCACTCAGCAGATTCGCTTTCATAAAAGTGGTTTTGCGTACAGCGCCCAGCGTTCACCAGGCGCTGCTTGCTGCTACGAGGCATTACCTGGTGCTATCCCTTGATGAATAACCCCCATAGCAGGGCATTCAAATCCCCTGGGGGGGGGGCAGGATTTTGGTCCACTTTAAACAACACCTGCTTTGTATATTTATATAAGGGACAATATATTCTACCCCACCTAAGAATGAGGACACCAGAGTGCTGTGAGAATGGAATTCGGTTTATTTTTATTGTTGAAAGGATGGGGAACTTGTAGCATGAAAAGGAAGAAAGTGAATATAGATTTCAATTAGTTATCAAAATCGATGTAATTACACGGTTAGACCACTTGATGGCAATATAGGATAAGAAATGGACAGGAAGGGTAAAAATTAGGCTGAGAGTTCCACCTTAATGTGAGTTGAAAAGTTTATTCTGAGAAAAGCAAAGGGAAAAAGAAAGGAGGAAGCAATAGTATGAGGCTTCTGGTGGCAACAGTGTTGTCCCTGGAAGAAGCTCATGTGGCTGCACACTTCGAAGGGTTGGGTGGTGGTTAGACTGATAGAGGGAAAGAAGGCTAAAGTGGTTGGACAATTAGAGGGATTGATTGGTAGTTGACATTATAATAAAGGGAAGGAAGGCTGAGGAGGAATGGCCCACTCGAGATTTGGAGAACTTCTGGTTTCCGCCCTGGAGGTCCATGCAAAAGTGAGGGAGGCAACGCCCCAGTGTGCAGCCCAAAGAATGTTTCACCAGGAAGCTTTCAGGGTAGGTCCTAAAATAACCTACTTTGTACCCAACCTGGCCTTCCTGATGCTCAGGGAGCCAGCTTGCTGAGGACCCCCCCCCCCCCCCAAAGCACTATCCCACCAGATTCTAAGGAGGCTTTTACCCTGCTTGGAGTCTAAAAGTGACCTGACCTTATTTCAAAGAACCTTGCTTCCAGGGACAAGGGAGCTCCCCACTGGCCTACTGTAAGAAACAAAGCCTCAATATACCAGCTCCATTGATCAAAAGTCTGACCCCGCAGCTCTGGCCCTTCTTAGGTCACTTGAGAAGCCGAACCATGTAGCCTCCTTGCAGTGGGGTGGTGCCCTATTGTTCACTTGTGAATGCCCTGATACTGTTTGACATTGCAAATTGTGGAACAACCTGTACTTCGAATAAAGGGCTCTCTTCTGCTGAAAAAAAAGAACTTGGGACTATCCTCGTCTGTGCTGCACTGTGGATCTCTGGTGTCCTTCTCTCTGGGTTTTTTGACCCTACCTCCTCTTCTTGGGGGAATTTCACCATTCCGAGTAACCCTGGCCTGCACACCCCCATGATGGTTTACACATTTACCTTCCAATGTATAGGTATTGTAAGAAGTTGCTTGCAGATGCTGTGACAGGCACCCCTCAGTCTATATCCTGTACACCCCCCCCATCACAGTTATTCATTTATATAACAGCTATTCACTGGAGCTAAACCCTGTCCAGTAGATTACAGATGTGTGGAAACCTTCATCGATGTAATTTAGGGGTCCCCAACCTTTCTTACCTTGAGAGTCACATTCAGCGCTGAAAGAAAGTCTTGAGCCACAGTAGGATACTCCCCCGCCCCATAAATTACCCCTCTATAACCAAATAGGTTAAATTGCAGGCAGAGAAGTGTGTCGACTTCCTCATCTTACCTGCAGCTTCCAGTACAACACTTGGTGGTCAGTGGTAGTCTAGGAGTAAAATGAGCCACTGGAATCTGCAAAGACAGGTAAGCTGACATGCTTCTCCACTTGCCCAACTCATTGACTGCAAACCACACAGCAGGGGCCGGTGAACCACATGTGGCTCCTGATCTACAGGTTGAGGATCAGTGCTCTAGTTAATTTAAATAGCAGTTCTATACCACTTAAAATATATTTTGCCTATATTTACCCTGGGTGGGTAACAGAGGGATTCGGACTCAAAAGGTTGTAATAGCGATTCTTTCCCTTGTAAGAGCAGAGCCAACCCGTTTAAGTTAGAGAAACGCTGGGGACGATCTTTATCAGATAGCTCACCAATACTGTGTTCATCCACAAAGCCGATTTATTCAGTCCATCACAACAGTGGGCTACAGCAAAATGAATGGATTTCAGTATAATGCGGCGGTCAAAAGATGATGCTTTGATCAGAGTAGCATGCAGGTTAACATGTGTGTCTCATAAGGCAGAAAGACAATGAATAATAAAACAGGATGGGAGTGGTTTAGACAAAGGGAAATGAGTCAAAACTCATACATACAAGTGCAATACACAAAACGTCCAAAGGTGGCAGCATAACTGACTATAGAAATGTCCATAGAAGCAGCAATACAGAAATTAACTATGTAGATGCCATACATAATAATGAAACATTAACTGTGTAACAGCACACTCCCGTCTGGAATTGAAAAAGTCACTATTTAAACCATAACGGTAGTTATGCAATGCAAATGAATAACAGTGCAATTTGCTTGGAATCTTGAAAACCTGAAAAACATAAAGAGAACATGCAATAATTCAACAACCATACTGTAGGACTTCAAGTGAAACAATAAAGGTTCAAGAGACGTCCTTCTTGAAGTAATTGGTGGAATCCAGCAGTCTATACAAGAAGGTTTCATCTCCAAATGGCAAGAGCAAAATAAGTTCTGTGATAGGTCTGAGGAAGGTCTTTACAGTCCCTTGTCTTTCAACCTTCACTTCCACTTTGCGGACCTTACCATCGTCACTAGGAACGCTCTTTATAATAAGTCCCACAGGCCATTCGATCTGCTCAGCTTGTTGGTCCTTGAGCAAAACGAGATCTCCAACTTGTATGTTAGGGTTCATACATTGCCATTTCCTGCGACCTTGCAGAGTAGAAAGATACTCCATCTTCCAACGATTCCAGAAGCAGTTGGCGAGGTGTTGTGCTCACTTCCACTGATCATAGCACAGATTTCCTGATTTAAAGTTTCCAGGTGGAGCAGGAACAGTCCCAAGCTTCTGGGTAAGCAGAGTAGCTGGAGTAAGGATAGTCGGGTTCTCTGGGTCTTTGTCAGGTTCTAGAAGACTGAATACATCAGTTGTGGTCTCGTCTGGATGATCCAGCAGGAATTCATGACTTGTTATCCAGGAAGAATTAGCAAAGGCACTTGCAGACCCCAGTCTGATCTGCAGGATTAATTTCAGATGGGACATAATGCCATTGTTCAGGCCTAGATGATTTCCTGATTATTTCTACACGGTTACTGACATACACACAGAAACGTTAAGTCTGGTTGTATATGTAGCCCAGGACCACCTTGCTGTCCGTGTAGAATTTGGTGTCATCTATCTGAATGTCTAGCTCACGCATTATGAAATCAGCAATTTCTACGGCCAACACAGTCCCACAAAGTTCAAGCCTAGGGATTGTGTGCTCGGGTTTAGGTGCTAATTTAGCCTTCCCAAAAAGAAACCCTATGTGGGTTTGATTGGAGGAGTCTCTTACCTTGAGGTAGGCAACAGCTGCTATGGCCTCAGTAGATGCATCCGAGAAGATGTGCAGCTCCTTCCTCTGACTCGTAGCGAGGGAAGTTAAAGTGTAGCAGATTTCATTTAAGGCATGTAGAGATTTTCTCCAGGACTCCCACTTTGAAAGCTTGTCTGTTGGCAGCGGAGACTGTTCACCACTGATAGCACACCACACTTAGTAAATGGCTTGTCTGTAGAGCTGATTTGAAAACCGAAGGTGTCCTTTAGTAAGTCCCACCATAGGCCTAGACTTCTCTGTACAGGTGGCATGTCCATCCCCAGGTTTAGGTCTTTAAACCCTGGGGCGTGATCGCCAGGTTGAAAGGCTTTCATAACAGCAACACTATTTGAAGCAATCTTGTGTAGCCTGAGGTTAGCCTCAGATAGCATACCTTGTGTTCTTCAAAGCAGATCTATGGCTTATTCCTCTGTAGGTAAAGATTTAAGCCCATCGTCAACATAAAAGTCTCTCTCAACAAAGTGTCGAGCATCTGTTCCATACTCTTTTTTCTCCACCAAGGGCAGTCCTTCGTAAACCGTATGTTGCAACAGCGGGTGAGGGGCTATTTCCAAAAGCATGTACCTTCATGCGATATTCCATAATCTCATTGTCCATGTTGTTGTTACGGTGCTACATGAACCTTAGGAAATGTCTATGGTCTTCACGTACAATGAAGCAATGAAACAGTGTCAGTGTCAGCAGTTATTGCAACTGGCTCTCTTCTAAACCTCATAAGTACACCTACAAGGTTGTTGGTTAGATTAGGGCCCGTGAGAACATCGTTCAGGGATATGCCTTGATACTTGGCGCTGGAGTCAAATACTACCCTGATTTGTCTAGGCTTGCGTGGGTGGTACACTCCGAAGAAAGGTAGATACCAGCACTCATCTTGTTCTTGAAGTTGTGGCGCTGGTTCGGCATTGTCAAAGATCCTTTTCATAAAGGCGATGAAATGTTCCTTCATTTCTAGCCTGTTCATTAGTGTACATTGCAATGAGTTGAATCTGGATAGAGCCTGTTCACAATTGGTTGGGAGTTTGACCCTTGCAGCACGAAGAGGTAGTGGTGCAACCCAGCTGTTAGACTCATCCTGGAAGAATTCTTTGTCCATTATTTTGATGAACTCTCTGTCTTCAACTGACAAGGCTATTTTGTCATCTTCACTTGTAGTACTAAACACTGCAGTACCTAGGTTGTCGTCAAGAGTAACCTACCCTACTTGGAGGATGTCAAGGGGCTTCTCCTTCACTTCATAATGGGGCATCGTTTGAAGTGGGATGCACGATCGTTTCCCAGCACGTAAGTTTTGAATGAGTGGATCTCCGATGACGCACAAGTCCTGTTTAAACATACGTAGCCCACTATTACCCAGCCTAGGTCAAGTCTTTAGGCTCGATTCAGAGACACATTCGTCCGGACTTCCGTAGCTGTCTGTGAAAGTTTTGGTGGGTGTTTGTCATTTTTTTGCTTTTTTTCGTACATTTTTCATTCGTACGAACGTCCGGGAAGATGCGTATATGCTCTTTCGAAAAACGGAAGCAAATCGGAAGTTTCTCGTTCATTCGGGAGCATTTTTCCACCAAATCTGAATTTTTTCGTCCGTTCAGAAATTTTTCGTTATTGCAGTGGGCTTGCGATTAATTCAGAGAGCTGATTGCCGATGGGACAACACCCCATAAATCCGTTTCATTGCCGAACCACTCCCGGCACCTTTTAGACGTCGGAACTAGAGCCATGGACGAGTCTACTGCCTTTGAGGAGCATGAGGATCTGCAACTCATGGGAATTGAGATCGTCCGGAGGTCACAGACCAGACTGCATCGGCGGCGACGCATGGACATCAATAGCATGCATGACGTTGAGCTGTTCGAGCTGAACAGGCTTAATCGCGCTTCCCTCCATAAATTGTATAGTGAGCTGCGGCCATGGTTAGCCCGCACCACAAGGAAGGGGCAAGCAATTTCAGGTATGACCAAGATGCTTGGCTGCCTGCAATTTTTGGCGAACGGCTCGTTCCAGAGGCTGGGTGCCCTCTCCGTGGGGATCTCTCAGCCTACGCTGAGCCGCGCACTATCCAAATTTTTGGAAGGCATGGCTACCCTAACTCGGAAATATATTTGTTTCCCTGAGGATATGGTAGCCAGAAACGCCATTAAGCTGGCATTTTATAATATCGCCGACATGCCCAACGTCATGGGTGCTATTGACTGCACACACGTTGCCCTCGTCCCGCCGGCAGTCGACGAGTATATATACAGGCAAGTTGTGGCTTCCATTGTATCTAAATGTTTGGTTGTCCCTCCTTTGGCCAATACCATTATTTGTATTTCTCCATCCTTGTTTTTAAACCATCATTGTGAATAGTCCCTCCTTTTAAGCAGAGCATCCTTGCCCTTATTTACTCCATTTTTAGCCTCCCTTATTGTGAATAGTCCCTCCTTTTAAGCAGAGCATCCTTGCCCTTATTTACTCCATTTTTAGCCTCCCTTATTGTGAATAGTCCCTCCTTTTAAGCAGAGCATCCTTGCCCTTATTTACTCCATTTTTAGCCTCCCTTATTGTGAATAGTCCCTCCTTTTAAGCAGAGCATCCTTGCCCTTATTTACTCAATTTTTAGCCTCCCTTATTGTGAATAGTCCCTCCTTTTAAGCAGAGCATCCTTGCCCTTATTTACTCCATTTTTAGCCTCCCTTATTGTGAATAGTCCCTCCTTTTCATTAGCCACTCTATGCTGCTAGTCTCTCCTTTTACATATTTCCTCATTGCAATCAGTCCCTCCATGATAATGCTTCCTCCTTGGCAAGAGTGTATGTGCAACAATGGACCTTCTTTTTCCATTCTTTGCCAACTTTGGCACAAGTCAAACATTTTAAAGTGTACTTGAAAGAGAACAAGTCACTCAACCTTGTAAAGGCTCGAACATACATCTTCTTTTGTTGGCCACTTAAATGCAAGGTAGTTGTTTATTGTTAGTTGTCTGGATGTTATCGTTTGACTTAGCCTGTTAGAAGTGAGCGTTGGATTCGTGGCCTTATTTTGCTAAATTTGGTTTTATCTTTATTTTTGTCACAGAAATCGGAAAATGGGCCACTCACTGAATGTGCAAGCAGTGGTGGCCCAGGACATGCGTTTTCTGAGCGTCCTGGCAGGCTACCCTGGCTCAGCCCATGATGCCTACATCCTGCGCCGTTCTGGATTATTCCGGCGGTTTGAGTCAGGAGAATTTGCGGGTGCATGGCTCCTTGGTAAGTTGAGTCCAATTACTGATTTAGAATTTATATGTGTGGCTTGAATGCTTGTGGGAGTCACCTTTCCTACACGATGCCTTGCCCATCACCTTGGGAACATGTGTAACCCGACTGGACCCATTACTTGATCCAAACTACATTGGCTGCAAAATTTATAGTCCTGCATTGTTTAAACTCCAAAGTGTAATGAGAGCAAAAGTCAGAAACAGTCTTCAAAACACTTTGCCCTCCAAATCTGTTAGGGACTTTAGCAGAGGGTCTGCGCCATCTTTGCTTACATGCATTTCACTTACTGAGTAGAGGTGAGCGGGATAAAGTGCAGGGGCAGCCTTACACCTGTTTTGGACTAAGCCAAAACAGAAATTGGGTCAGGTAAAGTTAAACCATAATACATTGTTCTGCAGCACAGACAGGAAACAATAGCTGCTAACAGTCTGCCTGATTACCCAGCATCCACAGTATAATTGACCTATTTTGGGCCCCCATCTCTCACATATGTTTAATTGTTGTTTTGACATCTGCAATATGTATGCTCATGTTTGGGTGACAATGTCACATACCTCAGTAATATTTTTTTTAAAGCAATATTGCCCTGCAATGTCTGAATTAATGGTAATATTAGTTTCCCTTACATTGTTGTAGGCGATTTGGGGTATCCACTACTCCCGTGGCTGATGACTCCGGTCCTCCGGCCACAGACTCCAGCCCAAGAGGCCTACAATCGTGCCCATAGAAAGACCAGGGCAGTGGTGGAGAGGGCCTTTGGACTCCTGAAGACCACACTGGGGGCTCCCTGCAGTATGACCCTAAAAAGGTCATTGATATCATTATGGCATGTGCAGCGCTGCATAATTTTGCTATTCTGCAAAGGGTCCCCCGATATGTTGATTGCCCACCCTCTCCACCCTCTGATGAGCCAGACGACGCCTATGTGGGCCAGCCAAGTGTGTCTGGGCAAGCCGTGCGGGCAAATTTAATAGTCACACATTTTGCCTAATTTATGTTTGGGTTTGGATGTGTTTTTTTGGACTTGGTTATTGTTTATTTTTTTATTTGGTTTTGGTATGTCTAATTTCATTATGAATAAACCAATAATGAATTTGTGCAAAAAAACAACAACAATGTTGGTGGACTTATTTGGAGACATTTTGTTTTGGTTTTTTTTTTGGTCTACTTGAACTACTATTTCTCAATCAAAACACCACAGACATAAACTTGGTGAAACCAAAATATTTACTAGTTTGTAAAATGTTTCTGGCATACAAACTGAATAGGAGGTGAGTGCCCCTCACAGACTTTGGGGCCAGACATGTACATGAAATTGTTGGAAAAACATGTTCCAAAACATAAAAATTGACACAAATAAGCCCTCTCCTGCTTGCCCACATTTTCAACAGACACAGGTTTGAAGCAAACCGAGCTATGCCACATCTACACCTGTAAGTCAATGGGCCACCCAAACCAGAACAGCCAGTCCCAATCCCAATCCAGTACAATCACAGCCAGGGTCCAAGGTCTTAGTTGTTAAGGCCAGAATGTCACCCAATCATGCCGCCAAACATGAGGAGCCACCACAAATGATATTGTGCCCAAGACAGCCACGCCACAGCTTAAGTGGCCGCTTCAGTGAGTCTTGGGCTCTGGCATTGGCTAGTGGGCTACCTCACGCCTTGAATGACCTATATGGGGGCAAATCCAAAACAACCTAGCAAGAGCAGCGCAAAATGGCAGATTTTTAGCCCTCACCAGACAAGTCAATCCAGTGGGGATGTCTCGCAAAGATGTGGAACAGATTCAGGCCAAACACACATTAATATTGGTGATGCCCATAGAACCCAGGTTGGGGCCCTTGGGGGGGGGGGCCTAACCTGGGCCTGTGTGGCATTCAGAATCTGCAACTGTTCCAAAATGTTTCTTTGGTTACTGTGCATTTCGGCCATGCCTGACCTGATTTCGGAGGTCAAGTTGGCCATGTGGCTGTTATGGGTCCTCAATTCAGTCAGCACGGCACTGAAGGTAGTATTTAGGGACTCTAGTTGGCCCCTAAGATGCTCTTGATTTTGCTGATTTTGGCGACGAAAAAGCCGCCTCTCTTGGTGCCATGCTGACTCCATCATCTGCACGCCCCTCCCCTGGGAAACTGGGCGACGTTGCTGAGTACGCCGCCCAATTCCCCGGGTTGTGGGGCGTGCAGATGATGTTGCTCGAGGACCCCCAACAGCCACAGGTATGCTCGCCAAATCCTCACCAGCAGATATATAACTGGGGACTGGAGGGTCAGTCTCTGCATGCTGCCCACGATGTGCAGGCAGCATGCAGCCAGCTTCCCTCTGCTGCTGAGGATTTGGCGGAGAAACATTTTGGGACAGTTGCAGATTCTGGCCCAGGGGAAGATCTTCATCATCTCCAAGGAAGCTTCCATCTTCCTCCTGCTCCTGGATTTGCTCCATCAGTGTGTGGCTCTGTTGGGGAAATGTAAAAAAATAAAGGTTCAGTGTGGGGAATACATATATAAATCAGACAAGAAAAACATGGCAAGCCACATGCATTCACAACAGCATGTAAAAACACTTACCGTAGATATCAGATCCTGGGTCCTATGCAGTGCGGAAGAAGACGGCAGCGGTAACATGGCAGAGGAGTCCCCACTAGCTGAGGGATGATGCTGGGCTGCATTAGAAGAAAAAGAGCTATGAAAACACACAACTATGCATTGTTGATGTTTAAGCACACTTATGCTAAGCAAAGAAACGTGGCCAAGCAGGAATGGCCACTCCCACAACGTGGCCACTTGGCCTTCACTAGGAATGCCATTACATTAGTGCATGGATTGTTAAACCAGACTAGACACATTGGTCACGTGTCTCAAATCAAACATGCAAGTAATGGCTGCTGTGTGAGTTGCCACATCCCTTTTAGGCGATGAAGTTAACACACTAAGGTGCAAAATAGCAGTTACAATATGATTCTGGTGGGGAACATTGTATCTCTGAAAACATTTGTAGCAAACCATCTTAATCCGTTGGGCACCCAACCCAGCTCTTACCAAATTGACCAACAGCCAAAGATGTTAGTGTGGCGTGTGCTTGTCAATTAATACATAGCACGCATTCCTTTTCTCCACTCCTAAGTTTCATAGTTTTCTGTAATTTACTTAAATGTCATGTATGTGGGTGGCAATTTGCACATTACCAGTCCACACACATTACACACCCTGGTCAAAGTGAGCACTCCACTAAAAGCAACACCCTAGAGCCATGTGTTTAGCTAGGCCTTGCAGCCACCCCCTAGAGTCATGTGTTTAGCTAGCCCTTGCTGCCACCCCCTAGAGCCATGTGTTTAGCTAGCCCTTGCAGCAACCCCCCTAGAGCCATGTGTTTAGCTAGCCCTTGCAGCCACCCCCTAGAGCCATGTGTTTAGCTAGCCCTTGCTGCCTATGTGTAGGTTTACACACATTTTTGGGGTCATTCACACATTACTAACCTGCTGGAATTGGCGGGTTGTCGGTGTCCTGCTGGCCCGGGTGTCCCTGTAAGGCCATAGGATGGAGCAAGCCCAGAACCATCTCCTCAGCTTGGGTAAAGCTCATTTTTGTGGGAAATCCTCCGCCAGTTTTTTCGCTGTAAAACATAGTAAGCATAATTAAGCGCACTGATGGATACACAAGAATAATAAAAACCCACAAATAAGCTAGGTACCTGTACAGCTGCCTTTGACTCTGTTTCTTCCGCACGGCATATTTCAGGTCCGATATCTTCCGCTGAACCTGTTCCACATCTTTGCGTTCCTCACCCGCTGCATTGACTTGCCTGGTGAGTTCTTCCAAAATCTCTGCTTTGCGCTGTTTGCTGGTGGTTTTGGATTTGCTCCCATATAGGTCGTCAAAATATAAGGTGAGCCCACTAGCCAATGCCAGAGTTTGGGACTCACCAAAACGGCCACTCAAGTGTCCTCGGCGCAATGTGCGCCTTCTTTGGGGTGGTTGTGGCTCCTCAGTGCTTGGTGGCAAATGGGGTGACATTCTGGGCTGGGGGGATGGAGGAGACCTCAAGGACTGGAGGCTGGCTGTGGATCGTACTGGACTGGGAAAGGGACTGGGTGTTCGGGGCTGGGTGGCCACTGAAGTTGCAGGTGTCGATGTGGCATAGGGGGGATGCATGACAACCTGTGCCGGAGGAGAATGTGGGTGAGCAAGAGAGGGTCTGGGCAAGCTGGAGCTGCTGCTTTGAGCCCTGTGGGTCTGTGGGGCCTTGGAGGTCGTTGGCTGGGGTGAGGCATATCTGGTGGTTCGCACACTCTTGGCCTTTGCTTTGGAGCCACGTGCGGGGGGGAGGGGGCCGTTGGCCTTTGACGGCTTTTCGGGCTTCTGGACCTTGTTCGCCCCTGCTGCGCCTTGGGCCCCTGCTGCGGCATCTGGACCTGCTTCGGCCCCTGCTGCGCCTTGGGCCCCTGCTGCGGCTTCTGGACCTGCTTCGGCCCCTGCTGCGCCTTGGGCCCCTGCTGCGGCTTCTGGACCTGGACCTTGTTCGGCCCCTGCTGCGCCTTGGGCCCCTGCTGCGGCTTCTGGACCTGGACCTTGTTCGGCTCCTGCGCCTCGGGCCCCTGCTGCGGCTTCTGGACCTGGACCTGCTGCGGCCCCTGCTGCGCCTTGGGCCCCTGCTGCGGCTTCGGGCCCTGTGTTTGGGGCCTTTGGCTATGGCCTTGGTGCCACATGGGGGGGATGTGGGGCAGGGTGGGGTGGGGCTTCGTCCCCTCTTACCCATCTGTGGGGCATGAGCTTGCCCAGCCTTGGTTTGCTTGCTCTTTGGTTGGGCTGCTGCAACCTCCTTTTTGGCCGCGGCCTTTGTGGTAGGCCTTAGCCTGGCTTTGGGCTCTTGGGAGCGTGTTCTCGGTCCCTCGGCCTGCTCAGTCCGCTTGGTCTGCTTCTTCTGGCCAGTAGCTTTTTTCGGTGCCATTTTGGGTGGACTCTCAAAGAGAATGAGCTGTGTGTGCAGGGCCCTTTAAATAAGGTATCCGGCGTGTGGCGCCTACGCGTTCGCTTACGCGCACGGCCGTGCGAAACCCGGAAACCGCTGGGGCAGTGCTTATCTGCTGCCGAGAAGAAGAAGAAAGATGGCGCCCACTATCTTCACCCGCCAACAAGAAGAGATCATCATGCTCGTAAGTGTCTTTTAAGGACGTTGCTTGGCTTTCTAAATGCTGCTCTACATGTTAAGGATGCGCACAAAGTAATAGATTGTTTTTAAATTTGGTTCAACTACATGCACACCCAAGCGCACGCCACACACGTGCCAAACAACAGTGCTGGCAGATTTAAAAGTTAACTTAGAGGCCGATTCATTAATAGCGCCAGGTAGCGACAGATGAGCGCCAGTAGCGTGATTTTCACAGCGCCCGCTAGTATTCGCTGTGCTTGGCCGTTGTTTGCTTGTTGACAGCGACTCAGTCGGTGTGCGGTAATGTTGAATACGGGGTTAGGAGTCGCTGTTTCACAGGTTCCGCGCTGTATGGGTGCGCCTGACAGCGAATGGCCAGAGCGAACGGCTCCCAGCATATTCATTAACAAATCACGTTAAAAAAATTCTCGCGCTGTGAAATGCTTGTTTAAACCCCAGAGCGCTGGCGGCGATGGCTTAAAAGTAGTTTTTAACCCCCAAACAACAATATTTTTTGTTTAAAAAATTAAACAAGTTTTTCAAAACATTTTGTAATATGAATACATTAATATCAGACCTGTAATATCAATTTTTTTTTTTTTTAACCTTAAAAAAAATATCTAACATTGCCGTAGTGGTCACAGAATTTTTGACAGTTAAAAAAAAAAAAAAAATTAAAATCAATTAATTATGAATATTTAAAGATTGCTCCATTGAAATGCATTGGAGAGCGCTAGGGAGCGACAGGTCATACCTGGCGCTGTGATGGGATTAGTAGCGGCGCTGTTCGTTGCAGTCGGCTACATGATGAATCCCGCGCTAGCTGACGCTCTCGCCGGCGCTAGCCTCATTTAGCGTGATAAATGCGTGATTGTGTCCGCCGCCTGGCGTTCTGGAGTCGGTAGCCGCCGATAGCTGGTGCTACCTGCCGCTAGTCAGACACTACCTGGCGCAAGCCCTTGATAAATAAGGGCCTTAGCCTAGAAGTGTGTGTGTGTGTATGTGTTCATGTGATTGAACCAAAGAATGTATTGTTGCCACTTCTTGATAGGCATTTCTGATTTCTTGCTATGTTTGATTTTTGTTTTGTAGACCATGCTGGAGCGCAGGTACAACTACCTGCCCAACTTGTTTGAGAAACGAAACGTCGCCCTGGAGATCATTTCGGAGATCCAACATCAGACCGACACCACCTTCACCCACACACAGATAATGCAGCATTGGTCGGACCTGAAGCGACTGCACATGCCCCGGGTGCGGAGGTTTTTCGGGATCCATTTCCCAAGTAAGTACATAGCGCTTGCATGCAAGATGTAACTACGACAGAAGTTAGGCCTTTTATTTATAATGCCTTTTCTTTGGTAGTGTTGGAAATGGATTACCGTATTCGCCGCACCCGGAGGCGCACAGGCCGACCAGTGCTGCATGATTCTGCAGCTGGGAGTGAAGGTGGTGGATCTCCAGGGCGACGGGCCGACCCCTCCTCTGTGGCCTCCTCAGACCAGCCCCTGGGCCTTACCACAGAGGAGGGGCGGCACAGCGTGGGCAGGGAGTCGTCCCTCTTCATGTATACGCACACACATATACATGCTATCTCCTACCCAACTGATTCCTTTCATCTGTTTATCTAGATGCTTCTGGAGCGGGTGAGGAAGTGGAAGAGGAGGCAGCAGATGTGCTCCAAGCAGAAGCTGGAGAAGGTGAGTGATGTGAACCAGACTTGGCAAAAGACATTTTCTGACTGAGGAATTTGACCATAAAAATGAACATATTTGTTTCTACAGGCACTTCTTCACAACAGAGCCAGGACCCAGGACCTCAGCGTGTTGTCCCTAACGAGCCAGCTCGCGGCCACCAACCAAGTAAGTAGTCAGGGCATTATTAGCATTTATGTGGTACTTGACATCAACACACAGATACATCAAGCCCTAGCCAATGGCAATTTAAGAGTGACCTGTGGCCACTTCCTTAGCTTAATGACTTGCCAGAATTACATATGTAGCCTTGATTTATTTGTGTAACTTCAAAACATTCAATCCACAGGTGGCAAACATGTATTGGTATGAATCTAATGTTTTTTTCTCCATTTGTTACAGGGACCACACGGCAACAAATTTTGGAAATGAATAGGAGGGTCCTTGCGTTGGTGGCCGATATGAAGGTGATGGTTGACTCGTTGGGAACAACAGAAGAAGACGAAGAGGAGCAAAGTCCTGGGTCCTGGCCCTTTTCTGCTTTAGAATTTAAAAAAAATTTTACATTGTTTTTATATAAAAAAAAAATGTTAAGATTGGGCCAGAGCCAAAAATATTTAAATGTTTTAAGGCCACCAAAAACATTTTATAGTAAAAAAGTTCCAAGAAACCAACGTTTCAGTGTCATTTCTGGTAACACATACATTTACAAAAAAGAAAGGGGCAAATACTTATTTTTAGGTCAAGATTCAGATGTCCACGAAGGGATTTGGGTAAGTTTTATGGTGCTAAAATGGAAGAAGAATCTAAGCGCTAAGGGATTTGGGTAAGTTTTATGGTGCTAAAATGGAAGAAGAATCTAAGCGCTAAGGGATTTGGGTAAGTTTTAGGGACCTAAAATGGAAGAAGAATCTAAGCGCTAAGGGATTTGGGTAAGTTTTATGGTGCTAAAATGGAAGAAGAATCTAAGCGCTAAGGGATTTGGGTAAGTTTTAGGGACCTAAAATGGAAGAAGAATCTAAGCGCTAAGTGATTTGGGTAAGTTTTAGGGACCTAAAATGGAAGAAGAATCTAAGCGCTAAGGGATTTGGGTAAGTTTTAGGGACCTAAAATGGAAGAAGAATCTAAGCGCTAAGTGATTTGGGTAAGTTTTAGGGACCTAAAATGGAAGAAGAATCTAAGCGCTAAGGGATTTGGGTAAGTTTTATGGTGCTAAAATGGAAGAAGAATCTAAGCGCTAAGGAATTTGGGTAAGTTTTAGGGACCTAAAATGGAAGAAGAATCTAAGCGCTAAGTGAATTGGGTAAGTTTTAGGGACCTAAAATGGAAGAAGAATCTAAGCGCTAAGGGATTTGGGTAAGTTTTATGGTGCTAAAATGGAAGAAGAATCTAAGCGCTAAGTGATTTGGGTAAGTTATATGGGGCTAAAATGGAAGAAGAATCTAAGCGCGAAGGGATTTGGGTAAGTTTTAGGGACCTAAAATGGAAGAAGAATCTAAGCGCTAAGTGATTTGGGTAAGTTTTAGGGACCTAAAATGGAAGAAGAATCTAAGCGCTAAGGGATTTGGGTAAGTTTTAGGGTGCTAAAATGGAAGAAGAATCTAAGCGCTAAGTGATTTGGGTAAGTTTTATGGTGCTAAAATGGAAGAAGAATCTAAGCGCTAAGTGATTTGGGTAAGTTTTAGGGACCTAAAATGGAAGAAGAATCTAAGCGCTAAGTGATTTGGGTAAGTTTTAGGGACCTAAAATGGAAGAAGAATCTAAGCGCTAAGGGATTTGGGTAAGTTTTAGGGTGCTAAAATGGAAGAAGAATCTAAGCGCTAAGTGATTTGGGTAAGTTTTATGGTGCTAAAATGGAAGAAGAATCTAAGCGCTAAGGGATTTGGGTAAGTTTTAGGGACCTAAAATGGAAGAAGAATCTAAGCGCTAAGTGATTTGGGTAAGTTTTAGGGACCTAAAATGGAAGAAGAATCTAAGCGCTAAGGGATTTGGGTAAGTTTTATGGTGCTAAAATGGAAGAAGAATCTAAGCGCTAAGGGATTTGGGTAAGTTTTAGGGACCTAAAATGGAAGAAGAATCTAAGCGCTAAGGGATTTAGGTAAGTTTTATGGTGCTAAAATGGAAGAAGAATCTAAGCGCTAAGGGATTTGGGTAAGTTTTATGGTGCTAAAATGGAAGAAGAATCTAAGCGCTAAGGGATTTGGGTAAGTTTTAGGGACCTAAAATGGGAGAAGAATCTAAGCGCTAAGTGATTTGGGTAAGTTTTAGGGACCTAAAATGGAAGAAGAATCTAAGCGCTAAGTGATTTAGGTAAGTTTTAGGGACCTAAAATGGAAGAAGAATCTAAGCGCTAAGGGATTTGGGTAAGTTTTAGGGTGCTAAAATGGAAGAAGAATCTAAGCGCAAAGGGATTTGGGTAAGTTTTATGGTGCTAAAATGGAAGAAGAATCTAAGCGCTAAGTGATTTGGGTAAGTTTTAGGGACCTAAAATGGAAGAAGAATCTAAGCGCTAAGTGATTTGGGTAAGTTTTAGGGACCTAAAATGGAAGAAGAATCTAAGCGCTAAGTGATTTGGGTAAGTTTTAGGGACCTAAAATGGAAGAAGAATCTAAGCGCTAAGTGATTTGGGTAAGTTTTAGGGACCTAAAATGGAAGAAGAATCTAAGCGCTAAGTGATTTGGGTAAGTTTTAGGGACCTAAAATGGAAGAAGAATCTAAGCGCTAAGGGATTTGGGTAAGTTTTAGGGTGCTAAAATGGAAGAAGAATCTAAGCGCTAAGTGATTTGGGTAAGTTTTATGGTGCTAAAATGGAAGAAGAATCTAAGCGCTAAGAGATTTGGGTAAGTTTTAGGGACCTAAAATGGAAGAAGAATCTAAGCGCTAAGTGATTTGGGTAAGTTTTAGGGACCTAAAATGGAAGAAGAATCTAAGCGCTAAGGGATTTGGGTAAGTTTTATGGTGCTAAAATGGAAGAAGAATCTAAGCGCTAAGGGATTTGGGTAAGTTTTAGGGACCTAAAATGGAAGAAGAATCTAAGCGCTAAGGGATTTGGGTAAGTTTTATGGTGCTAAAATGGAAGAAGAATCTAAGCGCTAAGGGATTTGGGTAAGTTTGAGGGTGCTAAAATGGAAGAAGAATCTAAGCGCTAAGGGATTTGGGTAAGTTTTAGGGTGCTAAAATGGAAGAAGAACCTAAGCGCTAAGTGGTTAGGGTGAGCTTTAAGGGCTCAAAAGGGAAGAGGCAGGATAGCGCAAAGTGGTTAGGGTGAGCTTTAAGGGGTCAAAAGGGAAGAGGCAGGATAGCGCAAAGTGGTTAGGGTGAGCTTTAAGGGGTCAAAAGGGAAGAGGCAGGATAGCGCAAAGTGGTTAGGCTGAGCTTTAAGGGCTCAAAAGGGAAGAGGCAGGATAGCGCAAAGTGGTTAGGGTGAGCTTTAAGGGCTCAAAAGGGAAGAGGCAGGATAGCGCAAAGTGGTTAGGGTGAGCTTTAAGGGCCCAAAAGGGAAGAGGCAGGATAGCGCAAAGTGGTTAGGGTGTTTTTTTTGGTATTCTAAGTGATGTGAGTGAAATAGATGCAAGCACTTTAATGAGATAAGTTTGTAGTGCGCAGGCGCAAGATCGTAAGAATTCCGTCTGGACGAAGATTTTTGGAAAAAGTGAGGCAGGATGTATCGGGAAGCGGAAAGGATTCGTGTGAGGATACGATGGAAAAAGGGCAAAATCGAAAGGCTATGTTGTTAGCTGAGAAAATGAATCTAATTGAAAAATTGAAAATTACATCCTCGTACGCGTACTCTGGCATACGAGCGGACGGAAGCTTTACGGAAGGTTTACGAAGCATGCTTGGAATCGCTCGCACATTTATACGAGAGCGGGAACTTTTGAAAATGATACGACGACGGCACGAAATCGGAAGTTTTTTTGTGTCTCTCTGAATCGAGGCTATGGTTGGATAGCTTTCTACAACCACATGTGGTAAGCCTTACTTCATATTTACGTGATTCCCCAGATCTTATGTCCAAATTAGAAGCCATACACCTCCCAAGAGATTACATGATGGTCACCTGTGATGTGGAATCTCTTTATTCAAACATCACACATGCAAATCCCCTATGGACGGTGAATTACTTTCTTGACATGGAGTTCAATTCACAACCTTCACGTTGTGACTTTATCTTGACTAGTATAAAATTCATCCTGGAACACAACTATTTCATTTTTGATGGTTGCTTTTTTAGACAGAAAATGGGTGTAGCGATGGGGTTGACGTTGTGCCCCTTCAATCGCAAATGTATTCCTTGGATGGTGGGAAAGGGAGGTTGTTTTCAATGAGCAATTGGACCGATACCACAAAAACATTGTGGTTTGGCTTAGATTTATAGATGATATCGTGTTCTTCTGGGAAGGACAGCGGTCTGAGTGTGAAAAATGTATAGAAATACTGAATAACAATGAACTGAATATTAAATTGACCTCCCATTTATCCACAGAACAGATTTTTGGATCTATCTCTGACTTGCGATGTGGATGGCACGATAGCCAGTACCCTATACCGTAAAGAGACAGCAACAAATAGCTTGGTACACTTCAAAAGTGCCCACCCGATGCATCTCAAAAAGGGAAGTCAAACGTAACTGCACAAGATTGGATGAATTCGATAGACAAGCTGCGGACTTGGGCAAAAGGTTTCGAGCACGTGGATATCCGATAGGAACCCTGAAATCAGCCCTCAAGTAGGCACGCTCCCCAGAGAGAGCACAATTGCTCCAACCGAAAAAAAGGGAGAACAGAATAATGTAGGGGTGGTTACCACCTTTAATCAACAGTGGACCAATATAAGAGCTATACTGTCACGACACTGGGGGGTACCTAAAAGTGATAGGGATTTAACAGAATGGATATCGGAAGATATCACCGAGTCTGATAGCAAAACGGTCGAAAAATATCAGGGACCAACTTTGCCACAGTCATTTTTCACGACAGGAAAGCACTTGGCTTACACGGTCTGGCACGAAAGGATCATAATCGTGTGGAAAATGCTCCATATGTAGATTCATGACCAAGAAGACCAAAGAGGTAAAAAGTCAACACATGGGCCAGACTATCAAGCTGCAAGATTTCATCAATTGCCAAACTAAATCGGTAATTTATCTACTGAAATGTCCCTGCTCTTAATGTTACATAGGTGAGACGAAGAATAGCCTGAAAACCAGGATACAATCACATCTATGAAATATGCGATTGGCAGGACGGGACTTGGATAAAGGTAAGACGTTGACACCAGTGGCTAGACACTTCTTGTTTCAACATAACTCCCGGGTAAAGGGAGTTACACATAGTGGGACTTAAAAGAGTACGCTTAGGGCCAAGGGGTGGGGATTTAAAGAAGGGGCTCCTACAAGAGGAGCTTAAATGGATCTACACTTTGGATACAGCTGTCCCTCATGGTTTAAATGAGGATGTATCTTCCAGGTCCTTCATTAACTAATGCACCATATAGTAATAGTGTACATAAAAATAAAAATGTAATTAATAAGAATTACAAAACGAAAAGGGAGAGGGGAGGGGGAAGGAAAGAAAGGGAAAAAAGGAGAAAATGAATATATATTTTTTCTCTCTTCTAGTACTTTAGCACAGCCCTCTGTTTCCTCTTAACTTACCTATATAAAGAGGGGCACATTTATCCTCTAGTAATAGAGGTCTTTTTTGTTGCACGACACCATGTATACACCTTTTTTTAAAAAGGAAAGGATTTTTTTTTCGATATCACTAGTTCTGTTTTTTTTCATATTCACTTTTTTCACTTGTATATATATATATATATATATATATATATATATATATATATATATATATATATAAAAAAGAGAAGAATATCTCTTGTTCACTTTCACTTTTGTTGTACTCATTATGGTTTGTGTTTTCTTCACTTTAGCATTTGGCTGGGTTATGTTGAGTGTGAATAAATAAACAAGAAGAGCAACGCAGGTGGGGGCACTGTACTACATATGACAACGCTGGAAGTTTGAAATAAAGAACACCGAGGAAAGAGACGAGGAGAGGAAAAAGAAAGAAAGAAAGAAGGGAAAGAAAGAGAAATTTTTTTTTTTTTATTTTTTTTTTGGGGGGGGGGGGGGGGGGGGGGTTGATATTGCCTAAATAGTATTCTTCGCATAATGTACATAGAAATATGTGTTTTGATGTGATGATTTGATCCACTGTCCATATATCCACTGTGCATATATCTGTATTTTAATTGATTTTTGAAATGATTTAACATGATTAGATATATTTATTACATTATTGTTTGTGATTAAAATTATACACTTATTTATACATAACATAATTTGAGTATAATCGCTTATAGCCATTCCTGTTTGCAGTATTTTAGAGCAGGTATCCTACGCATGAGGGGGCGTGGCTAGGCTGCCGACCAGCTGGGCGAGAGACGCTTAACGCACTCCACCTGCTGGATTTCCTGGGGCAGATACACGTCACACCCGGGCGTCATCGGTGGGAGGACCTGGCAAGCACAAAAGGAGACGCAGGTTAGTTCATTTTACCCCCTAGCGAAGCTGTGGGCAGACAGCGGAGCGCGCGGGGGCAGCTTCATATACCCGGGTTGGATTAGCATTTTACTTGCGGTATCTTTGAATTTACTTCACTACTTTACCTGTTATTTTTGTGATCTGTTTGTTTCTGTGATATAAACGACCAGCTGGTGCTGGCCTTCACATGGTTACTATCACATCCCATGTTAACCATTGGAGCTTAGAGAACTTAGCCCACTCTCTTTTACTTCAGTTTTTCATAGTGTATTTATTCCACCAGCATTTTAATTTATATGTTTATCACTACACATAGAGGCTTTTTTTCATGAATTGTAGTTTTGTAATATATTAATTCCTTAGAACATTGTAGTTATTAGCAATATTAGAGCACGGTCACTTTATACACTAGTTCTTAGGAGATATTGGTAAATTAATTCAGTATGCTATTATTATATGGTTTAGGAATTTAATATGCAGGGATTTTACATTATTGAAGTATATTTTTTTTTATAGCTGCAAGTATTATATATATATATATATATTCTTTTGGTTTATAAGAACTATTAGTAGTATATTTATTATCTTAATAGTATTGTGATTGATTAGATCCGTATCAGCTTCATATATTTATTGTATATATACCTCCCGGGTATGTTATAGTCATGTTTTTAATTTGTCTTGTCATTTTGTTGCTTGTTTTTTATATGATGGCTCAATTTACATAATAAACGTATTGATATACATGTTACCTAGTTGAGTGCCCTGGCTTTATACGGTCTCCTTGGTTGGGTCTTTTTTCTAGCTACTTCCAACTATTAAAGTTATTGTCCATGCATGAGAACTCACCTTTTATCCCCCCAGCAGTCTGGGGCTCTGAAACCCACGTGACCGCCAGATTCAAGTCCCACAACGCCTGGCATGATCACCGTCTTTTCTGCAATATTTAGTTTGGTATGGGGACAATCCACAAGACTTAATGGCTGCACCAGTAAACAAAGGAACAAGCGCGCAACACTCTGGTCGCTACAATCTGCAATACAAAACCAAATTGGGGTCCCCCACACCCCCACGCTGGAACGCAAGCCAGGGCTTGAGCCGCTGACGCACTTCCGGACGGAGTGCGATCAGCGGCTCTCCGGCTCACAGCTGTTGTCTGGCAGGGGAACGGGCCGGGTGAGTATATATGGGGTGCAGGAGGGCCCATCAATATAGCCTGCCCTGAGGAAGTGACTGAGAGCTGTCACCCAACACGTAGGCTTTTGGGGGGGTGGATTGCAATGCCGGGCCCCTGGACCTATGTAAGATTTATAGATGTATTGTTTGCTGTGTCCCTCTAAAGTGCCCTTGGTTTGCAAAAAAAATGTTGTCATTATTTGGTTGTATATTGTTTTGTTTGCTATTGATACACTTTGCACTTGTGGTAATTGGAGGAGTATTAGAAGTTATGAATAGCACTTGCACTTAATTAGGTTAGCAATGAGAGGGACGTTTCATAAGAGGGATCACTAGAAAATGTTATAATGATTTATGGGCCAGGAGGTGTTATATCTCCTTAATAAGCACCTCTCCTCCCCCCTATTTCCTTTGTATGTGTATATGTTTTTTAATGAGTCTTTGTGTTAATGTGGAAATTCAATAAAGCTGTAATTTTTGTTAATATTAGCGGTGCAACTCCCTTTTTTGGTGTGCTTTGGGGAGTGGGGACCCCAATTTGTTTTTTTCTACAGTATTGACAATGGACCACCCTGTGGAATCCATCACAGGGACAATGGCACACCCCCTCCATTCACTGCAGTGTATAGGGGCATGTCAGGTCTTGACCCGCCTCCCAAATCCAATACATAATATGCAATTTGTAAAAGGTTGACTGTGCAATGTGGAAGCTACTGGGAAGTGTACTGTATTTATTGCTGTAAAAGGTGTACTGCTTGGAGAGTTTGATCTATTGTCAGAGTTGGTATTTAATTAAGTAAAAGGGAGCGACAAAAAAACTGTTTAGGCCTTGTTTACTGAATATTTGCAAATGTATTTAAACTGGACCAACAGCCTGGCACAGCTGGAAAAGAAAGGTAGCGGCCATTTTGGAGCTTCCTCTCCCAGCATCTCAGCCATGCTGCTGCCTGGGTTCAACTGACATAATGCACAGTAATAGGAAGCCCAGCAGCACTTCCTGTTTGCCGGTGGAAAGCAAATGCATGAGCCTCCATTTTGTTTCTAAAATTTACTAGAGTAGGTAAATTTACAAAGGTAAAATAATTTTTATGTGCCGCAATCTAAATTGCCCTAGGGGGGGATGCTTATGAGTTATGTTTGTTGTGTTGGTCTGTTTTAAGTCATTTTTGACTTAAAGTGCTGGCTGCCCATACACACATAAGAACACACAGGAAACCTCAGGGCGTGAGGAGACCAGTAGTACCTACAGCCCCTGTTACTACCCTTGGGGTCAAAGCTGCATGAAAGCTGAACAGAGCAGATTCCACTAATTGGTAAGAAAGACATTTGTTGTATTCCGATGAATAATCTGCACGCGGCTGTTTTCACGTCCTGTGATCATTTTCTATTCCTTCTCATTTAGAGAAAGTCTGCGAAGCACGGTACAGCGTAGAGTCCTCTTGTGGGATTTTGGTTCATAAGAAAGAGGAGGTTTTGGCTGTACCGTCTCAGCTCCGATCTCCGGTGAGATCCTGCTCGTCAGAGTCTCATTGTGATGAACCCTCTACTCCACTCTTTGTTTCCATGGAAGCCGCTCTATTACACCTTGCTGTTTTACTGCTGCTGAAGGTGCACTAACTTTGTTTTGTGTGTTGGAGGGGGAGAGAAAGAAAGGTATGTGTTTATATTTTGTTCTCACTTGAGAATTTTTGGGTTACTATGACAACTGCAGGTGGGTTACTCAGTCTTCCAGCCCCATCAATCTTTGGGACTGGTGAACACTGTTATCTTTAATAGGCCACGTACAAGAGTCAGACGGCGGAATTAATATCTGCATGTGCGTGTTTTTCCCCGGTCTCCTCTTGGACATAGAGATGAATGATTGGGCAGAAATAGGTAATGAACCATGTTTACAAGCAAGCACCTTTCTTCTGAAAAACTGAACCTTTAATGGCAAGAAATATTTTACTGCGGAGCAGAGTAAATAATTGCCTTTTACATTTGTGTAATTGTCATGCAAAATGCTAAATTATGTTTCATGTGTGCAAGTATTTGCAAGCAATGTCAGCACCAGCAGCAGACCACCAATTATAGGGCTCAACTGGTGGTCTATAATTCCCCCTCCCCCCTCCCGTAGCCACCTGTGTATTGCAGCAGTGTTATTAGGTGTCAAAGTATGTCAATATAAACATTCTGTCTGCTATTGTACTGGGGAGCAGCCAGGTCCACTAGCTGGAAATTTCAAGAAAGAATAATACATTTTCTCCAGGGGGTTTGTTGAAAAAAAAGAAATTAACGAAAAAAGAAAGAAAGAGGAAACATTAGGAGCGTTAGGGCGTGAATTATATGGTCGATGTAGTTGCTTGAACAATCCATTTGATGAGCTGCTTTTTAAACCAGCAGTATTTTTAATATTAATCAGGGCCAGATTAAGTGCGGCGGAGGCCACTGATGCAGTATTTCTTTTCCTTTAAAATAATAGTCCAGCCAAGTAACTGATTGGTGGTTGCCTGGCACTTGCCAACTTACTGGAACGTCAGATTGAGTATCTTGTGCCATCCTTGTGAAGGGTGTAAGATTCCCGGGCCGATCCATTCCCTCCCCAAGGGGCATCCAAAACCGGGATGCCCTGCTTTGTGAAACCCCCTTAATCCCGGTCCAACGCCGCAACTGCATCCCCGCTATCCCTCTAGCAGGGCGCGTGCCCACGCTGGTCATTTGTGAATGGTCAGCATGGATGCGCTCCCTGTTAGAGGGAAGTGTGAGATGCGGCCGCCAGCGCGCTCAGAGCCGCTGAGCTAAGACGTTGTTTAGACATGCATAGCTCAGCGGCTCCGAGCACGCTGATTGGACGAGCGGCCACGCATGTGCCGTAGGACCGTGGTCAGGTGAGTTGATGCCAGTGATCTGGGGGGTTTCATATAGCAGGGCACCATCGGGATGCCCCGGGGGAGTGGACCAAACCCTCTAGCAGGACGCTTCCTGGCTGCCAGCACGCGGAGCACATCTTTTTTGGCACAACCTATCTTGCTTTTCTCTTTGCACTAACACTTTCTGTGGGGGAGACCCCCAAGGCATAAACTGCATCCCTGGCATTATTCCTATGTACTAGATTCTTTTAAAATTTGATGATTTAGACACGCCCAATTTGGGCGGTAGGCTCCCCCTCGGCCAGCACCCGGTTATCTGATACCTTAATATTTGAAGCTGTGCGGGAAGTCCTTGACTCATTGGTGAAAGTATGAGTAGTTCTTTAGCATTCTTTGCAGAAAGCTGGAAGGTTATTCAATCGATCTAATATGGTTTCCAAAGGACACCTTTTATTACTTTACAAAAAAAGGGAGTTATAGGTCGGTTAAAGTTTAGTGCAGTTTATGACATATTGATGATGTATTCGTAACCCCTCACATCAGCCACCACAATAAGTAGAAATATCCCCAGAGAAAATAAGCTTCCAAGCTTCCAGAAATACGCTGATCAGACAGTGCACATATCTGTTGCATCTGTCCCCCATATAAATCCACGTTTTCATTCCACAGAAAACTAAACCTGTGTAGAAAACAGCCATGCTATGATAAGGGAAGGGCTTTAAAAATGATAAATGCATTGATGGAGGACAAGGAGCTGGCAGGGTGGTTGAATTCTTTCTTTAGATCTGTGCATACAGAAAATGCAACTGTACTAAAAATGTAATAGTGATATTGGCATAGCCAGAAAGCCCTAACAGCGGTCACCTGGGGCGCCAAGCACCAGGAGGAGGCAGACTAAACACAAAATGTAATACCTTCATATTAATGTTTTGTGTCAGGGGACAGAATTCGCTGGTGTCCGGCATACTAATGTTTGTGTCAGGGAAAAGGATTCTCTGCACTTTGAATAATTCTTTTTGGGTGAGGGGATATAATCCGCTGGCTATTTGCATACTAATACTTGTGTCAAGACACAGGATCCTTTGGCACGCTGCATTCTAATGTTTGTGCCAGCAAAATGGATCTGCTGCATTTTGCATATTAATGTTTGGGTCAGGGGATCCATTGGCACTTTGCTTTCTAATATTTGTGTAAAGGGACAGGATCTGGTGGCACTTTGCACTCTAATGTTTGTGCCAGTGGAAAGGATCTGCTGCGCTTTGCATATTAATGTTTGGGTCAGGGGACATGATCCTCTGGCTCACTGCATACTAATGTTTCAGTAAGGGGACAGGATCCCCTGGCACTTTGCATTCTAATGTTTGTGTATAGAAATGTTTGTCGGGGACAAGATCTGCTGGTGCTCTCTATTTTAATGTTTGTGTCAAGGGGCAGGATCTGATGCAGCTTTGCATATTAATTTTTGTGCCAGGGGACAGGATAGGCTGGCACTTTGCCTATAAATGTTTATTTCAGGGGACAGGAGCAGCTCAGCTGGGGCCCATATTTAGATGTTTATGTAAGGGGTCAGGATCTGCTTTTAATATTAATGTTTGTGTTAAGGGACAGGATTCACTGACACTCTGCATACTAATTTTTGTGTCAGGTGATAGGATCCGCTGGGGCCCTGTATTTTAATGTTTGTGTCAGGGGGCAGGATCTACTTTAGCTCTACATATTAATGTTTGTGTCAGGGGGCAGTATCTGCTGCAGCTCTGCATATTAATGTTTGTGTCAAGGGGCAGGATCTGATGCAGCTTTGCATATTAATGTTTGTGTCAGGAGGCAGGATCTGCTGCCACTTCACATATTACTTTTTGTGCCAGGGGACAGGATAGGCTGGCACTTCGCCTATAAATGTTTATTTCAGTGGACAGGAGCAGCTCAGCTGGGGCCTATATTTGAATGTTTATGTAAGGGGTCAGGATCTGCTGCAGCTTTTAATATTAATGTTTGTGTTAAGGGACAGGATTCACTGACAATCTGCATACTAATTTTTGTGTCAGGTGACAGGATCTGCTGGGGCCCTGTATTTTAATGTTTGTGTCAGGGGGCAGGATCTGCTTTAGATCTACATATTAATGTTTGTGTCAGGGGGCAGGATCTGCTTCAGCTCTGCACGTTAATGTTTGTGCTGCTGACATAAATTTCTAAATACATAGTAACATAGCATGAGATACTTCCTATTAAAGACATTCTACTTCTAGCTGTCTAGTAGTCATTACTGTTATTACAAAGAAGGCAACTTGTGAATTAATTTAGCCTGCCTCTGAGCACACTCAAGTTCTGACATGTCCTTCTTATGCACTGCCTAAAACACAATATTCCTTATGGGGTCTGACCAGTGACTTATAGAGTGGGAAACACCTATTCCCCTCTTGATGCAGTCCATGATCCTGTTTGCCTTGGCAGCTGCTGTCCGGAATTTTGGCAGTGGAATAATCTGTTTTCCTGAAATTAAGACATTACATAAAACCCATATAATGCATTGTAAGGTAAAAGACACTTCACAGGCCATTCTTTGGTGTTGAACAAATGGGCTTCCTTCTTTGCCTTTTCCCCATTGAGTTTCCTTGGTTGAACTTAGTAACTAAGGGGGTTATTTAGGAAGGGATAGCACCAGGTAGTGCCTCGTAGCGGCAGGCAGCGTCTGGTGAACACGGGATGCTGTAGGCAAAACCACATTTATGAAAGCAGATCTGGTGAGCGCCTCTAACAGCGCCATGTAGCGTCATGTCATTCCATGTGTTTTCACTTTGTTACTGGTGGATATGTGTTCAAAAACATAATTAAATCGCACAGCGTCTGACGCTTTATGCTATAGCGACCAGATTTAGAGCGCCGATGCTGTGTGTGTGTCCTTTTTTGATAAGTATAGTGTGGAGCGCCGAGAGTCGGTCGCACTGATTTGGCGCTACCTCTCACTCCCTGCAGTGCTGTACTGGTGTTAGAGCGCCCAACATACATCACATTCATCAATGTTACAGTGCCTGATACCCGCTTACAGTGTCTACTAGTGGTCGCTCTAAGCGTTGCTACACAAACGCTCATCTGCCAATATCTGGCGTTAGTAATCAGCCTCCACGTAACTATAAGTTACCATAAGTGGTGCCGCTGAAAGATCTCAGCAAGGGCATCATTAGCTTCTAGCAGAGCTTCACAGTATATGACACAACAACAACAAAACAAACAACTAAAGGAGAATGCCTTGACAATGATTTGAAATGCATATGACATGATCCTAGGTGAACAACGTGAATCCTTGTACATGCCATCATATCCGATTCCTAAGGTGTGATTTACAAATTGCTATTATAAATAGCTTCCTAATCATAAGCAAGCCCCATATTGTGCCCTTTAAACAGTTAATCATTTACATTATTCCATGCATGTCTGGCACCTTCCGAACAGGGAATAAGCCCGGCTTTGTACAATGCAGTAAATGTACTGTACGTACCGGTAATTATTCCACCAGCATGCCTTTCACTGCCTTGTCCAACAAGACATTAATAACTATTACAAGCACTTAACCTAAGATGCTCAACAACGTCGGCTAATTTATAAGGACATCAATTGTTTTGGTTTCTCCTCCTTTTCAATTTAACTAGATTTCTGTGTTGATGTCAAGTGCAGTATATGCAGGCCTGCCAACAGAAACTATGGGGGCACTCTTACCTCTTTGTAAAAGAAAAATATCCCTACACCACTGAGCCTTGCAGCCTTCAAATGGCTTGTCAAAGTCTCAAATGAGCTTAGCGCATGGACTACATTAACCAGAACCCAGAGATCCATACCTACATCAAACTGCTATATTTCAATATATTTATTCATCTTTTGAATAAAGCAGAGAATACAAGTCAGGGCATTTTCCCTGAAGTTGTAAATGTCACTGTGTGTAATATTGTATAAAATAGCAAGGTCATTACTTTTCAGATTTCAGTTCGTGCACAAAAAAAAAGAGTGTAGAATATTTTGCAGCATTATATTATGGGCCCGATTTATCAAGCACTATCTGCCAGAATCCGAAACGTTTGTGAAAAATATAATTTAGAATTTTCTTTTTACACTAGTGCATTTGCTGCATTGCAAAAAGCACAACTACTAAAACGTGTACTAAAGCATTGCAGCAACATGCCAAAAAAATATTTTGCACTACTACTGTATTTTTCGCCCTAGATGGACCTAGGATTTGGAGGAGGAAAATAAAAAAGCCATTCTGTGAGTGCTCACCTGTAGAATTGTTTTTGTTCTTGCATGGCACGGCCCGCTGCGATATTCATAACTGATGGGTTATTCTGCCACAAGGTGGCGCAGCAGCACTGCAGAAAGCTGTGGCAGCTCCCAGCTCCCTATAAAAACGGGATTAACCAACAAGTTCCCAGCGAATACGAGCAATGAGACAAGAAGCCGGGAGCGAATAAATGTAAGAATGTAAAAAGGGTAAAAAACCCCAACTTAACTTGGAAAAATCACCATAAAGAGGCAACCATATAACAGGGTGGGGCGAAGCGGGCCATGCCATGCAAGAACAAAAACAATTCTACAGGTTAGTACTCATAGAATTGCTTTTTTCTTTAATGCATGGCACGGCCCGCTTCGGTATTCATAACTGATGGGACATCCAAAAGCAGTGTCCAAAAGTAGGGTGGGATCACAAAAAAGTAAAGGCCAGTAGATCAAACCACTACCGCCTGAAGCACCTTGCGACCAAAAGCAGCATCCGCTGAGGCCTTAACATCAACTTTGTAAAACTTGGAAAAGGTATGAACAGAAGACCAAGTAGCGGCCTTGCAAACTTGTTCAACAGAAGCTTGGTGCTGAAAAGCCCAAAAGGCACCAATAGCACGAGTGGATTGAGCAGTAATTCTAAAGGGAGGTTCCTTCCCCTTAGCAGAATAGGCTTGAACCACCGACTGACGGATCCACTTGCTGATAGTGGATTTAGCCAGAGGCAAACCCTTCCTAGGTCCAGAAGTGAGAACGAACAGAGCATCAGACTTCCTGAAGGTCTCAGTAGTAACCAAATAGAATTTCAGAGCCCTGACCACGTCAGATTCCGCTCCTTGGAATTAGCAGGATTAAGACACAAGGAAGGCAAGACAATGTCCTGATTAAGGTGAAAAGCAGACACGACCTTGGGCAAGAAATCTGGCTTAAGCCGGAACACCACCTTATCCCGATGCTGCTCAAAATAAGGAGGCTTGATGGAAAGTGCCACTAGCTCAGAAACACGCCTTACAGAAGTGATAGCCACTAAAAAGGCTACCTTAAGAGTCAAAATGGGCAAGACGGCCTGACGAATAGGTTCAAAGGGAGGCCCCTGCATAGTAGACAACACCAGATTCAGCTCCCAGACTGGTAGCAAAGGCTTACGTGGTGGACGCACATGAGAAACACCCTGGAAAAAAGTTTTAACCAGCCGGTGATTGGCAATGGATCTTTGGAAAAGAGCTGAAACATGGCCCTTGAGAGTACGAAGTTGAAGGCATAAGTCCAAACCATGTTGCAAGAATTCCAGAATCCTGGGAATAGAAAACACCCGACAGGGAAGAGATTTGGACTCGCACCAGGCAATGTAAGCGTGCCAGACCCTGTATTAAATGAAAGACGAGGACTTCTTTCTAGCCCTAATCATGGTATCGACCACAGAAGCCGGTAATCCTTTTTCCCTCAAGATGGAGGTTTCAGCAGCCAAGCCGTTAAAGCCAGCATTTGTAAATTGGGGTGGCGTAGCCGCCCCTGAGTGAGGAGATCTGGATCCTTGGGTAAGACGTATCTGTCTACTGCCAACTGCACGACGTCTGCGAACCAAACCCTTCTTGACCAACAAGGGGCCACCAGGATGGCAGGTACTCGTTCCTGGACTATCTTGCGTATGACCTTGCCCAGGAGAGGAAACGGAGGGAACACATATAGAAGCCGAAACTCCGTCCAAGGAATTGCCAGGGCATCCGTGGCGAAGGCCAGAGGATCCTGAGACAGAGAGACAAATCTGGGAAGTTTGTGATTGTGACGGGACGCAAACAGGTCCACGTCCGGCTGACCCCAGCGGTGACACAGGGAGAGAAACACCCGGTTGTTGAGGGACCATTCCCCCAGATGAGACGTCCCCCTGCTCAGGGAGTCCGCCTCCTGGTTCCCCACCCCCGGAATGTATACCGCTGAGATGCAGGGAACATGCCGCTCTGCCCAAGACAGAATCTGGGACACTTCTTTGAATGCTCGCTTGCTCCGAGTACCTCTCTGATGATTGATGTAGGCAACCGCCGTCTGGTTGTCTGAGCGGATCTGAACAGCCCGACCCTGAAGGTGGGTGGTCAGGTGAGAAAGAACCAACCTGATAGCCCTCAGTTCCAGTACGTTGATGGAGGCATGTGCCTCCTGAAGGCCCCACCAACCCTGGAACCTCAGGGATTGACAGAAACCTCACCAACCTGTCAGACTGGCATCTGTGGTGACCGTCTCCCAGCACGGGGGCAGGACGGCCCTGCCTCCCAGAAGGTTCCTTGAGTCCAGCCACCACGAGAGTGACTGCCTGGCCAGAGGAGACAGAGCAAATTCCTGATCCAATGACACAGGGTCCCGATCCCAAACTGACAAGAGGTGCAACTGGAGATGTCTCATGTGAAACTGGGCAAAGGGGACTGCCTTGAAGCAGGACACCATCAGGCCCACTAACTGCATCCCCTGCCGGAAGGAGGGATGAGGACACGATAGCAGAGCCCGAGCCTGCTTCTGAAGACCCTCCGCCTTCTGCTGAGGAAGGAATACCCTGACCTGAGAGGTATCCAGAGTCAAGCCCAGAAAGGACCTCACCAAGGACAGGGACAGAGAAGACTTGGGATAGTTGATCACCCAGCCGAAGGACTGTAGAGTGGAGATCACCATCTAAGTGTCCTGCTCGGCCTGAGTAAAGGATTGGGCCACAATCAGGATGTCGTCCAGGTAAGGAATGATGCGGATGCCCATGTTCCTGAGCAGAGCCATCACTCCCGCCAGTACCTTGGTGAACACCCAAGGTGCCGACGTGATCCCGAAGGGTAGAGCTACAAATTGGTAAAGCGCGAACCTTAGAAATCTCCGATGACCTAGGAAGATAGGCACATGAAGATAAGCATCTTTGATGTCCACAGTGGTCATGAAGTCGCCCTGGTGAAGGGTACTGACAGCAGAGCGTAGCGTCTCCATGCGAAAATGCTTGAATCTGACAAATTTGTTGAGGCTCTTTAGATCCAGAATGGGCCTTAGAGAGCCGTCCTTTTTGGGGACTGTGAAAAGATTGGAATAGTACCCCTGACCCCGTTCTTGAGGGGGCACTGGACAAATGACTCCTGACTCTAACAGGCAATGAACCACCAGACGCAACCCTTGAGCATACAGGGGGTTTAAAGACATCCTGGATCTGATGAATCTTGGGGGGGGGGGGGGCAGGCTGTAAACTCTATCCTGTAGCCGGAGGACACTATCTCCTGTATCCACCAGTCTGAGACTTGAAGCCTCCAGACGTGAGCAAAAAATCTAAGCCGTCCCCCCACCCCGATGGGTGAGGGCGCGCCTTTATGCCTGAGGGGGCTTAGGGGAGGGATTGGCTTTGGAGTTCCAGGAGAGACCGGGACGACCACGGGGTCTACCAAGGCCCCAAGCATCTCTACGGCCACTATGGAGGAGAGAGCCCCGGCCTCCTCTGGGAACACGAAAGGAAGGGAGGGGGGCAGAGGACCCACGAAATGTTCGAGACTGCCTCCTACGCTGAGGCAGCTTGCCATCCTTAGAAAGAACATCAAGACGCTCTCCAAAAAGCCGCTACCCCACGAAGGGGAGACCAGTGAGAGCTTTCTTAGCAGCAGCTTCAGCAGCCCATTGGCGCAACCAGACATATTGTTGCATAGCCACCAAGAGCGCGGAGGCCCTGGCACTTAGCCACACAGCATCATCCATAGCGGCAAGAATAAAGGCCACAAAATCAGAGCAAACCAAGAGAGTCCTAAACTCCTCCTCCCTCTCCACGAGCTGAAGTGCCATCCATGAGGCGCTTGAGCAGAGACTTAAGAGCAATAGCCGTAATAGCCACGACATAGGTCGGGCGCAATCCAGCCCCCACACAGGTAAAAGCATGACAGGCCAACTGGTCCATGCGCCTGTCCTCACCGTCCCTCAGAGTGGTAGTGTCCGGGGAAGGCATGACCAAAGTGTTGGACAAGCCCAGCACGGGAGCATCCACTTCAGGGGGAACTGACCACCTCCTAACAAGATCAGCAGAAAAGGGGTACCTCTTATCCAAACTTTTGGACACAGCAGGTAGCTTGTTAGGACGTTCCCATGCTTTAAGTATCATAGAGTTGAAATGACCTTGCTCAGGAAACTCCAGATGCTGTTTAACAGGACGAAATAGCTCACCCTGTTTCCTTTTAGCCTCCACAGGAAGGGCAATGTGTAGGATTTCAAAAATATGAGACAGTAAATTACCAGTGTCCTCAGGATACCATGAATCCCCAGATGCAGCGTCACTGTCACAACTCTCCTGCTGGTCTCCCAAGGAGTCAGAATCCGGAGGCAATTCTCCTTCCTCCATGGAATAACGTCCAGCAGTGACATCCAATTCCCCATACTCCTCAGTAGAGCGTGAGGGAGTGGAAGTCAGGTGCCGCTTCTTGCCAGAGGCCTTCCTGGGAATAGACTTGGCAAGCTGTCTCTCATTACTGGCCACCCACAGAGCCAAATCAGAGTGTGACTCCCTGCTGACGTCCCCCTCACTGGGGCCCAGTCGCAGGAGCAGGGGGGTAGGTGAAGCAGAGGCATGTGCTGAGCTGGAAAGCGAAGCAGGCAAACCAGCTTGTAGCGCAATGATCCTCTCAGCGCACGGCACACACACCGTGACACTGTTACTCACAGGAGACACCCCACACATTGAACACAGCCGGGCTTGCCCCGAAGGGCCCCCAAGCACTCTATCCCCAGCAGCCTCCATATGGTGATTAACACAGGCGCAATAGGCCAGCGGTGGGTAAAGGCTATACAAAGGCCACCCGGGATGCCCTCCCATGGGATGCCCCCAGAAATTAGTGAAGGGGGGAATGAAGGGAGGGAAGGAATGGAGCCGGGATATGCCACAACCCAATGGTATCCCGCCTGAAAGACATAAGAAAAAAGACGCATGAGCATCCCGCAGCACATACACCCTCCAATAAAAAAAACCCCAAGGGGGACTCACGGACCAAAGACACCACAGCGTCACTCAGGCAATGCCACAGGAGAAGCGACACACCACAAGAGCAGCCAGAAGCTGCCAGGAAGGGAGAAATCCCAAAAGGAAAATAAGGGGACACAGTCCTCAACAACTCACCCCCTCAGAAGCTAGGGCAGGAACTCCGCATCCCAAGAAGGCTCACCATAAAGCCTGTGGCCGGCTACCCTTTGTGTTACAGGGTCTGCGGCTTGGAGCTGCGCTCCAGGAGCACTTGACCCTAGTGCTCTTCTACCTTCACCCGATCTGTCAGCCAAGGCTGGGAGGCAGTGAGGGTCCAGAAACGGATGGAAATAGACTTGCAGGGTCGCAGGCTTGGTTGCCCCCCTCACCTGCGCAAGAGAGAGAACCATCTTCTAACTTCGCAGTGTCACTGCAGAGACAACACTGGGAACTTGTTGGTTAATCCCGTTTTTATGGGGAGCCGGGAGCTGCCACAGCTTTCTGCAGTGCTACTGCGCCACCTTGTGGCGGAATAACCCATCTGTTATGAATGAAAGTGGGCCGTGCCATGCATTAAAGAAAAATAATATTCAGAACCAAATAATAGGCAGGGTGCAGAATCCTCCGATTACAGGCAGTGTGGCATCCCCCCTCCCATTCCCAATAGGCAGTGTGGCATTCCCCCCTCCCATTCCCAATAGGCAGTGTGGCATTCAGAATAAAGCACAGATTGTTAATTTTATTTTTTAACACACAAAAATGTGTAATAAAAACACGCTTGTTCTAAATGTTGTCAAATTAATCAACTCATGACATAGATGGAGAATTTTTACAGATTCCAATTACAAATTGCTGTGTCCCTCTTTGCCTGCAGGCTGCCTGCAAAGAGGAAGTGCTGCTGGGTTTCCTGCTGCTGTGCATTGTGGGTTACGTCAGTTGAATCCAGGTAATCACACGGCTAGAATGCTGGGAAAGGAAGCTCCAAAATGGCTGCTACCAGGAGAAAATCGGTAAGGCGCGATTCAGCTTTGAGTGGATGTAGCAGCAAATGTAACTGCTGACAAGGATTAAGGGGTTTATTCATCAAGGGATAGCGCCAGGTAGCCCCTCGTAGCGACAGGCAGCGTCTGGTGAATGCTGGGCGCTGTATGCAATACCACATTTATGAAAGTGAATCTGGTGAGCGACTCTAACAGCGCCATGTAGCATCCGATTCATCATCATTACAGGCGGCTCAGTGTATAGCGCCGACGCTCTAGCTTCCAGAGCCTGTCGCTCTCCCATAAACTTCAATGGACGTTCCTTTTCTTCTGTTTAAACAGGGTTTTTTGTTTTTCATTTTTTTTTCTCTCAAATAATTCTGTCGCCTCTCCTGGCCTAGAAAAACTTTTTTGATTTTTTATATTTTTATGCAGAATTGTCACTAAAGTATTAATGTCACAATGTTACAACAATGTAATTCCATGTGTTTTCGCTTTGTTACTGGTGGATATGTCTTCAAAAACAGACTTTAATCACACAGCGTCTGCTGCTCTATGCTACAGCGCCCAGATCCAGAGCACCTAAGCTCTGTGAGTCTGTTTTTTTGTTGAATTTGGTGTGAGTAACTGAGAGTTGGTTGCAATAAGCTGGCGCTACCTTGCGCTCCCTGCAGTGCTGTACTGGTGTTAGAGCGCCCAACATACACCTCATTCATCAGTGCCGGCCAGGTTACTACAGCGACTGAGGCGCTTTGTTACAGTGCCCGATAGCTGATCACAGCATCTACTAGAGGTCGCTCTAAGCGCCTCTGTACAGACGCTCATCTGCCGATAGCTGGCGCTAGTAATGAATCAGCCTCCATATATCATGCAGGAAGATGGGGCAAGTGAATGTTTTTTTCCAACTTTGCAAGGCTGTTGGTCCAGTTTAACTTAGGATAACCCCCAATGGGGTATGGGGTACACGTAGAGGCTGATTCATCATTAGCGGCAGGTAGCGACAGATGAGCGTCTGTAGCAGGCATTTTCAGAGCGCCCGCTAGTAGTCGCAGTGCTCGTCCGCGAGTCGCTACTTTATAGTGACTCAGTCGCTGTTCAGTAATGTTGAATACATTGTGAGTCGCTATTTGACCAGTACAGCGCTGTATGGGAGTGCATGTTAGCGACTGCTCATAGCGACCGACTCACACCATATTCAGCAAAAAAACAGCCTCACAAATCTCTGGCGCTGAAAAATACTTGTTTGAAGCCCAGAGCGCAGGAGGCGGTGTGTTTAAAGTCTGTTTTCAAGCATCTACCAACTAGAAACAAAGCGAAAACATATGGAATAACATTGTAACAACATTGTAACATGAACACTTTAATGCCAGACCTGTAATGTCATTTCTGAGGAAATATTTTAAAAATTAGAAAATTATGAAAAAACTGCTTTTTCAATGCCAGAAGAGGTCAAATAATTATTTGTAATTTTTTTGAAAAAAAAAAAAAAAAAACAGTTTAAAGAGAAGAAAAGGATCGTCCATTGAAATGTATGGGAGAGCGCCAGGTAGCGAGAGGTCATACCTGGCGCTGTGCAAGGCTGAACGCTGGCGCTGTTCGCTGAGGCTGTGAAAATGATGAATCAGACGCTACATGGCGCTATCCCAGTCGCTAAACAGATTCTGCTTGATAAATGTGTAATTGCGTGCCATGTCCGGCGTTCACCAGTCGCTACCTGTCGATACCTCTCATTAACCAGCCACTACCTGACGCTATCCCTTCTTAAATAAGGGCCTAATAAACTTGCAACATTTTTCTGCATAGCCCAAGGATTCTGTGGTTTTCAAACTTTATCCTTACCTCACTGGAAAAGTGATATACCTTACCTGTAAAAATGCCCCATCACAGTTACAGGTGATTTGGGGGAAAACATAAAAAATTTTTGATTGTGTGTTAAACTTAAAAAGCTCACAGCAATGCAGCTTTCAGTTCACACCCAAATGTGCTTTCAGAATTACACTTACATCAAATATTCAGCATGACCCCCCGCTGCTACAACACAATGAGTGTCACGCTAATTATTCAGTATAGTAAGTGTATCTCGGGGTGTACATTTTTCTCTTCTTTTTTTACTTTACCACAAAAAAGTGCAACATTTTTTTGGTTCTAATTTTCCCCCAAAAATCACCTGTACCTGCTATACAGGTACAGCTAATAAGGTGCATCATTTTTCCAATCAGGTAAGGACAATGTTCTTAATATGAAAACAACAACATCCTATGTAGTTATGCAGAATACAAGTGTAAATTCTTAAGCATAGCACATAGGGTGCTGTTGTTTCTAAATTTACGGGGAGGGCGATTCATTAACAGCGGCAGGTAGCGACAGTTGAGCGACTGTAGCGGCATTTTCAGAGCTCCCGCTAGTAGTCGCTGTGCTTGGCGGTTGTTCGGTAGCTGATAGCGACTCAGTCGCTTTGACGTAATATTGAATATTGGGTGAGGAGTCACTATTTGACAGGTTCCGCGCTGTATGGGAGCGCATGATAGCGACTGGCCCTAGCGACCGGCTCCCACCATATTCATTAACAAATCATGCTCAAAAAATTCTCGCGCTGTGAAATGCTTGTTTAAACCCCAGAGCGCTGGCGGCGATGGGTTAAAAGTAGTTTTTTACCCCCAAACAACCATATTTTTGGAAACCAAAAAAAACAAGTTTTTTAAATAATTTTGTAATATGAATACATTAATATCAGACCTGTAATATCAGTTCTGTACTTTTTTTTTTTTTTTTTTTTTACCTTGAAAAAAATATTTAAAATGAAGTGGTCAAATAATTTTTCACATTAAAAAAAAAAAAAAAAACATTAATAACAATTAATTATGAATATTTATAGATTGTTCCATTGAAATGTATTGGAGAGCACCAGGTAGCGAGAGGTCATACCTGTCGCTGTTCAAGGTCGGACGCTGGCGCTGTGGGCTGAGGCTGGAATAATGATGAATGAGTGGCTATATGGCGCTGTCTCAGTCGCTAAGCAGGATTGGCTTGATAAATGTGTGATTGTGGTGGGGAGCCGGCGTTCTCGTGGCGGGGCCCGTCATTACCGGCCGCTCACCAGTCGCTACCTGTTGCTATCCCTTGTTAAATAAGGGCCATAGATATGGAGAGTCTTATTGAAGACGCGTCAGTGCCACTCACAAGTATAGGTGATTATTCTGGGAAGAATTAGAACAAATATATTAACTGCACTTTTTATGGTTAATGCTAATTATTTGGTGAAACCACTGTGAATTTCAGTGTGGATTGAAACCTCATCCAAGTGAGCTTTTTAGTGTTTAGATACAACAAAGTGCAAAAAATTCTTCCATTACTAGAAAAATACCGTATTTTTTTCCAAACGAGACGTGCATGTCCATAAGACTAAACTAAATGTTGTGCTCAAATACCCCCCCCCTTCCCCAAGAACCAAATAATAGGCAAGGTACAGAATTCCCCCATAACAGGCAGAGTGCCCCCCCCCCCCCCGTTCCCCATAGGCAGTGTGACATTCCTCCTCCTGGGCGAAGATGCAGACATCTGATCCACAGTGCTTTGGAAGAAGATTTATGGGTTAGGGTGAATATATATATATATATATATATATATATATATATATATATATTTATATATATTTATATATTACAGATTGGCTTTAAAGTGGACCAACACCAGGATTTTCACTATCCTGGGTGTTGGTCCACTTCCGCGGGGCACCCCGCTGTGTGAAACCCCCCAGAAAGCCCCAAAAACTTACCTGACCCCGCTCCCACGTCATTCGCTCCACCAATCACCGCCGATCAGCGGTGGGTGTTGGTCCACTTTAAGTCTGATATAAGGCAGATAATAATTTATTCTATTCAAAGTTGGCATTTTTGTTTTTTATTGGACTTTAACTGGACCAACAGTCTTGTACAGTTGAAAAGAAAACTCCTGCCCCATCTGCATGCATAATACTGAATCGTTGAATCGTTTATGCTAAAGATTAGGTAAAGCAAGTTCAAATCTGGGTGCACATTTGGGTGTGCATTGCAATATGTAGCTTGCTGAGCTGTTGAACTTTAACACACAAAAAAGTGCAATTTTTTCTAATTTTCCCAAAAATCCCTTGCATATGTGATGCATAATTACAGATGAGGTACATTAACTTTTAAATGAAGTAAGGATCATTCTTTGAGAGTTTGAAAACAACATCACCCTATGGGGATTGCTAAAGAATTTTCATTTTTCCCTGCATGCTCCATAGGGTGCTGTTCAAATTGTTTTAACAAATTATCCTAACCTCATTCGAAAAATTATGTGCCTCACCTGTAAAATGCCCCATCACATGTGCAGGTGATTTTTTTGGGGAAAAAAATAGAAAACAAACATTTCAAAAACTCACTAAGATGCAGATGGGAATTCCCACCCAAATGTGCTCCCAGATTTGAACTTGCTTTATCGAATCTTTAGCACGACCCCCATTGTCAGCATTTACTCCTGCATCCACTCAAGGAAACAATGCCGCCTCACTGATTTTCTTCTGGTCATGGCCATCTTGGAGTCACCTGGGGGACTTCCTTTCCCAGGCACCCAACCTGTGATGCTGCCTGGATATAGGCCCTTATTTATGAAGGAATAGCGACAGGTAGCGACTGGTGAGCGGCCGGTAATGACGGGCCCCGCCACGAGAACGCCGGCTCCCCACCACAATCACACATTTATCAAGCCAATCCTGCTTAGCGACTGAGATAGCGCCATATAGCCACTCATTCATCATTATTCCAGCCTCAGCCCACAGCGCCAGCGTCCGACCTTGAACAGCGACAGGTATGACCTCTCGCTACCTGGCGCGCTCCAATGCATTTCAATGGAACAATCTTTGAATATTAATAATTAATTGTTATTGTTTTTTTTTTTGTTTTTAAATGTGAAAAATTCTGTGACCACTTCTGCCATTTTAGATAATTTTTTTAAGGGAAAAAAATTTTTTAAAAAAATTGTACAGAATTGATATTACAGGTCTGATATTAATGTATCCATATTACTAAATTATTTAAAATACTTTTTTTTTTTTGGTTTCCAAAAATATGGTGGTTTGGGGGTTAAAAAACTACTTTTAACACATCGCCTCCAGCGCTCTGGGGTTTAAACATGCATTTCACAGTGCTTGAATTTTTTGAGCGTGATTTTTTGATGAATATGGTGGAATTCGGTCGCTCTGACCAGTCGCTATCATGCGCACCCATACATCGCGGAACCTGTCAAATAGCGACTCGTAACCTTGTATTCAACATTACGCCACACCGACTGAGTCGCTGTCAACAACCGAACAACGGCCAAGCACAGCGACTACTAGCGGGCGCTGTGAAAATACCGCTACAGTCGCTCAACTGTCGCTACATGTCGCTATTAATAAATCAGCCTCCCCATTGACATAACTCAGAATGCACAGCAACAGGAAATCCAGCAGCACCTCCTCTTTACTGGCCACTGGCAGATCCATAAGATGCCATTTAAAGGCGAGATTCGATCACGGCAGGGGTTCCCAAAAGGTACATTAGTTTTCATGTGTAGCAATCTGAATTGCCCTGGGGGAGGGATGCAGATGAGCACTGCTTCTTTTAACATATGTTGGTTACAGGCTACAGACCTGTCTAATGCTGCTCTCCCAAAACCCCTTACTGACCTTCTCTACTGATGGGAAGCTGGGTGTTATTGTTGAATCGAAGCCTATCCAACAGAAACAGGCTTGCATTCATGGGTAAATAATATTTACATACAGTAATATTAATAAAACATTTTTATTAATAAAATATTTAAATTCTAAAAAGATATACATGTTCTTTTGTAAGCCTATGAATGGCTCCTTTAAAGAAAGCTCTGGTTGTCCCACCAGTGAATAGGAGGCAGGCGTCCATCATCACTCTTTCATAAAGCAGCCTTCGACCTGAGCCTTGTCTCAGTCCCTCTCGGAGCCGTGATCAGTAAATATTCCCAGCGTGGCATCCGAGCGGCGCTCGCCAAGCCCTCTTAGCTCTTTATTACCTTTCAATGACTTAAACCCCAGCACCAAATAACTTCATCAAGGTGTCAGGTTAAACAGATTTGTCCCTCTAATGGTCCCTCTCACAGGTTCCTAATGAAAATTATTGATTGCTTCAGATTAGCCGCAGATTTATGAGCTGGAAACTGATCCGACTGTCGCCTGGATTCTGTGCAGTCTGGCAAGAGAGAGCTTTGTCCAGTACAAGAAGGGAAGCAGTCTACCCATAAGCTGCCATTGTGCTTCGAAGAGACTGTGCTAAAATGTCATACAAAGCTCATATTTACAAAGAATTCTGGAAGAAAAAAAAGCATATGTGGAGACTAATTTATTGTTGAGCGCCACATGGGTAGCTAAGGAAAGGCACTGACAGCGTCCCAGACAGAACACTGCAGACAGGCCAATGGCACTATTGCTGTTTAGCATTTCTGGCTAGATGGCATAGTGTTTCTCAGTCCGAATTTGATAAAAGTAATGTCTGATGGTTGCTAATGAGCTTTTCAATGCTGCTAGTTTATAGGCATTCCACAGGAGCGTTCTCTACTACAACCACACACAATTCAGCTCAGACCCATTTTTTTACCTTATTTGTTTTTTATTTTATTAAACCAAAAGATAATTTAAAATAAATATACGTATTTCATCCACTTTTATGGTGCCTAGAAGTGAGAGAAAAAAACATGTCAGCTTTTTAACTCAGTTTCCCTTTTGCTCCTTTTCTGCCTAACTCTATTGGGGTTATTTAGCATGTGCTGTTGGCCACCTATTAATTGGGGCTAGTACCGTATTTGCCGGTGTATAAGACAACTTTCTGCCCCTGAAAAACATGCTTACAAGTGGGGGGGGGGGGGGTCGTCTTATACGCCGGGTGCATGGCACTGTTCCCTCTAAGGCAGGGATATTCAACCCGCGGGGCCTCTAGGATTCCGGACCCCATGGCCAGGAGGGTGAATAGGGAAGGCAGCGCGTGGGGCCGAAGACGGGGAGGGAAGGCAGCAGGCGGGGCCGGCGGCCGGGTGGAGGGGAAGGCAGTGGGCGGGGTCAGAGACCGTGAGGGAAGGCAGTGGGCAGGGTCGGAGACCATGACGGAAGGCAGTGGGCGGGGCCGTCGGCCAGGATGGAAGGCAGCGGGCGGGGCTGGCCGTCCGGGAGGAAAGACGGCGGGCGGGAGACAGCAGGTGGGTGATTTATGGAGGAGCAGCCGGCTCAGCTGTCTGCTTCGATCGCAGGAGGCTGAGCGGCGCTCAATTAAAAGAAGTTCTGCAGTGCACTGCTTAATATCCTCCAGCCAGCAACAAGCAGGACTATGCATTAGTTTGGCCCTGCATAGTTCTGTTTGCAGCTGCCCAGCGGATATAAAACAGTGCATAAAGCAGGGCGTTTATGATTGTGCGTCGCTCAGCCTCCTGGGATAGTTGCAGATGACTGAGTGCGCCTTTTATCGCCAGTCAGCTTTTCCCTGAGGCATCCTGAATCAGGATGCCCCCACTGTGTGAACCCCCCCCCCCGGGCACCTGTAAAAACCCCCCTTTCCCTGCTTCAACTCTCTTTTCTTAGCTCTGTCCCATCCCATCTCTGTTCCCAGCTTTGTCCCATCCCATATCTCTTTTCCCAGCTCTGTCCCATCCCATCTCTCTATTCCCAGCTCTGTCCCATCCCATCTCTCTTTTCCCAGCTCTGTCCCATCCCATCTCTCTATTCCCAGCTCTGTCCCATCCCATCTCTCTTCTCCCAGCTTTGTCCCAGCCCATCTCTCTTTTCCCAGCTCTGTCCCATCCCATCTCTCTTTTCCCAGCTCTGTCCCATCCCATCTCTCTTCTCCCAGCTCTGTCCCATCCCATCTCTCTTTTCCCAGCTCTGTCCCATCCCATCTCTCTTTTCCCAGCTCTGTCCCATCCCATCTCTCTTCTCCCAACTCTGTCCCATCCCATCTCTCTTTTCCCAGCTCTGTCCCATCCCATCTCTCTTTTCCCAGCTCTGTCCCATCCCATCTCTCTTCTCCCAGCTCTGTCCCATCCCATCTCTCTTTTCCCAGCTCCGTCCCATCCCATCTCTCTTTTCCCAGCTCTGTCCCATCCCATCTCTCTTCTCCCAGCTCTGTCCCATCCCATCTCTCTTTTCCCAGCTCTGTCCCATCCCATCTCTCTTTTCCCAGATCTGTCCCATCCCATCTCTCTTTTCCCAGCTCTGTCCCATCCCATCTCTCTTTTCCCAGCTCTGTCCCATCCCATCTCTCTTTTCCCAGCTCCGTCCCATCCCATCTCTCTTTTCCCAGCTCCGTCCCATCCCATCTCTCTTTTCCCAGCTCTGTCCCATCCCATCTCTCTTTTCCCAGCTCTGTCCCATCCCATCTCTCTTTTCCCAGCTCTGTCCCATCCCAGCTCTCTTTTCCCAGCTCTGTCCCATCCCATCTCTCTTTTCCCAGCTCTGTCCTATCCCATCCCATCTCTCTATTCCCAGCTCTGCCCCACCCCATCTCTCTTTTCCCAGCTCTGTCCCATCCCATCTCTCTTTTCCCAGCTCTGTCCCATCCCATCTCTTTTTTCCAGCTCTGTCCCATCCCACCTCTCTTTTGCCAGCTCTGTCCCATCCCATCTCTCTTTTCCCAGCTCTGTCCCATCCCATCTCTCTTTTCCCAGCTCTGTCCCATCCCATCTCTCTTTTCCCAGCTCTGTCCCATCCCATCTCTCTTTTCCCAGCTCTGTCCCATCCCATCTCTCTTTTCCCAGCTCTTCCCCATCCCATCTCTCTTTTCCCAGCTCTGTCCCATCCCATCTCTCTATTCTCAGCTCTGTCCCATCCCATCTCTCTATTATCCCAGCTCTGCCCCATCCCATCTCTCTATTCCCAGCTCTGCCCCATCCCATCTCTCTTTTCCCAGCTCTGTCCCATCCCATCTCTCTTTTCCCAGCTCCGTTAGTGAGGATATGATGGATATGGCTTTAGCTGGGTCCTCATCTCCTTGCTGTGTCTACTGCAGCAATCATATCCCAGTTTCTGTCACTTACCTAAAAAAAAGTAATGAATAATTTGTCTGGGTGTCTTTGTCAGTGTCTGCGGGCATGTCTAGGACTTCAGGCACCAGTTGCGTTTCCTCTGGCTCTTACATTCGATGGAGTATGTAGAGATTGTGTAGCACACAGCAAGCAAGGATTATATTGGACACTTTCTTGCAATAAGCTGCATTGTAGCACACTTCATCTATGGTATGTGGGTTTCGCATGGGTGCATTTTGCTTTACCTTTCCAATCCCCCTTAGTTCTACTTGTCCACTGTTTATAGGCTTACAATGTGGTCACATAATTACCGAGTAGCCATCCCGGCGGCATTTCGCTGGCACATGGCAGATTGGTGCAACACATAAGGCATAGCAAAATGCCGGAAAGCCCAACCTCACAGCATGCAGCCGCATCTCATGATCACACACAGCCATCACATTATTCGAATGGAAGCTCTTCCAGTTGCAGTAGTGTAGCTCTTGTGCTCGAGTGTAGCGGAGGGGAATAGGGGTGCCATCAATGCAGCTAAGCACATTTGGGATTCCTGCCATATGATAGAAAGCTATCCTGATGTTTTCCACCTCTTCATCATCTGCCGGAAACCTTATGTAGGTAGACATGAGGTCACAGATGGCCAGAACCACCTCATGAAAGATGCGGCACATGGTAGCCTGGCAAATGCCCCCTAATAGAGCAGAAGTGGCCTAAATGTGCCCCTTGCAAGCATAATAAAGGAGGCACATAGGCGTACTATGCCAGGTACTGTGTGGCTGTGACCGGTGGTGGGCTCAATTTTGTGGCGGATTTGGTGGTACAGTGCCAAAAGCGTAGCTTGATTCAGACAGAGGCAGCTGCAAATTTGTTCATCACTCAAATCCGTGTTGTTAAAGACTTGGGCAGCCCAGAGTCACACCACTGTGGCTTCCTCAGTCTCCTTCTCCTCCTCAGCAGCCACACAACTCACCCACACATCAAACATCACACCAAAATCTGTCTCTTGCAATGCACTGCATAGCCACTGCAACTGCAAATGCACAAACTCAATCACAAGCACACACACACATGCCCAATAAACCTGCTAACACACAAACTCTTTCACATACAAGTGAAACTCACATGCAGCTCACCACTAAATTGGTGACACAATCAACAGCCTGAGTAAAGCACAGCTTATGTTTGGCCTGGCCAAGAGGGGAGATGCTAGACAGCCCAGATAAGGTGTCAATTCCGCCATGCAGTATGCAACAAATCTCTGCTTACCCCACCAGATGGAAGAGCATAAGGAAACGCAAATGATGTCCCAAAAGCAGACTTGTCCATACACTGCACACCAGACACAGACTGGCTCTACCTGGGGCACAACAGTAGTGGTCACTACCCCCACAAACGCACACACTGCCACTGCAAACACAATAGCGAATTAATCCACTTTTAAATTCACACAGCGTTTCTTTTATACTTAGCTGTTCAGATGTTTGGAGTATGAACGCTATTAGTACCATTTTTGAAAAACCGTTACAGCATGCATATGTGTGCTATTAGTCCACATCAGACAACCCCCCAGCGTTTAGTTGGTTAGCTTCTACGCCAACGCCCTGCGCCTGATTGGTACAGAATTCCCATAAATTTCAAGGACAAACACACCCATCCTGCTACAGCAGCAAGAATTGGGAATTCTGTACTAATCAGGCGCAGGGCGTTGGCGTAGATGCTAGCCAACTAAACACAGTTTTTTTTGAAGATACAAAAGACTTCCATCTTAGTCTAAGCTGGAGTGACTTTTACTAGATTTACTGCAGTTTACAGCTATGACAAGTTATGACACTATATGGCACTGTGCTCAATGCTTAACTGTAGTTTCTCTGCATTTTTCAGATGTGTTCCTGTGCATTCAGTTGTGCTATGGTACTTCTTTTTTTTAGTTCCTGTGTTATGCACCATGTAAGGTCACATTCTTTTACTGCATTCATGTTCCAGTAAAGCCAGTTCCTGTTATGTCTAGTTGGATTATTACTCCGCTGCACCCAGCACTCAGGCACTTGCTACAGGTTATGGACCCAGTGACTGAATAAAGCCACGGGGTAAAACCAAGTGACCACCAAAACTGGAGATAGTGAGGACGATGTGGAGATTAACATAAAGAAGCTTCCACTGAGACATCTCCTGTATACAAGTAAGACTGTTCTTATATATAAGGGAAAAGAATGGCCAGCAGCTCAGATCATAAACTCTAAGTGGCCAAGCTGAACAATGACTATTATCCGGAGATGACTTGTTGGAGGTTATAACTACAGAGAGGCCACAGGATAATAATCAGGACTGGGACAGGAAAAAACAGACAGGCATGGACCATCATAAGTTTACTAGTAGAAGATGATCAGCTTATTCACATACACAATGGGAATACAGCGAAAGGCATGTACTGAAAAAATTGCATAGGAGATTAAAAACAGCAAGTTGTTTCTGCTGAGGGAACTTTACAAAATGAGGCTTAGCAGAGAGTAGGACATACAAGACCACATAAATGCCATGCTGAACTCAGATCAGCCGGTGAGAAAATAACAGTTTTGTTTGTGAAGAACCAGCACACCATTAGTAGTTCATTCAACAAAATTATATTAGGGTTCAAATAATACCGCAGTGAAAGCAAGTCGACGTTTCGGGGTGCACTGGGGCCCCCTTCATCAGGACCCACCGCGTGTACCAGAGAAGAGAAGAGGTTCTTCTCTGGTACACGCGGTGGGTCCTGATGAAGGGGGCCCCAGTGCACCCCGAAACGTCGACTTGCTTTCACTGCGGTATTATTTGAACCCTAATATAATTTTGTTGAATGAACTACTAATGGTGTGCTGGTTCTTCACGAACAAAACTGGTATTTGCGGTGTCTCCGCGAACCGTGCACCCACATAACATAGAAGGTAAGAGTGCGGCTGGACTTGGAATTTTTGGTGAGAAAATAACAGACAGTTACACAGCAGCCATGTTGTTGTGCAGCTTGCCCGAGACATAAACTGCATTGATGAATGAGCTGGAGACAAGACCTGAGACAGATCTGACACTAGCATTTGTAAAGACCAGGCTCATGACTCCACAGATACCATCAGTACCGCTCTTAAAGCCACCGTCAGAGATAAACCACCTGTATGTCTTTCATACAAGGCAAGGACTGCCAGTACCAATAAACCTGCAACTTGGAAAGACATTTATCAGCTATAAGAGATAAAATCAATGCAAGACACTAAAACATGGACACTTAAGCATGAAGCAGAAATACTACAAACCCTGAATCAGCATTTCGAGACCGAGGAACTCCCCAAACAGGGACTTCTTCAGTTACCTTATTTCCCTACTGAGGATATGACAGCAGATATCCTTACTAAGCCCCTGACCACTGAAAGACACTCAAGGCTTACAAAAAAGATGGGATTCATAGACTAATCCTCAGCTGTTGGGAAGGGGTGTTGCGGATTTCTAGCAGACTTCTAGCTTAGTCTCTGCTGGAGTGACTTTTGCTAGATTTACTGCAGTTTACAGTTATGACAAGTTATGACAATAGATGGTGCTGTGGCCAATGCTTAACTGTAGTTTCTCTGCATTTTTATGATGTTATGCACCATGTAAGGTGACATTCTCCTACTGCATTCATTTTCCAGTAAAGCCAGTTCCTGTTATACCACACAGTTTTTTCACCTGGCTCTAAATCAACCCATTCATGTTCCTTTTAACATTCTCTCCGGGAACATCCCAGTTCAGAATACCTCTACAGTTTAAGATACTCAGGAAGACAAAACTGGCCATAAAGCCCATTAAAGTGAAACCATACCTGGGATTTTGACAATACCGGGTTCCGTTCTGTGTCCCATAAAACCCTTTAAAGCACAACAAAACCTGGGATTTTGACAATCCCAGATTTTGCTTGGCTGTGTGAAACCCCCAGATCATCCAGTACAACTCACCTCTTCGCAGTCTAATGGCCCATGTATGGGCTCTTGTCCAATCAGAGCCATTTGTCGTGATTTCGCAAAAGGCTCTGATAGGCTTCAATGGGGAGCGAAAGCAAGTGCATCCTCAGCGGCACGCGTGCAGAGACTAAGGATGGGCGTTATGTGTCCGCTCTCGGCTTCACACTGCGGGGGCATACCAATTTGGGATGATCTTGGGGGAAGGTCAGCAGCTGGCCTTGGAGTCATTTAGATTCCAGGTCTAGCCATCCTGGGTTTTGTTCCGCATTAATGATGGACAACAAGATGTAGCTGTGCGAGTTATGGATATTGCACATGTGTGTAGCTACTAACTGTCCCCCAACAGATGCACTCTGCTAGGTAGGGTTAGGTTAGTTAATTTAGTGTCCCTGTAAATCAGGACCCACACTGGTACATAAATGCAAGAGAAAGTGCAGGTCCGCTTTAAAGTGTGTAGTGCTATCTATCGCATATGAAAAGTTTCTCACCTGGGTCGGACAATGTTTAATCAGGACTTTCTTCACCCCTCAGATGCAGTTTTACTGGGTAGGAATAGCTATTGACTACTGGGCCATTTCTAGGGGCATGAAAACCAGGAAAATGCCCTGGGAGTTAGGGGGTGGCACAATCCCAGCCATCGTGTTTTTTCTTGGGTGGGTGTTGCAAACAGATTTTAAGGAACTCTATAAAGGGATTGCCCAGCTAAGTGTAAAATTAAAGTAATGTTTTCTCACCTGGTGTGTTGTGGCATAAAGCTGATAAAGCTGAGATCTCATCGCTGTTCTGTAGCCAAGTCCCCTCAGATTTTGTTTTTGCATGATCACTTTTTTTTTAGCGATTCAACCCTTTTGCATCCCCTGTGTCTGCAGGGGAGAGGTAACTTAGTGCTCTGCTTTTCTTTTTCTTAAAAGTTAGCCAGCCAAATAATAACTCCAGATGATTGGGGAATGACCAATGTCGTACCAATCCATAAGAAGGAGAGTAGAAAAGAAGCCAGTAATTACAGGCCAGTTAGTTTAACATCTAAAGTGGTCAAATGGAAACGCTCTTAAAAAAACAGATAACTTCCCATCTAAAAATTAAAGACCTGTTGGACCCAAAACAGCTCGGCTTTACTGAGGGCAGATCATGTCAGACCAATCTTATTGATTTCTTTGACAATGTCACAAAAGTGTTAGATGAAGGTGGTGCTGTGGATATCGCCTATCTGGATTTTAGCAAAGCCATTGACACTGTACCACATAAAGAGCTTATAGATAATTTATTGAAGGTAGGACTCAATCCCTGGATAGTTCAGTGGATTTCTAGTTGGCTGAAGGATCGGTATCAGAGAGTTAATGGGGTGCAATCTGAACAAAGGCGAGTTACAAGTTGTGTGCCGCAAGGCTCTGTTCTGGGCCCTATTCATTTTAATATATTTGTAAGTGACATAGGGGAAGGCCTGGTAGGAAAAGTTTGTCTGTTTGCTGATGATACAAAGGTTAGTAATAAGGTGGATATTCCTGGAGGTGTCTGCAACATGGAAAAATGATTTATCTTTACTGGATAGATGGTCAAACTGTGGAAACTAGAGTTTAATGTCGCAGTACTGTGTTAGCCAGGACCTCGGAGGAGAGAGATTTAGGGATACTGATTACTGATAGCTGCAAGATGAGTGGACAGTGTAGCCAGGCAGTGGGAAAAGCAAGCAGGATGCTCGGCTGCATAGCTTGAGGCATCACCAGTAGGAAGCGGGAGGTTGTGATGCCGCTGTATAGAGCCCTGGTGAGGCCACAGCTAGAATACTGTGTGCAGTTCTGGAGACCTTACCTGCAAAAAGACATTATTCAAATAGAACGTGTCCAAAGGCGGCCAACAAAAATTATAGAAGGACTTAAACTTAAAACTTATCAGGAGAGACTTAAAGAACTTAATTTGTACAGTCTGGAGGAAAGAAGGGAGAGGGGGGACATGATTGAGACCTTTATATATGTGACAGGAGGGATTAAGGTTCAGGAGGGAAGTGTTTTTAAGAAGAAACTTAATGACAGAACAAGGGGGCACAACCTGAAGCTAGTCGGGGGGAAGATCAGGAGCAATGTTAGAAAATATTATTTTACAGAAAGAGTAGTAGATGCTTGGAAAAAACTTCCAGCAGAGGTAGTTGAAAAATCAACAGCCACTGAACTTAAACATGCCTGGGATAAGCACACATCTATCCTAAGATAAAGAGAACATACAGTATATACATAAGGGCAGACTAGATGGACCATATGGTCTCCTTCTGCCATCAACCTTCTATGTTTCTATGTTTCTATAACTCCTAAAGAAGACATTTTACTTTTGATGCCTGTTCGCTGAAAAGAAACTTGAAACAGAAAGAGCGAAAATCGACCAGAAAGAGGGAAAGGAACCTCCCTCGTTTCAGAAAGAAAAATGTAACATTCAGCATAGGCGACTGGCAGTAATGGGAAGTTAGACATGCAATGTTTCCTCTGAATCTTTGCATCTGCTTAGTGGAGATGTTGGGGAGCATGCCCTGTGCATGCACCCATTCCAACCCATGTTTGCACCCTTGGCTGCCCAAACTTCTTGCTGACCTTATTGTACCTCTGACACCTCCCCAGCTTCCTATCTTATCCTCCCTGCTAAGGGGAAATGGAGGGAGGAATAAAAAGAATAGAGAGAGATAGAAAGAAAGAAAGAAAGAAAGAAAGAAACAGAAAAGATAGAGGAAATGAGGAGAGAGAGAGGGGGAGAGAGAGAGAGAAGTATATAAGGTTGGAATGAGAAAAAAGAGAAAGAAGTGATCGAAAGGCAGGAAAAAGGGAAGAGAAAAAAAGAGAGAGAAAATGAGAAAGAAAGAAAGTTACTGTCATGGATCTGTGTGCACCAACGCATGGCTGCAGTTTGTAGGGAAACGAAGAAAGCTTGGGAGGAAGGTGAGGGGGAAAGATGAAAGAAAGAAAGGCAGAGAGTGTGTGAGAAAAATAAAAACAGAGACAGGAGGAAATGAAGAAAAGAAAAAGTGAGGAGGGAAGGAAAGAGGGAAAGGAGGGAGGGAGAAAGTCAAAGAGAGACAGAAAGAAACAGGCAGATAGAAAGGAAGGAAGGAAGGGGTAAGGGAGGAAATGAAGAAATTAATGGCTTCATTTCACCAATGTCTTCCCATCTTGATGTGCCCTTGTCACCACGTGGAGGATAAACAGATGTTGGGGGATTGGTTACACCCCTCCACGGCACACACAAGAAGGAATTTTTTCTTTTCCATCCCTCTTGAGGAGTATGGGGACAGGGGCTTTAAAGCTTGTACTTTACAACACCCACCCAACCTGTAACAGGCCCCTCTGGATTACAGATGGTCTGTTCACATATGCTGGCCATCTGCCCTGTGTTGATACAACTTGCTCACTTTATCTATGAGCGCCTTAATTTAAAAAGCTGTGTGGCTGCTCAGCTGCCCAAAAGCCAAGATTGAATTGCTTTCATTTAATTGGACATCTTCCTAATAAATGTTATGTTTTATGGCGGTCTCCCCTGATGTCTGTTGTTGGATGTGGTCACAAGTAGATACCTGTGCAGGCAAGGTAAGTAATCCTGGTTGTTTTTGTGGTTTTTCTGTGGTTGGTAAACAGCGCCTGGCTGGAAAGGTGTTGCCGCAATATTTGTGGACGTCAGAGGGACCTCTGTTTGTCGAGACCTGCAAGACCTTTTGCAATTTTGACTAAGGGGGGACGCACTATAAAAGGGGGCAGAACCCTGGGGGTGCAGAAAGCAGGAACGAGGGAGGTGTTGAAAGGAGGGCTGCTAAAGCAGGAAGACCTCAGGACGTTTGGGGATCAAGTGGATGTCCAAAGAAGGCAAGTATGTTTATCCCCCTCCCTGTTGTCCCATCAGGACTAGTCCCGTGAGGTAGTACTTTTCCAGTGGGGTGGCCAGCGTCTTGCCAGCACCCTGAAGGTACTCTTGTTGAAAACTGTTGGGCCGTGCCCTGTTTCGAAAGGGGGAGCTGAAGGTAATCCTGAAGGACATCATACCTCCCAACTTTTGAAAGCCGTAAAGAGGGACAAAAAGAAGCCACGCCTAGCCATGCCCCCAGCCACACCCTCAGCCACGCCCTTAAAGGGAAACACCACCTAAGAATTAAATAGGGCATCCCTTGTTACACAACCAGTTAGGGGCGACACAGACACATACACAGACAGATACACACAAACACACACAGACAGACACAAACACACACACATAGACACACAGACACAAACACATACCCCTCGATTCAAAGAGCAAAAGTTAATTGATTTCGGATCGAGAATCGTAAGTTTGGGTGGGTGTTAGTCATTTTTTCCTGTTTTTTTGGCCATTTACGACTCGCACGAGCCTACGTTCGAATGCGTATATGCTCTTACGATCATCGCAAGTTCGTTCCTAAATTTTAGGATGAAAACGTAAAACTTAGGATCAAATCCTAAAACTTAGGATCAAAACGTAAAACTTAGGATAATTGGATGTGTTTCGGTGTGATTCAGAGAACAGTTTGCAAACCTCTAAATACGTTTTAAAAGAAAGCCACTGCCGACACCTTTTAGCAGTCGGATTGCTGTTCTTGAACAGGTTTTTTGGCTATGTGGAGGAGTCTGCGCGTCTTGAGCTGCAATGAACTGCATGTATCAGCATGGCCGAGGCCATAAATTGTATGGCAATGCATACCTGATTCATGTATGCCTTATAAAAGCATTTTAATGTGGACCTTAATTAGTCCTTTGCATGTAAACCTTTATTTGGCAATATATTTGCGTTAATTAAAGAAACTTATGTCCTTTGTTATTTATTTTTAAATTGACTAGAATAATATTTTTAGATTGCATTTATTGGTGTAGTTGTTTACCTTTGCTTTGTTTAATTATTTAAGCACATCTTTGGTCAGATGCATCACACTTACTGAGGAGAGGAGAGCGGGATAAAGTGCAGGATGTGGGTTACTGCTGTATTTTGCACAGACACAGCAGAGATGGGGGCACGGAAAGGTCAGAAATCAAAGAATACAGAGCAACACAGTCACAAGGCCCTTTCTGTTTGCAGGCTGCCCGATAATACCTGAGCCGCCATCTTGGCTGTTTCTAGGCTCATAACATGCAGAAGTTGCTGGGTGTTTTTTAATATTTGAGAGCAATCTGTATGTAGAGGGTGTGGGTAACCACACTAAAAATTTAAAGTTGTACCATTTGAAGCATAAATATTAAAATTAAATCCACAAGTAAAAAATGCAAGTTAACTAAAAATTACACAAAGTAAGATTTACTTATGCAAATGCATTCATTAATGGTTGGTTACTACAAAATGAATGAAATAAAGAAAAATAAAAGACCAAATATTTAGAATGCACTTTAATGAGGTAAGTTTGTAGTGCGCAGCCGCAAGATCAGAAGGATTTACGTCCAGACAAAAAAGGAAAAAGGGCAAAACCAATGTTGCAACCTGAGAAATGAAACGGAAAATTCAGGATGGAAACTGACATAGGTCTGATTCCCGAACTGCCATACGAACGGACGTATATTTTAGGATAGAAACGTACTTGCTTATAGAATCACTCGCAAGTTCATACGAACGCACGAGCGGACGGGAAAAATAGGATGATCGGCACCAAAATCCAAGCTGTTACATGTTTCTTTGAATCGTGTTGATAGACACACATATACAGACACACACACACACACACACACACACACACAGTAGAGATGAGCAAATCGATTTTGACGAACCCGAATTCGTTACAAATTTCAGGAAATATTCAATTCGTTACGATTCCGAATATCGCCGTGATTCGATCGATCTAATCGCTTCCGTAAAACTCCATTTACTGCTATACAGCCCATCTAAAATGGTGGATCCACATGTCAGGACATGTCCCATGGGGCAAAGAATCCTGGGTAGGTGTCACATGCTACCTATCAGCAGACTTACCGATGATGTCACAGCCCCATATAAACGGTGGCCATTTTGCGGAAGATCATTCTGACACTGTATTGCGGCCAGAGCAGATCAGGCAGGGAGAGAGCGAGAGATAGATAGAAAGATAGATAGATAGATAGATAGATAGATAGATAGATAGATAGATAGATAGATACAGCGAGGAAGAGATACATAGAACAAAGAACCGAAGAAGCAAGGGGCAGATAGAAAAGGAGAGAGGCTGTGACAGTGACAGATAAAGACAGGGACAGTTTAAAGTGTTTGCATTAGCGTCCAAGTCTATTTAGTGTTAATAACACACCTGCCTATTTAGCTTTTCCTTTTCCTGGTGTCATTCTTTAAAAAGCGTGCTAGCATTAATATTTCAAGAGTACCTGTCTACTAACTGGTTGCATTTTGTAATCAAAGTCACTTTTCCACTATCAAAGAAGCCAACTTGTGTATTTGAAGAGGGGGCATCCCAAACAGTAGCATAAATATTTCAAGAGTACCTGTATATTAACTGGTTGTATTTTGTAATCAAAGTCACTTTTCACTATCAAATCAGCCAACCTGTGTATTTGAAGAGGGGGCATCCCAAACACTAGCATAAATATTTCAAGACTACCTGTCTACTAACTGGTTGCATTTTGTAATCAAAGTCACTTTTCCACTATCAAAGCAGCCATTGGCTTTCACTGGGGCCATTGTCAGTGCTAGCACTTATCTTTTAAGAGTACCGGCCGACTTACCTTTTGCCTTTTTAAAAAAAAAAGTCTGGTTTTTAAGTGTAAAGCACCCATTGCCTTTCACTGGGGCGCCATTGTCAGTGCTAGCATTTATCTTTTAAGAGTACCGGCCGACTTATCTTTTGCCTTTTGTTTAAAAAAGTCTGGTTTACAAGTGTAAAGCACCCATTGCCTTTCACTGGGGGCCATTGTCAGTGCTGGCACTTATCTTTTAAGAGTACTGGCCGACTTGCCTTTTGCCTTTTGTATAAAAAAGTCTGGTTTACAAGTTTAAATCACCCATTGCCTTTCACTGGGGCCATTGTCAGTGCTACCACTTATCTTTTAAGAGTACCGGCTGACTTAACTTTTGCCTTTTGTATAAAAAAGTCTGGTTTACAAGTTTAAAACACCCATTGCCTTTCACTGGGGGCCATTGTCAGTGCTAGCACTTATCTTTTAAGAGTACCGGCCGACTTATCTTTTGCCTTTTTTTAAAAAAAAGTCTGGTTTTTGAGTGTAAAGCACCCATTGCCTTTCACTGGGGGCCATTGTCAGTTCTAACATTTATCTTTTAAGAGTACCGGCCGACTTACCTTTTGTCTTTCGTATAAAAAAGTCTGGTTTACAAGTGTAAAGCACCCATTGCCTTTCACTGGGGCCATTTTCAGTGCTAGCACTTATCTTTTAAGAGTACCGGCCGACTTACCTTTTGCCTTTTTAAAAAAAAAGTCTGGTTTTTAAGTGTAAAGCACCCATTGCCTTTCACTGGGGCGCCATTGTCAGTGCTAGCATTTATCTTTTAAGAGTAGCGGCCGACTTACCTTTTGCCTTTTGTATAAAAAAGTCTGGTTTACAAGTTTAAATCACCCATTGCCTTTCACTGGGGGCCATTGTCAGTGCTAGCACTTATCTTTTAAGAGTACCGGCCGACTTACCTTTTGCCTTTTGTATAAAAAAGTCTGGTTTACAAGTGTAAAGCACCCATTGCCTTTCACTGGGGGCCATTGTCAGTGCTAGCACTTATCTTTTAAGAGTACCGGCCGACTTATCTTTTGCCTTTTAAAAAAAAAAAAGTCTGGTTTTCAAGTGTAAAGCACCCATTGCCTTTCACTGGGGGCCATTGTCAGTGCTAGCACTTATCTTTTAAGAGTACCGGCCGACTTACCTTTTGCCTTTTTTTAAAAAAGCTCTGGTTTACAAATGTAAAGCACCCATTGCCTTTCACTGGGGGCCATTGTCAGTGCTAGCACTTATCTTTTAAGAGTACCAGCCGATTTACCTTTTGACTTTTTTAAAAAAAAGTCTGGTTTACAAGTGTAAAGCACCCATTGCCTTTCACTGGAGGCCATTGTCAGTGCTAGCACTTATCATTTAAGAGTACCGGCCAACTTACTTTTTGTATAAAAAAGTCTGTTTTTCAAGTTTAAAGCACCCATTGCCTTTCACCGGGGGGGGGGGGGGGCATCCCAAATACTAGCACTTAGCTTTTAAGAGTACCTGCATCTTTAACTTTTTTACATTTTCAAAAAAAAATGTTTTAAAACTGCCTGTGGTGCATTTAATTCTGACCAGGGGCATCCTGTGTAAGACCATCTGACAATGTCTTTTTGCATTAGCTTTTAGCTACAGTGTCTGCCTATTTTGGTCTAACTTTTCTACACACCTGCTGTTACAAAAATACTGTTCTAGGTGTAGGGTCGTGTATTGCCATCTGCCATCATCGATTGGTTAACGCAGTCATCGACCTCATCACAAGTGACATCTGACACCCCCAGTCAACAGTCGGACACAACCCTGAGTTGGCATGGCCCAGGAGCAGCCCCTGTCCTTCCATTGCCTCTGTCCTACGCCCCCCCTCCAGCCGCCGTATCTTATGCTTTGGGTTCAGCTCCACTATTCAGTGAGGACGATGTGTTAGAGGACAGTCAGCAGCTACTGACCAGCAAGAAATGGAGGAGACATCCGCCGCTTCTTTCCCTAGGCAGACAAACACTGAGGAGGAGAGTGGCGTTGGAGGTGGTGTGGCGAGCGTTCCGTCTCCTGCAGCACACGCTCTTGTGGAAACCAAGGAGGACATCAGTGACGTGCAGACACAACTCGATGATGATGATTATGAAGCCGATCGCACTTGGGAGGCCGGTGCAGAAGGGGCTTCATCATCATCAGGAGAAGAGGGTCCCAGCTTGCCCCAGAGTCAGCAGCTGAGGCAGCAAGGTGGTAGTAGGGTTGGCAGTCAGCATGGTGGCAGAATTGGCCACATGCAAGATGTGTAGACAGAAGGTCAAGCATGGCCAGGGCCCCAATGTTGGTACCACAGCCCTGCGGCAACCCATGTAGCGTCACCATAAAGAGGCCTGGGAGAACCGAGGCTCCGAAGTGGGGGTCCAGCCTGCTGCTTCAGCCAGTGCCACACCGCTTCCAATTTCACCCAGCCAAGGCTCCAGCACCTCAGTCGAAGGTAGCTGTGCCTCATACCCATCCTCTGCCACTCCTGATGCTTCTGCTCCTCCTACTAGTCAGTCAAGTCAGTCATCCCGCCAGCAATCCATCAGCGAAGCCATGACAACAGTATGTGCCCACTCATCCTATGGCGCAGAAGCTAAATGTGCTCCTGTCCAAGTTGCTGGTGCTGCAGTCCCTCCCTTTTACGATGGTGGACTCTGCAACTTTCCGAGAGCTGATGGCTAGTGCCGAGTCGAGGTGGAGAGTCCCAAGCCGTTATTTCTTTGCAAAGAAGGCAGTACCAGCCCTGCACAAATTTGTTGAGCAGAAGGTGGGCCAGTCCTTGAGCCTGTCGGTGTGCACCAAAGTGCACGGCAGCGCCGACATCTGGAGCTGTAACTACGGACAGGGACAATACATGTCCTTTACGGCCCACTGGGTGAATGTGGTTCCTGCACAGCAACATGGACTTCGGCCTCCACGCTCCCAGGCCCTTTTGCCTGTCACAGTGTGCGACTCCTCCTCCTCATCCTCTGCCGTCTCCACAGCCTCCGCTGTACAGTCAATTCTCAATGCCCCTTCAGCCTACCATGTGTGCAGGGCACGGCGGTGTCACGCTGTGCTTCACATGGTTTGCCTTGGCAAATGGGGTCACGCAGGGGAGGAGCTCCTGAAATTCTTTCATCAAGAAATCAAAACCTGGCTTACTCCACGGAAATTGGAAATGGGAACCACGGTGACTGACAATGGAAGTAACATCTTGTCTGTGACAAGGAAGGCTGAGCCTTGCGCCCTGTATGGCACACGTGTTCAACCTAGTTGTCAAGCGTTTTCTAAAGTCTTCCCCCCCATCTGCAAGACATCCTAACACCGGGAAGGAAACTTTGTATGCACTTCAGCCACTCCTACGCCGCCAAGCACACCCTTCTTGAGCTACAGCATCAGAACGGTATCCCCCAACATAGTCTGATTTGCGATGTTCCCACCAGTTGGAACTCCACCCTACATATGTTAAATCGACTATACAAACATAGAAAAGCCATCAATGATTTCTTGATGATCCAAGCAGATAGGGGGACTCCCCTGTGTAACTTTAATGTGAAACAGTGGCAGCTCATACGTGACACCTGCCGTTTGCTCAGGCCCTTTGAGGAAACCACTTTATTTGCCATTCGCCAGGATTACGGCATAAACAATGTGATTCCGCTGCTTCATGTAATACAACACATGTTGGAAACCATGGCTGGTCAGGGCACTGGAGACATGGCGCATACATTTCACGGCCACATAAACCCCGTGGGAGCTGCGGAGGAGGAGGAGCACAGTGAAGCACAGTTTAGTTTTGGTGAAATGGGCGGTTTATCTAGTCATCTGACAGGGTAGGAGGAGCAGGAGCAGCCATAGGAGCTAGAGGGTTGTGAGGAAGGCGAGACAGAGGACCCAGACACACCGTGGCAGTATGCAGTAGAGATGGAGACAGGTAGTCCCTCCAAGTCACTTGCACAAATGGCAGGAAGCATGCTCACGTGCTGGCGTATTGACCGCAGAATTGTCTCCATTTTTCAGCGGGATGACTTCTGGCTCTCCACCTTATTGGACCCTCGCTACCGGCACAAAATGGGGGCATTTTTTTACAGCCACTGAGAGGGAGGACAAACTGACCTACTACAAAGACATTCTATGTAGTCAGTTGGCCGATGCCTATCTGAGCCATGGTCCATACTCTCGCAGGTCTGACTCGGGGGCACCTCTGCGCTCACCTTCCACTGCCATAGCTGCTGGGGGGGTTGGCAGGAGCAGCAGCAGCAGCTCCATCAGCAGCAGCCTCAGTCTTCAGTCGCTAATGAGTAGCTTTCTGCACCCGCATAGTAAGGCTACTCATGAGCAGCAGGAAGACCTGGAGCAGGGCCTGAGCCAGCAGGTCGTGTCATACCTTGAAATGACATTGCCAACGCATCTTGAGGATCGGCTGGACTTCTGGGCAGCCAAACTTGACTTGTGGCCGCAACTGGCAGAGTTTGCCCTGGGAAAGCTGTCCTGCCCGGCCAGTAGTGTGCCATCTGAGCGGGTCTTTAGTGCTGCGGGGGCCATAGTAATGCCAAGGAGAACACGTCTCTCCACGAAAAATCTGCAGAGACTCACCTTTGTGAAGATGAATCAGGCATGGATCAGCCAGGATTTCCACCCACCAATAGCTGATGCATGTGATTAGCTGATGCATGGTAGCTCCTTCTGCTGCTGCCAACTCCTGGGTGTGTCTTTCAGGCAATGTATGAGCTCCTAATGCTGCTGCCAACTCCTGGGTGTGTCTTTCAGGCAATATATGGGCTCCTAATGCTGCTGCTGTTGCCGACTCAAGGATGTGTCTTTCAGGCAATATATGGGCTCCCAATGCTGCTGCTGCTGCTGCTGCCAACTCCAGGGTGTGTCTTTCAGGCAATATATGAGCTCCTAATGCTGCTGCCAACTCCAGGGTGTGTCTTTCAGGCAATATATGGGCTCCCTATGCTGCTGCCAACTCCAGGGTGTGTTTTTCAAGCAATATATTGGCTCCTAATGCTGCTGCCAACTCCAATGTGTTTTTCAGGTGATATATGACCTCCTAATACTGCTGCCAACTCCAATGTGTTTTTTAGGTAATATATGAGCTCTTAAAACTGCTGCCAACTCCAATGTGTTTTTCAGGCAAAATATGGGCTCCTAATGCTGCTGCCAACTCCTGGGTGTGTCTTTCAGGCAATATATGGGCTCCTAATGCTGCTGCCAACTCCTGGGTGTGTCTTTCAGGCAATATATGTGCTCCTAATGCTGCTGCTGTTGCCGACTCAAGGATGTGTCTTTCAGGCAATATATGGGCTCCCTATGCTGCTGCTGCTGCTGCTGCCAACTCCAGGGTGTGTCTTCCAGGCAATATATGAGCTCCTAATGCTGCTGCCAACTCCAGGGTGTGTCTTTCAGGCAATATATGGGCTCCCTATGCTGCTGCCAACTCCAGGGTGTGTTTTTCAAGCAATATATTGGCTCCTAATGCTGCTGGGTGTGTCTTATAGGCAATACATGGGCTCCCTATGCTGCGGCCAACTCCAGGGTGTGTTTTTCAGGCAATATATGGGCTCCTAATGCTGCTGCCAACTCCTGGGTGTGTCTTTCAGGCAATATATGGGCTTCTAATGCTGCTGCCAACTCCTGGGTTTGTCTTTCAGGCAATATATGGGCTCCTTATGCTGCTGCCAACTCCAGGGTGTGTTTTTCAGGCAATATATGGCCTCCTAATGCTGCTGCCAACTCCAATGTGTTTTTCAGGCAATATATGAGCTCCTAATACTGCTGCCAACTCCAGTGTCTCTTTCAGGCAATATATGGGCTCCTAATAGTGCTGCCAACTCTAGAGTGTGTTTTTCAGGCAATATATGGGCTCCCAATGCTGCTGTCAACTCCAATGTGTCTTTCAGGCAATATATGGGCTCCCTATGCTGCTGCCAAATTCAGGGTGTGTTTTTCAGGCAATATATGGGCTCCTAATGCTGCTGCCAACTCCGGTGTCTCATTCAGGCAATATATTGGCTCCCTATGCTGCTGCCAAATTCAGGGTGTGTTTTTCAGGCAATATATGGGCTCCTAATGCTGCTGCCAAATTCAGGGTGTGTTTTTCAGGCAATATATGGGCTCCTAATGCTGCTGCCAACTCCGGTGTCTCTTTCAGGCAATATATTGGCTCCCTATGCTGCTGCCAAATTCAGGGTGTGTTTTTCAGGCAATATATGGGCTCCTAATGCTGCTGCCAAATCCAGGGTGTGTTTTTCAGGCAATATATGGCCTCCTAATGCTGCTGCCAACTCCAATGTGGTTTTCAGTCAATATATGGGCTCCTTATGCTGCTGCCAACTCCAGGGTGTGTTTTTCAGGCAATATATGGGCTCCTAATGCTGCTGCCAACTCCAGAGTCTCTTTCAGTAATAAATGGGCTCTCTATGCTGCTGCCAACTCCCCTGTTTGTCTTTCAGGCAATATATGGGCTCCCTATGCTGCTGCCAAATTCAGGGTGTGTTTTTCGGGCAATATATGGGCTCCCTATGCTGCTGCCAACTCCACTGTGTGTCTTTCAGGCAATATATGGGCTCCCTATGCTGCTGCCAACTCCAGGGTGTGTTTTTCAGGCAATATATGGGCTGCTAATGCTGCTGCCAACTCCAAAGTCTCTTTCAGGCAATAAATGGGCTCCCTATGCTGCTGCCAACTCTGCTGTATGTCTTTCAGGCAATATATGGGCTCCCTATGCTGCTGCCAAAACCAGGGTGTGTTTTTCAGGCAATATATGAGCTCCCTATGCTGCCAAATTCAGGGTGTGTTTTTCAGGCAATATATGGGCTCATCGTGCTGATGCCACCTCAAGGCTCTCTAATTGTGCCACTCTGCGACAGCAAATCTAATAGTGACGCCTCTGATCTGCATGTCATAGTTCTTTACAATATTATTTCACTAACCCAGCATGCATCCTATGCATGTTACAGCCAAGCAAAACGTTCTGCAACCCCATGGAGGCTCTCGGAAGCCCAGAAATAACCGTTTTTAATAGCGATTCCTCACGAATAAATTCGGACCGAATCGTTTTTTCCCGGAAAATTTGGCGAATCGGCTGAATCGAATTTTTCAAAAGTTCGCTCATCTCTAACAGACACAAAAACACACACATAGACACACACACACACACACATAGACACAAACACACACAGACACAAACACACACACATAGACACACACACACACACACACACACACACAGACACACACAGACACACACACACAAACAAATACACTCACCAGTGTGACCATTTCCTCTCCTGTGTGAGGCTTCTTTGAGAAGTCCCGCCCACCTGTAGCTCAGAGGCAGGGACAGGCTCCTTCCTGGAGTCCCGCCCCCACCCACTGAACCACCAATGAAATAACAGAATAGAAAAAAAAAGCCTGCCTCTCAGACTCCCGGCTGCTGCGGCCTCTTGGACGCTCCCTGCCACAAGCCCTGAGTCTGCAGCTAAGCACTTACACTTGGGGCCGGCGACGGTGTGGGACATGATGGCGCGGGACAAGAGAATGCGCTGCGGAACCTGGGACCAAGTAATAAGAATCGGGGCAGTCCTGGGAAAATTGGGACGGTTGGGGGGTATGGAACATTGCTAGGCCTATTTCTATAAAGCCTGGTAATAACATTTCCTGCTTTGAAGAGAATCTGTTGGGCAGCAGCCATGTGTCCCCAACCACAGGCCTTTATTACATCTGTCTGTTAACTTCTCCACAGCCCCAGTGCTGCAGTGTTCAATGTTGTTGCCTAGCAACTACCACTAGAGAACTCACAGGAAGCTTAAAAGCTGAAACATCCTCGGCCACTGGTGCATCCAGGATTTTGTCCTGGAGGTGGGGTCCAGTTGGGGTGGGAGGCCTGGCCAGGAAGAGGCGTGGCTACCTCATTAGAAGCATATCTGTAAACTTTTGAAGATCATCAGGAGGGGGGCAATTAAGCCAGGCCCCCTGGTCATGCCCATGGCACACCCATAACTTGTGGCATAACTAAATGTGCCAGGGCCCGTTCAAGGCTCATACAGTAATATTTATTCTGCCTTTTTCTGAGTTTTATCTACCTAATTTCACAAATGGCAGAAGGGGAGTTAGTTGCATCTTAGTTAGGTGCATCTTAGGTTCCAACAGACCGAGACCTCTGGGTGGGGGAGGGGTCCTGGTTCACAGTAAGCTTAAAGACTTCAGGGCCTGTTGATCTCCTATCACAAATCATGATGTTCCCCCCCATTGTGAAATGCTCCAGATTGCCTAGTATTGTCACCAAGGCTCCCATGATGCACGTCATGATGATGCCATCTTTGGCTTCCCTCTGGCTGATGCACAAACCCGCGCCAAGCATTTCTGAATGATTGGCATGGCTGTGCACAGCCAAAGGGAAGCAGCCAGCTGCTCATGCTCTATTTAGCTTTACAAAGCCACACTTATATCAGCTCTGTCCGAGTGGCTTAGTAAAGCTGAATGGAGCACTAGCCACTGATTGGAGGAGTGCATGTACATGCGTTATGGGATCACAGGGAAGGTAAGAATTATTAAATTGCGATGTCCCGCTAGGCCCTGGAAATGGTTGTACATAGTGCATGTCTAGACGACAAGATGGCGTTGCCCGACGGAGACAGTGCGGGGCCGAGGGATGCTGGAGCGTCATGTGACCGACAGGTAAGTCAAAAGTTGTAAAGAGTAAAACCAGAGGAGTGGGGGGGGGGGGGGGCGAGCAAGCCAGATTTGGGGAGTTTTTATTAACTCCCCAATACCTGAAATGTTCCTTATTAAGTTAGTGGTAGAGGACAGCAGCAGGAGTGAAAGGTATAGGTGAGCAATGGAGGACAGCAGTACTTAGTGGAGGGTTTTGGTGAGTGGTAGAGGACAGTGGCAGAGGGTGAATGGGCTAGGTGTGTAGTAGAGGAGAGTAACAGGAGGTGGCAGGGTTAGGAGAGCAGTGGAGGACAGTGACAGGGTGGAGGGGTTAAGTGAGTGGTGGAGGACAGCAGCAGGGGGTGAAAGGGTTAGGTGAGTGGTAGAGGACAGCGGCAGTAGGTAAAGGACAGCAGCAGTATGGGGTGGAGGGGTTAGATGAGGGGTGGAGAACAGTGGCAGGGGGTAGAGGGGTTAGGTGAGCAGTAGAGAACAGCAGTATGGGGTGGAGGGGTTAGTTGAGTGGTAGAGGACAAAAGAAGGGGGTAAAGGACAGCGGCAGGGGGTGGCAGGGTTAGATCAGTGGTAGAGGACAGCGGTAGGAGGTGGAGCGCTTAAGTAAGTGGTGGAGGACAGCAGCATGGGGTGGAGGGGTAAGCTCAGTGGTAGAGGGCAGCAGCATGGGGTAAAGGACAGTGGCAGGGGGTGGAGTGCTTAGGTGCGTTGTAAAGTGGCAGGGGGTGGAGGGGTTAGATGAGTGGTAATGGACAGCAGCAGGGGTTGGAGTGCTTAGGTGTGTGGTAGAGGACAGCTGCAGGGGGGAGATGACAGTGGCAGGGGGTTCACACAATGGGGCATCCTAAATCAATTAGGGATAGTCAAAATCCCAGGATTCGGTCCATTTTAAAGTAAAAATAGAATGCATCCTAGGGGAGATTTTGATTAGGGATGCCCCACAGTCCAAAACCCTATGGACCCCCCACAGTCAGAATCACATAGGTATATCATTTCGGGAGCTTATGCTGTTCAAATGCAACTTCAGTAGCTTTCCTTTGCAGCGCCAGGGCGGCATTCATAGAGAAGGGATGGGGATGCGGCTACTCGTGGCCACATTTGAACAGCACGGGATCATGCAATTAGTTTAATATGTGGCCGCATTGGGCCTTAGACCAAGACCAAGAGACTTTGTCTGACTTCTGCTCTTGGACCCCCTTTTTAAATAGCAATTTTAGCAGTGAGCTTTTTAGTGCTTAGACAGGAAAAACAGCCCCCCTTCCGTGGCCCGAGATGGTCAGCCTGCTGGCGGACTTGATTGGCTGCAACAGGGGCGTAGCTAGGGGGGACACATGCCCCTGGTGCAGCAGTTCTGAATCTTTGCCCCGGGTGTCAGAAAGCCTAGCTAGTCCTGTGGGCTACGGGGAGGGTAGAAGCTGATTGATGGGCTGCTCAGCTTTAGTGTTGGGCCATACTCTGAACTCCAGCATGGACTTCTGACTGAAGTCCGCATTTGAGTCCGGAACCCAAACTCACAAAGTTCGGTATGGACCCGGTTCGGGTTCGCCCAACACTACATGTAAGCTAAAGCTTATACTTATACGATTTATTTTAATTTATTACAGAATACAGTATCATTGCCCTTTAACAATACATCTTTTTTCTCTTTGAAAATCAAGTTTTATTTGAAAACAACAACAGAAGACAATAATACCATGTTCACTGCACAAAATAGTTAATTGTTTTATCTGGCGCTTTATTCCTTCCGCTTCAGCTGATAAATTGGGCCTATTTCGTCTCCATTGGTTTTGATAGTGAAGTGGTTTACTAGGTTATTCCCAAAGTCCCTTAACTGCAACTGGAGCCTGCAGAAACTTTGTTAGAATTTCATCCTAATTACATAAGAAGTCTGCTGGAAGAAGAAGCATGTTACGTGTGTGATCTGATTTTTATCTTACTTTTATCTTACTAGAATAGGGATTTGTTTATGGAAACTCCTGGGATGGAAATACAAGCAATGGATGATATAACAGCCTACCCACTGGCCCGACAGACAACAAGTGCTTTTTATTTTTCTGTTTATCCTAACTGTATACACAAAGAACATCCAAACAATCCCTCCCCCCGAGGAGCATACAGTCTAACAGCCCACATGGCAAAAGCATGCAGAATAATAGCAATGAAATTCACTGTTTTTCTAAAAACACTCCAGCTCCCAGCTCAATGCCCCTACTATTTATTTGAATGTAGAAAAAGTAATGTATGCACATCATTGAGACGAAGTGCTAAAGATCCTCTGTTGTTCTGGGCCCGGTGCCAGTGAGTAAAAAATAACTGCTTGTGCTAGTGTACCTAAAAGTGATGCTATTTCAAATATAAAGGGTGGTCACACCAAATACTGTTCTATTTCAGGTTTCCTTTTTGTTCATTTACTTTAATTAATAGAATCAACCAATACTTTTTGAATGCATTGAAGATTTGCAGCACTTTTACGACCCTTGCATATACTTTTACATTATATTATTATTATTATATTATATTAATGATTTGGAAAATGGTCATTGGCCTGAATAAATCAGAACTATTATATTTTTAATACCATAAGAAATATTTTCTACAACAAACTACCTCTGCCACCTCTGTTTGCAAATGTGCTGTCAAGATTAGCACCGGTCTTCGGTGGCATAATCAGACGAGCAGGTAGTCAGAGCTGGCAACATAGGTTCTTGAACAGTGGACAGGTGAAAGGTCAGGGCTGGCAGCAAAGTTTCTGAGTAGTAAACGAGCAGAAGGTCAGGGCAGGCAGTGAAGGTCAATAAAGTGAAAGTGGTCAAGAAACAAGCCAGGGTCACAATAGAGGTCAGTCCAAGGGTTAGCAGGGAAGCAGAACACAGGATACAGATCCAAGGTTAAGCTAACAAGACAGAAAAGATTGCAGGCCCGCCCTACCTTTTAAGGAGTTTGGCTCCAGGCTGTCGCCACTTCTGGTTCCGCTGATGCTGCATCCAGTTCCGGTGATATCACTTTTGCATCCAGTGGAACGCATGCATGGTAGATCTGGAAGTGCGCCCCTTACGTCTACAGGCAGATTCCTGACATTCACCTTTTCTGTATCAGTCTCTGTGCAACCTCTCATCATTACTGTGCCCCTATTTAACTACCTTTATATGCCTTTTCTATTAATCCCTCCCACCTTCCCCACAGCAGGTAAGGGGCCCCGTCAGATGGCTCATAGGGCCACAGGTTGATCATGTCCGAGATATGTGTTTGCCATCCCTTGTTATTAAGTCCCATCAGCGGTTCATGTTTGTAGATATCCATGTAATTCAAAGATGATGTCATAGCTGCTTTACTTAACCTACTGGTAGTATTTAAGGACAGTGTTGGGAAACCACCCTCTAACCTATCTCTTTATATGTTACTAGGGCAAATACATTTTTCAAAACCATGCAAAGTTCACAGCCACTGGCTTTGTCACAAAATGTTCTTTAGATAATAGCTGCATAATAGTTTATATTTTCCATTAAAAAAATCCCAAAAATCTGAAAATGATCTATTTTCTGTAAATTTGTGTATATGACCAATGTAGCCTGGCAAGACTTATTAGATTAATGTGAAAAGCGGAACATCCTCCCCTCCTCCCTCAATAAAAGCCATGTGAAAGAATAATGATGTTGTATGAGCAAGTGCTTTCCTCTTATTGCTAGTTCAATACATTTTAAGTGGAGCTGTCTGGAAACCACAATGAGAGCTGACAAAATAATGACACCAGCATTAGCATAGAGAAGAGATTGTTCTAAGTCTCACCGATTTTTAAAGCACGTCTCCCGGTCTTTCCAACTCACTGTAATAACCTGACACTTTTTATATTATTGCTCTGAATTATACCTTTCCTGATTCATAGACTTGTTAAACCACATTCATACATCTCTGCCAGGCAGACGACTGCTGTGTCCATATTAGGGTGTGCAGTCATTGTGGATGTATAAACTGGAGCTCCAACAATGAAGACACGTCTAGAGATAAAATGACAATTATAATAAAAGCTCAGTAATTTGTATTGTGCAATAAAAGAAATCAAAAGTGATGCATCACAGTCAACTGTGTTGGATTTTGTATCCTTATAGAGCAACACACTGTCCAAAGCCACCTACTTCGTACCAGAGCCGTCAAGAATTTGTGTGCCCCATACAGTCAGATTGTCAGGGTCCCCCTTTATTCTTCTTAAATTAAAAAATAGGCACAGACATGAAAAACTTGGCCAAAACAATTTTTGACAAAGTGTTAATCATCATCGTCATCAGAGTTCCCTACTCCCGTCACCTGAGTGACATCTGTCAAATAGATGATTAGTCAGTGTGGATGTAAGGTCCTTACCTTATTCCGGGGTCCGGTCCCACGGCGTCTCTCCACGGCGGCGCCCGGCTCCGTTTTTCCGGCGGCCGCGCCAGGCGACTGCCTCCACCTCCCGCAATGAAGCCTCGATCTCCGCCGCCTCCCCTGCCTTGGCGGCGGTGGCTGGGGTCGGCCACCTCACGGGGGCTCCTGCTACTTTGGCGGGCGGCTCCCCCGCCTCTCCAGCCGGCGCAGCGTCCCCTCTCCTCTCGGGGAGCGTGCCCGGCCAGTCACGTGCTCTACATGCCCCCCGGCGGCGCTGCTCCCAGCGCATTCGCCGGGGGCAAGTTTAAATGGACCAGTTAGGTCCTGAGGCTGGGTGGGGATAGACCCAGGGACTGGACAGCCTGACTGGCCAGGGCGGTCCAGTCCCTGGGGCTGCTCCTATAGGGAGCCAGTTTTTAGTTACACCAATCACCCTCACAGTTGCACCAATCACCACATCCCCCTTCCCATTGGTCAGTTCTCCTTTAAATATGTTCCTGCCCAATCCACCAGTGCCCGTTATAGCCATTATTAGCTTGGGTGTGCTATTGGATTTGCGTTTAGTGTGTTCTGATCCGGCTCCGTCTTTGACCATTCCTGCCCACTGCCCGCACCGACCATCTGCCTGTCTGACCTCGTCTCTGCCTTACCTCTTTGATACCGCGCTTTTGTTAACCACCCGGCTTTTGACCCCTGCCTATCTTGACCATTCTCCATCTAACCCCTTGGATACCGTGCCCTGTGGCCACCCGGCTTTGTCCCCTGCTCGTCCTGACCATTCTTGCCTAACTTGCTGGACTCAACGTTTCACACTCAGCCCGCTTGAACTTCCGATTTGGGATACCCCACCATTCACCTATCTTCACCATAAGCCAGCAATCTTTGCGCCAGTAAGTCCTGGGGGTAACCGAGTCTGGAGAGGCATAACCCGTGTCTCCAGCAAGCTGGGGCTTGTCTATAGGCACAAGAGGCGGTGGAGATTGGGGATTGCTTGGCTTATGAAAGAGGGGTGTCCGGCGATCCCTGACAGTGGATTTGTTTAATCAATTATCTGACACGTTTTAATGCTTGCTTTTTTACTTACAAATATTTTAGAAAACACTGGAAAAATGACTAACAAGAATTGCATTAAAGCCTAAACAAAATATATATAATTTTCTTGGAAATTCCTGCAAAAACCACAGTTAAACATAGCCTTGTGCCTTGTGCTTTCAGATTTAGCTTGGTTTTTCTTGTTTGCATATTGCTTTTGCATATTTTTTTTTTAGAAAAATGTGGCTTTGATTCTCCTTTTTATAAATTGTTTAGGGAAACCCTGTGCAACCAAAGAATTCTTTGAGGAATTCCTTCCAGAAAACTGTGCCCACATCAACAAGCCTGTTACAGCTAGAAAGCTGAAGCTGTGTACTTCCAGAGAATATATACTTTGTGGGGGGGGGTATTTCAAATTTAAAGAGTTGTTTTTCTTGAAAAACTGCAAGGTGCACATAGCAGTTGTATTTTATCTGAAAATCTCCTAAAGCGCTATTTCAGTTTGGGGGAGTCTTCTGGGCAGGAAAGGGTGTCTACCATTACATATGTGGTACCGTTGTAACCGGGAGAAATGGTGCTCTTACACGCAATATGATGTTTTTGAAAAACCTAAATTTTTTTATTGCAACAAAGCACTACAAATTGTGGGATTACACTAAAACCAGGACAAACAAGACATTTCATGTTAAAGCCCAGACTCTACTGAAAAAACAATATATGATTGAACTTCAAAAATCACAGTTGAACATGTATAGCGCAAACTATTGAAAAATGGTCTGGCAAAAGAGGTGACACAATCTCAATGTATGCTGGAAGTTAAAGGGTAAAGGCACGTTTATGAAGTCAAATTCTATTATTATGACCACTTGATACTTTTTAAGTTTGCAGTGCATAACTCATGAAGAAAGTCACTTGTGAAATATTTATGGGGCATGCAGTAAGTTTCCTTTACATGTAATCCTCATTGTTGTCATGGGTAAAGGGGCAATTTATCAGAGCTACAAAAAGGGATGATTACTGGCTTTTAAGCCATGGGTGGCTTGAAAGCCAAGTTTGTGAACTGTTTGCGTGCTGTTTGTGTGCTGTTGAGGTGAAAGTGTCTTGGAATATTGGGAACTGTTGCAAATAAGGGGCATGGAAACTGCAGCACATCACATAACATTTATATGATAGATGAACCTTGGCTACAAACATGACACGTAGATGTACATGAGGACAGACTAACATGCTACAGTGGTCAAGAAGAACCTGGGGCTACCAGACTTGAGTCTAAAGCAGCAGTTCAGTGAGCTCTGTATGTGGCTCTGAAGCAGACAAATGGTCACTGCAACTCTGCTAATGAAGTTGGATTGGCTGAATCAGAATCGGTCCCCCCTAATGGCAAAGGATCGCCTTGTCCAATGAGTAACATTTTCATTTCACTTTCATCAAATGGATAGATGATGGCGTGCCATTAGAGAAACATCAGAGTACAAATACCGTGTAACCATTGCTGGAGGAACACAAGCTTTCAGAGGCAATGGAATAAACTGGGGAATGTTTTTGTGGCCCTTTGTCTATGTGGAAGCACTCTCATTCATCCTTGTAAATCACATACACCCATTCATGCTGATTGTCTTCCTGGGATATATATATATATATATATATATATATATATATATATATATATATTCTATTGGAGGCTCTAGAGATGCCCCAAAAGAACTCCTATGAAGAAATGGCCGCACACCCAAAGCGGTTTATGAAAAATATATTTGAAAGATTTATTCAAAAATTTGTGGCTTTACAAAACATACAACAATTAAAGACAAATCGAAAAATCATAAAGGACAGACTGTGGGCCCGCAGCCTGTCCTTTACGTTTTTTTTAAATTTGTCTTTAATGTGTCTTTAATTGTTGTATGTTTTGTAAAGCCACAATTTTTTTTAATAAATCTATCAAATATATAGGGCTAAGGCTTTAGTAAAATAAAAGAATGGGGCTGGTGATAGAAGGTGATGACATAAACTTCTCTTCTGGGTATAGGATCACTTGAATGCAGTGCAGATTGCCCCCAACTTCAAATCCAAAGGATGGAGAATTTAGTTAAAAGGATATACAGTACAAAATTCTCACAGATCCCTCCTAGACCCTAAATTAAAGGGAAAGTGCACTTTCAATGGCATTTTTTAAAGGGTAAGTCCACTTTTCTTTTTATTTTTGAAAGCGTACTGTATATTTTGTGTGGAAAAATGATGTCCTAAAGTTGCTGAGCTGATCTAGTCATTTTTAACTGTTTCTGATATTAGCAAATGTGTGTTTTATGGAAGCAGTTTTCACTATCTGCCTCTGTTGCTATTGACAATGAACAAGTGCAGACCTGGTGTACGTTGCCAATAGCAACAGATTGTAGATAATTGCACAGAACCATGTGCTGGCCATGTGTAAAGTTGAGTGAGCTCCATCACCTCAGCAGTGGCCAAAGCAGCACAGGGCTCACTTCTCTCTTTTTGGTGTACGTTGCCAAGAGTAACAGATGGCAGTGACAACTGCTTCCATAAAACACACATTTGCAAACACAGGAAAAAAATTACTAGATCATCTCAGCATCTTGAGCACATCCTTTTGGCACAAAAAATATCGGAAGTGGACTTACCTTTAAGTATATATTTTTTGTGCCACCAAGATTTAGAGGGTTTTGTTCCGCTTTAAGATAAGTTGGGGACCCCTATACTAGTTGATAACTTCCTGCACTTAATATAATAATAATAATAAGAAGAAGATACAATATTCAGCACCATGGACAGCGTAGAATCCATGTTGCTTCTACTATCAAGCCATCAGCATCCAATCACTCAGCCATGGACCTAAGTGCCGTGGTCTGAAGTCACAGGACGGCAAACTAGTTAGGATGTTTTTTTCTGCCTAAATTTGGGTTCTTATTTTTTAATTAAAGGTTCTTAGTTTTTTAATTAAAGCGGACCTTCACTCTGAATAAGAGCCTATCTTATATGTTTCCCACACCCAGTACATGCAGATTGCTCACATTAAAAATCATCCTACCTGCACCTGCTGCATGTTATGAGCCTTTAAACATTCAAGATGGCGGCTCATGGAGCATCAGGCAGCCTGCAAACAGGAAGTGTTTTCTGACTGTGTCATTTTGCATTCTGGGATTGCTGTCCTTTTCCTGACCCCAACTCTGTGCAAAGCCCAGCTATAACCCCACCCCTTGTACTTTATCCAGCTCTCCTCTCCTCACTATGTGTGATGCTTCTGAGTCAAGATGGCGGCGCCTGTATCCTAGAGTGCTGAACAGAGTTGCAGCCCAGCGGGGGGAAAGAATAAAAAGCAAGGGACTAAAAATTTAAAATATATTAATTTTAGATGCTGGGGAATAGTTTTTTAAGGGCTTGGACTTTTCATTAAATCATGGTGAAGGTCCAGCTTAAGGTGGTAATTAAAAACTTGACAGGTCTGGGAAATGCTGACCTGGCCCCCAGCTTTAATTTTTTTAAATTCGGCATTGATTGAAGTGTGTCCCAGCCATGGCTCATGGAGCTATAGAAATTAAATAATTTTTGAAAATGTACGGTATATTTTTGTGTGCCAAATTATTTCCTCCAGGTGCAGAACTGATCTAGTATTTTTTTATTAGCACATTTATGTTTTATGGAAGAAGTTTTTACTACCTCCAATATGTTGCTATTAGCTATAAATATATATATATATATATATATATATATATATATATATATATTATTAGTAGTAGTATTTATATTTATGTATTTATTTATAATGCAACTGTGCATTAAACTCCTGTAGGTGTCCAAATATATATATATATATATATATATATATATTTTTTTTTTATATAAATCCAAGTTGTCACAACAGTGTCGTACACTATATGATGAAATGTGTTCCCTTTTGGTAGGTGACGTAGATGAATCCGATTTCTCATTAAGATGGCTGTGATATGAAAGATCTTCATACCTTTCCAGTCTATTAAAGAAGGCGATAAATTCCCAAGTTCACTCCTCGGTGACCTCCCTGAACCTGCTGCTGTCAGAGAGTGACAGTGATTTACTAGCCCGTTCCTTAGTCTATGCTTCACCTGTCGGCATCGCCTGGTTGAGTTGGCTGCCGGTGACATGCGTTGGTGGTCAGCGGGTGCTGGAGATTGCTCTCTCTGAATGAGGAATGAGAACAATAAGATTGAAATATGACAGCGCTGGCGATTGAAGCATGAGCTCAGATTAAGGAAATCGCTCCCTGTTGGCCAATAACCATCAGGATGAGAGTTCAGCTAAAATCGTCCCTAATTCCTTATTACTACACTGCCTCTAATTTATAGAAAGATCCGTAGCAGTTATATTGAGATGAGCTCTAAGAAAATATTAAATATGTCCTTTATTTTATTACTGCCTTTTTCAAATAAATGTTACCAATATTTTATTGAATAAATAAATATATATGGGCAGGCTGATTCATTAATAGCGCTAGGTATCGACAGATGAGCATCTGTACAGAGGCACTAAGGCCCTTATTTAACAAGGGATAGCGCCAGGTAGCGAATGGTGAGCGAGCGGTAATGACGCTCACCGCCACGAGAACGCCCGGCTCCCCTCCACAATCACACATTTATCAAGCCGATCCTGCTTAGCGACTGACAGAGTGCCAGATAGCGAATCATTCATCATTATTCCAGCCTCACCCCACAGCGCCAGCGAGCGACCTTGAACAGCGACAGGTATGACCTCTCGCTACCTGGCACTCTCCAATGCATTTCAATGGAGCAATCTTAAAAGTGGACCATCACCCTCGGGTGATCGGCCCGGGAATCTATAAGATTCCCGGGCCGATCACCTCCCTCCCCGCGGGACATCCGAGATCGGGATGTCCCGCAGGGTGAAACCCCCCAAACCCCCTTACCTTAGCTTCCGTGAATGGCCGGCGCGCGCGCGCGCGTCAAGAGGGACGCGCGGGAGGCGGCGGCGGAGGAGCCGCGGACAAGCGGCTGTCAAATCCCTTGTCCGTCGGCGCTGGGAGCGGGGAGAGGTGAGTTTTTAGGGTGATCGGGGGGGGTTTCACACAGCGGGGCACCCCGATCGGGGGTGCCCCACCGAAGTGGACCAAGACCCAGGATAGTCAAAATCCTGGGTGTTGGTCCACTTTAAATATTCTTAATTAATTGCTATTAATGTTTTTTTTTTTTTTTAAATGTCAAAAATTCTGTGACCACTTCTGCAATGTTAGATATTTTTTCTAAGGTAAAAAAAAAAAAAAAAAATTTGTGCAGAATTGATATTACAGGTCTGATATTAACGTATTCATATAACAAAATGTTTTGAAAAACATGTTTTTATTTTTTCAAAAAATATGGTTGTTTGGGGGTTAAAAAACTACTTTTAACCCATCGCCGCCAGTAGAGATGAGCGAACTTTTGAAAAATTCGATTCGACTGATTCGCCGAATTTTCAGACAAAAATCGGTTCGACCCGAATTTATTTGCGATGAATCGCTATTAAAACGGCTATTTCTGAGCCTCCTAGAGCCTCAATAGGGTTGTAAACCATTCTGCCTTGCTGTAACACGCATAGGATGAGTGCTGGGTTAGTTAAATAATACTTTGAATAAATATCACATGCAGATCAGAGGCATCGCTAATAGAATCGCAGAGCGGCACAATTGCAGAGAGTTGAAGTGGCATCACTACGAGGGGCAGGAGCCCAAACATTGCTTTAAAGAGACACTGGAGTTGGCAGCAGCAGGAGCCCAAAAATTGGATGAATCACACCCTGAAGTTGGCAGCAGCAGCAGCAGCCCAAACATTACTTTAAAGAGACACTGGGGTTGGCTTCAGGAGCCCAAAAATTGGATGATTCACACCCTGGAGTTGGCAGCAGCAGCAGCTACAGCAGCAGCAGCAGGAGCCCAAACGTTACTTTAAAGAGACACTGGGGTTGGCTTAAGGAGCCCAAAAATTGGATGATTCACACCCTGGAGTTGGCAGGAGTTGGCAGCAGCAGCAGCAGCAACAGGAGCCCAAACATTACTTTAAAGAGACACTGGGGTTGGCTTCAGGAGCCCAAAAATTGGATGAATCACACCCTGGAGTTGGCAGCAGCAGCAGCCCAAACATTACTTTAAAGAGACACTGGGGTTGGCTTCAGGAGCCCAAAAATTGGATGAATCACACCCTGGAGTTGGCAGCAGCAGCAGCAGGAGCCCAAATATTACTTTAAAGAGACCCTGGGGTTGGCTTCAGGAGCCCAAAAATAGGATGATTCACACCCTGGAGTTGGCAGCAGCAGCAGCAGGAGCCCAAATATTACTTTAAAGAGACCCTGGGGTTGGCTTCAGGAGCCCAAAAATTGGATGAATCACACCCTGGAGTTGGCAGCAGCAGCAGCAGCAGGAGCCAAAATATTACTTTAAAGAGACCCTGGGGTTGGCTTCAGGAGCCCAAAAATTGGATGAATCACACCCTGGAGTTGGCAGCAGCAGCAGCAGGAGCCCAAATATTACTTTAAAGAGACCCTGGGGTTGGCTTCAGGAGCCCAAAAATTGGATGAATCACACCCTGGAGTTGGCAGCAGCAGGAGCAGCAGGAGCCCAAACATTACTTTAAAGAGACACTGGGGTTGGTTTCAGGAGCCCAAAAATTGGATGAATCACAACCTGGAGTTGGCAGCAGCAGCAGCAGGAGCCCAAATATTACTTTAAAGAGACCCTGGGGTTGGCTTCAGGAGCCCAAAAATAGGATGATTCACACCCTGGAGTTGGCAGCAGCAGCAGCAGGAGCCCAAATATTACTTTAAAGAGACCCTGGGGTTGGCTTCAGGAGCCCAAAAATTGGATGAATCACACCCTGGAGTTGGCAGCAGCAGCAGCCCAAACATTACTTTAAAGAGACACTGGGGTTGGCTTCAGGAGCCCAAAAATTGGATGATCCACACCCTGGAGTTGGCAGCAGCAGCAGCAGGTGCCCAAATATTACTTTAAAGAGACCCTGGGGTTGGCTTCAGGAGCCCAAAAATTGGATGATTCACACCCTGGAGTTGGCAGCAGCAGGAGCCCAAATATTACTTTAAAGAGACCCTGGGGTTGGCTTCAGGAGCCCAAAAATTGGATGAATCACACCCTGGAGTTGGCAGCAGCAGCAGGAGCCCAAACATTACTTTAAAGAGACACTGGGGTTGGCTTCAGTAGCCCAAAAATTGGATGAATCACACCCTGGAGTTGGCAGCAGCAGCAGCAGGAGCCCAAATATTACTTTAAAGAGACCCTGGGGTTGGCTTCAGGAGCCCAAAAATTGGATGAATCACACCCTGGAGTTGGCAGGAGTTGGCAGCAGCAGCAGCAACAGCAGCCCAAACATTACTTTAAAGAGACACTGGGGTTGGCTTCAGGAGCCCAAAAATTGGATGAATCACACCCTGGAGTTGGCAGCAGCAGCAGCAGGAGCCCAAACATTACTTTAAAGAGACCCTGGGGTTGGCTTCAGGAGCCCAAAAATTGGATGAATCACACCCTGGAGTTGGCAGCAGCAGCAGCAGCAGGAGCCCAAACATTACTTTAAAGAGACACTGGGGTTGGCTTCAGGAGCCCAAAAATTGGATGATTCACACCCTGGAGTTGGCAGGAGTTGGCAGCAGCAGCAGCAGCAACAGGAGCCCAAACATTACTTTAAAGAGACACTGGGGTTGGCTTCAGGAGCCCAAAAATTGGATGAATCACACCCTGGAGTTGGCAGCAGCAGCAGCCCAAACATTACTTTAAAGAGACACTGGGGTTGGCTTCAGGAGCCCAAAAATTGGATGATTCACACCCTGGAGTTGGCAGCAGCAGCAGCAGGAGCCCAAATATTACTTTAAAGAGACCCTGGGGTTGGCTTCAGGAGCCCAAAAATTGGATGAATCACACCCTGGAGTAGGCAGCAGCAGCAGCAGGAGCCCAAATATTACTTTAAAGAGACCCTGGGGTTGGCTTCAGGAGCCCAAAAATTGGATGAATCACAACCTGGAGTTGGCAGCAGCAGCAGGAGCCCAAACATTACTTTAAAGAGACACTGGGGTTGGCTTCAGTAGCCCAAAAATTGGATGAATCACACCCTGGAGTTGGCAGCAGCAGCAGCAGGAGCCCAAATATTACTTTAAAGAGACCCTGGGGTTGGCTTCAGGAGCCCAAAAATTGGATGAATCACACCCTGGAGTTGGCAGCAGCAGCAGCAGGAGCCCAAACATTACTTTAAAGAGACACTGGGGTTGGCAGCAGGAGCCCAAAAATTGGATGAATCACACCCTGGAGTTGGCAGCAGCAGCAGCAGGAGCCCAAACATTACTTTAAAGAGACACTGGGGTTGGCAGCAGGAGCCCAAAAATTGGATGAATCACACCCTGGAGTTGGCAGCAGCAGCAGCAGCAGGAGCCCAAACATTACTTTAAAGAGACACTGGGGTTGGCAGCAGGAGCCCAAAGATTGGATGAATCACACCCTGGAGTTGGCAGCAGCAGCAGCAGGAGCCCAAACATTACTTTAAAGAGACACTGGGGTTGGCTTCAGGAGCCCAAAAATTGGATGATTCACACCCTGGAGTTGGCGTCAGCAGGAGCCCAAAAATTGGCCTAAAGACATAAATATGTTTTGCACGATTTGGAAAGTGTAAAACGTGGCACCATGCTGAATCTAGTCGCATGCATCAGGCATTGGTGGGTGGAAATCCTGGCTGATCCATCCCTAATTCATTTTGACAAAGGTGAGTCTCTCCACATTTTTAGTTGACAGACGAGTTCTCCTCGCCGTAACTATGGCCCCCGCTGCACTAAACACCCGCTCAGATGGCACGCTTCTTGCCGGGCAGGACAGCTTTTCCAGGGCAAACTCTGCTAGTTGCGGCCACAAATCAAGTTTGGCTGCCCAGAAGTCCAGCGGATCCTCAAGGTGTGTTGGCATGGTCATGTCAAAGTATGACATGACCTGCTGGTTGAGGTCCTGCTCCAGGTCTTCCTGCTGCTCATGAGTAGCCTCACTATGCGGGTGTAGAAAGCTACTCATTAGCGACTGAAGACTGAGGCTGCTGCTGATGGAGCTGCTGCTGCTGCTCCTGCCAACCCCCCCAGCGGCCATGGCAGTGGAAGGTGAGCGCAGAGGTCCCCTCGAGTCAGACCTGCGAGAGTATGGACCATGGCGCAAATAGGCTTCGGCCAACTGCCTACGTAGAATGTCTTTGTAGTAGTTCAGTTTGTCCTCCCTCTCGGTGGGTTTAAAAAATGCCCCCATTTTGTGCCGGAAGCGAGGGTCCAATAAGGTGGACAGCCAGAAGTCATCCCGCCGACAGATGGAAACAATTCTGGGGTCATTACGCAAGCACGTGAGCATGCTTCCTGCCATTTGCGCAAGTGACTCGGATGGACTACCTGTCTCCATCTCCACTGCATACTGCCACGGTGTGCCCGGGTCCTCTGTCTCGCCTTCCTCAAAAACCTCTAGCTCCTCTGGCTGCTCCTGCTCCTCCTCTCCTGTCCGCTGACTAGATAAACCAGCCATTTCGCCAAGCCTAAACTGTGTTTCGCTGGGCAACTCCTCCTCCTCCTCTTCCTCCTCCTCCGCCAGTTCAGCTCCAACGGGGTTCCTGTGGCCGTAAGATGTAAACGCCATGTCTCCAGTGCCCTGACCAGCCATGGTTTCCAACATGTGCTGTAGTACATGAAGCAGTGGAATCACGTCGTTCATCCCGTAATCCTGCCGACTGACAAATAAAGTGGCTGTCTCAAAGGGCCTGAGCAAACGGCAGGTGTCACGTATGAGCTGCCACTGGTTGACATTGAAGTTACACAGGGGAGTCCCCCTATCTGCTTGGATCATCAGGAAATCCGTGATGGCTTTTCTCATATAATCGGTCCAACATGTGAAGGGTGGAATTCCAACGGGTGGAAACATCGCAAATCAGACTATGTTGGGGGATACCATTCTGATGCTGTAGCTCAAGAAGGGTGTGTTTGGCGGTGTATGAGTGGCTGAAGTGCATGCAAAGTTTCCTTGAAGTTGTTAGGATGTCTTGCAGATGGGGGGAACACTTCAGAAACCGCTTGACAACCAGATTGAAGACGTGAGCCATGCAGGGGGCATGGGTCAGGTTTCCTTGGCGCAGCGCAGACAAAATGTTCTTCCCATTGTCGGTAACCATGATTCCCATTTTAAGTTTTCTTGGAGTAAGCCATGTTTGGATTTCCTGATGAATACATTTAAGCAGTTCCTCCCCTGTGTGACTCCGTTCGCCAAGACAAACCATGTGAAGCACTGCGTGACACCTCCGTGCCCTGCACACATGGTAGACTGGAGGGGCACTGAGACTTGAGCCTACAGTGGAGGGTGAGGAGATGGCGGAGGATGAGGAGGCCGAGTCGCACGGTGTCACAGGCCCAACGGGCAGGGAGCGCGGAGGCCGAAGCGGCGTGACCTGTCCAAGTTGCTGCTGCTGCTGCAAAGGGACCACATTCACCCAGTGGGCCGTAAACGACATGTACTGTCCCTGACCGTAGTTACAGCTCCAGATGTCGGCGCTGCCATGCACTTTGCTACACACCGACAGGCTCAAGGACTGGCCCACCTTCTGTTCAACAAAAGTGTGCAGCGCTGGTACTGCCTTCTTGGCAAAGAAATGACGGCTTGGGACTCTCCACCTCGGCTCGGCACAAGCCATCAGTTCTCTGAAAGGTGCAGATTCCACCACCTGAAAAGGGAGCGACTGCAGCACCAGCAACTTGGACAGGAGCACATTCAGCTTCTGCGCTGTAGGATGAGTGGGCGCATACTGCTGTCTCTTGGACATGGCTTCGCTGATGGATTGCTGGCGGGATGCATGACTTGGAGGAGGAGGAGGAGGAGCAGGAGCGACAGAGGATGGGTATGACGCACAGCTGCCTTCTGCTGAGGTGCTGGAGCCTTGGCTGGCAGAAATTGGGAGCGGCGTGCCACTTGGTGAGGAAGCAGACTGGACCACCCCTTGGGAGCCTCGGTTCTCCCAGGTTTATGGTGACGCATCATATGTTGACGCAGGGCCGTGGTGCCAACATTTGGACCCTGGCCACGCTTCACCTTTTGCCTACATATCTTGCATGTGGCCATGTTACCCTCCTGCGGATGCTTCAGGAAAAACTGCCACACTGCCGAGTAGCTACTTTTCCCACCCCCTTGCCTCACTGATTCCCTGCTGTTGTTGCCAACTCCAGGAACCCCTGCTCCACTACCTCCCGATAAGGTAGACTGCCGCACAGCAGGTGCTCTACCCCGGCCCTGGCCCCGGCCGGCTCCAGCCTTTGGAGTTGTGCCCCCATGCTGACTGCTACCACCTTGCTGCCTCAGCTGCTGACTCCGGGGCAACCTGCGCCCCTCTTCTCCTGATGATGACGATGAAGCCCCTTCATCACCCGGCTCCCAAGTGCGATCGGCTTCATCGTCATCATCATTATCACCGAGTTGTGGCTGTACGTCACTGATGTTCGTGGATTCGTCAACAGTGTCTGGCGCAGGAGCTGGAACGCTCGCAGCACCCACGACACTGTCCACATCACTATTTGTCTGCCTAGCTAAAGAAGCCACCTCCATTTCTTGGCTGGGCAGTAGCTGCTGACTGTCCTCTATCTGATCGTCCTCCTCACTAAAGAGTGGAGCTGAACCCAAAGCATAGGATACGTCGCTGGGGGAGGGAACGGCGTAGGACAGAGGCAATGGGAGGACAGGGACTGCTCTCGGGGCATGCCAACTCAGGGTTGTGTCAGAGGAACCTACCGACCCTAGACTGGGGGTCTCAGACGTAAGTTGTGATGATGTTGTTGATGAGCGCGTCAACCAATCTACCACGGCAGATGCGTTACTGGTGGAGACCCGACCGCTAGCAGATACTGGCAGATTAGGTCTCTCAGCGTGACTCCTGCTGCTACTGGCCCCCAGTCTGCTGCGAGCTCTGCCTGCGGAATCTTGGCCTCTGCCACTCCTCTTTTCACTTCCAGGCACTTGTCTGCCCGACATAGTCTAACTGGCGTGGTAGTAGGTGATATTTTAAGAACCCCCAGGCAGCGGTGGGTCTATATGAAACAGAATATAATGCACACCAAAAGTGAGCAGTAACACTCAGCCTCCAACAGGCCTACCTAGTGTAAATAAGAGAGCTGCTTAGTGTAAATAAAGAGGGGTATGCTATGTTACAGAATAGGATGCCCCAACAGCCAGCAGTGCACCTGGCAGCAGTAAGGCTATGCACAGCAAAAGTGTCTTTATCAGGCCTAATTTCTATTAGAATAAGTGCAAATGGTTATGATATTAAATAGAGGCTGGTGTAGTCACAGAATGGGATGCCCCAAAAACCAGAGAGCACCTGACAGCAGTAAGGCTATGCACAGCAAAAGTGTCTTTATCAGGTCTAATTTCTATTAGAATAAGTGCAAATGGTTATGGTATTAAATAGAGGCTGGTGTAGTCACAGAATGGGATGCCCCAAAAACCAGAGAGCACCTGGCAGCAGTAAGGCTATGCACAGCAAAAGTGTCTTTATCAGGCCTAATTTCTATTAGAATAAGTGCAAATGGTTATGGAATTAAATAGAGGCTGGTGTAGTCACAGAATGGGATGCCCCAAAAACCAGAGAGCACCTGGCAGCAGTAAGGCTATGCACAGCAAAAGTGTCTTTATCAGGCCTAATTTCTATTAGAATAAGTGCAAATGGTTATGGTATTAAATAGAGGCTGGTGTAGTCACAGAATGGGATGCCCCAAAAACCAGAGAGCACCTGGCAGCAGTAAGGCTATGCACAGCAAAAGTGTCTTTTTCAGGCCTAATTTCTATTAGAATAAGTGCAAATGGTTATGGTATTAAATAGAGGCTGGTGTAGTCACAGAATGGGATGCCCCAAAAACCAGAGAGCACCTGGCAGCAGTAAGGCTATGCACAGCAAAAGTGTCTTTATCAGGCCTAATTTCTATTAGAATAAATGCAAATGGTTATGGTATTAAATAGAGGCTGGTGTAGTCACAGAATGGGATGCCCCAAAAACCAGAGAGCACCTGGCAGCAGTAAGGCTATGCACAACAAAAGTGTCTTTATCAGGCCTAATTTCTATTAGAATAAGTGCAAATGGTTATGGTATTAAATAGAGGCTGGTGTAGTCACAGAATGGGATGCCCCAAAAACCAGAGAGCACCTGGCAGCAGTAAGGCTATGCACAGCAAAAGTGTCTTTATCAGGCCTAATTTCTATTAGAATAAGTGCAAATGGTTATGGTATTAAATAGAGGTTGGTGTAGTCACAGAATGGGATGCCCCAAAAACCAGAGAGCACCTGGCAGCAGTAAGGCTATGCACAGCAAAAGTGTCTTTTTCAGGCCTAATTTCTATTAGAATAAGTGCAAATGGTTATGGTATTAAATAGAGGCTGGTGTAGTCACAGAATGGGATGCCCCAAAAACCAGAGAGCACCTGGCAGCAGTAAGGCTATGCACAGCAAAAGTGTCTTTATCAGGCCTAATTTCTATTAGAATAAATGCAAATGGTTATGGTATTAAATAGAGGCTGGTGTAGTCACAGAATGGGATGCCCCAAAAACCAGAGAGCACCTGGCAGCAGTAAGGCTATGCACAACAAAAGTGTCTTTATCAGGCCTAATTTCTATTAGAATAAGTGCAAATGGTTATGGTATTAAATAGAGGCTGGTGTAGTCACAGAATGGGATGCCCCAAAAACCAGAGAGCACCTGGCAGCAGTAAGGCTATGCACAGCAAAAGTGTCTTTATCAGGCCTAATTTCTATTAGAATAAGTGCAAATGGTTATGGTATTAAATAGAGGCTGGTGTAGTCACAGAATGGGATGCCCCAAAAACCAGAGAGCACCTGGCAGCAGTAAGGCTATGCACAGCAAAAGTGTCTTTATCAGGCCTAATTTCTATTAGAATAAGTGCAAATGGTTATGGTATTACATAGAGGCTGGTGTAGTCACAGAATGGGATGCCCCAAAAACCAGAGAGCACCTGGCAGTAGTAAGGCTATGCACAGCAAAAGTGTCTTTATCAGGCCTAATTTCTATTAGAATTAGGGCAAATGGTTATGGTATTAAATAGAGGCTGGTGTAGTCACAGAATGGGATGCCCCAAAAACCAGAGAGCCCCTGGCAGCAGTAAGGCTATGCACAGCAAAAGTGTCTTTATCAGGCCTAATTTCTATTAGAATAAGTGCAAATGGTTATGGTATTAAATAGAGGCTGGTGTAGTCACAGAATGGGATGCCCCAAAAACCAGAGAGCACCTGGCAGCAGTAAGGCTATGCACAGCAAAAGTGTCTTTATCAGGCCTAATTTCTATTAGAATAAGTGCAAATGGTTATGGTATTAAATAGAGGCTGGTGTAGTCACAGAATGGGATGCCCCAAAAACCAGAGAGCACCTGGCAGCAGTAAGGCTATGCACAGCAAAAGTGTCTTTATCAGGCCTAATTTCTATTAGAATAAGTGCAAATGGTTATGGTATTAAATAGAGGCTGGTGTAGTCACAGAATGGGATGCCCCAAAAACCAGAGAGCACCTGGCAGCAGTAAGGCTATGCACAGCAAAAGTGTCTTTATCAGGCCTAATTTCTATTAGAATAAGTGCAAATGGTTATGGTATTAAATAGAAGCTGGTGTAGTCACAGAATGGGATGCCCCAAAAACCAGAGAGCACCTGGCAGCAGTAAGGCTATGCACAGCAAAAGTGTCTTTATCAGGCCTAATTTCTATTAGAATAAGTGCAAATGGTTATGGTATTAAATAAAGGCTGGTGTAGTCAGAGAATGGGATGCCCCAAAAACCAGAGAGCACCTGGCAGCAGTAAGGCTATGCACAGCAAAAGTGTCTTTATCAGGCCTAATTTCTATTAGAATAAGTGCAAATGGTTATGGTATTAAATAGAGGCTGGTGTAGTCACAGAATGGGATGCCCCAAAAACCAGAGAGCACCTGGCAGCAGTAAGGCTATGCACAGCAAAAGTGTCTTTATCAGGCCTAATTTCTATTAGAATAAGTGCAAATGGTTATGGTATTAAATAGAGGCTGGTGTAGTCACAGAATGGGATGCCCCAAAAACCAGAGAGCACCTGGCAGCAGTAAGGCTATGCACAGCAAAAGTGTCTTTATCGGGCCTAATTTCTATTAGAATAAGTGCAAATGGTTATGGTATTAAATAGAGGCTGGTGTAGTCACAGAATGGGATGCCCCAAAAACCAGAGAGCACCTGGCAGCAGTAAGGCTATGCACAGCAAAAGTGTCTTTATCAGGCCTAATTTCTATTAGAATAAGTGCAAATGGTTATGGTATTAAATAGAGGCTGGTGTAGTCACAGAATGGGATGCCCCAAAAACCAGAGAGCACCTGGCAGCAGTAAGGCTTTGCACAGCAAAAGTGTCTTTATCAGGCCTAATTTCTATTAGAATAAGTGCAAATGGTTATGGTATTAAATAGAGGCTGGTGTAGTCAGAGAATGGGATGCCCCAAAAACCACAGAGCACCTGGCAGCAGTAAGGCTATGCACAGCAAAAGTGTCTTTATCAGGCCTAATTTCTATTAGAATAAGTGCAAATGGTTATGGTATTAAATAGAGGCTGGTGTAGTCACAGAATGGGATGCCCCAAAAACCAGAGAGCACCTGGCAGCAGTAAGGCTATGCACAGCAAAAGTGTCTTTATCAGGCCTAATTTTTATTAGAATAAGTGCAAATGGTTATGGTATTAAATAGAGGCTGGTGTAGTCACAGAATGGGATGCCCCAAAAACCAGAGAGCACCTGGCAGCAGTAAGGCTATGCACAGCAAAAGTGTCTTTATCAGGCCTTATTTCTATTAGAATAAGTGCAAATGGTTATGGTATAAAATAGAGGCTGGTGTAGTCACAGAATGGGATGCCCCAAAAACCAGAGAGCACCTGGCAGCAGTAAGGCTATGCACAGCAAAAGTGTCTTTATCAGGCCTAATTTCTATTAGAATAAGTGCAAATGGTTGTGGTATTAAATAGAGGCTGGTGTAGTCACAGAATGGGATGCCCCAAAAACCAGAGAGCACCTGGCAGCAGTAAGGCTATGCACAGCAAAAGTGTCTTTATCAGGCCTAATTTCTATTAGAATAAATGCAAATGGTTATGGTATTAAATAGAGGCTGGTGTAGTCACAGAATGGGATGCCCCAAAAACCAGAGAGCACCTGGCAGCAGTAAGGCTATGCACAACAAAAGTGTCTTTATCAGGCCTAATTTCTATTAGAATAAGTGCAAATGGTTATGGTATTAAATAGAGGCTGGTGTAGTCACAGAATGGGATGCCCCAAAAACCAGAGAGCACCTGGCAGCAGTAAGGCTATGCACAGCAAAAGTGTCTTTATCAGGCCTAATTTCTATTAGAATAAGTGCAAATGGTTATGGTATTAAATAGAGGCTGGTGTAGTCACAGAATGGGATGCCCCAAAAACCAGAGAGCACCTGGCAGCAGTAAGGCTATGCACAGCAAAAGTGTCTTTATCAGGCCTAATTTCTATTAGAATAAGTGCAAATGGTTATGGTATTACATAGAGGCTGGTGTAGTCACAGAATGGGATGCCCCAAAAACCAGAGAGCACCTGGCAGTAGTAAGGCTATGCACAGCAAAAGTGTCTTTATCAGGCCTAATTTCTATTAGAATTAGGGCAAATGGTTATGGTATTAAATAGAGGCTGGTGTAGTCACAGAATGGGATGCCCCAAAAACCAGAGAGCCCCTGGCAGCAGTAAGGCTATGCACAGCAAAAGTGTCTTTATCAGGCCTAATTTCTATTAGAATAAGTGCAAATGGTTATGGTATTAAATAGAGGCTGGTGTAGTCACAGAATGGGATGCCCCAAAAACCAGAGAGCACCTGGCAGCAGTAAGGCTATGCACAGCAAAAGTGTCTTTATCAGGCCTAATTTCTATTAGAATAAGTGCAAATGGTTATGGTATTAAATAGAGGCTGGTGTAGTCACAGAATGGGATGCCCCAAAAACCAGAGAGCACCTGGCAGCAGTAAGGCTATGCACAGCAAAAGTGTCTTTATCAGGCCTAATTTCTATTAGAATAAGTGCAAATGGTTATGGTATTAAATAGAGGCTGGTGTAGTCACAGAATGGGATGCCCCAAAAACCAGAGAGCACCTGGCAGCAGTAAGGCTATGCACAGCAAAAGTGTCTTTATCAGGCCTAATTTCTATTAGAATAAGTGCAAATGGTTATGGTATTAAATAGAAGCTGGTGTAGTCACAGAATGGGATGCCCCAAAAACCAGAGAGCACCTGGCAGCAGTAAGGCTATGCACAGCAAAAGTGTCTTTATCAGGCCTAATTTCTATTAGAATAAGTGCAAATGGTTATGGTATTAAATAAAGGCTGGTGTAGTCAGAGAATGGGATGCCCCAAAAACCAGAGAGCACCTGGCAGCAGTAAGGCTATGCACAGCAAAAGTGTCTTTATCAGGCCTAATTTCTATTAGAATAAGTGCAAATGGTTATGGTATTAAATAGAGGCTGGTGTAGTCACAGAATGGGATGCCCCAAAAACCAGAGAGCACCTGGCAGCAGTAAGGCTATGCACAGCAAAAGTGTCTTTATCAGGCCTAATTTCTATTAGAATAAGTGCAAATGGTTATGGTATTAAATAGAGGCTGGTGTAGTCACAGAATGGGATGCCCCAAAAACCAGAGAGCACCTGGCAGCAGTAAGGCTATGCACAGCAAAAGTGTCTTTATCGGGCCTAATTTCTATTAGAATAAGTGCAAATGGTTATGGTATTAAATAGAGGCTGGTGTAGTCACAGAATGGGATGCCCCAAAAACCAGAGAGCACCTGGCAGCAGTAAGGCTATGCACAGCAAAAGTGTCTTTATCAGGCCTAATTTCTATTAGAATAAGTGCAAATGGTTATGGTATTAAATAGAGGCTGGTGTAGTCACAGAATGGGATGCCCCAAAAACCAGAGAGCACCTGGCAGCAGTAAGGCTTTGCACAGCAAAAGTGTCTTTATCAGGCCTAATTTCTATTAGAATAAGTGCAAATGGTTATGGTATTAAATAGAGGCTGGTGTAGTCAGAGAATGGGATGCCCCAAAAACCACAGAGCACCTGGCAGCAGTAAGGCTATGCACAGCAAAAGTGTCTTTATCAGGCCTAATTTCTATTAGAATAAGTGCAAATGGTTATGGTATTAAATAGAGGCTGGTGTAGTCACAGAATGGGATGCCCCAAAAACCAGAGAGCACCTGGCAGCAGTAAGGCTATGCACAGCAAAAGTGTCTTTATCAGGCCTAATTTTTATTAGAATAAGTGCAAATGGTTATGGTATTAAATAGAGGCTGGTGTAGTCACAGAATGGGATGCCCCAAAAACCAGAGAGCACCTGGCAGCAGTAAGGCTATGCACAGCAAAAGTGTCTTTATCAGGCCTTATTTCTATTAGAATAAGTGCAAATGGTTATGGTATAAAATAGAGGCTGGTGTAGTCACAGAATGGGATGCCCCAAAAACCAGAGAGCACCTGGCAGCAGTAAGGCTATGCACAGCAAAAGTGTCTTTATCAGGCCTAATTTCTATTAGAATAAGTGCAAATGGTTGTGGTATTAAATAGAGGCTGGTGTAGTCACAGAATGGGATGCCCCAAAAACCAGAGAGCACTTGGCAGCAGTAAGGCTATGCACAGCAAAAGTGTCTTTATCAGGCCTAATTTCTATTAGAATAAGTGCAAATGGTTATGGTATTAAATAAAGGCTGGTGTAGTCAGAGAATGGGATGCCCCAAAAAACAGAGAGCACCTGGCAGCAGTAAGGCTATGCACAGCAAAAGTGTCTTTATCAGGCCTAATTTCTATTAGAATAAGTGCAAATGGTTATGGTATTAAATAGAGGCTGGTGTAGTCACAGAATGGGATGCCTCACAGCAGACTTGAGATCAGTTCAGTATATATGCACAGTTAGTGTATAAGCAGCCTGAAAACGCTAACAAAGCCAGTCAGCCAGCCAGTAACACTCAGGCTGGATGAAAAAAAAAAAAATCTCCCTGTGACTGCCTCCGATTTTTCCTAACTTTCCCTGCTTTTCGCTGACTTTCTGTCTGTCTCCTGCCTGTCTCCAGCCTGTCCCTGTCTGTCCCTGTCTGTCCCTGTCTGTCTAACTGTCTCTCCCTGCCTACAGCAGCGTCCTGTCTCTCACGAATGCAATAGAGAAATGAGGAAAAGCAAGATGTCCGCCGACTTAAATAGCGCTGTGACGTCACCGGGCTTGCTGGCTGCTGATAGGCTGCATGTGACTGTCCCAGCTTGCACTGGCGCGGGGTTGATGTCTGGACATGTCCCGTCCGCCATCTTAGAATGCCTGTAATGTAAATGAATGGATGTTAAAGGAAAACTTCGAGCGATGGAATCGCGGGGAAATTCGGATTCAATCCGAATCGAATTTTTCATGAAATTCGGATCGAATCCGGGTTCGTCCGGATCGATTCGCTCATCCCTAGCCGCCAGCGCTCTGGGGTTTAAACAAGCATTTCACAGCGCGAGAATTTTTTGAGCGTGATTTGTTAATGAATATGCTGGGAGCCGTTCGCTATGGCCATTCGCTGTCATGCGCTCCCATACAGCGCGGAACCTGTCAAACAGCGACTCCTAACCCCGTATTCAACATTACCGCACACCGACAGGGTCGCTGTCAACAGCCGAACAACGGCCAAGCACAGCGAATACTAGCGTGCGCTGTGAAAATAACGCTACTGTCGCTCATCTGTCGCTACCTGGCGCTATTAATGAATCGGCCTCTAAGAGCGACCGCCAGCAGATGCTGTGATCGGTTATCGGGCGCTGTTAAAGAGCGTCTCATTCGCTGTAGTAACCTGGCTGGCATTGATGAATAAGATGTATGTTGGGCGTTCTAACACCAGTACAGCGTTGCAGGGAGGAAAATGTAGCGCCAGCTCACTGCGACTCATACCATATTCAACAAAAAAAGAGACACACACAGCATCAGCGCTCTGGATCTGGTCAGACACTGTCCAGTGGCCAGACGCTGTGTGATTAAAGTCTGTTTTTGAACACATATCCACCAGTAACAAAGCGAAAACACATGGAATGACATTGTTATAACATTGTAACATTAATACTTTATTACCAGACCTTTAATGACAATTCTGCATAAAAAATATAAATAATCTAAAAAGTTTTAAAAAATGCCAGGAGAGGTGACACAATTATTTGAGAGAAAAAAAAATAAACACAAAAAAACCCTGTTTTAGCAGAAGAAAAGGAATGCCCATTGTAATGTATGGGAGAGCGACAGGTAGCGACAGGTAATACCTGGCGCTCCTGAGCCTAGAGCGCCAGAGCTATACGCTGAGCCGCCTGTAATGATGAATCGGACACTACATGGCGCCGTTAGAGTCACTTAACAGAATCACCTTCATAAATGTGGTTTTGCGTACAGCGCCCAGCGTTCACCAGACGCTGCCTGTCGCTTACAAGCCACTACCTGGCGCTATCCCTTGATGAATAAACTCCATATATAGAGAGAGAGGGCGAGATGGCAATATATATATATATATATATATATATATATATATATATATATATTAATATTATTAATAATAATAATAATTTTTATGACATTAATCACTTTATATCAGATTCCCTAGCTGGGGTAGGCCACGGTAGTAATATATCTTGAAACTTGTGAGGGTGGACAGCTATTTACATCAACACACAACTATATGTTAAAAGAAAAACTATATATATATATATATATATATATATATATATATATATATATATATTTTTTTTTTTTTTTTAGGTGGAGAAACCTGGGACTTGATTAAGTGTGGCTAAGGCCCCCTAAGAAGAAAGTCTAGTGTAGGCCCTGTAACTAACTACTGCTGTTGTTATCAAATGATGGAGACCATGTGGTTCGCCTTTCCCAGTTTGGTCTTGGAGAAGGCCTTCCATTAAAATCTGAATTTTTCCAATGAGGTGAAGGAATTTTTTCACCAGTTAGTAAAAACTCTGGGTACTGAAAGCCTTTCTGAAAAAAAAAAAGAAAAACGTACACCTGGCCCAGCAGCTCCAGCATTAAGCTGATTCTCTTATCAACTGTCTTCAATGGTCATGTACTACCCAGTTGCTTCTTCTTCTTCTTTCACTCCTTCACTATTTAGATCAGATGTCAGGGGTGGGGCCACTATCTAAGGATAAGTTACTGTCATTTGTTTTATATAAAGTTAGCGCTGTTTGTTTTTCACCTACTTTTTGCTGACTGATCTGAACCAAATCGACAAACATTTGTGTTGAACTTTTGAATAGAAGTGACACTGGTCACTGCCCCTCAGTCATGGAAAAATGTATGAATTTGTCAAATTGCAGGATGTCCCCCTCCAATAGACCTCCACTCCTAAAAAAGAAATCTGGCAGGTAAGCAGGTGGCATTCTTTGCCACGACCAAACACCCTCTTGGCCCTGCACCCCTAAATGACAGACCTGGCAGAGGGGAGCAGATGGTGCTCCCTTCCGTGACCAAACATACCGCACTAAGAAGAAGCTGAGAATATGGTGCCGCCATCATAACCAAAGGTGTTAGTCTGTTTAAAAGTCTGTTTGAGACAGTGAGACGAAATTTCTGGGTGTGACCATCTCCAGCAACCTCAGCTGGGAAAGGAACACCATGGCTCTACTGAGGAAAGCACACCAGAGACTGTTTTCCTGAGGCAACTGAAGAAGGCCGGTCTGTGGAAACGGTTGCTGGTGCTCTTCTTCAATGCCGTCATTGGTTCTGTACTGTGTTTTTCTTTCTCTGTCTGGTTCGAGGGATCTACAAAATGGGACAAGAACAATAAAGACAGCAGAAAGAATAATTGGAGCCCCGTTACCATCCCTGCAGGAACTGCACAAACGCAGAATCAAGACTCGGGCAGAAAAGATACTTTGGGATCCCTCCCACCCTGGACATGCCCTATTCCATTACTTACCATCTGGGCGGCATCTTGCGGTACCAGCCTGCAGGACTTCTGGGTCTAGGAAGGGTTTCTTTCCTTTGGCTGTCCACATCCTGAACAATAACCAAGTGTCATAGGCCCAGGCTCAAGCCGGTATCATTTGCACTTTGGAAGAGTATCTGTGTCTGTATCTCTGTTTCTATGTTCCCCTTCCTATGTCACTGTAACTGTAGTTAACTGTTCTTTGCACTGTGTATATGCCAAAAAGAATTCCTGTACTTGGCGAACAATAAATTGAATTGAATTGTAAAAGAAACTAACGTGTAACTAGTAAAAATATGGCACCCCATTGGCACCCTTAGGATGATGCCGCCCCAAATGAACACCCTAAAGGCTGGTGAGGCCACAGCTAGAATAATGTGTGCAGTTCTGGAGACCTTACCTGCAAAAAGACATTATTCAAATAGAACGTGTCCAAAGGCAGGCAATGAAAATGGTGGAAGGACTTAAACTTAAAACTCAGGAGAGGGGAGCTTGCCATGGAGAGGTGAAGACGTGCGAGCAGACCGCTCCCGGCAGCTAAAGTTTTTACTAGCATTTTCAGCTTTTTGGAAAAGCTCTATTATTGGGAACTTCATTATTTATCATTCATTATTGGGGACTATCTCCTTAATACGTGGAGAGACAGACAGAGATCATACCTGGCCTGTGGAGCGGCAAGCGGTGCCGGGTGGCGGACGGCGGAGCTGTAGTAATCACCTCACCTGTTTCACCTGGGCTGCGGTGACGGAGCCGGACAGTGCGGCGGCGGCGGAGATCGAGTGGAGGCGGCGAGCCTTGGATCCTTCGGGGGTCCACCCCGCGGCTTCGAGCGGCAGAGCCGGCGGGAGCGGCACGACGGAAGGGCCGCTCACACAGTGGCGTGCGGTGCGGTGAGGGTGGCCGCCGGCCTGAGGTCTGTTCCCGGCCGGTAGTGGGGGTGGAGCGGAGGAGAGTGAGGCGGCTGGAGGTGGCGGGCTCCGTGTTTACTGGAGTCCCCCCTGGCTGCTCACCTCTGCTAAGGAAAGCCGGCGCTCAGGTGGCTACATCGAGCGGTGCTAACCGCCTTCCTGATCCGGGTCTTTGCCGGCCCTAGGTGGGGATCGCAGAAGCGCACCTGTAAGAGAAGGCTGAGGTGCCAGACCCCGAGTAGCTGGAGGATTTCCCCCATACTTTCCATCTCTGATGGGGGATGCGCTGGACAGTATATTTTGCGCATTTTACCTATAGCATTTATAGCATTTTTTTGATTCTGACTTTATCCTGCAGTTGAAGAGCGCTCTATATTTATAAGGAGCTGACAGGCTGATCCTCAATATAGCATATACAGGTATTCTCCTCCCCGGGAGGGCCAGGCTGGGAGACCCCTTTGGACCCATTGGGTCGGTTACCCCCTCTAAGATTTTGCTGACCCTTTGTGGAAAAGGCCTCAATATGGAGTATCCCTGTAAGACATCAACTTGGGCTTTCTTTACACTAGAACTTCTATAGGTAACTTAAAAGACCTATTATACATCATTTATTGAGATATTCCGGAGATACTCAGGGCGGACTAGCATTCATTCGACTTGCTCCTGGAAATCCTTACTAAGACAGCTATATATACTCAGACTTCAACGGATCTAATTAAACGGCCTGTAAAGTAACCTAGGGTAGATATCCCATGATGGGATACCCGTATAATACCAGGAGTCAGATATCTCTGGCTTAATAGGTCCGCCTGCAAATGGGCGAGGGCCCAACCATCGTCCATTAGAAATATTCTATTTGCAGCAAGGGCTGAGAAACCTCCATTAAGCATCTCTTAAATATTTTGGATCCAACTGTCCACATTGAAAGGGCTTTATTGAAAGGACTGATTTGACCTCTGCACACCTAATATATATTAATTTTTGTAATTATCAACTACTTATTTGCATCAGTGGAGGGTAGAATAAAAAGCCCCTCCGAAAACACCATCTCTGGGAACTCTACTGATATTATAAGAATTTCTTGTTGAATCAAGAGCACAAGAAATGGGGGGAGGAACTAAACCTAAAGATAACAGGGGACAGACGACAAGAAGCACTACAGCCACCACTCAAGGAGACCTAAATCGCTATATATCGAAGCCTATAGATTCCGTACGGGAGCCATGTGCGGCTGAGGGAACCCCCCGCGGAGGGCGAATGAAAGATTTAGTGGCTGAAGAGGAAGACCCCGCGAGCTTGAATTCTTCTACCTCAGATAATACTTTAGCGGATATTTGGGCCTTCATGCGAGCTATGCCAACAAAAGAGGATCTTTCTTTGAGTACTCGTTCTATAAGTGAGAAGTTATCTGAAGAAGTGGGGCTCCTTCGTAGAGACCTTAAACAATTAGACTCCAGGCTTGTCGGGGTGGAACAGCAACGTGAGGAGGATAGATCTACTATTCAGCAACTCACCCACCGGCTTCAGGCACAAGAATCTGCGACCGCCACTTTGGCCCTCCAATTGGAGGACATGGAAAATCGTAATCGACGCAATAATATACGCATACGAGGACTCCCCGAAGCTACACGAGCAGAGAACCTCCTACCTACTTTACAAGGGATTTTTTTTACACTATTGGGGGAACCAACGGGCAGCGACACTAAAATAGAAATAGATCGAGCACACAGAGCAATTGCCCCCCCCCCCTCGTCAGAATGATCCTCCAAGGGATGTAATATGCAGAATTCACTATTATCAAGAAAAAGAAGCAATTATGGCAGCAGCCAGGAGTAAGGGATCGCTAGATTTTGATGGCGCAATTTTACATTTTTATTCAGATCTAGCGAGGGCTACTCTGGCAAGACGGAGGGCTCTCCGTCCGCTCCTGGAAGTTCTTAAGCAGAACAATATTACGTATAGATGGGGATACCCCTTCGCTTTATTTACCGCAAAACAAGGAAAGACTTTTACCATTCGTAAATTTGAAGATCTTCCAGGCTTCTTTAATTATTTTTCCCTGAGCCCTGTTCAAGTGCCAGATTGGTCTATATATCCCCCGGACTTTAATTTTCCACGAGCAAGAAGAGGAGCGGAAGATCAACTTCAGTCCATGAATTCATAAAAAAATTTTTTCAGATTAGGATATGTAAAGACCTAGGAACTGATATGAAAGTGGACCTTATCCAGAGCCACAATATTAGATATTTCAGTTAGGATTAAGGACTTTTTTGAGAGGCGAACCAAGTGCAATTTAAGCACCCCCCTTTTTTTTTTTTTTTTTTTTGTCAATATGCTTGAGTTGTGGGGGGGAAGGGTTGTGCATTCTAAACCTAGGTGGTAATTGTATAATTTGTGCATGATGGGAACAGTCGTTGGTCTGGTGAGCACTGGAGATGGCCTGAGTAGTGTAGAGGTTGTCCCGATTATGGGATGTAGTGGAGTAGCCAGAGATAGGGGAGGGTGCTGGGCTAGGTGAGGGGGCCAGACGGAATTTGGTAAGGGACTGAAGTAGGAAGGCTTGGGGGGGGCTGAGCGCGTCTGGTCGGATGGTCAGGTGCGGCTCGGACGAGGAGTGGGGGAGAATCACTACACTTTGGATAACTAAATCACATACTTAATCGTATAAATATACACTTTTTTGTCTTGCACTTCCTTCTTTCTAATTTAGTGGCAGGTACTGCCACTCATTACACTTATATATTTTCTATGGTACACTTGAATCACTTTCACGTTAGTTCACTTGTTGTTTTGCTAATGGGCCCGAGTTGGGATGAGCGGGCTCCATTGATGGGTTTGTTGCACGGGTAGGAGATGGCCTCCTCTTCGGACCCTTAATTTAGTACTGACCAGTGGCTCTCTAGAAGGAAATGGTACTGGGGGGTGGTCAAGCGGTCACTCGCTTTACCAGTGAGAAGTTATCAAAACTGGTCCCGACAAAGGGGATTTTCCTGCTTGTCTGGGGCCGCCTTCCGGTGCAGGGCCCCAGGGTGTCTCTGGCCCCCGCTGAGAGGTGTCGAAATGTGAGGATGCTGGCCCCGATGGGTTCCGGACCGCGAGCTGTTGTCAATGTAGGTAATGGAGGGGTGGGGTGTATAGTGAGGGGGGTAGCTGTTTTTGGATTTGGGGGGGCGGCCCTGAGATTCACCCCCCCCTTTAAATTTTTCCCTTTTTTTTTTTTTTTCTTTCTTCTTCCTCTAATAGTTAGTATATCTTACTGAAGAGAATGTCCTTGAACCTAGTTAATAGGGTGTGATGATGTGATAATAGGTGGATGAGTAGTAGTAGAGTAGAGCTTTCAATTGATATGAGGAGTATGTTAGGATTTCAGGTCCTAAAATTAATAATTAATAAATGTTTAATATCCTATACTTTTATTTTTGCGATTATTGGCTGCCGGGAGCGAGCGCTGACTTCGTGCCGGTGTATTATACGATCTTTTGACTACACCATTGAAGTTTTCGGCCGTGGTCTCTCCTTGCCCCCACATTTCTAGGGCATTGGGTGTTGAGGATCAGAGTCAGATTGACATCTGGGGTCTCGACTCCCGAATAAGACCCTAGTGTATATCCCGACACGGGCAGCGCCCGTTACGGTGATCAACGAATCGTTCTTTAATATAGTGGGGTGTTTTTTTTTTTTTTTTTGTCTTTTTTTTTTTTTTTTTTCCTCTCTTTCTTTCTATCCTCCCTCTTTTCTCTTCCCTTTTCCCTTGAACCAAGGAATACCTTAACTATAAATCATCAACATGTCCAGAAGTAGAGATAGTCCACAGGGGGCTCGAATGACTAAGGATAGTGTCTTGGTCCCTCTTTATGAGCAAAAGTTCAGAGCCATTTCGATTAATGCCAAGGGTTTAAATACCCCATTGAAAAGATCTAAATTATTTCAGGAATTAAATAGGCTTAAAGCAAATATTGCATTTATTCAGGAGACACATTTTAAAGGCGGGGGTGCTCCTAGACTGTCCTCCAGGTCTTTTTCCCAGTCGTACACAAGTAATGCGCCAGATGTTAAGGCAAGGGGGGTGGCGATAATAATTGCCAGGAATACTCCATTTCGGGTCACGGATAGGATAGCAGATGAACAAGGTAGGTACCTGATCCTTAAGGGTTCTTTGTTTAACAAAAACTATACTCTGGCAGTGGCCTATGCTCCCAATTCCGGGCAGGTGACCTTTCTTGAGGCTTTTTTGAATAAACTTATGGAAGTGCAAGAAGGCCCTATCATCCTTGGGGGAGACCTAAATGTGACATTAGATCCATTATTGGACTCTTCAACGGGGCGATTGGCGCTGTCATATGCGGCACTAAAAAGAATCAAGAAAGCTCTTCATAAGGCTCAGCTTTGCGATCCCTGGCGTATTAATCATCCTAAGGTTAAAGATTATTCTTTCTATTCTCCAGCACATGCCATGTACTCTAGAATTGATTACGTGTTGGTGTCACATAGTCTACTACCCCAAGTGCTAAATTCTAATATAGAGATCATGGCTTTGTCGGACCATGCACCAGTGACCCTTACTATTACATCAACCGGGGCTCCAAAGGGAGAGTGGACATGGAGATTGAATGAGTCCCTATTACAAAACGAAAAGCTAATTCAAGATTTTCAGAATATTATTAAAAACTATTTTGAAATAAATAGAAGCATGGATACCTCCCCGTTTAATAATTGGCTAGCTCATAAGGCGGTCATTAGAGGCTCTTTCATCAGATACGCAACTGAGAAGAAGAGGGAGCGACAACAGGAGCTACAGAAGCAAATAGAAAGAGTCCAGAAGTTAGAAAAAGTACATAAAGCATCATTGGCAAAAAGTAATTTACTGGCACTTATTGAGGCTAGAGCAACATTGAACTCTCTCTTAACTTCAAAAGCGGCCCACATTATAAAGCGTTGTAGAAGGCTTTATTTTGAATGGGGCAACAAAAGCAGCGCGCTTTTGGCAAGAGCCCTTAAGAAACAACAATCTTTAAATTTTGTAGAAGCCATTATTGATGGACAACAAAAAAAGCTTCATAGTACACCAGATATAGCTAAGACCTTTCAGTCATTTTACCAGAAGCTATACAATATTTGCCCAAAAGGACTAATCCCAGAACAGGAGCACTTAGCAGTGATAAAGAAGTATATAGAGGAGTCTGGTATGCCTAAGCTTGGGACGGAAGAGAGAGAGAGATTGGAATCCCCCATTTCTATGGAGGAGCTAAGCACCGTGGTTAAGGCTTTACCTAGTGGAAAAGCCCCAGGGCCAGACGGATTTACAATAGCATATTATAAGCAATTTCTCCCTCTCTTAGCCCCGCATTTTCTTTCGGCATTCAACTCAATAACCACATTCTCGGATCAGGTTAAGATCCCAAGTGAGGTATTATCTGCTCATGTGACAATAATCCAGAAACCGGGGAAAGATCCGCTTGCATGTGGAAGTTATAGGCCTATTTCATTATTGAACGTAGATCTAAAACTCTATGCGAAAATTTTGGCAAACAGATTGTTAAGGTCGCTTCCGAAGCTAGTGGATGGGGATCAGTCGGGCTTTGTACCGGGTAGAGAAGCCCGTGATAATACAACCAGAGTACTGAATTTACTGCATAGAATCGAACGAACTAGAGAACCGGCTATTTTCTTGTCTACCGATGCCGAGAAGGCATTCGATCGGGTAAACTGGCAATATATTAGGGCAGTTTTAGAGCATATAGGTTTGGGTTCTAACTACTATTATTTTTTTAACATTTACCGTGAGTGCAATAGTAAATTCTTTGGTTGGAGATTTCATAGGGTAGCTGGGGCTTACCCCTATTTTTTAGTTTTGTTTAGATATATGGAACACCAAAGTAGTGCACCACAGTATCAGTAGTTGGGTGCCACCTCGTATCACCTCCCTTCCCTTGTGGGTGGTTGGTTTTTGCTACAGGTTTGGGTTCTAAAGCGGTAAAGATGATTATGGCCTTATATACGGAGCCCTCAGCCAGGATTAAAGTAAATGGTATTCTTTCAGAGCAGGTAGATATTAGAAATGGTACTAGACAGGGCTGTCCCCTCTCCCCAGTGATTTTTGTTCTATCTATGGAACCTTTCCTATGCAGAATTAGGGGGAGAGAAGATATACGGGGGATTTTAGTAGATTCATCTATACATAAGATTTCAGCATATGCTGATGATCTTCTGTTCTTTCTTACAAATCCGGCAGTTGGACTACCAGTCCTGTTGAAGGAATTCGAACACTTTGGTAGGCTCTCTTTTTTGAAAATAAATTACGATAAATCAGAGGCCATGGGGCTGAATCTTCCTCCAGGAGTCGAGTCCCAACTGAGAGCATCCTTTCGGTGGCCTTCTTTGGCCATTACATACCTAGGCACCAAGATCACGAAAACGGTAAACGAGATCTATGCAGCAAATTTTGGCCCCCTTTTTTCTAAAATTAAAAGTGACTTGGAGAACTGGGACTTACCCACTTTCACGTGGCTAGGAAGGATTAGCATCCTTAAAATGTCTGTTCTGCCAAAGATTCTATATATAATGCAAGCCCTACCGATCAGGATCCCTAGGGCATATTTTAAGTCCTTTAATTCGTTATTCATAAAATTCATCTGGCAAAGACGTAAACCCAGACTGAAACTTCGGCTTTTATTTAGAACTAAACAGATGGGAGGACTCGCATGTCCAGATCTGTTGCGATACTGGCATGCGATCCACCTTCAACGTATCCTAGATTGGCACCATCAAGCCACAAAGAAGAAATGGGTGTACCTTGAGGCATCTTGGCTACATACGCCACTAAAAGAGACCCCGTGGGCAGTTAGAACAGGGAGGATCCTGTGCAGAGATCATCCGCTTATTTCCACTACGCTTGGAATTTTTGGAAAGCTAAGGGATAGAAATGAGATATCTCCATGGCCAACTCCCTTGGTGCCACTGGTGCACAATCCATCATTTCCTGTAGGTATTCTCCCTGGTCTCCGCAAGATCTTTGAGGAAAGAGAAATCCCAAGAGGACTGCATCTTATCTCACCTGCTGGATGGACGCACTTAAAAGTCCTAAGGGATAAATGGGATACGCTTCTATTTCACCAGTGGCTTCTGTTCATTTTTCAAAGTTTCCTTTTGAGCTTAGGAACTAGACAGGCATTTCTTAGACCTTTAACTCCATTTGAACGACTGGCAAGAGAAGGAGACCCCCCAAAACACTTAATCTCCAAATTATATGCTTTACTGGAAGAAGATAGGGAAGATGAAATACCTCGATTTTGTGGGGACTGGGAGAGGGAGCTGGATAGGCATTTTACGAAAGACCAGTGGAAATATATTTTTGGGGCTACACATAAGACTTCAGTCTCTGCTAAAATTCAGGAAATTAATTACAAGTGTCTTACTAGGTGGTATTATACCCCGAAAAGGTTGAATGGTTTCTCACCGACCCACTCTGCGGAATGTTGGAGATGTCGGGGAGCAGTCGGAAATTTTCTCCATATTTTCTGGGATTGCCCAAAGGTTGTTCCCTTCTGGCATGATGTGGCAGACATCTCTAGTGAGATTTTGGGACGGCCTGTCGCTTGGGACCCTTCCTTGTTCCTTTTACACCTGTCGGAAATGCCTCTGAAGGTCTATAAGAGATCTCTTTTGAGACATCTTATTAATGCAGCAAAAGTATTGATACCCAGGTTTTGGAGATCTGAAACAGCTCCTTTGGTGGAGAATTGGATTGGGGAAATTAATCATATTATGGAAATGGAGGAGCTTACAGCTGCGATTCACGAGACTAAGATGCATTTTCAACAGGTTTGGACACCCTGGCTCCTCTATAGAGAAACGGCAAGATTTAAGCAGTTAATGAACGCAGATGTTCCTCCCTCCACCACTTTCGCAGAATGAATGAGCTGCTGTAGTTTTAGAGAATTAAGTATTAAATAAGGGTATGGAAATTAGAAACAAGCTTAGGACATGTATAGAACGGTATAAGGGAATAGATTTCCCCCTATGGTTCAAACTGAATTTCCCCCTTTCTTCCCTTTTTCTTTCTTTTCTCCCTATTTTTCTTTCCTCCTTCCCCCTCTCCCCCCCCCCTTTTTTTTTTTTTTCTCTCTCTCTCCTTCTTTCTTCTCTCTTTCTTTCCTATGCTTTGCTCCGTTTATTATTATATATTTTCTGGGTATAAAATATAAAATATCTTCTTTTTCCTTTTTGCCTTTAGGCTCCTTTTGTGTTTTCTCTGTTCCAAATGGAATTATTAGTTTCTTTTTTATTTATTAGTTAAATAGACGATTGTATATTGAATAAGTGTCAACGAATTTGATTAGTGACATATTATATGCTTATATATATGATGACAAAAGGAAAAAAAAAGAAGTAAATAAAGAATTAAAAAAAAAAAAAAACTCAGGAGAGACTTAAAGAACTTAATTTGTACAGTCTGGAGGAAAGAAGGGAGAGGGGGGACATGATTGACACCTTTACATATGTGAAAGGATTGAATAAGGTTCAGGAGGGAAGTGTTTTTAAGAAGAAGCTTAATGATAGAACAAGGGGGCACAACCTGAAGCTAGTCGGGGGGAAGATCAGGAGCAATGTTAGAAAATATTATTTTACAGAAAGAGTAGTAGATGCTTGGAACAAACTTCCAGCAGAGGTAGTTGAAAAATCGTTAGTCAGTGAATGTAAACATGCCTGGGATAAGCACACATCTATCCTAATATAAAGAGAACATACATAAGGGCAGACTAGATGGAGCGTATGCTCTCCTTCTGCCGTCACCCTTCTGTGTTTCTATGTTTCTGGTCATGAATTTCTGGTAAATGAACACTGTTACAGTTTTTTCCTGTGATAAGGCAGCAAGAAAAGAGCCTCCCAACTGATCATAAATGAAATAACACATCCAGTGTAAAACTGGACTCAATCGCTGGCGAAAAGCCTGATTTGGGCAATTATACAAAAAGCTGCATCTCCCACAACACTGCTCACAGCCCTCATTGAGAGCTTCAGTGATTTCAAGTGACCTAATCACAGTGTGGAATCCGCAGCGCTTCAGTGCTGATTGGATGGTTTAGCAGTTACTCTCGGCATGGGATCCAAATGCACTGGGACATAATGCTTCCCCTGACAGGGGTTTAGTCTCTCGGTGGCGTTAAGTTGGGTTTTTTTTTTTTTTATTGTGATGCTTTTTCAGGCTTATTGCTTGGATGGGGTGGGAGGAGGAATCTTGGGAGATCTGTGCTGTTAATGTAAGTGAGTTTTGGGGTGGAAAGATGTGGGAGCTAAGCATTGGCTTTAAAGGGTTTATAAACATTTCAGATCCCTGCATTTTGCTCCAAATGTATTTACATGAAACAAACATTCAAGGGCCTTTATTCAATCAGGGGGTTATTTAAAGTGGACCAACACCCAGGATTTTGACTATCCTGGGTTTTGGTCCACTTCAGCGGGGCACCCTGATCGGGGGCGCCCCGCTGTGTGAAACCCCCCAGAAAGCCCCAAAAACTCACCTCTCCTCGCTCCCACGTGACCGCTGCTGCCAATCCCCGCCGACGGACAAGCGGGAGGCAGCGACGGACAAGAGAGCGCGCCCGCCGCCGCCTCCCACGCGTCCCTCTTACAGGGCGCGCGCCTGTGCCGGCCATTCACAAACGGCCGGCGCGGGTGCGCGTCCTGCTAGAGGGACGTGTGGGAGGCGGCGGCAGGCACCGCTGGATCGAGGAGCAGGTAGGGATTTAGGGGTTTCTGGGGGGTTTCACACAGTGGGGCACCCCCGATCGGGGTGCCCCGCAGTCAGGGGGCTGATCGGTCCGGGAATCTTATAGATTCCCAGGCCGATCACGGGAGGGTGTTGGTCTACTTTAAAGCAGACTTTCACTCTGAATAACAGTCTATCTTATATGTTTCCCCCATCCTGTACATACAGATTGCTCACATTAAAAATCATCCTACCTGCATCTACTGCATGTTATGAGCCTTTAAACATCCAAGATGGTGGCTCATGGAACAACAGGCAGCCTGCAAACAGGAAGTGCCTTCTGACTGTGCTGCTCTGCATTCTGGGATTGCTGACCTTTTCCTGACCCCAGCTCTGGTCTGTCTGAGCAAAGCACAGCTATAACCCGCCCCCCTGTACTTTATCCCACTCTCCTCTCCTCAGTAAGTGTGATGCTTCTGAGTCAAGATGGCGGCGCACATATCCTAAAGTCCTGAACAGAGTTGCAGCCCAGTGGGGGAAAGAATTATAAGTAAGTGACTAAAAAAATGTATTAACTTTAGATGCTGGGGAATCGTTTTTTAAGGGTTTGGGCTTTTCAATAAATCATGCTGAAGGTCCGGTTTAAGAAGGGATAGCGCCAGGTAGTGCCTTGAAGCGGCAGTTAACGCCTGGTAAACGCCGGGCACTGTACGCAAAACCACATTTATGAAAGCGAATCTGGTGAGCTCCTCTAACAGTGCCATGTGGCCTCCGATGTATTATTACAGGCATCTCAGTGTATAGCGCCGGTGCTCTAGTTTCCAGAGCGCCGGGTATTACTTTTCGCTCACTGTCGCTCTCCCATACATTTCAATGGCCGTTTATTTGCTTGTGTTAATGGGGTGTGTTTGAAATTTTTTTTTTTTTGGCTCAAATCATTGTGTGACCTCTCCTGGCTGCAAACACTTTTAGAAACTTTTTTGACTTTTTGAGGCCGATTCATTAATAGCGGCAGGTAGCGACAGTTGAGCGACTGTAGCGGAATTTTCAGAGCGCCCGCTAGTAGTCGCTGTGCTTGGCCGTTGTTCGGTAGTTGATAGCGACTCAGTCGGTTTGCCGTAATGTTGAATATTGGGTGAGGAGTCGCTATTTGACAGGTTCCGCGCTGTATGGGAGCGCATGATAGCAACCGGCTCCCACCATATTCATTAAAAAAATTCTCGCGCTGTGAAATGCATGTTTAAACCCCAGAGTACTGGCGGCGATGTGTTAAAAGTAGTTTTTTAACCCCCAAACAACCATATTTTTGGAAACCAAAAATAACAAGTATTTTTAAATAATCTAGTAATATGAATACATTAATATCAGACCTGTAATATCAATTTTTTTTTTTCCCTTAAAAAAATTATCTAAAATGGCAGAAGTGGTCACAGAATTTTTCACATTGAAAAAAAAAAAAAAACATTAATAACAATTAATTATGAATATTTAAAGATTGTTCCATTGAAATGCATTGGAGAGCGCCAGGTAGCGAGAGGTCATACCTGTCGCTGTTCAAGGTCGGACGCTGGCGCTGTGGACTGAGGCTGGAATAATGATGAATGAGTGGCTATATGGCGCTATCTCAGTCGCTAAGCAGGATTGGCTTGATAAATGTGTGATTATGGTGGGGAGCCGGCGTTCTCGTGGCGGGGCCCGTCATTACCGGCCGCTCACCAGTCGCTACCTGTCGCTATTCCTTCATAAATAAGGGCCTTTATATTTTTATGCAGAATTGTCATTACTGGCACTAAAGTGTTAATGTCACAGTGTTAAAACAATGTCATTCCATGTGTTTTTGCTTTGTTACAGGTGGATATGTGTTCAGAAACAGACTTTAATCACACAGCGTCTGGCGCTCTATGCTACAGCGACCAGATCCAGAGCGCCAACGCTGTGTGTGTGTTTTTTTGTTGAATATGGTGTGAGTCGCTGAGAGACGGTCTCAATGAGCTGGCGCTACCCTTCGCTCCCTGCAACGCTGTACTAGTGTTAGAACACCCAACATACATCTCATTCATCAATGTTGGCCAGGTTACTACAGCGTCTACTAGCAGTTGCTCTAAGTGCCTCTGTACAGACGCTCATCTGCCAATACCTGGCGCTAGTCATGAATCAGCCTGCCCGAGTTGAAAAAAAAATTCATGGTAGTAAGAAATTCATTTAATGAGGAAATGCCTGAGAGTTTCACTTTTGGTTAATCACCAGATACACAATGCAGAGTAACCAACAAGGACATGATAGAAAAACAAGAAGTAACCCACACACTCTTTAACCAGTTATACAAATTATTAACTAAGAAATCGAAAATGTGGTGGGATACACAATATCTTCGTGAATACTCACAACAAAACTTAGTACCAAAGGGGCTTAGGATTAGGCTTTTCCCACAGATTCCTGACTGTGATGAAACCTTTAAAAAACAATGGGAAAATGCCCTTCAAGATTGCCCTCTCCATTTAATGGGGCTTTTGATCACATACCATACTCAACACTTGGATAAAATCAATGAGCAAATTAAAAATACTATAGCAGGCCTTGACCAACAATTAAAAAATGAAAAATTCAAGCAAAGGGATACCAACATACAGGAGGCGATAGAAAAATTAAATAAGGGCATAATCGAGGTGAAAGAAAGAAAACTAGTGAGGGACAAGATAGCCTACCAAAATAAGGAGGCCTATATCTGGCCAAATATGCAAAACCACAATAGGGGAAGGAGAGCATTCCCAGGTCGCTCCTACAATTCCTCTGATACTTCTTCATCAAGGGAAAGAGTTGCAGATCCCCAAGAAATGTATCAGCAATCTCAAAGGAGATTTAAACCTAGAATAACTAAAGAAAGGGAACCCTGGAAAGGACCACCAAGAAGGGAAATCTCTATACCAAGAGAAGATGTAGGGGCGCATGTAACAAAACGCAAGATGGAAAGTAGAAGTATACACCCAGAGGAAACAGGTGAAACACAAACGTAAAAAAGGGATTTTTTAGAAAGAGAAACAACCAACGTCGCAATCAAAGAAGGGCCATTGCCCGTCGGAGGGCAGCAAAAAAAGCTGACCCTATTTCCCCATCAGACACCCCAATAGATCAAGAGAGGGATACAAGTACCTCACAACAACAAGATATTATTAATCTTTCCCAATATAGATTGACACATGAACAACAACAGCTATTAAAATTGGGGTTGAATTTCTGCCCTTCAAAAAAACTTGATATTTTCGAGGCAGTTAAAGATGTTCATCTATTTGCCCGTAAGGTGCTCTGTAAGTACCACTTCATGAAGAAAGGAGATGAAGCCAGTGCACCCAGCCAGGAAGAAACAATTAATACTACCCAATTAGAACAAGGTGCTATAGAATTGGGTATGGAAGTGGCGGGGGAAATATCTAGCAGTCCCACCATTACTAAATTTAAAAAACCTTCCACGTATTTCCCGGCTATGAACATGAACCACAATGTTGCCACCTTTGTGGATATGACCATGGCCGATTTGGAGGCCCTCTCCAGGCGGCCAGGTTATCGGCCGAATATGGATGAACAACTGCAACAAGCAGTGAAGGAATTGGAATCCAATTACGACCTGGTGATCAAGCCGGCGGACAAAGGTGGCAACATTGTGGTCATGTCGACGGTGCAATACGAAAAAATGTGCATGGACATTCTTACAAATAAGGAATGGTATGCTCGGGCCTCCATGTCCAGACTCGCCAGGGATGGTAGGGAATACCATCAGCTCATCCACCAAGCGCGAGAGGGTGGAGTGATTGACCCACAGGCGGCTGGCTTCCTGGAGTCCCCATGCCCAAAAATACCGACCTTCTATGCACTCCCGAAGATACACAAGTCTGTTGTGGCACCTCCGGGACGTCCGATTGTGTCGGGCATGGGGGCTCTGACGGAAAATGCCAGCCGCTATGTGGATCGGCATCTCCAGCCTCTCGTGACTAGCTTACCATCGTATGTCAAGGATTCGGGACATATCCTTAGAATCCTTGACGAGATGTGGGTGAGCCCCGATTCCACCCTGGTGACTCTGGACATGGAGGCCTTGTATTCAAGCATCCCACACGACAAAGGCATAAGGGCAGTTGAATTTTTTCTGAATGAACTAGATATATCACACCACAACCATAACCTGTTCCTGCTTCGGCTCCTCAACTTTGTCCTCACCCACAATCTCTTTCTCTTTAAGGACCAGCTCTACCACCAGGTGCAGGGGACGGCGATGGGGACGACCTGTGCCCCATCGTTCGCGAACCTGTACCTGGGGTGGTGGGAGAGGGGATTGTGGAGTGAGGACGACATGGCCCGGTACCTGTGCCACGTGGCAGCGTGGCACAGGTACATTGATGACATCTTGGTCATATGGGAGGGGCCGAGGCAGGAACTGGTGGGATTTGTGGAAAGGCTGAATCAAAATAATGTCAATCTAAAGTTCACGTGCAGTTACGACCAGCATAGAGTTACATTCCTAGATTTAGAAATTATAAAGACCCCGGATGGCCAGATTATAACAAATCTGTTCCGTAAAGAGACATCTGCAAACAACATGTTGCGAGCAAGTAGCTCGCATCCAGCACACCTTCTCAAAAGTATCTCTTTTGGAGAATTTATTCGAGCGAGACGCAATTGCGCCACTATGGACCTATTTGAAACAGAGGCATCCAACATAAGAAAAAGGTTAAGTGAGAGAGGCTACAAAGCGAGGACCCTGAGATCAGCATATAAAAAAGCTAAAAGCCTTAATAGGCAAGAACTACTATATAGACCCAGAAAGAATAAGGAACAACAAGGACCTGCCTTAGTTATGACCTACACGGGGGCTCATCACCACATACGACGGATTTTGCAGACCCACTGGCCAATTCTTATGAACGATCCACAATTACAGACCTTTCTGCCGAAAGTACCTAAAGTCATATACAGAAGGCCAAAAAATTTGAGGGATGCCTTGGTGCATAGCCATTATGAGCAGAACCGGGGAAAGGACTGTTGCAAGGTAAAAGGCACGTATCGATGCGGGGGGTGCTCCATGTGCAGGTACATGAAAGTAGGCTCCGAAATAATCATAGGGGGTCACAGTAAACATATGCCACAACACTATATAAACTGTAATACAGTGAATGTTGTCTATTTGTTAACCTGTACTTGTGGATGTCTGTATGTGGGTAAAACTAATCGCCCACTGAGGAAAAGAATTTACGAGCACCAGTATAGCATACGAACGGGCTCGCAAAAAACACCAATAGGGCGCCACTTTTTAAGACACCACAATAAGGACCCAAACTTTCTCCAGGTACAGGGACTGGATCGATTACATTCTACAGTTCGTGGGGGGGATATCGAGAAATTAACCCTCCAGCTTGAGACAAGATGGATTTATAGACTAGGGGCTTTTAGATATCCAGGCCTCAATGAAACACTGAGCTTTGCCTCTTACCTGTAGGAAATATGTCAGAGAAAGATACGAGTGAAATAATATATTTCCTTGAGCATGGATGGAGTCGGACGGCTTAGTATAGGGGTGTCGCAATATCCTGTTACCTACAATGTTTGAGCTATACCTCATAGAATGCAAACTGTCTCTAAGGATATGCAGTTACTGATTGTAGATGAGAATATGTGATCCCAAGGGAAACTGGTAGATTGCCTTGCAAATACTGGGTGGGGTCGGCTGCTGTATGCAGAGGACCCTTGCCCATAAATAGGTCCTATAATTCTTGCCCTATATTATAATTATGAATATTAATTAAATTACTCAATAATAATAGCATTAAAGAGTGTTCCATGCCACAAGTATTAACACTGAGTGAATTATCTAAGTGATATTCATAGACAGCACATTATAAATATACCTGATAGCCTAAGTGATAGCCAACAACAAAACGCAATAACTTCTATGCAGTGCAGTTTCGGCCCCAAAGAAACATATACTCTTTAACATCATTTATATTAACTGGTCTTAATATGTAGTAAGCAAAAATCACTGCTTTCAAATTATAGGAACATGGACAAAATAGCCGTTGAGCTACAATAAAATGGTGGGCGCCGCGGCTTGGAGGTTTTGTGCTTGCAGGGATCACAGTCCCAGGCAAGATGGCGAATCTTCAACAAAATGGCGCCGCAACCGGAGACTGGGAGCCGGACCAGCGCCGCGTCCCGTAACTTCCGGCAGAAGCCGGCTGATGAGGGAAATGCGCTTCACATGTTGTGGAGCGCATAATAGTGCGGCGCTGGCGCGGGGAAAGGTAAGGTTCCCGTGGGTCTATATGATATACAGCGGGGAATTAGGAGTGCAGCCGATGTATTGGTGGCGCGGGAAAGATACAGACAGAGATTGACAAACAACATACTCACCACAGCTGTTGAATTTTGCCTCTCACCGCGACTGCACTGCATGGATGAGTTTTTTAATCACACAGGCAAGTGCGCTCTAACTTACTACTTATACATTGTGTCTGTGTATATGAATAATCAGTCATCCTGAGGGGACACAGTTAATGCTCATTCCCATTATATACAGGGATCATTGTGAGGGCGACAACACATTCCTCCAAAGGAAGAAAATCAACTAGGTACACAGGTTTATTATTAATGATCATATGATATGGCAAATATTTGAATACTGATTGAAAAAAATCTTGATAAATAGGCAAGTGCATACTACCGGTTCACCTTGTGGAGTACCCAGCTTGTACATGACCCACTTACCATATATGAGACACCAGCAGTATCAGGTATCATGAATCTCTCTTATATATATGTGTAATGAATGTATAGAGCAAAAAAACAGCAACTAATAAATTAACAATATGAGCAATTTGTATGTAACATATGTATAAACTAATTAACCTATAGTCATTAACAGCACTAACAATTAGAAATGAGCGAACTTTTGAAAAATTCGATTCGACTGATTCGCCGAATTTTCCGACAAAAATCGTTTCGACCCGAATAAATTCGCGACGAATCGCTATTAAAAACGGCTATTTCTGAGCCTCCTAGAGCCTCAATAGGGTTGTAAACCATTCTGCCTTGCTGTAACACGCACAGGATGCGTGCTGGGTTAGTTAAATAATACTTTGAAGAAATATCACATGCAGATCAGAGGCATCGCTAATAGAATCGCAGAGCGGCACAATTGCAGAGAGTTGAAGTGGCATCACTAATGAGGGGCAGAAGGAGCCCAAACATTGCTTTAAAGAGACACTGGAGTTGGCAGCAGCAGGAGCCCAAAAATTGGATGAATCACACCCTGGAGTTGGCAGGAGTTGACAGCAGCAGCAGGAGCCCAAATATTACTTTAAAGAGACCCTGGGGTTGGCCTCAGGAGCCCAAAAATTGGATGAATCACACCCTGGAGTTGGCAGCAGCAGCAGCAGGAGCCCAAATATACACTGGAGTTGGCTTCAGGAGCCCAAAAATTGGATGAATCACACCCTGGAGTTGGCAGCAGTTGACAGTAGCAGCAGGAGCCCAAATATTACATTAAAGAGACCCTGGGGTTGGCCTCAGGAGCCCAAAAATTGGATGAATCACACCCTGGAGTTGGCAGCAGCAGCAGGAGCCCAAATATTACTTTAAAGAGACCCTGGGGTTGGCTTCAGGAGCCCAAAAATTGGATGAATCACACCCTGGAGTTGGCAGCAGCAGCAGGAGCCCAAATATTACTTTAAAGAGACCCTGGGGTTGGCTTCAGGAGCCCAAAAATTGGATGAATCACACCCTGGAGTTGGCAGAAGTTGGCAGCAGCAGCAGGAGCCCAAACATTACTTAAAAGAGACACTGGGGTTGGCTTCAGGAGCCCAAAAATTGGATGAATCACACCCTGGAGTTGGCAGCAGCAGCAGGAGCCCAAATATTACTTTAAAGAGACACTGGGGTTGGCTTCAGGAGCCCAAAAATTGGATGAATCACACCCTGGAGTTGGCAGCAGCAGGAGCCCAAATATTACTTTAAAGAGACACTGGGGTTGGCTTCAGGAGCCCAAAAATTGGATGAATCACACCCTGGAGTTGGCAGCAGCAGGAGCCCAAATATTACTTTAAAGAGACCCTGGGGTTGGCTTCAGGAGCCCAAAAATTGGATGAATCACACCCTGGAGTTGGCAGAAGTTGGTAGCAGCAGCAGGAGCCCAGATATTACTTTAAAGAGACCCTGGGGTTGGCTTCAGGAGCCCAAAAATTGGATGAATCACACCCTGGAGTTGGCAGCAGCAGGAGCCCAAATATTACTTTAAAGAGACCCTGGGGTTGGCTTCAGGAGCCCAAAAATTGGATGAATCACACCCTGGAGTTGGCAGCAGCAGCAGGAGCCCAAATATTACTTTAAAGAGACCCTGGGGTTGGCTTCAGGAGCCCAAAAATTGGATGAATCACACCCTGGAGTTGGCAGAAGTTGGCAGCAGCAGCAGGAGCCCAAACATTACTTAAAAGAGACACTGGGGTTGGCTTCAGGAGCCCAAAAATTGGATGAATCACACCCTGGAGTTGGCAGCAGCAGCAGGAGCCCAAATATTACTTTAAAGAGACACTGGGGTTGGCTTCAGGAGCCCAAAAATTGGATGAATCATACCCTGGAGTTGGCAGCAGCAGCAGCAGGAGCCCAAATATTACTTTAAAGAGACACTGGGGTTGGCCTCAGGAGCCCAAAAATTGGATGAATCACACCCTGGAGTTGGCAGAAGTTGGCAGCAGCAGCAGGAGCCCAAACATTACTTAAAAGAGACACTGGGGTTGGCTTCAGGAGCCCAAAAATTGGATGAATCACACCCTGGAGTTGGCAGGAGTTGACAGCAGCAGCAGGAGCCCAAACATTACTTAAAAGAGACACTGGGGTTGGCTTCAGGAGCCCAAAAATTGCATGATTCACACCCTGGAGTTGGCAGCAGCAGCAGCAGGAGCCCAAATATACACTGGAGTTGGCTTCAGGAGCCCAAAAATTGGATGAATCACACCCTGTAGTTGGCAGCAGCAGGAGCCCAAATATTACTTTAAAGAGACACTGGGGTTGGCTTCAGGAGCCCAAAAATTGCATGATTCACACCCTGGAGTTGGCAGCAGCAGCAGCAGGAGCCCAAATATACACTGGAGTTGGCTTCAGGAGCCCAAAAATTGGATGAATCACACCCTGGAGTTGGCAGCAGCAGGAGCCCAAATATTACTTTAAAGAGACACTGGGGTTGGCTTCAGGAGCCCAAAAATTGGATGATTCACACCCTGGAGTTGGCAGCAGCAGGAGCCCAAATATACACTGGAGTTGGCTTCAGGAGCCCAAAAATTGGATGAATCACACCCTGTGGAGAGTCATGTGGAGAAAAAGTAGCTTAGTTAGTAATATCTACATAAAATTATGAATAAACAAATGCAAAAGTATTGCCAAAGTGAAGTTTTGTTTGAGGGTGTGTTTCCACCTTTTAATTAAATCAGAAACAAGAAGGTATCATTGCCTCTGACTAATTAGCCCTCAAAAATTCTTGGAATTTTTAATCTGGAATCATGTCTGATCCGTCTTATCCGAAGAATATTAATAAAAAGTAAGCGTAACGTAAAGGATTTTTTATTAATACTTACTTGTGGTCCGATGCGGAGGAATGTCTGTAACTGGAGAGCAGCGCCTTAAATCTGTTTTGCACGATCCATCTTTCTTTAGTGTAGGTCTGGCCCCGTCATCAATCTACTGGAATACATCAGGCATTGTTGGGAGGAAAGCTTGGATGATCCATGCGCCATTCATTTCCACGCAGGGCAGTCTCTGGAAAAAAAAAAAATCTGTATAAACCAGGGTCTTTTTCATATAAAAACAAATGGTTATTCTTGCTTTTCAACCATATGTTCCACAGCTTTACCAGTCATTGTGTCAGCCAATGAAGCAACTTTGTCTCGAAGTGCTGCAAAAGCAGTCCACTGCATCACAAGTGGCATCTGACACCCCCAGTCAACTGTCTGTCTGTTATGCTTTGGGTTCAGCTCCACTATCCATTGATGAAGATCTGATAATCATAAAATTCAGCAGCTACTGCCCAGCCAAGAAGTGGAGGAGACACTCGCCTCTTCTTCCACTAGCCGGCAATTAGTGATGAGGAGAGTGTCGTGGGAGGAGGTGTTGCAAGCCGAGGTAGTGGAAGAGGGTCCCTGGAGTCTGCGGCGCTGGCGGCGGCAGCAGCAGCAGCAGTGAATTATTGCGGACTGTTGTTAGGAAAAATCAGCTACTCAGCGATGTGGCAGTGTTTCATGCAGCATTCTGTGGAGAAAAAGTAGGTTAGTTAGTGTATATACATAAAATTATGAATAGACAAATGCAATGGTATTGCCAAAGTGAAGTTTTGTTTGAGGGTGTGTTTCCACCTTGTAATTAAATCAGAAACAACTAGCTATCATTTGCCTCTGAATAATTAGCCCTCAAAAATTCTTGGAATTTTTAATCTTGATGTCTGAGGGATTTCTCCTCTCAGACAGCGTCACCATAAGTCCAGCCTGCTGCATTACACTTGGAAGAACATCTTGTTTGCGCTGCGACAAGGAAGCCAGAGTCATGCGTCCTGACATGGCACACGTGTTCAGTCTAGTTGTCAAGCGTTTTCTGAAGTCTTGCCCCCATCTGAAAGACATCCGAACAACAGGAAAGAAAGTTAGCATGCACTTCTGGCACTCCTACACCACCAAGCACAACCTTATTGAGCCTCAGCGTCACAACGGTGTACCCCACCATAGTCTGATTTGCGATGTTTCCACCCGTTGGAATTCCACCCTCCATATGCAGGATCCACTATAGCAGTGGTCCCCAACCCTGTCCTCAAGGCCCACCAACAGGCCAGGTTTTGCAGATCTCCACAAAGATGCACAGGTGGAGTAATTAGTGCAGCTGCAGAGCAATAGAGCTGGCTATTTGGAGATCCAAAAAACATGACATGTTGGTGGGCCTTGAGGACAGGGTTGAGGACCACTGCACTATAGGAACAGAGAAAAGCCATCACGGATTTCTGGATGATCCAAACGGATAGGGGGACACCCCTGTGTAAATTCAATGTAAACCATTGGCAGCTCATACGTGACACCGACCGTTTGCTCAGGCCCTTTGAGGAAGCTACGTTATTAGTCAGTTGCCAGGACTATGAGATGAACGATGAGATTCCACTGCTTCATGTACTACAACACATGTTGGAAACCATGGCTGGTCAGGGCACTGGAGACATGGCACATACATTTCACAGCCACATGAAGCCTGTGGGGGCTGAAGTGGAGGAGGAGGAGGGGGTGGGGCACAGCAAACCACAGTTTAGGTTTCACAAAATGACCATTTTATCTAGTCATCTGACAGGAGAGGAGGAGCAGAAGCAGCCACAGGAGCTAGAGGGTTGTGAGTAAGGCGAGACAGAGGACCCAGACACACCATGGCAGTTTACAGTGGCGATGGAGACAGGTAGTCCCTCCGAGTCACTTGCACAAATGGCACGATGCATGCTCACATGCATGCGTACTAGTGAGCGCAGAATTGTCTCCATTTGTCAGCGGGAAGACTTCTGGCTCTCCAACTTATTGGACCCTCGCTTCCGGCACAAAATGGGGGCATTTTTTACGCCCACTGAGAGGGAGGACAAACTGACCTACTACAGAGACATCCCACGTAGTCAGTTGGGCGATGTCTATCTGCGCCATGGCCCATACTCCCGCAGGTCTGACTCGGGGGGAAGTCTGCGATCACCTTCCACTGCCATGGCTGCTGGGGGGGTGGAAGGAGCAGCAGCAGCAGCTCCATCAGCAGCAGCCTCAGTCTTCAGTCGCTAGTGAGTAGCTTTCTACACCCGCATAGTGAGTCTACTCATGAGCAGCAGGAAGACCTGGAGCTGGACCTCAAACAGCAGGTCATGTCATACCTTGACATGACCATGCCAACACACCTTCAAGATCCACTGGATTTGCTGGGAAGCCAAACTTGACTTGTGCCCGCAACTAGCAGAGTTTGCCCTGGAAAAGCTGTACTGGCCGGACAGTAGTTGATTTAGATGGCAACTGGGCTGCTCTATATAACGAAGCAAAATGGCAAATTTACCTCACTATATAAGCTATTGCCCCTCAGATTTACACAGGGGCTGCTCTATATTATGCTGCAAAATGGCAAATTAACCTCACAATATAAGCTATTGCAGCTCTATATAAATACAAATAAATAAATAAAAAAAAGGGCCTGTAGAAGCTTATTTAGTATAACAGATAGGGTGACATGTGCTGGTTTGGGATGCCCATATGGGCTAGTGTTTTGGCAGCAGTACAAAAACCAATGCAAAATGCAATAGCTTAATAAAGCTGATGCTGATCAACGCTTATTTAGTATAACAGATGGGGTGCAACATGCAGGTTTGGGATGCCCTGCGGCCTGGTGTATTTAAAGCAGACCAAAACCAATTCAAAATGCAATAACTTAATAAAGCTGAGGCTGTAGATGCTTATTTAGTATAAACAGGTAGGGTGCAAGGTGCAGCTTTGGGGTGCCCTGCGGCCTGGTTAAATGAAAGCAGTCAAAAAGGAAGTGCAAACTGAAGTAGCTTAATGAAGCTGATGCTGATCAACGCTTATGTTGTATACCAGATAGGGTGCAAGGTGCAGCTTTGGGGTGCCCTGCGGCCTGGTTTATTAAAAGCAGTCAAAAACAAGTGCAAACTGAAGTAGCCTGATCAACGCTTATGTTGTATAACAGGTTTAAAATAGCATGTGCCTTGGGATGCCCGTGTGGCCTGTTATATTTCAAGCTGAACAAAAAGTAACAATAATCCAAGTATGAGACATCATTTTGACCTTCTTTACAGCGCCATACTTTGAAAAAAAAAAATTTATTTCATGCTGATCAATCCAAAGGTCAATGCCCCTAACAAAAATAGTGTTCGGCATAAGTTTTCCTTCTGGAAGGACGTAACCTTTAGTTTACATGGTTGGGGTAGGTTATCTTACAAATTGGGATACCCCAGGCAGCAGTGTCATTGAAAGAGACAGATTGTAATGCAGGCCATACGCAAGCAGAGAAACTCAGGCTGCAACAGGCCTATTTAGTTTACATGGTTGGGGTAGGTTATCTTACAAATTGGGATACCCCACTGTATATGAAACCGAATATAAATGCACACCCAAAAGTGGACAATCAGCCTCCAAGAGGCCTGCTTAGTTTAAATAAGAGAGCTGCTTAGTATGGTAGGTAGGTTATGTTATGTTACAGAATGGGATGCCCCAAGCAGACTTGAGATCAGTATATATGCACACAGCAGCAGTGTGTTAGCAGGCTCATACAGGCCAAATTTCTTTAAATAACTGTGCAGCTTACAGTAAATGCAGAGGCTAATGGTATGTTACAGAATGGGATGCCCCAAGCAGACTTGAGATCAGTATATATGCACACAGCAGCAGTGTGTTAGCAGGCTCATACAGGCCAAATTTCTTTAAATAACTGTGCAGCTTACAGTTAATGCAGAGGCTAATGGTATGTTACAGAATGGGATGCCCCAAGCAGACTTGAGATCAGTATATATGCACACAGCAGCAGTGTGTTAGCAGGCTCATACAGGCCAAATTTCTTTAAATAACTGTGCAGCTTACAGTTAAGGCAGAGGCTAATGGTATGTTACAGAATGGGATGCCCCCAGCAGACTTGAGATCAGTATATATGCACACAGCAGCAGTGTGTTAGCAGGCTCATACAGGCCAAATTTCTTTCAATAACTGTGCAGCTTACAGTTAATGCAGAGGCTAATGGTATGTTACAGAATGGGATGCCCCAAAGCTGACTTGAGATCAGTATATATGCACACAGCAGCAGTGTGTTAGCAGGCTCATACAGGCCAAATTTCTTTAAATAACTGTGCAGCTTACAGTTAATGCAGAGGCTAATGGTATGTTACAGAATGGGATGCCCCCAGCAGACTTGAGATCAGTATATATGCACACAGCAGCAGTGTGTTAGCAGGCTCATACAGGCCAAATTTCTTTAAATAACTGTGCAGCTTACAGTAAATGCAGAGGCTAATGGTATGTTACAGAATGGGATGCCCCAAGCAGACTTGAGATCAGTATATATGCACACAGCAGCAGTGTGTTAGCAGGCTCATACAGGCCAAATTTCTTTAAATAACTGTGCAGCTTACAGTTAATGCAGAGGCTAATGGTATGTTACAGAATGGGATGCCCCAAGCAGACTTGAGATCAGTATATATGCACACAGCAGCAGTGTGTTAGCAGGCTCATACAGGCCAAATTTCTTTCAATAACTGTGCAGCTTACAGTTAATGCAGAGGCTAATGGTATGTTACAGAATGGGATGCCCCAAAGCTGACTTGAGATCAGTATATATGCACACAGCAGCAGTGTGTTAGCAGGCTCATACAGGCCAAATTTCTTTAAATAACTGTGCAGCTTACAGTTAATGCAGAGGCTAATGGTATGTTACAGAATGGGATGCCCCCAGCAGACTTGAGATCAGTATATATGCACACAGCAGCAGTGTGTTAGCAGGCTCATACAGGCCAAATTTCTTTAAGTAACTGTGCAGCTTACAGTTAATGCAGAGGCTAATGGTATGTTACAGAATGGGATGCCCCAAAGCTGACTTGAGATCAGTATATATGCACACAGCAGCAGTGTGTTAGCAGGCTCATACAGGCCAAATTTCTTTAAATAACTGTGCAGCTTACAGTAAATGCAGAGGCTAATGGTATGTTACAGAATGGGATGCCCCAAGCAGACTTGAGATCAGTATATATGCACACAGCAGCAGTGTGTTAGCAGGCTCATACAGGCCAAATTTCTTTAAATAACTGTGCAGCTTACAGTTAATGCAGAGGCTAATGGTATGTTACAGAATGGGATGCCCCCAGCAGACTTGAGATCAGTATATATGCACACAGCAGCAGTGTGTTAGCAGGCTCATACAGGCCAAATTTCTTTCAATAACTGTGCAGCTTACAGTTAATGCAGAGGCTAATGGTATGTTACAGAATGGGATGCCCCAAAGCTGACTTGAGATCAGTATATATGCACACAGCAGCAGTGTGTTAGCAGGCTCATACAGGCCAAATTTCTTTAAATAACTGTGCAGCTTACAGTTAATGCAGAGGCTAATGGTATGTTACAGAATGGGATGCCCCCAGCAGACTTGAGATCAGTATATATGCACACAGCAGCAGTGTGTTAGCAGGCTCATACAGGCCAAATTTCTTTAAATAACTGTGCAGCTTACAGTTAATGCAGAGGCTAATGGTATGTTACAGAATGGGATGCCCCCAGCAGACTTGAGATCAGTATATATGCACACAGCAGCAGTGTGTTAGCAGGCTCATACAGGCCAAATTTCTTTCAATAACTGTGCAGCTTACAGTTAATGCAGAGGCTAATGGTATGTTACAGAATGGGATGCCCCAAAGCTGACTTGAGATCAGTATATATGCACACAGCAGCAGTGTGTTAGCAGGCTCATACAGGCCAAATTTCTTTAAATAACTGTGCAGCTTACAGTTAATGCAGAGGCTAATGGTATGTTACAGAATGGGATGCCCCAAGCAGACTTGAGATCAGTATATATGCACACAGCAGCAGTGTGTTAGCAGGCTCATACAGGCCAAATTTCTTTAAATAACTGTGCAGCTTACAGTAAATGCAGAGGCTAATGGTATGTTACAGAATGGGATGCCCCAAGCAGACTTGAGATCAGTATATATGCACACAGCAGCAGTGTGTTAGCAGGCTCATACAGGCCAAATTTCTTTAAATAACTGTGCAGCTTACAGTTAATGCAGAGGCTAATGGTATGTTACAGAATGGGATGCCCCAAGCAGACTTGAGATCAGTATATATGCACACAGCAGCAGTGTGTTAGCAGGCTCATACAGGCCAAATTTCTTTCAATAACTGTGCAGCTTACAGTTAATGCAGAGGCTAATGGTATGTTACAGAATGGGATGCCCCAAAGCTGACTTGAGATCAGTATATATGCACACAGCAGCAGTGTGTTAGCAGGCTCATACAGGCCAAATTTCTTTAAATAACTGTGCAGCTTACAGTAAATGCAGAGGCTAATGGTATGTTACAGAATGGGATGTCCCAAAAACCAGAGAGCACCTGGCAGGCAGCAGTAAGACTATGCACAGCAAAAGTGTCTTTTTCATGCCTAATTTCAATTAGAATAGGTGCAAATGGTTAGGTTCTTAAACAGAGGCTGCTTTAGTCACGGAATGGGATGCCCCCAAAAAAGATCCAGTAGTACTATGCCCAGCAAAAGTGTCTTTATCAGGCTAATTTCAAATATAATAAGAGCAAATGGTTATATGGTCTTAAACAGAGGCTGCTTTAGTCACAGAATGGGATGCCCTGGCAGGGACAAGTAGTGCTATGCCCAGCAAAAGTGTCTTTATCAGGCCTAATTTCAAATATAATAAGAGCAAATGGTTATATGGTCTTAAACAGAGGCTGCTTTAGTCACAGAATGGGATGCCCTGGCAGGGACAAGTAGTGCTATGCCCAGCAAAAGTGTCTTTATCAGGCTAATTTCAAATATAATAAGAGCAAATGCTTATATGGTCTTAAACAGAGGCTGCTTTAGTCACAGAATGGGATGCCCTGGCAGGGACAAGTAGTGCTATGCCCAGCAAAAGTGTCTTTATCAGGCCTAATTTCAAATATAATAAGAGCAAATGCTTATATGGTCTTAAACAGAGGCTGCTTTAGTCACAGAATGGGATGCCCTGGCAGGGACAAGTAGTGCTATGCCCAGCAAAAGTGTCTTTATCAGGCTAATTTCAAATATAATAAGAGCAAATGCTTATATGGTCTTAAACAGAGGCTGCTTTAGTCACAGAATGGGATGCCCTGGCAGGGACAAGTAGTGATATGCCCAGCAAAAGTGTCTTTATCAGGCTAATTTCAAATATAATAAGAGCAAATGGTTATATGGTCTTAAACAGAGGCTGCTTTAGTCACAGAATGGGATGCCCTGGCAGGGACAAGTAGTGCTATGCCCAGCAAAAGTGTCTTTATCAGGCTAATTTCAAATATAATAAGAGCAAATGGTTATATGGTCTTAAACAGAGGCTGCTTTAGTCACAGAATGGGATGCCCTGGCAGGGACAAGTAGTGCTATGCCCAGCAAAAGTGTCTTTATCAGGCTAATTTCAAATATAATAAGAGCAAATGGTTATATGGTCTTAAACAGAGGCTGCTTTAGTCACAGAATGGGATGCCCCCAAAAAAGATCCAGTAGTACTATGCCCAGCAAAAGTGTCTTTATCAGGCTAATTTCAAATATAATAAGAGCAAATGGTTATATGGTCTTAAACAGAGGCTGCTTTAGTCACAGAATGGGATGCCCTGGCAGGGACAAGTAGTGCTATGCCCAGCAAAAGTGTCTTTATCAGGGCTAATTTCAAATATAATAAGAGCAAATGCTTATATGGTCTTAAACAGAGGCTGCTTTAGTCACAGAATGGGATGCCCTGGCAGGGACAAGTAGTGCTATGCCCAGCAAAAGTGTCTTTATCAGGCTAATTTCAAATATAATAAGAGCAAATGGTTATATGGTCTTAAACAGAGGCTGCTTTAGTCACAGAATGGGATGCCCCCAAAAAAGATCCAGTAGTACTATGCCCAGCAAAAGTGTCTTTATCAGGCTAATTTCAAATATAATAAGAGCAAATGGTTATATGGTCTTAAACAGAGGCTGCTTTAGTCACAGAATGGGATGCCCTGGCAGGGACAAGTAGTGCTATGCCCAGCAAAAGTGTCTTTATCAGGGCTAATTTCAAATATAATAAGAGCAAATGCTTATATGGTCTTAAACAGAGGCTGCTTTAGTCACAGAATGGGATGCCCCCAAAAAAGATCCAGTAGTACTATGCCCAGCAAAAGTGTCTTTATCAGGCTAATTTCAAATATAATAAGAGCAAATGGTTATATGGTCTTAAACAGAGGCTGCTTTAGTCACAGAATGGGATGCCCTGGCAGGGACAAGTAGTGCTATGCCCAGCAAAAGTGTCTTTATCAGGCCTAATTTCAAATATAATAAGAGCAAATGCTTATATGGTCTTAAACAGAGGCTGCTTTAGTCACAGAATGGGATGCCCTGGCAGGGACAAGTAGTGCTATGCCCAGCAAAAGTGTCTTTATCAGGCTAATTTCAAATATAATAAGAGCAAATGCTTATATGGTCTTAAACAGAGGCTGCTTTAGTCACAGAATGGGATGCCCCCAAAAAAGATCCAGTAGTACTATGCCCAGCAAAAGTGTCTTTATCAGGCTAATTTCAAATATAATAAGAGCAAATGCTTATATGGTCTTAAACAGAGGCTGCTTTAGTCACAGAATGGGATGCCCTGGCAGGGACAAGTAGTGCTATGCCCAGCAAAAGTGTCTTTATCAGGCCTAATTTCAAATATAATAAGAGCAAATGCTTATATGGTCTTAAACAGAGGCTGCTTTAGTCACAGAATGGGATGCCCTGGCAGGGACAAGTAGTGCTATGCCCAGCAAAAGTGTCTTTATCAGGCTAATTTCAAATATAATAAGAGCAAATGGTTATATGGTCTTAAACAGAGGCTGCTTTAGTCACAGAATGGGATGCCCTGGCAGGGACAAGTAGTGCTATGCCCAGCAAAAGTGTCTTTATCAGGCTAATTTCAAATATAATAAGAGCAAATGGTTATATGGTCTTAAACAGAGGCTGCTTTATTCACAGAATGGGATGCCCCCAAAAAAGATCCAGTAGTACTATGCCCAGCAAAAGTGTCTTTATCAGGCTAATTTCAAATATAATAAGAGCAAATGGTTATATGGTCTTAAACAGAGGCTGCTTTAGTCACAGAATGGGATGCCCTGGCAGGGACAAGTAGTGCTATGCCCAGCAAAAGTGTCTTTATCAGGCTAATTTCAAATATAATAAGAGCAAATGGTTATATGGTCTTAAACAGAGGCTGCTGTAGTCACAGAATGGGATGCCCTGGCAGGGTCCAGAAGTACTATGCCCAGCAAAAGTGTCTTTATCAGGCTAATTTCAAATATAATAAGAGCAAATGGTTATATGGTCTTAAACAGAGGCTGCTTTAGTCACAGAATGGGATGCCCTGGCAGGGACAAGTAGTGCTATGCCCAGCAAAAGTGTCTTTATCAGGCTAATTTCAAATATAATAAGAGCAAATGGTTATATGGTCTTAAACAGAGGCTGCTTTAGTCACAGAATGGGATGCCCTGGCAGGGACAAGTAGTGCTATGCCCAGCAAAAGTGTCTTTATCAGGCTAATTTCAAATATAATAAGAGCAAATGGTTATATGGTCTTAAACAGAGGCTGCTTTAGTCACAGAATGGGATGCCCCCAAAAAAGATCCAGTAGTACTATGCCCAGCAAAAGTGTCTTTATCAGGCTAATTTCAAATATAATAAGAGCAAATGGTTATATGGTCTTAAACAGAGGCTGCTTTAGTCACAGAATGGGATGCCCTGGCAGGGACAAGTAGTGCTATGCCCAGCAAAAGTGTCTTTATCAGGCTAATTTCAAATATAATAAGAGCAAATGCTTATATGGTCTTAAACAGAGGCTGCTTTAGTCACAGAATGGGATGCCTCACAGCAGACTTAAGATCAGTTCAGTATATATGCACAGTTAGTTAGTATAAGCAGCCTGAAAACGCTAACAAATCCTGTCAGGCTGGATGAAAAAAAAAAAAAAAACTGACAGCCTCCGATTTTCCCTTCCTTTCCCTGTTTTCCGCTGACTTTCTGTCTGTCTCCTGTCTGTCTCCTGCCTGTCTCCAGCCTGTCCCTGTCTGTCCCTGCCTGTCTAACTGTCTAACTGTCTCTCCCTCAGTGTATTGAAGAAATGAGCTGCCAGTACCGCCCACTAGATCCCCTACCTGTTGGAAACAGATGTGCCGCTCTACAGAGTGTTACAAAAATACATGTTTATTAAATGCCGAAAAAGAACACAAACATACACTTAAAACACAATTAAAACCATAAGGCAGGGCGTCTGTTGGACTATACAAATTCTAATAACCTCAATTCAACTGGATTACGTCCTAGTACATAAGTAATGTTATATCAAAGTCATGGTATGAAACTATGGGTAAGCACACTGATCCTGTATATTTATAAAGTGCAATTATATAAAGTATACATATGCCGGCCTAATGACACGGGAACGCCTTTGAATAAAGTGCTAGTGCTTGTGCAAAGTGATGCAAAGTTGTGCAAATAGTGCAAAAAAAGAACAGACAAGAAACAAAAGTGAAAAAACAAACAAAAGTGAAAAAACATGCAAGCAAAAGGACAGATGTCCAAGCAGTGCAATGAGTGCACCAATAAGGTGCAGAAAAGAAGGTGCTAAATAAGTGTGCAAAAAATGGTGCAAAGACCAGTAACGTTCCCGAGCATAGGTCTCAGCAATGTTGTGTTAATCATAAACAATCTCAGCAATATCAGCTGTTCATAACAGACTTAGCGGATAGATTGGTGTACAACAAATATCAAAAATCAAATATCAAAAATACAAAAATGCAAAGATACAGAAACAGTGTACATTACCGAGTGTTAAAGTCCCGCTCCGCCTATCCTTAGCATACCCGCACTGACGCGTTGCGTGGCCAGTAATCAGGCCACATCATCTACCTGGCGCTATCCCTTCTTGAATAACCCCCATGCACTGGGTTTTGGGCCACTTCAACTATTTTTTCTTATTTAATATACACATTGAGTTAAACAAAGTCTCTCCCTCAGCTACACAGCGTTCTGTCTCTCACGAATGCAATAGAGAAATGAGGCAGGAAAGCAAGATGGCCGGCCTTAAATACCGCTGTGACGTCACCGGGCTTGCTGGCTGCTGATAGGCTGCATGTGACTGTCCCAGCATACACTGCCCCAGCTTACATGTCTGGACATGTCCCGTCCGCCATCTTAGAATGCCTGTAATATAAATGAATGGATGTTAAAGGAAAACTTCGAGCGATCGAATCGCGGGGAAATTCGGATTCGATCCGAATCGAATTTTTCCTGAAATTCGGATCGAATCCGGGTTCGTCCGGATCGATTCGCTCATCCCTACTAACAATATGATACATCTGCTTATTATGCATATTATAGGGCATTGAGGAAGCCGCATAGGCGAAACATGACACATGTCTGCCCTTTTTTGAAAAACGATGCAATGCTGTGTGGTAATTTTTATAAGTGCTTTTGAAGAAATGAAGGATTAACGAAATTTAGCACATAATGTATTATGTTATGTATGAGCTAATGAAGTCCTCACAGTAGGCCATTGTCTTTTAATGTGTTCAATAAATTGAGACTAAATTTACAACATTTGTCAGGTGTGGTCATAGTCTGAGCCCTAATGTTTCTACAGGGTAACCTAGCCCTGAACAAAGATTGAATTGTATGCAAGGGCCGGGCGATGTACCAACCAGGACAATAAATATTAGGGGTTTATCTTATGTGGTCGCTATACCATGAGCACAACTAGAGGCTCAAAAGTTTTCTCTAATCACCAGATAGGAAGACAATGAAAGTCAACGGCATGTTTACTACAGCGTAAAAAGGAGTAAAACGATCAATACTTTTTTTTCAGGAGTAAAAAAGTGCAAAGGGCAGGCTGATTCATCACGCCAGATAGCGACAGATGAGCGTCTGTAGCAGGCATTTTCAGAGCGCCCGCTAGTAGTCGCAGTGCTTGGCCGTGGGTCGCTAGTTCAGAGCGACTCGGTCGCTGTGCAGTAATGTTGAATACATTGTGAGGAGTCGCTATTTGACCAGTACAGCACTGTATGGGAGCGCATGTTAGCGACTGCTCATAGCGACCGACTCACATCATATTCAGCCAAAAAAACAGCCTCACAAATCTCTGGCGCTGAAAAATGCTTGTTTGAAGCCCAGAGTGCAGGAGGCGGTGTGTTTAAAGTCTGTTTTCAAGCATCTATCAACTAGTAACAAAGCGAAAACATATGGAATTACATTGTAACAACATTGTAACATGAACATTTTAATGGCAGACCTGTAATGTCATTTCTGAAGAAATATATAAAAAATGAATAAAAATTGAAAAAACTGCTATTTCAATGCCAGAAGAGGTCATACCTGGCGCTGTGCAAGGCTGAACGCTGGCGCTGTTCACTGAGGCTGTGAAAATGATGAATCAGAAGCTACATGGCTCTATTCCAGTCGCTACAGATTCTGCTTGATAAATGTGTAATTGCGTGCCGTGTCCGGCGTTCACCAGTCGCTACCTGTCGCTACCTCTCATTAACCAGGCGCTACCTGACGCTATCCTTTCTTAAATAAGGGCCTAATTTTCATTGTCTTCCTATCTGGTGATTCACTAAAAGTGACATGCTGATGCTTTTTTCTCATCAATTGAATTTTTTTACTACCATGAGAATCTTTTTCAACTGCAATTAAAAAGGGGCATTTCTGCAGGGTTGATTCCAGAGCGACCGCTAGTATACGCTGTGATCGGCTATCGAGCGCTGTTAAAGAGAGTCTCATTCACTGTAGTAACCTGGCCGGCATTGATGAATGAGATGTATGTTGGGCGTTCTAACACCAGTACAGCGTTGCAAGGAGCACCAGCTCATTGCGACCGACTCTCAGCGACTCACACCATATTCAACAAAAAAACAGACACACACAGCGTCGGCGCTCTGGATCTGGTCGCTGTTGCATAGGGCAGCAGACGCTGTGTGATTAAAGAACACATATCCACCTGTAACAAAGCGAAAACACTGGAATTTACATTGTTGTAACATTGGGACATTAACATTTTAGTGCCAGACCTATAATGACAATTCTGCATAAAAAATTTAAAAATAAAAAAAAATTTCAAAAATGACTCTTTCTAGGCCAGGAGAGGTCAGACAATTATTTGAGAGAAATAAAAATAAACCCAAAAAACCCTGTTTAAACAGATGAAAAGGAACGTTCATTGAAATGTATGGGAGAGTGTCAGGTAGCGACAGGTAATACCTGGCGCTCTGGAAGCCAGAGCTCCGGCGCTATACGCTGAGCCACCTGTAATGATGAATCGTACGCTACATGGCGCTGTTAGAGTCGCTCACCAGAATCACCTTCATAAATGTGGCATTGTGTACAGCGCTGTCTGCCGCTTACAAGGAACTACCTGGCGCTATCCCTTGATGAATAAACCCCAAAGTGCTGGTGAATAAACAATGCAGCCCCTGACAGCCAGCATGGGGAAAGCTGTAAGCCTTAACCCTGTAAGATTTAACGCTGTGCCTGGAATGTCCCTTTAAGGCCATACGACCTCCTCCTTCCTCTGTTATTTTTAAATGTAGGTCCTCTTTAATAAAGTGATCCTGACTTTGGGTATTCATTTTAACAGTGAAGCTCAATGAAGATGATGAAGGCCTGGAAACTCAGATGTTATAGGAAGAGGTCAACAGAGCCTGGTAGTCATCCGAGCATCGGATCATCAGGCTCAGCATGGCCGGCCATTGACAGATCAGCATGCTCTCTGGTCAGCAGCTTGTTTGCAGTGTCACGATGAATAATCCCCTCGGATCCCACATCTTAATCACTTTTACATCTGATCTTAATGGCTTTCGCGTCTGCCATGGAAGTGGCTCAAGACATATCGAGAAGGAGTCATTCCCCGAACCCCCGGCCACCCTCCCGCTTGCTGCAAGAGCAATGAGCCGCTTGGGGTCCGTTCTGATTAAAGAATGATTGATGAGCCTCTCGAAGGGGGTCTCCGCCGCCATCCGTCTAGTGAATGACTTCCTCGCCGAGAAGGTCGACAAATCAAAGCTCGCTGCCCTGCCGGACAATGTCACCGCTCTACTAACGGGGTTCGTGATTAAGAGGCGTAATCAAAATCAGACGCGGCTCGTCCGCATGCAACGCCGAGCGAATGATCCGCGCAATGTAATTAGCTTCAGATGTTCTGAATAAGTAATACTCAAATATATATGTTTTAGCCGGCTTCGCCTACTCCGGAATCCCATTAAGATGCCTTATTAGGACCATTTGTCAGCAGAACAACAGCGTTTATTGAGGTGTTAACTGTAATTGCGCCGGAGTTTACAATCAGCGTTATGCTGTTCTGGTTTTAACCCTGTCCTGCCTGTGCCACTGGATGCGCTCCCACACAGATCTTTGTTTAGTCTCTATTGTGCTATGGTGGCTCAGTCTGACACGTTATATTAAACACTTCCCGAACATCCCAAATAAAGAGTTTGGCCCTTATTTATGAAGGAATAGCGACAGGTAGCGACTGCTGAGCGTCCGGTAATGACGGGCACCGCCACGAGAACGCCGGCTCCCCACCACAATCACACATTTATCAAGCCAATCCTGCTTAGCGACTGAGATAGCGCCATATAGCGACTCATTCATCATTATTCCAGCCTCCAGCGTCCGAACATCGACAGGTATGACCTCTCGCTACCTGGCGCTCTCCAATGCATTTCAATAATCTTAAAATATTCAATCTTTAAATATTCATAATTAATTATGATTTTTTTTTTTTTTTTAAATGTGAAAAAGTCTGTGACCACTTCTGCCATTTTAGGTAATTTTTTTAAGGTAAAAAAAAAATTGATATTACAGGTCTGATATTAATGTATTCATATTACTAAATTATTTAAAAAACTTTTTTTTTTGGTTTCCAAAAATATGGTGGTTTGGGGGTTAAAAAACTACTTTCAACCCATCGCCGCCAGCGCTCTGGGGTTTAAACATGCTTTTTACAGCGCGAGAATTTTTTGAGCGTGATTTTTTAATGAATATGGTGGGAGCCGGTCGCTAGGGCCAGTCGCTATCATGCGATCCCATACAGCGCGGAACCTGTCAAATAGCGACTCCTCACCCAATATTCAACATTACGGCAAACTGACTGAGTCGCTATCAACTACCAAACAACGGCCAAGCACAGCGACTACTAGCGGGCGCTCTGAAAATGCCGCTACAGTCGGCATTGGCCTTGGCCAGGTAGTTAAGCCAGACTATGTATTCTTAACTTGCATGACCGCGAGTTGCTGGAAGGTTGGTTGTGGTTGTGGATGTGGTATAGATCACGACTTGCCTGCTGTCGGCTTACTAACTGTTTTCAGCACAACAGTTGTAAATGCCCAGCAAGCAGGGGCGTAGCTATAGGGGTCGCAAGGGTCGCCATTGCGACTGGGCCCTGACAGCGCCGCCGCCCGGAGGAGAGACAGAAGGTCTGAGGAATGAGAAGGTCAGGTCCACAGGTGAGAGAAGCTGTATAAGGTGGAAGCGGCGCAGCTCTGGCGCCCTCTAGCGATGGAAAACTGGAAGAGCGTTCTTACCAAACTAGCGGCGCTGGGGAGCATCCAGCGGGACGCTCTCCGCATTGCCCATTGTATGTGCGCGGCCCGACTTTGCGCCTGCGTGTCTCTGCTGCTCCCCGAATAATGCTGGGTGACGCACCGGTCTGTGGCGCCTTCTTGCTCCCGCCGCCAGGTTTGAAATCCAGTCACATGATCCCTGCCGCCACCGCCTCCAGCTGATAGCGAGGACCCCGGGAGTGCTGCCAACCTGTGTGCGGCTGTGGCGGCCATGTCACATCTGCGTGTTAGAGCCTGGCACTCACAGCCCTCCATGGTGGAGAACTTCCTCTGCTCCAATGTCCACCTGTATCTTCTGCCCAGGAGCTCACCTGCACTGCACCACAGCTTCCACCTGTAACTGCTGACCAGCTCATTCCCTCTGCACACCCACCTATTGCTTACCCCCCACTGACCACCTAGCACTATCTCACCCCCACTGACCACCTAGCACTATCTCACCCCCACTGACCACCTAGCACTAGCTCACCCCACTGACCACCTAGCACTAGCCCACCCCCACTGACCACCTAGCACTATCTCCCCCCCCCCACTGACCACCTAGCACTATCTCACCCCCACTGACCACCTAGCACTATCTCACCCCCACTGACCACCTAGCACTAGCTCACCCCACTGACCACCTAGCACTAGCTCACCCCACTGACCACCTAGCACTAGCCCACCCCCACTGACCACCTAGCACTATCTCACCCCCACTGACCACCTAGCACTATCTCACCCCCACTGACCACCTAGCACTATCTCACCCCCACTGACCACCTAGCACTAGCTCACCCCACTGACCACCTAGCACTAGCTCACCCCACTGACCACCTAGCACTAGCCCACTCCCACTGACCACCTAGCACTATCTCCCCCCCCCACTGACCACCTAGCACTAGCCCACCCCCACTGACCACCTAGCACTATCTCCCCCCCCCACTGACCACCTAGCACTATCTCACCCCCACTGACCACCTAGCACTATCTCACCCCCACTGACCACCTAGCACTAGCTCACCCCACTGACCACCTAGCACTATCTCACCCCCACTGACCACCTAGCACTATCTCACCCCCACTGACCACCTAGCACTAGCTCACCCCACTGACCACCTAGCACTAGCCCACCCCCACTGACCACCTAGCACTATCTCCCCCCCCCCCCACTGACCACCTAGCACTATCTCACCCCCACTGACCACCTAGCACTAGCTCACCCCACTGACCACCTAGCACTAGCCCACCCCCACTGACCACCTAGCACTATCTCCCCCCCCCACTGACCACCTAGCACTATCTCACCCCCACTGACCACCTAGCACTATCTCACCCCCACTGACCACGTAGCACTAGCTCACCCCACTGACCACCTAGCACTAGCTCACCCCACTGACCACCTAGCACTATCTCACCCCCACTGACTACCTAGCACTAGCCCCCCCACTGACCACCTACCACTATCTCACCCCCACTGACCACCTAGCGCAGCCGACATCAGAGCAACAGGGCAACATAGGAAGGTGAGTCACTATAGAGTCACTATTAAGTGTTAATACTTTGAGAAATTTGTCATAAAAGAATGTTTATGTGTACATGGTGAGTTTGTGGTTTTATTGTACTGGGGGTTAATCCCACATTTGCCGCGTAGGGCTCGCCGACTGGTGGTGGTAGGGGGAAAAAATATTGGGGGGGGGCCCAGTTTGACTCCTTGCATCGGGGCCCACAAGACTTTAGCTACGCCCCTGCCAGCAAGTACCCTTTATCAGACTGGAGTGTCCTGGGTCTGCCAAAGGAACTGACTTTTGAGACCAGGCTTTTGTATACCGGTTCACTGTGCCACCTGACATGACAACTGCCTATCAGCTTTCCCAAAGAGATTGCGCATCAGTGGTGAAGTCCGCTGGGCAGAAGTCTCTTGTGCCCAGTTCCTAATCCGGCCCTGTTTAGATTTAGTTTACAGAACTAAAGTTCCAAAAGAAAAGCTCCATAGCAGACATAAAGCAAGATAAACTAATCTAACCGCTCATGCAATCGGGTCATCTCCGGGTTAGAGAGATGCCCAACTTTTTTTACTGGAGCTCCAATAAGAGACATACATCCTTGCTGTGCAGGGCTACTTCCTGTTCCATGTCACGCAGAGTACTTGATTTTGACTCCACAATTTCTTTAAATTAAAACAAAATCCTCCTGGTAGCTTAAAAGTCGCAAGGGAGGCCGATTTCCCATCCATGTGTGAATCACCTAAGATCATTCTGTTCTGTCACATAGCCAGCGATTCCAATGCACATGCACGTACCATATCACCATTTACCTTTATCTGAGGTGCATACCGTGTCAGGCATTTCTGAAAGGAAACATAGAGAAGCAGAGGGCAGCAAGTGGGGCAAAAGCTCCACTCAGCTTACTGGCCCATCTGACCCAAGAGCAGCTTAGTTAAAATGAATGCAGCACAAGCCATTGATTGGCTACTGATCCATGCAGGGCCGGCTCCAGGTTTGTGGGGGCCCTTGGGCAGGAGAGTCTTAGAGGCTGATTTATTAATAGCGACATGTAGCGACAGTTGAGCGACTGTAGCGGTATTTTCACAGCGCTCGCTAGTAGTTGCTGTGCTTGGCCGTTGTTCGGTTGTTGACAGCGACTCAATCGGTGTGGCTTAATGTTGAATACAAGGTGAGGAGTCGCTATTTGACAGGTTCCGCGATGTATGGGTGCGCATGATAGCGATTGGTCAGAGCGACTGGCTTCCACCATATTCATCAAAAAATTCTCGTGCTGTGAAATGCATATTTAAACCCCAGAGCGCTGGAGGCGATGTGTTAAAAGTAGTTTTTTAACCCCCAAACCACCATATTTTTGGAAACAAAAAAAAAAAAGTATTTTAAATAATTTAGTAATATGAATACATTAATATCAGACCTGTAATATCAATTCTGTACAAATTAAAAAAAAAAAAATTCCCTTAAAAAAATTATCTAAAATGGCAGAAGTGGTCACAGAATTTTTCACATTTAAAAAAAAAAAAAAAAAAAATACATTAATAACAATTAATTATTAATATTTAAAGATTGTTCCATTGAAATGCATTGGAGAGCGCCAGGTAGCGAGAGGTCATACCTGTCGCTGTTCAAGGTCGGACGCTGGCGCTGTGGGCTGAGGCTGGAATAATGATGAATGAGTCACTATATGGCGCTATCTCAGTCGCTAAGCAGGATTGGCTTGATAAATGTGTGATTGTGGTGGGGAGCCGGCGTTCTCGTGGCGGGGCCCGTCATTACCGGTCGCTCACCAGTCGCTACCTGTCGCTATTCCTTCTTAAATAAGGGCCTTAGTGGGCCCTAAAGTAGTGTGTCACATGATGTCACCTTTCAGCTCAGCTGCCACAAATGGATTATCTTCTACTGCCCTCCAGTCTGTATTGCCTTCCCTATAGTCCTCTAGTTCTTGTTGCATTCTCTACTGCCACCAAGCATCCACTTGGTCCGCTGTCACTAAAGACATCATTGCTGTCAGGTGTCACCTGGTTCTTGCCACCTTCTGAGATTCCATCAATTGCCCTAAGTTCCATGCCACCTTTTCCATTGTTGCTGATTATCCCGTGTTGTCAGCCATGAGTAGGTCTGCACACAACACCCGGCATTCGGTGGTTTGAGTCCATAGTAAAATAATACTATGGACAAGTGTGAGTCTGAGTGGCAGACAAATGGCAGACAAATGCCCAGGTTTGCCCTGTACTGGCGCAGGCCCTGGATCCACGCATCTGCCGTGGGATTGCCAAAAAGATGAGTTTTTACTTCAATCCCTGTAGAAATACACGTTGGGGTATCCCAAACTGGGATACCCTGTTGGAGAGGAAAAATACACAGGAGACTAAAAATCTGGGTTACCTCCTCTTTATTTTTAGGGGCATCCTGAATCCATATTCCTCGCAGGTGATTGTTAAAGGGGACACACAATTCCCCTTTCATCAGGACCTGATTTTACCCAGCAGCCCGAATTAAATAACTTTACTTCCATCCATTTGCTGAACTGAAACTCAGATCAGCTGCAGGTATCTTTGGGTACCCAACTAGAAACTTTATCCGATGAAAGAATATTATTCATAAGAACAATAATAATAACATCTTGGTGCACAATTCTGCTCCTTTGAAACTTTACGTGACACCATTTATCACACTTTAATTAAGCTTTCTCTACACATAGGTTGTGGGTTTGGAATAATGATGTGAAATTACTGTCTCAGGAACTGGTAATTTGAATGATATCTAGCGCAGGGCGTTGGTGACACATTGAAGGATAAGCTCATTTGTCGTTATTTATAGACTGCTTCCCATTTACAGTATTTTTGGTAGAAACTGCATATGTTGCAATTAAGCTTTTATTCCAATTGTGCTATTAATATCGCCAGCCTATTATTTCATTTTAATTGGTAGGTCTTTTAAAATTGTGTCATTGGTGTGAAAAGTCAAGAAGCCTGTGTCACCCTTTGTTTTTTCAGTATCACATTTATATGGTTTGAGGGTATGCTCTAGTGTTGGTTAAAGGGCAAGTCAATAGGTGTAATATATATATATATATATATATATATATATATATATATATATATACAGTATATTTACAGAGTTGAGTGCCATTGTTATGACCACTTCCTACTTTCAATGTCAGCTATTGAAGTCACATGGCTAATTTGGCTAGGTGGGTGTATAGTGTCTGTGATAGGCTATCTGCACAGATATCCATCACTGATGTCATGGAGGGACTATTTATCAGAGTTTGTGTGCTGCTGTTGTGAAAGTGCTTAGTGAGTAAACAAATGACACCATCGTAGATGACGTGGAAGGCGGTGGGGAAAGCATACAGGAGACTCAGCTGCACAGCTCAAGCATCACCATGGAGCATGGAGGTTGTGATGCCACTTTATACAGCTCAGGTGAGGCAACATTTGAAATATTGTGCACAGTTTTGGCGACCTCCCTTACAAAAAGATATTGTTGAAATAGAATGGGACCAAAGGAGGGCTACAAAAATGGTGGAGGGGCTTAAACATAAAACCTACCAGGTAGAAATAAATTTGTCATCCTGTGTATGGCGGATTGGCGGTGTGTATTACGTTTGGGGGCGAGGAGTTTAGAGATGACTGACCACCCTAAATGCTAAGCAGGCTGAATTATAGCCCCTGGGGGTCCTACGCCACATTCTTGAAGCATCATCAAAAGCTTTGTGGCTGAAGCATGCTCCCATAGGAGTGCAGCACAGACTGCAGGGAGATTGGGGATGCACCAAGACCTATGGAAAGTTCCCCTTTCCATGTGGGACCATGGGAAGGTGAGTGCTCTTGGGCATTATAAGTCGGCCAACTGGCTTTTTTCCATGGTTGGCAACTGAGACGAATGTTCCTCTTTAAAGATGGCCAAACCCTGCTTTAGCTCCTTTTACCTGTCCCTGGATTCTAAAAAACTCCAGCACTGGCCAATTCCCTATCCCTGGGACATCTGGCTATGTAAAACCCTCTGGGATGTGCGGGCTTCAGCTGCATCCCTGGCTTCCCTCGGCTGATGTGCGCTCGGACACCCAGCCAATCAGACAGGCTGGGTGCGGGAGCACAGACAACAGCCAGAGGGAAACTGGGATGCCGCCTACTCCCAGCTCTCTATGTGGGGCTCTGTGGACAAACAGAGCTCTATGCTGTACAATAATATGTGAGGTGAGAATACCAGCGATCCCAGGGGGTTTCACACATTGAAAAGGCAACCTGAATATCCATAAAGCAAATAATGTGGACATAGGGTCTACCGTTATTTCAATCTAAAAAATTCTAAAGTCTCATTCTCCTGATAAAGGTGCCCATTGATATGAGCCTGATTGTAGAGGTATTAGTACCAGTTAGAACCTGTAAAGGCTAATTAAATAATATTTTAAGATTTAAAAGTTGACAGATTATTAAACCAAGGCCCTTATTCATCAAGCGATAGCGCCAGGTAGTGTCTGACGAGCGCCAGGTAGCGGCAGCTAACGGCGACTACCGACTCAAGTACGCCCGGCGGCGGTCACAATGACGCATTTATCAAGCAAAATGAGGCTAGCGCCGGCGAGAGCGACGGCTAGCGCGGCATTCATCATGAAGCCGCCTGGACCGAACAGCGCCGCTGCAAATTCCCTCACAGCGCCAGGTATGAGCTGTCGCTCCCTGGCGATGTCCAATGCATTTCAATGGAGCAATCTATAATTATTCCTAATTAATTGGTATTAATTTTTTTTTTTTTTTTTTAATGTCAAAAAATCGGAGACCACTTCTGCAATGTTAGGATTTATTTTTAAGTCAAAAAAAAAATTAAAAAAAATATGTGCAGAATTGATCTAACAGGTCTGAGATTAATGTATTCATATTACAAAATGATTCTAAAAACATGTATAATGTTACATTCAAAAAATATGGTTGTTTAGGGGTTAAAAACTAGTTAATACACATCGCCGCCAGCGCTCTGGGGTTTAAACAAGGAATGGACAGCGACAGCACATTCGGAGCGTGATTTGTTGATGAATATGAAGCTAGCCGTTCGCTCTGGCCATTCGTTGTCAGGCGCTCACATACAACGCTGGACCTGTGAAACAGCGACCCCCCAGCCCGTATTCAACATTACCGCACACCGACTGAGTCGCTGTCATCAAGCTAACGCCGGCCAAGCACAGCGAATACTGGCTGGCGCTGAAAAAATCACGCTACAGTCGCTCATCTGTCGCTACCTGGCGCTATTAATGAATCGGCCTCCAAGTAATGGTTCTTTATATGCCTCAGAGACCTTACTTATAAAATCAACCTTAATCTGGCTGTCCTTTATTGTTGATTGCAGAAGGTGGTGAATATCTTTATTTCACGTTATGGAAAAAGGGCACCTCTAGGTAAATGTGAAGAATTTCCATGTGTGGAACCAGTTTATGGAGTGCAGATGATGGTGGTTAACAGGTGATCCTTACATGGGCGCGTGCACAGTGGGGGGATGTTACTCTTTGCACTCTCTTTGCAGCCGCTGCCCTTGCCTGGGTGACAGTGGTGAATTACGGGAGAGGTAAGTCTGTTTTTGTAACCCCCCATCTCTGCATTCGGAGGTTATGAAGACACTGGACATCCTATTTAAGTAATAGTCCAGCCAAGTAACATAACAAGAAAATGGTGGACAAATGGTGGAGACCCAGGCCTATAATCCAGGCCCAGACCACATATATGGGAAGCCTGGTTCTGTGGCATCAACTCCCCCATCCGCTTGGTAAAATCTTTCTCTTGCTCTTCACTGGTGCCTAGAAAAATTGCCATCCTGTTACACCTGGCCTGCTGGCATGTTAAGACTCAATAGGATGCCATTGGTCATCAAGCTGCAGGAGCACAGCATCTTGAGTTAATGGCATGATGGCAACAGAACTTGCACAGTTGGGCAAGGTGGAGGATACTAAATTCAAGTCGTCTTTAGAGCTGACCTACACCTTATAGAAAGTATGTGTTGGGTGCTCATTTGGAAAAATAGGAGGTGGTACTTCATGAAAAAAGTTTGGGAAACCCTAGCTTAGAACGTTTCTCATACTATTCCTCAAGGAAAGTTAAGGAACAGGGTTCTTACCTTGCCAGCGAACCCACGACCACCATAAATTAATGGCTGACGTGGCTGAGCATATTCATAGAGGAATGCAGGGGGTGAAGCTTACTGATCATGCGTGTGGCTAAGCTCCCATTCAGCTACTTTAGCTGCACGTTAATGGCAGGGCCAAAGAAGTTGGTTAGAGAAGAAACCAACATGGGATGTGGGAACGCCCCAAGGGAATGGAACAAAATCCGGGATAGTGAAAATCCTGGATTTTGGTCCACTTGTTTAGTGATATGCAGCATTCAGTACTCCTGAGCCCTGATACGCATGGAAAAGCACAGCACCTGGCACAAAGGGCATAAAGGCTGGTATAGTTGCAGCAGGCTTGTCGATTAGCCTCCGAGCCCTGGGTTAACAGCCCCTATTTCTGGTGCCTGGGGGGGACATGCTCTCTCTTTAACAACAAAAATGGAGCATTGCATAATTTGACCTGGTTCTTGCCATTATCCGGGCAGGCCATACCAAACCAAATAGGCAACAATTTTTAGAAAAACAAAGTTAGGGGAGACACTCCTGATTTCTTTATGGAACAACTCTATTTCTGTTTAGTACCTCCTTTCCAGGTCCATGCAAATAAGCCCAGGGAGGTATGCATCATGTAGACTTAGAAGGACAAAGCAGAGGCTTTGGGTTCAGTTGAGTTGTTTTCTTGATTGATACTCCAAGCATAACATTGTGTTTCGGTCAAGGTGTGACGAATGACCCTGCACATTTTCCCTAAAGCAACAATTCAGAAACAGTTTTTTAGTAAAAATAGGACAAGACTTTTTGAAGCTATAAATTTAGACTTTATTTTTACTGCTAGCTACAGCTTCTATTCTTTAAAGTCTCCCGGCTGCAGTGGGAAGGAATCTGATTTATGTTGGAGAGGCATTGTCTGAAACTTTATGGGATTGAGTTTTCGTTTATGAAACAGGTGCTTTTTTATATTTTAAGGCTGAAGCCGAAAAGTTTAACAGATTTTCTTTTAGAAACTTGGTTCAGATGAATAATATGCAGCCGGTATTGCACTAGGCACTTCTAGGTAACCACTTTTGTGGTGTTGAATAGCAAGCATATACAATAACTGTGCTAGCAAATTTAAACAAACAAATGACACATGCAGCTTTTTGTGAGGCCTTGGCATGGGCATACATACCCTAGAGGCCTGGGAGGCAGTTGCTACCAGGCCCATGGCAGAGGGTGGCCCAGTGTTAGCTTCCTTACCCTGCCTTGCAGCACCTCTGAGCCGCTTGATGCGGTCTGTTTCTTGTCTGCTGCCACAGTATGCAGTGTCATGCTTGCTTTCTGAAGGTTGTTAGGATAGGAGGGCGGTTTGTCCCTCACCCTTTCACTGGTTGGATTGGGTGGGGGTGTTGTTTTTTTTTTTCTCCAACTACACCTTGTTTGATTCTTTCCTTTTAATATTCTGTACACATTTCAAATATAACATTCGTTTTGTGGTAAACAGTCAGTGTAAAAAATAAATAAATTAATAAATAATTTTGATTTCAACAATGTGTATCCATGTAGTCAGTTTTCCATTTAATGCTTGCATATATCTTTGTTGGGTCAGTATTGTAGCAAGTATTCAAATTGTAGCAAGTGGTTTATACCCTTTAGATACAAGTGCTTTATCAGTACACACTGCAAAATATAAATTATGGAATACATTTCTATTGTATACTGTAGGTTTTTTGTTTTTATACTTTGTTTAGTATAAAAACAAAAAACCTACAGTATACAATAGAAATACACATTCCCCTCGATTCAAAGAGCAAAAGTTAATTGATTTCGTATCGAGAATCGTAAGTTTGGGTGGGTGTTAGTCATTTTTTCCTGTTTTTTTGGCCATTTACGACTCGCACGAGCCTACGTACGAATGCGTATATGCTCTTACGATCAGCGGAAGTTCGTTCCTAAATTTTAGGATCAAAACGTAAAACTTAGGATCAAAACGTAAAACTTAGGATCAAAACGTAAAACTTAGGATCAAAACGTAAAACTTAGGATCAAAACGTAAAACTTAGGTTAATTGGATGTGTTTAGGTGTGATTCAGAGAAACCTCTAAACGCGTTTTAAAAGAAAGCCACAGCCGATACCTTTTAGCAGCCGGATTGCTGTTCGTGAACAGGTTTTTTGGCTAAGTGGAGGAGTCTGCGCGTCTTGTGCTCCAATGAACTGCATGTATCAGCATGGCCGAGGCCATAAATTGTATTGCAATGCATACCTGATTCATGTATGCCTTATAAAAGCATTGTAATGTGGACCTTAATTAGTCCTTTGCATGTAAACCTTTATTTGGCAATATATTTGCGTTAATTAAAGAAACTTATGTCCTTTGTTATTTAATTTAAAATTGAGGTACTAGAATAATATTTTTAGATTGCATTTATTGGTGTAGTTGTTTACCTTTGCTTTGTTTAATTATTTAAGCACATCTTTGGTCAGATGCATCACACTTACTGAGGAGAGGAGAGCGGGATAAAGTGCAGGATGTGGGTTACTGCTGTATTTTGCACAGACACAGTAGAGCTGGGGGCATGGAAAGGTCAGAAATCAAAGAATCCAGAGCAACACAGTCACAAGGCCCTTTCTGTTTGCAGGCTGCCCGATAATACCTGAGCCGCCATCTTGGCTGTTTCTAGGCTCATAACATGCAGAAGTTTCTTGGTGTTTTTTAATATTTGAGAGCAATCTGTATGTAGAGGGTGTGGGTAACCACACTAAAAATTTAAAGTTGTACCATTTGAAGCATAAATATTAAAATTAAATCCACAAGTAAAAAATGCAAGTTAAGTAAAAAATAAACAAAGTAAGATTTACTTATGCAAATGCATTCATTAATGGTTGGTTACTACAAAATGAATGAAATAAAGAAAAATAAAAGACCAAATATTTAGAATGCACTTTAATGAGGTAAGTTTGTAGTGCGGAGCCGCAAGATCAGAAGGATTTACGTCCAGACAAAAAAGGAAAAAGGGCAAAACCAATGTTGCAACCTGAGAAATGAAACGGAAAATTCAGGATGGAAACTGACATAGGTCTGATTCCCGAACTGCCATACGAACGGACGTATATTTTAGGATAGAAACGTATTTGCTTATTGAATCACTCGCAAGTTCATACGAACGCACGAGCGGACGTGAAAAATAGGATGATCGTGAGCCAAATCCAAGCTGTTACATGTTTCTTTGAATCAACCTTAATGTGTATGGAGCACTGAGGGAAACAAGGTTCTAGTATCTTAGTTCCCCTTTCTGCAACCTGTGGCTCTGACATCAGTGATCAAATCTACTGTTCATCCACATGCTTAACTATAGTAAACATGCCACCCAGCCATGAGAAGCTAAAAGTGCCATCCTGGCACACTGTTGCCCTCCATGACTTAGGCATGCAAATGGTGTTGTCTGAGGTGGCAAGTACTGGGAAATGACCATGAACCCGCTAGACAGAGTCAAGTGCAGGAGGAGGTTTAAGAGGGTCTTCAGTCCAATTTGGACTGTTCTTCTGGTTAAAATGTGTCTTGTTCCTTCGTGCCACTTCCTTCGTGTTACATGTGAGCACCGGTGGTGGCCAATGGGGTGTGTCAGAGGAGTATGTGTGCCATTAATACTGATAGACAGTGCCAAATTCCAGGCTTCCTATTGATTTTTTATCTGTCTGATTTATGATGCTCTGGGGGGATAGTATCAAGAAACCTATTGCCATTTTATATATTTTTACATTGAACAGAGAAGAGTCAACAAGCTGTAGGTTAGTAATCAACCTTCCCCAGGGGCATCCCGAATCCTGAATGAAACCCTTGCGGGGCACGACAGAACTCACTTGCTTCCTGGCACCCTCTGCGATGTTAACATCTGTCCCAATACCATCGTTGACGGACTGCCCCCCCCCTTTGAAAAAAAAGACAGGTGGTGTAATAGGCGAGATTTGCCCTTCTCCCTTTTTGGAACCACCCCTAACAGGGAAACCACCAGGCCATCCAATGGGGGGTCCGTAAAAGGTCCTGACATTCACCTCAACAACACCTCCTTCTCCAGTTTCTCCCTCACCACCTCCAGATGGAGCCACGCTGACTTTTCAAACTCACCTTCAGCTAGCAACTTTTCAGTATGTCGAGGGCTACATACTTAGCAAGTGGCGCATCTCCTCTCCTCTCACCAATGTTGTCTCTTTTTGCAGACCCTTTTGGATTCCTTCTGTACACTCCGCATCCCTCCTTAAAGCAGCGCCCAACGGAATGGCAACCTCCACAGCCTGAACACTTGTGCCGATATTTGAACGCTGAACCCCAATTTCATTGGGGATCATTGAATACCCAGCACAAACACATTTTTGCTGACTCCGCCACCCCTGATGCTGCTAAGGTGGTTCGGACCTGAAAGGGCAAGAAACTGCTAAAGATGGGCTATAGTCCCCCCTCACGTGAGTTCATCACTCAAAGCCAGATCCCAATATCCCTATGATCCCAGCCCACATCAGCACAGACCGACATACGCTGATAGAATTGCTAATTGGACCGTAGCCACGTTAAACCCCTGTATACCTGTTGGGCTTCCCATATGTCGTCCAGGTAACAAAATATTGGTGAGAACTTTTCCAGGTTCTTCTCCCCAATCACACTTGCCAATATGGAAAAGGCCTGCAGCTGATTCCCAAATGTCCTAGGGATCAGCCAAAAATGCCTTCTATTCTGATGCTCCTCCTTCCTTTCCCTTTACCCACGTCGCGATCCCAAAGCTCAAGTGACAGCAGTTTAAAGATAACCACATACTCACACTACCATATCTTCTCCCTAACTTACAGCTTAAGATTCTACCCCAAGGGACCCTCGAAACATACATACAACATACATACAAGCGCCCCTCTGCGAAATTCGAAATAGGGGTGGGCTTCTCTGCTCTCTTCTCTGAACCAGTATCTGGATCCTTACGCGAATCCCTGTGTTCCACCAGCACAACCACCATCTGATCCGTTGCACTGCTGGTTATGTTGGGAGACGGCCCAGCGAGAGCGCCTGGGAGGAGGTGGTGGGGCGCAATATCAGGCTTCTCACCCAGTCCCAGTTGTTGGGCACTGAACGAGTGTCAAGTGTGACTGCTCATCCAGGAGGAGATTGGGGGGGTCAAAGAGGAAGAGGAGGGGGTGACTGTCCCCTTTATACTTCCCTGCCCCTTATGTTATTTCCCCCTGATTTCCTGCTCACCACGTCTGGTCTGCTTCTGGAATGAACGCAGGTCAGTCATGGGGGCTGCCGGTCTTAAAGGGATGGCACCCTTTTAGAAACTCCAGTCCATCCATGCTGCTAATCACGAGTGGTAAACTCGTAGCCATTTTGCTGCCTGTACAGTTTGATATCGCTATCCATAAAATGAAAAGTGGTTTTGGTCTGTTGTTCTTTATATTCTGGCTAGAAGTAGGTAAGAATTCACTAGGCGTGCAGTTCAGAGAGATATGGGTGAACGACCTACCAAAAATAAATATTTTACTGCCGGCAGTATTTGTTCTGTCATTTTTATGTCTTCTATTAACACAATTATTGCCTGGTTAACAACTAAATAAAGACTTGATGAATAGTCCCTATGGGGCAGAAGCCACCATAAAATGAAGGTTGTTTCTTTGCCGTCATTCTGGATGGGACACAAAGTCCTGCTTGAGGCTCAAAAACACAATCAATAGAACTAAGCCATTACTGGACTCTCCAACTAAGGATAATATGAAGGCTTCCCCCGAGTAATATAATTCAATTAGGGGGTCCTTTAGCAAAGATCTAAAGTCACGCATTTCACTACACATCAGACAGATGAAATGAAAAATCTTTATTAGTTTTAGCTCAAAATTGAATAGGGAAAAAGGATATAACCATTAGAAAAGATGGCTGGAGGTGATCGCATCAGTAAGTCTAAATCTACTTAATCCTCTGCATACTACAATATATATATTTAGCTTAGCTACCTTGGTTTGAAATATTCTTTATTAGGCATATTACATTACAAGTGCATAGTGTGCAGCAGGAAGTGCGCTGCTGTAAAAAGTACCTAAACCCTGTGATCCCCTTCCTGTGCACGACTGGAGCCACAGAACATGGCTGCTGGCCCCCATGAGTGAGGCCATTTGCTGGCACTAGGAGTGTCCTCACTAATGGGTAGCGGTGGCCATTTTTCTGTGGCCCGGACGTAGATTTCTTTAAAAGCAGCCGCTGACAGGAAGGGGATTGCATGGGTCTTAGGTAAATTTTTACAACAACACTCTTCTTGCTCTACACTCTGCGCCAGGGTCTATAACAGGGGTACTCAACTACTTTCAGTGGAGGTCCACTTACCAGGGTCTGCCGTGGGATGAAGGTCCGGGGGGGGGGGGGTGGTGGTGGTGGTGGTGTAAGTAAGAGTGCCAGCCCGGACAGGACGAGCGCGCCCAGGCGCATCAAGCGCTGGAAGCGGCGGCTATATAGAACAAACCATGGCGGCGCACTCTTTTCATACACATATTGGCGGGGAATTACCTCAGGCTCGACCCAGGAGCTCCGGAACATGGCTCACACCAGGGCGCAAACCGAACCAGCCACCTAGGGGCGGACTGGGGTCAAAAAATGGCCCTGGACTTTTTGGTTACAACGGCCCTGCTGTACTTTGTACAGCCCAGTATAAGTGTGTTAATGTCACATTAATATATTTATTATATATATTAAAACTTACCAAAACCTGGGATTGGTCCTTGACCCTGGGGTAGCCCCACGGATCGCTGGTAAAACTTACCTGACTGCCGTTCCAGCGGCACATGCGCTGATTCTTGTTGGCTGAAGGGTTGAATGGAGCCAAGCATGCTGCCGGCCACATCCCCACTGGCCTCTAGCTGGGTGCATGTGCCATTAGATTGGTAGTCAGGTAGTTTTTTACTGAGAAAATCTTGGGTGTTGTTCCTCTTTAAAGTGGACCTATCACCGGGATTTTCATTATCTTGGTGATAGGTCCCTGCCCCAGGGGCCTCTCGATTTGGGATACCCTGCTGTGTATAACCCCCAGATTGCTCACCCCACTCACCTTTGCACCAGTCCCACAGCACATTCGTAGACACTTGTCCAATTGGCGCTTTATATTGTGCTACTAATGCACGGCATAAAGCCATTGTTTAGGACTCAGCGTTGGCATAGGGAACAGCGGCAGGCGCATCCCTGGTTTCCCTATGATGTGCGCATCCCTGCCTATCTGAATGTCTGGGCGGATGCTGTAGGAACGCCAGGGATGCAGCCATGGCAAATGACCAGTGGAATGCTAAGGGGTTCATACAGTGGAGCATCCATTTGGAGCCCCCAGGGGCACCTAGTCGGCCAGCCCTGGAGTCTTTTAGATTCTAGGGCCAGCTGTGTTGGTGAAATGGTCCACTTTAAACAGACCAAAACCCAGGTGAGCTGTGTTTTGATCCACTTTATGAAAAACAATTAGGGCTAAATGCAAAACTGGAATAAGAAAGGACCTTTACTGGATCTCTGTGTACAAGCAGCTTGCACATTGCAGAAAAAAAAAAGTTTTTCAAAAAGGACAAAAACATTTGGCTTACTTTTTAAATGTGCTTGAGGTGGTGTCCCTGAAAGGGTTAATTCCCAGCACATCAGATTTACAGCCCCTGCTGCTGATCCAGGGATGACATGATCAGGTGATTGAGAGGGAGAAAGGACAGACTCTGACCTCTTAGGATACGGAACCCGGCTGCCGATGCTCAGCCGTGCTCTTCTCTGCCTCATCATCGGTTCCTCCCACGTGTTCTCCTTTGCTTCATGCTGAACCTTATGCGTCGTGCCAGCCCTGGCCTCCGACCTGTCCGGAACTAATGTTGCTTCCTGTATTGCAGCCCGGCTATCATAGGCTGCAGCACAAGCAATATGATAACCAGCGGGAGGGGGAGACAGCGCGTCATCAAGCGGCGCCCGAACAGGGGACCACAGGCGGGGGCCATCGCCACAGTCCGGCCCTGGGCAGCGGTCCGGACAAATGGCGTCTGCGGTCCGGATTCGGACCGCGGTCCGCCATTTGAGTACCCCTGGTCTATAATATAAGAACATAACATTTTCAGATGTTTTGAATCACAGTTGTCCTTTTATCTTTTCACTGCCAGTCTACATGGAGAATTTGTCACCCTCTGTTGCCAGGCCATTTTTCAAAATTTTACACAATATATGTTTAACTGTGAGTTTCGAGGGATTTCCAGGAAAATGGAAAATTACATATTGTTTTGGGCTTTAACATGAAATGTCTTGTTTGTAATTTTTTCATTGTTTTTTTAAATATTTTTGGGTTATATTTGTAATATATATATATATATATATATATATATATATATATATACCATATTGCATGTCAAAGTCTCATTCCTCTCAATTCCAACGGAACCACATGCAGTATTTATCGGTAGAAATCCGTTTCTGCCCAGGAGACAAAGCAAATTGAAAAGAGTGCTTTAGAAGATTTTCAAATGAAATACAACTATTATCGAGGTTTAAACCCTTAAAAATGTTAGAAAAATGGCATGCAGCCACTCCTCCCCAGCAAAACCAGTCCTGGCATCAGCTATAGGGGCTGGTAGCCCAGATGCAGAGGCTGAGTGGCCGGACCTTGGCTCTGAAGGCTACCTGCCTTCAGGGGCTGTGGGCTCTTCTGCAGTCCCGGGGGCTTTGGGGATACATGTAATGGGGCAGAGGGTTGTGGCAAGGCATCCACTGGTTGACAGATGACTTGGCAGCCCATCCTGCCCTTTGAACTGATACAGTTCAAAAAGGGTTAAAGGGTCTGTAAACCCAACTGCAATAATAAGGCAACAAGCAGCTCACCTAATGCCTGTCCCATGTGCCTCACCCCTAGTTCCTGCAAAGCTGGGTAGAATTTGTAGCAGGGCTTCAAATTTTGCTAATTCTTTCAATTGCTTTCCTCTAGGACAACATATAAAAGTGGTCTAACAGCCACTCTGTCCCTTGGAGCTCTCAGTGTGAGCAAGAATGAAAAGCCATAGTGATCCCTAGCTGCAGCTGCAAGTTCAGTTCGGCTGACTGCCACTTGCGTAGATGCTGCTCTCTGCCGCCTCCTACAGAGATGGTGGGGAGCAGCAGCCAGTGAGCTCAGAGCAGGATGATTCTGACCTGGGGGGCGTGGCTTGTGACTCCTGCCAGCGTCATTGGACGCTAGCAGGAGTCACCAACCACGCCCCCCAGGCCAGAATCATCCTGCTCTAAACTTGCAGGGGGGAGCGGCAGGAAAGCCGGGGAATGTACAGTAAGCTTTTTTTTTTTGGCTTGGTTTTCAGAGTATGCTGCACACTGCCTGTATTGGGGATTCCCGCACACTGTCTGTATTGGGAATGCACGCACACTGCCTGTATTGGGGATGCCAGCACACTGCCTGTATTGGGGATGCCAGCCCACTGCCTGTACTGGGGATGCCTGCACACTGCCTGTATTGGGAATGCACGCACACTGCCTGTATTGGGGATGCCTGCACACACTGCCTATATTGGGGATGCCTGCACACTGCCTGCATTGGGAATGCACGCACACTGTCTGTATCGGGGATGCCCGCACACACTGCCTATATTGGGGATGACCGCACACTGCCTGGATTGGGGATGCCTGCACACTGCCTGTATTGGGGATGCCTGCACACTGCCTGTATTGGGAATGCACGCACACTGCCTGTATTGGGGATGCCTGCACACACTGCCTATATTGGGGATGCCTGCACACTGCCTGTATTGGGAATGCACGCACACTGTCTGTATCGGGGATGCCCGCACACACTGCCTATATTGGGGATGACCGCACACTGCCTGGATTGGGGATGCCTGCACACTGCCTGTATTGGGGATGCCTTCACACTGCCTGTATTGGGGATGCCCGCACACTGGCTCTATTGGGGATGCCAGCACACTGTCTGTATTGGGGATGCCTGCACACTGGCTCTATTGGGGATGCCAGCCCACTGCCTGTATTGGGGAGGCCTGCACACTGTCTGTATTGGGGATGCCCGCACACTGTCTGTATTGGGGATGCCTGCACACTGGCTCTATTGGGGATGCCAGCCCACTGCCTGTATTGGGGAGGCCTGCACACTGTCTGTATTGGGGAGGCCTGCACACTGTCTGTATTGGGGATGCCTGCACACTGCCTGTATTGGGGATGCCCGCACACTGTCTGTATTGGGGATGCCCGCACACTGCCTGTATTGGGGATGCCTGCACACTGCCTGTATTGGGGATGACTGCACACTGTCTGTATTGGGGATGACTGCACACTGTCTGTATTGGGGATGACCACAAACTGCCTGTATTGGGGATGCCCGCACACTGTCTGTATTGGGGATGCCAGCACATTGCCTGTATTGGGGATGACCACAAACTGCCTGTATTGGGGAAGCCTGCACACTGTCTGTATTGGGGATGCCAGCACATTGCCTGTATTGGGGATGCCTGCACACTGTCTGTATTGGGAATGCCAGCACACTGCATGTATTGGGGATGCCCGCACACTGGCTCTATTGGGGATGCCAGCACACTGCCTGTATTGGGGATGCCTGCACACTGCCTGTATTGGGGATGCCTGCACACTGCCTGTATTGGGGATGACTGCACACTGTCTGTATTGGGGATGACTGCACACTGTCTGTATTGGGGATGACCACAAACTGCCTGTATTGGGGATGCCCGCACACTGTCTGTATTGGGGATGCCTGCACACTGTCTGTATTGGGAATGCCAGCACACTGCATGTATTGGGGATGCCCGCACACTGGCTCTATTGGGGATGCCAGCACACTGCCTGTATTGGGGATGACTGCACACTGTCTGTATTGGGGATGACCACAAACTGCCTGTATTGGGGATGCCCGCACACTGTCTGTATTGGGGATGCCTGCACACTGTCTGTATTGGGAATGCCAGCACACTGCATGTATTGGGGATGCCCGCACACTGGCTCTATTGGGGATGCCAGCACACTGCCTGTATTGGGGATGCCTGCACACTGCCTGTATTGGGGATGCCCGCACACTGCCTGTATTGGGGATGACCACAAACTGCCTGTATTGCGGATGACCACAAACTGCCTGTATTGGGGATGCCTGCACACTGCCAGTATTGGGGATGCCCGCACACTGCCTGTATTGGGGATGCCCGCACACTGTCTGTATTGGGGATGCCCGCACATTGCCTGTATTGGGGATGCCCGCACACTGCCTGTATTGGGGATGCCTGCACACTGCCTGTATTGGGGATGCCTGCACACTGCCTGTATTGGGGATGCCCGCACACTGCCTGTATTGGGGATGCCCGCACACTGTCTGTATTGGGGATGCCCGCACATTGCCTGTATTGGGGATGCCCGCACACTGCCTGTATTGGGGATGACTGCACACTGCCTGTATTGGGGATGCCCGCACACTGCCTGTATTGGGGATGCCCGCACACTGTCTGTATTGGGGATGCCAGCACACTGTCTGTATTGGGGATGCCTGCACACTGCCTGTATTGGGAATGCCCGCACACTGCCTGTATTGGGGATGCCCGCACACTGCCTGTATTGGGGATGCCCGCACACTGTCTGTATTGGGGATGCCTGCACACTGCCTGTATTGAGGATGCCTGCACACTGCCTGTATTGGGAATGCCTGCACACTGTCTGTATTGGGGATGCCTGCACACTGCCTGTATTGGGGATGCCTGCACACTGCCTGTATTGGGGATGCCTGCACACTGCCTGTATTGGGGATGCCAGCACACTGCCTGTATTGGGGATGCCTGCACACTGCCTGTATTGGGGATGCCTGCACACTGTCTGTGTTGGGGATGCCTGCACACTGTCTGTATTGGGGATGCCCGCACACTGCCTGTATTGGGGATGCCTGCACACTGCCTGTATTGGGGATGCCTGCACACTGCCTGTATTGGGGATGCCTGCACACTGCCTGTATTGGGAATGCCTGCACACTGCCTGTATTGGGGATGCCTGCACACTGTCTGTGTTGGGGATGCCTGCACACTGCCTGTATTGGGGATGCCAGCACACTGCCTGTATTGGGGATGCCTGCACACTGCCTGTATTGGGGATGCCTGCACACTGCCTGTATTGGGGATGCCTGCACACTGCCTGTATTGGGGATGCCAGCACACTGCCTGTATTGGGGATGCCTGCACACTGCCTGTATTGGGGATGCCTGCACACTGTCTGTGTTGGGGATGCCTGCACACTGTCTGTATTGGGGATGCCCGCACACTGCCTGTATTGGGGATGCCCGCACACTGTCTGTATTAGGGATGCCTGCACACTGCCTGTATTGAGGATGCCTGCACACTGCCTGTATTGGGAATGCCTGCACACTGCCTGTATTGGGGATGCCAGCACACTGTCTGTATTGGGGATGCCCGCACACTATCTGTATTGGGGATGCCTGCACACTGCCTGTATTGGGGATGCCAGCACACTGTCTGTATTGGGGATGCCTGCACACTGCCTGTATTGGAGATGCCCGCACACTGCCTATATTGGGGATGCCTGCACACTGCATGTATTGGGTATGCCCGCACACTGCCTGTATTGGGGATGCCTGCACACTGCCTGCCTGTATTGGGGATGCCTGCACACTGCCTGTATTGGGGATGCCTGCACACTGCCTGTATTGGGAATGCCTGCACACTGCCTGTATTGGGGATGCCTGCACACTGTCTGTGTTGGGGATGCCTGCACACTGCCTGTATTGGGGATGCCAGCACACTGCCTGTATTGGGGATGCCTGCACACTGCCTGTATTGGGGATGCCTGCACACTGCCTGTATTGGGGATGCCTGCACACTGCCTGTATTGGGGATGCCTGCACACTGCCTGTATTGGGGATGCCTGCACACTGTCTGTGTTGGGGATGCCTGCACACTGTCTGTATTGGGGATGCCCGCACACTGCCTGTATTGGGGATGCCCGCACACTGTCTGTATTAGGGATGCCTGCACACTGCCTGTATTGAGGATGCCTGCACACTGCCTGTATTGGGAATGCCTGCACACTGCCTGTATTGGGGATGCCAGCACACTGTCTGTATTGGGGATGCCCGCACACTATCTGTATTGGGGATGCCTGCACACTGCCTGTATTGGGGATGCCAGCACACTGTCTGTATTGGGGATGCCTGCACACTGCCTGTATTGGAGATGCCCGCACACTGCCTATATTGGGGATGCCTGCACACTGCATGTATTGGGTATGCCTGCACACTGCCTGTATTGGGGATGCCCGCACACTGCCTGTATTGGGGATGCCTGCACACTGCCTGTATTGGGGATGCCTGCACACTGCCTGTATTGGGGATGCCCGCACACTGCCTGTATTGGGGATGCCCGCACACTGTCTGTATTGGGGATGCCCGCACATTGCCTGTATTGGGGATGCCCGCACACTGCCTGTATTGGGGATGACTGCACACTGCCTGTATTGGGGATGCCCGCACACTGCCTGTATTGGGGATGCCCGCACACTGTCTGTATTGGGGATGCCAGCACACTGTCTGTATTGGGGATGCCTGCACACTGCCTGTATTGGGGATGCCCGCACACTGCCTGTATTGGGGATGCCCGCACACTGCCTGTATTGGGGATGCCCGCACACTGTCTGTATTGGGGATGCCTGCACACTGCCTGTATTGAGGATGCCTGCACACTGCCTGTATTGGGGATGCCTGCACACTGCCTGTATTGGGGATGCCTGCACACTGCCTGTATTGGGGATGCCTGCACACTGTCTGTATTGAGGATGCCTGCACACTGCCTGTATTGGGGATGCCTGCACACTGCCTGTATTGGGGATGCCTGCACACTGTCTGTGTTGGGGATGCCTGCACACTGTCTGTATTGGGGATGCCCGCACACTGCCTGTATTGGGGATGCCCGCACACTGCCTGTATTGGGGATGCCTGCACACTGCCTGTATTGAGGATGCCTGCACACTGCCTGTATTGGGGATGCCTGCACACTGCCTGTATTGGGGATGCCTGCACACTGCCTGTATTGAGGATGCCTGCACACTGCCTGTATTGGGGATGCCTGCACACTGCCTGTATTGGGGATGCCTGCACACTGTCTGTGTTGGGGATGCCTGCACACTGTGTTGGGGATGCCTGCACACTGTCTGTATTGGGGATGCCCGCACACTGTCTGTATTGGGGATGCCCGCACACTGCCTGTATTGGGGATGCCCGCACACTGTCTGTATTGGGGATGCCCGCACATTGCCTGTATTGGGGATGCCCGCACACTGTCTGTATTGGGGATGCCTGCACACTGCCTGTATTGGTGATGCCCGCACACTGCCTGTATTGGGGATGCCCGCACACTGTCTGTATTGGGGATGCCTGCACACTGCCTGTATTGGGGATGCCTGCACACTGCCTGTATTGGGGATGCCAGCACACTGCCTGTATTGGGGGTGCCAGCACACTGCCTGTATTGGGGATGCCCGCACACTGCCTGTATTGGGGATGCCCGCACACTGCCTGTATTGGGGATGCCAGCACTCTGCCTGTATTGGGGATGCCTGCACACTGCCTGTATTGGGGATGCCAGCACACTGCCTGTATTGGGGATGCCTGCACACTGCCTGTATTGGGGATGCCTGCACACTGCCTGTATTGGGGATGCCTGCACACTGCCTGTATTGGGGATGCCTGCACACTGCCTGTATTGGGGATGCCTGCACACTGCCTGTATTGGGGATGCCCGCACACTGCCTGTATTGGAGATGCCCGCACACTGCCTGTATTGGGGATGCCTGCACACTGCATGTATTGGGTATGCCCGCACACTGCCTGTATTGGGGATGCCCGCACACTGCCTGTATTGGGGATGCCCGCACACTGCCTGTATTGGGGATGCCTGCACACTGCCTGTATTGGGGATGCCAGCACACTGTCTGTATTGGGGATGCCCGCACACTGCCTGTATTGGGGATGCCTGGGGATGACTGCACACTGCCTGTATTGGGGATGCCCGCACACTGCCTGTATTGGGGATGCCCGCACACTGTCTGTATTGGGGATGCCCGCACATTGCCTGTATTGGGGATGCCCGCACACTGTCTGTATTGGGGATGCCTGCACACTGCCTGTATTGGGGATGCCCGCACACTGCCTGTATTGGGGATGCCCGCACACTGTCTGTATTGGGGATGCCTGCACACTGCCTGTATTGGGGATGCCTGCACACTGCCTGTATTGGGGATGCCAGCACACTGCCTGTATTGGGGGTGCCAGCACACTGCCTGTATTGGGGATGCCCGCACACTGCCTGTATTGGGGATGCCCGCACACTGCCTGTATTGGGGGTGCCAGCACACTGCCTGTATTGGGGATGCCCGCACACTGCCTGTATTGGTGATGCCTGCGCACTGCCTGTATTGGGGATGCCAGCACACTGCCTGTATTGGGGATGCCTGCACACTGCCTGTATTGGGGATGCCCGCACACTGCCTGTATTGGGGATGCCCGCACACTGTCTGTATTGGGGATGCCTGCACACTGCCTGTATTGGGGATGCCCGCACACTGTCTGTATTGGGGATGCCCGCACACTGTCTGTATTGGGGATGCCAGCACACTGCCTGTATTGGAGATGCCCGCACACTGTCTGTATTGGGGATGCCTGCACACTGTCTGTATTGGGGATGCCAGCACACTGCCTGTATTGGAGATGCCCGCACACTGTCTGTATTGGGGATGCCCGCACACTGCCTGTATTGGGGATGCCCGCACACTGTCTGTATTGGGGATGCCTGCACACTGCCTGTATTGGGGATGCCAGCACACTGCCTGTATTGGGGATGCCCGCACACTGCCTGTATTGGGGATGCCTGCACACTGCCTGTATTGGGGATGCCCGCACACTGCCTGTATTGGGGATGCCTGCACACTGCCTGTATTGGGGATGCCAGCACACTGTCTGTATTGGGGATGCCTGCACACTGCCTGTATTGGGGATGCCCGCACACTGCCTGTATTGGGGATGCCCGCACACTGTCTGTATTGGGGATGCCCGCACACTGTCTGTATTGGGGATGCCCGCACACTGCCTGTATTGGGGATGCCCGCACACTGCCTGTATTGGGGATGCCCGCACACTGCCTGTATTGGGGATGCCCGCACACTGTCTGTATTGGGGATGCCCGCACATTGCCTGTATTGGGGATGCCCGCACACTGCCTGTATTGGGGATGTCCGCACACTGCCTGTATTGGGGATGGCCGCACACTGTCTGTATTGGGGATGCCCGCACACTGCCTGTATTGGGGATGCCTGGGGATGACTGCACACTGCCTGTATTGGGGATGCCCGCACACTGCCTGTATTGGGGATGCCCGCACACTGTCTGTATTGGGGATGCCTGCACACTGCCTGTATTGGGGATGCCTGCACACTGTCTGTATTGGGGATGCCCGCACATTGCCTGTATTGGGGATGCCCGCACACTGTCTGTATTGGGGATGCCTGCACACTGCCTGTATTGGGGATGCCCGCACACTGCCTGTATTGGGGATGCCCGCACACTGTCTGTATTTGGGATGCCTGCACACTGCCTGTATTGGGGATGCCTGCACACTGCCTGTATTGGGGATGCCAGCACACTGCCTGTATTGGGGATGCCAGCACACTGCCTGTATTGGGGATGCCCGCACACTGCCTGTATTGGGGATGCCCGCACACTGCCTGTATTGGGGATGCCAGCACACTGCCTGTATTGGGGATGCCCGCACACTGCCTGTATTGGGGATGCCCGCACACTGCCTGTATTGGGGATGCCCGCACACTGTCTGTATTTGGGATGCCTGCACACTGCCTGTATTGGGGATGCCAGCACACTGCCTGTATTGGGGATGCCAGCACACTGCCTGTATTGGGGATGCCCGCACACTGTCTGTATTGGGGATGCCCGCACACTGCCTGTATTGGGGATGCCCGCACACTGCCTGTATTGGGGATGCCAGCACACTGCCTGTATTGGGGATGCCCGCACACTGCCTGTATTGGGGATGCCAGCACACTGTCTGTATTGGGGATGCCCGCACACTGCCTGTATTGGGGATGCCCGCACACTGCCTGTATTGGGGATGCCAGCACACTGCCTGTATTGGGGATGCCCGCACACTGCCTGTATTGGGGATGCCCGCACACTGCCTGTATTGGGGATGTTCGCACACTGTCTGTATTTGGGATGCCCGCACACTGTCTGTATTGGGGATGCCCGCACACTGTCTGTATTTGGGATGCCTGCACACTGCCTGTATTGGGGATGCCTGCACACTGCCTGTATTGGGCATGCCAGCACACTGCCTGTATTGGGGATGCCAGCACACTGCCTGTATTGGGGATGCCCGCACACTGCCTGTATTGGGGATGCCCGCACACTGCCTGTATTGGGGATGCCCGCACACTGCCTGTATTGGGGATGCCAACACACTGCCTGTATTGGTGATGCCTGCGCACTGCCTGTATTAGGGATGCCTGCACACTGCCTGTATTGGGGATGCCTGCACACTGCCTGTATTGGGGATGCCTGCACACTGCCTGTTTTGGGGATGCCCGAACACTGCCTGTATTGGGGATGCCTGCACACTGCCTGTATTGGAGATGCCCGCACACTGCCTGTATTGGGGATGCCCGCACACTGCCTGTATTGGGGATGCCAGCACTCTGCCTGTATTGGGGATGCCTGCACACTGCCTGTATTGGGGATGCCAGCACACTGCCTGTATTGGGGATGCCAGCACACTGCCTGTATTGGGGATGCCTGCACACTGCCTGTATTGGGGATGCCTGCACACTGCCTGTATTGGGGATGCCTGCACACTGCCTGTATTGGGGATGCCTGCACACTGCCTGTATTGGGGATGACCGCACACTATCTGTATTGGGGATGCCAGCACACTGCCTGTATTGGGGATGCCTGCACACTGCCTGTATTGGGGATGACCGCACACTATCTGTATTGGGGATGCCAGCACACTGCCTGTATTGGGGATGCCTGCACACTGCCTATATTGGGGATGCCCGCACACACTGCCTGTATTGGAGATGCCCGCACACTGCCTGTATTGGGGATGCCTGCACACTGCCTGTATTGGAGATGCCCGCACACTGCCTGTATTGGGGATGCCCGCACACTGCCTGTATTGGGGATGCCAGCACACTGCCTGTATTGGGGATGCCTGCACACTGCCTGTATTGGGGATGCCTGCACACTGCCAGTATTGGGGATGCCTGCACACTGCCTGTATTGGGGATGACTGCACACTACCCGTATTGGGGATGCCCGCACACTGCCTGTATTGGGGATGCCCGCACACTGCCTGTATTGGGGATGACTGCACACTGCCTGTATTGGGGATGCCAGCACACTGCCTGTATTGGGGATGCCCGCACACTGCCTGTATTGGGGATGCCAGCACACTGCCTGTATTGGGGATGCCCGCACACTGTCTGTATTGGGGATGCCCGCACACTGCCTGTATTGGGGATGCCAGCACCCTGCCTGTATTGGGGATGCCCGCACACTGTCTGTATTGGGGATGCCCGCACACTGTCTGTATTGGGGATGCCCGCACACTGCCTGTATTGGGGATGTCCGCACACTGCCTGTATTGGGGATGCCCGCACACTGTCTGTATTGGGGATGCCCGCACACTGCCTGTATTGGGGATGCCAGCACCCTGCCTGTATTGGGGATGCCCGCACACTGTCTGTATTGGGGATGCCCGCACACTGTCTGTATTGGGGATGCCCGCACACTGCCTGTATTGGGGATGCCAGCACCCTGCCTGTATTGGGGATGCCCGCACACTGTCTGTATTGGGGATGCCTGCACACTGCCTGTATTGGGGATGCCCGCACACTGCCTGTATTGGGGATGTCCGCACACTGCCTGTATTGGGGATGCCCGCACACTGTCTGTATTGGGGATGCCCGCACACTGCCTGTATTGAGGATTCCCGCACACTGTCTGTATTGGGGATGCCTGCACACTGCCTGTATTGGGGATGCCTGCACACTGCCTGTATTGGGGATGCCTGCACACTGCCTGTATTGGGGATGCCCACACACTGCCTTTAATTTGGGATGCCCCTCACTGCCTTTAATGTGGAATACTGCTTACTGCCTGTAATGTGGGGTCTGAAATGGTGTGATTGGGGGGGAATTCTGCACACTGTCTATAATGGGGTGATTCTTATAGGTAGGTGTGTCTTATATGTAGGTCCGTCTTATATGGTGAAAATATGGTAATTACGAAACAAAATGGTGCTTAACTTTTGTCCCACGCATCTAATCAGTGCAGATCCTGGGACTCACCAGACTCACCAGATTTCAGGACCCATACTCGCACTACAGCCTCCACATAGGTGAGAATCTCAACTCAATTACAGCCGTGCTGCCACTTCTTTTCCATTGATTGATTGAGAATGGCCATGTCCCCTGTGACTGATGGTGTGGGTGTGGTCCGGCATCTAAGTACGGTAGAATGGCGTTGAAGCTTTGGATGATGTGGGTTCACAGGCTGCTGCCGGGGTGACAAATGGTAAGTACCCTTTTGTTCTTTGATTAGCCTGTTGAATAACTTAATCTAACTTACCTAATCCAGAGTATGCAGCAGCAGGAAGCGGCTGTAACCTACCTAAGCCAGACATCATTTGGTGTATTTTCCTCTTTCAAAATGGTCATGGCCAAGGCTTCAAAGTGGTGGCCACCCCCATGAGTGAGGGCACTGGGGTGTGGCTATCTTTTTGAAGCCCCAGCCATCATCAGAAAAATTATGTTGGAATTGCAGGGCTCAGGTTAGTGTACAGCCATTTCCAATTTCTGCTTGAAGGGGACCCCTCACTCGTCGTCACCACCTGTCCACTGCAGGAATTTTTTACTGCGCGTGTGAAGAGCCCCGGGCGAGTGGGTGAGGAGCGGGGAGGGGGGCACATCTGTCATTTTTGAGTCCCAAAGTTTGGGTTCCTATTGGTTTCAGTGGGGACTGGGTTCAAGTCAAATTCAGGTACCTGAAGCAAACTTTTGTTGAAAGTTCAGCCTAAATTATTGAACACAAACTTACAGGGGTTTGCCCCAATGATAGTCCTGTACCCTTGACCTTTATGCACCCCTTGCCACTCGTATCACTCCCAGTAGCTTGTTTACTGCCGGCTGTCATATGGATGGTGTTATGTTGTTGCTAGTTTTTCCTTATTGTGTCGTTTGCTTGCATGTTCTGCCTAGTAACAGTGAGGTATGGAGGAGGAGGAGCGAATAAAGGAAGTGAGGATGATACAGCAGCCAAGGCCAGACAACAAGCAGGAAATAAATCTATCTGATCATCTAATCCAGCATCCATGGTGTGTCCTCTGCATTCTAGCGACAACACTTCAGCTGGTGACAAGGATTCTCAAGCATCAGCCAAAAGTATTTCATTAATAGAGAAAACTGAGGGGTGCAGTCCCCTTAAGAGAGGCGCCAGATGACTGGCCTGAGCTCCTATCGGAAGCTGGACCAGCCAGCCAATGAGAGATGGGGGGAAGTGACAAGGGGGAGAAGGAGCTATATAAGGGCCTGAGGTCCCTTCCTCCGTTTTGACCCTTCATCCCCTGGGCATCTGAGACTTGTCTAGCACCAGGGGGGGCTGGTGTGCAGCGAAAGGGGGGGGAAGTGACGTGACCCTAGCCCTCTCCATTGCTAACCGTCATGGCCCACAGTATGACTCCCACCTCCCTTTGCCACTGGGGGGGAAATCAACCTGCGGCGCTGCCAGGGGTTACCGCGCCAGACCTGCGGCCAGCTGCCGCTTTGCCACCACTGCCTAGCCCTCCCAGTCTGCCACTCAGTGTGTGGAGGAGCCCTTCTCACCTTCCCACCCCTCTGTCAACCTGTGCCACCACCGTGGGTTACCACGCCGGGCTACCGTCTAGCAACTTCACCGCCATGGCCCTGCCCTCCTTGCCTGCCATTCAGTGAACAAAAGCAGCCCTTCACACCACCCATCCATCCATTCTCCCTTCACTGCACTGGAATGTTTGGTTTGGTTTGGATAGCTGGAGACTCCCAACCTGCAGCGAGGTGATATGGGCGAGTGTCTTGGGTCTTGGATTGCCCCAAGGCTGACAGGCAGGCAAAACAGTGTTTGATTACATGATCTACGAGGAAGTGAGCTGCCTGCCGCAAGATGATTGAATTGGAGGGTTGGGTACTGAGTACTAGGCAGAGGAATGGATTAGAGTCACCCCCTAGAGGGAAGGGAGCTTACTGTCCACAAGACTATGCTATCAGAGTGGTTGTTTGCGGACTCTGAAGAGCGGTGCTGGGCAGGAGCGTCTCTGGCATTTGGCTACATGAAGGACAGGCAATGCCAAAAATGGGTTGGAGGACATGGCCTATGGTGAAGTGTCCTGCATGGTCACAACATGACTGTGTAGAAGAATTTGGGTTGGATCATTGAATAAGTATCATTTGGGTGATCCAGAGAGTGGGAGTGAAAAGCTGCTCAGGGCTGGGGTTACTGAAAAGGGGCATGGCTGGAATTCTGAGGACATGGACCTTGGGGAAGTGTGGGGGTTCTAGCAATAGGTTGAAATTGGATCGTTTGGTTATGATCGTCAGGTGTTGGTACCCACTGTTGATCTGAAAAAAAATTTCCACGGAGCAGATTAAGCATTGATTGACCCACTGGAGGGAGGGCCAGATTGGAGTACATGGCCTACAGGGTGTGCACACAATATGAAGCAGTTGGATTGCTTGGTTTGATGGTTTGGTGTTGGAACCTATCGTCTGGCCCAGAGAGCAGCGCCAGAGTGGGGTAGTACACTGTCTATGGTGACGTAAGCGCAATATGATGGCTTCAGAGTGTTGGTTTGTGTTGCCAGAAAGTAGTATCATGGGTGGTCCTGGAGAGGGCTGATGGCAAAAGCACTTCGGGTTTCAGTTATTAGAAGGACAGGAGGGCAAAAAATAGGGGCAAGGCTAGCATGATGTGGATTACGTGGCCTACTGTGAAGTGGGTCGAGAGCCCTTACCGTGAGGGTTAGAAGGTTAAAAACCCTTAAAAATCCCCCCAAAAATGACGAGGGGTTGCCCCTACCCAGCATAACTAGCCCAGGGACCAGAACAGGGCACAGAGATCAGCCTCGGTGGCTCCCTCGTGCAGGCAAGCCCACACAGCCTAAATGGCTCCTGGCTTCTCTGCCCCCCGACACAGAAAAAATATTTTATTATTATTTTTTAATACATACCTCCCATCCATTTTTAAGTGTTAAAAATAAACCCTTAAAAATAAAAAAAATTGTGTGGGGTCCACCCTACCCAGCATAACTAGCCCAGGGACCAGCTATGCTGGGCTTGTAAAACAGGGAGCAAGGGCCCGCTTAGGGGGCCCCTGGCCCTGCAAGGCTATAAGCCCTCATCGCCTAAATGGCCACAGGCTCTTCTGCTCCCCTGGGCTTTGGGGGAGGCAGGTAATGGGGGGGCTCAGGGTTAATGACAAGTTATCTGCTAGCTGCAGGTTACCAGCCAGACCCTGTGCCTTGTGAACTGGTATAGAAGTCTCATGGATCCCTTACTAGTTCACAAAGGGTTAACTGTAAAAAAACAACACCACACAGAGACAATGACTTAATAAAATAAATTAAAAAAAAAATATTTACTTACCTCTGATTGTTAGCTTCTCTGTCCCTCGCCGATCTTGATGACAGATGTGGTGATTGCTGAGGATGGCAGGGTGGCAGAGGATCAGAGTATCCCATGCTCCTCCAACCTCCCTCCATTGATCATTGCATCTGACCGTCCGGAAGCAGGATAATGTCATCTGGTAGGGGGAATCACGCACAGGAGTGAGTAAATTTTATGTTTATATATATATTTTTGTTTACAGGAGATGTCAGAGGTGGCTTAAGCTGGGGTGCCTATTCCAGACCCTCTCCTAAAGCCGGAGGAGCCCTGGGAGGGTATCAGAGGCCCCCGGGTGAATAGAAGACCCGGGTAGATAGAGGGGTCAGGTGAGTGGCTTTTTATTTTTTGGCCACTAGCAGGGAGGAAAGCCAGGCACATAAAATGTACGTGGCTGGCATTTAACGGTTGTAAAGGCAGCCATGTAAATTTTAAGTGGCTGGCAGTTAAAGGGTTAATTTGAGAGACTCAGTGTTTTCGATTATGTACCGGATATTCATATGGGTAGATTACGTGGCCTATGGTGAAGGGGCAGAGAGCCCTTAATATTATAGATTCAGGATGTTCAGCTAATTAGGCATGTTCGGTGGATTATCAGATTTTCATATTGGTGGGGCAGTTTGGAGATCGGCGATTGGACAGAGCGGCATGGTCCTGAGGTTACCTGTGAAAAGAATACAGCTGGTTTGGGTTGGAGCTGAGGACCAATGGTAATACAAGTATGGAGACAGTATGGGAGTTTGTCTGATGGGGTGTGGAGCCTGTTTGCTGAGGGCATTAATCTATTAAGGCACACAAGAGAGTCTTTAGACAAGCAATGTACTCTCCTGCTTGTATGAGCTCATGGGGGTGTATCAGGAGGGTTGTAGGAGTCATTGATAGGGGTATGTATCAGGATCAACAGGGGTATGACACAGTGGCTTCAGCAGAACAGAAGGTTGGGGAGTTTACTCAATGGAGGTGTCTAGGTGTTCGGGTCAATGATTTTTTGGGGGTGGGTTGACAGACGTGTGTTGGTGGGCTGGCCTGGTTTTCAAGGGCCTTGGTAAACTGAAGGACATTCAAGTTAAACTAAACTTTGATCTGTTAGTTCAACCATGAGTTCAGCCTCACAGATGCATCCTGTTCCATGTCTGCAAACTTGTAGAGCAAGAGCTCCAATAATTAGAGTCACTGAATGATACTGAACGAGTTGAAGGCCCCACTCCCTGGGTCTCACCAATAGTGGTCACACCTAAACCAAAACAGCCTGGGAAAATCAGATTATACGTCGCGCCAACCAGGACATCCAAAGAGAGAGTCACATCACACCTACTATTGATGACAGGTCTGGTCTGAGGAGGTACAAAAGGCTAAACTTTTATCATCTGCAAAAATATTTCAGAATATCATCAGACAAGTTCAGGAATACCAGGAGTCCTAAACGTCAGTGATGATTGTGTCTCCTAAGGAAAACATGACAGTCACTTGTGCAAGTGTTTCAAAGACTGCTCTACTAATCCATCAAAGTGCCAGTTTAACCAAAAGTCGTTAAGTTTTCTTTGCTACATTTTTTCAAAAAAAGGGTGTATCGGCAGACCCCCAAAAGACCCCAGCCTCAAAATGTTTCCGAAGTTTGCAGTCTGTTTACATTGGTCACATACTGTGGATGGTTTTTATCTGATTTTGTCACCATTTGAACTGAACTTCTGCGAAACCTAACAAAGGAAGATACTCCTTGGTCATGGACTCATGAACATCAAAAATAATTTGATACACTGAAGTCCAGTCTGACAAGCAACATGGTCATGGCCTATTTTGACCCAATAAAGTTTACAGAGCCTATTGTGGATGCTAGTCCAGTATGTCTGGGTGCAATTCTTACTAGATTTCCAAAAGTGATGACATTTCTGCAATCTCCTGCAAGCAATGCCTTAACGGAAACCAAACCACGTTATTCACAGCCTGAGAGTGAAGCTCTTTGCATAGTGTAGGGAATGCCGACAATTCACAGTGATAAGTGATAACTTATTTCAGTCTTCAACAAACCTACCTCAAAGCCTCCTCTAAGCATTGAACACTGGCTTCTACAGAACTACAATTTTAGCTTGAGATATCAGGCTGGAGTTGGCAACTCAACAGACTATTTTTCAAGACATCCATCTCTAGACCTTGTCAAAGATGACATGCCAGCAACTGCCTTAGAGAGGAGCAACAGATAAACTTTGATGTTGCATATTCAGTGCCGAGGGAGATGACCTTTGAGGAAATAAAACAAGTGGTGGATTCTGATCCCCAACTTCAGTTAGTTATTGAAACTGTTCAAACTAAGAACTGGAGTTCCTTTAATGCTGAGGTTCAATTTAAACCACCTGAGCAATAGGCATACTTTAAACGGCAGGCTTTCTACAGGCTAGACACTCGCTATCTGTGTTAGAATCAAACTTACTATTACATGACGATCGCCTTGTAAAAAGAAACTTCAGAACAGAGTACTCGAGCTGGCTCATGAGGCTCATCAGGGAGTAGCAAAGACAAAGCAACTGCTTAAAGAGAAAGTATGGTTTCCAGAAATTGACAGTAAAGTTGAGTCTTCTCGCATCATGCATAAATTGCCAAGCTACTACTGTTGATCACAGAAGGGTCCCATTAGAAATCACACCTTTGCCCAAAAGTCCAACGGACTACTGTTAATGTTGATTTCTGTTTCTTCTGGATCATTCCTATATTCTAGTTGTCGTGGATGACTTTTCCAGGATTTCTGGTGTTTAACCCATGTCAGTAACCTCAGTCAGAGCTGTTATACCTAAACTGGACAAGATCTTTTCAGCTTATGGCATAACTGAAACTGTGAAGACAGACAGTGGGCCTCCTTTCAAAAGTACTATTTCCAGTTATTTGCAACCTAACTTGGCTTCACTGACAGGAAGATTACTCCTTATTGGCCTCAAGCCAATGGCGAAGTAGAATGCTACATGCAGTCCATCAACAAAACTCTCAGGATTGCCACAATGGAGCACAAAGATTTGCAACAAGAACTGTACAAATTCAGGAAAGAGCAACACCCCACTCCTCTACTGACACACCACCAGCAACAGTGCTTTTCAACAGACCCTTGTGCATCAAGCTCCCGAAAGTCCCAGCCTGTTCAAACCCCCCTGACTCTCAAGGTTCCAATTTCTAAAGAAGAGATGAAGAGATATGCAGATAAGGGTGGTATGTGCTGCAGGCAGCCTCTATTTAGAGTGGGAGACTGGGTCCTGGTTAAACGGTTGGGACCTAATGACAAACTGTTATCACCATGCTTTCCAGGACCTTTTCAGGCCAAGCAGGTCAAAGGAACCATGATTACAGCACAACGCCAAGGCCATCAATTCACAAGAAATGTGCACCATTTCAAAAAAACTTCCTATCTAAGTGATACACCAGAAGTAAAATATGCAGAGAAGCCTGATGAAAAGGACATTGTTCTAGGTGTGAGTTCAGTGCCAAGTTCAGCTTAAATGCAGCTCTTGATTCAGCAACTCCAACTACTAACACCTCAGAGAACTCACAGACTTCTCTAGGTACTAGAATGGCTCAGCGCTATTCTATACGAACAGGCTGCAGACTGCCAAATCACCTGAGGGACTATTAGGGGCATAGCTAGGGGGGAGCAGGGGGGCCTCCCTAATTAATGTTTAAGGACCATTTAAAGTAGTTGCTAAAATGTCTTTTTTCATTGTAGGGAGGAAAGATATTTGATGTTATTAGTACTACTAGTTACTGGTATTTTCTTTTTGTGTTGTTTGATTGTATGTTCTGACTGGCAACAGTGAGGTATGGAGGAGGAGAAGCGGATAAAGGAAGTGGGGGTGATACACCAGCCACGGCCAGACAACAAGCAGGAAATAAAGCTCTCTGATCATCTAATCCAGCATCCATGGTGTGTCATCTGCATTTCAGCTACAATGCTACAAATGGCACCCAGGCAACCTGGAAACCTGGTAGTGTCAGGGTCGTTGGGTTCGCGGGGGGTTCAGTATATCTCAGCAGTTATACCAATTACATTCGCATTGCCGTTACTTCCGAGCCATACCACCCGGAGGTATTATAGTCCAACATTCACTGAGCACCAGCCTTAAAAATTAATCCCTTCAATTTATACTATTCCAGTCTTTTATTTTAAACAACTTGACCTGTTATTGCTGAATTATAAGCTCAGCTTGACCCTCCAAGCCACGTTATGGGCGGCCAGATGGGCTGGCAGGGACAGAAGGAACGTCAGTGGCTTTGTCATTCTGTTATACAACAGAATTAATCACATCTAAAATGTTTGTGTCATTATATTCTGTCTTCAAGCTCCGATACGGCCAAGATTGCAAGAAGAAATATAGCCTTGCCTTTTATGTAATATCTTCTCTAGGCAGATTTGTCCTAATATTAGATTCTTGCTAATCCATCGCTTCCTCTTCAGGGAAAGTTGATGCAGCGACATGTTGGGCAATCCGTCAAAAGCTATCGGAGATCCAGCCGTAATGTGCTAATAATCGCACTGTTTTTTACCCTTTACCCGAATCCGCTTAAAATGTTGTCACTTGGCTCCTGCCTAGTTAAAGCTTCAGGCAAGGCCTCCTGGGAAATTCAATTGTTTTTACCCATTTGGAAGCAGAGTCGTCAATATATTCTGCTCCCAGCAGTGATTTGTAAATTGTACATTAATCATGGCTAAATAAAACAGCATGATGGTATGTTGCAGGCAAAGCCTCGCGCGGGCCCCCGTCCCCCCATCTCACATCCATTTATCTGACTCGAAGGTGAACATGCAGCCTTAATTGTTCCAGTCTGCCGCCTTGCACTGTTACACCATTGACTAGAGGCCCTTGTAGGCTTCACAGCAGAGCGCCTTCGACTCTTTCTTATAGATTTTCAGTGACCGTTCAAAATTTTCCTGGCTGCACCACTACACAGCCTAAAGAGCACTCTATAAAATTGACAAGGCGTTGAGTGCTATGAGATCTACCGACGGTGATGTAAGTTTGGAGGTCCCATCAGGTGGTCATGCAAACAAACTTAAAGGGTAAGTCTGCTTTCAATGGCATTTTTAAAAAGTGCCCATTATTGTGTGCCAATCTGTGATTTTTATTTTTACAGCTCTGTGTTATAAAAGCAGTTTTCTCTAGCAACAATGTGTTTTTTTTCTTATCAACATTACATAGAAGGGGTTCTAGAGATTCCCCAGCGTACACCCCATAGAGAAATGGCCGCACACCAGCCAATCATTAAAATTAATTATTTATTTATCAATCACGTAAACAAACAATCACAAGGTCTACACAGGCAATAAACAATACAAGACAAGATTAAAAACATAAAGGCAAAAAGCCGTGGGGGATATTCTAAGACAGGCTAATATTTTTAAATGTAAATTAATGACAGTAATTCTTGATTAAATGTAGACAGATAGGCTGAAAAAAAAATAATAATAGTATACCCACCTTCTTTTTTTAGTGCAGCCACCAGAACAGGGAAGAATAGGGACATATAGGGACCACTTTTTTTCTAGTACAATCACTTATTGCTACACTAAATAGTGGATTAAACTCCTTCCTTTCCTGCATCACACTGTGTCTGGTGCCTCTATCACCGCCTTCATAGACTTAATGTAGTAATTCCAGTTCATGTTTCACGGAGGCTTCCAGGAAAACTTTAAAGTGACACTCTAGTCAAATAAAACTGGAGGGTCGCTGAGCATGGTGGAATGGAATCTGATTGAGCGATGCCTCGCATAACATACTGCCGATCCTAGTTTTGGCCTGCTGGGTTATGTGACTGCCTGCCACCAGTGAGTCTTGGCCCCTCGGACCTTGTACCCGCCAGAACTCAGTTGGGGCAGTGAACCAGCATGGAATGTGGAAGTAGGTGAATCAGTGAGTATTGGCCCCTTGGGCCTATTTTCCAACCAAAGCTCAGTTGGGGTAGTGAACCAGCATTGAATGTGGAAGTAGGTGAATATCAAGGCATCAGAAGTCCGCTTTCAAAGGTGGTATACGGTGTGAAACATCGCTCAATTAGGTGGGCCCCAGGCCAGTCACTATCCAGGCAAGATAAATAAAACTCACACCTAACCTCCAGCCTGTAGAGTCAATCCCAAGAAGTCCTATGGGCTGCACTGCTCTGGTCTTAAACTCACTGGCCATCATCAGTCTATGCTGCCAGTCATGAGGGACCAGGCTTCCTCAATTATTATCAGCGGGGAGCACATAATGTGAGTGTCCTACCTTGATATGCTATCAGTGCTGAATGCTCTTTCGCATGCTAGAGCTGACTCTTGGTTTTGGGGCTGACAGGACTCTGGGCTAAAAATTTAGTGTCTATTATTTTTAATATATTAAATATATTTATTTACCTCTTCACATAAGTCACTGAGAATCAATATATTTTTAAGGATAATGTTTTGTGCCCCTGTTAATAAGTTAAATGTCACTTTAAGGACTGCTACACGTGTACGTCATCAACTACAGAAAGCACTCTAGCACAGTTTTACAGGGTGCAGACAATATCGGGGTTATGTCTGCATCTTGGTTTGGGTATTGCTCCACAGGGCAGTGCACCACAGATAGGATTATTGTTGTTGGTGCCACTTATTTTCCCCTTTCCCCTTTTTCCTGACCCAAGAATTGAGTATACAGTTTTACAGGGCATTAACCCTTCGTGGCAAAGGGAATATGGTCTGATAGCAGCCCTGGCCACGAAAGGTGTGGTTTGAAAAGACCTGCCATGAAGGGCATTAGGCTTTGCTGCCAATAGGAATATGGTCTGATAGTACCCCTGCCATTTGAAGATCTCATAGGGGTATTCTTCTCATGAAGACATTCACTAGTATTGTACCACCTCTGTGACCATAGATGCATTCAGGGGTATGCCAAGGCATGACAAAGGGCAGTGGAGTCATCTCATTATGCCCCCATGCATCATTGGAAGAACACCAGGACCATGCTGATGGGCACTGGCTCTTCTGCACCACCATGCATGGTGGTGGGATAAAGGTGATTTGGCTGGGGTATCATCAAGGCCCCCACTAGCATGCCAGCTGACTTGGTGCCCCGCCACCCACACATAAAACATAACTTTACTCACCTACCATATATCATGCCTGGCAACATTATCTCTTCAGGTCTGTCAGGTCTCTGGTACTTCTGTGCCTGGAGGGCAGGGGGGTGCAGAAGAGCCCCCCAATGTTTTTTCAAGGCAGGGACACTTTTTTGGGCTAGTCGGACTGCTGTTCTTCACCCCCTATCCAAGTCCTGCCTCCCTAGTCCCTCCTGTTCCTGGCCCCATTGCCTCCCCACAAGAAACCCCAGCCCATGTTCTGCCCCCAATGCCATAAATTCAGCAAAATGGCTGTAGTGTGGCATACCAACCTCTGCCACATTAACTGCCCCTACAATATTAAAGCTTCGGTAACATTGTTTTGGGATATCAAAAACTGGTCATTGGCTGGCCGAGCTGGTAGAACCCTGGGCTGATTTTTGGCTCCAGTTCGCCACTGCCAGGGATGCCTTAGTAAAACACTTTGTACTGGAGGAGATATTGGTGTCACTTGTTGACAGTAGTGGAAGGTTAGAGCCTAAAGAGGAAATAGAACAGGAAATCGGAGATAAAGACCCAGATGGTAAATAGACAGCAGTCTAAGCTGTTTTGGATTGGTCTTTAGGGGGGTTCTGGAAGGGGATTTACATGCTAAGCATGGTTGGAGACATGTGTGGCATGTGAGTTAGAAGTTATTTGAAGTTGGCAGGACCAGTTCTACGAAAAAGGACAGAACCCTGTTTAACTAGGTTCCGTGTCATGTCTGGAAAGCTGAAAGTCTAATCTTGTAGTCTAGGAAGTCTTGCCTGAAGCCGTACAATAAGACCTCTTTGATTAATTGTGTCTCAAGGAAAAATTGTCGGCACTAGGCTGGAGAACTTGATAGTCAATCTAAAGCTGCATTGTAATTGTCCTACATCTACATTTTTTTATAATTTTTTTTTACCTTACATCCAGGTCGATTCTTTTTTGTTGTTGTGTATCTACGATAATATTTTACTGGAGGTTGAAAAATCTTAAATAGAGATGCAAACGGGATCAAGCAAAGAGCCAAGGCTCGGTGATTGATAACACAATTTTGCATGAGTGAAGGAACATGCTGCCAACAGAAAGTAGATTTTTAATCACAAGTAAATGAGAGATTTTTCATTGGTCCCCGGCATATATAATTCATAACTCTTTTATTATGGCCCAAGGCAGAACTAAAAGTTTGATTTTGAAAAAGCCACATTTAAACAGAGAGGAAAAATAGGCTGAATGCAAATCCAATGTCTCTTGTCAGGATGAGGAAACGCGTTGCTGGAGCGGAGTTTAAAGAGAGACAATCTAATTGTGGTGAAATAAATGGCACACCTAGGTTGTATTAGTCATTAGGAACATGAAAATGTGAACGGGAAGGCGGAGATAAATGGGCGGTGGGGAGGGTTTTAGAGTAAAATCAATCTGTTGCTCTATTTTATTCAACCAGGACTCTTCATCGGATATTTATGCCACTTAAAGCAGAATAAAACCTGGGATTTTGACTATCCTGGTTTTTGTTCCCTGTTCTGGTGGCATCCCGAATTGGGGTGTCCCACTGTGTGAAACCCCCCAGATCGCCCAGAACAATTTGCCTTTTTCCGGTCTACCGTGCATGCGCGGGTTCTCGTCCAACCAACCGTTTGGCGCGCACATTAAATGTTTGCCAAACAGTTCTTGTGAATGGAAATGGAGCAACAGCCCACATGCTACCGCCCCCAGCCTATCGGAATGGCTGGTCGCAGGAGAGTGCGCACAGCCCAAACATGCAGGCGACGGGGCCATCGGTGTTTACATCGGCGAGAGAGCCAAAAAGCAGGTGAGTGTTGTCACAATTCTGATCTGGGATGCCCCGAGGAAAGGCCAGTGCCCGCCTTTGGAATATTTCAGATTCTAGGGCCATGCCTTGAGGGTTTTGTTCTGCTTTAAATACAACAGACCTCCCCCTGACGTCCTAGTCATCTGTGACAGACGCCGGGGAGCTTAGCTGTGCACGGTCTCTGCTGTGCCGAACCCCCCCCCCCCTCTCTAGCTGCTCAGAAATCTTGCAGCTTTTCTATGTGTCCTGTAGCCGGACATGAGCTGCGCAGACCATACACTGTGCAGACGGATCTCGGGGGGGCGCAATGCAATGCAGCTAGAATTGAAGAAAACATGGTGCTGCCCTACGTATAGTGCCCGGAAGATCATGGCAGAGCGCAGAGGGAAGGGCAGAAGACAGGTAAGTTTAAAGTGGCAATTGTTGAATCGGAGGATTAAATGGAATGGAGGGCGAAGTGTGGGAAGTTTTTGAGAACTCCCCAGACTGTCTAATGTTCCTCTTTAAAGGAGCTCTATTGTGAAATTGTCTCGTGTTAAAAATCCAAATAATCATTCTTGAGAGCGAGAAGAGGGGTCACTGTCACACAGCAACTTCAAGCTTGTAGTTTTCTTCTACTGGAAGGAATATTTTCCACTGATGACAGTTTTAGAAAGTACCTTTCCACTTTTATGGGGGGGGGGGGGGGGGGCTGCTCACCTCTAAGGGCTTGAGCTAGCCTGTGGGAAGCAACAGCATTAACTTAATATCTGCCCAAAGCATTGCATGATGGGTATTGCTACACATCAGAAGAATAGCAATAACTACAGGTTAGCTCAGGGGACAGGTTGTTAAGAGTTGAGTTTCTTCCTTGTAAAAGCAGAATGGTATCTTCAAAATATGTCACACCTGATTTTTTCCATTAAAAGAAAGAAACAAGCTTGGCTGAATTTTTCTTTTCATGCATTGTGTAGATGTGACCCTCTTGCAATCTATTTATGTAGATTTTTACTACTCAACCCTTTTTAGTCTTTTAAAGTTGACAGAAACCAAGGTTTTTGGTCCACTTCAAAGCCCTTTTGTGTGCTTACCTCAACCCACGCTTCAATGCCACATGCGCCATGGCTCTTGTACTATCAGAAATCCCTTACGGGAATAATCTTGCCTGGCAATGAACTTCAGTTACAGCTGGCACATACAGCCTGAGAAGGATGTGAGAGATGCTACTGTCGATCCTGGGTTTGTTGGCGATGTAAGAATATTGGCTATATACCAACACAAAACTCCATGTATCCCCCACAAAATAGTTAATACAATTTTGCATGAGACTTGTCAGTTATTACCAACTATTAAATATTAAAAACATAAAAGAATATTGGGTGCAATTTAACGTGTGGACCACTTCATCAGGTGGTGATAGGGAGGCGTGGAACCCATTCTTCTACTTTTCCTATCTTTTCCTTCTTTTCTGATCTTTTCTCTTTTTAGTCTCATTCCTATTACTGGGGGGGTAAAGGGTACTTTTGTGTTTTGTGTGGTTTATTTCTGGATATAGACAGCAGGTCCATTGGGCTGGAATAGGGTACAATAGTGGTGTCAGTACCTGTCTTAGGAGGATCCTAGTGAATAAGAAGGATCGCTGTGGGATGCAGAGGTGGTATCATACTGTTAATAGTGGTCAGTTAGCGTATACATTTCTAGCGTGGTCTGTCAAGCAGGTTGTGAAAGCTGTATTTCATGAACAAAATGTACCAAATTTTAAAGTATATTTGTTGTAATGCTAATTTTCTTAATAAAAACTATTGAAAAGTAAAAAAAAAAAAAGAATATTGGGGGTTTGACACAGCAGGGCATCCCAAATCAGGATGCCCCATAGGTACGTTTCTAACCAGATCCAGCATCTTATAGACCAGGGGTACTTAACCACTTCTTGTAAAGGTTCATTTAAATGTATGCGGTGAGAGGTGAAGGTCCGGGTGGATGGCTGTTGCGGGGGTGGATAGTCAGAAGTCAGCATACTAGAGAGAGGGGCAATAGATTTCCCGGGCAAAACTAAAAAAGGCCTAAAAATCCTATTGGGCACTGGGAAAAGACAGCTTTTATTTTTGGCCCCACAGAACCTACAGCTCTGGCCCATGCCCCCCTACCTTGCGTTCTGTGCAGGCCATGTACAGGGGTAGACTAGGGACCAAAATGTTACTGGCTATAAGGTCTGGTAACAAGGATGGATAGATAGGGCTCGGGGGAGGGGGATGATTTGGAGAGGAGCAGTAAGGAAGAGAGATGCATAGACAGAGCAGGGAGGGATGGAGAGAGAGCTGGGAGACGGGATGGATGGATGGGCAGAACTAGAAGGACAGGAATGAATGGGCAGAGCTGGGTAGAGGGGGTAGATGGCCAGAGATGGAAGAAAGAGTAATGGACATGCAAAGCTGGGAGGCCGGGGATTGGTGGGGCAAAACTTGGAGAACTGGAATGGATGGAACAAAGCTGAAGGAACAGGGATGGATGGGAAAGAGCTGGGGGGACAGGGATGGATAGGGAAGAGCTGGGGGGACAGGGGTGGATGGGGAAGAGCTGGGGGGACAGGGATGGATGGGGAAGAGCTGGGGGGACAGGGATGGATGGGGAAGAGCTGGGGGGACGAGATGGTGGGACAGGGATAGATGGGGCTGAGCTGGGGAGTGGGATAGATTGGATTGGGCAAAGAGACAGAGAAACAAAGTTTGTGTGTACCTTGCAATGCCACTTGCCATCTGTGCAGTACTTCATATTGCAATGCTAAATGACAGGCAGCCATGACACTGGCAGGGAGACTAAGTGCTACAATCGCCAATCAAGGGGAAGCTCTGAGCACGGCAACACAGAAGCAACTTAGTGCAGGGCTGTCAGGGCAGGGGTCCGGAAATCTGGTGCCAAGGTCCGCATTCGGACCCCGGTCCGCCAGTTGAGCATCGCTGTTAAAGACGCTAGTTCCAATTTTGGTCCACTTTAAGGCTCCCACACTGCTGCTGTCATCAATGGTACTGAAGCCTTGATATTGTAGGGCAGATCATGTGGTAGGGGTGAGTATGCCCCCCCCCCACAGCATGATGCTAAAAGTTATTTGACAAGGGGTACAGTGGGGCTGGATGCAAGCTAAGGGGGTAGATTTATGATGCAGAGATTGGCATTGGGCAGTCTCAAAGTAGTGTGGCCCAAATCTGCTAGTTATACCTATGGCCAGTCCACCCCTGTCCAGAAAGTACATCCAGACCTGAAAGAATGTTCCTCTGCTCAAGCTTGTATAAAGCTCTGGGTGTCTCTCATGCGGGCGTATAGCGTGCAGCTATTTCCTACCCCCTCCTCTCCAGCTAGATAATTATCAGCTAATTAGAGAATGTTAAACAATTTTTACAGCCTGGCACCGAGAATATTCTGTAAACATTCTTATCACAAAAGATATTAAACAGGAGCTTTGCTTCACCAGCAGGAAAACATCTGGTTGCCTTGGAAACGTGATGATAATACTGTCACAATTTTTTTTTTTTCTCGCTATCCTTAAAACAAAAGGGAGGTCCAATACGGAAACATTGATGAGGACCCTGAACTGGTCGCTAAGATTTTGTGTGTAAACCACAGATTACAGAAGATGACATCATCTAATCTGTGTAATTTGCATAAGAAACATATAGCAGCTCCTCCCCTCATTGAAATATCCCAATCTGTAATCAAAGCACATTCTCCAAATTCTCCTAAATTGTATTGCTCCCTTATAATGGTGATAAGTAGTAAAATTGTGCCTTGTCTTGGCAACCAGATTTGAAACCTGTCTGATTAAATATTAAAGTGGATCTAAAGGAAAAAAATACTTTAAATTGGACAAAACCCTTGATAACCCAGCCAAAAAACTGTAGGGTTGGGAGAAGCCCTGATATAGCATCCCCCAGCACAGGGCCATATTTAGTGTCCAGGTTGCCCTAGGCACTTTTTTCTTTCTTGCGCCTCACTTGCGGGGCAGGGGGGGTGCAAGGGATTTAAATATGGAGTATGGAGGGGTGAGGGTGCAGGGGCTAAATGCAGACAGTATGTGTGTGTGGAGGAAGGGGGTGCAAGAGTAGGAGGGAGAGTATGCAAGGGGTTAAATGCAGAGCCCTGAACTTTTTACTGACCTCTGACAGACAGGAGTCACCTGACCACAGCCTGGAGGCAGGGAAATCAAGTCCTGTTAACAGCTGAGAGAGGCTCCGACTGAAGACTTAACCCCTTGTGCCCTCTTCCCCCTGCGCGTGCGCGCGCGCACACACACACACACACACACACACACACACACACACACACACTGCATCTTTCTGTGGGTTCTGTGGTTTTGTTTTTATTTTTTTATTAACTACAGCAGTATATGCCCCCCCTGAAAGTGGCTGCCCTATGCACATGCCTAGGGGTGCTTAAGACCTGCCCCAGAAGGGCATCCCAATTCTGGATGTGCAACAAAAAAGGAGACTGTCTTAAAATCCTGTGTTTTGGTCCTCAAAAACCATGGATATTTACTATTTTCTCTATCTTGGGTTTTGGTCCACCCGTTTAAGATTTTTATTCAGCCAAATCCGCTCCCCCCCCAACAAATTTATGATCACCGATTGGCTTATCTCATAGCTGCTGATTGACGTGGGCCAGCCCGATGCCCGCATCCCGTTTCCTTTAGACTATCTGAATTGCTGGGGGTGTAGAAGCAGACTTCAACCCAGAGATCCTATGGATGTGGCTGTCATTGTTATCAGCGCAGTGAAACATAAAGCAAAAATACATTGATACTGGCCTCCTGCCCCCTGCAGTAACCAGTGGGGTCTCTGGTGCTCCGCAATGTACTCGTTTCTGAGAATGGGTCCTGTGGCCCCCATGGGCACCCTTGCTGTACTGTATAGAAAGAAGTAGAAAAGAGTGCTGGAATAATGTGTAGCTGCCGCCTTGTATAAGGGGTCACTCCTTATAGGTATTTGAAAAATGGATCCATTTCAATTCAAAAATTGTCTCAACAATGAGGCAATACCTGGGGGGAAATTGGTTTAGGCGTGCTTAAAAGTGTATCAGAACAAAGGTTGCTCAACAGGAGTATATATGTCCCTCGTTGGAACTACACTTCATCTGATTTTTATTATATCTGCTGTATTTCACTTAACAAGTAGTTAACTATGTTCTGATACACTTTTAAGCGTGCCTAAACCCATTTTCCCCCAGGGATTGCCTCATTGTTGAGACAATTTTTGGAATAGAAATTGATCCATTTTTCAAACCTCTGCTGCACTGTACAGAGAGCATGCTGTCTCAGTGAATGGAGCAGTGCCCTCCAGGCATGAGGCGGGGAGCAGAGACTTGTTGTCTTGTGAATGGTGGATGGGGTCTTGTAGACCCAAATCTCTAAACCAGATATGTTTTAGGTAGCAGAATACAATGTTAGGGTGTAGAGGTGAGTAATGTAAGTGTTTTTTCCAGGTAGTTTTTCTTCTAACCCTTTGTCTGGATAATAACTAAGGAACTGTCCAAGGTGCTGAAATCCTTTGACTATATCAGTAATGCACAACCTGTGAGCTAGAGGCTACAGGGCTGTCAATTGTGGCCTCTGGCACATCTGTCTTTTTCTACTTACTGGACCTTTTTCCACCTGACCCCTTTCCTGTCATTCCTTTTCCCAACTTACCTCTTGCTTACTTCTTCCTTCCTCACCTCAGCTCATATCACCTTTTCCCACCTCACCCATTCCCACTTTCCATCTTACCTCAGCCCAACTTTCTTTTTCCCACCTCAATGCTGCCCACTTCTTCATCCTTCCTCACCTCGGCCCACCTTGCCTATTCCCACCACACCCCTGCAAACTTCTTCCTGCCTAACCTCAGCCCACCTTGACTTTTCCCGACTCATCCCTGCCCACTTCTTCCTACTTCACCACAGCCCAACTTGCCTTTTCCCACCTCATTTCTGCCCACTTTTTCGTCTTATCTCACCTCAGCCCACCTATTCCCGCCTCACCCATGCCCATATCAGTCTGCCCAACCTCAACCCACTTTACCTATTCCCACCACACCCCTGACGACTTCTTCCTGCCTAATCTCAGCCCACTTTGCCTATTTCTGCCTCACCCCTGTCCACATCTTCCTGCCTCACCTCAGCCCACTTTGCCTATTCCCACCTCACCCATGCCCATATCAGTCTGCCCAACCTCAGCCCACTTTACCTATTCCCACCACACCCCTGACGACTTCTTCCTGCCTGATCTCAGCCCACTTTGCCTATTTCTGCCTCACCCCTGTCCACATCTTCCTGCCTCACCTCAGCCCACTTTGCCTATTCCCACCTCACCCATGCCCATATCAGTCTGCCCAACCTCAGCACACTTTACCTATTCCCACCACACCCCTGACGACTTCTTCCTGCCTAATCTCAGCCCACTTTGCCTATTCCTGCCTCACTCCTGCCCACTTCTTCCTGCCTAACCTCAGCCCACTTTGCCTATTTCTGCCTCACCCCTGTCCACATCTTCCTGCCTATCCTCAGATGACTTTGCCTATTCCCGCTTCACCCCTCCCATGTTTTCCTGCCTAACTTCAGCCCATCTCGCCTTTTCCCACCTCACCCCTGCCACTTCTTCAGGCCCACCTCAGCCCACCTTACCTATTCCCGTCTCACCCCTGTCCACTTCTTCCTGCCTCACCTTAGCCCTCTTTGCCTATTCCTGCCACACCCTCAACTTCTTCCTACTTCACCACAGCACAACTTGCCTTTACCTACCTCACCCCTGCCCACTTTTTTGTCCTGCCTCACCTCAGCCCACCTTGCCTATTCCCGCCTCACCCCTGCCCACTTGTCCTGCCTCACCTCAGCCAATTTTGCCTATTCCCGCCACACCCCTGCCCACTTATTCCTGCCTCACCTCAGTCATTGACGCCAAACTGACCTATTCATGCAGGGTAATTTTTCTCCAGTCCTACAATTAGCACTGACCATGTTCCTGAACACAGCTGAGCTTAGCCAATCTACTGGGATAAATAGAAGTTCTAATGATCTAAGTCCAGGTTTGTTGAGGTAAATTGGTCATTGTTCTGCTCTGTTGTCAGACCATTTTTCACCATGTTGTGCTATATATGTTTAAATGAGATTTTTGCTGGAATTTCCAGGAAAATTAAATAGTTTTTTCTAGTAGTTTGGACATAAAAGGTCCTGTTTGTAATTTGTTCAGTGCTTTCTCAAAATCTTTGGGTGAAATATATGAAAAGAAAATTAAAAATTGTGTTTTTTAAAATAAAAAATGTTTTTTCCAAAAAAATCATATTGTGTGTAAAAACCCTATTCCTCCCGATAACAACGGAACCACATATGTATCGGTAGACACTCATTCCTGCCCAGGAGACCCCCCCCCCCAAACTGAAAAGAGCACTTTATAACATTTTAAAATGAAAAACAAATACTATGCACATTATCAAGGGTTAGCCCCACTTTGCCTATTTCTGCTCACCCCTGTCCACTTCTTCCTACCTAACCTCAGACGACTTTGCCTTTTCCCATCTCACCCCTGCCACTTCTTCAGGCCCCACCTCAGCCCATCTTACCTATTCCCGCCTCACCCCTGCCCACTTCTTCCTGCCTCACCTCAGCTCAACTTGCCTTTACCTACCTCACCCCTGCCCACTTCTTTGTCATGCCTCACCTCAGCCCACCTTGCCTATTCCCTGCCCACTTCTAAAAAAAAAATGGCTTAGGCTCCCTGCTTTCCAGAGGGGGCTAGTAGACCAGAGCACTGACAAAGAGGAGGCAGCCCCTGTCCCTGACGGCTACAAGCCAGCTTAGCCCATAGACTGTGGGCTCTTCTGCACCCCCTGGGCTTTGGGTATACAGGTTATGTGGCCAGTGTAATGTCAAGTCACCCACTTGCTGGCAGGGGACTTGCCAGCCCGTCCTGCCCTGTAAAATGGTATAGGGGTGAAAATGCCTTATAGGCCTTTTAAGGGGGCAAAGGGTTAAATGTAAAAAAACACACAGATACTATAAAAAAGTACTTTCCTCTTTCTAACGCTTATTTCACTACATCCAGCTCTACTCACTGACAAAAGTGATCTCGGAAACTTCCGCCAATCACTTCAGTTTCTGCCTTTTATACTGGCTATTAATATGACATTAGCTTTTTTGCCAGTAAAAAAGGCCCTTCCCTGAGGTGGTGAGAAAGATGGGTGTTCTTTGCCCCGCTGAAGACTCTGTGGTGGGGGGATCGAGAGCACCCCAGGGGTAGAGGAGACGAGTGGATGTGAACGTTTTTTTGGTTGTTTTTGGCCTGTTAAATTCACAAGTCACTTAATAGTAAGAGAAGCCATGTGAATTTCATGTGATTGGCACTTAAAGGGTTAAAAGCATATACAATGCTTGACTGCTACATCTATCCTGCAGTAACCTGCATTTTCTCTGCTTAGATTTTACTGTGGCCCCTTGAGGTGGAACAAAAGGACAATAGGGTTGATTCAGAACCCCTTTATTGCCATTTTTTGCATGAAAATTTCAATTCTCTGCCATTTTTTCCACTAGTCTGATTCAGCAGAGCTCAATGTTTGTGTGAAATGTTTTTTGTTTGGTAGCAAAACATTGAGAAAGAAGCTTTGAATCACCCCCAATATTGTGGCCCTTGGAGAAAAAAGTTTGCGCACCCCTGCACTAAAATATTAAAGTTAGCATGGGACCTTACTCTAGCTGGGAACTGTCCAAGGTGCTGACAATCTTTCAATGCCAACAGATCATATCTGCTACTCTTAGCAGCATCATAATCTGGAGCCTAAAAACTATATTCTTGTTGTTAAAAAACAACCATAACAGATGTAGCGGCTCACATTCATCTATAGCAGCTATCCTTAAAGCAGACCAAAACCCCAATTTTTCACTTACCTGGGTTATGATTTGCATTACAATAAACCCTCAGCTTGTGATGCCCCTGAGCATGAAACCGCCAGAATCAGCTGTTAACGCACCTTGATCTATGCTCCCACTGTGCATGTAGGGGGCTCTCATCCAATCAGAACACGCCACTGTGCATAATTATGCCCAGCGATTGAATGGAAACAATTGCCTATTGCCTATCATTGGCCGCTCTCCTCTGCTGCTTGTAGCTGCAGCCAGCAATTCAGATATGATGCCAATGGGTGCACACATCAGTTAGAGGAGTGTGTGAGTATATGGGTAACCAGTGGGGTTTTGCGCATCGGGGCAAATCCCTTCCTGCCACAAAGCTGCAAGATCGTTCACTTTCAGACAACAGACATAAGTTCAGGGCTGTCACAGGGACACAAAGCGCCCCTTGCTCCATTGTCTAAAGCAGGGTGCCAAACCTCTACATCCAAGACTGGGGGGTGGGAGTGTCCTGTATACAAGGTAATACTGAGGATGCCCATTATTGTCTACAGGTACCTTGGTTGAGTTTGTACATGACCTTACACCTTCCACTAGCATAGACTTGGAAGTACTTCAGAGTATGTGTGCTGCAGAAGACTGATAGTGTCAAGGAACCAGGTAAGGGTAGGTAGGGGAGCCTTGTGCCATCTACAGGGGGTGGAGAAAGCTCAAAGGTTTAAATGCTGTCTGCAGCCAGAACATCTCCCCATAAATGCTGTGGTCATGTGACACCTGTGTGTGTAGAACAGATGGAGCTGGGAAGCTGTTAAGATGTAATATGGTCACCTTTGCCTCTGCATTTAACCCCATGCACCCTCTCCTGACACACACACACACACACACACACACACACACACACACACACATTTTCTGAATTGAATTCCCTGCACCCCCCGCATACCCTTTCATGAAGCCATGCTGTAAGTCTGCTCACCCCCTAAGCATAGGGAACCTTGAAAAAGTGGGGGGTTTCCCGTGGAACGTGTGGGGAATAGAGGACACCAGGCAGCAGCACGTTTAAATGTTTGTTTTCCTTTTCTATATAGTGGATAGGATATTTTGCAGTTAGCACTTTGAGGGCACTGACACTTTGTAATATTAGATAGCTAGTTAGCATTTGCACTTTATTTAGTACTTTTTTGATAGTTCATGATGAACTTTGTCTGCACTTTCTTGGCTGGTAAATCCCCTTTGTGGATTATGAGAGTTTATTATATGTTGTTAGTGTACTTTTAAAGCAATAAATACATGAATTTAATGTGAGATGACTTTGATCTGTTGGGGCATTGGTGCCTCGGGTTTCCTTTATTGTGGTTGCTGGGGCCACATTGTATATAGAGGTTTGTATCTCTAAGCATAGGGGCATCCTGATTTCAAATGCCCTGCAGCGAATCCCCCCCAGCCATTCTGAAACCTGACATTCCTGATACTTGCCACTTACGCATTCTCTGCTACACCTGTGGTTCACATGACAGCCGGTAGCCAGATTCACCGGATTGGTGGGCACACACTAATATGCAAGCCTGCTGGGGGAGCCGCATCAGCTGCTGGTGGTCATATGAATGGTGAGGAATGGTAGGAAGTACATAAGTGGTACATTTGGGGCCGTCAGGTATTGTGTTGCCGGGGTGGATGTGCAATGGGACATTCCAAGTTCTGATGACTCCATGCCTAAAGGGTGAGTGGACTTACTGTACGGCCTGTTTTGACTGGAGTTCCCCTCTCCAGTAAGTGTCAAGTAAGGTTTGCTACATGTATAACTATACTAAATGATCAGAACAGGCTTTCTATTTCATTCTACATCTGAGATCTAAGGAGATTGCTCCATAGTTAAGAGGCAGCCTTATTAAAAGTATAGTAATTGAAATGTATCGTAGCCACTTTCTGTGACAGCGATTTAATGAAACATCCAAAGGCTCAGTTTAATAAAATGCAGAAGCAGGCGTTTGGCTGGAGGAAGTGGCGCAGTGGAGGAGTTGGAGGGTTTCGCTAGACAAACACAGTACAGCTGTCAGGATGGTGATGATGAACGGCAATCCAATAAGTCCGATATTCCCTGCTTGCAGAGGAGGAGGCAGGCCAGGCAAGGGAATGACCTTAGAAGAGAAGATACGGCTGCCTGTTACACTGCATAATATTGACTAAGAAAATCGTCGGCACAGTGATACAAAACTGGCAATTTATTACTGATGTTAACAGTATTGGAAACTGACATCATTTAATAAGCACAGAAAGAAAATGTCAGGTAGCTTATCAGTTAATAAATATCATGGCAGATGCACTTGGAGGTGGTGGCGGACAATTCACTCCGAGTGCGTTAAATATTTCCCGCGATGCAGCCCTGACCATTATCAAAAGTGACCTTGTATTAACTTGCTTGTTACACGTCAGGTCTCAGTTGTTGTTTAGTGAGTGGGTGTTACCAGGGTGCATGTACTTAAAGAGGAACATCAGACCTTTACTCCCTCCCCATCCCTCACAGCCTTTTGGATGTTGGCGTTATTCAAAACGCAGACATCCGGCAGTATTCCTGGCCAATTTGTACCCCTTCCCCCCTTAGCTGTCACTGAGTGAAGACTGCAGCCTTAGACGTACTCACCCTTCGCAGCCCCTCTTCAAATGTCCCACGTGGCTTTTCAAATCTTGCAGGATTTGCGCCCGAGTATCATTGCAGCCTATGCAAGATCTGAGGGGGGGTGTAGAGCATGACGGGACAAGGTGTTGCTGCCCGACGGAAATGGCACGGGACCGAGGGATGCCGGACAGGTAAGTTTAAAATTAGGAAATGTTAAACCAGAAGAACGGGGGGGGGGGGGGGGTGAGCAAGCCAGGTTTGGGGAGTTTTTTTATTAACTCCCCAATATCTGCAATGTTTCTCTTTAAAGGAGCTATAGTGCGAAATCACCTTGACAACGTCATTACAAGACGAAACGTGCGTTGTGAACCTGCTACTTGAACTTTGCCTGGATTAATCAGAAACAGCAGGAGCGGTGATACCTTCCCAGGTCGCATTTGTTTTTTTTTCATTTGCCAGCTTCTCTTTTACTGCCCCGCCTCACAAAGGACTTCACTTATAAGCCATACAGACAGCCTTAACAGCACACACCGGCATTAACAAGGATACTGGACAGGACGCAGCTGCGGCAGAGCCCTCTCTCCTTTCCCCTCCCCGTTCGCTTCCACAGCGCACGCTGCACCTGCTGGACACATAAAACCCGACTCCCAACTCTTTTTATTTACCTACTCCCATTTGGAGTTTCTTTTAATTTTTTTATGCAAATTTTTTTTTTTTTATTCTTACCTGCAGCATCTAAGCATCTTTATTATTTCGGCTACCTATTCTGAAGGAGACGCACACCAGCAAACACCTGCATCAGGCTCAAGCAATCATCATCTGTAGCCTTAGGAGGTTTGCGAACCCCGGGCCGTTGGCTGAGTTTCTATTATCATAGATAGAAGTAGTATCATAATAGAAGTAGTATTTATTCTCTGCTTTGAACGACAAATAAATATGTATTATTTGTAACCTTTTTGTGCAACACAGTGAGAGTGCTGAGAAGGAATAATATTCCAAACAGCACAAAAAACTGAGAGGAGTAACATATCAGTAACAGTATTTGCTATCTGTTATTGATACAAATGATTTAAATCTTCCCCATACAGTCTCTATATAAAAAAAGCACATCTGTCATTATTTGGTTTCTGGACTAAGGTTTTTTCCTTAAAGAGGCACCATATAATTAGCTCTTACACACTGCTAACAGGCGCAGCTATAGAATTATTCTTCTCCCAGCGCTGGTCTATCTATATAGTGTGAAATCGCCTATTATTAAAAATCTATAGATAGAGAAATGAGAAGGTACTTATGCTTCCCACTGATAAAACAATGCAGAGAATTAAATGTTTAAAACATGTCTCCGCTTGATTATTCTCCGTTTGTTTCATTAAAAGGAAGAAGCAAGCTTGGGTGGATTGGTTTGGATGCAGGGTGTATAAGTAATTCCTTCTCTTGCTGTCTAGCATATTTATTTGGATTTTTGATTATTGGACCATTTTTTGTGATAGTGCTCCCTCTAAAGCAAAACAAAACCCTGCCAGGCTGGTCTCAAAGGGCTGGCCTCTGGCCTTTTCCAAATTGGGATTTCTAAATCAGGATGCCCCCTGTGTGAAAACCCCATGGGTCTCCGCAAAAGTCACCTTTGCTCTGTCTTTTACAACGATGTAAACAACATCACCAGCATCTCTGGACTGTGGCGCACTACCATGTCCAGCCATTCAGACAGCCTGGGGGATAGAAGTGCTCCTTCGTCTAAAAGGAAGCTGGGGATGTGGCCACTCCAGGGCTCTGGGACTAAACAGAGCCATATGCTGGGCATTAATATGTCTGGCATACAACGCTACCTGGACAAGAGCCCGCACATGTGCTGTGTGACAGGGAAAGGGTACATTTTTATGACCCACAGTGGTGCGTCTTAAATCATCTCCCAGACAAGAAACAATAGTAGAAAATCCTGATATTTGTTCCGCTTTAGGGATCACTGTCAAACCGAAGACTCTGCAGCACCTTATATGTACCATCCAGAAGCAAGTGATGGATGCAGACAGAGAGGCAGAGCAGCCTGGAGGGAGCTTGGACTGCTGTGGGGCATGTGGCAGTTACATTTAGGAAATATTAGAACCCACTTGTACTGAGTATTAAATAGCCTGGTTGATATAGCAAGTTGCTATATCCCCCTGGGGCATTCTGATTTGGGATGCTTGGCTATGTGAAACCACACAAGTCACCCCTAATTCTTACCTCACCAACAAGCCCAAGGTGGCATCTCTCACATCTTTCTCTGGCTGTGTGTGGGCATGACTGCTGTAACTAAAAGACTGGTGTGGCACAGCCAGAGAAAGCCTAGGGATGCAGGTGGTGCCATGTGATGATTGAAAGTGCTGCTAGGATTCCATTCAGCTTCCTCAGCCACACATTACTATGTGCAGCCCAAAAAGTTGATTAGATGAAAGCGGCGTCTGTGCCATGGGAACACTGGAAGGTATGTATTACAGCCAATTAGGAAGCAGGTCATAACCCGGGATAGTGTTTTGGTCCACTTTATAGGAAACCCTTACAGGAGCTAGAGTCTTGTCTTGTCCACACTGCCACTAACCGCAGTGTGTGTGCTACATTGTGTTGGCATATTGTCTTTCTGTCGCACGCTGCAAGTCCAAGTATTTTTATTGAACCATCACTCCACTAGATGATCAAAGCATCCAAATATATTCGAAGTAATCCAAATATAAGGTTCACCGGTCGACATTTCGGGGTCCAGCAGGCCCCTTCATCAGGACCCGCTATACACAACTCTGGGTCTCTGAAGGTAAAAACCAAAAATTTCACTGATGCCTACTGGTTTGACCAGGGCCAGCTCCAGGTTTATGTAGGTGGCATGGTCTCAATGGGCCCCTTTGTGGTGGATAGTCGCGGCTCAGGGGATAGGGATGGATAAGGCAGAGGTGACATACAACCAATGGGGCAGAGCTGAAGAGACAGGGATGGATGGAGCAGAGAGACAGAGAAAGGAAGTGTGTGCAGTTCTTTAACCACATTGTTCCAGCTCTCAGCTGTGGGTGGGGCCCTCGGCAGCTGACTGGGCTTGCCGGGTGCCGACGCCGGCCCTGGGTTTGACCCCCTTTTGTCTGGCAGGCTTGGTTGGTTCAACTGCAATGATATCAGCTTCAAAGCTCACTCCTGAGTGGCTTCAGGCCGCATTCAGTGTCCACCACTAAAAGCACATATACCATTGAGCAATGGAAGCTGTCCAGAGAGCACCAGAGCTGGCAGCGAAGAATCCGGCCGTAGTCTGGCCTGCTGTCAGCTAAGCTAATGTTCTTTTCTTTTAACTTGCCTTGACAGGGACTTTACATTACATCGTACTATTCTATTTGGAACATCTTTTTAATATATTTATTACACTGAAATAAATGCTGAGCCTTTCTAAATGTTACAATGAATAGCCTAGAGTAAAATAAAGATGTTTAGAAAAGTGGTTCAGCATGCAGAAAATGCACTGAATAATTTAAAAGTAGTGAATATTTGGGATATTTGAACATTTTCATTCGGCAAGCCTTCAAAGCTGGCATTGCCCGCAGTGGAGCGCGTCGGCAGCTGAACATCATCTAAATCAGACCAGTACCAAATTATGTCTATGTACCGATCACAAAATATTCACAATATGTTGTCCACAATATGTTGACCGTTTAACCTCTACGTTTTTCACTCTATTTTTATTTTTTGCCCATTTTACTTTTAATGTTCAAGGACAGTCAGGCATAGTCAAACTGGGTTTAGACAGAGTCATGCAGCTAGGACTGCCATCATCAGAAGTAAAAAGCTGATGAAGTCTATTTCTGCACAACTTTGCCTTAAGGAAGACCTCTAATCAAAGCTAACTGGAGGCCACATTGGAACATGTAATAGAAATAAATATAACAAATGCCCCCAAAACATTGTTTTTGCGTTTAGAGATTCCATACTTTTGTGATTTGTCTGCAGTTCCAGCTTCCAGTCTGTAGGTGGGCATGTGCGGAGTATGAACCAACTCTGTGGGTGCTTCAGGCTTCATGTTAGGCCCCTCTGCCGGGCCAGTAGTGAAGGGTGTGAGAATGAGGGGGGATCTTTGGACTTAGGGTACGGCGTCACTTGGTGCACTTACTTCTAGCAGATCTCTCATTGCGGACCCCAGAAACAAAAGGCTTCTTTATTCTAACACTCTTCAGCTTACACCATGTCAGATCACATTACAGTGGCATCACAACACAATTCACAGCACCTCTCAGCACTCTAGCTCCATTTGAGACCTTCTAGCTCTGTTGGACTTAATCCTAGTCTAAGTTATCCAGATCTTGTCCCACACTTACTTCCCTTAGGGCTGCCACAGACTCCTTGTCTCCTCTGAGCTCTTTGCTGGCATAGCTGGACTCCTACTGCTGCTTACAAGTTCCTCTCTAAAATTAACAAAGATTTCCTCTCTGATGGATCAACTTCTAAGAACATAGACAGAGCCTCCCTTTAATACTCATCTCTGTAACCAGTTCTCACTCGGGCATCCCATGGTCTACTTATTTCTTGTTTTTCAGGCTTTCCCCTTCAAAAGCCAATGTGACCTTTATCTGACACTACCACTATAGTCTGTGGGCATGTTATTCCCTATGGGGGTGCCATCTAATGTCTAGTTTCTATTTCTATGGCTATCATTGAATCTCCATAAGATAGAATGGGGATTCCCAATTGACAACTAACTCAAGTCTAACCAATGTCTCTCTCAGGGCCTGCTCTTCTGAAAGGGTTCTAATCCTTACTTAAGTTCAAATTATCTTGCGACTGGTTATTACCCATCATATTCAGGGTCAGTGCCTCAAACTACTTTAGAAAAATCTGGAATCCCAAACAAAACAATTCGGTGGTGGCAGGTAAGCCAGGGAGCCTTATGCCGGGAGATGTGTGTGATGTCATGTCAAAAGTCATATTTAACTCTTGATTCTGTGTTCATGGCTCCTAGGGGGCATCCCAATTTGGGAAGCTCCACAGCCAGAATTTGTAGCTAGCACCCATTCGAGCCACTATCCACCACTGTATATCCTATATCAAAACTGAATCCCCTGCATCCCTGGGGAGCTTCCTGTGCGCATAGGAATACAGTGGTGGATTGGTAAGTGTGCAGCTTGGGTGGGGGGTTAAGCAATGGTTCTGACTGTGACATTTACTATAACCATTCCAAACCCGACTGAGGAATCATCATAACTGGACCTAAAGAAAAGTTAAGCTCCTTATCATTTTTGTTCTGCTGGGGAGCTCACGTGTATTTATTTGCAATCCTCATTAGAAAATACTTAATTTTGTTGCTTGAAGCCATAAATCATGAGCAACATTGGATAAAAAATGGTCGGTGGTTTCTTCGATTCACCCCGAAGTCTCCTGGTAACAATAAGAGCGCCATCCAGCTTGTTAGTGGGTAAATCACGAGTGTGACACTGATGGCCGATTCTTGATGCCAGGCCAGCATTACGAGGCAGGAAACAATAAGAGTTTCAGGCTGAAGTTCTATGAGGCTCATTATGGTTTATGAATCCCTCTGTCTTTGTGCTGGAGAAATACCTGCTTAGGAGAGATTTGGCTTCAGGGAGAAATACGTATCTGCGGGAGAAAATGATGCACTTGTCCGGCCAGGGGATTGGGATGTCCCATCTGTAGCAAAGGTGATCATTATGGTTGGTTTAGATAGCTGAGTTTTGTTTTCATAGGGGTCACTAGAGAACAATTGACTGGTAAGTACTGGAATTTTCAATTAAGTATTAAAAGGGTGAATTGCTAGAAGGTCTGGAACTTTAGCACTACGTCTAGCTAAATATGCTGTAGGGCACCATGGGAGTGTAATGTAACAGATAATCGATTGCAGCATACAAAAGAAGCCTTAGCCCTAGATATCTGTATCATGAATCATGTATCAATGGGCTGCTGTTTGGAGCATTGATATTTATAGCTTTGTTTTTACATGATAGAACCATCGAGCATCTCCCCTAAAGGTTGTTTATTTCAAGAATTCCTCCCAAAGGAAAATCCTTTTCAGGCCCTACATGTCTTCTTTCTATATGTTATTTACATTTCAAGATAAATCATAGGCTTTGTGGAATTTCACACTAACTTTACCTATTCACTGCCATACAGATGTGTTCTTTCTTATTTCTCCTCCTTATCTATCTATCTATTTTTCCTAATATGCGTGGCGAGATGGGCAGCTTTGAAAAAACATTTTTGCAGTATGCTACGACAACATGATATGCTATAGGAATCTTAACAAAATATGTATGTAATGTAATATATAGGCTTCTGTAAGTAGCAATGCTCTTTACCCCCTAAGTGATGACCCCAGGACGAACTGAGGGGCTTTCCCTTGGTGCCTAAAGGAAGCAGTGACGCCAGGGAGCATGCCAGGGGCTAGGCTGAAGTGCTGGGCATTGAAGTGTGGTGATTCCACTGCTAAGATGCTGGTGCACCACACCGCTGACAGCCACCTGGATGTCCCACGCTGCCTCCGCAGAGATGCTTGTTCCACTGCCACTGCTGACAGCCACCTGGATGTCCCACGCTGCCTCCGCAGAGATGCTTGTTCCACTGCTACTGCTGACAGCCACCTGGATGTCCCACGCTGCCTCCGCAGAGATACTTGTTTCACTGCTACTGCTGACAGCCAATTGGATGTCCCACGCTGCCTCCACAGAGATGCTTGTTCCACTGCCACTGCTGACAGCCAGTTGGATGTCCCACGCTGCCTCCGCAGAGATGCTTGTTCCACTGCCACTGCTGACAGCCAATTGGATGTCCCATGCTGCCTCCGCAGAGATGCTTGTCCCACCGCCACCACTGACAGTCATCTGGATGTCCCACGCCACTTCCACAGAGATGCCCATCCCACCGCCACCGCTGACAGTTGCCTGAATGTCCCACGCCACTTCCACAGAGATGCTGGTCCTGCTGCCACTGCTAACAGATGCCTGGATGTCACACTCCACTTCCACAGAGATTCTGGTTCCCCCGCCACCACTGACAGCCACCTGGATGTCCCACGTCACCTCTGCAGAGATGTCGGCCCCACCGACCACCAACTGGATGTCCCACACCACCTCCGCAGAGATGCCAGTCCCTCTTACAGCCACCTGGATGTCCCACGCCACCGCCGCAAAGATGGTCCAGCTGCCACAGTTGACAGCCCTTCAGATGTCCCATGCTGATTTCACCACTGTAATGTTTTCACCAGCTGCCTCTTCCTCCACTAAGAGGTCAGCCTCTGCTGCTGACACCCAGCCGCACAATGTCCCACGCCGCTGACTGCCTGGCCTAAACCCAGGTGAGATGGCTGCTCTAACCTGTAACTCCTCACACTCAGGCCCTACCTGCCACCCTGCAAGCTACCTACCACTCACCCAGCCACCTACTTCCATGTCCATACCTAACTACCTGCCCAATTACCCACTTACCTACCTACCTGCTACCCGCCTACCCACCTACTGCCCAACCACCCACCTACCTGCTGCCCACCCACCAAACCACCTGCAGCCCTCCCATCCACTGACCTACCTACCCGCTGCACGATCACCCACCCAGCCACTCGCAGTCCACCCACCTACATACCCACCACCCACACACCCATTGACCACACACCTACCGGTTGACCACCCACCCAACTACCTGGCACCCAACCACATACCTACCTACCCACCAGTAGTTACAGGGGAAATACAGCAGAAGGGAAGGCTAGAGTGTCAGGTTATAATGAATCTCAGATTTCCATGAGCTGAACTGGAATTCAAGAGCTGGTAGGCAAGACTTGGTTAATGCTGGATGAGTTGGGGGGAGGCCAGCAGGAAATGTATGCAGTACTACACCACAAGGCAGCTTCTGTATGAGGAGTCTGCCAGCAAGTCTGGTTTTCGCCAGGGGTCCCATAGCTACCGATGGCAAATGCTTAGCCCAGAGTTTGGTATAGACTGAGTGCAGGAGTAGAGCCAAGAAGCTCAAAGTCATTCAGAGTTCTGGTGAGAACAGAGCTGGGTGTGCAGGGTTCTGGTGGGTGCAGGAAGAGAGCTGGGTGTGCAGGGTTCTGGTGGGTGCAGGAAGAGAGCTGGGTGTGTAGGGTTCTGGTACATGCAGGAACAGAGCTGGGTGTGCAGGGTTCTGGTGGGTGCAGGAAGAGAGCTGGGTGTGTAGGGTTCTGGTGCATGCAGGAACAGAGCTGGGTGTGCAGGGTTCTGGTGGGTGCAGGAAGAGAGCTGGGTGTGTAGGGTTCTGGTACATGCAGGAACAGAGCTGGGTGTGCAGGGTTCTGGTGCATGCAGGAACAGAGCTGGGTGTGCAGGGTTCTGGTGGGTGCAGGAAGAGAGCTGGGTGTGCAGGGTTCTGGTGGGTGCAGGAAGAGAGCTGGATGTGTAGGGTTCTGGTGCATGCAGGGAAAGAGCTGGGTGTGCAGGGTTCTGGTGCATGCAGGAAGAGAGCTGGGTGTGCAGGGTTCTGGTGGGTGCAGGGTAGAGAGCTGGTGTGTAGGGTTCTGGTGCATGCAGGAACAGAGCTGGGTGTGCAGGGTTCTGGTGGGTGCAGGAAGAGAGCTGGGTGTGTAGGGTTCTGGTGCATGCAGGAACAGAGCTGGGTGTGCAGGGTTCTGGTGGGTGCAGGAAGAGAGCTGGGTGTGTAGGGTTCTGGTGCATGCAGGAACAGAGCTGGGTGTGTAGGGTTCTGGTACATGCAGGAACAGAGCTGGGTGTGCAGGGTTCTGGTGGGTGCAGGAAGAGAGCTGGGTGTGTAGGGTTCTGGTACATGCAGGAACAGAGCTGGGTGTGCAGGGTTCTGGTGCATGCAGGAACAGAGCTGGGTGTGCAGGGTTCTGGTGGGTGCAGGAAGAGAGCTGGGTGTGTAGGGTTCTGGTGCATGCAGGAACAGAGCTGGGTGTGTAGGGTTCTGGTACATGCAGGAAGAGAGCTGGGTGTGTAGGGTTCTGGTACATGCAGGAACAGAGCTGGGTGTGTAGGGTTCTGGTACATGCAGGAAGAGAGCTGGGTGTGTAGGGTTCTGGTGCATGCAGGAACAGAGCTGGGTGTGTAGGGTTCTGGTGGGTGCAGGAAGAGAGCTGGGTGTGTAGGGTTCTGGTACATGCAGGAACAGAGCTGGGTGTGTAGGGTTCTGGTACATGCAGGAAGAGAGCTGGGTGTGTAGGGTTCTGGTGCATGCAGGAACAGAGCTGGGTGTGTAGGGTTCTGGTGGGTGCAGGAAGAGAGCTGGGTGTGTAGGGTTCTGGTGCATGCAGGGACAGAGCTGGGTGTGTAGGGTTCTGGTGGGTGCAGGAAGAGAGCTGGGTGTGTAGGGTTCTGGTGCATGCAGGAACAGAGCTGGGTGTGCAGGGTTCTGGTGCATGCAGGAACAGAGCTGGGTGTGTAGGGTTCTGGTGCATGCAGGAACAGAGCTGGGTGTGCAGGGTTCTGGTGGGTGCAGGAAGAGAGCTGGGTGTGTAGAGTTCTGGTGCATGCAGGAACAGAGCTGCATTGCAGAAACAAGGTTGTAGTATGGAGACGAAGATCTACAGGCATCTTCCCAGTGCCTCAGTCTTCCTTTTATATGCCACTAGCACCAGGGAGGGCTTGCTGCACATGCTCAGTATCACGAGTGTATGCAGGACCAGATCGGCCTCCGTGACATATGCAGTAAAATGCTCTTTTTAGAGCTTCCAGAAAAGAGAGTTACCTCAAACATGGCAAATTATACAATGTACATGGGAAGTATATATACAAGGGCCTAGGGGATCACTGCTAAAAGGGAAGAGGCGCCTTGTCCAAGGCATTTAGTTACAATAATCATTTTAGGCAAAACTTATGTTCAGTCTGTTCAGTATTCTAGGCAATGGTCATGTAATGTGTGTGACATGTATGATGGCTTGGTTATGTTGTTGGCTATGAGTTGATATGATTTAGGACCCTGATGGCTTGTGGGAAGAAGCTCCAACACAGTCTCCCTGTATTGGTTTCAAAAAGGAAGAGTCTTTTCCCAGATGGAAGGAGAGTGAAGTAGTTGGGATGATTGGGGTCCAACATGATCTTCATGGCTCTAGTTCTACAGCGGCTAGTGTAGGTTGTCTGTAGGTCTGGGAGATCAGCCTGAATGATGCATTCTGCAGTAATGCTTGGTGCTATTCCCATACCATGTTGTGATGTTTCCTGTTAGAATGCTGTCAATGACAGATCTGTAGATGTTTACAAGCACTTTCAGAGACAGAGTAAAGTCTTTTAGTGGCCTTAGATGAAAAAGCTGTGCTCACCACCTTGATAATAAGCTGGACCATGTCAAATCTTTTGAGATATGAACGCCCAGATAATGGAAGCTGGATTCTTTCTCCACCGGGTTCTATTTTTCTTGGGGGAGTGAAGTTCCTGTCGTCTGTAGTCAACTATAGTAAAACTAACTATCCCTGAGGAAGCCTGAAACATGGTGATATCTGTCAGAAAGGTGAACCTAGGAAATAATGCATAGGACAACTGCTCTATAATATGATTATTCTTTGATCTCTACATGTATATGCTGCATAGTTTTTGTATTTAAAGGGCTATTTATACTCATAGTAAAGAAATGCAGATCTAAGAGACATATTGTATACAGTATTTGAATAGTTTTTGTGTGTTTATAAGAAATAAGAAGAAAGTTCCAAGCAGGAACATCCTGTTGGCACCTTTTTTCTTATCTGCTTTTTGGGGATTAAAGCCACCTTGGCAGTACAGGTTGTACGGGGAATGGTTTATAAGAAACAGGTGAGCATTGATGCCAGGTGAGGTTATCTTAGAGGTTTAATCTATTGTCCCTTCTGTAAATATGAGGAAAAGTAAGACTTGACATATCTGTAGATGGGTCCTATTTTTTTTAAACAGTATATACACATATATATAGAGTATATATAAGACTGAATACAGCAGTGTTGGATGCTCACCTGCGGATGGTTCCTCTGTGAACACTTATGGTAGATCCATTAATGATTACTACTGCTTTCATTGATCGCTGGGTGTTTCAAGTACAAGAGACAGCATTTGTTGAATTTATTAAACTCTCTTGTGTTGCTGCCTTTGTGTTTTTCTTTGGATCATGTCCCACTGTTACATTTCAACAAACCATCATTATATCCGACCCTCTAAAAACATTATATAAGACTCCTAATGAACAATTATTATTACCGCTTTCATTTTAATCAAATAAGCCCCCTCTTTATAAATTATACATTTTACATTTTATTTCTGTATTTCTGCAAAAATGTGGAACATCCATTTGATTCGAATAGCGACTTACCTGTTGCTGCATGCACTGCAGCTTCCAACTGCTGCTCTGAGCCTTCCAGGTTCACTCTCTCAGTCTGGATTTACCTACAGACCTCTTGGCCTCAACTCTATGGACAGGTTCTATGGTTGCTAATTCTGGAGCACCCTTGCAGATGGCATCTGCTCTCGTTTTGCCTATTGCCTCTTGGGGGCTTGGAAGAGAACAACACAAACCTTTACATGGAGACACCATCTTTGGAGAGCAAGCTTAAAACGAACCAAAACCCAAGATATTGACTTTTTGGTCCTTGCCCCCATGTGACACACCCCGGGTCTCCTACTCCAACATTTTCCTGGTCCTACGGTGCATGCACGGCCTCCGGTCCAATCTCAACACACTCGACTGCGCTGACGCAAACTTGTCTAGGCTCATCTAAGGACTCGACTGCAGCTGAGTCTAGCCGAGTGCAGCCGAACGCATCCTGCCAAAGGTATTGCAGGGAAAGGCCACTGCTCACGCATGCGCTGTTGGATTGGGGGGGAAAGTGAGTTTAGTTGGCTATCTGGGGGGTTTCACACAGCGATGCATGACGAATCTGGATGTTCGGGGGGGGGGGGGAGGAATCAGGTCTGCCTGGGTTATGGTCCACTTTAATAATTCCCTTTGACTTTGTTATTTGGGGAACCTGCAGAACCTCTGGGTCTTTGCATCTTGAATATTACCTGGAATCACTGGTGGCATGGTAGCAGCTTCCATAGGCTTCTTTACTGCCTATGGTATTTGGCAGCAAAGCCTGTTTACAAGTACACTTTGGCTGACCTGTACTAGTCACGGTAACTGCACATACTTCCACTCTGCTTCAGATTGTTATGAAAAAACCTGACACCACTGCTTTGTATTTAAATTTAAAGTAAGCAAACACCCATTACCTAACATAACCAGGTAATCCTGGTCAAACTGATGACTGCCCCTATTAAAATCTATCACACTACCACCTACTGCTGGACAAGATCAAAGCATTAACCTTTTTAAAGGCATACCAGCCAGCACCTGTGTTGAAGGGCTTGTACATCACAATGGTTGAATTCTGTCCACTTGGCCTCTGTGCCCTGGGGATTCCAGCCCCTTTGTCTGATGTGCCGGGTTAGTAGCCGCGCCAGACTACATGTATTGTATTGTGGGTTGAAAAACTCTTATGGTAGTAAAAAATGTCACTGTTAGTGAATCGCCGGATATTTTTTTCAACTCTTGGTGAATCAAGGCCATTGGCCTCGATTCACAAAGAATTGAAAAAAACTCTGAGAATTTCACTGTTAGTGAATCACCAGATAAGAAGACCATGAAAGTCAATGGCACTTTTAACTACAGGTAAAAAGGGGTAAAAAGTTCAATACTTTTTTCAGGAGTAAAAAAGCTGCCATTGACTTTCATGGTCTTTCTATCTGGTGATTCTTTTTTCTCATGAATTGAATTTTTTAGTACCATGAGAGTTTTTTCCAACTCTTTGTGAATCAAGGCCATTGTCTCTATTTGGGTCCAGCTATATTTAGATTTCTGGTTATATATAGATTGATTGCCTACTGCTGGTTTTATATATGATAAGTACATATAACATACATATACAATAATACATATACATGTTCTCTGGAAATTCTCATTTCTGACTCTTTCTCACTTTGGGCTCTGAGATGGTAAAAGAATTTCCTCTTCTAAATTTGCTCCAGCATAGGCTGTCATGGGTCTACCAGAGATGTGTGGACAAAGGCGCCTGCGGTAAGGCAGAGACTTAGGCCCTTATTTAAGAAGGGATAGCGCCAGGTAGTGGCTGGTTAATGACAGGTAGCGACAGGTAGCGACTGGTGAACGCCGGACACGGCATGCAATTACACATTTATCAAGCAGAATCTGTTTAGCGACTGGGATAGCGCCATGTAGCATCTGATTCATCATTTTCACAGCCTCAGCGAACAGCGCCGGCGTTCAGCCTTGCACAGCGCCAGGTATGACCTCTCGCTACCTGTCGCTCTCCCATACATTTCAATGGACGATCCTTTTTTTCTCTTTAACCCTTTAAATGCCAAGCACGTAGTTTCTACGTGGTTGCTTCTCCTACCGTTAAGTGCCAAGCACGTAGAAACTACGTGCCTGGCATTTCCCCCAAACAGTTAAAAAATAGAAAAAAAAAATCACTTACCTCCGGTATCCCTGTGAAGCCTGGGGTCCCCTCTTCCTTGGGGGGGCATCCGATCGCCCCCCCGTCGTCCTCCGTCTTCAGGGGGGGGCCCGAAACCAGCCGCCCCCCCCCCGTTTCCAGCGCTGATCGCCGCTGTAAAAAAAATAAAAAAATAAAACTGTCATTTACTCACCTCCGCGCCCGAGCCTTCTGTCCGGGTCTCCTCTTCACCAGGGGGGGGGTCCGATCCCCCCCCTGGGCTGCGCAGTCTTCAGGTGAGGACCCTCTTCCGGGTCCTCACCTCTTGTAATGGCGGCGATGGCCGCCGCCGCTTAGCCCCGCCCATTGTGGGAGGAGCGGGATGACGTCATCCCGCTCCTCCTATACCCCCTCCGAGCTCCGGCATCTGTCAGATGCCGGTGGTGATCGGAGCAGGGCGGGTGTCAGGTGAGGAGGCTCCGATCGGAGCCCCCTCGCCTGTCACCCGCCCTGCGCCGATCACCACCGGCATCTGTCAGTGAGGTGATCGGCGCGGGACAGCGGCGAGGGACGTCGGATCGGAGGTGAGTATGGTGTAAAAAAAGAAAAATAAAGATTTTTTTTTCTGTGTGTGTGTGTCATTTTTTTTACTATTAACCCCTTGTGAACTGGTAAGGGGTCCATGACCCCTATACCAGTTCACAAGGCTGGGGAGATGGCAAGCCTTAAAAATCAAAAAAAAATGGGGTCCGCCCCCCCTGGGAGGGGGGACCCTATGTCATTTTTTTTTTTTTTGATTAACCCTTTGTAATCTGTCATCCAGCAGCTATAAAAGGCTTCTAGCAAGTGAGCAGAAGCCAGTGATCACCGAGGGACAGAGTGCTCCAGGATGGATGGGAGGTGAGTACAGTGTAAAAAAAAAAAAAAAAAAAAATAATAAAATATTTTTTCTATGCTTGTGTCTGTGTGATTATTTACATTTAACCCCTTGTGAACTGGTAAGGGGTCCATGACCCCTATACCAGTTCACAAGGCTGGGGGGATGGCAAGCCACCTGCGCTAGCGGGTGGCTTGCCATTAACCCCCGGCACCCCCATTACCTGCCTCCCCAAAGGCCAGGGGGGGGCAGAAGAGCCCGGGCCCACATGGGCTATGTGGGCTCGTAGGCTGCAGGGTGGGGGGGCCACAAAAGCTGGCCCCCCCACTCTGTGCCTACAAGCCCCCATAGCTGGTCCCGGGCTGGTTACTTTGGGTAAGGGGGACCCCACGTCAATTTTTTTTTTGATTTTTAAGGGTTTTTAACCCTTAAAAATAAAAAAAAAAATGGGGTCTCCCTCCCCTGGGAGGGGGGACCCTATGTCATTTTTTTTCCCGATTTAACCCTTTGTAGTGTGGATGGTAGTTGTATTTTTTTTGTGAATGTTATAAAATACTTGTTTCAGTTAGGGGGGTCTCCTGGGCAGGAACGGGGGGCTACCGATAAATATGTGGTACCGTTCTAATCGGTAGAAATGGGGCTTTCACATGCAATATGATTTTCCTTAATAAAATACATTTTTTATTTAAAATAAAGGAGTCAATTTTCTAAAAAAATTTTTTTATTTATTTTTTTTTTTCACTTAATAATATTGTAAAAAAAAAAAAAAAAATTACAAACAAGACATTTCATGTTAAAGTCTAAACTCTGCTGCAAAAAATATATATATAATTTTTCTGAAAGTTACAGCAAAAATGGCGCAAAACATGTCGCAAAACATGACGCAAAATGGGGAAAATGGCCTGTCAACAGAGGGTGACAAAATCTCAAGTAGGCTGGCAATTAAAAGGGTTAATAGTACCTATGCATGTTGGGTATTGTTCTGTTCGGGGGACCTTGCGCTTTCAGACTTAGCTTGTTTTTTCTGGTTTGCATATTTATATTTTAGGAAAAGGTGTTTTTTATTCAGCTTTTTTATAAATTTTTTAGGGAAACCCTGCGCAACCAAAGAATTCTTTGAGGAATTAATTCCAGAAAGATGAGCCCACTACAACAAGCTGGGTACCCTTAAAAAGCTTAACGTGTGTACTTTCAGGGAATATATGGTTTATGGGGGATATTCCAAATGTAAAGGGTTGTTTTGGTTGAAAAATCGCAAGGTGCGCACTTTGTCTGCAGAGCTGAAATTTTCAAGTAAAATTACCGTTATGCGCATGCTTTACTTTGGGGTGTTTGGCAACTCTTCCCTTGACAGAACCTATGCATGTTGGGTGTTGTTCTGTTCGGGGGATGTTGCGTTTTCAGATTAAACTTGTTTTTTCTTGTTTGTATATAGTTTTTTTAGGAAAATGTGGCTTTGATTCTGCTTTTTTATCCTTTTTTTAGGGAAACTCTTTGCAACCAAAGATTACGTTGAGGGATTACTTCCAGAAAACTATGGCCACATCCACAAGCTTGGTACGCCTAGAAAGCCTGAGGTGTGTACTTCCAGAGAATATATAGTTTGTTGGAGGTATTTCAAATGTAAAGGGTTGTTTTCCTGGAAAAACCGCAAGGTGCGCATATTGCATAGCATAGTTGTATTTTATCTGAAAATCTCCTAAAGCGCTGTTTCAGTTTGGGGGAGTCTCCTGGGCAGGAAAGGGTGTCTACCTATACATATGTGGTACCGCTGTAACCGGGAGAAATTGGGATTTCACACGCAATAAGATTTTATTGACAAACTTACATTTTTTATTCCAAAAAAAACTACAATATGTAAAAATTTTTTTTTTTTTTTTGCACATATTTCACCCAAAAATATTAAGAATACACCTAACAAATGACAAACAAGACATTTCATGTTAAAGCCCAGACTCTGCTGAAAAAATCAATATATCATTTTCCTGGGAAATCCCTGGAAATCCCTTCAAAAATCACATTTGAACATGGGGAGCGCAAAATAGTGCAAAATGGTCTGGCAACAGAGTGTGACAAAAACTCCAGGTAGGCTGGCACTTAAAGGGTTAAACAGGGTTTTTGTTTATTTTTTCCCCCAAAAATCACTAATAATTCTGTGACCTCTCCTGGCATTGAAAAAGCTGTTAATTCACATTTTTTTTAATTTTTTTATATATTTCCTCAAAAATGACATTACAGGTCTGGCATTAAAGTGTTCATGTTACAATGTTGTTACAATGTAATTCCACATGTTTTCGCTTTGTTACTAGTGGATAGATGCTGGAAAACAGACTTTAAACACACCGCCTCCTGCGCTCTGGGCTTCAAACAAGCATTTTTCAGCGCCAGAGATTTGTGAGGCTGTTTTTTTTCTGAATATGATGTGAGTCGGTCGCTATGAGCAGTTGCTAACATGCGCTCCCATACAGCGCTGTACTGGTCAAATAGCGACTCCTCACAATGTATTCAACATTACTGAACAGCAACTGAGTCGCTATAAAGTAGCGACCCATGGCTGAGCACAGCGACTACTAGCGGGCGCTCTAAAAATGCCTGCTACAGACGCTCATCTGTCGCTACCTGGCGTTAGTGATGAATCAGCCTGTTAGGAGCCACTGAAGATCTTCTGATGATCTTATCTAGCTTTGCCTTTGTTCGAGAAAGCCCTCTTGCCCTTGCTTACTCATTGCCAAACTTTGCCTGGATTTCTGACTACTCTTTCTGCTGCCCGTCTGACTTTGTAGCATGCAACCTTTTAATCATTCATGTTCCCGCTGGCAAGTCTTGTGCTCTAAGCAGTGGTGTAGGGCTTTATATTTATTTCTGAATAGTTGTGCTCATCCACAGGTTCTGTTTGGGAAAGCACCGTTGCTATGCTTAAAAATCAAATTGTTGAAGAGAGGTCGATCATGGACTTGCCCTGGTGGAACCTATGTAGAAACTTTGAAGAGTTAGCCCAATATCCTGCCAGACGCCAGGTAAAATTCACTTTTTGGAGGGTTAGCAGCTAGAAATTGCAGATCAAACATTACAAAATCAAAACTAGCCAGGAAACGTACGGTATGTCACATTCTGATGTTAACGCTCCCGAAAATAGAGAGAAAATTATATGTTCCTGTCACACAGTAAGAATTTTACAATGGCAGCAGAAAAAACCTTGCATGCAGTCACCTGAAAACACATTTGATTGACTCGGACAACCGGATCTCAAGTTTATTGTGGGGGGGATTCAACCTCTCCATAGTAAGAAGGGGGGCACTGCTGTTTTACAATTTACAGGAATGCAGGGGGTGACAAGTGCAAAATAATAGAAGGAGTAGTAGCCCTGAACTGTAGCACTGCAGCTGGTTACATTCAGCATTTGATTTTTTGGTGCTGAATGGATTTAGAATGGCACTGTATTGATGGGGGGGGTGAGCAAATCAATTCGGATAGAACCAAGAATCCCCATATTTTAGGGATTGCGTTAAGAAAATCTGTTGCAATTTAACAAAAAACAAACCCCCAAAACATGCTTGGGACTACTAGCCCAAGCATATGGACTGATATCCGCATGGTTCAGAAAGCTTCCAGATGGTCTCTTGCCACGTTCCATGTATATCAGCCTCTACGTAAGTTTCCTGATGGTCCACAAAAAATAAGCCCCCACCCAGGAAGAGCAACAGACCAGTGGCAACAGTGGCATAGCCATGTTTCTAATGGCCAGGAGGGAGTGCGGGTTATAGGGGGCTATCGAGGTCTGTGAACCTTTTGCCTGGCATGGCGGGCACATAGTTTCCCTGATTACCTGCACCCCCTCCAGGGCTCTGGGAGTGTGACGTAGCCTGGTGTCCATCAGCATTGGATTGGTGCTCTTGCTGGTGTAACAGTATTTTTGGAGGAAACCCAAGCTGAGCACTGGACAAATGCTAAAGGGTATATGGGCTGGCATTCAGTTCGACCAGAGTACTATGCTTGATGCACCATGCTGGTAGTCCGAAGAGAGGACAAATCATTTTGCTGTTGACTTATTTTTGCTTCAGATCCCCCCTCCCCAATCCCCAACGGCTGCTGAGGCTGTAAAAACTCAAACCAAAAATGTCTTACCTCCCATGACCTGCAATACAGAAGAAGCCACCACCTCTGCACATGCAGTGCAGCCAGGCGTGTATTGCTGTGCGCGTGCCCGGCAGCCTGTCCATTCCAATGCAGCTGCTACACGTTGATGCCATTGATGGATCTGTGTGTGTGTCCGGCTGCACATGTGGCAGATATAGTTGGCGTCTTCCGGATTTTTTTTGGTTTTATTTTAACAGCCTCAGCAGCGGTCATGGATTTGGGGGGATGTACCACACTAACTGTTATAGGGTGGGCTGGGGGTATTCTGCGTGCTGCCTGTTATATAGGTCGGAGGAGGATTCTACAAATTGCTTGTTTTTGGGGATGTGAATCTGCCACACATTTTATAGGAGAGATTCTACATACTGCTTGCTATTGGGGATTGGGGGGGGATCTGCCACACTGGTATAATGGTTTTGGGGGGATTCTGCACATTGTCTGTTATAGGGGACTAGGGAAGTTCATGCACACTCATGTTTTGGGGGAGATTCTGCCATGTCCTGTTCTGGGGGGGGGGGGGGGGGATTTTCTTGCTTCAGATACTAGATGCGTCTTATGGGAAGGCATATCTTATAGGGCAAAAATATGGAACATTATAGTATTACATATTTGGGTCAACAATCTGGAGAGAAGGTGGCGACCAAAACCCAGGATTTTGACTATGCTGGGTTTCGGTCCTTTCCCCCAGGGCCCCGCTGTGTGAAACTACCCAGTTCGCCCGAAGAAACTCACCTCTTCCTGGTCCTACGGCGCATGCTCAGCCGCTCTTCCAATCAGCAAGCTCGGATCAGCTGATGTTACGACGGCGTCTAAGGCCAGTGGCTCTGAGCGCGCTGGTGGCCGCATCTCACGCTTTCCTCTAATAGGGAGCGTGCTCGCGTCGGCCATTCACAGCATGTGCCCTGCTAGAGGGATAGCGGGGATGCAGCCACGTCCCGTGCATGCGCCGTTGGACCAGGAAGTAAGGTAAGTGAACAGGGCGACCTGGGGGGATTTCTCACATCAGAGCATTCCCAAGTTTGGATGCCCCAGGGGGAGGGAATCGATCGGCCCGGGAATCTTATAGGTTCCCAGGCCGATCGAGCTGGGTTTTGGTCCACTTTAAGGTCCGCAAGCTCTATATACTTTCTAGGGCTATTTCAGCCAGCATATAGGACAGTTATGGCTGCTATCAGGGCTGTGTAGGCAGGATTCCTGTATGGAACGTAGTCACTTAGGGGACTCACCTGCTGGCCCTGATGACAGCCTTATGACTTCTCACATGCTCCTGTGCTGTCAGGGAATACGAGCACTCAATACCTACAGGTGCTGATAAGTCGTGGTTCTCTATATAGGGGCAGACATTTTAAACTGGACACTGTAAAAAAAGTTCTAATTCCCATAGAAATTGGCACACGTGTTGTGATAGACATGCACTGTGCTTGCTGTGTCTGTGGCAGCTCCTTGTCAGCTTATTGTCAAACCTATGGAAATTAATGTCTGAATTAGAAGGGAGGGTGAACCATGGCTTCCACAACAAGGGCAGTGATACGAGGGGGGGGGGGTGATGCTCCATTAAACTTTCTGCCTAGGGCCCCCCACCACACATAATCCATCCTGTGTTTGGGACCCAAACATTTCTTATGGCAGCCCTGAGGACCATCATAGATGGCTCAGCTACAATGATTGTGCCAAATTCACTCACATGAGATCAAAACTTTATAATCTACCCAGTTAACTTTTTACTGCATTTTAAAACCTTCTTTTAAAGGTAATTAATAGATATGATAAATGATCAAATCCATTAAACCAAGTATGGCTGATGGCACTACCTTTATTAATATTTTCGGGAGATTCATTTAGCTTGAATATAAGATGATCTGTGTGTAGAGATAAATGTGAATGTAGAGGCCTTAATTGAGATGCCAGATGCTGTTGTCTCTCCACCAGGACTTCATTGGTTATGTTGAAATCCCACAGAAGAAGAAAATGTAATTCTTCCTCCAAATACATATCCATTATTTTTATTGAGCTCATTTGAGGAATGATAAAGGAGAATGTACTTAGCACATCTTCTCTAAATAGGAAAAGAAGAACGAATATATCTAAGGTACAAAAGGTTCAAAGCTACAAAAGCTGCATACAAATACAAACATGCAGGTAGATGCCATTTAGACTATTATCTGCTGATGGGCTGACGTTAGCAGACAAACATTTTCAATTCCTTTAGGCAAAGTAAAGTTTATGACTCTTTTTGGAATAGAGACAGCAAACCTGTAATAAGCCAATATTTATTCTAGGAAGGGAGTTGAGATACTAACGTATACTCACTCGGGATCTCGATTGCTGTAAACAGAGTCGTCTGCAAAACATTTAATATGCACGGCAAACTGATCTGATTGGATGAGAGCAAGTGCATGTGCCATAGAACTTGGAAGAGGTGAGTTATTATGGGGATTCAAAAAGGGAACAGGATGCCCAGGGGACAAGGAACAAAACCTAGGATAGTCAAAATCCCAGGGTTGTTATGATTAGAGATGAGCGAACTTCTTGAAAGTTCGATTCCCGAATTTCCCCAAGAAATTTGGGTTCGCCCGAATCGAACTTTCACGAATCGCTCATCTGAAAAAAAAAATGCCGGCATGGCGGGAGCGGGCAGGCCGGCTACGCTGTCAGCGGGCGGCGGAAGCCGGCCCACTGACAGCGCAGCCGGCCTGCCCGCTCCCACCATGCCGGCATTTTTTTAAAAAGCAAACACTTACCTGCATGGTCGGAGCGTGGAGGCCGGCGCCGCTCTCAGCTGTCATCAGTGGACACGTCATCAGAGGGCGCGTCATCAGAGGGCGCCTGAGAGCGGCGCCGGCCTCCACGCTCCGACCATGCAGGTAAGTGTTTGCTTTTTAAAAAAATGCCGGCATGGTGGGAGCGGGCAGGCCGGCTGCGCTGTCAGCGGGCCGGCTTCCGCCGCCCGCTGACAGCGTAGCCGGCCTGCCCGCTCCCACCAGGCCGGCATTTTTTTTTTCTATTTCGGGAAAATTCGATCGCCACGAACCAAAAAAAATTCGGGTTCGTGCCGAATCGAATTTTCCCTGAAATTCGGAGCGAATTCCGGTTCGTCCGAACCGGTTCGCTCATCCCTAGTTATGATTTAAAACATCAGTATTAGAGATGAGCGAACTTCTCAAAAATTCGATTCGGGCAATTCGCCGAATTTCTCAGAGAAATTCGGGTTCGTCCGAATCAAACTTCTGGTGGGAGCGGGGAGGCCGGCTGCGCTGTCAGCGGGCGGCTTCCTGATAACACGTCCTCTGATGACAGCTGACAGCGCAGCCGGCCTCCCCGCTCCCACCATGCTGGCATTTTTTCTTCCATTTCTCGGCTTGGTGGGAGTGGGGAGGCCGGCTGCGCTGTCAGCTGTCATCAGAGGACGCGTCATCAGAGGAAGCCGCCCGCTGACAGTGCTGCTGGTCTCCCCGCTGCCACCATGCCGGCATTTTTTTTTTTTTTATTTCAGGGAAAATTCGGTCAGCACGAACCACTAAACATTCGGGTTCATGCTGAATCGAATTTTCCCTGAAATTTGGAGTGAATTCAGGTTCGTTAGAACTGATTCGCTCATCCCTAATCAGTATCATCACTTTGAGAGCATATCCACCTCTGTCCATGATCTGTCCTTACAATGCTATAGCCTTAGCTGACAACACACAAGATGACCTCCCAGGATGCAGGGCTCAACATCTCATGGGCAGTCCAGGACTAGTAAAATCCAGGGTGATTCCTGGTTCCACTTCACCCCTGTCTAAGGCTGTAAGGGTTCCAGGAAGGTCTCAATTGTTTGTACATAGGAAGGAACAGATAGTAAAATTGATTTAGTTTAATCCCAGAATCCTGTAGCTGCCTTAGCTATAGTTTATCGTTGAGCCAACTGCCCAATAGGGACCGTGTTCATAAGCTGATGCTCAATCAAAATAATACCTGAATTAAAGCCAGAAACCCCAGCTGTTTATATTTTGGAACTGTAAGAAAATGGAGAACAGTCTCTCAAGGTCTGGTTGTTTTGCTCAGTAGATGCCTTACTAGAGTTTTTGCAGTTTTATCTTGTTTGGTCTGTTTGGAGTGTGGAGAGAATGCTGATGCCTTTAAATTCTTGCTAATGAATTATCCTGTATAAATGAAACCTCTGAACATTTTCCTATATTATAGGCCATAGAAGAAGAAATATTTCACCAATATTCTTTATTTAAAAAAAATATTACCTTCTGCACTTTGCTGAATCTTGCTGAGTTAGCAGAAATTCCTATAAAGCAGCGGTTCTCAACCTGTGGGTCAGGACCCTGGCGGGGGTCGAACGACCAAAACACAGGGGTCGCCTAAAGCCATCGGAAATATGTATGTATGTACTTTAGCCACTGAGAAGTCGCGCTACCGCCTGCAGCAGCGCTATTTAGCTGGAACGCACGCCCTTATGGATGCGTGTTCCAAACCGAATGCACATGCGCAGGCATGATTACATCATCCGTCCGGGACCTAAGGGGCGGGGGGAAGCGGGGGGGAACGCTCCACAGTCCATAGCAGCGCATGGGGAGGCCGATTCATCAATAGCGCCAGGTAGCGACAGATGAGCGACTGTAGCGTGATTTTTTCAGCGCCAGCCAGTATTCGCTGTGCTTGGCCGGCATTAGCTTGATGACAGCGACTCAGTCGGTGTGCGGTAATGTTGAATACGGGCTGGGGGGTCGCTGTTTCACAGGTCCAGCGTTGTATGTGAGCGCCTGACAACGAATGGCCAGAGCGAACGGCTAGCTTCATATTCATCAACAAATCACGCTCCGAATGTGCTGGCGCTGTCCATTCCTTGTTTAAACCCCAGAGCGCTGGCGGCGATCTGTATTAACTAGTTTTTAACCCCTAAACAACCATATTTTTTGAATGTAACATTATACATGTTTTTAGAATCATTTTGTAATATGAATACATTAATCTCAGACCTGTTAGATCAATTCTGCACATATTTTTTTTTTTTTTGACTTAAAAATAAATCCTAACATTGCAGAAGTGTTCTCCGATTTTTTGACATTAAAAAAAAAAAAAAATGAATACCAATTAATTATGATTAATTATAGATTGCTCCATTGAAATGCATTGGACATCGCCAGGGAGCGACAGCTCATACCTGGCGCTGTGAGGGAATTTGCTGCGGCGCTGTTCGGTCCAGGCGGCTTCATGATGAATGCCGCGCTAGCCGTCGCTCTCGCCGGCGCTAGCCTCATTTTGCTTGATAAATGCGTCATTGTGACCGCCGCCGGGCGTACTTGAGTCGGTAGTCGCCGTTAGCTGCCGCTACCTGGCGCTCGTCAGACACTACCTGGCGCTATCGCTTGATGAATAAGGGCCTAAGTGTGTCCGGCACTTGCTGACTTCATCAGTGGGCGGGCGCAGCGAGTGCCGGAGGACAGAAGCCAAGAGAGCCTGCTGGTGTAAAAAAGGTTAATAATGTAAAAACAGTACACACACCATACACACAATACAAGTGTAAGGTGCTTTGTGTGTAATCATTACACAGTACACAAAGCAGCTTACACTTACACAAAGCACCATACATTTACACAGTGTCTTATACTATAAGAGACCACTATAAGATGTAGCTCACACTGTTCCCCAATGTATAATTATCTCCCATATCTCCCACTATTTTCCCATATTCTGAATGAGGAAACTGCTGAAATCACTGGTTTCCGCCATTAAATCCGCCTCCTTGATTTCATTGTGAGTGCGGCGGATTTTGTGGAAGAGAGCTCCCGAGAATCTCAAGTTACCACACAATCCGCCGCAGCCTCCTATTAATTACAATAAGAGGCGGATTAATGACAGTTTCCGACACCTGCTATGCCATGGTGAAACATTATTTATTGGAATTAGTAATAAATATTTCTCAACATATAATTAAATATATAATATAATTAAAATAAATAAATATATATATAATTAAAAATATGTTTTTGTGATTAATCACTATGTTTAAATTATGTTTGATTTGTAGCAATGAGAATACATAATGCATATCAGGTATTTACATTCCGAACAATACTGTAGCAAAATTACAGTTTTAAAGTAGCCACCAAAATTATTTTTTGGTTTGGGGTCACTGCGACATGAGGAACTGTATTGCGGGGTCACGGCATTAGAAAGGTTGAGAACCACTGCTATAAAGGGTCTGCACAGAACTGGTACTTATGATGGATGAGGTATTGTGATGTGTGTGTCTGAAAATACAGCACTGAGCTTGAAATCTCTGTAAACAGACACATCCTTGTTTCAGGCAAGGCAGGACTAAGACTGTTAGACTAACAGGCTGATTCATTATTAGCGGCAGGTAGCGCCAGATGAGCGTCTGTAGCAGGCATTTCAGAGCACCTGCTAGTAGTCGCTGTGCTCGGCTGTGGTTCGCTAGTTCAGGGCGACTCAGTCGCTGTGCAGCATTGATGAATACATTGTGGGGAGTCGCTATATGACCAGTACAGCGCTGTATGGGAGCGAATGTTAGCGACTGGTCAGTGCAACCGACTCCATATTCATCAAAAAAACAGCCTCACACACCTCCGGCGCTCAAAAATGCTTCGCTGTAGCCCAGAGCGCCAGAGGCTGTGTGATTAAAGGTTGTTTTTTTAACATGTATCCACCAGTAACAAAGCAAAAACATATGGATTACATTGTAATAACATTGTAACATGAACACATTAATGCCAGACCTGTAATGTCAATTCTGCATAAATATATAAAACATGACAAAAACATTTAAAAAAATGGCTTTTTCTATGCCAGGAGAGGTCACAACATTATTTGATATTTAAAAAAAAACTAATAATAAAAACCCCCTGTTTAAAGAGAAAAAAAAGAGTCTATTAAAATGTATGGGAGAGCGACAGGTAGCGAGAGGTAATACGTGGCGCTCTGCAAGGATGAACGCCGGCGCTGTACGCTGAGGCTGGGATAATGATGAATCGGACGCTACATGGCGTTATCCCAGTCGCTCACCAGAATCCGCTTGATAAATGTGTAATTGCCTGCCGTGTCGGCGTTCACCTGCCGCTACCTGTCGCTACCTGTCATTTACAAGGCGCTACCTGACACTATCCCTTCATGAATAATGCTCCAAGACTGTAGATTTGGGGCAGTAAATGTCTGCTCACAAAGATTCCAAGCACAGTGCTGTATCTTCAGACATTACATACCACAACACCTGTTATAAGTGCCAGGTCTATGCACACCATTTATAGTCATTTCTGCTGATTTTAGCACGTTACATGACTTTCAAGTGGGGAAAAAAGTACAGAAGGAATTTTTTGAAATATAAAATATATTGGTGAAATGTTTCTTTTTCTAAGGCCTATAATAATAATAACAGTGTGTCTCCCATGATTGATTCTAGAAAGTATAGTAGTGGGGTGACACGCCTTTATTCATAATTTAGATGGGTTTAAACTATTGATTGAGAATAAAGCAGGGGATGGTCTGAATAGGGCCCAACAAGATTCCACCGATCTAGAGCAGATGGAGCAGTGGTTGAGTTTGGATTATCCTAAATGTAACATGAATGATGTGATTGCAGGGTGTTCACAAAGATCTCATGGGGAACTGAAACAGTCTGAGTAAGACTAGAGAGACTTTAAATCGGACTAACAACCTGGCACAGTTGGAAAAGGAAGGTAGCGGCCATTTGGGTGCTTCCTCTTCCAGCATCTTGGGATTCAACTGACATAACAGGCAATGCACAGTAACAGGGGCGGGCCGGCCATAGGGCGTACCGGGCAAAATCCTGGTAGGCCGGCGCCAGGGAAGGCCGCAACCCAGTGGAAAAGATGCTGGAGGGTGAGGGGCAGCATCTTTTCCACGGGGTTGCGGCCTTCCCTTCCTGCTGTTCCTGCTGCTGCCACTACCGTCGTCGCTCTCACACACACACACATACATGCTTACCGGCACTTCCTGGCTGTTGCGCGCTGGTTGGTGGGCGTGTCTCATATGGCCGGCGTCCAATGAAAACAATGGACGCCGGCCATATGGGGCACGCCCACCGACCAGCGCGCCAAAGCCAGGAAGTGCTTGTAAGCATGTGTGTTTGTGTGTCTGAGAGCAGCGGCAGCAGCGGCAGGAACAGCGGGTCAGGCAGGCAGGCCCTCCGACTATCAGAAACCAAAGGTAAGTATGTGTGGGCGTGTGAGTGGCGTCACAAGGCGCGGCGGGGGAGGGGAGATGCCGCTCATTGGCTGTACTGAGGGGTGCCCCTATGTGGCTGCACTGAGGGATGCCCCTATGTGGCTGCACTGAGGGATGCCCCTATGTGGCTGCACTGAGGGATGCCCCTATGTGGCTGCACTGAGGAATGCCCCGCACTGGCTGCACTGAGGGATGCCCCGCACTGGCTGCACAGAGAGATGCCCTGCACTGGCTGCACTGAGGGATGCCCCACACTGGCTGCACTGAGGGATGCCCCGCACTGGCTGCACTGAGGGATGCCCCGCACTGGCTGCACAGAGGGATGCCCCGCACTGGTTGCACTGAGGGATGCCCCTATGTGACTGCACTGAGGGATGCCCCGCACTGGCTGCACAGAGGGATGCCCCGCACTGGTTGCACTGAGGGATGCCCCGCACTGGCTGCACAGAGGGATGCCCCGCACTGGCTGCACAGAGGGATGCCTCGCACTGGCTGCACTGAGGGATGCCCCGCACTGGCTGCACAGAGGGATGCCCCGCACTGGCTGCACAGAGGGATGCCCCGCACTGGCTGCACAGAGGGATGCCTCGCACTGGCTGCACTGAGGGATGCCCCGCACTGGCTGCACAGAGGGATGCCCCGCACTGGCTGCACAGAGGGATGCCCCGCACTGGCTGCACAGAGGGATGCCTCGCACTGGCTGCACTGAGGGATGCCTCGCACTGGCTGCACTGAGGGATACCCCGCACTGGCTGCACTGAGGGATGCCCCGCACTGGCTGTACTGAGGGATGCCCCGCACTGGCTGCACTGAGGGATGCCCCACACTGGCTGCACTGAGGGATGCCCCGCACTGGCTGCACTGAGGGATGCCCTGCACTGGCTGCACTGAGGTATGCCCCACACTGGCTGCACTGAGGGATGCCCCGCACTGGTTGCACTGAGGGATGCCCCACACTGGCTGCACTGAGGGATGCCCCGCACTGGCTGCACAGAAGGATGCCCCGCACTGGCTGCACAGAGGGATGCCCCGCACTGGCTGCACAGAGGGATGCCCCGCACTGGCTGCACTGAGGGATGCCCCGCACTGGCTGCACTGAGGGATGCCCCGCACTGGCTGCACTGAGGGATGCCCTGCACTGGCTGCACTGAGGTATGCCCCACACTGGCTGCACTGAGGGATGCCCCGCACTGGTTGCACTGAGGGATGCCCCACACTGGCTGCACTGAGGGATGCCCCGCACTGGCTGCACAGAGGGATGCCCCGCACTGGCTGCACAGAGGGATGCCCCGCACTGGCTGCACAGAGGGATGCCCCGCACTGGCTGCACAGAGGGATGCCCCGCACTGGCTGCACTGAGGGATGCCCTGCACTGGCTGCACTGAGGGATGCCCCACACTGGCTGCACTGAGGGATGCCCTGCGCTGGCTGCACAGAGGGATGCCCCGCACTGGCTGCACAGAGGGATGCCCCGCACTGGCTGCACAGAGGGATGCCCCGCACTGGCTGCACAGAAGGATGCCCCGCACTGGCTGCACTGAGGGATGCCCCGCACTGGCTGCACAGAGGGATGCCCCGCACTGGCTGCACAGAGGGATGCCCCGCACTGGCTGCACTGAGGGATGCCCCGCACTGGCTGCACTGAGGGATGTCCCGCACTGCCCGTAATGGAAGATGCTGCAAGGTGCCTCTGTGGGATGCCTCTTACTTGCTTTAATGAGGGATACCAATTACTGCCTGTAATAGGGGATTCTGCCTGCAATTGGGGATTCTGCCTGTAATGGGGGGATTTAAGTACACCATTTGGTTCAGAATATTTTCTTTCTTATTTTTGTCCTTTAAACCCTGAGTGTGTCTTATGGAGCGAAAATAAGGTGTTGTATCTATAGTGACATTAAGATACTATACCGGGCCAGAAACAGGGCAGCAGGGCCGGTGTGCCCCAAAAAGTCCGGGGACGTTTTCTAGCCCCAGTCCTCCCCTGCACAGTAACACCAGCAAAACTTTCTGTTCGCAGGTGGCCTGCAAATACATGAGCCGCCATTTTGTTTCTAAAATTTACTACAGCAGGGGTTAGAGAAAGGTAAATGAATTTCTATGTGCAGCAATCGCCCTGGGGAGGGATGCATATGAACACTGTTTGTTGTGTCGGTCTGGTTTTTGATTGTTGGTCCGCTTTAAGCTATGAACACGTCACACTGAGAGGTTGAACATAAAGGGGAGTGATGATGTGTTACCCAGATGGGCCTGGTCATCCCCTAAAATGCACCTTTCTAGATGAGCTGAATTAAAGTGGACCAAAAGATTTGGACTACCTTGGGTTTTGCCTCGCTGTGTGAAACTCCCCAGATCGCCCTTCCCCTGTCCTACGGCGTATGAGCAATCTCTGCTCCAGTCAGCACGTTAGGATCCGCTCCCGTCTCTTCATCCAAGAGCTTGTCTAAGGTGGATCTGAGTGGACCTGATCGTTGGTGGTCGCATCCCCCGCTGCCCTTTAACAGGGAGCATGCCCACGCCAGGCATTTGTGAATTGCCAGTGCGGGCACACGCCCTGCTAAAGAAATAGCAGGGATGGGGATGCGGCCGCTGCTGGCACATGCGCGTCGCTGGACTGGGAAAGAAAGTGAGTTTCTGGGCGACCTTGCGGGTTTTACATAGCGGGGCATTCCAAATCTGGATGCTCTGGGGGGAGCGAGTATGGGGTGGGTTTTGGTCCACTTTAAGCAAACCACTTCACAATCTCGACAACATTCAATAGCACTTGCCACCATGCTTGGTACATACTATTATGTTACCCAACCTCTATCTACACCCTTATCCTTTAGATTGTAAGCTCACAAGGACCCTCACTCCTCTTATCAGGAGAGACTTAAAGAACTTAATTTGTACAGTCTGGAGGAAAGAAGGGAGAGGGGGGACATGATTGAGACCTTTAAATATGTGAAAGAATTGAATAAGGTTCAGGAGAGAAGTGCTTAATGATAGAACAAGGGGGCACAACCTGAAGCTAGTCGGGGGGAAGATCAGGAGCAATGAAAATATTATCTTACAGAAAGAATAGTAGATGCTTGGAACAAACTTCCAGCAGAGGTAGTTGAAAAATCAACAGTCACTGAATTTAAACATGCCTGGGATAAGCACACATCTATCCTAAGATAAAGAGAACATACAGTATACACATAAGGGCAGACTAGATGGACCGTATGGTCTCCTTCTGCCGTCAACCTTCTATGTTTCTATGTTTCCTCTTGTACTCCAGCTGCATCTGATATCTGACCCATAATACCCTGTGTATTATAAGTATACAATGTGTTTAACATTGCCTGTAATGTCTACCTTGTACAGCATGACACTTTATATATAAACAATAATAATGAAAAAGTAATAATAAGGATTGGGCCAGGGCATCCGCCTAGGTCACCTTGTGGTTAATCAGGTTCTGCTCATAAGTAGTGTGTGTGCACATAGATGCAGTTTTACAACAGCTACAAGGGAGCATTGTTTTTATTATTAAAGATTTTACGCTATCCTTAGCAATTTTCAGCCTCACTATGACAATTCTGGACAATCCCATCTTCATAAGCAAACTGATATCATACTCCTGGTTCTTGCAGTAGAGAAAATCTGGGTGTCAGGCTTGGAATGCCAGATGCAGTGATTAGTATTCTGACGGATTCCCAGAGAGACACATTGGAGCAGAATAGAATGTAAAGATTCTTAGGCCCTTATTTATGAAGGAATAGCGACAGGTAGCGACTGGTGAGCGGCCGGTAATGACGGGCCCCGCCACGAGAACGCCGGCTCCCCACCACAATCACACATTTATCAAGCCAATCCTGCTTAGCGACTGAGATAGCGCCATATAGCCACTCATTCATCATTATTCCAGCCTCAGCCCACAGCGCCAGCGTCCGACCTTGAACAGCGACAGGTATGACCTCTCGCTACCTGGCGCTCTCCAATGCATTTCAATGGAACAATCTTTAAATATTCATAATTAATTGTTATTATTTTTTTTTTTTTTTTTTTTTATTGTGAAAAATTATGTGACCACTTCTGCCATTTTAAATAATTTTTTAAGGTAAAAAAAAAATGTACAGAATTGATATTACAGGTCTGATATTAATGAATTCATATTACAAAATTATTTTAAAAACTTGTTTTTTTTGGTTTCCAAAAATATGGTTGTTTGGGGGTTAAAGAACTACTTTAACCGCCAGTGCTCTGGGGTTTAAACATGCATTTTACAGCGCGAGAATTTTTTGAGCTTGATTTGTTAATGAATATGCTGGAAGCAGGTCGCTCTGACCAGTCGCTATCATGCACTTCCATACAGTGCGGAACCTGTCAAATAGCGACACCCAATATTCAACATTACGGCAAACCGACTGAGTCGCTAACAACTACCGAACAACGGCCAAGCACAGCGACCACTAGCGGGCGCTCTGAAAATGCCGCTACAGTCGCTCAACTGTCGCTACCTGCCGCTATTAATGAATCGGCCTCTTATAGTCAGTATCTGAAAGTCTAACCTCAGCACCTACCTCTTACACTCTGATTGATGCTTGGGCCCATCTGACCAGCATCTGCCAGCCTATATCTGCACAGACCAGGTTATATTGGATTATGTTGTTATTTTAAATGCTCTCTAGATATTTAAAACAGAAGGAAAACTATCCCCGGTTTTGTTCCGTGTCCCTAGAGCACCTTGAATTGGGATGCCTCACTGTGTGAAATCCCCCAAATCGCCCAGTAAAACTTACCTCTCCTTAGTCCAACAGCACATGTGCGGACTCTCGTCCAATCAGAGCCCTTTGCTGTGTTTATATCATTCGGCAAAGGGCTCTCATTGATTTCAATGGGGAGCAAGAGTGGCCACATCCCCAGCGACGTGCGTGCTCCCGTCCCAGCCTATCAGAATAATTGGGGCAGGAGTGTGCCCACAGCCCAAGGAAGCAGAGGATGCGGCAGCTCTAGAATATTTAAAATTTTAGAGCTGGGCACGCCGAGTTTTGTTCTGCTTTATTATTCTGACTGGTTGTACCAATGTACTATTTTATTAAAATGCTGATCATCTAGCATACAATGGCCATCTATGCATTAAAAAAAAAAAAAAAAAAATTGTCGGTAAAACACAAAGGCAAGTGAAGGAAAAATTTTGGTCTGTTAAATAGCCACCCTAGAATTATCTCACCCTTAGCTGGTCCTTACTCCAGCACCAGGCCACCAATGGGATTGGCCATGCACAGATGAAATGGTGCAGCTGCCACACCAGTGGATCCGAGGAAGGTGAATATTGGAAGCTTCTTATTCGGCTTCCTAGGCCACGGTAGTTGAAGGTGCTGTATTGAAAGATCACCCGCTATTAAAGATCTATATAAACATGATATATAGATCTATATAAACACTGAAGGGAATCCCCACCAAACGTGTGGTTTATTTCTTCTGGTAGAAAGAAGATCCATCGGTGACAAATATTTTACAGGGAAGATCTGCTTCATTCCAATGCCTGTTTTCAGGTAAGAGAGAGGGGTAGCACACCCTGAAACGCGTCACCTGTTTCGGTTGATGCTGGATGCTACTCAATTTTAATTGATTACAATAAAAGCCAGTTTTAAGGAGGAACAACGCCCTGGGATTTCACCCTCCTCCTATTGTTCCGCTGTGTGTATCCCCCGAGGTCACTGTAAAAACTCACCTTCCTGTCATTCCCTTGGTGCAGACATGGCTGAAACCAAGTCCACTGATTGGCTGAGTGGGCTGCTCAGCCAATCAATCAGCCAACAAGTGTGCCGCTGGCCGCATCCCCTCTCTGTTTCTAGTGGGGGGTTGCCTGCGTCACCTATTCAGAAAAACCTGGCATGGGTACACACACACATAGCTAGAGGGAAGCAGGGGCACAACCACAACGCTGAAAGGTCTCCAGGAGCAGAGTAAAAAAGGGTTTCGCACAGCAGGGTATCCCGATTCAGGATGCCCCAAGGAATGGGAGTCTTTTAGACTCCAGAGCCGCCATTGTTCCTCTTTAAGTTGTCGTCTGAGATAACCTGCGGGGAGCAGCAGCATTAAAGAGGACCAAAAACAGCTCTGGAGTCTTTGAGACCGGCTGATTCCCCAGGGCATCTACAATGAAGAAAGTACAAATTCTTTATTTGGGGTGACCTCACAGAGACTGACTATTGCACTCACAGTATCAAATAGATATCAATTTTATTTTGAATCAAATAAAACCAAATTTAAAAACAACAGTTCTGTGCCATTGACGTTATTCACCACCGGGGGGTGCCCTTACTCAAATTGCATACAAAACGCCTATAACCCATATAATATACCTAATCATTATCATACAACAATATCCAAAATCCTACTAATAACAAAAGTGTTAGTGCTTAACAAAGTGCATCCATATCAAATATAACATGTGCAAGACCATTTAGCCCAATCAAGGTAAAGGTATAATGAGGTAGACATACAACATAATAAAGTGCTTACGTGTGTGTAATGAGGTATGCACCCCCTGCGGCTAGTACCACGCGTTTCGAGTCCAAAGGACTCTTTCTCAAGGCCAGATACAGTCTGCTCGTCTCAGATGGGGATGGGGGTACAAAGCACTCCCTTTTATACGTACCCCCCCGACCGTTCCCACACTTGGATGAACCACCTGCGAGCGAGCTGACCCACTCCGGCCGGAAGTGCATCAGCACGCTAACGCGGTGTGCGCACCTGAGCCCCAGGCTGGAGCGCAAAGCGCGCGCTGCTGTCATCTCCGCCGGCCAAAGCTGGGCTGGTACAGGTTCATAGACGACATTTTACTGATCTGGCAGGGCACAGAGGAATTGTGTGTTGAGTTCTTGAATGCCCTAAATATGAACACATTTAATATCTATCTTACCTCTCATGTTTCGGCCAAACAGGTGGACTTTCTGGACCTCACGATTAGACTAACAGAGAATGGCGCCCTTGAAACTACCCTTTTTAGGTAGGGGACGGCTGTAAACAGCCTATTACATTATTCTAGTGTTTATCAGAAAAAGACCAGGGATGCCATTCCGGTGGGGCAGTTCCTTCAACTTAAATGGAATTGTTCAGTAACGGATGAATTTGTGGTGCAATCACAAGGGCTGATGGCACGTTTTAAGAACAGTCGTTATCCTGAGAGAATGGTGCAGCAAGCATTGGTAAGAGCAAGGGATACGCCGCGGGATGCCCTCTTGACCCCTAGGGAGAGGAAGAAAACAATTGATGAGGTAAGATTTATCTCAAAATATAATTCTAATTGGAAGCAGCTTAGGGGGTTATTGATTAGACACTGGGGGATATTAAGGAGTGATCCTTCCTTGGCCAGATGGATTAGACGGGGCCCGTTAATGGTAGCCCAGCGGGCACCCAGCTTGCGCGATAAAGTGTCCAAGAGCCATTTTACCAGACCCCGAACATGGCTACAAGGAGACACGAGAGTGATCGGTAGTCACCCATGTGGTAGTTGCTCAATTTGCCCCCACATGCAAACTATGAGGGAGGTGAGCAACAGGTTAACAATTTCTGAACTGTAGGACCACGGGGGTAATCTATTTACTGACTTGTGGATGCCCGCTGGGTTATGTGGGCGAGACGAAGAATGCCCTGAAGGCACTCCTACAGGCGCATCTCTTTTCCATCCGTCTGGCCAAGAGGAACAGAGATATGGGCAAATTGATTTCCCCAGTGGCAGCCCATTTTTTAGACAGACATGAGGGCAAAGTGGACTACGGGTAGTGGCATTAGAGAAGGTGACCATGGGGCCGAGGGGTGGGGACCTTAAGAGACACCTACAGCAGAAGGAGTTGCGCTGGGCTCAACGAGGATGTGGCTTTCACTCCATATTTAGGGTAAGTATAATCAATGAATGCAGCACTTGGTGGGGTATTGGGGGTTATATTTACTACACATTTGGAGCTGGGGGGAAGGTCTCTACTTAGGGAGGGTGTGTAAGAATGTGATTTTGGGGGTCATTTTTGTTTGGGAGTGTTGTTCTAGGGGGTGGTGGGGGGGGGGTTCTGGGCACTGGCACTTGGGTGTTATTCATTGTGGTGGCAGTGGTTTGGTTTGATGTAATAAGTTACCCTGTATATGTTGCAGTGGGGGTCAATATGCAGCGCACGTCCACGTCGGGATGCCCATGCTGAGGAATCAGAAATACAGACTAAGAGTGAATCATCAGCATATAAGGAAAGACCCCCGTGGAAAAATCAAGCCCCTAGATGGAGGGAAGAGAACTGCCAGAGAATATGGAAAAGAAGGCATATACCCCCTAAGGGTTAAACTTGCTCTGGATGGAGGAGGCCCATTTTTTGACTGTGTTTTCGCCCCCTGATCCTTCCTTGCCTCCCCCCTTTTTCCCATGATGCCGTCCCCTCGCCACTTATACCATCATGAGGTGTCCCCCCGTGGGGTGCGGGATGTGGGCACGGTTTGTGTGGGGGGGTGGGAGTGGTGGTTATGGGGGGTTTTGGGGGGGACGTTTTTTTATACAGATCTGTGATTGTAAATGTCCCATTGTCTATAGGGCTTTAAACTGATGAAATGTAATGTATAACCTGTGAGCAGCACAAATTGTTACTATGTAAAGGAGCTTGAAGTATAGTTGTCACTGCTGAATAACTTTATGTTTTATGTTATAGCCAGTAGGTTGTATAGAAATAAATAGCCATTTAGCGTAAGAGCATTTACTATGATTTTAGATGTTTGCAAATAGGTACTTAATGATTTTGTTGTTTAGATGGTGTAGTCAAACTTGAATGCTGTAGCTGATGGGGGATATGCGCCTCCCCACTGGATCAGTCCCGCGCCAGTTCTTGCTGTCTTTTGCCGCAGCTGCCTATTTCGACCGGGCACGGCTTTGGCTGGCGGAGATGACGGCAGCGTGCGCTTTGCGCTCCAGCCTGGGGCGCAGGAGTGCGTCGGCTCGCTCGCAGACGGTTCATCCGAGCGTGGGAATGGTCGGGGGGGGTACGTATATAAGGGAGTGCTTTGTACCCCCATCCCCATCTGGGACGAGCAGACTGTATCTGGCCTTGAGAAAGAGTCCTTTGGACTCGAAACGCGTGGGTTCTAGCCACGGGGGTGCATACCTCATTACACACACGTAAGCACTTTATTATGTTGTATGTCTACCTCATTATACCTTTACCTTGATTGGGCTAAATGATCTTGCACATGTTATATTTGATATGGATGCACTTTGTTAAGCACTAACACTTTTGTTATTAGTAGGATTTTGGATATTGTTGTATGATAATGATTAGGTATATTATATGGGTTATAGGCGTTTTGTATGCAATTTGAGTAAGGGCACCCCCCGGTGGTGAATAGCGTCAATGGCACAGAACTGTTGTTTTTAAATTTGGTTTTATTTGATTCAAAATAAAATTGATATCTATTTGATACTGTGAGTGCAATAATCAGTCTCTGTGGGGTCAATTGGTAGGAGTGTTCAGAGGTCACCCCAAATAAAGAATTTGTACTGTGTTGGGCAGTACTCCACAGGGCAGTGCACCCTTTTGATAATTATAGTCTGTGTCGCCCTCTTTCCTTCTTTGCCCAAATGGTTGTATAATACAATGAAGGACAGACAGAAAACCAGTGAGCTTGTAGGATGGTAAGAAGCAGTGGCAGCCCTTAAGACTTATCCTAAACCGGACCAACACCTGTTTTTCTCTAACCCCCAGAATGCTTATTATTCTTACCTTCACCTTGAGTCTGCACCAGAAAAGGAATCCCGCGATTGTCCACCAGCGCGCGTGTGGGCAGATCCTGGGCAGGATCGTGGGTGGGACACCCACCGGGCAGTGACATGGGAGAGGATACGACCATGGCCCATGTGACTGCCCGGTGGCCAAGGGCGGGACTCCTTTTCTTGTGCAGGCTCGAGGTGAAGTAAGAATATTAGGCATTCTGGGGGGTTATGTGCAGGGGGGGTCCAGCATTCTGGATGTTCCACCACCACGCTTGTTTTTATCTGCTGCCAGTGGGACCAACATTTGCTAGAGAAAAAACAGGGGTTGATCTGGGTTAAGTATATGGAAGTAGGAAATAAGTTCAGCAGTGATCTGCTTGACCCTAGGTCCAAGAACCCCCCTTGCTCCTCACACCCTCTGCCACTGGCACAGTGGAGGGACCTTACATACACGATGCAACATCCAGGCTCCAGCCCAGGTAAGGCCAACTCTCCATATTATACGCAGTACCCCGACACCCTGGCTGAGCATTGTGGTACTTTGCCAGGCTGGAATTAGTAAATAGGACATTAAGTGTAATTTTACATTGTTACTGTGTGTTCTAGAAGAATGAGACATGTGTAGTGATGTACTTTATGCTTTCATCCACTTTGTCTCACAGAGCAACAATTCAGCTCAAGTGAACTTTTTTTAAACATATCTCCAACACAGTAATTGCAGCTTTACCTTTTTACCTTCCAATTTGCAAAACGTATTTTCTTATATTTAAGCTCTCAGCGAGACAGGGCAATTATTTTAACCACCAAGCATTGCACAATAAAAGTATTCCAAATTCTCATGGACTCCTTTATACAATGGATTCAAGATTACAACAACAGAAAAAGAAAAAATACAACAGTGTGCAGCCATTCTCTAATTTCATTTTAAATGGAAGTGATGTGTGTTGCTAGTATATGTTCTACTTCATCCAATGAGCTTTGTGAACCTTTTCCCTTAAAAGTGCATCTACAGGGTCTGCTTTTTTTCATAGCAAAAATCTCTCACTAACACCAATTACAACAAAAATACTGTACACTTACCTGCTCTGTCTTTGTCTTCCACTAAAGATCCTAGCCATAGTGGCCACATTTTTTTTCCATGCCCCTAGAGCACGATTTTGACTACCTTGGGTTTTGCCTCTTTGTTTGAAACTCCCCAGATCACCCAGTCTCACTCACCCTTCCCCTGTCCTACGGTGTATGAGCAACCTCTCCTTCAGTCAGCATGGATCCGCTCCCGCCCCCTTGTCCAAGAGATCGCCTAAGGCGAGTGGATCTGAGTATTCGTGCTTCTAAAGAAATAGCGGGGATGTGGATGCTGTTCGCACATGCACAGTTGGACTGGGAAAGGAAAGGTGAGTTTTTGGGTGACTTCAGGGCTTTTACACAGTGGGGCAACCCAAATCTGGATGCTCTGGGGGAAGCAAGTATACCTGTCCTGGAGTCTCATAAGGGTCGATTCAAAGAAACATGTTACAGCTTTGATTTTGGTGCCGATCATCCTATTATTTGCGAACGCTCGTGCGTACGTATGAACTTGCGAGTGATTCTATAAGCAAATACGTTTCTATCCTAAAATATACGTCCATTCGTATGTTATCTCCCGAACTTGCCTCAGTCAGTTGCCAATCGTAAAATTCACGTTCATGTGCTCAATTGTTGCGGCGGCAGCCTGTTTTTTGTGCTGCTTCCATCGTCCACCTCTTCCAATTACTTGCGTTTGCCTCTGGTTTTCATTGGTTTTTGGCCTCTTAGATTCGTTCGTATGTATATAAGATCTTGCGCATGCGCACTCTCACCACTACTGCCTCGCGCCAGGCTCCCACTTTCCTTTATGAACCATAAAAATTACCTAAACCCCTTAGCGCTTGCATCCTTCTTCATTTCTCGGTCCCTAAAACTTACCTAAACCCCTTAGCGCTTGCATCCTTCTTCATTTCTCGGTCCCTAAAACTTACCTAAACCCCTTAGCGCTTGCATCCTTCTTCATTTCTCGGTCCCTAAAACTTACCTAAACCCCTTAGCGCTTGCATCCTTCTTCATTTCTCGGTCCCTAAAACTTACCTAAACCCCTTAGCGCTTGCATCCTTCTTCATTTCTCGGTCCCTAAAACTTACCTAAACCCCTTAGCGCTTGCATCCTTCTTCATTTCTCGGTCCCTAAAACTTACCTAAACCCCTTAGCGCTTGCATCCTTCTTCATTTCTCGGTCCCTAAAACTTACCTAAACCCCTTAGCGCTTGCATCCAACTTCATTTCTCGGTCCCTAAAACTTAGCTAAACCCCTTAGCGCTTGCATCCTTCTTCATTTCTCGGTCCCTAAAACTTACCTAAACCCCTTAGCGCTTGCATCCTTCTTCATTTCTCGGTCCCTAAAACTTACCTAAACCCCTTAGCGCTTGCATCCAACTTCATTTCTCTGTCCCTAAAACTTACCTAAACCCCTTAGCGCTTGCATCCTTCTTCATTTCTCGGTCCCTAAAACTTACCTAAACCCCTTAGCGCTTGCATCCAACTTCATTTCTCGGTCCCTAAAACTTAGCTAAACCCCTTAGCGCTTGCATCCTTCTTCATTTCTCGGTCCCTAAAACTTAGCTAAACCCCTTAGCGCTTGCATCCTTCTTCATTTCTTGGTCCCTAAAACTTACCTAAACCCCTTAGCGCTTGCATCCTTCTTCATTTCTCGGTCCCTAAAACTTACCTAAACCCCTTAGCGCTTGCATCCTTCTTCATTTCTCGGTCCCTAAAACTTACCTAAACCCCTTAGCGCTTGCATCCAACTTCATTTCTCGGTCCATAACACTTACCTAAACCCCTTAGCGCTTGCATCCTTCTTCATGTTGACGACCCTAAAACTTACCCAAACAACATAATGTACATATGTCTATATGTTTCTAAGCGTGTTTTTTCGTGTTTGTGTAAATGTCTTTTTGTGCGCATATTAGAAATGACACATTTATGAAGGCTTAAAATATTATTTATTTAAAATATTTGTTTTTTTTTTTTTTTGGTTTAGTTTAAAAACATTTTAAAAATGTTTAAAATTTTTTTTTGGTTTAAAAAAAGAAAAGTAGTCTATCTAAAACCAACTTTAAAACTATATTACAAAAGTAGCCAGGACCAAGGGCACTAATCCTCCTCCTCTTCTTCTGTTGGCCCCAACGTCGCCTGTATGGCCAGCAGCTCGGCCACCAACTCTTGGATTCTTTTTTTTTTTTCTGCCACGGTTTGTGGCCTCATCCCTGTAAGCAATAGAGAAATAAACATAAATAGGAGTACCAGACCGGTTTGTATGCTGGAAATAGATTTGGGGTTAATTAAATACATGTAAATGCATGACATATGTCATTCTTCCAAGGGATAAAGTAAATGCATTTCCCACAGGTAAGTATTGAAACTCCTTAAACCGGACCTTCAACATTATTTAATGAAAAGCAATAACTATTCCAAAATGATTCTGCACCAGATCGAAGTATATTTTGGTGGATTTTAGATTACTGCGCCGCCATCGGGACTCAGAAGCATAACACTTAATGAGGAGAGGAGAGTGGGATCAAGTACAGGGGAGTAGGTTACAGTGGTGCTTTGGGAATACAGAGCATAGCTGGGTTCGGGGAAAGGTCATCAGTCCCACAATGCATGGCAGCACCTTACTTTTTCAAATCTGTATCCCATGCTGCATGTAAATATTGCGCATTCCATATTCCGCCATATTGGATGTTTACAGGCTCCTAACATGCATTAGATGGCTGTAGGCTGTTTTTCAATGTTCCCAATCTGTATGTACAGTGTGTTGGCTAATTATTAGCTATGTTCTTAATACGAGTTAGGGTCCGCTTTAAGCTAACGAAGTGCCCACATGAAAGTGTTAACTACACATTGGCTACGCCTTTAGTTATGTGTGTGTTATTAGCTAACAACACATTAATATGAATAATGGCATGGATACTTACTGAGTTGGTGGCCGACAGATGGCTGGTTGGGGCCAACAGGCTGCCCTTGGTCCTGGCTATGCTGTGAAGAAGTCCCTGGAGAAACATGTGACATTTGGTTAGTAGTTGTATAGAGTCACTATTCCAAACAGATCTGGCTCCCAGGCTGGCTGACATCACTCACCTTCGTCAGGATCGACTTCCAGCATCTCTGCTGCCTCCTCCTCCACTATCTCACCCGCTTCCGAAGCTTCTACAAATACATAATAAAGGATAACTTAGTTTTTGGCCTGCCATGTATATCTTTGTGCATATACATGAAGAGTGACATACCAGAGCCTTCCCCATGCCTGGCCGGGCATGACTCCACGCCCACGCGGTTGCGCCCCTCCTCTGTGGTAAGGTCCAGGGGCTGGTCTGAGGAGGCCACAGAGGAGGGGTAGGTCCGTCGCCCGGGAGATCCACCACCTTCACTCACAGATGCAGACTCATGCAGCACTGGTCGGCCTGTGCGCCTCCGGGTGCGGCGAATTCTGAAATCCATTTCCAACACTAACAAAGAAAAGTCATTATAAATAAAGGTATAGCTTATACATTTGCAACATATAACATGCTATCGCTTGGTACTTACTTGGGAAATGGATCCCAAAAAACCTCCGCACCCGGGCCATGTGCAGACGTTTCAGGTCCGACCAATGCTGCATTATCTGGGTGTGAGTGAAGGTGGTGCTGGTCACACGGTGGATTTCCGCGATGATCTCCCGGGCGATGTTCCTTTTTTCGCACACATTGGGCGCGAAGTCATACCGGCGCTGAAGCATGATCTGAAAAACATAATGGACACAGAGCTTTTACTTTTACACACAGACCCATATGTGTTGCATCACAAGTTGAGAATTTCATGTCATTAACACACACATTTAGAGTGGCAGCCATTTTTGGGGAGTGCCTTAAAGCGGACGTTGACTGTGAATGAGAGTCTGGTCTTATGTTATATGTTTCACACACCATGTACATACAGATAATAGCCAACATTAAAAATCAGGCCACCTGCATCTATGGCATGTTAGGATGGTTTCAACATCCAAGATGTCGGCTTATGCTTAGGCTTTTGGGCCACGTGTGTGGCTTGCCGTTGTGTTTTGCGGTCTTAGGCAAACAGTGTTCCTCAAACATCTGCATCAAGGTCCGAGACAGGCCAGGTTTGACAGCTAGCCCTGCTACTCCACAGGTTAATTAACTGGTGCTAAGCCAGAGCAATTGCCCTAATTCGGACATCAGCATAGACAGGTGAAAACGTGGCCAGGCTCGGCCCTTGAGGATGAAGTGTGAGGAGCCAGTTCTTAAACATTAAGAGACCCAAAACTAGTTCCAAACGCATCATTTACATTTAGGCCATCATTGAGTATTAGCTTAAAACGCAGAGCCAGGCACTTACCAGCATGAGGATCTCTTCCTGTTGACGGGTGAAGATAGTGGGCGCCATCTTTATGCTTCTTCAAGGCAGCAGATAAGTGAAACCCCAGCGGTTTCCTGGTTCCGCTCGAACGTACGTCCGTACGAGTGCGTAGTCGTGCGCATAGGCGTCACACGCTGGGCTCATTATTTAAAGGTCCCTGCACCCAAAGCTCATTCTCTTTGAGCATTTGTGAAAAATGGCACCCAAAAAGCCTGCAGCAAAACGCGCCCAGCCAAGCCAGACCTCGGAGGGCCCAACCACCAGGTCCCAGCAAGGAAGCAAGAAGTTACGCTCCCAGAAGGCGAGTACCACCTCGGCCCCACCAAGGGACACTGGACCCTCCCTTACCCAAAAAAGGGCCCCAAAGGCACGTGCCCCTGCGGCCAAAAAACAGGCCACAGCAGCACCCACCACCTCTGCCCCCAGAAGAGGCCGCCCAAGGGAGCCCACACCGCCCATGGTTTCAAGCAGGGCACTTCGCCAACCCAGGCCCTGCAGCAGGGCCAGAAGCCCATCTAGGCCACGCAGCAGGGCCAGAAGCCCATCTAGGCCACGCAGCTGGGCCAGAAGCCCATCCAGGCCCAGAAGCAGGGCCAGAAGCCCAGAAAGGCCCAGAAGCAGGGCCAGAAGCCCATCCAGGGCCAGAAGCCCGTCCAGGCCCAGAAGCAGGGCCAGAAGCCCAGAAAGCAGACACAGGAGGCCCAGAACCCCAGCAAGGCCGCGCAGCAGGGCAACAACCCCATCCAGGCCCAGAAGCAGGGCCAGAACCCCAGCAAGGCCGCGCAGCAGGGCAACAACCCCATCCAGGCCCAGAAGCAGGGCCAGAAGCCCAGAAAGGCCCAGAAGCAGGGCCAGAAGCCCATACAGGCCCCGCAGCAGGGCCAGAAGCCCAGAAAGCCGACACAGGAGGCCCAGAACCCCAGCAAGGCCGCGCAGCAGGGCAACAACCCCATCCAGGCCCAGAAGCAGGGCCAGAACCCCAGCAAGGCCGCGCAGCAGGGCAACAACCCCATCCAGGCCCAGAAGCAGGGCCAGAAGCCCAGAAAGGCCGCGCAGCAGGGCAACAACCCCATCCAGGCCCAGAAGCAGGGCCAGAAGCCCAGAAAGGCCAAGAAGCAGGGCCAGAAGCCAATACAGGCCACGCAGCAGGGCCAGAAGCCCCCGACCTGGCACCAGCCGGGAACATAGCCCCCGACCTGGCACCAGCCGGGAACATAGCCCCCGACCTGGCACCAGCCGGGAACATAGCCCCCGACCTGGCACCAGCCGGGAACATAGCCCCCCAAGAGGCCAAAGAATGGCCACCCTGACCACATCTACACCTGGAAGTTCGGTGGCCAGCCACGCAAGAACACCCAGTCCCTTGGCCAGTCCAGTCCAGTCATTGGGAAGCCAGCAATCCGTCCATTCCCCTACCCAGCCCCAGGCCATAATGTCACCACATGTGTCTGCACACATGGAGGAGCACCCAAGCCAACCATCTGGCCGCACATTGCGCCGCGGCCAGTTGAGTGGGAGATTCTCCCATGACCAAAATATGGCATTGGCTAGTGGCCTTACATTATACTATGACGAGCTCTATGGGAGCAAATCAAAACACACCACGAAGCAGCGCAAGATGGAATTGTTTGAAACCATCCTACGACAAGTAAATGCAGCGGGGGAAGAGAGGAAAGATGTGCCACAAATTCAAAAGAAAATCTCGGATCTCAAATATGCTGTACGTCAAAAAGAAATTAAAAGGCATAATTACAGGTAAATAAATGATGTCTCCAAATATAAGGATTAGGATGTACTGTATGCATCTTTTCTGAGTACCAAACGATTTTCTCTTTTCAGCATGCAAACTGGAGGTGGCTTTCCTACCAAACTGGAGTTTACCCCTGCTGAGGAGATTGTGCTGGGACTTCTCCATCCGGTCGCGGTCGGTGGCCATGCAGGTCTAAGGGACACAGACTCACCGACCCGTACCCACGGTGAGTACTCTTAATCTGCATGTTTGCCTGTTTGGGCAACAATTTAAAGTTCACTAGTACCAAGATGACGGTATGGCCCTATGGTGTGGCTTGCTTGGGCTCGCACTACTGTGCCTGTTTGTGTCCTGTTTTGGTCCCTGTGAATCACACATTTAGGACCACATACATTATGTAAAAGACCAATTAACAAAAAAGATTTGTCAAGTAACGAAGTTTATCCTGAAAAGTGATATATTTGGACTCAATCACAAAACACACATCATTAGGGATGGGTTGGCTATTTGTTGTGTGAGTTGTGTTTGAGGTAACAATTTAATTACACACCCCCAAACATATCTGACCTAGAGCAGCGAGACTCAACTGGCGGCCCGGGGTCCCAATGCGGACCTTGGCACCAGATTCCCGGACCCCTGCCCAGACAGCCCTGCACTCAGTTACTTCTGTGTTGACGTGCTCAGAGCTGCCCCCTTGATCGGCGATGTAGTGGTTGGTCTCCTGCCCAATGTCATGGCTCCCTGAAACATAGCATTGCAATATGAAGTACTGCACAGGAAGTGGCATTGCAAGGTACACAGTAACTTGGTGCATCTTTCTCTTGGTCCAATCCTGTCCCGTTGCCCCAGCTCTGCCCCATCTGCCACAGTCCCACCATCTCCCCCCCCCCCCCACATCAGCCCCATACATTTCTAACATATTTGCTCCATCCATCCCATCACCATCAATTCCTGACCTCCCACCTTTAGCCATCCAATCCCTGTCCCCTCAGCTCTGCCCCATCCAGCCCAGCAAGGGCAAGCAGCCTTTATGAGTTTGCACTTGGCAATCTCCAGCCCCTCCCCCAGTGTGTTTATTTCTAACTAGACACCCCCTGCGACAGCCCCATGCCCAGACATTCACCTCTCACCACATACCTTTAAATGGACCTTTACAAGAAGTGTTTGAGTACCCCTGACCTAGAGAATGGTAGTCAAAATCCAAATAGTTGCTGTGCAAGTTGTATGCTGACTGGGTACACTTCCTGACTTTGAACTGAGGTCAGTTAGCAGTTTTCTCGAGCCATTGCACCTATCTAAAATTGCATGTATTTTAACAATTGTCCCCATTGCTGTAGAGTTGCTTAATATTACAAATAGTGGCTTTTTTTTAGTAACTAAAAAAACAATGCTTATGTGTGTGTTTACCTTGTTTTGTTTTCTCTTCTTCAGCCCAGCATGATCCCTCAGCAAGGGTAAACTCACCCCCCAGTTTGCTTATGCCTACCAGGTCCGTACAGCATAGGAGCCCAGATCCGAGATTTCCGGTAAGTTAATTTAGTACCATAAATACTACCAAGTGCTTAAGCATGTGTTAAACTGATGGAATCCCAAATTTGGACGCCAACTTACCCTTTTTTTTTATATGTCCCTACAGACCCGCACACTCATGGAAGAGATCCAGGAAATGGAGGAAGCTGATGTCTCCCTGCAGGGCACGTCCGATGACCTCCCCCTGGGTCCCAATCTGGAACTGCTCTCTAATGTTTCTCTGGCCAATCCTCAGCAGCAGAGTGAATCTCCATCCATTGTGCATGCACATGGGGAGACTGACACAACAGTCCCCAGTGTTCACTCTGCTGCTGAGGATTTGCCAAGCATGCCTGTTGCTGTTGAGGGGACGACACAACGCGGCAGGGCACGCCCAAGAGCCAGGGTAATTGTGCGGCGGACTCCATTACGCCGCCCCACAATTTCCCAGGGGAGGCAGAGTGCCCTGCTTCAATTATGGACCCAAGAGAGGGACTCTTTTGAGGCACAGCTCGTTACTGAGCGTGAGGAAAGGCATGCCGACATGGTCAACATAAATAACACCTTACAGGGCATCCTCGCGGAGTTGCGTACCCTCAACAGCAACATGGTAACTGCTAGTAATGGCATCCAGTCAGCCATGGCTGAGATGACCAATATGCAGAGAAACATTATGGAGCAGTTTCAAATTCACAATGCAGCCATGGCCCAGGCTAGGTCCCATCCCCACGGACCTCCACCTGGGTATTATGGGCAGCCACCCTATTAAGCCATGATTGTGTGGGACATCTTTTCTCTTACCCCCCACTGTATTTACTTGTCCTTTGAGGTTTCAAACAATCCATTTTGTGTTGCTCATGCAGGTTGTGTTTTGTATTTGCTCCCATATAGCTCCTTAGAGTAATGATTAAGGCCACTAGCCAATGCCATAGGTCTATGTGGAGTGTATCTGGCCACTTATGGCTTTAAATATGTATTTGGTTTGTGCTCCTCCTGTTTGCAGACATGTTTGTGTGACATTATGGCCATGGCAAAATATCCCTTGACACAGGCAAGATTAAGTACTGGACTAGGCTGGCCTTTGGACTGGGTGTCCTTGTTTGGTTGTGCCACTCACTTCCAGGTGTAGATGTGCTCGATTTGTTTTTTGTTATATCATGCCTTTTTAACCACAGTTGTATGTGGAATGTTTTATGTTAAGCACAATAATTCTAATTCAACAAAGTAAAACAAATTTCACAATTACAATACTTGTGGCGTTTTTAGTGGAAACACATTTTAAATCAGCTTGGGCTACACCAGATACTTTTTAGTTTAAGAGGTGTAACAATGCAAATATCAAGCTAAGTAAACACCATGAAATACATTAGGCAACAATTAAGGGAAAAATGTTTTAATTTAAGGTAATGCCACATTACGGCAAAACAACATATTGAACAAAAAGGCTAAGACAGACACACAGAATGTTGAAAAACGAAATAAAATTAACTAAAATGCTGCAATATCAAGTTTGCTCTAACTGATTGTCCAGACTCACTGGGTGGCCCCACATAATTGTCTCCATCATCCTCTAGGGCTGTAGAGGGCAGACTATCCACATAACGTGGGACACGTTCTAGTATGGCAAAATTGTGCAAAACAGCACATGCCATGATGATGTCGATCACTTTTTTGGGATCATATTGCAGGGCGCCCCCAATATGGTCCAAACAACGAAAACGGGTCTTCAACAGCCCAAATGCCCTCTCCACAACAGCCCTGGTCTTGCGGTGCGCACGGTTGTACGCTTCCTGAGAGGCATCCTGGGGCCGCAGCACAGGCGTCATGAGCCAGGGGAGAAGTGGGTAACCGGAATCACCTTAACAAGACAATTAAAGTTAATAAAAATCCCGAGTCCCGAAAATAAGACCCAACTAAAATGCAGTTTCAGGCTTATGTAAAGAATACAAAATCAAAAATATCAACAAATAACAGATTAATCAGAAATTTAATACCAAATAAATAGGACACACTTACCAAGCAGCCATGCACCCGAAAATTCACCTGACTCAAATCTCCGAAACAACCCAGATCGTCTGAGTATATATGAGTCGTGCGACGATCCTGGGTAGCCGGCAAGGACACTCAGAAAACGCATGTCCGGCCCAACCACGGCCTGGACATTAAGGGAGTGTCCCATTTTTCGATTCTTTAAGGCAAAAGCATACAAAAAGGGTAATTGATAATTGAAAAAAGGATCAAAAATTTAAAACATGTCTGCACTCTATTTGAAACTACTAATGAAAAGCCTAAATAAGGCATGTACACAAATGAGCCAAAAAAAAATATGCTGCCGCAAAGGAAAACAGGTTACATTACACGTTGGGCAACATAATAACCTAAAACAAAATATAAATACCTATATATATACTCGTCGGCTGCCCTAGGTACGAGTGCCACATGTGTGCAGTCAACAGCACCAATGACGTTGGGCATGTCGGCCACATTATAAAAACCAAGCTTAATGGCGTTTCTGGCTGCCATATCATCCGGAAAATAAATATATTTTGGAGTTATGGCAGCCATGCCTTCCAAAAATTTAGATAGTGCGCGGCTCAGCGTAGGCTGTGAGATCCCCACAGAGAGGGCACCCAGCCTCTGGAACGAGCCGTTCGCCAAAAATTGCAGGCAGCCAAGCATCTTGGTCATACCTGAAATTGCATGCCCCTTCCTTGTGGTGCGGGCTAACCATGGCCGCAGCTCACTATATAATTTATGGAGGGAAGCGCGATTAAGCCTGGTCAGCTCGAACAGCTCAACATCATTCATGCTATCGATGTTCATGCGACGACGCAGGGGCAATCTGCTCTCAGACATCTGGATCAACTCAATGCCAAAAAGCATAAGCCCTTGATGAGCCACAAACTCGCTCCTCTCCATCCTACTCCCGAGGCCAAATAGCTGCCGGCAAACATTTCGTAAAGCAGCTCTTTAATGGGCTTCAAAACAATTAGCAATCAGCTCTCTGAATTGGTCGCAAGCCCATGTGAATGACGTAAAAAATAGGATCTGACGCAAATAATACGATTTGGACGGGAAAAAGACACGAACTAACGCAAAATATACGATTTCCGTACGAAATGCGTATGTTCATATACGTCTATGCGCGAACGATCGTGCGAATACGAAATGGGCAAAAAAACAAGAAAAAATGACAAACACCCACCCAAACTTACGATTCTCGATACGAAATCAATTAACTTTTGCTCTTTGAATCGAGGGGATAGACTCCAGGGTGGGTTTTGGTTCACTTTTAGCAAACCACTTCACAATCTCAACAACATTCAAAGCACTTGCCACCATGCTTGGCACATACTATTTTGTTACCCAACCTCATCTACACCCTTACCCTTTAGATTGTAAGCTCACAAGGGTAGGGCCCACACTCCTCTTGTACTCCAGCTGCATCTGATATCTGACCCTTAATACCCTGTGTATTGTAAGTATACAATGTGTTTAACATTGCCTGTAATGTCTACCTTGTACAGCATGACACTTTGTCTTCCACTAAAGTTCCCAGCCATAGTGGCCACATTTTTAGGATGAGCCTCTTGCACTAGGAAAGTACTACTTTCTAAGTATACTAAGTATAACTTTTTTATTTGAACATTGTAAAGATTTACAAGTACTTTTAATCTATAATGACCAAAATTGCTATTGCGTTATATGTCTCCCAGTGGCAGATATCACATTGTTTTCCCAAAACACACACATATTGCATCAACCCCTGGGATAGTAACATGGGAATGCGAGTAGTTTATTCTTTCGGGGCCCCGAGATGTATTTTTTGGTATGTAGGGGGTGCTGTCAGGCTCTCTGACACATTCTGCAGGAGCAACCCACAAATGTTCTAGTTCCAATGGTGGAAGATCAGATGGTACTTGGTGAGGCTGCAGGATGACCTGTAGCCCAACCTTATCTAGTGCCATCTATACCTCACCAAAGCTCAATTTGGTCCACAAAAATTAAACTAAATTCCGGAAGGTGATGAAAACCACTTTAAACTAGAAAAAAAAGGTTGGCAACCTAACAATCATGACTGATGCTACATACTGTAACATTGTCCCCCTGGAAGTAATTGATAATATACTATATATTTGTACATACATATTTTTTCTACAATAAAAACAATTGAAACAGAAAAAGGGTTTGGAACCAGTCTAGTTACTTTATGTAGGGACCAACACCAAAAGTTAGTTGTCAGCTTCAACCCTGTACACTTTCATGCCTTAACTCTTTATAGTGGACCAAAACCCACATTTTTAACTAACATCCCCTGAACTGACCCCTTCATAAAGAGCACCTTTTGCCAATTTCTAGTGCTCCTGCTTCACCCTAATCCCATATAATGGCCCTTGTTTTAGCTGTAAAGCTCCGCCTCCTCCATTCATTGTCACTGCTGTGTGTTGCAATGATGTCATTGCCACACCTATGCAATGACTGATCACTTGCCATCTCACAGCAGAGGGACAGCCAAAAAAATTGTTCCAGGAAGATTCGAGAAACGAAAATATCCATTTCTAGTTCTACACCCTAACAAGGGAATATGGGCAGAGGCTTTGGTCAAATGTATTTCCCTAGTTTGTGGGTTTTGGTCCACTTTAAAGGAAAATTGCCTTTTTCTCAGGTTTTTGGTGTTCTGCCCTATTGTTTTCCTCTTTTAGAATGTAAAATAATAATTTGTGTTAGGATCATACCTGTGATTTACTTTTCAGCATGCTGTTTCCACATTCCTCATATTCTTGGGGATTTGCTTTGCTACAGTAGGAGTGGTTTTCAAGGCCTTGAGAAAAAAAACAATGGACTGTAAGTCCCACAATTTATCAGCCTAAGCCTAAGTCTAGGCAGCCTAATAACCTATCCAGGTGAGAAGTAACTCATTTGCTACTGGAACACAAGACTGTGATCCTTCCAAACTGAATAAGTTAATTTTCAGCATTTCATGTTAATGCCGAAAAAACAATATTCATTGATTTGTTTGTATATATTCACTGTTATTGATTATTGTATTTTTGGACAGGCTAGGCTCAGGTTTGGGTACATTACAGTTATGCATTTTGTGATACAGCATTAGCGCCCCCTTGTGTGTGTTGTGTATATGTTTTTTAGTCTTTTTAACCCTGTATGTGTATGTGTTTTGGCGATAAATTTGTGATTTAATAAACATTTATTACATTTTGATACAGTGGTGCTGCATCTTGCCCTTACATTTGGGGTTTTTGGGGACCCTCGGTTTGTTTTATAGTATTTGCTACGCTTTTGAGCGCAGGTTTGGGCGCAGGCACACTGGTTTAACATTACAATTTGCTAGTGCGGTTCTTCTCTCTTTCCCGAAAAAACAATATTTAATTTTTTTAACTACCGGGAAATTCCTGCAAAAATCACAGTTAAACATACATAGCACAAAATGGTAAAAAATGGCCTAGCAACAGAGGGTGACTGCCAGATTTAACAATCTACCTAGTAATTTACTGATGACACTTGGGCCTTAAGCTTTCTTCACAGGTCCTCTGTAGTTGTTGTCTATGCTTACTATAATTGGTAAAAGAGAGCCAAAAGTTCTCTTCCTCCCTAAAGAACAGGTTACCTCCTAAAATAACGAGCTGATTTGTGGCTACGTACTGAACAAAACAAGCAATAGATACATGGGGCAGGGTTCCCTTTACCACCAGGGTATGGGGAACAGCAATGGGGACTACTTGTGCCCCATCTTAAGCCAACCTGTGCCTGAGTGGGTGGGAGAGGAGGTTGTGGGGCAGGGATGATCTCAAAAGGTATCTGTCATAGATGACATCCTCCTCTTTAGGACAGGCACCCTGGATCTCCTGAAGGAGTTTGTAGAAACCCTAAACTGTAATCAAGATAACCTCAAACTAACATTGAACGTTGATGCACATACAGTTGCCTTTATAGATCTTTATATTTCTATAAACTCAGAGGGGGCCGTTGAAACTAATCTCTACAGCAGGGATACTCAATCACTTCTTGTAAAGGCCCATTTAAAGGCATCCAGTGAGAGGTGATGGTCCAGGCAGAGGGCTGTCATGGGGGATGGATAGTTAGAAATCAGCACACTGGGGGAGGGACTATAGATTCCCCAGTCAAAACTTAAAAAGGCTGCTTGCCCCCACCCCAAAAATCCTATTGGCCACTGGGAAAAAACAGGAGCTTTTTTTTTGGCCCCACAGAACCTACAGCTCTGGCCCCCAGCACGATGCTTTAACTCCCCCCTTGCATTCTGTGTAGGTCATGTACAGGGGTGGACTAGGGCCCAAAATGTTACTGGCAATAAGGTCTCGTAACAAAGATGGATAGATAGGGCTCAGGGAGAGGGATGAATAGGGGAAGAGGGATAGATTGACAGAACAGGAAGGGCAGGGAAGGATGGAGAGAAAGCTGGGAGAAGGGATGGATGGGCATAACTAGAAGGACAAGAATGAATGGACAGAGCTCTCCACTGTTCCCGGTATGACTGCCACCACCACCACAGCTGCACTAGGCCAGGGTGTGTGCGCACACCAGCCCGAGAGGCGGCGGTGGCAGTCAGACTGGTGGGACAGCGGACAGGGTTCCTTTATATGCCCACCGTTCATCCATGCACTGATGGAGGAATGGTGGGCATATAAAGGAACCCTGTCCTCTGTCCCACCGGTCTGACCGCCACCACTGCCGCTCGGGCTGGTAAAGCGAGGCTTATGTGAATTGATTTATTTTTTACTCAGTGTCTGTGGGTGGGGGTGGGGCACTGCTTATGGGAATGGGAGGGGGGAATGCAACACTGCCGATGGGAATGGTAGGAGGCTATGTCACACTGCATATGGTAATGGGGGGGCTCTGTCACACTGCCTATGGGAATGGGAGGGGGCTCTGCCACACTGATTATAGGAATGGCAGGGGACTCTGACACACTGCCTATAGGAATGAAATGGGGGAATGCCACACTTCTTATGGGAATGGGATGGGGGAATGCCACACTGCCTATAGGAATGGGAGGGGGAATGCAACACTGCCTATGGGAATGAGATGGGGAGAATGCCACACTGCCTATAGGAATGGAATGGGGGGAATGCCACACTGTCTATAGGAATGAGATGGAGAAAATGCCACACCAAATTCCCCCATCTATAATGCCACATTGCCTATAGATGGGAGAATGCCACACTCCCTATGGGAACGGGATGGGGGGAATGCCACGCTGCCTGCAGAAATGGGATGGGGAATGCCACACTGCCTGTAGGAATGGGATGGAGGAATGTCACATTGTCTATGGGAATGGGGGGGAAGCCACACTGCCTATGGAACTGGGGGGGGGGGATGATACACTGCTTATGGGGAATAGGATGAGGGGAATTCCACATTTCCTATGGAAATGGGAGGTGGGATGCCACGCTGCCTGTAAATTTTGCACCTTGCGGAGGTTGTTTTAGCACATATGATCCAGAATATTTTTTTGTACTTACTTTCCTCCAAATCCTTGGTGCCTGTTATGGGCAAGGTGCGTCTTATATGGCGAACAATACAGTACTTTCTGGAAGAATCTGGTTCTATTGAATGCTATATTTTATTGTAGAATTTGCACATGAAATACATGATTGCTTTTAATGATTGATTAATAAAATGTATTAACAGTACAGTAATCACAGCATGGTAGTGGCTAGAGATGAGCGAACCGGTTCGGACGAACCGGAATTCGCTCCGAATTTCAGGAAATATTCGATTCGGCACGAACCCGAATATTTTGTGGTTCGTGCCGATCGAATTTTTCCTGAAATTAAAAAAAAAAAAATGGCGGCATGGTGGGAGCGGGCCGGCCGGATCCGCTGACAGTGGAGCCGGCCGGCGGGCCGGTAAAGCCGGCCGGCGGGCCGGTAAAGCCGGCCGGCCCGCTCCCACCATGCCGGCATTTAAAAAGAAAGAAAAAAAAGCATTTTTGCCGGCATGGTGGGAGCGGGCCGGCCGGCTCCGCTGTCAGCGGAACCGGTCGGCCCGCTCCCACCATGCCGGCATTTAAAAAAAAAGCAAACACTTACCTGCAGGTCCGGAGCGTGGAGGCCGGCGCCGCTCTCAGCTGTCATCTGAGGGCGCGTCATAAGAGGCGCCCTCTGATGACGCGCCCTCAGATGACAGCTGAGAGCGGCGCCAGCCTCCACGCTCCGGACCTGCAGGTAAGTGTTTGCTTTTTTTTTAAATGCCGGCATGGTGGGAGTGGGCCGGCCGGTTCCGCTGACAGCGGAGCCGGCCGGCCCGCTCCCACCATGCCGGCAAAAATGCTTTTTTTTTTTTTTTTTCTGTTTTTAAATGCCGGCATGGTGGGAGCGGGCCGGCCGGCATTCCCACCATGCCGGCATTTTTGATGGGGAACTTCGTAAAAGTTCGATTCGGCCGAACCCGAATTTCTTTGTGAAATTCGGCGAATCGGCCGAATCGAACTTTTCAAAAGTTCGCTCATCTCTAGTAGTGGCAATATCTGGGTTTAGAGGACCAGCCTGGTCCCATTTATCTATTGTTTGTTTAGTTGTTGTCTAGCCTAGTTTCTGTTTTTGGTTTCCCAGCTGCTTCTCTCACTTCTGTCTTTGTGCTCACATCTTTTCTAGTTTCACTGTCAGAACAATTACTGAACTGGATCCAGTCAGAAATCTGCTTAAAGTGGACCGAAACCCAGGATTTTGACTATTCTGGGTTTTGGTCCACTTCGGTGGGGCATCGCTGTCTGAAACCCCCCGAAAGTCCAGAAACACTCACCTCACCACGCTCCCACATGACCGCTCCAGCCAATCACAGCGCTCAGAGCCGCTGTGGTATGCACGTCCAAGGCCGCTTGGACGCGCATAGCAGCTCAGCGGCTCTGAGCGCTGGAGGCCGCGTCTCGCGCTTCCCTCTAACAGGGAGCGCGCCTGTGCCGGCCATTTACAAACGGCCGGCGCGCGGGTGCGCGCCCTGCTAGAGGGAAGCGCGAGACGCGGCCGCGACTCGCGCATGCGCCGATGGAACGGGGCTGAGGTAAGGTTTGTGGGCCTCCTGGGGGGTTTCTCCCGGCAGGACATCCCGATTTCGGATGCCCCGCGGGGAGGGATTTGATCGGTCCGGTAATCTTATAGATTCCCGGGCCAATCCCCCCTGGGTTTCAAGCCACTTTAAGGTAGACCAAAACCCAGGCTCACATGGGTTTTGGCCCACTTAACAGGACTTGTTCGTCTATGCATCCTTGGCGCTGACAGACACTGGAGTCTTGGGAAATGTCCTCAAAAGTGGAAGTGTGTGCATGTACTTTTGCAACCACATAATTTAAGCTCTTGAGCTTTATTTTTCCACCCTAAAAGATTTCAGTTTTTTGTTTAATTTATGCATACAGACTAAAGATGACATTAGTTGGAAAAAGTTCTAAAATTATTATTTTTTTTTTTACAGGTGTACATGACAAATACCTTCCATTTTAACCAAGGTGTCTAGACATTTTCTCTGTACCTGCAAATTCCCAGAAGAGGTAAAGCTCATAGAAGTAGGCAGGTTGTCTTGGACTACCAGGTTAGTTATATCCTTGTTTACTGTTCTTCCATTTCAGGATCTTCGTAGAGATATAAAACCAGACCATCCATCTGCAGAAAACCCGCTTCAGTTTTCCCGAGGACGGAGCCTTATAGGACTTTTGTTAGAGGCAACATTCAAACTATGGATATGAATATTTTTACAAGCATTATGTAAAACATATGGCTTTCTAGGAGATTTACATACATATTGAAAGTCCAAACTGCTTTCCAGAAAGCCACAAAATGATATCATTTTTCACATACATTCCTCCAAATCTTTCTCGTGATAAATAAATGTGGAGAGATATTTGACTTTCAAAGCCTCTCTGAGGTTGCCTTGCCTTCATACCTCTTCCGGATTTACATTCCTCTGTCTTGCTCTAGAAAGTCAGGCTTTGAGTTATTTTACTTAAGATAGAAAGTTTTGCTTGAATTCCCAGATATGAATATCATAGAATATATTATAAGGTGTGTAGTATTATCAACTTTTTTTCTGTATCTATCTTGTTACTTCCTCTGTTTAAAAGATAGACACTCCATAGGAAGGAACAGAAGCCCAAAGGGTTAGGATTAGGGTTTCATTATGTTTATCGTGGTTTATTCCTGTGTATTACTACGTCTATGCTTGATGTCACTTGTGCTACCTTTGGCCATGTCTGTTTCTGCTCTGTTTTAGCTATCTGTCATTCCTCCTTTCCTGTCAGGCTGGGGGGTTAGGTGCCTTGCTCAAGAGCACTTCAGTCATGTTCCAGGACCGGGATTCGAACCTGCGACCCTCCAGTTGCAAGTCCGCTCCCTTACCTCTAGGCCACAACTTCCCTCCCGAGTGTATCTGAGTGTAATGTGCTTCTGTTCCTTTAGGGTCTGCAGCACTGTATGAGGTGTCCATCTGGGGCTCTGCTGAAGAAGCGGGGAGTGTAATGTCACCATAGGATGTCATACCTACAGTGCTTTTGGTAGTCAAAAGCTCTCTGTGGTGGCACAGGACTCCTGCTCTCTACCACATTTGGTCATCCTGCATCCTGTTCTAAGTCTGTCCTCAGGTTACCCGTTCCTGATCAATTACTCCATTTCCATTCTGTGCTAGCAAAGAAAAATCTTCATTTTATTTTTTTAGCTTTGTGTTTATTTTTTTCTCAGCTTGTCCTGACATACTGGTTGGGATCAGGCCACAGCTTACAGCTCTCTGATGCAGTGTGGCCTAGATTTGCCCTAATGGTTTAAAAAAATCTATACTCACTCCACAGCACATGCCATTTACTACTAATAGGCTACTGGAGGGAATCCTAACCAAAACAGCAAAGTAATAAAACAGGTGTATAAAACACTGAGCTATTGATGAACTAACTAAGACACTCCCCATTGAGCGAGAACCACGATTTGCTTGTGATCCCTCCCTTAGAAGTGTTTCTCACCTAGCTGTAGTAATGGGATCTCCCAGCCAAGAGGTTTATGAAAACTACCAGTGATTAATTATTTGTATATATGTATATATATATCTGTATATTGCTTTAACTAGTTTATTTGTTTAGCAGCACGGGCCAAGTTTTCCCGCTGTGCATTGCGCAGCTGAACAAAAGAAGCCTCCAATAACGCTTCCTGGATCCTCTTCTATGGCTGCCATGAAGCAGCCTATCAGTGCCTGGCCAGTGCCGGGTGCACTGATAATTCTTGGCCCCCGGACACTCTCATAGGCTGCTCCCAGGCACGTGGACTCGAGCAGCCTATGAACGCAGCTGGTGGCCAAGCCTATCAGCGTGCCTCACACTCACAGAGCATGCTGATGGGCTGCTCCATGGCAGCTGTAGAAGGGGATCCCTGGTGTCATAAATGACTAACCTTCAGTCCGTGCCCGTAGTGCCCAGCAGCCGCTCAGGCGCCGGCTACGGCGGCGCATGTGACCCCGAGCGCACCCTCTTCCCCGGTCCGCTGTCATTCGGCTCATGTATGCACGCGAGCACAGTCAGCTTATGTCCTCTGGCAGCGCTGCACACAGCTTGGCCGCTGGAGGCTGTTTAAAGGAGTCAATCCTAGGAGGCCCAGTTCTGGGCGGTACGCCTTTAAAGTTCAGATGGGGCAATCAGCCCAGAGGTCTCTAAGTGCACCAATCAACCCACAGATCCGAAGTGCACCAACCACAGTCACTGCCTCCCTGTCCAATCCGGTCGGGTTCAGTCCTTTAAAGGGATTACCACTTCAGTGTGTCAGTGCCCGTGATACCGTTTAGCTGGCTTTGTGATTTCTCCTGTGATTTCCTGTACTTATCGTTATTGACCATTTGCTTGAATCTCGACCACGTCTCCGTCTTATCCCTTTGTACTGCGCAGCTCTCTGACCTCCTGGTGTGACCCCTGGCTTGACGTCTGACTTCACTTGATTTCCCCTTCACCCAAACTGTTTCAAGTACTTACCTGTTTCCGAAGCACCCAAACTGTTTCCAGTACTTACCTACTTCGCCCAGTCTGACAATCGGTTTATCTGTCTTCACTCCCCATGAGCCTACAATCTTTGAGCCATCAAGTCCTGGGGTCAACCATGTCCGGCGAGGCGTATATAGCGTCCCGGCAAACGGGGGCTTGTCTATAGGTCAAGCTGGCTGTGGAGATTGGGGGTTGCAGGCTCACAATGAAGACAGGTATTCTCGGGGTCTGACACCCAGAAGTGGTGGGTATGGGGCACCTGGTTCTTTTTTTAGGCGCTATGCACATATACTGCTGCATATTAAAAAGGGAATATGGACATTTCTGATCATAGTTCCTCTTTAGTCAACTAATAAAACTATATATATATATATATTCCTATTCAAATTGGTTTATATCTTATCTGAGTGTGATTAGCAATACAGAGGAGGAGGGGAAGCACTATGGTAGACCTCTAAGTGTTATTACATCAGACCAAGAAAATATCCTGCAGGGGGGAGAAGGTGAGTATATGCTTTTTATTTTTTCCATTTGATACCCGTGAGACGGCTTGAAATGACTGGACAGGTTTTCTCCTACATATAGGACAGTAGGATGTGTAATCAGGAAAACATTTGGCATTACACCATACGAAAAAGTAAAAAGGTTTGCGACATCCCGATGCTTCCTCTCCTGTCACTAAGCTGTCAGCGGCTCCCCTGCTGTGTGACAGTGTGTACACTTGTGCCGCGCTGGAAGATGAACAAGTGTTCAGTGCGCACCCTCACAGGAGACTGCCGCTACTTCCCGGCCTTTCAAAGTGACAGAGCGGGGGATGCAGCTGGGACGAGAGAAAAGAACTGACAGGGATTATCGTAGCAGTAGCAGGAAACTTTAACTGAGCCTGTTCAAGCAGCTGTCTAAACTCTGAGGTGGAAACAAAACTTTTTACACATAGCAACATGGAGGAGCGTTAGGCAATACTGCCAACAGTTCCATGGTTACCCTATTCCAGGGTCGGCTCCAGGCTTATGTAGGCCCTTGGGCGGCATGGTCTCAGTGGGCCCCTTTGCGGCGGAGAGTCACGGATCAGGAGTCTATAATTCCATGGCCAGTATTAAAGAGGACCAACACCCAGGGGTGATCGGCCCGGAAATCTATAAGATTCCCGGGCCGATCACCCCCCACCCCGCGGGACATCCGAGATCGGGATGTCCCGCGGGGTGAAACCCCCCAGAAACCCCAAAAACACCTTACCTGATCCGCCGCCGCTTCCGCCGCCGCCGCCTCCCGCGCACCCCTCCAGACGTGCACGCGCCCGCGCCGGCCCTCTGTGAATGGCCGGCGGGGGCGCGCGCGCGCCGAGAGTGACGCGCGGGAGGCGGCGGCGGCGGAAGCGGCCTGGACGTTCCTGATCCCCGCCTGGACGTTGGCGGGGATTGGCTGCGGCGCTCACGTGGGAGCGTTGAGAGGTGAGTTTTTTGGGGTTTCTGGGGGGTTTCACACAGCGGGGCACCCCGATCGGGGTGCCCCGCCGAAGTGGACCAAAACCCAGGATAGTCAAAATCCTGGGTGTTGGTCCACTTTAAGAAGGGCTGGTTGCCCTCCAACCACCTATTGGAGCGTTTTTTTAGTGAGACTCACGAAGCCGGCACAAGATTAACCACATTGTGCCAGCTGTCAGTGGGCCCCCCTGGGGGGTGGGGCCCTCAGCAGCTGACCAGGCTTGCCAGGTGATTCCTCCGCTTTTCTCTCATTCCTTATCCACTGCTTTTCATCTCCTTTCCACATTCCCTATGTAGCAGAGAAGTAGTTAGGCTTTCTGGCACCCGGGGCACGTGCCCCCCCTGCTCCCCCCTGCTCTGTAGCCTTCTCTTTTTATCTTCTCTCCTGTTTTTCATAATCCTTCCATGTCTCTCTCTATTTGCCTTTTCCACTTCTTTTAATTTTTTTGCTATTTCGCTCTCTCTTTCATTTTCCATATTTCCTTGTCTATCTCCCCTGTTCCGCCTTACATTAGCCTTTCTCTTTATCTTCCCTCTTTTACCTTCTTTCAAGGTGCTTCCACCTCCCCTTCTATTTCTTTCTTTTTCCTGCATTCCCTTAATCTCTCATTACTCTCTTCCATCTGCACTTTGCGTGCAAATGCAATTATATTTGTGGTGCACACAAAACCCTGGGGGTGTCATAAGGGGGTTTGGGGTCTTTTTGTCATACAAGTAAAAAAAGGTTCACTTACTTTATCAGAGTTAAGTTTACATTCACAGTCACTGTTCCAGCAACAGGGTAATGAAAGCACATTGGTCCTAAGGCAAGTAACATAGTAACACAGTATGTAAGGCTGAATAAAGACTTTAGTCCATCCAGTTCAGCCTGTTTATTTTTTCCAGTGGTCTAGTAGCCATAGTTTCAGGCTTCCCGGCTACAACCATGGGAAGGGCTAAGCAGAGCTCATGGTGTGGGGGCGAAGTGGAGAAAATAAATCCCAAAGAGCAAATAAAAGTCAGGGCTGGCGGTAGACAAGCAAAATCCAATGGATGAATCCAGGTTCAGGGGCTGCCAACAAACAGGCAAAGTCCAATGAGAGAATACGAGTCAAAACCAAGTCATCCGCCTGAGGGTTAATCCAGGAAATCAGATCAGGAACTCAGGAATCAGGAAAACAGAAACCAGGAAGTAAGCTGATAACACAGCATTGGATGCAGGCCAGTTGTCCTTTAGGGCTGTCAATTAGAGCAGAGAGGGATGTGTCAGAGTCTGAGTGAGGTCACTTCCTGTCAATTCAGACGAAGGAAACCAGGAAGTAAAAAGCTACGCTCTAGGCTTTGTGCACTTGCAGTGTGCTGAACACCAGGTGGCGCTGTTGAGCAGTGCAACAGATGAAGAGCCTGCTCTGGTACAAACACCCAGACGTGCACGTCTGCTGCTGCATGCAGACAGTGATAGAGCATGCCCATGTCTCCTTGAAAGGCAGGAGACTGACACATAGATGGAAATGTTATTACATGCCAGGAAGACATCCAGGCCACTTTTGAACGCTTTTAGAGCGAAGGATTGGCCCCCACAAAAACCCTGAATTCAACCAAGCCTTTCAAATAAGCGGCACTACCAACCAGATATACACATATAAATGACTTTTATTTGTATATACATAGCAACAACAAAACAATACACCACAATAGACTATTTAAAATTACATATACACTATAGACACCGGGGGGCGCCAGTGTTCAATCCTAAAGTATATACTGTAATGAATCCTATATTTACAACCAAACTGGACAAATATAACAATACTTATTTCATAAAAAAGTGACAATAGAAAATACCTATACTAAATTTGATTATAAGCATGTGTGCAAACTGTGCAATAAACTACACTATAGGGTCGATTCTAAATCCAAATGTTAATTGATTTCAGATCGGGAATTGGAAGTTTGGGTGGGTGTTAGTCATTCTTTTCCTTTTTTTTGGCCATTTCGTATTCGCACGAACGTTCGGGCATATGCGTATATGTTCTTTCGATTTCCGCCCGTCAATTGTATTTTTTGCGTTAGTTATTGTATATTTCCCGTCCAAATCGTATTTTTTGCGATCGTTCCTAAATGTCATAAATGTCGTGTATTTCTCCCCTGTTTGGCTATATCAGGCATGATCCGTGCCGGGTTTTCAAGACCCAGGTCACTTTCCCCAATCCTTTTCAGCTTTGTTCCATGATCTCAGGCCGTGCACAGGTGATCAGGCTGATCGCAGGGGAAGCCTGAATAAAAAGGAGCCACACGGCCTGTCAGTTGTCTGTTGACCAGCTGGAAGGAGGGAGCTCAGGCTGAATTGCACCAGTGGTGAACAAAAGGACTGTACGCAAGCCGAAGGAATTGGCTTCTGCGCCCCTAACTGTGGACTTGTGGGGATGAGCAGCTTGTATGCCCTGAAAACTGGATTTAACTTGCCTTGGAGTTACAGCTTGCTGGAGTAACCAGCCCTGGACTTACATTGATTTGGTGAAGTAACCACTTTTGATTTATTGCATTGATGCTGCAATCCCTGAAGTGAGTGATAATTTGCGTTTGAACATTTTATTTGCTCAATAAAGCCTGTTTTGCTGTTGAAGATCTGTTGTCACTGCCGTTCGCCCAACCACACACAATTGGTGGAGGATGCGAGGGGCACAGTGACTGTTGCTAGGGGCAACGGAGTGACTAAAACACGCTGCATTTTGGATGTCCTGAGTGAAAGCGGCAACCAAGATGTCTCAAATGGAGGAGGTGGTTAAACAGCTAATCCAGGCTAACCTCCAGCAGCAGCGGGCCCTGGAACAGCAGCAACAAGCCATGGCACAACAGCAGCAAGCACAGCAGCAAGCCATGGCAAACCAGCAGGAAACAAACCGCCTGCTGATAAAACAGATTGCTGCACTCAGAGAGACTGTTGTGGCTAAAGTTTCACCACCAGAGAGAAGCCCGATTGAGACGGGTGGTGCGAGGAGAGCCGTACAGCGGGTCCTACAAAACATGACCCCTGAGGATGATGTTGAGGCCTACCTCACGGTGTTCCAGCGCATGGCTGAGAGAGAGCAGCTGCCAGTAGCTGAGTGGGCAGAAGTGATTGCACTGTTTCTGGCAGGTGAGCCCCAAGAAGCTTACTTTGACCTTAGGGAGCAAGATGTACGGGACTATGCTAAACTCAAAATGGAGATCCTTGCTCGCCTGGGAGTCACACCAGCGGTTCGGGCCTGGAGAGTGCATAACTGGACTTTTACTGTTGATAAGCCGGCTCGGTCGCAGATGTTTGATTTAGTTCATCTTGTGCAAAAATGGTTGGAGCCTGAGCAGTCCACATCGGCGCAGATCGTCGAGAAGGTCGTGGTGGACCATTTTTTTTCAGACCCTGCTGCCGAAGCTACAGCGGTGGGCTGGACAAGGTGACCCTCAGACTGCTGATCAGTTGGTCAACATGGTGGTGAGGTTTGTTGCGACCGAGGACCATCACCAGCAACCACTAAGACCAGCAGACCGGTGGGTAAGCAAGTTCCCCTTGGAGGTGTGTGGAGGGGTGTAAGAGGGCAAAAGACTGATCCTGACCCCCAGAGGCCCCTTAATCCTAGGGAGGACGCCCGGGCAAGGAGGTTCCGGGGTCCCCAGTGTTGGAGGTGCCGGGAGCGGGGGCAAATAGCCATGGATTGCCCCCTCTCCCCTGAGCCCATGGAATGTGACGCTGCCTACAGAAGGTCTCTGTTAGCAGAACCAGGTTGTGCTGCCAGTCAGCGGTCAGAGACTGAAACACATGTTGTGACTGTGAAGATGAATGGTCGCCCAGTGAAGGTACTATTGAACTCAGGTAGCCAGGTAACTTTGGTCCGGGCCAACCTTGTGCGTAGTGGTTGTAAACCAAAGAAAAAGCTTATTGTGCTTTGCATCCATGGGGATATTGTGGCTTACCCTGTAGCCGTGGGTAAGTTTTGGGCATGATTTTCCCTTGTTCTGGCCCTTGTGGGAAAGTACCTCCGGCAGAACTGGTAACCCTCCCCGTCGCCAAGTCCGCTAAACATGTGGGCCCAAACAGATTTTACAATAGGCCGACCAGGGTGAGGGCCTTAAATCCTGGGGACCGAGTTCGGGGAATAGTACCCATGGGTGAAAGTAGAGATAAGTTTAAAGTTTTAGTAGTTTTACTAAGCATTTCTTTATTTAGTGTGTGATCATGGCACAAATTTCTCCTTCCCATGTGCATAACCATATATTTATCGATGTTAAACTTAATTTGCCTTTTTACAGCCCATGCTTCCAATTTATCTAAATCTGTTTGTAGCTGCCTGCTGTCCTCTTTTGTTTTAATTATTTTACACAGCTTAGTATCATCTGTAAAGATTGAGACTTTACTGTTTAATCTGTACCATATGTAGTTAATATATATATATATATATATATATATATATATATATATATATTGAATAGATATGACCCTTGTGCTAGTAACGGTGAACCAATCTGAGTATGTAACGTTGATAACCACCCTTTGCTTCATATCATTAAGCCAATTTCTCACCCATGTGCACACATTTTCCCCCACTCCAAGCATTCTCATTTTTTGTACCAGTCTTTTATGTGGCACAGTATCAAATGCTTTAGAAAAGTTAAGGTATATGATATCCAATGTCTCCCCCCGATCCAATCTTGAACTTGCCTCCTCATAAAAGCTGATTAGGTTTGTCTGGCATGAGCGATTTCCTCATAAATCCATGCTGATAAGTAATAAGGTAATTCTCACCGAGATACTCCAGGATAAAATCTTCAAACAGCTTGCCCACCACAGATGTTAAACTTACTGGTCTGTAGTTCCCAGGTTTCCCCCTTAGACACCTTTTGAATATTGGCACCACATTTGCTAAGCACCAATCCCTTGGAACTGCTGCCTTAATTATTGAATCTACAATATTAGAAATAACGACTTGTCTACTACTGTACATAACTCCCTTAAAACCCATGGATGTATGCCATCTGGTCCCGGGGATTTATTGATTTTAATCTGCTTGAGACGGTTCTGCACTTCTTCCTTGGTTAGACAAGTGACATTTTGAGAGTTTGGGTTATTGCTCTGCATTTCAAGATGTTTAGTAAATTTGCTTTCTCCTCATTCCCCACTATAGGTGTCCCGTTTTTGCTTTTCAGGAGGCTCACACCCACAGGTTTTTACCTTTTACTACTGGTCTGTAGTTCCCAGGTTTCCCCCTTAGACACCTTTTGAATATTGGCACCACATTTGCTAAGCACCAATCCCTTGGAACTGCTGCCTTAATTATTGAATCTACAATATTAGAAATAACGACTTGTCTACTACTGTACATAACTCCCTTAAAACCCATGGATGTATGCCATCTGGTCCCGGGGATTTATTGATTTTAATCTGCTTGAGACGGTTCTGCACTTCTTCCTTGGTTAGACAAGTGACATTTTGAGAGTTTGGGTTATTGCTCTGCATTTCAAGATGTTTAGTAAATTTGCTTTCTCCTCATTCCCCACTATAGGTGTCCCGTTTTTGCTTTTCAGGAGGCTCACACCCACAGGTTTTTACCTTTTACTGTTTATGTAACTAAAGAACATTTTGGGGTTAGTTTTCCTCTCTTTGGCGATCCGTCTTTCCGTCTCCAGCTTTGCTACCCTTATCTGTTGTTTACTGAAATTTACTTCTTCATCTGCCCCTCCAGCACCACCCCATGAATATCGGACCCCAATACTAGCTCAAGGGACTAGTCCAAGCCACACCACATCTGTATTCATAGCTTGAATGATGCTCGCAGAGCCATTCAAGCACCGCTAAAAACACAGCCAGCGTGATGAGAATGCCTGTGTCTGAAGCAAGATCTCAGTCACTTACAGACACCACCTATTATGCTGATTATCATGTGGCATCACAGCTCCAAAGGCCACGCACAAATGCTTCTGAAAAGAAATCATATGGTATAACTGTAAACCATGATATCTCAGACATAACTTCTTCAATTTAAAAATGGAAAACAGTTTAGGTCAGTACCAAATGTAGACCGACGCAATGATGTAACAATTGCCGAATGCTTATGACTTTCAGTCAGACTTAAAGTTGGCTTAAAACTATTTTTTTAATTAGGAGTGCAGTGGGATTTTATTTGCACAAGGCCAAGCTTTTGCAAACAAGTGAATCCTTCTTTAGAGTTATGCCACTGGTCTATTTAGTTAGAATCCAGTTTTATCAGCCATAGGTAAGTAATAGACAGGCAGATATCAGATAGTTAATGCTGTGTGAGTGAGAAAATACAGCAGCAGCAAGCCGTGATGGCAGAATCTGTACTGACTTGTCTCATCTTATGTCCACAGGGATTTCCAGGAGTGTAAGAAGCTAAGACTCTATATATTAATTAAAGACAGGAGAGCGACAAGCTCCTTGCAAACAGCTGATGCAACAATATGCATCCTTAACAATCTGCCTGCCTCCGCTCTGTGCTTCGCCAGTAAAGAGCTCATGAAAGATTCAACACTATGATGAAAAGAATTAAGAAACTACTAATCTATGCAGATTCAGAACACTTAGCCGGAGCCATAGCTGTGAACGTTACAAGTAAACATCCACAGAGCTTATTGCTTGCCACTAAATTCCGCACATTGCAGTCTGTCCATAGACTATTTATTCCGAAGGAACACTAAAGCCTACTTGGGCCTTGCTATAGAACATCTCAAGCCTGGCACCACAGAGTCATGACCTCCCTAGCAATGCAAGCCTGCAAGTAGCTATGTATAATATTTAAGCTGTATCTGAACATCACACTTCTGAGGCTGCTTTTAGGATGCCCCCTCCCCAAGTCGGTCAATGTTCAACCAATTAAAGCGGAGTTTGAGAGAGCTTGACCCCATACAGATGTTGTGGGTTGGCATAAAGATTATTTACTTTTGAATGACATGGGGGCGGCCATCTTGCCACACACCTGATAGTCCTGCTTACACATGAGAATTAGGAGGGAGCAATTCACACCAAATAGTTAGAGATATGTCTCAGAGACACGGAGAAGCTTGCCTGTCATTTTCACACACACAAACATGGAATAAACAGCTAATGTAGCAAAAGCAATCCGTGTGAGGGGAGTTGTTACAATGTATCTTTATGGTCATGGCGGCTGCAAAAGCATTCAGTCAGGGGGATAGAATGTATACAATGTACTTTATTCAATGATGAGTCATTACAGCTGAAGGCTTTCTACTTCTAGATAGAAATAAGAGATGATTGCACAGAGCAATGAGGCAATTTTGACTTAGGGACTCGGTTTTTCAGAATCAGCTTCTTAATTTGTGTGGCAAGATGGCCGCTGCCATGCACGTTTAAGAGTGCAGCATCTGCCTGCTATTCCAGACATCTGCATGGTGTTAATCGCTCTCAATAAGCTTACGTCACTGATTGCCAAAGAGGGGCTTTAGGGGAGCGATTTACTATGTTTCGATTTTTTGACTGGAGGTTTGCTTTAAGGGCCATTTTGGAAATGTGGCAAGATTGAATGATGTTTTCTAGCATTGTAAGGGCATCCATGCCATACTGGATTTCATAGGTGTATTTTTATTACCCAGACTTGAACTTAAATACAAAATATATGCATTTAATGTTTTAATTGAAGCTTCTCTTTAAATAACTTAATAATAATAAATCATTTTTGAAAATCCATATTACTAAATGTACCAATAAAGTCCACTGAGCACAGTGATGCCTTTTCATTAAATGATGCTGAAGATCCAGTTTAAAGACCATGCTTACGCTCCCCACTTCCCCTCATACCATTAAAATTGTTTCACATTCCACTTTGTGTCTAACCATATTACTGTAATAGACGTAAGAATTGTTTTTACTGATTTAAATGCCTCAGGTGCAGTGCCCTGAAGGGCCGCTGCTGCTATTTTTGCTTAGGGCAGGGAGGTTACCCTGCTGAGACCCATGAGATCACATGGCTGCCTCCCAAAAATTATAAGTTTCAGGAGAATGGTGATATAGAAACATAGAAACATAGAAGGTTGACGGCAGAAGAAGACCATATGGTCCATCTAGTCTGTCCTTATGTGTATACTGTATGTTCTCTTTATCTTAGGATAGATGTGTGCTTATCCCAGGCATGTTTAAATTCACTGACTGTTGATTTTTCAACTACCTCTTCTGGAAGTTTGTACCAAGCATCTACTACTCTTTCTGTAAAATAATATTTTCTAACATTGCTCCTGATCTTCCCCCCGACTAGCTTCAGGTTATGCCCCCTTGTTCTATCATTAAGCGTCTTCTTAAAAACACTTCCCTCCTGAACCTTATTCAATCCTTTCACATATTTAAAGGTCTCAATCATGTCCCCCCTCTCCCTTCTTTCCTCCAGAAGAGTGACCTCACTCTTTTATAATAACATTTTTGATTGGTTCAAATAATGGGCTATATATTTAGAAAACAGACTCAAATGGAGGTATTAGGCTTATACCCCCCACATTGTACCCATTTACTTGACCACATCTTGAAATTCACAAAAATATACAATTTATTAGCAATATCTTAAAAGCCTTATCTGTACATAATCCATACCAAATATTTCATTTGCCGTACATAATTACAAATTTATATTCTACTGATTCTCTTAGAGTGTGATGTTTACATTCCATAAAAATGAAGAAATATTCCATGCTTTTTCTCTCACTGTGTATTTCTCAGGGTAAACATGTTTCGCTTTAAACAGCTTTCTCAATACCCCTTGCACTGTGCAAAGATAATAATAACCAAAAATAGTGGCTCCACTGTGCAGTGTAATATACCGTTCCACTGTTAATTAATGTAAATCACAATAATATAAACAAGGACATTTTCAAAAATGCAGGACAAATCTAGAACATGGTGCATCATAAACTGTCTGGCATATTATAGATATATAGATATATATGTACCTATGAGCATATGTGGATATTGGTCAGATTTATGGAGTCCCCTTTAAGGAGAGATACTGTGTCTTTCAATGAGCTGTTATATTGCTTCTTTTTATAAGCTGCATAAATACAAGATAAAAGAGGGGGAATGTCCTCATTACTATTCCCCAGTATTATCATGCCAGAATTGATATATCCTAAAATGATATATGATATATGCCTCCCAAAAAGAAAGCCGAGAGGCCATATAAAAGCTCAGTGTGGGAGATGTAGCAGTTAGAGAAGTGTGGATGAGGCAAAGAGAATGGGTGCTGCCGTGGGCCTGGAGAACAGTGTAGGCCCCACTGCATCCTGGCACAGGGAGTGCCTAAGAGGTCCCTCGGCTGGTGGCTAGAGATGAGCGAACTTCTTGAAAGTTCGATGCGGGCGATTCACCGAATTTCCCCAAGCAATTCGGGTTCGCCCAAATCGAACTTTCACGAATCGCTCATCTGAAAAAAAAATACCGGCATGGTGGGAGCGCAGCCGGCCTGCCCGCTCCCACCATGCCGGCATTTTTTTAAAAAGCAAACATTTACCTGCATGGTCGGAGCGTGGAGGCCGGCGCCGCTCTCAGCTGTCATCAGAGGACGCGTCATCAGAGGACGCGTCATCAGAGGGCGCCGGCCTCCACGCTCCGACCATGCAGGTAAGTGTTTGCTTTTTAAAAAAATGCCGGCATGGTGGGAGCGGGCAGGCCGGCTGCGCTGTCAGCGGGCCGGCTTCCGCCGCCCGCTGACAGCGTAGCCGGCCTGCCCGCTCCCACCATGCCGGCATTTTTTTTTTTATTATTTCAGGGAAAATTCGATCGGCACAAACCAAAAAAAATTCGGGTTCGTGCTGAATCGAATTTTCCCTGAAATTCGGAGCAAATTCCGGTTCGTCCAAACCGGTTCGCTCATCCCTACTGGTGGCATTTGGAACAATCTGAGGGTAGCTGGACAGGAGATCGCCCGCAGCTATCCACCAATTGCCCCTGGAGTGTGGACCGGGTCTCCACCGTAATAAGGGCTTCACCGGCCCTGTTACTGAAGTATACTCTGGGGCTATAGTCTAGCGGGGTAACTGGGGTAGGAAAGTAGGACCTCGGTGAAAGTGACTTTGCAGTGGGATGTTGTGCACCTGACAGGCACCCCTGGAACCCATTGCGCTGCCACATGCTGTGAGAGAAGTGGGGCCCAGCTGCTGTGGGGGACTCTGAGTTGTAAGTCCAGGCATGTGCCAATAGTGGGGAGTAAGATCTCCCGTGGTAGTGACTGTACAATGGGGTGGCTCACGTCTTGCAGGCATCCTGAGAGAAATTACACATCTGGTGTCAGCGTGTGGACGTGCCATCTCTATAGCCCCGCTGAATGTAGCAGAAGAGACTGTATAGCCAAGTCCTATCTTTTTTATACAATACTGCCACCTAGTGTGATCTAGGAGATGTAACCAGAGGCTGTATGATGCATTCATTTTTACAATAGCTGGTATATAGCAATACTTAAACCGTACGTTCAGCATCATTTAATGAAAAGCCCAAACCCTTAAAAAACTATTCCCCAGAATCTAACATTAATATATTTTATGTTTTTAGTTAATTACTTTTTTTTCTTTCTCCCACTGGCCTGCACTTTTGTTCAGGTCTCTAGGATACGGGTGCTGCCATCTTGCCTCAGAAGCATCACATACTGAGGAGAGGAGGAGTGAGGAAGTGCAGGAGGGCGGGGTTATAGCTGTGCTTTCCCATGAGGTCCATGAGACCCCTATACCAGTTCACAATGCTTGAGGAGCTGGCAAGTCACCTGCGGCAAGCGAGTAAGTTGCCACTAACACTTCAACCCTATTACCTGCCTCCCCAAAGCCCCAGGGGGCGGGCAGAAGAGCACCTGGCCTGCAAAGGCTATATGGGCTTGTAGCCTTCGAGGCCGGGGCCACCGAGCCTGGTTTACAAGCCCCGCAGACCTGGTGCCTGGGCTGGTTATGCTTGAATATTTTTTTTTTCTTCTTAAGTGTTTTAACCCTTAAAATGTTTTTAAAAAAGGGAGAGGGGCCATGCCATTTTTTATTTAATCCTTGATAGTGTAGATAGTAGTTGTATTTTATTTGAAAATGTCATAAAGAGCTCAGTTTGGGGGGTCTCCTGAGCAGTAACGGGGGCTACCATTACATAAGTGTAAAACAGTACCTTTTATTAGGCCCTCCTAGACATTCTAGGATTTCCATAGACCTCAGCTTTGGGATGTCTTTTTTGTTGAGGCCACTTTTGAAGTCGGGCCTAACTCCTACCCTGAGCCATGCTGCTATTTACTAGATCCGCAAGGCGAGCTTATAATACAGAAAGTTGAAAGTCTCCTTCTTTACTTTCCTCTCTCCTCCACCTCATCTATCCTACTCTCTCTGACTACCGTCCACTCTTCTGCATTCAGTTTTCTCAGCCCTAGCAGTGTAAAAGGACCTTGGTACCACTCTTGTGTTTCTAGGTCTGGGAGGCCAATAGCTTTGGTGAACCTTGTCATCTTCCTTTAGGAAATATGATTTCCCATTGAGGGTGGTGGTGCTCAGTCCAAAAGGGAATATCCACTTATATGTCATTTGCCTCTCGCTAAGTACATTTGTAAGTGGCTTCAGGATGTATCTTTTGCTTTGAGTGCTAGGCAATAAGTCATTGTACAATTCAACGTGCATGCCATCAAAAGCATTTTTTTTTGTTTTGCAGACATCTCGATCATTTCTTTTTCTGCAAAATCGTTAAAGACCCAACTCTGCTGAAAAAACAAACAAACAATATATAATTTTACTGGAAAGTCATTGAAATTCCTGCAAAAATCACAGTTAAACATGTAAAAAAAACACGTAAGCTTAAAGAAGGTTCAGTTTGCATGCACTGGAGGGTATGGGGTGATAGTATTTGTGTGCACAGGGGTATGTAGGGATATTCAGTATAATTGATATTATTTGTTGCTTAACTGTATTTATTATAGGGAGGGGCGGACCGCGCAGTGCCTGTGTTGTTGTTTTTACAATTGTCTATTGTGTTTGAGTATATATTTTTTGTGAGGGAATCAGTGTATGCATTTTTTCAATAAACATTTAGTGATTCTATTTTATTGTGTAGCACATATAGATATTTTGGGGTCACCTTGACTTTGGTTGGTATTCCCAATATCACCTACTGTTTTTTTGTTAAATGTAATAAATAAACATCTTCTTCTCAGTGATCAAGCAGAAGGTGAGCCAGACTTCTATATAAAAAATATCTGGAGTCCCCTTCCTATTCTCCAGACTGTTTCAGGGGGTTTCAGCTCTCTGGAACGTACATTCACATCTGGTGGGAGTGCAGGGTGTTTAGAAAGTTCTAGGCCAAGGTGTTCTATGTTATAAAGAAGGCCACTGGGATGCCGTTGACTCCTTCCCCGCAGTTGGTCCTTCTCAATTTGCAGCCTCCAGGATGCCCAAAGGCTCAGTTTGAGCTCATTAGGCATATTGCGACGGCAGCCAAGTTGATCATTGCGCATTCTTGGAAGAAGCCTACATACCTAGTGGGAGCCTCATCACCCGAGTCAATGAGGGTATGTTTTTTGAGAAAACGGCGGCCTCTATGCAGGGCGATTTTGCTCCCTTTCTAGCCACTTGGGAGGGTTGGATTCCCCACTTCCAACCCAGGAGTTTCGAGATCTCCTTATGATTTAGAATGCTAACCTGGCTGTTCTTCTTGGTTGGGTGGAGGCCTGGTACCCATCTCTTTCTTTCTTTTCTTCATTTCTACTCCCAAGTTTCACTCTTTTTCTTCTTTCTTTTGCTCTTCCCTCTGTACTACCCTCTGATTGGTTCTTTTTACTATAGGTTATCTTATGGTCATTGTACGGAGGCTGTTGGTTTTTGTACATCCGGCATACCTCGATGTCTAGGTTTTACTTTATGAACAAAAGTTTTGAATGTTGACTTTTGCTGTATTTTTGCTGTAATTTTCTTTTTCTTTTTTGTGCAACTATTGTTTAAAAAAAAAATGTCTGGAGTCCGAATAAGGACTTCTGAACAAAAATGTTGAGCTCAAACCTGCCAAACTGAAAAGTAACAAGCCCAGTAAGTAGTAGTAGTATGAATGTCACTGTAGAGCCTGGACACTTTATAGGCGATATGTAAGGGAACTGTGCAGATCAATGTAGGTGTCTGTATGTCTTCCTGGCTGGAGAAAATGACTCCCAATCCCCTCTATTGACTATCTAACGTAATCTAAACTCTGCATGAAGATAGCAAGCCAGAAGCTTCAGATACAAATGAGCTACTTTATAATTATCCCTTACTATCAAGACATTGGACAAATGGAGGAGAAGGTCTCCACAGATCGATGGTGCCTTCTCTGTTGACACTATCTGTTTCAGAGGAGAATATAAATCATTAGAAAGCCCATCTGAGCAAGTCACTAACTAGATCCATAAAGTGTGACAGGAGCTTCGCAATCAGCTGATATGGGTTAACGAATGACCCTACACCTACACATGTGTAGTAAATGGCTCAATCATTAGCAGAAGGATGGCTCTACCAAGATACTTTGGATGAAACTGTGGAGAACAACCCAAAAAAACAACCTGATTTTGTGATATGGTGTTACAAAATGATTTGCTATAGGCATCTATATGTAGCTAACTAGTGGCTGTGTTGTGAATTGCAACCTGTCAAGTGCTATGCTAGAATATTGCAATTTGTATCATCAAGCCAGTCTTGTATTTTAGGACAGTAATTCAAGTGCAGTCTCCTAAGTACCACTCCATTCTGCCACACTCCCCTGGCACTGATGCAGAGCAGGGGATTACAACAGCTTACTTCGCCCTGATCTTGTACAAATACTGGCACTCCCACTGCAGCCACACAGTGCACAGAGCAACATCCCCAGCTCTGTGCACGGTCCTGTCTGCCCAATCAAATGCAGGGCATAGAGCAGCGCTATTTCACAGACGTCGTAAGGAGGTGCGGAGGTGCTACTTAGGAGATTGGACTTCCAATTTAATGTGAAACAAAAACAGAAAATGCAGTTGTGCAACACCTAACTAGTTACTACTAAATATAAATGCCGCCCCCCCAACAAAGAAACCCTTCCAAAATGGGCAAACTACTATAAGGAGATGAACCCCGTAGGGAAATCCTGAGAAAATGGAGGCCAGAACAAGTATATTAATATCATGAATCTCCAGAGGCGACAATCATTTTTTACCATAAGAACTATAAATCTGTGGAATAACCTCCTACAGAAGCTTGTTACAGCATCAACCACTGACAGCTTCAAAAAAGGATTAGATGCTTATTTGGAAGAAAATAACGTTAACAGTTACTATTAGCTAATATCAGTAAAAAAAATTTAAAAAATAAAATAAAAAATAACTTCGCCCTACCCTAACACTCTTGGCTGAACTTGATGGACGTATGCATTTTTCAACTGTATTAACTATGAAAGATTTATTATAAGCTAGAAACACTAAATACATATACATACATGTACGTATAAAAAACATTTGAGAAGATCATACTGTATAACAGAGCAGAGGTCCATCCCCAGGTCCCCTTTCTCCCCATCTCCCAACCTTTCTGTTCTTTTCCTTCTTGCTCTGCCTCGCCCTTATTTCTTTCTTCCTTTTTTTGTAATTGCATATCGTTCACAGCTTTGTGTAACAACTATGATAGATGCTGTGTTCTACTCTTTTCTTTCTTACTTACTTTTCTTAGCATTGATGGCAACATGGACATGCACTTCAGTTATGTTTGCTATCAATACCTGTGATATTAAAGTGGAAACCCAGTCTCCAGTAACCTTGCCCAGCCACCGTCCCCTGGAGGCTGGCGCTGATGCAGGACAGCGGGGGGTTACAAAAAACTTGTCAAAGATCGAAGACTGAACTTTTTCTTTAATTTTCTTGGAAGACGTGGCAAGCATCGCTTTTTTCCTGCCTCCCATGGCCATGCTAGCCATTTGCATTGGAGCGTGTAGGAGCCAGAGATCTGTGCATGCACTATGGGATTGCCAGAAAGTTAAGATTTTACATTTCGAGATTTCCTACAGAGAAGGGCACCTGGGACACTAAAGTCTCATAACCCTAGGCTGGTGTTTGCCCCTCTTTGAAAAGTAAAGTTATCTGTTTGGCAGAAAATGGCAGCCAATCATGTGACTATGGGCAAACATTCAGGTTTCATGTGCATGCCTATTTAGCAAACCCAATTGGTTACTGTCAGTCAAGTGATTGGCAGTTATACTATTAATAAGAAAGTTGGCTAACTTGACTATAGTGCCGCTTTTAGAAGTAATGTTGGTATTTCCAATAAATGTTCATATGTACTTTGCTGCCATCTGCTGGCGGATTTGTTTTACTAGTTTTTTTACTGGATTTGTTGGTAATCACTGCCAAATACAGTAAAGTTATTCCCCTCTTGTGAGGCCACGCTCTCTCTCAGAACTAATCCAGTCCTGCAGGGAAGGAGACTGGGTGCTTACAACCTCTTTTGGGATACAAGTATTAAACTAAAGTCTTAAAGGAGCCACAGCACTCAACCCTGTTAGCTTGCAGGCCAGCCTATAATCTGTCTCTAAACTTGGTTAAAAACAGAGGACTCGGTCACACACATCTGCAGAAGTATGCTTAAGCTGCACCACTTTTGCACTTTGTGCAAGCACATGGTGTGTGGGGTCTAGGCTGTATTGCAAGGTCTTTGACCCTTCCACCCCATGGCTTGCACTTGAGAGGTTTAGGGCAACCTCAGGTAAGCCTGCTCCCAATTTATCTATTGCACTGTAGGTCCCAAATGGGGCTCTCAGAGATTAGAGTTAGGACTGCACCCCACAGAGGCACTTTGGCGTAGTGGTGCAGCTTAAGCATACTTCTGCAGATGCGTGTGACTGAGTCCTCTGTTTTTAACCAGATTTAGAGACAGATTATAGGCTGGCCTGCAAGCTAACAGGGTTGAGTGCTGTGGCTCCTTTAAGACTTTTGTATCCTAATTGCCCTGCTAACGTGCACCTCCCAGGTTAGTTATAAAATGGTCGGAGTGGCTGCCACCCCCCCTTTGTTTCTTTTCTCAAGTATTAAACTACAGTACCTAAGCTTTATCTTTATTTCATCACAGAATGCTATAAAGGATGTAAGTTGTGGTCAGTCATATCTGTCTACAGGATTTGACAACAAGGATCCCATTAAGACCAAGAGCTGTGTGGTCTTGGGGTTATACATCAGATTGATGCACGGGAATACAATTCCTCAATAGAGATAAGTACATTTCATAAAAAATTAGATTTAGATAATTTGCTGATTGTTGCTGAAAAAATTCTGGTTTGTCCATTTTTATGAATCGCTAGAATGTTGCTCACCTACCTGTCCTCACTCCTTGATATGTCGCCACTGGTTCATGTCTTCGGATGTCCACAATGGCCCTTGCAGTCTGTCTGGGTCCAGCAAGGTCCTCCGGTGGTGTTATGAGGTGGGTGGGTAGAGGTACAGTTTGAGTCCTTCCCTCGCTGTCTCTCTGCCCCGGTGATGTCATCAGGGTCTGTGTTGTTGTGCAGGCCAGATTATTTTTTACACAACTCCTAATAGTTCTGTTCTGGCAGCCATTTTAAATTGGGGATGAGTCAGCCAACCTGTTTCGGCCACTTGGCCTCCAGTCCGATGCTTTGGGGGTCTTTTTGGATAGGGGGCATACTCAGAGAAGTAACTAGGCTTTCTGGCACCCGGCGCAAAGATTCAAAATGGCTCCCCCCACCTGCTCTCAGGCCCCAGTTTTGCATCCCACTGACCTGGTGCATCTGGAGCAAGTGCCCCCCTGCTCCCCCCTAGTTACGCCCATGGGCATGCTGCACGGGCTGCTGTTCGGATGCAGACAGGCTACAGAGACATGGACTTCCAAGGTCATAGGAATTTGGGGCAAATTCTGATTCAGGTGAATAGATTCACTCATCTCTATACCTCAGTTACATTTTTGGAAATGTAATAGGCTGACAGTTGTGTTGGTCACCACCTTAATGACCATTGTGGGCATTCAGCCTCGCTTCTTGTTTGCAGTGCCCCAACAGAAATTTCCTCTGATAGAAATAGGAACATGTGGTCGCTATAGTCCTATATTTTGTGTAGGTTACCACTTTTAAAGTGACTTTTTGTTAAATCAGACCTCCAGTACACCCAAATTTATAGCCTGTACCCAACAGAGTTTAAAAAAATATCAGTTTCTAGTATGGAGCTTACGCTTTTAAATTATGACCTGCATGCTTCTGTACTTTTCATCAGGATGCCACATGGAGGCATCAAAGAATAATTAAGCATAAAAAAGCTGGCAAAGATGGGTGGGGGTCATCAGGGCAGTCTAGGCAGAGCTCACGTCTGGGGCCCAATCATGAAGGGGGCCTATCGGTCAGGAACTTCTGCCTGACCTGCTTGGGCGCTCCTAGCTCATCATATTATTTATTCAGCCTGGTTCTGCCACTAACCTACAGTTTTCCATGCTTCACTTCCCCCCACTCCCAGCACCAATCGGTACTTCTATAGATGAGAGCCAAGAAATGTAGGTTTTCTGGGTACCAGAAATTTCTGGTGATGACCCCCAAGGTGACCATACCCATGACTGATGGAGCCTGATGGCCCTGATTCACCTTTGTCTTTTTTTCTTGTGGACCCTTTCTTCTGACATGGCTCTGACTTCCTTGTCTGAGCACCCCCCTCCCCAACCCCCCCCCCGACTTCTCAACATTCCAAGCTTATTGCCTATGCCTTCTGACTATCCCAACTTCCCTAGATATTGCCTGTGCCCCCCTCCTTGTGACTCAGAACCTATTGCCTTGGCACCCCTCCCCCCAACATTCCAATTTCCCTAACTTTCTTCTTTGGACTATTGCCCGGACAGTAAGTTCTAGGTACAGAAAGACCCCTCTTAACTTAACTTTAACAGATAGACTGCTACCTACTTCGGGATCAGGGAGACTCTTCCTATGTCCAGACTCCTTTCATCAGACTCCAACTGGCCCAATGGTGCATCCCTGGACTCAGCTATGTATAAACTTAAATATTACTTAAATATAAGCTGAAAATATTTGCATCTAAGTGTGGGGTAGGCCAGTGGCTAAATTAAATGTGATGGGGCCCTGGTGCAAACATTAAATGAGGCCCTGTCAAGCCTCATAGATTAAATGTATTTTCTTCCTTATATCTCACTCGGATGCAACTAGACAACTAAATATTAAAAAAGAAGCGACCAATGAAGCTTCCTTTATCAAACTCATGCAAATTGAGCTCAAATCTGATAAATAAGGTGAAATAACAACATTGATGGAGCCCTCCATAACCTTTTGGTCCCCTTTGCGCTTGCACCCCTTGTTCCCCCTATAGCCAGGGGTAGACTGGCCATAGGGCATACCAGGACAAAGCTGGTAGGCTGCCACATTCCCTGCACTGGCCTACTGCCAAAGCGCCGGCTTCTTGCGGCAGTCTGGGTGAACGGGAGCCACTGTGGGTCACCCACATCCATTCACCCAGAGCCGGCATTAAATTAACATGCTGCCACTCGGCTTGTTATGGGGGGGGGGATCTGCCAGTCAGCTTGTTATGGGGGGATTCGCCACCCAACTTGTTATGGGGGGATTCTGTCACTCAGCATGTTATGGGGGGAGCATTCTACACACTGCCTGTTATGGGGGGAGTGGATACTGGGCCGAACACACTGCAGATTTGCCATTTTTTAACCCCATACCACCCCTGACTATAGCTATGCCCCTGGGGTAGGCCCCTAGAATCAGTTCTACTGGTAAGTCCCAGACTCCCAAGTTTTACACTGCCTTTCATAGTTTACCCAAATGGCTCTACTGTAGTATTTTCTAATCCCTGTCCCTTTTGTAATATTTCCATAGCCTAGCTACCACAGTAAATTCCTTGTATAAATAAATTTACTGTATGCACAGGGTAGAAATATACCTTTTCTGTGAATGGGAAGACGGTGGTGGGTATTACTTACCCCCTGCAATCATTCAACCAGAGATAAGTGTCTCCACCCCTATGAGGAGACACAGAGCATCTCAACCTTTTTTAGTGACCACTCACATGATCGCCCAATCAGCAGCTGCTAATGAAGCACGTTTCACTGACAACCATTCACTCCAGATATCGCCCGCGTAGCTTAGGCCTTGGATTAAAGTACAACAGTGCTAATGAGAAGCCTGCAGTGACCTTTGAATAGCAATTTTCTGGCCCTGAACTAATCAGCGCTCTAATGACGGCCTAACAAGGTGTTTACAAGGAAGCTGCGGGGGAGAATTAGCCGAGCAAGACTTCTGGGGGAGATGCGACTTAAACTGCCACTTCAGGGCGGGAATGTGGGGCTGCCAGGGCCACAGGGAGCCTCTAATTAATATTTATGCAATAGCGGCTCGGTTTCGGCTAAAGCAGCTGGAACATTCGCTCTTTCCCAATGAAGCATCCTGGAAAGAACTCGCCAAGCTCATCCTTGGCACAAAAGACTATGATCTGTTTAAATTGTCCTGCTCTTAAGCTCTTGGTTACTAATATTTAAAGCTTAAAGTGATCCTAAACTCATATGCTCACCCTTCTGGGTGCCCAGTGTTCGGGGGGGGGGGGTCTAGGGGGGATCAGGTCAGAGGGGCGCCAAAGGGGGGCCTGAGAACAGGTGGGGGTGCCATTTCGAAACTTTGCCCCGGGTACCAGAAAGCATAGCTGCTTTTCGGGGGGGGGGGGGGGCTCCACATTCTGGGCATCCCAGGGTCTTCCTCTGGGCTGGGGTTGGCGTGTGGGACAGAGGGATCCAGTGGAAAGGGAACAAAACTGTTTGGATGGGTGAGAGCCTGGATCCTAAGGTAAGTATTAACCCCTTCCCGGCCTTTTCTCTCTGTGATAGAAAAAGAGACTACTGGAGGGTCCCCATTGGGACGGGGTCATGGTACTGGAAAACAAAGGCCATAAATGTCCAAAAATTGGCTTGCACTAAGCGTAACGGCCAATTGGGGAGTTTCTACTCAAACTCTAGTAATCCTTGGTCTGAGGAGGGGGGATTGATGGCAATCTGCATTTTTATTCTGGTGCCTAGGGGCATTTGCTCACATGCTGCCAGTGATCTTTGGGGTCTCTGAGGATAGCACATCTGGGGGTCACTGCCCCTCAGACACTCTGACACTATTTTTAACTTTGACACATTGACCCCTCCTATCCCAAATTGCCCCCTAATACAATTTTCCCTCTTCCTATCTGCCCAGACACACTAACGCTTTCCATCTGTCTTAAAAAAAAAAACATTGCTCTTACTTACTGTATTAGCCCGACAGACAGAGCGACACTTCCTATTTGCCCATAATAGGGTGGTGCCATTGTTATTTTGCAGCATACCTATACATATCATTTTGAGGGACTGTCCCTCTTTTGAGTCCATGTGCCCCTGTCCCTTGTTGTTCTCATTTTTCCCTCTTTCAGGAGTAACATGAAGATCTACATCAATAAATGATTCATTAATTTATTTTTTGTAACTGTTATACCCTATTTCCTAGCCATCCCTTAATGAGGGGGTGTGGCTTAATTTACCCTTTGTCCATCTTTCCCCCACTCTGAAAAGTTGAAAGCCATGTTTTGCAGTCATAGAAACAGGAGGTCATGCTGACAGTTGCAGTTCTATAGCGGAGCAGCGGAGTTTATTCACTCATGGCATACTTGTGTACAGTACACTTTTTACAGTAAGATTTGTGTAAGGTCAGAATTGCTATGGTATGTGAATAACGTTATATGCCCCCACTGTAACAAGTGGGACATAATTATGGCAAATCTCCATGGGGGGGGGGAAAAACATTTGTTCTTCACAAGCCTGCAAATAAGCCGTGCCCCCAAAATACACCCCCAATCGGTTTCCCGCCATGAGATGCCTTGAGGCCCTTTTGCTTTTTTTAACTAGAGAAGCATCCTAAATTGGAATGCCCCAGTTGAAGGGATTGTCCTGGCATGAATAAAACTATGCTCACACTTTATCCCCCCAACATCAGTTCAATTCCTGTATTTACCTGATGGCTCGATCCAGTCCAGCGCCACTGGGCCTCAAACCTGCCTCTAGGGGCCTTTAGTCTCTAGTGCAATGGAGCGGGCATGGTCTGACATGCCATCTCTATTGCCATGAATGGAGCCGGTGTGACCCATGAGCCGTGGGATTGCCATCAAGAGTATACTGGGCGATCCCAGGAGTTTTACACAGTGGGGGCACATAGGGCCATCCTATAAGGGTTTTGGTCTTTAAATGGCTCAAAACCATACCAGACCCACAGCGCATGTGCGGCAGCATCTCCCACCATCCTCTATGTCTATGTGCGGCTGTGCCCTACATAACTAAATGACTGGGATGCAGGAGGTACATTGAGAGAGCCGATTGAGAGAGCATTTATATGCCTGGTCGGCATGGGATCGCCAGCAAGGTATGTATAGTGTGCGATCGGCGGGTTTAAACAGTGGGGCTTCCCAAATTGGTATGCCTCACAGATAGAGAATTGTCTGGCCTATAAGGGTTTCGGTACACTTAAAGGTGGACCAAAACGGCATTAGACCGGCGGTGCATGTGCGGTGGCATCTCCTACATCCTTCTATGTCTATGTATGGCTGAGTCTGCCGTAACTAAATGGCTGCATGGCAGAGGGCACTCCCACCGATGGAAAAAGTAGCTAAGTTCCCACTCAACTTCTTTAGCCGCTGATTTATATGCGTGGCTGTGAGGAATAGGGCAAACATTACATTTCATTTTATTGTTGATGCCCGGCATCCCCCTTTAAGATTCTCTGTACGTAGCAAATGTCCCCCTTACAAAGCTAGCAGGAAAAGGAAGTCCATATATGGGCATGAGGTTCTGACACTCAGAAAAGGCAGTTTGAGGATGAAAGCCCCCCTGCGGCTCTCCTAACACCTTGGTCAGACAGAGAGGAGCCAGGCTCCTCCTATGCTGGGGAGGTGTCATAACATATGGGGGTGGAGGGGCAGAGACCATGCTTAAAGGTAGACCAAGGAGACGAGAAGAGGGTCACCTCTGGGGGAGGTCATGCGGCAGCGTGCTGGAGGTGCCCATCAATAGGTTTGCCACTTACCTCTATGTGGGCGCTCATCATCACTACTCTGCAACTGCATCTTAAACCGGACCTTCAGCGTGATTTAATGAAAAGCCCAAACTCTTAAAAAATGGTTCCCCAGCATCTAAAATTAATATATTTTAAGTTTTTAGTCACTAACTTATTATTCTTTGCCCCACTGGGCCGCAACTCTGTTCAGGAATTTAGGATACGGGCGCCGCCATCTTGACTCAGAAGCATCACACTTACTGAGGAGAGGAGAGTGGGATAAGGTACAGGGGGTGGGTTATACCTGTGCTTTGCTCAGACAGAGCAGAGCTGGGGTCAGGTAAAAGTCAGCAGTCCCAGAATGCAGAGCAGCACAGTCAGGAGGCACTTTCTGTTTGCAGGCAGCCTGATAAGATGGCGGCTTCCATAAGCCGCCATCTTGGATGTTTAAAGGCTCATAACATGCAGTAGATGCAGGTAGGATGATTTTTAATGTGGACAATCTGTATGTATAGGGTGTGGGAAATATATAAGATAGACTCCATTCCAGAGTGAAGGTCCGCTTTAAGGTAACTGACTATTATATCCTTTGTGTGTAACTCACTGTAACCTGTAACCAGCTTCTCAGAACAGCATTTGTATTCATTCATTCATATTCCATCATAAACAAATGTTTGTTATCACTGCCTAGTGTGCTCATTGCATTAAAACCTATATTTAACTTGAGCAATCTTTTTGCCTTAGCCAAGAATCTGAGTGTCCGTAGGCTTTGGGCCTGGTAGTCAAACGGACGGGGGTTTGGGAAAGCGGGTTGTGTGTCCAGAGGTCCCAGATTGATACTACAGGCGCGCTAAAATGTTTGACATAGGAGGGTTGCCAAAGTCAGTGATGTGACCTGACTACCTTTATCATTCAAGTTTAGAATGTTATTAATATCGGCTGAAGTCTGATCAAATAAGCAGAGATACAGCCAGAGGTTGAGTTACAAAAGGGTCAAATCCTAATCAAATCCTATTTAACTATCAAATGAGATAATAGTAATAAAGTAAGGGCACTTACCTGCCCAGCCCGGAGGTGTAAAACCTGACCTGGGCCTCTGAATGACTGCGGTTATCTCCATTGTCTGTGGTGTATCCAGCTCAGAATGAATGCGGTTGTTTTATAAAAAGAGAATCTGGAGGGTTTTGGAATGTCCTTTATTAGAAATATTTCAAAACATAAAAATGGAAATAAAATCCAAGGCGAGTTTTGTCATTCCTCAGTGGTTCAAGGATTGTGCAAGTTGAAACAGGTGTGTGCAAATAATATCCCGGGCGTGTAAGTGCCCTTACTTTATTACTATTATCTCATTTGATTAGAAACCATTTTGTAACTCAACCTCTGGCTGTATCTCTGTTCTTTTGATCAGACTTCAGCCGATATTAATAACATTCTAAACTTGAATGGTAAAGGTAGTCAGGTCACATCACTGACTTTGGCAACCCTCCTATGTCAAACATTTTAGCGCGCCTGTAGTGAGAATTGCTTGAACAGTAAGAATTTTAGCCCCTTATTGTTCCAACCTTTCCTTCACTTTAACCTTTTACAAATTTCACAGCCTAGCCACCTGTTCAGGTCGCAGCTCCATATATTCTAAGCGCCGCTCTCCCTAACGTCCCAGATTGATAGTTGGATCACATGACCCGCGGTCCCCTGACAGTGGCCAAACAAGTTGATAGGAGCAGAGCCTCATCTGTGCCCTGAGATCACCGGCAATGTATGTATATAAGGCGACTGGCAGAGTTTTAAACAGCAGGGCCCAAAACAGCATACCCCAAGGGAGCATTCCAAAACCCAGAACTGTAAAAATCCAGGGTTTTTGTCCACTTTAAAGTGTTGGGCAAGTAAAAAAATAAATATCAGTAGCTTTCATTGAGTGGCTCCAGCGCTTTGCTTCCCCCTCCTCCCCATCTCCTTAGTAAGGAAAATCACTTCCTCATTCAGCTTTCAGTCCCTACCCACCTGACCTGGTCCATCAATCAACCTTCAGTGGAACAAGAATGGAAACACCCCCACTCCCTGCCCAGAGGTCCTTAATGGCTCTCTCTGCAGCTCTGAAACCCCGCCCTCCTCTCTCCTCACACTCATCACAGTGTGCTTACATTACATCGCTGTTGCCACACTCACTGTTTCTCTTTTTTTTTCTATGAATCTCCAATGCTCTGATAAGATAACTACAGGGTCTTTCTTAAAACGGATTGAAGTTTAGAAAAGTCCAATATGTAGCCCGAGACAATGGGACAACAGTCGGGCTTGCCTTTAGTATTACTTTAAAGTGGACCAACACCCAGGGGGGATCGGCCAGGGAATCTATAAGATCCCTCCCTGCGGGGCATCCGAAATCGGGATGTCCCGCGGGGTGAAACCCCCCAGGAAGCCCACAATCCTACCTTTTCCACGTTCCAGCGGCGCATGCGCGTCCGCCGCCGCCGCCGCCTCCCGTGCGTCCCTCTAGCAGGGCGCGCTCCCGCGCTGGCCTTTTGTGAATGGCCGGCGCGGGTGCGCTCCCTGTAAGAGGTACGCGCGGGAGGCGGTGGTGGATGCGCTCTGCTTGTCCGGCGCTGCCTCTTGCTTTTCCGGTGGCGGGGATTGGCTGCAGCGGTCACGTGGGAGCGAGGTGAGGTGAGTTTTCGGGGGTTTCTGGGGGGTTTCACACAGCGGGGCACCCCCGATCGGGGTGCCCCACCGAAGTGGACCAAAACCCCGGATAGTCAAAATCCTGGGTGTTGGTCTACTTTAACTGGACCAACATCCATTTTACAAAACACGGGTGTTGGCCCACTGCGAGGGGAGGCACCCTGATTGCCGAGGTCCCCCTCACTCAAACGAGAGCTGTAAAGCTTGCAAACTTACCTGACAACTTGCACCCTCTGGGAAATGCAGCCCCCCATGGTCATCCGGCAGCTGTCACATAGCCAGCAAAGAGAAAGCCTGAGCAGGAGAGATGTATGCTGCATTTCCCAGCAGGAGCGGTTTGCGTGCTTTACAGCGCTCGATAAAGGGGGGGGGGGGGGCTTTTGCAATCAGGGTGCCCCCCCCCCCAGTAGCGGACCAACACCCATGTTTTGTAAAATAGGTGTTAGTCCGGTTTAAGGAAAGACTGGAGGGAACTGGAAGTGCTCTTACACTCAGTATCCTGAGGGTGTCACTCTTTCAGCATGTATATACTTTTACTAGCCAACATATTCTGGTTTGGAGTTTTACAATTTCTCTGCATCCCTTCAAACCAGCCTCATCTGTAGGGACTTTAATCTCCCTCTGTGACCTCACATGTTCATATGTCAGATTTACTGTAAATATTGGCATACAGAAAAAAATGCCTACACTTACCCAAGGCTTTTTTTGTGCTTTACAAATCTATGGCAACATAGTCAAAGCGCAGGGCTCTGCATTGCGTTTTGTAAATCTCAATGGCACAATGCTCCCCTGATTACCTGCAGTGTGGCACTACACGTGAAAGCAGCCTATTGCATCTAATGTTATTATTCTGCTGCATTTGTAGTATCAGCAGTAATGCCTCCATATAGGAAAACAGCAGATTTTAAATGATTTTAGCACATTATTTACCACCTGTAACACTGAAGTGCAGAAGGAAGGCATCTGTTGGTGGGAGATTATCTCATGACAAGATTGTATAGTCCGTTATTATAAATAAATATTAATAATTATCATCAAAATCACCTCTTCTATTTGGTGGTTTTTGTATACACCAATGGATTTAAAGCAGACCTCCAGTCTAGAAGGCTGCACTGGATATACACCCCTCTATCAGCTACACAGGACTTAGAGAGGGCGAGCAGGGCGATCATCCTGGGGCACCTAGGCCATTGGGGGCACCGTCATCCCAGCCATCTTGTTTTCCGCAGATGAGTAAAGCGGAGGGGGCACTGTCTCTTGCTATGGCATACCAACTGTTTGACCTTGACTTGCAGGGTCTGTCCCTCTTTTGAGTCCATGTCCCCCTGGCCCTTGTTGTTCTTCTCTGTGCTTCTTTGAGGTTTAATATACAGATCTGCATCAATATAGGATTAATTCGAATAGTCAAAGTGTTTATATTGTTGTAACTTTTACACTCTATCTCCTATTCACCAATCAATGAGGGGCTTAACTTAATTTAACAACTGTTCCTCATTTGATTCCATGTCCCCCTGTCCCTTGTTGTTCTTCTCTGTCCTTCTTTGAGTTTTAACATGTAGATCTGCATCAATAAATGATTAATTCGCCTATTCAGTGTTTATACTGTTGTAATTGTTACACCCTATCTCTTAACCATCCATCAATCAATAAGGGGACGTGGCTTAATTTAACAATTGGCCCTCTTTCCCACCCTGAAAAGTTGTAAGGCATGCTATGTTAGAGACACAGAATGGCTCATACCTGTATGGGTCAGCAGTGGATGGGTGAGTAGGGGGCAGATTTTTTTCTTCCCACACTGAAGGCTGTTTTGCTTATAAACTGCCTTGCAGCCACTTCAGAATGTCTGTCAGCCATAGGCGGACAAGGGCCAGCCCATGAGCTGCTACACTCCGCCCCCAAGGTTCTACCTAGACTATCAACAAGGGTGTTTGTCTGATGGGGCTATAATAGCACAGCAGGGGCAAATTAGGGACAGGGGTGCAAATGGCCACTTTTAAAGAGATGATATTGTACTTTTAGTATTGTATGAGCAGATACTGTGTCAGGGGTCGGTATGGCTCTCACAGCCATGATGCTGGGGCTATAAGCATTGCAGGGCAAAATGTGGACAGGGGTGTCCTGGCTGGGGTATGATAGGACCACACTTAACGCTGCTGTCATCCTTTCAGACTTTTTTTAACAGAAGCCATATAGGGGAAAGGCTCATTTTAAGCTTAAAATTTGGGGCTAAAAAGAGGCAAAGCATTTTTTTAAACCAGGCACATGTGACAGGTAGGTACGGCTTAAAACAGTACAGTTAAAAAGGATTAGAACCCTGTCAGTGGAGTAGGCCCTGATAGTGAGAGTGACTTTAGTAATAGATTAAAAGCAGGACTTGGGTGTCATTGCATTATAAATCCACATTATGGCAATGTTGCCTAAGGAATGAGACAAATTAATATTAAATAGTCTAGTGCACCCCTTTAGTTAAGTAAATAGAGAATAATCCAGATGGCATTAGCAACATTACCTGCTCTGCTATTGGTTGGAGTTAGATACATAGTTGGAGTAGGAGGTTATATACAGGAGGACCCAACCCTTACAGAAGGTTCTAGCTCTAGGTTCTAGAAGCAAGAGGGGAAGATCTGTGAATGTAGCTGAGGAGAAGAAACAGCAGCAGTGAGTCCAGCTTATGCCATCCAGAGTGATGGGACTAGAAGTCGGTGGTAGCCCAAAGGCTCAACCAGCTAACAAGATTTTTGCACCTTATTTATGTCATTAAGACCAGGGTGCTGAGGAAAGCTGTGGAATATGCCTGCTGAGGCGCACCCTCTGTAATGGAATGTGCTGCTATGCTGAATTGAAGACCTTACTAAAGTCTTTTTTCCCATTCAGTATTAGTCTTGGATACTTAGCTTGCTAATAATTACTTATCATACTCTTCCAAGTTTGGGTAGATATAACATCATTATGGGAATATATATTTGCGATTACGTGCGGATTAACCTATGAAGATAAGTGAGAGAAAAGAAAGAGGAAAGAAAGAGAAAAGGAAAAAAAAAGAGAAAAGAAACGAAAAAAGAAAAAAAGTGAAATCAGCAGCCTAGTGCCACCTACCACCTTTCCCTACCCACCCTCTAAGCCTCCCTCCCTCCCTCCCGCATAGAGCATTATATATTGTGGCCTATCCGGTGACAAAAAAAAAAAAGAAAAAAAAAGAGGGCAAAGGAAGTGAGGGTCTATGGTCTATTACTAAAGTTTGATTACAAGAAGTGTCATTTCTGAAGACCAGCGATGATTGATGAGTAAGTGCACCTCAACCCACACCCAACACCGACCTGAGTCACCCTACCCTAGGTCAAAGAACCCCCCTCGCTCCTCACAGCCTCTGCCATGGGCCAGGCAGAGTACTGCTACACACATGCAGATGAATAGTAACCATGATTCTTAGCAGTAGGCGGCCCCACCTGCTGCTAAGAATCCTGGGTAAATCCTGTTGTTCTTGGCCTGTATGTACCATATAAACATGTTAAGTTAAGGCTATTTCTTTGAATTTAATAGCATACAGGCATGACAGAAGTCTGTCTCTTTGTCTTTTCTTTTCTTTTTCCATCTGCAGACGAGCTGCTGCCATAGGGAGGCTCCTTGCCCCAGGAATATATGGGTCCACTCTTAGCATTCCTTACTGCATGGGAAGCCAAGTCCTGTAAGATGTTTCAAGACACCAAGCTGCAAGTATGCAACAACTCGGTATAACGCAGCTGAAGGACCGATGGGCCTCATAGATTACAAGTGTTGATTCAGGGCTCCTGCATGAAATCCCATTTTTGTGAGAGTAGTAAACTCGTCAGTGTAAATTCTCACATTCTCGGGTGATTCAAAACCCCTTCCGAGATATTTTTGTTTGGGTTTAATTAAGGGAGAATCCATGGTGAGAATACTCACTGCAATATGTGATGTTACAACTCATATGACATGAGGGGCCTAGAGGGGATTTTCCAGAGAAATCCTCTCTAGAACCCTCCTTCTTCTGTGACATTATTATTGACATGCAGGAGATTTCATGGAGGCCCCACCTCCAAGTATAAAAGGCGGCTCCCCCGGCCCTCACCTCACCTGTTCCCCTTCCTCCAAGTGGAGGTGCAGCCATCAGGTTCTGATGGCCCGCACCATCACAAGAAGACCAGTAGAAGAGGGGGCACAGAAGGGCCATGAAGACCAGGAGAGGTGAGGAAGAGGATGGCGCCCACTGATGAATGAAGGTAGAACGATATTAAGAAAAATAAAGTGTTTTGTTGCCCAGATACCCAGGGGAGAAACCTGCAGGCCATGTGACAGTGGTGGGCCAACCTAGCCAATCGTCGATTTCTTGGGGAACCAGTTTGAAATGTTTTGTTAAATCAGTTTTGTTAAAAATGGGTCTTGTTCCAGTTTAGCAATGAAAACCTTTGTACACATGGTCAGCTAGGATTGCCACCAGGCCGGCATATCACCGGCTCAGTCGGTATTTCATGACCCTGGCCGGTACCGCTATTTTTTCTTTTATTAACATTGCCGGTAAGCTGAGTGGAGCAGTGGGCGGCAGGGGCCAGGGGTGGAGTCCTAGCTAGTCCATCATTGCAGAATGCTGGGGAAGTGTATGTGAATTTGACGCTACTGCGTCGACTCCTTAACCCTTTAAATGCCAGCCACGTAAAATTTACGTGGTTGCCTCTCTGTCACTTAAGTGCCAGCCACGTAAAATTTACGTGCCTGGCATTTACCCCTGCTAGTGGGCAAAACAAAACAAAAAAAAAATTACCTGACCCCTCGTTGGATCCGGCCGGGTCTCCTCTTTAATTTGGTGCCATCCGATCCCCCGTGGGGGGTCGGATGGCTCCAGGAGAGCCCCCGGAATAGGCCACCCCCCCGCTTCTGCAGCAGCAGCTGCTAACTGTAAAAAAAGAAAATAAATAAAAATGACATTCACTTACCAGCGTGTGTGCTGGCTCCCGCTGTCCCTCCTCTTCACCTGGGGGGCCTCCGATCCCCCCCCCAGGACTTAACGATCTTCAGGAGAGAGCCTGGGAGGCTCTCTCCTCTCTCCTCCTCGATGGCGGCCGCCATCTTGCCGCTAAGCCCCCGCCCCCTTAGGGGGCGTCATCCAGGTCGGTCTCCACGCCAAGCCCGCCCCTTTTGGGGGCGGGGCTATGACGTCATCCCGGTCCCGATCACCGGCTTCAGCTCTTTCAGCTGTCAGATGCCGGTGATCGGTGCCGGGGAAGGAGGTGGCAGGAGATCCTCTGATCTCCTGGCTCCCCCTTCTCTGGATGCCGATCACCGGCATCTGTCATCAGAGCGGCGTGGGACAAAGGAGCTTACAATCGGAGGTAAGTACATAATAAAATACTTTTATTGTGTGGTGTTTTTTTTTCCAGTTAACCCTTTGTGAACTGGTAAGGGGTCCATGAGACCCCTTATACCAGTTCACAAGGCTCTGGGTCTGGCAAGTCACCTGCGGCTAGTGGGCGACTTGCCATTAACCCCCAGCCCCCCCATTACCTGCCTCCCCAACGGCCAGGGGGGGGGCAGAAGGGCCCGGGCCACTTAGTGGCTATGTGGGCTAGTAGCCTGCAGGGCCAGGGGCCACCAACGCTGGCCCCTGCGCCCTGTTCTGCAAGCCCCCATAGCTGGCCCGGGTCGGTAATGCTGGGTAGGGGGGGCCCTATGTCATTTTCTTTTTTAATTAACCCTTTTGTGTTCTGTCATCCAGCAGCTATAAAAGACTTCTAACAAGTGAGCAGAAGCCAGTGATCGCCGAGGGACAGAGTGCTCCACTATGGATGGGAGGTAAGTATTAAAAAAAAAAAAATCTCTTTGTGTGTCTGTGTTTTTTTTACATTTAAACCCTTGTGAACTGGTAAGGGGTCCATGAGACCCCTATACCAGTTCTCAAGGCTGGGGGGATGGCAAGTCACCTGCGCTAGCCGGTGACTTGCCATTAACCCCTGGCACCCCCATTACCTGCCTCCCCAAAGGCCAGGGGCGGGCATAAGAGCCCGGGCCCACGGGCTATGCGGGCTTGTAGCCTGCAGGGCCATGGGCCACAAAAGCTGGCCCCTGCGCCCTGTTCCTCCAAGCCCTGCATAGCTGGTCCTGGGCTGGTTACTTTGGGTAAGGGGGGGCCCATGTAATTTTTTTTTGATTTTTAAGGGTTTTTAGGAGGGGGGACCCTATGTCATTTTTTTTCTCGATTTAACCCTTTGTAGTGTGGATGGTAGTTGTATTTTATTTGTAAATGTTAAAAATTACTTGTTTCAGTTAGGGGGGTCTCCTGGGCAGGAACAGGGGGCTACCAATAAATATGTGGTACCGTTCTAATCGGTAGAAATGGGGCTTTCACATGCAATATGGTTTTCCCTAATCAAATACATTTTTTATTTGAAATAAAGGAGGCAATTTTCTAAAAAAAAATTTTATTTATTTATTTTTTTTACTTAATAATAAATAAAATTAATAATAAATAAAATTTACAAACAAGACATTTCATGTTAAAGCCTAAACTCTGCTGCAAAAAATATATATATAATTTTCCTGAAAATTCCAGCAAAAATGTCGCAAAACATGGCGCAAAATGGGGAAAAATGACCTGTCAACAGAGGGTGACAAAATCTCAAGTAGGCTGGCAATTAAAAGGGTTAATAGTACCTCTGCATGTTGGGCATTGCTCTGTTCGGGGGACCTTGCGCTTTCAGACTTAGCTTGTTTTTTCTTGTTTGCATATTTATATTTTAGGAAAAGGTGTTTTTTATTCAGCTTTTTTATAAATTTTTTAGGGAAACCCTGCGCAACCAAAGAGTTCTTTGAGGGATTAATTCCAGAAAGATGAGCCCACTACAACAAGCTGGGTACGCTTAGAAAGCTTAACATGTGTACTTTCAGGGAATATATGGTTTATGGGGGATATTCCAAATGTAAAGGGTTGTTTTGGTTGAAAAATCGCAAGGTGCGCACTTTGTCTGCAGAGCTGAAATTTTCAAGAAAAATTACCGTTACGCACATGCTTTACTTTGGGGTGTTTGCCAACACTTCCCTTGACAGAACCTATGCATGTTGGGTATTGTTCTGTTCGGGGGATGTTGCTTTTTCAGATTATACTTGTTTTTTCTCGTTTGTATATAGTTTTTTTAGGAAAATGTGGCTTTGATTCTGCTTTTTTATCCTTTTTTTAGGGAAACTCTTTGCAACCAAAGAATACATTGAGGGATTACTTCTAGAAAACTGTGGCCACATCAACAAGCCTGGTACAAATAGAAAGCCTGAGGTGTGTACTTCCAGAGAATATATAGTTTGTGGGGGGTATTTCAAATGTAAAGGGTTGTTTCTGGAAAAACTGCAGTTGTATTTTTTCTGAAAATCCCCTAAAGCTCTGTTTCAGTTTGGGGGAGTCTCCTGGGCAGGAAAGGGTGTCTACCTATATATATGTGGTACCGCTGTGATCGGGAGAAATTGGGGTTTAACACGCAATAAGATTTTATTGACAAACTTACATTTTTTATTACAAAAAAACACTACAAATTGTAAAAAAATTTTTTTTTTTTTTGCACATATTTTGCCAAAAAATATTGAGAATACACCTAAAAAATGACAAACAAGACATTTCATGTTAAAGCTCAGACTCTGCTGAAAAAAACAATATATAATGTTCCTGGGAAATCCCTGGAAATCCCTTCAAAGATCACATTTGAACATGGGGAGTGCAAAATAGTGCAAAATGGTCTGGCAACAGAGTGTGACAAAAACTCCAGGTAGGCTGGCACTTAAAGGGTTAATCCTTTCTCCTTTCCACCTATTAAACTGCCATGATGTCAGCCATGCCCCACTCCGTGCCCTTCCTCTCTCCCTCCCTCTTCTCCCTCATCCCTCAACTACTCCACAAGACCACACCCCTCACAAGACCACGCCCCACAAGACCAGTATTTTTGTAGGGAAAGGTGGCAACTCTATGGTCAGCAGCCACACTTTCTCCAGCAGTAGGCACAGCAGCTGCAATGAACACATCCATTTCCTCTCCGCACAGTGGAAGGTAAGCGCTCCAGCAATGCAGGCCAAGATGAGGGGTGCTGTGTGCCAAACGTAAGCCTGTCCCTCAGCAGTAAATGTTTCCTTGTTACCTAACCCAGTGTAGGTCTGCTTTAATAGGCTATACACTTCTGGGAAGGCCTGCTCTTGGTTTATGACCTATTTGGGTCTCATACACACCTAGCCCTGACCTTATAGGAGTGGTGGACAAGAACCCATGAATATTTATGATTTATACAGCAACGCCTCATCAGCTTTAATTTCGGGCTTTATTCATCAAGAGATAGCGGCAGGTAGTGTCTCGTAGCGGCAGGCAGCGTCTGGTGAACGCTGGGAGCTGTACACAATACCACATTTATGAAGCCGATTTTGGTGAGCGACTCTAACAGCGTCATCATTACAGGCAGCTCAGCGTATAGCGCTGGCGCTCTAGCTTCCAGAGTGCCAGGTATTACCTGTCGCTACCTGACGCTCTCCCATACATTTCAATGGACGTTTCCTTTTCTTCTGTTTAAACAGGGTTTTTTGTTTTTAATTTTTTTTTTCTCTTAAATAATTGTGTGACCTCTCCTGGCCTAGAAAGTTTTTTGATTTTTTTATATTTTTATGCAGAATTGTGCTACAGGTGGAGGTGCACCACCTAATTAACTTAATGTGCTACACTTAAGCTCTGTAACTACTTTCACAAGAGGGACTGCGGGTGTCCTACCCACAATCACCCCAAAAAGGAGCACCATACAATGATGTCAATACCAAAAATATCTCAATTTATTATACATACAGAATGAATACACATAACACAATCAATCATACCAAACAAGACAATTAGAGATGAGAGAACTTCTCAAAAATTCGAATTGGGGCGATTCGCCGAATTTCTCAAAGAAATTCGGGTTCGTCCGAATCGAACTTTAACGAATCGCTCATCTCTGGCGGGAGCGGGGAGGCCGGCTGCGCTGTCAGCGGGCGGCGGAAGCCGGCTTCCGCCGCCCGCTGACAGCGCAGCCTGCCTCCCCGCTCCCACCATGCCGGCATTTTTTTTTATTTCAGGGAAAATTCGGTCAGCACGAACCACTAAAAATTTGGGTTCGTGCTGAATCGAACTTTCCCTGAAATTCGGAGCGAATTCAGGTTCGTTAGAACCGATTCGCTCATCCCTAAAGACAATAATAAAAACAACTGTAATTCCCCCAAATCACATCATGGTGATATGGTGTGAGTTGCTTCCTTTCGCTCCCTGCAACGCTGTACTGGTGTTAGAGCGCCCAACATACATCTCATTCATCAATGCCAGCCAGGTTACTACAGCGAATGAGACGCTCTGTTACAGCCCCCGATAGCCGATCACAGCGTCTACTTAGCGCCTCTGTACAGATGCTCATCTGCCGATACCTGGCACTAGTAATGAATCAGCCTGCCTGAGTTATAATTTTTTTTGTTTTGTTTTTATCTAGTAAACCGAGAATATTCTCAAGTAATTTAATGAACTTCCCGCCACCCACAAGGATCTGATATGCGCTAATTGTTTGCTCATCATTAACCAAAACATTTTTCTATGGAACTCAGAAGCTTTTTTAATTTATAGCCGAGCCACTCTCACCCCAGCGGTTCCACCACTAATAGGAAAGGCTCCAGCTGGGAGATGTTACTTTCCAGAAGCTGGCACTTCATCCAGGATGTGTCTCCATATTATGTCGGCACATTGCTGCGCTATGATAAACTGAGCCATTCCCTACAATGTGAAGCCCCCTCCGTCATCCCCCTGGGACAAGTTATTAGTAATGGATATTGGCGCTCCGTGCTTGTCTATTCATTTTACTAGTTACTGCGTTTAAAGAAAGTGATTATCTGGATTTGGACTAATGTTTCCTAGCTTTGTTGTCTGTGGTCACTGGCAGCTGAAGGTATGTTTAAAGTGGACCAAAACACAGGATTTTACTATCCTGGGTTTTGGTCCCTGCCCCCAGGGCACCCCGATCGGTGAAACCCCCCAGGTTAGCCAAACAGACTCATCTCTTCCCGGCCCCAGTGCGCATGCAAGGCCTCTCATCCAATAAGCTTGTATCCACTCCTGCCCCTTCGTCTAAGGCAAGCAAATACAAGCGCGCTGGACGCCGCATCCTTCGCTACACTAACAAGGTGCATGCCTGCACCGGCCATTCACAAATGCCTGGCATTGGCACGCACCCTGCTAGAGGGATAGCGGGGACGCAGCTGCTGCTCGCGCATGCGCCATTGGACCGGAAGGTGAGTTTATGGGCGACCTGGGGTGTTTCACACAGTGGGACATCTCAATTTGGGATGCCCCGGGGAGGAGGGAATCAATCGGTCTGGAAATCTTATAGATTCCTGGGCCGCTCCATGGGTTTTGGTCTACTTTAATATGATATTATGACATCATAGATCTTCCTTTCCCTATTCAGATATCACATACTTACCTTACTTCTTCTTCTGTCTGAATATGGCTGGACTTTGTGGTGTGCAAGCCTTGCGATCACGCAGAGCGCCATCCTAAACTTTCTGTTAAGTGGGTGCTGGGAAACACGGACCTTCACCCTGAATAAGAGCCCATCTTATATGTTTCCCCCACCCTGTACATACAGATTGCCCACATTAAAAATCATCCTACCTGCATCTACTGAGCCCTTAAACATCCAAAATGGTGGTCCATGAATTCTCAGGCTGCCGGCAGACAGGAAGTGTCTTCTGACTATGCCGCTCTGCATTCTGGGATTGCTGTCCTTTTTCTGACCCCAGCTCTGCTCTGTCTGTGCAAAGCACAGCTATAACCTTCCCCCTGTACTTTTAACCCCTCTCCTCTCCTCAGTATGTGATGCTTCTGAGGCAAGATGGCGGCACCCGTATCCTAGAGTCCTGAACAGAGTTGAAGCCGAGCGAGGGAAAGAATAAGCAAGGAACTAAAAACTTAAATATATTAATTTTAGATGCTGTGGAATAGTTTTTTCAAGGATTGGGCTTTTCATGTAAATCATGCTGAAGGTCTGGTTTAAAACAGAACAAAACCCACCAGTGGCAGCCCTGGAATCTAAAAACATCCAGGGTCAGCCGCTGGCTTTCCTCCGGGGCATCCTGAATCGTTGTGAAACTCCCCAGGGCGCAGATAATTACCTTTCCCCAGTCCAACGGCACATGCACGGCCTCTTGTCCAATGAGATCCATCTGCCTAAGCTATAGCAAACAGCTCTCATTGTTTTCAATATGGAGAACACACTGCTACAACCCCCAGTGGCGTGCGCAGGCTCCTACCCCAGCCATTCAATTAGGCTGTGCCCCCTGCCAGGGCTCTGAGGGGTGTAGCAGCGCGCGCTCCCCATTGAAGTCAATGATAGCCTTTTGCCGGCTCTGATTGGCTATGCATCCATGTATTCGGCAGGTGAGCTGTAATGTCCATTCTGGAAGGTTTAGCCCAAGTCGGGGTGCCCCAGGGAAAGGACCAAAACCCAGGTTGTGTTACACTTTTAAAAGTTTCCAAGTTAAACCGGACCTTCAGCATCATTTAATGAAAAGCCCCAAACCTTTAAAAAACTATTCCCCAAAATCTCAAATTAATATATTTTATGTTTTTAGTCACTTTTTATTCTTTTCCTCACTGGGCTGCAACTCTGTTCAGGACTTTAGGATACATGGCGCCGCCATCTTGCCTCAGAAGTATGACATACCGAGGAAAGGGGGGGGGGGACTGAAGGGGGGCAGGGTTAGAGCAGAGCTGGGTTCAGAAATAGGACAACAATCCCAGAATGCAGAGCAGCACTTCCTGTTTGCAGCAGCCTGAGACGCGCACGTTGTGGGCCGGCTCCCACACTCACCCTCTCACTTGCAGCTGTTCCTCCGCTGACTCCACGCTGGCCGGGGGCGGTGACGCGCACGTTCTGGGCCGGCTCCCGCACTCACCCTCTCACTTGCAGCTGTTCCTCCGCTGATGCCACGCTGGCCGGGGGCGGTGACGCGCACGTTGTGGGCCGGCTCCCGCACTCACCCTCTCACTTGCAGCTGTTCCTCCGCTGACTCCACGCTGGCCGGGGCGGTGACGCGCACGTTCTGGGCCGGCTCCCGCACTCACCCTCTCACTTGCAGCTGTTCCTCCACTGCCATCGTCGGGATGCCGCTCAGCGTCTCCGGGGGGGCCTCCCTCGGGCCGGCTTCTACGGACGAGAGGTAAGTGTGTATACCGTATATACTCGAGTATAAGCTGAAAAAAGCTGCCTCGGCTTATACTCGAGTCAATAACTTGTTCCATTTTTTTATGGTAAAATTAGGTGCCTCGGCTTATATTCGGGTCGGCCTATACTCGAGTATATACGGTAGTTTAGTTGCCTGAGATGATAGAGACACTGTGCTTTTCTTACCACAGTGGAAATGTGGTAGGACCATGAAAGGTCCTTGTTCAAAATGCATGGACCAAGGCCCGGGCCGACCGATTCCCTCCCCCTGGGACAACCAAAATCGGGATGCCCCACTGTGTGAACCCCCCCCCCCCCAGGTCGCCTCATACACTTACCTTCTTTCCCGGTCCAATGGCGCATGCTGGAGCCGTGGCTGCATCCCTGCTATCCCTCTAGCAGGCCGCGTGTCTTTGCATTTGTGAATGACTGGCACGGGCACACTCCCTGTTGGAGGGTAGTGAGGGATGCGGCCGCCAGCGAGCTCGGAGCCCTAGACAAAGACTTAGACAACCTGATGTCTGCGGCTCCGAGCGCGCTGATTGGACATGCGGCCATGCATGCACCATAGAACCGGGAAGAGGTGGGTTGTTTTCGGTGACCTGGGGGGTTTCACAAAGTGGGGCACCCCCGATTAGGGTGCCCCTGGTGCAAGGACCAAATCCCAGGATAGTCAAAATCCTAGGTTTTTGTCCACTTTAAAAATACTCTGTAGAAGAATTTGCTGCTGCGTCAAGCTGACAGACTTATGCTTTGTTGCGCCCGCTATGTGCAACCGAATAGTTTTAGGATCAATCAATGAGGCGCATGCATACAAGAGGCTTAACACAGAGAAACTAAGGCCCTTATTTATGAAGGAATAGCGACAGGTAGCGACTGGTGAGCGGCTGGTAATGACGGGCCCCGCCACGAGAACGCCGGCTCCCCACCACAATCACACATTTATCAAGCCAATCCTGCTTAGCGACTGAGATAGCGCCATATAGCGACTCATTCGTCATTATTCCAGCCTCAGCCCACAGCGCCAGCGTCCGACCTTGAACAGCGACAGGTATGACCTCTCGCTACCGGGCGCGCTCCAATGCATTTCAATGGAACAATCTTTAAATATTCATAATTAATTGTTATTAATGTTTATTTTTTTTTTTTAAATGTGAAAAATTCTGTGACCACTTCTGCCATTTTAGATAATTTTTTTAAGGGAAAAAAAATGTAAAAAAAAAATTGTACAGAATTGATATTACAGGTCTGGTATTAATGTATTCATATTACTAAATTAATTAAAATACTTTTTTTTTTTGGTTTCCAAAAATATGGTGGTTTAGGAGTTAAAAAACTACTTTTAACACATCGCCTCCAGCGCTCTGGGGTTTAAACATGCATTTCACAGCGCTTGAATTTTTTGAGCGTGATTTTTTGATGAATATGGTGGAAGCCGGTCGCTCTGACCAGTCGCTATCATGCGCACGCATACATCGCGGAACCTGTGAAATAGCGACTCGTAACCTTGTATTGAACATTTAGTCACACCGACTGAGTCGCTGTCAACAACCGAACAACGGCCAAGCACAGCGACTACTAGCGGGCGCTGTGAAAATACCGCTACAGTCGCTCAACTGTCGCTACATGTCGCTATTAATTAATCAGCCTCATAGACTGCACTCAGCACAAAAGACACATTGCCAAAATAGTGGACAGGCCTTTTTATTGGCTCTGATTACATAAAGTATTACACAACTTGTAGATGGACTCTCAGAGACCCTTTTTGTATATTTTTAACCTAGACTTCCAAACAGTATGTACTACAGGTAAAATTTTTGGAGTGGGAGAGTTTGTGTATGATGGGCGTGGTGGGGGCATTGTTTAGCTGTGGCTTAATTACGGGTCACATGCTCTAGGAATATTTGGTCCATAAAAGATGTTGGTGATTGCAGCAATGCTTAGAAATCCATACGTTCCACTACCACCATTCAACCAAAGAGTCAGAACAGTTGTAACCACCCAGACATCCAGCATTCTGCATTTTATGGGACATGTCAGCAAACATTTAGGTTTCCCCAGGGACAGGGGGCTTTAAAGTGGGACTGTCCCACCAAAAGTGGGACATCTGGTCAGTTTCCTATGGCCCATAGCCCTCTTTTCCCAGAACAATCATCTTGTCATTGTTCTATCACTTCTTGGAATTGGGGTGGTGTTCTAACTCACATTAAATTAGATGTCCATTGTTTGCATAAACCCTGATGCTGAGATGGGGGGTCTCTTGTAATTTAGCACTGTCACCCGGGCAGGGGCATGGTATCCCCCCCTCTGTGCACACACCTGCCCACCTAGGGGAGAGCAGGGGGGGGGCACGTGCCCCAGGTGCAGCAGGTCAGGGTGGCGCCAAAGGGGGGGCCTGAGAACAGGTGGGGGCACCATTTTGAAACTTTTCCTTGGGTGCCCGAAATCCTAGCTACTCCCCTGTGCCCACCCATGCACAGAATGGGGGATGCTGCTCTATTTATTCTCTTTAAGATGGCTGTGCTCATGGCCTGGGACAGCTGGGGAATGGCACTGCATCCCTGGCTATATTTTTGTAACCCCTCGTACTGCCTCAGCACCAGGGTAAGAAAGCCAGGATGGGGGTTGCGAAAAAATTGGACATTTGATTTAATAGAAAAAAATACGGCATCGGGAAACTCCACCAGGTTTTCTGCCCAGAGGCCTCCATCGCACGTAATCCGGCCCTGATTATAAGAGATCACAATATATTGCTTTGATTGTACACATTGCCTTTAGGGGTTATTTAATTCAAAGCACAATGTGACAGGTATAGCTGCATGCCATAGATAAACACGGACTGTTAGGTGCTGGCTACTACAGTATGTTGATTGGAACAAAAATTGAATTTGACCAGAAATTTTCTGGTTTACTTTATTTGTAGAAAAGTTGAATACTGGCAAATTTCAAGTAATATTCAGCAAACTCTATTTTCAGCAATAAGAGTAAACCCCCCTACAATAATTTCCACTCGCGAATCCTAATTTAACTATTGGAATAAGAGAAAACTCACGTTTCCCACAATCCATTCACCCCACTGCTCCAGAGGCCGGTGTTGGTTGTCTTGGTTTCCACATCTTCAGCACCACGGGGGATGATGGTCGAATCTTCTGGACCCTATAGCTGCTGCCCTGACTGGGTAACAAGTGTTAGTCAAGATGTCTTGAACTGCCAAGGTATGGCTACCGAACGTGCTTAGTTTCTGGCTTGTTGGATGTTGGTAATAATATTTCTCTATCATGTTTTCTGTTTGAATGTTGTGCTTGACAACAGTGATATACAAAGGTGGAGCAAATAAAGGAAGGGGAAATTGCATCAGCCAGAGCAAGACAACAAGCATGGAATAAAGAACTTTCTGATGATCAAATTCAGAATTCAGCACGTGTCATCTGCATTTTAACTAATACACCAAAGTGTGGGACCAGCAGAGAGTGAACAATAAGGGCCGAGTTAGCCTGCTCCCTTGTGATTGGCAATGAGACCGGACAGGAAGTTTGCTGCCAGGACCAGGAGTGCTGGTGGGCTGTCCCTTTAATAGCGAACAGAGAATATTGCCACTCTGAAAAAAAAAGGCCATTACTACCTTCTCCCAGAACCTAGTTTGGGATGCTCATCCTGTGAATAACCCCTGGAAATGACTAAACTACTCTATGCTCCTTTGTCGAATTTCCTACACCAATAAAAATGGTTGCACCCCCTTTAGGTGAGCTCTATTGGCTGCCATTAATGGTGGATGTGGAACTTTCATTGCACCATTCATGCATTGCCCACAAAGCGTGTCATTCTTCCCCCTCCAAATAGCATTTAGATCAGTATACAGAATCTGAATCATTGTACAGTTCTATTTTAGGTAAAAGGCAAATGGCAATTCACAGGCTTAAAGTGGACCAAAACCCAAGATTTTGACTATCCTGGGTTTTGGTCCTTTCTCCTGGAGCACCCCGATCGGGGGTGCCCTGCTGTGTGAAACCCCCCAGATCGGCGATGCCAACTCACCTCTTCCCAGTCCTACGCTTGTCTAATCAGCATGCTCGGAGCTGCTGGCATCACATCGTCTAAGCCTTCATCTAAGGCCAGCGGCTCTGAGCGCACTGACGGCCACATCTCCTGTTTCCCTCTAACATGGGGGCGCGCCCGCATCGGCCTTTAACAAAGGCCTTGTTCGGGCATGCACCCTGCTAGAGGGATAGAGTGGATTTGGTCCACTTAAGGTAAACGCTGCACAGTTAAGCCAGTTGTCCCTTCTTTTTGAATTCCTCTTTACTAGAAGACAAGCAGCTGAGAACCAATGCCAGTACACCTGATCACACTTTCTATTCGTACCCTTTTCTAATCATGATCTCAGTTCACTGGCTTCCTTAAAGCACAGTGAAGCCAAACTGCACTGTCAAGGAAGCCTGTGTCCTTGGTCCCTTTTTTTTTCGAGCTAGCAGCTGACATCCAATGCTGGTAACCCTGTTCCTATAATTCTAAACAGCTTTCAAGTTGTTCTCTTTTCTAACCATGACTCCAGTTCACAGGATTTCCACAGAGAGACTAAAGCCACACTGATGTGATGCCCAGCAGGACACCAACCTTCTGTAAGCAGACAACCACCAATCTCCACCACCGCTTCTGCCTTTGGACAAGCCCCCATTTGCCGGGACGCTAGGAATGCTTTGCCGGACATGGTTGCCCCCAGGTCTTAATAGGTGCAAAGGATGTCTTCTTACGGTGAAGGCCAATGAGCAACGAGGGTATCCCAAAGCCGGGGTTGTACACAGGTAGTCAATCCGGAAGATGTTAGAACACAGGGACAAGACAAGAGCATAGTCAGGAATAGCCAAAGGGTCAAGCTGGGAGGTCAGAGATAGCGAGGTATCTGAAAGGGGCAGGCAGGTTCGAGGTTAGACAAGCATAGGTCAGTACTGGCAGTAGACAGGGATGGTGGATCAAGCGGGGTTGGTAACTGATAAGCACTGGTATAATCGCACCCAACGCACTACAGACTATAATGAGCACTGAGGAATGGGCTAGCTCCATATTTATGGGGTGGCTGACCAATGACAACCCAGGAAGGAGCGTGTGTACTGATTGGTGCAATTTACAACACTGTGTAGTATTGGCTGTACATTGCAAGAGCTGGTCAGTCCTGGCAGCAAGGCTGACCAGCCCCTGATTCCTATCAGGTGTGAAGGACACTGCACCACCTGCCACTCGCATCGCAGCACCTCCTGGCAGCAAAACTTTTGGACCCTGTCGTCCGGAGCAGCGAGCGCGCTCAGCAGCAGGAAGCCAGCGAGCGCCGCCCAGCAGACGCTCGCCACGGGCCCCTTGGTACAGGTAAGTCTCTTACAACTACATACTCCAAGAAACCTGCACCCTTGGTCCCTCTTTTTTTTATTTTGGATTTACTTGTGGACGGGTCGCTGAAAATTAAAGCCGGTAATCTTGATATCATCATTCTGGAAAGGTTCCAAGTTGTGCCATATTCTAACCATGATTCCAGTTCATGGCTTCTATCACTGAGAGTGGAATTATGCTGCATAGTCAAGGAAACCTATGGCATTGGCCCCTCTTTTTTTTCACCCTTACTTGCGAGTAAGCAGCTAAAATCCAATGGTGCCAACCCTGATGCCGTCATTTTGACCCGGTGTAGTTTGTAAGGACCTCTATGTGTTGGGTGCTGGATAGATTCAGGGGAGCACTAGATGATAAATGGATTACAAACAGACCTTTAATGCTTTAACAGGGTTGTATGGTAGCAGGCAATTGAAATTATTAAGAGGTGTTCAATATAAGCATAGCCTAGTAGTGCGTTTCCTTCCACTTTTACGGTTTATAAAAGCACAGATACATATTACCACAATCAACAGTGCTTCATTAAAGGAAAATGACCATTAGTAATGGCGGTAACATGAAAGTGGCTACAATTACCGCCAAGTTCTGCCGGTAAAGCCATTAGCAGGTTAGCTTGGTTTCTTAAGCACTCTGTGATAACACCTTCCAGCCTGAAATTGTGACCTCTGAAGCCTCGGCACATTGATCGGTCACTTGGCTTAGACAGACGCTGCAGGACAAGTCCTGTATATTTTATGAAGCTAAATCATTTGTAAGTGCGCCTCTGAAAAGAGAAGCAAAATTTACCAGAATATCCATTGATCAGTCAACATTTACACACAATTGCAGATTTAAATGGAACATCAGCTTGAATTACAGAGAACGGTAGAGAGATACAATAAAGTGGAATTTAAATCATCTATACTAAGCACTTGGTGTGCATGATTACCCCATTATTCGCCGTCACCGCTATGTGTGATAATCTGCCGCTTTCTTTCTATATGCATTTCATTTCAGGATTGTCCATTACAATTTATCTATACAAATTACTGTACCTTCCCCTTATATAGGGCACCAACAGAGAATATGTATTCACACAGTGTCACATACTGCTAAGCTGCTGATAAGCTTGCTAAACATGGCCTCAGTGATGGGGAGATCAGTCAAATATACTAGTAGCGCATTGAAACGTAGGAGTAAAGTAGAACTTCCACTTTGGTGGCCATTAGAAAGAACTTCCTTGAAAATTGTGAAAACATCTTGTCTATTCAGCATGTTGGATAACGCAGGTTGCCATGGCCAACTCCCTGGACATGGTTATTATTAATACTGTATGTCTGCCATGCATGAACCTATGCCTGTACCTGCTGCAGTGTCGGGACACGGTTCTCCCAATGCCTGGTTTACCCAAGTGGGTAAGGCCCAACGTCTAGATTTCCCAAGTATGAAGTACCGATGGCTGGTTTTCCGAACCATGAATGCTCCAGTTTGAGCCAGGCGCTGAATTCGAATACAGACTTTTGGGCTGAGGTCTGAGTTGATTATGCTAGTATGAACCTGTTCACAGTTTTTACAGCTGTAGCCAAATACCTTTATGTGGACCAAAATTGAACTGAGGTTTTGGTCTGTCCACCTGGGGCACCCGGGAATATTTTAAAAATGAGAGGGGGGGTTATCATTGATACTCAGAGTGGCTCTCAGATACCCCATTTTACCCAAATATTGCCCCTGTTTGAAGGGAAATCTTTCTTTAGCTCCATAAATTCTCAGATATTGGCAGACGATTTTTTTAGATATTGGTCGGCCTGCTGCCCAATGCCATGGTTCCTTCTGAAGGGCATAGAGGCTTGTACACGTGGAAGGACAGAGGCTGGCAGCATAGCCCCAAGCCCTGGGTTAACTGGGGGTTAACAGCCCCAGTAGCCTCCAAGAGGAGCAGATAAAAACAAAAAATATTAATAAAAAAAATTATTGTTTTACCTAAAATTGCCTCTATTTGGGTCTGGTTGGAATGGGTAATATCACAGTTGAATTTGAAAATGACCCAAATCTGAAGCACGTCATTAGAGTCTTTTATGGAGCATTCAGTTGAGGGGTTGCAAATAACCAGAGGTCAATATTTAGTTGAGATAAGGGGGAATTTTCTGAAATTGAATTCTGAAATGGAGGTTTTTGGCTTTTGTTTCTATTATGGATCTTTGGATGAAGGGGGTACTTATTTGATTAATGTGTGTGTTGATTATTGTGTGTGTGTAGTGAATTTATGTGGGTTTTAAACCAGGGTCAGGGGTTCTGGGATAGAGGAGCGGGTTGCTTGGGATCCAGGGTACAGTGTCTGTGTGGGCACAGCTAAGACCAAGGGAAGGTCTATCAAAGGGGGGACCCAGTTAATGTTACTGTTCTGACTCTTGCCGTCCTGGAGTAATCCACACAAGCCATTGTAAGTACATCTTCCAAGTACAGAAGATACAGCTTTAAACCAAGCACCCAGCTCCACAGGCACTTCTCATGTCTCATAGTCATGGTCTGCTCTCTCTACAGCTCCTCAGACTGGCTTAGTACCATCCTCCCAGGCTCCTCTGCAGCTGGCTTCGCACTAGGGAATCCACACCTCTCCCTCTGGTTCCTTACGTAACAACCTGGATCAGAGGCTAGGCCGTAACCTATATATCCCATGCTTCTTGCTGGAGAAAGCAACATTTTCCTCCATATTCACCTTCCTCTAACCTTACTAAAATAGACTTCCAGACCTTCACTTGACTTCTGATTCTAATTCCATTCTAATCCTAATCTAGTGGCTATTCTCTATTACTGCACTCAGCTTCTGATTTTACTACTTTTCTTTGCCAATATTGATCTTAGACCTCATGGGCCTTTATATTGGTGATTCTGTTCTCATACTGCTTTGGCCAATGTTAATCTTCTGAAATTATTATTGAGTTGGCTGTAAAGTAGTCCGTGAGGGTATTAATTTTGCCTTAAGCGGATGGTGGTAGACTTCAAGGTTTTTATTTGACTTTAGAGGGATTATTTGCGGGAAAAGTCACCAACATGGTGTTACTTTGAGAGTGGCCAGAGGGTATTCTGAATTTGTTGTGCATTTATGTTCATAGGTTGAGAAGTTAATTATTTGTCTTCGGAGGGTGATTAACTGGCCAGTTACTAATTAGCTGTGGTTGGTGGATTAAGGTACTTGGGGGGAGGAGGGTAGTATCTGGTATTATGAATAGTCACATATACCCCCAATTTGTGACCAGTCAGACAGGCATATATTTGCTGTGCATGGTGCCACACACCTATGCACAGCAAACCTCATGACGGAAGTCATACAGGGACCAGGTCAATATTCCTGCCCTGTTGTATTTTTCGGTTCCAACTGATCTTTAAAAAGGAGGGGCATGTTTTAATGAAGAAGCAGAGTCTATCTCGCCTTTACTTCCTCTGTTGCCTAAAAACTAGTAGCATAAGAGAACTGAGATGCCCCGCTACACCGTGCAGTCCAGCAAGCCTGGTCATGGGGCATACAGAAACTCTCCCACGCTCCAGTGACCAATTCTAATGTCCGCTGCTGGTTGTTCTTTGAGCTGCTGTCACTGGATCATGGAAGTGGTAAGTATCAGTATACCCGATATAGGGCTTACCTGGCTATGCTGAGTAGTGGGGTATCCTGCCTGTTTGGAAAGCACAGAGGAAGTACGGTGTACCAAGATGTTACTTCCTATTTAATTCTCCTGGTATTTTAACCATAATAACCCTCATATTTGATGTCTTTCTGACCTTTTTCATTCCAGGCAAAGCAAGATGGTGCACGTTAGTCAGCAGTTTGGAAGGTTAGGGTTAAATGTGACAACATGGTTAGTCTGTGCAAGAATAACCGATTATCCATTTGATGGCATTTTGGTGTGCTTTAGTGTGGCTGTAAACTCAGTTCATTGAAAATTGTAAAAAGTAACTGTCTAGAACAAAGCCTCTCTGATCCCAGGAGCCAGATTCCAGACCCAAACAGCTCCCCAAACAGTAACAAGAGCTAATGGTAGAGGCACATGTACAGTACAGGTGTGTGTGAGAAGCCAAGCGGCTCTCTGAATCCAATATACTCATAGCAGACTCAGGGGGCCATATACATGGCTCTGCTAACAGATGTAGCAAACCTTACACTGACACTTAAATAATTGCATACAATTTTTCTCAACTATTTAGTGTTTTTTCAATGGCTTCTGTGCCGAGTTTAAGGGACTGTAAACCCAAAAGCCATCATAAAACAGCAAGAAGCTCACCTGGTTATCTCGTGTGCCTCTGCAGCATTTCCCACAGTGCTGGGTAGAAGCTCCCAATTTTGCCCTCCTTTCAAATTAATTCACCCTGGGCCATGGCAAAAAATGGTATAACAGCAACTCTGTCCCTTGGAGCTCTCAGCATGAGTGAGAGCAGCAAGCCACAGGGGTCCCGCAGCTGTTTCAGCCCGCCGCAGAGTATGCTCAAGTATGCTCATGCTTATAATGCTGAGCCCTTAAAGCAGAATGAAGCTCTGGGTTTTGTTCTCTGCTTCGAGGACATCCTGATTTGGGATGCCGTGCTGTGTGAAACCCCCCAGATTGCCTAGATAAACTCACATTTGTTTAGTTCTATACCCGGGTTCTCATCCAGTCAGAGCTGCGCATATTAATGCTCAGTGAATGGCTCTGGGCTAGGCAATCAGAAGCACGAGCAGACGCATCCCCAGCCTATCTGTATGGCTGAGGACGGGAGCGCACCACAGCCCAAAGATGTTGGGGATGTGGCCACCGATATTTACATGGGTGAGGGAGCCATGAAGGTGATTTGGCACAGCAAGGCGTGCTGGTTTGGTATGCCCCAAGGAAAGGCTAGTGGCAGCCTGTGGGGTTTTGTTCCACTTTAACCTCCCTGGCGGTCTTCCCGAGCGTGACTCGGGGTTAATTTTCGCTGCGGTAACTCGGTAACCCCGAGTCACACTCGGGGTAGATTAGGCAGAGGAGCAGTCTCCTTACCTTTTCCCTGCGATCCAGCGATGTCCCCGCTGTGATCGCAGGTGAGAGCCCCGGCAGCTGCGTCCGTCTGACTTCCTGGTTCCGTCTCTGTGAGCCGCAGAGGCTCATGGGGGCAGAACTGGGCGGCAGATTTAAACGTCATCCTAACACTTTGTGCACAAAATTGCACATAGAATCAGAACGCTTGGGAGGTTAAGCAGAGAAATTTGGCTTTGCTTAGAATATGTAAAATAGTTATATTTAAAGAGGACTAAAACACACCCTGGCATCTATGAGACACCAGGGGCAGGCATACCCCCCCGGGGGGTGCCCCGCTGTGTGAAGCCCCCCAGGTCGCCCGAAGACTCACCTCCTCACACTCCCCTTACAATGGCACATGCGTGAGTAGCGGCCACATCCCCGCTATCCCTTTTACAGGGTAGCAGGGGATGTGGCATATAGGGGTAACGCTTCTCTATAATGAAGCATAAGCATGTCCTGAAGTGTTTGATCTTTCAAGACATGTTATTTTCAACTACCGTATTTTTGCACTATAAGACGCACCTGATAATAAGATCTTGGGATTACAGGAGGAAAATAAGAAAAAAATATTCTAAACCAAATGGTGTGCTAAAATACCCCCCTATTACAGGCAGAGTGACAGAATCTTCCCCCATCCAATTCTCCCAATACAGGCAGTATGGCAGAACGCAGAGCTGCCAAATCACCTGATTTTCGTGGGTGTCACCTGTAAATGCCCCTCCTTACCCGGACACTCGTAAAATGCTAAAAAAAGCAGATGTCTCCCGAAATTTAGGGACTAGCAGAAGTCAGTGCACTCACAGCCCCTGTCATGGCACCTGGTTCCCGTAGTAAGTGACCGGCTGCTTCTTTATTAGGGGCTATGTGGTCATGATGCTCCTCTATTTGGGAGTGTATGGTAAGCTAGAGACTTCCTGAAGAGGGCGCTCTATCCGGTGTTGTGGAGTGAAGTCCATGGACAGCTGCAGCGCAGGGGAGGAATCCCCTGCTAAGGGACAGCCCCTACTTTGACTGTTGTGTGGGGGCCCTTCTGAGACCCCTTATAGTCCTGCACACAATCCCTGTCACCCTGTGGCTGCTGCAGGAGAACACACACACACCTCCACCTCTATTCCATTCATTCTTTATTCCACTTTGTCACTCCCCCCTCTCTCCAATGTCCTGCTGTCTCCTATTCTTTCCACATTTACTTATTTCTCTATTTTTCACATTCTCTCTATCATTCTTTTTTCCCTTCCCTTTTTTCTCCCTTTTTACATTCTTTTACTTCTTATATTATCCCTTCTTTCTCTTATTTACACCTTCCCACTCTTTTTTTCTCTTTCTTACTTTCCCTTATAGGTTTTAGGGGCAGCAATGGCCTTGCCCGCAAAATTGCAGGATTAAGTGGAGGCCCCTGGGCACAAAATCTGGCGAAGGCCCCAGATACAGTATTTTTTTCCTGTAAAATAATAGTCCTGCCAAGTAACTGATTGGTAGTCATCTGGCACCCACCTACTTAATGGAACATCAGACCGAGTCCGTTGTGCCACTCTTGCGTGGGTGCGTGCTGCTGTGTAGTCTCCCAGCTGGTCCAGCAGAAAACAGTTCCCTGCATTGAGCTGCCAGCGGCTGTGCTTGGCGGCTTATGTGCAGTGAGCGGCCACCGATTGACAGCTCTGCACACACCCATCACTGTAGTGGCTTTGCTGCCCTAGACTCTCCATCCTGCCCTGTGGTAGCTTTAGCTGCCAAGGTGCGGGGGGCCCCCACTGCCGCTGATAGCTTTGTTGCCGGCCTGTGGCCCATCAGACCAAAGACTGAAAAGCTTCCTGGACCAGACCATAACCAAATGGTTGATGGTGGCCCCCTTTTCAGGGCAAGTGGTGGAGGCCCTGGAGCATGCGCCCATTGTGCCCCCCTCATAATCCAGCCCTGGGCACAGCATGTAAAGGTCATGTATTTTAGTTTTACAGTGGATGGAAACTCATTTCTGGGCCCACTGCTCATTTTTCGAGCCCCCCATTATATGTATTGTGTCAGAATGCAGAGATGCCAACTCACCTGATTTTCACACGTGGTGTCACACGTGATTGCCTCCCCTCACCCGGACACCAGCGAAATGCTAACAAAAATGCAGATGTCTCCCGAAATTTATGGACTCGCAGAAAGGCTTTGGTGGTGGTCGCCTGTGTACAGAGGCTATTGTTGAGAACAATTGGCACCTGCATAGCTATATTATTAATAAAAATGACAGCCGTCAAACATTAACAGTTTGTATTTATAAAAAAAAAAACAGTTTGTATTTTTAAAAAAAAAAAACATGCCCCCCTCCTTCGCCAACTAGCCTGGGCACCAGGCATAAGGAATGGTAATCTCAGAGGCCCTTATGCTATTATGGGTTGAGGGCTCTTCCAGTGGGTACCCCTAGAAGAACCTTATGCCCACACCGATGGGCTTTGGGCTCTTTCACACCCACCAGTGTCCCAAATGGCGTTGCGGGTAATTGGGTAGGGTACTGCCATATCGCTCGTCGATGGCCCCCTACCCAATGATCTAGTATAGGGGTCCCGTCCTCATCTGGTCCGCCGGTCTCCACCGATCATCGGAGATCCTCTCTGCCCCCTCTACCATCTCCGTCCCCTCTGCACCCAATCGAGAATAGGAGACAAAAGGCCCTCTCTGTTCATCCTCACTCCTAGAGAGGTACTGGGGCACTATGATTGAAATCTTTGTGAGCAGACACATATTGCACACAATCCTCCTGTCAGGCATGACAGGCCCAACACTTTTGGTAAATTAAAAAATGTTTTAGATGTATGATTAAGGGCTGCGTTCAACGCGTTACATGTCCGTGTAGTGGGGCTGTTCACATGCTGGTCTGGGAGATGTATGCTGGACTTTAATTACCACTACTTTTTATATGGATTTGTGGATTTGCTACTCTTTTAAAGAATTTCTGAATTAAAGGTTACGTTTTATTTCATCTACAAGCTGGACATTTCACTGTTGGATTGTTCTAGAGATTACACCAGGAGATCTCCAAGTCCGTGCTACCGTTGGGTGCTGGGTGAGCTGGTTTCTTTTGAATTTTATTGAAAAAATGTTTGAAAATGTTTTAGGTCTGTCATGCCTGACAGAAGCAGCTCACAAAGTTTTTCCAAGCACAGTGCTGTATCTTAAGACACACACATCCCAATCCCTCACCTCTCATAAGTGCCAGTTCTGTGCATCTCCCTTTTCACGACTTTCAAGTAGGAAAAAAGGACAGGAGGAAATATTTTTTTGTTGTCTCTTTTACCAAGGTCTATAATATAAGAACATAACATTTTGCAGAGATTTCTAATTATAGTTGTCATTTAACCCTTTCAGTGCCAACCTACCCAGACCCAGTTTTCACCATTTTGTGCTATACATGTTTAACTGTGAGTTTTGAAGGAATGTCCATGGATTTCCCAGGAAAATTATATATATATATTTGTTTCAGCAAAGTTTGGGTTTAAACATGAAAGGGCTTGTTTGTTATTTTTTTAGTGCTTTCTTAATATTTTTGGGTGAAATTTGTGGAAACATTTTAAAAACTGATCCCTCACTTCCACCGCTGGGTGGGCCTTTCATACTGGCTAAGTGAGATGATGTCATGTTACTCACCAGTATAAAAGATCCCTCCCTGTGGCATGAGCAGGCTGTCAGAAGCCATCGTGCAGGGCAGAGAACAGGTGTTCTCTGGCCCACTAAAGACCATGGGGGGGGATCAGAGGTACCCTGGGGGAGGAGGGGGATCCTGGATCCTGGTGAGCATTTACATTTTTTGGCCGCACTAGGTACGTGAAATTCACGTGGCTGGCACTTAAAGCACAAAAATACCCACCAGCAGTTGCCTTTCCCCAGTGCATTCAAAATTCAGGACGCCCGACAATGTGAAACTCCCCAGGGCTCTGGTAATAACTCACATTTCCCTGGTTCAATGGCTCTGATTGTTTTCTTTTTTCTTTTTTTCAGACTCTTTACAAAGATTTTATTGAGTTTTACATAGGATATACATAAGAATCAGACACTAACATATGCACTGGTGGTAGCAAGCGTACAGGCTTCAGAGAAAATAGACATTAATACAGATACAGGTGGTGGTCAAAAGAGATATAATAACTTCCAATTCTAGTCAGATAGGCAGCGGGAACCTGATTAAAGTCGTTCTCCTGTTATATGGCAGCAAGTGCTTGAACTACATAGTGTTTTGATATATAAATTTATTAAATCTTACGTGAATGACGTGTGCAGCACGCATTCTCTCCACTGGTGCAAAGTATAGATAGACATGTCAGTTAGCTAGTGCATACCTACTCAGTTTAGAGTACGAAAAAAGAGATACGAAAGAAAGATGAAAGAAGGCAGGAAAAAGAAAGAAAAGAAAAAAAAGGGGGGAAGGTGGGGAAGGGGGGGGGGGAGGGGGGTGAAAGGGGAGGCTGGGTTGGGGAGTTAGGCCTCTTATGAAAGTTGGTTCTTACACCTCGTCAGACTGGGTGGACCGGATCCGTTTGGTGGTGACAAACCTCTATATATTCTAACCAGGGCTCCCAAACATTAAGATAGCTTTCATATGTGTCATTCTTGATTGCTGTAATTTTCTCATTACATAAGGTGAGATTCTGTTCAGTATTTCTTGCCAGGGGATCCTGGGGGATTCCAGTTTCTGGCTATAGTAAGTCTAACTGCGGCTAAACTGTGCTGGGCCAATTTCCATTGGTTCTTAGAATATTTTCCTGATTTGTGGGAGAGCAAGGCTTCCCAGGAGTTTTTGGTTAATGGAGAGTGAATGATATCAGAGAGAAGTCTATAAGTCCTGTTCCAAATGGCCGTGGCAATTGGGCAGTCCCACCAAATGTGGGCCACTGTCCCCAGGGATGTACACCCTCTAAAACAGAGTGGGGAGTCTGTCGCAGAAAACTTATGGATGGGATCTGGGGTGAGATACCATCTAAGGAGTGTCTTGTAGGCATTCTCCAGAACAACAGTGCTGCAGGATATTTTCTTTATGTTGTCCCACATTCTCCGCCAATCCTCCTCATCCATGCCTGACCCCAACTCCCTCTCCCAATGAGACATGTATTTGTGTCTAACTGGAGATGGTGGAGACACCAACTTGTCATAGAGGCTCAATATCAAGCCACCACAAAAGTGGTTTCTAATGCACCTAGTTTCAAAGTCAGTGCTTTGACCAGGAGAAAAGGAGCGCTTCAGCAAGCTATTTATAAAGTGCTGAATTTGTAGGAATCTAAAGTTTTCAGAAGGGGGTAGATTTTCCCCTGGGGTGATGTCCTGACAGGCCTTCATACCATTCGGGGTGCAGAAGCTATCTACTGTAGTGTAACCTTTCTGTGTCCACCATTTAAAGTTAGTCGTGTGGGTGATACCTGGAGGGAACAGAGGGTTACCAGGCAACGGGGAGGCCGGCAATGAGGGGGATGTGAAATTGGATTTCACCCTATCCCAAACTGAGAGAGGGAAGGTCAGGATGGGGGGCAGAGTCTTGGGTCTTAAAGCTCTTGGGGTCCACAGTAGCGATGCTGGGGAGATAGGTGAGCATTTTAAAGCATCATTAGTCACCCAAAGAGGTTTGACTTTTATCGCAAGGAGCAGAACGAGGGGAGACACCTGAGCTGCTAGGTAATATTTCTTAATCGAGGGGAAGGCGAGCCCCCCCTTCTCTCTTTTGCAGATCAAGGTGGCTTTATTGATTCTGGGCCTAGCTCTGCTCCACGCGAATTGCATGAATTTTTGTTGAAGAGAGTCCAGTGTTTTTGGGGAACTTGGACTGGGAGAACTCTGAATAGATATAGGATTTTGGGTAAAATCGTCATTTTAAGAGCGGCTATGCGGCCCAACCAGGAGAGCCTTATGAAGTACCAGGGGTGGAGCAGGGTGTCTAATGTTTTGATAGTGTCCGGATAATTTGCCTTAAAAATGTCATTAATATTAGCCGTCAGGTTGATCCCTAAATATGGTAATCAATGCGTCCAAATCCACGAAAAGTTTTGAGAGAGAGTCTGCTTGGTTGTATAGGATAGCGATATGTCTAGTGCCATAGACTTGGAGGCATTCAGCTTGAGGCCAGAAAATTGACTAAAAGCAGATAGCTCTTGGAGTGCATTTGGGGCAGATATATGAGGGGATGATAATATGAGTAACATGTCATCTGCAAAATGTGAAACTTTTTGTTCTATAGACCCAACTGGAATGCCTTTCATTGCAGGGTTTTGTCGAAATTTTTGGGCCAAGGGTTCCAGTGCAAGTATGAACAGGATGGGGTAAAGGGGGCAGCTTTGTCTGGTGCCCCTCTGAATTGGGAAGGCAGAGGAGGAAAAGCCGGCGTATTTTACATCAGCAGTGGGTTGGGAGTACAGAGCCCCGATCCAGGAGAGGAAGCCGGAGCCAAATCCTCTCCTCTCCAGGGAGAAACGGAGATAGTGCCATGACAGGGAATCAAATGCTTTTTCCACATCAAGGGAGAGAAGCATTGATTCAATATTAGTAGCTCTCGCCTCCTGAACCAGCTGCATGACCCTTCTCACTCCATCCCCTGCCTGCCTGTTGGGTACAAATCCTACCTGGTCCTTGTGAATTATCGCACTCAAAAATGTGTTAATTCTATTAGCTAGGATTTTGGTAAGGATTTTGAGGTCTATGTTTAATAAGGAAATGGATCTGAAATTATTCAATTTCCGGTGGTCCTTTCCAGGTTTCTGGATCATAACTATGGATGCCCTGAGCATTTCAGGGTCGAAGGGGTTCCCGTCCTTAACATAATTAAAAACTGCGGCTAATCTTGGGGCTACTATAAAATCCAGCTTTTTGTAGAATAGAGCGGTAAGTCCATCAGGGCCAGGCCTCCTGTTATTTTTCAAGGTTTTGATAACTTTTAGAACTTCATCAGGCGAGATGTCCTCATCAACAAAAGACCTTTGGGCTGCAGAGATAGGGGGGATGGTTATGTTGTCAAAAAAGGCCTGAGCCTGATGGAGATCCAGAGGTGGGGGGCTTTGTAAAGATTGGCTAGACCAGCTGAAAATTCATCCACTACAGCTAAAGGGTTGCTAGTTTCAGTACCCTCCCTAGTTTGTAGTTTGACTGGAGCTATGAACTGATCCTGGCACTTTAGTTGGGATGTAAGAAGCGTCCCAGGTTTATTTGCTGAAGTGTAATAAATGTGTCTAGAGCGCCTATAACGACCTTCTGCCTTTTCAGTCTGTAATAGATTCAGTTTTGTTCTGGAACTTTCCATCTGACGAAGATGTTTGGGATTGGGCGTGGCCTTAAATACCCGGACATCTAGATATTGTTTGTGGAGTTTTACAGCTAACGCTGTCCTTTCTTTTTTTTCCTGGAGGATAGGGCTATGTAATGCCCCCTCATTACTGCTTTGAATGCCCCCCATATCATAGTTGGGGGGGAATCTGGGGTCTCATTTATCTTAAAGAAGTCCGAGGCTCTTGTACGGGATTTTTCCACTAGGGAGCTCGATGAGAGCAAAGAGTCATTAAGCTACCAGGAGAAAGGTCTAGAGTTGGAGATCAGTGATTTACATGAAATTGCTACCAGGTCATGGTCAGACCAGGGTATTGGGTGGATTCTAGAAGTACTAACCTGAGGGAGAAAGGAAGTTTGCACAAAAACGTGGTCTATTCTTGTGAAAAGTCTGTGGGAAGCTGAATAGTGAGTGAAGTCTTTCTTATGAGGGTGCTGATCCCGCCAGGGATCCACCAAATTGGATTTATTAATTATGTCTTGGAAATGCTTAGGTTTGAGTCCCCACACATAAAGATGCCGCCCTTCCCGTGGGTCTGAACCATGGAGCACATCTGTGATATGAAGGGTAGTTGTCCGGTGTTGGGTGCATAATAGTTAAGAATGGTTACCTCCGAGTCCTGGAGAGTCCCCTGAAGTAGTAGGAATCTGCCACCAGGGTCTGAGATCTGTTTATTGCATGTGAAGGGGACACCTTTACGAAAAGCAATAAGGACACCTCTCTGTTTGCTTTGTCCTACTGCTTGGAAGAAGAGAGGAAATTTGTAATTAGGAAGTTTGGGTGTGGAGGATGCTGTGTAGTGGGTCTCTTGAAGACAAACCACGTCAGCGTGGATGGAATTAAAGTGTTTAAAGGCTCTAGACCGCTTGTTAGGCGAGTTTAGACCCTGTGTTAAGTGACACTACATTAAGAGACATTTTCTAAAGGGTGGGAGGGCTGCTCCCGGGCGTGTACTGGGGTGAACGACCTGGGTCCCCGTTGGGGGTGGGATGGGGAAGGAGAGGGATGAGGGGAAAAAGAAAAAAAAAAAAAAAGGGGAAGAGTGACAGTAACATGTAAGATAAACACACAATACTAAACAATTTCTTATCGCACACATTTGTGTGAAATAATATCCCAAAGGAACGGATTTGGTGTAAATCAGAACCTCGGGGGGTCGAGGGCGCACCAGAGTGAGTCGGGAGGCTGTTCTGGCACAAATATAAAATCACATAATAATGCAACAACTCGTAAGTATAGAGCACGGAAGGTGCAAGAAACCAATCACCAGCATTCAAGTGCTTGTTGCACCCATGAAGACAGGCGGGGGTCCGTCGTCCCGACACCCAGGGGGGATGCGCCCCCCCCGGCTGTTGTGAGGAGCCCCCATAGTGTCCACGGAGGCAAAAGCTCAAAACATATATAAGAACATCATTAGCTAGCTATAACATGACCAATGTGGTCAAACATGTAAAGAACTAGGCCCTGAGGACCCGCCGGGGGGCCTAACCCCCGGCCTCCCCAAAGGGCACAAACTTTTATTATTGACTATAACACGTAGTCTATTAAAGGAGGTGGTTGGCAGGGAAGACATAATGCAGCATAAATGGTTGGGGTAACGTTCAAAAGTAAACAATTAGTCATCAACAAACATGGTTGCTAACTCGAGAGAGGTGAGTAGCTAAATATTAATCAGTGACTGTGAGCTGCCCCGGGAGTAGAGGTGTGGAGAAAACTCCCTGGGATCAGCAGGGCATCCCAACTACCCAATGAGTTGGCCTGGAGGAGCTCAGGGCCAGGATTTTACCATACTCACAGGAAAGTCTCGTACAGTGGCATGTATCAGTCCTTAGAGACTGGATGGAAAGTTTGGGACAGGAGGCGTTTTATCGCTTGATTTATCCTCGGGTGGGGCTCCACTCTTGGAGATGGGGTGGCTTGAGGGATGGATCTGCGGGGCATCCCCGGGGTTCTCAGGGTGGTGGGGAGAGATGAAGTTGCGAGATCTGGATCTGGTGTCCTGATGTCAAGAGCTTTGAGTTTGGCTAAAAGTTCAGGAGGCGAGGAAACTTGGATCTGTTTGGATTGGTAGGTGAATGAGAGTTTAAAGGGGAACCCCCAGCGATAACGGATCCCCTGGGCCTGCAGGATTTGAAGTAATGGTCTGAAGGCACGCCTTTTCAGAATGGTCGTCTGCGAAAGATCAGCGAATATTTGGTAATTGTGTTTCTGGAAGTACAGGGGTGCTTTTTCCCTGGAGGCTTTTAACACCGCTTCCTTTGTTAAGTAGTGATGGAATTTAACGATGATATCTCGCGGTGGGCCCTCGGCAGGTTTTTTAGTAAGGGCTCTGTGAGCTCTATCCAGTTCAAGCCTGTCTACCGGTATTTCTGGGACCAATTCCTGGAGATGGGCGGTGATGGTGCCTGTAGCATCCTCCATAGTTTCAGGGAGCCCTCGGAAACGCAGGTTGGACCTGCGGTTCCGATTTTCAAGTTCTTAATTTTGATTTTTAAGTGAGGTGATTTCATCCTGCAAATCGCCAAGTAAGGAGTTGTGACTGTCCAGGACCATTGTGGAATCATCCATGCGGGACTCAAGAGCATCAGTACGGCTTCCAATATCTCTGATTTCTTTTAATAGTGTCTCTGTATGTTTAGCTGACACTGCCGTGACCTCCTCTCTAATTACAGCTCTGAGCTGAGTGAGCAGTGTTTGATTCTCTGAGGAGAGCTGGGCTGGGGCTTGCTGGGCTGGATTGTGTGGGGAGGAGGGGAGTTGCGGCCAGCTATCACTGGAATCTAAGGAGAGTTCATCTCCACTCACCCTCAAGTTGTCTCCCCTGTCCATGCCCGCTCTGGGACCTGCTGCATCTTTCGTCCCTCCCTAGGAGCTTTCCTTCTGGCTGGGGTGGCAGACATTCCCCCCAGGTAAGTCCCGGGACCCTCCGTTGATGATCTGGATGGTTTTTGTGAGGAGTGGAGTTGTTGGCTGTGCTCAGGGCCTCCCGACTGCACGGAGCTCGCTCAGCATGCGGCCATACTGCTCGGTCACGCGCGCGCGTCCCCGGCTCTGATTGTTTTCAATGGGGAGCATGCACTGCCGCATACCCGATGGCATACACGTGCTCCCACTACAACCAGATAGGCTGGGATGAAAGAGTGCCCCACCAGGGATGCGGTAACATGCGCTCGATTTTGGTTCCCCTAGGGGCAAGAACCAAAACCCAGGATATTCAAAATCCTGGGTTTTGGTCCACTTTATATATGACGTATACAGAGTCAAGTCATTAAATGTTAGTTATGTATACTAAAATACATAATACAATATCACATTTCAATATTGAGATATACTGAATCAAGGGGAAAAGGTAAGAAAAGACAAATCTCTATTGCCTGACATTACACCTATCATTAATAGTGGCATTCACGGTCAAGTTTTAATGAGCCATTTAGTGACAGTAAATCAAATTTCTAAAAGGTATACATTAAATGATTTATCTTCGTTTACTATATTTTGAATAATAGGACAATTTAGGCTCCACAATTGTTTAAGATGCAAAATTCCTTTTCTCTTTATTGGAAAACTGTCTCCATTGTACCAGTGCTTGTAAATGTAGTGTAGCGCAAGGCACGCGCAATTGTATTAAATTCTAAGGAACAAAGGTACTTATTGATGGATAAACATGGCCATCTTTCATAGACAAGGTTGTTAATAAACTAGTAGGTTCTTCCGTGTCTATAGTAAAGATTTGTGAGGTCTGCAAAGCCTGTGTAGCTCATTAAGCTTTCAACAGGAACATTGCAATAGTTGAAACTGTGCAGTATATAATGATGTCAAGCAAAGCAACAGCTCCTCCGACAACATCCATAACATGGCCAAGCGAAACCATCTGATTATTACTATCTGGGAATCCTGAGATCTAATTTATTCTCCAAATTATTCCCAAGAGGCAAACCTAGAATAAAGTCATTTGCAGGATCATTTCTGCATTGACAATTGCTACTTGTTAAATACCAGGCTTAGTTTTCAAGTGACATAGGAGAAGGCTTGGTCGGAAAAGTTTGTCTGTTTGCTGATGATACAAAGGTTAGTAATAGGGTGGACACTCCTGGATGTGCCTGCAACATGGAAAATAATTTAGCTTTACTGGATAAATAGTAAAAACTGTGGAAACTAGAGTTTGATGTCTCTAAATGTAAAATCATGCACTTGGGTAGAAGGAATCCCTGCTCTGAGAACCGTATGGGCAGCACTGTGTTAGACAGGACTTCAGAGGAAAGAGATTCATGGATACTGATTACTGATAGCTGCAAGATGAGTGGACAGTGTAGCCAGGCAGTGGGAAAAGCAAGCAGGATGCTCGGCTGCATAGCTCGAGGTATCACCAGTAGGAAGATGGAGGTTGTGATGTCGCTGTATAGAGCCTTGGTGAGGTCACAGCTAGAATACTGTGTGCAGTTTTGAAAACCTTACCTGCAAAAAGACATTATTCAAATAGAACGGGTCCAAAGGCTGGCAACAAAAATGGTGGAAGGACTTAAACTTGCAACTTAACAGAAGAGACTTAAAGAACTTAATTTGTACAGTCTGGAGGAAAGAAGGGAGAGGGGGGACATGATTGAGACCTCTAAATATGTGAAAGGATTGAATAAGGTTTAGGAGGGAAGTGTTTTTAAGAAGAAACTTAATGATAAAACAAGGGGGCACAACCTGAAGCTAGTCGGGGGGAAGATCAGGAGCAATGTTAGAAAATTATTATTTTACAGACAGAGTAGTAGATGATTGGAACAAACTTCCAGCAGAGGTAGTTGAAAAATCGTTAGTGAAATTAAACCGGACCTTCAGCATTTAATGAAAAGCCCGAACCCTTAACCTCCCTGGTGTTATGATTATGTCTGGAATTTTGTACCAAAAGCGTTACCATTTTTTGGTATGGAAATTTGGTGTTATGTATTGTAGGCCTGCAATTCTTAGTAATTACTTACTTAAACCTGACCATAGAAGACTCTAGTAGACCTCTCAGATGTGATAAAGTTCGAAACATAAAATCATGAATTATAATCTAATAAATAATATAATTTTATTCAATAATGAAATAAATAATGAAATTTGTCAAACAAAGAAAATTCAGTAAACATCCTGGGTGTGGTAAATTTTGAAACATGGGACTGCACATAGACCAACGTCACAATCAGAGCAATGGAACCTGGTTTCCTTTCTGATTTTTTTTCCATTGCCATCTCGCTTTGAGCAGCAAACTACGCACATTCTTGTAGGTGCTGCCATTTTTGCGGTTGGCGGGATGTAATCCATAAAGTGACGACCAGTCAGGCGTTCTGGGTTGACAACGTCAACAGCACGACGTCCATATCTGTTCACGGCCACTGATGGCGTTTGGTAGTTCACAAAAATCCGCTCCGCCACCTTCCAGATAAAGTCAGAATGAACAAGAGGCTTGTCACTCTTTCCTCTGTGCAGTATATAGGCATTCCAGAGGCATTGTTCCAGGAGATGCCTGAAGATTTTTTTGTAATATTTTTTTTGTTGTTTCTGCATAGCCGGATAAAATGTCATCGCCTGATCGGCTCTATCGACTCTTCCCATGGTGTTGTTGTAGTCAATCACAAGTTGTGGCTTCATGACATCTTTCCCACCTCTTGTGTGGACCATAACAGTGGAGGTGTTATGCACTGTACTCATTAGGCACACGTCTTTTTTGTCACGCCAACACATTGCCATCATCTTTCCTTTCTGCCAGGAAACCATTTCTCCTGTTTTCAGTTTTTTCTTGGCAAACATATATGGCAGGTCACGTCGGTTGGGCCTAACGGTTCCATATCCATCAGTCTTGTGTTTTATCAGAAACTCGTACAGCTCAGGCGATGTGTAAAAGTTGTCCGTTGTCACACAATACCCCTGATTCAGCAATGGCTCAAGCAGTGTGAGGACTGATGACGTTGCCATCCCATAGCCGCTGTACCTGGGGTTGAATTGTGTTCCTTTACCGGTGTATATGACGGAATTCCATATATAGCCAGTGGCAGACTCGCAGAGCATATAGGATTTTATTCCAAACCGTGCTCTCTTGGATGCGATGAATTGAATCCAGCGTCCCTTGTAAGCCATCAGACTTTCATCAATGCTGATGTCTCTATCTGACACTGCTGGAAATTTTTTAGGATCATTTGGTATACTTCCCAGATCTTCTGGAGTTTTGGCGCTGCATGTGTGGCTTCGTCAAATTCCTCATTGTTGGTGAAGTGCAAATTCTTCATTATGAGGGAAAATCGGCACTCGGACATGATGGTGCCAAAAAATGGGGTTGCCAGCAATTTATTGGTAGTCCAGTACCATTTCTGCAGGGGTTTCCCCACCACCCCAGTAAGAAGTATTAGCCCCAGGAACTTCCAGATGTCCTCTTTAGTCACCGGTTCCCATTTTCTGTTCCTGGAAAACTTGCTATGCAGAGTTGCGGATTGCTGCTCGTTGTAGCGATTTGTCTCCGTGACAATCTTTTCAATGACGTCATCTGTTATAAAATTTTAGGTACGCCAAAGGATCATTGTGCTCAACGTCTACCTTCATCCCAGGTGATCCAGTAAAAGGAAATCTTGGCGGTGGTACCTCATCCATACCGCAATCAATTGGGCACCAAGTGCGCACATCACTGAGGTCGGGTGCAGAATTGTCGCTATCGCCACTTCTCTGGTCAGTGTCAGAGTCAGATGACGAATCTTGCCACGAATCGCTATCGCTCATTTCTGCGAGGGGCTCTGTGTCGCTGCCGCTGTCACTTATCTGATCCAAAACCGCTTTGGAGATGCTAAAGTGATGCTTTGATGCCATGATAAATTTTTTTTTTTTTTTTTTATGGGCAGAAAAAGGGCAGGCAGGTCAGTGTAGGATCATCAAAGGGCAAATACAATGTCAAATCTGAGGTGATACAGTGTAATCTCACAGGATTTCACTGTATCACTTTGTGTGTGTGTTTTACTGTGTGTTTATAACTTTTGAATTTGCCTCCCAGTTCCGCCCCCATGAGCCTCTGCGGCTCACAGTGACGTAACCAGGAAGTCAGACGCATCTGCCGGGGCTCTCACTGGCGATCACAGCGGGGACATCGCTGGGGTAAGGTAAGGAGATTTCTGCTCCTCTGACTAATCTACCCCGAGCGTGACTCGGGGTTACCGCTACTTGCAGTGAAAATTAACCCCGAGTCACGCTCGGGAAAACCGCCAGGGAGGTTAAAAAAATATTCCACAGCATCTAAAATTAATATATTTTAAGTTTCTAGTCACTTACTTATTATTCTTTCCCCCACTGGGGTTCAACACTGTTCAGGACTCTAGGATACGGGTGCCGCCATCTTAACTCAGAAGCATCACATACTGAGGAGAGGAGAGCGGTATAAAGATAAGGGGGGTGGGGCTATAGCTGTGCTTAGCACAGACAGAGCAGAGCTGGGGTCAGGGAAAGGACATTAATTCCAGAATGCAGAGCAACGCAGTCAGAAGACACTTCCTGTATGCAGGCTGCCTGATGCTCCATGAGCCGCCATCTTGGATGTTTAATGGTTCATAACATGCAGTAGATGCAGGTAGGATGATTTTTAATGGGAGCAATCTGTATGTACAGGGTGTGGGAAACATATAAGATATGCTCTTATTCAGGGTGAAGGTCCACTTTAAACATGCCTGGGATAAGCATACATCTATTCTGAGATAAGTATATGCATAAGGACAGACTAGATGAACCGTTTGGATTCACTGCAATAGAGAGGAGCGTGGTAGCTCACTGTGACTGATGGCGGGGGGCATCGCTATGTCAGAGCATTCACATCAAAGTGGGGTGAAACCCCTAATCTGCTGTAAATGAGAATTGAGAACTGTGCCTAAGAGTTGTTACCATGACTTTGCATTTGAAAGGTACTGCTGTTACAGAGAAAGATTATTCCGCGACTTTGCCTGTGTCCCCTTGCCTGGACAAGGACACAAGACTTTAACCCTTTTACTGAAACGTACTTGTAAAGCAAGTGTACTTGTACTTGCTTTTCTACAAGTTGGCCTGTGAGCTGTCAATTTGACAATGACGTGGAGTAAAGAAAAACAAGCTGATGCTTTCACCTATCCTGGTTGCCATTGAGTGTCTGTCTGCTGATATAACATACCATCCCAATGCTGCTGTCCTATTAACCCTTACCCTTGGCTACCATACCTGTGTGCTGTGACATTGCTTGACACCATAATATACTTGGGTTAACTGCTGGCTAACCCCCGATAACTACCGTTACAGTACTATCAAAAACAGTTTAACTGACAAAGAACAATTTGTTCAGGTCCAAGATTTTTGGATGTTATTAGTCTGCTATTTAAGAGATACATTAACCACAAAAAATATTATGTGATAGATCTGATCAATATAAAAAAAGTTAACCACCTAAATTTCCCAGTCTCCTTCCTGCTCTGCATGCCCACTGAGCTCCTCAGAGTGAATGAAGCCAATGCAGAATACCTCTATATCCATAGGGTCTTTTAAATTCTAAGGCTGGCCAAACCAGGTTTATTTCAGTTTTTTTACAATTAAACGAAGTTGGGGGTAAGAAGAGATGGGAAGTTGATGTAAAATACATTTTGAGTCTATGTTAAACTTATACTAAAGGCAAGTCTGATTGTTGTCCCATTGTCTCTTTCGGGCTACACATTGCACTGTCCCAAACTTCAATCCATTTTCAAAAAAACCCTGTAGTTCCTAAGATATCTTTAAAAGTATTAGAGCATTGGAGATGCAGAGAAAAAATGAAGAGAAACAGTGGATGTGGCAACAGCGATGTGATGTAAGCACAATGTGATGAGTGTGAGAGGAGGGCGGGGTTTCAGATCCGCAGAGAAAGGCAGCCAGCCAATCTGGATGTCTGGGCAAGGAGTAGGGGGTGTTTCCTTTCTTGGTACAGTGAAGGTAGATTGATGGACCAGATCAGCATGGTTGGGATCGAAAGCTGAATGAGGAAGTGATTTCCTCACTGAGAAGTCAGACAGAGGAGGAAGCAAAGCAATGGAAGGTACACTACTAATATTTATTATTTAACTTTTGACTTGCCTAACTCCTGCCACCTGTTCTGACCATATCTCTTTGTTTACTGTTCTGGATCCTAGTGTTCTTGAGTAGGGGGTCCTATAGACATAGGGCAATAGTCTGCAGACATAGGAGCTAAGCTATTGTTGGATCCTAAGCATTGCATTGAACTAAAACAATAAAGCATTCTCTGGTTAACGTTTTACTCATGTGGTTTTGACATTAGCTTTAATTAAATTAATACACAATTTAAAAACATTAAAAAAAGCAGACAATTTACAATATACTATACACTTCCACATTGTTGGATCATATATCCATCCTAAAACACCTTTCCACAGACTGAAGGTGACTGTGATGCCCAGCGGGACACCAGCCTTCTGAAAGCAGGCAACCCCCAATCTCCACCGCCGCTTCTGCCTATAGTCAAGCCCCTGCTTGCCGGGACGCTAGGTACGCCTCACCGGACATGGCTGCCCCCAGGTCTAAATAGGCGCAAAGGATGTCTTCTTACGGTGAAGGCCGATGAACCACGAGGGTATCCCAAAGCCTAGGTCGATCACAGGTAGTCAGTCCGGACGGTGCGTCAGAGTACAGGAATGACACAGGTGCATAGTCAGGGGTAGCCAAAGGGTCAACCCGGGAGGTCAGAGATCGCAGGGTATCCAAAGGAGAAGGCAGGTTAGAGGTCAGGCAAAGCAAAGGTCGGTACAGGCAGCGGACAGGGATGGTTGATCAAGCCGGGTCAGGAACAGATAATAACTAACTGGAATCACACCCTAATCACAAGCGACTATCACGAGTACTGGGCTGACTCCATATTTATTGGGGAATTGACCAATGGCCACCCTGGGGGGGAGTGTATGTGCTGATTGGTGTAACTTACAACACTGTGATTGGACACACTATCCAGGGGCTGGTCAGTCTTGGCTGCAAGGCTGATCAGCCCCTGACTCCCCTCAGGTGTGGAGAACTCTGTGCTTTCTGCCACTTGCAGTGCAGCACCTCCTAGTGGCGAAATCTACAGACTGCGGGGCGCGCACCTGCACAGCTAGAGAGGGACAGGGGAGGCTGCCAGAGTAGCGCGCCGTGCTCCCCGTCATCCAGGTGCATCGGCTGCGCTCAGCAGCTGGAGCGCCGTGTTGAGTGCCGCGCCGCCCAGCAGAGGCTCGCTGCAGGCCCCCTGGCAGAGGTAAGCCCCTTACAGTGACATGCTAAATTCTTAATTTCTTAATTCCTGAAGCCAAGAAAAACTCTCAAATACAAGTGGAAAATAAATAAAGTACCACGGCAAGGTAATCAGAAATTTCCAATAACTGCAAAGGATTTTAAATTCATAATAATGTAGAACTTGATTAATGTAGAAATTAATTGCTACATTAATATTGTTAATAGCTTTGTTTCATTATGTTCCCATGATTAACATGTGGATCGATAAATCAAGATTTTTTATAAAAATGCAGTGACTCAATTCATTATATATAAATGTATTTAATCAAATATAGTTAATAATGTATTGCATTAGTCGTTTAAATTGATTTGAATAAATTAGACATGGTTGTGTTATTATAAGTTGATGTAAATTAACAAATTATAATTATATTCTGTAAATTCTGTTGAAATTGTATGTTGTTTTAAACTGATAAAAGTCAATTAATTGTAATTATATTTTTATTCATTTTATTCATTTATATAACCGAACAGATCTTCTGTGTTTATTGTTGCCATTTAAATTGTACTCATTTTTAATCTTAGATATGATTCAAGTTGATCAGTTATATCAATTGGCTTCTTTTTCAATCTATATTCTGTGGTATTTACTAAACCAAAAAAGAAGAAATAATAAATATATGTAACATGATATAGGGAGAGAATACATGAATTGGAACCTGGGCTGGTTCCTAATCCAGTTTTTAATCCTCTACCACAAGTTTGTATCTTTAAAAATGTTAAAACTTTGTATCTTTAAAAACTGATTAAAAACTGCATTAGGAACCAGCCCAGGTTCCAATTCCCCTATTCTGTTTCTATATTTATATATCCAGCCACTAACCAGCCATCATTACTAATAGAGGGCAGGAGTGAGCCATTTAGGGAGGAGCTGAGCCTTGTGCTCTCTTTTACCTATTCTTTTTTTTTTTACGATGATATGGGGAACCTGATTTATAAAGCGACAGTTGTTAATACAACTCAGCGCCATTATTTTGCCTCAAAGGCTCTCAGTGTGCGATATAGGAAACAAAAAAACAGGCAGTCTAATTTATCACTGGCGCCAAATAGGTCGCAGCTCCGGGCGCTCTGGGTGAAGCTGTGCCAATTTATAGTGGCGATTTAGGTCAAGATTACTGTTGGACGAACCACAAAGTTCGCGTTCGTACCAAATTTTGCGAGTTCAGGTTCCCAAACCAAACACGGATATCAGCCAGAAGTCCGTGTTCGAGTTTAGCGTTTGTCCTGAACATGGAAAAGCCGGTTGATAGGCTGCTAAGAAGCTCATCAACCAGCTTCACCTAAAGTGTGAACAACTTATCTGAGCCCCGTGATCCAAACCTGTCATCGGTCGGCGTTCCTTACAAATGGGCTCTGGCTGGGGCCACAGAAAGTTTGCTGCTGTTCCCATGAGTGAGGACACTCCTAGTGCCAGCACTGCCAGTCTTCATTTATTGGAGCAGATAACATTGAATAGCTGTGTGTTATATAATACTTGTGTGTTTTTGTGTAACTATTGACCACTTTCAATGACATGGTATAAGATGCAGGGGAGACAATGCTTGCTAGGGAAAATATAGAAACTGAATAATTGTGCTCTATTGACCTTTATTCACTAAAGTGTGCCTGACATGGCCGCTTCATTGCAGTGAATGGAGAGGGCATTGGAGCACCCTGTGACTGATGGTGGGAATGCAATCCAGCAATCAGGTGAGTTGCTGATCACCGGAGTAGGACCGATCAACTGCAGGGGAAAAAAGGAGAGTACATTTTTGTTTTTTCATTTGGGCAGTCAATTATTTTAATTATATACAGAGTAACAACCTTCAGTAAATAATAGTTTTGCTACATAATCTGTACAAATGTATAACATGTGCTTTGTGATTTTTCTGTTATTTATAATTATAAGTAACAAATTATTGGAAAATAAAAACTTCACCACAAAAAGCCCCTGCAGCCTCTCAGTAGAGGGCATGGCAATGGCAGCATGGATATTATCCAGTGACTGCATACTGGTAATGCACTGCAGCTAATCAGTTGACCTTGTCGTTGACCAATGGCCACTTGCTGTTGCTAATGTCAATTTGATACATTTTTGCCAACCTCATACATGTGGTCCTACATTATACAAAGAATATCTCTCTTGACAGGTGAGTTTGAGTATCCAATGATGCTTTTATTGACATTCTTATAAGCCCTACAAATGCAGTCTGATATGTTGGGACGTTATGGCTGACAGAAAGGACTGTAGTTAGGTGGGTGACAGTTAAAATGTTGGCGCTAAGTAAAGCACTTTATCCTTTCTGTTTCACGTCCATCTGCTGGAATGGCAGAGTGCCCAGCTTCAAGGTGTCATTTCCAGTTAACCTCGTATAATATTCTAACCAATCAAAGCCTTTTAAAACTTTATTTTCAGACCTGTATGCAAATTATTCCTTTGGTAGCTGAAAACCAACACAGTGGGAGTGAGTGTGACATAAATTTTGGCCTAGATCTCATCAGCTGCACATATCTTCTAAATTGGCCCATAAAACAGACGCATATATCTTTTCAAGATGCATTAAGCCAGTGGTGATAACCTGCTTTTGTGTGTCACTTATTCTTTGTCCTCTGATGCCTTTAATTATTGTGTAAAAGTTTCAGGTTTTTAAAAAGTAAGAAACTTTCTTCATATGGTGCTTTTCATTTAAACTCTACTCAAAGTAATATTTCTGCTGCTGGAGAACAAGGCTGTACCTAGGCTTTTAGGGCAGGATGAAAACAGTTCTTCCCCTCCTACGGTGCTGTTGCTGTCCCATATGTATCGAAATTTGCTTCAAGGTCCTTCCTGGACCTTGGGTGGGTTACACTAGTTTAAGTGTGGTTTGGCTGCGAGGTACACTTACTCTCTAAATAGATTTAGTTGCTAAGATCCAGAAGAGGCTTCAGTTGAAGAACAAGATAAGATGTCTTTATTCTCAGTCCTTCCAGCCTACAAAACATTTACAGCATTACACGTCCAATTTTATATACACCAGCAGGTAATATGACAGATAGACCACAGCATCCCTCAGCACTCCCTAGTTCTACTTGAGATCTTAGTCTGGCTGGTCTTACTCCCCTTAGATGGCCACCGCCTTCTCGTCTCCTCTGGGCTCTGGCTGGCATCAGCTGGACACTTACTCCTGCTGCTTCTTTGAGTTTCCTCAGCTAATATTAACAGATCCCCTCATGGATAAACTTGTGGCAGGACTCCCCTTAAATATTTTTTTTCTGCCAACAGGACCTCCCATAACCATGCTCATTCATCTGCCTCTCATGGGTCATGACTTGTACCCAACATGAGATGGTGTTACTCTTTAGTATCCTCTTGGTTCTTTTTTTCCCCAAATACCGAATGACCTTTTTTTATCATTAAAGTCTATAGGACCCATAATTACCTATGGGGTTATCTTATCACTGTCATCTAGAGTCCATTTTCTACTATAACAGCTTTTATTGAATCTCCACAGCTTCTCTAGTCGCACATTAAAATGCAAGACTGGAGAAGCTGATTGGAGGGGCGGCTGTGCCTGCACCAAAGGCTCAAGGAGAGGTGAATAGATTTGGTGACCTGGTGGTTTCACACAGCGGGGCACACCAAACCAGGGTGCCCCAGGGAGATCAGAAATCCTGGGTTTTGGTCCACTTTGATGCACTGTAGTTGTTCATCTGGGAAATCCACACACTTTCCCTAAACATATTGTTGCACACACAACCCCAGAGATTGTGACAGGTTGTTTGGGGTTCTTCTGGGCTCTGAGGTTTCCTGCCAATTATCTATGGGATTTGGGTGTAAGCAGGCTCCACCCACACTCTTGTAGTTCCAGACCAGTGTCTATAATAAAGGTGTCTCTTATTTAAGGAGGAACATCAGACCTTTTCTGATGTTCCTCTCTAAATATCCCCCCCCCCCCCGCCTCACTGACTTTTGGATGTCAGCGTTATCTAAAACGCCTACATCTGGCAGTATTCCTGGCCCCTTTTCACCCCCTCCTCCCCTTAGCCATCCAAGAGTGAAGGCTGCAGGCTTAGCCATCCTTTCTTCAAATGTCCCACGCCGCTTCCCAGATCTCACGCTCTTCCGTGCCGAGTGTCATTGCAGCCTATGCATTGACACTGTGCATGTGCGAGATCTGAGGGGTGGCATTGATGGCGCTGGACCAAGGGATGCCAGAGCGCAATGCGACCGGACAGGTAAGTCAAAAGTTGTTTAAAATAAAACCAGAGGGGTGGGGGGTGAGAAAGCCAGGTTTGGGGAGTTTTTATTAACTCCCCAATACCTGAAATGTTCCTCATTAAGGCCACACTCCAAACCAGTTCCTGGGTTGTCACAGTACACAGCTCTTCCAACAACAGTTTTCTCAATGGCTAGTGGGTGACTTGCCATTAACCCCGAGTCCCCCCAAATTATTTTATTTGAGCACTCTATTGCTTTATCAGTCATAAAAATCGAAGAAACTGTAATTGAGAGATAAGAGAGGACCCCACACAGATCACCCTGACACCATCATTAGCACTTGACCTTTAGGTTCACCCTATAGTTATAGCAACTGTTCATTAAATGTTTCTAGCATTTTTTAATTTCACTGTCATCTGCTGGCCAAAGTAGAAATTGCACATAAAGTTAATATTAGTGCCTTTAAATGCCTCATAATGCAACATCTTTACCTTTAATGGCTGCTTCTGTATTTACATACTGTATATTGGGTCAATGGGGTAACCAGTGGTGGACTGGCTATGTGGAACACAATGGCTTTGGGGCCACTGGAGATGATCGAATTTGTTAAAAATTCAATTCAGACAATTAACCGAAATTGCGAAAAAATCTGGATATTTGTGAATCGAATTGCGGTTAAAAAGGTGAGTTTGTTGGGTTTTAAAAAAAAAACTATTCCCTTAACATTCGGAGTGAATTTCAATTCAAACGTATCTGTTTGCTCATTTCTAGTTGGCACCTCACCCGGACTCTATGCCAGAATTTACCCAGTCCTCTTTCATCGCCCTCCCAGTTCCCCGCTTCCCAAGTCTCCCTCATACCTTGGCCCATTGTACCCTCCAGCCAAGACACTCTGGCTCATGTTTTGCTGTTGCAATGTCTATGGTCCCAACATCATGGCTGTGTGTGCCATATCCACTCCCCATTCACTATCTGCCCCAACAATACTAAAGGTTATGTACCATCACCATCCCCTCGATTCAAAGAGCAAAAGTTAATTGATTTCGGATCGAGAATCGTAAGTTTGGGTGGGTGTTAGTCATTTTTTCCTGTTTTTTTGGCCATTTACGACTCGCACGAGCCTACGTTCGAATGCGTATATGCTCTTACGATCATCGCAAGTTCGTTCCTAAATTTTAGGATCAAAACGTAAAACTTAGGATCAAATCCTAAAACTTAGGATCAAAACGTAAAACTTAGGAAAATCGAATGGGTTTAGGTGTGATTCAGAGAACAGTTTTCAAACCTCTAAAGACGTTTTAAAAGAAAGCCACTGCCGACACCTTTTAGCAGTCGTATTGCTGTTCTTGAACAGGTTTTTTGGCTAAGTGGAGGAGTCTGCGCGTCTTGAGCTCCAATGAACTGCATGTATCAGCATGGCCGAGGCCATAAATTGTATGGCAATGCATACCTGATTCATGTATGCCTTATAAAAGCATTTTAATGTGGACCTTAATTAGTCCTTTGCATGTAAACCTTTATTTTGCAATATATTTGCGTTAATTAAAGAAACTTATGTCCTTTGGTATTTATTTTTAAATTGATGTACTAGAATAATATTTTTAGATTGCATTTATTGGTGTAGTTGTTTACCTTTGCTTTGTTTAATTATTTAAGCACATCTTTGGTCAGATGCATCACACTTACTGAGGAGAGGAGAGCGGGATAAAGTGCAGGATGTGGGTTACTGCTGTATTTTGCACAGACACAGCAGAGCTGGGGGCACGGAAAGGTCAGAAATCAAAGAATGCAGAGCAACACAGTCACAAGGCCCTTTCTGTTTGCAGGCTGCCCGATAATACCTGACCCGCCATCTTGGCTGTTTCTAGGCTCATAACATGCAGAAGTTGCTGGGTGTTTTTTTTATATTTGAGAGCAATCTGTATGGAAAGGGTGTGGGTAACCACACACCAAATTATAAGTTGTACCATTTGAAGCCAAAATATTAAAATTAAATCCACAAGTAAAAAATGCAAGTTAACTAAAAATTAAACAAAGTAAGATTTACTTATGCAAATGCATTCATTAATGGTTGGTTACTACAAAATGAATGAAATAAAGAAAAATAAGACCAAATATTTAGAATGCACTTTAATGAGGTAAGTTTGTAGTGCGCAGCCGCAAGATCAGAAGGATTTACGTCCAGACAAAAAAGGAAAAAGGGCAAAACCAATGTTGCAACCTGAGAAATGAAACGGAAAATTCAGGATGGAAACTGACATAGGTCTGATTCCCGAACTGCCATACGAACGGATGTACATTTTAGGATAGAAACGTATTTGCTTATAGAATCACTCGCAAGTTCATACGAACGCACGAGCGGACGTGAAAAATAGGATGATCGGCACCCAAATCCAAGCTGTTACATGTTTCTTTGAATCGACCCTCCATGTCCATATTCACACCTGCACTTGATCTGTCCCCTTAGTGCTATAGCCCCAGCTGACAAACATACACTTTCACCAGCTAGGAAGCACCTTGGAGACAGGGCTCAGTAGCTTGTGGGCTACTTTTCCCCCCAGTCCACTGATGAAGGTGATGGATTGGACAACAAGAAGCAATCAATCCACATGATCATATTTTTTGATCTGTACCTTTAAACATCTACCTACATTTCAAAAAGGGTTTTGGAATGTAAGCCGTGCATGCCTATATTTGATGTTGGTCCTTATGGGCTCAATTTTTCCTAAATGTTCCTTTAATGATATCAAGTGTTCATTGCCTTGTGTTTTCTTTTGTTTTGTTGCAAATAACACTTTTTTAGCAAACTTCAAGTACTCAGCATTAAATATTTTCTGTATATTTTGATTCAACACAATTTAAAAGCAACCCAGCACCTCAGGCAAATATCTAGATAATAAATCCTTGTAGTGAACTGTGAAGAGAGAAGGCGAGTTGCCCATTTTTAAGCTGCATAATGCTCATGTTCCAGCTTTGACTTTTTGAATTAAATTTGTCCTTAGTTGAAACACATGACTTCTTCTATTTTAGAATCGAGGATGAAATATAATTGTGGCTGCTTTTAAGGTTAAATGGTTACATAATGTGATGTTGGAGAAATAGGTTGATAGTTGGTTTGGTCTCTGGAGTCTGCAGAATTTTAGCTTCAGGCTTTTTGCGGTTGGGCCCAAGGAGCACTAATAAGCTCTGTCAGGCTGGTTTCAAAGCCATTTCATAAAGCAAAGCTCCTAAGGGAAATATGTCTGAACCCAGAATATTCTTTTTTTCATGTCCTGCTTGACCAATTTTTTGTATTTTGAAAGGAAAAACAGAAAATTGACCATACCTACCTGTCCACAGAATAGTTCTACTAAAGTATTGTACTGTAGTTTGAGTACATTAGCTACTGTGCAGTGTAATATGTCTCGTAACTGGTGATTTTCTGGCCAACCGAGTATTTCAGCAAAAACAGGCTTCCTGCTACCTTGATGGAATAACAGTAAGTTGGGCAAAACGGAGGTGTTGGTGATGGTGATGAGTCTTCTTTAAAGCAGAACAAAACCCATGTTGGCCCCCCGTCTGCCCTTCCCGCTCAACCTCAGGGTATGCGGCTAGGTCGACACAACCACCAGGCATTTTTTTATATAGCTGATTGGCTGATCTCAAGAATGCCTGACATGACCCAGTCCACTGGTCACACCCCCGTTTTCCCAGTAGTCTGGGGAACGCTCCCATCCCCAGCCTACCTGAATAGTGCCACGGCTACAGGGTAGGCCAAGTATGTGACAATATACAAAGACAGCCCAGTGGTAGCTGCTGGTAAAGGTGTTTGCCAGCGACCCTGGCAGGGCATCTTGATTTTGGATGCTCTGGGGGCAGGCTAGCAGCCACCCCTGGAGTCTTTTAGACTCCAGGACTGCGCCACACAGCTTTTGAGCCACTTTAGGGCAAATTGTAGAGCGTGTCAACCTTCACAGATGCTGGCACCAGAGTGCTGAGTAGGCTATGAACCCTGGTCTTCACCTGTTAGGCCCCTGTTGTAGGGGATGATCTGGGCTACAGGGAGCACCAATTAGTAGCACCAATCCTTAGTGCAACGCACAAGAGCAGAACATTCTACAGAGGTTAGCATTAAGCTTAGTCTGAGCCAGAATGGGTAATTAGTCATGCCAGGGATATCTAAGCATGTCCAGATTTTTAATGTGAGCAATCTGTATGTACAGGGTGGGGGAAACATACAAGATAGGATCTTGGTCCTTGGTACCCCTTATCAGTTCACAAGTAGTGAAGACGTGAGTAAACACCCCCCATTCACCCCCTTAAACTGAAACAACATCCATTTTTCACAAATGCCGGGTGCCGCCAGTCATGTGACCCTGCCGGCCAATCTTAGGACTGGATTTTTCTGTGGGACAGAGGAGAAAGGTACGATTTCTCCCAGGATGCCCCCTACACCTGGTACAAAACCCAATTTGTGAAAAAATAATTTAAAAATCAATCCAAGGTCTGTTATCATCATGCTTGATCCTAAAGACCTCTCTGAACACAAGGGCACACAGGTCCCCCATCTGAATATTCTTTTCTAAGTTGGAGAGCTCATTGCTGCAGGGAGGGATATTTATATCTGCAATATCTGGAGAAGCACTGACTCTTCAAGGGTCTGGCCCCCAAGTCAGAGAAGGGGTGCCCCAATTTACTTGAATTAGAAATGCTCAATTTCTACAATTTCTATGACACCAACCTAGATAATCTGGTATTGTGTGTCATCATTTCTAATCCTGAAGTCTTCTTGTGGTGATCTTGGCATCTTTCGGACAAGCTCACAACTTTATTTACATAAGGAGCACAGGTTCCTCATTTGGCATCCAGCCAGAGTTGCAGCATTCACCGCCACATGTCTGTGAAATCTGTGGAAATAATGGTTTTCTAAGAAACTGTGCTCCAGGACAGAGAATGGGTTCCCCCAACTGACTGGTAATAGAGCTGGTAAATAATATGCATATACAATATTTTTCACTCCATAAGATGTATCCCCCCGCCCCCAAAAAAAGGCTGAGGATAAAAGCAGCTGCCCCCCAATCTTAAATGCTTGTGCTGGAAATCTACAAGTTCCAGTTTTGCTGCAGCTCCCCAACCTGTGCTGGCCAACTTAGCGCTTTGATACAGACTGTTACTTGAAAGTCTTTGTCATAGTGCTGGGCCACGCAGAGGTCAGGGGCTTGCACTGGAGATGGAATTTGTACATCTTCAGTGAGAAGAACCAGGAGAAAGAGAGTGGGCAGCTGTTGTCTATTTATGAATGGGCTGGATAGAAAAGTCAACTGTCAAAAATCTGGAGATGTCTCCCAAAGCTCATGTAAAGCAGTTTTACATTCAATTAGTCTTTGAAGCCCCCACCACAACTGGCCTGTACCCCTCACTGCCCTCCCCTTCACTAATATGCACTTCTCACCTAACCTACTTCTTCTCAAACTTTGGGGCCTGCACCCCCTCACCTAACTGCTCTCCCTAGTCACTGGAGGTACACTCAATCCCCCTCCGTTTGCCCAACCTTGGCTGTGTTTAACCCAAACTAAAAAAAGAAAAGGTTCAGAATATTTTTTTCTTTTTTCCTTATCTAAACCCTATGTGCATCTTATGGTTAGGTGCATCTTATGGTGCGAAAATTATGAATTGTAGATTTTGTCACAAAGTGTATCTTTTTCTTTATTTTTTTGTTCTTTGCTTTGTTTTTACTAAGCACACTAAAAGTTTAGAGTTTTCATGTGTTGTTAAAAGTTCTTAATTCTCACAACAACAACGTACCTAGCAATACTTTACTAAAGTACTGGTCATTAACTACTTAGATGAGTTTTGAATAGCCCCCTCATTTAAATACTCCCGTCATTCTTGCGTCTCTTATTTCTACATCTTCAATGTTCACCGTCCAATCCTGACAGCAGCTAATTGAATTCAGAGCAGGCTGCTGCCATGCAAATCTATGACAAATTGATTTAATTGTGTTCACGTAGTATAAAGTTAAGATCTAAAAGGTCAGCGTTAATGCTGAAAAATTCCCCTAGGGATAAACACGAAGAGCTAAGTGTAAGTCCCATTCATCACATGTTATCTTCTAATTAGTCCCCACAATGGCATTGTGATAGACAGTGACCTAAACAATGGTATTGACTGATTATTAGCTGTGTATCTATCATATTGGACTGTCGTCTCTTGGCAGAGCTGGTGCAGTGCATCAGCACAATTCACCAACTGCCTTGATGGATGTATCCCTTATAACAGATTGTGTTTTAAGCAGGGCTTGGGGGCCTGAGATGCATTATGAGCCATGGGGGAAAACTCTTTAATGACCTGTATGTCAGGGTTTACAATCAAAGAGCCAAACAAGCTGCTATTAAATTGGTAATTCATTGCTCTTGTCTTTTCTAATTAACAGGGCAAATGGTCAGTACTCAGCAAGCAGCAGAAAGTTCACTTTGTTTTCTTGAAACACAACTTTCTTTTATGCAAATGTGCTATGTTGCTAGTGGAAAACATGAAAAAATTATGTCGGCTAGTTCAGTGGAAATGTTAAATTGTTACATTACATGAATTCATTTATTTAATGTTTCATTAGTAATAAACCTCCTAGAACATGTTGTTTATACAATGTTATACATGAAAACAATATTTGGGGTGACCACCTTTGCATTTAACACAGAAGCAGGTCTACTTACACAGTACTTACATGGAGATACTTACATGGCAGGTTGTTCCAAAAATATTAGAGAACCTACCTAATTTGTACTGTGCCATTTGTATTACTTCACAAATGATTCCAGACTGGCCTGATAAATTTGAGATCAGGTGTCTTTGTGAACCATAATCTATTTTTAAATGAGTTGTTCATTCTGATTTTTAAAATGATTTTGGCTAAGTAAAGTTGGGACAAATTAGGCACATCCAGGATGGGGCACATCCAGGGTTAGGCATTGAGAGTCAGATATTACCATTTTATATGGAGTTTTCTCATCTGCAATTTCTGGTCACAACTAGAGATGAGCGAACTTTTGAAAAATTCGATTCGACTGATTCGCCGAATTTTCCGACAAAAATCGTTTCGACCCGAATAAATTCGCGACGAATCGCTATTAAAAACTGCTATTTCTGAGCCTCCTAGAGCCTCAATAGGGTTGTAAACCATTCTGCCTTGCTGTAACACGCACAGGATGCGTGCTGGGTTAGTTAAATAATACTTTGAATAAATATCACATGCAGATCAGAGGCATCGCTAATAGAATCGCAGAGCGGCACAATTGCAGAGAGTTGAAGTGGCATCACTATGAGGGGCAGAAGGAGCCCAAACATTGCTTTAAAGAGACACTGGAGTTGGCAGCAGCAGGAGCCCATAAATTGGATGAATCACACCCTGGAGTTGGCAGGAGTTGACAGCAGCAGCAGCAGCAGGAGCCCAAATATTACATTAAAGAGACCCTGGGGTTGGCCTCAGGAGCCCAAAAATTGGATGAATCACACCCTGGAGTTGGCAGCAGCAGCAGCAGGAGCCCAAATATACACTGGAGTTGGCTTCAGGAGCCCAAAAATTGGATGAATCACACCCTGGAGTTGGCAGAAGTTGGCAGCAGCAGCAGCAGCAGGAGCCCAAATATACACTGGAGTTGGCTTCAGGAGCCCAAAAATTGGATGAATCACACCCTGGAGTTGGCAGAAGTTGGCAGTAGCAGCAGCAGCAGGAGCCCAAATATACACTGGAGTTGGCTTCAGGAGCCCAAAAATTGAATGAATCACACCCTGGAGTTGGCAGAAGTTGGCAGCAGCAGGAGCCCAAATATACACTGGAGTTGGCTTCAGGAGCCCAAAAATTGGATGAATCACACCCTGGAGTTGGCAGAAGTTGGCAGCAGCAGCAGCAGCAGGAGCCCAAATATACACTGGAGTTGGCTTCAGGAGCCCAAAAATTGGATGAATCACAGCCTGGAGTTGGCAGTAGCAGCAGCAGGAGCCCAAGTATACACTGGAGTTGGCTTCAGGAGCCCAAAAATTGGATGAATCACACCCTGGAGTTGGCAGAAGTTGGCAGCAGCAGCAGCAGCAGGAGCCCAAATATACACTGGAGTTGGCTTCAGGAGCCCAAAAATTGGATGAATCACACCCTGGAGTTGGCAGAAGTTGGCAGTAGCAGCAGCAGGAGCCCAAATATACACTGGAGTTGGCTTCAGGAGCCCAAAAATTGGATGAATCACACTCTGGAGTTGGCAGGAGTTGACAGCAGCAGCAGCAGCAGGAGCCCAAATATTACTTTAAAGTGACACTGGGGTTGCCTTCAGGAGCCCAACAATTGGATGAATCACACCCTGGAGTTGGCAGAAGTTGACAGTAGCAGCAGCAGGAGCCCAAATATACACTGGAGTTGGCTTCAGGAGCCCAAAAATTGGATGAATCACACCCTGGAGTTGGCAGAAGTTGGCAGCAGCAGCAGCAGCAGGAGCCCAAATATACACTGGAGTTGGCTTCAGGAGCCCAAAAATTGGATGAATCACAGCCTGGAGTTGGCAGCAGCAGCAGCAGGAGCCCAAATATACACTGGAGTTGGCTTCAGGAGCCCAAAAATTGGATGAATCACACCCTGGAGTTGGCAGAAGTTGGCAGCAGCAGCAGCAGCAGGAGCCCAAATATACACTGGAGTTGGCTTCAGGAGCCCAAAAATTGGATGAATCACACCCTGGAGTTGGCAGAAGTTGGCAGCAGCAGGAGCCCAAATATACACTGGAGTTGGCTTCAGGAGCCCCAAAATTGGATGAATCACACCCTGGAGTTGGCAGAAGTTGGCAGCAGCAGGAGCCCAAATATACACTGGAGTTGGCTTCAGGAGCCCAAAAATTGGATGAATCACACCCTGGAGTTGGCAGGAGTTGACAGTAGCAGCAGCAGGAGCCCAAATATACACTGGAGTTGGCTTCAGGAGCCCAAAAATTGGATGAATCACACCCTGGAGTTGGCAGAAGTTGGCAGCAGCAGCAGGAGCCCAAATATACACTGGAGTTGGCTTCAGGAGCCCAAAAATTGGATGAATCACACCCTGGAGTTGGCAGCAGCAGCAGCAGGAGCCCAAATATACACTGGAGTTGGCTTCAGGAGCCCAAAAATTGGATGAATCACACCCTGGAGTTGGCAGAAGTTGGCAGCAGCAGCAGCAGCAGGAGCCCAAATATACACTGGAGTTGGCTTCAGGAGCCCAAAAATTGGATGAATCACACCCTGGAGTTGGCAGGAGTTGACAGCAGCAGCAGCAGCAGGAGCCCAAATATACACTGGAGTTGGCTTCAGGAGCCCAAAAATTGGATGAATCACACCCTGGAGTTGGCAGAAGTTGGCAGCAGCAGGAGCCCAAATATACACTGGAGTTGGCTTCAGGAGCCCAAAAATTGGATGAATCACACCCTGGAGTTGGCAGGAGTTGACAGTAGCAGCAGCAGGAGCCCAAATATACACTGGAGTTGGCTTCAGGAGCCCAAAAATTGGATGAATCACACCCTGGAGTTGGCAGAAGTTGGCAGCAGCAGCAGCAGCAGGAGCCCAAATATACACTGGAGTTGGCTTCAGGAGCCCAAAAATTGGATGAATCACACCCTGGAGTTGGCAGCAGCAGCAGCAGGAGCCCAAATATACACTGGAGTTGGCTTCAGGAGCCCAAAAATTGGATGAATCACACCCTGGAGTTGGCAGAAGTTGGCAGCAGCAGCAGCAGCAGGAGCCCAAATATACACTGGAGTTGGCTTCAGGAGCCCAAAAATTGGATGAATCACACCCTGGAGTTGGCAGGAGTTGACAGCAGCAGCAGCAGCAGGAGCCCAAATATACACTGGAGTTGGCTTCAGGAGCCCAAAAATTGGATGAATCACACCCTGGAGTTGGCAGGAGTTGACAGCAGCAGCAGCAGCAGGAGCCCAAATATTACTTTAAAGTGACACTGGGGTTGGCTTCAGGAGCCCAACAATTGGATGAATCACACCCTGGAGTTGGCAGAAGTTGGCAGCAGCAGCAGCAGGAGCCCAAAAAATGGCCTAAAGACATAAATATGTTTTGCACCATTTGGAAAGTGTAAAACGTGGCACCATGCTGAATCTAGTCGCATGCATCAGGCATTGGTGGGTGGAAATCCTGGCTGATCCATCCCTGATTCATTTTGACAAAGGTGAGTCTCTCCACATTTTTAGTTGACAGACGAGTTCTCCTCGCCGTAACTATGGCCTCCGCCGCACTAAACACCCGCTCAGATGGCACGCTACTTGCCGGGCAGGACAGCTTTTCCAGGGCAAACTCTGCTAGTTGCGGCCACAAATCAAGTTTGGCTGCCCAGAAGTCCAGCGGATCCTCAAGGTGTGTTGGCATGGTCATGTCAAAGTATGACATGACCTGCTGGTTGAGGTCCTGCTCCAGGTCTTCCTGCTGCTCATGAGTAGCCTCACTATGCGGGTGTAGAAAGCTACTCATTAGCGACTGAAGACTGAGGCTGCTGCTGCTGATGGAGCTGCTGCTGCTGCTCCTGCCAACCCCCCCAGCGGCCATGGCAGTGGAAGGTGAGCGCAGAGGTCCCCTCGAGTCAGACCTGCGAGAGTATGGACCATGGCGCAGATAGGCATCGGCCAACTGCCTACGTAGAATGTCTTTGTAGTAGTTGAGCTTGTCCTCCCTCTCGGTGGGTTTAAAAAATGCCCCCATTTTGTGCCGGAAGCGAGGGTCCAATAAGGTGGACAGCCAGAAGTCATCCCGCCGACAGATGGAAACAATTCTGGGGTCACTACGCAAGCACGTGAGCATGCTTCGTGCCATTTGCGCAAGTGACTCGGATGGACTACCTGTCTCCATCTCCACTGCATACTGCCACGGTGTGCCCGGGTCCTCTGTCTCGCCTTCCTCAAAAACCTCTAGCTCCTCTGGCTGCTCCTGCTCCTCCTCTCCTGTCCGCTGACTAGATAAACCAGCCATTTCGCCAAGCCTAAACTGTGTTTCGCTGGGCAACTCCTCCTCCTCCTCTTCCTCCTCCTCCTCCAGTTCAGCTCCAACGGGGTTCATGTGGCCGTAAGATGTAAACGCCATGTCTCCAGTGCCCTGACCAGCCATGGTTTCCAACATGTGCTGTAGTACATGAAGCAGTGGAATCACGTCGTTCATCCCGTAATCCTGCCGACTGACAAATAAAGTGGCTTCCTCAAAGGGCCTGAGCAAACGGCAGGTGTCACGTATGAGCTGCCACTGGTTGACATTGAAGTTACACAGGGGAGTCCCCCTATCTGCTTGGATCATCAGGAAATCCGTGATGGCTTTTCTCTGTTCATATAATCGGTCCAACATGTGAAGGGTGGAATTCCAACGGGTGGAAACATCGCAAATCAGACTATGTTGGGGGATACCATTCTGACGCTGTAGCTCAAGAAGGGTGTGTTTGGCGGTGTAGGAGTGGCTGAAGTGCATGCAAAGTTTCCTTGAAGTTGTTAGGATGTCCTGCAGATGGGGGGAACACTTCAGAAACCGCTTGACAACCAGATTGAAGACGTGAGCCATGCAGGGGGCATGGGTCAGGCTTCCTTGGCGCAGCGCAGACAAAATGTTCTTCCCATTGTCGGTAACCATGATTCCCATTTTAAGTTTTCTCGGAGTAAGCCATGTTTGGATTTCCTGATGAATACATTTAAGCAGTTCCTCCCCTGTGTGACTCCGTTCGCCAAGACAAACCATGTGAAGCACTGCGTGACACCTCCGTGCCCTGCACACATGGTAGACTGGAGGGGCACTGAGACTTGAGCCTACAGTGGAGGGTGAGGAGATGGCGGAGGATGAGGAGGCCGAGTCGCACGGTGTCACAGGCCCAATGGGCAGAGAGCGCGGAGGCCGAAGCGGCGTGACCTGTCCAAGTTGCTGCTGCAAAGGGACCACATTCACCCAGTGGGCCGTAAACGACATGTACTGCCCCTGACCGTAGTTACAGCTCCAGATGTCGGCGCTGCCATGTATTTTGCTACACACCGACAGGCTCAAGGACTGGCCCACCTTCTGTTCAACAAAAGTGTGCAGCGCTGGTACTGCCTTCTTGGCAAAGAAATGACGGCTTGGGACTCTCCACCTCGGCTCGGCACAAGCCATCAGTTCTCTGAAAGGTGCAGATTCCACCATCTGAAAAGGGAGCGACTGCAGCACCAGCAACTTGGACAGGAGCACATTCAGCTTCTGCGCCGTAGGATGAGTGGGCGCATACTGCTGTCTCTTGGACATGGCTTCGCTGATGGATTGCTGGCGGGATGCATGACTTGGAGGAGGAGGAGGAGCAGGAGCGACAGAGGATGGGTATGACGCACAGCTGCCTTCGGCTGAGGTGCTGGAGCCTTGGCTGGCAGAAATTGGGAGCTCACTTGGTGAGGAAGCAGACTGGACCACCCCTTGGGAGCCTCGGTTCTCCCAGGTCGTTTTATGGTGACGCATCATATGTTGACGCAGGGCCGTGGTGCCAACATTTGGACCCTGGCCACGCTTCACCTTTTGCCTACATATCTTGCATGTGGCCATGTTACCCTCCTGCGGATGCCTCAGGAAAAACTGCCACACTGCCGAGTAGCTACTTTTCCCACCCCCTGGCCTCACTGATTCACTGCTGCTGTTGCCAACTCCAGGAACCCCTGCTCCACTACCTCCCGATAAGGTAGACTGCCGCACAGCAGGTGCTCTACCCCGGCCCCGGCCCCGGCCCCGGCCGGCTCCAGCCTTTGGAATTGTGCCCCCATGCTGACTGCTACCACCTTGCTGCCTCAGCTGCTGACTCCGGGGCAACCTGCGCCCCTCTTCTCCTGATGATGACGATGAAGCCCCTTCATCACCCGGCTCCCAAGTGCGATCGGCTTCATCGTCATCATCATCATCATCATCACCGAGTTGTGGCTGTACGTCACTGATGTTCGTGGATTCGTCAACAGTGTCTGGCGCAGGAGCTGGAACGCTCGCAGCACCCACGACACTGTCCACATCACTATTTGTCTGCCTAGCTAGAGAAGCCACCTCCATTTCTTGGCTGGGCAGTAGCTGCTGACTGTCCTCTATCTGATGGTCCTCCTCACTAAAGAGTGGAGCTGAACCCAAAGCATAGGATACGTCGCTGGGGGAGGGAACGGCGTAGGACAGAGGCAATGGGAGGACAGGGACTGCTCTCGGGGCATGCCAACTCAGGGTTGTGTCAGAGGAACCTACCGACCCTAGACTGGGGGTCTCAGACGTAAGTTGTGATGATGTTGTTGATGAGCGCGTCAACCAATCTACCACGGCAGATGCGTTACTGGTGGAGACCCGACCGCTAGCAGATACTGGCAGATTAGGTCTCTCAGCGTGACTCCTGCTGCTACTGGCCCCCAGTCTGATGCGAGCTCTGCCTGCGGAATCTTGGCCTCTGCCACTCCTCTTTTCACTTCCAGGCACTTGTCTGCCCGACATAGTCTAACTGGCGTGGTAGTAGGTGATATTTTAAGATCCCCCGGGCAGCGGTGGGTCTATATGAAACAGAATATAATGCACACCAAAAGTGAGCAGTAACACTCAGCCTCCAACAGGCCTGCTTAGTGTAAATAAGAGAGCTGCTTAGTGTAAATAAAGAGGGGTATGCTATGTTACAGAATGGGATGCCTCAATAGAAGTGCACCTGGCAGGCAGCAGTAAGCCTATGCCCAGCAAAAGTGTCTTATAATATAAATATAATAAGAGCAAATGGTTATATGGTCTTAAACAGAGGCTGCTTTAGTCACAGAATGGGATGCCCCCAAAAAAGATCCAGTAGTACTATGCCCAGCAAAAGTGTCTTTATCAGGCTAATTTCAAATATGATAAGAGCAAATGCTTATATGGTCTTAAACAGAGGCTGCTTTAGTCACAGAATGGGATGCCCCCAAAAAAGATCCAGTAGTACTATGCCCAGCAAAAGTGTCTTTATCAGGCCTGATTTCTATGAGAATAAGTGCAAATGGTTATTATGCTATTAAATAGAGGCTGGTGTTGTCACAGAATGGGATGCCCCCAAAAAAGATCCAGTAGTACTATGCCCAGCAAAAGTGTCTTTATCAGGCTAATTTCAAATATGATAAGAGCAAATGCTTATATGGTCTTAAACAGAGGCTGCTTTAGTCACAGAATGGGATGCCCCCAAAAAAGATCCAGTAGTACTATGCCCAGCAAAAGTGTCTTTATCAGGCCTGATTTCTATGAGAATAAGTGCAAATGGTTATTATGCTATTAAATAGAGGCTGGTGTTGTCACAGAATGGGATGCCCCCAAAAAAGATCCAGTAGTACTATGCCCAGCAAAAGTGTCTTTATCAGGCTAATTTCAAATATGATAAGAGCAAATGCTTATATGGTCTTAAACAGAGGCTGCTTTAGTCACAGAATGGGATGCCCCCAAAAAAGATCCAGTAGTACTATGCCCAGCAAAAGTGTCTTTATCAGGCCTGATTTCTATGAGAATAAGTGCAAATGGTTATTATGCTATTAAATAGAGGCTGGTGTTGTCACAGAATGGGATGCCACAAAAACCAGAGAGCATGCCCAGCAAAAGTGTCTTTATCAGGCCTGATTTCTATGAGAATAAGTGCAACTGGTTATTATGCTATTAAATAGAGGCTGGTGTTGTCACAGAATGGGATGCCACAAAAACCAGAGAGCATGCACAGCAAAAGTGTCTTTATCAGGCCTAATTTCAAATATGATAAGAGCAAATGCTTATATGGTCTTAAACAGAGGCTGCTTTAGTCACAGAATGGGATGCCCCCAAAAAAGATCCAGTAGTACTATGCCCAGCAAAAGTGTCTTTATCAGGCTAATTTCAAATATGATAAGAGCAAATGCTTATATGGTCTTAAACAGAGGCTGCTTTAGTCACAGAATGGGATGCCCCCAAAAAAGATCCAGTAGTACTATGCCCAGCAAAAGTGTCTTTATCAGGCCTAATTTCAAATATGATAAGAACAAATGCTTATATGGTCTTAAACAGAGGCTGCTTTAGTCACAGAATGGGATGCCACAAAAACCAGAGAGCATGCACAGCAAAAGTGTCTTTATCAGGCCTAATTTCAAATATGATAAGAGCAAATGCTTATATGGTCTTAAACAGAGGCTGCTTTAGTCACAGAATGGGATGCCCCCAAAAAAGATCCAGTAGTACTATGCCCAGCAAAAGTGTCTTTATCAGGCCTGATTTCTATGAGAATAAGTGCAAATGGTTATTATGCTATTAAATAGAGGCTGGTGTTGTCACAGAATGGGATGCCCCCAAAAAAGATCCAGTAGTACTATGCCCAGCAAAAGTGTCTTTATCAGGCTAATTTCAAATATGATAAGAGCAAATGCTTATATGGTCTTAAACAGAGGCTGCTTTAGTCACAGAATGGGATGCCCCCAAAAAAGATCCAGTAGTACTATGCCCAGCAAAAGTGTCTTTATCAGGCCTGATTTCTATGAGAATAAGTGCAAATGGTTATTATGCTATTAAATAGAGGCTGGTGTTGTCACAGAATGGGATGCCACAAAAACCAGAGAGCATGCCCAGCAAAAGTGTCTTTATCAGGCCTGATTTCTATGAGAATAAGTGCAAATGGTTATTATGCTATTAAATAGAGGCTGGTGTTGTCACAGAATGGGATGCCACAAAAACCAGAGAGCATGCACAGCAAAAGTGTCTTTATCAGGCCTAATTTCAAATATGATAAGAGCAAATGCTTATATGGTCTTAAACAGAGGCTGCTTTAGTCACAGAATGGGATGCCCCCCAAAAAGATCCAGTAGTACTATGCCCAGCAAAAGTGTCTTTATCAGGCCTAATTTCAAATATGATAAGAGCAAATGCTTATATGGTCTTAAACAGAGGCTGCTTTAGTCACAGAATGGGATGCCCCCAAAAAAGATCCAGTAGTACTATGCCCAGCAAAAGTGTCTTTATCAGGCTAATTTCAAATATGATAAGAGCAAATGCTTATATGGTCTTAAACAGAGGCTGCTTTAGTCACAGAATGGGATGCCCCCAAAAAAGATCCAGTAGTACTATGCCCAGCAAAAGTGTCTTTATCAGGCCTAATTTCAAATATGATAAGAACAAATGCTTATATGGTCTTAAACAGAGGCTGCTTTAGTCACAGAATGGGATGCCACAAAAACCAGAGAGCATGCACAGCAAAAGTGTCTTTATCAGGCCTAATTTCAAATATGATAAGAGCAAATGCTTATATGGTCTTAAACAGAGGCTGCTTTAGTCACAGAATGGGATGCCCCCAAAAAAGATCCAGTAGTACTATGCCCAGCAAAAGTGTCTTTATCAGGCCTAATTTCTATGAGAATAAGTGCAAATGGTTATTATGCTATTAAATAGAGGCTGGTGTTGTCACAGAATGGGATGCCACAAAAACCAGTAGTGCTATGCCCAGCAAAAGTGTCTTTATCAGGCCTGATTTCTATGAGAATAAGTGCAAATGGTTATTATGCTATTAAATAGAGGCTGGTGTTGTCACAGAATGGGATGCCCCCAAAAAAGATCCAGTAGTACTATGCCCAGCAAAAGTGTCTTTATCAGGCCTGATTTCTATGAGAATAAGTGCAAATGGTTATTATGCTATTAAATAGAGGCTGGTGTTGTCACAGAATGGGATGCCACAAAAAACAGAGAGCATGCCCAGCAAAAGTGTCTTTATCAGGCCTGATTTCTATGAGAATAAGTGCAAATGGTTATTATGCTATTAAATAGAGGCCGGTGTTGTCACAGAATGGGATGCCACAAAAACCAGAGAGCATGCACAGCAAAAGTGTCTTTATCAGGCCTAATTTCAAATATGATAAGAGCAAATGCTTATATGGTCTTAAACAGAGGCTGCTTTAGTCACAGAATGGGATGCCCCCAAAAAAGATCCAGTAGTACTATGCCCAGCAAAAGTGTCTTTATCAGGCCTAATTTCAAATATGATAAGAGCAAATGCTTATATGGTCTTAAACAGAGGCTGCTTTAGTCACAGAATGGGATGCCCCCAAAAAAGATCCAGTAGTACTATGCCCAGCAAAAGTGTCTTTATCAGGCTAATTTCAAATATGATAAGAGCAAATGCTTATATGGTCTTAAACAGAGGCTGCTTTAGTCACAGAATGGGATGCCCCCAAAAAAGATCCAGTAGTACTATGCCCAGCAAAAGTGTCTTTATCAGGCCTGATTTCTATGAGAATAAGTGCAAATGGTTATTATGCTATTAAATAGAGGCTGGTGTTGTCACAGAATGGGATGCCCCCAAAAAAGATCCAGTAGTACTATGCCCAGCAAAAGTGTCTTTATCAGGCCTAATTTCTATGAGAATAAGTGCAAATGGTTATTATGCTATTAAATAGAGGCTGGTGTTGTCACAGAATGGGATGCCACAAAAACCAGTAGTGCTATGCCCAGCAAAAGTGTCTTTATCAGGCCTGATTTCTATGAGAATAAGTGCAAATGGTTATTATGCTATTAAATAGAGGCTGGTGTTGTCACAGAATGGGATGCCACAAAAACCAGAGAGCATGCACAGCAAAAGTGTCTTTATCAGGCCTGATTTCTATGAGAATAAGTGCAAATGGTTATTATGCTATTAAATAGAGGCTGGTGTTGTCACAGAATGGGATGCCACAAAAACCAGAGAGCATGCACAGCAAAAGTGTCTTTATCAGGCCTAATTTCAAATATGATAAGAGCAAATGCTTATATGGTCTTAAACAGAGGCTGCTTTAGTCACAGAATGGGATGCCCCCAAAAAAGATCCAGTAGTACTATGCCCAGCAAAAGTGTCTTTATCAGGCCTAATTTCAAATATGATAAGAGCAAATGCTTATATGGTCTTAAACAGAGGCTGCTTTAGTCACAGAATGGGATGCCCCCAAAAAAGATCCAGTAGTACTATGCCCAGCAAAAGTGTCTTTATCAGGCTAATTTCAAATATGATAAGAGCAAATGCTTATATGGTCTTAAACAAAGGCTGCTTTAGTCACAGAATGGGATGCCCCCAAAAAAGATCCAGTAGTACTATGCCCAGCAAAAGTGTCTTTATCAGGCCTGATTTCTATGAGAATAAGTGCAAATGGTTATTATGCTATTAAATAGAGGCTGGTGTTGTCACAGAATGGGATGCCCCCAAAAAAGATCCAGTAGTACTATGCCCAGCAAAAGTGTCTTTATCAGGCCTAATTTCTATGAGAATAAGTGCAAATGGTTATTATGCTATTAAATAGAGGCTGGTGTTGTCACAGAATGGGATGCCACAAAAACCAGTAGTGCTATGCCCAGCAAAAGTGTCTTTATCAGGCCTGATTTCTATGAGAATAAGTGCAAATGGTTATTATGCTATTAAATAGAGGCTGGTGTTGTCACAGAATGGGATGCCACAAAAACCAGAGAGCATGCACAGCAAAAGTGTCTTTATCAGGCCTGATTTCTATGAGAATAAGTGCAAATGGTTATTATGCTATTAAATAGAGGCTGGTGTTGTCACAGAATGGGATGCCACAAAAACCAGAGAGCATGCACAGCAAAAGTGTCTTTATCAGGCCTAATTTCAAATATGATAAGAGCAAATGCTTATATGGTCTTAAACAGAGGCTGCTTTAGTCACAGAATGGGATGCCCCCAAAAAAGATCCAGTAGTACTATGCCCAGCAAAAGTGTCTTTATCAGGCCTAATTTCAAATATGATAAGAGCAAATGCTTATATGGTCTTAAACAGAGGCTGCTTTAGTCACAGAATGGGATGCCCCCAAAAAAGATCCAGTAGTACTATGCCCAGCAAAAGTGTCTTTATCAGGCTAATTTCAAATATGATAAGAGCAAATGCTTATATGGTCTTAAACAGAGGCTGCTTTAGTCACAGAATGGGATGCCCCCAAAAAAGATCCAGTAGTACTATGCCCAGCAAAAGTGTCTTTATCAGGCCTAATTTCTATGAGAATAAGTGCAAATGGTTATTATGCTATTAAATAGAGGCTGGTGTTGTCACAGAATGGGATGCCACAAAAACCAGAGAGCATGCCCAGCAAAAGTGTCTTTATCAGGCCTGATTTCTATGAGAATAAGTGCAAATGGTTATTATGCTATTAAATAGAGGCTGGTGTTGTCACAGAATGGGATGCCACAAAAACCAGAGAGCATGCACAGCAAAAGTGTCTTTATCAGGCCTGATTTCTATGAGAATAAGTGCAAATGGTTATTATGCTATTAAATAGAGGCTGGTGTTGTCACAGAATGGGATGCCACAAAAACCAGAGAGCATGCACAGCAAAAGTGTCTTTATCAGGCCTGATTTCTATGAGAATAAGTGCAAATGGTTATTATGCTATTAAATAGAGGCTGGTGTTGTCACAGAATGGGATGCCACAAAAACCAGAGAGCATGCACAGCAAAAGTGTCTTTATCAGGCCTAATTTCAAATATGATAAGAGCAAATGCTTATATGGTCTTAAACAGAGGCTGCTTTAGTCACAGAATGGGATGCCCCCAAAAAAGATCCAGTAGTACTATGCCCAGCAAAAGTGTCTTTATCAGGCCTAATTTCAAATATGATAAGAGCAAATGCTTATATGGTCTTAAACAGAGGCTGCTTTAGTCACAGAATGGGATGCCCCCAAAAAAGATCCAGTAGTACTATGCCCAGCAAAAGTGTCTTTATCAGGCTAATTTCAAATATGATAAGAGCAAATGCTTATATGGTCTTAAACAGAGGCTGCTTTAGTCACAGAAGGGGATGCCCCCAAAAAAGATCCAGTAGTACTATGCCCAGCAAAAGTGTCTTTATCAGGCCTGATTTCTATGAGAATAAGTGCAAATGGTTATTATGCTATTAAATAGAGGCTGGTGTTGTCACAGAATGGGATGCCCCCAAAAAAGATCCAGTAGTACTATGCCCAGCAAAAGTGTCTTTATCAGGCCTAATTTCTATGAGAATAAGTGCAAATGGTTATTATGCTATTAAATAGAGGCTGATGTTGTCACAGAATGGGATGCCACAAAAACCAGTAGTGCTATGCCCAGCAAAAGTGTCTTTATCAGGCCTGATTTCTATGAGAATAAGTGCAAATGGTTATTATGCTATTAAATAGAGGCTGGTGTTGTCACAGAATGGGATGCCACAAAAACCAGAGAGCATGCACAGCAAAAGTGTCTTTATCAGGCCTGATTTCTATGAGAATAAGTGCAAATGGTTATTATGCTATTAAATAGAGGCTGGTGTTGTCACAGAATGGGATGCCACAAAAACCAGAGAGCATGCACAGCAAAAGTGTCTTTATCAGGCCTAATTTCAAATATGATAAGAGCAAATGCTTATATGGTCTTAAACAGAGGCTGCTTTAGTCACAGAATGGGATGCCCCCAAAAAAGATCCAGTAGTACTATGCCCAGCAAAAGTGTCTTTATCAGGCCTAATTTCAAATATGATAAGAGCAAATGCTTATATGGTCTTAAACAGAGGCTGCTTTAGTCACAGAATGGGATGCCCCCAAAAAAGATCCAGTAGTACTATGCCCAGCAAAAGTGTCTTTATCAGGCTAATTTCAAATATGATAAGAGCAAATGCTTATATGGTCTTAAACAGAGGCTGCTTTAGTCACAGAATGGGATGCCCCCAAAAAAGATCCAGTAGTAGTATGCCCAGCAAAAGTGTCTTTATCAGGCCTGATTTCTATGAGAATAAGTGCAAATGGTTATTATGCTATTAAATAGAGGCTGGTGTTGTCACAGAATGGGATGCCCCCAAAAAAGATCCAGTAGTACTATGCCCAGCAAAAGTGTCTTTATCAGGCCTAATTTCTATGAGAATAAGTGCAAATGGTTATTATGCTATTAAATAGAGGCTGGTGTTGTCACAGAATGGGATGCCACAAAAACCAGTAGTGCTATGCCCAGCAAAAGTGTCTTTATCAGGCCTGATTTCTATGAGAATAAGTGCAAATGGTTATTATGCTATTAAATAGAGGCTGGTGTTGTCACAGAATGGGATGCCACAAAAACCAGAGAGCATGCACAGCAAAAGTGTCTTTATCAGGCCTAATTTCAAATATGATAAGAACAAATGCTTATATGGTCTTAAACAGAGGCTGCTTTAGTCACAGAATGGGATGCCACAAAAACCAGAGAGCATGCACAGCAAAAGTGTCTTTATCAGGCCTAATTTCAAATATGATAAGAGCAAATGCTTATATGGTCTTAAACAGAGGCTGCTTTAGTCACAGAATGGGATGCCCCCAAAAAAGATCCAGTAGTACTATGCCCAGCAAAAGTGTCTTTATCAGGCCTAATTTCTATGAGAATAAGTGCAAATGGTTATTATGCTATTAAATAGAGGCTGGTGTTGTCACAGAATGGGATGCCACAAAAACCAGTAGTGCTATGCCCAGCAAAAGTGTCTTTATCAGGCCTGATTTCTATGAGAATAAGTGCAAATGGTTATTATGCTATTAAATAGAGGCTGGTGTTGTCACAGAATGGGATGCCCCCAAAAAAGATCCAGTAGTACTATGCCCAGCAAAAGTGTCTTTATCAGGCCTAATTTCTATGAGAATAAGTGCAAATGGTTATTATGCTATTAAATAGAGGCTGGTGTTGTCACAGAATGGGATGCCACAAAAACCAGAGAGCATGCCCAGCAAAAGTGTCTTTATCAGGCCTGATTTCTATGAGAATAAGTGCAAATGGTTATTATGCTATTAAATAGAGGCTGGTGTTGTCACAGAATGGGATGCCACAAAAACCAGAGAGCATGCCCAGCAAAAGTGTCTTTATCAGGCCTGATTTCTATGAGAATAAGTGCAAATGGTTATTATGCTATTAAATAGAGGCTGGTGTTGTCACAGAATGGGATGCCACAAAAACCAGAGAGCATGCACAGCAAAAGTGTCTTTATCAGACCTGATTTCTATGAGAATAAGTGCAAATGGTTATTATGCTATTAAATAGAGGCTGGTGTTGTCACAGAATGGGATGCCACAAAAACCAGTAGTGCTATGCCCAGCAAAAGTGTCTTTATCAGGCCTGATTTCTATGAGAATAAGTGCAAATGGTTATTATGCTATTAAATAGAGGCTGGTGTAGTCACAGAATGGGATGCCTCACAGCAGACTTAAGATCAGTTCAGTATATATGCACTGTTAGTTAGTGTAAGCAGCCTGAAAACGCTAACAAAGCAGGCTGGATGAAAAAAAAAAAAAAAACTGACAGCCTCCGATTTTCCCTTCCTTTCCCTGTTTTTCGCTTACTTTCTGTCTGTCTCCTGTCTGTCTCCTGCCTGTCTCCAGCCTGTCCCTGTCTGTCCCTGCCTGTCTAACTGTCTGTCTCTCCCTCAGCTACACAGCGTTCTGTCTGTCACGAATGCAATAGAGAAATGATGCTGGAAAGCAAGATGGCCGGCCTTAAATAGCGCTGTGACGTCACCGGGCTTGCTGGCTGCTGATAGGCTGCATGTGACTGTCCCAGCTTGCACTGGCGCGGGGTTGATGTCTGGACATGTCCCGTCCGCCATCTTAGAATGCCTGTAATGTAAATGAATGGATGTTAAAGGAAAACTTCGAGCGATCGAATCGCGGGGAAATTCGGATTCGATCCGTATCGAATTTTTCCTGAAATTCGGATCGAATCCGGGTTCGTCCGGATCGATTCGCTCATCCCTAGTCACAACCCTTCCATGAAGACCATTTCTGAGAGGACTTCTCCGGACCCGAGATGGTTAAAGCAGGGATGCATTTGTTTCTGTTTTTGATTTCAGTGTTCTCAAAGGGCTCAAAGACACATGGCAGGGGCCTCTTGTAAACTGAATGTTAAGTTTATTATAGGAGTTAGCAACTACAGTTAAGAAGAATTCGGAATATTCTGTTAATTAGAATATATCAGTTTGACTGGAAAAGAGATACTGCAGACCTAGATAATTGCCCATAGACTTTATTAAGTTTTAGTTGTATAATGCAGTAACAGTATTTGATAAGAAAAGGAAGAGTATATATATATATATATATATATATATATATATATATATATATTAGGATAGAGTAAGAGTTGGACAATGGAAGATAAGAGTCTGAACAACTGGATGTGAATAGATCTAGTTACTCTCACATGCTGGCATATGTCCTTGACATGTGCGGAATGTGAGGAGGTGGCATTAGAGGCATTCTTGGGTGGGTTTAGAGGCTACATTAAGTAGGGCTCTACTGTAAGTTGTATTATAGAGATGAAGGTGCCGGGGCTCATCCGGTAGTGCAATTAGCACTTAGCTTTTAATCCTGCGTGAAGATGAAATCCATTTAAATGCAAAAAAAATCCCAAGTCAATCCCAGGTGGATAAAATAAGGTCCCATTGTGGCGACCAGTTTCGAATGAAGACCACCCTGTATCAAGCCGATATCTTATTCTGCCGCTAGCCCAATAAGGAGTGCCTGTACGGGGGTCACGTGAAAGTTAGTTCTATGGGAAACATGCCTGTAATGGGCTGCAGGTGTACTCCACCATGGTATAGATAAGAATTGTGCAAGCACAAGGAGCCTGGGAGAGTGGTGCTGCCCAAAGGAGTGTACTTAGCACTGTATATCGGTTTGTATGTTATGGTACTGGACGAATAATATGAGAGAATACGGGGTTGGGGAGGGGATGGGCTGTCCATGTAAACAGACAGAACATGTGCTGGCAGCAATCTATACAGGAAAGCGAAGAAGACCTGTTTTAATATAGGAGAATATTAGGCAAGTTATATACTTAAAAAAATATATATAAATTAGTGGCATCTAAAGTAGAGTAAAAATAGTCCTGATGCCGCACAAAGGGTCGCTATACCGCAGCGCGCATCACCAATAAAAAACCTTCAGAATGGTACATTTTCTCTGGTATAGGTGAGAAATCAAAACTCAATTTTTTTCTGCCACTGTAAGTTGGTTGGATCTTAAAATCAGAGGGGATAAGAAGAAAGTGTGAGTAGCTAATTAGAGCCAGAAGTTGAATTTGAATGGGAGTAGTGTATGAGAAGTATCATTGGCAACCCCAAGGAAATTTAAGGCTAGAACAAGGTCCTGAGCAACCTAACAGAGGGAGTATCTTCATTAGAGCTAAGAAGAGTGTCATTCAGAATCTGCTGTACAGACTGTAAAAAAAAACATTATAACTGTTAGTAAATTTGTAAGTGCTGCAAAGTATAAAAACACCTGAATGTCTCCTGATTAGTGTGGCAACTATGAGTGCTTGGGGAACAGCAGTATACCTACCCCTACCCCTTATGCATGGACGTAGGTGGAGGTGTCGGTAATAGGGCGGGGGTACCTGCAAGCCACCCACCGGAATGTTGAGCAGGTGGCTTGCAGCTCCCCTACCATGTGAACTAGTATAGGGCACCTTTGGACCCCATAATAGTTCACAAATACTGGTAGTTAAAGTAATATATAAGAGGACACACCCAAAAAATCTTCAATATACTCAATTTAACCCATACTCACCTGTACCTCCAGCGATGGGGTCCCTCCGCATTTTTTTCTGCCAGCAGGAGCGGTCATTGTGACCAGTTCTGAAAGTGCAGTTGAACCTGGTGTAACCAGGCATCCATGTGTCCTCATTCTTATCTTTGATTTTACAAATGCCTTTAAGAAAACCCCATGAAGGTGATCCTTGCAATGTCCATAAATCTTTTACACACTGCTTTAATAAAGCTGGGTTTTGTCTTCAAGCCTACCAACCTCGTGTACAATGCATAGGTGCTAGTGTCCCCATGGCCTGGAAGTTGCACAGTTGTTCAGCATTGCTGGGATAACAGCCCTATGCCTTTCCATATAGGTACTGTGTTTTGCCGTGGGTACCCAAAAATGGGCACCGCTATAGTAGCAGTGGGACAGAATATACCACTACTTACCGCAATGTTTCTGTGCCAACATGTGTGTCATTAGGTCACGTATGACACCTTTCATCCCTAAATGTATGACAGCACTACTGATTATTTTGAAATTTAATGCAAAACATACAAAGATGCCAAAGAAGACCCAAGGGGCACCATGACATCATTAACCTGTCCAGCAACATGTGTAACAGCGGATTCATAACGCTGGTGAAGTAAGATTACTGTCAAATGCCCTCAGCACAGTGCTATTTAATATTATGAATCACAACCCTATGTGGTGACCAGGGTCATTTCTTGAAGCAGATGAAGGGGGTGATTGCTTTGTGTGCCAAAGCCATTGTGTATGCATCATCTCATACCTTCACCTTCATACCTGGGTTCAGTCATGGGGAGGAGGAACTAGATGCTACTAAGGAAGAGGCACACTATGGGGTTTAGTCATAAAGGGATAGCGCCAGGTAGTGCCTCGTAGCGGCAGGCAGCGTCTGGTGAACGCCGGGCGCTGTACACAATACCACATTTATGAAAGCAAATCTGGTGAGCGACTCTAACAGCGCTATGTAGTGTACAATTCATCATTACAGGCGGCCCAGCTTATAGCTCCGGCGCTCTGGCTTCCAGAGCGCCAGGTCTTACCTGTCGCTACCCGTCACTTTCCCATACATTTCAATGGACGTTCCTTTTCTTTCTGTTTTTAATTTTTTTTTCTCTCAAACAATTGTGTGACCTCTCCTGACCTAGAAAGAGTCATTTTTTATATTTTTATGCAGAATTGTCATTACAGGTCTGGCATTAAGGTATAAATGTCACAAGGTTACAACAATGTCATTCCATGTGTTTTCGCTTTGTTACTGGTGGATATGTGTTCAAAAACAGACTTTAATCACACAGCGTCTGGCGCTCTATGCTATAGCGACCAGATCCAGAGCGCCGATGCTCTTTGAGTCTGTTTTTTTGTTGAATATGATGTGAGTCGCTGAGAGTCGGTTGCAATGAGCTGGCGCTACCTTTCGCTGCAACCCTGTACTGGTGTTAGAGGTGTTAGAATGCCCAACATACATCTCATTCATCAATACCGGCCAGGTTACTACAGCGACTGAGGCGCTCTTTTACAGCGGCCGATAGCCGATCACAGCATATACTAGCGGTCGCTCTAAACGCCGCTATACAGACGCTCATCTGCCTATAGCTGGCGCTAGTAATGAATCAGCCTCCACGTCACATACTGGTATGGGACAGCAGCAGCACCACAGGATGGGCAAGGAGGGGGCAGAATTGTTTTCCTTCCTACATTGAGATTTACTTGAGAAACTGCCCTGGTGGCCATAAGTATGTCAACAGACATTTTGGTTGAGAAGTCTGATCTGGCGGCCGATTTTAGCAAATAAGACCCTTAATGGCTGATTGAATTGGAGGTGGAACTCTGGGAGTTAATCAGAATGAATGCAAAAACAAAAGAAAAAAAAAAAACTTTGGCCCCGTCCTCCCACCACATTCTTTATTTTCAATCCTCAGCAGAGCTGAGAATTCTAAAGCTTGAAAGATCTCCTGGTTGGTTCCCTATTGATCTGTATTATGGTGAACACCAGTAACTGTAATTTTATTAAGCTCCCGCTGAGGCCTCTTCACATTAACAGCTGTAGGAACAACCTGTACTTCTCTGCATTTAGAAAATATTGATCTTTATTCGGGGGAGGGGGTTAATTAAATGAGGACGGGAGAGGTGCAGGCCTTTGTTTCCTACAGGTAGTGACACACAAATGACACACAAATGAAAGTTTTATGGGAAACAACCTCGTGCTGCCAAAAACAGTAGAAGCCCAGGACTGCCTGAGGCATTTATTTATCTGCTTACCCCCCCCATTATGTGTTTTGAAAACAAGAAATGCAATATATTTAATATATTATATATATTTTAAGTGGAAGTCCACCCAACTAAATTTTACTGGCATGTGGCGAGCTCCATTATGTTTACCTCTATGCCTCTATGTAAACTGCAACCCCACTGGGGAGATCTGGATTTGCTTTCATACAAGACGTGCACATAACAGAATATCCATAGTGATCACCAGGACTAGATCCAGAGTGCACAGCTAATAGCGTGGCCTGGTTCCCCCACTACCCAGAGGCTGTGCTGAGCTTGTTGGTGCCTAAGAGTGCCCCATGCAATTGTAAAAAAAAAGATTTTACAAAAAAATTACAAAAAATAAAAATAATCTACCTTCCAAGGCAATAACTAGCCCAGCACACTAAGCATAGGGGCTGGTAAGCCGAGAAGCAGCTGGTCCCTAGCCCTGAGGCTTTACCAGCCCTTGTGCCCCTGGAGCTTTTCCAGGAAGAGCACCAGGCCCGTGCTGAGAAGCCTGGGCTCTTCCGTGCTTCTCTGGCCAGTGAGGGTGCCTGTAATAGGGTGGGGGTACTGGCAAGCCTCCCACCTGAATGTTGGGCAGGTGGCTTTAGCTTCCATACTGTCTGAACTAGTATAGGGCAACATTGAAACCTTGTATAGTTTACAAATGGTTAAAGTAATATAAAAGAAACATGCAAAAAAAATCTTTAATATTCTCAATTTAACCAATACTCACACGTGCCACCAGCACCAGGGTCGCTCCCCACCTTTTCTGCTGGCAGGAGCAGTCATTCTGAACCCAAGCTCATCTCTATCCTTGATTTAACAAAGGCATTGCCCATGCAGGTAATGCTTGCAATGTCCATGAAGCTTTTACACACTGCTTAAAAAAAAAATTGGCTTTCGTCTTCAACCAACCTTGTGTGCTAAGCAAAGATGCTAGAGTCCCCATGGCTTGGAAGTACATCAGCATTGCAGGGATACCAGCCTTTCCACATAGGAACTGTGTTTTGCCATGAATAGTAGAGATGAGCGAACTTTTGAAAAGTTCGATTCGGCCGATTCGCCGAATTTCACAAAGAAATTTGGGTTCGGCCGAATCGAACTTTTACGAAGTTCCCCATCAAAAATGCCGGCATGGTGGGAGCCGGCCGGCGGGCCGGAAAAGCCGGCCGGCCCGCTCCCACCATGCCGGCATTTAAAAAACAAAAAAAAAAAAAAAAGCATTTTTGCCGGCATGGTGGGAGCGGGCCGGCCGGCTCCCACCATGCCGGCATTTTAAAAAAAAGCAAACACTTACCTGCAGGTCCGGAGCGTGGAGGCCGGCGCCGCTCTCAGCTGTCATCTGAGGGCGCGTCATCAGAGGGCGTCTCTGATGACGCGCCCTCAGATGACAGCTGAGAGCGGCGCCGGCCTCCACGCTCCGGACCTGCAGGTAAGTGTTTGCTTTTTTTTAAAATGCCGGCATGGTGGGAGCGGGCCGGCCGGTTCTGCTGACAGCGGAGCCGGCCGGCCCGCTCCCACCATGCCGGCAAAAATGCTTTTTTTTTTTTTTGTTTGTTTTTTAAATGCCGGCATGGTGGGAGCGGGCCGGCCGGCTCTACCGGCCCGCCGGCCGGCTCCGCTGTCAGCGGAACCGGCCGGCCAGCTCCCACCATGCCGGCATTTTTTTTTTTTTAATTTCAGGAAAAATTTGATCGGCACGAACCACAAAATATTCGTGTTCGTGCCGAATCGAATATTTCCTGAAATTCGGAGCGAATTCCGGTTCGTCCGAACCGGTTCGCTCATCTCTAATGAGTAGCTAAAAAATGGGCACCCTATACAGAGGTTTACTTAAAAATATCTGCAGATATGTTTGAAAGCCACACTGCCCCTACAAGGGACTTTTGTGGTCCCTACTCTAATATGTGTGAGCCCCATAGTTCATATATCAATGTATTATATATACAAGCAAGTTTGTGAAAGAGGAATGCTGGCTTTCATTGATATATGTTATGCGGCGCCACAGCTAGCCATCGCACTCGACTACGTTGTTTTGGGTAAGCCCCATAGTTGGGACATTTATTACAGCTATTATAATACAGAGGTACTTACCAGCTCCCATTCAGTTTACTATGCAGGGGAAGGGCCGTGGCTTGCTGGTGTTGGGTAGACCCATTCTCCCTGCATGCACCTTGCTACAAATGAATGAAAATGGCAGGTTGCAACATGTATCTGTAGATATATGCAACTATACCTCTGTTTTCTACCTGTTAGACATGTTTGTAGCTTAATACTCAATACACCGAACTGATGGGCAGTTCTACCAGGTGTCTCCCACATCAACTACAAATTTCTACAGGAGCCTGCAGGGACGTGCTGTATCTTTTCAATGGGCACATTTGAAACTGCAAATCTATCCTAATCAACTGCAGTGGCAGCATTTTTTTATTTAAATAGCTTACAGATGCCATTAAAATTAAAGGAATCTATGCTTAGAAATGCACATCATCAAGCTTCTGTTTCTTTGACTTTAACACTAATGCTTTTAATTAAATTTTACACCATCAGCTTCATTACAACAGGCATTTTAAGATTAATGTCTTTCAGATACTGGCATGATCATTACACAATTAGAAAGCAAGAAAAGGTTAAAGTTATGCTTTTGCATACAAGTTTGTAATCAGTGGCTTTTCATCCTCCGCCTTTTCCGATGGTGCCATGACACTGTCTGCGCTATACATGCTGATAACATGCATATTAATGCCACCCTAGACTATCTGTCTTCTCTAGTCTTCCCAATGACTTACATCACCATTATCAGGTTAACCTTCATTTAACAAACTGCATAATATTCATGTTTTTTTTTTTAACAGAAAAGATGTTTTAATGTTGCTACACAGTCCCGCTGGGTGAACTGATTTACTTTCTCCGTTTAGATGACCTGGCAAAGAATTGACAAAGTCTGTTGAGTGCCGCAGTACAAGGGCGCACTGACAGTGAACTCTTGACCTGCCTGCTCTACTTCTGCTACACGATTGCATGAAGCACATAGTGAAAAAATACATAAGTTGTAATTCGACAAAAAATGTTAGGAAATAAAATCTATAGATTACTTTTACAACCCCCCCCCCCCCCCCCCAAAAGACTCCAAAAAAGTTGGGGCACTAAGAAAATGTAAAGAAAAGAAGAATTCAACCTGGAATCGTATATACCATTATCTACTATATAATACAGAACATACATTGGATGTTTTTCCAATTTATTTGAATGAAATTGATTGATGGCAGCAGCATCCCTCAAAAAAGTTGGGACATGGTTAAAAAAAAGGCTGGAAAAAGTCACATGATTGTGTATAAAAAATAAATATATTTGAGAGACAGAATCTCCCAGAAACTAAGATGGTCAATGATTAACCAATCTGTAAAACACTACTTCTAAATGATTGTGAAACGATTTCCGAAAAATGTTCCTTAATGTAAAATTAAACTTAGGCCCTTATTTAACAAGGGATAGCGCCAGGTAGCGAATGGTGAGCGAACGGTAATGACGGTCACCGCCACGAGTACGCCGGCTCCCCTCCGCAATCACACATTTATCAAGCCGATCCTGCTTAGCGACTGACAGAGCACCAGATAGCGAATCATTCATCATTATTGCAGCCTCACTCCACAGCGCCAGCGAGCGACCTTGAACAGCGACAGGTATGACCTCTCGCTACCTGGCGCTCTCCAATGCATTTCAGTGGAACAATCTTTAAATATTCATAATTAATTGCTATTAATTTTTTTTTTTTAAATGTCAAAAATTCTGTGACCACTTCTGCAGTGTTAGATATTTTTTTTAAGGTTAAAAAAAAAAAAAAAAAAAGTCTGATATTAATGTATTCATATTACAAAATGTTTTGAAAAACATGTTTTTTTTTTTTCAATAAATATGGTTGTCTGGGGGTTAAAAAACTACTTTTAACCCATCGCCGCCAGCGCACTGGGGTTTAAACAAGCATTTCACAGCGTGAGAATTTTTTGAGCGTGATTTGTTAATGAATATGCTGGGAGCCGCTCGCTATGGCCATTCGCTGTCATGCGCTCCCATACAGCGCGGAACCTGTCAAACAGCGATTCCTAACCCCGTATTCAACATTACCGCACACCGACTGAGTCGCTGTCAACAGGCGAACAACGGCCAAGCACAGCGAATACTAGCGTGCGCTGTGAAAATAACGCTACTGTGGCTCATCTGTCACTACCTGGCGCTATTAATGAATCGGCCTCTTAATGTCCGCTACCTGGCGCTATTAATGAATCGGCCTCTTAATGTCCCACCATCTACAATACATAATAAGGTTGATTTTGGGTCTCTGTGTAAAGGCTCATTTTTGTGCGAACGCAAACTCACAGCATGTGAATTCCTGAATGCTCATGTGATTCGTGCGATAGAAAGTGTTGTGTGTGAACTTTCATTCCAGACAATCCCTTATGTTTTTGGGCTACGAAAGTACATCTTAAGACAAGTTTTTCTTCCCAATGTCTGTTCTCATTGAGAATTTCATTCTCGCTGGGGATAAAAGGCAGGGGTTTTTTTTTAATTTTTTTGAAATTTTTTAGCCATTTTTGGTTAGATATTAGATATTGTATTTTTTAAGTTTCCATTGGTATTTTGCACCCAGCTTTAAATGATCATATGATACATAGAATCCTAAGGTGTGCTGAGTACTGCTAAAAATAAATCTGTTTGCATTGCTAAAATGAATGCCACTTTCACCGGCATTCATTTTTAGCATTGAAACTGACAGACGTTTATTTTTTGCCTTTTTTGGGCACTTTTTAGCATTTTTCATTAGATCCATTTTTTTCTAAAGAAAAAAAAAACGTTTCACCGGCATTCATGTTAGCAGTTAAAGTGACATTGGGGCTGTTTTCTTTTCTTTTTCTCTTGTTTCATTCATTATTAAAAAAAAAAAAGACAACCAGCCAGGTCATCAAACCTAAAGGCTTGTAATTCAAGGCTCAGTGGCCACTCCATGTGCAGACCCTGTCCCTGAAAGTTACAAGCCCTTGTATCTAACGAAAAATTACAAAATTAATATTATGTAAAAATGTATTTTATTTGTTAAAAATGATGCCATCCCAAGCACACTTGCTATGCCTTCCAATAAATGCAGCCAGGCTATTAAATTCCTTCTCACCCAGTTTTCCCTGTAAAAGAGGCCCTGAATCACACAAATTCAAACTTTTTGCAGGTTTGTTCATTGGGAAAATTTTATCCCAAATGAAAAATCCTACAAAATGAAATTAGAAAAACAAAAAAAGGCTTGGATGAATCGCACAAAAATAAAAAATGGACAACATTTTGGAATTTTCCCAGGAAAAAATGGGCAAGAAAGGGGCTCTGAATTAACCTTAATATCAACAAAAATATTAGAAACTCTGAAGGAAGGCTGATGATCGATATTAGATGGCTAAGATCTAAAGCCATTAAAAACAGGCATGATCAGAAATGAAAATCATTGCTAAGGGTCAGAAATATTTCCAGAAATCATTGTCTGTGATCACAGTTTGCTGCGCAATCCACAAATGGTAATCAAACCAATATCATGCATGATGCTATTAAATAACATAAAAACTAGAATGTTACTGCATTACCCAAAAGAGTCTGTATGCACATATCACATGCAATGTATTAACTGCTAGTTTATCTCGTGTATATTGCAATGTTTGAGAAGGATTTTTGGTTCCTCAAGACGTCTCAATAAAAACAAATTGAAACCAAAAAAGAAATGTAGAACAATTTTTTGTCATTTATAGTGCCATACTACCAAGTGCTGAAGGGTGTTATGCAGTGCAAAGCTTCATGCTGCCCTTGGAATCAATATCAGAAGAGGTTTTTACTAACTTCACAGACTGTTTTTTTACGGTTGGGCAGCTACAGAGAAGATTAAGGTCACCTAGAAACTTGGTAATGAGCTGAAATGCCATCTGTGAACTGAGCCCCATTACTTAATTGCCTAACCCAGTGATATTTCTGTGTCTCTGAACATCATATTTACCATCCCCTCTAGTTTAACTTAACAGTAGAGAACTTACCTGTCACACTCCGGGAACTACAGCTGTCCACTTAGATAACTCCAGTCCTCTCTGTAAGACCCCAACCCCCAATCTCCGCAGCCAGCTTCACCTTTAGGAGCCCCCGCTTGCCGGGACGCAGAGCACGCCTGCCCGGGATCGGTTGCCCCCAGGACTTCAATGGCTCAAAGATTGGAGTCTTACCGTTCAGAGGCCTGGAGAACCCGCGGCTGGAAGTGGTGCCGAGCAGCCCGATCGCTGAGTGTATGACGGAAGTCCAACAGGCTAGGGGTCAGCAACAGAAGTCCCGAGATGGCAGGATTGGACAAGACGTGGTCGAGGATCAAGCAGAGGTCGGCAACAGGAGATCAAATCGGGGGTGGTCAAAACAGGCGAAGGTCGGCAACAGGAGATCAGATCAGGGGTAGTCAAGACGGGCGGTGGTCGGCAACGGGAGATCAAGAAATACACTTTAGAGACAAGCTACTAACGGGGTACAAGGCGCTATCACAGGCAATTCCCAACTGAGGGGGAATTGCTTTTATAAGGACAGAAAGGGGAGGGGAAGTGTAGGTGATTGGTGCAACTGGAATCCTGGAAAACATTGGACGGAACCAAAAAAGGGCGTGTAGCCCAAACCTCTCTTTTGGGCTCATTGGCCCATAGCCTGAACCAAGGGGGCGTGCCTGTGCCCCTTGGTTCAAACCTTTTTCCCACTACAGCCTCCGGCGGGCGCGCTGTGTGCAGCGCCGCCGGAGGGCATGAAGGTTACGTGCTCGCGCGCGCGAGACAGAAACGCGGGCGCGGGCACGAGGGAGGAGAGCGGCCGTGCGCGGCGCCGCCTGAGCCGCCGCCGCCACCGCTGCTCGGCGTGGCCGCCGGGCAGGAGCTGCTGCGGCCGGGCGCCCGAAGCCAGCGTTGGAACGGGGCTCAGGTAAGCGCCGATTCCTGACACTACCCCCCCCTTCATGAGGGGCCTCCGGACCCTCACCGGGTTTCCCTGGATTGTCATGATGAAACTTCTTTACAAGAGTACTGGCGTGCACATCCTTAGCTGCTACCCAGCACCTTTCCTCGGGACCGTAACCAACCCAGTCCACCAAATACTGTAAAGAATTACGCACCTTACGTGAATCTAAGATCTTATTCACTTCATACTCGGGCTCATTATCAACAAGAATGGGTGAGGGACCAGCAAGAGGAGCACTTTTCGCCGGTTTTAACAATGAAACATGAAAAGAATTAGGTATTTTCATAGTCGGCGGGAGTTGAATCTTAAAAGACACATTATTCAACTTCTTGATTATCGGAAAAGGGCCAATGAATTTAGGACCCAATTTGCTAGAAGGTTGACGGAGCGCAATATTTTTAGTGGAGACCCAAACTAGATCGCCTACTTGGAGAGTAGGTTCCCGTGATCTACGACGATCAGCAAATTTCTTATATCTTAAACCAGTGGTTTTAAGAATTTCCTGAACATGTGTCCAGATATTCTTCCGTTCCTGAAGCCACTCTTCCAACGCCGGCAAGTTGGAAGGTGCCCCTGAAATGGAAGAAGCTCTAGGATTTTTTCCCAAATTACAATAAAAAGGCGACATCTTGGTACTCTCACTAGGCGCATTATTGTAAGCAAATTCGGCGAAATCAATAAATTCTGCCCATCGTTCTTGGGCATCCGAGACATAACACCTTAAGTACTGTTCCAAAGTTTGATTAGTTCTTTCCGTCTGCCCATTGGACTGGGGATGGTAGGCAGACGAAAGAGAGATCTGTATACCCAGCCGCGAACAGAAATGTTTCCAAAAACGGGAAGTAAATTGGACGCCCCGATCAGAGACTATATTGGATGGAATACCATGAATACGAAAAATGTGTGAAGTAAATAATCGAGAAAGCTCTGGTGCAGAAGGAAGCTTAGCCAAAGGAATGAAGTGTGCCATCTTACTGAAACGATCTACGACCACCCAAATAACAGTATTCCCGTGTGATAAAGGTAAATCTACAATAAAATCCATAGAAATATGAGTCCAAGGTTCAGCAGGGATTTCAAGAGGAACCAAACCGCCACTGGGAGCCTTATGAAGCCCTTTACTTCGAGCGCAAACAGCACAAGCGTCGATAAAGGCGGTAATATCGCGTCTCATGGTTGGCCACCATACATGGCGACGGGCAAGCATAAAGGTTTTTCGGTTACCCACATGACCAGCAGTTTTAGCATCGTGAAACTCGCGAATTACATCTGAACGCAAATGTGGCGGTACAAACTGGCATCCCAAGGGAACATCACTAGGAGACTGGTCTTGAAACGGCGCCAAGGTGTTAGAGAGATCAGGAAGTAATGCCCCGACCACACAACCCATAGGTAGAATCGGGTCACCAGTATCACCCCGATCCTTACATTCACCAAACATGCGAGATAGGGCATCCGCTTTAGTATTTTTTACACCCGGCTTGAACGTAATAATAAAATTAAAACGCGAGAAGAATAATGCCCAACGTGCTTGACGAGAGTTCAATCTCTTGGCAGACCCAATGTATTCGAGATTTTTGTGATCCGTATACACAGTTATAGGATGTAATGAACCCTCCAGCCAGTGTCGCCATTCATCAAAAGCCAGTTTAATAGCTAATAGCTCCCTATTACCGACATCATAATTTTGCTCCGCGGTACTGAATTTACGTGAAAAATAAGCGCATGGATGAAGACGCTCAGGATTACCGGAATATTGCGACAAGACTGCACCCACCCCCAGCTCTGAAGCGTCCACCTCAACAATGAAGGCCTTACGAATGTCTGGGTGAATTAACACTGGTGCCGAAGTGAAGGCCCGTTTCAAGGCCAGGAAGGCCTCACAGACAGAGGGAGTCCAGTTAGCAGTAAAGGCCCCCTTGCGGGTAAGATTGGTAAGAGGTGCAACAACATGAGAGAAGCCTTTGATGAACCGCCGATAAAAATTAGCAAAACCTAAAAAACGCTGCAATTCTTTTAAGGTCTTGGGTTGAACCCAATCCTGAACCGCCGAAACTTTCCCCGCGTCCATCTCCAAACCCTGGTTGGTGATAATATACCCTAAAAAAGGAACTGTGGTGACTTCAAACACGCATTTGGAAAGTTTAGCAAATAAGTTGTTCTCTCTTAATTTTTGTAGTACCAATTTAACATGACGTCTGTGCTCCAACAAGGAATTAGAAAAAATGAGAATATCGTCTAAGTATATGACCACAAATCTACCGAGATACTCTCTGAAAATATCATTAACAAAATCTTGAAAAACGGCTGGTGCGTTACAAAGACCAAAAGGCATGACCAGGTACTCGTAATGGCCGTCTTTCACATTAAATGCGGTTTTCCACTCATCCCCCTGTCGGATGCGAATCAGATTGTAAGCCCCTCTTAAATCCAACTTGGAAAAAATTTGAGACCCTGTGACTTGATTGAACAGATCCCCGATCAAGGGCAAGGGGTATCGGTTCTTAACAGTGATCTTATTCAAGGCTCGATAATCTATGCATGGCCTCAGGCCACCATCTTTTTTCTCTACAAAAAAGAATCCAGCCCCGGCAGGAGAGGTAGAGGGGCGAATGAATCCCTTCCTTAAATTTTCGGAGATATACTCCCTCATTGCTTTCTCTTCGGGCAGAGTAAGATTATAAATTTTTCCCCTCGGGGGAATCATGCCAGGAAGCAAGTCAATAGGGCAGTCATAAGACCGATGTGGAGGAAGGGTATCCGCAGAACGTTCAGAGAAGACATCAACCCAGTCTGCGTATGGTTGAGGTAATCCCTGAGGTAAAACTTGCACACTTCTAAGGCCTGTAGTGAAGCAGTGATTTTTGCAATGGTCACTCCACTTGATCAATTCCCCAACCCGCCAATCTAACACCGGGTTGTGGAGTTGTAACCAGGGGTATCCCAAAACCACCGGAGTCTCTGGACAGTCGAAGATGAAAAATTCTAAGAACTCAGAGTGGGAAGAGCCAACAATTAATCGAAGAGGTGGGGTCTTGGTGTTTATAGGTCCCCCCTGAATGGCCTTCCCATTGATGGCCAAAACTTGTAGGGATCTTTCTAGAGGAACTAACGGAATACCTAAAAGAGAGACCATGCTCCTATCCAGAAAGTTCCCCGCCGCACCGCTGTCGATAAAGGCGGAAACTGTTTGCTTGGAAGAACCCCAAGATAGGTCAATGGGTACTAACATTTTATTTTGGCGAGAGTTGCAAACTGACTCACCCAGATCAGTACTCTCTACCTGGTCTGGGTGCGGAAGTTTTCCGCCGGTCTCCCCTTGTTGGGACAGGACCCTGCGAAATGTCCCGAGTTCCCACAATATAGGCATAACCCATTGGACCGCCTACGCTGCTTTTCCTCTTGGGTTAACCGGGTTCTCCCTAATTGCATGGGTTCTTCCTGGGAAGGAGATGAGGTATTTTCCCCACGGGTAGCCGGGGAACTAAGACTCTGGGAAGACCTGAAGGACGTGGGAGCCCTGGCTCTCTCCCTAGCCCTCTCTCTAAGACGCCTGTCTATTTTAATGGAGACCTGCATTAGTTGGTCTAGGTCTGCGGGTGGAGGAAAATTTACCAAAGCATCCTTGATGCTTTCCGACAGCCCCACCCTGAACTGACTACACAAAGCGGGATCATTCCACCTTGATTCGACGGCCCAGCGGCGGAATTCAGCACTATAATCTTCAGCCGAATTCCGTCCTTGTCTTAAGGCCCGAAGCCTATTTTCTGCCGTAGATTGTTGATCAGGGTCAGCATATAAAACGCCCATAGTAGTAAAGAATGCTGTAACGGATTGTAAGGCAGAATCATGAGATGGCAAACTGAAGGCCCAGGACTGCGGGTCTCCTTGAAGCAAAGAAATGACTAGGCCTACTCGTTGGGACTCAGTGCCTGAGGAGATGGGTCTCAGCTTGAAATACAGCTCGCAGGCATTCTTAAAGTTGGAGAATTTAGCTCGTTCCCCAAAAAACTTTTCCGGCAATGGAATCTTTGGTTCTGAAATATGAGGTGGTACAGAGGATGCCGGTAACTGTCGAGATTCTTGAGTGGCCACTCTTTGAGCGAGCTGGTTTATCGCCGTAGCCATAGCTTGTACCTGCTGTACCAGGTCATCCATCTTGGGCCTGTGATAATGTCACACTCCGGGAACTACAGCTGTCCACTTAGATAACTCCAGTCCTCTCTGTAAGACCCCAACCCCCAATCTCCGCAGCCAGCTTCACCTTTAGGAGCCCCCGCTTGCCGGGACGCAGAGCACGCCTGCCCGGGATCGGTTGCCCCCAGGACTTCAATGGCTCAAAGATTGGAGTCTTACCGTTCAGAGGCCTGGAGAACCCGCGGCTGGAAGTGGTGCCGAGCAGCCCGATCGCTGAGTGTATGACGGAAGTCCAACAGGCTAGGGGTCAGCAACAGAAGTCCCGAGATGGCAGGATTGGACAAGACGTGGTCGAGGATCAAGCAGAGGTCGGCAACAGGAGATCAAATCGGGGGTGGTCAAAACAGGCGAAGGTCGGCAACAGGAGATCAGATCAGGGGTAGTCAAGACGGGCGGTGGTCGGCAACGGGAGATCAAGAAATACACTTTAGAGACAAGCTACTAACGGGGTACAAGGCGCTATCACAGGCAATTCCCAACTGAGGGGGAATTGCTTTTATAAGGACAGACAGGGGAGGGGAAGTGTAGGTGATTGGTGCAACTGGAATCCTGGAAAACATTGGACGGAACCAAAAAAGGGCGTGTAGCCCAAACCTCTCTTTTGGGCTCATTGGCCCATAGCCTGAACCAAGGGGGCGTGCCTGTGCCCCTTGGTTCAAACCTTTTTCCCACTACAGCCTCCGGCGGGCGCGCTGTGTGCAGCGCCGCCGGAGGGCATGAAGGTTACGTGCTCGCGCGCGCGAGACAGAAACGCGGGCGCGGGCACGAGGGAGGAGAGCGGCCGTGCGCGGCGCCGCCTGAGCCGCCGCCGCCACCGCTGCTCGGCGTGGCCGCCGGGCAGGAGCTGCTGCGGCCGGGCGCCCGAAGCCAGCGTTGGAACGGGGCTCAGGTAAGCGCCGATTCCTGACATTACCTCACCCTTCTGCCAATGCAATGAATCCTTAAGTGTCCAGAAAGATACTCACTGTCCTGTAAATTCAGCTATGGCAACCAAGCATCACCCCTAATGTCTTTTGGAAACCATTCATGTTTTTTAGAGCAAGCCCATGGGCAGAATTCTGCTCATGCCAGAGCCACAGTGAATGAAGTGCACAGCTATTTCCATGTTTCCATGTCTTCCTCTGCACATACACTTTCTACAAGGTGGTGGGGGGCATACGTGGATCCTGAAGATTGATGTTCATTAGGGATGAGCAAACCCGAGCTGCAAAGTACGGGTTCGCACCGAACTTTTTGAGCTCGGGTTCCAGAACCTGAATATGGATTTCAAATTGAAATCCATACTTGCGTACAGCCCGAACCTAGAACCCTCTTCCTGCCCTATCAACCACAACCATGCCCATTCTGAGCATGGTTGTGATTGGCCTGGCGGGACATGCGATCCTGCTGTATAAAAGGCAGGGTCTGTCTCAGCGAGCTCAGATTGCTCCTGCAGTAGATATTGAGTGGTGTTGGCTGCTGCTGCTAAGGGACAGATAGGGCTTTTTTTTTTTGCAAAAACTGTCCCTGATCCTTGATCCTACAACGCACGTGCATCCGCTCATCCAATCATACTGCCCTACTGGGGGAGCATAGACTGCCCCGGGGAGAGCAAGGATGCCTGCCCTGGAGTCTCATAGACTGCAGGGTGGGTTTTGATCCTGTTTAATAACAAAGTAGTAATTCAGTGTCTACTAGTTCAAGCCAGTTAGCTGTCACTGCAGTTTAATATCAAGTAATGCTGATAATACTTGCTCAGACCATGTGGGTGTCATTGCAGTTTAATATCAAGTAACAGTGATTATACCCTGGCTCAGGCCACTGTACTGTCATGGCAGTTTAATAAAAAGTAATAGTACGGTATACCCTTGCTCAAGCCACTTGTGTGTCACTACTGTGTAATACCAATTGTTAGGGCAGTATACACTTGTTCAGGGCACTTGTGTGCCACTTCTCTTTAATATCAATTGTTAGTAGAGTATCCACTTTGTCAGGGCAGTTAAGGTTCATTGAGGGTGTTTTTAATCCCATCCTGTGCAGTGGTGAGGCCAGAACAAATTGAGGCAGACCTAGGGTTCTCAGATGCCCAGCATCTTATCTTGGAGGATTAGGACATGGTCAGCAGACCATCACAGGACACCCTCAATGATGATGAAACCCTAGTACCCACAATTGCCTCAGCCTCTAGCACCACCTCCCAAACAACAAGGCTGTCTGTCTCCCACCAAAGGGAGGATGTGGGAACACCACCACCTCCAGCAGCAGCAGCAGTAGCAGCAGCACCACTACCATCACCAAGCCTTTACAGCCATTCCAGGGAAGTGTTCATCTTTCCATCCCGCAAACTTTGGAGAGAAAGTCGGACCCATCCCACCCACAAGCCCTTGCCCTGAATGCAAGCATTTCCAAATTGCTGGCCTTTGAACTGCTTCCAATCTGCCTGGTGGGGATGGACAATTTTAACCCTTCTAATGCCTTTCCTACCTTTAAACGCCATCCATGTAAATTTTACCTGTCTGGCTTTCCCCCCTGCTAGCAGCAAAACAAAAGTCACCTAATCGGTGAGTAAAGCAAAACATTAACCCTTTGTGAACTGGTAAGGAATCCATGAGAACCCTCTACCAGTTCACAAGGTGCGGGGTCTGGCAAGTCCCCTGCGGCTAGCGGGTGATTTGCTATTAACTCCCATCCCCCTTATTGCCTGCCTCTCAAAAGACGGGGGGGGGGGGCAGAAGAGTCTGGAGCAATTTAGGCTGTGTGGGCTTGTAGCCTTGCAGGGCCGGGGGCCAGCTTTGGTGGCCCCCGGCCCTGCAGGGCCTGTTCTACAAGCCCTGCATAGCTGGTCTCCGGGCTGGGAACCCACATTTTTGTATGGGGGGGTTTAAAAATCCCCCCAAAAATGGGGAGGAAGGACTCTATGTCAATTTTTTTCTTAATCCTTTATGTCCCATCAGGTATAAAAGGCTTCCAGCAGCAGGAGAATAGAAACCATAGTGAGACACAGTGCTCAGGGATAAATCGATAGGAGGTAAGTATTAAAAAATAAAATAATATTTTTTTTCTGATGCATGTGTGTCTTTTTTTCACATTTAAACCTTTGTGAACTAGTAAGGGATCCATCAGAATCTATGCCAGTTCACATGGCTCATATTCTGGCAAGTCACCCGTGGCTAGCGTGTGACTTGCCATTAACCCCAGCCCCCCATTACATGCCTCCCCAAAGCCCCAGGGGGCAGGCAGAAGTGAGCGGGCATGGCAGGGAGATCGCTCTGCAAAGGGAGGGTGGCAGGGCGGGAGAGACTTGAAAAAACAGGTAGTCTCACTGGACTGGCCCTTAAAAAATCGCCTCTTATACATCCCTTTCAGGTCCTTTTTTCCCATCATTTCTCCTAACCCAATCCTGTCCCCCTGTCCAGGCATGCCATTCCGTTAAGGGGCCCCCGCTCTTCTGGATGTCTGTCTCTACCCCTCACAAAAATGATTGAAGAACAAGTTGCACTAACATACATGGCTTCCAACTTGGATGCCTAGCAAAAGTGACTTTACTGACAATACCCAAGAAATTACTAACTTTCTGCAATTTATTTCTCCTTTTCAGTATTATTTCTTAGTGTAGAGCAGGGGTAGGGAGTTCCCTAAGCCTAAGGTAAATAGTCTCCAGATTCCCTTGTTTACAATATCCATACACTGTAAACGAATAAGAACAGGTGTCAAGGTTGCAGGAACAAGTTTCAAAAGCTGGGCTTCCATCATTTATGTGTAACGTGATCACTACGGAACATCTTCATTGCAGAGCGCAGCAGCATTTTTCTTGGCAAACCTTTTGAGATTGTGTAATTTCTCAAATGTGCTTCACCTGACAATATTCCGAACAGAGCCCCCAAGGTGAGACGGCTCAGAAATGAATGCTCTGTCTGTGTTCCCGGAACATCAGAGACACGTAATGGATGGGATGTGACTATCAGCTGCAGGGGCTGTGCTCTCAGGGGAGATTATAAACTTGTGAAACCTTTCTAGCCATTTTCTTTGCTTCTCCTGCATTGGGAAGCCGAGCGGTGTTAAATGTGTTGTGTTATTTCCTTTCAAAAGGCCTCCATTTTTATTCCAAATGATAAAAACAGCAATTCCTGCTCCTTGTTTTCATGAATGAAGAAGCACCAAAACCAAGAATTTTTAATGCACATGTTTCATATATGGTATGTGCCTAAACTGAAGCCCAACCAAAAGGCCAAACCCCACAATGTTCATGTTTCATATATGGTATGTGCCTAAACTGAAGCCCAACCAAAAGGCCAAACCACAAAATGAAAATAGCACTGCCAAACAAATGAAAAAGGCAATGATATTAATATAATTATTTATGATGATTATAGTGGGCTTTCATGTCATTTAAATGTGTTAAGAGTTAGGCTACCTTCTCATCTGCCCAGATTTGTTTGCGGCATGTGTTTATGATGTAGGGTTTCCATTTTGTGGTTCGAAAGAAATATGCATTTGACATTTGTTTGCATGTGCAATATGCAGAGAAGATAAACCCTAAAAGGGAACTCTGTGCACATTGTATGTCTGTAAATTAAAAAAAGTGATGTGGGTCCCACCCCCTCTAAGGCTACTACCTGATGCTCCAATAGCCCACAGTTTAGCGGCCACTGGCCATGTGAGGACACCGGCCCCTATGAACTTAAACACAGGCCCAGTGCTCTTCCAAGGGGTGCTGATAGGCATCAGGCTCTTCCAATGTCCCCTGGGGTGTGGGTAGTTGGGTGGGGGTATCAGCTGGTCACCTGCTGCAGCCGCTAAGTGACTTTGAACTGGTATAGCGGTTCCTTGGACCACTTACAAGTTAACAAGTAGCAAAAAGTAGTGAAAAAAACAACACATACACACATCATGTAAATAGATCTTTAATAAACTGACATAAAAAGGTGCTTACCTCATCTTAATTCAGTTCCCTCCTGCTGTCAGATGGCTCCTGGGGGTTTAGGTGCACTCAGACATCCATCCAACCTTGGAACTGCCACAGAGAGGGGCATTTCTACTCTGGGGCATAGCTTTCCTAGGATTTGCCTAACACCATAGCTAAGGGGCAAGAGGGCAACAGCTGACTGGAACCAGAAATCATCCAGGGATTTTACCAGAGCAGCCAGCTCATCACTAGCCCATGACACATTCCTCACTGAGCCTGTAAGCCTGATTCATAGTGTCTCCTGTATGCATTCTTGCATGCGGGAATGCTTAAAAATCTCAGATTTGGCTGTTTTTCTGACTCGTTTCTGTTGTTTTTCAGTGTAGTGATTTTTGGACCAAGATTACTGTGTTCTGGGACTTTTTGATTTGCGTACACGAAATCGAGTATTCAACGTATTAATATGCCCCAGACCGAGTTTATGCGTTCTCGCTTTCAGTAAGTCTGTGGTTTTAGCCTGCTCTTGTGCATTATTCTGAGCCCTGATTTTGCCTTTGGCAGGGCATTAAAAACCTGAAATTACCTGTGGCAAATTATGCCCTATTTTTGCTTGCAAGATTGCTGGTGGACAGGGTGGAGCTCCTTGATGAAGTCCTGGAAGAGTATGAGCATCTGCAGTGCCATAGCCTGCTGACTTTGTAACTTCTGGAGCTTAGACATACTTGCCTTCATCTGGACATTAGGCTCGATTCAGAGAGACAAAAAAAACCTTTCGTTTTAGTGCTGATCTGTTTTTTTTGGAAATGTTTCCGTTCTCGTATGAGTGTGCGAGCGATTCTATGCATGCATTGCAATCCTTCTGTAAAGTTTCCGTCCGTTTGTACGGCAGATTACGAATATGAGGATGTCATTTTCCAGCGTTACTTTTCCATTTCATTTTCACATGTTACAACGTAGGCTTTCATTTTTGCCCTTTTCCCATCTTATCCTCCCACGAATCCTTTACGTTTCCCGTTAGTTTCTGTTTCCCTTTTTCAATAAATAATCGTCCAGACGGAAATTCTTACGATCTTGTGCCTGCGCACTACAAACTTAACTCATTAAAGTGCTCGCCTACATATTTGCCACTCTCACTTCTACTACAATGTTTAGCTAAATCACTTAGCACTATCCTCCAACTTCCCTTTTGGACCCTTAAAGCTCACCCAAACCACTTTGCGGTTAGGTTCTTCTTTCATTTTAGCCCCCTAAAACTTACCCAAATCACTTCTCGGTCATGTGAATGGACACTGAAGCATTTTTTTTATTCCATCATAAAATATCAAATCTTAAAAAAATTTTAAAATTTAAAAAATTATTACAACTATAAAAAACAAAATACATAGCAATGGCAGGCCACAGAACATTATTCTTCATCTGTGGTCCCCAACGGGTTGCGCAGCTCCTGCATCTCACCCACCAACTGAAGGACCCTGACCCACAGTTGTGTGGTCCCTGTTAAAAGACGTAAATTAAATTATTGGTATAACCTTGTTGGGGTCATACTGCAGTGCCCCCCCCCCCTGTATGGTCCAAACACCTAAATCTGGACTTCAAAAGCCAGAGGGCCCTCGCCACCACGGCCCGGGTTTTGCATAGTGCCCGATTAGAGAACCCCTGGCCCGCATTCTGTAGGCAAAGAACAGGCATCAGGAGCAAGGGCAGGAGTGGATATCCAGAATCCCCTGAAAGAATTTAAAAATACGAACATAAAATACACATTGTAAGCTACAATATTGTTTAACATGTCATAAAGGGCTAAAAACAGCCATAGGTTAAGACATAAGTCATCAACTATATTCATTGCCATACAGTGAAAATGGATTGATGGAATGTGAGCAAACTTACCCAGGAGCCATCCACCAGATAATTCTCCTGACTCAAATTGACGAAATAAGCCGGAGCTCTGCAATATATAAGCATCATGGGACGACCCTGGATGCCCTGCAAGAACACTGAGGAATCGCATAGCTGGACCAAACACTGCTTGTATGTTGCGAGTGGCACATCTTAAGGTTCCTGCAACCAAATATAAAATCATTACACAAAGCAAAGGTAACCGACTAAAACAAGAACTCCTACAACAAATCAAGATTCAAGTTCAACAATCCAAATATAATTCACAAAGGACATAAGTCTAAAATAATATAGCAATTATATGGATGTGTGGGAAAATAAAGGTTTACATGCTAAGGACTAATTAAGGTCAGCATTAACATGCTTCTATAAGGCATACATGAAATGTATTGATTTAGGTATGCATTGCTATACCATTTAGGGCCTCGGCCATGCTGATACATGCAATGCCTTGGTGCTAAAGGCGCGCAGACTCCTCCACATAGCCGCATAACATGTTCAACACTAGCAATCCGAGCCCTCAAAGGTCCCGTAAGTGGATCGGAAATGAAACGGATTTATAGGGTGGTGATCCGTCGGAAATCAGCTCTCTGAATCAGACGCAAGCCCATCCCAACAACGTAAGTTATCTGAGCGAACGAAAAATATCAGATTTTGTTTGGAAAATGATCCGAACTAATGGAAATGTTCTGATTTGCTTTCGTTCATCGAAAGCGCATATACGCATTTTCCCGAACGTTCGTACGAATGGAAAATGAACGAAAAAAAGCAAAAAAATTGCAAACACCCACTAAAACTTTCACAGACAGCTACGGAAGTGCAGACGAATGTGTCTCTGAATCGAGCCTATTGATGGGATGTCTGATCAACAGGTGTTGAATTGACCCAACTGAACTGCATTTCTCTTGAGAAGCTTTACTCAGAGGTGCAGCCATGGTTGTCCCCCGCCACAAGGATGGGAAATGCAATTGACAGTATGACCAAATTGGTTGACTGCCTTCAATTTCATGCAAATGGCTCCTTCCAGAGGCACTGTCTGTTGGCATGTCCCAGCCTTCACTGAGCCGTACCCTGACTAAATTTCTCGATGGCATGGTTGTCCTGCAGGAGAAATACATCTCTTTTCCTGACAGCATGGCCCTGTAATGCACTGAAGTTGTTTTTTTTCAACCTGGTGAATATGCCGAATATCATGGGCACCATCAATTGCACGCATGTGGTGCTGGTGTCTCCTGTGGTGCAGAAGTATATGTATCAGTATGTTTAGTTGCTCATTGGTCCTCCTTCTTGCCAAGTCTCCTCTGTTTATGCTAGCCTTTGTTCTCTTCCCTAAACTTGCTAGTCCATGTTGCTTATTGTGCCCCCTGATCCTGTTGGCTTCTGGGCAAGTGTGTGAATTATTGTTGCCTTTCTGCATTTATTGTTAGCCTGCATGTTGCAATCAGCTGGGCCCCATAGTATGTATTTTTTCCCTCTGTAATTGTGTGTTCATGCCCCTAGTTTCAGTCTCTATTCCTAGTTTAACTTCTTTAAACTTGTAGTGCACCTTACCTTTAATTTGGCCAGCAAACTGCCCGTCTAATGACAATGAAAATCTTGACCTACTTGCAACTTCGGTTGGCTCTTCCTTTACTTAATTTGTGTCTGTTTTGTTTTGGTTTTGCTTTGTTTTGTATGTTCTTTGCTGCTGTACCCCTTCCCTTTGTTATGGGGAGGTTGCCTGGTGCTCTCTGCTTGGTGCCTGTCTGACCTTCAGGATGGCCAGCATTCTTTCTATGTGATCATTTTGCATCTCCATTTCAAAATTGCGATTGAGGCCCGTAAAATTACTATTGAGGGGCTGCTGCTCAAGCACCTCTGCAGCCAGGTCCTCAAGGAGCACACTGACAGTCCTCTGCACCACTTTAAATTACCTAGTATAATTCTGGTGGAAAGTGGTGCTATTGGCCTGACAGTCTGCCTTCATGAGCCAGCAGGAAGAAGGTAAGTCACCCTACAGGGATGCAGACTACATGGGATGCCCCGCAAGGAACCAGCATGGAGAAGGTAAGTCACACTACAACGATGCAGACTACATCTGAGATAATTCAATTTAGAAAATGTAGCGTAACTCACAAAGCACTCTGCAGTCAGGTTCCTGCCCACATTTCTTCGCTTATCAACAAAAAACAGCCCAAACACAATCTCCGCACTGCCCAAGAACTCCTCCTGTCCTCAACCCTAATCACCTCCTCCCACTTTTGCGTTCAGGACTTCACCCGCGACCCCCTATTTCTCCTGAATGCCCTACTAAATGCCACTCCCCAAGCATTCAAACCTTTGAGAGTGCCCTCGAAAGCCACCTATTCAGACGGTACTATCATTTGGCCTATTTAACCGACAGCCCAAACTACTTCTGGTCACCTGCCATCATACTAAGTATATATTACTTGTAAGTTGTAACCTACCTTTTGTCTCCACCCCTTACCTTTTACAATCCACAATCCTTGTGTATTTCAGTATGACTGTGTATTTGTGCTTTTCTGTCTCATCTGACTCACAAGGGCTGATTCAGCACCGTGTGAATATTTTTTTGCACTTTTTGGGGAGAAAAGCTCTTTATCATGTTGATTTTTCTCCTTAGAGCAATTCAGTAACTTTTTAGTTGTATGAATTATTTTAACACACGCACAGCTAAAAATGGTGCTGAATTGCACTAATTATATATTTATCTCCTCTCAAAAACATGAGAAAAATTCTCACGGTGCTGAATGAGCTCTATATTGCTTATGTATTCTTTGTTTTACCCAGGTGGTAATTCAAAATGTTGCAATGCCATGAAAGATGATGGCGCTTTATAAACAATAATAATATTGCCATATTTCTTGGCTGGGAGGGTACTGGGTTAGAAACTAGGGAGGCAGGAATTGGGTGGGAGTGTAATAGACAGTAGCCTCAAAGCAGTTCTCACAGGTCTCCCTATGACCATTTTGCCCCAGCATGTAAGCCTGTTCTCTTGTGACAGGCAGCATGAATATGGCTGGCCAAGCAGTGTGTTGTCAATTGATAAGCAAGGAAATTGTTGCAGCCCACAACACTCCATGGGATTAACCATGAGTTGGGAAGGAAGTGTATTTTTTCAGTTTGCCCAGGAAGTAGACCTAAAGGTAAATGGTGAAGAGGAGAAATCTGTCTTTAAAGTTAAATCCTATGGGGAAATGGGTCTTTATGGTGGTTAGGCTGACCAATAAACTGGCAACCACCAGCTTGATAGAAGCTTTCTGCATGTTCCTGCAATTTTATCTTTGCTTCTGGGCTAATGCCATTATTTTCAGATATTTCACAGTATAATCTGTAGAGCACATTGTTGACACTTACTATTTCAGAGCACTGAGCAGTGTTTATACTCCTTTCCAATCTGAGTTGATCCAGACAATTCTTTAGTTGGCATCCTCCAGCCGGCTGACTCTCTGTCACATGGTTGAGCAGCCTGGCGTAGCCAGAGTGTTCCACAGATTTATTGCTTAAAATTGATTTTAACTTTTGATTTCTTTCAATTTGCCTATGCACATCACAATAATTGGATGGATCCACTGACCTGAGAAGCCTTGACATGTTTTTAAAGTTTCTTAGTCACTTTATAAATGCCAAGCCAGTGTTCTGCCATAATATGTAGAAATGAAAATGGTGCAGAACATCTTTACACCATAGGAAAGGTGTGGAGCGTCTATCCATTTTTCAGTGAGAGGAAAACTTTCAAGCCAGAATCGCAAACCAAAACTAAAGCCCTGCGCCTCTCCTGCAGACCAATCAGCTTCAGGTTCCCTGAATTATCCCCATTAATAGCTCCTCCGTAGACCTAGTGGAGTTTTGACTTAAAAATCAAATAGGTCTATCTAGAGGGAGTTAAAGAGGATCAAAACTCATTGTTGTGAAGCCTCCCTCCTATGGGCATCTTGATTTTGACCCCCCCCCCCCCGGTATTGCCATATACTCATCTTGATCCAGGATACCACTATGCAAGTCAGTGGTTTGTTATCCTCATTCTACATAGTTGCCACACTCGTGTCTTGGTCTCCGCATGCAGGTATGCTCAGGGCAGACGGAGCCAGGGTCTTGGGGGTGCTGCAGCTATGCTTAGCCATATTCTGCTTAGCCATAGGGCTCCACTACTTCTCAGATCCCTCAGCCTTGTTAATACCCATTCACAGACACTTAAGTCTGTCGGGTATAGCGACCATGCACAGTGAGAGGCTAGTCCCTCTCTACAATGTGCATGGTGTGTCTCATACAGTGTGATGAGGAGGTGAAGTTCAACCTTTAGAGATAGCTAAAGGTGGTTATAATGGAAAAGTCTGGGGCTGCAGCACAGCATGAAAAAAAGCTTGGATTGTACACGTGTCCCTGTAGCAGGTAGAATTTAGTGGGGGAGGCTTAGGCTTTTCATTCTAAAGGGGTCACCTTGACCTATGAACCATTTAAAGCTCGGCACTTAATACAGCTGCTGCCATGTCAAAAATATCCATTGAAATAGAATTTCAATAGATTTGTTGGCTGTGAGTAACCTTTCTGGGTTACTGGTGGCGAACCTGGAGCCGGTCCAAGTGTTTTAGCAATTTTGGGTCTCCTTTGCACTGCACTGGTGGTCTTTAAAGAGTGGAAACTCTTGTCTCTGTACACAAATTTAAAGTAGGGAGAGGGATGGGTCATTCTGTTAGGTAGCCCACCCCCAAATCCGTCCATTATAGGCAGTGTGTCAGAATACCCATACCCCCCCTCCAATATTAGCAGTGTGGCAGAATATCCCCTATATCCCACCATTACAGACAGTGTAGAAGAATGGTGCACAATGAGAAAGCAATGAGCAGGCAGATCACTGCTCGTCGTCACTGCCACTTCTTTTTGGCAGGGACCCTCCGAGGCTGCTTATGCCCCTCAGTATGCCCCCACATATTCACTCGCTCAGGTCTAGGCAATGGGTGGGCTGGCCTGCACTATATTTCCTGGTTTCTCTTGGCACCTGTCAGGCACTAAGCTTGGAGAACCCAACAGGTGAAGCCACTGTATGCCCAGATGCACCAGGTCCTGGGGTCTACGTTTCACTGGTCTTGATTTTCACTGGTCCTCACTGGAACCATCCTCAAGGAAGGACAGGCTGAGCTGCAGGACACCGCGGGTCGTCCAGCTAGCGGTACTGGGCACAGCTGTAGGTTGATAGGAGGCAAGGTGTGTATGCAAAGCAAGGTCAAAATCCAGGCTGGGGTCAAAGTGCAGGTGCTGAGAATCCAATCCGAAGGTCCTGTTGCAAGGCATTTCCTTATAAAGCAGGTAGGAGCCTATCAGAAAGCATGCATGTATCATGTGTTCACACTAATCATGTGCTCTAATCATGACAGCACTAATCACATGACTGCTCTAATCACATGACAGCACTACACACCTTAAAGTGGACCAACACCCACGGGTGATCGGCCCGGGAATCTATAAGATTCCCGGGCCGATCACCTCGCTCCCCGCGGGACATCCGAGATTGGGATGCCCCGCGGGGTGAAACCCCCCCAAACACCCCAAACTCGTTACCTTATCTTCTCCCTCGCGCCCCTCTAGGCGTGCGCACGCCAGCCGTCTGCGAATGGCTGGCGCGGGCGCGCCCGCGTCAAGAGGGACGCGCGGGAGGCGGCGGTGGAGGAGCCGCTTGTCCGCGGCTGTCAGATTCCTTGTCCGTCGGCGCTGGGAGCGGGGAGAGGTGAGTTTTTCGGGGGGTTTCACACAGCGGGGCACCCCGATCGGGGGTGCCCCACCGAAGTGGACCAAGACCCAGGATAGTCAAAATCCTGGGTGTTGGTCCACTTTAACTGGGCTGAGCTGAAAGCAAAAGACAGCGAGTAGACGGGAAAACCCATAAGCGGACTACCTGCTGGAGTGAACACCAAGTCTCTTTACATTGAACCTGTTTTGCTGGTGATCCCATGTGCGGATCTGTGAGCTGGCAGAGACCCGACAGCACCATGCAAACTTTGGCTAGCAAAGGGCACTTACCTTTTAGAGCCTCAGTGAAGCATCTGTGTATAAGCAGTACAAACAGCAGTAGTTTTAAAGTGGACCAAAACCCAGGGTTTTGACTATCCTGGGTTTTGGTGCACTCCCCCTGGGCACCCTGATCAGGGGTGCCCCACTATGTGAAACCCCCCAGATAGCCCGCATCAACTCACCTCACCACGGTCCTACGGCGCATGTGTGGTCCAATCAGGTAAGTTCCAGCTGCTTATTGCTGCACACTCTGCATAGGTAAGCTGGGTTAATGGGCTGCTTATCACCCCATCATCCAGCGTTTCTGTGTTTGCGGTTTGGGTTTGCCCAATGCTACTATCCAGGCAATGGTAGTCGTCCCAGAAAGGCAAGCATCTCTGCTACAGTACTATAAGCCTTCCAATCAGCTATAGCAGCTCTGTTTTTAAAATTGAGTTGTACACCTTGGGGTTGGGGAGGGATGATGTGCGCCAAGTATTATATTGACATATTTTGGCTTCGGTTTTAAGTTTAACCAAGCTAATTGCTTGACAACTATCCACAATTGCTCCAAATGATCCTTGAATGTCTCAGTTAAACACCACAATGTCATCCAAATAGAATAAAACACATTCAAAATAAAATTTCCTAGGCAATTTTTCATTAAGTTGGAAAGTGGCGGGGGCATTTATTAACCCAAAAACAGAGTATTAAAGTAGTGTGGACCTGTGGGAGTGATAAAGGTAATTTTTTTCCTGAACCTTTTCCACCACTTGCCAGTGTACACCGGATAAATCCAGAGAGGAACAAAACTTGGCCTTGCCCAACACTGCTAGGGATTCCTCTATTCTGGGAATTGGATAAGCATCCTAGACAGTTACTGAGTTAAGTTTCCTGTTGTTCACACAAAAGCGGAGAGTACCATCCAGAAATCAGGGCTGCCCAGGGACTTATCCTATGGTATCTTCGGGTACCATTTTTCCTAGTAGTTCATTCACTTCTTCGTAGAGGTGTGAGGGTATTTGGCCATACATTTCCCTTATGGGGTGGCTATCATCTGTGTTGATCTCCTGTTGCTCCATTTTTAGAGAAGATATGTTGGAACTGCTCATTTAACTGTCTTAACTCTTCCCAATCCATTTCTTCTATTTCTCCAGGTCCCATATTAAGGCTCTCTAGAATTTCTTTCAATGTAGTGGGTCCCAAGGAGGAAAATTTCTTTGGGTCTTCACTTTGGGACACTGTAGGGGACTTGCACGCTACATGTGAATAAATTAATAGTAAATACATTACTGTAGCTACAAACACTTCTGCTAAACCATTACCTGGGGACAGATGCACATCTTTATGATCAGCACTGGGACACGCCCTCGATTTACTAGGGCTAATACTCTGATCACTTGGGGCTCCATCGTACAAACTGGGAGTTCTACCTACTGGAGATACTGTGCAACAGCTCACAGCTTGTCTCTGTATGTGATCTGCATCTATATTGCTAGGATAATGCAGTTTACATTTATGATAGTAGATGGAGCTGTTACATATATCTATGTGTAGTCTCTGTTGTACATTCTCTACTGCATGCTGTGTTCATGTACATTGTTCTTTTTCCTGTCTAGGTTATCCACCATGTAAGGTGACCTTCTCTTATTGCACTCATGTTTCAGTAAAGCCAGTTCCTGTTACACCACAAATGTCTATCTGGATTTGACTTTGCTGCATCCAGCATCTGCAACACTACCAACACTACCAGTCCATGCAGTGGTAGATGGGTCCTCACTTCCAGGAACAGTACAACCTCTTTCCCAGTGGCGATGCACCACAGTTATTTCTAGAGAGCCCAACAAACATTTCTAATGTCCCAGAGAATCAGCTGGTGGGGTGACCCCAGGGGGGGGGGGGGGCATGAAGGCATGTCCATATGGCATGAAGGTCAGGAATGATATACATCTCAAGGATCACAGGAACTTGTTCAGAATGTAATTGCCATATGATCACCACCTGCGTGGAGGTAAGAGAGGATCTCCAACATGTATGGTGACCAAGTCAAGTTTGTTAGCTGCAGTCGAGGACAGCCAAGAGGCTTACAGATAAATGCAATGACCAGGGAACAAAAAAAATCTTCTCTGGTGTTCTGAAGGTGGAAACGTCATGAAAAGTAGACCCCATCTGCATCTTCTTTCCTAGCACCCAGCCAGTAGTGTTGGCCGGGAGCCAGAGAAGGATGCTTCCACACTTCTGAAGTTTCCACCCCTGTGACTAAAAGAGCCTGAGCTGGACAGAGAGCAGGAGAAGGTAAGTATCGATAGAATAAGAAAAATACATTCTTTTTGATTATTTCATAATTTTTTGTTTACTTTTCTGAACTAGTAGGGAGTCCAAGGGGCTCCTATATCAGTCTAAAGTGAAAGGGGGGTGCCAAACCATCTGCCCCACATCCCAGCGAGAAGCTTGCTTAACCTCCTGCCACATTCCCTGCACCACCAATGGGCAGTGAAGTGTAGGGGAGCCCGGTGCTCAGCATCGGACCTGTGCTGAAGTGCATAAGGAGGGAGGATTTTTTAATTTCCCATCGAATAAAAAACAGAGAGTGCCCCCATCTAAAGCTTACCAGTCTGGCTTGCCAATCATACGGGCTGGTAACTAAAGATTTAAGGGTCAAACTGCTGGCCCCTGGCCCTAATAATTACAAGCCCTTATGCCATACAGCACAAGTTCACAGCACACCGAACCCATACTGAGGGGCATAAGGCTCTTCTTCACCGCTATGCCAATTGGGGGTGTGGGTAATATGGCAGGGGGGTTAATCAAGACACCCACTGGGATGTCAGGCAGGTTTCATACCAAAGGGCATAAAGGCTGGTAAACCATCAGGGTTAGGGGCTGGCTGTTTGCCCCTTCAGCCCTGGGTTACCAGCCCCTACGCCTGGGGCACGGGCTGGTTGGCCCTTTTTTTACATATTTTATATAAAAAAAAACACCTATGCGTGTAATATTCTTGGAAAAAATTGTCAGCATTTGTGGCGTGGCTTTTGTTGCTAGATATTGAAGATAATTTTGACTCCTGCCCTTGAGGGGTAAAATGTCAAAACAGAAAACAGAATCTCTTTTTGAGAGATTTTTATGCAGGAAATTCCCGTTTGAGAGAAATTATATGCAAATTGTGAGAGAGGGAAAATTGTGAAGTTTAAAAAAAAAAAAAAAAATAAAAAAATGTGCCCGAGTGCATTATCTCATGGTTCTGAATAGAGCCTTATTTCTGAATGGTGTCTCCTGGAACCCCCTACAGAAAGACCAGGATGGTGCCCTGAAGCCACGGCACACACACCCCAAAAATGCATACTACAAATGCCAGCCCCCTCACCCTTCCTGGCAGGATTATCACTATTGGAAAAACCTTCAACACACTTAAGATGTACCTGGGCTGCCACTGGGAAGCGAGGGGTATGAGCATTGTCTGGAGATGGTATTTAATATTCAGTGCAACTGTCAGACTCTTTTTAATCCCAGAGAAAGTTCAATGCCATGTCGTTCGATGTGGTGTGAAGTGGCTTATATGTGCCATTAAAACACTTCTCTGCTATATTAGACGTAATTATGTCTGCATATTGTGGATGCTTTTGATTGCTTAATATTTTCTCATTTATGTTTTTTCTTCCTATTGGTATGAATTAAAATCCCAAATGTAAACAGTTCATTTCAAGCAATTGCATCACATTTGCATCTATATTAATTCCATGTTATTGCGGAGCCGGCATTAGCTGCTGGTGATTATCCATGCAACAACACCCATTTTACTCAATCATTAATGTGTGCGGGGTAAGCCGTGTACCAGTAATGACACGCATCGGGAGTTCATTATAAAACCAGTGCAAGAAAAATGCGAATAATCTTGTTTTTTTCTTCTGCCAGATCCATTTCTTTAAAGCTGGGATGTCCAGTCCTTGCTCAATGTATTAATGAATGCAGAGTTTACACTTTCTTTTTTTTTTTACCCCCCAGTCGGCTTTGTCCACTTGGATCCTGGTCAAAGGGCCTTCAATTTTTTTTATGCTCAAAAATAGATTGAGCAGGATGGGACAGCCTAATTTCATGGTCCACAAAAAAAAATGTAACAAAAAAAAATGTCATGTTTCTAGATCTCTATAACTGTACCTTTTCAAGTGGCGATCCACAAAACATTATGAGCTGTTAGTGAACCTTGGGAACAGTTTGGAGAAACAATCATTTAGGCTAAGGTATATTTGGGCTCAAAAAGATTCTGTTTTTGCCATCTGACAGGAACAGAAAAAAACTCTTCACAGAGGGTATCTCAGAGAAGTGAAGAGGCACATGGGAAATCCTAGAGGCTCGAGTAAGTAGAAGTGACCATGGTGTAGGGCAGGAGAAGGACAAAGACAGATGAGTTGGGATCTGGGTTGATTGGGTTGGGTTGACAAACAGACATTAGAGCGGGCTCACAAACAGGTAAAGGATCAAGGTCATAGGCAGAGAATGAGTTAGGCTCAAAGACCGACATTGGGTCAGGGTCACAGACAGACAATGAGTCAAGCTCAAAGGCAGACATTGAGTCAGGGTCACAGACTGTCATTGGGTCATAGACAGACTTGGAAACAGACTCACAGACAGGTTCAAGCATGGGCTCACAGTGAGGTTCAGGTTGAGTCACTAGGGTTAGAGGCTCGGGTTGAGTTATTGGGGTCACCGGCATGGACTGATGATAAACAGAGGACTGGAGCACCCCAGTGGACTGGACAGAGAGGACAAAACAGATGGATGGTGATCATCTTCTGAATCAGATATATCAGTCTAGGTCATTGACTGTCATGCCACTGTCATCCTCATCTTCTACATCAGACACATCTGTCCATGCATCTGACTCACCGTCAACCTCATCCTCTACATCAGACAGAGGCAATAGGCTTAGCTGGAGTTTCTGATTTCTGGGCTGAAAAAAGATTAAGGTCAGCAAACACTATCTCGGGAGACAGGTGTCTACTGTGATTCAGCCATTCTTCAGCCCAGAGATACAGATTATCTTCAAAAAGAAAATAAGCTACCTGTTGACTCCAGGCTGTCATGGGAGACTGCTGAACGTAAGGCTCCTGCATTAACTTTAAGGCAGCCTGAAGAAACTGGGGTAGGGTAGCCAGGGTAAGTTCCTTATAACGAGGAGTAGGAACAAAGCTATACCTATCTGTGCGAGCTAAGGAACTGTCAGCGTCTATAGCAACTGATGTCCTTGTGGGGGCTTAGACCAGACTTGCGCACACCAGGAATCATTCTGACCTGCCCAGGCGAATGACTACCCTGGAGATTCAAGGTGGGTAGTTGATTAGAAACAGATAGACAAGGACAGAGAACCCGTCTGCGCCTCCAAGAAGGCAAGCTGCTGACCACCCGGGGCATGGGTAATCCAGTACTCAAGGAGCCCGTAATCCACCCACTATATATATTTATAGTTTTAGGATGATCATTTAAATAAATAGACCATCAACCCATGATAACAGAGTCCTAATGGAGTTTCAAATTTAAAAAATACAGCTGACCTAATTACAGCAGATGGGGCTTCATGTTGCACAGAGAGGCCGACATCTCTACCAAGATAAAACCAACAAACTGGGAAATCGATTATCAAGTGTCCTGAATACTTTGCATGTATAAAAGCAACGGAGGTGGCCCGACTTGTCGCAGGCAGTGTGCAAAAGCCTCAGTGACGCATTTCTGTGGGGGAGGCTTGTTTCTCTTTGTCATAATGGTTCCAGGTTCAGTCGACTGGCCGATTGGTTGATTGGCTGTTAAAATTCTTACATTTGGAAAGCACTGCCATGCCCATACTGGGTATGGTTGTGTGATTGTCCATACGGGACCCTGCCATAAAAAAGGCGAGGGTCTTGTGTTACTACGATCACAGTGCACTCTGCAGTAGATAGAGACAGGTTGCTGTTAGTGTTTGAGGGACAGATAGGGATTAGAGATGAGCGAATCGAATATGGCGAACCTGAATTCGTTACGAATTTCAGGAAAAATTAGATTTGTTACGATTCCAAATATCGTCGCGACTCGATCGCTCAAATCGCTTCCTTAAAACTCCATTTACTACTATCCAGCCCATCTGAAATGGTGAATCCACATGTCAGGACATGTCCCATGGGGCAAGGAATCCTGGGTAGGGGTCACATGCTACCTATCAGCAGACAGGCTTACCGATGAGGTCACAGCCCTATATAAACGGTGGCCATTTTGCGGAAGCTCATTTCGGCACTGTATTGCGGCCAGAGCAGATCAGGCAGGGAGAGAGCAAGGGACAGATAGACAGACAGACAGAAAGATACATAGAGCGAGGGAGAGATAGATAGAACAAAGAACAGAAGAAGCGAGGGACAGAGAGAGAAGGAGAGAGGCTGTGACAGTGACAGAGAAAGACAGGGAAAGTTTAAAGTGTTTGCATTAGCTTTCAAGCCTATTTAGTGTTAATAACACACCGGCCTATTTAGCTTTTCCTTTTCCTGGTGTCATTCTTTAAAAAGCATGCTAGCATTAATATTTGAAGAGTACCTGTCTATTAACATTGTGCATTTTGTAAAGAAAGTCAGTTTTACACTGTTAAAGCAGCCAGCCTATGTATTTGAAGAGGAGGCATCCCAAATATCATTTGTAAACAAAGTTACTTTTTAAGCAAACTTTGCCTTTCGCCGGGGGGCATCCCAAATACTAGCATAAATATTTGAAGAGTACCTGTCTGCTAACTGGTTGCATTTTGAAAACAAAGTCACTTTTTAAGTAAACGTTGCCTTCGCCGGGGGGGGGGGGGCATCCCAAATAATAGCATAAATATTTGAAGAGTACCTGTCTGCTAACTGATTGCATTTTGTAAACAAAGTCACTTTTTAAGCAAACTTTGCCTTTCACCAGGGGGGCATCCCAAATACTAGCATAAATATTTGAAGAGTACCTGAAAGAAAATCACTTTTTTTTTTTTTTTGCAATATAAGTTTATTCAGATTTTCATAGTTAACACTGAACATCAAGACATAGCGGGGTAACAATGACAAGAATGATAGACAAGATAGACAAGTCGGTCTCCAGGTTCAGCTAATACAATTCTTATAACATGTTCAGGTCGGCATTCACATACACTCCGAGGCCATCTCCACCCCCTCCACCCCCATGCCCCATCCGACCCCTATTTTCACAACACTATTGAGCGAAACGTACGGCGAACCCATGCGTAATAATCCTGCCCACCTAAGCCTTCATTGAAGGCCACGAGCCATGTACAGGGCCAGTCTGGGGGTCAGGAAGACAGGAACAGTTAAGGTTCAGCTGTTCCAGTCCGGGCAGAGACGGGCTGGACAAGAGCAGGCGGAGCCGGCAAAGTCCCCTGCAGACCTCCAGTAAGGAAGAAAAGAAGTAATATAGAGAGAAAATAGAAGTAAAGGAAGAGAAGGACAGACAAGTTTGGGGGGGGGGGGGGGTACAGGGAGGGGAAGGAGGGGGGTGAGGGGGGGAGCAGGAGCGCGTGGACAGGTTCCATCTACCGGGCCTCAGAGGACAAGCAAGTGTCCCTATAGTCAATCCACACAGCCCAGGTCACCATGTTCCTCTCCTGCATGTCCCTGGCTTCCGAGGCCATCTCCTCCATTCGGCGTATAACCTCTACCTCCCGAGCCCATTCCATTAACGTCGGCCCGACCGAAGACTTCCAATGCCTTGGAATAATCGTTCTCATCGCCATTATAAAGTGCCTCAGAACCCCTTTTTTGTTATTAGAAATGGACCCCGGAAGTAGGGATAACAACGCCAGCTGAGGCGTGTTCTGCACTGACTCCCCCATAATAGAATTGTAGGTCAATAAGACCCTTCCCCAAAGAGCTTTGATAGCGGGATAGCTCCACCAAATATGCACCATATTACCAGGCTCTTTCAAGCACCGCCAACACTTATCAGGACAGGACCCATTATATTTATGCATATCAACTGAGTCCCTATACCAACGAGCCAGAACCTTGTAATTCCTTTCCTGCGCTGCACATGGGACCGAGAGTTTATGGGTGAATAAGTATATCTTAGCAAGGTCTTCACTATCTAACGATATGCCCAGTTCCTCCTCCCATTTTCTAATAAATCCTGGCGGTGATTTGTGTTTGGCCTCCAGTAGCGTTCGGTATAAGACTGCAACCGCATGCTTATCTGGGGGAACTTGGGTCAGCACGTATTCCAATTGCGTTAGGAGTCTAGTACCTCGATCTGCAAGGTTTTGGGATTTTATGAAGGCACTCAGCTGACTATGAAGGAACCATGAAATATGCTGTCCCGGTGCACCCTCCCTCAGCTCATCTAGCGTGGGGAACCTGCCTGAGGCCACTATGTCTCCCATGGTAACATTAGATGACGCCTCCCACACTAAAAAACTCTTAGCTTGCATGCCTGGAGCGAAGGAGTAATTATCAAAAAGCGGAGTCAAGGGGCCAGGTCTATGAACTACCTCACTTCGCCTAGTCATTTTGTCCCATATCAGCAGGAATTGCCCCACCAGAAATGGAAGGGAGTCTCTCTGCCGCTTGGGGAGAGGGCCTCCCCATGACAAAGAAGTTGGATTAATAGGAGACAGTGCCCTCTCCAATACCACCCATTGTTTCACTTTCCCCTTCTGGGCTCAGTCAAGAACGCAGAGAGATATAACAGCTGCATGATAAGTTCTCATGTCAGGGAGCCTGGCCCCCCCCATTCGGCTTAAGCCTAGTCAGGGAACTAAATCTTATCCAGGGTTTCCCCGTGCCCCAAACAAATCTCAAAAATGCAGTCCTCAGCCTCCTGAAATAGCTGTTGGGCAAATAGATAGGTATAGTTTGAAAGAAATAGAGAAATTTGGGAAGAATATCCATCTTTACTACATTGATCCTCCCAAACCAGGAGAATAGCTTTTTTAAATGCAAAGCTTGATTCTAATTGTTTTACTTCCTAATTGGGGAGGGAAACGTTCAGGGCCTCTGATTTCGAGTAATTAATTTTAAAATTACTCACGCGGCCAAATGTCTCAAATTCCTTGAGGGCCGCTGGGAAGGAGATCAAGGGGGCCATCAAATGCAGCAGTAGGTCATCAGCATATAATGAGGCCTTATATTCACCGTCCCCCACTACTAAACCCCTGATATAGGGGTTCTGCGTTAAGGCCACCGCTAGGTGCTCCATTGTAATGACATATAATAATGGAGCAAGCGAGCAACCCTGCCGTGTGCCGTTACTAACCTTGAAGGCCAAGGAGAGGAGGCCGTTCACTCTCACCCTCGCCGTGGGCCCAGAATACAGGGCCAATATCCTGGACAGGAGGGACGGACCAACACCAATCTGTTGAAGAGATGCCTTAAGGAACATCCAATCCACTCTATCAAACGCCTTTTCCGAGTCACACGACAAAAGGCAAGCCGGTATTTTATTGGAATCTGCATATGCTATTAGGTCAAAGACCTTATTGGTGTTGTCCCATGCCTCCCGCCCCGGCACAAGCCCTACTTGGTCCAGGTCTATCAATCCCGGGAGAATCGGCTGGAGCCTAGAAGATATAATCTTGGCATACAGTTTAATGTCTACGTTTATCAGAGATATTGTCTATAACTGCTGCATAAAGAAGGGTCCTTTTCTGGCTTGGGAAGAACTGTAATGACGGCCACTAAGGACTGCCCTGGGAACCCACATTTTGGTCCTATAGAATTGAATACCCTGACCAGGAAGGGAAGTAGCTCAGGAAGGGAAGTAGCCAATTGCTTATAAAATTTGGGAGTATAGCCATCAGCCCCCGGGCTCTTGCCCTGCGGCACCTCTTTAATTGCCTTGGCCACCTCTTGCACAGTGAAAGGCTCCTCCAAGGCCTCTGCCTCCTCCTTAGGGATGGAAGGAAGAGGTGTATCATGAACATACCTAATAACTTCCTCAGGGGGATCTGCAGAAATTGGGACATTTTGATCTTGCCGCAATTTATATAGGGATTGATAATAGTCCCTGAACGCGTCCGCTATCTGGAAAGGTATCACAGTCATTTGCCCCTGCTGTACTTTGATATTGGGGATATATGTCGCCGCGGACCCCTGGCTAGCAGCCTCCCGCATTTATCAGATGATTAATAATAGAGTGCTTTCTGCCGTTCCCTATACCTTAGGTACGTCTGATTATAAAGTCCCTGCAGCTTCTTCCTAGCTTTCATCAGGTTGAGGATTTTAACATTAGGTTCTTTTTATGGTCCTGCTCCAGGGATTGGATGAGTTGCAATGTATCACGCATTGAAGTAGCTCGTTCCTTTTTCAGCCTGGCCCCGTGCTTTATGAATTCCCCTCGTACTAACCATTTTGAAGCTTCCCACTGATATGGGAGGGGCGTGGAGTCTTGTTTATGATTTCTAAGAAATTCCGTATTGTTTCCCTAACCCCTGACAGGCATACAGCATCCCCAAGCAGGTTATTATTAAGTTTCCAGCTCAAGCACTTCGGGTAGAGCCCGGGCAGATACACCGAGAGAAATATTGGAGTGTGGTCTGACCATACAATCTGGCCATTCCATGCTTGAGGAGCCCAATCCATTGCATGATGGCTAAGATATAAATAGTCTATTCTGCTATAGGATTTCTTAGCAGCGGAGAAGAACATGAAGTCCTTGTCTCGCCGGTGTAGGGCCCACCATGAATCCACCAACTGCATATCAGACAGTCATTTCTTCAACCTGTTTCGTCTACTTAGGGACACTGCAGACCCACCAGAGGAGGTATCTATCTCAGGCTGCATAGGAAAGTCACCTCCCACCCGCAGAGCGCCTTCCGAAAATTCCTCCAACAGCCTAAGAACTCTTACACAAAAGCCAACCTGATCAGAATTAGGAGCATAGATATTCGCTATGGTGTATACTTTCGTATAGAGTTCCACCTTAAGGAATATGAATCACCCATTGGGATCAACTTTGTTGTCCACAACCTTATGTGGAAGAGACTTATGGATGGCAATCGAAACCCCTGCTGCCTTAGTGTTGGGATTAGGTGCATGGTGCCAGGCAGGGTAGTATCTATTCCCAATACTTGGTACATGTCCCTCCTTAAAATGCATCTCCTGGAGAAGCAGAATTGCAACCCTGTGCTTATGCATATCATACAGAACTTGTGACCTTATCCTGACGACCACTTCATTAAGATTATTATTTTCCGGACCTTAGGGAGACCGCGTATCCGTATGTTATTCCTGCGGCTCCTGTTCTCAAGATCATCAAGGTGCATTAGCGTCTTGATTGTTTGTTGGTCAAAGTCCGCTTGAGCCCGTTCCAATGCTTCCAGTCGCTGATCTGTGTCGACCTGTTGTTGTTCCAGCGTGGTTACTCTTCCGGAAACATCAAAGACCGATCGTGTCACCTCCTCAAGCTCCCTTCTCAGGAGAGATTCCATCCTGTTAATATAATTCTCAAAGTCCCTCCTGGACGGTAGAAACTTCAATAGGATGTCGAGATTATATTGCTCCTGCAGTAGAGATCCATGAATTGCTAGGTCTGGGGGAGGCCGCTGTAGCCTGGAACCAGGTGGGCGACCGTGGCTGGGCTAGCTGGGGCAGATGGGTGTTGTCTCCGTCCCCCCAAATTGGCCAGGAGAATGGCTTCCAGAACAGGCCGGCGATGGAATTGGGCTCCACTCTTGGGGTGCACCCTGCGCTTTGAGGCTCCCTTCAAGGTCTTGGGGGTTAACATCCTGCCTCTCGCCTCCATCAAATTCACTCGCAAGGGTACAACCGCTGGAGGGCATCCTCCCGCTGCGACCAGCCCCCCGGCTTGGGCAAACGGACCTCCATCACGCGGAGGCGGGTGGACTTCTGCCCTCACCACCACTATATTGGAGGCGCTCCCTCTCCTGTTGGCCCCGCTTTGAGGTGGCTGAGCCTGCCCCCTGGTGATGGGGCAATCCCCCCTGCTGTTCTGGCTGATCGATCGGGCTCTATATGGTGGGGCTTCTATTTGGCCCAGGGATCGAGCCTCTTCTGCCTGCGGGTGCTCTCGGGGTCCCAGCCCGAGGCCCTCCGGCAGCCCCCAACTATCTTCAGCCGCTGGGTCTTCCGCCCAGTCCCGGACGGCCAGTCCAATCCCTTCCGCCGGCCGCATAGCCCGTACCTGCTGCGGGCGCTGAGGCTCCTCTCCCGCCGACACAAGAAACAGCTGATCCGGCGGGGGGGATCCCCTCCGCCTCTCTCGGCTTCTCCCTGCCTGGGCTCTCTTCTTCACTGCCGCCGCCGCGGAGGTGGGCGGCGCACGTGGGTTGCGGCGCTCCCCGTTAATTTTTCTTCACATATTGTGGGCCATGCGTGGTTTCCAACCAGATTCATTCATTTATTCATCTAGTGTATCATATGCCACCCTGTATTATTATCATTATTAGAGTCTCCATATATAGGATCCCCTGTGCTTGTGTATATGTTTTTTAATTGTGTCATATGTTGTTGTATGTGTTGATATAAATAATTTTTATAGTATTGCGGATGTATTTACAAATAAAATAGACGTTTATTCTTTTACTTCTTGATGGATCGGCTGCTGCTCCTGCCACCCCCCCAGCAGCCATGGCAGTGGAAGGTGAGCGCAGAGGTCCCCCTGAGTCAGACCTGCGAGAGTATGGACCATGGTGCAGATAGGCCAACTGACTACGTAGAATGTCTCTGTAGTAGGTCAGTCACCTCCCTCTCAGTGGGTGTAAAAAAATGCCCTCATTTTGTGCTGGTAGCGAGGGTCCAATAAGGTGGAGAGCCAGAAGTCATCCCGCTGACAAATGAAGACAATTCTGGGGTCACTATGCAAGCACGTGAGCATGCATCGTGCCATTTGTGCAAGTGACTCGGAGGGACTACCTATCTCCATCTCCACTGCATACTGCCACGGTGTGTCTGGGTCCTCTGTCTCGCCTTCCTCACAACCCTCTAGCTACTCTGGCTGCTCCTGCAAAATGGCCATTTTGTCAAACCTAAACTGCTTCGCTGTGCCCCATCCCCTCCTCCTCCACTTCAGCCCCCACAGGCTTCATGTGGCTGTGAAATGAAGGCGCCATGTCTCCAGTGCCCTGACCAGCCATGGTTTCTAACATGTGTTGTAGTACATGAAGCAGTGGAATCACATCGTTCATCTCGTAGTCCTGGCGACTGACTAATAATTGGCTTCCTCAAAGGGCCTGAGCAAACGACAGGTGTTCCGTATGAGCTGCCACTGGTTTACATTAAAGTTACACAGGGGAGTCCCCCTATCTGCTTGGATCATTAAGAAATCAGTGACAGCTTTTCTCTGTTCGTAAAGTCGATCCAACATATGGAGGGTGGAATTCCAACAGGTGGAAACATTGCAAATCAGACTATGTTGGGGGATACCGTTCTGACACTGTAGCTCAAGAAGGGTGTGCTTGGCGGTGTAGGAGTGGCTGAAGTGCATGCAAAGTTTCCTTCCCGTTGTTAGGATGTCTTGTAGATGGGGGGAAGACTTCAGAAAACACTTGACAATGAAACTGAACACGTGTGCCATGGCAGGACGCATGGCTCAGGCATCCTTACTCATGGAGTAAGCCATGATTTCATTTATTGATTTATGATTTTTAGGAGTTCCTCCCATGTGTGACTCCGTGCACCAAGGCAAACCTTGTGAAGAACAGCATGAAACCGCCATGTCCTGCACACATGGTAGGCTGGAAGGGCACTGGAAAAATAAATAAAAATACCCCCCCCCCCAAAAAAAAAATAAAAACAAAATAAAAAAAAAAATTATAAATAATTAAAAAATGTACAACATTAAAAAAAAAAAACCTTTGATAAAGTTTATATGTTGCTATGTTACTAATATGTTACTATGTTACTAATATGTTACTATGTTACTAACATGTTACTATGTTACTAATATGTTACTATGTTGCTATGATATGTTATTATTATAAATGTGTTCAAATAAGATAAATGTTAAGAATTAATATGTAATTGACAATTAGCAGAAAAAAATGCCTAAGTGCAGAAAACATGTGCACATCCATGAACCAAAATAGACAAGTGCACTGTCACAGGCACATTGGCCTAGGAGTGTGGAGGCCACAGCGGCGGGACCTGTCCAAGTTGCTGTTGTGGTTTTGCAGGAACCACAGTCACCCAGTGGGCCTTAAAGGATATGTATTGTCCCTGACTGTAGTTACAGCTCCAGACGTAGGTGCTGCCGTGCACTTTGGTACACACTGACAGGCTCAAGGACTGGCCCACCTTCTGTTCAACAAAATTGTACAGGCCTGGTACTGCCTTCTTCGCAAAGAAATGACAGCTTGAGACTCTCCACCTCGGCTCGGCACAAGCCATCAGTTCTCTGAAAGGTCCAACACCTGAAAAGGGAGGGACTGCAGCACCAGCAATTTGGACAGGAGCACATTTAGCTTCTGCGCGTTGAATGTGTGAGTACATAAGAGTTGATTCCTAGAGACATTAAAAGAATTTAGTTTTTTTGTGTCGGTCTGTTTTTTTTTTTTTCCCGCTTGCGTATGAGTGTACGAGTGATTCTAAGCATGCATCGCAAGCCTTCAGTAAAGTGTTCGTTCGTCCATTCGTATGCCAACGAGAATGTCATTTTTCAGCTTTCGTTTTCCGTTTAGGTTACTCATGAAACAACGTAGGCTTCCGTTTTTGGCCTTTTTTCCAACGTCGCCTCCAACAAATGATTTACGTTTCCCGTTAATTCTGAATTCCTTTTTCTATAAATAAACGTCCAGGCTGAAATCTTTACGACCTGCGCACAACAAAATTAACTCATTAATGTGCTCGTCTCCATATTTTGTTCACTCACTTCTGCAACAATGCTTACCTCAATTACATCGCGGTCTGTATCTTCTTCATTTAGCGCACCTAATGCTTACCTAAATCACATCGCGGTTTCATTCTTCTTCCTTTTGCGCACCTAATGCTTATCTAAATCACATTGTGGTCTGGATAATCTTCATTTTTTAGTTTTGGGTTGTTCCTACGTTCTGCTGTAACCAACCCTTAATGAATGTATTTTGAAATGTATTAAGAAAATGACACAGAAACCAGTTTTATGTTTTTTTTACTAGCAACTGGCAATTTTTGTTGCCTTTTTTTGTTGCAAATGTTTGCAAGTACAAAACAAAACAAAAGTTTTTGTTTTTTGGATAAATATTTAAAAACTTTATAAAACAATAAAACTATATACAAAGCAATGGCAGGCCCCAGAAAATTATTCTTCATCTGTGGTCCCCCAACGAAACACACTGCTCCTGCATCTCGCACGTGCGGTGTCTGTAAAAAAGAAAAGAAAAAATATTGTTCTGCAAATACATGTTTAACAGCTGTGGACGGAATGAGTATTAGGTTGCAAGCTAACTCATGAGGCCATATTTGCTCATTATGCTAAGGCATTTCTTAAAGGAAGAGGCCATATGTCATTATGCTAAGGCATTTCTTAAAGGAAGAGGCCATATGTCATTATGCTAAGGCATTTCTTAAAGGAAGAGGCCATATGTCATTATGCTAAGGACATTGACAATGGATTCTGGTTGATTGGTAATGATGTTATTTTACACATACTCCAAAATTTTACATTACAACTTACTTCGGTGGTGGGCAACCTCTGCTTGGGGGACCACCCTACGGTCTGGGAATGTGAGGCTGTAGAGACATTTAAAATAGGCTCACTTCTAATGTCTGATTCAACAGTAAGCAAATGACACTTAGAATGTGTGTGTGACATCAACCACCTTCTTCATGTTCCTCCAGGGCATGATCTGCTGCAGTCTCTGCTCCAGATCGTTCATCCGCTACATATTCATCTATAAAAAGAGATTTATGGAATCAGCTTTGGTTTAAATAGAATGTATGTGTGTGGGGTTACATTAAGAGTCACATACCAGAGGCTAATGGCTCAGCTTGTTACGACTCTCTGCCCACGCCGTGATGCCCCTCCTCTGTAGAAAGGTTCAGGGGCTGGTCTGACGCAGCTACAGAGCAAGGGTAGGAACTTGGCCCTGGAGATCCACCACCTTCACTTGCTGCTGCAGATTCATGCGGCACTGGCCGGACTGCACGCCTCCAGGTGGGTCTGATGCGATAGTCCATTTCCAACACTATAAAAGAAAAGCATTTATAACTAAAGGCCTGCCTTCTGTATTAGTTACATCTACCATGCAATCGGTATGTACTTACTTGACAAATGGTTTGCAAAAAATTGCCGCACCCGGGGCATGTGCAGTCGCTTAAGGTCCGACCAGTGCTGCATGATCTGCGTATGGGTGAAGGTGGTGTCCATTTCCTGTTGGATCCGGGCCACGATCTCCAGGGCCAGATTCCTCTTCACGAATGCGTTGGGCAGGTAGTCGTACCTGCGCTGAAGCATAGTCTAAAAAACACAAAAAAACAAATAGTTGTTAGATCAAACAGCATACAAATATCAGTCACAATTAGATCAGTTGACTAAGGGGTTTATTTATCAAGGGCTAGCGCCAGGTAGTGTCTGACGAGCGCCAGGTACCGCCAGCTAACGGCGGCTACTGACTCAAGTACGCCCGGCGGCGGTCACAATGACGCATTTATCACGCTAAATGAGGCTAGCGCCGGCGAGAGCGTCAGCTAGCGCGGGATTCATCATGTAGCCGACTGCAACGAACAGCGCCGCTGCTAATCCCATCACAGCGACAGGTATGACCTGGCGCTCCCTGGCGTTGTCCAATGCATTTCAATGGAGCAATCTTTAAATAATCATAATTAATTGCTATTAATGTTATTTTTTTTTTTTTTATGTCAAAAATTCTGTGACTACTTCTGCAATGTTAGGATTTTTTTTTAAGTAAAAAAAAAAAAAAAAATTGTGCAGAATTGATATTACAGGTCTGATATTAATGTATTCATATTACAAAATGTTTAGAAAAACTTGTATAATTTTTACATTAAAAAAAAATGGTTGTTTGGGGGTTAAAAACTACTTTACACACATCGCCGCCAGCGCTCTGGGGTTTAAACAAGGAATTCACAGCGCAAGAAATTTTTGAGCGTGATTTGTTAATGAATCTGCAGCAAGCCGTTCGCTCTGGCCATTCGCTGTCAGGCGCACCCATACAACGCGGAACCTGTGAAACAGCGACCCCTAACCCCGTATTCAACATTACCGCACACCGACTGAGTCGCTGTCAACAAGCAAACCCCGGCCAAGCACAGCGAATACTAGCTGGCGCTGTGAAAATCACGCTACTGGCGCTCATCTGTCGCTACCTGGCGCTATTAATGAATCGGCCTCTAAATGACATTCCCAAACACATTTCTATCCTTAAACTATCCTTCTAGATGCAAGTGAGTTGGTTCACACATGTGCGCACTAACTTCTGTTTGGCACGGAGTTTAAATCACTTTAAAAAACAACTGTTTCTTCCTGCGCTTCCTTAAGGCCTATGCATGCATTTAGATGGCAAATCAACGTCCTTACAATACACTTACGAGCATAATGAGATCTTGTTGTTGGCGGGTGAAGATCGTGGGCGCCATCTTTCTTCTTGTCCGCAGCAGATAGGTAATGCCCCAGCGGTTTCCGGGTTCTGCACGGCCGCGAACTCGTCATACCCAGTCAATAGTATTTAAAGGGTAATGGACACACAGCTCACTCTCTTTGAGATTGTCATCATGGCACTCAAAATAGCGAGCGGAAAGCAACCAGCAGCAAAGGAGGCCAAGACCAAAAGGCCACAGTGGCATGAGGACACTTCATCCTCCAGACCGAGCACTCGGTCAAACAAATCGACTACACAGGTGCCTGAAACACGGAGCAAAAGTGGCCACCACAAGGCTACATTGCCCACAAATCCTGGGCCATCAAAAACAGCAGGAAGAAGGCACCCACATCCAAACAGCAAGGTACAACGACGCCCAAGGGGTAAAGTGAGCAGAGGGCCAGAAGCCCCAGCCCCCCAAGAACAACCTCTCCTGCTCCCCATGCAACCACATCCCATGATAAAAGAAGCACAAGTTCCAAGGGCCCAAAGAAGCAGTGGGCCAGAAGCCCCAGCCCCTCAAGAACACCCTCTCCTGCTCCCCGCGCAACCACATCCCATGATAAAAGAAGCACAAGTTCCAAGGGCCCAAGGAGGCAGAGGGCCAGAAGCCCCAGCCTCCCGAGCACACCCTCTCCTCCTCGACACCATTTGCCACCGGCACAGGTGGAAACCAGCGAGACCTATGCAACATCCACGCCTGGAAGTTCGGTGGCCACCCAGGCAAGGACCCCCAGTCCTAATGCCACTCCAGTCCAGTCTTTTTCTAGCCATGTGACGGCCGATTCATCACCAACCAGCCAGCCCAGAATATCCCCTGAATTGCCACCAAACATAGATGAGCCAGAAGAACAACCATTAGGCCAAACATTGCGGTGAATAGCTTCATTATGATGAGCTATTTGGCCGCCATTCCAAATCAACCAGCAAAATGAGAAAAAGCCAAATCTGGGAAGAGCTCACCAGACAGGTGAATGCAGCGGGGGATGAGAGGAAAGATGTGGAGCAGATCCAGAGAAAAATATCTGACCTGAAGTATGCAGTGCGGAAGAAGCAGAATAAACGTGGCAATCACAGGTACATCTTTTAGGTTTGCATTTTGCGGCTTGTTCTAGTGACCGCAATGGCAAATATTTTTTAACCTCTATTTTTCAGCTTGCAAACTGGTGGAGGCTTCCCCACCAAATTACAATATACCTGAGCTGAAGAAATGGTCCTGGCGTTAATACACCCTGTCGCATTAGAGGGCCTCTCTGGGAGACACGACACGGACACCCAGGACATTTCTGCAGGTTAGTAATGTTTGCTTTAATGTGAACTATTGTAAACTTGTGAAATGAGGCTCACAGGCAGATATGAACACAGGCCCTTAGGGAGTGCCTTTGAGGGGAGGTTAATGTTTTCGGCGGGTGTTTAATGTGGAGGAATGGCCTTCATTATGGCCACTCTCCCAGGGTGCAGTAGTTAATGGTCCTTAAAAAGATTTGCAGCCCATACACGACCTTTGACAGTATTTCTGGTCAATATTAACCAATTTATCTTACCAAAGCACTGCATGTGATGTGAATATAATATCAAATGTTGTCAATATAGACAACACTTACTTCTTTGTGTTTCTAGCACTGGGGTTGTAGGTGTGCTTTGGTCAGAAAAATTTGAGCTGGGGTCAGGGAAAGGTCAACATTGCAAGAATGCACAGCAGCATACTCTGAAGCCAAATGCTATTTGCAAGCTCACTGTTGGCCCCTAAGGCGCCATTTTGGATCTGTAAAGCCTCCTAACATGCAGTACATGCATGTTTGGATTATTTAATGTGACCAATCTGTATGTATGTGTCTGTATGTACAGGCTGAGGCATACATATAAGATAGCCTCACATTCATTGGGAAGGGCAACTTTGGCCGTTGGTGGAGTTGTCATTCCTGCTTGCCCACGTGTTTGCTAAAGCATATGTACTCATCAGGCTCATTAAGGGATGTTTACGTGCCTTTTACTTTTTAACAGCCCAGCATCCAGCTTCTGGAAGTGTGGAGGCCTCCTCCAGTTTGAGCATGCCGTCTACTTCCCTACTGCCTAGGACACAGGACCAGATATCTAGGGTAAGTGGACTTTGTTGAAACGGGTGATGCATGTGAATGCACATGACTTATTTTGTTCTTAAAGAGATTTAGGGCCCAATCTGACACACTTTTTCACATGTCCCAACAAACTCCCACACTAATGGATGTCATCCAGGAGATGGAGGAGGAGGATGCCAGCCGTATTGGACCTTTGCAAATTACCCCCCTTGGAACCTAATCTGCCACTGCCCCAGCATCCTACTGCAACAAATCCTCTGCAGCAGAGTGAAGCTGGACGCATGCTGCCAGCCCATCGTGGGCAGCAGGATGAGACTGAGCCTGCAGTACCCAGTGCTAGCTCTGCTGCAGAGATTTTGCCAAGCACATCTGGTACTGTTGCTCACCCTGGGACTCCATCATCTGCAGGCGCACAAACCCGGGGAAGTGGAAGACGCAACGTCGAACAGTTTCCCAGTGGAGGCGCTTGCCGATCATGGAGTCAGCATGGCACCATGACAGCCGTTACTTTAGGCAGGTGACTCAACGAACAGCAGAGCAGCTTACTGCACAATTAGAGAACTTCAATACTACATTCACCACCATGCTGACTGATTTTAGGGCGAGCAACAGCCAGATGGCTGAACAAATGGCCACCTTAAACAGACAGATGGCAGAACAAATAGCCACCTTAAATGCAAACTTCTCTGCCATGCTAGATGAATTTATTTACCTGTGTGGTGAGCACAACCAAGATAGTTTTGTTTATGGCTTTGCTAGTTTGTTTTGGAATTCGGCCATATAGCTCATTAGAGTGCTCACATACCCCACTAGCCAATGGCTGAGCCTAAGCCTCACTGAAGTGGCCGCTCAAGCTCCCACATTGCAGGCTTGGGCCTAAGAAAATGCTGGTTGGCTCATCCTGTTTGTTGCCAATATTGGGGGACATTCTTGGCAAAAAAACAACATTTGCCCATGGAAAAGATTGGACTGGACTGGCGTTAGGACTGGGGGTCATTTGCTGGGTGGCCACCCAACTTACAGGCGTGGATGTGGCATAGGTATTGCTGGTTTCAACCTGTGCCGGTGGCAAATGTGGTCGAGCAGGAGAGGGTGTGTATGTGGCCCTATGCATTCCTGGCCGACTATTCCGCTGGAAATTGTTACTCCCTATGGATCTTGACGTTGGTGGGCGGGGAAACTTTGGGCTGGAATCATTTACTTTAGAACTCCTGTATGTGACCAATTGCTAGGGGCCAGGAGTCTGGTCCAATTTATAGTTATGTATTAAAATGTATGTACATGGAGTCTGCGAGTGCCCTTCAAAAATTCCCAGAAAATATAAGGAATGTTGTTTCCTAAGTTGATCCATTAATGTTTGTGTTGTTTTGATATTAATGAAGGTTTGTAATGACAAACATGACCAAATAAACGGCATGACGCTCAAATCAGGTGTAAAATGTTTAATAATTAAATCATTACTAAATTGTTTAAGCCAAAAAAAAAAAGGCCTTCACGGAGGCAACAAATATTAGAAACACACAAAAACATAAACAAACAAAACAAAAGTTAAGAAAAAAAAGAATAAATTACATGTGCACGCACAGATTGGCCAGAGGCACTAGGGGTGCCATCATAAATATCATCTGCCTCCTGGCTGGGTGGAGAGCGGGCAGATCCAGATAACGGGGGACACACTGCATCAGGGCAAAATAATGCAGCACGCAGCGTGCTATGATGATTTGGATGACCTTGTTGGGGTCATACTGCAGTGCCCCCCCTGTATGGTCCAAACATCTAAATCTGGACTTCAGCAGTCCAAAGGCCCACTCCAATGCGCGAAGAACAGGGTGTCAGGAGCCAGGACATAAGCTATATATGATAGCTTATAGATATCTAGAATCCCCTGAAAGAATAACAAAATATGTACAGAAATTACAAATTCTAAGCAACATTATTGTTTAACATGTCTTCAAGGGCTAAACAGCCATCGATTAAGACATGGGTCATCAACTATATTCATAGCCATACAGTGAAAAGGGAATGATGGAATATGAGCAAACTTACCCAGGAGCCATCCACCAGAGAATTCTCCAGACTCAAACTGACGAAATAATCCGGAGCATCGTGGGATGAGCCTGGATACCCGGCAAGTACACTAAGGAATCGCATATCCGGGCCAACCACTGCTTGGATATTCAGCAAGTGGCCCATCTTGTGGTTTCTGAAACCAAAAAAATTACAGCAAGCCAAGGTAAACAACTCAAACGCTAACTCCTAACACCCAGAAAAAATACACTTCTGCAATCCAAATAACATTAACAAAGTACATAAATAGTTTAAATAACACATATAATATGGATGGGGTAGAAAATAAAGATTAACATGCTAATGACTAATTAAGGTCAGCATTATAATGGTTTGAGAAGGCCTACATGAAAATAATTGATGAAGGTATGCATTGTAAAGTGGTTCAAAGGGACACTTTAGAAGGAGGGATTAAGGTATGCATTGTAAACTGGTTCAAATGGACACTTTAGAAGGGGGGATTAAGGAATGCATTGTAAAGTGGTTCAAAGCGACACTTTAGAAGGAGGGATTAAAGCGGACCTTCACTCTGAATAAGAGCCTATCTTATTATATATTATATATATAAAAACCCAACTTAAGCGCATTCCAGGCTACCATGTCGTCCGTAAAGGAAATATATTTGGGACTAAGGGTAGCCATGCCATCCAGAAACTTGGATAGCTCAGCGTAGGCTGGGACATCCCCACGGAGAGGGAACCCAGCCTCTGGAATGAGCCGTTCGCCAAACATTGCAGGCAGCCAAGCATCTTGGTCATACCTGAAATTGCTTGCCCCTTCCTTGTGGTGCGGGCTAACCATGGCCGCAGCTCCCTATACAATTTATGGAGGGAAACGCGATTAAGTCGGGTCAGTTCGAACAGCTCAACGTCATGCATGCGATCGATATGCATGCGTCGCCGGTGCAATCTGGCCTCGGCCATGTTGATATATGCAATGCATTGGAGTTGAAGGCGCTCATACTCCTCCACATAGCCGCAAAACATGTTCAACAATATCAATCCGAGTCAAAAATGGTCCCGTAAGTGGAGCGGAAACGATTCGGTTTTATAGGGCAGAGGACCATCGGCAATCAGGTCTCAGAATCAGACGCAAGCCCATCCCAATAACGTAACTTATCTGAACTAACGCAAATGATCAGATTTAGATACGTAACTTATCTGAACTAACGCAAATTATCAGTTTTCGTTCCGTCCATCGAAAGCGCATATACACGTTATCGGGAACGAACATACAAATGGAAATAGTAACGAAAAAAAACAAAAAAACAAGCCAAACAGTCAAAAGAAATACACAGACACATGCGAAAGTCCATGCGTATCTGTCTCTGAATCAACCCTATACTGTTGTCTCTTGGATATGGTTTGGCCAATGGATTGCTGGCGGAATGACTGACTCGGATTAAGAGGAGGAGGAGCATCTGGAGCGACAGAGGATGGCTATGACACACAGGAGGTGGTGGAGCCTTGGCTGGCTGGAACAGGGAGCGGCGAGCCACTGGGTAATGCAGCAGACTGGACCACCACTTTGGAGCCAACTCTCCCAGGCTGCTTTATGGTGACGCTGCAAATGTTGATGTAGGGCTGTGGGGCCAACATTGGTACCCTGGCCACACTTTGCCTTCTGTCTACACATCTTTCATAAAGCCATGTTAACCTCCTGCGGATGCTTGATGAAAAACTGCCACATCGGCGAGTAGCTGATTTTCTTACCAACAGTCCGCACTAATTCACTACTGCTGCCGCCGCCGACGACTCCAGGGACCCTCTTCCACTACCTCCTGGGAAGGTAGCCTGCCACGCAGCAAGTGGTCTACCCCGAGCCCATTTGCCTCCATACTTTCCCCTTCTGCCACCATGCTGACCGCTAAATCTGTCACTCTCCAACACTCCAAGCCTTTAAAAGTGCCCTTAAAACTCACTGATGTCCTCCTCAGGTTCTTCAACAGTGTCTGCTTAAGAAGCCAAAACGCTTGCAACACCACCTCCCACGCCATTCTCCTCATCACTACTTGCCCGCCTAGTAGAAGAAGCGGCGCATGTCTCCGCCACTTCTTGGCTGGGCAGTAGCTGCTGATTTTTCAGATTATCAGATCGTCCTCACTGAATAGTGGAGCTGAACCCAAAGCATAAGATATAACCGACAGTTGACTGGGGGTGTCAGATGTCACTTATGATGAAGTTGATGATCGCGTTAACCAATCGATGACGGCAGATGGGTTGCTGGTCGAGACACAACCGCAAGATCATACCGGGACATGCACAATAATAACCCTTATTGTGGACCATAAACGGGCACAACAACCTTCATATAATCAAAAAGGTTACTTTATTTTAATATGTTACAAGCCAAACCAAAAAATCTAAAAACATATAGACACCGACTCATTTAAAACCAATTGTCTACCCTGAACTAGAAATAACATCAATACTATACAATAAAGGGTTAAATACCACAGGTGGTGTCTCTTGTCTCTACCTCTAAATTATACAATACACATGGAGGTATCACAAAGTAACCTCCATATTCTCTATCTAAAGTGCACACCAATATATCTTGATAAACAAAAGGGGGGATATATGCTTATATACAATCCTATAATAATCTTTATAAAGTGCAAGTGCTATAATTTACAGGTGAAACAAATAAATTATAAATGAAAAATATAAAAATCCAAAGGTGACATGATTCAACAACTGAAAAACAATATCAAACCTAAATGTTCAAGCTACCACAATAAAGACAGTGAATATAAATCCCTACAAAGAGGTTTAGATTAATTAAACAAGCACAACATGCACATACCGTATTTTTCGACCTATAAGACGCACCTAGGATTTGGGGGAAGAAAATAAGAAAAAAATATTTTAAACCAAAAATGCACCATTACAGACATTGTGGCATTCCCCTATCCCATTCCCATAGGCCGTGTGGGATGCCCCCATTCCATAGACATTGTAGCATGCCCCCATCCCATTCCCCGTATACCCAGTGTGGCATCCCCCTCTCCCATTCGCATAGGCTGTGTGGCATCCCCCTCCCCCCATTAGTATAGGCTGTGTGGCATCCCCCTCTCCCCATTCCCATAGGCTGTGTGGCATCCCTCTCTCCCCATTCCCATAGGCTGTGTGGCATCCCCCTCTCCCCATTCCCATAGGCTGTGTGGCATCCCCCTCCCCCCATTCCCATAGGCTGTGTGGCATCCCCCTCCCCCCATTCCCATAGGCTGTGTGGCATCCCCCTCCCCCATTCCCATAGGCTGTGTGGCATCCCCCTCTCCCCATTCCCATAGGCTGTGTGGCATCCCCCTCCCCCCATTCCCATAGGCTGTGTGGCACCCCCCTCCCCCCATTCCCATAGGCTGTGTGGCATCCCTCTCTCCCCATTCCCATAGGCTGTGTGACATCCCCCTCCCCCCATTAGTATTGGCTGTGTGGCATCCCCCTCCCCCCATTAGTATAGGCTGTGTGGCCCCTCTCCCCCCATTAAAATAGGCTGTGTGGCCCCTCTCCCCCCATTCCCACCCCCCTCCCCCCATTAGTATAGGCAGGCGCCATGTATATAAAAAAAAAAGTTAAACTCACATGTCCGCTGACACGGCTGCGCTGAGCGGCCGGCTCCATGAATGGGGTGGGCGTGGCCTGCGCCGCAGCGTCGGCGCAGGCCACGCCCACCCCCTTCACGAGCTGGCTCTGTCCCGGCCCCGCCGCTGCGATCGCTGTCTTTTCAGGCAGCGATGACAGCGGCGGGGCCAGAGACAGAGCCCCTGGCGCTCCTCCATCTGGTGTTTCTGGGCACATGCGAGTACGAAGGTCCGGTGCAGGCCACGCCCACCCACTGCCCGGCTCGTGTGTGCTCTGAGCCCAGAAGAGGCAGCAGATGGAGGCGCTGCAGGGGCTGTGTCTGAAAAGACAGCGATCGCAGCGGCGGGACCAGGACAGAGCCCCCGCCGCTCCTCAGGCAATATACGGGCTCCAAATGCTGCTTCCAACTCCAGGGTGTGTTTTGCAGGCAATATATGGGCTCCCTATGCTGCTGCCAACTCCAGGGTGTGTTTTTCAGGCAATATATGGGCTCTTAATGCTGCTGCCAATTCCAGTGTCTCTTTCAGGCAATATATGGGCTCCTAATGCTGCTGCCAACTCCTGGGTGTGTTTTTTAGGCAATATATGGGCTCCTAATGCTGCTGCCAACTCCTGGGTGTGTTTTTCAGGCAATATATGGGTTCCTTATGCTGCTGCCAACTCCAGTGTCTCTTTCAGGCAATATATGGGCTCCTAATGCTGATACCAAATCCAGGGTGTGTTTTTCAGGCAATATATGGGCTCCCTATGCTGCTGCCAAATTCAGTGTGTCTTTCGGGCAATATATGGATTCCTTATGCTGCTGCCAACTCCAGTGTCTCTTTCAGGCAATATATGGGCTCCTAATACTGTGGCCAACTCCAATGTGTTTTTCAGGCAATATATGGGCTCCCTATGCTGCTGCCAACTCCAGGGTGTGTCTTTCAGGTAATATATGGGTTCCTTATGCTGCTGCCAACTCCAGTGTCTCTTTCAGGCAATATATGGGCTCCTAATGCTGCTGCCAACTCCTGGGTGTGTGTTTTTAGGCAATATATGAGCTCCTAATGCTGCTGCCAACTCCTGGGTGTGTTTTTCAGGCAATATATGGGCTCCCTATGCTGCTGCTAAGTCCAGAGTGTGTCTTTCAGGCAATATATGGGCTCATCATGCTGATGCCACCTCAGGGCTCTCTAACTGTGCCGCTCTGCGACAGTGAATCTAATAGCGACGCCTCTGATCTGCATGTCATACTTTTTTACAATATTATTTCACTAACCCTGCATGCATCCTATGCATGTTACAGCCAGGAAAAACGTTCTGCAACCCTATGGAGGCTCTCGGAAGCCCAGAAATAGGTGGCGGTGTTAAGTCTGCTGGAGTGAGGGGCATCTAAAACTGTCCTTTTGAGGACAGCTAGACAGGGAGAGTCAGCAGTGCTTTTTAGAGGCAGTGCTTTTTTTAGAGACAGCTAGGGAGGGAAATAGCATGTCTGCTGTTCTCATTGTACTCTGAGGACAGGCAGCTCCTGGGGCACATTTAATTCCACATCTACAACTAACTTGTGCCCAGCTGCATTCTACATGCTGGGTGTTTGAAAAAAATCGCCTTTGCTCACTTGCAAGTGCTTGATAAAAGTACTAATTACTGGCACCTGCAATGTACATACTGGGTGTTAGATAAAAGTACTAATTTTTGGGCACTTGCATTGTAAACACTGGGTGTTCAATGAAAGTACTTATCTCTGCCAGGTGGAATTCCACTTTGTATATGCTGGAAAGGATGTATCAGCAGCAGCAGAAAATAGTGGAGTTCCTGCTCCAAAATGCTCATGTAAGTCGAAGTGCACTTCCACCTATGAGTGGGCCTACATGAGAGACATTTGGGTCATTCTGCAGTGCTTCCAGTACACCACCAATATGGTCAGCACTGATGAAGCCATCTTCAGAGCTACCATCTCCATCCTTTGTCTGCTGGAAAAAACCTTCAGGCCATGACGGATTATGTCATGGTGGCACAGGAGAAAGCAGAGGAGGAAGAGGAAGGCCCATTTTCCAGGTGTCAGGGCCGTGCCATATCCACCTCCTCCTCCCCCTGGACCTCTGATACCTGTGACAAATTAATATTTTATTTGTTTATAATTTGATTTTAATTTATTTAAGTATGTATATATATTTTTCGTTTTCTGTTATTATTTTGAGTAATTTCCCTACCCCATTTTGTGCAGGGCATTTGCCCCGGCTACACCCAAAATGTACCCTGAATCTGAGACCTGTGTTAAAATATTATTTTAATTGTATTTTGATCTATTTGTATTTATGCACAGTATTTTGCGTCCTATAAGACGCACTTATTTTTTATTTTAAAAGTGTGTGTGTGTGTGTGTGTGTGTGTGTGTGTGTGTGTGTGTGTGTGGTTGGGGGGCATATTATCGGACAAATGTAATAAAAAAATAAACTCATATATATATATCGCTCCTGCACTGCTGGCCGGGCCGCCACAGGAGGCCAGACAGATGGGCAGGGTAAATGCACAGACAGTGGGGGCATTGGGCAGGGGTCAGTTACCCTACCTGCCTGCCTGCCGCTCCTCCATCTTCTGGCCTCCTGTGGCTGTGGCAGCCTATGGGAATGGGAGGAGGAATGCCACACTGCCCAGGAGGATGGGATGGGGCAATGCCTCACTGCCTATGGGAATGGGAGAGGGAATGCCACACTGCCTATAGGAATGGGAGGGGGGAATGTCACACTGCCTATGGGGAATGGGAGGGGGGGGAATGCCACTCTGCCTGTAAGTGGCTGATTCGCCACCTTGCCTATTATTGGGGGGGGGGGGGGGGGGTGTTTAAGCACATTTGGTCCAGAATATTTTTTTCTTAGTTTCCCCCTCCAAATCCTAGGTGCATCTTATGGACATGTGTGTCTTACAGGGCAAAAAAATGTGGTATGTAATATTTGTTTTTAATTTGTATGTATTTCTTTGTTTTTTTTGTTTTCTGTTACTATTTTGAGCACTTTCTCTTCTTAATTTTGTGCAGGGCAATCACGCTGGTGTTACCCCCAGATTGGACACCTGTTATGTATTTTTTTTTATTTTTGTATTTATTAAATTTTTTTTGTTTCCTGTGATTGTTTTGAGTACTTTCCCATTTTGTGCATGGCAATTGCCTTGGTGTCCCTCACAATGTGCAAAGCCATTTATGGACCCCAAAGTTTGGGTCCCCATTGACTTAAATGGGTCAGATTCAGGTCGAGTCTGGGGACCTGAACCAAACTTTAGCCGCAAGCTCAGCCAAACTTTGCAAACCCAAACTTTCTACAGGTCTCTTCTACTAGCCTATGGAAAGCTCTCAAGAGATCAACAAATTATCAACAGATTTTATTAGAGCAAAATCCTCCATCACATGGCAAACAAATTACACTTGTGATTAGGGCCTTAACAAGATAATGTCATAATGGGCCAATATTGGGGTACATATCCACATATCAATAAATAAAGAAACAATGCTTCTGCTGGTTACTACAACCTAACATTTGTTAAAGGCAGTTTTGAGATACAACTATCTCACAGTGGTAAAGGACACACCAAGGGGGCTTCTGCAGGGTTCATGACCAAACAGTGTCAAGCCCCTTGAGTCGGGATCTAGGGCCTACTGCAAGTTAAAATAGCGCTCTAAACAATAGTCACCATTGAAAATGAGTGAGCCAATCCCTAGTTTGCACATATATAATTCACAATACCCAAATATATGTATAGTTTTTTCTTGTAGTTCATTTGTTTATTTGTATTCCTTTTTGTTCTTTCTTTTTAACAGTAGATGTTAAAGAAGCGCAGCAGAACAATTTCTGAAGAGAAACCTCAAGTATGTGTGCAAAGTGACATGCACGGAATAACCTTGAGCCTGGCGATGTCCCCGCATGCAGACTCTCTGGGGGAATCAGAGCTAGAAGGTGGGATGAATGGAGAATATGGATAGATTTCGCCTCTGTTCCACTGCCCCCCTGGTATTTGTATGCAGGGGATGGAAAGAACAACATGCCATATCTATGAAATTAGATCTCGTGTCAATGAAATGAAAAAGCTTTAGTTGACTGAAAAAGCACATTTAACATCTCTCCTAAACTGATTGCCTGTATCTAGATACATGGCACATGCCTGCATTCTAACAAGTCAGAAGGAGACAGATTCACCATTGTTATTCATCATTATGCCTCCCAATTCAGTGGTTGAATTAGGAAAATGATGGGGACAAATAAAAGGTTAATCATCTGCCTCTAACCTGTCAAAGTGCTTTCACTCATTCTACCAAATTTGAACTATATTGAAAGGTCCACATTACTTACTATATACCATTCAACTCAATCCATGTATGGTAGGGTGTACTTGCAGATCTGGAGTAAAAATATACTTTTTTATTCTTGTTAACCACCCAAAAAAATAACCTAAAGGGTACTCAACTTTCGTCTCACCCAGCTGATTGTTCCGAGTCCGACAATCAGCAACTCACCTGATCACTGAATTCGAGGCTGTGCCATAGCCCGCACATCCTGGACCTGGGGTCAGTGTCTGAAGCCCACTGGAGCAACCTCTGGACCTGTAGTGGGCCAGTCAGACCCTGCAACAAGTCTTATTTACCTAATGTTGATACCATCATTTTTTTCTGTAATGTAAAATAAAAAACATATAAAAATTGTACTACAAACAAGGTTAAAGAGGAAGTCCAGTTATATGGCCCTGCCACCCCTTTCGCCCCCTGGTGCTGAGCCCACTGATTGCATGCACTGATTCCCCCAGGTGCTCAGGAGTACAGGTTTCGGTATGTTTTGGGGCACACTCTCCTGTATTTATGCTAGTCTTGTTTCAGCTTCCCTAAACCATATTCCCTGTGTCCCTGTTGCCCATGTATTGGCTTTCTCTTTACCTGTTCCTATATTGTTGCTAGTGTATTAACCTGAGGATTTTTACTTTGGTTCCAGCAACCGCAAGATAGGCCACTCTTGGAATGTGCAATGCGTTGTGGGGCCGGATTTGCGCTTCTTCAGTGCCTTGGCCGGATTCCAATTCATCTTGCGCAGTTCAAGTTTATACACCCATTTTAAGAGTGAGCTGAATGGTGGTTGGCTTCTGGGGAAGTTTGTGTATTTATGTAGTTGTTCTGCATTTATATTGTTAGCTTTGTTGTATGTTGTTATATGTAGTTATCATCTGGGCCATTATTTGGGGGTTGTCTTTTTTTGTTGTTGCATATTTTCAGTCCCCATTCTCCCTGTTCCTAGTTTAATTCCTTTGTCAACTATTCTGACGCACCAGATGGCAGTAATGTGAATCCTGTCGACAGCTTCACCTTGTCCGTGTGTGTCTGTGACAGATGTGTTCTTACTCTATAAGGCTTGGCAGATAGCTTACTTGGCTTGTCATGAAGATACATAGATACATTTCTGAAGCTTTATTTCAGTATGGAATCTTGCAATAAACACTTCTTACAGCAAGAATCTTGAAATGTATGTTCAATACAGCAGGAAACGTGTGATGTAAACCCTTAGCAGCAGGTAAAAAGTCTGTAGACTGCAGGAGGCAGCAGCGCGAGCAGCACGTGTGCACTGCTTAGCTGCAAACTAGAAAATTGCTGGAGGAGAGAGGAAGAAGTGAGGAGCTGCTTGCATCACAGCTAGACTAAGGGGGCAAGGCAGGGACATAAGCAGTCAAAGGCACATTGCACAGTCTATGTAAAAAACACTGCAGCAAACATTTACCCTGGGTAAAATGAAATACAAGTTGTAAGACATGACACTAACTGTGTGTAATGGCCCTGTAAATCTGTTTCTCCTTACAACTGTGGGCCTCTATCTCCTCATGTTTCCTTTTATTTGGGTTGTTTTTAAGCACATTTGCCCTAGTGGTTTCCCTTACTAGTAGCTCTATTATTCCTGGATTTTTGTTTTAATGTTTGGATCTTAATTTTGTGTTTTATTCATTTTTACCCCCTGCTTACGTTGCTCCTCGTGCCCCTTTTAAGGCACCAGCCCAGGAGTTATATGGGCATTTAAAATCCCGCTTCAGGTGTCTGGACCATACAGGGGGCATGCTGCAGTCTAAACTGGATAAAGTGGTGAAGATCATTCTGACCTGCATTGCCCTCCACAACTTTGCCTTGATGAAGAGGGTCATGGTCATTTGGAGGAGGCAACCCCTGTTGCAGCGCTCTAGGTTCCCGAGCACCTATACTTAGGCTCACAGAGCCATGCTGGACAATCTATACACCAGCATTTGGTTGATTCCTCATTTTTCCAATTTAAGTAGCGCTTTATTTTTTGTTTTTGATTCCTGTATTGTTTTGTTATGCTGTTCCCCAATTTTGATTTTGTTTTTTTTTGTGATTAAACAACATTACAAGCAATTTGGTTGTGCTTGTAATTTATTAGGGTAACATATCCGCAGTGCCCCACACAATAAACAGGCTTACCTTACTAAACAAGAAAGGGTCCCCCCAAAAGTTCCCCAAGGCCTGCTTAGGGGGAGTTCACCTGGTCCATCCTTGTGGTTTGGTTTCTGGTGTTATTGGTAGCCACCACCATTTGGGCCAGCAGCGACTTCAAGTCATGCACTGCTGCTCCTCCACCCCTGCAGCCAGGTCCTCATGGATCAAACTGGCGGCCCGAAACACCACTTTAAAATAGCGGGTGAAATTTCTCCAAAAAGGGCTGGGCTAGGGGCGCTCAGGGAGGTGCTGGTGCTGTCAGACTCCTGCCCATGCTCTAGGGTCTGGGAGGTGGGATGCGGTCCCGGCTCCAGTGTGGCTGCACTGGGGGTGGAGTCCGCACCACATTAGGATTGAACTGCATGCTCTCCTGTGTGGATGTGTCCTCCAGGTCATGGAAATGTTCTAGGAGAGGTATTAATGTCTTCATTTCATTTTCTTCAACCTCCACCTCCCCCCTGTCAATTGCTTATTGTGGCCATACATTTAGCTCATCTGAGTCCTGGCTCCCATCGCTGCAGACAGTGCAGCTGGGGTCGCAGGGTTTGCTGCAGGTGTAGGCTGAGCTGCTGGCTAGGTGGTGGCTGCAATGCAAGAACAAAGCAAATCCTTAGCTGACCTCCTTCCTATCCTCAACATGGGTTGCACACTGGGCCCCACTGCTACGTGTAGCCACAATGCCTTTGCTCCCACTTCAGTAGGTCAGCTGCCATTGTAATTTGAGTTTACCCCATCTGTGTGCTATGTGGCCAATCTTGTGTGTCCAGGCAAGCACTCACAGTTGGGCTGCATGTAGCCACTCATGTTTGTGCCAACTGTTAGTGGTATGGCTCCTCCCCTCTGGGCCAATGTCCATTTTGCAGGTAACTCTTACTACTGGCGGGAACATGCCGCTGATCAGTGTCAAAGGTCCCCGACACCTCCTATTAGGTGTCGGGTGGAGCATCCCCGCCACCCGCCCCTCTGTATGGGTGAACTGCTCTTGGGCAGCCCATTACCAGTTTGCAACATAAAAACAGAAATGGATGAGGTTGAAAGTGGTCCAATATGAAGGTCAAACATCCCTCAGCCTGTCTCATGCTGTATTTCCATCGGACCACCATTTTGAGATCGCCCCACTTCTTAGCCTAGCCACCATCCTTGGGCTAAGGCCTGCCCTTTTCATGTTGCGGGCAGATCTCATCCCGCAACAATTTGGGGGTAGAACGGAACTGGGACCCAGCCAGCCTGTTGTAATTGTCCCACACGCCATCCAGCAGGACCTCCAGTTGGGCATCATTAAACTGCTCACTCTGTTTCCCCCTGGTGAGCTTATGCCCAGTCTGGAAGGCCAATGCTAGGTCTGCTAGGTGGCGTGTGTGGGGGGGGGGGGGGGAGGCCAAGACACTGTGCCCACTCCCAGGCCCAGAATTTACTCGCTGGGGAACGAGCCTCTGCCATGTGTTTTGTTGTGTGCTCCGCAGGGAACTCTGCAGTGGGGCCCGTACTGGGGTCTGCACTGGGCTCTGGTGGCACCTGGTGGGTGACACGTGGTGGGCTGTGCCAGAAGTCCCTGGATGTGGGTCTACAGCTGCTTCCTGCTCACGCTGATGCGGGTGACCCACTCAGAGTAGGTAGTGCGGATAGCAGCAGGGGAGTGCCTGCCGGATGAACGGCGGGGCCTTGGGCTGGGACTGCAGTGCCTTGGCCGGGTGCGGCAGCTCTCTCGGCCATGCCCGTCTTCAACGTTCTGTGGGGCTGTGGTGTCTACAGTGCTTCGGCACAGTCAAACCTGTCAACACTGCCATCAAAGGCCTGGTGTCAGGTGTGTATTTTTATACACAAGCGTGTAGATAATTGGCCAACAATTAAGTTTATTTAAGAGGCCAGCACAGGTGTGGCCAACCTCTAGGCTACACCATCATGGGCGTCTGAATGTTGGCATCACACTTCCGGGGTACGCTGGGGCACAGGAGTGCATCATGCAGAGGAGCAGATGACAAATAACAACATGGCACCAACTGTATGCACTCATCAACAGCAAGAATACATCATGATGATAAGTACACGTGCTATGCCATGCTATGCCATTCACCTATGCATGTTTGCTGCTTTTCAAGCAGGCAAAGATACGGACAGGTAACAGACTGGCACCTGGAGCACAGACATACAAACAAAGGCACATGATGGGACGCATAATAATGACGAAGGCCAGATTTTCAAAGACAAACAGGGTTTGGGTCAGCTTGAGCTAGAGAAATAGTCCTGACCCAAACCCAGGCTGCGTGTTGAAAAGCCAGATGTTGAACAGGCCAACACCATTAGTGTGCCAACCCACATGTGCCAAAGCGAACATGCCTTCAGACAAACGCTCCGGCCACTGTCACATGTGCCACTCTTGCCTGTTTGTAGGGGACGCCGGGGGCCAAAAGATGCGTATATGGAGAGGGAAATGGAAAACAGTGGCAAGATCCGACGGGATAGAGCCCCGAGATCTTACTATCCAACAATAAGGGTGCTGAGTGCACCACTTGGCCTAGGTGACTCAGAGACTCCTATCCGCCAGTATTGTTGGCTTGAAGAGCTGGGACTCAGGTTACAGAGCACAATCCCAAAGAATCAGAGACACATGCCTTAATATGCCTTTTTACTGCTATTTTTTACCAGTCAATGTTATGTATTAAGAACAAAATTTGTTGCATATGTACATTGTATATACTGTGTTGATACCAGTAAAGTACAATTAAACATCACTTCTTGCAACAATACACAAGCAATCCTGTCTAGGCCATTTCTCTTTTAACCTACATATGCTCTAAACAATAGATTAAGGTGGGACAGCTTTGCCTCCTTTATGATCCAGCCAAAGGGTTGCAGCAGACTAGTTGTTCCTCCCAGTGTCTAAAACAACACACTGGTTGGAGGAAAGAAATAACACATGACATGTATGCTAAGTGTCGGTATCTTGTGCTTCTTTTTCCTTACAGACTTGTGGGACCCGGGTGAATATGGTGCAATGGGGCCTCCCGAGACAGGAACAGCGCCGGGTTCAGGTGGGTGCAAACCAATTCAAGCAGGCCACTACACGAGCAGAACACACAGCACACATGTGCCGAATTTTAACATTTGTTTGCATGTCATTACAGACCCAGACGAAGGGATGGCGCCAAGGCAGAGGTGTGTTGGTAAGTATTGGCCTTGAACAGAAAAAACTGACACAGTTGGGTTTCAACAGATGTTGAGAGAGTGGGAGGGAAGAGGAGAGAGTGACAGACATAGATATGGATTCAGGGAAAACACAGAAATTAAATCATTCCAACCTACAACTATCTATATATATGTGTGTGTTTATAATGTACTGCTGGAAAAGCTTGATGTGCAGTTGAAGTTGGTCCTTAATAAAGTAAGTGACCTGTCAGGGACTATGTTGGTAGGTTTGACAGCACCCACATCCACAAGCTTTTACAAGGGACACCTCAGGGCTTGAGAAGAATCCACACCCCCCATCCCCGTCACTACACCCGAGTCATGGGTGCAACATATGCTCTTGGCAGAGGCTATTGTTTAGAGTCATTGTTCAGGTAGAGGTTAAATCTTATCATGCAGGCCCATGACTATAGTTCAGCTTACCTCTGAGTTTGCTTTCACTTTCAGCCTGAGGATTACTGTGTTCCGGACTCCATTTGGTAACCCCCCTCCCTCTTTCTGGAAATCGTCCATTAAACCAGTTGATCATACTGGACAACAGGTGCCCTTTATTTAGAATTTATACCTTTATTCCTCCACCTATTTGGCAGCTAACCAATCCCTCCTTTCCTCTTCTTGTCAATCCTCCAAACTCTCCACCCCTCTCTCTCTGCACTGGGTCATGATGCAAATCTGGGACTGGATTTATTGCTGGGAAAAAAGCGAAGCCAAGATGGTGAAACTATTGAAAAGTTCTGCCTGTGGAGTGAGGGATGGGGGATGTTTACATTTGCAATCTGACAGATTTAACCATTGTAGCAGGTTGTATTTGCATTAAGTTTAGCATGTCTCATCTTCGCTATAGTTGGCAAAAATGGGTATATTTATAAAGGTGTCATGCCAAGACAAGGGATGGTCTTGCATGGTTAGGTATAATGTTTTAACCCGCTTTAGTATGAAAGTAAAATAAAAAAAAAGGATACATTACGAGGAGCTCATAAGTAATAGATTCTTCCCAGGTATAAATTACAGTAATGATAAAACGAAACACTTCTGAGAATTTTCTGATGTTTGGAGACAGGTCCCAGGTGTGTTTTCCCAGCATAATCACATCTCATGATGTGTTTCTCTCACTGGAGCTGGGAATGAAGGGTAATGAAATGCAAATTAGCTCACACTGCCTGTCAGCTTTTATGATGGCTTTCAAACACTTTAGCAGGACAGCATTTGCTATACTGATAAGGTAGATTAAAAAATAAAATCGGGGTGGCTTTATGATTGATGCCAGACTTGACCCGAGGCTACTGATCTGTTACTTTAGAAACAGCCCAAATGTCCATTTTCCTGATGACAAATGTGATGGGGAAGAGACAGGTCACCTAAGACTGAAATGTCAGTTCAGGGTGAATAACAATGCCTAAAACTGCTCAATAGCACTGTGCCTAGAAGAAGTGTGCGCTTCTTTGGAAATGATATTCCTTTTCAATAAAACAATAATATATAGTGGATTTAAGCACCTTTATTTAATGAGAAAACTTAGGGCCTTATTTATCAAGGGATAGCGCCAGGTAGTGTCTCACTAGCGCCAGGTAGCGCCAGCTATCGGCGGCTACCGACTCCAGAACGCCAGGCTGCGAACACAATCACGCATTTATCACGCTACATGAGGCTAGCGCCGGCGAGACTTCAGCGAACAGCGCCGCTGCTAATCCCATCACCTCTCGCTACCTGGCGCTCTCCAATGCATTTCAATGGAGAAATCTTTAAATATTCATAAATAATTGATATTAATGTTTTTTTTTTTTTTTTTTTTTTAAATGTCAAAAATTCTGTGACCACTTCTGCAATGTTAGTTTTTTTTTTTTTTTTTGGTAATAAAAATAAAAAATAAAAATTTGTGCAGAATTGATATTACAGGTCTGATATTAATGTATTCTTATTACAAAATGTTTATAAAAACATGTTTATTTTTTTTAACAAAAATATGGTTGTTTGGGGGTTAAAAAACTACTTTTAACCCATCGCTGCCAGCGCTCTGGGGTTTAAACATGCATTTCACAGCGCGAGAATTTTTTGAGCGTGATTTGTTAATGAATATGCTGGGAGCCGTTCGCTATGGCCATTCGCTGTCATGCGCTCCCATACAGCGCGGAACCAGTCAAACAGCGACTCCTAACCCCGTATTCAACATTACCGCACACCGACTGAGTCGTTGTCAACAGCCGAACAACGGCCAAGCACAGCGAATACTAGCGGGCGCTGTGAAAATCACGCTACTGTCGCTCATCTGTCGCTACCTGGCGCTATTAATAAATCGGCCTCCGAGTTAATTAGCACTGAAGTAAAAAGAGCTTTTTTTGTAAAAGGGGAAAACTTTTGTACGTTACACTGCTTTCCTAATAAATATGCAAATTGGATCTAATAAGCAGCAACACCCCCCTTAAATCTAAGAGACTCCTGGGGGGTGGTCTACCTCATGGGGCACTGTATTGGGATTCACCACTATTTATACCCCCCCCCCCCCCCCCCGGATCGACCAATCCACTCACCTTATACAGTCCATACAGTCTGCCCTCCGACTAGCTTCAGGTTGGGCCACCTTGTTCTATCATTAAGTATTTTCTTAAAAACCCCTCCCTCCTCAGCTGTATTTAATACTATCACATATTTAAAGGTCTCAATCATCTCCCTTCTCTACTCTAGACTGTACAAATTAAGTTCTTAAAGTCTCTCCTGATAAGTTAAAGTCCTTCTGCCATTTTTGTTGCCTGCCTTTGGACGGGCAACAAACATTTAGGTAAGGTCTCCAGAACTGCACACACACAAGCCCTCGGTGCTTCTCTGCACTGCGGCAGCATCCCCAGAATACCTCTGTCTAGGAGCACACCCGCACCATGCTATTCTAAATGATGTTGCTGCACACCCACAGCTAGTGGTATGGGCAGGGATGTGGCCAAGCCACTTGTTCCGTTCAGATTTTCTTACCACACTAAGGTCAGTGCAGCTAATGTACTAAATATATTTATAGCATTGCGTTATATTGTAAACCAAACCTCATTTTGCACTATGACATCTTAGGTTTAGGCCCAGTTTTTATCCACTATTTTGTTATCTTTCCAAATTCAACTGCACACTAATGACAGCATGGAGAGTCTTTTATCAAATTCTGCAGTAACACCGGGACAAGTAGTAAAGCTACAGAGACAGTTGTAGGTGAATAGTAGAACACATAGGATAGTAATGAGGAGTGTGACCTGGAGTCTAATGTCTCCACCAAAATGGCCTTATACTTTAAATGACTTAAATGACTCACTATCATGTGCCTAGTGGGTTCTGGATGTTGGAGCAGCTTTTCTAATGACTCTACAAAGGGCACAGGGGCACTCTGATACTGGCAACAGTTCTAAAATGATCAGTAAACAAGGAAGATGGCAACAGGTAATAATAATATGGGTCAATAGTGCGTACAGCACTTTCAGCCCAGGTCAGCAGCAGGCAAAAAACACAGAGCCTTAATCCAGTGTAGTTCAGGTATCAAACCAAATCCTTGGTTCTATTTGGGTCAGCAAAAGGTGGGCAGAAGGAACAGGTATCAAAGCAAGCCCTTTGTTCATGCAGGATCAGCAATAGGTAGGCAGCAAGTACCAGGTATCACAGCAAATCCCTTGTTCAGTCTGGGTCAGCCATGGTTAGGCTACTGGGAACAGGTTTCAAAGCATGTCCTCAATCCAGAAGCAAAGCTATAGTTCCTTTTGGGTCAGCAACAGGTGGACAGCAAGGAACAGGTATCAAGGGAAATCCTTGATTCAACCCAGGAGCAGTGTTCCCTGTAAGGTGCGCGGGAGCACGGCCGCGCACCGCGCAGTTCTGCTCGGCGTCCACGCACGTCATGCAGCTCAGCTGTCATTTTTTTTTACATTGGTGGCTCAGTGGGGCCCTACATCCCACCCCCATCTGTCGCTGCCGCCACAGCATTGGCTGAGCAGAGCGGCCCGACGATGAGTGTAGTCCCCGCCTCCATTCCCCCTGCTGGTCTACTGCCTCCTTTGACGAGGAGCAGTGCGTCGCTGGCTGGCAGGCCAGCTAGGAGGAGACTGATGGCTGGCTGGCACCGTTGATCCCTGGTAAGTCTGCACGGGGGGGGGGGGCTTAACACTGTGTGTGGGGAGTTTAACACTGTTTACCAACCACCGGCCCTGGATTTTGAAAGACTCTAGAGAGGCCCAATTAAATGACCTTTGGGCATCGCAACTCGGGATGCCCAAAGGTCATTTAATTGGGCCTCTCTAGAGTCTTTCAAAGTCCAGGGCCGGTGGTTGTGTGAGCCTCCCACAGCTGTATCCAGAGCCTCTCTGTAGCTGAGGCTAGGGGCAGGAGCACTCCACCGTTTACAGAGTAACCAGGATGTGCCTGCTCCCACTCCCCTTTGCCAGAGCTCTCATACAAACAGCACTTTATGCTGTGCATTAATATGTGCTGATTGGATGAGAGCTCGTGCATGCACCGTGGGACTGGGGAAAGGTGAAAATTTTCTCTGCAAGCTCTGATTTATAAGTAATACGTTAAGGCTGCAGGAGTGGTATCACCAGGAATTTTTACTATATCCTGGTTCTTGTCCCCGCTGCCCCGCTGTGTGAGACCCCCCAGATTTCCCACACAACCAGCTGTTCCCATGTGTGGGCTCTCATCCAATCAGTGCCGTATGCCGTGCATACAGATGCAATTCTTTTGAACTGAATGCCCGTGCTAGCACACTCAATATCATTGAAGAAGGTTAAGTGTGAAATGGTGTCGATGGGTGGGAAATTTGGTGAGGTCTGGGGTGTGGCATGGCATTGACGAGGGGGCTTATTGTACAAAATTTCCAAGTACAATTCTAGTATGTAAATTAACTATTCTATCATATCTTTTTGTTTAATACATTATTTTGGTTTATTAGTAGATATACCAGTGTTTTTATCTTAGGTTTAGAATTGCCTTTCATGGGACATTGCCCAGCTCCCTCGCTACTCTGCACAGAAGCTGCTCCAGCTTAGAGGGAACATTGCGCAGGAGAGCATTTGATAGAAAACAGGAAACAGGTATCTAAGCAACTCCCTAGTTCATGCCAGGTCAGGGGTTGACAACAGGAAACAAATATCAAAGCAAGTCCGCAGTTCAATCTGGGTCAGCAAAAGTGAAACTAGCCTTTCTGCTGCCTGAGGTGAACTATAAAAAGACCCCCTTCCACTCCTCAACTGAGAAATACTGGTTGTATTGCTGCTTGCTCCCGGCATCATCAGCCTTTACCAGCGCTTCCCTATCAGATCAAACGTTCATCACACCCAAAGAACTCACCTGAGAGGCGTGCCCTGAGTTGCTTGCCCGGCGGGAAGAGGAGCGTAGGAGCAGGTGGCTGAGGCGCGGTACCTGGGGCTGGAGCCTCGTGTGAACCCCTCCCATCCCGCCCTGGCCAGTACTGAAGGGAAGAGCTGAGAGATGGTTCTGTGCCAGACTGCCACAATTGAGCAGCGTCAATAAGCAGAAGAGGTGGGGGTCACTGACGGTACCCCTGTGGCGGAGTTACCCGGCTGCTGCAGCCTAGGAGATACACATATTTGGGGCAGCATTGCTGACACTAAGCCCTGGGGCCCTGGATAAGAGGAACCTGGGAGATATTAGGAAGTGGTTGTTAGCAGGCTGTTCTGGCAGGCAGTAACACACCAGCGAACCACTGCAACTCACACCTCGCCCCTCTATCCCCGGTGCAGCTGAGGTGGAATGCCCCTGGCTACTGATGCAATCATCAGCTCACACACAAGGTCCGGGCTGGAGCCCCTCTTGCGGACCACAGTACATCCCCGCTCTAGGCCCTGCTGTAAGAAGCTTGGCGGTGCATCTCCCTCTTTACACCCTCAGTTTTCACAAAGGGTTAGATGCCAGAGAAAGCAGTGTCACAAGGCACATTTAATGTTGGCTGGATATACCTGGAGCTAAGTCAGTGAACGATCGGAGGACGCAACAAGGCTAAAGACACCTGGAGCCATTCCAGGAGCACAGTTGCAGCTTCCCATAGTGACATGAGCAGATACATCTCCAAGCCCTCGGATCCCGCTCAAGATGCTGGGTCGGAGGGAGGAGAGGGCAGGAAAGGATCTGGATCAGGGGAGAGCGCGTGCCTCAAGGTCATCGTCCCCTGATTGCACCCTATTTGAATTTTAGGCTTACCTACTAAAGAGGATTTAACTGTGATTTTGTGCTCTATCAGTGAGAAGTTATCAGAGGAAGTCGGGCAACTGGGGAAGTCAGGGGATCTGAGGCAACTGGACACCAGATGCGCTAATGAGGAGCAGAGCCAGGCGGAGGACAGGTCAGTTATACAACAGCTTATATTCTGCTTGCAGACGCAGGAGTCGGCAAACGCCGCTTTAGCTCTTCACTTAGAGGACTTGGAATAATCGCAACTGGCGGAACAATATACGGATTAGGGTGCTTCCCGAGGCAACATGGGCAGAGGACCTCCCGCCTACCTTACAAGGGATTTTTTCTGCTGGGGGAGCCGGCGGGTAGTGATACCAAGATTGAAATTGATCGAGAACACTAGAATAATCCCCCGAGGGACATTATTTGCAGAATACATTTCTTCCAAGAAAAGGAAGCCATCATGGCAGCAGCCAGGAGGGGCACTTTGGAATTTGATGGAGCGGAACTGAACTTCTATACTGACCTCTTGAGATCCATGCTGGCGAGGAGGAGAATCCTGCAGCCATTATTAGAGGCAAGAGCAGAGGGACGCCCCAGGCTGCGGATGAGTCACCCGGGTGGATGGTGCGCTGCCCCTCCTATCACGGAATGAGCTGCTTCACCTAAGGACATACAATTCCTGACATATATCTGCTGGCCCCTCTCCCTGGGACCCACAGGACATTTATGGTCAGGTCATATAATTCATGTTGCCTAGTCAATAGTCTGAGCGGTTTTGACTGAGCCATGCATGTTTTTCTGGCGCTGCCTGCGCGTTTACAGAACCTGATCCATTGGTGTTGGTTTATAATCTGACCCTGAGATTGAGGTGTTTATGTAGCACTCAGCTCATTGGCTCACTGCCCCTTGTGTTGTCGGGGACAGGCCTGGTCCCGTCGCGTGCGTTCCTCTTGGGGTGCTTAGGAGCAGGCCATGTCTGGGGGAATAGCTGAATCCAGAACAATAGTACTCTACCAACATGGATCCACCCTTTATTTTTGTAAAAAGATCAAAGTGATCTTGCTAAATACCCCCTAAAAAGATCAACGCTGCACCAAGAGCTGACCAGGCATAATCCAGCATAGTGTTTATCCAGGAAATGCATTTTAAAGGCAGCCAGGCCCCCAAGCTGTCCTCCAGGTCCTTCTCCCAATCCTACACAAGCAACGCGCCGGATGTTAAGGCGAGGGAAGTAGCAATTCTATTCGCCAGGAATACCCCTTTTAAGGTCTCAGACAGGATAGTGGACGAGCAGGAGAGGTACCTGATTCTAAAGGGCTCATTATACAATAGACAGTACACATTGGCTGCAGTCTACGCCCCTAATTCCAGGCAGCTGTCGTTCCTTGAAAGTTTTATAGACAAGCTCATAGCAGTGCAGGAAGGAGCCATCATACTAGGGGGGATTTGAACCAAACCCTCGATCCTCTACTAGACTCCTTCACGGTGTGATTGGCCCTGGTGTATGCGGCACTGGAGCGAGTCAGGAAGGCCCTTCAGAGGGCGCAGCTCTGTGGAGAATCAGCCACCCTACCACCAAGGATTACTCTTATTTCTCAGCAGTCCATGCGTCCTCCAGGCGGCGGCTTTGTAAAGTTGTCAGTACCTCAGAATTAGGCGGGGGAGGAAGGCGGGATCCTCCACACTCCTCCGTCGCCATGGAAAAGCCGGTGCCTGGATAAATGGACACAAGAGATATGTGAGATGCTATAGCCCCAGATGAGGGGGCTACTTGGAAACGATAACTGTAGACGATGTTTTAGGTACTTGGATGTAAGTGCTTAAGATTGCTATGTATTTTCCATTGTGATGCAACTCTGTACCCATGGTTTGGCTCTGTATGTTTGCTATGCTGTATTTTTTGTCCCTTGGATGGAAAAATAAATATTTTTTTTTTAAAAAAGCTGGTCAATTGCCACCCTCTCTGCAGTGCCACCTAAGGCGGTCATCTCACATGGTCTCATTACAGGTGCATCCCTGGTCAGCAACATGTATATATATGGCTTTTATAATATTTTTATGCTGAATGTGGCTACTGACCATTTCTCAATGCTGAATGTGGCTCTCATGATGAGAAAGGTTGAGGACACCTGGCATAGGCATCTGCTCTAACATTTGCTATTGATATCTAGATAGAATCGGATATAAAGTACACAATACAGCAAAAATCAACTACTAAAATACTAACTGAACCTGAGTCTAACGTCTCTCCCGGCATAATCTTACACTGTACCCCTGCGAGATGGATGCCTAAACACTATAGCCTGTCTCTGAAGGGAAGTTTACACTGTGCTCATTTTCTCCTTTGTATCCGACAGGAAAACACGCTCCAGCCAAAACCTTTGTATTGCACTTTATTGTATCATCATTTCATAGTGTTTAGATAACATCAGGCAATTCCGTTTATGGGACAGCGGGACATTTCTCTTCTTAACAGCAACAAAAATGCCTCTCGGTGGACTTGGAAGAGCAGGAGGGCAGTGCACAGGCCACAAAGCAGCGCGCATCTGAGCACAGATCACTGGCAGCCTGACATTAAACATCGCAGAGATCTAACAGGCCAGAACATTATTCTTTAATGCCACTTACAATGTAGGTGGGCTCTGGCAGGATGGAGCCTTATCTGCTGTTAACATTCACAGGGAAATATGTAAAGTTTGCATGAACATTTAACAGTATTACACTACTATCATGGCATTTACATTTAAAGTGTACCCAAGGGCAAAGGGCCATTTTATCACCATCTGTCTACTAAACACAAAAATTGGGAAAAATATGTACCCTATTAGCCGAAAGTTTGACTGGAGCTAAAAATTAGCCTGGAATTCTAATGGGCCATGGCCAGTCCATAACATCCCCAATGTGCTTCCCAGCTGGTCAGCAAGTGTGTTCCATAGCTGAGGCATTACAGGGATGGCTTATGCATGGCTCAGGGACAGGGCTGGATATGGCCACTCTTAGTAATTTAACTGGACTGACAGTTTTACACAGCTGCAAAGAAGACACTCCCAAAAACCTACTTGTCCCATTTGCATGCACATTTGCTTCAAAATTCTACTTTTATACCCTTGAAAAGTTTTAAAATAGTAAATGAAGCATGTAAGAAAGAAATAGGGTTGGCAAAAGCACAAAATGAAAGAGATGTGGTCAAAGAAAGCAAAACAAACCCTAATTTTTTTTTTTAATTTATAAATTTAAAGAAAACTAAATCAGAACAGGTAGATGCCCTAATTAATGATAATGGGGAAATGGTCACTGGGGATGTAGAGAAGGTGGAGCTGTTGAATAGATTCTTTAGCTCTGTGTACAAAAGAGAGGAGCAAGGAGCCAACACAGGAGATGCCACTGATAGCAATAGCCCAAGTATAATACTCAACAAGCTAAACAAGGATATCATCCAAGAAAGACTAAGAGGCCGATTCATTAATAGCGCCAGGTAGCGACAGATGAGCGACTGTAGCGTGATTTTTTCAGCGCCAGCCAGTATTCGCTGTGCTTGGCCGGCGTTAGCTTGATGACAGCGACTCAGTCGGTGTGCGGTAATGTTGAATACGGGCTGGGGGGTCGGTGTTTCACAGGTCCAGCGTTGTATGTGAGCGCCTGACAACGAATGGCCAGAGCGAACGGCTAGCTTCATATTCATCAACAAATCACGCTCCGAATGTGCTGTCGCTGTCCATTCCTTGTTTAAACCCCAGAGCGCTGGCGGCGATGTGTATTAACTAGTTTTTAACCCCTAAACAACCATATTTTTTGAATGTAACATTATACATGTTTTTAGAATCATTTTGTAATATGAATACATTAATCTCAGACCTGTTAGATCAAATCTGCACATATTTATTTAAAAAATTTTTTTGACTTAAAAATAAATCCTAACATTGCAGAAGTGGTCTCCGATTTTTTGACATTAAAAAAATAAAAAAAAAAAATAATACCAATTAATTAGGAATAATTATAGATTGCTCCATTGAAATGCATTGGACATCGCCAGGGAGCGACAGCTCATACCTGGCGCTGTGAGGGAATTTGCAGCGGCGCTGTTCGGTCCAGGCGGCTTCATGATGAATGCCGCGCTAGCCGGCGCTCTCGCCGGCGCTAGCCTCATTTTGCTTGATAAATGCGTCATTGTGACCGCCGCCGGGCGTACTTGAGTCGGTAGTCGCCGTTAGCTGCCGCTACCTGGCGCTCGTCAGACACTACCTGGCGCTATCGCTTGATGAATAAGGGCCTAAGTAATTTAAATGTGACTACAGGACCAGATGGACTTCACCCAAGAACTCAGCTCAGTTATCTCATTACCCCTGTTTTTGATCTTTAAAGACTGACTAACAACTGGTATAGTGAGAAGGGACTGGCGCAAGGCAAATGTGGTGCCCATTTTCAAAAAGGCCACTAGGTCTTCTCTGGGCAATTACAGACCTGTAAGTTTACCATCTATTGTGGGAAAATTGCTTGAGAGCTATTAAGGGACTAAATATGTATTATGCATAATATTATAAATGACAACCAGCACGGTTTTACTAAAGGCAAAAACTGCCAGACTAACCTGATTGGCTTCTATGAGGAGGTGAATAGAAGCCTGGACAGAGGGGCGGCTGTGGATATAGTTTTTCTGGATTTTGCAAAAGCATTTAACACTGTCCCCTATAGACGCTTATTGGGGAAATTGAGATCTTCAGGATTAGAAAATACAGTTTGTAACTGGATTGAAAACTGGCTGAAGGATCGTGTGCAGAGAGTTGTGGTTAATGATACCTACTCTGAATGGTTACCGGTTGTAAGCGGTGACCCCAGGGTTCAGTGCTGGGCCCACTATTATTCAACTTGTTTATAAAGGACATAAAAGATGGAATTAATGGCACTGTCTGTATTTTTGCAGATGACACAAAGCTATGTAGCACAGCGCAGTCTATTGAAGATGTTCACAAGCCTTAAGTTGACTTGAGCACTTTGAGTGTCTGGGCATCCACTTGGCAAATTAAGTTCAATGTGGAGTAATGTTAAGGCATGCACTTGGGGTCTAATAACCTAAAGGCCACATATGTCCTCGGTGGAGTAAAACTGTGAGAAACACATGTTGAGAAGGATATGGGGGTCCTGGTAGATTATAGGCTAAATAACAGCATGCAATGCCAAGCAGCTGCTTCCAAGGCCACCAAGATATTATGCATTAAAAGAGGCCTGGAATCACGGGATAGAGATGTAATTTTGCCTCTTTATAAGGCACTGGTGCACCCTCACCTGGAATATGCCATCCAGTTCTGGGCACAAGTTTCTAGAAAGGATGCTCTGACTATGGAAAGGGTGCAGAGGAGAGCCAAACTAATAAGAGGAATGAAGGATCCTAGTTATGAGGGAAGATTACCAGAATTAAATCTGTTGAATCTTGAGGTGACTGAGGGGGACATGATTAACTTGTATAAATATATAAATGGGCAATTCAAAAAAAATATATGAGGAAACACTTCGGGTAAAATCTTCTTTAAAGACAAGGGGGCACTCCCTTCGACTGGAAAAAAAGAAATCAGAGAAAAGAAGATAAAAGGAGGCAACAATCATTTTTTACCATAAGAACTATAAATCTGTGGTATATCCTCCCACAGAACCTTGCTACAGCATCGACAGTTGACAGCTTAAAAAAGGGATTATATGGTTATTTAGAAGAAAATAACATTAACAGTTACTATTAGCAGTAAAATAAATAAAATAAAAAAATTACCCAACACCCTTGGTTGAATTTGATGGACATATGTCTTTTTTCAACTGTATTAACTGTATGTAACTGTAACTGCCTGTATTTAACCGGCATAGCCCACAATGCACATTGGCAGGAAACCCGGCAACACTTTGCAGGCTACTGACTGATCCATAGGGCACCATTAAGGGGGAAATAGACTGCGGCAAGAGTTACAAGAAGGAAAATTCATTCTTATGTCCTGCGGAGGGATGCGTATGTGCGTGGTTTCTTGTAGAGATGAGCGAACTTCTTAAAAGTTCGATTCGGGCGATTCGCCGAATTTCCCCAAGAAATTCGGGTTCACCCGAATCGAACTTTCACGAATCGCTCATCTGAAAAAAAAAATGCCGGCATGGTGGGAGCGGGCAGGCTGGCTACGCCTGTCAGCGGGCCGGCGGCGGCCCGCTGACAGCGCAGCCGGCCTACCCGCCCCCACCATGCCGGCATTTTTTTAAAAAGCAAACACTTACCTGCATGGTTGGAGCGTTGAGGCCGGTGCCGCTCTCAGGCGCCCTCTGATGACGCGTCCTCTGATGACACGTCCTCTGATGACAGCTGAGAGCGGCGCCAGCCTCTCAGCTGTTATCAGAGGACGCGTCATCAGAGGACGCGTCATCAGAGGACGCGTCATCAGAGGACGCGTCATCAGAGGACGCGTCATCAGAGGACGCATCATCAGAGGGCGCCTGAGAGCGGCGCCGGCCTCCACGCGCCGACCATGCAGGTAAGTGTTTGCTTTTTAAAAAAATGCCGGCATGGTGGGAGTGGGCAGGCCGGCTGCGCTGTCAGCGGGCCGGCTTCCGCCGCCCGCTGACAGCGTAGCCGGCCTGCCCACTCCCACCATGCCGGCATTTTTTTTTTATTTCAGGGAAAATTCGATCGGCACGAACCAAAAAAAATTCGGGTTCGTGCCGAATCGAATTTTCCCTGAAATTCGGAGCGAATTCCGGTTCGTCCGAACCGGTTCGCTCATCCCTAGTTTCTTGTAAGGGTTTTGGCATTTAAATAAATCTCTAAGCGATCTGTACAACGACACTAATGTGGCTCTCCAACCCAAATGGTATCACTAAGTTTGATGAGGCGCTTGAGAGGAACCTAAATGACCTGCTATTTCAGCTGTGTACATTTCATTGTTTTAATATATCAAAACCAATCAAATGTAATATAATGCAGAGTGTGGGCCACTTAGTGATTTTCTAACGGCCAAGAGCCATAATAAAAGGCATTATTATTTTATGAAGAAAAACAAAGGTGAATGACACACACACATACATATATATATATATATATATATATATATATATATATATATATATTAGGTGGTCTTCTAGAAAGACTGTCCCTTTAAGGGGTTGTCGGTAAGGCACTTGATAGTGACCTAGAGTCTGGCCAGCCAGGGAGGCTGGGTGGGTCGTGCTGGCCACTCCTCATACTTCAGGGCTCCAGGCAACACCACCTATAAAGGGACTGACAAGCCCCAGATGGAAGATGATAGATGGGCTGATAAGGCGCAAGATGCACCCATTGCCAAGTCTTGGAGAGACTGCGGCGGTGTGGTAGGACTAGGTGCATGAGGCACCATGGGCTGGACCACGCATGTTTGCATGAGAATCTGAAGGAATCTGCTGAGCTGGGAAGCCTGGGAGGCCTGTCTCACATTATAACCCAGGGCTAACCATGAGTAATCCAGAAATCTGTTTCTGTGAAATAGAAATTTTCAATGATTTGTTATACTGTATGCTGCAGAAGGTTTATTCTCTAGTTGCAGCAGCATAATGGTAGCATCAAGCCTGTTAACAGAAAGCCAATGTTCACCTCTCCAAGGTTCCAATGTGCAGTGCCTCTGTGATCGCTATCAAAACAAAAGAGGACAGCAGGCAGCTACAAACAGATTTAGATAAATTGGAAGCATGGGCAGTTAAATGACAAATGAAGTTTAACACAGATAAATGTAAGGTTATGCACATGGGAAGGAGAAATCTGTGTCATGATTACACATTAAATAAAGAAACACTTGGTAAAACAACAATGGAAAAGGACCTAGGGGTTTTAGTTGACAATAAGCTCAACTGTAGTAATCAATGCCAGGCAGCTGCTGCCAAGGACATAGGATCATGGGGTGCATCAGGAGGGGCATAGGTGCTCATGACCAGAGCATCATTTTACCCCTGTACAAGTCACTGGTCAAACCCCATATGGAATACTGTGTACAGTTCTGGGCACCTGTGCTTAAGAAGGACATATCAGAACTGGAGCACGTTCAAAGAAGGGCAACAAAGTTAATAAAAGGAGTGCGGGGGCTAGAGTACCCTGAAAGATTGTCCAAGTTAGGTTTATTTAGTCTAGAAAAAAGACGATTGAGGGGTGATCTAATAACTATGTATAAATATATTCGGGGTCAATACAAAGATCTGACCCACAATCTATTTATACCCCGGAGTGTAACCATAACCCGGGGGCATCCACTAAGGTTAGAGGAAAGGTGCTTTCTCCACCGACATAGGAGAGGATTCTTCTCTGTAAGAGCAGTGAGACTATGGAACTCGCTGCCAGAGGAGGTAGTAATGATGGATACAGTAAAAGCGTTCAAAAGTGGCCTTGATGCCTTCCTGGCATGTAATAACATTTCCAGCTATGGCTACTAGACCACTAGAAGGAATTAAACAGGCTGAACTGGATGGACTAAAGTCTTTATTCAGCTTTACATACTATGTTACTATGTTACTATGTAACCCAATGGGTTTTCCAGCTGGTTTGTGCATATAGCGTATGTGCCTGCTGGTGGAGTGAAGTGAACTGGCTGCCAGGGGTCCTATGCACAGCAGCTGTGGTTTGGATGAAGAAATAGGTGACATTCTGTTATTGATTAGTGACATATTTGAGGCACTTTCTGTTTAATTTCAGTCGTTTTGCTCCTCTCTAATGGTTGGGTTTGCAAATGAAAATTTTTTGCAAACCCAACCATTTTTCAAGAATACTTTTACATATTAATAAATTACGAGAAACTTCACAAGTTGGTGGCTTTGGGTTTCCTGGGAATAACTGTATTTGGAATATTTTTGCATACATTATTGCTTTTGGTCAGTCTTTCAAAATGAGGTTTAGACTTAATTGCTATTTGATAAACTGCCCAAGCTTTATAGCCTGTTTATGCATGGCTATTGATTTTCTCCTTTAATTATTTTTATAGGCATTATTAGCTCCCAGCAGCTACACAGTATAGTGGCTGCAGAAATAGAAATAATAAATAACTGGCCATTAAATAGATAAGAAGAGCAAACCCTTTTGGATTTCATTGCATTTAATTGGTTTTGTGCTATAAATCCTTCCCTTTTATTGAGTCTGACCTTTAAGGCCACAACTGGATATACTGGATATTGGTAAGAGTATCTGTAGTGATAAGGCAAATGCACATTGACTTAGGATGCTTCAATAGGATTATTAGGATTACTGCCAGATCCTGAAAGCAGTTAGGGAAGATGTAACAGTCGCAATTATGTCCCAAATCAGACATGTGGATATGGTTTCTTACATTTTCTATTTGTAGTACCTCTTAGTGTGCTTCGAATCAACATTTGACTTAAAGTGAACCTAAGTTAACCTAAATTCTCCATGAAACAAACCTACCAGGAAGGTTGTAGGTCCTTAAGATGGAGGCAAAAATGTGTTGAAAGGTGTAAATAATATTGAGTCAATGTTGAGCAAACCAAATATACCATAAACAACCCAACACATTACCCCTCCAGACCTATAGTACCGATTCTCCTCATTTTTCCATTGCATTTGCCTTTTAGAGTGGACTACAAACTGCAACATGCTTTGAGGTGACGGGCACCTCTTGCAATAGGAAACTGCCTGCTGCTGGGAAAATCCACAGGACAAAAGTTTTCTAACTGTGGGGCTAGGCTTCTACAGCTGGCTATGGCTGGTTAAACAATACTTTAAACAGTGCCACCACCCATTGGGCTGTAGGGTGGCAACATTATAGCTAATCCTAATCTTTGCTTTTAGAGCGGGTGGGTTACAGGCTTGTGAAGTCATGTTATTATGGTCAGGTTCCAGCGTCAGCACTCAGCAAACCTAGGCAGGTGCCAGGGCTCTTTGTGCCTTGGTGGACACGCTTTATTTGAACAACTGTTTTGTCAGTGTTCATTATTAGGGGGAAGTAGGGGGCACTGGTGGTGGCAGCCATGTGGGGAGACATGTTTAATGGACCACACATGCATCAGATAACTCAGGGATCTACTGAGCCTTAATATAATCCTCTTCTTCAATGCCGTCATTGGTTCTGTACTGTGTTTTTCTTTCTCTGTCTGGTTCGAGGGATCTACTAAAAGGGACAAGTGTACACTCCAAAGAACAATTAAAACAGCAGAAAGAATAATTGGAGCCCCGTTACCATCCCTGCATGGACTGCACGAACGCAGAACCAAGACTCAGGCAGAAAAGATACTTCGGGATCCCTCCCACCCTGGACACGCCCTATTCCATTACTTACCATCTGGGCGGCATCTTGCGGTACCAGCCTGCAGGACTTCTAGATCTAGGAAGGGTTTCTTTCCTTTGGCTGTCCGCATACTCAACAATAGGCAGGCATCATAGGCCCCGGCTCAAGTCGGTATATTTTGCACTTTGTATCATTTGCACTTTAGAAGATTAACTGTGTCTGTGTATCTCTGTTTCTATGTTCCTCTTCCTATGTTACTAGAACTGAACTGTTTAATGTTGCACTGTGTATATGCCAAAAAGAATTCCTTGTTCATCTCACGATGTACTTGGCGAACAATAAATTGAATTGAATTGAATTGAATATACCTGAAACTGTCCCTGATCATTATATCCATAATTGTATTTTAGCCAGTGGAGTTATCCAGACACCCACCAACCAAACTCCATTTTTTGTTAGTGGAGAGGTGAATGAATATAGGTAAGTATTTTGCAAGCTTTTTGGGATTCATTTAGGGTTTTCAGCAGACAGGCAACCACATCTGAATGTTTAGGTGATAAAAAAAACTCACAGCCCTTAGGCCTTTGTTCCACTTTAAAAACCTATTCTATGGACTCCCCACAGGTTCAGTTGACATTGAATTTAGCATTGGGGTTACTTGGTTTTTTTTTGGGAAATAAACTAGCCTCTTCCTAATCTCATCATGGCAAACAATGTACAAGATGTTTTTTCTGTGCCTGGACATGAAAATGACAAGCAACATAATGCATCTGCATTCTCAAATGTGTCTCCCCATCCCAATTACATATCCAACCTTAGTACCGAATCTGCACCTAGACTTCACAGAACGTTATTTGGAGCATTCTCAAAAAATATAAGTATAGTCAGCAGGACTTGATAACAGAATGCAACAGAGGGAAAATGTATTGGACATTTTGAATTCAATAATAACTGAATATTTTCTCCAGTGCTGACTGTTAGTGTCTGTCGGGCATAGTAAGCAAATGACAGTGTAATTCTGTATCTGTTGGTAGCTCCAGTGACATTTTATTAATGGAAAAATGTTTATGGTAATGATGATACAATAATAATCATAACTGGTTTTAGTGAAATCGTGTTAAAAATCATTTATTATCATTTACACTATAGATGTCAAAAAGATTTCTACAACATTCACGCCATTCTTAGTAATGCAAAGCAAGTAATAGAAAGGTTTAGATTTCTCTATGACTGTGCATGCCCCTCAACCTGGGATTATGCTTATATCATATTCTACGTAAGGACTTCTCTTAACCTTTCATTTTAACCTATGTTAGACTGGTTCCACTGCCTTCTTTTTGGGTGTAAGTGTCCCTCCCTGTACCTGCATCTCTTAATCAGTCCCTGGCTGACGCAATGATAAAGCAAGATGATGCCAGGACTAGGATTTTTTTTTCTGTACTTTATTAGATTGGTGAATGGGGGGGGGGGGTTACTCTTAACAGGTGAGCATTGTCACTGTGGCTGTGAATAGGTGAGCAGACTCACAGACTAGGTACAGCTGAGCACAATCGTGGACTGGAAATACACAGGCAGTCACAGACTGGGAGCAGGAGGACAGGTCGTGAACTAGAAACATAAACACATAAGGACAGATTACCCATCTATGCCACCAAAAAATGTTAGCCACCTGGGTGTGGGAGGTTCGGTACGCAAACGTAGAACCTTTAAACATCTCGTGTCCTCAACCAAGCTCCTAAAGATGGAGATTGTACAAGGTCCAGGGGCAGTCCTGTGATGGTTGCAGACTTGGGAAGGGTAACCAGAGGGCAGACAGGTGATAGGATGCTGATGGCAACAGGTAGACTTAAATAGAACACCAAATAACTGGGACAGAATGGATGCAGAAGGCCCAAGGACCAACATTAGGACAGGAGCAGAAGAGCCAGCAGATAGAGTAGGACTAGAAGTACTACAGCACCCACCTTACTACTCAACTGTGGTGGTGCAAGAAAAACACACACATTCCCCCTGCTTTCTTCCTGTTGTTTGGGATATCTGATGCTGCAAGTCCTGCATCACTGACTTTAGTACAGTACGTAGTTTTGGTGTCCTGAAATTATTATTTTATAGTTACAAAGTTTGCTGAGAATAAGACTTGCTTTGTAGAAGCCATGAAAACCTACCTGTTTGTTTCAATGTCCATTTTTCGGAGGAAGAAAAAACATAAAGAAACAATTATTACCGACAGAGGTAATGATTCTTTTGCCGTAACAGCCATTTGTTAAAGAGTTACACTTAAAATCATTCTTTTTTTATTAAAGGTCATAGAAATGTCTTGCAGTGCTATACAATGGGGAACAATACTCACAAAGGGATTCAGAGACGGATGTAAAAGTGGGTCAGCCTCAGCGATTAACCCTCTTATATGGTATGAAAAGCTTTCTGCACTTCAGTTTAGGGCTGGATTTATTCTCTGAATCAAAACATTAGACTTGATATATGGAAGGTTAAATTACTGCTTCACGTGTGATCATGGGATCACATGTGCATAGCAGCTTTGCCTGTACTATCATAAAACCAAGTAAAGTTCATTTAGACGATTTTTACAGTTTAATGACTACTAAGGGGGCCGCCAAGCTTGCCCCAACTATTCTTACCTCCAATAGAGGTGCAGGATTAGCCCAAGTGCCTATCAGTATGAGCCAGGGGTGCCACTAAAACCCATAGAAGAGCACCAGATTTGTGCCTAAGGGCATAAGGGCTGATAGTCTTGCATGACTAACTGTGGTTATATGGCCTTGGGTTACCAGCCCCTATGCCTGGTGCAGTGTACTGGTATCCCAAAGGCTAATCTTTTGTTCTTATCCCTTAGACTAGATTTAGCATTTGGAAGGGTGTGGTCCATGGTGAAGTTGTGGCCTCACAGACAAGATGTAGTCAAGTTCTTGTATCCCTGATCCATTATCCCTGGAAAGGTGGTGGACTGGCAGCAGGCAAAATAGGGTTGTGGTCTGTAGCAAGGGTCGTGGGTTGGTTGCAAGCAAGTTGCAGTCTTTTTCACGTGTCATGGACTGGCAAAAGGCAACTCATTCTTGTAGTCTGTAGCATTGAGTGTGATCTGGCCAGAGGCAAGAAGTATTCATGGTCCATAAGAAATGGTTAGCAAAAGGATCATGGTCTGACAAGAGTCATGCATGATCATTGTGCATAGAAAGGATCTGGCAGTTACCAGGCAAATCATAGTCATGGTCTGCAGAAATGAGTGTAATCTGACAGCAGGCAAGATAGGTTCATGGTCCGTAGCAAGGGATAGAAGAAGGGTCATTGGCTAACAGCAGACAGGCATAGTCATGGTACATAGAAAGTTCATTCAATAGGAGGCAACAGTGGCAGACTGACAAAAAAACAGGACTACTCATGACCCAAAAAAACTGGACCACTCATCTCCCACTAACCATAAGTCCCCACCAAACCAAAGGCTAAGGATATTGCAGGAATAGGACATGGGCAAGGGCAAATATGGCCAAATCAATGGGACTGATGGTATTTTAGGGGTAGATTATGTAGCAAAGGTTGACATTTCCCCCACAGCCATGATTCTATGATTCTGAGGCCATAGAACTGTGGGCAGAACATGGGCTAGGGTTACTTGGCTGGAAGGGTCGGTGGGGCCAGGTACAGAAAGTGTTGGGAGGCAGGATTGGATGAGTCTTAAGAAGAAACATCTCAAGTGGCCCAAAAGCATTGCGGCTCACTGAATACTCTTCTGGGTCACAATATGGCCAGTCTACCCATGAAGGGCAAGAACAAGGGACACTAGACTGGAGCACAACAGTTACATCAAACTAGAGTAAAATCCCACCCTTACAAAACAGACAGTAACAGATGTTCCTGGAGGAATCAGCAAGCATGTCAGCCATAGACAATGCCATCACAATGCCAGATGAGGACCTGCACTGGAATGGCAGATGGAGGAGCTTTTCCTTTTCAGTTATGTACTTAAAACAGACCAACAGCTTTGCACGGCTTAAAATAAAACTGCCCTAAATTCACGTGCCCCGTCTGCATACATGATACTGAATGATTTTCAGCACTTATACTTGCTTCTGCATCCACTCAAAGCTGAAACGCCTCACCGATTTTCTCCTGGTCTTGGCCATCTTGGAGCACCCGGGAGGCTTCTTCCTTTCCCAGCATCCCAGCTGCACTGCCTCCTGGACTTAACTGACATAACCCACAATGCACAGGGGCAGAAAACCCAGCAGCACTTCCTCTCTGCAGGCACTGGCAGATCTATAGGATGCCACTGAGGGGGGAAAATTGACTAAGGCAGGAGTTACAAAAAGGTAAACTAATATTTATGAGCATCAGTCTGGGGATGGATGCATGTGATGCATGCTTGTAAGGCCTTTGGTCCAGTCGAGCAATAAATAGACACACACAATGATATACTAAACATATAAAGGAAATATAGGTGACTACACAGGGCGAGACTGACATATAGCCGTATCTTGTATAATTTGATAGATAATCATGCCCTATTCTGGGGTGTGTCACTTGACACCGATCTCCTCTGTTATACAAATACTCATCATATTATCTCCTTGTGAAACCACAGCACAGTGTGTGGCTGATCATGTTTTAGTAGAATTATTTCATAATAGGTATTAAAACAATTTTGCTTGTTAGTCTGGAGGTGCAGATACAGTCATCCCTTCCAGGCTGTGATGATCCCAGAGTCTCTGGTGTGTGTGTTCTTCTTCATTACACAACTAATGTGCTTTATTACACAAATATATCTGTGCCTGGCTGTCTGTAAATTACTGATAATTCCACAGCCAGTTATAACATAATAAGCTATATTAAGGTACGCGACTGCTGGCCACTTTTTCATCGTGCCAGATGAGTGGAGAATTATATTTATCGTTTCTTCTTTAGAAGTCTATCTAAAAAGCGGCTTCAAAAAATAGATTCAGCCCATACAATAAATAATTTGTCAACTTGCCTTTAAATATCTCAAGAGAATAAAGACTTTGCAAGGGCTGTCCAGCTGATCTTTAGCCCCAGTCTGCCTCAAAATTCCAGCTATCTTTCATTAGATATTTATTAGCTTATAATAGAGAGGGGGTAATACAGTATCAATTTCAAACCCTTTTTACTGCCTGTAACCCTACCAGGGAAACATAACTCCACTTCCACTTCTAGTGTAATTGTTTAAAACAAATGCATCCAGGAGGTGTGATCAGGGTTGGACTGGCCATTTGGAGCATAGGTATGATTCACTGATTTGGGGCTGATAGGGCAAAAGAAATAGCTGCACCTTGTTCAACAGAAAACATACAGCATTGTGGTTATTGGTTGTTTTCTGTTCACATCTGTGAATATCTACTAAATTCTCCTAAAGTGGGAGTAGGGGGGTGGGTTTGTGTGTACCTGGGACCTACCCAGAACAGAGTTTCCAGGAGGGTTTAGGTCTGCATAAAAAGATTTAGATTTATTACTGCAGTTGTATGCATTATTCTAATTAATAGAATTACAATATTATTATTATTACAATTATTAATAATATTTAAAAAAACTCCCCTGGGTAGACATTTCCTAATTCACCATCAGAGTGATCCCAAGGGAATAAAGGTGAAAGGCTTGGACAGAATACACCCTCATGTGAGGGGAGGAGATATAGAAAAACTTACTTTACAGAAAGAAACACGTTGGATTAGCTATTTCAAGGCTCATCATCCACCTGGCTTAAATGAATCAATAAGCTTTGTTCCGTTTCTATAGGCTTCAATATATTTAATGGTACTGGGTAGGCATGCATGTAAAAACTTATCTTTTTTCTTTTATTGCATTAATGGTTTAAGTAATTTAGTTTTCATTGCTATTCTGTATATATTACTAAATTTCTTACTTTCTCCCTCTTCTCTTTTCTCCTTATAGAAAACTATTCGGACACTAACTCTATGTTTTCGTGGACTGATGCTCACTGACCGGCGTAGACGGGGCCCTAGGATAGGATAATATTATGGGTCAGTGCCAGGGCCGCTCCCCACTGTTAATCCCCATGTCTCATCACCTTCAGAATCCAGTCGTTGGTATGCCTGCGGGCTTACCAAGGGGATGGAGCCGATATGTTATGCTGTCCCATCCCATATGTTCTACACAATACCTCCAAACATATAATAACACATATAATAATATATAATATGCTGAGGGGTTCAATTTAATTTTACAATTATTATAAGGTTATAATCATGATCATAAACCTTGCACCTAGCAGGATAATTACCATCATAGGTTAAATTTAACTTTTATTAAATTAGGGCCAATGTAGCCGTTTCAAAAGAAACCCCTAGGAATATCTATAATGTTAAGATTTGTGTCCTCTTTCCATCCATTCCTGGCTGAATGACAGCAAGCATATGGCCGGATGCCGTGTAACCTCCCTCGAGCCTGACATACGCGCATCAGATTAGTGCCTTTAAATCACCTCTTAGGCTTCAGCTGCTACGGTGGCGCTTTCCCGTCACGTTAGCAGCTCGGGAGGCCTCGCCCCCTCTGATGCGCGCGCCGTCTGTGTGCCCGCTGGGAGGTTTAGTGCGCTTACCACGCCTCCATAAAATCGCATCATTCTGTGCGACGGTCCATCAGTTGGCGCGGTCAGCGCACGTGGTGAATGTTCCCCGGCGTCAGGACATCGCTCGCGGGGCGGAGGGTTCCACGGATCAGGCGCTCTCTCCCACAACACAGGCATCCGCTCTGGGACACGGAGGTTGTTCTCAACGAATACTTTAAAGGTTAGCCAGCCTAAATTGTTTATTGTTACACTAATGCCTCACGGCTCCATGATAATGCAGTGACCATTTTAAGGTCTTTGCAGATACGCCATACATATGTGGCATTAACCACACGTGGGAGAAATTCGAGTCTCCCCGTTCTTTATACCTGAAGCATACAGGGCTATGGCTTACTTCATGGAATCGTTTTAAGGTATTTTGATGTATCTTTAGTTTCTCAGGTGGTGGCCTTTCCTCAAAAATTACCTCAATCATTCAGCTTTTTTGGGACGTTCCTCCTGTCCTGGTGACCATCTCAAACCTTCTGTATTCCTTGGTGACGGTGACAATGGCTAAACAGGCTAAGGGGTTTTTCTTTATTACTATTTTCAAAACAAAATGTAAATATATACACTAAAACAGTTTATCTACACACCATCATGATTTTTACAGAGTGGCTACGCCAGTATGGCAATTAATCAGTCATTGGGCAACCCTTCTCCAATATTTCCATCACTAAAGAAAGGCCGGTTTTTATATTGATGATTGTGTAATGGAATTGGTCATATGATCATACAGTGAGCATCAGTCTTCCTAATCTCAGGTAAACATCCCTTTTTCTTTTTTTCTTTCTTCCTTGTTTCCATGTAACAGGAAATTTTGGAGATCTAATATATTTTGTGCCATATGAATTTAACTAAATCATTGTAAATAAGATTATTGTGTGTTGACAGCAATCTAATTACTTGTATTTTCTGTATATAGTCAAATATATCTAGCGTAATGGGTACTGATGAAGCCACCTTCGGCGAAACTAGTATACCCTACTAGATGATACAAGCCAAAAAATCAAGACTGTATATGTGAGATGTTTATTAGGAAAGACCATTCTACACTGTATTTTTAATTCAAACTGGTGAAGAATCATTGTATCGTATGTTACCTACATTTGTAGGGCTTTTTGTAATGCAATGTGTTATTTATGTTTTAATGAAAAGCAATAAATTTTTTTATCACACACTTTCTGCATATTAGGCACACTTAATTATGTTTTGCTATTGAAATATGGCGTGGTGATTACTATTGAACCCCCACAAGCCCTCAGGGCAACGAAGGAGGTAGTCCAAAAACTCCCTTGTAGTAAATTTGTTTCTCTGACAGAGATAGGGGGTCAACTTATCAACCAGCCCAAAAAACATTTGGAATTCCCATATTCTTTCAACAATATTTCTTCAGGTCAACGGGGGGTCAGGTCATTACCCGGTTTTGGACCACAAGTGGCACGAATCTGGGAATTTAAATACTAGTACACTTTTTCATCGTGCCAGATGAGTGGAGAATTATATTTATCATTTCTTCTTTAGAAGTCTATCTAAAAAGCGGCTTCAAAAAAGAGATTCAGCCCATACAATATATAATTTGTCAACTTGCCTTTAAATATCTCAAGAGAATAAAGACTTTGCAAGGGCTGTCCAGCTGATTTTTAGCCCCAGTCTGCCTCAAAATTCCAGCTATCTTTCATTAGATATTTATTAGCTTATAATAGAGAGGGGGTAATACAGTATCAATTTCAAACCCTTTTTATTGCCTGTAACCCTACCAGGGAAACATAACTCCACTTCCACTTCTAGTTTAATTGTTTAAAACAAAAGCATCCAGGAGGTGTGATCAGGGTTGGACTGGCCATTTGGAGCATAGGTATGATTCACTGATTTGGGGCTGATAGGGCAAAAGAAATAGCTGCACCTTGTTCAACAGAAAACATACAGCATTGTGGTTATTGGTTGTTTTCTGTTCACATCTGTGAATATCTACTAAATTCTCCTAAAGTGGGAGTAGGGGGGTGGGTTTGTGTGTACCTGGGACCTACCCAGAACAGAGTTTCCAGGAGGGTTTAGGTCTGCTTAAACGATTTTAGATTTATTACTGCAGTTGTATGCATTATTCTAATAGAATTACAATATTATTATTATTACAATTATTAATAATATTAATTATATTAACTTCAATGTTTATTCTTATGTTTATGAGCACACAAAAACCCACTAAATATATACAAAACATGCATTTCATGTACACTAATACTGTAACAAGCGTGATAAATAAAACATGAATAAAATCTGTATATATATATATATATATATATATATATATATTCTCTTGCATATATATCTGTATTGCTGTGGCTGCCATTAATATTTCCTCTCCATAAAGAGCTGGTAGTGAGCTGTGTTTCCCCTTAGCTTGCTTGCTGCAATTACACCACAAATGGCTATAAAGCATCAGCGTATTTTCTAGGGAGCTTCAAACCAATAGCAGAGGGGTAATAACCTTGTAAGAAAACACGAATAGACCTTATTACACACGCATAAATAACAGAGACGACGGAAAGGGAAAAGAAAAAAAGACCATGGCTCATTTTTATTAGCAGGTCTGTCTGTAGGTATTTCTCTTTAAATGTTCCGTTAAGCTTGTGCTTGTGTGCTAATGAGCACAAGAAACAAAGCAACATGAGAGGGTTTAATTCTCATCCACGTCCCACAAGGAACACGGATGCCCTAAAACAAGGAGTAAAAAATGGTTCCCATAGAACAGGGATCCCAAACTTTTTTTTATCATGTACCACTTTATATTTTGTAATTATGTCAAGTACACCCAGAGTGGGGCATATGGGTTGGAGCACTATCGTGGAACTAAAGAATAATGATAGGTGTGTTTGCCTTTAAGATAGTTGTGCAGCAATCAGGGAGAATGTGATCCTCAGTAACCTTTAGCCATAGTGTTCTGACTTACCTTTAGTTAATCTTACTTTTAGTTAAACATGCCTTTAGTTAACCAGTAGTAGTAGTAGTTGAAGGCTATGATGCACAATGCTCAGGTAACCTAGGGCGCTATGCCACCCCACTTTATCCTCTGCAGGGATATTCACAGATATGTTGGTTTTCCCATCAAGTGACCCCTAACATACTGGGTCACTGAAACCTCTCAGAGTGGGTCACACTGGGTAGGGGTAATAGGTACACAGCCATCTAGCTTCCTGTTTCATTGGGCATTGATAGAGAAAGTGAGTCTCACTAAGATGGTCCCCAGAACGTTCTTCTCTCACTTCCTGTTTGACTAGACGTTCTGGTGGCCAGCTGTGAAGCAGCATGTGGTCTCACACCAACCTTTTTCTCCAGCAGTAACTTTTCTCGGTGGTTCATGCTCTCCCTCTGCTCTCCCTTTTATACCCCCCTAGTAAAGATCTTTTTCTCTCAAGATCTCGAGGCCCACCAGTCCTGGTATATAGGGGCGTAATCCCAAGATGAATGCTCCTACACCTCCTGCCTGGGACCCTGAAGAATGTGGGGCCAAGATGCTGGCTGGTTTGGCTCAGGTGAAGGAAGCATCCACCTGCCCCTCTGTGACCCCCCCTCCCCCAACATGACAACCCATGCTCAAGTAATGTTCTATATCTATATGGAAGCATTTCCCAACCAGTGGTTTGGTTATCACTGGTGGTCCTAATACTATTAAAATCCCCTATATCATTTATTCTCCCACTAATTTGCACTAATTTGTTCACACCTATATATGGCACTGTTTTCAACCTACAGTAAGCAAGTTGCCATGAGGCCTGTGACCTACTTATTTTGGTGATACCCTCCTTGGGAATTCTCTTTTAGAACTTGTGAGTCCCTATGAGGTACTTGACATAAAATGTTTGATTACCCCCAGATGTATGGGGTAAAGGGGTACTTGGAGTGGGCGGGTTTCAGTGAACTGATCCAATTTACAGAAATCCCTTGACTCCTCCAACAAGTTCCTCCTTTACCCCTTTTTCACTTCTAGACATTATTCATATTTACAAACTTGTTTAACAATTTTACTTCATCAGACCAAGGTTATCCATATAAATCTACTGCCAAAAGCATTTAGTTAGCACAATGTTACTGTTATGAAAGCAATAATTGGATAAAATTGTCTGGGTGGTTGGAACATTGGCATCCCAATGCCCTTGATTGTCCTGCTCACCCTCCCCTACACACTGCCCTGCCTGATGTGATTCACAACCTCAGGCTTCCTCAGGGGAACCAGAAGAGTGTTCTAATCGAAGAAATGTTTTTGTTTAAAATGCGTATACAGTTTCCTGTCTCTATTTTATACTTACAAAATGCGTATTGACATATATCATTTTATGTCCTTACAGCATTCGTCTTACAGAATATCTTGTACCAAAGGAAATAATGTTTTGTTGATTTTCTCTTGTTATTTTTTACTGGCTGAAAAGAATATGGAGAATAATTGTTACATTTCTGTTTTTATATTATTTTTATGCTTTTCTTTTCTCTAATATTTTATGTTATTCTTATAATACCCTTCTTATTTTCATTTCATATTGATTTTTCTTCTACAATATTTTAAAATCCCTCTGCTTTTATTTTGTTCAAAGCATCACTGGTGGTACTTGAATTCTTATTATGTGGTACACAGTGATGCTTCACCTCAACCCAGGGGCCTAGCTGGGGGGTGGGGCAGGGAGGGCACATGCCCCAGGTGCAGCAGGTCAGGGGAGTGACAAACAGGGGCCTAAGCACAGGTGGGGGGCACCATTTTGAATATTTGCCCCGGATGCCAGAAAGCCTAGCTACTCCTTTGGTCAATTTGTTCTGCTGCCATCTATATGGGTTGTTAATTACCTAAATACCTTAATACTCAAAGTAGCTATTCAAAGTGAATACAATGCGAACAAAGGAACATGAATAGCTTTCAATATTTGGAGTAGTTTTGTATTTATGGAGTAAATCAGGATTGGGTAAAATATAGATGGCAGCTAATTGGGTTGAGGGACAAATCGATCTACAGTCGCACCGCACACTACCTGATAGAATCTCAGCTACCACCAGCAGGGCCGGACTAAATGTGGTGGAGGCTTCTGGGCACAAAATCTAGTGGAGGCCCCAGATATTTCCTTTAAAATAATAGTCCAGCCAAGTAACTGATCAGTGATTGTCTGGCACCCTCCCAGTTACTGAAACGTCGGATCGAGTCCCTTGTGCCCCCCTTGTGCGGGTGCGTGCTGCTCAGAAACTCCTGCTTTGCCATTCTGGGGAAAGTTGGGTTTAGTCGCCCAGCTGGTCCAGAAGAAAACAGTTCCCCTGCATTGAGCTGCCAGCGGCTGTGCTTGGTTGCTACCAATTGACAGCTCTGCACCCACCCATTGCTGTAGCGTTGCTGATGCCGGCTCTCCATGTCCTGTCTTGGATTTGGCTGCAGGTTTGAAAAAAAGGCTTGCCCAGGCATGCACGGGGCCCCCACTGAAGCTGATAGCTTCTATGCTGGCCCCACTGACCTTCAGGCCAAAGCCTGAAAATACTCCTGGTCCAGACCATAACCCAAAGGTTGCTGGAGGCCCCCTTTGCAGGGCAAGTGGTGGAGGCCCCAGGGCGCGCACCCCTTGCACCCTCCTTATAATCCAGTCCTGACCACCAGTAATACTTATACCACTCTTTGGAAAACATTGTTATATAGGAATGTGGATGGTGTTCACGAGATAGTATGCCTGGTTCCATTGACAGCTCATTGCTCTCTACTAGGGTTGTCTTGTGACTGCTAAAGGTATAGCAGGGATGCAGAATGGGATCATCAGCAAAGTTAGTGTACCACGTAATCCCCGGTGATACACACATCAAATTAGAAGGGAGATCACCAGCCCTAGAGTCTTATAGCATGTCCTCTTTAAAGACTCTAGGCGGGTGGTTGCTCCTCTCCAAAGAAGTTGTTGTTAAACCCCTGCCCCAAACAATAATAAACCCCTTATTGTTATTTAACTTTTTATTAAGTAAGCCTTTAACACATTATATAACAAGCCTTGATGAAATTACCTGCAAAGGCAGTGTCGGTGGAGCCCCAGGGCCTGCCAGAGGTGTGGTTGGGGACTGGGTCAGCTGTTTGCAGGGGCTCCAGGAGATTCTACAGCACAAAGTTTAATGGGAACGGGGCTGGGTCGGCAGGTGCCAGAGAGTCGGCGCTGTAGGTTGTACAAGCCAGAACTGAAATGCCGGCATCTTGTTTTCCTTTTGCAATTCATAGACAGAGTACTGGACATGTACACCAAACACACCCAACATCCAAGCTTGCAAGTAAGACACCCTGCCTCAGATATTGAGGTTGTGGGGGTGTGATCAGGTAATCAGAGAGGCTCATGCCCCTATGGCACTCCTTATCTGCTTTTTACTTCCAGGTTTCCTTTGGTCTCAGTGGACAAGAAGTGACGTCACTCAGACCCTGAGACATCCCTCCCAGCTTTATTGACAGCACAATTTAATGGACAGCTGGCCTGTTTTCATTGCTGTGTTCTCAGCTAAGTTCCTGGATTCTGTTTCCCTGCTTCCTGCGTTTCCTGACTGATTTCCTGGATTGACCTGGCCTGCTCCTTGATTAACCCTCAGACGGATTACATGGTTTGAACTCGGATTTATTCATTGGATTTGCCTGTCTGCCGCCAGCCCCTGAGTCCTGATTTGTTATTTTGGACTTCACTTCACTGCGCCCCCACACCTGGAGCTCCACTCAGCCCTATCAATGGTTGTAGCCAGGAGGCCTGACAGTGAAATCAAAAGCCCACCAGGGTTTCACACTCCAGGTTTTTTTATGGGCACCATACTGCACTTATACCCTTGACATTGGAGATATGGTATATGTCCGATTAGCATTTGCTAGCAGAAATTAAACTTGGAGACCTGAAATGACCAATGTTCCTCCTTCCGTCACCTCCCAGCGCTACTCTCCATGGATGGCACAAAGCACCAGCAAGGATATGGAAATAGAAAATCATAGAACATGAAAAATAAACCTCCCGGGAGTGTGCAGGCTCTACAAGAACACACTGATGTGAATTGCTGCTTTAATAGCTGCTAAATACATCCCCTCCTCCCGGCACCATATGGCCCATAATGGAAGAATTGCTGGCAACAGAACAACAACCGCTATTCCTGTGCAGCCAGTACTGTGGCAGTGCTCGCTCTCTCTCTCTTTTTCTTCTTTTATACTTTTCACATTTCTCATTCATAGTTATATCAGGAGTGGGGGTGGGCAGAAAGAACTGCTTGATCCAGAGGAAGAAATCCTTCAGAATTTTGCTTCATTAGGAAGTCTTCACACTTACAAACACATAGGCAGTTATATTATTGTCACAGGCCAGGGAATGGGGGGGGGGGGGTTGGGGATTTGTGTATATAGAGGAATTCAGTGTAAGGTGGTACTGACTGCGACAACAGTGACACAAGTCAAAAGGGTTGGGGTAGCACAAGTTTATTGATATATCCGACAAGTTCATATCAAGCATTACATCCAGCACAGTCCATATCCCTTCCTGAGCAGCTTCTCCTGCAGTCTCTATATGCTACTTGTGTCTCTCCATTAGATCATAGTCCTCACTGCCTCTTTCTCTGTCAGCAAACACTGAGGATCTGCCCTCCAAAACTAGTCCAATTCCAAGGGCTTACAATTGATACTTTATTTGTGTGCCTTCCTGTGTTTTGGCCTTCCTATATCTAAACCACTTCCATTTGTTATCCTGCACTACACTCTTGTGGCCATTTACTGTAACTACATCTCAATACCACTATATGTGTTCTGCTCTCCTCTCTTATTAGATCAGTGGCACTATTTTTATAGGATTTGACTTAGTTTAACTGTCACTACCTACACAGGCAATACATCTTGTTATCTAAAGTGGAGTTAAACCTAAATTTTGGACTTGAATATGGACTTACAGGCCCCAGAGCAGCAGTGCCATGGTGGCACTAGGCTCTTTTGCTTGCCTACCAGCACTCCAGCAGTGTCTATTGCTGGAACCAAGGCATCTGTCCATTAGATGGTATTCCATCTAATGGACAGTTTGTAAGTATGAATCTAGGTCAGGTAAAAAATTAGCATCTCATGCTTTGTGCACAAGCCTCCTTCAGGACAGAAGCTAGCTATGTGATTTGGTGTGATAGGTGCTGTGGGAGCAATGTCCACCCAAGCAGACTTTCCCTTTAACCTCAGTTACATAATGGCCCCTTTAGCTAACTTTACACTTTTGAGCAAGATGCCGGAAGAGACAGCCCAGGCAATGGCAAAAATCAGGAATGAAGCCTGCCCCATGTCCCTCTCCCGTATTTCCTGCATTGTTCTATAAATGCTGTACCAGGTCCTCAACGTTTTCCCCTCTTTTTAATTCCATTTCTCCATGATCACGCACAAATGTGGTTGCACAGCCATCCTGCTCTCCCGACGCTCCAAGCTCAAGCGAGTCTGGCAAGCCACAGTAGTCACACTTGCCTCTAATGCCGGAAGTACTGAGGGGTAGGGTAGGCCGGGCGACTACATTTGAAGGTGGTCATAAAAAGTGGAAAGGAAGGTCAAACTTTGAAGATCTGCTACAGCATCTACTGTACAGTGGGCTGTAGGAAATGGAGGAGATGCACATAGGACAGGATTCAGGTGAGCTCTTGATTGGCTTATTATTGTTTTTACTTGACTGTCGCTTTAACGTCAGTGTATGATGTTATAGCTTCTCAATGTAAAGCGTGAAAGAAAAAGTCCCCTTTAGCTCCTGGATTTCATTTGTAGACATTGGCACTGAACTTTTTTTATCCAGCGAATAAGTTACATAGTTACATAGTTAATTCGGTTGAAATAAGACATATGTCCATCAAGTTCAACCAATTGTGTTGGTGTAGGGGAAGTTATGTTTTATTTTATTTTATTATTTTTTTTTTACTGATAACAGCTAATAGTAACTGTTAATGTTATTTTCTTCTTAATAAGCATCTAATCCTTTTTTGAAGCTGTCAGCGGTTGATGATGCAACAAGCTTCTGGAGGACGCTATTCCACAGATTTAAAGTTCTTATGGTAAAGAATGATTGTCGCCTCCGGCGACTGAATTTCTTTTTTTCCAGTCGAAGTAAGTGCCCTCTTGTCTTTAGAGAGGATTTTACCTGAAATAGTGTTTCCCCATATTTTTTGTATTGGCCTTTTATATATTTATACAAGTTAATCATGTCCCTCCTCAGTCTTTTCTCAAGACTAAACAGATTTAATTCCCATAATCTTTCCTCATAAGATCTTTCATGCCTCTGATTAGTTGGGTGGCTCTCCTCTGCACCCTTTCCATAGTCAGAGCCTCCTTTCTATGAATGGGTGCCCAGAACTGGACGGCATATTCCAGGTGAGGGCGCACCAGTGTCTTGTAAAGAGGCAAAATTACATCCCTATCCTGTGATTCAAGGCCTCTTTTAACCCTTTAACCACCAGCCTACCTTGAGATTTTGTCACCCTTTGTTGCCAGACCATTTTGCACTATTTTGCGCTCCCCATGTTCAACTGTGATTTTTGAAGGGATTTCCAGGGATTTCCCAGGAAAGCGATATATTGTTTTTTTCAGCAGAGCCTGGGCTTTAACATGAAATGTCTTGTTTGTCATTTTCTAAAAACTAACTTTTTTTTACAATTTGTAGTGTTTTTTTGTAATAAAGCATGTAAGTTTGTCAATAAAATCTTATTGCGTGTGAAACCCCAATTTATCCCGGTTACAGCGGTACCACATATGTATAGGTAGACACCCTTTCCTGCCCAGGAGACTCCCCCAAACTGAAACAGCGCTTTAGGGGATTTTCAGATAAAATACAACTGTGATATGCGCTATGTGCACCTTGCAGTTTTTCAAGAAAAACAACCCTTTACATTTGAAATACCCCCAACAAACTATATATTCCCTAGAAGTATACACCTCAGGCTTTCTAGGCGTACCAGGCTTGTTGACATGGATGCAGTTTTCTGGTAGTAATTCCTCAATGTATTCTTTGGTTGCACAGGGTTTCCCTAAAAATGAATAAAAAAGCAGAATCAAAACCACATTTTCCTAAAAAAAAACTATATTCAAACCAGAAAAAAACTGAAAATCTGAAAATAAAACATCCCCCAAACAGAACGATACCCAACATGCATAGGTTCTGTCAAGGAAAGAGTTGCACACCAAAGTAAAGCATGCGCATAACGGTAATTTTGCTTCAAAATTTCAGCTCTGCAGACAAAGTGAGCACCTTGTTTTTCTACCAAAACAACCCTTTACATTTGGAATATCCCTGATAAACCATATATTCCCTGAAAGTAAACATGTTAAGCTTTCTAAGCTTTCTAAGCTTACCCAGCTTGTTGTAGTGGGCTTATCTTTCTGGAAGTAATATCCAGAAGGGTTAAAACCCTTAAAAATTAAAAGAAAATGGCGTGAGGTCCCCCCTACCCAGCGTAACCAGCCTGTGACCAGCTATGGGGGCTTGTAGAACAGGGCGCAGGGGCCAGCTTTAGTGGCCCCTGGCCCTGCCGGCTACAAGCAGTCATAGCATAGGGCTACGGCTCTCCTGCCCCCCCCTGGGCTTTGGGGAGGCAGGTAATTTGGGGGGCCAGGGGTTAATGGCAAGTCACCCGCTAGCCGCTGGTGACTTGCCAGACCCCCGAGCCTTGTGAACTGGTATAGCGGTCACATGGACCTCTTACCAGTTCACAAAGGGTTAAAAGTAAAAAAACACACAGACACACTTTTTAAAAATAACTTTATTATAAAAAAATACATTTTTTTAAATATTTTTTTTTTAATACTTACCTCCCATCCATCCCTCTGTCCCACGCTGATCACTTAGGCTTCTGCTCTCCTGCTACTGCTTGAAGCCTTTTATACCTACTGGGTTACAGATAACATAGGGTTAATTAAAAAAAAAAAGACATAGGGTCCCCCCTCCCAGGGAGTGGGGCCCCATTTTTTTTTTTGATTTTTAAAGGTTAAAACCCTTAAAAATAAAAAAATAAATGGCGTGAGGTCCCCCCTACCCAGCGTAACCAGCCTGTGACCAGCTATGGGGGCTTGTAGAACAGGGCGCAGGGGCCAGCTTTAGTGGCCCCTGGCCCTGCCGGCTACAAGCCATCATAGCCTAGGGCCACTTCTGCCCCCCCCCGGGCTTTGGGGAGGCAGGTCATTTGGGGGGCCAGGGGTTAATGGCAAGTCACCCGCTAGCCGCAGGTGACTTGCCAGACCCCCGAGTCTTGTGAACTGGTATAGGGGTCACATGGACCCCTTACCAGTTCACAAAGGGTTAAAAGTAAAAAAAACAGACACACACACTTTTTCAAAAAAACTTTATTAAAAAAATGCAGATGCAGGTGACGGCTGGGCAGAGCAGGGGGGAGGCAGGCGATTCGGAGGATCGCCTACCTCCCTCCTCCTCTGTCCAGCCGTCACCAACATCTGACAGCTGAACCGGCGGGTGCCCCGACGACACCCGGCGGTGATGTCATCGGCCCCGCCCCAAGGGGCGGGGCTAGAATTCAAGATGGCAGCCGCCATTGGAGGGAGGAGGGCTGTTTTGCCCCCTCCAGAAGACGGAAGAGCGGGGGGGTGATCGGAGCCCCCCCCCCCCCTCCGTGAGGAGGGGAGCCGGCGGGCACAAAGGTAAGTAACTGTCATTTTTTATTTTTTTTTTTGCAGGCAATCCCGGCGGCTGCTGAAACGGGGGGGCACCCTATTTTGGGCACTCCCCTGCAGCCGGAGGAGCCCCAATGGGTGATCGGAGCCCCTCTGACTGAAGAGGAGACCTGGCCGGATCGAACGAGGGGTCAGGTAAGTGACTTTTTTTTTTACTTTTTATATTAGTGGAGAAAGTCAGGCACATAAAATTTACATGGCTGGCGGTTAACTGCAGGGGAGGCACCCACGTAAATTTTACGTGGCTGGCGTTTAAAGGGTTAATGCATGATAATATCTTGGTGGCCTTGGAAGCAGCTGCTTGACATTGCATACTTTTTTTTAGCCTGTGGTCTAACAGTACCTCCAGATCCTTCTCAACAATTGTTTCTCCCAGTTTTACTTCCCCGAGCATATATGTGGCCTTCAGGTTGTTAGACCCCAAGTGCATGACTTACATATCTCCACATTGAACTTCATTTGCCAAGTGGATGCCCAGACACTCAAAGTGTCCAAGTCAGCTTGAAGCTTGTGAACATCTTCAATAGACGGCACTGTGCTACATATCTTTCTGTCATCTGCAAAATTTAAGACAGTGCTTCAAATTCCATCTTCTGTGTCGTTCATAAACAAGTTGAATAATAGTTGGCCCAGCACTGAACCCTGCGGTACACCACTTACAACCGGTAACCATTCAGAGTAGATATCATTAACCACAACTCTCTGCACATGATCCTTCAGCCAGTTTTCAATCCAGTTACAAACTGTATTTTCTAATCCTGAAGATCTCAATTTCCCCAATAAGCGTCTATAGGGGACAGTGTCAAATGCTTTTGCAAAATCCAAAAAAACTATATCCACAGCCCCCCCTCTGTCCAGACTTCTACTCACCTCCTCATAGAAGCCAATCAGGTTAGTCTGCCAGCTCCTGTCCTTGGTAAAACCGTGCTGGTTGTCACTTATATTATTATGGATAGTTACATATTTGTGTATATAGCCCCTCAAGCAATTTTCCCACAATGAATCTAAAGGAGCACTGAAGACACTTTTTTACTTTAACCAAATATTGCTATCACTTCTAGTTCTTTTACTGTGAGTGAAAACATGAATAAAGTTTACTATACATTTTCTTTATAACTAAAAGACTGCGGGCTGAAGTGAACATCTGCAATTGTATGTTAGTAAATTAGAATGGCTAAAACTCTAACTCCGGTTAGAGTTAATGTTCCCTTGAACATTTGGTGATGTTTCCATGTAATTGGGAGGTATTTGCCTACATGTCAATGCCTCTAGGCCCCTTTTAACTATCACCCCCAGGGAATCCCAATTTGGTATGCCTCTACAGCATAAAGTGTTAAACTCAAGGCCCGGGGGCCGGATGAAGCCCTCCAAGCATTTTAAGTGGCCCTCTGACAGCTGTCAAATGGCAGCAGCTGGACAGCACCCCTTTTAGCTGACCCAGTCAGTGCAAGGCTACTCACACTCGCTATCATGGGCAAAGTAATTCTATGTTTGCATCTGTTTTGGGCAAAATATTTGTGTCTGCATTTGTCATGGTCAAATAAAATCTGCGACTATCCTGAGCAAAATAATTCTGCATCTGTATCTGTCCTGTGCAAAATAATTCAGCATTTGCCTTTGTCCTGAGCAAAATAATACAACATCTGCATCTGTCCTGGGCAAAATAATTCTACATCTTCATCTGTCCTGAGCAAAATAATACTGTGGCCCTTATTCATCAAGCGATAGCGCCAGGTAGTGTCTGACGAGCGCCAGGTCCCGCCAGCTAACGGTGGCTACCGACTCAAGTACGCCCGGCGTCGGCCACAATGACGCATTTATCAAGCTAAATGAGGCTAGCGCCGGCGAGAGCGACAGCTAGCGCAGGATTCATCATGTAGCCGACTGCAACGAACAGCGCCGCTGATAATCCCATCACAGCGCCAGGTATGACCTGTCGCTCCCTGGCGATGTCCAATGCATTTCAATGGAGCAATCTTTAACTAATCATAATTAATTGCTATTAATATTTTTTTTATTTTTTTAAAGGCCAAAAATTCTGTGACCACTTCTGCAATGTTAGGATTTTTTTTAAGGTAAAAAAAAAAAAAAAGATTTTGTGCAGAATTGATATTACAGGTCTGATATTAATGTATTCATATTACGGGAATTTTACAATCAAAAAATATGGTTGTTTGGGGGTTAAAAACTATTTTAAATCCATCGCCGGCAGCGGTCTGGGGTTTATACAAGGAATTCACAGTGCGAAAAAATTCGGAGCGTGATTTGTTAATGAATCTGCAGCAAGCCGTTCGCTCTGGCCATTCGCTGTCAGGCGCACCCATATAACGCTGAACCTGTGAAACAGCGACCCCTAAGCCCGTATTCAACATTGTCGCTACCTGGCGCTATTAATGAATCGGCCTCCCCGTCTGAATCTGTCCTGGGAAAAATAATTATGTGTTTGAATCCATCCTGGATAAATAATTATGTGCCTGTATCTGTCCTGGGCAAAATAATTCAGTGTCTGCATTTATCCTGCGCAAAATAATTCTGCATCTGTCCTGGGAAAAATAATTTTGATTCTGTCCTGGGAACAATAATTCTGCATCTGCCCCTGTCCTGGGAAAATAATTATGTGTCTGTATCTGTCCTAGGAAAAATAATTATTTGCATCTGTCCTAGGAAAAATGATTATTTGTGTTTTATTTAAGAAGTGGTAGTGCCACGTAGCACTTCATAAGCTTCAGGTGAATGTCAGGTCCCAGTGTAAAAGGTGTGGTTACAGTATAAAGTCAAAAATCCAGAGCGGTAGTGTCTCATCTATCAACAGCGCCAGCGCTGAGTTCCCTACAGGGCCACATAAGATCAGGCATTCACCTTGTCCTTTGTGGCCTTATCCCATAGATTTCTATAGGCTTGGAAGGATGTCATTTTTCGGCCACTTTTTTTTTTAGGTACGGGATCTCTGGGCTGTTTGGAATAGTTTGGTATGCATTGTTTGCGCTTTTCTGTTGCACTGCAAACTTGTGAATTGGGCCATGCAAAACCTGTGTCATGTCTTTCAGGTGTCCGGGAGGCAATTCCCGCTATTCTTTTTCTTTTTATTGTGCTGCCATCATCCCTAAAACTAAAAAACGTGGATTGCAACTGTCCTGAAAATAATTCTGCGTCGACATATGTCCTGGGAAAAATAATTCTCAGGCTGTCCTGGGCAAAATATATACCCCGATTCGGGGTGCCCCGCTGTGTGAAACCCCCCAGGTCGCCTAAAAACTCACCTTCATTCCGAGACCAACGGCGCATGCGTGAGCAGTGGCCACAACGCGCCCGGCATTTGTGACTGGCCAGCGCGGGCATGTTCCCTGTTAGTAGGTAGTGAGGAATGCGCCCACCAGCATGCTCAGATCTGCTTGAGCTGATTGGATGACTGGCCCCGCATGTGTTGCATGACCGGGAAGAGATGAGTTTGTTCGGAAGATCTTGGGGGTTTCACACAATGGGGCATCGGGCAAGTACCAAAACATACAAAAAAAGTCAAAATCCTGGGTTTTAGTCCACTTTAACTGTTCCCCAACAAACTCGGCTCTGCTAGGTAAAAGTCAGTATCTCTCTAATGCTGGGCTCACTAATGGTGTGAAGGAGTAGGTTAGGTTAGTTTCCTGTCCCTGTAATCCAGGACCAACCCTGGCACATTGCAATGGAGAATGTAGGTCTGCTTTAGGCTAGTTAAGGTGTCCCTGTGAACAAGGACCCTCCCTGATTTGCAAGGAATTTGCTTTAAATGGTGATCGGGAACAAAACCCGTTTTTTTCGAAAAGATGTTACCAAACGGTATGAGAACAAAAGAGTCCATTTCCAGCAACGCTATAACTATGTGACCGTCCTACAAGGGATTTACTCCTTGTTTTCCACTACTGGGCAAGACAGACTTAAAAAAAAAACCTTTATACAGACACTAAAGGTGGCCTAATATTCTTTGGGGATCTTTCAAGCAAATTAAGCTGTTTATTATTTAATGATGAGCTGTGAATAATGCAGACTAATTGATTGAGACCCTGGCTTGACGCAGCCAGCTTAATATTCAAGCAGAAGGTGCCGAGACAGCATTTCACTTTATTAATGACAATACGAAGGATTAAGCGAAAGCCATCGCTGTGCTCCTCACACCTTCCTTTAATTGCTCACTCAGGACACCTCCTCCCCCTAACTGCCACAGTCTCATCCAAGCTTCACTTGCTGCCAGTCACCCCCCTCCCCAACCCACCAGTCGCCTGTTCTGCGCTTGCAACTTGTGTTCCACCCTACGTCTGCTTTATATTCCAGACGTCTTCCGGTGGGCCAGCTGGTACTTGACATGCACAGGGCATATTCTCTAGCTTGTTTAACATATTGTGTGAACAATCCATTTCATTTCTTCAATGCTGCAAGGTTATGAGAAAAGTCCCTGAAAGCAAAGTGTGACTCCTCAGACATCTCCCAAAACGTCATTAAGCAATAAGCACCTAAAAAGCTCAGTATGAGTGTATAATCTATATATATATATATATATATATATATATATATATATATATATATATATAAACACGTATAACCACCATTGGCGGATTGGAGCCAAAAATCATCCCTGGATTTTACTAGCCCCTGGAATTGAAAAGCCTCAGCCTTGGCCAGCAAATGACCATCCCGCAACATGTTAGCCTCCCAATGTGCTTTCCATATTCTTGAATAGGAGCATTCCAAAGCTAAGTCGGAGGAATTGCAAGGGCTGACCAAGTTTTTGTCACATCTTCCCATCGTACTGGAGTAGAAGAAGCAGGAAGAAAACACTGTCCATTTAATGAACTCACCTTGAGTGATGCCTGTGTGTCCATGTCAGTGTTTTCAAGTTAGTTTCTTTGCCCGATTCCTTCTTCTAAACACAAAGTGGACCAAAACCCACGGCGATCGGCCGAGAATCTATCAAATTCCCGGGCAGATAGATTCCCTCCCCCCATCCAAAACCGGGATGCCCCACTGTGTGAAACCCCCCAGGTCACTCATACACTTACCTTCTTTCTGGGTCCAACGTTGCATACGCGAGACACTATCCCTCTAGTAGGGAGCTCCCTGTTAGAGGGTAGTGGGGGATGCGAGCTTTAGCGTGCTCGGAGCAGCTGGCCTTAGACGAAGGCTTAGACGACGTGACGCTAGTGGATCCAGGCGTGCTAATTGGACGAGCGGCCGCGCATGTGGCGTAGGACTGGGAGGAAGTGAGTTAGTTTCAGGGACCTGGGTGGTTTCACACAGTGAGGCACCCCAGATGCCTCCCAAAACCCAGGATAGTCAAAATCTTTAAGGCTCGTCCTCCTTGAACGAGAATGCGTTCTAAGTGAACATACTCAGAAGTACATTAAAGGGCTGTCTATTATACTGTATATCATCACATACAAACCACCCCTCGTTTCTCAACTGCACCCTAGACCCAAGGAAATCCTGTGCTATTGTGGTAAAAAAAGGTAAAACTATACCTTCTAATCATGCTTGAAATGAAAACAGGTGGTTTTACATGTGCCCTGATGGGGGTAATCCTCTGGCCAGACGAGGACTTTAAATGGGCCATTTCATCGGCTTGATGAGTTTTGAAAAAGGTTGCATGCAGGGTTTTGCCTGAAGCGCATCCACAACTCAGCCTATAGAACTCTATGTGCAGCGCACGTAAAAGTCATTGCACTTTAACTGTGTTGCACTGTGGAAGAGCCATACTTACCGCCTCCTCCTGGTCAATTGTTGCTGTCACGTCCGGCGCCTGCTGCAGCCAACCTCAAGCAGAGCTCCCCAACAGGAATTTTCTCAGGTCTCCTAATGGCCAATCTGCATTTGCCTACTAACTGTACCTGCTGCAAAGATAAACATATAATAACAGACATAAATCTGATGCAAGAAAGCAAACTAGTAAAAACGGCAAAGTGTTATAGTTAGCAGGAGCGAAGGAACAGCCTGTTTTGTTACGATACGCGTTGGATTATTCATGAGCAGTGCATTGGTTATTAATATTTTTGCCTTTCTTATTAGCTTGTTCTTCTGTTTGGGATTAAGTATGTCTATACAAGAAAGAATAGGACACTAATACATAGAGGACTATCTAGCAAGGATGCTCCACTGTCACAGGGTCGCTACATCTGTCTGCGCTGCTTTCCAGCACTGGTGCAAAGTAGCACCTGCTTACCCCCCCCCCCCCCCCATCCCCAGCACCATTTTACCTGGGTTGCTTAACCAGCATCCGACCGACTGATATTTGGGCCCCGGACCAGGCTAGCTATGGGCACCACTGCTTATTATTACAACCTACTCTCCTACCCAATACTGACCCTGCTCCATTAACTACTGCTGCCATAGCTCCATTACCCTTCCTGGATAGTTTTAGTGTGCGTGGCATGTCTGGGAAGCGTTTTTTTTTTTTACAATGGGGCTTCCCAAAATAGGGGCTTGCCCCCTAGGAATCCTACAAACCCCACCACACTTGTAACTTGCGTCCTGGTTTTACAAGTTACTAGCATCAAGTTTACCTTTGCCACCTTTCTTTTTTGCATGTATGTATTTTGAATTTATTTCTGATGTTTTATTTTATAGATTAAATGAATAGTATTGGTTTAACCATCTACAGAGGACACTGTGCCGGCATCTGTATTCAGGATGGATCGGACTGTATCCCCATCTGTTTTAAGGTAGGATTAAGGGGTGAGGTAACCCCGAAACGCGTTACCTTTGAATGGGGAGCCCAGGATATTCACTCCACACAGGTCATGCTATATTTTAAAATGTTACATTAAATGTTATGTTTTATCACACTTGGTGAGCTGGACCTGCAGCACATTACTACAATTGGGACTTACAGAGGTCTGTCCGTGCTCCCAGGTGAAATATCTCAGGGGATTTCTGAGCTGTCTATCTTCTTGGGACTACTGGATCGGACTTTAGCAAGTGAACATTTACTGGGTAAAATGAGCTTCTTTTTACCTTTTTATTGTCTCATTTGACATAGTTATCGTATCAATATCAGGTCAACATGGATATCTTCCACGGTTCATCGATATCACCCGCCCTGATGTAAAGCACCCTGCTCAATACTATACAGCAGACACAGTGATCCATGCACTGCCATTGTAGGTAATAATAAAAGTAAGAAAAACATATGCTGCATATCAATTATTCATAAATGCATTCATTTTGAAGAAATGATCATGAAAGACCCCCGCTTTTCTAAAGTCTCCAGCCAACCGTTAAAAAATATTGAGTATATATATCACAGACTATGCAAAAGCATGCAAGTATTTGACGTGCGATGGCTAACGCGGCCAGCAGGGTGCAGCAAAGGGCTACTCTTCCAACTTGAGACAATATTTACGGATTTACGGTTTTACGGTACTCGGTGTTGGGAAAACTGACAGAGGGGCTTTTAGCGAGTAAATATTTACAAAACACTATTCAAATTATTTTCATTCCAGCTTGCAATTGGTACGTTGGCATTGCAAGTCATGTGTATACGAGTTGTTTAACCTTTATTATTTGCGAGCTCGCTCTTTCATGCTACACATAGAAATTGGGTAAAATGGTTGGATGGATCACACAGGTAATGGAGAGGCTGGAAGGATATCTGGTGGCGCAGTCTGTAGAGAACGCCAGAGATAAACAATGAGGGACCCCAGTTTGCTTTAAAAATGTGTTCATGGGCAGATAAGACTACAATTAACTCGCAGGAAATTAGGAGGATGAAAACAAATTGACATAAGGGAGAAACATGAATGGAAAGTTTGGGAGTATTTTGAGTATAAGGCAGAGAAAAAAAAGGGAGGGACATGGCTCAGAGAGAGACCAACAAAGAAAAAAGTGAGGGACAGTTGGCGATTAAAGGAGTTAAAGGACAACTATTATTAAAGGGATTATCCAGGATAACGGTAAAAACACATCACTTGCTTGTTTAATGCCATGCAGATGATTCATTCGGTGTGCTGTTGAATTAAGCTGTTGTTGAGATATAGCCCCTTTCCTGTAGTCCAGCCCCTGGATTTTATTTATTCATGTGTTAGGTCCTTCCGCCAGGCAAAGGGTTTAAGGAGAGAGTGGGGGTTCTTGGACCAAAGATGGGTGTCACTGAATGAGGTGTGGGAGAGGTGCAATTACTCTTAAAGTGGAGATACACCCCACCCAAGTCTCTAAGACCTTTGGTGGGGGGTTGCTCTACCTTTTCATTGGGAGTCCCCACTGTGTGAAACCTCCCAGACCGCCTGATTTAATCACCAGTCTGTCATGCCCATACCTCATCTCAGTGCCACAGCTGCATCCCCAGCATACCTCTAGCTGTGGGATTGCCAGCCCTTTCTGAATGGGCCGCGAGAGTGTGGTTGCCACACCAAACGGGAAATCTGAATGAAACGAACACTGCTGATTGGCTGAGCTTCCCACGTGGCAACCAGGTAGAGGATGCCGGGCAAGAGAGCAGCAACATCCAGGTGATTTCCCCAAGTTATATTCTTGGGTGTTCTTCTTTAAGTTTCTTCTCCAGAGATGACTCCCACGTAGTAAAAGTAAGATGAATGTTATTATCTTCCAAACATGGTTTCAACAACACAATCAGGAAAATGTCCACATTAGCAGTAGAACATTCCACATCAGAAAAACATTTCCACAATTAAGGAGTTGTAATGTGCTTTGGGATCGCCATTCCAGGCAATGATGTACAGTTCCAGCCCATTTAGGGTCAGGAAGAGGTCTGGGGCAAGTAGTCCACACAAGAATTCCACAGATGATGGATTGCCCTCCTTTTGTTAGGCACACAGTTACAATGAACATAATTTCTTCCCTAGGTCTCCATGACCCACCATCCTTCTATCCCTCTCCTCTTACAGTCTCCGGCCCCTCTCAAAAAGGTGGTCATGATTTAAGAGGAACATCGGGGGAGGTTAAAACCTCCCCAAGCCTTACCAACCTGCTGCCCCCCCTCCGGTTTTACCTTAGGGCATTCTTTACTCACATCGACAAGGGATCCATTTCCTAGGTCTCTCAGGTTCTGGACGACCTAGCAACAGTTGGCGCCATCTTCCATAAAGCACTGCGCACTGCCCCGATCTCGCTCCTGCACCGTGCCCATGAATGGGATGCAATGGGGCCTCCCGAAATCCCGCGAGACTTCGCTGATTGGTGCGGGACTTTGAAGAGCATGGCTAAAGCTGTGTTGTCACTAAAAGATGGTTAAGCCAGTGCGGGGGGCAGTGATCGAGCCCTGAAGCAGCTGGATATCGCCGCAGTGACATCCAAAAGGTAAGTAGGGGTTGATGGGGGGGGTCGGCCCCATTTTATTTTCGGTCTGATGTTCCTCTTTAAATAAAATTCAAAGGAAGGTTCAGATCTCAACAACAATTTTTTTTGTCAGCAGCTTACCAGGATGAATCTTCATATTGAATACATGAATCAATCATTTATTTTTTAAATTTTATTTAGCCTTGACAATTCCCTATCTCCAGGGTATCCTACTGTAAACCCCCCCCCCCCCCCCCCGTCGTCCAGTATACTTACTGATGCTGCCATCCCACAGATCCCACGCAGGTCACAGCAGCATCCCTGGCTTTGCAAAGCTTATGCCCATATCCGCACTGGGCTGTTGTGAATGGCTGGATTAGTCCTGTGTCAGGGAAGCACCCAGTGGGAAATGTCACAATCCATCCTGATTGGCTGGCGCCAACTAGCAGTCTGTTCTGATTGGAAGAGATCGTGTGCATGTAGAATATAATTGCTGAAGAGGAAGAAATAGGGGTTCCACACGCACGGAATGCCCCAGTAAAGTGGACCAAGACCCTGGTGAGTAATAAACCTGGGTTTTCATCCACATTAGATACCCTTAAAAATTAAATGCTGTCATATCATAGTAAGAAATATTGCACTAGTTTTTCCCATTTACAGGAAGGGATGGTTGTCATCAGAAAATGACAGGGTTGAGAAGCGTGACAGGGGGAGGGGATCAGCATGTATCTGCTCACAACACATTCAAGTACAGTGCTGTGTTTTCAGATTCATATATCACAACTCCTGTCCCATCATAAATTTCAGCTGTGTGCCTGTCATTTTCCTAACACACACATATCTATGGCAGGTGTTTAGCAAATGACAGCCACTAAATTGGTGATGGGTCAGAACTTGTGACTTGTGTGTGTGAAGACAGCTTTGCCCTCCTCTCTGTCTGGATAGAATAAAGTACAGAGGGGAAGAACTTTTATAAAATACTGTATATGGGTCCTTACAGAGGAGTAGCTAGGCTTTCTGGCACTGGGGCAAAGTTTTGAAATGGTGCCCCCCCCCCCCGTTTTCAGGCCCCGCTTTGGCACCCCCTGACCTGCTGCACCCGAGACAAGTGCCCCCCGCTCCCCCCTAGCTACACCCCTGGGCCCTTACACACTGTGCCTTTCCAATGCATTGTGCATCGCAGTACTCCGTTGCCTCCAGTGTCTCTGTTGCAGTGTGTTGCAGTGGTGGTACTAAGTGAGCCACTGGGATGGAGGTTCAGCATCGGCGAGGGCAGCTGAAGGAGAGAAGGTCCCCAAGATGTCACTAGGTGTAGTCCCCTGGGGATGGAGAGCAGTGACCTTGGCGGTGACTTGCCATGATAGACTTGGAGGAGGCGGTGAATATTGTTCCTCTAACTCCACCTCAATGCAGATAAAGAGCAATACATGCACTTTCTGCCTGTGCTGCCCATATATTTCTATGAGCTGTGTTACAGTTGGGTTGCAGGCAAAATGCTGTATGTAGAATGCAGCTCAGAGATGTGAAAGGGCGCATTAACTTTTAAGGGCAGAATTTCTTCCCGCCTGGAGTAGTATTGGCGCAAGCAGGAAGCTGTGATTAGGGCCTTTTTCTATAGCCTATGAAATAATAACCTTTTGGGTGTGATTTAGGAAGTGTCTGCACCATTTAGCGCCAATAGTTTGACCACTGCGTCACTCTATGTCTAATCTAAGATATGAGCATCACTTAGCGCCAAGTAGAAAGAAAGATTAGGTCACTTGAGGAGTCCGAATGGCATGACTGTCTAGGGGGTTGTGCTTGGGTCCCCTGGAGAGTGGGGATTGGCTGGGATTGTAGTTCCTGGAAGGGCTGTGGAGTAGGGGTATTTAAGCCCTGGAAACAAAAGAAAGGTCCTTTTGTGACCTTGTGGGATCAGAGGTAAGTTGTCCCGCCCACCCTCCTCATTTCTTTTTTATTCAAGAGACTTGGTCCCCTGTGGGGGGTAAGTGCATGGTTTTATTTTGGGATTTTGGCAGAAATTGTTGTATTTAAAAAGAGTTAGTATTAAACTGTCCTTTGTCACAGCAGGCAGGTCCCTTTTCATTTTTTTAGGTGGCAGTTTGTTCCTTGGTTGTTCCTGGAGAAGAGTAGGTGGGTTCTTCTGGGCAGGTTTTTTAAGTTATATATGAAAGACAGCAGGGGATCGCCTGGCTTTGCTTATTGGACATTTTGGTTGACGGTTCAGTGGGGAAGCCCTGGGATATCCTGGCTGGGCTGCGGCAGGAGCAATAGACGGCTTACACTGTGGTGGCTATAGGTTTTTGGCCTACACGGGCTTGGTGGTTTTTGCCCCTAATGAAAAATAATGCAAAGGAAGCGAGCTGTGGGGGGATGTTTGGTTAATATGTTATTTGGTTGTTATTTATGGCAATATTATGTTTTGTTAAAAAATGTTAGCCGTGGCTGATTTTTGTATTAAATCAATTTCAAAGAGAGCTACATTTCTGCGAGTATTTATTAGGGAAGTGGGGATGGGGTTAATGTGTGTGTGTGTGCGGGGGGGGGGTTAGTAAGTTTGGTAAAAGTAGTTAGACTTAAAAAATGATGCGTTGTACAAATAAATGTATGATTCTCCCCTTCTTCACAGCACAGTGCAGCCCTTCTTACAAGCCATGCTGCTTATAAGTGGCGCTGAAGCCTAAGAGGCCGATTCATTAATAGCGGCAAGTAGCGACTGTTGAGCGACTGTAGCAGTATTTTCACAGCGCCCGCTAGTAGTCGCTGTGCTTGGCCGTTGTTCGGTTGTTGATAGCGAATGAGTCGTGTGCAGTAATGTTGAATACGGGGTGACGAGTCGCTATTTGACAGGTTCCGCGATGCATGGGTGCGCATGATAACGACTGGTCAGAGCGACCGGCTCCCACCATATTCATCAAAAAATCACGCTCCAAAAATTCTCGCGCTGTGAAATGCATGTTTAAACCCCAGAGCGCTGGTGGCGATGTGTTAAAAGTAGTTTTTTAACCCCCAAACCACCATATTTTTGGAAACCAAAAAAAAAAAATTTTTAAAGAATCTAGTAATATGAATACAATAATATCAGACCTGTAATATCAATTCTGCACAAATATTTTTTTTTTTTTTTTACCTTAAAAAAATTATCTAAAATGGCAGAAGTGGTCACAGAATTTTTCAAATTTAAAAAAAACAAAAAAACATTAATAACAATTAATTATGAATATTTAAAGATTGTTCCATTGAAATGCACTGATGAGCGCCAGGTAGCGAGAGGTCCTACCTGTCGCTGTTCAAGGTCGGACGCTGGCGCTGTGGGCTGAGGCTGGAATAATGATGAATGAGTCGCTATATGACGCTATCTCAGTCGCTAAGCAGGATTGGCTTGATAAATGTGTGATTGTGGTGGGGAGCCGGCCTTCTTGTGGCGGGGCCCGTCATTACCGGTCGCTCATCAGTCGCTACCTGTCGCTATCCCTTGTTAAATAAGGGCCTAAGTTACCATAAAGCAGAATGGCATAAAAAGTGATGAAGTGCTGTATAGCGAAAAAAGTTGAAAAGTAATATAATCAAAAGGAAACTGTTAAAAACATTTGTCCTTCCAATTTTCACACTGCGTTCATCTAAACTCAACAACTAAAAATGGAATTAAACATAGTACAAAGCTTGGCACATTTTCAATACAACTGTGTTTTCAGATAACTTTAATGATTTTACTTTGATTTACTTAAACTGGCTTATATTTAGATCACATGCACAGAGACATTATTGTATGTGTGCAATTGGTATGCCAACAATAAGCTACGGTATATATAATTCAGATTTTGGTGATGAAGGCCCTCAAAGAGGCCCCTTTAATTTAATGATCCACCAGGGGATTCCCTGGTAACCCTGAGCCTGCTTGGACATGAATATTGCCAATTCCATTTGGTCTGGCCAGTCCCTAACATTGCTGTTATTTGGCCCTTTTTCTTATATTAACCCACCTTTTCCTGGGTTAATATGCTAGGGGCTGATCTATAATTGAAGGGAAAACAGTATCCTTTTTTATTGTCCACAATGACTCCATCTTGAATTTTTGTAGACACCATTTCATTTAGTGCTGCTAAGCACGTAGAACACTCATGAGTTAAAGCGGACCTTCACCCTGAATAAGAGGGTTTCCCACACCCTACATACAGAGTGCTCACATTAAAAATCATCCTACCTGCATCTACTGCATGTTATGAGCCTTTAAACATCCAAGATGGCGTCTCATGGAGCATCAGGCAGCCTGAAAACAGGAAGTGTCTTCTGACTGCATTCTGGGATTGCTGTCCTTTCCCTGACCCCAGCTCTGCTCTGTCTGTGCAAAGCACAGCTATAGCCCACCCCCTGTATTTTATCCCGCTCTCCTCTCCTCGGGATGTGATGCTTCTGAGTCAAGATGGCGGCACCCAAATCCTAGAGTCCTGAACAGAGTTGCAGCTCAGTTGGGGAAAGAATAATAAGTAAGTGACCAAAAACTTTTTAAAAGTTTAATCATGCTGAAGACCTGGTTTAAGTTTATATTTCTCTGAAAGCACGTTATTTCTGGTAAATGATGTGGCATGGTGAGACCACCAAGTTTTACTTTCATTACTAGAGTATTGGACTTTCTAGATTTCTTTGTGCTGTGTTATATAAATTCAATCTGTAAACAGCGGATTACTCTGGTGAAACTGCTTTGTGTGCGTCTCATGGTTTCTTTAAGAGTAATCTCCCGCAGAGATGGACAGGCACCCTATGCAGAGAGACTAGATGAGCCAGTAATGCCTATTAAACCTTTCAATAATAACAGGCAAATACAAGATGGCTTACACAAATACAAACCTCCCAACTGTCACTCATTTAGGTGGGACTGTCCCTCAGTTGTGTACATGTCCCCTGTCCCTTGTTGCTCTCATTTGTCCCTCTTTGGGGTTTAACATACAGATCTGCATCAATAATTGATTCATTTGCCTATTCAAAGTGTTTATATTGTCTTAACTGTTACAACATATCTCCTATCCATCCTTCAATGAGAGGTGTGGCTTCATTTACAAATGGTCCCTCTTTCCCACCCTGAAAAGATGGAAGGTATGCAAATAGGACATGGAGTGAGGGATATCCAAATGATTTATGCCATGTTTGGATAGGCTACGTTTCAAGAACTTATAATAGCAATATATACCACACTGGAAAATGATATATCCCTCCTTTAAATCTTTGCCATTGAAGCGTTTAGTGGGAAGGTTTTAAAAATGCTCTCAAATCTCAACCTCCCCAGTGGCTCTAACCAGGATCAGATTAAGGACCAACAGGGCCCTAGCACTGCCTCCACCACTTGTCAACTTGTGCCCTTATTCATCAAGCGATAGCGCCAGGTAGTGTCTGACGAGCGCCAGGTAGCGGCAGCTAACGGCGACTACCGACTCAAGTACGCCCGGCGGCGGTCACAATGACGCATTTATCAAGCAAAATGAGGCTAGCGCCGGCGCGAGCGACGGCTAGCGCGGCATTCATCATGAAGCCGCCTGGACCGAACAGCGCCGCTGCAAATTCCCTCACAGCGCCAGGTATGAGCTGTCGCTCCCTGGCGATGTCCAATGCATTTCAATGGAGCAATCTATAATAATTCATAATTAATTGGTATTATTTTTTTTTTTTTTTTTTAATGTCAAAAAATCGGAGACCACTTCTGCAATGTTAGGATTTATTTTTAAGTAAAAAAAAAAATTAAAACAAATTTGTGCAGAATTGATCTAACAGGTCTGAGATTAATGTATTCATATTACAAAATGATTCTAAAAACATGTATAATGTTACATTCAAAAAATATGGTTGTTTAGGGGTTAAAAACTAGTTAATACACATCGCCGCCAGCGCTCTGGGGTTTAAACAAGGAATGGACAGCGACAGCACATTCGGAGCGTGATTTGTTAATGAATATGAAGCTAGCCGTTCGCTCTGGCCATTCGTTGTCAGGCGCTCACATACAACGCTGGACCTGTGAAACAGCGACCCCCCAGCCCGTATTCAACATTACCGCACACCGACTGAGTCGCTGTCATCAAGCTAATGCCGGCCAAGCACAGCGAATACTGGCTGGCGCTGAAAAAATCACGCTACAGTCGCTCATCTGTCGCTACCTGGCGCTATTAATGAATCGGCCTCCCCGGCTGAGAATAATCATTTTCCTCCGAATTGGAATCCACTCCGGATTTCAAGGAAAACGTAATTCAAAATGAATCCAAAATTCTTGGGATGTTTTGGGATTTGTGACAATCAAAACTTTTCCTGAAATAGATTTTAAAATATACCTAAAAAACATACATAGAAACATAGAAGAAACATAGAAGGTTGACGGCAGAAGGAGACCGTACAGTCCATCTAGTCTGCCCTTATGTGTATACTGTGGCCCTTATTTACCAAGGGATAGCGCCAGGTAGCGAATGGTGAGCGAACGGTAATGACGCTCACCGCCACGAGAACGCCGGCTCCCCTCCGCAATCACACATTTATCAAGCCGATCCTGCTTAGCGACTGACAGAGCGCCAGATAGCGAATCAATCATCATTATTCCAGCCTCACCCCACAGCGCCAGCGAGCGACCTTGAACAGCGACAGGTATGACCTCTCGCTACCTGGCGCTCTCCAATGCATTTCAATGGAGCAATCTTTAAATATTCTTAATTAATTGCTATTAATGTTTTTTTTTTTTTTTTTTTTAAATGCCAAAAATTCGGTGACCACTTCTGCAATGTTAGATATTTTTTTTAAGGTAAAAAAAAAAAAAATAAAATTTGTGCAGAATTGATATTACAGGTCTGATATTAATGTATTCATATTACAAAATGTTTGTAAAAACATGTTTTTTTTTTTCCAAAAATATGGTTGTTTGGGGGTTAAAAAACTACTTTTAACCCATCGCCGCCAGCGCTCTGGGGTTTAAACAAGCATTTCACAGCGCGAGAATTTTTTGAGCGTGATTTGTTAATGAATATGCTGGGAGCCGTTCGCTATGGCCATTCGCTGTCATGCGCTCCCATATTCAACATTACCGCACACCGAATGAGTCGCTGTCAACAGCCGAACAACGGCCAAGCACAGCGAATACTAGCGTGCGCTGTGAAAATAACGCTACTGGCGCTCATCTGTCGCTACCTGGCGCTATTAATGAATCGGCCTCTGTATGTACTCTTTATCTTAGGATAGATGTGTGCTTATCCCAGGCATGTTTAAATTCAGTGACTGACGATTTTTCAACTACCTCTGCTGGAAGTTTGTTCCAAGCATCTACTACTCTTTCTGTAAAATAATATTTTCTAACATTGCTCCTGATCTTCCCCCCGACTAGCTTCAGGTTGTGCCCCCTTGTCCTATCATTAAGCTTCTTCTTAAAAACACTTCCCTCCTGAACCTTATTCAATCCTTTCACATATATAAAGGTCTCCATCATGTCCCCCCTCTCCCTTCTTTCCTCCAGACTGTACAAATTAAGTTCTTTAAGTCTCTCCTGATAAGTTTTAAGTTTAAGTCCTTCCACCATTTTCGTTGCCCGCCTGCAGCCCCGTAATCCATGCTGCTCCCTACTCTGCAGCCCGGTCACCAGTGCTCCCAAGTTCTTACCGCCCCCCATCACTCATAGTGATGTCGAACACCGGAAGCAGGAGCGCACACATCCGCCTGCCGAGAAGCTGGCCGGAGACATATATTTAAAGTGGAATTCAAGTCAAGACACAAGCCCCCGCCCAGACCTCTGTCCCCCGATGCTGATGCAGGAGAGGCATCCACCGCTTGGTGCACATTCCTGGCTTTATTCAAGTGAATGGGAAGGAGGGTGTGTGTACAGAGCAGGGAATGTGCCATGCCCATAGCTGAAATCCCTGGGGGATCCAGGTGTTTCCTTTTTTATCACCCCTAGCCCCATTAGCACTGTGGGGGGGGGGGGGGGCTAGCTTGGACTTCCTCCTCCATTTTTGTTTTTTTTAGTGTGTGGTGGCCTGGGAGAGGGTGGGGCTTGGCCTCAGGGGTCAATTGGAGAGAGCTGTGGCAGTGGTAGAGTAGAGAGAGAACTGCTAAAAGGAAATAAAAAGCTAGTATATATATACATACTATATTGATGTATTGCAGGAAGTAAACTGTGGTGATTCTGCTAAACACTGTGTATTTACAGCAGGGGTGCCAGAGTCATACATAACTTTTATGGGGCCACATAGCACCCCAGCCCACCCCATGTTAAGGTGCCCAGCCACCCCAAGTTGAGACGTCCAGCCACCACACAAGAAACATGACTTCAACTGTCCCTAAAAACTGCAGTGAGACAGTTCTACAGGAGGATGTACATCATTTAGCTGCTAGACCAATGGAAGGTGATCTTCTTTTATTTATAAAGAACCAACAGCCTGGCACAGTTGGAAAAGAAAAGTAGTGGCCATTTTGGAGCTTCCTCTCCCAACTTACATAACTGAAATTCACAGTAACAGGAAGCCCAGCACGACCTGTTGGCAGGTGGCCTGCAAGCACATGAGCGGCCATCTTGTTTTTAAAATGTATCTGTCACGCTCGGGGTAACTCCAGCCCTCTTAATAAGCTCACAACCCCCAATCTCCACAGCCAGCTTCACCTGTAGGAGCCCCCGCTTGCCGGGACGCAAGATACGCCTACCCGGGATCGGTTGCCCCCAGGACTTAATGGCTCAAAGGATGTAAGCTTATATGTGGGAGGACTGGAGAACCAATAGCAAGAGCGTGAGTGACGGAAGTCCAGAGACAGGCAATAGGTCGATAACGGGAAGGCAGAGATCGTAGCGGCACCAGGGGTCAGGCAAGACGTAGTCGGGGTTCAGGCAGAGGTCAGCAACTGGGGATCAGGATCTAGAAGCGTCAGTTCAAGCAAAGGTCGGCAACAAGGATTCAGGATCGAGAGGCGTCAATTCAGGCAGAGGTCGGCAACAAGGATTCAGGATCGAGAATGGTCGTACAATCAAATCGGCAACAGGCTAGACTTCACAGGAGTAGGTAACACAGGGTTCTGAGCGCTATCACAGGCAATTCACAACTGAGAGGGAATTGCCTTTATAGGAACAGGTCTGAGGGAAGCAGTGTACTGATTGGAGCACATAGGATTCCAAGGGTAATTGGCTGCAGAGCAGAAGAGGGCGAAGCCCTCAATCCCCTAGGATTCCTTAACCCTTTAATTGATCCTCCGGCGGGTGCGCGCCGCACAGCGCCGCCGGAGGGCATAACAGACACGTGCTCGCGGCCGCGCGCGAGCACGTCTCCTGGAGGAGGAAGCGGGGGGCGTGGCTGAGCTGGGCGCCGCTCGAGCCGACGCTGCTCGAGCCGACGCCGCTCGGCGCGGCCGCCGCACAGTGACAGCTGCAGCTGGCCGCCTGGAGACGTCGCTGGAACGGGGATCAGGTAAGCGGTTCCTGACACTACCCCCCCCTTCACGAGGGGCCTCCGGACCCTCACTCGGTTTCCCTGGATTGTCACGATGGAACCTTCTTACAAGAGCCTTGGCATGAACATTCCTCGCTGCCACCCAGCATCTTTCCTCCGGACCATAGCCAACCCAATCCACCAAATACTGTAAAGAATTACGCACCTTACGTGAATCCAAGATCTTATTCACTTCATACTCGGGCTCATTATTAAGAAGAATTGGTGCAGGACCAGCAAGAGGAGCATTCTTCGCCGGTTTTAACAGTGAAACGTGAAAGGAATTAGGTATTTTCATAGTTGGCGGGAGTTGAACTTTAAAAGACACATTATTCAACTTCTTGACGATTGGAAAAGGACCAATAAATTTTGGACCTAATTTGCTAGATGGCTGACGGAGCGCAATATTTTTAGTGGAGACCCAAACTAGATCGCCTACTCGAAGAGTAGGTTCCTGTGATCTGCGGCGGTCGGCAAATTTCTTATACCTCAAACCAGTGGTCTTAAGAATCTCCTGAACGTGTGTCCAGATATTCTTCCGTTCTTGAAGCCACTCCTCCAACGCCGGCAGATTGGAAGGTGACCCTGAAAGGGAAGAAGCTCTAGGATTTTTCCCTAAGTTACAATAAAAAGGAGATACCTTGGTACTCTCACTAGGCGCGTTATTGTAAGCAAACTCAGCGAAATCAATAAATTCCGCCCATTGTTCTTGGGCATCAGAAACATAACACCTTAAGTATTGTTCCAAAGTTTGATTAGTTCTTTCCGTCTGCCCATTAGTCTGGGGATGGTAGGCAGAAGAAAGAGAGATCTGTATTCCCAACCGCGAACAGAAGTGTTTCCAAAAACGGGAAGTAAATTGAACACCCCGATCAGAGACTATATTGGACGGAATACCATGAATACGAAAAATATGCGAAGTAAACAGCCGCGAAAGCTCAGGTGCAGAAGGAAGTTTGGCCAAAGGAACGAAATGTGCCATCTTACTGAAACGATCTACGACCACCCAAATGACAGTATTACCATGTGAGAGAGGCAAATCTACAATAAAATCCATAGAAATATGGGTCCATGGCTCAGCAGGAATTTCAAGAGGAACCAAACTGCCACTAGGAGCCTTGTGAACTCCTTTACTTCGAGCACAAATAGCACAAGCGTCGATAAAGGCAGAGATATCGCGTCTCATGGTAGGCCACCATACATGACGACGGGCAAGCATAAACGTCTTACGGTTACCCAAATGACCAGCAGTTTTGGCATCGTGAAATTCGCGAATTACATCCGAACGCAGGTGCGGCGGAACAAACTGGCATCCCAAGGGTACATCACTAGGAGATTCATCTTGAAACGGCGCCAAGGTATTGGAGAGATCAGGAAGTAACGCCCCCACCACACAACCTGTGGGTAAAATTGGTTCACCAGAATCACCCCGATCCTTACATTCACCGAACATGCGAGATAGAGCATCAGCTTTAGTATTTTTTACACCCGGCTTGAAAGTAATAATAAAATTGAAACGCGAGAAGAATAATGCCCAACGTGCCTGACGAGAGTTCAGCCTCTTGGCAGAACCTATGTATTCGAGATTTTTATGATCGGTATACACAGTTATAGGATGTAATGAACCCTCCAACCAGTGTCGCCATTCATCAAATGCCAGTTTAATAGCTAATAGTTCCCTATTGCCAACATCATAATTTTGTTCCGCGGTACTGAATTTACGCGAAAAATAAGCGCATGGATGGAGACGCTCAGGGTTACCAGAATATTGTGACAAAACTGCACCCACTCCCAGCTCGGAAGCATCCACTTCAATAATAAAAGCTTTATGAATATCTGGATGCACTAAGACAGGTGCCGAAGTAAAGGCCCGTTTCAAGGTTAGAAAGGCCTCACAGGCAGAGGGGGACCAGTTAGCAGTAAAAGCCCCCTTGCGGGTAAGATTGGTAAGGGGTGCAACAACATGGGAAAAGCCTTTTATGAAACGCCGATAAAAATTTGCAAAACCTAGAAAACGTTGCAATTCCTTTAAAGTTTTGGGTTGGACCCAATCCTGAACTGCTGAAACCTTCCCCGCGTCCATCTCCAAACCCTGGTTGGTAATAACATACCCTAGGAAGGGAACTGTAGTGACTTCAAACACACACTTAGACAGTTTAGCAAATAAGTTGTTCTCTCTTAATTTTTGTAGCACCAACTTAACATGGTGTCTGTGCTCCGGTAAAGAATTAGAAAAAATGAGAATATCATCCAAGTAGATGACTACAAATCTACCGAGATATTCCCTGAATATATCATTAACAAAATCTTGGAAAACGGCTGGCGCATTACAAAGACCGAAGGGCATGACCAGGTACTCATAGTGCCCATCCTTCACATTAAATGCAGTTTTCCACTCGTCCCCCTGTCGGATGCGAATCAGATTGTAAGCCCCTCTCAAATCCAATTTGGAGAAAATTCGAGCTCCTGTGACTTGATTGAACAGATCCCCAATCAAGGGTAAGGGGTATCGGTTTTTTACAGTGATCTTATTCAAGGCTCGATAATCTATGCACGGTCTCAAGCCACCATCTTTTTTCTCTACAAAAAAGAACCCGGCCCCAGCAGGCGAGGTAGAGGGACGGATAAATCCTTTCCTAAGATTTTCGGTAATATACTCCCTCATTGCTTGCTCCTCGGGCAGGGTAAGGTTATAAATCTTTCCCCTCGGGGGAATTGTGCCAGGCAGCAAGTCAATGGGGCAGTCATAGGACCGATGTGGAGGAAGAGTTTCAGCAGAGCGTTCAGAGAATACATCGATCCAATCAGCGTATGGCTGAGGTAATTCCTGTGGTAAGACTTGAACGCTTCTGAGGCCTGTATTAAAACAGTGACCTTTACAGTGGTCACTCCACTTGACCAACTCCCCAGCCCGCCAATCTAACACCGGGTTATGGAGTTGCAACCAGGGGTATCCCAAAACCACCGGAGTTTCCGGACAATCAAAAATAAAGAATTCTAAGAATTCAGAGTGAGAAGAGCCGACAATTAGTCTGAGAGGTGGGGTCTTGGTATTTATAGGACCTCCCTGGATTGCCTTTCCATTGATAGCTAAAACTTGTAGGGATCTTTCAAGAGGAACTACAGGGATCCCTAATGTGGAGATCATGCTCCTGTCCAAAAAGTTTCCAGCCGCACCACTGTCTATGAAGGCGGAAACTGTCTGCTTAGAGGACCCCCAAAACAAATCAATAGGTACAAGCATCTTATTCTGGCGAGAGTTACAAACTGACTCACCCAGATCAGTACTCTCTACCTGGTCTGGGTGCGGAAGTTTTCCGCCGGTTTCCCCTTGTTGGGACAGGACCCTGCAAAATGACCAGAATTCCCGCAATACAGGCATAACCCCTCGGATCGCCTACGCTGTTTCTCCTCTTGGGATAAGCGGGTTCTCCCTAATTGCATAGGTTCTTCCTGGGAAGATGATGAGGTATTTTCTCCACGGGGAACCGGGGATCTATGACTCTGGACTGGTCTAAAGGACGTGGGAGCCCCGACTCTCTCCCTGGCCCTTTCTCTAAGACGTCGGTCTATTTTAATGGAGACCTGCATTAATTGATCTAGGTCCGCTGGCGGGGGAAAATTGACTAAGGCATCCTTGATGCTATCCGACAGTCCCACCCTGAACTGACTACACAAAGCTGGATCGTTCCACCTAGCTTCGATAGCCCAGCGGCGGAATTCAGCACAGTAGTCTTCAGCCGAATTCCGTCCTTGTTTTAAGGCCCGAAGCCTATTCTCTGCGGTAGACTGTATATCTGGATCGGCGTATAAAACGCCCAAAGCATTGAAGAAGGCAGTCACTGATTGTAGAGCAATGTCATGGGACGGTAAAGTAAAGGCCCAGGACTGTGGGTCTCCTTGAAGCAAGGAAATGACTAGGCCTACTCGTTGGACCTCTGTGCCAGAGGAGATAGGTCTTAACTTAAAATATAGTTCGCAGGCATTCTTGAAATTGGAAAATTTTGCTCGTTCTCCAAAAAATTTCTCAGGCAGTGGAATCTTAGGTTCGGAGAAATGAGGTGGTACAGAGGAAGTTGGCACTTGACGAGATTCCTGAGTGGCCACTCTTTGAGCGAGTTGGTTGATCGCTGTGGCCATAGCTTGCACCTGCTGTACCAGGTCATCCATTTTTTGGGCCTGTGATAATGTCACGCTCGGGGTAACTCCAGCCCTCTTAATAAGCTCACAACCCCCAATCTCCACAGCCAGCTTCACCTGTAGGAGCCCCCGCTTGCCGGGACGCAAGATACGCCTACCCGGGATCGGTTGCCCCCAGGACTTAATGGCTCAAAGGATGTAAGCTTATATGTGGGAGGACTGGAGAACCAATAGCAAGAGCGTGAGTGACGGAAGTCCAGAGACAGGCAATAGGTCGATAACGGGAAGGCAGAGATCGTAGCGGCACCAGGGGTCAGGCAAGACGTAGTCGGGGTTCAGGCAGAGGTCAGCAACTGGGGATCAGGATCTAGAAGCGTCAGTTCAAGCAAAGGTCGGCAACAAGGATTCAGGATCGAGAGGCGTCAATTCAGGCAGAGGTCGGCAACAAGGATTCAGGATCGAGAATGGTCGTACAATCAAATCGGCAACAGGCTAGACTTCACAGGAGTAGGTAACACAGGGTTCTGAGCGCTATCACAGGCAATTCACAACTGAGAGGGAATTGCCTTTATAGGAACAGGTCTGAGGGAAGCAGTGTACTGATTGGAGCACATAGGATTCCAAGGGTAATTGGCTGCAGAGCAGAAGAGGGCGAAGCCCTCAATCCCCTAGGATTCCTTAACCCTTTAATTGATCCTCCGGCGGGTGCGCGCCGCACAGCGCCGCCGGAGGGCATAACAGACACGTGCTCGCGGCCGCGCGCGAGCACGTCTCCTGGAGGAGGAAGCGGGGGGCGTGGCTGAGCTGGGCGCCGCTCGAGCCGACGCTGCTCGAGCCGACGCCGCTCGGCGCGGCCGCCGCACAGTGACAGCTGCAGCTGGCCGCCTGGAGACGTCGCTGGAACGGGGATCAGGTAAGCGGTTCCTGACAGTATCCCAGCAGGCTGAAATAAGGGATGCAGCTAGGTGTGAGTATGTGAATATAGGTTGGCCTAGGTGTGAATATAGTCTATTGTATTTATGGGGCGTGGTCTGTTTTCTTATAGACATGGCAGAAATACTATTTGAGCGTTAATTTGAGAGACAGCTTTCCTTTAACACAGCCATTATTTTTCATGCGCAGCAATCTAAATTGCCCTGGGGCAGGGGTGCATATGAGGACTGCTTGTTGTGTTGGTCTGATTTAATTCACTTTTGACTGTTGATCTGCTTTAAAGGCTGAACTGGATGGCCTTTTATTTTTTACAGTACTATGTCACCATATTACCATATTACTGGGGGATCAGGCAGTCGCTGATCCAGTCATAGGGATAAATGGCAACGCATTTTTTCCATATTGGTCGGCAGCAGAATGCATGCAATAAGCACGACCAGCATCACCTTTATCAGCTGGTGCAATGAGAAGGGCAGGATCACAGCGTCCATTTTGCCACCAGTCAATATAGAATAGTTTGGGCAACTTTGAGTGCTGCCATTTATCCTCGAGACTGGGGTGGTGCCCCTTATCCCACCGTCATGTCCCTTCTATGGTAACACCACCAGTCAACTTCTCATGGGTGCTGCAAGGTTGGGGTGACCGCGTACACTGGGCTTCCTTCAGCAGGGGGCCTGGTATCAGCTGCCTCCCCTGCCTCTAAAATATATACACCCCTGAGCAATGCTAAACCAACAGGCCATTTTGAAAATCTCCACACATAGGCGAAGTGCAGCATTAATTGCTTGAGATTTGCAAACCATGGCCTATTGGTGGCCCTTGACGAGAAGGGTTGAGCCTGTGTGATTTACAGAAACCTTTTCTGATGTAAATTTTCAATAAAAACTAACATAATGGTCTTACTCATTGGCCATATAATCATAATAATCCTGTTACAGTGGAAAAATACAAAGGAGACCATCTACAGCGTCTACAGCATGCTACAGGAAATAGAGGAGAGGTGTGAATGTTCAATAAAAACACACATACGGGTCTTACTCATTGACCATATAATAATAATAATAATAATAATAATACTGTTACAGTGAAAAAATACAAAGGAGACCGGCTACAGCAAGCTACAGGAAATAGAGGAGAGGTGTGAATTTTCAATAAAAACACACATACGGGTCTTACTCATTGACCATATAATAATAATAATACTGTTGCAGTGAAAAAATACAAAGGAGACCGGCTACAGCATGCTGCAGGAAATAGAGGAGAGGTGAAGCCTTTTCTGAGGTAAATTCTTATTAAAAACACACATATCAGTCCTTGACCATATAATAATAATAATAACCCTGTTACAGTGAAAAAATACAAAGGACACCGGCTATTGAAATAGAGCAGAGGTGTGTGATTTACAGAAACCTCTTCTGAGGTAAATTCTCAATAAAAACACACACGGGTCTTACTTATTAACCGTATAATAATAATAATCCTGTTACAGTGAAAAAATACAAAGAGACCGGCTATGAGAATGCAGGAGAGGTGTGCGATTTACAGAAACCTTTTCTGAGGTAAATTTTTATTAAAAACACACATATCAGTCTTACTCTTTGACCATATAACAATAATAAAAATCATAATTTTATAACAGTGGAAAAATGGAAAGGAAAGGAGAAGTTGGAGAACATTAGAGACCGGCTACAGCATCTACAGTGTGGCGCAGGAAATGGAGGAGAGGCGCAGGTTTCAGGTGAGTTCCTTGCTGCCAACTTATTGCCAGGTGAGCTTCTGCAAGCTGTGGCCTGGATAATGTCTGTGATGCCAACGATATGGTATACAGTAAATAGGGTCCCTATATTTAAGAGTTTGCTTGTTTGTTGTAAGTCTGTAAGTTTAACATCTATTTTAGTTATGCTACCAGAGGAGTTAAAGAGGAGCAACACCAGGGATTTTTACTCTCTTGGGTGTTGTTCCTCTCTGACAGGGTATACCCATTTTGTGTGGCCTGCATCGCCAACGAAAGGTACATTTCTGGCAATCCCACAATGCAGGAATGGATGGGCAGCCAATCAGCATGCTTGGTTCTATTCAGCTATTGCTAGCAAGATGAATTGAGGGAATGTGCCACTGGTCACATCCCCACTCATCTCTATCTGAGGGGGCGTACCTGCACCTGCCATTCACAAATGCCTGACATGAGTATGCCCCTTAAATGGAGGCATGCCAGGGATACGGCCGCTGCTCAGGTATGTGCTGTGGCATGGCTGGCTATATAAGTATTTACTTCATAGCTTAAAATGAGGATAATTCCAAACACAGCCGTCAAACATCTTGCAAGTCAGAAAGTGCTCCCCTCCACCATTGGGACCAGGTAACGTTACCTGGTCCCAATGGTGGAGGGGAGCACTTTCTGACTTGCAAGATGTTTGACGGCTGTGTTTGGAATTATCCTCATTTTAAGCTATGAAGTAAAAGCTAAGTTTTAACCCTTTTTAAGCTGGACATTGCAATTGTAACGGTTTGGGGAGTTTTTCAGGAGATCCTGAGGTCCGTGCTGTTTGGGTCTGAGGGTGAGCTGGTCATTGCTTGCTTATGGCTATATAAGTATTGTCAGGCATCCAAAACTGGGATTCCTGGGAAGTGATGGATACAGCATTCCCAATGGCCTCTAAAGGTAAGGGTGGCTTAGATCTCCTTTAAAATAGACCAAAACCCCGAGAACCAGGTCCTAGAGTTTGTCAGGGTTTAAAAGACGCCTCCTGGTTTGGGATGTCCCTGGAATTTTCAAATACTCACCTCAATTCCCAATCCCACAGCCTAAGCATGGGCAGAGTAGTAGCTAGGCTTTCTGGCACCCGGAGAAAACATTCGAAATGGCGCTCCCCACCTGTTCCCAGGCCCCCCTTTGGCACCCCCCTGACCTGCTGCACCTGGGGCACATGCCCTCCTGCCCCCCTTGCTATGTCCCTGTGCATTGGCACTGAAGGCATCACCCCTCTGGGCATGCATCACACCAGGTAGACACGAATCGCTTGAGTGCCCCCATCATTGTAAATGCACACTGCGGTCGTCTACTACCCAGACTGCTGTGGGTTTGAGGATCGAGGTGAGTATATGGTGTTTCTGTGGGGGTTCGCACAGTATGCCAAACTGGTATGCTCCAGGGGCAGTCATCCTCCTTAAAGGAGTTCCTTCTCAAACATAGAAATCTGTAAAACAAGCTATATAGCAAGAGGAGAGCCTGTATATACACCCTGAGTAAAATATATAAAAAAAATATGTAATATTTGGTCAAGCTTCTTGTTCAGGTGGCAACGTGTTTTTGCTCATTGTTACCTAAGAGTTGATTCAAAGCCCCTGTCTCAACGTTTTTTGCATTAAAATTCACATTCTTGTCCATTTTTAACCTCTCGTCTGTTTCAGCAGTGCCTTTTTTTTCTGTGAGAATTTTTGTGTGAAATGTTTTCATTTTAATGTGATTTTCCGTTCGGTAATGAGACCTAGAAAGAAAGGGGCTCAGAACCAACCCTATAGTTACATAATTAATACGTTTAAAAAAATGACATATGTCTATCAAGTTCAACCAAGGGACACGGTTAGGGAAAGCAATTTGTTATTTACAGATACAGCTAATAGTAACAATGAATGTAATTTTCCTCTAATCCTTTTATGTAGCTAACAGCTGTTGGTGCTATCCGTGGCAGGCTATTGTTCTTATGGTAAAAAGGGATCATCAGCTCTGGAGATTGAATCATTTTTTTCTACAGTGCCCCCTTGTCTTTAGAAAGAATTTTACCTGAAGTAGTTTTTTCCTATATTTTTGGTATTGGCCAATTATATATTTATGCAAGTTAATTATGCCCCCCCCCCCCCGCCCTTAGACGTCTCCTCTCAAAACGAAGACCCTTATTTATGAAGGAATAGCGACAGGTAGCGACTGGTGAGTGGCCGGTAATGACGGGCCCCGCCACGAGAACGCCGGCTCCCCACCACAATCACACATTTATCAAGCCAATCCTGCTTAGCGACTGAGATAGCGCCATATAGCGACTCATTCATCATTATTCCAGCCTCAGCCCACAGCGCCAGCATCCGACCTTGAACAGCGACAGGTATGACCTCTCGCTACCTGGTGCTCTCCAATGCATTTCAATGGAACAATCTTTAAATATTCATAATTAATTGTTATTAATTGTTTGTTTTTTTTTAAATGTGAAAAATTCTGTGACCACTTCTGCCATTTTTAGAATTTTAGAAAAAAACAATTGTACAGAATTGATATTACAGGTCTGATATTAATGTATTCATATTACAAAATTATTTAAAATATGGTTGTTTGGGGTTAAAAAACTACTTTTAACCCATCGCCGCCAGCGCTCTGGGGTTTAAACATGCATTTTACAGCGCGAGAATTTTTTGAGCGTGATTTTTTAATGAATATGGTGGGAGCCGGTCGCTAGGGCCAGTCGCTATCATGCGCTCCTATACAGCGCGGAACCTGTCAAATAGCGACTCCTCACCCAATATTCAACATTACGGCAAACCGACTGAGTCGCTATCAATTACCGAACAACGGCCAAGCACAGCGACTACTAGCGGGCGCTCTGAAAATGCCGCTACAGTCGCTCAACTGTCGCTACCTGCCGCTATTAATGAATCGGCCTCTAAATGTAATTCGTGCAATCTTTTTTCATAACTAAGAGCCTTCATTCCCCTTATCAGTTTGGTGGTTCTCCTCTGCACCCGTTCCAGGTCAGGATATCTTTTCTATGAACTGGTGCCTAGAACTGGGTGGCACATTCCAGATGAAGGCGCACCAGCGCCTTGTAAAGAGGCTAAATGACATCCCTATCCCGTGATTCTATGCCTCTTTTAATACATGATGATATCTTGGTGGCATTGGAATCAGCTGCTTGGCATTGCATGCTGTTATTTAGCCTGTGGTCTACCAGTGCCCCCAGATCCTTCTCAGCTAGTGACTGTCTCAGGTTAACTCCCCTGAAGACATACAGTATGTGGTCTGCAGATTATTAGACACCACGTGTATGACTTTACATTTCTCCACATTGAACTTCATTTGCCAAGTGGATACCCAGACACTCAAAAGTCAGCCTGAAGCTTGTGACGATCTTCAATAGAGTGCACTGTGCTACATATCTTTGTGTCATCTGCAAAATAGAGACAGTGCCATTAATTTCAACTCCTATATCAGGAGTAGGTTTCATTAAACACAACTCTGCACAAGGTCCATTAGCTAGTTTTCAATACAGTTACAAACTTTTTGTAACCATAAGGACCTCAATTTCCCCAATAAGTGCCTATGAGGGACAATGTCAAATGCTTTTGCAAAATCAAGAAAAACTGCTCAAAGCAGTGCATCAGTACAACTAATAGAGCGATAAGCTATTATTCCAGCACAGGTTAGCTTGGTGGACAGGCAATTAAAGTTGAGCAGTCCTCCCCTTTGAAAGCAGATTGGTACAATCACAAATCTGTCACCCCAGTTAGGGAAAGGGGCTTAGTTGGGGCTTTTGATGCAGGATTTATAAGTAACCACTCTTCTTGCTATTTGGCATATTTATTTTTAGCAAAAGTCCTGCTTTAAGCTACAGTACATCCACAAATACCCGGCATACAGCCAGAGACCAGTCATTCTATGTTAGCCAGCTATGCAAAGATATTATTGCCTTAAAAGGAAGTCTACGTACATACATTACTTAATTGTATTCTAATTGTCATAACAAAGAGATTGCCATATAGGACTGATGAGAGACAGGCGTCTGCTGGTGCAATATTCAATGACAGGCAATTACAGCAATCACAGTCATGGAGACCTAGCACTTAGCATCAAATGCAATAAATCACTGGCACACATAAGCACTGCATATCGCATTTCATCCCCCCCAAAGCAATATTAAGAATCACAAGCATGCAATGTTCATTAAGGTCACATTTCACGTTTCACTGACCAAGGAATCTTCTGCTGGTCTCCAACTTTTGCCCAATCACACCTATAGATATTCTGTACTTCCTGTTTTAAGAGACTGTAAGTATAATGAGAGGTGTAACAGCAAACAAAAAGAACCCAGAAGTGGGTATAACCCTGCTCCCTTCTATCAAATCCCAAACTCATTTTCTGTCTGGAGTTGTCCTTTAAGGGCAACATACACCTAGTGAGTGGCAGTAAGTGGGTAAGGAGCACATGTCTTTGAACCCATGGTATCTCACCCAGTGTTGGTATGTGAGGTGGTGTAAGGGTGTAACAGACCCCAGGTACTCACACATCTGCTGTCCCCATTCAGAGGCAGTACTCCACATTTTAAAAACAAAAATAGTTCCTTATTGCTCATCTGGAGATCTTCTCACTTTCCCCTGCACTGACTCTCTCTGTTTCAGTCAGACTTGTTTTCCTGCATTAAGAATTCCCAGGTTACTCAGTTCCTATGGTCCCCAGACCAGGAGATCTCCAGGCCCCAGGCCTGGAGATACTTAGGCTGGAGGGACCTGGAGAACCAGGGAACCAAAGATACCCTCTACCTAGAAAAGGCTCAAAGAAAAGGCTCAAAGAGATCAGGAGGAGTGTTCAACCTTAGCATGGAGAAGCCTGGAAGGATCTCCACCTTAGCATAAGGGGTCCTGGGGGGTTCTGTAGAGGTCTCCACCTTAAATTGGAAATGTCAAAAGAAGATCTCGACTTTATATTGGAGAGGCCCCCCACCTTAGGAACGAGAAGTTTAAAGGTCACCAGAGTTTCAAATAAAAAGTGGAACCCCACCGTAATTTGAAGACTGTACCTGTGTGACATGCAGACACGGTGCAAAGTCTTTTCCTCCGGTTGTTGGTTCATCACCATGCTAAGCATCAAGATTCCACCAATGGAAAGCTCTGGTTATCCAACATGCCCTATCAGAGGAGAGTTGGCACACATTTGGGTTGATTCAAAGAAACATGTAACAGCTTGGATTTTGCTCACGATCATCCTATTTTTTACGTCCGCTCGTGCGTTCGTATGAACTTGCGAGTGATTCAATAAGCAAATACGTTTCTATCCTAAAAGATACGTCCGTTCGTATGATATCTCCCGAACTTGCCTCAGTCAGTTGGCAATCGTAAAAATCACGTTCATGTGCTCACCTGTTGCGGCGGCAGCCTGTTTTGTCGGCGGCTTCCATCGTCCAGCTCTTCCAATTACTTGCGTTTGCCTCTGGTTTTCATTGGTTTTTGGCCTCTTAGATTCGTGCGTTCTTATGTATATAAGATCTTGCGCATGCGCACCCTCAACCAGAAACTTACATAAACCCCGTAGCGGCTGCATCCAACTTCATTTCTCGGTCCCTTAAACTTACCTAAACCCCGTAGCGCCTGCATCCAACTTCATTTCTCGGTCCCTCAAAGTTACCTAAACCCCTTAGCGCCTGCATCCAATTTCATTTCTCGGTCCCTTAAACTTACCTAAACCCCTTAGCGCCTGCATCCAATTTCATTTCTCGGTCCCTTAAACTTACCTAAACCCCTTAGCGCCTGCATCCAACTTCATTTCTCGGTCCCTTAAACTTACCTAAACCCCGTAGCGCCTGCATCCAACTTCATTTCTCGGTCCCTTAAACTTACCTAAACCCCTTAGCGCCTGCATCCAATTTCATTTCTCGGTCCCTTAAACTTACCTAAACCCCTTAGCGCCTGCATCCAATTTCATTTCTCGGTCCCTTAAACTTACCTAAACCCCGTAGCGCCTGCATCCAACTTCATTTCTCGGTCCCTTAAACTTACCTAAACCCCTTAGCGCCTGCATCCAATTTCATTTCTCGGTCCCTTAAACTTACCTAAACCCCTTAGCGCCTGCATCCAATTTCATTTCTCGGTCCCTTAAACTTACCTAAACCCCGTAGCGCCTGCATCCAACTTCATTTCTCGGTCCCTCAAACTTACCTAAACCTCTTAGCGCCTGCATCCTTCTTCATTTCTCGGTCCCTAAAACTTACCTAAACCTCTTAGCGCTTGCATCCTTCTTCATGTTGACGACCCTAAAACTTACCCAAACCACATAATGTACATATGTCTATATGTTTCTAAGCGTGTTTTTTCTGGTTTGTGTAATTGTTTGTGTTTGCGCATATTAGAAAAGACACATTTATGAAGTATTAAAATATAATTTATTTTAAATTTTTTTGTGGATTTTGGATATTTTTTGGTTTCAATATTTTTATTTTATTGGGGTGTTTGGTTTGAAACCCCTTTATTTTTGTTTTTTTTTACACAAACATCTTAAAAGTTTTTTTGGCTTTCCTTAAAAACAGAGTAAAATTTTTTTTGGGTGTGAAAAACCCAAAACTTTAAAATTTTGACAAAAATATGAAAATTTTTAAAACTTTTAACCAAAGTAGCCAGGACCAAGGGCACTAATCCTCCTCCTCTTCTTCATCTGTTGGCCCCAACGTCGCCTGTATGGCCAGCAGCTCGGCCACCAACTCCTTCATTCTTTTTTTTTTGGCCGCCAATGTTTTGGGGATCATCCCTGTAACCAATAGAGAAAGAAACATAAATAGGAGTCCCAGACCGGTTTGTATGCTGGAAATAGATTTGGGGTTAATCAAATACATGTAAATGCATGACATAGGTCATTCTTCCAAGGGATACAGTTAATGCATTTCCCACAGGTAAGTCTTTAAACTCCTTAAACCGGACCTTAAACATTATTTAATGAAAACCACTAACTATTCCCAAATGATTCTGCACCAGATCAAAGTAAATTTGGGTTTTTTTTTTATTACAGCGCCGCCATCTGGACTCTGAAGCATAACACTTAATGAGGAGTGGAGAGTTGGATAAAGTACAGGGGAGTAGGTTACAGTGGTGCGTTGGGAATCCAGAGCATAGCTGGGTTGAGGGAAAGGTCATCACTCCCACAATGCATGGCAGCACCTTCCTTTTTACAATCTGTATCCCATGCTGCCTGTAAATATTGCGCCTTCCATATTCCCCAATATGGGCTGTTTTCACGCTCCTAACATGCATTAGATGGCTGAAGTCTGTTTTTCTATGTTTCCAATCTGTAGGTACAGTGTGTTGCCTAATTATTACCTATGTTCTTAATACGAGTTAGGGTCCGCTTTAAGCTAAAGAAGTGGCCACATGAAAGTGTTAACTACACATTGGCTACGCCTTTAGTTATGTGTGTGTTATTAGCTTACAAAACATTAATCTGAATCATGGCATGGAGACTTACGGAGTTGGTGGCCGACAGATGGCTGGTTGGGGCCAACAGGCTGCCCTTGGTCCTGGCTCTGCTGTGAAGAAGTCCCTGGAGAAACATGTGACATTTGGTTAGTCTTTGTAGAGAGTCACTATCCCCAACATATCTGGCTCCCAGTCTGGCTGACATCACTCACCTTCGCCAGGATCGACTTCAAGCATCTCTGCTGCCTCCTCCTCCACTATCTCACCCGCTCCTGAAGCTTCTACAAATACATAATAAAGGATAACTTAGTTTTTGGCCTGACATGTATATCTTTGTGCCTATACATGAAGAGTGACATACCAGAGCCTTCCCCATGCGTGGCCAGGTATGACTCCACGCCCACGCGCCTTGGCCCCTCCTCTGTGGTAAGGTCCAGGGGCTGGTCTGAGGAGGCCACAGAGGAGGGGTAGGTCCGTCGCCCGGGAGATCCACCACCTTCACTCACAGATGCAGAGTCATGCAGCACTGGTCGGCCTGTACGTCTCCGGGTGCGGCGAATTCTGAAATCCATTTCCAACACTACCAAAGAAAAGTCATTATAAATAAAGGCATAACTTAGACATTTGGAACATATAACATGCAATTGCTTGGTACTTACTTGGGAAATGGATCCCAAAAAACCTCCGCACCCGGGGCATGTGCAGACGCTTCAGGTCCGACCAATGCTGCATGATCTGGGTGTGAGTGAAGGTGGTGCTGGTGACACGGTGGATCTCGGCGATGATCTCCCGGGCGATGTCCCTTTTCTCGCACACATTGGGCGCGAAGTCATACCGGCGCTGAAGCATGATCTGAAAAACATAATGGACACAGAGCTTGTACTTTTACACACAGACCCATATGTGTTGCATCACAAGTTGAGTATTTAATGTCATTAACACACACATTTCGAATGGCCGCCATTTTTGGGGAGTGCCTTAAAGAGGACGTTGACTGTGATTGACAGTCTGGTCTTATGTTATATGTATCACACACCATGTACATACAGATAATAGCCAACATCAACAATCAGGCCACCTGCATCTATGGCATGTTAGGATGTTTTAAAGATCCAAGATGTAGCCTAATGCTTAGGCTTTTGGCCCACGTGTGTGGCTTCCCGTTGTGTTTTTATGGCTTAGGAAAACAGTGTTCCGCAAACATCCGCATCAAGGTCCGAGACAGGCCAGGTTTGACAGCTCGCCCCGCTACTCCACAGGTTAATTAACTGTTGCTAAGCCGGAGCAATTGGCCGAATTAGGACATCAGCATAGACAGGTGAAAACGTGGCCAGGCTCGGCCCTTGAGGATGAAGTGTGAGGAGCCAGTGATTAAACATTAAGAGACCCCAAACTAGTTCCCAACGCATCATTTACATTTAGGCCATCATTGACTATTCTATTAAAATGCACAGGCAGCCACTTACCAGCATGAGGATCTCTTCCTGTTGACGGGTGAAGATAGTGGGCGCCATCTTTAGTCTTCTTCCAGGCAGCAGATAAGTGAAACCCCAGCGGTTTCCTGGTTCCGCTCGAACGTACGTTCGTACGAGCGCGTAGTCGTGCGCATAGGCGTCACACGCTGGGCTCATTATTTAAAGGTCCTTTCCCCCCAAGCTCATTCTCTTTGAGCATTTCTGTACGATGGCACCAAAAAAGGCGATCAGCAAGCGACCCCAGGCAAGCAAGACCGCGGAGGGCCCCACCACAAGGTCCCAGCAAGCTGGCCGAAAACTGAGAGGCAAGACTCCCACCTCGGCCCCACCAAGGGATCCTGGACCGTCAGGTACAAAAAAAAGGGGCCCCAAGCCCCGTGCCCCTGCAGCCAAGAAGCTGGCAACTGCAGCACCCACCACCTCTGCCCCCAGAACAGGCAGCACAAGTGAGACCACACCGGGCATGCCTTCAAGTAGGGCAGTTCGGAAACCCATGCCCCGCAGCAGGGCCCGAAGCCCATCCAGGGCCAGAAGAACCCCATCCAGGGCCAGAAGCCCCTACAGGGCCCCAACCCCATCCAGGGCCAGAAGCCCCTACAGGGCCCCAACCCCATCCAGGGCCAGAAGAACCCCATCCAGGGCCAGAAGCCCCTACAGGGCCCGAACCCCATCCAGGGCCAGAAGAACCCCATCCAGGGCCAGAAGCCCAGCCAGGGCCAGAAGCCCCTACAGGGCCCGAACCCCATCCAGGGCCAGAAGAACCCCATCCAGGGCCAGAAGCCCAGCCAGGGCCAGAAGCCCCTACAGGGCCCGAACCCCATCCAGGGCCAGAAGAACCCCATCCAGGGCCAGAAGCCCAGCCAGGGCCCGAACCCCATCCAGGGCCCGAAGAACCCCATCCAGGGCCAGAAGCCCAGCCAGGGCCAGAAGCCCCTACAGGGCCCGAACCCCATCCAGGGCCAGAAGAACCCCATCCAGGGCCAGAAGCCCAGCCAGGGCCAGAAGCCCCTACAGGGCCCGAACCCCATCCAGGGCCAGAAGAACCCCATCCAGGGCCAGAAGCCCAGCCAGGGCCCGAACCCCATCCAGGGCCAGAAGAACCCCATCCAGGGCCAGAAGCCCAGCCAGGGCCAGAAGCCCCTACAGGGCCCGAACCCCATCCAGGGCCAGAAGAACCCCATCCAGGGCCAGAAGCCCCTACAGGGCCCGAACCCCATCCAGGGCCAGAAGAACCCCATCCAGGGCCAGAAGCCCCTACAGGGCCCGAACCCCATCCAGGGCCAGAAGCCCCCGATCTGGCACCAGCCGGGAACAGAGCCCCCGACCTGGCACCAGCCGGGAACCTAGCCCCCCAAGAGGGCCCCGAATTGCAACCATGACCACATCTACACCTGGAAGTTCGGTGGCCAGCCACGCCAGAACACCCAGTCCCTTGGCCAGTCCAGTCCAGTCATTGGGAAGCCACCAATCCGGCCATTCCCCTACCCAGCCCCAGGCCATAATGTCACCACATGTGTCTGCACACATGGAGGAGCAGCCAAGCCAACCATCTGGCCGCACATTGCGCCGCGGCCAGTTGAGTGGGAGATTCTCCCATGACCAAAATATGGCATTGGCTAGTGGCCTTACATTATACTATGACGAGCTATATGGGAGCAAATCCAAACACACCACCAAGCAGCGCAAGATGGAATTGTTTGAAACCATCCTCCGACAAGTAAATGCAGCGGGGGAAGAGAGGAAAGATGTGTCCCAAATTCAGAAGAAAATCTCTGATCTGAAGTATGCTGTACGGCAAAAAGAAATTAAAAGGCATAATTACAGGTAAATAAATGTTTTCGCTAAATATAATGTTTGGGATGTGCTGTATGCCCCTTTTCTGAATACCAAACGATTTTCTCTTTTCAGCATGAAAACTGGAGGTGGCTTTCCATCTAAATTGGAGTTTACCCCTGCTGAGGAGATTGTGCTTGGACTTCTCCATCCGGTCACGGTCGGTGGACATGCTGGTCTAAGGGACACAGACTCCCCGACCCGTACCCACGGTGAGTACTATTAAATCTGCATGTTTGCCTGTTTGCTAAATAATCTACAGTTCACTAGTAACAAGATAACGGGATGCCCCTATGGTTTGCCTTGCTTGGCCTCGCACTACTGTGGCTGTTTGTGTCCTCTTTTGGTCCCTGTGAATCACACATTTAGGCCCACAGCCATTATGGCAAAGATCAAATGTCCAATTGTATTGTTAAAGTCATGAAGTTTCGCAAGATAAGTGAGATATTTAGAATCAATCACAAAACACACATCATTATGTATGGGTTGCCTTTTGGTTGTGTGAGTTGTGTTTGAGTTAACAATTTAATTAGCCACCCACAAACATATGTGACCAAGAGCAGCGAGACTCAACTGGCGGCCCGGGGTCCCAATGCGGGCCTTGCCACCACATTCAAGGACCCCTGCCCAGACAGCCCTGCACTCAGTTACTTCTGTGTTGACGTGCTCAGAGCTGCCCCCTTGATCGGCCATGTAGTGGTTGGTCTCCTGCCCAATGTCATGGCTCCCTGAAACATAGCATTGCAATATGAAGTACTGCACAGGAAGTGGCATTGCAAGGTACACAGTAACTTATTTACATTTTCACTGGCCACAATCGTGTCCCGCTGCCCCTGCTCTGGCCCATGTGCCACAGTCCCCCCATGCCCCCCCCCCACATAAGCCCCATACATTTGTAACAGATTGGCTCCATCCATCCCATCACCATCAATACGTTAACTCCCCCCTTTAGACATCCAATCCCTGTCCCCTCAGCTCTGGCCCATCCAGCCCAGCAAGGGCAAGCAGCCTTTATTAGTTGGCACTTTGAAAGCTCCAGCCCCTCCACCAGTGTCTTTATTTTTAACTAGACACCCCCTGCGTCAGCACCATGGCCAGACATTCACCTCTCACCACATACCTTTAAATGGGCGTTTCAAACAATTGTTTGAGTACCCCGGACCTAGCGAATGGTAGGCTAAATCCAAAAATGTGCCCTGAAAGTTGGATGCTGACTGGGTACACTTCATGACTTAGAACTGAGGTCACTTAGCAGTTTGTCCGAGCCATTGCACCTATGTAAACTTGCGTGGGTTTGAACAAAGGTCACCATTGCTCTAGAGTTGAATAATATTACAAATAGAGCTATATTTGATTACCTATCAAAAAAAAGGTTATGTGTGTGTGTTTACGTGGTATTTTTTTCTCTTCTTCAGCCCAGCATGATCCCTCAGCAAGGGTAAACTCACCCCCCAGTTTGGTTATGCCTACCAGGTCCGTACAGCATCGGAGCCCAGATCAGAGATTTTCGGTAAGTTAATTTAGTAGCATAAATACTAACAAGTGCTTAAGAATGTGTTAAACTGTTGAAATCCTAAATTGGAACGCAAACTTAGCCTTTTTTTTTTTGATATGTCCCTACAGACCCGCACACTCATGGAAGAGATCCAGGACATGGAGGAAGATGATGATGTCTCCGTACAGGGCACGTCGGATGAACTCCCCCTGGGTCCCAATTTGGAACTGCTCGATAATGTTTCTCTGGCCAATCCTCAGCAGCAGAGTGAATCTCCATCCATTGTGCTTGCACATGGGGAGACTGACACTACAGTCCCCAGTGTTCACTCTGCTGCTGAGGATTTGCAAAGCAGGCCGGTTGCTGTTGAGGGTACGACACCACGCGGCAGGGCACGCCCAAGAGCCAGGGTAATTGTGCGGCGGACGCCATTACGCCGCCCCACAATTTCCCAGGGGAGGCAGAGTGCCCTGCTTCAATTATGGACCCAACAAAGGGACTCTTATGACGCCCAGCTCGTTACAGAGCGTGAGCAAAGGCATGCCGACATGGTGAACATCCATACCAGTCTACAGGGCATCCTCGCGGAGTTGCGTACCCTCAACAGCAACGTGGCCAATGCAAGTAATGGCATCCAGTCAGCCATGGCTGAGATGACCAATATGCAGAGAAACATTGTGGAGCAGTTTCAAATTCACAATGCTGCCATGGCCCAGGCTAGGTCCCATTCCCATGGACCTCCACCTGGACCTCCACCTGGGTATTATGGGCAGCCACCCTATTAAGCCATGGGTGTGTGGGACATCTTTTCTCTTAACCCCCACTGTATTTACTTGTCCTTTGAGGTTTCAAACAATCCATTTTGTGTTGCTCTGGCAGGTTGTGTTTTGTATTTGCTCCCATATAGCTCCTTAGAGTAATGCTTAAGGCCACTAGCCAATGCCATAGGTCTATGTGGAGTTTATCTGGCCACTTATGGCTTTACCTATGTATTTGGTTGGTGCTCCTCCTGTTTGCAGACATGTTTGTGTGACATTATGGCCATGCCCAAATATCCCTGGGCACAGGCAATATTAATGACTGGACTAGGCTGGCCTTTGGACTGGGTGTCCTTGTTTGGTTGTGCCACTCACTTCCAGGTGTAGATGTGCTCGATGTTTTTTTTAATGTTATCCATTTGTTACCACAGATGTATGTGGACTGATTTCTGTTAACCACTATAATTTTTCATTTGCTAAGTAAAACAAAAATTTAACTTCCAATACTTGTGGCGTTTTTAGTGGGAAGACTTTTGTAACAGCTTGGCCTAAACCAGATAATTTTGGTTGGAAGAGGTGTAACAATGCACAGCGAAAGCTAAGGAAACTACATGAAATACATTAGGCAACAATTAAGGTCGAAATGTTTTACTTAGAGGTAATGCCACATTAGGGCAAAACAACATATGTTTCCAAAAGGATAACACAGACATCCAGAATGGTGAGACAGGGAAAAAAGTTAACTAAAATGCTGGCTGATCAGGTTGGCTCGAACAGATTGGCCAGACTCACTGGGGGGCCCCTCAAAATTCTCGGCTTCATCCTCGACGGCTGAAGAGGGCAGGCTGTCCACATAACGTGGGACACGTTCCATGATGGCAAAATTGTGCAAAACAGCACATGCCATTATAATGTCGATCACTTTCTTGGGATCATATTGCAGGGCCCCCCCAGTATGGTCAAGGCAACGAAAACGTGTCTTCAGCAGACCAAAGGCCCTCTCCACAACAGCCCGGGTCTTGCGATGCGCACGGTTATACGCTTCCTGAGAGGCATCCTGGGGCCGCAGCACAGGCGTCATGAGCCAGGGTAGAAGTGGGTACCCGGAATCACCTTAAACAGAGAATTAAATGTAATCAAAATTAAAAAGGCAACACAACCAACACCAAAAAATTCACAGATATCATAATGATGTAAGGTAAAGTGTTCCCCAAAAAAAACAGGGCACATTAGGGCCCCCAAAAATTGCACTAAGGTATAACCTAAATAAAAATGGCACTTCTATATACCAATTAATTAACAAACATCTGCACGGCCAAGGGTATTTGTATTTTACATATATTTGTAGTTTTCAGACATGTTACAATTAGGATGCTGCTGAGGGCCTATCCACATTTCTCTGGAAACTACAATGTATGCAGTTTAAGTCCACTTTGACATTTAACGACCAATAGTCCAAAAGGAGCCAAATGTCAAAGATCCCTAGCCACATTTCACTGGAAACTACAATGTATGCAGTTTAAGTCCACTTTGACATTTAACGACCAATAGTACAAAAGGAGCCAAATGTCAAAGATCCCTAGCCACATTTCACTGGAAACTACAATGTATGCAGTTTAAGTCCACTTTGACATTTAACGACCAATAGTACAAAAGGAGCCAAATGTCAAAGATCCCTAGCCACATTTCACTGGAAACTACAATGTATGCAGTTTAAGTCCACTTTGACATTTAACGACCAATAGTACAAAAGGAGCCAAATGTCAAAGATCCCTAGCCACATTTCACTGGAAACTACAATGTATGCAGTTTAAGTCCACTTTGACATTTAACGACCAATAGTACAAAAGGAGCCAAATGTCAAAGATCCTTGGGTATAAACTCCAAACCAATATATTTAGGCACAAGGAACTTACAGACATCCTAACTAAAGGGAAAACATTCTGAAGGCCAAAGCGAGACAAGGATTTTTTGGGTAAGTTCCTAATATATGAGCCAAGAAAAAGGCAGTTGGACGCTTCTGTCAAGTTTTCCAAAACAAACATATCAACAAATACAAGATTAATGCCACATTTAATAACACACAAATAGGACACACTTACCAAGCAGCCATGCCCCCGAAAATTCACCTGCCTCAAATCTCCGAAACAACCCAGATCGCCGGAGGATATAGGAGTCGTGGGACGATCCGGGGTAGCCGGCAAGGACACTCATAAACCGCATATCCGGACCAACCACGGCCTGGACATTAAGTGAGTGTCCCATTTTACGATTCCTTAAGGCAAAAACATACAAAAAGGGTAATTGATATTTGACCCAAAATAATAAATTAACCACAAAACATGTCTGCACTCTATTGGGAAATACTAATGAAAAGCCGAGATAAAGCAGCTACACAAATGAGGGATAAACAAATATGCTGCCGCTAAGGAAAACAGGTGACATGACACGTTGGGCAACATAATAACCAATCTCAATACCTATATATATACTCGTCGGCTGCCCTAGGTACGAGTGCCACATGTGTGCAGTCAATTGCACCAATAACGTTGGGCATGTCGGCCACATTATAAAACCCAAGCTTAATGGCGTTTCTGCCTGCCATATCATCAGGAAAATAAATATATTTTTGAGTTATGGCAGCCATGCCTTCCAAAAATTTAGATAGTGCGCGGCTCAGCGTAGGCTGTGACATCCCCACGGAGAGGGCACCCAGCCTCTGGAACGAGCCGTTCGCCAAAAATTGCAGGCAGCCAAGCATCTTGGTCATACCTGAAATTGCATGCCCCTTCCTTGTGGTGCGGGCTAACCATGGCCGCAGCTCACTATATAATTTATGGAGGGAAGCGCGATTAAGCCTGGTCAGCTCGAACAGCTCAACATCATTCATGCTATCGATGTTCATGCGACGACGCAGGGGCAATCTGCTCTCAGACATCTCGATCAACTCAATGCCAAAAAGCATAAGCCCTTGATGTGCCACAAACTCGCTCCGCTCCATCCTACTCCCGAGGCCAAATAGCTGCCGGCAAACATTTCGTAAAGCAGCTCTTTAATGGGCTTCAAAACAATTAGCAATCACCTCTCTGAATTGGGCGCAAGCCCATGTGAAGGACGTAAAAAATAGGATCGGACGCAAATAATACGATTTGGACGGGAAAAACACACGAACTAACGCAAATAATACGATTTGGACGGGAAAAACACACGAACTAACGCAAATTATACGATTCTCGTACGAAATGCGTATGTTCATATACGTCTATGCGCGAACGATCGTACGAATACGAAATGGCCAAAAAAACCAGAAAAAATGACAAACACCCACCCAAACTTACGATTCTCGATACGAAATCACTTAACTTTTGCTCTTTGAATCGAGGGGATTGTGATGATCGAAGAAGCCATGCCACTGCCAACTCAAAATACATCTTCAGAAGCTGTTCTAGTAGGACACGGAAGGCAACCACAGACAAAATCTGTACATTAGGCACAGGCTTTACTTAGTGTAGGTCTGCTTTTAGGCAACTGTGACTGCTGCTCTATAGTCCTAATCATTCTTCCTGCTGATCCCTAATAAAAGCACCTTAATAATGGTTTTATTTGGAGGTGTGGGGAGATGAAGTTGGTTGTCAGTCACACAGTTGATACTGCAGTCTGGCACAGCTGCCTGATGCCGTCTATGCCCTCACCCAGGTAGGCCTCATGTATCTCAGTATTATTTCTATCAATTATGGGTAGAGCTAGAGGGCAGTGACCATGTGCTCATTGCAGAATCCATTAAACCCCTTGCACAATTATACACAGGACTGGATTAATGATGGTGGAGGCACCTGGGCCGAAAGTCTACTGAAGGCCGCCTGTATGTACAGTAACTGAAGATGAATTGCTGCCCTTGTTAACATGTGGAGGCCCCCAAGTGGCGGAGGGTCCTGGTGGAAGCCATGATTCACCCCTTCTTTGATCCGGTCCTGGCCATAACTTGATGGCTAAAATTAAAAATAGGGACTTACTTTACATATCTTGCAATGCAGTATGTATCTCCTTAGTTATCCCCAAAATACAAGGCACAGCCACCGCTAAACCCAGGACTTCCTGATCAATTACTTCTGCTCTTACATTCAGGACTTCACACATGCTGCTCCCCTGCTTTTGTCTCCACTCTTCGCTTTTAGATTGTAAGCTCACCTGGGCAGGGGCCCTCACTCCTAGTGAATTCCAGTATTAATGTGTATTTGTGCATTTCTGTCACATACGACTCGTAACACCTTGCGGATTACATCATATGGCTTACCCCATCTCTAATTTGTACTTTATACAGCACCAGGGAATAAATATACAACAGTTAGTAACAATACATCTGTAAAGGTTCGGCCAGGTTATGGTATATCTGTATGGATAAATCAAGGCAACTGGACTTGCTGTTTTATTATTATCATTATTATTTATATTATCATTATTTATTATTCTTAAAGGCATTTTGCTAGTCGTCTGTCTTTCTCCATTCTGAATTGAGAAAACCTGTCAAATGACTAGCAAAACGTCTTCAAGAAAATAAAACAGCAAGTCCAGTTGCCTTGATTTATTCCTACAGATATACCGTATATACTCGTGTATAAGCCGAGTTTTTCAGCCCACTTTTTGGGCTGAAAAAAGCCGCCTCGGCTTATACTCGAGTCCAGGGGCGGACTGCCAGGGAAGGCCGCAACCCTGAACCCAACAGATGCTGGAGGGTGAGGGGCGGCCACTGCGGGTCCCTGTTGTACCCGCTGCTGCCGCCGCCGCCGCTGTCATACACACAAACACGCACACACATTCACACACTGACCGGCACTTCCAGGCTGCTGCGCGCTGGTCGTCAATGGGCGGCGTCCAATGTTTTCATTGGACGCCAGCCATATGGGGCACGCCCACCGACGACCAGCGCGCAACAGCCAGGAAGTGCTGGTGTGTGTAAGAGAACGGCGGCGGCTGGCGGCTGGCAGGCGGAGCTGAATGGAGGGTGTTGTGTGCCGAGCGACCGGCAGGAGGAGGAGGGGAGGAGGACCCCGCTGCCCCTCTGCAGGGTAACGTCGGCCAAACCCTGACCCCCGACACCTGCGCGTCTGAGAGCGGCGGCGGCGGCGGCGGCAGCAGATACCCACAGTGTGTGTGTGTCTGTGTCTTTTTCTGTGTGTGTGTCTCTTTCTGTGTGTGTGTCCCTTTCTGTGTGTGTGTGTCTCTCTCTTTCTGTGTGTCAACTCCAATTCCAATTGAAAAAAGTCGCCTCGGCTTATACTCGAGTCAATAACTTGTTCCATTTTTTTGTGGTAAAATTAGGTGCCTCGGCTTATATTCGGGTCGACCTATACTCGAGTATATACGGTAATAGTAGTATCAATCTCCACTCCCCTGCAGTTGTCTGTCACCGTTGTGCGCAATTGAGTTAAACAGGCTTCCTAAAAATGCCTCCTTGCTGAATCACAAAGTCCCAGACATTCATCCTGCAATTCTCCGTTTCCCCTGTTAACTGTTTCCTCACAGGGCTGCGCTCTCTCTTTGAGCTGTAGAGCTTTCTGGAGTGCTGAGATGTGCTTGACATGCCTTTAGGGAAATGAGTAAGCCAAAGCCTGGACAGAAAAAGAATGCCGTTTTGGGCTTCAGCCAGGGTGAGGAGAATAGTCTAAAGACAAAGGAAACTAGGGGAACGATTTGAAGAGGCTCTTCAAAATTGTGAGTGCCTCTCTAATTATTAATGAAACCCTGTGTGTCTTTCCAAATAGCAATATTATATTTGGTATTCATTAAAATAGAAAGAGAGTCTGGACAACCTCTATTTTTAATCGACATCCCATTGGGTAGCCAAGCTTTTCCCTATTTAAAAATGTACTTATTATGTATTATATAAGGCAATGTCTCCAAATCCTTCGCTCACTGCTCAGCCATGTGACAAAGGGATTTTTTTTTCATTTTTTGGAGAGCATTTCTCCTAAAAATGAGTGAGACTTCTCACCTGGCTCTGACCCCTTAGTACATGAAATCTGAACAAGACCCACCCGGGCTGGTACTGGAATCTAAAGCTAAATCCTGAATCGGGATGTGAGTTAATAGCGGCATTCTGGCAGGTTTCACTTCACCAATTCCCTAGTTTTGTTCCTCTTCACCTGGACAGTGAGCCCTATCCCATTCTGGAAGCAGGGTGTCCTGAGCTAATGTATCTTACTGCTGCCACTATGATGCAGAAGCCCAGAAGACAAGCAGCTGGGGCTGCAGCTTCCTGCATCGAAGCTTCAGGCTTGGGATTGTGTTTTTTTTAGTTTTACGCCTCTTATATCTTGGGGTTGTGATTTGCAGTAATTTAGAGACTTTATGGTGACTTTATAAGGCACTCAATTTGGAAAGCTTCTCGGGGAGGCCGATTCATTAATAGCGCCAGGTAGCGACAGATGAGCGCCAGTAGCGTGATTTTCTCAGCGCCAGCTAGTATTCGCTGTGCTTGGCCGGGGTTTGCTTGTTGACAGCGACTCAGTCGGTGTGCGGTAATGTTGAATACGGGCTGGGGGGTCGCTGTTTCACAGGTTCAGCGTTGTATGGGTGCGCCTGACAACGAATGGCCAGAGCGAACGGCTTGCTGCAGATTCATTAACAAAACACGCTCCGAATTTTTTCGCGCTGTGAATTCCTTGTTTAAACCCCAGAGCGCTGGCGGCGATGGGTGTAAAATAGTTTTTAACCCCCAAACAACCATATTTTTTGATTGTAAAATTATACAAGTTTTTATAAACATTTTGTAATATGAATACATTAATATCAGACCTGTAATATCAATTCTGCACAAATTTTTTTTTTTTTTTTTTTTACCTTAAAAAAAAATCCTAACATTGCAGAAGTGGTCACAGAATTTGTGACATTAAAAAAAAAAATAAATAAACATTAATAGGAATTAATTATGATTAATTAAAGATTGCTCCATTGAAATGCACTGGACATTGCCAGGGAGCGACAGGTCATACCTGGCGCTGTGATGGGATTAGCAGTGGCGCTGTTCGTTGCAGTCGGCTACATGATGAATCCCGCGCTAGCTGTCGCTCTCGCCGGCGCTAGCCTCATTTAGCGTGATAAATGCGTCATTGTGACCGCCGCCGGGCGTACTTGAGTCGGTAGCTGCCGTTAGCTGGCGGTACCTGGCGCTCGTCAGACACTACCTGGCGCTAGCCCTTGATAAATAAGGGCCAAAGTCTTCTTTAATTTCCGCCAATATGCTGAAAAAGGCGTTCCCATGAAGCAGACACAGCTTTGATCCAATCAGCTTCTATGGCTTCACATATTAATGTGCAACTAAAGAAACTGAAACTGAAGCTGCACTTGTGGTCACCGTGCTGCACCCCCAGCATCCCTCTATGGCTGTGCATGGCCACGCCAGCCATCAAGTTACAGCGGGTATAGCCGCACATAGACCTTAACCCTTTAACTGCCAGCCTACATAGAGTTTTTGTCACCCTCTATTGCCAGATCATTTTTCACTATTTTGTGCTACAAATGTTCAACTGTGATTTTTTAAGGGTTTTTCAGGGATTTCCCAGGTAAATTATATATTGTTTTTTTCCACAGAGCCTAGGCTTTAACATGAAATGTTTTGTTTGTCATGTTTTAAGTGTATTCACAATATTTTGGGGTAAAACGTGCAAAAAAAAAAAAAAAAAAATTAAAAAATCTATTTTTTACAAATTGTACTGTTTTTTTTTGTTGTAATGAACAATGTAGGTTTGTCAATAAAAATGGCAAGTCACTCACTAGTAGCACTAGTACCCCCTCTCCGGGGGTACCCTATTTTTTGGGAATATTAAGGGTTAAAAACCCACACAGCCAAACCAAACTGGGGACCAGCTATGCAGGGCTTGTAGAACAGGGTGCAAGGGCCAGCCTTGGTGGCCCCCTGTCCTGCCAGCTACAAGCCCACAAAGCCTAAATGGCCCCAGGCCCTTTGGGGAGGCAGGTAATTGGGAGGGCCGGGGGGCTAATGGCTAGTCTCAGTTCACAGAAGGTTAACAGTAAAACACACACAGTTTAAAAATGGCATTTATTAGTCTTTTTTTCCTTTACTCACCTCCGATCCTCCACTGTCCCCCGGTGACCCTGTTCCACGGAGCTCCGATGACAGCTGTGGGGTGATCGGTGGAGGGGCCTGGGGAGGCAAGGAATCACATTCCCTCATCCCTCCAACCTTCTCCCCGCTTCATCGGCCACCGGGCACTACTGAGCGTCATCTGCCCACTCAAAAAAGGTGGGGCTAGTAGCGAGTGACAGCGGCAGTGGTGGAGAGGGCCTTTTTCGACCTCTCCTCACCATGGAATATCCCAGTGAATAGGAGACCTGGCGGGAATCGTGGCCACAGGTGAGTAAATGTCATTTTTTTACAGTTAGCAGAGTCCTGGGGGGAGGGGGGAGGATGCCTCCCCAGGTGGACCACCTGGCCAGATCGATTAAGGGGTCAGGTGAGTTTTTAACTTTTATACTTTTTTTATAGATGCTTGAGTCTCACTTAGCTGACACTAGAAGGGTTAGACAAAGATATGGCCACGAATGTGCTGTGGGTTTACAGGCAAGGTAAGAGTATCGGGGACTAGCAGGGTTTCCCACAGCAGGCCATCCCGAAACGGGATGTTCGAGGGGTGGGTATTTAATAGGGCCTAGCGTCTTATAAATGCTAGGTCCAGTTCTGGTCCACTTTCATTTGAGTCACAAGTAACAAATGACTTTTGGTCTGCATAAAGGAACTCTTAGGGAGTTTCCGAGTATAGCTTAACCCTCCACCCGAGCAGCACACTCACTTCTCCTAGATCCAGTCCTTTAGCCAAATCCTCAATCTGCATGGCCTGCAGACCTAACAGTCGCACAGTGTAGGGATGGCGCTGCATGTACTTCTGCCACATTTAATCAGCACTGGTTAGTGGATAGGTGAGTGTACTATTCTGGTGGAGGAGTTGACAGAGTGATCTGCAATGCATGGCATTCCAAACTGGAGAGTTATGCAGGCCTTTGTGACTTTTGAAAGAAGAACAAAACCCAGGCTTTTCACTATCCCAGGTTTTGTTCTTCTTGCCTGGGGCATCCTTACACAGCATGCCTTGCTGTGTAAGCTTGCCCATAAACTCACCTCTCCACTCCCATGGCGCATGTGCAGGCCACCAACGCACATTCCATTTAGCTTGGCAAGGAAATCTGAATGGAACTGATTGACTAAGGCCCTTATTCATCAAGCGATAGCGCCAGGTAGTGTCTGACGAGCGCCAGGTAGCGGCAGCTAACGGCGACTACCGACTCAAGTACGCCCGGCGGCAGTCACAATGACGCATTCATCATGAAGCCGCCTGGACCGAACAGCGCCGCTGCAAATTCCCTCACAGCGCCAGGTATGAGCTGTCGCTCCCTGGCGATGTCCAATGCATTTCAATGGAGCAATCTATAATTATTCATAATTTATTGGGATTTTTTTTTTTTTAATTTTTTTAATGTCAAAAAATCGGAGAACACTTCTGCAATGTTAGGATTTATTTTTAAGTCAAAAAAAAAAAAAAAAAAAAATTATGTGCAGAATTGATCTAACAGGTCTGAGATTAATGTATTCATATTACAAAATGATTCTAAAAAAATGTATAATGTTACATTCAAAAAATATGGTTGTTTAGGGGTTAAAAACTAGTTAATACACATCGCCGCCAGCGCTCTGGGGTTTAAACAAGGAATGGACAGCGACAGCACATTCGGAGCGTGATTTGTTGATGAATATGAAGCTAGCCGTTCGCTCTGGCCATTCGTTGTCAGGCGCTCACATACAACGCTGGACCTGTGAAACAGCGACCCCCCAGCCCGTATTCAACATTACCGCACACCGACTGAGTCGCTGTCATCAAGCTAATGCCGGCCAAGCACAGCGAATACTGGCTGGTGCTGAAAAAATCACGCTACAGTCGCTCATCTGTCGCTACCTGGCGCTATTGATGAATCGGCCTCCCAGTGGCCTGTACATGCTGAATTGGGAAAAGGTTATTTTACATTTAATCCCAATGGATATACACAGAAGGGCATCCAAAATCATCAAAAAAGGCCAGAGAGAAACAACAGCAAAGGAAAACAATTTCTTGGGTATCTTGAAAAATAGTCCAATGATAAAAATCCCTATAAATATGCTGGATAATGGGAGGAGGGGTCATTTATATACCCGGCATCAGGATATATCCAGCCAGGAATGTTATTTTTTTTATTTTAGTGGAAGGACCCTTTTTAATGTTCCCCTGATTCACTAAACCTGTCACCCCTGAATTTTATTCCTACCAGGAGAAGAAAACCACAAGCTTGGTGGGAGTTTCATTCAGTTCAGGTTTATAAGTGGCACCTACTCTCATAAGCCAACATGTTTATATGGATTTTTATTATTACACAATTTTATGATAGTGCTCCTTTAAAGTGGACCAAAACCCAGGATTTTGACTATCCTGGGATTTGGTCCTTTCCTCTGGGGCACCCCGATCGTGGGTGCCCCATTCAAAAATGTAGTCAAAATCCTGGGTTTTGGTCCACTTTAAGGAACTGGCTACTCAGGGTTGATCACATCGCCATCTCAGACCTTGCCCTGTGCTAGGCATAGCCCTCCCTTATGTGGTGCATTTCTGTACTACTCACCAATGGTGTAACTAAATGTGACGGAGCACAAGGGTGAAAATTAAAATGGCACAAAATCCTGGAATTTGACTTTCCCAGTTTCTGTTCCAGTTCCCCCAGGGCACCCGAACGCTACTATTCAATAATTCCATCCAATATAGAGCCATCTGCCGTGCATATCAAGTGTATTGACTAGAATGGGGAGATAGTCTGTCAGGGATGCAGGGGGTGGAAAAGGTGAGTGTCTATGGGCACCCCGAGGGGGGGGGGGGGGGTCGCACAGGGTGATGCCCAGCAGATTCCAGGGCCGGCCGGGTGGGTTTTGTTTCGATTTAAATGGGGCACTTTGCAAGCTGATACAGTAAAATTGCTTTGGTCTTTTAACAAAAGGCAGCTAGACAACTAAAGACTAAAACAGCAGAGACAAATGCTGCTTTCCTTTTCTTACAGATGCCAAGTGAGCACAGATATGTTAAATTAGGTGGATAAGCATCAATGATTGGGTCCCACTGACCTCCTGGACCCCGTGCGGTCGCATCCCCTATAGTTACATCGCTACTCTGTGTAGATTTCCTGAGCCGGTAGGTGATAAAAAAACCTATTAATCAGATCTATCCCCCACTTCTGCCTTCATGGCGGGATCGCTGACCGTAGCGCCGCACACAGCGCAGCTCCAGGTGAAGGTGGCTCTCCGTGCTCCGAGGTGGGCGTGGCTGCGCGTGCAGGGGGCGGGGCCTGGCGGCTGCCTTCTGCAGAAGTGAGCCCGGAGCTCGCAGACGCCTCGGTAAAGTTGTCGCTGCTGGCGGGTGAGCGGGCTTCCTGCAACAGGCTTGCTGACGGGCTTCTCCTGTGATGTTCTCCATGCCTGGCCGGTGATGTCTCCTTCCAGCATCCTCCTCCGGCAGCCGGTGCCGTGTAACCCGCTGGGAGATGTAGTGCACGTGAAGCGGCACTAGTTGCCCGCTGCCTCCCGACTGACGCCCGGCCACCCTCCATGCACGATTTCGGCTGAAACCATGTCTGTTGGTCTGGGGCTGGCGATCCGCGATGGCCCCGCGCTGGCCCGCCACTGCCCTGCTCAGCACTAAGGCTCCGCGCAAACTCGTGTTCCTCTTCACCTTGTCTCTGTCCGTCACTTACCTTTTCTACAGCCTACTTACCTGCTACAGCTCGCTGCAGTTCCCATTGCAGGAGGCAGGCCTCTATCTCCAGACCGAGATCAGCCCCATCAGGACCGCTTCCCTCAAGCCCGACACCGGCAGCCGCGAGTCCTTCCTTTCCTCCCTCAGGAGCATCGGCCGCCAGGAGCACGGAGCTTCTTCTCCTCCCCGATCCACAGCAGCAAGTGCCTTGGCGTCCCCCGGATCAGTCCCTTCCAGCAAGAGGATAACCTATCAGACATCCTCCTACTTACCTGCCTCATCCCAGCCACCTATCTTGGAAACCTTACCCCGGAGGCTTGCCATTTCCGAGGGAGCTCCCAATACCCGTGTAGTATCCAGCTCATCCACGGAGCTTCCCAAGAATTCAGACACTGGCCCCACCTCTGAGACTGTCAGCCCTTTGAACAGTGCACCTATTCTAGCCACCGTTCAGGGATTTAGCACCTTGGACAGCGCTGCCGAGAGTAGCTTCAGTACCGAGGACATCGCCTCTACTAAACAGGAATATAACAGTGCTGCTATTAAAGACACTGAGCAGAGATTTAACTCCTTGGATGGTATCTCCAAGAGGAGATTTGGCAAGGTGGGCAGTAACTCTAGTATACCTGCTCAGAGGACAATATATGCTTCTATGTTCTCTGCCTCTAACCAGGAGTATAATACCTTGGATAAGGCTCCAGTTAAAAACAGTGATCGGAGATTTACTTCCTTAGATAGTGTTACTGTTAAGGATGCAGAGAGGAAGGTGAGCAGCACTTCTTTTTTAACTGCTAAGAGGGCAAGTGGCAATCCCAGAATTTCTACTATCCAGGGATATAACACATTAGAAAACGCTCCAGTTAAAGACCTGAGATTTAACTCCTTGGATAGCGCTAAAATTGAGGACACCGACAGGCACCTTAGCTCCAAGGACAGCATTCCGGAGAAATTAGGGGGTACTCCTAATTTAGCTTCTATCCAGGGATACAACACTCAAATTCAAGACGCCGTCCAGAGATTTAACTCCTTCAACAGGACCGCTGTTGAAAACAACCAGCAGCGCTTGGGCACAGTGAACAGTGCTTCTTTGATATCCACTGAAAGGGTCATAGGTGATACAAGTATCTCCATTAACCAGGAATATAACACCTTCGCTTACACCCCAATTACGGATACTGACCGTCCATTTAACTCAGAGGATAGTGATTCTATGATAAATGTTGACCAGCATTTTAACTCTTTGGATCACGTTGACGAGCAAGTGAACTCCTTGGACAGTGCTCCTATTGTAGATGCTGACCAGAGATCTAATTTGTTGGATTTCACTTCTTTTAAGGGTCCTAAATGGACATTTAGCTACTCAGACAGCACTGCTAGTACAGGAACTAGCCGAGCAATCAGTGCTCCCATTAAATCAAAAAGACAGGGATTCAACACTTCTAATAGAGACCCCTATAGCAGTGTCAGCACCTTGGACAGTGCTTATAGTCACGTCACTAGTCAAGGGATCAGCACCTTGGACAGCGTTGATATTCAAGCTAGTAGCCAAGAGAACAGCACCTTGGATAACACTGATAGTCAAGCCAGTAGCCAAGGGGTCAGCATCCCAGACAGTGCTCCTATTACATCTCTTAACCAGACAACAGGTGCCTCTGTTCTATCTAGTGGCCAGAGATACAGTACATCGGACAGTGTTCCCATTCCAGTTACTGACCAAAGGTTTAGGACCTCTGCCAAAGCTCCTTTTGCCTACAATGATATGAAAAGAAGCACCTTAGATAGATCTCTAATTCAACCTGCCAATAAGGAAGTCACTAATTCTGTCCCCAGTTCCAATAAATCCATGAATCCATCCCCTGATCTAAGAAGTATCATTTCTAACAAAGTCTCTATTCAGCCAACAGATCTGAGAACATCAGTGCATTTTCCAAAAGTTCACTCTTTAGTGCAGGATAGTGGTCAAGCCACATCAAGTCCCATCTTTACTACACCAGTGAATGACGATATCACCCCTGACAGTTTGTCTTTCTCAGGTCCTGACCAGAACTACCAACAGGTTGCAGATACCAATTCTTGGGAGGTCAGGGAGGCTTCGGACTTTACAGGGGATGAGATGCGCCCACCTTTTCGTAGGTCAGCACACTGGGAGAAGACTCCCCTAGCTGTCACTGAAATGATCCCGCCATCTCACACTGGATATATGGAAAGGGACGCTCAGGAGTCCAGCACAACAGATGAAGAGCTCAGTCGCAGGCTATCCATCAACAGTACCGTTGAGTATGGGGACAAGAGGCTGCCCCAGGCTATTATTATTGGGGTGAAAAAAGGGGGCACCCGAGCTTTGCTCGAAGCACTGAGAGCTCACCCGGATGTCAGGGCTGTGGGTGTAGAGCCTCACTTTTTTGACAGGAACTATGAGAAAGGGCTGGAGTGGTACCGGTAAGTAATCTGTCAATACTCTTAGTGATTTAGCTTTTTTTCCCTTGCATTAAATTACATAGGAACCCATTACCAACTCTATTAACACATTTGTTATGTCAAACTCAAGAGATTTTCAATGACACCTGACAGATATATTCTGAGATACTTCTTTAACTATCTTGAAATTACTATTCATATGGTAAAGCAGGGTCTGTATTTTGTGTAGAGCTTGTGTCTGCACATGTGAGGTGTCAGGATAGCTGCTGTTGAGGATACACAGATTGCTATTGTGAAGCTGGCTGTGAATCAAAATACAAATCACCTATCCAGTTGATAGGGCTGTACGTCTGTGTGTATGTAGCTCATACATGTGTATGTCGCTGCTATCTCTGTGTAGACAACTATACCTATGCTCATTTATGCAGTCAGTTGTTGAATATAGGATGGGCAAAAAGGGGTCTTATATCAGGTTAAGCCATCAGCAAAAACTCTAGAGGATGCATTTGCTTTAATGTAACTAACATACCTGACAGTTTATCTAAAGTAAAAAATAGTTTATCTAAAGTAAAAATAAAGTAAAGTATAAAATAAAAATAACTTGCACAGAGCCAAATCATCAATGCACAGCTTAATATTTTGTCACCTATCCCCAAATAACTATACAATGCCCCTAACTGGAGTGCAGTGTAAAGGCATTGCATTTGCTAGCTTTCATATTACTCAAGTGATCTTAGATTTTCAACAGATCATAGTTTAACCTATCAAAATACAAAAATTATCAATTCACTGGCTATTAGTAGGGACCAATCATTTAGTATCCAGGGTTCTAGAAGCCGCTGCCGTGGGCTCCTACCTGTGTTGCTCTGTGGAAAATACATCTATGAATTCTTATCATAATCAGGAACAACTCTGATACCGCAATAATGAATTGAAAAACTGGGCAAGTGAAGCACCTGACTAACAGATATTGTATTAGAAACATTTAGTTCTGCACCTGAATAAACAGATATTGTATTATAACAGTTCAGTTCTGATTCACCCATTTTCATGGGGCAGATGTATCAATCTTTACTTTGACAAGCATAACTTAAAGTGGACCAACACCCTCCCATGATCGGCCCGGGAATCTATAAGATTCCTGGACCGATCAGCTCCCTGACTGCGGGGCACCTCGATCGGGGGTGCCCCACTGTGTGAAACCCCCCAAAAAACCCCTAAATCCCTACCTGCTCCTCTATCCAGCGGCGCCCGCCGCCGCCTCCCGCGCGTCCCTCTAGCAGGACGCGCACCCGCGCCGGCCGTTTGTGAATGGCCGGCGCGGGCGCGCGCCCTGTAAGAGTGACGTGTGGGAGGCGGCGGCGGGCGCGCTCTCTTGTCTGTCGCTGCCTCCCGCTTGACCGCCAGCGGGGATTGGCTGCAGCGGTCACGTGGGAGCGTGGAGAGGTGAGTTTTTGGGGCTTTCTGGGGGGTTTCACACAGCTGGGCTGTGCCCCACCGAAGTGGACCAAAACCCAGGATAGTCAAAATCCTGGGTGTTGGTCCACTTTAAATACTGTGATTAAAGGAACATTCCAGGCAAAGTGTTACATTAGCTTGCTTTCTGCTCGCCGCACTCTGGCTGTCAGAGGCTGCATCTTTTCTTCACTAGCAATTTGCATTCCCTGATAAACCCTATAGAACTTGCTCCTTTCTGCTGACTAATTCTTTAGGGCCCCTTTCATTGAAAGATAAATGTATGAGTCATTATCTGCTGCGCGGAGGTCTTGCAGAAGGGAAAGATATTTATTGAGTAATATAAGGTAGGCTGAATGATGGCTAGATAAAGGATGCAGCCCCCCGACAGACACCATAGGGAGAGCAGAAAGCAGTATAATATATTCTTTGTCCCTTTAAGAATGTACTATGCCATTGTTTATTAAAGCCATTACAGAGCAAGCTATCTACATAGACTTTATTCCTCTGTAGCCCCTATACTGGCAGCATAGAGGCACCCCAAATCATGATGCCCTGCTGCCACCCCAATACTGGGCATACCAATACTTACCACTTGCACCATCCCATGATGGCAGCCAAATGAGACATCAACAGAGATCATTCAAAGATCATGGACTGGCACATTTGCACCGGCACACTTTGCACCGCCTGGCCGGTTAAACTGACTGGTCATCGACCGTTACTTGTTCACCGGTACAGGAAAGAGGTGAGTATTATTATGCCCGACTTGTGGGGCTGTGCTGCACAAGCTCATCATCTGAATGACTGGTGAAATGTCTTTAAGTAAAAATTAAAAAATGACCATAAGCCGTCGAATTTGGGATGCCCTGGCAGTTGTAAAACTCTGTGGAACCGGACGCCAGAAGAGCAAAAAGGCTCACCTTGCTAAATACACCTGCTATGCATGATGACACATGTGTGTGCCTATGGAACCCTCTTGGTCACTGGTGGTCACATGGGGCATGAAAGCAGCACAAAAGCATGGATTAAGTAAATCATTCTGCCTTTTTTTAGTGCTTTGTTTTGCCAGTAGCTCTGTATGAAGCCAAAGGCGCAACTACAAGAGGTGCAGGGGTAGCAATTTAATTGAGGCACATAAGGTCAGGGAGCCCCACTATGGAGCCTCCACCGTATTTGTCAGAGTTGAGCTCAAATGGCATAATGTACATAAAGCAATCACTATTTGTCTTTGCTGTTTCACTATGTAGTAGTCTGATTCTATTTGTTTAAGTTTAAATCAAAGGAAAAGAGTTACTGTATGAGCCATGATGGGGCCCTATTTAATGTTTGCACTGGGTTCGGACCACATTTAGATTCACTTCTGTTTGTTTTTGGCTATAGGTCCCCTTTAAAAAATACAATTTAGTTGCCTTGACTAGTTACTACGGTCAATTCTTGATTTAGAGTGAGAATTAAATCTACAAAGATAAAACAAAAGTGAATTTGCAAAAAATAAAAGTGAAAACCCATATTGCATGTGCTTTTTATTAAAACCCAACAAGTACAATGGCAACATTGATAGTATAGTAATACAAAAAAATCTCTGCGACGTTGATATCAGTCCTGGGCTCAGTCATTGCCATTCCAGCTGTGTCGTGTAATGGAGCGCCCGGCACGCTCAGATATCGCTTTGCCTCTTTAACACCATTGTTATTACACACCATGATGCTTTCCACTCCAGCGGCTTGGTGCATTAGCGTGGCTTCATTTTAAGCATTTAATCAGCTTGTGACACAACACAGTGCTCAGCAGTGTTGTGCTGGATCCTTTACTCTCGCTGCATTATCCTAGCAGCAGGCTGGCAGTGAAATGGTGACAGTGTGGTTGCTCCAGTGTAAAGGCTTGGCATGTTATGGTGCTGGTGGACGTGTGAGTGCCGGCTGTCTTTATGGTAATCATCGCATCTCGCAGAAGCAAGAGGAGTGACATTACATCACAATATTGTGACAGCAGAGGATGTATACAGCACGTACAGAAAGATCACCTGTCACATAGTGAACACCTGCTTCACAATACAGCCAGCATGTCAGTATACATCATGAGGGAATATAGAGATAGGGAATGTCCTTTCATTATTCAGCAGTTATTTTACATGAATTAATATGGTAGTCAATAAAGGGGATGTATGTTTGACCCCACTTGTACCCTAGATATGAATAGTAAGCTTCCATAGAATGATCTATAATCAGGGTTCTGACTACATGACAGCGACCTCATAGTTAATTATTTTTGGCATCCAAAAAGCCTATTCAATAGTCTCAGTGAGTCAGTGAGCTGTGAGCAGAATTTAAAGTTGACCAAAATCCAGGATTTTGATTATCGCAGGTTTTGGTCTTTGTCCCAGGAGGTCACTCAGTAAAACTCACCTTTCCTCGGTCCTACAGCACATGCATGGATTCTTTTTCAATCAGCGCACTTGGCTTCGCTCTTCAACATCGGCTAAGGGATGATTCTAGCTGAAGGAACCTGAGCAGAGCCGAGCACTCCAGCGCCCACTTCCCTGCTACCCTCTAACATGGTGTGTGCCCATGCCAGCCATTCACAAATACCTGGCATGTGTGCACACCTTGCTAATGATACAGCTGACGGGGGCCACAGCTTGCGCATGCGTTGTTGGATCGAGGAGAAGGTAATTTTTTGGGGAACTTGGGGGTTTCACACAGCAAGGCATCCCGATTTGGGATGAGAATCAGGCAGCCCTGTAATCTAATAGATTCCAGGGCCGCCGGCCGTTGGTTTTGGCCCACTTTAAGAGTGGTTCTGAGTGGTTCTGGGAGGCTAATTAAGATCTTTATTCTTTATTCATTGGCTTTGGACTAAAATATCCGATTTTGCTCGCTTTAAGTTTCAGCTTCCCTGCCCTACATCAACTCAATGGACATGCTTAGAATTTTAGTTCTCCAACATCTTCATGTAGACAAGCTGATATATGTGCAGAACAAATCAGACTGCTTGTCGTCTCTCGTTTAACTGCTACAAGGTCTCATGATGAAGAAGGCAATAGCTCTGTTCTATTAGTGTAGTTGTTCTACACTACAGACTCAGGTTTAAAGTGAATTTTACAAAAACGTTTACTGATCTGGTTCTGCTCTAACAAAGCTCCAGTAAGTCATCCAAAGAAAATGTCAGAGGTTCAATGAAAGACAAAAGAAAAAGCCACTGTTTAAAATATAGTAAAACATGCTAGAGGTCCCCTTTAATGTATTTTTAGTGTGAAAGAAGAATTCCACCTTAAAGTACAAAGAACAAAATTCCCTATGGAAGGGTGAAAGCTCTTCTCTGGGGAATCCAAATTTTGGACCTCCTGGTTTCACCACATAGTCACCTAGGGATTCAATCCCACAGTACATGGGCAGCCTCCGACGGCATCCCCTGAACTTTTTAATTCAATGCCCGCCAGTATATCTGAATAGCTTTCAGTGGATTGGCCCAGCTGGAGGTCCCCAGGAAATCCATTCATTCTAAATAGATTGCTGGGCAATAATATGCAACACAATCTATTCTGATTGGATGGGAGCATGTGCTGTGGGAGCGTGAAGCAAGTTAAGAAAACTTGTTAAGAAAGGGGGAGTTCACACACAGGGACATCCCATTGTGACGTTGGAACATTTATTCTGGACCAGTAAAGGCTATCTTTTATTTATTGGACCATAGTGAGTGCTGGAATTTCACCTCTATTGTATTTCCTTGCTCGTTAGACAGCAGTCTATGCACTCTAAATAGTTTGAAATACCTGGTAGAGCAGTGAACTTTTTTGTATTAATACAATGTTAGACTTCAAAAACAACACATTTTTAGGTGAACTAGGTTCCCCCTTTTAACTGTAGTCAAATATATGTAAAAAAATTAGGAATTTAAGAAAATACTGTGAACCAAAATCAGACTTAGAGGGTAATTTATTAAAAATGGTGCGGGCGGCACTTGAGCACCTAACCGCAGTGCCGGCTTCAGCCTGCCGGCATTATCAGCTGTAGCATTCCCGGTCAGGCATTGTTTGCAGTGCACGGCTTGTATAGGCCTATTAGCTAGCGACACCTAGCTCCGGCCGGGAGCACTGCAAGTGGTAAATATTTATAAAATAAATACATAGCACTCACACACTCTGATGGGATCCCAGGTACACAGCAGCTATTTTTAAATATTTAGGATCAGGGCAGTATTTTTTTTTTTAAATGGGAATAGCATTGGGGACACTTGAAAGGCATGACACAGCTTTTAATAGGCCAAATCACAAGTTTGCAGTACAAAACAAAAGTGCCTAAAATGCATCCAAAACTAATCACAAACAGCTCAGGGATCCTGCGGCACATGTATCAGCCCAAAAAATGTATACAAATATATCAAAATTATTTTTTCAGCTGTTTGGAATGTATGGGATAATGACGCTGTAGGGAACTCATCCCATCACCGGCATTGATGATGATGATGATCAGAGGCGTTCTGGATTTTTTTCTTGATAAATACACCTTTTGCATTAGGACCTGGCATTCACCTGACGTTCATCTGGCACTACGTGGCTAAGTGACATGCTTTGGGTCTGGCTGAAACCCTTCCCTAGGGGGCATCCCAGTTTAGGATGCCCAGCAGTGTGAAACTCATCTAGTCCCAGGATTCCGCAGTGGTCATATTAAGCAATCAGCTGAACTCCCTGCTGCAGCTGTGTGTCGCTTCCAAAGAAACTCAATCAGTCTTCCTATCCTCTCCTGTCCTTTCAAAAGACTTTTTGAGGGTAAACACTGTTACCATGGTTGCTACATATATTTTATATTATGGATTAGCCTTTTCTGTTCATACACATAACTTTTGACTGAAACAAATCTTATGCTCGAATTGAACCTGAAACTTTGACTTGTTCATTCATCACTAATCAATAAACCATTCATTGCAATTAATTCAGCCAGTACATCAAAGATGAATATGTAATGACATACATTATGCAGTGAAAGAAAAATCACAGAAAGATAAAATAGTGTCTTAATACATGAAGCAGAGATTATCCACAGTCACTGTATAGCTATAACTTTGTTGGGTAGAACCCACCTCTAGATTTTGAGAATTTTATAGGGTCGACCCAGTGGTAGTTGCTGGAATAGGGTTTGATGCAGGAGGGTAAGAACCTTCTGCACAAGTTAAAGTGTTTTACCATGTAACTCCTGCATAAATCTGAGTTACAGTTATAACTTCTGCATAATATCTAAGAGGCCGATTCATTAATAGCGCCAGGTAGCGACAGATGATCGCCAGTAGCGTGATTTTCACAGCGCCAGCTAGTATTCGCTGTGCTTGGCCGGGGTTTGCTTGTTGACAGCGACTCAGTCGGTGTGCGGTAATGTTGAATACGGGCTTAGGGGTCGCTGTTTCACAGGTTCAGCGTTGTATGGGTGCGCCTGACAATGAATGGCCAGAGCGAACGGCTTGCTGCAGAGTCAATAACAAATCACGCTCCGAATTTTTTCGCGCTGTGAATTCCTTGTTGAAACCCCAGAGCGCTGGCGGCGATGGGTGTAAAATAGTTTTTAACCCCCAAACAACCATATTTTTTTATTGTAAAATTATACAAGTTTTTATAAACATTTTGTAATATGAATACATTAATATCAGACCTGTAATATCAATTCTGCACAAAATAATGTTTTTTTTTTTTACCTTAAAAAAAAATCCTAACATTGCAGAAGTGGTCACAGAATTTTTGACATTAAAAAAAAAAAAAAAAAAAAACATTAATAGCAAGTAATTCCCGATTAATTAAAGATTGCTCCATTGAAATGCATTGAACATCGCCAGGGAGCGACAGGTCATACCTGGCGCTGTGATGGGATTAGCAGCGGCGCTGTTCGTTGCAGTCGGCTACATGATGAATCCCGCGCTAGCTGTCGCTCTCGCCGGCGCTAGCCTCATTTAGCTTGATAAATGCGTCATTGTGGCCGACGCCGGGCGTACTTGAGTCGGTAGCCGCCGTTAGCTGGCGGGACCTGGCGCTCGTCAGACACTACCTGGCGCTATCGCTTGATGAATAAGGGCATATGTCTGCGGTCTGCCAGTATAGGCCGCTATATTCTCACCATGGAATTAAAGCCGCACACAGTATCTATACTAATAACTGAATTTTATTGCAATGTTAACAATGTTGGACACATATCAATCAATGACACTAAGACATGGTTAAAAAAGGTTACCAAAACCCATTGAATGGGAGGTGTAAGCGGACCTTTATGGACTATTAAGGATTATCAATATAGAGGCTGATTCATTAATAGCGACAGATAGCGACAGATAGCGACTGTTGAGCGACTGTAGCGGTATTTTGACAGCGACCGCTAGTAGTCGCTGTGCTTGGCCATTGTTCGGTGGATGATAGCGACTCAGTCGGTGTGCCGTAATGTTGAATACAAGATGCTGAGTCGCTATTTGACAGGTTCGCTGTTGTATGGGAGCGCATGATAGCGACTGGACATAGCGACCGGTACCCACCATATTCATTAAAAAATCAGCCTTAAAAATTCCTAGCGCTGTGAAATGCATGTTTAAATCCCAGAGCGCAGTAGGCGATGTGTTAAAAGTAGTTTTTTAACCCCCAAACCACCCCCCCAAAAAAAAATGGAATGATTTTGAAATAATATTCAAACATGAATAGTTTACAATCAGACCTGTAATATCAATTCTGCCAAAAAAAAAAAATTTTTTTAAAAATCCACAAAAAATACATTTTCAAAGGAAGAAGTGTTCACAGATTTTTTTTTTTGAAATTAAAAAAAAAATATATATATATTAAAAAATAATTAATTAAAATACATTCTGCCATTGAAATGCATTGGAGAGCGCCAGGTAGCGAGAGGTCATACCTGTCGCTGTTCAAGGATGTTCGCTGGCGCTGTGGGATGAGGCTGGGATAATGATGAATGAGTTGCTAGGTGGCGCTATCTCAGTCGCTAAGCAGTATCGGCTTGATAAATGTGTGATTGTGGAGGGGAGCCGGCGTTCTAGTTGCGGTACCTGGCTTTACTGGCCGGCTCCCCAGTCGCTATCTGTCGCTATCTTTCGCTATTCCTTGATAAATAAGGCCCATAGTAAATATATGTAAGAAATACAAAAGTATGCCAAGTATAAAGGGGTCACTGTGTTATTTAGCAAGGATACAGTGTGAACCATATGCTAAATAGCACATGTTTTTAAAAAAATAGTAGCTATGAGTACAGTGAAGCTGTGTGTGCAAAGAATGCTAATAAAGAATTACCCATGTATTGCATAGAGTGCCCCTAATAAAGTGTTGATTGAAGTGCAAAGTGCAGGAAGTGCCAGAGGAAAGTGCTAGCAGCGATACCAGTATACAATGGCATACAAGTAGTTAAAGCATAACAAAATCAAACATGGCAATAATTTTGTCACCAAAGGGACGAGTCCAGGTCCAGCTTAGAACACCCGTTTACCGACACCGACGCGTTGCGTGGAGAACCACTTCGTCAGCATCCTGACGAAGTGGTTACTATATTGATAATCCTTAATAGTCCATAAAGGCCTGCTTACACCTCCCGTTCAATGGGTTTTGGTAACCTTTTTTAACCATATCTTAGTGTCATTGATTGTTATGTGTCCATGTTAACATTGCAATAAAATTCAGTTATTAGTATAGATACTGTGTGCGGCTTTAATTCCATGTTGAGAATATAGCGGCCTATACTGGCAGACCGCAGCCTTAGACATTGTGTATGTGGGCCCTCTCCAGGGCTCCATTCTCACCTAGCCTGCACCAGTGGTGTTATTCTTAGCTGTGCGGGCCTCCCCCTATAGTTTGTATAACTTCTGCATCTTTTTTGTGGCTATAGCGCCAGTTCTGGGCTGCCGGTTTTCTGTCTTATCTGGCGCTGTGGACTACATTGGCGCTAGCAGTCACTGTGCAAAACACTACTAATTCGCTTTGATTGTTGCACTTGGGTATTGGGCGGCCTATGTCAGCACCTGTTGGACCCGGCTGCTGATTGTCCCAGCACCAGTGAGGGCCACTTGTACTGCCATCTCCCCAGAATATTTATGATTTTTTTCTACCTTGAAATCTTTGGCGCTGTATTCTCCCGGCGCCGGTCAGCATTTCATCATTACAGTTACAAGTCACTGCTGCATTACAGTTACAGTCAGTGCTAGGTACACTTTACAGTGTGCTTAGGCTGTGTTTTAGTTGTTGTCCAAAATGCACATTTTTTAACAAATGAAGCCATTAAAATCATTTTAACAGCCCCCCCCCCCCCCCCCACACACAAAATGAAAGGTCCTGTCTAGGTCCTGTGTTTCAATTATTGACAAGCCCCAATGCAAATTATGTACAAATAAATGTGTTTAATATTAATTATAAGCATTAAACAATACAATCCAGTTCTGCCCATTGTGCTCTATGGGTTCTTGAGCTACAGCGCCAGGCATCATCTGGTACTGCTACAACCAGAGCACCCACTAACACTAGTGTTAAATAACACGTTAGCCGTCGGCCGTATCTGCGCTGCTCATTTTTTTTCTTAAATGGGATGCTGAGTGCTGCTGAGGCCAAAAAAGTGGCGCTGTGTGGCCCTGAGGCTTCCTAAATAAAGCTCCACATTGTTCACTGAAGCCTGTATTTGTCTTTCTTGGTCGCCCCCTGAAACCAGTACAAAGCTGATTGCCGTATTGTAGAAGACTAACAACAAATTTGCTGGCAGCCCTGATTTCTTCAGCTGCATGAGAAAGAATAGCCCCTGTTGGGCTTTTTTTCTGCACTTCAAGCATGTTCTTCTCCCAACTGAGTTTGTCAGAGATGAAAACACCTAGGAACTGTACCTTATTAATGGATAAGGGAGGGATGGGAAACAGATTCAGTCTGAGGTCCACTGACATCTCATTTATTTTAGCCAAGTTGATCACCAGGTTACATACTTTACACCAGCTAACAAGGTCCTTTACTACACCCCGATAAGCCTTCTTACTGCCATTTCTGACCAAACTAATGACTGTGATGTCATCAGCAAGCTTCAAGATCTTGACTGTGTTCGATTCAGAGGTGCATTCGTTCATGTAGATAGAGAACAGTAGTGGTGACGCAGCCCTTGGGAGCCCAAATTCTGGAGTGCGTGGAAACAGAAAGAAACAATCCAAGTGTCACTGACTGTTCGGATGGTAAGGAAGCTTCCTGTTCACTTGCAGATGTTGAGGGGAATGTCATTTTCTCTATAAGAATGAATTGGGCTTATGATGTTAAACATCATCCAGTGTCAGCCTGGGATGCCACAAATAATCTATACATAGTTTAGGTTTTGGTAATGTAGGCCCTTAAAAGGGCCCCCTGAGTATTTCCTGGTAACCCTGTGGGCCAGCCCAAGACTGCTGAAGTCTAAAGAGAATTCTGACACAGGAGTCCGGGCTGTCCATATGCTTGTACTTGTAATGAAGTGCCATGTTAATAGCATCCTCTAACTACCTATTTGCCCTGTAAACAAATTGAAAAATAGTCTGAATATCATTAGGGTTGATTCAGCCCAGTGAGAATATTTTTTCTCACTTTTTTGTGAGTAAAAATGTTATAATTTGGGTGGATATCGAGGAGTCGTATTGCTCCCCGGTCTCCATATATAACTTGCTGTGGCTCCCCCCCGCGGTCTGTAGAAGTCTCTCCAATCCTGTTCTGCAACATTCTCTTAGACTTTGGAGGGTCAATAAGAAGCGGGGAAATCTAGCCTTGCCGCATTGCCCACTTCTTTCTTTTCTCGGGAATCCGGAATTTTCCCCAGGTTTTCTAGAACCGATGGCGTTTGAGTGGTGGAGGAGTCATAATCTGACCCGAATTCAGAACCTCTTATCGCACCAAGGTCTGCTTTCCTTCGCCGAGCTGGGATCTTTGCATGATGTGCCGAGGAAGGAGTTCCTTCGCTTCTTGCAAATCAACCATTATGTCCGGTCTAAGTGCAAGATTGGTGCCCCACTCCCTCCTCTTAAGCCTTTCGAAAAAATTTGCCTTGAGCAGCCCATGGGTAAAGGAGTGATCGCGTCAGTCTACAAATTGCTGTCTGAATCGGAGGGTGTGAAGCCTCCGCGCCATACGGTGTCCTGGTGTACTGACCTGAATTTGACCTTATCGGATGGGGAATGGAGGGCGGTCTGGAAATATACTTTTTCAGGCTACCTTAATGTTGGCGCCCAGGAAGTTAACACCAAGGTCCTCCTCCGGTGGTACCTTGTTCCACATAGAATTCATAAATTTTGCCCCTCATACTCGTGGGACTGCTTCAGAGGATGCAGGCTCCCCGTTACCTATTTCCATACTTGGTGGGACTGTAGGGTAGTGAAACAATTTTGGATCAGGGTCCTCTATGTTATTAATAAGGCCACCGGGCTGAAACTGAATCTATCTCCCCAGCTCTCGCTCCTTAACTTGAAACCCCCTGACTGTACGAGTTCTCAGTTTGACCTCATTAGGCATATTAATACGGCAGCTAAATTGATTATAGCTCAGTCGTGGAAGAAACCAGTCATTCCCAGGGGAAGCCTTATCACCCGGGTCATTGATGTTATGATGTTCGAGAAGATGGCGGCCATGTTAAAGGGAGATTTTGCCCCCTTTTTATCTACCTGGGACGGCTGGATTACTCATTTCTATCCGGGAGGTCACAACTGTGTTCTCCTTACAATCTAGAACCCTGCCGTGTCTCTTTCCGTGAAACGACTGGAGGCCTGGAACCCACCTTTTACCCTTTTACCCTTTCTATTTCTCCTCTTTTTTCCTCTAATTTTTCTTTCTCTTTGTTAGCATTTTGCTCATATCAGTCTTATTCTTTGGATAATTGTTAACTTTTTTTTTCTTTTTTGTGGCGCTTCTTAATGGCCTTGTGCGCGGTTTGGAAAATTATCTTGACTGGATGACTATGCTGTTTTTTTATTCTGCTTTAATTCGAATAAAAACTATGATTAAAAAAAAAAATGTTATAATTTTTTTCCTTGGTGCAATTCAGCCCCGTATTTAGCTATGCACATTTTTTAATAATACGCACAGCTAAAAGGAAAACAATCATATATATTTTTTTCTCAAAAAAGAGCGTGATGCTGCATCAGCCCTTTTACCTGTGAGTATAGCGCCCTGTGTGGTCAGTCCTTATTTTCTTCATGCTATATTCTAGACAAAAGCGTCATTAACAGTATGTACCAAACATTCAGCAAACTTTCTAACCTTGTTTCCTGTGTGTAATACAGTAAACGCTGCACAGTTGTCTCGCTGCTCTTACCTGCACTATATTCTAACTGAACAAACCCTCCAGCATTTCAATAGGACATTAGAATATTGCTTTGTGTATTGACAAACAGAGTGGCTGCTGATGCTCTGCTGCTATAGATTAGCCCCAGCGTGTATTCCAGAAATATATATATTACATTAATAACTTATTACTGCAGCTTGACCTACTTGAGTGCTGACTTTATTTTAGTCGCTGAAATGTCTGTACACAGCAAACATGGTGCTGTACATCAGTAATGGGCAGCGGCTCTCTGCTGGAGTGTAGATATTATTTGCTGGGAGGGCGTCTTCAAGGCAGCTTCAGATGTACAGCATTGCTGTGTCACTGCTTAGATTGCGGTCAAAGTAAAATTCTGACGGTGTGGCTCTAAACTCAGTATAGCCAAAATCTGGGTGAAATTCATCCATCTTTATTTTAACTTCAGAAATTCATCTGTAGATAAGAGAAAGAGGTTCATCTATAGAAAGAGGTTTGCTTTAGTAAAGTAATCTATTTTTAAAGTATAAGAGAGAAGAAGAAGCTTTCTTTAATAGTAGTAAACTGATATATCTGTATATCATTCTAGAGGTCCCCATTAACAAAATCATAAAAGTTATAAAAGAAGCCCCTTTTTGACTATAGTCAAATATCTGTTTATGATGCTAAAGGTCCCTTATACATTATTTTATAGAGGCCAAAAGCATTAGATACTGTATGATATATAGATATAACAGCAAGATGATATATAGATATAACAGCAAGCATGGTAGATTTAAACCAGACCTTCAGCATCATTTCATTAAAAGCCCAAACACTTAAAAAACTATTCCCTAGCATCTAAAAGTAATAGATTTTATGTTTTTATTCTTTCCCCCGCTGGGCTCCAACTCTGTTTAGGACTCTAGGATACGGGCGCTGCCATCTTGCCTCAGAAGCATCACATACTGAGTAGAGGAGAGGGGCGGGGAGTGCAGGGGCGGGGTTATAGCTGTGCTTTGCTCAGACAGAGCAGAGCTGGGGGTCAGGAAAAGGACAGTAATCCCAGAATGCAGAGCGACACAGTCAGAAGACACTTCCTGTTAGCAGGCAGCCTCAGACTCCATGTGCCCTCATCTTGGATGTTTAAAGGCCCAGAAAAGGCAATAGGTGCAGGTAGGATGATTTTTAATTTTGTCAATCTGTATGTACAGGCTGGGGGAAACATATAAAATATGCTCTTATTCAGGGTGAAGGTCTGGTTTAAGAAAGGTTTACAATTTAAAGAGGAACATTGGGGGAGGTTAAAACCTCCTCCAAACCTCACCGGACTGTCCCCCCCTCTGGTTTCACAATTGGGCACTATATAATGACCTCGCCGGAGGATCCATCTTCTGGGTCCCTCAGATCACGGACGACCTCCTGACGGATGGCTCCATCTTGCATCCCATCAGGCACTGCGTGCTCCCCCCCCCCAATCTCGCGTCTGTGCAGGGCCCATAAATGAAATGCAATGGAACAGCCCGAAATCCTGCAAGATTTTGTGAAGCTGCAAGATTGCCATGGGACATTGAAGAGCACAGCTAAAGCCATGCTTGTCAGTTAGCGATGGCTAAGCGGGCGGGTGAGGACGGGGCCCTGAAGCAGCGGGGTGTCATCGCATTAGGCAGCAACGACATACAAAAGGTAAGTACGGGCCGATGGGGGGGATCGGGCCCTTTTTATTTTAGGTACGATATTCCTCTTTAAAAGCTCTCAAAAGAGACCCAAGGTTTCTGACTCTGGAGTACAAAAGACCATCCCGCCCCCTCCTTCTTTGGTGGTCCAATAAACTTACCACCATTTGTCCCACTTCTGGGGCATCGGGGCAGGAATTCCTACAAGGGACCCGCATCAAGGTGTTTATCAAGCAAACCAGGAGATTTCTCATAGCAGAGCATATCTACGAGGCAAATATAGGATGTAACTTTAGAGTTTTGGTCCAATTTAATGATCTCCAGCCATTTGTAATGCTCTGTTGGCTGATGCAGGCCTAGGAATGTGGACAGTGGATATGATGCCCACTATTTTGAGCATTTTTAGGGGCTTAATAATACCAAATTGGGATTCCTGGAGGTGGGTGGTTTAACAGCACTTTGGGTCATATCGGTTTCAGGTCCATATTATTGGATGTAAATTTCCATTTAGCACCTTTACTGTCCTTTTTTGAAGGTTTACCGACAGTTGCACTTAAAACAAAGAATAATCTGCTAATGATCTTAATCATTTCCCAGCATTGCCATGCAGTTATATTTTTCCTTAGCAGCAATGTCAGGGTTACTCTTTTTCCCATTATAAAAAATGCTAACTGATGTAGACGGCAAAGATTGAATCACCTGTCTTGCCCGTAGTTGCTGGCACTCACATACCCGTTTTACCACCCTGTTAAGAGCACTTCTTATTAAATCCCACAACATCTACAGAGATGCTCATTTCCATATATAAACCAAAGCAGTAAAGTGCTCTCACTTTTCAGTAACTGTTTAAAAACATTATGTGAAGGTTTGCCAGCTAAGCTTAAGCGCAGCATAGTAAATAAGGTGGTGGAGAGCTGGCAGCCGGACTTTTACCCTCGGCAATATGATGTCAACCTAATATTCCATTGGTCTATAAATTAAGTTTCCTGGAGTGACCACATCCATACTAATTCCAGCTCTCTATCTCTCGCACTTGTCTGCTAAAGTAAAGCACTTTATTCGCTTCTGGTTATCACGCCTAGGCAATAAACTCCTTCGAGGTTGCAGAATCCATGTTGGCCATTACATACTTGCAGAAGAAATGAATATAAATAGATTTTTGTTGGCCAACAACAACAACAACCCTATCGTTTCACATTTCAAGCATGAAAAGCATTTTTAAATTAAAAATACAACTGAGGTAGACTCATTAAATATTGGCTTCAGCACAACCAAATTGCAATAGGGCTTCATGGCTTTACAACTACAGGGAAGCCGGGAATGTGGTTTCTGGCAAAGACAGAGTTGCCGGGATCAGAGTATCTGGGCCTCGGAGGGGTTTCACACAGCTGGGCATCCAGTATAGGTGGCCGGCCCTATTCCAGCACAGCCGCAGGGGGTGATTGGTCCACTTTAATTGTTTTTCAGAGACCAGAACGTACAACTCCATAGACTTTTTTGGAATCCTGATGCATCCCAAACATTTGGACAAGTTCATCCAAACTGCTATCAAACCCAACAGAGAAATATTTGAGCAACACTACAAATATGGATCTAAGGTTTATGCTAAGGTGTGTTTCCATATCGCATATATGTCCTCAGAATGTCTGCTAGCTGTGTTTATCTTAATGGAGTTTGTGGATGGAAGCACCTTGATCCTGACTTGGATGTTAATCTTTATTTATCCATATTAAAAAAGGAACCAGAGCTTTTTTGTTATGCTCCTTCAGACGTGGCAAGTGGTCCATGGCCTTTGCTTTTAAGTATGAAATGTTTATCATTTTCTAGCTTCAGCAGCGAGACCCAGTAATGCATCTTCAAAACAGCCTGTGTGAAGCTCTGGAGAGATTTATATCTTCAAGTCAGCTATAGGAAAGCAAGATGTATACTGCACGAGCACTCTTGTAATTTGTCCATGACTTACGGCACTGATAAATATCTCTTGGCATTCTAATCCACTGTAAATGTATCCATATATCCATACATGAGGGATGATTTTATGTGGAGCAGTAAGACAGGGATGTAATTAATTTCGTTAGGCAGGAAATATGCACAGGAAGCTGTTTCCAAACATTACAATTCTTGTTATATGTCCAACAATTACATTTATTATACATTGAACTCTAGAAAAGGTATAATGAAAGGTACCATCTTATCCTAACGCTAAACTCGAAGCAGAAAAACCTTTTATACCTTGAAAAATAAATCTTGTCCTTTCATTTCAAGACCTCTGGATCATGGAGAGTGTAAACCCACCCCAAGGGCACTGACTTCATTGAAGTTAGCTAGTTCTTACTATACCATGACCAGAGAGGCAGCCATATGAAAGAGAGATGTTTAGTAGTTAGGTGAGAGAATTTTAGACAAACAAGCTATTTCATAGTGCTAAAGATCATATGTTGGGTGGGAAATTAAAGTTAGTTAAAGTACAATTAGGTCTGCAATGAATGATTAGAGATAAAGGTTTGTGAAATGTCTTTACCTAGGTACCAGGGGCGTACATAGCCTAGCTGAGGCCCTATAGCTGGACCCCCACCACGGGACCCCCCCATCAGCACGGGCCTACCCCATCGGAGGCATCCCAAACCCCACGGAAACTCAGCAGTGGGTTTGCTACAGGTACACGGTAGCGGCAGCGAGGGAAGAGGTGTGCGTGCGAGGCACACGTGCGGCGACAACAGAGAGTCAGCCTGCGTGCAACACCAGTCAAGTCGGGAGGCACACACCCGGCAATAGAGACCAGGCCCTGCGTCCTTCAGTGCAGCCTGCGGGGAACAAGCATTATGGAGGCGGCATTGCTTGTTATATATGGGCAGGTACATACCACAGAAGCGGTGGAGGCATGGTGCGCCAGGTCCCCCTGATCCACGGGCCCGGGGGCATGTGCCTGCACTGCCCCTATGGTATGGAGATTTGTTTGGACTCCATAGTGTGTTGACATAGAAAGCTCTTTAAAGTTCCTGCCAAAGGGGCTCTGTGTATTTTAATCAGTAGCCTTCTGAAGATGACTTTCCATTGGGGGAAAAAGGGGTTTGATATTCTTGGGACTAGAAGGACTAACCTTCAGCCTTTATAACTTCTCACTGTTACTCACTTCTCATTCTTACTGCAAAATAGATCATTCTCAACTTATGGTAGCACTGTTCAGGGCTGTTTCTAGGGGCGGGTTAGTAGGGCAAATCGCCCTGGGTTCCAAGGCCATTGGGGACGCCTTTAACCTGGTCATCCTGTTTTCTGCTGATGAGTCAGTGACAGTATTAGTGGTGCAGGCCCCTCATCTCCCCATACTGAGCTCAGTGATGGGGAGGATGCACTGCCTGCTGCTATGGTAGAGACACAGCATGCACATGTGTGGGACAACAGCAGCACCTTAGGATGGGAGAGGAGGGGAGCAGACATTTTTACTTCTTGCACTGTTGGGTCATATTCAAAGTAAATGGTTAGACAGATGTTGTATTCCAGTTACTGTTTTTTGTAAGAGCTGCGGAAATTTAAACAAAAATAATTATACAAATTTATGTTCAGTTACTAAAGACAGGAAGGTTGTTAATAAAGAAGCAAAATGTGTCCTCCAGACCTAAAGTGGATTCTGTGCGTATTTGTCATTCTTGTGCAATGGCAGGTGACTGAGGCTTACTCTACAGGCATGTCTGGACTTCTACAGTACCCCTCAAGGTACCAGCTTAGGATACCCAAGTTGGTGACCTAAGGACCTAGCTAAGACTTGGAACAGACAACAGCTAGCATTAACAGTGGCAATGTATGGAATGGGTAGATTTTGATAGTAAACAGGGTCAAGAATCGGGCTGCGGTTGATGCAGGCAGTGTTCTTAAACCAGACCTTCACCATGATTTATTGAAAAGCCCAAACATCTAAAAAACGATTCCCTAGCATATAAAATTAATACATTTTAAGTTTTTAGTCACTTACTTATTATTCTTTCCCCCACTGGGCTGCAACTCTGTTCAGGAAATTAGGATACGGGTGCCGCCATCTTGACTCAGAAGCATCACACTTACTGAGGAGAGCGAGAAAAAGTACAGGGGGGCGGGTTATAGCTGTGCTTTGCACAGACAGAGCAGAGCTGAGGTCAGGAAAAGGTCAGCAATCCCAGAATGCAGAGCAGCACAGTCAGAAGGCACTTCCTGTTTGCAGGCTGCCTGATGTCCCATGAGCCACAATTTTTAATGTGAGCAATCTGTATGTACAGGGTGGGGGAAACATATAAGATAGACTCTTATTTAGAGTGAAGGACCACTTTAAAAAGTAAGACAAACAGATCAGAGCAGTAAGGGTAGGTTCACAAATGGCAAGACAGTCCTAGGTCAATGCAGACAGCACATGCTTATAAATGGCAAAACAAAGTGAGTTCAGAGCAGGCAGCAGGTTTACAAGTCACAAATAGTAATTAGGCCAAGATTGGTGCAGGTATAATGACCAACCAATCAGCCTGGTTTATCAAGCACTTCTGTCAGACAGTTCCATTTCACGGCAAATTAGAGTAGTGAAAAATGTTATTTATACATTTTTTAGTATATAGCTGCACTGCTAATGTTGTAGTAAATGTGCTTCTTGTAGTGCAGCAACATGCGCAAGTGTGAAAAAAAATTTTTTTACTACTCTTTGCATTTGCACTGATGTGGCACTGTCTGACAGAAGTGCTTGATAAATCAAGCCCAATGTCTCAATCACATCAACCAATGTCACATTCACATTTACGTACCAGTGCCAATTCACTGTGAATAAATAGTATAAAAATTTCCATTTCTCTAACTTAAATTTTGATAATGGCGCCAGATTCTCAACACAACATCATAATATTCTCTGGATGGCTTCATTTACATTAAGGTCACCATGGAAAATAGTCAGATAACCATCTTGTGAGTGTGGAAAAACAAAGAGGCCGATTCATCAATAGCGCCAGGTAGCGACAGATGAGCGACTGTAGCGTGATTTTTTCAGCGCCAGCCAGTATTCGCTGTGCTTGGCCGGCATTAGCTTGATGACAGCGACTCAGTCGGTGTGCGGTAATGTTGAATACGGGCTGGGGGGTCGCTGTTTCACAGGTTCAGCGTTGTATGTGAGCGCCTGACAACGAATGGCCAGAGCGAACGGCTAGCTTCATATTCATCAAAAAATCACGCTCCGAATGTGCTGTCGCTGTCCATTCCTTGTTTAAACCCCAGAGCGCTGGCGGCGATCTGTATTAACTAGTTTTTAACCCCTAAACAACCATATTTTTTGAATGTAACATTATACATGTTTTTAGAATCATTTTGTTATATGAATACATTAATCTCAGACCTGTTAGATCAATTCTGCACATATTTTTTTTTTTTTTTTTTTTGACTTAAAAATAAATCTTAACATTGCAGAAGTGTTCTCCGATTTTTTGACATTAAAAAAAAAAAAAAAAAAAAATGATTACCAATTAATCATGAATAATTATAGATTGCTCCATTGAAATGCATTGGACATCGCCAGGGAGCGACAGCTCATATCTGGCGCTGTGAGGGAATTTGCAGCGGCGCTGTGCGGTCCAGGCGGCTTCATGATGAATGCCGCACTAGCCGTCGCTCTCGCCGGCGCTAGCCTCATTTTGCTTGATAAATGCGTCATTGTGACCGCCGCCGGGCGTACTTGAGTCGGTAGTCGCCGTTAGCTGCCGCTACCTGGCGCTCGTCAGACACTACCTGGCGCTATCGCTTGATGAATAAGGGCAAAAAGCTGGCCATATCTCAACATCACAACATCCATCCTACAACGCAACAACACCCATCCCACAACAACACCCATCTCAAAACACAACTATCCATAAAAAGGATGGACATATCTATATATAAAAGTCAAGATTGTGCAAAAAATATCTAATAATCAGCCACTATGACAGAGGACACTTATGACACATATTTGCTAAATGCCCTTCCCATTCTCCACATAAAATATAAAAGAACGAAGACTCCAAGCAGGGTTGCATATGAAATTGCGAATAGTGATAAATAATGAAAGAGGCGATGCAAAGGGTCACTAGTGCCACATATTTCCTATACTGTATGTGCTTTCTCAGGCATCATATGACTTCAGGAGTTGTACATATAGGCAGTGATCACCTATACCTAATGATAACTTGCTGCACTTGCCTGCTACAACCAACAATAAATCATCTCCAAAGTTATGTGGTGCCAACCTGCTGCATTTGCCTGTTACCTACTAATATGGCAAGCAGCAAATTATACATAATCTACAGCAAATCTATTTTGATGGGCAATACCCGGCCAGGCTTTGCTTTGGTGCCATTTCTAATGGTCAGTTCTTCCTCTGAATAGTATCTCTTCTAAGATGGGGACTTTGGTATCTTCTTTGCTGCCTGGATTGTTGGTTACCTGAGTAGAGAATATCTGTTGCTGCTGCTTAGCTCCAACCCAACCCTCTTAAACAGTATTGAAGCATCTGCAGATTCACGTATCAATGCCATGGCAAAAGTTAGGTTCCTTGCAGACCTGAACCCTATTTGGAAAGAGTTGCCATTGATGGTAAAGGTCTGCTTTAAAGCAGACCACAACCTTTTTTTCTTCCTCTAGTCCCCTAGATGCACCCCACCCCTGAGTACCAGGAGACTTCTGTTTTCTTTTTTCGGGCTTGAATGGGCTTGTAGTCACACCCACATGGTAAATTTGGGATTGTGAGGTGAGTAAACCTGTGATCCTGTCATTGCAGACCTCGATTCTACATGTCACACAGTTGCCAGAGGGGGTTTAGGTCTGCTTTAAAGCACAGAACTTGGAGAGTTCATTCATATACATTACGCATACTTTTGCTATTTAACTAGATCCAACACCCCTGTGCAGGGTAGACTCAAGCTCATTTTCAACTTTTCTTTACTTCTTGGTGCACTGGACCTTGTGATTGGCTGCCAGAGGTCACATGGTCACGCATCTTCTTCCATACTTCTGGTAATCAAGAGAACTGCTGACCACTTGACATCTAGCAGCCAATCACATGACCAATTTTGCTGAGGGAGCAAGGAGAAAGTAAGAAATAGCATAGCGGGGCATCGCAATCGAAATGCCATCCCCCGCACTGATCATCACTCACTTTCTTAAAGATTCACTGGATCGCTTTAAATCACCTGGACAGATCCAATGCAGGAATACTAAGGCCCTTATTTATGAAGGAATAGCGACAGGTAACGACTGGTGAGGGACCGGTAATGACGGGCACCGCCACGAGAACGCCGGCTCCCCACCACAATCACACATTTATCAAGCCAATCCTGCTTAGCGACTGAGATAGCGCCATATAGCGACTCATTCATCATTATTCCAGCCTCAGCCCACAGCGCCAGTGTCCGACCTTGAACAGCGACATGTATGACCTCTCGCTACCTGGCGCTCTCCAATGCATTTCAATGGAACAATCTTTAAATATTCAAAATTAATTGTTATTAATGTTTTTTTTTTTATTTTTCTTTTTAAATGTGAAAAAATCTGTGACCACTTCTGCCATGTTAGATATTTTTTTTAAGGAAAAAAAAAAAAATTTGTGCAGAATTGATATTACAGGTCTGATATTAATGTATTCATATTACAAAATTATTTTAAAAACTTGTTTTTTTTGGTTTCCAAAAATATGGTGGTTTGGGGGTTAAAAAACTACTTTTAACCCATCGCCGCCAGCGCTCTGGGGTTTAAGCATGCATTTCACAGCGCGAGAATTTTTTGAGCGTGATTTGTTAATGAATATGGTGGGAGCCGGTCGCTATGGCCAGTCGCTATGATGCGCTCCCATACAGCGCAGAACCTGTCAAATAGCGACTCCTCACCCAATATTCAACATTACTGCAAACCGTCGCTATCAACTACCGAACAACGGCTAAGCACAGCGACTACTAGCGGGCGCTGTGAAAATACTGCTACAGTCGCTCAACTGTCGCTACCTGCCGCTATTAATGAATCGGCCTCCCAGACGAGTATCCTCCTTTTAAGTTATTACCTTTTAATAGAATATGAATAGCTAGACCACCCCAAAAATACAACTTCCCACTGGTTAATTGATGCACTTTTCTGAACAACACCCTTCCTACCTTCAGCTGAGATGAAAATTCAGAATAAAGCCCATGTATAGACTTGTTTTGTGCATTTTGTCGGGGATTGAAAAGTGACTCAATTTGCGAATCCCCACTGAGTGAAAGACAGACTAAAACGTTCAGCCGTCAGCTTGATTTCTTTGATCTAAAATACATATTCCTAATGATTGTGCTTGCCGGAGTGACAAAGTCTCAATCACATTTATATCCAAAATACCTTCATTATAAACAATGCAGAACAATGAATTGTTGGTTATTTGAGAACTAAAAAGGTTCGGAATGAAAAAAAGTCTCCAAAGCATTTTGCTTCTCAGTGACATGTCCTGTGAAAGTAATATCATTAGACTAATATATTTAGCATGCAAAAACATCATTTACCTGGCTGGAGGTAAGTGGCAGTCATGCCGAGCTTCTATGGGCTCTATTAAGCTTTTCTGATTGCTGAACTTAAAGGTTAGTGCAGTTTCATCAGCGCTATCTGTCGTTTCCAGTGACAGTTGTAGAGCTGCAATTAAAACATTTGATGATAGCTGAAGAGGATGTTAACTGCTGCACGTGGAGGAGGCGGGGTTCAGTTTCAAGCAGTCTGGATTATCATCTTACATTTTAACATCTCTTGAAATCCTATAGTCTATTGCCCATGTTCCTACTCTAATCCCAACAGTCTTTAGATTGCCCATTAGAAGGTATGTTCATAGCTGTACAAATTAGACTACATTCACACCTGACCGGGGTCACATGCGTCCTTGTGATGGCTGATACAAAAATAAAATGCTCCTCTGTGGTCTCTTTCACACCTCTCCGAATCAGTGTGAGCGAAGTGAGCAAAGGCAGTTTTATATGCTGCGTCCAAGCAGCAACCGCAAGCATACGGAGCCCAGAGGCAGCCCCATAAATGTATATTGTGTGCAATGCAATTGCATGTTAAAAAAAACAATTTAGCTTTTACAGTATTCGCATTATTTACAGTATTCTGAGCTGTGTATTTTTTTCATTAAAAGAAAGATTATAAGTCCCCCCCCCCTTCAGGCTACCAGCCTGTGCACCAGGCATATGGCCTGGGATCCCCATGGCTCAAAGGCCTCCAACTATGTCAGGACACCTGACCCTATGCCCTTTGTCAGATGTCCAGTGCGCTCCATCTGGCGGTGGTGCAGGTGCCAATAGCATAGCCTCCAACTTTTCAGGGTGGAAAAGAGGGTTTGTTAAATTAGGTCACGCCCCTCATTCAGCAATGGATAGGAGATACATTATAACAGTTACAACTATATAAATAGGCAAATTAATCATTTATTGATGCAGATCTGCATGTTACACCTCAAAGACGGACAAATGAGAACAACGAGGGACAGGGGGACAAAAACTCAAAAGAGGGACAATCCCTCCAAATCAGGGACACTTGGGAGGTATGCCAATAGACCATCTGCCAACATGTCAGGTGGATTTTGCCCCCCCCCCATTCAACTGGTATAGGGGTCAACCATTGCAAAGGTAGTTAAAGGGTTAAATAAAAAAATACTAATTTAAAATAGTTTAAAACTTCCCCTGCCGTCTTCTTCCATCCACCACTCTCCTGCTCCTGTCCTCCTTTGGTGGCCCCCTATCACCAAAAGGGACCCCTGCTCCGGGTAGCTCAGGTTTGCATTGTTCTAACAGCCCCAGCTCTCTGTCCCATGATTTAAAGCAGACCTCCTGCCATGACACCCACAGTGACCCTCAGGGTCACTACAATGCCTCATATGTCCACGGATGTCCAATTGGGTTTGAGTGCAGGAGCACTGAAGAAGGAGGGTGCTTAGGTTTCCTACTAATTTTTAAATGGAGGGACATCTTAACTCAGCATGTACGAGGGGAGATAGTCAAATAGACCTAAATGTACCTACATCCTCTTTGGAAATTGTATGCCAGAGATGCTCACCATTTTTTGGTAGAGCTCCAGGTTATTGTGGTACGCACAAATGGTGGAGCCAATAGAAATAGAAATAGGCTTCACTCTGCAGTCCTGGCATTAGCAATACTAATGCAGAAATAAGCTCACATGAAGCATGTGCCTTTCCTCTGTTTACTATATTATACTATAGCATGCTATAGATATTGTAGCAGGTCTCCCAAGTCTTGTCCCTCCTTTCCATTCCACTCCTCTTTGACCACCTCCAAATGTAGTTGCATGGCTGTCCTTGTCCCTCAGCACTCCCAACACCATTGAGCCTGGCAAACTACAGTGGTTGCACAAAAAATTGCTTAAAAGTAGGTTAAATGGGAAAGTGCGGTTATGCACCAGCCAGGTGATGCACCATCTAGGAAAATGGCATCAAAGGATTTTTGGAAAAAAAAGCAAGGCCTCGTCACCTGGTAGTTCTGTGCTTTTGTATTCAGACCAACTAAAGTGTATATGTATTAAAGTTTCTATATACAAAGTCATAATGCAGAGTTTCATTCTAGGTAATGCTTAGTAGCTCAGGTAAGGCGGCATGCTGTGCCATTGGGTGTAAGTTGGGCTACCTGCCCCTTCTTCACAAGCCTTCGCATTTGCCACTCTACAACCCCAACTGAACCGCCTACCAATTACTTCAGGATAGCGATCCTCCACAGACTAAACATACCAAGCAGAGCCTAGGCTAAACTAGTCCAGCCCAACCACGAGCATGACGCCACTGCGCCATAGGGAACCCATGACAACCGTCCGTTCCCACTTTTGAATACTCAAACAATCTACATTCAGCAATACCATATGATGAACACCTAAATACCCTGTGATGAAGCCCTTGAGGTGAAACACGTCAGGGTAGCAGCTGTTCTGTTTATGAACCTCGAACAACACTCACAGTGCTGGAAGTTGTCCTTTTCAACACTTCCTTGAACGGGACTAGGACAGCAAGCTGCCTTGCCTGAGCTATTAAGCATTACCTATAATGAATCTCTGCATTATGACTTATGCCTGTTTATAGATACTATAACATTTGTGACTTTTTATATATAAGGCTCAATAAATATACACTTTAGTTGGTATACATAAAATACCACAGAACTACCAGGTGATGAGGCCATGCTTTTATTCCAAAATAATTTGTTGCCAAACTACAGTGGTTGCGCTTCTGAAAGTAATTTTTGCCTGGAGGTCCCCTTTAAAGAGGACCAAAACCCACCCTGGAGTCTATGAGACTCCAGTGAATGCATACTAGCTCCCGTCGCTGTGTAAACCCTCCCAGGTCGTCTGAAAACTCACCTTCATTCCTGGCCCAACGGGCTGCCGCATCTCTGCTATTCCTCCAGCAGGGCGCGTGCCCGTGCCAGGCATTTGTGAATGGCTGGCACGGGCACGCTCCCTGTTAGAGGGTAGCGGGGGATGTGTTCGTCTGTATGCTTGGATCTGCTCAGTTAAGACGAGCTCCTGGACGAAGGGGCTCAAGTGGATCTGAGCGTGCTGATAAGACGAGCGGCTACGTATGCGTTGTAGGATTGGGAAGAGAAGAGTTTCCGGCGACCTCAGTGGTTTCACACAGCAGGTCATCCCCATTCGGGGTGCCCAGGGGCAAGGACCAAAATGCAGGATAGTCGATAGAAAAGCTCCTGGGTGAAGGGGCTCAAGCGGATCCGAGCGCGCTGATTGGACATGCGACCGCACATGCGTGGTAGGACCGGAAAGAGGTAAATTTGTTCAGGCGTCCTGGGGGGGTTTCACACAGCGTGGTGCCCAGGGGGCAAGGACCAAATCCCAGAATAGTCAAAATCTTGGGTTTTGGTCCACTTTAAATGCTGACTAATGTGCAGCAATACCAGGTTGCACCAGCAGATGGCAGGTAAGTAAAATAGGATATTAAAGCTCCAAGCACACAAATAGAGAGGGAGAATGCGAGTCAGATGGAAATGAGAAGTCTCTATAATGTCCGGGATGTGTAGCAGGACACAAAGAATAATGCAAATACTAAACAGAGTTGTCTTTAATAGCAGCGTGCCCTCCATCCTGACGGTCCAGTATGAGTTCTTTAATATCCTTTATTGCCCTCCGCCGTACTGAATTATTGAAATTCCAAACAAACAATAAGCAGACACAGAGCTTCTGCTGCTCAGTAAAACCCCTCACTCAGCATCTTCTTTCCCCTGTAGCACAGGCGGCATAAAAACTGCTCATCCCAAGACGCCCGACACATCAGGGAGCTGATACAGAGAGCCGAGGCTCGAGCACACCCCCATGTTGTGTGCAGGCAGCAAGCGGATTCTGGGTGTGATAGAGGAACATGAGGCCTAATTTCCAGAGATTAGAAATGTACAGAAATGTTGTGTCTAATTTCCGAGTCTAATTGCTTGGGAAGCTTGCCAGTACCACCCAGTATCGTGCGAAGCCGACAGTATGCTGCTGGCAGAGACTTAGGGCCTTATTTATGAAGGAATAGCGACAGGTAGCGACTGGTGAGCGGCCGGTAATGACGGGCCCCGCCACGAGAACGCCGGCTCCCCACCACAATCACACATTTATCAAGCCAATCCTGCTTAGCGACTGAGATAGCGCCATATAGCGACTCATTGATCATTATTCCAGCCTCAGCCCACAGCGCCAGCGTCCGACCTTGAACAGCAACAGGTATGATCTCTCGCTACCTGGCGCTCTCCAATGCATTTCAATGGAACAATCTTTAAATATTCATAATTAATTGTTATTAATTGTTTTTTTTTTTTTAATGTGAAAAAATTTTTTAAGGTAAAAAAAATAAAAAAAAAAAATGTACAGAATTGATATTACAGGTCTGATATTAATGTATTCATATTACAAAATTTTTTTGGTTTCCAAAAATATGTGGTTTGGGGGTTAGAAAACTACTTTTAACCCATCGCCGCCAGCGCTCTAGGGTTTAAACATGCATTTTACAGCGCGAGAATTTTTTGAGCGTGATTTTTTAATGAATATGGTGGGAGCCGGTCGCTCTGACCAGTCGCTATCATACGCTCCCATACAGCGCGGAACCTGTCAAATAGCGACTCCTCACCCAATATTCAACATTACGGCAAACCGACTGAGTCGCTATTAACTACCGAACAACGGACAAGCAAAGCGACTACTAGTGGGCGCTCTGAAAATGCCGCTACAGTTGCTCAACTGTCGCTACCTGCCGCTATTAATGAATCGGCCTCATAGATTTGCATTGGAGGTCATTCACTGAAATGATTTTTGCAAAAAAAAAAAACGCAGAGGGGAATCCCGATCATTAACTAGAGATTCCTTACCTTTCATATCGCTCCCCTGGCAAAACTGAGCCTCTACGATTGCCAACCGCGATCATGTGGTCCATAGGGCTCACCTGGATATCCAGCCTCTGGCGACCAAGTGACCGCTGAGGCCAATCGCAGGGCTTGGGTTTTCCAGGGGGAGCTATTTGAAAGGTAAGAAAGCTCCATTTAGAACAAATGAGGTGCCCCCTGGTCAGGGAACGACACACATTTTGTAAAAAAGTTCTGCCCAACTTTGTGCTTTCCTTTACAGTTAGCATAGTGGGGTATCCCAAATTGGGCTCACCAGAGAGCTTAGGGGAACAAGTGCCTCTCTGTATTTAAATGAATGTCTGCTTAAAACAACATAACCTGTTTTTACTTTGTCTAGACCCTTAAAGGAGCGCTATCACAAAATTGTGTAATATTAAAAATCCATATAAACATGTGAGCTAATGAGAGGAGGGGTCCATTAAACACCCAAACTGGCCAGCCGACTAAGTGCCCAAATCAGGATACCCCACTGTGGGAACCCCCTGCACAGACACGCAATCTCTTACCTCTTCAATGGTCCTGCCCCGCAGTTGCAGCCCCAGTCCCATTCCCAGCATTCCTGCAGCTGAGGAGTGCTTCCAGGAGGGCGCCGCAGATCACAGGGAAACCAGGGATGTGGCCGCTACCTAATCCGGCGCTCTGTTCAAAACAATGGCTTTATGACCATGATAATTGCTGATAGGATGAGAGACTGGAAAGGGCAGAAAGGTGAGTTGTGTGGGCGGTCTGGGGGTTTAACATAGGAGGGTATCACAATTCAGGAAAAGTATGCTATAGTTTAAAGTGGACCAACACCCAGGGGGGATCGGCCCGGGAATCTTATAGATCAGATCCCTCCCTGCGGGGCATCCGAAATCGGGATGTCCCGCGGGGTGAAACCCCCCAGGAAGCCCAGAAACCTTACCTTAACCCCGTTCCAACGGCGCATGCGCGGGCCGCGGCCGCGTCTCACGCTTCCCTCTAGCAGGGCGCGCTGTTTGTGAATGGCCGGCGCGGGCGCGCTCCCTGTTAGAGAGAAGCGCGAGACGTGGCCTCCAGCGTTCAGAGCCGCTGTGGTTGGACGCCGCTTGTACGTGCATACCACAGCGGCTCTGAGCGCTCAGATTGGACGAGCGCCCGCGTAGGAGCGTGGTGAGGTGAGTGTTTCCGGGTATTCTGGGGGGGTTTCACACAGCGGGGCACACCCAATCGGGGTGCCCCACCGAAGTGAACCAAAACCCAGGATAGTTAAAATCCTGGGTGTTGGTCCACTTTAATAGAACTTACCAGGCAATCCACCCCCCCCCCCCCATACCTTTACCAGTTTCTCAGGACGAGTCCTGCGATGTGAAGATCCATCCTCCATTCACACACTGTTTATCCTGGAGGTTGCCGGTGATTACAAGGTGCACCTGCACGCTGCAGGACTTGATCTCAGGTCACTGGTACATTTTTACACAGCTAAAGTAGGACAGAACAGCTTTATATATAACTTTATATATAACCTCAGACATTCCGGTACAGTAAAGTCAAACTTAAAAATCACATTTTTTTTTTTCCTTTTGGCTATTTTTAAATCAGATAATAAGCTGCATGTGTCATTGTGTGTTATTTATATTTGGAAGAAACACAGGAAGTCGACGTGCAACTTTAGCCATAGCCGTTCTTATGAAAATAGAGCGCGGTTGTCGCTGCCCGAGGCTGATTACTTAAATACCGGGAACTTCTGTCGGATCAGCCTGTGCGTCTCCTGCCCTCGGTACTTTGTGTTCTGTCGACGTATCACTGACAAATTGGTGAGAGCGCTGCACGGTATAATGCGATCAACATGTTTTTTATGTATCTATATTTGTAGAACATCGGCTTTTGAGACGGATTTCAGCTTGGCAGTCACCGAATTCATGAAGGAGGGAGACTTGCCACCCCCCCCCCCCCCCCCTGTACTGTAAGCAAGACATGAATCTCTGCGGACAGCTAAGAAACCAATTAAATTGTACATGCTTGCAGATCCCATCAGAATCAGAGCGGGGACCAATAAAGGAAATAAATCCGGAGTACTAGACAGCGTGTACCTCTCCTGTACAGTAATTAAAATTCACTATTTTTATGTTGAACATGTAGAAGCGGCTTTCACTAAGAGGAACGGAAATCGTGTTATGCTCTGATTTATAAAAGGTTATGTACGAGTCATTCCTGAATGCCGGGAGCTTATGAAAGCCATTAACCAAGTTCCCAGGTACCTCTAAAGAGCAAGATGACTGGATGTGGGTCGGGCAAGTCATACATTCATTTCAGGATAGAAGATGTCAGCACGTTGTTGACAAAGAGAAATTTATGAAAACCAATCTCCGGGCCAAAGGAAAATTATCTTCTTCGCTTCCATTCAAAACTGAAAAATAGTAAAATACATACTGTAGCATCACGTGGAGGCTGATTTTACTGACGCCAGGTATCGACAGATGAGCGCCTGTATAGCGGCGCTTAGAGCGACCGGCGGGTATTGGGCGCTGTAACAGAGCGTCTCGTTCGCTGTAGTAACCTGGCCTGCACTGATGAATGTGATGTATGTTGGGCGCTGTAACACCAGTACAGCGCTGCAGGGAGCGAAAGGTAGCGCCAGCTCAGTGCGACCGACTCTCAGCGACTCACACCATACCAGACGCTGTGTGATTAAAGTCTGCTTTTGAACGCATATCCACCAGTAACAAAGCGAAAACACATGGAATGACATTGTTGTAACATTGTGACATTAACCCTTTAGTGCCAGACCTGTTAGGACAATTCTGCATAAAAAAACAGAAAATCAAAAAAGTTTTCATGACTTTTCATTACTTTTTCTAGGCCAGGAGAGGTGACACGATTATTTAAACAGAAGAAATGGAATGTCCATTGAAATGTATGGGAGAGCAACAGGTAGCGACAGGTAATACCTGGCGCTCTGGAAGCTATACGCTGAGCCACCTGTAATGATGAATCGGACACTACATGGCGCTGTTAGAGTCGCTCACCAGATTCTCTTTCATAAATTTGGTTTTGCGTAGAGTGCCTGGCGTTCACCAGACGCTGCCTGCCGCTATCTCTTGAGGAATAAGCCCCATAGTATAGCACCAGTACTGTAGCATTAAAAAAATGGAAAAGGTTCAAGCAGACTGGAGGGGGATCAAAACCTGTTTGGTTCAGACCTAGAGGCTAAAAGACTCTGGAGTCAGCTGACGCCTGGGAAATGCAGATTTGGGATGCCCCATTGTATGAGAACTTTTGGTTTGCCTTGTTTACTCACTGCACCAACTTAATTCGGACCAAAACCCACTGAACTTGTGAAATACATTTGACCAAAGCCCCTGCCTATACTCCCTTATTAGAGTGTAGAACTAGAACTAGATCATTTTGCTTATCAAATCACCCTGGAACACTTTTTTTGCTCTCCCTCTCTGTAGGATTGCAGGTGATTAGCCACTGCATAGGTGTGGCAACGACTGGGGGGCCGATTCATTAACAGCGACATGTAGCGACAGTTGAGCGACTGTAGCGGCATTTTCAGAGCGCCCGCTAGTAGTCGCTGTGCTTGGCCGTTGTTCGGTAGTTGATAGCTCCCCCCCCCCCCCACGAATAGTAACTTTTGACTATTTGTACTTCTCCCGATTTACTCTAACCCCAGATAATGGCGCCTGTTTTAGCTGTAAAGCTCCGCCTCCTCCATTTATTGCCACTGCTGTGTGTGGCAATTATGGCCCTTATTTAACAAGGGATAGCGACAGGTAGCGACTGGTGAGCGGCCGGTAATGACGGGCCCCGCCACGAGAACGCCGGCTCCCCACCACAATCACACATTTATCAAGCCAATCCTGCTTAGCTCATTCATCATTATTCCAGCCTCAGCCCACAGCGCCAGCGTCCGACCTTGAACAGCGACAGGTATGACCTCTCGCTACCTGGCGCTCTCCAATGCATTTCAATGGAACAATCTTTAAATATTAATAATTAATTGTTATTAATGTGTTTTTTTTTTTAAATGTGAAAAATTCTGTGACCACTTCTGTCATTTTAGATCATTTTTTAAGGGAAAAAAAATAAAAAAAAAATTGTACAGAATTGATATTACAGGTCTGATTAATCTATTCTGATTAATGTATTCATATTACTAAATTATTTTAAAAAACTTTTTTTTTTTGGTTTCCAAAAATATGGTGGTTTGGGGGTTAAAAAACTACTTTTAACCCATCGCCTCCAGCGCTCTGGAGTTTAAACATGCATTTCACAGCGCTTGAATTTTTGAGCGTGATTTTTTGATGAATATGGTGGAAGCCGGTCACTCTGACCAGTCGCTATCATGCGCACCCATACATCGCGGAACCTGTCAAATAGCGACTCGTAACATTGTATTAAACATTAGGCCACACCGACTGAGTCGCTGTCAACAACCGAACAATGGCCAAGCAGAGCGACTACTAGCGGGCGCTGTGAAAATACTGCTACAGTCGCTCAACTGTCGCTACATGTCGCTATTAATAAATCAGCCTCCCAGTGGGGTAACAAAATCCCTTTACAATAAACTAGTAGAGCTCTGTAGCATCCCTTCAGGGCCCTTTTTTATTTTCAATATATCTTTATTAAGGTTTTACAAGTTGTACAAAACAGAGGAAAGAAAAAAAAAAACAATAACAAAGAGGATCGCAGGGTGAGAATGACACGGCAGCTCAGCATGCGAGTCGCTATCTCATTTAATATGGGAGGATCCGGGCAAACCTCGCTCCCATCTGGGGACACTAAGAGAGTAAATAGGCATGAGGTAATCGCGGACAGCCACCAATAATGCCCAGCATATCAACCGGATCGCCCCCCCTAAAGGAAGGCACTCCCCCATTCACAGGCCCGTCCCCTCGTCCAGTTCCAATGTATAGCAACCGTAGCCATCCCCCGGCGGTCCGAGAGAAGAAAGTGGAGATGAGGAGAAAAAGAAAGTGACAAACAAAGGGGAAAGTGTATCTAGGAAAGACTTAAAAGGAAGAAAGGTTAGAGAAAGACAAGAAAATGGAACGAAGCACCTGAGCTTCAGGAGCCTATCGGCCCCGTCCCCAGCCCCCCCCGTCCAGCCAGACCCCATCGCTTCCATTAAAGGGTCATACCTTCATTCAAGGTCCCTCCCTCCCCTCCGCTCCACCACGCTCCAGCAGTATCTGAAAGTCGGGGGAAACCCGCGAGACCTCCCAGAGGGTCCACGTCCTAAGGAACCTCTGGGTACCCCCCTCTACCCCCTCAAGAGTCAGCTCCTCCATCCTCTTAATGCTCTCAACCTCCCCATACCACTCCACCAGGGACGGGACCACATTAGTGCGCCAATGCCTAGGTATCACCGACCTAGCGGCCGTGAGTAAGTGCCTCAGCAGCCCCTTCTTATTTGTTGACGCCGATCCAGGGATCATCGATAGGAGGGCGACCTGCGGAGTGTGTGGGACCTTCTCGAGTGTCAAGCGCTCATATATTCCCAATACTCCCTCCCAAAAGGCCCTCGCCCTCGGGCACTCCCACCAAATGTGTAACATGGTCCCCGGGGCCCCGCCGCACCTCCAGCAATCCCCAGTGTCTGCTCCCCCAAATTTCACAAGATCCGATGGGCATCTATACCATCTCGCCAGGATCTTGTAATTTCGTTCCTGAGCCCTGGACGCCACAGACAGTCTGTGAGTAAGCGCAAACGATTTTTCCCACTCGCCGGGCTCGAATGGTTGTCCCAGGTCCTCCTCCCATCTCCTACAGTACCGGGGCAGCTCCCCCTCCTCCTCCCCGTCCCGAAGAATCCTATAGAAAAGAGATATCACATGTTTAGGAGGAGAAGGGTCCCGCAGGACCCCTTCCATAGGCGTGAGGGGGCAGGAGAGGCCCGAGACCGGCGCAAGAGATTTAATGTAAGCGACCAGCTGGGCATGTAAAAGCCAGGAGATATTCCCACGTTCTCCCCGGGCCCGCAAATCGGAAAGGGAGGGTGGACCCACCTCTGATACTATATCTCCCAACCTGGTGTCTTGAGATATATCCCATATAAGGAAGGACTTAACACTCACCCCTGGAGGGAAGGACGGGTTGTCAAATAGTGGGGTGAGGGGGCCCGGTCTGCGCGACAGTCTTCCCCGCCTCAAAAACCTATCCCAGATCTTCAGTAGAGGGCCCACCAGGTAGGGTAAACCCTGAATCCCGGGTCTGCGTGAGGGATCCACCCAGGGCAAGGCCACCAGACCAAGGGGGGAAACGTCTCCCTCGATGCCAACCCAGCATTTGTCATCTTTATGGTGGAACCAATCCGAAAGACGTACTAGCACCGAGGCAGCATGATAAGTCCGGAGGTCCGGAACCCCAAGCCCCCCCTTAACTTAGCTCTGAAAAGCGTCTCCCTTCGAATCCTGGGTCTCCCGCTGCCCCAGACAAATTTGAAAAAGACCCGCTGGAGGGATTGGAAGAAGCCCCGTTCCGGTGCCAAAGGGACTGCCTGGAAAAGATAGAGAAACCTAGGGAGGATATCCATTTTAAGGATATTTATGCGGCCCAGCCATGAATACTGTTTTTTATTATACGAGTCAAGGCTAGTAACCGTGGAGTGCCGAAGCGGGGCGTAGTTAAGCTTATATAGCTTCCTTAGATCAGAAGGTAATTGGACACCTAGGTATTTAATAGCTTCTTCCTGCCACTTAAAGGGAAAGTTTGCTTGTAAGAGGCGTTGAGTCTCTGCGTCTAGCGAGACATTCAGGATCTCTGTTTTGGATAAGTTCACCTTGAAATTGCTCAGTTCGCCAAAGCGTTTGAACTCCGCCAGGACAGAGGGCATGGATGTATGGGGTGAGGTTATATACATGAGTAGATCGTCGGCAAAGAGAGAGAGCTTGTGCTCCCTTCCTCCGCAGACGACCCCCCTGACATTCGGGTTAGCCCTCAGCGCATTGGCCAGGTGCTCCATCACTAGTACGTAGAGCAGCGGGGACAGGGGGCACCCCTGCCGAGTGCCGTTACGAATATGGAAGGAACCAGACAGGGAGCCATTCACCCTAACCCTCGCAGTAGGTTCCTGGTATAGAGCCATGATTCTTGCTAACATAACAGGGCCTAGGCCCAACTGGTCCAATGTAGCTCTCAGGAAACCCCAGTGTACCCTGTCGAACGCTTTTTCTGCATCCACCGCCAGTACGCACGCTGGTATAGCCTGCGACTGTGCGTAATGTATTAAAGAGATCGTTTTGATGGTGTTGTCCCTCGCTTCCCTTCCCGAGACAAACCCCACCTGGTCAAAGTTGATTAAAGAGGGGAGCAGCGGTTGCAGCCTAAGAGCGATAATTTTGGCATATATCTTTAGATCTATATTGATCAATGAGATTGGCCTATAGTTGCCTGGCAGGGTAGTGTCCCTGCCAGGTTTAGGTATGACCGCAATGTGCGCCTCTAAGGCCTGTCTCGGGAAGGAACAGTCACTTGAAATCGAGTTAAACACCTTAACTAGGAAAGGGGCGACCAGAGCCCCCAGTGCTTTATAGAATCTGGGGGTGAACCCATCAGGGCCCGGGCTTTTACCCGCGGGGGTCTCTCCTATTGCCTTCATTACTTCCTTCAGGTCGAACGGGTCTTCAAGCAAGTCACTGTCCTCAGCGGGCAGGGCTGGGAGAGCTGTGTCTCTAATATACTCTACTATTGGGGCACCCTCCATCTGAAGCACGCCCTGGGCAGGAGTGGGTCCAAGGCTATAAAGCTTGGCATAAAAGGCTTGGAACTCGCCTGCTATCTGGGGGGTCCTGTGGAACTCCGATCCCCCCCCCCTGATCATAGGGATAAACGTGCCACCCCGCCTGGGATGGAGAGACCTGGCCAGCATCTTACCACACTTATCGCTGTGTTCGTAGACACGGGCCTTAAATCTGTCGCGATATTTGAGGAAGCACTGGTCGTACAGGCCCTTCAGGCCCTGTCTAGCGTCCAATAGCTCCCTCAAAACAGCCTGCGTGGGAGCGGTCTTGTGTGCCTCCTCCAGTTCCCCGATACGCTCCAGGGCAGCCCCAATCTGTTTCGCCCTGTCTCTCTTGAGCCTGGACCCGTACTTAATGAAGATCCCGCGAAGCACACATTTGAGGGCCTCCCACTGCAATGGAAGTGGGGTTGGGTCGTTCACGTGGTCAGATTGGAAATTGGTTATGGAGGCCTTGATTTCAGCTAGACACCCAGCGTCTTTCAACAGATTATCGTTCAGACGCCAGTTGTATTGCCTAGGGGCGGCTTCTGGGATCGGGAGACTCAAGAAGACAGGGGCGTGATCCGACCACAGTAACTGTCCAATAGAGGTATCAGGATCACGCGACAGTGCGTGGTGGCTAAGAAAGATGTAGTCCAGTCTACTATAAGTGTTGTGAGGGTGGGAGAAAAACGTGTAGTCCCTCGCCCCTCCATGTTGAACCCTCCAGGTGTCTATAACTTGAAGATTGCGGAGTGCCTCACGGAACCTTTGCAGTTTAGGGAAGGGTATCCCCGATTTACCCTGGGAGGAATCAAGACGCGGGTCGAGGGCCAGATTAAAGTCCCCCCCTATTACCAGGGTGCCCTCTGAAAACTCTTCTAATATACGCAATATCCCAAGACCAACCTCCACTTGGGCCTGGTTTGGTAGATACAGATTAGCAAGAGTGTACTTGGCCCCATAGAGTGTAAACTGAAGAAAAAGGTATCTGCCCTCCGGGTCTGCTTTCAATTCCATTGGCTCCAGAGGGACACCCCTATGAACTGCAATGGAGACCCCCTTGGATTTGTTTTCTGGATTAGAGCTGTGGAACCATCTGTCATAGTATTTGTTCCTAAGCTCCGGGATTTTCCCCTGACAAAAGTGTGTCTCCTGTAGTAGAACGATATCTACTCTCTCCTTGTGGAACCCGTATAATATTTTTGCTCTTTTCTCAGGGACGTTCAACCCTCTAGCATTGAAGGTGCAGATCTTAGTACCTGCCATGGCAGCTCAAGGCTGCAATTACAGCTCGGGGAGGGGCGCACTGCGGCGGCCCAGGGGTTCGAAGGCCAAAGGGGACGAGTCTGAGGGGTCGGGGACGAGGACCGAGCTCCAGGGGAGACAACAATAGAAATAGAATAGGACAGAAAAGAAATTAGAGACCCCAATGGGGTATAGAAACAAAGGAGGAGATAGAAAGGAGGTAGAAAGAACCCAAATAGGCCCTACCTTACAGAGGAGGGCAAGTGCAAATACTGAGGACAATGTCCTCGAACGCCGCGCGCTATCTACCGGACAAGGTCCAATAGGACGGCGCGGGAGGTTGTTGTGGAAGGTAGCCTAGCCACTCAGGAGCCAACCCCAATTTGCTCAAAGATGCTAATTAGGCTCCCCCTCCCCCACCCGCCTATAAAGTAGCGAACCTCCAGTATCATAGGGGAGTGCTCTCTAAGCACCCCCAAACTCCAAAACGAACTCAGAACTAGCTAACTTAACAAGCAACAACAAGAAACAGTGACCTCGGAATGGCCCCCAAGCGGAATCCACCCCCCATCAGATCTAAATACAACCAAGGATCACCTCTCCTTCCACTAGGACCAAGGATAAGATGTTCCACTGTGCCCATTCCCCCGGTCCCAAGACCGGCGGACGAGCCGGCAGCCCCCCCCCGCCACAACGCACAACGGGCAGGACGGGGGGGAACGCCAGCCCGCCCACACAGCCCGAGAGGGGGGGCACGCCCACACACCCGTTCCACTCCCGACCACCCCCCAACAGCCCAAACACATAGCAAATGTGGTTCATAAAAGTCATTCTGAAAGTTCTTGCTTGGGGATCAACGGGATACAGAAAGCGAGGGGCGGGGGGGGGGGCACAAGGAGAGGGACATCGTCATCGGGGCTGAAGGAGCGGCTAAAGGAGAGGATGGGGGATGGGAAATGGGGGGGGGGGGGGCTAGCGATCACGGATCGGCCCAGGGGCATCTCTCCTCCGGCCTCTGGCCATCCGGGGCCTCCGAGGTTCCCTCTGCGGCATAGGAGGTGGGGGGTCAAACCCCAACCAGTCCGGGACCGGGAAAGGGTCCGATTCCAGGAAAATAAACAAACCCGGGAGGTCTGCCTTGCTTCTGAGGGCGAACGTGGAGTTGTCTTTGCGTATTACAAGGTGGAATGGGTGGCCCCATTTGTAAGAGGCACCGACTTCTAGTATCCTGTCAAGGAGAGGCCGCAGCACACGTCTCATCTGCAGGGTGCGACGTGACACATCTGGCAAAATCGTAATTTGAGAGCCCCTGTGGCCAATCCTTCCCCTCTCCCATGCCAAGCGCAAGATCTCCTCTTTCACAAGGAAAAAATGAATTCTGCATAGGACGTCTCTGGGGGCCTGAGGGTCCCCGGCCGGGCGCCCGGCCACTCTGTGGATACGGTCGATAATCATCTCGGCGTCTGGCGGTTTTCCCAGCAGGCCGTTGAATAATTCTGTTGCCCATATACGTAGGTCTTCCGATCTAATTGATTCTGGGACACCTCGGAGCTTCAGATTATTTCGTCTATTTCTGTTCTCTTGGTCATCCGTCTGAAGCCTAAGGTCTACCAGCTGTTGATGATGTAGTGCTTGATTTCTCTCAAGGGTCGCCAGACGTGTGTCGTAGTCTGAGCGGGATTCTTCAAGTGAGGCAACTCTAGTATCCAGGGCAGAAGACTTTTGCTGCAGGTCCTCGATTTCTCTGCGCAGGGCTCGCTCAATTCTGGTGGCCACTGCCTCCAGGTCCGCCCTGAGCTCAGCTTTAGTCGGGAGGCTCTGCAAGAGATCCCGGAGACTGGGATCCACAGGGGACTGCGGGAAGAGCTGTCTGACCGGGGCCCGGGCCGGGGGCATCCCATATCGGGGGTCAAGGGAGTCCGCGTCGGAAATGGGTCGTCGAGCGGGACCTGGGCCTCCTGGCTCATCCAGAAGGTCGCGTGAGTGGGACAGGTCACCTGGCGGGTCAATGTCCGGGCCCGGCGACCACTCCAAGGGTGAGGTCCCCATGGGGGGATGATGGTGTGTATGGTCGGTCCCAGAGCCCCCAGGGGCCGAGTGCACATCCGCCCTTATAATCAACGGGCTCCTTTCAGGACTGTCCCCCCAGGTGCGGGGTGTGAGCGGTGACTGAGCCGGTGATGGCCACTCGGGGGCCGAGGGGTCAAGCTGTGGAGAGGAGACCATGATGGTGTGGCCCTTTAAGTCTCTGTGCTCATGGTGGAGACCTTCACTGAAACTTTTCCCTGGGCAGCCCTCATTTTTATTTATACTGCGTGGCATGGGGGACCTGGAAGCAGATGAAGCATGTGGGAGAGAGGGTGGGGGCTCTACACAGCCCGTTCTCTGAGGCTCCAGCCTCTCCTCACCAGCAGCACCGCGATCTCCCGGCGTGCTCACTGAGCATGCGCCGGCTGGAACAGCATAAGTCTCCGGCGGGGCCGGGGCAGACCCAGCCCGGCGCGTCATCTGCAGGGCGGCCTCCGAGCCGCGTCGAAGCTCCTCGCCGCTCATCCGAGCCTCCTCATCTCGCCCGCCCGGTGACGTCACCGCAGGCTCCGGACAGGACGCGGCCGCATCCCCCGCCGCAGCAACAGCCCCAGAAACCGGCATTAAGGTAGTCTGAGCGTTCCGCCGACCTAGGGGCTCCCCGCACTCCGCCGCCGCCTCTGTCATCTTGCGGCGGCTCGCGGTGCGCTCCTCTCCCTCACGGGGCCGACCGGGCGCCATCTTGGGCTGCTGGGCTCCCTGCCCCGTCGGGTCCCGGCGGCCGAAAAAACTGCCGATGTCCTTCTTCGGGGGTTTTTTGGCAGACCCCCCGACTCTCCTCTTCCTCCCGCTCCCCATTGCGTCCGATCAGGGGGATATAGGGGGGCCTCGATCAACTAATAAACAAGGGGTAACGGCAGAGCTCGTAGCCTCGCGTCTTCACTCCTTCATGGCCAGGCCACGCCCCCCTTCAGGGCCCTTTTTTATCATTGCCCTATGTGTTTATGTTGTATGTGTAATTGTGACAGATAGATTCATCTTTTTTTTTTGGTTACGTTTTACTCTTGGAGTGCGGCTAGTGCAGTGTATGTTTTGACCAGTTTGGTTTATGCTTCATTGTGGTATCACTTACTATTTCTGCTCCCATTCATATATTGAGCTGTGCTGTGTATAGTTGTATAGTATGGTTTTTGGTAACTTTGGTTACTGCTATATGCAGTATTTAACAACCAATTCATTCACTGTAGGTTCCCTTTAAAGTAAGCTTACAGTGAAAGTGGACCCACATTCAAACGTGAAGCCTGTATAATTCTTAACTGCAGATGAGAAATGTGCCTCTAAAGCGCTCAGGGGTAAGCAAATGGAGTTTGATGTTGGGCTCCAGGGACCCTTTCTGTGTGATGGACACAGGTCAGCTTTAAATCGTATATTGACCTGTATGTTAGCAAATGTCTCCCATGAGCAAATATATAATTATATTTTTTTATTTGACCAATTTACACACATTACCTTTTCAAGGTGTAATCCCAAAATCACATGATCAGAGAGAACCGTGTGAATGCTAGCACTTTTGAGACAGTAGTATCAGAAACATTTTGCATTAAAATGCTCTTTAATAATGAGGAAGCTTTAGAAGTCATATGGAAATTCTGCAACATGTATTCCTGCTTCAGTGGCAGAAGATTTAAACCGGACCTTCAGCGTGATTTAATGAAAAGCCCAAACTCTTAAAGAATGGTTCCCCAGCATCTAAAATTAATATATTTTACGTTTTTAGTCACTAACTTATTATTCTTTCCCTCACTGGGCTGCAACTCTGTTCAGGAATTTAGGATACGGGCGCCGCCATCTTGACTCAGAAGCATCACACTTACTGAGGAGAGGAGAGTTGGATAAGGTACAGGGGTGCGGGTTATAGCTGTGCTTTGCTCAGACAGAGCAGAGCTGGGGTCAGGTAAAGGTCAGCAGTCCCAGAATGCAGAGCAGCACAGTCAGGAGGCACTTCCTGTTTGCAGGCTGCCTGATAAGATGGCGGCTTCCATAAGCCGCCATCTTGGATGTTTAAAGGCTCATAACATGCAGTAGATGCAGGTAGGATGATTTTTAATGTGGACATTCTGTATGTACAGGGTGTGGGAAACATATAAGATAGACTCTTAATCAGAGTGAAGGTCCGCTTTAAGGGAAGAAGCCTTTCTCTGCTGGATTATAGGATCCAGGATCCTATATGGATATTGGATTATACTTATGTATGATGATATCTACCATCAAAGTCTTGCTTTTATTTGTCAAGGCTTTCTCCTCCGTTGGTGAGCAAATGACACCCAACTAATGTATATTAATATATATTAAAAAAAATAATATTATATTAATATTATAATATTAAGCTTGATAGTGGCCATTAGGAACATTATAATTGACAAATAATTTTGGCATAACATGGTTCTCTATTTATTGAAAGGTGCTTAACCTCTAAATGACTGCCAACGTAAAGGATCAAATCATATTTTTATTCAGGACTAGGGATGGACGAACCCCCCAAAGTTCAGGTTTGGCAAGTTGAGAGGCATGGGAGCTGGAAGCCATGAGGCCGATTCATTAATAGCGCCAGGTAGCGACAGATGAGCGACAGTAGCGGCATTTTCAGAGCGCCCGCTAGTAGTCGCTGTGCTTGGCCGTTGTTCTGTTGTTGATAGCGACTCAGTCGGTTTGCCATAATGTTGAATATTGGGTGAGGAGTCTCTATTTGACAGGTTCCGCGCTGTATGGGAGCGCATGACAGCGAATGGCCATAGCGAACGGCTCCCAGCATATTCATTAACAAATCACGCTCCAAAAATTCTCGCGCAGTGAAATGCTTGTTTAAGCCTCAGAGAGCTGGCGGCGATGGGTTAAAAGTAGTTTTTTAACCCCCAAACAACCATATTTTTAGGAGAAAAGAAAAAAAAGTTTTTCTAAACATATTCTAATATGAATACATTAATATCAGACCTGTAATATCAATTCTGCACAAATTTTTTTTTTTTTTTTTTTTTTTAACCTTAAAAAAAAAACCTAACATTGCAGAAGTGGTCACAGAATTTTTGACATTTAAAAAAAAAAAAAAAAAAAAAATTAATAGCAATTATTTAAGAATATTTAAAGATTGCTCCATTGAAATGCATTGGACAGCGCCAGGTAGCGAGAGGTCATACCTGTCGCTGTTCAAGGTCGCTCGCTGGCGCTGTGGGGTGAGGCTGGAATAATGATGAATGATTCGCTATCTGGCGCTCTGTCAGTCACTAAGCAGGATCGGCTTCATAAATGTGTGATTGCGGAGGGGAGCCGGCGTACTCGTGGCGGTGACATTACCGTTCGCTCACCATTCACTACCTGGCGCTATCCCTTGTTAAATAAGGGCCCATGTTTCAAATGCTGCAGCTGTCGCCGCTTTGCCACATTGCCAGAAAAGGATCGGGTAGAGGTGAGTTACAGAAGCTTCCTGCTGCTGCAACCTTAGGTTAAGCTGGTTGATGATCTGCTTAGCAGGCCATCACCCAGCTTTTATGTGTTCCGGACGGACGCTGAACTTAAACGCAGACCCTGTTTTTGGGATTACATGTGTTTATTAGGCCTCCCTGCAGCTGCAGTCACAATAACCAGGGATGTCAGGGCATTGTCACAGCTGTAACAATAACCATGAAGTACTATTGTTCAGCGCCCTGGAAACTTTTCAGCATCACACGTTTTTCAAACCGAGCTTAATCTTTGAAGGCAGAATTAGCCCAGAACAACTCACCTCCTCATTGACTTCAATGAGGGGCATGGGCTTCTGCATCCCCCGCACCCCCAGCGGCGTGCATGCTCTCGCCCTAGAAAACAATGAGAGACGTTTGCCAAATGACAGTCACGACAGACGGCTCTCATTGGAAGAGACCCTGCACATGTGCCTTTGAAACGGGGAAAGGTAAGTGATTACCAGTGCCTTGTGGGGTTTTACACAGCGGAGCAGCTCCCCCTGGAATCTTTTAGAATTCCAGGGCGGCTGCGGGTGTGCTTTGTTCTGCTTAAAAGAGAAGTGCTATTTCTATGTTTCTTATATTCCTGTGGTTCTGTCTTGTAAAGTAGAAGTGGCTTTCCTGGCCTTTCGAAAAGCTTTTAGCACCATTTCTGACTACAAATCCCAGGATCCTTCCACTGTAACGGGTGCGCTTATTAGCAGCTTTGGCTAAACAAAGCAGCAGTAATGATCTCCTCAGGTGAGAATGCTGCCAGTAACCCTTTAGCTATGGGAACCCAATACTGTGATCCCTCCTATCTGAAAGGGTTGAATTAATGCAGAAGGGGGTTAAACCTGTTGTCTCTGCAGTTCCTCTGCAGGAAGTTTCTGTACCCCAGAACAACGCTTTGGAGTACATTGCTAACATAAACAATTTGTTACTAGGGAAAATGGTTTCCTTTTTAGAACATGGAGTTGCAAACAAATAGAACAGAAGAAACAAAAACCCTTGAGTGCATCGTGTGGAACACGATACTGGAAACTTTTAAAAATGCCATCTGTGAGCTAAACATTGATCATGATGATGATCATTGATAATGATCGCATGGTCCTTCATCTATTTGGGGACCCAGAAATGGATGCACGTTGCATACTTTATTTTCAGTGTTCCTAAACATTGGGAGAAACTGATTACATATATCAGAGACCAGCTACAGGAAGGAGCAGCTATAGGGGAAAAACTGACGTAGTTATACTCCGCGCTGAGATCAGCAATAAAAAGGTAATAGAGAGATGACACGCCGGAGGGTCTGATGAAGAGATGTCATAACAAGTCAGATTCAGGAACAAGTAATCGATCCAGAAACCAAATCAAATGAATCAAGGGAAACAACAGACCAAAATCAAAGTTCAATTTACTGTAGGTCAGAACATATAATCCAGAGATCTTGAGACATGGCTGTGTAACACTTGTCAGCATTTTCCTGCTGTTTATTGCTTCCTCAGATCAAAGCTGCCAGATGGGCAAGAGGCTCCCCTACTTACCCTTCCTCTCCGGCAGCTGAGTGCCAGGTACCCTTGCTGGCTGGAGTTGTACTGTGGTGTATGAGGCTTAGCTGTGCCACCCATTGAGAAAATTGGAAAATTGACGTATATTAAACGTATATAGAAACATAGAAGGTTGACGACGGAAGGAGACCATACGGTCCATCTATTCTGCCCTTATGTATATACTGTATGACTTCTTTATCTTGGGATAGATGTGTGCTTATCCCAGGCATGTTTAAATTCAGTAACTGTTGATTTTTCAACTGCCTCTGGTGTAAGTTTGTTCCAAGCATCTACTACTCTTTCTGTAAAATAATATTTTCTAACATTGCTCCTGATCTTCCCCCCGACTAGCTTCAGGTTGTGCCCCCTTGTTCTATCATTAAGTTTCTTTTTAAAAACACTTCCCTCCTGAACCTTATTGAATCCTTTCACATATTTAAAGGTCTCAATCATGTCCCCCCTCTCCCTTCTTTCCTCCAGAGAGTACCATTTTAGTTCTTTAAGTCTCTCCTGATAAGTTTTAAGTTTAAGTCCTTCCACCATTTTCGTTGCCCGCCTTTAGACACGTTCTATTTGAATAATGTCTTTTTGCAGGTAAGGTCTCCAGGACTGCACACAGTATTCTAGCTATAGCCTCACTAGGTCCCTATACAGCGGCATCACAACCTCCCTCCTCCTACTGGTGATGCCTCGAGCTATGCAGCCGAGCATCCTGCTTGCTTTTCCCACTGACTGGCTACACTGTCCACTCATCTTGCAGCTATCAGTAATCAGTATCCCTAAATCTCTCTCCTCCGAGGTCCGAAGAATGAATGTCCACCTAAGGAAAAGTAGCAAAATATCACTGGTGCGTGCGGACCTATTTTGGGTATATATATATATATATATATATATATATATATATAGTGTTGATGTATGAGGCTCAGCTGAGCCACGCATAGAGAAATATGTAAAATCTACTAAAGTATATTAAAAAGTCCACCTAAGGAAAAATAGCAAAATATCACTGGTGTGTGGTGACACTTTTCAGACCTATTCTAGATATATATATATATATATATATATATATATATATATATATACGGTTATACCCTAAAGAATAATGTGAATCTCATTCGTATGCCTACCTACATTCTAAAACCTGAAAACGTGTACCTGACTTTATTGGAGCACCCAGAAATGTTGTGGGGTCTAGTAGGGACTTGTCCATTTGGGGTGTTATGGGTGGTGAGCATGCGCTGTGCCCCACCAATTCTGGGGATCGGGGTGAGCTCATTTGTATGCCTACCTACAATCTGGAACTTGGAAACGTGGCATCTGGCTTCACTGGAGCACCCAGGAATTTTACCCTGTGAGGTCCAGTAGGGACTTGTCCATTTGAGGTTATTGGTGGTGCATTGTACTCTACAAATTCTGGGGGTAAGAATAGGTCTATCAAGTTATTTTGTATAGCAGAAATGTTCTCATATGTCAATACTTTGTAAATTCTAGAGTTGATATTGTGAAATTGTATAAGGTCTAATTTCCATGAGGCTGCAATTACTTGCTTTGCTGCTGTTAGTATGTGGTTCCCCCATTTTACCCAATCCATTGGTAAATCAGCATGCCATTGTGTGTCAATCCTCTACAGGTTTTCTTTGGCTACCGCTGCTTGTTAAGTGTTTGGGTGATAAAACTATCACTGATGATGTGCAAAGGCTCTGCAGACCTCGAATCTGGGACTGCATTGCCCATACCCTGGGATGGGTTTGGACAATTAGCCAAGACACGATGACGACGAGTTTTCTCCAAATTGGGCTTAATAGGGCAGGTAGAGGGATCAGAGGGCTCTTCTCTTATTTTTCAACCAGTTGCAGGTCAGCTTATCTGCAAAGCAGAAGTTAGAAATTGTATTATTCTGCTAAGTATATAAGTATAAAGTAAGAAAGAAAATGTAAAGAATTACATAAGCTACACCCAAGCAATGTTATTTGGCAGGGACAGGAAGTAGGTGGCCACAAGAGAACTCATGAGACATATATATACACGCGAGGCGTGGCAACATACATATAAGTTTACAACCTTAATTGAATCAGGCCCTGTCCTTAGTCCTTGATGACCCCTTAAAGGGGGAGATGTTCATTTTATTTACAGACAAGAGGTAGAAATTGTTCAAATTCCTGGTGTTTCTTTAGTCAAACAGAGTCTGTGACTTGAGAGCAAACGCTTGAAAAAGGGGTAACCCAGGTGGGATGTATATGTGATCATTTTCTTTGCACGAGAAATTAGATGGTGGGCAAACTGCACATCCAGTGAGAGGATAGAGAAGCCAATTCTTCTCTCTGCAGCTTTTGATATTCACTATTCAGCTTGTTTTTGTCTTTTATGGAAGCTCCTTCATAATAAACAGCGTAGGAGGAGTTCAGGATTAGGGATGAGAGAATCGGTTCTAACGAACCTGAATTTGCTCCGAATTTCAGAGAAAATTCGATTCAGCACGAACCCGAATTTTTAGTGGTTCGTGCTGACCGAATTTTCCCTGAAATAAAAAAAAAATGCCGGCATGGTGGGAGCGGGGATACCGGCTGCGCTGTGAGCGGGCGGCGGAAGCCGGCTTCCGCCGCCCGCTGACAGCGCAGCCGGCCTCCCCGCTCCCACCAGATATGAGCGATTCGTTAAAGTTCGATTCGGACGAACCCAAAATTCTTTGAGAAATTCGGCGAATCGCCCCGAATCGAATTTTTGAGAAGTTCACTCATCTCTATTCAGGATGTTCCCGATGGCCACATAATAGAATGTTGCCAACACATTTGGAGACATGCCAAATTTCCTCAGATGGCGAAGGAAGGATCTCTGCAGGGATTTCCTTAGTACATAGTTGATGCACTTTCCCTAATTAAGGTGCCCAGAGATGTATGTTCCCAGGAATTTGGTATCGAAGACCAGTGTTACTTCTTTGCCATAATTGCAAAATGGACATGTATCTGGGACTACAATCCCTATAGTTTTCTTGTTGTTCAGAACCAAGTTATAGTTTTGACACCATAGGTCTAGGTTATTAACCTGAGCAGTATTGGTGAATTTCAGAATCTTGATAGGTGAGTCAGTGATGGTGAAGTCGTCTGTGTAAGGGGAAAGATTAAGGGCCTTATTTGTGAAGGGATAGCACCAGGTAGTGCCTGAACAGCAGCAGGTAGCGTCAGGTAGCGTCAGGTGAACGCCGGAGACGCCATGCAATTACACATTTATAAAGCTGAATCTGGTGAGCGACTAGAACAACGGCATGTAGCATCCGATTCATCATTATCCCAGCCTCAGCGTACAGCGCTGGCGTTCATCCTTGCAGAGTGCCACGTCTAACCTGTCATTACCTGGCACTCTCCCATACATTTCTATGGACGATCCTTAAATCCCTTTACTGATCCCAATTTTTTTTTTTTCCCCAAAAAAACCACAAACCTTCTGACATGTATTCTGGGCAAGAACATTTTTGAAAAATGTTTGTATTATATTTTTATACATGTCTGGTATTAAAGTGTTCATGTTACAATGTAATAACCATGTAATTCCATATGTTTTCGCTTTGTTACTAGTGGATACATGTACAAAAACAGACTTTAATCACACAGCTTCTGGCGCTATGGGCTACAATGATTTTGAGCGCCGCTGATGTTTGTGGCTGTTTTTTGATGAATGTGGTGTAAGTAATTCGCACTGAGCTGTCTTTACGGTTCGCTCACATACAGCGTCGTATAGCGACTCACATATCCTATTCATCAATGCCGGACAGCGACTGAGGCGCTCTGAAACAATGATCCATGGCCAAGCACAGCGACTTCTAGCGGGCGCTCTGAAATCCGCTCTACAGACGCTCATCTGTCGCTACCTGGCGTTAGTAATGAATCAGCCTGCCCCTGCATGCAGCGTTGAATTCCACTATGCTCTTCCATTATTAGTTGTCCTGCAGGGTAGAAATTGTACCAGTCGAGACAGGGGGGCACCAAACAGAGGCCTGAGCACAGGTGGGGGGCGCCATTTTGAATCTTTGCCCCGGGTGCCAGAAAGCCTAGCTATGTCTTTGAGTTGAGATCCTTTGAGTCTTTGAGTTGAGATAACTAACTGCTAAGAGTTGAGATCCTTCCTATGAGAAAGCTCCCTATCAGCTTTGTGATTCTAGAGGGGCTACCCATTCCCAACAGCTTGCCCGGGAGTATGTAGTGGGCAGTTGTTCCTTTCTTCCTGTGATTTAGTTGCTTAGCTTCAGCAAACACTTGTGTCTATAAATATATAAGTGTGAGGCATTAAATAAGACATTATTTTCAGTTGCTATTACTATTTTAAGTCAACTGTGTTAAATAATTCAGAAGCATCTAAGAGCTGGCTGCAGGAGAGGAGCAGCCTGCCTGGGTTTAGAAATATGCAGATATTTACATTGCGATGACGTGTTGCAGATCTGGATGCAAAAAAAATGTTATTTGGACATGGCAGAGCCACCGTAGACCAATAAACAAAAATCATAGTTTTCTTTTGACTATTGGGCGTTCCTCCAGCGCTGTGCCTCTTCTTTGCTCGACAGCGGAAATGAGAAAATATACTTCCTCAACTGCCCCTCCTGCGCCACCCTGCCAGTCTGGGCCACCAATACTAGCTTGAGGAGCTAGTCCAGACCACGCCCCCACATTAATGGCTTGAATGACACTCTGACAGCTGCCATTCAAGCTCAGCTAACCTCTCCCTCCTCTCCACCCAGCCAGCTCCTAGCAAGCTCTCTCACTCCCAGCGCTACCCCAACCATTATGCTTATTATTATGCAGCATCGCAGCTCCAAGGGCCACGCCCACTTGCTTCAGAAGAGAGATGATGAGGTAAAACTGTAAATCTCAATATCTCGACCATTTCTACTTCAATTTAAAAAAAAAGAGTTAAGGACATTGCCTGACGTAACGAAGCCTGACACAATGGGCTAATAGCCTTTAGCTGAAATATCAATTTAAAGTGGGAGTCCAATCTAAAGCAGGCCCTTCCCCTCGGTAAAATGTCAAATTTGGGCATTAAAAAATAAATAAACTAGTTCCCATGGCACCTTTGCTATTACTATTTTTCCTGGTGGGAGTGAGAGCTTCAATGACTCAGCCAACACTCTAGGATAGACTGTGGTGTCTGGATTAGCAGAGAATGGTCCCTGAATGCAGCCTTGCTGAATTGTTGGGAACTGGGCCACTATCTTGAAGAAGACACTGGTGTCCTCAGTAGTAGTGGACATTTTGGTGAAGCCCGCTTTGCTGCTCAGATCAGCTGACTGTCGCCATGGGAACAGAGAAGGTAAGTGATCGGGTGCAGCAGGTTTTAGCAAGAGGTAGGTGGAGCAGTTAGAAGAAGGGGGGTCCAAGTGGGGAGAATGAGAAGTTACAGTGATTACTGAGAAGGTCTAAGATAGATAGATAGATTGCTATTTCTATTGCTATTATTGGCAAACATTTATGTATTCAAGATACCAAAGGTAAGTACAGAGGTAATATAATCAAGCTTAATAAACCTTCAATGTTGGTTTTGTTTTACACGGCATATTTTTTCATCTGCTGATTTGCCATTTCTTCTGGAAATTCCAATAATCATTTATTTTAATTATAGCCTTCCAACCATCTGTCTCAAAAATCCTTTATTAACAAATTTCTGCTGCCAACAATTAAAAATGTAAATTGGCCAAGGTGTACCCAAGCAAGGAGTCTATTTGAGGTAAAAATGCCTGTATTATTATACTTCTTTCAATAGAAGTAAAATAACTAGCCCCAATCAGTGGAGAGTAATGGCCTTATTTATGATGTGTGCATTTAAGCATAATTTTTGTGGCTATAGCGTCACAAATTGTTAAGCAAAAGAAGCCATTAAAACAAATTTTAATAACTCCCCAGAAAACAGTTTGGCCCATCTAGGTCCTGCGTTTCAATTATTGACAAGTCCCAATGCAAGTTCTTTACAAATAAATGTGTTTAATAAAAATTATAATACAATCCAGTTCAGCCTATATGGGATCTTGAGCTACAGCACTAGGGCATAATTGTCGCTGCTTCAACCAGAGTGCCCGGCGTTGCATAATTTTTAGCGCTAGTGTTAAATAAGATGCTAGCCAGGGGCAGCATTGGCGCTGCCGTTTTTTTCTTTCTAAAATCCTACGCTGAGTGCCACTGAGGCCGAAAAAGTTATGCTGTGTGGCACTGATGCCCCATAAATAAGGCTCCCAGTGCTCATCAGCCTTCCTTTTCTACTGTAGCTCACTCAGTTCTAATTTCTGTATATGCTAGTCTTATATGAACAAACAGAACTCCAGACACTATTTCCCACCTTTGTGGCTGCTGTACGATGCTTCCTCCATCCTCAAACTCAATTTTGGCTTACTAAGAATCTTTATCTGCAGAGGCATCCCAAGGCGGGATTCCCTGGAGATGATTGTTAATAGAACCTAACATCATATTTGACTACAGTTCCATTGGAAAAGCAACCAAAAGAGACTGTCTTTTAAAGAGGTTATTAAAACCTACAGCTTACTCACCTCTTACATGAATGTTGCTCAGCTGTCTTTGGTGCTTCGATGCAGCTTAGAGCAAGATTTTGTCTTATTTCTCCCCCCCCCCCCCCCCCAGGATCTGCTTTGTTGGCCAACAAATAAAAATCATTTGTCTCCTGTGACCAAGGGCTCTGTCCCCTCAGCTCCCTCTTAGCTTGAACACAAGCACTGCATTACATTCCCTCTGCTCTGCATGGCCATGGCCATTGTCCCTCTGTATGAGAAGGAGAAAGTGAAAGTAAAATGTTTAAACTGTATATCAACAAAAGTTTTTTAAAAATGAAAACGTTTAGAACATTGCCTGGTGTAGCCCCACACAATCGGCCAACACTCGGCATTGTCTGTTGAATCACCCAAATAATACATTTTTTTTACATTTTTAATCCATTTTTGGTTTATTAAACAATAAAAGGATCCTGAGATTTAAAGAAGAACCAGGGTTTTCTCTCTCCCAGGTTTTGTTCCCCTTCCAGTGACAAAGGATAATTCTTACCTGGACAGTGATCCCACAATGCATGTGATGGCTTTCCTCCAATTGACTTTCTATGTCATGCATATTGATGAGTACCATTGAAAGCTGAATGAAGGGGGAGCATCAGGCATCGCTGGAAAGATGAGTTTTCCAGTGATCCATGGGATTTCACACCTGAGGGTATTCCAAATCAGAATGCCCCAACAAGAAGGCAAAAGATAGAATATAGGCCAGGCTTGTTCATCCTTCAAACCCTGGACTGCTTGCTATTTATGGGCTATCACAGTGCATTAACCACCACACGACCTAAGATAGTCACCTGTTAAAGGGAGACAAGTCTTGTGGTAACAGATTCGTCAAGAAACAAATCTCTAAAGACTGATTCATTTCAGTCCGGAAATGTTAGGAAATCCAGAGTGAATTCCAAATTTTCCAAATTGATTGATTCATCAAATATTTGAGTGATTTAAATTAACCAACATACACAGATGTTTTAGTTCATTTTACCTGCAGTCACTTGGAAGGCCCATCAATAACTTTTTTTAGGTTGATTTGAGTTACACTTACCTACATATGTAGAGTTTTGAACATTGACATCATTGGTTGCATACTGTTTTATTTGTTTTTAGTGTTGAGTTATAGGGATTACAGTACAATAACCTACATTCAGTGATGTTTGATTGTTACCATCAATAGTTGCATGATGTTGGTACACAGGTCTGCAAGTAGTTTTTTTGATGATCTACTGTATAGGCAAGCCCTTCAATTTTTGTGAAATTCGGATTTACATTCACCTACATACAAAGAGTTTAGCTTGTTAGCATACGGTCAGTACACAGGTCCACATCTTGTTTTTATCGTCAATTTAATGTGGCCGTGCAGTTCATATGAAGAATATTATTACAGGTGCTGTATAGTCCTATAGTCAATTTATGACGCCATCTTTTTGGGACCTGGGCTGGCTGAGTCAGTTCATAAAACGACCAATATTCTACAGCTAAGTGGCAGTTTATGACGTACTGTTCTATTCCCACAATTGGAAAATACTTACACCTGTAATTGTGTTGCTCTGTGGATGCAAATACCGTTATAAATCTCTCATATTTGCTGCCATCAGTTGAAAATATTGAACACTAAAAAAGTAGAGAAAGAGACGCTTTTGGAAGATTTGAAGGGAAACATAAAAGAAACATCACCCTGGCAATGAGCTCCGAAAAATGCAAATACAGACATGTATTGTAAGCCAACATAATGCTTCAAGGGGACCAGGAGCTAATTCGCTCAGAACACCATATTTTATGTTTTAAGATTGACTGATGAAGAACAGTGGAAAGCAAGGCAGGAGGGACATTCCAGGCAATGGCAATAATAAGATAGCAAGGAGCTCATCAGAAGCCTGCCTGCCATGCGCCTCTATTCCATTTTCTGCAGCACACTGAAGATGTAACGGGTCTTCAAGTTTTCCTCTCCTCTCTTTCCTATTTTTCTACAACCATGCTCCAAATGTGGTTGTATGCGTGCCCTGTACCTCTGTTCTCCCAGCCTGGGCGATCCAGGCAGGTGGGACCACTTTGGCTTACCGGGCTCTTTCATGTTGGGAGTCCTGACGGACAGGAGCAACTGTGTGAACACATTTGGAGTATGGGGGAGACACATAGAAAGGGTTCCATGTTAGTTTCTTGCTGTCTTATTTTTACCTTTGCCTGGATTGCCCACTGAATGCATAAAAAGAAGCATAGGTTTAACTTTTTCGCAAATTTAAAAGAATTTGGGAAAGAGAAACAAATCCTGGGGTTGGTTTTTAAGCAGAGGGATTTTGCTATTCGTGTTTCATCTATATATACATAACTAAGGTATACCTCTGAGCACCAGGCATACAGACAAGCCTAGTGCCCATTGGGGTCAAATAAATGTTCATTCAGGTGAACATGCATGTTGGCACACTTGCCCCATCTAGACAAGGGAGTATTTTAATTATTTTATTTGGTGTATATTTTTATGTAGTTGGAATTACAGCAGGGAGTGTTTTTTTTAAATTTAAGAAACAAAATTGCAATGTACCACAATTATCAGGGCATTATTATTAGACATGTATTAGGAGGAGAGGGTTGCAGAGAGAGAAAGAATGAGTAAAATATTTGAAATAAAGTGAAAGGGCCAAAAAGAATCACAAGAATAACAATAAAACATTAAATTCTAAAGAGAAATAGAGAGAAATAGACATTGGACAGCATGTGATGAAAGGGACTGTGCGTTGTGATACTTATGCCCTTATTCATCAAGCGATAGCGCCAGGTAGTGTCTGACGAGCGCCAGGTAGCGGCAGCTAACGGCGACTACCGACTCAAGTACGCCCGGCGGCGGTCACAATGACGCATTTATCAAGCAAAATGAGGCTAGCGCCGGCGAGAACGACGGCTAGCGCGGCATTCATCATGAAGCCGCCTGGACCAAACAGCGCCGCTGCAAATTCCCTCACAGCGCCAGGTATGAGCTGTCGCTCCCTGGCGATGTCCAATGCATTTCAATGGAGCAATCTATAATTTATCATAATTAATTGGTATTAATTTTTATTTTTTAATGTCAAAAATTCGGAGACCACTTCTGCAATGTTAGGATTTATTTTTAAGTAAAAAAAAAATTAAAACAAATTTGTGCAGAATTGATCTAACAGGTCTGAGATTAATGTATTCATATTACAAAATGATTCTAAACACATGTATAATGTTACATTCCAAAAATATAGTTGTTTAGGGGTTAAAAACTAGTTAATACACATCGCCGCCAGCGCTCTGGGGTTTAAACAAGGAATGGACAGCGACAGCACATTCGGAGCGTGATTTGTTAATGAATATGAAGCTAGCCGTTCGCTCTGGCCATTCGTTGTCAGGCGCACACATACAACGCTGGACCTGTGAAACAGCGACCCCCCAGCCCGTATTCAACATTACCGCACACCGACTGAGTCGCTGTCATCAAGCTAACGCCGGCCAAGCACAGCGAATACTGGCTGGCGCTGAAATAATCACGCTACAGTCGCTCATCTGTCGCTACCTGGCGCTATTAATGAATCGGCCTCCCCGTATTCCAGTGCTGGCTTTTCAGGTTAAAACAAATTTGACTGAGCAAGGTTTTCTAAAATATATAAGCAATTTCTTCAAATTCTGGCAATAGCACTGATGGGAAATAAATATAAATGTGTTAAGCCCCTCCCCTGAGGAATCTTAAAACACTCATGATATTTGCTGCAACCTCTCTACTATATATTATACTACATATTATTATACATTCTTCAGGGGGAGGGTTGCGCAGAGAGAGAGAGAGAGAGCATTTGTAGATATAGAGCGAAGGGGACAAAAATAATCCCAGATCAATAACATCTGAAAATCTAACAAGGAATAGAGAGGGTTGGACATTGGACAGCATGTGATAAAAGAGACTAAGGGCTGTAAAACAAAGTCCTTTAGTGTCGGCTTTTTGGGTGATAACAAATTTGACAGGGCAAGGTTTTCTAAGATATACAAACATTTTTCAGATTTTAGCAATAGCACTGATGGAAAATATATATCAATTTGTTAAGCCCCTCCCCTGAGGAACATTTGACTCCTGAAATGTATATGAGATTTCAGCATGTACCTTCACTCAAATCAAGTAGTTTCCAGCCCAAAATAAACAGGTTCTAAGCTGGTAATATACAAATGGTACCTAGCAATTAGATCCACCCGCTGTTGGGTTACCTTCACTGATATGCTTAACTTAATGTGGACCAGTCACCCCCTGCAGTCGGCCTGGAATCTGGGAGGCCGATTCATTAATAGCGGCAGGTAGCGACAGTTGAGCGACTGTAGCAGTATTTTCACAGCGCCCGCTAGTAGTCGCTGTGCTTGGCCGTTGTGCGGTTGTTGATAGCGACTCAGTCGGTGTGCAGTAATGTTGAATACGTGGTCAGGAGACGCTATTTGACAGGTTCCGTGATGTATGGGTGCGCATGATAGCGACTGGTCAGAGCGACCGGCTCCCACCATATTCATCAAAAAATCACGCTCCAAAAATGTAAGCGCTGTGAAATGCATGTTTAAACCCCAGAGCGCTGGCGGCGATGTGTTAAAAGTAGTTTTTTAACCCCCAAACCACCATATTTTTGGAAACAAAAAAAAAAAAATGTTTAAAGAATTTAGTAATATGAATACAATAATATCAGACCTGTAATATCAATTCTGTACAAATGTTTTTTTTTGTTTTTTTTTTACCTTAAAAAAATTATCTAACATGGCAGAAGTGGTCACAGAATTTTTAACTTTGAAAAAAAAACAAAAAAAAAACATTAATAACAATGAATTATGAATATTTAAAGATTGTTCCATTGAAATGCATTGGAGAGCGCCAGGTTAGCGAGAGGTCATACCTGTCGCTGTTCAAGGTCGGACGCTGGCGCTGTGGGCTGAGGCTGGAATAATGATGAATGAGTCGCTATCTGGCGCTATCTCAGTCGCTAAGCAGGATTGGCTTGATAAATGTGTGATTGTGGTGGGGAGCCGGCGTTCTCGTGGCGGGGCCCGTCATTACCGGTCGCTCACCAGTCGCTACCTGTCGCTATTCCTTCATAAATAGATTCTAGGATCGGTCGCTAGCCTGGCCTCGGGGCATCCTACACCGGTCTTTCCTGATCCCGGGGGGTCCTACACAGCTTCTTGCAGCTGTGCGTGCTCCCGTTGCCCAGCCATCCAGATAGACTGGTTGTGTGCGAGTACGTACTGCACAGTGCACCTATGCTGGCGCAAAGTTTAAATCTTGGCATTATGCAGCGTATTAGTATGTGCCGCATAAAGCGCTGATTGGATGAGCCCACGTGCGTGTGCCATGGGAACGGGAAAGGTGAGTGAAAGGCGGCGATCTGGGGGGTTTCACACAGGGGGGCATTCTTAAATCGGGATGCCCCCGAGCAGGGACCAATCACCAGGATAGTCAAAATGCTGGTGATTGGTCCACTTTAACCTTTCACCGCTTAAAAAAAGAGTGGAATACAGTGACACATTCTGATTTACTCCTATCTGGCCAGCTGTGCATTTATGGTATAGATCAAGGTAGACGACATCCGGCCACTGCATTTTTGTGCTGACCTAAAAATGAAGATACAACAGAATCAAGAGGTTACCCTTGTCCATATACCAGTTGATTACATTTAAAGAGTTACTATTGTGAATCAATAGTAATAGTGACCTATTACATGTCTCTGGATGGCGGCGGTGTTACTTACCTCTTTACAGTGTATAACAAGATGTTCAGAAATAACTGCTTATCCTACATGTACAATCATAATATGTATACTATTAAAGTATAATATGTAAAAGTGCAAATTCGTAATAAAAATATTGAACCAGCAAAACACAGTGACATAAATGTGGGATGGCAGTATCCACCTTCTTCTGCATGTTTTATATCATGGTGGTGGGCTTTAACTTTACATACTGAATATATAAAAGAACTATGAATCGTCCACAGCATGATAAGGGACAATTCTGACTTATTGTTACTAAAATCCATACTGTATAATGAGCCCACATAGTCCGGAGGCAGCCGGAGCCTCATTGCTCACACTATACTGGCAGGCAAAGATGAATGCCGAGTTTCTATGCAGCAGGTTATGCTTGCTGATGGATTGCGCTGCTGTGAGCCCCTCTTTCCGTCGCTACAGTCACCATTGTGCAGATAAAGCAGGATGATGGCACATTGTTCCGAGCAGACATTTATTGTACTGCCTGCAAGTTAAACCTGCATCAAAACTAAAACCGCATTAGACTGGAGCTCAAGGTCTCACCGTTCTGCAATCCGTTAATATGTCGCTCTATCTGGCAGCGGATAAAAAAGGAAATGGTTATAATGTTTGTTTGAGGCAGTCGGCTTCTTCCCTGTGTCTGTAAAAATGCTGTATTTTCATCCTTGTGTTATAGTGTTTATTTATTGTATGTATTGCTGTAGTCTCCGATATATAGTAAAGTATTTGAGCTTTTCTCGCTGCCCTGAGCTTGTGGGAGCAAAAGGAAAATAAGAGGCCGATTCATTAATAGCGCCAGGTAGCGACAAATGAGCGCCAGTAGCGTTATTTTCACAGCGCACGCTAGTATTCGCTGTGCTTGGCCGTTGTTCGGCTGTTGACAGCGACTCAGTCGGTGTGCGGTAATGATGAATACGGGGTTAAGAGTCGCTGTTTGACAGGTTCCGCGCTGTATGGGAGCGCATGACAGCGAATGGCCATAGCGAACGGCTCCCAGCATATTCATTATCAAATCACGCTCAAAAAATTCTTGCGCTGTGAAATGCTTGTTTAACCCTTTCGCTGCCAGCCTACCTGCAGCATTTGCCACTCCCTGTTGCCAGACTGAGTTTCACTGTTTCGCGCTACACATGTTCAACTGTCATTTTTGAAAGGATTTCCAGGGATTTCCCAGGAAAATTATATATTGTTTTTTTCAACAGAGTCTGGGCTTTAACATGAAATGTCTTGTTTGTATTTTTTAGGTGTATTCTCAACATTTTTGGGTGAAATGTGTGAAAAAAATTAAAAAAAATATATTTTTTTACAATTTGTAGAGTTTTTTTGTAATAAAAAATGTAAGTTTGTCAATAAAATCTTATTGCGTGAGAAACCCCAATTTCTCCCGGTTACAGCGATACCACATATGTATAGGTAGACACCCTTTCCTGCCCAGAAGCCTTTTATAGCTGCTGGATGACAAATGGTTAATTAAAAAAAAAAAATGACATAGGGTCCCCCTTCCCGGGGAGGGGGACCCCATTTTTTTTTGGATTTTTAAGGGTTAAAAACCCTTAAAAATCCAAAAAAAAAAATGACGTGGGGTCCCCCTTACCCAAAGTAACCAGCCCGGGACCAGCTATGGGGGCTTGTAGGCACAGAGTGGGGGGGCCAGCTTTGGTGGCCCCCCCACCCTGCAGCCTACGAGCCCACATAGCCTATGTGGGCCCGGGCTCTTCTGCCCCCCCCTGGCCTTTGGGGAGGCAGGTAATGGGGGTGCGGGGGTTAATGGCAAGCCACCCGCTAGGGCAGGTGACTTTCCAACCCCCCCAGCCTTGTGAACTGGTATAAGGGGTCTCATGGACCCCTTACCAGCTCACAAAGGGTTAACTGTTAAAAAAACCACCACACAATAATAAAAAGTATTTTATTCAAAAAAAAAAAAATTTTTTTAACTGTACTTACCTTCGATTGCAAGCTCTTGTCCCTCGCCGCTCAGCTGACAGATGCCTGTGATCGGCATCCAGAGAAGGAGAAGGCAGGAGATCAGAGGATCTCCTGTCACCTCCTTCCAGGGCACCGATCACCGGCATCTGAGAAGCTGAGAAAGCTGAAGCCGGTGATCGGGACCGGGATGACGTCATAAGCCCCGCCCCCAAGGGGGCGGGGCTTAGAGGCAAGATGGCGGCCACCATCGTGAAGAAGAGAGGAGAGAGCCTCCCAGGCTCTCCCCTGAAGATCGGTAAGTCCTGGGGGGGGATCGGAGGCCCCCCAGGTGAAGAGGAGGGACAGCGGGAGCCAGCGCACACACAGGTAAGTGAATGTCATTTTTATTTTTTATTTTTTTTTACAGTTAGCAGCTGCTGCTGCAGAAACGGGGGGGGGGGCGGCCTATTCCGGGGGCTCTCCTGGAGCCATCCGACCCCCCACGGGGGATCGGATGGCACCAAATTAAAGAGGAGACCCGGCCGGATCCAACAAGGGGTCAGGTGAGTATTTTTGATTTTTATTTTTTAAACTAGAAGCGAGGAAAGTCAAGCACGTAACACCTACGGGCTTGGCACTTAAGGCCCAGCCAAGCCAGCACGTAGGTGTTACGTGCTTGGCAACAAAAGGGTTAAACGCCAGAGCGCTGGCGGCGATGGGTTAAAAGTAGTTTTTTAACCCCCAAACAACCATATTTTTGGAAAAAAAAAACATGTTTTTACAAACATTTTGTAATATGAATACATTAATATCAGACCTGTAATATCAATTCTGCACAATTTTTTTTTTTTTTTTTACCTTAAAAAAAATATCTAACATTGCAGAAGTGGTCACAGAATTTTTGCCATTTAAAAAAAAAAAAAAAAACATTAATAGCAATTAATTAAGAATATTTAAAGATTGCTCCATTGAAATGCATTGGAGAGCGCCAGGTAGCGAGAGGTCATACCTGTCGCTGTTCAAGGTCGCTCGCTGGCGCTGTGGGGTGAGGCTGGAATAATGATGAATGATTCGCTATCTGGCGCTCTGTCAGTCGCTAAGCAGGATCAGCTTGATAAATGTGTGATTGCGGAGGGGAGCCGGCGTTCTCGTGGCGGTGAGCGTCATTACCGTTCGCTCACCATTCGCTACCTGGCGCTATCCCTTGTTAAATAAGGGCCTAAGTTTTTTGGGTAATCCCAGCACAGCGATGTATGTGTAATTTACAAACTAGTGAAAACACAAGTGAAATGCACCAGTGAGTACACTAGGGGGCAGTGAGTGCACAAGTGCCCAGAGTGGTGGGCCGGGGAGCATTTGGGAGGGTAGGTTCATTGCTCAAGAGCACTTCAGTCATGTCCCAGACAGGAATTGAACCGGCAAGCTTTTGGTCAGTCCTACCACTTACTCACTTCCACCTTACCACCAATGTGTACATTCCCACTAAAACAATCCCAGAAAAAGAAAGTGTCAGGGCTGGGGGTTCTGCATTTGAAAAGTCACAAATAAGCTGTTCTTTGACCATAGTAAAATACCTGTATATATTTCAAAATGAAGATAGTGGGAGACAAAAGCAACATGGAAAAGAGAGGAAGAGAGAAAAAAAAAGATAGACAGAGAAAAAACACAGAAGAGGGCAACAGAGAGAGATGGATGAAATGTGGGAAAAGGAAGGAAAAAGCTGAAAAGCAGAAAAAAAGAGAAAGAGTGAATCAAGTTAGAAAAGAGAAGGTGAGACAGGAAAACAAGTGGGAATGAGGAGAAGAGAGACAAGGAGGTGAACATTTAAAAAAGAGGGAACGCTGGAAAAAAGAGCAAAGGGTGTAATGTGTAAAAGACAGAAAAGTGGTAGGGGTGGAAGAGTGAGAGAGAAAGGGGTTGTAAACAAAAATAGTAGTGGGTATGAAATGAATGAATGAGTGTCATATGTAATGTGGAAAAAAAGAGAAAGAATACGGATGGAGAGATGGTGATAAAGGAAAGTGACAAGAGAGTGATTGAGAAATGTGAAAAAGAGTGTTGAAAGGAAAAGTTAAAAGCGGAGAAGAAGGGAATGGAGACAAAATTCCCAAAGATAGAAAAATAGGACGAAGTGTGGGAAGAGGAACTTGCTGAGTCAGCTAAAATGCTTTCTTTTTAAGGCAGTGTGTGAATGGATTCTCCTGGTGCCCCCCCCCGCATTAAAGGGATTGACCACCCAAAGAAAAAACAAAAGGTTGCTCTGCAGCGAATGGAGCATTAGCAACCCCATCACTGGTTCACATCCTGTGGACTGGACATGGTGTCCGGCCCAATCGCTGAGCAGCCCATAAACCCACTTCACCTAAAGGATGCTGTAAAACTTACCTGAGCCCCACGTGATCTTCTCCCTGTCAGGAAGTGACTCAGGTAAGTTTTTACAGCAGCTTCCTGCTGAACACTCTGCGCCCCCCCCCCCCTCCCCTGCGCGCACCACAGCCACCTCCCAAAGTTCAAGTCCCCATTGATTTCAATGGGCACCGGGTTCAGCCCCAAACCTCTTATACCTATTAATGACCTTTGCCATCATCTGAAAAAAGATTACTGGTTTACTTTAAAATAAGGGAAAATCTCCAAAAAATATATTATTTGGCTAAGAAGAAACTCTTAGGCATTGTGTGGTCTCCCTATGCACACAACCATTTTCTCATAGAGACTTAAAGAGGAGCAAGTCCTGTGTGAGGAGCGAGTCCATGCCCGGCTGTGCAATATTCTACCCCGCCGGGGTTGGTTGCAGCACGGGCTCTTCTCCAGCTAAGGTTTTCATTTGGGGGCAAGGGGGAAGAGACTCAGGCCCTTATTTAACAAGGGATAGCGACAGGTAGCGACTGGTGAGCGGCCGGTAATGACGGGCCCCGCCACGAGAACGCCGGCTCCCCACCACAATCACACATTTATCAAGCCAATCCTGCTTAGCGACTGAGATAGCGCCATATAGCCACTCATTCATCATTATTCCAGCCTCAGCCCACAGCGCCAGCGTCTGACCTTGAACAGCGACAGGTATGACCTCTCGCTACCTGGCGCTCTCCAATGCATTTCAATGGAACAATCTTTAAATATTCATAATTAATTGTTATTAATGTTTTTTTTTTATTTATTTTTTTTTAATGTGAAAAATTCTGTGACCACTTCTGCCATTTTAAATAATTTATTTAAGGTAAAAAAATAATTAAAAAAAAAATATACAGAATTGATATTACAGGTCTGATATTAATGTATTCATATTACTAAATTATTTTAAAAACTTGTTTTTTTTGGGTTTCCAAAAATATGGTTGTTTGGGGGTTAAAAAACTACTTTTAACCCATCGCCGCCAGCGCTCTGGGGTTTAAACATGGATTTTACAGCACGAGAATTTTTAGAGCGTGATTTTTTAATGAATATGGTAGGAGCCGGTCGCTAGGGCCAGTCGCTATCATGCGCTCCCATACAGCGCGGAACCTGTCAAATAGCGACTCCTCACCCAATATTCAACATTACGGCAAACCGACTGAGTCGCTATCAACAACCGAACAACGGCCAAGCACAGCGACTACTAGCGGGCGCTACAGTCGCTCAACTGTCGCTACCTGCCGCTGTTAATGAATCGGCCTCTCAGCTTCATTAGGCTCTGTCATATTATTGGACGGTAGACAGTGTGTTTTGTCCCGGGAGGGAACACCACTTGCTCACCTCTGACAGTTTTTATTTGTAAGGGTGGAGGGTGCATTGGAGGGCACACAGTCTGTTCTGTACTAGATTTGGTTCTACCTGCAGAATCATTATCCAACAAAAGTCTGGCCTTGGTATTTAGACTCAAGTGATGCAGAATGAGAATCTTCCAAGAAACAGGACCAAACTGTCTCAGAACAGAAGAGAAAGCAAAGTCCAGCAACACTGATCCCTATGAGTGTCGTACATACCTTGTACTCCATGTGGAGCATGAATACAGCGTAAATGGAGATCAGAGGCGCATACTCAGTCCCCTGTTCTCCAAAATCCCCTCCACAATGTAACAATCAAAAGTTACTCACAGATCCCCCCTCAGAGGAGCACATCGTTAACCTGGATAGATTCGTCCACTTGAGACGGCTCGTATCCTGGCGAAATCAGCTGAAAGAAGCCGGTGTCCTGGGAGCCACAGGATGCAGACCTTAGTTCAAATGAGGATTGAAAATCTTGATCCTTGTCATGATTTATGACAAACCCTTTAACTGAAAATCAATGGCTTGATGCTCTGTTCATCACATTCCGGCAGGACAGATCGCTCTGAAATATTTCACTTATTGATCGGCTCACAGAAGACATCTCTGCTTATCACACCAACAATTCAATATCATTTTACAAGGAGGGCAGGTCACCGGTTTGTAACACACACATATATATATATATAGAGAGAGAGAGAGAGAGAGAGAGAGAGAGAGAGCTTTTGCTGAATAGTGTAAATAAACCAAACTGGGAAAGAGGAAAGTGTATAACACATAAATAATATATATTGTATATACAATATATATCAAGGCAAAAACGTGTGGATAACACTTGCTATATGGTTGATATTGAAACATGTATATACTGATTTGCACCTTAATGTTAGGTTGTTGTTTGCTAAGATTAGGGTTATTATATGTATCACTTATAATTCCTTATGGTTGATTGAGTATTGTCTTGCAACTTTTTGCACTAATTATGCTTAATTGCACATTGCGTGTTATTGCACTAGCACTTTTTGTATACATTTTTATTGATTACTTTGAGATCAAACAATAACATTGCCATTTATCATATTTTTGTGCACTTTATAATGGACTCATTTGGGATGCCCCGCTGATATGCTTTGTTGGCATGTTTTTAATAGCTTGTGTTATGGAATTTTTTTTCTGTTTCCTTTAATCTGATTAGTTGAAGAAATATATCCAATTACATGGGTATTTTACCTTGGTCAACATTAGCTATTCTTTATAGTATATTACTTTTCATGAGCACATTGATATTTGGCAGGCAGAATAGAGTGCAAGAGCAAAGGAGCACTATCGTGAAATTGTGTAATATTAAAAATCCATATAAACACTTTAGCTAAAAAGGGGAGGGGTCACTTATACACCCGAACTGAATAAAACTCCCACCAAGCTTGTGGTTTTCTTCTCCTGGTAGGAATAACATCCTGGGGTTAAAGGTTTAGTCTATGAGGGGTGACAGAGTCTGTCACCCGAGATGCCCTCTTCCTTTCATTAAAATAAAAAAAACAAGCTTGGCTGGATATTTCTCGATACCGGGTGTATACATGACCCCTCCTCCCTCCATCCAGCATATTTATATGGATTTTTATTCCTGGGCCATTTTTCCGCGATAGTGCTCCTTTAAAGAGTAGTCCAACTAGTAGTCCAACTTTTGGTGGGGCAGTCCCTCTCTGAGGCATTTTGTCCCTCCGGGGACCTATAAATGTCCCATTTGCTTATATTATAGGAAAGACTGCCCCACTAAATGCAAGATGTCCGGTCTTTTTACAACTGCTCTGACTCTTGTTGGGGTGTTAGTAGTGGAATATATGAGTTGCCTGAGCATTGGTTCAACATCCTCTATGGACCAAAGATCCCTGGAGTATGTGATGGGGGTACACATACTTACACAAGTAGCATAGGAAGCCCATAAGTAAGCCAGACCCCTAAACCACAACCCCCCACCTTAAGATGTCCCACTTTGAGGCCTCCAAAATGCTATGTTTAAAATAGGATGGGCAGCTGGTGGTTTTAGACCATACAACGCTCCAGGGAGTGGGTGACAGGAATATGGGAATATCAATGGACTTCAACTATGATTAATCCAGAATAGCCTTGGTAATCATTAGGCCAATGAGGACTACTGCGTGTAGTAGTTTTACGTCTAGGTCAGGGTTTCCCAACCAGTGGTATGGGTACCATTGGTGGTAATTGAGATTCTTTAAGGTGGTACTTGACCAGGATGCAGAATTACCTGTCCCCCAACCTGATCAGCTGCCACCTATACTTTACCCGAGTGTGATTTGATAAATGAATACAAAACTAATCCAAAATGTGATGAAAACGTCAGTGTGTGCATTTTTTGTGACCTTCGTGCACTTTAAATGGTTGTTTTGTGCATTTTTAACACAGTTTATTTAACTGGCACCTCTTATGTACCACCCTGGTAATTGTGATAAGTAAACAATGGAAAGTGGTGCTTGATGAAAAAAAAAAAAACGTTTGAGATCCCCCATGTGTGCTCTTGGTCCAAAGTGGGCAAATTACTTTTCCACATCATTGTTTCTCCACTGGCAATGTTTAAATGTAAGGTGCCTTATAACCTATTTCCAAAAACTTAGTGAAGCACAATTTTACTGTATCATTACCCTTCAAATTCAAAGCTTTATTCTTTACCACTTCACTTGAACTCGATCTATCAGAGCTGGTTTTTCCATATTGTTTTATTTATCGATAATCTTCAAAAAGCTTCCAAACCACCGAACCAACTTTTACTAATGTCACCTAGACACATGGCACACACGGGGAAACTAAAAACAACATTTATCTCATTCAATGCAACTTAATCAAGCAGATTTTTACTCTTACTATACACTACTGTAATGTCTGGCATAAGCAACAACAGAACTGAACAGTACATTTGTGATCAAAAGTTTTAAGACACAAAATATTGATTTTCACAATAGTTAGAAGTATAGAAGTATAGAATAGAAGTTTGTACAGTCAGGCCATCTGGCCTCTGAAGCATCACATATTTAGGAGGGGAGAGGGGTGAAAAGTACAGGGGGCGGGTTTGCACAGACAGAGCAGGACTGGGGTTAGGAAAAAGACAGCAAACCCAGAATGTAAAGCGGCATAGTCAGAAGACACTTCCTGTCTGCAGGCAGCCTGAGACTCCACAGACCGCCATAATGGATGTTAGAAGGCTCAGAAAATGCAATAGGTACAGGTAGGATGATTTTTAATGTGAGCAATCTTTATGTTCAGGGTGGGGGAAACATATAAGATAAGCTCTTCAGGGTGAAGGTCCGTTTTAAGAAACGCTAAGGCCACATAGAGCTGGAGGTCCCAGTGCAAAAAGTGTATTTATCAAGTCAAAAATCCAGGAAGCCTCTGATGCCAGGTAGTGTCCCATCTATCATCAGTGATGGCAATGGGATAAGTGCCGCCGCTGTGTTCCCTGCGGTACCAGATAGGATCAGGTGCTCACCCTGAACTGTGTGACCTTATCCCATACAATGGGCTGGGATGGTTACAGTTATTTTAGCATTCATTTTTGATTTTTTTTAGGGGGGGCTGGTGCATGTGCCATGGGATCAGTGGGCTGTTTGGGATTGTTTTCTTATGCCTTTTAGGCACTCTTGTTGTGCTTCGGGAATGGGAAAAAGCTGTGCAATGTGTAATGTCTTTCAAGTGTCCCCTTTGCTATTCACTTTTTAAAATGCCCTGACCCTAAAAAATAAAAAACGGGGATTACAGCAAGTGCTGTTTCCCTGTAATTCGCTTTACACATCGCATACACAAGAGGGCTCTGTGTTTATTCTTTGTAAAATTGCTGCCTTTCTTGTGCTCCCAGCCTGTGCTCAGCTTGCACTCGCTTCCAGCTGACGGCTGGGCACGACCCCTAGCGCTGGCTGCCTTCAGTCGCCTCAGCAGTGTGGGTGGTGAGAGCATCTCGGAAGAGACACTCAGCTTGTGCCCACAAGAAAAGATAATAAATTACCCTCCCCATTTCCTATCCGACACTTCTCCAATAAGAGACTTTTGCCGGACTCTTTTACCGGAGTGTTAACTAGATTGATGCTTCAACGCAATAAAATACCTGTACTACTGGTCCACAAACAATGGCAGATACTGGCAGGCTGATTCATTACTAGCGCCACCTATGGGTGGATAAGCGTCTGTACAGAGGCGCTAAGAGCGACCGCTAGTATACGCTGTGATCGGCTATCGGGCGCTGTAACAGAGCGCCTCTATCGATGTAGTAATCTGTGCCAGCTCAGTGGGGCCAACTCTCAGCGACTCCCACCATATTCATTAAAACTTGACACTGAGCGAATGCAGGCGTTCTAGATTGTGTGCCTGGAGCCCATAGCGCCGGACGTTGTGTGATTAAAGTGCATTTATTCTAAGTATACAGCACGTCCTGTTCCAGAAGATATTCCTTACACTTGGGTTATACATCCAGTAGATGGCGCTGGACTGCAGAAACAGAAAAGTGGCTCCTCCTGGCCCCATATATACCAGGGACCTCCCACAAAATCCCCCAGTTCTTCTCTGCAGTCTGGGCTGCGATGACTAGAAGCTGGCTCTCTCTACTAGCAGGTGAGCGGGGCTATTGGCCTGCGGCCCTGTAGGACTATTCCCATCCGTTTCCTGTTATTGCCTCCCAGCTTAGGCTGCACTGGTTTGGATGAAGGTAGGCAGCACCACTGCTAGGTGCTAAGGAGCGCTGCTCCAACCGCAGTCCCCCACCAAAGGGAAGGCGGTACATGGTGAGCCTTATGGGATGCCCCTCCCGCATCTTATGCCCCTCGCCCCCTGTCCCCGCAGTTGGCTCCCTTGGGCTGGCCTTCGTTTCCCCTTCGCTCTCCCTGGAGATCTCGGGGGGGGGGGGGGGTGCATGTCTTATGTATACATATATTTAACATATGTTTTATGTGAGATCCCTGTTTGAATTGGTTGCACTGGTTCCTTTGCTGCCGCTGCCACCGCGCGTTTGTACTCCGCTCTGCGGTCGTCGGCGACATCACCTCAGGTGCAGTTGCGCCATCATTGGCTGGTCTTGTCACGTGCGTTTTCGCACTCTTCGGGGAGGGGCGGGCCTGGCGGCTGACGCATTCTGCATCACTGTCTCTGCGGCCCGCCCCATGAGGTATATGCGGGGTAGCCTTATTGGTGTCAATCCCAAATGGCCTATTGTGCCACACTTATACCCCCATAGGGGAGGGGGAATTGTTTTCTGATTCAGAATCATCTGAGGAGCATCCTAGAGAGTATGGTGCCGATTCTGGACATGACCCATGGGCTTCAGATGATACTGACAGACTTTTGGCTCACATTTTTAATGTACTCTGTATCTCTCCTCCTGCCGTGGCTCTGCGGCAGCAGGGAGAGCTGTTTCATACTGTTAAACCCCCCCTGGAGTTTCCTGAACAAGCTCATTTTAATAATCTGGTGCTCAAGGAGTGGGAATGGCCTAGTCGGCTCCCCGGGGTGCCAAGGAGTTGGGATAAGCGGTATCCCTTTCCTGCTGAAATGGTTAAGAGGTGGTAATGTCCTCCCGAGGTGGATGCTCCAGTTCTGGGGTTGTCTAACACATCCGTCATGCACTCCCCTGACTCTACTACACTAAGGGATGGGGAGGACAGGCGCATTGATCAGCTGGCTTGCCATGCTTTTGCCTGTGTGGGGACCGCGCTCCGTCTGGTCTGTGCCTCTGCTATTACGGCTGTTGCTATTAAAAGCCTGCTCAGGGGTCTCTTAGATGGGGCCCCTGACGATGCTGGTAGTGAAGAGTATAGAGCTCTTCTGCATTGTGAGTAATTTGTTGCATATGTTCTCCCGGGGGTCCCAAGACTAAGTCCGCCCCCAAGCCCCCTCAGGCACGAAGGGGTGCCCTCACCCATCCGGGTGGGGGGACGGCTTCGGCTCTTGGCTCATGTCTCAGACCGCTGGATTCAGGAGGTAGTATCCTCCGGTTACAAGATAGCGTTTGCAGCCTGGCCGCCCCCAAGATTCATCAAATCTCAGTTAGCTCAAAACCCCTTGTCAGCTCAGTGTCTGTCCCTGGCTGTCCAAGGCCTTCTAGATCTAGATATCATCTGCCGGGTGCCCTTGAAGGAAAGGGGCAAAGGCTATTATTCCAATCTTTTCATTGTTCCCAAAAAGGATGGGTCCGTCAGACCTATCCTTGATTTAAAGCTTCTCAACAAATTTGTCAGATTCAGACACTTTCACGTGGAGACTCTGCGCTCAGCTGTGACTTTCCTACGCCCAGGGGAGTTCATGACCTCTGTAGACATCAAGGATGCTTACCTTCATGTACTTATCTTTCCAGGTCATCAGAGATTCCTCAGGTTCGCTCTGGAGGATAAGCACTACCGATTTGTGGCCTTGCCCTTCGGTCTCACCTCGGCTCCCAGGGTATTCATCAAGGTACTGGCAGGAGTGATGGCCCTGCTGAGATCTCAGGGCATTCGCATTCTTCCCTACCTGGACGACATGCTTATTGCTTCTCAGTCCTTCCATCAGGCAGAGCTGGACACCACACTGGAGTCATTCGGTTGGTTGATCAATCCCCCCAAATCTTCCCTGTCTCCTTCCATGGTGAAGTCTTTTCTGGGCATGATTCTGGATTCAGCTCAGGTCAAGATCTTTCTTCCTCAGCAGAAGGTGGAGCTCCTTCAAGAGAAAGCTCAGCTCCTGCTGTCTTGTCCTCATCCATCCATCAGGCAGGGAATGCAGCTGGTGGTCCTGATGGTGTCCTGCTTGAGGCGGTTCCATATGCTCAGTTCCACATGAGGCCTCTTCAGCTTCACCTCTTGTCAGTATGGGATCTGGACCCTGTGTCCCTGGATCAGGTGTTTGTCTTGTCCCCTCTGGTCAGGCGGTCTCTAGCGTGGTGGCTGGACTCAAGAAACCTGCTGGGGGGCAGGTCCTTTCTGCCCCCCTGCTGGGAGACTGTCACCACGAATGCCAGTCTGACAAGTTGGGGGCATTCTGGAAGTCCCTGAAGTTCCAGGGTCAGTGGGGCCCTCAGGAGGCCCATGCCCCTATCAACATTCTGGAATTGAGGGCAATCAGGTTGGTTCTCACCCATTTAACCCGGGCTGTTCAGGTCCGCTCGCACAACCAGACAGCGGTTGCCTACATCTATCATCAGGGAGGGGTAGAGCCCTAGGGGCAAGAGAGCCCTAAAGGAAGTGTCCCTGATACTGTCCTGGGCGGAGAAAAATGTTCCCTGTATCTCAGCTGTGTACATCCCAGGGGTGGAGAATCTGGAGGCAGACTCTCTGAGCAGGGGACCTCTCGTCTGGGAGAATGGTCCCTCAGCAGCAGGGTGTTTCGCTCCCTGAGCCACCACTGGAGTCAGCCGGATGTGTATCTGTTTGCGTCCTGTCACAATGACAAGCTTCCAGTCTTTGTCTCTCTGTCTCAGGATTCCCTGGCCTTGGCCACGGATGCCCTGGCAATGTCTTGGACGAGGTTCCAGCTCTTGTATGTGTTTCCCCTGTTTCCACTGCTGGGCGGGGTGCTGCCCAAGATAGTTCAGGAAAGGGTGCCAGCCATGCTGGTGGCCCCCTGTTGGCCAAGAAGAGTGTGGTTCGCAGACATTGTGCAGTTGGCAGTAGATCAGTACGCCCTGCCACGGGTTCCAGATCTGCTCACTTAGGGACACCTACGCCACCCCAATTTACAAACGCTGGCTTTGATGGCCTGGCTGTTGAAACCTCCATCTTGATGGAAAAAGGACTGCCTGCCTCGGTTGTGAATACCATGATCAGGGCTAGGAAGAGGTCCTCTTTTTCCATCTATTACAGGGTTTGGCGCACTTATATTGACTGGTGCGAGTCCCACTCGCTTCCCTGTCGTGTGTTTTCTATTCCTAGGATTCTGGAGTTTCTTCAACATGGTTTGCATCTGAGTCTTCAGCTCAGTACTCTGAAAGGCCATGTTTCGGCCTTAGCTATTTTTTTCCAAAGATCTTTTGCTCAGCATCCCCTGGTCAAGACCTTTTTCCAGGGGGTTACTCGCGTGCGTCCCCCATGTAAGCCTATGTTACCAGTCTGGGACTTGAACTTGGTCTTATCTGCCCTGCAGGGGTCTCCCTTTGAGCCCTTGCAAGGGGCCCCTTTGTCCATTCTCACGCTTAAGGTGGTCTTTTTGGTGGCTATCACTTCTGTTAGGCGTGTTTCTGAGTTGGCAGCGCTTTCCATCAAGCCTCCTTATTTTGAGAGACACCAGGACAAGGTGGTGTTTCGTTTCAAGCCAGATTTTCTGCCTAAGGTTGTTTCTGCCTTTCATCTCAATCAGGACATTGTTTTGCCTTCTCTGTGTCCTAATCCTAGTAACCCTTACCCTAAATCAAGGCCTTCGTGCATGTGTAACTAATGCTGCTGTATTCATTTTCATTCTAAACATTCTGTGTTAATTTGTTTTTTAATACCTGGTGGTGGTTTCTTTGACTTTGGAAATGTTCTCGAGCCCCCTCCTGGGATAAATGCGCACAAATCACACAATGCGGTACATCACGTTCTGAAGCCCACTGTTAATTTCATTTCCCCTGACCCCCTCGAGAGACGCATATGAACCTCCGCACTTCAGACAATGTACGACTTGCACAACACAATCTGTAACCTTTGTGGCAGGCGAGGATCCCGCTCGGTATTGCACCAGTCTGCTAATGAAGTGGCCCCAGTTAAGGCTTTAAATATTTAGCTGCAGCCGTTCTCCTGGAAGGCCTCCTCCGCTCCTTTACTAATGTGCCGACATTTCTCCTCATTGATGAAAGAGAGGGTTTTATTAGGAGAACACAATTTACAGTAAGTTCAATTAGCTTAAAAGAATGGAATTGACTGATGCTAGGAAACTGGTCAATATTTTATTTACGGTTGGTTAGGATGTCACAATTCTTTGGCTTAGGTTGCTGTTAAAGGGGAACTTTACTCATCTAATAACGCTCCCCCCCCCCCCCCCCACCACCCTACCCTGGTGATGAGGCAGGAGAGGGGGTTACAAATAAAAAAACTCATACCTTGCCACGTCACTCCTCCCGAGCCCTAGCGGCGGCTGCAGGAAAGGAGACAAAGCCGCATCCCCAGGGTCCGTGTTCTCTCCCACCGCTCATTCACTTGAATGGGCGGGTGGAAGCATGCATGGAGCCTGAGGATGTGGCTTTCTCTCTTTTCCTGCACTCACCACTAGGGAGGAGCGGCAGGCAACGAATGTTTTTTTTTATTTGTAAGCCCCCTCCTGCCTCATCTCCAGGGTAGGGTGGCAGGCTCTGCCTCTCTCGGCCAAGATGGCATACCTGCCTAAGGTATGGACCTAATTTTAGGCAGGCGCTCACACTGCTCCTCCAGCACTCCCAGGATCCGGGGTGCTGGAGGAGCAGTAAGGTAAGGTCCTTCTTAATTGTAACCCCCCCATCCTGCCTCAATGCCAGGGTAGGGTGACAGGTCAGGTTGGGTCATTAGATGAGTGAAGTCTTGCTTTAAAGGTGCAGGATGAGATATACCTGAAATATTTTGAAACCATTAATTGCTGATACATTTATATAGTTGAGCAAAGCATGCTGGGTTTTCTTTTCATGGAAGTCCAGTCTTCTGTGACAGCTCAGAGGCACTCCAAATATTTGCATTTGGCTAATTTTATTGCTTAAAGTGGACCAAAGGTGGCCGTCTGATTCCCTCTCCACAGAACATGCACCACTGTGTGAAATCCTCCCAGTCTCCTGGTATTGTTACTATGCCAACAACCCACGGCACATGTGTGACATCACTCAAATCTTTTTCCATCTGTGTTCGTTCACGCCTGCTGTAACTGAATAGCTGTGCATGGTCAATTACAGCCAAAGGATGTGAGTGAAGCTGTGTGCCGGTCTTGTGTGTGACTGGGATTCCATTCAGCTTCTCCAGCCGCACATTAATATGCGTGGTCGGAGAAGCTGATTGGAGGAGATCTAAATCTGCACCTTGGGCATAAGGAGAGGTAAGGACAGTGGGCTAAGTTTCACACAGCAAGGCATCCCAAACTGAGGTGCCCTAGGAGGATGGACCAAAACCCTCGATAGTGAAAATCCAGGGTTTTTGTCCTCTTCTCTAATCTAAAACTTTTGCTAGTAAAGTGTGAGAGCTTTCTCTACAGACCTCAGGTTAGAGGTGTTGCATGGGCACCAGGCCTCTCTGCTTAGCTTTCACCCAATCCCATGGTGTAGATCAGACTCCCCCACTCAGGAACATACAAGGATGTTTAGCAGCATGAGAACCTCAGACGAGCTGCCTACAGAGAACGATAGGTGCCTTGGTTTAAACTTGTACACCAGCCCTTTGAGGCCAGAAGCTAAAATTGCCAAGCCGAGCCGGGCATTCCTTTGGCACACAGGGACGGGGAGCTAGTCTACATTCACCTCCCCACAATAACCCTACTCATCCCAAGTCTAATCTGGGCAAAGAATAAAAGATAAATGTACCTGCTCTGCACTAGACGAGCGGCTGATGGCTGTGAGCTCTATTTATGTCCAAACAGTCCAGGATCACAAAAAGGTAAGTCATTTTGCCTGATTGTTGCCAGTCCTGGAGATATTTTACTGTCATTCTAACCACATTAAAATGGTTAGTGTAGTCCATCTTTAGGCAAACCCCCCCTATGGGAGCATGTGCAGCCACATATACCAGCAGCCCTGAACTGGCCCACGGGATTACCAGCAAATACCCTGGTGCCAGGGCCCCTTTATCACCAAGACCTGAACTATGCATAGCTGATTTGTGGCATCCTAAGTGCACACATACACAGAGAAAATACAGGTTGGCATTATGTTTCTGCTTGTGGGCCCAAATGTATGCCGGTTATACTTGCGGCTACTGTAAGTGTGGGGTGGGCCCCAAGAGTCAGTTATACCTGGTGGGCCCCAGACACCCCAGTCTGTCACTGTACACCATGTTGCAGAGTGTGAGTGCAACTGAGTTGTAATCCAGATATTAGTGGTATAAAAGGAACTTGCTTTACTGGAACATGAAGACAGTAAGAGAATGTCACCTTACATGGTGGCTAAAACACAGACAAGAAAAGAAGGAAGTACCAGTCATAAAGCTCACAGCTCGATGTACAGGAAAAATCAGCACAGTAGTAAAATACGTAGAAATTCTGCAGTTGAGCATTGGTCAAAGCGCCAACTAGTGTCATAACTTGTCATAGCTGTAAACTGCAGTAAATCTAGCAAAAGTCACTAATCACATTCAAAGACAAGCTCTAAGCTTGTATTATATCTCCAACACACCAGACATCTAGGATGTCATAATTGGCCTTTCTCTCTAAGAATAATGTATGGAAAACACTCAAATGCAATTCCAAACAATGACCTAAACCTATTATTACACTTTCGTCGCTGACCGTTTTTCAGTGTCATTATGACAGAGACGAATGTTGTACATAACAGCCTATGATGTATCTTTCAAGTGATAAAAATGAATTAAAATTGCTGCCATTTAATTAGAACTGTCAACTCTATTTATGTAATTACCACCATCATTTATATTAATTTATTTCTTGAAATGCCAAGCATGTATTCAGTGTTAACCACCGTTTAATGACCCAGATTTGCTGCTAAATGCTCCTGTAAATAAATTACTTTTATTTGATGTTACATGTTAACTAATGGTGCATTACAGAACTGTTCCAGCCAAGTGACAGCCAATAGCAGCTGATGTTACGGTTATTTAAGGGGGACCTGTCAGATGAGAAATACAAGGGCTGCTATTGCTCAGCCTCTTACTACTGCTACTCCTTAGTACTGTAATAGCAGACACATAGTTGCTTTTACAAGATGCTATTGTTACATTGTAACTGCAGCCATGCACCTTGGAGTTTCAATGTAACACAGCAGGGATCTGGCTGATGTTTTACAACACTTCTTGCAAACTGTATATAGTGGATTTTTGGCCATATAAGGCCATTTCGCACAGATAGGAGCTTTTACATTTAAAGGGGAATTCTTTCGGTGACATTTTAAAAAATTGACATTATTGATGAAATGATGTAATAAATGTGCTAAGTGTATCTGTTATTTTTTTTTCAATTTTGTGTTATAAAAGAAAACAGCTTTCTCTAGCAACAATGAGGCCGATTCATTAACAGCGGCAGGTAGCGACAGTTGAGCGACTGTAGCGGCATTTTCAGATCGCCCGCTAGTAGTCGCTGTGCTTGGCCGTTGTTCGGTAGTTGATAGCGACGGTTCGGTTTGCCGTAATGTTGAATATTGGGTGAGGAGTCGCTATTTGACAGGTTCCGCGCTGTATGGGAGCGCATGATAGCGACTGGCCATAGCGACCGGCTCCCACCATATTCATTAACAAATCACGCTCAAAAAATTCTTGCGCTGTAAAATGCATGTTTAAGCCCCAGAGCGCTGGCGGCGATGGGTTAAAAGTCGTTTTTTAACCCCCAAACAACCATATTTTTTGAAACCAAAAAAAAAACAAGTTTTTTAAATAATTTAGTAATATGAATACATTAATATCAGACCTGTAATATCAATTCTGTACATTTTTTTTTTTTTAACTTAAAAAAATTATTTAAAATGGCAGAAGTGGTCACAGAATTTTTCACATTTAACCTCCCTGCGTTATGATTATGTCTGGAATTTTGTACCAAAAGCGTTACCATTTTTTTGTATGGAAATTTGGTGTTATGTATTGTAGGCCTGCAATTCTTAGTACTTACTTAAACCTGACCGTAGAAGACTCTAGTAGACCTCTCAGATGTGATAAAGTTCGAAACATAAAATCATGAATTATAATCTAATAAATAATATAATTTTATTCAATAATGAAATAATGAAATTTGTCAAACAAAGAAAATTCAGTAAACATCCTGGGTGTGGTAAATTTTGAAACATGGGACTGCACATAGACCGACGTCACAATCAGGGCAATGGAACCGGGTTTCCTTTTTGTTTTTTTTTCCATTGCCATCTCGCTTTGAGCAGCAAACTACGCACATCCTTGTAGGTGCTGCCTTTTTTGCGGTTGGCGGGATGTAATCCATAAAGTGACGACCAGTCAGGCGTTCTGGGTTGACAACGTCAACAGCACGACGTCCAGATCTGTTCACGGCCACTGATGGCGTTTGGTAGTTCACAAAAATCCGCTCCGTCACCTTCCAGATAAAGTCAGAATGAACAAGAGGCTTGTTACTCTTTCCTCTGTGCAGTGTATAGGCATTCCAGAGGCATTGTTCCAGGAGATGCCTGAAGATTTTTTTGTAATATTTTTTTTGTTGTTTCCGCATAGCCGGATAAAATGTCATCGCCTGATCGGCTCTATCGACTCCTCCCATGGTGTTGTTGTAGTCAATCACAAGTTGTGGCTTCATTACTTCTTTCCCACCTCTTGTGTGGACCATAACAGTGGAGGTGTTATGCACTGTATTCATTAGGCACACGTCTTTTTTGTCACGCCAACGCATTGCCATCATCTTTCCTTTCTGCCAGGAAACCATTTCTCCTGTTTTCAGTTTTTTCTTGGCAAACATAGATGGCAGGTCACGCCGGTTGGGCCTAACGGTTCCATATCCATCAGTCTTGTGTTTTATCAGAAACTCGTACAGCTCAGGCGATGTGTAAAAGTTGTCCGTTGTCACACAATACCCCTGATTCAGCAATGGCTCAAGCAGTGTGAGGACTGATGACGTTGCCATCCCATAGCCGCTGTACCTGGGGTTGAATTGTGTTCCTTTACCGGTGTATATGATGGAATTCCATATATAGCCAGTGGCAGACTCGCAGAGCATATAGGATTTCATTCCAAACCGTGCTCTCTTGGATGCGATGAATTGAATCCAGCTGAGGCGTCCCTTGTAAGCCATCAGACTTTCATCAATGCTGATGTCTCTATCTGGCACATAGGACTGCTGGAAATTTTTTAGGATCATTTGGTATACTTCCCAGATCTTCTTGAGTTTTGGCGCTGGATGTGTGGCTTCGTCAAATTCCTCATTGTTGGTGAAGTGCAAATTCTTCATTATGAGGGAAAATCGGCACTCGGACATGATGGTGCCAAAAAATGGGGTTGCCAGCAATTTATTGGTAGTCCAGTACCATTTCTGCAGGGGTTTCCCCACCACCCCAGTAAGAAGTATTAGCCCCAGGAACTTCCAGATGTCCTCTTTAGTCACCGGTTCCCATTTTCTGTTCCTGGAAAACTTGCTACGCAGAGTTGCGGATTGCTGCTCGTTGTAGCGATTTGTCTCCGTGACAATCTTTTCAATGACGTCATCTGTTAGAAATAATTTTAGGTATGCCAAAGGATCATTGTGCTCAACGTCTACCTTCATCCCAGGTGATCCAGTAAAAGGAAATCTTGGCGGCGGTACCTCATCCATACCGCAATCAATTGGGCACCAAGTGCGCACATCACTGAGGTCGGGTGCAGAATTGTCGCTGTCGCCACTTCTCTGGTCAGTGTCAGATGACGAATCTTGCCACGAATCGCTATCGCTCATTTCTGCGAGGGGCTCTGTGTCGCTGCCGCTGTCACTTATCTGATCCAAAACCGCTTTGGAGATGCTAAAGTGACGCTTTGATGCCATGATAAAATTTTTTTTTTTTTTTATGGGCAGAAAAAGGGCAGGCAGGGCAGTGTATGATGATCAAAGGGCAATACAATGTCAAATCTGAGGTGATACAGTGTAATCTCACAGGATTTCACTGTATCACTCTGTGTGTGTGTGTTTTACTGTGTTTATAACTTTGAATTTCCCTCCCAGTTCCGCCCCCATGAGCCTCTGCGGCTCACAGTGACGTAACCAGGAAGTCAGACGCATCTGCCGGGGCTCTCACTGGCGATCACAGCGGGGACATCGCTGGATCGCAAGGAGAAGGTAAGGAGACTCCGCTGCCAGACTCTGCTCCTCTGACTAATCTACCCCGAGCTTGACTCGGGGTTACCGCTACTTGCAGTGAAAATTAACCCTGAGTCACGCTCGGGAAAACCGCCAGGGAGGTTAAAAAAAAAAATAATTAATAACAATTAATTATTAATATTTAAAGATTGTTCCATTGAAATGCATTGGAGAGCGCCAGGTAGCGAGAGGTTATACCTGTCGCTGTTCAAGGTCGGACGCTGGCGCTGTGGGCTGAGGCTGGAATAATGATGAATGAGTGGCTATCTGGCGCTATCTCAGTCGCTAAGCAGGATTGCCTTGATAAATGTGTGATTGTGGTGGGGAGCCGGCGTTCTCTTGGCGGGGCCCGTCATTACCGGCCGCTCACCAGTCGCTACCTGTCGCTACCCTTTGTTAAATAAGGGCCAATTTGTTTACCATAGCAATGTACATCAACTGGTGTGTTCAAAGTACAGATCACAAAACTTCCTCACTCTGGCTACCTAAACATCTGACTGGCTAAGGAAGAGGAAACAGATTTAACCCGTTTTGCTGTAATTAAACTTATTCAGATAGGGAGGATCACAGTCCTGTGTTCAGTAGCTAAAGGGTTATAGGCAGTGCTCTCAGCTGGAAGCTTCATACTGCTGTGGCAAAGCTGCTAAAGGGTTCACCTGCTACATCGCAAGCATTCTGAGGTATGTAGTCAGTAGTTTTTACTCAAGGCCAGAAAACACACTCCCATCCTAGGAACTTGGATACAAAGGAATATAGGAAACTTGGAAACAGCATGCTGATATGTAAATCACAAGTCTGGGGGCACAATCCTAACACAAATGTTTATTTTACACCTTAGAAGAGGAAAACAATAAGGCAGGACACCAAAAACCTGACAAAACGGGAGTTTTCCTTTAACCCATCCGTGCAGTAGGACAAACACAAGCAGGGGAGCAGTTGGGAGGTTTGGTACCACTTTAGTCATTTTTTGGAATCAAACCTGCCACCCTCCAGTTACAAGGTTGCTTCCTTACCACTAGGCCATGACTGCCACTCACAATAAGCTCCCAGGTGCCTGTATGCTCCAGGATGTTGGGGACATACAAGGAGTGTTAAAGTGGACCAACACCCAGGATTTTGACTATCCTGGGTCTTGGTCCACTTCGGTGGGGCACCCCCGATCGGGGTGCCCCGCTGTGTGAAACCCCCCCTAACCCCCCGAAAAACTCACCTCTCCCCGCTCCCAGCGCCGACGTACAAGGGAAGATCTGGAACGTCTAAGCGGCGGCGGCCGCCGCCGCCTCCCTCGCGTCACTTTTGACGCGCGCGCGCGCCCGCGCCGGCCATTCGCAGACGGCCGACGCGGAGGCGCGCACGCCTACAGGGGCGCGAGGGAGGCGGCGGCGGCCGGCCGCCGCCGAAGATAAGGTAGGTGAGTTGGGGTGTTTGGGGGGGGTTTCACCCCGCGGGACATCCCGATCTCGGATGTCCCGCGGGGTGGGGGGTGATCGGCCCGGGAATCTTATAGATTCCCGGGCCGATCACCCGTGGGTGTTGGTCCACTTTAAATAAGTTATCTTTCCGATTATGTTCTGTCAGCGCTGAAGAGAACTTTGCTTGTTTGTACAGGTTGAGACATGTCTGGATATGCAACACACACAGGAGGTGAAAGGAGAAGATGTGCAGTACAGTGGGGGGTCTACAAAAAAATAAGGGATTTGGAGCTTTGTAACTTGATCAAATTCCGAAGGAAGAAAATAAACCTAAAGAAATCCATGGAAGAATGGTTGCTGTATATGGTGATGATGCATCTTCCTACTACGAAGTAAGAGCTTTGGACCAAGAAATTTAAATGGGGTAGGGAATCAATTGATGAAAATGGCCCCGGCCAGGACGAAGCATCTTTAGAGAAAATGTGCAGTAAAGTGGAGGCTTTTTTTTTGGAAGATGGGAGGGTGAAAGTCGGTATTATAACTAATGAATTAGTATCATTCCAATGAATTCCAGTATCATTAACAGTGTTTTGATTATGTCAGCTCTTGGTGGGTGCCAGTCTGAGCAAAAAAAACATGTTGCATGCAATTTAGCCAAGCAAATTCAGACATGAGAGAATCCAAGAGAAATCTGTTCTTGAATGATTACAGGTGATGAAACATGACTCCACCACCATGATCCTGACTGATTGAGTCCATGCAATAGAAGCTCAAGGGGTCACCAACTTTTAAGAAATGTTGCGTGCAGCAATCAGATGAAAAGGCCATTGCAACTGTTTTTTGGGGATACAAAGGGGATTGTATTTCTAGAATTCATGCTACACACAAGGAAACAATTACTAGAACATATACCTATGCTTCAACAAAGAAATAGACCATGGACAGTTGTCGGTAGGTGTGTTGTTGTACCACAACAATGCTCCAGCTCGCATGTCTTGGAAATCACAAGCTACTGTTAAGGAATGCAGCTTCATGGGGTTTCACCATCCACTCCACGGTCCAGATGTAGCTCCCAGTTATTACTTTCTCTTTCGTAACATAAAGAAATGAATGTGTGTAAGCACATTTTCCAATGATAATACCTTTAAAGAGGCAGTAACAGGGTTCCTGCAGCAGCAAGAAGTGTCTTTTTTTACGCTGGGGGCATCAGATCACTGAAGGTGAAGTGGAATAAGTGTGTTGGAGATTACAGTGAAAGCTGATTTTTCTTATATTTAGGTACAGAACTTATTGGACATATGATGATTTGTTCTTGGGTGAAAGGAATATCCACATCTCTGGTTACCTTAGTTCACAGGAATGCTCATCCAGAGTGCTGATTAACTGTATGAGGATCACACTTAAGCCAGCTCAGGGAAATAAACTTTAAAGGTGGCAGCACCTGGCTCACCGGATCCAATATGCTCTCTCCTCTCGCTGCTTTTATTGCTATTAATAATAGGATGGAATGTGACGCCTAAAGACAATGCTCACCATTCACTTCAAAAGGCTGAGAGGAAAACTAGCCTATTCCACAATACTGAGAAACCATGCTCCCCAGTTAGCGGTACAATTATTTTAGAATATATATATATAATATATATATATATATATATATATATATATAATTTGCTATGCAGAGATAAGAGACGCTGGGCCACAGCTTTGGCCCAAAGAGAGAACCAGGGAATTAAAATCTTCACTCGTTTCCTATATTGACCCATTAATGTTTGTGTGTATTTAAAGAGACAGTCCACCTTCTTGCACATTTCAGTAATTTTATGTTTCTGTACTAAAAAGGGGCCAACAAAACTTGGCCTGTAGTTTAGGATTATAGAAAATTTAAATATTAACCATTGAAATGGCAGATACGTGGGGCTTGCTCTTTATTTAGTTTGACACCACCCTGAAATTAAAGTAGGCTGAATGGCGTGTGAGATGCTGATTGGCTGTCAGCCCGGGATTTCCCACAGTGAGGCAAATCAACAAATCAGGAAGAGAGGGATTAATCTTGTCATACTAAAAATCCCAAGTATTGTCACTCTTAATCGTATTTCATGGTGGCAGTTATCACCCTGAAGGAATCCTGTTGAATCTTTGACCTCGATTTCTTTGAAGATATATTTAAATAAAGTATATTATTCATATATTTATTTTTCTATAGCCAATCATATGATAGCAGTTTAATGATAGAAGAGCAACCACTAGAATAACATAGAAACATAGAAGGTTGACGGCAGAAGGAGACCATACGGTCCATCTAGCCTGCCCTTATGTGTATACTGTATGTTCTCTTTATCTTAGGATAGATGTGTGCTTATCCCAGGCATGTTTAAATTCACTGACTGTCGTTTTTTCAACTACCTCTGCTGGAAGAATAAGACTAAAGAGCATGTGGTCTCCTTCTTTGTTGGGCATCCTGATTTGTGATTCTGTAAATGAGAAACCCTTGGTTTGCCTTGAATCTTATCAGTGATCCCTCTCGCTGATATGTGCACCCCCACCAGGGCTATCTGAATGCCTGGGGTAGGTTCGCACAACTAGAGGGAAGTGGCTGCAGGGATGCTTGCCACTCCCCTTCTATTTAGTGTTCTACGCAGCTGATTAAAGAGGAGTAACCACCGCCCTAGAGTCTATTCATTTTAAGACTGGTATCCCTCTTTTTGGGGCATACCAATTTCACCAGGGCATCCCTGCTTGCGGACTGGGGCCAAATATCAGCTTGGCCCGTGACTCCCTGACCTCCCCTCTCAATGTGCCTCAAACGCAGTCATGATGGATATGGACACTTTAAATTGATGAGACTGAAGCTTTACTATTGTAGGGGCCCCAAAAGAGTCTTTAGCATTGGAGCATTGTTTTTTTTGGCTAGGGATATTGTGGATACACAGGAGGCTGGGTTTAGACTAGGGAGGCAGGGATTGGATGTGGTAATAACAGGTAAGCAATATTGTATGCCGCCGCACGCCTACCAAGTATAGCGGGGGGTGCACGGTTAGCGGTGACACCGCAAATCCACAGGTAGCGAAGAAGAACCAGCACTCCAAATGTGTGTGAAGATTAGTAAAGCTGTATTCGTACAATGTACAATCAGAAACAATCAATCCATAATCCAACGTTTCGGGGGTTGCCGCAAGCCCCCTTCATCAGGCGAGCCCCCTGATGAAGGGGGCTCGCCGCAACCCCCGAAACATTGGATTATGGATTGATTGTTCCTGATTGTACATTGTACGAATACAGCTTTACTAATCTTCACACACATTTGGAGTGCTGGTTCTTCTTCGCTACCTGTAATAACAGGTAATTCCCCTGGGTCTCCCTATGGCCAGTCCGCCCCTGTCCGCTTGCCTCCAGCTGAGGTGTGTACCTGCAACAGGTTCTGAATGGTTGGTGCGGGTACACAGAGGAGTAGCCAACAGTTGGCCCTTCATTTATCTTCTGAGGTTAGAGCGGCATAGCAAAGATGAAAGGAAGGTGCTGATTGCCTAGTAGCCTGCATGGCCCGTGGGGTCACCAGAAAGGTGAGCTTTTATAGCAGCAAACAGGCAAGCCAAGGGTTTCACATTTCCATAATCCCAGATCAGGGGGATTTCACACAGAAGGGCATCCCAAATCAGAATGAGGAACACAAGCCAGGATAGTGAAAATCCTGGATTTTGTTTCTCATTAATACGCAAAGCATAGAGCACTGATTGTAGAAGAGCTGCACATGCTCCATTGGAGAAATAACAGTGAAACTTCTGGGTTATGTTCCTCTTTAGTATGCACAATGTAGAACGCTGATTAAGGGAAGGCCCACACATGCTCCATGGGATTACTGGAGTGGACAGGAGACCCGGCATAGGGGGGGTCAGACAGTGGAGCATCCCAAATTTATATCCTGGATAGTGAAAATCCTGGGTTTTGTCCCTCTTTAATCGAAACCCAAGCATTGCTTATGAAGAACAGCAAAGGATGGTTTCACTATTACCATGTGACAGCTTCAAAAAATGATCTTTGCTTTATATGACACTGATTCCTTTAAAACGCTACTTGCAGACTTCCTAAACGCGGCAGTTTCGTGAATTAGCATATGCAGATCTCCGGCTTAATGAATCACAATTTAATGACGGCGGGCGACATTGATCACTCGGCGGTGTCTCCGGTACTCAGCGCTGCCTTATAAATATTCACATCTGTATTTACCCTCTTTTTACATGGCGCTCTTATTTGCCGTGTATTTTTGCAATAGACTAAATGAGAGCGACTGTTTCCACAATAACGTGATTACTTAAATGTGACTGAACTACTAAAGCGACTGTTTAGTCGGATTCCCCTCCGCCGCCGCCTGCGTGCAGAATTAATCATGTAATATATGCGCTTCTCTCGCCTCCGGCGCCATTCTGTTAGGTAAGAAAGGCGAGGGGAGGTCAGTCTAGACAATATTTTTCATAATACCGTCTATTTGCTCATCCACGGCAAGAGAAATGTAATTGTTTCCTGATGTCTCAAGTCATGTCTGGTGACGGTCCCAATAAATTAGATATTGTAGAACCCTTTACTCTGCTGGGAATAGTGCTGCTCATTTACACCAAATGTGTACAAATATTGGGGATACCATAGGCTTTGTGCTGCTCCCCCCATCAGGGGTGGACTGAGGCAAAAAAGGGAATCCAAGGATTTTACCTTGCCCACCTACGTCCCTATTTTCAAATATGCACCACTGATTTTGTGCCTAGGGCGGCCACCTATACGGAACGCTGCCGCAACCCCCTCCCCCAAGACACAGGCCCTTATTTAAGAAGGGATAGCGTCAGTTAGTGGCTGGTTAATGAGAGGTAGCGACAGGTAGCGACTGGTGAACGCCGGACACGGCACGCAATTACACATTTATCAAGCAGAATCTGTTTAGCGACTGGGATAGCGCCATGTAGTGTCTGATTCATCATTTTCCCAGCCTCAGCGAACAGCGCCGGCGTTCAGCCTTGCACAGCGCCAGCTATGACCTCTCGCTACTTGTCGCTCTCCCATACATTTCAATGGACTTTTCTTCTCTTTAAACGGGGTATTTGTTTTTTTTTTTCTTTCAAAATTCTGTGACCTCTTCTGGTATTGAAAAAGCAGTTTTTTCTCAATTTTTTCATTTTTTATATATTTCTTCAGAAATGACATTACAGGTCTGCCATTAAAGTGTTCATGTTACAATGTTGTTACAATGTAATTCCATATGTTTTCACTTTGTTACTAGTGGATAGATGCTGAAAAACAGACTTTAAACACACCGCCTCTTGCGCTCTGGGCTTCAGATAAGCATTTTTCTGCGCCAGAGTTGTGTGAGGCTTTTTTTTTCTTAAATATGTTGTGAGTCGGTCGCTATGAGCAGTCGCTACGATGCGCTCCCATACAGCGCTGTACTGGTCAAATAGCGACTCCTCACAATGTATTCAACATTACTGCACAGCGACTGAGTCGCTATAAACTAGCGACTCACGGTCGAGCACTGCGACTACTAGTGGGCGCTCTAAAAATGCCTGCTACAGACGCTACCTGGCGTTAGTGATGAATCAGCCTGCCAGTGGACCTACTTTCTCCCTTGCAACTATGGGGGTTATTCATCAAGGGATAGCTCCAGATAGTGCCTCGTAGCGATAGGAACACCTGGTGAACGCTGGGCCCTGTACGCAACACCACGTTTATGAAGGCGATTCTGGCGAGCGACTCTAACAGAACCATATAGCGTCCGATTCATCATTACAGGCGGCTTAGCATATATCGCCGGCGCTCTAGCTTCCAGAGCGGCAGGTATTACCTGTTGCTACCTGTCGCTCTCCCATACATTTCAATGGACGTTCCTTTTCTTTTTTTTTTTTTTTTTCTCTCAAATAATTGTGTGACCTCTCCTGGCCTAGAAAGAGTCATTTTTGAAAACTTTTTTTGATTTTTTATATTTTTATGCAGAATTGTCATTACAGGTCTGACATTAAAGTGGACTGTCACCCAGGGGTGATCGATTCCCGAGCCGATCACCTCCCTCACCGCGGGACATCCGAGATCGGGATGTCCCGCGGTGAGGGACCCCCCCCCCAAAAGCCCCAAAAAACTCACCTGATCGGCGGCGACGCGCTGCCTTGTCCGCTGCTGTCACCCGCTTGTCCGTGGCTACGTGGGAGCGTGGTGAGGTGAGTTTTGGGGGGTTTCTGGGGGGTTTTACACAGCAGGGGTGCCCCCCTGAAGTGGACCAAAACCCAGGATAGTCAAAATCCTGGGTGTTGGTCCACTTTAAAGTGTTAATGTCACAATGTTACAACAATGTAATTCCATGTGTTTTCGCTTTGTTACTGGTGGATATGTGTTCAAAAACAGACTTTAATCACACAGCATCTGACGCTTTATGCTATAGCGACCAGATTTAGAGCGCTGACACTAGTAGTTGGTGTGGAGCGCCGAGTGCCGGACTCACTGAGCTGGCGCTACCTTTCTCTCCCTACAGCGCTGTACTGGTGTTAGAGCACCCAACATACATTACATTCATCAATGCCGGCCAGGTTACTACAACGACTGAGGTGCTCTGTTACAGCGCCCCATACCCACTTACAGCGTCTACTAGCGGTCGCTCTAAGCGCCGCTATACAGATGCTCATCTGCCGACACCTGGCGTTAGTAATGAATCAGCCTCCACATGCCAGGGTGGGTTCTAGTTCACAGGGAAACTAAACTAACAAAACCTTCCCCCTCACACCACCAGTGACATTAAAGGAGCACTATCATGAAATTGTGTAATATTAAAAATCAAAGAACTAAACGTTGACCTGCACAGGGCTAAATGTTTCTATACTTCTACTCTGGATGCTGGCTGAAATGGGCCCAATTACCCAGTAGCCGGTTAAGAATTAATACAAAAGCAAAAAATACAATTTTGTGAATACTCACCTGTAAAATGGGTATTGTAAGTATGTCACACACCCCGCTTCAAGAAATTCATAACGTGTGGGTAATACTGACCTGTAGAGGGCGATATGCAGAGATGCCAGGAAAAAAGAGAGCCCCTCCCGGTCCATAAATACCTGGGACCTCCCACTCATTACCCAGTATAAGAACAGCAGTAAGGTAAGGGACCAGGAAGAGCCCAACACAAAGCATAACAACGCAAAGTTCACCATATAAAGGATCCAGAATACAAAAGGGCAGGTTGAATCGGGGTGTGTGACATACTTATAATACCCATTTTACAGGTGAGTATTCACAAAATGGTATTATTCTGAGTATGTCACACACCCCGCTTCAAGAAATTCATAACGTGTGGGACATCCAACAGCAGTGTCCATAAAGGGCGGGGATCCAAAACGAGGCAACAAGGCACAACTTAAACCACTGCAGCTTGCAGAACTTTGCGGCCAAACACAGCATCCGCTGAGGCCCGAACATCAACCTTGTAAAACTTGGAAAAAGTGTGAACAGAAGACCAAGTAGCAGCCTTACAAACTTGCTCAACAGAGGCCTGGTGCTGAAAAGCCCAGGACGCCCCAACCACACGAGTAGAATGAGCAGTAACACGAAAAGGGGGTACCTTCCCTTTGGCAGAATAGGCCCCAACTATGGTCTGACGGATCCATTTACATTTTCGGGGCCCGGAGGGCACCACAAAAAAGGCATCCGTCTTACGAAAGGAAGACGTTACCTCCAAATAATACTTCACAACACGAACCACATCCAAAGAATGCAGCGCCTTTTCCTTGTCATTGCTGGGATTAGGACACAGAGAAGGCAGAACAATGTCTTGGTTTAGGTGAAAGGCAGAAACAACCTTAGGAAGGAAATCGTACTTGAAACGAAAAACCACCTTGTCCTGATGCCCCTCAAAGTACGGGGCTTGAATGGACAAAGCCGCCAACTCAGAGACACGCCTAACCGAAGTGATGGCTACCAAAAAGGCCACCTTCTGCGTAAGTGAAGACAAGGCAATATCATTCAAGGGCTCAAAAGGAGAATCCTGAAGAGCAGAAAGAACCAAATTCAAATCCCAAACAGGGAGCAAAGGTTTTCTAGGAGGCCGCACGTGCGTGACTCCCTGGAAAAAAAGTCTTAACCAAAGGATGTAGGGCAAATGACCTTTGAAAGAACACCGCCAGGGCAGAAACCTGCCCCCTCAGAGTACTAAGCTGGAGCCCCAGGTCCAGACCATGTTGAAGAAACTCCAGGATTCTGGAGATGGAAAATTCCCTACAAGGCAACGCCCTGATCTCACACCAATCAATATAAGACCTCCAAGTCCTATAGTAGATATTAGAGGAAGACCGCTTCCTAGCACTAATGAGAGTTCGAATCACAGCATCAGAAAGACCTTCCTCCTTCAAGATGGAGGTTTCAGCAGCCACGCCGTCAAAGCCAGCGTTGGTAAATTGGGATAACGTAGTTGACCCTGGGTGAGCAGATCCGGCAGCAGGGGCAGAACGAACTGATCCTCTGCTAACCTTACCACATCTGCGAACCAAACCTGTCTTGGCCACCTTGGAGCCACCAGAATTGCTGACGCACCCTCCAGGGCCAGCTTGCGCACCACTCTGGCCACCAAGGGAAATGGAGGGAACAGATACAGAAACCCCAGATCCCTCCAGTTCAGAGACATGGCATCCACTGCCAGAGCCAGTGGATCCCGTGAGAGAGACACAAATGTCGGAAGTTTGTGATTGTGACGAGAGGCAAAGAGGTCCACCACCGGGGACCCCCACCTGAGACAAATCAAGCGAAACACTTTGGGGCTGAGAGACCATTCCCCCCGGCGAGCTGAAAACCTGCGAGTCCGCCTCCGTGTTCTCCGCTCCCGGAATGTAAACTTCTGAAATGCACGGGACGTGGGTCTCCGCCCAGACCAGAATCAAAGACACTTCCTTGAGGGCACTCCTGCTGCGAGTCCCTCCCTGGTGATTGATGTAGGCGACTGCCGTCCAATTGTCCGACCGAACTTGAACCGGCAATCCTTGCAACTGATGAGTCAAGCGAAACAGAACCATCCTGATGGCCCTCAATTCCAGAACATTGATGGACTCGTGAGCCTCCTGAGGCCCCCACAGTCCCTGAAACTGACGATCCTTCCAGAACCTCCCCCCTGATAGACTGGCATCCGTGGTGACCGTCTCCCAACAAGGGGCCAGAAAGGATCTGCCCCTCGACAGATTGATTGGATCCAGCCACCACTGAAGGGAGCACCGAACTCGGGGGGTCATAAGGAAGGACTGATCCAACGACAGTGGCGACCCGTCCCAGGCCGCCAACAGGTGGAGCTGGAGTGTCCTTGTGTGGAACTGAGCAAAGGGAACCGCTTCGAAGGAGGCTACCATCAATCCCACCAGCCTCATCCCCAGTCTGATGGCCGGACAGGGATAGACAGGAGGAGTCGAACCAACTCCTGAATCGAGAGAATCTTGGACTGAGGAAGAAACACCCTGGCCTGGGAAGTATCCAGGGACATTCCCAGAAAAGACACTAACCTGGACGGAGAAAGGGAGGACTTGGGGTAGTTGGTCACCCACCCGAATCTCTCCAGAGTGGACACCACAGTTCTGGTGTCCAATACCGCTTGGCAGAAGGAAGATGCCATAATGAGAAGGTCGTCCAGATAAGGGACAATGCAAATACCCTGGGCTCTGAGGAGAGCCATCACCCCGGCCAGCACCTTGGTGAAAACCCTTGGAGCCTAGGTAAGACCGAAAGGAAGTGCCACAAACTGAAAATGCCGATCCTCCACCACGAACCTGAGAAATCTCTGGTGCGCTGGAAAAATCGGCACATGCAGATAGGCGTCCTTGATGTCTACGGACGTCAGAAAGTCCCCCTGCCGAAGAGAATGGATAGCTGAACGCAGCGTTTCCATGCGAAATTTCCGCATACGGACGAACCTGTTGAGGATCTTTAGATCCAGAATGGGTCGAACCGAGCTGTCCTTCTTGGGCACCGTGAACAGATTGGAATAAAAGCCCCGACCCCTGTCTGAGGGGGGCACTGGGCAAATAACTGCCATATCCAACAGACTCTTTACTGCCGCCTGGAGCTCCTGCGCGGCCAGAAGATCCGAAGGCACCCGAGACCTGAGGAATCTGGGAGGGGGCCGGAGCTCGAACTCCAGCTTGTAGCCGGAAGTCACCACTTCCCGGATCCATCTGTCCGAGACCTCCCGGTCCCAGACCTGGGAGAAGTGTTGCAGCCGTCCCCCCAACCACATGGGTGAGGGCGCCCCCTCATTGCTGAGCTGGCTTGGCAGCGGGTTTGGGCTTAGAGCCCCAGCTGTATCCTGGGCGGGCACGTCCTCTGCCCCTGTTCCAGGAATCTCCTCTGGCTGCGGGGAAAACAATTCCTCTGCCAGCTCTAGCCCCACGAAAGGAAGGAGCAAAGGAACCCGCCCCCCGGGTTGGCAACTGAATCCAACTTCTCACCAAAGAGCCGTAATCCCACAAAGGGAAGAGAGGTCAGAGACTTTTTAGACACAAAATCAGCCACCCACTGGCGTAACCAAACCGAACGCCAAATAGTCACCAATAGAGCCGACGTTCTGCCACACATCATCAGTGTGTCATCCAAGGCGGCTAGTACAAATGACAAAAACAATTCACACCTTTTAAGGCCAAGGAACTTGTCACTATCCGGATCTAACCCGGAAGAAGTCAACAGGTCCCTGACCACCGACCTGGTAGCCACCACCAGCAGCGCTGAAGCACAAACCGGCCTCATGGCTGACCCAACACTGGCAAAACCATGACAAGCCATTTGGTTAATGCGTTTATCCTCACCATCTTTAAGCGTGGAGCAATCAGGAGAATTTAAAACAGTAGTGTTGGATAAACCCAGAATCTGTGCATCCACCTCGGGAGGGGACGCCCAACGCTTAACCGTATCCAAGGGAAAGGGATATTTTTTGTCCCAACCCTGAGGGACATCTCCCATTCCTTAGCAATACTCCCATTAAAATGCTTTTGGTTAAGAAATTCCAAGCGCGGCCTGGATTCTTCGAAAAATTCCCCCTTTTGCTGTGGAACCGCCTCAGGAGGAGAAATAGCCAAAACCTCAAACATCTGATCCAGAACATTAGGAGTATCCGAAGACCTCCCCAAGCCCCGCTCGGTATCAGCACCCACAAACTGCTGATCGTCTGAATTATCTGATTCTTCATATACCTCCCCTTCCTCAAGTTGGGAGTAATCAGACCAGTCCAGATTATCAAGATCATCCAAGTCGGCCGCCGGTGAAGACGGCGACAAGTGCTTTCTCTTAGCCGGAGCCTTTCTGGTGACCGTGCTGGAGAATAATTTTTCAAGATTGGCCAATCGGGCACACATCTCCGATTGCAACTGCCCGCCCATGACAACGTCAGACTGGGCACGGATCAAACTGGGAGGGGGGGAGGAGAGACCGGCGGCGCTGAACCAGACGCCTGGGGTCCGGACTGCCGTGTAATGGTCTGCTGTGCGCATGGTATACAGATATACATCATCGCCAGTAAGGGATGCCCCACACCCCATACACTTCCGGGATTGCCCCGAGGGGACCCCGAGCCCAGTATCCGGGGATGCCTCCATAAGGTGAACTTATAGTTGGTTGCAATGACCGAGGGAATTACGCATATAAGCAACCCGGGATGCCCCTTTAATGTCCCAAGTGGAGGATTTGCAATAAGCCAATTAAGAACCCAGGGACCCTAGGACCGTGAGAAACCCCCTAACACCACTGTAGGTTATATCTTAAAGACATAATAAAAAAGGCTAATAAGAAAAGCGGAGTATAAAATATATATATATATATATATATATATATATATATATATATATATGACATAAAAATATATAATTATAGGTGATGGGACAGAAGGGGGGCCCACCGGGCCACTCACTGTGGTCCTGAAGATAGCTTCCTCTCTCCGTGAGGTCAGCAGTGCCTGTGACACAGGGGCGGGCCACAGCGCTGGAAAGCCCGGCCCCGCCCCCAAGAGTGAAAGCGTGAGGGGAGAAGCTCCCCTCCGCCATGACAATGCAAAAAGGCCGGCACCGCAGCCATGTGCGGCCGCGGCGGCGGTCTCAGAAGAGACAGAAGGAGGGGAGCGGGCCGTGGCTTTGACCCTGACGCCCGGCCCCGCCCCTTTTACCTCAGGGAGAAAGCCTGCATAAAAATAGCGGCCACAGCGCCGTTTTGACAGAGAAATACACGCTGTTATGAAGTAATAAATAAGTTAATAACTATTGGGAGGATAATTTAATAAATGAATACATTAAAACATTATTAAGAATTAATAATTACAAAATTTGGACCTAACACCGAATAAGGGGCCCTGCTCCTACCCTCCGCTATCCAACTAGAGAGAGGGGCATTACCCAAAGGGGGGGACCACCCAAAGTGTAAGGCCGAGGGACGGGGCATCCCAAACCGGGGTCACCATCCCGGATGACCGCCTACCCTCTTATATAGGGTCTCACGGGAGAGCATTTGCTCTTAAGCACCAAGGGTGCTTTTCTACCCTCACCCAGACCGTCAGCCTAGGCTGGGAGGCATGAGGTAACAGAAAAAAGGGATCCGGGTGGAAATAGATAACTAAAGGGCCGGGAGTCATCCCGGCTACCTGAAATTCCCCTGTGCAAGGAGGAGACCACATCTACTGACTTGCTCACCGTCTGCAGAGATGAAGACTAGGGTAATGAGTGGGAGGTCCCAGGTATTTATGGACCGGGAGGGGCTCTCTTTTTTCCTGGCATCTCTGCATATCGCCCTCTACAGGTCAGTATTACCCACACGTTATGAATTTCTTGAAGCTGGGTGTGTGACATACTTAGAATAGAGGGACTGCCAGCCCAGACCCTAGAGCCCACAGAAACAGCTGCTCAACAGATACACCAAAGTGTTGATAATTACATTAATCAAAATACTTTATTTAATAGCCCAAACATATCTTAAAAACAATTAAAAACATGATTGCTGGCACGGGTGTATTGTGGACTACTTTACATATATCATAATAATACATTAATCCTAATTCATTATATACAAAATTAAGGTAAAAAATAAGAGGCCACATATGGCCAAAAAAGAAGAATGTGTATCAATAGATGGTCGTAATCTAAAGTGCAGAGTGTAAGAAAGTGCAAAGTGCTCTAAGAAATGGAAAACTTCAGGGCATATTCAGTAAAACTGTTAACACAATAACAGCTAATTTAGAAAAAATTAGAGCAATATCCCAAAACAATCTACATTACCACATGATATCTGATTAGGTCCTATTCCACCACCATGTCCAGCATACCAGTACCACTGACGCGTTGCGTGGCAATTAATCTCTGCCACTTCGTCTCTGGAGAACAGAGATTTGTCTACAACACAGAAGCTGGAGAGACAGCAACTGAGAAACAGTAAAGACAGTAAGGAAATATGGGGGGCCATTGGGACCGGTTAAGGGCTTAGCCAGCCAAATGCGAATGGGCGGGGCAAAATAGCAGGATTTCAGCTGGAAGGCATCTGAAAAGGATATTTTGTGCTCGCTGCGAGTGCATGCCATTTGGTGCAATCCGCACCTAAGCACAAGGCCATGAATCAGGTGCCGAGGTTTATGCGAAACCATTTGCGTTTGGTTTGGGGTTTTTTGCGCACCGACCATGAAACGACCCTCTGTGTCCTTTTAAATTTCAACTCAATTCCACAGAATATTGTTCCCCTTCAATAACCCCCCTTTAAATTTGGAATAGATGTTAATTTTTACTCACCTGTCTCCATTCCCGTGCTGTGGTCACTGATACCAGCAACAGCTCCTAGTGCAGCAGCAGCAGACTCCCTGTTGTATGATATCCCTTTATGTTTAGGAGCTGTTAGGAGCACCATAGTTCCCCTTCAGTACCTGTATAATGGAGGGGCAGTTAAAATGATCACCAATTCTAGGGTCAGTGGGAAACCTTGCTACGAAAAACAATAATTTCCTGGAAATGTGGCTTTAAAGCGGAACAAAACCTATGGCGGCCGGCCCTGGAATCTTTTATACTGTAGACCACTGGCCACTTCCCCAGGGGCATTCTAGATTGGGGTGCCACAGGGGCACGGAGCAAAACCCATGATAGTCAAAATAAATAAATGAATAAGGGAACAGACTAACAGATTTTTTTTCTTTGTTTTGAAAAGGCATTGCGCTGCATTGGGCTTAGTGTTAACTAGCCCCATAGGGCATTAGAAAACCTCTGCTGTCTCAGCATTTTGCTCCATTGAAAAAAGCAAAGAAGCAGAAAAGGTGTAAAGCAACCCATTAGCTATGCTCACATTAAAATGCATGCGCCTAATGTGTTTTCATGCACTGTCTTTTTCATTATGCTTAAAGGACAAGCGTGGGCTAAGTGTAAAATCATTTAATTTCTAATGTAGGTGATGCCTTCTGGGCTGGTTTACTTTTCAAGTTTTAGCCTATAGTACTGGTCTAGTGTAGCTGTTAGTGGCAGCCTGCCTCTGCCTGCATCACAGTGTGGGCAGCTCCATTTCTATGAGCAGGGGATGCTTACCCTCCTTCCTGTCTGTTTACTCCAGTCTACTGCCTAGTTCACTGCCAGAAACACTATCGTGCAGCAAAAAGATAGATTTGGCTTGTTGCCAGTGCCTGTGCAGGAGTAGGGGGGCCCTCCCTCCCCCAAACACACACAGGAATAAACCTCCTTACTGTGATAAATCAAGGGGTGAAGTTAAAGGAGCAGGATCGCAAATTTTTCTTGGTGACTTATATTTAAATGGTACTTTGAATGTAGGTAAGTGTTGGAGTAAGAATTACAAATGTAGAAAAAAATGATGTCTGTGTTGTGCAGCTGGAGACTAATAGCTCATGTTTACGTCTGCTGAGTGTCGGGGCCCGACACTCTGGCCTGTTCCACGCTGAGGAGAGGGGGAAACAATGTAAGTAGGTAATCAGCTGTTCAGTGCTGGCAGCCGTCCAACATAATATTGCAACTTTGCCTGGCCAGAACTCATATATCTAAAACAGAGAGAAAAGCTCTAGAGGGCATTTAGCTCATTGATAAATTCAATGTCTTTGAACCAGAGAGTCATTGGTTCAAATCTCAGACTCGCCAGTTTTTCTTTTTTTTTTGGGGGGGGGGGGTGGATTTTATTTCAGAATTGGATTTTTGGGTTTACATCCTGTTTTTTTGCTCTAAACATTTTTTATTTTGACAGTTTTCCCTTCATGTTGGCTCTGCTGCAGAATCTTTCAGTTTACCATTTTCTCTTTCATATCCTTATTTTTCATTTTTCCATATGATCTTTCTTTCAGCTTTGTGTGTTTTGAGCAAAGCCCAACCCAGGATTTTCACTATCTGGAGTTTTGTTTTGTGCCCCTATGGGGCATCCCAACTTGGGATGCCCTTATATGTGAAATCCCCAATTTCGCCTGTGAAAACGTACCTTTCCCTGTCCCACAGCGCTGTTTGCACGCAGATGGAGAGCCTGAGCAGTAACCTTCCTGGCCGCCAGGCCTGTCTAAATGACTATCTGCGTGAGCGCGCCAGAAAAATGGGGGGATCTGTGGTTATCCAGGGGTCGTTTCACACAGTGGGCATCCCGATTTAGAATGCCCAAGGGGGAAGGTCAATGGCCGGGTCTTATAGACTTCAGGGTTGGCCACTCAGGGTTTTGTTCCACTTTAATACCTTTAGATTAACCTGCACAGTTATTCAAAGAAGAATTTCAGTCATTTTCAGTCAGTTTAGTTTATTTTGTATAGATTTTACGCATTTGAGTCACCTGGTCTCATAACAAAAGCAGCACCTCACACACACACAGCCGTTACCACTGATTACAGTGTCAGCCTCTGAGGTAAAGTGTTGCTAGGAGACCAGTGGGCTAAATGAAGCAGCTCACTAAATACAACTCAGCAGATCCCCCTATTCAGCAAATGGACTGAGCCATTGTCATTATACAATTTAAAAGAAAGGCAGATATTTTTTCCTTTTTCTATCGCCAGATTATTTATACACATGTTAGAAGCTATTGTGTGGCTATTTAATTATTTATCTTTTTTAATGCAAATTTCGCGATGCTGCTCCTTTTAGACTACTCTCTGCTCTTAGTATATATATATATACTATATATATATATTCTATAAAAAGGGCACTAGAATGAAGCAAATACAGCTCTCTGGGGCAGTTTCCTAAAAGTAAAGTTATGTATGTTTGACTTAACATCTTATAGGTGCCCTTTAAATCAGACCTAAACGAGGGAGGGTCCTGGTTCATGAGAGCCCAGCCCAGGATCACCTTCATCTGGTAAGCCTTATAGTTAAACCAGACTAAAAATCTAAAAAAAATCAGTTTAGCGCCAGGCCTTTATAGATGCCCATGGCTAGTGAGTGGCTGAAGCGGCAAAGGAAATCTGTGCTGATTTGAGGTGCCTGCACATGTGCCATCCCAATTCAGGATGCCACCACCAAGAGTAGTAACAAAACCCAAGAATGTGATAAACATGGGTTTTGTTTCTCTTTAATGAATAGTCATAGTCAGACTTTTCCCGACAAAAATAGTTGTCTCTCTAATAGATCTGATATGAATGAGGCTGCTATCTTTCTCCAATAAAAATAGGACGGAAGAGGAAAAAGTACCAACCCACCTCCACTAAATTAGCATCTGTGAAGCGAGTTAACAGAAGACCTGATCCTGCCACCTCTGCCTTTGCGTTTCGCCCTCTCACCTCCAGCGCCGCACGCCCCCCTCTCTTCTATTCCATAGAAAGCTTTCATGCACCTATAGAAGCTTTTTCTTCTCCTCGTCGCACACAGCACTGACTGATCCCACTAATAAATAATGAAAAGCTCCGAGTTGTTGATAATTCAAGGCTGCCAGCTCGAGCTGAATACAGGCTGAGGGCTTTTTATGTTTAACAGATTGTTTCCAAACACTAAATCGCTTCGGTGAAAAACACAGCACTCCAATCTGCAATTTGTTTACAGCCTTTCAAATCCTTTTAAATCCTTTTTCAGCTTTTTAATTGCATCAAAATGATTCAAATTAAGCGGCATGCGGGAGACTGTGGGATGGGACTGATGCACGCAATGTAAGGCTTGGTGGTTTTTTTTTTACCTTTTTATTACAGAGCCATCGCGGAAGGGGGTATATCAAGTGCTCTTATATTAGGCAGGTTAGCGGGACTTCCACCTCAATTTGGATTCATTGAGGCTCATTCTGGAAAGGTGGGTAAGCCTTTATGAATGGGCGCATTGTTTCCCTATTCATCAGCAACAAAGCAACCAACATAGATGCATATGTTGCCCTTGCGATAAATGGGAATTTAATGGAAGCTCATAAAGCAATAAATAAGATATTACTAAGGAGACGATAAAGCAGAACAATGTTTTCTATTATAAGCCATTAGCAGTAGTAATACTGGTTAGAAGACATTGCGTCCATTTCCTTGCTTTTCAGCATAACAAAATTCAGTGACATCAAAGATTTAATTATCTCCAATGGGATAAGTTCCCACCATATCCTTTGCAGTGTGTTGTTGTTTGAAAAGTCAAGCATGTAAATCCAAGTGAAACACTTGATACAACCTGCAGGAAACCGAAGCCTTGGGAGATATTTGTCTTCTAGGAAGACAATACCCCCAGTCATAAAGTTACCCTATGGTGACATTGCTCCTGGTCCCCTCTCACTTGTGTAACAGCAGAGCTATAGAGTTGGTTATGTGGAGATTACCTGTTGGTGGCTATCAAGGAAAGGATTGCTATAAACTGTCTCCTCTTGCAAGCTAGTTAATGTCCAGCTCATTATAAGCCATCTAGGCACACTTCCCTACTGCAAGCCATCTTGTGTCCAGCTCATTATAGGCTATCTTGCCCCACGTCCATCCTGCAAGCTATAGTGTCCAGCTCACCATAAGCTATCTAAGCCCACTTCCTGCAAGCCATCTTGTGTCCCGCTCATTATAGGCTATCTCGGCCCACTTCTGTCCTGCAAGCCATAGTGTCCAGCTCACCATAAGCTATCTAAGCCCACTTCCTGCAAGCCATCTAAACACCTTCTCCTTGGACCAAACCCGAACTTCAGCCAGAAGTCCGCTTTCAAGTTCGGCATTTTTGCCCAAATCCAGAAATGCTGGTTGATGGACTGCCTATCAACCAACTTAACATAAAGTTTGCGGCAGCAGGAAGCTGATATACAACTTACCTATCCCAATGAGCCCATCAGCGGTTGGCATTCTGTCCCGTCACTGTCAAATAGGCTAAGGCCGGGACTTCAGAAAGCGAGCCATCGCTCCCATGCGTGAGGACACTGGTAGCTGACAGTAGAAGTGGTGCTGGCTGCTGCCAGTGTCCTCCCTTATGGGGGCAGTGGGTATCTTTCTGAAGACCCAGCCATAGCCTATTTTACTGCGGAAAGATCGCTTACTGCCAATGGTATCGCGGGGTTCAGTTAAGTGTACAGTCGTTTCCTGCTACACATTCTGCATTAAAGGACAAACCCCCAAAATTTTATTTTACAGTCCCAGTTGCAATTCTGCCTCTGGGGGCCCCTCGACAGGCGGGCCCCCTCTGCCCGATTCAGGTCCCCATTGATTTCGATGGGGACTGGGTTTGGGATCGACTCAAGTTTGGTTACCCAAACCGAACCTTTGTTCAAAGTTTGCCCAAACTTGCTGAGCCTGAACCTCTAGGGGATCGCCCAACACTGATGACTAGAGGTCATCTCACACCCCCACCCATAGTGGATCTTGGGTGCTGGGTCCCAACCTCTGGCTCTTAAAAAGTGCCTGTCTTCCCGAACCAACAGAAACTTTATAAAGATTCTTTACTAATAAATGCCACAGAAACTTTATAAAGATTCTTTACTAATAAATGCCTTCTTGCCTGTAGCCTCTTAGAATATGACTATTTCATTCAGAATCCCTTAAAGTTGCTGCTAGTTCAATGTGAAGCGACTTACCGGATCTCCCGCTGTCAGACGCGGGGGCTGCCTTTCCCTCCTCTTCCACAGCTTTGACACAGGGCATTGCTGTTCTGTTGTAGATGAGGTTGGGATGCGCCATCATCACACAAACTATGGCATGCTCCTCATTCATTTAATGCAATGGGGGGACGTGTCATATTTCCTGTGAAGATGGCGCTTCCCGACCTTGTCTACAATAGAACAGCGGTATCATGTGACGAAGCTACGGAAGAGGAGGAAGCGGTGCTCTGTGCAGGTCTGAGCGGAAGATCTGGTAAGTCTCTTCAAACTGAACTAGCAGCGATACCTTGCTCTGGATAAAAGGTGAGTATAGTGTTTTTTGTTTTTGAACATGAATATGAATTAAATCATAAATTGTCGCTGTGTGATTTATTCACTCCAAATAGTCGGCCTGGATTATATGTATATTTTCTAACAGTACTTTCTTGTTTTTCAAATTGTTCCAAAACACCTTCTAAGTAGCTCGGCTCTTCCACCATGCCTTACACATAAGAAAGGATGCAAGCTGTCTCCCCACCTCTATGGTATGGATGCCAAGCTGGTGGCAGCAGAGCAGGTAAGACTGGAGCCAGGCACCACTGCATCTGTCAGTGATGGGTGCAGTGACTCCATCCTTGAGTCTTGCCTGTGCCCAGTGCCACTTGGCCTGGGCCTCACCTCCAGCAAAGCCCAGCAGCAAGATCAGAAACAGTATGGGCAGCAGCCATTGCATCTGCTTCTGCCTGCCCCAAGCAAGGCTCCAATATTGTCAGCCAAGCCAAGTATAAGCACCCGGGAGGACCACACATTCGCCATGTAAGCAGGAATCAAGGTAAAAAAACTGCTTATCCTGGGGGTTTTACTGGTCCTAGAGTCTTAAAGTCTTAAAAAAGTGGAAAGATATTGTACCTAGGAGCTGACACTATCCCGCTGCAGAAAGTATTCATTCCCTAGTAGCTGATTGTCTTATTGACTGATCTGCGTGTTCGTTCAGCAGTGCCGTGTCCTTTCCAGAGAAGCTCCATCTGAGAGGCGTCAGCTAATAGATATATCACTCTCCTCCATAGTGGTAACACTTGTGTAGCTCAATTAAGTCATTACAGCAACCTTGTCTATTTACACTGCCGAGGATCTGCGATCGAAAACTGGCAGAAAAAAAAGTATGGCCGAACAAAGGGAGCGGATGACAAAGTGAGCTAGTTAAGTAACACAATCGTCAGCATATATTTATACAATAGTTACACTGTACTCTGAGCAAAGTGGTTGCATATGGGGTGAAACCCTATTGATATCTTAATGAAATCATATAATTACATTTGGATGCTACGTAGAGAGTTAGCTCAGCATCTTTTAAACTAGATAAGATGACTTCATGGTAATTACTGTGTTCTAGCCAGGGCTGGGATTCCCATTTTTAACACCAGGTTCTCTGTATCTAAAGTTGTCAAGTGGTGTTTCACAAGTTTATTTATAATTATACATTGCATTTTGCACTACTCTCATTTGACAAATCTTAAAGGAGCCACAGCACACAATCCTGTTAGCTATGAACCAGAAAGAGATTCTAGGGTGAGTGCTTCCTAACCCACAGCTTGCCCTCAATGCTTAAGTCAGCTAAAAACCCAACTGAACCAGCCATGGAATCTGAAAGACTCAGGCCTGCCTGCAGGGCATCCTATACCAGTATGCTTGAATGTGTGAAACCTCCGGGGTCTCCAGTAAACTTACCTCTACCGGTGGCTTCTTTGACGCTGTGTTCACCAGTGGCTATATCCCCGGCTTCGGTGCAGCTGTGCGGGCTCCCATGCCCAGCCATTCAGGTTGGTTTGGACGCACAGGGAAACTGGGGATGAGGCTAGCTGGCTGAGGCACATCATCCAGCAGCTTAAGGATCAACCAACCAGAGATCTCAAAACTACCAGAGGGTGGCGGTTGAAAAACCTGTTTTTTCCCCTAAATACGGGCCGCCATAATCGCCCAAGGTACTCGGGTAGGGAGGGGTTTTGATCTGCTTTAATGCTGGTGCCCGTTTCATCCCTACAACAGGTGATGTCATCGGAGCATTTATTCCATCAGATCTGTGCCTCCCATATTAGCAACAATCCACCTTATTCAAATTGCCCAGCAGCACAGGGCATCATGGTTATCTATATGAATGGTAGGCTGGCGATTGTATTAGAGTCTCCTATTAGGACTAAATCAATTCAAAACCTACCTCCAATATATTGTACAAAAATCATATCTCACACTGTCAAAACCTATATTAATAGAGCATGTACTACCCTTTCCTGTTATCTAGTCAGTCCCATTATTAGCGCCCAACAAACATTTATTAACTAAAATCTATTAATTTTCATTGCCAGCATTCAGGACAGTCCAAACTTTCTATATTCTGTGTGATGGGGAGGGTTTTTTTTTTTAAATCAGGATGTCCTGTGGGTAGGTGTATGAGTAGACCACCAGTCCACTTGGTCCCTTGGTGGGCCAGTCACTCCTGAAATTATCACTGTTGCTTGGCAGAACCAATAGCGATATCCATCTTGGTGTCCACAATGCATAATGCTAGTTTTAGGTGGAGTAACCTCAATAAGACAGGCTGCCCTTTTAAAAATAAAGACCATGCCACTGCCGAAAACAACAAACATGAACAATCATTCTCCCCCCCATGCAGCTGATCTGCCCTAGTCCAGTAGAATAAAGCCGTATCCCAAGATCAAGTCCTGGAAGCTGACCTGCAAGCCAGTCAGGGGCTTCCTATTTGTCAGTCAAAGTGACAGGCCAATCCCGCTCCACTCACTGTGAGCTGACGGAGCAGGGGCAGCTGTTTGTCACCACAGTCCCCAGTCACTGAAATTGTGGGCCTTCACCCGGATGACCCAACTTTGGGGACAGGTATGTTTTTTTCAACCTGACTAAAACAGATAAGCTACAATGCACAAAAGGTGAGTATTCCTGTTTATTTTTGTTCTGCCTGGACTGTCCCTTTAAGGTGACAGTCATCAGCGTTTATTCTAATGATAGGACCTGATAGTATGAAGGGGCACCTTGGTAATCAGTTCTTAGAACTGCCCAGAAAGCTTAAAAAGGGCCTAAACCTTCCCTGGTAACTTTGTGGCACAAAACCACCCTGTCCCCTGGCTGGTAAGCCCCACATTATAGAAATACTTACCTTTTCCCTTAAGTCCTCCAGCTGACACCTGGCAGGTGACCCAGAAAGGCTGCAGCTACTGTGGAGGTTCATGTAGAATTAAAAAGGTTTGGGTGAATCTAGGCTTGAATTCTTCCCTATTATTTCCATGGCTAATATGAACAAGCTGAAGTTGGGTTTAAATAGCTCTGTCTTCTATTTTACTAAAAAAAAAGCTTGAGGAAATCATTTAATAGATTTTTGGGATGGAAATATAAGAACCATAATTCCAAGAAACTTATTAAAAGGTTCTTAAACTACCGGTACATGGAACTAAGTTGTTAAATTTTTTTGAAGCCACCTTTGGCCAATGCACTTGTTCACCCTTATTGTCTATGTTCTCCCTGGCAGCTACCAACATCCTTTCTTGTGATCTATGTAACCATGGCAACTAGAGTTAGTTAATGCTTGGTGTGCCGAGAGTAGACATAGAGGTGCTCTGTCTCTCCTTACTCTAATGGATAGGGGCAGTTACAAGCACAACTTGGTCAAGGCACCCCAGAGATACCAGACTCACCAACATCCCAGCTATTAATTAAACCCTGTCAATGAGCCAGACAAATTAACTAATTGAAGAGCAAGCATAGATAAGCTCTAATTAAAACGCCATAGCTTATGTAAAGTTGCCACATGGGTATTGACATCCATATAAACGTTTACTGTAAGTGTGTCCCTCTCATTAACCCACCCATGTTACTGGTCCTGTCTGCCAGTAAATCTAATCTAATCTAATCTTATTCTTTTAAATAAGGCCCCATCCCCTGGGGTATTTGCATAAATATTTCATTTTTCTTCTTGAATAAGTCAGATGAGTTTGATTCCATTAGCGCCTACCTCGTGCAATATGTACACAAGCCTGTAACTGTCATCCTGACCCTTCCTGGAGACATGTATTTACTTTAAGGTGGTCATACAAATTAAAGAAATAACTTTAATATGAGGAGGGGGAGCAGCAAAGGTCTGGCTGCCCTGCTGCGCATCGCCGCCTTGAAAAGAAAGAATCAGCCTCCCAGATACTCTCCTCTTCTGGGTTGCATGTCCCACATGGCCGCAAGCAACCTATAAGCTGGCCAGCGGCTGAGCACATTAATTGGGCAGGCCATACAAGTTGATAGGCTGCTCCATGGCTGCCCTGGTAGGATCCTGGTAGAGGTGAGTACCCTGGTGGCTCGGTTCCTTTAGCGGCAGCGATGCACAGCAGGGATTTCTGACCATAGCTCCTCTTTAATTCTTCACAGGGCTGCTGCATCCCCCCCCCACCGCCACCAGGAATTATTATTAGTGATGCCTATAAGCTCACTATCCTGGGACAAAACCAATTTACTTACCCTCTTTATTCCTCTGTAATGCTCTTGCTGTCCACATGACTGTCAGTGACCAATGCAGTTTGCCTGGCCCTGTATATAGGTCCACTTCAAAGTTATCATGTAAGGAAATACTTACCTGGCCTTCTGCTGCCTCAATCCACTGTAATGTTGTCACCTACAGCTCGCCTTTTTCAGCACTATCAGTGTGCTACCTGCATTGGACGTGGTAAGTTGGTTATATATTGTGAGATCATTTTGTATGTTTTTGGCCATTTTGGGCTACATCACACTTATATAACTTTTTTAAACAGCATTTGCTTGCTATGTATGGGCATCCTCCACTCCTTCAGTGATGTGCCAGCTGGGTCCTGGGGCTGTGGTCTTCTTCCCCTCCAGTCACTATTTTGCTCTTTATGGGTTTACACAGTGAGTATTGACACCCCTCGTGGTAGAGCCCCAGCACCCCACCCACACACACTTGGAGCACCCTGGGCCCAGAACAACCTGTTCCCTGCCGTCTTCATTGAGAAACAGGAGCATGAGGGCAAGATGCATCTTTGTTTTTAAGGTGATAGATTAAGCACTACATTTTCTAAGATTGTCAGGATCATGTCTTTTGCTCGGAGGAATTCTGTTTGCTCTTCTGGGTGAGTTGCTCCCTATGTGGTGTGTTTCTGGGTTGGTTTTCACTTTTTTCCACTTGTTTTCTCATCATTTGTTATCTCTGTCTAATTTTAGCTAGTGTTAGCAACCTTGTATATGCCTAATTTTGTGTAAATATCAGGACTTCCCCAGGTGAATATACAATTTACTTTGAAATGATGCAGCTCCAGGTGCTGTGGTTAAAACGCTGTAGCTCAAGATCCCATAGAGAACAATAGGCAGAACTGGATTGAAGAATTTTATGTTTATAATTAATATTAAACACATTTTTGTACAGCATTGGGACTTGTCAATAATTGAAACACAGGACCTAGATTGTCAAAAACATTTTTTGGGGAGGTGGGGGGGGGGTTAAAATTTGATTTTAATGGCGTCTTTTGCTTAACATTGTGTAATTTGAACACCAACAGCTTAAAATGCAACCGAAAAGCACAGTGAAGTTTGTCCTCTTTGTCCCCAGCAGTGATTTCTTGTAACTGTAACAAAAAAACAACGACCAGCGCTGGAAAAATATAGCGCCAAAGATTTCAAGGAGGAAAAAGTTCATAAATATGCTGGGGAGCACATCTACTACATGCACAAGTCTCTTTGGACCTTCTCAACTGAGAGGCACAGTTATTTTTTCGCATTGGGTGCCAGAAACACAGATTTAGAACTGGGCAATATTACAGCCCCTACAATACAGCTTCCTACAGCAGAGTCCTAGGAGCTGGAGTTAAACCACAAACAAAACAGGCAGGCATGTAGATTAATAGGCTGGGACAATGGTGTCTTTTTTAGGGTGGTCCACATCCATTCAGGTGCAGGCAGCCAGGTGTATCACTCGAGACCCTGTCCGTTATAACCTAATGGAGAGGGTGTGTAGGCATGGCCATAATTAGGGTTCATGCTGTCCTAGGCACTCTTAGTGGCTCCCCCCCCCCCATTTATCCTGATATGCATACTTACCTAAAAATACCCACCTATTCTGCATCTGCAGTCCTTTCCCTGGATAGCAGCCTGTTCATGTAGATTTGGCTGCTGTGTCTGAGGCAGTGACTGAGAAAGAAAAGTGTCACTTCAGATCCCACCAATTGAAAGATACAAGCCTGGTTTCTGCTGAGAAAAGGATTTTAGGAATGAACCAGGCAGAGGTAAGATTAATATGCAAATGTTCTTTTTAATCGGTTTCAGGACGGCTCTAACTTGGGTGGTGTTGCAAGATACTCATTAAGCTGTAATGAAGTTATAATGCAGAAAAATAAAGACTTAAAAAAGGGTGGAAAAATGAACAAGAAAATGTGGAAAATAGAAAGCCTGGGGGAGTTTAAATTCTGTTGCTTATGGCTAAGCAACAGAAGTAGTCTAATCAATTGTGTTTGATTGGCTGGCACATACCAGCAAATGGTATAAAGATTCTGGCCAATGTCTGTCCCTTGTAGGGAAGAGGAGATCTCCATCCAAAGGGTCCTGTAATGGTGTAGGTATGCTGTAAGGAGGAGCCTTAGACTTCTTTATAGGAGAAGGAAAAGAGATCTGGGGGCATGTTCAGATGCAGAGGCATTAAGGAGTTAAGCAAACCTACTCTGGGGGTTGGTACATTTTATAGGGGCAATTAGATTTGGGATGCCCTGTGGTGTGTGAAATCCCTCAGTTTAACTCTTACCTTGAACTGGTGATCTCATGGTACATGTGTGGGCCTACCTCATTGATCGCTAGTAATGCATGGTAATTATTAATTATTGCCTTGTGCTCCCCACTGGCCACTACCTCCACCACCAGCCATTTAGATATGCCTGGTGCATGTGTGTGCAGGGGATAAAAGAGTATGGGGAGGAGAGTTTGAGGCGAGTCTGCTTTAGTTTTTGTTGGTTCGAGATACTGAATAATTTCAGAAATCCTGATTAAGATACAGATATGTCCTTCCTTCCCTCTTCTAAAGACGATATATGTTATGAGATAAGTGTTCAGCGTTGACCCGATTTTAATTTCAATGCTTTTTTGCATTACTCTACTACAAGGTGTTATCTAGAGGCCGATTCATTAATAGCGCCAGGTAGCGACAGATGAGCGGCAGTAGCGTGATTTTCACAGCGCCCGCTAGTATTCGCTGTGCTTGGCCGTTGTTCGCTTGTTGACAGCGACTCAGTCGGTGTGCGGTAATGTTGAATACGGGGTTAGGAGTCGCTGTTTCACAGGTTTCACGCTGTATGGGTGCGCCTGACAGCGAATGGCCAGAGCGAACGGCTCCCAGCATATTCATTAACAAATCACGCTCCAAAAATTCTCGCGCTGTGAAATGCATGTTTAAACCCCTGAGCGCTGGCAGCGATAGCTTAAAAGTAGTTTTTAACCCCCAAACAACCATATTTTTTGATTATAAAATTAAACAAGTTTTTCTAAACATTTTGTAATATGAATACATTAATATCAGACCTGTAATATCAATTCTGAACAAATTTATTTTTATTTTTTTTTTACCTTAAAAAAAATATCTAACATTGCCGAAGTAGTCACAGAATTTTTGACATTTAAAAAAAAAAAAAAAAACATTCATATCAATGAATTATGATTATTTAAAGATTGCTCCATTGAAATGCATTGGAGAGCGCCAGGTAGCGAGAGGTCATACCTGGCGCTGTGATGGGATTAGCAGCGGCGCTGTTCGTTGCAGTCCGCTACATGATGAATCCCGCGCTAGCTGACGCTCTCGCCGGCGCTAGCCTCATTTAGCGTGATAAATGCGTGATTATGTCCGCCGCCTGGCGTTCTGGAGTCGGTAGCCGCCGATAGCTGGCGCTACCTGGCGCTAGTGAGACACTACCTGGCGCTATCGCTTGATGAATAAGGGCCATAGTCTATTGTAAGATTATGAGGGAGGGCAATTGTGATTGTTATGTAAATGAAGCATTATAGTGATTTAGTTACATTATCCTGATATGACGTTGAATAGATATCATAAGTATTTGAAGTCTTTTACTAAATTCAAGCTAAGCTGGGACACATCTATTAACTAAAGATACTTTGTGGACTGCAGAGCTCTTGCTTTATAGCTTGAGCAGCTCACGTCCTGACATCACACATTATGTCATATATATTCCTCTAATTGAAGACTGTGGTTCGGTCAGATGGTGTATCAGTAGGCATGTGGAGCAGAACAGGGCGATCAGAGCGAGCGGGAGCTTTTGAAGTGCTTCTTCCCATCTTCCGGCAAAGTGAGTTTCCAGACATCCAGTCTAGCTGTGTGACGGCATCTAACCAAACACAGCTACAGAGAAAACAAACATTCTAATAAGAACAAACAGAAGGGAATCCTGGCGATAGACAGCAGTCTGAAGAGAGACAAGTGGGATTAGCTGGTGGCTGGTGACAGCACTGGGGCTCTCGCTACACTGTGAAGTGGTAATATCTCCCGTCTCCTTGTTCAGACTGACAATCATTTTTCCCATAATTCCCCTTCCAATTAACAGTTTACAACTCTGTGTTCCCAGGATTATTTTATTACCAACTGTTCTATTTTATTAGTTATTAGTCATGAGATATTTCCTAAAGTAAAAAGTGATATAACGTGGGTTAGGAAATACCATATTTTTCGCCCTATAAGACACACCTGCCCATAGAACGCACCTAGGATTTGGAGGAGGAAAATAAGAAAACAAAATTCTGAACCACATGTTGTGATAAAACACAAGAGGGGGGGGGGTTGAGGGAGAAGGATGTGTGGGGGTTCCCCCTATGTTTCGGTGGTGGTGTGATACCTAAGCTTCCCTTGTGCTAAAACACCTCATTACAAGCAGTGTGGCATTCCCCCATCCCACTCCCCATGGGCAGTGTGGCATTACCCCCATCCCATTTTCTATAGGAAGTGTGGCATTTCCCGCATTTCAAAGGAAGTGTGGCCTTCCCCCCTCCCATTCCCATAAACAGTGTGGCATTCCCCCTCCCATAGGTAGTGTGACATTCCCCCATCTCATAGGCAGTGTGGCATTTTCCCCTCCCCTTCCTATAGACAGTGTGGAATTCCCCCCTTCCATTCCCCATAGGCAGTGTGGCACCCCCTATTCCCCATAGGCAGTGTGGCATTCCCCCTGCCATTTCCAAAGGCAGTGTGGCATTACCCCATCCCCCTCCCATAGCCAGTGTGGCATTCCCCCTCCCATTACCCATAGGAAGTGTGGCATTCCCCCCCTTCCCATTCCCATAGGCAGTGTGGCATGCCCCCCTCCCATTCCCATAGGCAGTGTGGCATGCCCCCCTCTCATTCCCATAGGCAGTGTGGCATTCCCCCCTCCCATTCCCATAGGCAGTGTGGCATCCCTCCTCCCATTCCCATAGGCAGTGTGGCATCCCCCCCCTTCCCATTCCCATAGGCAGTGTGGCATGCCCCCTTCCCATTCCCATAGGCAGTGTGGCATGCCCCCCCTCCCATTCCCATAGGCAGTGTGGCATTCCCCCAGCCCATTCCCATAGGCAGTGTGGCATTCTCCCCTCCCATTCCCATAGGCAGTGTGGCATCCCCCCATCCTATTCCTATAGACATTGTGGCACCCCCCTCCCATTCCTCATAGGCTGTGTGGCATGGCCCCCATCCCATTCGCCAGTGTGGCCTTCCCCTTCCCATAAGCAATGTGGCAGAATAACCCCAACCCCCCAGAAACAAAGGTACACTTACTTTGCTTTTTTTTCACCTTCGCCCAATAAGACTCCCCCCCCCCCCCCCGTGCGTCTTATAGGGTGAAGATGCGGTATTCTGTAATTTGTCCCAGCTGTGAGTTAGGAATTATCTCATGTGAGAATGAATTCCTTTAAGTTAGGTATTATATTTTATTTATCTAATGCGAATCAGTAAATGTGATCAGTCTCTTCAATTAATTCAATGGTGCGCACACCTTAGAATCAGGGCAGGCAGTTGGTACCAGGCCTGTGGCAAAAGGGGCCCAAGGCAAGCTGCATCCTCTATCTCTATGGTGTACCTGATATTGGTCCCTACTCTGGGGCCGCATCTATGTATGGCAGGCTTCCAGGCGTCTGCAGGGGGCTCTGTCTTTCGACCTCTTTGTCCATCTGCCCTGATTTCCACTTCTGAGGCCAGAGACGAGTGATACTGTTTCTGTAGGGGTCTATGAGACACTTATGCATTCCTCCAACCTCATCCTAAATCTGGCCCACCTCTGACAGCCCAGGTTGCCATGTTAGTGGATGTGCCGGATGGTGGTGCTATTAGGCTTTATGACGTTAATGTATGCCCTTGCTCCTGTGTGTAATAATAATAATATAGATTATAGGGTAAATTTAGCACCAGGTAAAAAAAAGGTTCTGCTCTTTAGGAGAGAAAACCGCCATTCACTTTTAGTTTCTACCTTGGGGGCTATTCGACATCAGATGTAAATAGAACTTTTTTTTTCACCTGGGACTACATGGCTGGTTTTGGTTTACTTTAAAATGTTTTTTGTGAATTAAGAAAAATGTAATGTGAGTTAAGAAATATCACCAATGAGTTAGAAAGAACTACTGGGAGATTGGAAATCTTGTCTTTTGAGTTGGGAATGACCCAATGTGAAAATATTTCTTGTGTGTTTCCTGTGCTGCCAGTGGGTGTGCCTACATCAACTCCAGGTCCATTCAAGCTTCACTCCAAGTTGTGATGCCCTACTTTGTGACCCCCCCCCCCCCCAGATCACCAGTTTCACTCGCCTTCGCCCAGAGTCATACATGTGCCAGTCCCCCGGCCTTTCTGAATGGGCGGTGTGGGTACGTCACGGCTAGGAGGTAGGCAGGGGATGCGGCCAATACCGCAGTGCGGCCATTAGCCATCAGCGTAGCCGAAGGGAATAGAGTGAAAGCGAGTGCGCTTAGTGTTTAGGGCTAGCTGGCTTCTTAAAGTGAAACAAAACCCATCTAGGCAGGCCCTAGAATCTAAAGATTCAGATGGGGTTGCCCAGCTGTGTCAAACCCCCCAGGGGCGCTGCAGTACTCACCTCTTCCTGTCGCTCACTGGCTGATGTAAACAAGGGCGGCCACATCTCTGCTCCCTTGGGCTGCCATTCAGAGCACATGTGCTGCATGGGATGCGGGTGCTCTTTTTCCCATTGCCGGGCTCAGTGTGTAAACAGAGCACGTTTGCCGTGCAATTTATATGCCTGTTGAATGTCTCTGATTATACTGGGAAAAGGTGAGTTTGAAAGGGTGGTCTGGGGGGTTTCAGACAGTGGGGCACTCCGACTTGGGATGCCTCAGGGTGCAGAACAAAACCAGGGAAAGTCAAAATGACTTGTTTTGTACCACTTTAAAGTGGAACCTGGAATTTTGACTATCCCAGGCTTAGTTCCCTGCCCCAGGGGAATCCCAATCTGGCATGCCCTGATGTGTGACCCTCCCTAGATTTCACAGACCATTCTCCGGCCCTACCGCATATGCACGAGCTGTTTCTCACACATATTTAATGCTCAGCAAACAGCTCTGTTTATGGCTATGTTTGCTAGTTTCCCTGTCTAGTTTTCTTGTTTATTCCTGTTCTGTGTTTTAAATGTTGCTTTTTATATATTTTGTTGTTAGTTCATAAAAGTCTTGTTTCTTCCCCCTAAGTATTGGTGCCAATTCTAGTCCAGTCTCTTGTTCCGGGGGAGGCTTGTTCATTGTTACCATTAGAGCCAGCTGGTTATGGTGGCCTTTTGGCAAAAGGCAGCCAGTCTTCATTTGGGCCCAGGGAAGACTTTTTATGTTTATTTGTGCAAAGCTTCACAGTTCTAAACATAATAAAAGCTGCTTCTCGATTTCCACAGCCAGTCCAATTCATCCATCAACAGGAGATATCTTTGTGCCGGTCATGCTGGGTGTACTGGCATATAAGCAATCACATAATCACTTCCATAGTCATTAACCGCAGCCTCTGGGAAAGAATTGAGCGGTGGGGTGTCTAAACAAAGCAGCCAAGTTCAGCTGCATAAATGCATGGTGCCTGTGCGCACTGGAGCAGGGATGCGAGCCACCAGCGAGCAAGCACATCTTCCAGCCGCGCACTTCCAGCTTTCTAATAAAAAAATAAATGTGTACAGACAATAGGCTCCCGGTGTTTGTGTCTGACAGACGGCGAGAGCTTTGTAAAATGGAACGTTCCACCTAATTTTCCCTGTGAGTGCAAATGACTCTCGCATCTGTCACATGGGGTGTCTGCAATGATCGGTGCACTAAAGGGAAGGTGAGGGAAGATGGAGTAATAACCCTGGTGATACTTATTGCTGCTATGGGAGGAATTGAGTCTCGGAATGGAGATTTCACTATGTATCTTGTCTTTATCGCTCCTTGGCGTCAGCAACTGATCTCTTCTGGTTGAGCTGTTACTTTTCATTATGTGCGGGTTGAGTATAAAGGGTCAGTTTGATTCGTAGAGTAAAATCATGGCATTAGTATTTTCCTCTAACTGTTAAGGCTGACCACATAAAAGACTGGTGCAAAGGATGAGAATGCTTGGACTAGGGGAAAACGTGTGCACATGGGTAAAAAATCGGCTTAATGATCGGTGTTTATCAACGGTTCATACTCAGATTGGGTCACCGTTACTAGTGCAGTACCGTAAGGGTCAGTTCTGGGCCCAATTCTCTTCAATATATATATATATATATATATATATATATATATATATATATATATATATTAATGACATAGGGTATGGGTTAAACAGTAAAGTCCCAATCTTGCATGGTAATGCAGATGATACTAAGCTGTGTAAAATAATTAACACAAAAGTGGACAGCAGACAGCTACAAACAGATTTAAATAAATTGGAGGCATGGGCAGTTAAATGGCAAATGTAGTTTTACACAGGTAAATGTAGGGTTATGAACATGGGGAGGAGAAATCTGTGCCATGATTACACACTAAATTTAGGTTTATTTAAACACCCGAGGGGTGACTGAATAACTAAGTATAAATATATTCGGGGTCAATACAAAGATCTGTCCCATGGTCTATTTATACCCCAGAGTGTAACCATAACCTGAGGGCATCCACTAAGGTTAGAGGAAAGGTGCTTTCTCCACCGACATAGGAGGGGATTCTTCTCTGTAAGAGCAGTGACACTATGGAACTCGCTGCCAGAGGAGGTAGTAATGAAGGATACAGTAAAAGCGTTCAAAAGTGGCCTGGGTGCCTTCCTGGCATGTAATAACATTTCCAACTATGGCTGCTAGACCACTGGAAGGAGATAAACAGGCTGAACTGGATGGACTAAAGTCTTTATTCAGCCTTACATACTATGTTACTTTGTTACCAGGACTCCTCTCCAAAGGTAGTTAACAGGGGTTGTGGAGAAGCAACAACATCAGGACCCATAGGGCTCAGGATCACTTGTTTTGCGGTTTGTTATTGCTTGTGTTCTGTTGCTTGAGAGTACAAAGGATCAGTGTGATGTAAGACATAAATTACAACAATGCTTGTTATGTTGTTATAGGGTGATCAAGAATCTTCTACAAGAGTCTAGCACCTAATAAGTAATCATAACTCAGAAACACAGAGGTCTTTGGATAAGTTCCCTTTGTTATGATAGGATTCATCATGTGGTTGGCGGAGTAAAACAGGTCAATTGATGTGCAGAGTGAAAGCACAACATTACTAACTTTTGTCATCCTTTTAGATGGTGACCAAGATGAAGTCCTAGCCATGGGGAGGTTGTAAAAAAATAACCCTTTAATTAAAGGTTTCTAAATTAAATCAATGGATGCAAGGTATTTAAATATTAAGAGGCTTTGTTGACTAGTATTCATTATTTATTAAGGATACGAGCGCATCAACCCAATAATTTGATTGGGTTGATAAGATGTTATTTATTGGGCATTCAATTGTGGCAAACCTTTCTATCTACAGTATCTATCTATCTATCTATCTATCTATCTATCTATCTATCTGTCTATCTATCTATCGTTTTACTATCTATCATTCTTAACAAATACTATATATCTATCCTTCATGTTTTCATTTATATTTTCCACATATTTGTTATCTATCTTCTTATCTGTAGCTGTCTATCTTCATCTAATTTTTTTAATCAATGTGCCACCCATCTTTAAATGTATATGCCCTATCTTTTATCTATTCACCCTATCTCTCTATCTATCTTGTCCATCCATCCGTACCTATCTAACATTTTTTGTAATAATCTATTCATTGTGGAATATTCTTGAATGGCCAAGTCAGTCACCTGATCTCAACCCAACTGAGCCTCATTTCACTTGTTAAAGACCAAACTTCAGACAGAAAGGCCCACAAACAGCAACAAAAAACCGCTGCAGTAAAGGCCTGGCAGAGCAATAAAAAAGAAGGAAAAACCTCAATGCCTGGTGATGTCTATGAGTTCCAGACTTCAGGCAGTCATTGCCAATAAATGGTTTTCAACCAAGTGTTAGAAATGAACACTTTATTCACAATTATTTTTTTTATCCAATGACTTTTGAGCCACGGAAATGAAGGGATTGGGTTTAAAAATGTTTTAGTTCCTCACATTTTTCTGCAATCTTTTTGTTCAACCCACTGAATTAAAGCTGAAAGTTTGAACTTCAACTGCATCTGCATCTGATCTAAAATTCGAGATCTATCTATCTATCTATCTATCTATCTATCTATCTATCTATCTATCATCTATCTATTTATCTATCTATCTATCTATCTATCTATCTATCTATCTATCTATCTCTCTCTCTCTCTCTCTCTCTCTCTCTCTCTCTCTCTCTCTCTCTCTCTCTCTCTCTCTCTATCATTGTTCCTTCCATCTTATGATCAGCACATATGATCAGTCTATGCATCCACCTGACAGTCAGCACCCATCAGTCAATTGGGGGGTGGCAGCAGTATATCGGGAGTGGTTTGTGGTGCGCCCCCGCAGTGTGGAATCAGTGGAGCACTTATCTGTGATTACAGGATGATTCCGCGGTGGAGGAATCTAAATATGGATTTTACATTTGATGAGAACTTTGCATAGGCATTAGGAAACATTACCACGAATGATCGGAGCTGGCAAGGGTATTATTACGATGAAGGTGTTGCACAGTATGATTGGATGCGCCAAGGAAGCAAAAAGTAGAGAGAAGAAAAAAAAAAATAACTCACAATTTCCATGCTGAATAAAACTCCAGAGCCCTCATTCGTATGCTGAAAGGAGTGTGCGGTTTTACCCACAGGTCCTCAGGCTGCTCTCAGACAGCAGACATGCATGAATAGCCTGGTTTATTTTTCTTATCCAGATATATGGAAGAACCAAAACTGCCGGCATATAAGCCCCATTTACTCCCCATTTCCATATGTGGGATTTATTTAATGAAAGGTGCATGGAGCAAATCAGACATGAATCGCTATTGTAGCCCAATGCACTCATGTAGATTTAGATTGTCTTTTATCCACATTGTTGTTTGGTGTTGAAGTTTCTATAAAGGTTTAAAAAATTAAATATTTAAAACTGTTAATATGACTGTTAAAATATTGTTAAATATATACAACATAAATATACTGTATATGTTTTTTTATTTTATTTTATATTTTAGTTTTAATTCATCGCATTTTATATACCACAAACACTTCAGTTGCAAGAATAAATCACAGTAACAATGAACTTCTGCATGTGTAGGAGGATGACACAGCAGTGGAGCTTGGGAACAAGGCTACGAAGCAGTTGAAAAAGGAAATAATATTAATATAAAATAGATAAAAATCTATAGATATTGAAACTTTCTACAAAGTTTCTCAACATGATGGAATCACTGGCCCCTAAGGGCAACCATGCATTCTGTACTTTTTCCTGGGCACTCCTCGTCCTATCTGTTGTCAATCAACAGCATGGTGTGGCTTATTTGCATAGATTCAGTTGGATCTTTTTTCTAGTGTTTATTAAAGTGGACCAAAAGCCACGGAGATCAGCCCAGGAATCTATAAGATTCTCCTCCTGGGGCACCCAAAATCGGGATACCCCGCTCTGTCAAACCCCCCAGGTCGCCCATAAACCCACATTCTTTTCCGGTCCAACGGTGCATGTGCGAGTCGCGACCACATCCCCACTATCCCTCTAGTAAGGCATGTGCCTGCGCCAGGCATTTGTGAATGGCCGACGCAGACACACTCCCTGTTAAAGGGTAGCGGGGGACGCGGCCGCCAGCACGCTCAAATCTGCTCGTATTAGACGAGATCCTGGACGAAGGGGCTCGAGCGGATCCGAGCGTGCTGTTTAGGCGCATGAGTCGTAGGACCAGGAAGAGGTGAGTTTGTTTGGGCGACCTGGGGGGCAAGAACCAAAACCCAGGATAGTCAAAATCCTAGGTTAACATTTACAGAATTTAGGGCCAACATCTTGGATGCTCTAACCAGGCTAAGCTTGTTCAGCTAACTATCTAAAATTGGAAGAATAAGAAAAGCAGTTGGAAGAGATGGTGATGGGGCAGCAAGGAATGCTCAAACTCAAAGCTGGCATTGTGTTGGAAGGCTCCTTGTGCAAAGCTGTAGGATGGTGCAACAAAACAGATGGTGGACACCCCTACAACTATAAACCTGGTACAGTTGTGCAGGTGGTGCCCCCTCCTTGCCCTCCAACGAGCCCTGCTTATCTCTCAAAAACCAAACTGGCAAACCTGGGGCTGAGCAGGTGGTGCCCCCATCTGGACCAAACAAACCTTTCCAAATAAATCTGGTGACCCCCATCGTCACCCACAAGGATGACTGTGCCCTGTGCGGCCACTCCATCTGAGCATCCCAAAGGCCCAGGCTGCCTTTAATGTTGGTTGTTTGTTTCTGCATGGAAAAACACTGTCCCTGATCCCAGTACTTAATAATCTCTATGTTAGGAGGGGTAGGATATTTCGGGTGTTTGGCCATGAGGTATCTAGTGGTTTTGATGAAATGTTTTGATAGTGTCTGGGATAGGCTTTTCTTTTATTAACTAAAATGTTAAAACACAAGCAATAGGATCCCTTGTATTCTACTTCAGTTTATAAGTCAAAAGTGATTTCGTCTAGCCATCACATGTGAAACTAGACCCTTAGTATTAATTGGGCAAACTAGCCTGAGTATCAGATGCCCTCATACATCATTAGTGTGGCAGCAGGTCTCAGGCCATGGCTGTCATAAGTTACTTCTGGCTGGAGCCCCCTCTTCACGATTAAGCCCTATACTGGAGTATTGGCTTTCCTGCCCTGTCTCTGGTTTCAGCACTGTTGGCTATGACTAACCCCCATTCTGAACAATCTACTATGATGTGCAACCTAAGAGGAACTTACTTGACCTTCACATGTAGTTCACCAGGAGCATTGCTTGGTCCAGCCTCCATTCCACAAGGTCTGGTCACACAATGTGGTGCAGGTGATACAAAAGTGACTCCAGGTGCTGGCTCTTTCAGGTACTGTCTATCAGTTAGTGGGGCTGGTGAAGTGGTGGGTTTACTGAGTGAGATATTGTCCAATTTAATCAATCATGCTGCTTATTTCATTGGAATTAGTGTTGTGTTTTTTTTCGGTCGAGTGTTAGTCTGCCCCTGGGGACAAAAGGCGAGCACTCTAACCAGAATTCATGATGAGAGGGCATCAGCCCAACTTATAGGGACTACCTAGTTGAATGGGTTTTACATACTTGAAATTTGCCTCTTTTGGTAAACTATGTTCCATGGGCTTACTTCGCGGTTATGGCTCCACTTGTAAATATGTAATTAGTGGCTTAATTGTTTAGTTATTAACCATTACTATGTATCAATAGCTTAATCATTAGGATTTTTTTGTATCATTTAATAAAACCATATCTAGATCTAGATCTAAAAAAAAGTGCTTTCGCAAATATCTGGTCTGTTGATGAGAGACAGATTATGTGGTGTTGCACACAGTGGTGCTGAGGCAGGACAGGGGTGGGGGGATTACAAATATAAACCCTTACCTGATCCTCGGGGCCCCTACCACTCCCCTGGTCACGAACAGACGCCGCTGAGAATGACAGAAAGTGGCATCTAGAGATGAGCGAACCGGTTCGGACGAACCGGAATTCGCTCCGAATTTCAGGGAAAATTCGATTTGGCACGAACCCGAATTTTTTTTGGTTCGTGCCGATCGAATTTTCCCTGAAATAAAAAAAAAAATGCCGGCATGGTGGGAGCAGACAGGCCGGCTACGCTGTCAGCGGGCGGCGGAAGCCGGCCCGCTGACAGCGCCGCCGACCTGCCCGCTCCCACCATGCCGGCATTTGTTTAAAAAGCAAACGCTTACCTGCATGCTCGGAGCGTGGAGGCCGGCGTCGCTCTCAGGCGCCCTCTGATGACGCGCCCTCTGATGACGCGTCCTCTGATGACAGCTGAGAGCGGCGCCGGAGCGTGGAGGCCGGCGCCGCTCTCAGCTGTTATCAGAGGACGCCTGAGAGCGACACCGGCCTCCACGCTCCGAGCATGCAGGTAAGTGTTTGCTTTTTAAACAAATGCCGGCATGGTGGGAGCGGGCAGGTCGGCTGCGCTGTCAGTGGGCCGGCTTCCGCCGCCCGCTGACAGCATAGCCGGCCTGCCCGCTCCCACCATGCCGGCATTTTTTTTTTTCTGATGAGCGATTCGTAAAAGTTCGATTCGGGCGAACCTGAGTTTCTTGGGGAAATTCGGCGAATCGCCCGAATCGAACTTTCAAGAAGTTCGCTCATCTCTAGTGGCATCCCTTGGGTCCACGCACACTCTTGCCACAAGCGTGAGCACGGAGCCGAGGATGCTCTGTGCTTTCAGGCGAGATGGCCGAGAGTCAGATAATGTTTTTTTTTTCTTTGTAAACTCCCCCCCCCCCCCCCATCCTGGCTCAGTACCAGGACATAGCGGCAGGGCGGGGGTTGTATCATTTTGTGACTGGAATTCCGCTTTAATTCAATGCTAATTGGAGGAGATTCAGCACATTTGCTCTGACTGATCAGGCAATTGTAGATGATTCCAGGGGTTTACACATCGAGACATAACAAATCTGGATGTCCCAGTAAATTCGCCCAAAAACCAAGCATGTACAAATCACTTTAGTCCACAATCCAGGCAACGGCAATAATAAGGCAGCAAAGAGCTCACCTGAAGTCTGTCACATGTGCCTCTCTTCCATTTCCTGCAGTGTAACAGATATGTGCCCTCCTTTCCTTTCTATTTTGCCACAACCCCGTTCCAAATGTGATCACATAGCTGCCCCTGTTACTCAGCACTCCGCATAAGCAAGGCCAGCAAACATGACCACTATACCGGGAGCGCACAGTGGTAGATGTTTAGATATAAACTATAAACCAGTCGGGAGTGGCTTTCATCCAATAGTGCCACAACTGAACCAGCTCAGTTCACAGTACTTAATGGGGTCAAGCCTGCTGTGAGCTAATTACTCTTTGTTATATTTCCTACTTTATTCATATTAATATTTCCTAGTATTTTGACGGTCTGCTTTCAGCACCCCTGAGAAATCCTGAAATAGAGTCTATTTACTTACCCCAGGTTTTTCTGGGCTGCATGTGACTACTTACAGTGGGATTTGCTCACCATGTGTGTAGATTATCCTACCAGCAGACTTTGCTAGGGTTAAGTAAATGCCCTAATTTCAGCATGAGCAAGGGAGCTGAGGGCAGACAAGCATTTCTAAAAGGGATGCTCAGGATGGGGGGGGGGGTAGGTCTGCTAATAACTTATTATGTGACTTACATATGAGAACAGCTGTTAGTGGGTGTTTCATACCAAAGGGGGTAGTAACTTTACAAACCAGTTACCTGATGTTGACATGAATGTCTCGGTACCTGTTAACCAGTATAGAAAGTGAAACATCATTTGATGGTTCTGTGGCTTTTTATAGGCACCATGCACACTTTAACACATTTTCCTTGATCTGCTTTAATGATTGGCCCTATGATCCAGGGCTGGAATACATTCTCACTATAAAAGAACAAACAAGGTAAAGGAGGCACTATGGGAAATCCAAAGATTATATTTTTCCTGCCAAGCTTGAAGATTTGCAATCAGACGATATTGACAAGCAGACATCGCACTCCATGTACATTTTTTCTCGCTGGGCACCGCTCACATCTGTGGCTCTTCAACCTGAAATGTCAGATCTGCAATTAGGGGAAACATACACACCGGAACCTTTTTTTCTGTGGAGGCCCCAGGAGGATCCCCTTTCTTCTTTACATCAGCGATTGACCTTCAGCAGAAGCTGAGATGTGCCTGTTATGCTAAGCACCAAGTAACCACAGCCTCCCAGGATGCCTCTGGTCAGGGGCTTATGTGTCTGACGGAATGATCTGATCGAAGGAAAGGCAAGCTGTGTCAGACTTGTCAGCTATAGCTTATCTACACTTCAAGGCTTTGGCCTTTCAGCGTCTAGAGAGAGATGTCTGAAGAGCTCATGTTGCCTTGGAATACAATCCTTCAGGAGTAATTCCCTTGAAGCATTAGTGTCCTTACCGGGTCGTGTTGTGAAGTTTTCCAACTATGAAGAAGACATAACTGGTCAGATATATGAGACCTTCTGTGATGTTAGATGGATACTGCAAAGCAATTCAGGAAATAAAAAAAGTTTATCATTGTACAACTCTCAACATTTTTATTGTATATGTAACTCTTTCAGTAAGTGTGAAGTGTTGTCTACTTCTAGTTCACCCTTAGACATGATTGTCCTACAGAACTTAGGTATATAAAGAATGGCAAGAACTCATGAAGGACCACAAACTGACTAAGGTCCAAGTACAGGAAGGAAAAATTAAAGAAAGTAAAAAAAGTCAAGGTCATTAGCAAGAAGATCCTCCACCGAACATCAAAGCTAATTCACAGCAATGCCAGAAACAGATCTATAGGTCATATATGGTAATGAGTTAAGCAAGGGCTAAGGGAGAGTCAGAGGTAAGGCAGAGGTCACTTCAGATGGCAGGCAATGGAAGTTAGCACAGGAGCAAGATTGGCAACTACTTATCCCCCCTCTTCTTCAAGGGCCACCAACCGGCCAGGTCATGTTTTGCAGATCTCCCAACTGATAAGCAGGTGTAGTAAAGACTGCTGTGTCCATAGCTCTTTCCAAGTATTACTTCACCTATGCTTAAGTGTGGAGATCTGCAAAACCTTACCTGTTAGGAGCCTTTGAGGAGGAGGGTTGAGCAAGTCTGGTTTAAATGATCAGATAAGACAATATCACAGTTAGGGTGGTCTCAAATGGAGCCATTTTAGAGCCCTCTTGCCAAGCAGTTTCAAGAGTGCAGGGCCAGAATAGAGCAATAAAGTGGTCTGTAACTGCACTAAATTTAAGTATAATGTCTTTATTTCTAACTCTGCCCAACGCTATACCTGCAGCTAAGTCCACCCACTCCTCACCATTCAGGTTAATCAGAGCATGCTACAACAATTTTTTTGTGTGAGGAATTGTACCCCGTGGCCCAGAGTAATGTTACTGTGATCACGCAGTACGGTCCGTTGATACAGGCCGAGAGGCCCTTTTATCACTAGTGACCAGATCATTGCCAGCCCTGTAGGAATGCCAGTGTTTACTGACCTGCTATATACAGGCATCTTCGAGCTTCTGTGAAATTACATGACTTTTTCAAATTTCTTTTTAGAGTTTTAAAGGAACACACCACTTATATGGATATAATGATTCAAGCAGTTAACCCTGAAGGGAATTTTCACAATCACTTCAGGCATTTGGTTACATTGCAAATTATGCTAAATTACCATTTATTGAGGTGCTGGAAATGCTATGCTAGTAAGATAAAAGGAAGTTTGAAGGTATAATTGACTGTTGGGTCAGTAGCATCAGAATCCCAGTGCAGTCGAATAAGGGTCTGACATTCCTTAACCGCCAAAAGTCAATGATCTTGATTCAAGTAAGAAAAAGTGTTTTATTTCTTTATTTCTTGGCATTCTTAGAGCACACAGTTGTGTATTCATGCTAAACAATCCACTCAAACATCATTAGATATTGAACTTTAACAAAGTACTAAGACAAATCTTGTGTAGCCATGGTAATGATACCCATCGCTTTAGAATTTCTATACGGATCTCATCAGGCCTCTTCATTCTCTTTTTACATACTCAGCATCAATAGGTGGATATTGCTGCATCATGGGGCCATTCCTCCTTCACGTTTAACCTTTAGAGACATTGAGTAATATGGCTGCCAAGCCAGGATGACCTTCAGGTCAATTTCTCTGTGTTAGTGTAGTAAGTGAGCCCTCCTAGGAATTTGGCACTACTGCGCAGGGCAGTAGTTCTGATCCTTATGCAGGGCCGTCTTACCTGAATTGCCTTTAATATTTTCTTATGGATTCACATTCTAAAGGTCATTTTATGAATGTTTCTGCTGAGTGTACACAGGCCCCATTATACCCTGGGCTCCAACTGCAGACCTGCATTATGTTGGAGCGTATATATCTAACGGGGAGCACAAAAGGGGAAGCATCTGCTTAAAGTGGACCAACACCCAGGGGGGATCGGCCCGGGAATCTATAAGATTCCCAGGCCGATCAGATCCCTCCCCGCGGGGCATCCGAAATCGGGATGTCCCGCGGGGTGAAACCCCCCAGGAAGCCCAGAAACCTTACCTTAACCCCGTTCCAACGGCGCATGCGCGGGCCGCGTCTCGCGCTTTCCTCTAGCAGGGCGCGCACCCGCGCCGGCCGTTTGTGAATGGCCGGCGCGGGCGCGCTCCCTGTTAGAGGGAAGCGCGAGACACGGCCTCCAGCGCTCAGAGCCGCTGTGGTTGGACGCCGCTTTTACGTGCATACCACAGCGGCTCTGAGCGCTCTGACGAGGAGCGTAGGAGCGTGGTGAGGTGAGTGTTTCCGGGCGTTCTGGGGGGTTTCACACAGCGGGGCACCCCCCATCGGGGTGCCCCACCGAAGTGGACCAAAACCCAGGATAGTGAAAATCCTGGGTGTTGGTCCACTTTAAAAGGAAATCATTGGAATTGACTGAATTTAGGAGAACAGCTCAAGCAATTAAAAAAAATAAGGTACACTTACCTACCTGCCCATAGACTGTAGTTGCAGCGCTTTCAGCAGCCCACTTTTACCCAGCCCACTATGCATATATGAATGTCCAATGCAAATAGCACATATCAACCATTGATGCTCACAACAGAACATGCAGTGGTCTGGGAAGATGACGGAGCCCACTGTGCCTTGGTGTGGGGCTCTTCAGTTTAGTTTTTTTCCTTAGTGCACCGGGGCAGTATAACGAAGTGTCAGACAACAGTGGCATCAGTGGTGGATGCTCCTGGGGAGGGGGGGGGGATTTGGTGTTACATACTTGCAGTTTTTTTTACTATTTTATTATTTTTATTTATCATTTGGTGTACAGAGCAGAGACTTCCCGTCTTGCACATTGGCTGAGCCAGACACAATGCTCCACATTCTTGAGCTTATAGCTTTAACCCCTCCTGATCAAATTTAGCCTCTTCAGATTAGGGGATCACAATCTTGTGTTACAGTAGCTAAAGGGTTACTGGCAGTGTCCTCACCTGGGAAGAAATGTCACCCTGCCTGATGTTTCCAAGCTGTTCGATGTGGGGGATGGTTACCTGCAGGGACTCACTGAGGTCTTGTTTTTTTCATTTTATTATTTTTATTATTATTATTTGGTGTACAGGGCAGAGACTTCCTGACTCCAGCTTTCGTATTATCTTGTTTGTCTGAGACAGAGACAACACTCCACATTCTTGAGCTTATAGTTTTAACCCCTCCTACTCAAATTCAGCTTTTTCAGGGGAGGGCATCACAATCTAAAGTAGCTAAAAGATTACTGGCAGCATTCTCACCTGGGGAGAGTTGTCTGTTGGTATTGCTGCCTAATTTTCCAAGCTGTGTTAGGTGGAGTTATGATTCTGGAATTCGTAGGCAGAAGCTATACTAAAGGGCTTTACTCAAGGCCAGGAAAGCCACGTCCACGTGAGCAACACACATGTGAGGAAACAACATGCTAATAAGGAAATCAAAGTGGGGGGGCTAAGACACATGCTTATTTCACATTCCAAAAAAAGAAAAAGAAAGGGCAGAACACCATAAACCCGACAAAAAGGCTAGTTTTTCTTTAAAGCGTAACATCGGACTGTGTCACCCAATCAGTGCTGCATTTGTGCACCTGCTGCGTAGTGGTTGGGTAACTCAGCAGCTGCCGCCAGTGACCCCAGAAGGGGTACCGTGTAAATGGGCCAATAAGTCAGGTTTTTTCTGAATATAGGGATTTCAAGTTAGTCTGGACTGTCCCTTTAAACCAAGATGTAAAAGGTTAGCTCTTGTTCCCCAGTCAAATGAAAAAAAACACTTTATTCTGAGGCACAGATGCCTTGTTGACCTTCTGCACGTCTCTCTCTATTGCGCTGATGTCCACATCCTTGGGCGCCGGGTCCATATCTTTCTACAGCTCCATCTGTCCCGGGGTTGCTCATAAGTTTTCATGGTGCAGTTTAGAGCATATGGCTGGTGTTGCATGTAGCTGGTGTGACATAAAAATAAAATAACAAAACATAAAACCAATATTACTTTCTCTCAAGCAGCGAACAGCCTGCAACAAATTACTCCACAGTAACGCGCTGATTGGTTTAAGTCTCATCGAGTAGGACGTTTTACAATGAGACCGCAACAAATAAAAAACGCGGTCCCGATGGCTCATAGAATTCCCTCTGGCGGGGAGTCTGGTAATGATCTTGTGGAATATAAAATAAGCAAGAGGTGCAAACCAAGCACAAATGTTTTAGGACAAAAGGAAATGTCAGTGAACTGGCAGCATTATAAAGGCATCATTAGGAAGTACTTGCTGCTTTTGGTCCACTTTAGCCCCCTCACTGAATCAATAAAGTGGATGAAACCCTCTGGGAAAGGCCTCTAGTTTGAATGCAGAATTTTAATGTATGTCACATGTAAATGGGGCGTTGAAGCATTGCTTGGGTTTACAAAATGCCTATTAATCCCATAATGACCCACCAAAATGTATTTATTTGCTTTGTCCATAGAAGGCCATTGTATGCTTTCGCACACATCAGGTTTTTTCCTTCCCATTTAACTTATCTGTACAGTGGGACAAACACAAGCAGTGAGGTTACCACTAAGCCGTGACTGCTCATTTTACCACTAAGCCGTGACTGCTCATTTTACCACTAGGCAGTGACTGCTCATTTTACCTCTAAGCCGTGACTGCTCATTTTACCACTAGACCATGACTGCCCCTTTTACCACTAAGCCGTGACTGCTAATTTTACCTCTAAGCCGTGATTGCTCATTTTACCACTAGGCCGTGACTGCTCATTTTACCACTTGGCCGTGACTGCTCCTTTTACCACTAGGCCGTGACTGCTCCTTTTACCACTAAGCCGTGACTGCTCATTTTACCACTAGGCCGTGACTGCTCCTTTTACCACTAAGCCGTGACTGCTTATTTTACCACTAGGCAATGAGTGTCCCTTTTACCACTAGACCATGACTGCCCCTTTTACCACTTGGCAGTGACTGCTCCTTTTACCACTAGGCCATGATTGCTCCTTTTATCACTAAGCCATGACTGCCCCTTTTACCACTAGGCCATGACTGCCCCTTTTACCATTAGGCCATGACTGCCCCTTTTACCACTAAGCCGTGACTGCTTATTTTACCACTAGGCAATGAGTGTCCCTTTTACCACTAGACCATGACTGCCCCTTTTACCATTAGGCCATGACTGCCCCTTTTACCACTAGGCCATGACTGCTCCTTTTACCCCTAAGGCCATGACTGCCCCTTTTACCACTAGGCAATGACTGCCCCTTTTACCACTAAGGCCATGACTGCCCCTTTCACCACTAGGCAATGACTGCCCCTTTTACCATTAGGCCATGACTGCCCCTTTTACCACTAAAGCCATGACTGCCCCTTTTACCACTAGACCATGACTGCCCCTTTTACCACTAGGCCATGACTGCCCCTTTTACCACTAGGCCATGACTGCCCCTTTTACCACTAGGCCATGACTGCCCCTTTTACCACTAGGCCATGACTGCCCCTTTTACCACTAGGCCATGACTGCCCCATTACCACTAGGCCATGACTGCCCCTATTACCACTAGGCCATGACTTCCTTTTTTACCACTAGGCCATGACTGCCCCTTTTACCACTAGGCCATGACTGCCCCATTACCACTAGGCCATGACTTCCTTTTTTACCACTAGGCCATGACTGCCCCTTTTACCACTAGGCCATGACTGCCCCTTTTACCACTAGGCCATGACTGTCCCTTTTACCACTAGGCCATGACTGCCCCTTTTACCACTAGGCCATGACTGTCCCTTTAACCACTCGGCCATGGCTTCCTCTTTTACCACTAGTCCATGATTGCCTCTTTTACCACTAGTCTGTGACTGCCCCTTTTACCAATATGCAATGACTGCCCCTTATACCACTAGGCAATGACTGCCCCTTTTACCACTAGGCATTGACTGCCCCTTTTACCACTAGGCCATGGCTGCCCCTTTTACAACTAGGCCATGACTGCCCCATTTACCACTAGGCCATGACTGTCCCTTTTACAACTAGGCCATGGCTGCCCCTTTTACAACTAGGCCATGGCTGCCCCTTTTACAACTAGGCCATGGCTGCCCCTTTTACAACTAGGCCATGGCTGCCCCTTTTACAACTAGGCCATAACTTCCCCTTTTACCACTAGGCCATAACTTCCCCTTTTACCACTAGGCCATAACTTCCCCTTTTACCACTAGGCCATAACTTCCCCTTTTACCACTAGGCCATAACTTCCCCTTTTACCATTACGACATGACTGCGCCTTTTACCATTAGGCCATAACTGTCCTTTTTGCCACAAGGCCATGACTGATCCTTTAGGGGCAAATTAATATTTTGCCTTATCCACAACAATATAGCCTTAAAGGTCCTGTCTAGGCTAATCACCTCTCTCCTTACCCCATTAGGAACAGTGTAAAAAGAGCCATTTCAAAGCATCTCAAAATCTCTTTTTATATGTAAATAATGTATGGATTCTAAGCAAAGCTGCTTGATTTGCCTTAAATTTTGGTTCATTGCTGAGCTGGGAAGGACATGTCATAATGCCGCTTTATGAGTCATATGTCCACTCTGCTGTGGTCAGAGACAGCTGTGCATCTGACATGACATGACTGAAAGCACCAAGGTACAGAGTAGACCAGTTTTTTACATAGTCTTGGAGAAATGGAATTAATTGGAACCCTGCTGCAGGAAATGGAGAAGAGGCACATGGGACAGGCATCGGGTGAGCTGCATACTGCCTTATTATTGCCATTGCCTGGACTGTCCCTTTATGCATCAGTACATTTATTCCCTTTTTGTGTTTCAGCAGTAATTACTATTTTATTTAATATTTTTTATGCAGTGTAGCTGGCGGAGGCTGTTGGTATTATGGGTATTTTATGGGAAGGGTCATGTTCTTCTTAGCAGACTTTTTGAGATTATTTAATGTGCAGAGTGTGCTAGTGCCTCGTCTCCTTTAGTACAGTAAATAATGTGCGGTAGATTGCACTAGAGCCCCCCTCTCATTTAGTATTTAATGAGCAGAGTGTGCTAGTGCCCCCCTTTCCTTTATTAGTTAATGTGCAGAGCACACTAGTTCCCCCCACCACCTTTACTAATAAGTGTGCAGAGTGTACTAGTGCCCCATCTCCTTTATTAATAAATGTGCGGAGTGCGCTAGTGCCCGGTCGCTAATGGTTTATTAAATACTGTGCGGTAGTAGTTGGTAGTAATTAATGTGAAGAGTGCGTTAGTGCCCCATGCTATTTTAGTAATTACTGTGCAGAGTGTCCTAGTGCCCCCTTTCCTTTATTAGTTAATAAGCAGAGTATGCTAATGCACCCTCACCTTTAGTAATTAATTTGCAGATTGCTCAAGAGCCCCCCCTCTCCTTTAGTAATTAATGTGCAGACTATGCTAGTGCCCCTTCTCCTTCAATAATTAATGTGCAGAGTGTGCTAGAGCCCCCCTTTCCTTTATTAGCTAATAAGCAAGGTATGCTATTGCACCTTCACCTTTAGTAATTTATGTGCAGATTGCACTAGAGCCTCCCCTTCTTTAGTAATTAATGAGCAGAGTGTGCTAGTGCCCCTCTTTCCTTTAGTAATTAATGAGCAGAGTGTGCTAGTGCCCCCTCTTCTTTATTAGGTAATTTGAAGAGTGTTCTAGTGCCCCCTCTTCTTTATTAGGTAATATGCAGAGTGTGCTAGTGCCCCCTCACCTTTATTAGTGTGCAGAGTGCGCTTTTGCCCCCTCACCATTATCAGGTATTATGCAGAGTGTGCTAGTGCCCCTTCTTCTTTATTAGTTAATGTGCAGAGTGCGCTATTGCCCCCTCACCTTTATTAGGTAATATGCAGAGTGTGCTATTGCCCCCTCACCATTATCAGGTAATATGCAGAGTGTGCTAGTGCCCCCTCTTCTTTATTAGGTAATATGCAGAGTGTGCTAGTGCCCCCTCACCTTTATCAGGTAATATGCAGAGTGTGCTAGTGCCCCTTCTTCTTTATTAGTTAATGTGCAGAGTGCGCTATTGCCCCCTCACCTTTATTAGGTAATATGCAGAGTGTGCTATTGCCCCCTCACCATTATCAGGTAATATGCAGAGTGTGCTAGTGCCCCTTCTTCTTTAATAGTTAATATGCCGAGTGTGCTAGTGCCCCCTCACCATTATCAGGTATTATGCAGAGTGTGCTAGTGCCCCTTCTTCTTTAATAGTTAATGTGCAGAGTGCGCTATTGCCCCCTCACCTTTATTAGGTAATATGCCGAGTGTGCTAGTGCCCCCTCTTCTTTATTAGGTAATATGCAGAGTGTGCTAGTGCCCCCTCACCTTTATCAGGTAATATGCAGAGTGTGCTAGTGCCCCCTCACCTTTATTAGTTAGTGTGCAGAGTGCGCTATTGCCCCCTCACCATTATCAGGTAATATGCAGAGTGTGCTAGTGCCCCTTCTTCCTTATTAGGTAATATGCAGAGTGTGCTAGTGCCCCCTCACCTTTATCAGGTAATATGCAGAGTGTGCTAGTGCCCCCTCACCTTTATTAGTTAGTGTGCAGAGTGCGCTATTGCCCCCTCACCATTATCAGGTAATATGCAGAGTGTGCTAGTGCCCCCTCACCTTTGTTATTGTGCCGAGTGTGCTAGTGCCCCTTCTTCTTTAATAGTTAATGTGCAGAGTGCGCTATTGCCCCCTCACCTTTATTAGGTAATATGCCGAGTGTGCTAGTGCCCCCTCACCTTTATTAGGTAATATTCCGAGTGTGCTAGTGCCCTCTCACCTTTATTAGGTAATATGCCGAGTGCGCTAGTGCCCCCTCTTCTTTATTAGGTAATATGCAGAGTGTGCTAGTGCCCCTTCTTCTTTATTAGGTAATATGCAGAGTGTGCTAGTGCCCCTTCTTCTTTATTAGGTAATATGCAGAGTGTGCTAGTGCCCCTTCTTCTTTATTAGGTAATATGCAGAGTGTGCTAGTGCCCCTTCTTCTTTATTAGGTAATATGCAGAGTGTGCTAGTGCCCCTTCTTCTTTATTAGGTAATATGCAGAGTGTGCTAGTGCCCCTTCTTCTTTATTAGGTAATATGCAGAGTGTGCTAGTGCCCCTTCTTCTTTATTAGGTAATATGCAGAGTGTGCTAGTGCCCCTTCTTCTTTATTAGGTAATATGCAGAGTGTGCTAGTGCCCCCTCTTCTTTATTAGTGTGCAGAGTGCGCTATTGCCCCCTCACCATTATCAGGTAATATGCAGAGTGTGATAGTGCCCCCTCTTCTTTATTATTGTGCAGAGTGTGCTAGTGCCCCCTCACCATTATCAGGTATTATGCAGAGTGTGCTAGTGCCCCTTCTTCTTTATTAGTTAATGTGCAGAGTGCGCTATTGCCCCCTCACCTTTATTAGGTAATATGCAAAGTGTGCTATTGCCCCCTCTTCTTTATTAGTGTGCAGAGTGTGCTAGTGGTCTCTGACCATTATCAGGTATTATGCAGATTGTGCTAGTGCCCCTTCTTCTTTTTTAGTTAGTGTGCAGAGTGCGCTATTGCCCCCTCACCATTATCAGGTAATATGCAGAGTGCGCTATTGCCCCCTCACCATTATCATGTAATATGCAGAGTGTGCTAGGGCCCCCTTTCCTTTAGTAGTTGTTATGAAAAGTTTGCTAGCTGCCCCCAATACTTGCAGGGTGTACCCCTGGAAGAACGCTGAGCCCATGCTGGTGGGCACTGGTAATCTGGCTGGGGTATTGGCAAACCACTGGACCCTTTGATCTGGTATATAATAGTAAATTTACCGTATCTTAATCTTAGGCATGTTTTTTGTGTTCCTGGGGCGCATTCCCATGTCTTCTGGCTTGCTTGTAGGGTACTAACCTGCAGTGTTCCCGGGCAGCAGCTACAGTAATGCACAATGAAATCCCAAAAAGCACCTGACGTGGTTAATCCTCTCATTCAGTGTCTTCTTCTGAGGCCACACCAGAAATGAAGGAGGGGGGCCTTTTACCCCTCGAAGGGAATTGATGGAGGACGTTGCCAGAGAACACAGCAGAGGCCACCAGGGGCCGCCGCATACTAGTGCTCAGCACTATTTACAACCCATAAAAATCACAAATATTTTTCGTTTAATAATTGTGTTAGCAACTCTGGTTGACCTGACTCTGACATAGCTATTCACGACTTGCACTCTTGCCCTGAAGGAGTTAACGCAGGCCCCTATGGCATACAAAAAGGCTTCTCTATTGTCTGAATTATTTCAAGCTTGTAAAAAACAGAACACAATGGAGGACACCTGTTCAATGCCGACAGCCCGCCGAGCGCCAGGGCTGCCAGAGAGGTATTAAAACTGTAGTACTTATCTGTAACTGCTCACCTGCTGGGAACTGCCGGCACAATAAACTGTCTTCATTATTTATTTAAAACACACAGATGCCCAACTGTTCTTCCTCCCGAAGAGAAAGAAAGGATAGGGTGAGAAGAGCTGGTTTCTGCCCCCCACCCAACCTTACCTGGTAGAATAGGAAGAGCCTGGGGCCACAAAGTAAACAGCAAAAGATAGCTTCCCCTACACTGCTGTCCAAGGATTCTGGTGAATGAAAGACCTTTATAGAAAATACAATGATAAGAGTCTGCTTTCCAATTCATAACAGTGTTCAATAATAAAAGCATGAATTATTTACTACTTCCCAGACTATAGGGTTTCTTTATGGGCAAGTTGGGGGGGGGGGAGGCATACACCTATGATGCATGTGGACTTAACCCTTTCAGTGCCAGCCAACATAGAGATTTTGTTACCCACTGTTGCTAGACAATGTTTAAGCATTTTGCACTATATATGCTTAACTGTGATTTTTGCAGGCATTTCCAGGGATTTCTGCTTTCAGGGATATTTCAGCTTTAAGGGCTTTTACATGAAATGTCTTGTTTGTAATTTTTCAGCGCTTTCTCAATATTTTGGGGTGGAAATAAATTAGGAAATTCTATTTTTTTCCTGGATTCTGGACGAATTTGAACTTTTTTTTTTTGCTCTAACAGTGAGAAAATGCCAGCCACATAGAATTTACAGGGCTGGCACTTATCTGACAGAGATGCAGCCCTGTACATTTTATTGACTGGCATTTAAAGGGTTAAAGGAGCACTATTGTAACATTTTCTAATATTAAACTCCATATAAACATGCTGAATAGTGAGAGGATGGGTTACCCATACGTTCCAACTGCAAAATCACAAGCTTGGTGGGATCTTATTTCACACAGGGTGTATATGTAACCTCCTCTCGTTGCTGTGTTTCATGTTTTTACTTTACATTGCCTGTTTTTTTCAAATCCCCCTGCCCTGCCACTCTCCCCTAGAGCTGAAGCAGGGCAGGGGGGTTACATAAATATAAAACACTTACCTGTCCTACAATCCAGCGCTGATCGTCGGACAATTGTGGCACTGCTTGCTGCCATCTTTCTCTCTCCTCTTTTTTCCCCGGCCGGTCGCTCGGTGCTGAGTGGCCGGCCAGGGACAAAGATGGCTGAGAGCAGTGTCACAATTGCCCGGGGATCGATGCTGGATTGCGGGATGGGTAAGTAGATTTCATTTATGTATGAAAATTAGTCTGGCTGGAAAAGCCCAAAAAAGCTCAGTAAATGAGGAAAATTGCTCTCCAAAACAATCAGTGACTGCAGATCTGCAGATGTTATAGAATAGCAGGCAGAAAATGTGCTCCTGAACTGCATGGGATCTGCCATCTTGCTTTACACCTGAGAGTCAAAAATGCCTCAAATTTTTGTGTAGGTATCCGTTTTTTATCAACAGAAAGAGTAAGCTCATCATTGCTCTACTCACAGCAAAGATCTCTTAGATACATTATAAATACATTGTTTCCATTGTCTGATTGCTGATCAGCTGCCCAATGATTAGGATAGTTTAAAGATGCATAGTAAAAGATTCCCCCTCACACAGAATTCCTTTTCTACAGCAGAGTTTATTCAGTGTGCGTTGTGTGTAGAATGACAGACATGTTGCCCTTTGTTTCTGAGGCATATATCTCTCTCAGTTTGGCACAGGTCTCCCATCATGCTCATATGTAAGCAGAACTCTCACTTGTATAGCAAGATGGCCGCTCCCATGTAGTTCAGGAGCACAACATGCTATTCCACAACATCTGCATTTAGTAAAACACTCTCAAGCAACATGCAGCAGTGATCATTGTTGGGGGGGGGGTGTACTTTGCAGGCTTGCTTTTTTTTTTCTTCTAATGGAGGAAAGAAATTAGGTTGAAAATTTAAAGATGCCATTCTACTTTTCCCGGACAGGACTGCTGAAATATAACATTTCTGGTTTTCTTAGCTTGTCAGGGTTCAGAGCCTGGGGCTTCATAAGGGAAGGAGGCACCATGATGCCTGCTGAGCCTTGCATTTGGACTCACCCACTACGTTTCAACACACCTACAATGTACTAAAGCACCAACCTTGTCTTCGGTGAGCGTGTACATGGAGGAGGGAGACACAGCATTGACAGGTGTAGAGTGTTCTGGGAAACCTGCTGTCATACTCTTCCCAACTCTTGCATTCTACTCCCCATCCTCCTCAGATGGCGGAGAGTAGAATGCAGGAGTCAGGATGAGTATCAGAGCATGTCACCAGCCTGCACTCTGCACGTGTCACAAAGCTTATTGATTTATGTGTGGGGGTGACCCAATTACACTCTGCATATAAATTATTGGGTCTGGAGGTGGCAGTCCTTATTCTTCCAATGATTATTGGGGCTAGGGGAGTTGTTGCACTCTGCTTATCAATGATTGGGTCTGGTTGGTGCACTTACACTTTTCTCTGCCTAATAATTATCTGTGGGGTCAATTTACACTTTGCATTATAATTATTTAGGGGTTGACTCAGAGCCAGGTGATAATTCTCACTCCTTTTTTAGAAGAAAAAAGTGCCACTGACTTTCGTTTATTGGGTGTAAATTTTCACCTGGCTCTGAATCAGCCCCAAGGTAGACAGTGAAAGTCAATGACAGTTTTCTCTCCTAAAAAAGGAGTGAGAATTCTCACTTGGCTCTGAATCAACCCCTTAGGCTGGGGTTTGACGCTATTATGGAGGGGAGAATTTTTTCTTACTGTCCTGGTTGGATTAACATCAGCTTATTGATATTGCTGTTTTTTTTGCTAGAAAACTAGGAGGGGTGGCAGCCGCTCAGACCATTTTATAACTAACCTGGGAGGTGCACGTTAGCAGGGCAATTAGGATACGAAAGTCTTAAAGGAGCCACAGCACTCAAACCAGTTAGCTTGCTGACCAACCTATAATCTGTCTCTAAACTTGGTTAAAAACAGGGGGCTCGGTCACACACATCTGCAGAAGTATGCTTAAGCTGCACCACCAGCGCCAAGGTGCCCCTGTGAGGTGCAGTCCTAACTCTAATCTCTGAGAGCCCCATTTGGGACATACAATGCAATAGATAAATTGGGAGCAGCACATGGGGTGTGGGGTCTAGGCTGTATTGGAAGGTCTTTGACCCTTCCACCCCATGGCTTGCACTTCAGGTTTAGGGCAACCTCAGGTAAGCCTGCTCCCAATTTATCTATTGCATTGTATGTCCCAAATGGTGCTCTCAGAGATTAGAGTTAGGACTGCACCTCACAGAGGCACCTTGGCGCTGGTGGTGCAGCTTAAGCATACTTCTGCAGATGTGTGTGACCAAGCCTCTGTTTTTAACCAAGTTTAGAGACAGATTGTAGGTTGGTCAGCAAGCTAACTGGTTTGAGTGCTGTGGCTCCTTTAAGACTTTTGTATCCTATTTTTCCTGCTAACGTGCACCTCCCAGGTTAGTTATAAAATGGTCTGAGCGGCTGCCACCCCTCCTTTGTTTCTTTTGAATTTGTGCAAGCACATGGGGTGTGGGGTCTAGGCTGTATTGCAAGGTCTTCGACCCTTCCACCTCATGACTTGTACTTGAGGTTTAGGGCACCTCAGGTAAGACTGCTCCCAATGTATCTATTGTATTGTATGTCCCAAATGGGGCTCTCAGAGATTAGAGTTAGGACTGCATCTCACAGAAGCACCTTGGCGCTTGGTGGTGCAGCTTAAGCATACTTCTGCAGATGTGTGTGACCAAGCCTCTGTTTTTAACCAAGTTTAGAGACAGATTGTAGGTTGGTCAGCAAGCTAACTGGTTTGAGTGCTGTGGCTCCTTTAAGACTTTTGTTTTTTTTGCTAGTAAATTAGTTCAGGTTAGAGGTCTGTAGAACTCAGCAAGCCTCCCCTGTAAAGGTGTAATGATATGTTCCTAGTCACGCAAGGAAATGCCAACATCTGATTTCATCTCTTCCAGTAAAAAACATTGTCAGGGAACCACGGGTCACATGATCCAACTATCAATCAGGGACCTCCGATCATGGAACCCATCTTCCCAAAACCCTGTTTGTTTGCCCTCCTAGCGGGACTACCAAAGCCTTCGGAAACACAGATTCTTGGCTAGGGCAAAAATAAAGGTTTTAATGCAATAAGCACACTAGGCAGCGATAACAAACATTTGGCTATAATGAAATATGAATGAATACAAATGCTGTTCTGAGTAGTGGGTTACAGGTTACAGTGAGTTACACAGAGATATATAATAGTCAGTTACCTTAAGAAGCAGTTGTAGAGTGGTGATGAACAGATCCCACAAGGGGTATATCAAGAGCTTATAGATGGTTTGGGCACCTCCAGCACGCTGCCGCTTGACCCTTATCAAGAGAATGACCCTGTTCTCGTCTCCTTGGCCTACCTTGGTCTCTGCCCCTCCACCCCCCCTCCTCCCAGACACAGGTTCTTTTGAAGCTCCCATATGTTATCACACCTCCCCAGCAGAGGAGGAGCCTGCCTCCTCTCTGTCTGCCCAAGGTGTTGCTCGAGCCACAGGGGGGCTTTTATCCTCAAACTGCCTTTTCTGAGTGTCAGAACCTCATGCCCATATATGGACTTCCTTTTCCTGCTAGCCTTGTAAGGGAGACATCTCCTAAGAACAGAGAATCTTAAAGGTGGATGCCGGGCATCAGCGATAAAATGAAATTTAATATTTGCCCTATTGCTCACAGACATTTTCTGCCACAATTAGGAATAATTTCCCTTAACAAATATTAATTACATTGTCATCTAGGTAAAAATCCCTACCAAAGTTTTGGCCTAAGCGGAGGCCGCACTTGCTTAACTTGGGGGTGGGGGGGCTCATCACTGTCTGCTTAGTATAGAGTGGAGCTCTTACCAGACTGCCTAAAAATTGCTCAGTCCAAGAAAGGAATATGTGTCATATTCCCAGTAGAATCTGTGATTCTTTAACTAGATGTTATCTGCTATTGGTTGTCTACATGGGCATCCCTTTCCTAGGAAGTCAGCTGTTTAGATATGCTGTATGGAATAAAAAACCCTACTAGCTTAATTTTAAGCATGGGGTGATGTTTCATAGAGACCACTACTAGGGATGACCTGGTGAATGGGTGGAAGGGGAAGAAGTGGGCAGTTCATTTGGACATTTTCTTTCACCTATAGACTTTATGGCTGAACATTACTTTCAATCGGCAGCACACCAACAAAACAGGTACAATATGTTTTACTACTGGTGCATTTCAGACCACTAAGAGTTCTCTAATTAATAGGATGTATTTTGTTTATAGCACTACAATTACTGTAAAGTGGAGCAAAGCCTTTTGGTCTCTGTCTAACATTCCTAGGGGGTAGTGTGGCGATCTTGTGATGGACTGAGATTGTGTTCTAAACACACCTTATCCCTACAAATCGGGATGCCCCCAGAACTTCAGAACGTGGATCAAAAACCTTTTTAGATGATGTGGTTCTTTAAAAGTCATCATCTGTGAGTCTGAACAAAAAGATAGGGGCAGGAAGTCTCGTGGCAGGTGGACGTGAGACATGCAGCACAGAAGAAGCATTGTAATCCTGATAGAAATAAGACATAATTAAAATAGAAAGAATACATCTTTTCAACTTTAATGGCGATCTGTGCCCTAACCTGTCCAGCCACTAACTCATTATTGCAGTATTTCTGAACTTAAAGCATGAATGTCAACTACTAAAAAGTTAGCATAAAAGGCTCCAGTGACAGGTATATTAGGTATGTCAATAACTGTGAACAGCTAACTGCAGCCAGCTTTAAGCTTCAGGATCTAGAGTAATGCTGACAATTTGGCACACCCACCCTGAACATGTTGGTGCAAAATGTACTATCAACCAGATTTGCACTTTCTTACTTTAATTCTCTCTCAATTCTAGTTTCATCAGATGGTTATATGCTCCTACAATAGCAGATGCTGATTTTTTTTTTTTTTTTTTATGAAAAGGGTTTCTCTAGTTTACTACTTAGTGGAACATGTCCTTCTATTGAGTCAGCATGTAGGTGGAGCACCTTGAGCCAACCAGTGGAAATCTTTTTGGGACCTCCCCAGAGGAAATCATTCTTGAGGATCACCAGAGGAAATTATTCATGGGGCCCACAAGAGGAAATCATTCTTGAAGTCCACAAGATGAAATTATTATTGGGGCCACTCATAAGAAAAATGTATTTTGCTCCCCAAAAGAAATAATTCTTGAGGACCACAATAGCAAATTATTCTTGGGGCCCACCTGAGGAAATCATACTTGAGGACCACCAGAGAAAATCATTCATCTGGACAACCAGAGGCCCACCCCTTCAATTATAAAGAAATAATTCAAGATGACTCTAAATTATATTTCTATTTATATCAGAGTAAAGTGTGGTGTTTATTAAATACACAACACACATAACTTAAAACGGAACACAACCCAATGGAGCTGGCCCTCCTCTGGTGGCATCTGCTGTGTGAACCAACCCCCCCCCCCCCCCTCGGGTCCTGGTAAAACTCACCTACTTCCCTCACTGTTGTAAATATCAGTCGGCACACCCCCAGTACCTTTGGGCTGTGTGCGCCCCCCTCCGAGCCATTCAGAGCCACTTGCTGTACATTACATATTTATGGCAAAGGGCTCTTATTGGACTCAAGCCAGTGCATGTGCGTAGGACCCTCCCCCCCCCCGGGTCCTGGTAAAACTCACCTACTTTCTGGCTCCCTCACTGGTGGAAATATCAGCGGCCACACCCCCAGCATGTGCCATAGGACTGGAGAAAGATGAGTTTTTCTGAGAAATCTGGGGGGGGGGTTCACAAAGTAGAGCATCCAAAATCAGGACGCCCTAAGGGCATGGAAAAAGACCCAGGATAGTCTTTAACTATTTTACCCTGTACCCTTAAATAGGGGCCTTCCTGGCCTTTTTGAAGTCCATTATATTGGGCCTAACATGAAGAAGTGGCTTTCTCCTCCAAGTTCTATCACTCCTTTAACTAAGAGTCCCTGCAATCCTTCCTAATCCTAATCCTACTTCAGAAAGTTGTTTTTTGTCCTCCGTTTATTGCATTAACAAGGATGATATGAAATAAACCCAAAAATCAATAGATTACTATTTCAGCTTAAATAATCATTTTGCCTCTCTGTGCTATCCAGAAATCCTGATGACGCGTGGCCGCCAGTTTAATTCATTATTGATTCTAATAGGGGTTATTGGGAGTTACATGGTAATAGATTAGAAGACCATCCAGCCGTCAATATGATAACCCCTTTTCATGACCCTGGGGACCCATAATCCAATACACCAAACCATGTGTTACCAAAGCACACACCACTATAAATAATGCTAACACCCTTGAATTGAAGAAGGAAATTCCATTTAAATTTAATGAAGTTGATGCTAAAGAACTAAATTTCCCTCAAAATAATGTTACATGCATTATATCTTTACTTCTGTTTGTGGACCTGAGAACCCAAAAGTCTAAAATGTCAAGTGGGGAATCATTAATCACACAGCAGTATCGATACATCATTAGAGTGATTCCTTTAGAAGGTTCATTTATTAAATTATAGGGAGATTATAGGTTAAAATAACTCCAATGAGCTCTCAAAATTCTTGTGGAACTGTCAATGAAGTGTTTTACTGGGATTGTTGTCAAAACTAAATCTCATCACTTTCTCCTACGGTTTATTCTGTGGAGACATCTTATCTCAAGCCAAGATTAGAAGAAAAAGTGATGATAGAAGTCTGTATGCTCTTTTACAGCTTCATACAGCCAAAAGGTGAAATATATTATAATGCTGCCAAATCAACAACATTGCGAGTCCTCAAAATGGTGTAGAGTTGCTGGCTATAAGGGGTTGCAGAGTATAAGTGCAGGTTGCAGCCTGTCAAAGAGTCAAATCCAGATACACATTTGTGGTGTAACAGGAACTGGCTTTACTGGAACATGAATGCAGTAAGAGAAGGTTGCCTTACATGGTAGATAACATAGACAGGCAAAAGAAGTCAAAGAGATCACCTCAATGTACAGAAAACACAACATGCAGTAGAGAATGCACAGCAGAGACTACACATATATATATGTAACTGCGCCATCTACTGTCATAAATGTAAACTGCATTAACCTAGCAATATAGATGTAGATCACATGGAGAGACAAGCTGTAAGCTGTTGCACAGTATCAGGAAGAGGTGAGTTATTCAGCACCGGGGAGCGGGCAGTGGAATTTATGGGCCTCATATATCCAAATTTTCAGGACCCCACTTTTACCCCCCTCACTACCGTGTTATACTATTTCCTATTCCACCCATACCATTAAAGTATGTCACATATGCAGAATGTCCCTGTTTCCACCTATGCTTTCCAAGGCTATTTTTCTAACACTGGATGCTGGCAGGTGGCATGTCGGCCATCACTATTTTGTAAACTGGTATAGAACCCCTTGGACCCCTTAGCAGTTCACACACAGTTAAAAAAGGACCTGCATAATAAAAAAAAGAAATAACCCACCGTTGCCACTCCTTTCTTTATCTTACCCCCACTGGACTGCACATCCTCCGATTCAGGGGCTCAATCTGCTTCATATTCCTCTCCTCCAGTGATGTCATTAGTCACATGAGGAAATTCCATAAAGGTTCCTCCAGGGCATGCACTGACATTTTGGCAGTGCCTGGTGAAGGGATGAATTATATGGTGCTCAGCCTCCACTCACTGGTTTCTATGATATCTGATCTGACGAAACTTGGGCTGTAATAAGTGGCTGCTTGGGGGCGGGTCTTACAAGTATATGTTGAGAGTTATAAGTCTGAAGAAAATCAAATCAGACTTCAAATTGCTTGACTCAAACAAATATGGCTTATTTCTACTAGAATTTTACAGAGTGAAAATGCCTGTGAGATCTGAGATGCAAATGATCTCACCAGTAAAATGGTTCAGTAATCACTGACTGCAGTAGCAAAGAAAATGATATGCCCTTTACAGTGTGTATCTATTATACAGAACATTTATGTATATGTGGCAGCTTCCAAAGCTACATCAATTACAGCACAGAAGAATCTCACAGCTTTGAGAATAATTATCGTATAAGCAGGAAGAAATAAATAAAATGATTCTATAGATACGTTGTGACTTAAACCTGGTGAAGACTCTTCATTGACCACATAGGAACCCCGCAGGGAGTAACAGTCAATCTCCCCAATGAGGTCACTGACAATGGCTCCTTCTTTGGGCTTTGATGCACAACGTCAATCGTTTTCATTTTGTAAGGAGTAAAGATCGAGCTTTTGTCAATTTTTAATTATATCTATATGAGCTGGAGAGCTCTATTATGAGTGGTTATTTAACCTGACTAAAGGGACACTAAGGGAATGTTTTAAAGCAGACCTCCAGTAATTTGTTTCTCAGCAGCTTACAGGGCTGCTACATCCACCACCCCTGGGCATTCTGACTTGGAATACCAGCTATAAAGAAATTCAGAATGCGGACATATGGTCAAAGAAGATGTCCCGGTACTTAATGAGCTTTAGAATTGGCCTCTGAAGGAAATTCTGCGATTGCCACACTAGTTGATCCCTGAAGGGTGAGTATTGGTTTTGGGGTTCCTTGAGGTTGGTATGCAGTAGGACTTCCCATATCAGGGTTGCCCAGGGGAAGTCTACTTATCAGCATTAATTTGACTGTAGATCAGCTTGAGGTCAAGCTAAGCCTCTCACTTAGTCTAAAGTACTGCACAATGCACATGACCAACATGACTACTAGGTGCCAATAGAGCATACCATGCAGTGCCAGTGAACCCAATTGGTTGTCAACTGTTATGTGCACTAGAAACTGCAAATGCTGCAGATCCAGTAGAGTGGAAAGATAAGTAAAATGCCTACATTTTGGGATTCAGGCCTGATTTAGGGATTTTCTAGCAAATCGGCATCCTAATTTAAGTATAACCCCGACGAGGAAGAGACATGCTCCCTGTGCACAGAGCTCTCAGAGCCCTAAGGTAGCACCCCCCTGTGACCTCAACCGGTACTTCCCTGGTGATGAATGAGTCTTGTTCCCTGCGGCTGTGGCTGCTGACAAGAATCTAGGTTACACTGCCTTTGTCCTGGAATAGGAAAAGGGTTTCTGACATAAGAAATGAGTGACGGAGGAGACCTGTGTAGTAGAGAATATTTTGTATTTAATAGTTTTTTCCTTACAAGGGGAGGAAGAAATGAGAGGGGGGGTTTAAGCACCACTTGATTAAAATGATAGGTTCCACTGTTTTTCACCTTTCTCTAAACACAGAGAAAGCTGTTTAGTGTAAATAAATATATTAGTTATAGTTATTTAGTTATATGGGCCGAATGTAAAACAAAAAAGGATACTCACATGTCCTGGCACTCCTGCGCTACTAGCTGGGCTGCCACAGCTGCCAGGAGGCCAGAAGATTGAGGATCGGTGGGTGGGCAGGGTAACTGAAGCCTGCCCAATGCCTCCCCCGCTGCCATTGCAGCTGCTTCTCCCAGGACCGCAGCACAAGCAAACACCCGTTGGGCATGGCCTGAATGCTGCTCAGTGCCTACCCACTGCACGGAGTTAGGTGTTAGCATGTGCCAGCATTCCAGCAGGAGAAGCAACAGTGGCGGCAGCGGTTGCAGGGCGGCAGCGGTTGCAGGGAGGCAGCGGTCAGGTTACCACGTCTGCCCACCGTTGCTCGATCTTCTGAACTCTTTGTGGCTGTGACAGCTCAGCCAGTAGCGTGGGAGCGCCAAGACATGTGAGTATACTTTTTTTTACCGGGGAATGGGATGGGGGGTAAAGCCCCACTGCCTATGGGAATGGGATGGGGGGTAATGCCACACTGCCTATGGGATGGGGATGAATCCCACACTGCCTATATGGGGAATGGGAAGGCGAATAAATGTCACACTGCCTATGTGAATGGGATGAGGGGTAATGCCACACTGCCTATATGGGGAATGGGATGGGGGGAATGCCACACTGTCTTTAATCATAGGATTCTGCACCTTGCCTATTATTTGGTGCTTGGGGGGATGGTGTTTTAGCATAACATTTGTGGTTCAGAATATTTTTTTTTCGTATTTTCCTGCTCTAAATCCTAGGCGCGTCTTATAAGGAGGTGCGTCTTATATAGTGAAGATACAATATATGTATATCTGCCCTTGTAGAGAGGCTTAACATCTCACAATTGTATTTGCTTTTCACTCAGCACGAGGGGCGACCTGTATAATTTTTTTCTACTAGCCAGATGCTTATCAGGGATTCAATTTATTTTATCACAGCAAACCTTCCAAAAAGCAGCGGATAAAAGCCTCTTAATCCAGGCATAACATATGAAAGAGAGGTTAATGCCGCTTCAGAGCCTGGAAATACATTCAGCTTGCAGACTATGAGGGCGAGGCAGGATAATGTTACCTTTATCTTATCATCAGCAGCAGCGTAGAGATCTTATGTAGCGATAGCAAGATGGAAGCTGGCGGAAAAATCTTAATTACATTATGTCTGATCGTCATCAAATGACCTCTACAACATACTTAACTCTGTGATTTTTTTATAAGCCTTTATTTCAGCGCCATCATTTACATGCCAGCTTATACTGGCACAGATATGTCAGATCAAACCAGATAGGGAATCCATACAATTGATTCTGGAAGTGGATATCTCACGCGGGACAATATATCTGTAAAGTCACCCAACAAGAATATGAAACACTATGTGGCCTTGTATTGTGTTGCTAGAAATAAGTCAGACAGAGGTCTATCCTATTTGCAAGCCATCCAGCTTGCTAAGCTTCATTATGCAGCATCTGGTAATCCCTGAATACCAGGGCAATGATAGGAGGGGCAAGCTGGTCATTTTATTTGGCTGTTTTTTTTCAGTGGGTAAAGCAAAAGTAAAAAAAAAAAAAAAAGGTAATTCATCTATTATGGGATTTTATGTATACCATGGTCAGTTAAACACTTATATATTAGGCCCCTTTTACATCTACTTGTTGTGTTGGAGTAGAAATACTCCAGCATGACACAGATAAGAGGAAAACACTGTGCATTAAATGGGCCCTTTACATATATAACTCTTCATATAACTCTACGTGCACTGTAGGTAAATCACATTTATTGCACTTTACTGCCCTGCAGTGAAAGTCCAATACTCAATGCTGGCTTTCAGGCCATCACCTCTGATCTCACCTCACAGGGCCTGCATCCTTTGGTCTTTCCTCCATGTCTTGTTTACCCTTCCTTTGCTGTCCTCCACGGGGTCCTTTCTGCTCCATTGCCACAACCCACCAGTTCTCTCTTGATGCCTCAATTAAGGTCCCTCCACCCACTGCCCACCGGGTTCATCTTATCGCCACCAACCGGGGGACAGAAAACGCGGGATGCTAAGGGGTGACCATGAGGCCAACACTGCAGAGAACCGCTGACCAAGGCACAGTGCACTGAACAAAAGCAATGCGGTAGTAATGCAAAGTAAAATGAAGCCAAAAAAGGGCTGTTAAGGCCAAGGTTTGTTTATTTATATTTTATTTAGATTAAATGAATTGATGAATGATGTCCTGATGAAGTGGCTGGGTATGTAGCCACGGAACATGTGGAATTGCATTCAATCTCCTGTTTGGGGGACGGTGGGGCACCATCTGTATGGGCTTCACATTGTAGGTGATTTGTATATATATAGATTTATTTACGTATTTTGCACATGTATAGCACTTTAATCAGCACTGTAGCACTTTGTATATTTGTATCAGGTTTGACACGTAGGAGACATTAGTATCAAGTTATGATGAGGTGTTTATAAAGTATCACTTGTTTAGTCTAGCGTTTTGCCCAGAGGTGGCGTTTCTCGCCTTGTTACTTTGTATGTGTGTGAGTGGATGTTTTTAAAGATGAACTAGATTTACTAATAAACCAAACTATTACACTTTATTTGATTGTCTCTATTTGAGGGGTGTCGGTGCAGTAAGCCAGTTCCCTGGCGGTTGCTGTAACCGTCACAAATTGTAATTCTTTGAGAATTTTTCTTCTAAGGGGATTGACATCTCAGCACACAACCCTATTATTATTATTATTATTAATTGTGGATTAGTGGTGCATCTGATAGCGATTTGGTGTTTCTGTAGATTAAATGAATTGCTTTAGATTAATTTTTGGTTACTTGATCTCTAGTATGTAAAATGTAATATACAATGCAGGGACAATATCCTTTCCATAAACTTCGAAAATATTAGAGATCGACTCTTCTCATTACCTAGTATAAGGTGTAAGCTGTTCTGAAGTTCAAATTTTGGTAGTTTCCACAAATTTTTTCCAGTTTTCCACTGTCCACTGCGGCTAGGGCCGCTTAAATTAGTGGGAAAATTGTCCCACCAAATCCAGGATGTCTAGCATAATTTTCAACTGGGGCCCTGCTGCTACCTATTGGCTAAGTGGCAATAGTGAAATGTATGGATTGGCTGAACATTAGGTTAATCACTAACATCATTTATAGACCAGAGATATACTCTAAGGGCATTATTTATCAAGGGATAGCGCCAGGTAGTGTCTCACTAGCGCCAGGTATCGCCAGCTATCGGCGGCTACCGACTCCAGAACGCCAGGCGGCGGACACAATCACGCATTTATCACGCTAAATGAGGCTAGCGCGGGCGAGAGCGTCAGCTAGCGCGGGATTCATCATGTAGCGGACTGCAACGAACAGCGCCGCTGCTAATCCCATCACAGCGCCAGGTATGACCTCTCGCTACCTGGCGCTCTCCAATGCATTTCAATGGAGCAATCTTTAAATCTTCATATTTAATTGATATTAATGTTTTTTTTTTTTTTTTTAAATGTCAAAAATTCTGTGACCACTTCGGCAATGTTAGATATTTTTTTTAAGGTTGAAAAAAAATAAAAAATAAAAAATTGTGCAGAGTTGATATTACAGGTCTGATATTAATGTATTCATATTACAAAATGTTTAGAAAAACTTGTTTAATTTTTTAATAAAAAATATGGATGTTTGGGGGTTAAAAACTACTTTTAAGCCATCGCCGCCAGCGCTCTGGGGTTTATACAAGCTTTTCACAGCTCGAGAATTTTTGGATCGTGATTTGTTAATGAATATGCTGGGAGCCGTTCGCTATGACCATTCGCTGTCAGGCGCTCCCATACAGCGCGGAACCTGTCAAACAGCGACTCCTAACACCGACTGGGTCGCTGTCAACAACCGAACAACGGCCAAGCACAGCGAATACTAGCGGGCGCTGTGAAAATGACGCTACTGGCGCTCATCTGTCGCTACCTGGCGCTATTACTGAATCGGCCTCTATGTAAATGTCCTGAGACAGGGCGACACATTGTTACACACAGAGGAGATGCAGAGATTTGTTACCCAAAAGTCCATGGATAAACCACAACCCCACACCAAACAACTGTCACATCCATTACCCTGCAAAGTGGACAGTTTTACTAAGTGCCCCACTTTGAGTCCCCCAAATGGATTAGCAAGTTTTCTGCAGAAATATCAGCTTCAGGTAGCTTCCAGCATCCCTTCATGGGAAGTTGTACAATTCCTTAACGTTTCCAGTGGGTCAACATATGAATTATCTTTGCAGACTCTGGGCCCCTATGGTTTCTTGATTTAAATAGGCTTCCCGTGGGAAAAGATAGGGACAGGCAGATCTCATGTCAGTGACTCACTTCTTGAGTACCATATCGATTTCCTGTGTCTGGGAACCAGTCCGGAAGGCAGCATGGTAAGAGAGAAAAGAAGCTTTGAAGACAAGAGCCACTGATTTGCTACGCTTGCTTTATTCCTTGCTACCATCAGTGGCCTGTGTGTGCCATAACTTGTGAACACAGCAGCGAACAGCGCAATAATTGTACCAAACAGAGCTATAACTGTAGTGGCTAAAGTAATGTAAACGTTGGCCGTCTTAAGCTGAACCTGTAAACCTTGATATCTCTGCCATTTCTTCTTTAATTTCAAAACGTAAAACCATTTAGGACAGCGCCAAATGTAGTCCAACACATTGGTGTAACAATTACCTTTGCCTGCAGTAGCACTTTAAGTCAATCTATCGGGTATTGATGCAAAAATTAGACACTCTTGTCCAATCAGCATGCAAGTGGATCCGAGTGCACTGGCGGCCGCATCCCCCGCTACCCTTCAACATATAGCGTGCCCTCGCCGGCCATTCACAAATCGTGCGCATATGCCATTGGACCGGGAAAGGATGAGTTTTTGGGCGACCTGTGGGGTTTCACCGGGGGGGCGAGTATGGGTCCATACTCCAGGGTTGGTTTTGGTCCACTTTAAGGAAAATATTATATCACCTCTCTGACCTGCTCATCTGTAAAAAAGACGTAATCTAAAATGCCATCTGCTAACGCAGCTTTAGGGAAATTGTCACCTATCTCACAGAGGACCTTCTCATAAGCAGGTAGTTAAACGCAGTGTACCACTGGGAGCCTCCATTTTAAAAGGCCTTGCTAGTACCAGTTAGCCCTCTTTGGGCCTGATTGGCCACAAGCCTTGGCCAGCAGGAAACCTGCCGTAAGGCTTTATTGGCAGGCAGGGTCAAAGCATAAACCCAGACACAATAGGGCCATTACCTTATAAAGAATGAGGGGCTTGCTGTGAAGATTAATCCTAATTAATCAAATCTTTGGAATCTGCAAAGGGTTTCATGTCATTCCTGGGTTTCATGTCATGTACCAGAGACTCCAGAGAACTCAATTTAGAAGCCATATCAAACAGCAGTGTTTTGTAGCGTGTTGACACAAGGACTTCTAGGACCTTTCAACAAAAAGTTATGCCACACTTTGTGAACATGGAACATGGGTAAAGTGGTTGATAAATCGGACCCTCTAAGTAATAATAAAGTAGTAATCAGGTGTAAAAGGGCTTTCCATGGATATTTACATATTGTAATGCAATGCAATGTAAGAGCCTTCTATACAGATGTTATACCATATATAGGGAAATTCTTCCACTCTTAAATTATTTTATTCTGCTAAAGGAAGCACTAGATTTACATGCAGATGTTTTTAAAATACTTTTAAACGGGGTTATTCTTAAATTCTAATTATACAAAAAAAACATTGTTTTGTAAAAGCTTTTTGTTGAAGCATTTAGTTGCTTTAGTTGCTGCCAGAGACCCAAATAGGCACCCCAAATGTTTCCCTATAGACTTAAATGTGATTCCAAATGAGACCTATTTGGCTCACCACTGGTCACCACCGTTCTTTCCAGAGTGACAATGGCATAAACAGAAACAATGGCAGGAGAGTAACTTGAGGAGGTGCACCGTGGCCCAGAAGGTCAGAGGTATCATTGTTGCTCCTTTACTTTATTTCTCATATTTGTGCTCACTTGGCATTACTTTGAGAGAAAGGAAGCATTCGTCTCTACTTTTTTAGTCATTAATTGTCTAGCTGCATCCAGTTGAGTAAAAAGACAGAAATAATTAGCTGTATGAGCCATGAGGGGGCCCCACTTAATGTTCACATCAGGGCCCTAGATTATACTTGAGGGCAACCCCAACCCCCTTCTGCTGAAGCTTCAAATCCAACATGACATCCAGCTGGGAGAACATTCATGGAATAGGCTGTAAAAACAGAAAGAAGTAAATCCACACCAATGTTTCATGTCTTCGGCTTGTTGTGACATTAATAATTACATATGTAGACTCTCTTAACCATGCAGAACGCGTCAAGAACTGAAGCTATTAAAAATGTAAATAGCTAAATTAATGGCCACAGCATGAACAAGTCAGAGCCTTGTTTGCTGGAATGCCTATTGACAGTTAAGTGTTAGTCAATAGAATGCTGTTTAATAACTGTCCATGGTATTTGTTCATGAATGGATTTGTCGCTATAATATATTTCAGCTCTAGGAAGCCAGTTAGTAACATTGGGTCATAAAACTTGGTAAATTGTCGGTGCAGCTTTCAGTGTCATGCATGCTCAAGTAGAGCTTAAACCGCAATAACACCCTAAAATGTAAACTTCTGCATCTGGATAGCGCACCCGCGCTTTTTAGATTATTGCCCCAAAAAATTGTCTCACCTTTTAGCTTTTTTTATTGATAATACTGGTGGTTACTGGACGTCCCTGTAGCCCCCAAATGCCCTGCTGGCCAGCAAAACGGAAGCGCTATCACGCTCTTAAATGAATTGTGTGCTCCCGCTGCCTCTGTAAGTGCTGGCCCATTGAGAGGGCATGTGCGCCAGGCCCACCTCCCCAGCTCAACAGGGCATGCACAGACAGCGCTTACAGAGGCACCGTTAGCGCACCGCTCACTGGAAAGCGTAGCAGCGCCTTTGTTTGGCTGGTCAGCGGGGCATCCGGTTTTGCGGCCACAGGACTTTCTGCCGAACTAAAAAAGGTGAGACAATTTTTTGGGGCAGAGGATTGAATTTTTTTAGTTTAAAAGACAACTATCATTAAACACCCTTAAAATTAAATGCTATTATACAATAGGCTATTAAAAAAACAAATGCTTGACAAATATACTTTATTAAAAAAAAAAACAGAAATTCCCCAATTCATTGGATATCTTATCCTTCCAGAGATCCCACGATGCATGTGGCCAGGCCAGGGGCATAGCTGGGGGGGCGTATGCCTGCGTATTCACTCGCTTTTTAGCTGCTCATTAATGTGCATGGCAGAGAAGCAGAGCATACGCATGCACCATGGGATCACTGACAAGCTAAGAATGACTGGAAACTGGGGCGTTCACACACCAGGGCATCCCAAAATGGGGGCACAGATCAAAACCCTCAAAGTACAAAATGCTTGGCTGAAACCCCTCCCCTATTATTTAACGCAAGTAATGGATGGGCTACTGAGTTTGATAGCAAGTTCACAAGTCTAGGGAGAGAAAATGGCGTTACCACCCTCCACTTCCAAAAATTCCATACATTGATAGATTCTGAACTAAAGTTCCCTGTAGAAAGTACATTCAACCTATCATAGTGGTGGGCAGAAAAGTCAGTTCATTCTACAACAAACTTTATCTTTGTTCTAGACAAATCTGCAGGCACTTAGAGAAAGGACAATCAAAGTAAATTGTATTAGAAGAAATCTATAAGACCTAACCTTGCAGTTCTGCATTAACCTCTCCCTGATGACTACCCGTCAAGAGGGGCCAGAGTGCCGGACCGTTATGGATTTACATAATACAATTTTAATTGATTTCCACCAATTAAAATGAACTGCCTGTTTGTTGACCACGGCTATTGATAGACAAAACAGCAAGGCTGGGGGAATTGGACGGCGGATTGTCCCTGAGAGTGTTGTATTCATCCCAACATGGTAATTTCTGCCGCTTGGATGCGACGCAGCAACTTGCTTGCATAGTAAGCGGGACAGAATGCGATTGCATTGTAATAGTGCGAGATGGGGAGCCAGCTGCCCCCCGGCTGCTTCTTATTCACAGACAATAATATCACTCCAGCCGCCCCCGGATCAGTCACCTGAGATGCCAGTCATCTGTGCCTATTCAGCTCTTAAGATTTGGCGCAGCTTTTATTTTCCTGGCGCAAGTATATCAGCACATTATACACGCCATGAATTTTCACATGTTTGCCAATAGAATGAATAAAAATATCTGAAAATCGTCCACATTTTGGATATGCCAGTTTTCAGGGCGGACTGGCCATAAGGAGAGTAGTGGGCCACATTGCCTAATCCCACTTGGGCTGGGTGTAGCCTCCAATATGCAGCCCACCTCATTCAGAGCTTATACACTGCTTCTTCTAACTTCCCCGTCCACTCCCCCCCAGCCCCTCTCCTCATACCTGACCACATTTTTACACCCTCCCCCCCAGCTGAGACACGCCAGCTTATGTTCTGCCCATACAATGCTATAGCCTCAGCATTATGATTGCGAGGGCAATATCCAACCCTGCCTATGCCTCTGCCTCTAAAATACTCAAACCGGACCAACAGCCTGGCACAGTTGGAGAAGAAAGGTAGCGGCCATTTTGGAGCTTCCTCTCCCAACTGACATAACTGACCATGCACAGTAACAGGAAGCCCACCTACACTTCCTGTTTGCAGGTGGCCTGTAAATGCATGAACCGCCATCTTGTTTCTAAAATTGACCCCAGCAGGAGTTAGAAAATGGTAAATTCATTTTTAATTTCTATTTTCTTTATTTCTAATATCTATTTTATTCCACAAGAAAAGAAAATTATACAGCAAAAGTCAACATCCAAAACTTTTTGTTCATAAAGTAAAACATAGACATCGAGGTATGTACAAAAAACGACTGCCTCCGTACAATGACCATTACATATAACTAGAGATGAGCGAACTTCTCAAAAATTCGATTTGGGGCGATTCGCCGAATTTCTCAAAGAAATTCGTGTTCGTCCGAATCAAACTTTAGCGAATCGCTCATCTCTGGTGGGAGCGGGGAGGCCGGCTGCGCTGTCAGCTATCATCAGAGGACGCGTCATCAGAGGAAGCCGGCTACCTCTGATGACGCGTCCTCTGATGACAGCTGACAGCGCAGCCGGCCTCCCTGCTCCCACCATGCCGCCATTTTTTTTTTCCATTTCACGGCTTGGTGGGAGCGGGGAGGCCGGCTGCGATGTCAGCGGGCGGCGGAAGTCGCCCTCTGGAAAAAAAAAAATGCCAGCATTTTTTTTTTTTTATTTCAGGGAAAATTCGGTCAGCACGAACCACTAAAAATTCGGGTTCGTGCTGAATTGAATTTTCCCTGAAATTCGGAGCGAATTCAGATTCGTTAGAACCGATTCGCTCATCCCTACATATAACCTATAGTAAAAAGAACCAATCAGAGGGTAGCATAGAGGGAAGAGCAAAAGGAAGAAGAAAAAGAGTGAGACTCGAAGTAGAAAAGAAAAAATGAAAGAGATGGGTACCAGACCTCCACCCAATCAAGAAGAACAGCCAGGTTAGCATTTTAAATCATAAGGAGATCATGGTCGAAACCCCTCGTTTGGAGGTGGGCAATCCACCCCTCCCAAGTGGCCAAGAAGGGAGCAAAATCCCCCTGCATAGAGGCCACCATAAAAAATGGTAAATTATTTTTTTGTGCTGCAATCTAAATTGCCCTGGGGAGGGGTACATATGAGCACTGTTTGTTTTGTTGGTCTGGTTTAGCTATTTTTGACTGTTGGTCCGCTTTAAGCTTCAGGTCTGTTACTGGACACACCTATAAGCACACTCATTTATCGACTGCTCATTGGGGGTGGAGATAAGAAGCTAATAGGCTGGTTATAACCTGTAATTCGCTTGGGCTGACATTTTGGTCCCAGTCTGCCCCTACTTTTAGGTATAAATTGTAAAATGAAATCTATGTTACTGACCAAAGCAAAGATCATACATTATGTATTTAGTCTGTCTAAAACATGTCCGAGGATAACAGAACCCTAACACAGCGAAAGTGAAAGCAACACAGAGGTCAGCAGCATGACAGGCAGGAGTATAATAAGGGGGTTATTCATGAAGGGATAGCGCCAGGTAGCGCCTCGTAGCGGCAGGCAGTGCCTGGAGAACGCCGGGCGCTGTACGGAAATCCACATTTCTGAAAGCGAATCTGGTGAGCGACTCTAAAAGCGCCATGTAGCGTCACATGTATTATTACAGGCGACTCAGTGTTTAGCGCCAGCGCTCTAGCTTCCAGAACACCAGGTATTACCTTTCGCTCAGTGTCGCTCTCCCATACATTTAAATGGCTGTTCATTTGCTTGTTGCTCAAATCATTGTGTGACGTCTCCCGGCTGCAAACAAACACTTTTAGAAACTTTTTTGACTTTTTATATTTTTATGCAGAATTGTCATTACAGGTCTGGCACTAAAGTGTTATTGTCCCAGTGTTAAAACCATGTCATTCCATGTGCATTTGCTTTATTACTGGTGGATATGTGTTCAAAAACAGACTTTAATCACACAGTGTCTGGCGCTCTGTGCTATAGCGACCAAATTTAGAGCGCCGACGCTGTGTGTGTGTCTTTTTTTGATAAGAATGGTGTGGAGCGCTGAGACTCGTTCGCACTGAGCTAGCGCTACCTTTCGCTCGCTGCAGCGTTATACAGTTGTTAGAGAGCCCAACATACATCACATTCATCAATGCCGGACAGGTTACTACAGCAACTGACGCTTACAGCGTCTACTAGCGGTCGTTCTAAGCGCCGCTATATAGACGCTCATTTGCCTATACCTGGCATTAGTAATGAATCAGCCTCCACGACTTAACCCCTGCCTAGACAATGACTTTCATTGTTTTGTCTTTTGTTTTGTCTTCCTCAGCAAACTAAACTACTCATGTAATGGATCTACATCAGTCTTAGAGGCCGATTCATTAATAGCCGCAGGTAGCGACAGTTGAGCGACTGTAGCAGTATTTTCAGAGCGCCCGCTAGTAGCCGCTGTGCTTGGCCATTGTTCGGTTGTTGATAGCGACTGAGTTGGTGTGCAGTAATGTTGAATACGGGGTGACGAGTCGCTATTTGACAGGTCGCGCTGTATGGGTGCGCATGATAGCGACTGGTCAGAGCGACCGGCTCCCACCATATTCATCAAAAAATCACGCTCAAAAAATTCTCGCGCTGTGAAATGCATGTTTAAACCCCAGAGCGCTGGCGGCGATGTGTTAAAAGTAGTTTTTTAACCCCCAAACCACATTTTTGGAAACCAAAAAAAAAAAAAATTTTAAAGAATTTAGTAATATGAATACAATAATATCAGACTTGTAATATCAATTCTGCACAATTTTTTTTTTTTTTTTACCTTAAAAAAATTATCTAACATGGCAGAAGTGGTCCCAGAATTTTTCACATTTAAAAAAAAAAAAAAAAAAAAAAAACAATTAATTATGAATATTTAAAGATTGTTCCATTGAAATGCATTGGAGAGCGCCAGGTAGCGAGAGGTCATACCCGTCGCTGTTCAAGGTCGGACGCTGGTGCTGTGGGCTGAGGCTGGAATAATGATGAATGAGTCGCTATATGGCGCTATCTCAGTCGCTAAGCAGGATTGGCTTGATAAATGTGTGATTGTGGTGGGGAGCCGGCATTCTCGTGGCGGGGCCCGTCATTACCGGCCGCTCACCAGTCGCTACCTGTCGCTATTCCTTCATAAATAAGGGCCTAAGATAGCTCCAAGCAGCCATTTTGTATCCCTAGCCATTTTTACCCCATCCCACCCCAGGGCCGCTTTAATATGAGGCAAATCACTGAATAAAAATGTGTCACGCTACCATCATAAAGCAGCCAGGAGGTGTTTATTTCATGTCGCCTTCCCAGTCTTTTTTTAAAAACGTAATAAAGATTTGAAGGTCGTCTCACATAATAAAAAACGGAAAGTGGAAATACTGCCGGTGGTATTAGCAATCGCGTCAGTGAGGGAGAACAGTCAGAGGCCCTGCAGTAAACAGAACCCCCTGCAAACTTCAATATCGCCAGCAGTTCATTAGTATAATGTACTAGACCTGAGCGTTATTATTGGCACCTAAACGTCCATTACCTACACTGCACAATACATAATGACATCCATTACTGCTCTAATAATGTCACATTTTAAAGGTGCCAGTTGGCTAAATAGGGATGCAGGAAAAAAAATCTGCACTCCCTTCCCTGACATCACTTACATTTGCCGCGTTGTGTTGGCGGCATTTTTCTTGCCGCTGTTTTGGAAGCAGAGAAATATGGCTCTCAATTCTCTTGCTTTATAGACGTCAATTCATCACAGCCCCTATATGGTTTCTGTGTGAACAGAGCCGCTGACAGGCCTCATTTTTACACACTAAACTGAGAGGATACTTCCAAAAGGGTTTCCGTGTTCATTTTTCATCGAATAAAAAAGCTATTTCGACAAATAAAATCGGCTAACACCCTTCAGAAAACATGGAGGCCTGTTATAAGCAGGGATGGATTGCTGCATAGGTGGGCTGCGTAGGCCACAGCCTAGAGCGCTAGGTACATGAGGTGACCATCTTAATATAGAACATTTTTATTGCTTAGGAGCGAGTGGTGAAGATTTATTATTAAAGCAGAGCTACAACAGGTTAGGTCAGACAGGTCAAGTCACCTGGTTTTCCAGGGGGTCATCCTGTGTGTACCCCTCACCCTGTCACCCTGCCAGAGGTGTATAATATCCTGTAAATATCCACAATACCAAACCCTCTTCACACACAAGAGAGAATTAAAGGGACATTCCAGGCAAAGGGCTAACTTGTCCTGCTTTCTTCTCACCCCATGCTGTTTGTCAGGAGCTGCATCTTTCTTCCAGCCTTTATTTAGGCCCTTATTTATGAAGGAATAGCGACAGGTAGCGACTGGTGAGCGGCCGGTAATGACGGGCCCGCCACAAGAACGCCGGCTCCCCACCACAATCACACATTTATCAAGCCAATCCTGCTTAGCGACTGAGATAGCGCCATATAGCCACTCATTCATCATTATTCCAGCCTCAGCCCACAGCGCCAGCGTCCGAACTTGAACAGCGACAGGTATGACCTCTCGCTACCTGGCGCTCTCCAATGCATTTCAATGGAACAATCTTTAAATATTAATACTTTATTGTTATTAATGTTTTTTTTTTAAATGTGAAAAATTCTGTGACCACTTCTGCCATTTTAGATAATTTTTTTAAGGGAAAAAAAAATAAAAAAAATTAGTGCTGAATTGATATTACAGGTCTGATATTATTGTATTCATATTACTAAATTCTTTAAAAATTTTTTTTTTTTGGTCCTAAAAATATGGTGGTTTGGGGGTTAAAAAACCTGGCGCTCTCCAATGCATTTCAATGGAACAATCTTTAAATATTAATAATTAATTGTTATTAATGTTTTTTTTGTTTTTTTTTTATGTGAAAAATTATGTGACCACTTCTGCCATTTTAGATAATTTTTTTAAGGGAAAAATAAAAAATTTGTACAGAATTGATATTACAGGTCTGATATTAATGTATTCATATTACTAAATTATTTAAAATACTTTTTTTTTTTTTGGTTTCCAAAAATATGGTGGTTTGGGGGTTAAAAAACTTTTAACACATCGCCTCCAGCGCTCTGGGGTTTAAACATGCATTTCACAGCGCTTTAATTTTTTGAGCGTGATTTTTTGATGAATATGGTGGAAGCCGGTCGGGCTGATCAGTCGCTATCATGCGCACCCATACATCGCGGAACCTGTCAAATAGCGACTCGTAACCTTGTATTGAACATTACGCCACACCGACTGAGTCGCTGTCAACAACCGAACAACGGGCAAGCACAGCGACTACTAGCGGGTGCTGTGAAAATACCGCTACAGTCGCTCAACTGTCGCTACATGTCGCTATTAATAAATCAGCCTCCCCGCCTGCTTTATATTTCTTAAAGTGGACCAACACCCAGGGGGAATCAGCCTGAGAATCTATAAGATTCCCGGGCCGATCAGATCCCTCCCCGCGGGGCATCCAATCCAAAATTGGGATGCCCCGCTGTGTGAAACCCCGCAGGATGCCCAGAAACCTTACCTTATCCCCGTTCCAACGGTGCATGCGCGAGCCGCAGCCGCATCTCGCGCTTCTCTCTAGCAGGGTGCGCTCCCTGTTAGAGGGAAGTGCAAGATGCGGCCTCCAGCTTGCTCAGAGGCTCTGTGGTTGTCAGTCACTTGTCCGTACATACCACAGCGGCTCTGAGCGCTCTGATTGGACGAGCGCTCGCGTAGGAGCGGGGTGAAGTGAGTTTTTTAGGGCGATCTAGGGGGTTTCACGCAGCGGGGCACCCCCGATCGCGGAAGTGGACCAAAACCCAGGATAGTGAAAATCCTGGGTGTTGGTCCACTTTAATAACTTCCAGTGACCTATCTCCATTCTGCTTGACAGCTGATGATGTCTCATTATCCCATCAGTCCCATCAGAAGTCAATTTTGAGGCCCCTAAAAAAATTAGCCAGCTGGAGGCAGTGTGCAAAGTATTGGGTAATGAAAGATGCTGCTCCTGGCAGACAGCATGGTGCAAGAGGAATGCAGGCTCATTTAACCCTCTGCCTGGAATGTCCCTTTAAACCAGGACAACACCCAAATGGCATCCCAATTGCTTGCGCCCCCTTCCCCTCTGCTGTAAAGCCAATTAAACGCCTTTCAAATTGTTTACCGCTGTCACATGTTCACCTACATCTCCACTGAGCATCCGGGTGATGGTGATCATATGGCCAAGGCAGCCAATCGCAAGTAGCAATTTAACAGTTCTGAGCATTTTCCCCACTTTAGCATGGCACAGCGGGGGCACCTGCAATTGGAGAGAAGGGTTTTGTTGGAATCAGCCAGCCCTGAAGTCTGAAAGGCAGTGCAGGAGGAGCCGCATGCAGGAGCCTGAACTGGTCACGTGAATCAGAAGCTCTGCCCCCTGCAAGCTTAAATGCATTATACTGCGACCTGAGACAAATAAATAACGCCTTGCACAGTAGCATAAGGACATTCAGCCTTCTTTTTTGAGGCAAATAAGTGCCCATATCAAAAATCCTACCAGAAAAAACGCCAACAGTGTATGGGGACAGGTCCAACAGTGGCGACTGTAATGGTGGAGGCAACGCCTGTGAGAGAAAGGACAGCAGCTCACAGCTGAGAAACAAAAACTGAGAACTATTTTACCAGAGAAAAAATCTTCTGGCTTGGAAGCTTCAATGTCAGCAGTTTCCAGAGCTTCATCTAGTGACAGAGATTCATCTGGTTTTTCATTCAATCAGTCACAGGAGGTGATTCTTCCCACTCCATTAAAGCTGAGAATTAGAAAGCAAAATAAAGCCCTTAAATCACATATATCACTACTGCTGGTCAAATAGCTTCAAATGATAAGCTGATGATTTGAGGTGTTGGGAATACAGGGCAAAGAATTGATATTATAGAAAAAGGTGGAGGGAATTGTAACTAGAATCAATTAACATGAGCATATAATCAAACCAATGCAGCATCAAATAGACCAATCTCAATCTAAATTGGTAGATTAAGAAAACCAGGTAAACCATGTTGTTTCTTTCCTTAGCTATAGGTCTGTTTCTTCTCTTAACCTCCCTGGCGTTATGATTATATGTGCAATTTTGTACAAAAAGCGTTACCATTACGTTTAAATCTGCCACCCAGTTCCGCCCCCATGAGCCTCTGCGGCTCACAGAGACGGAACCAGGAAGTCAGAGGGACGCATCTGCTGGGGCTCTCACCTGCGATCACAGCGGGGACATCGCTGGATCGCAGGGAAAAGGTAAGGAGACAGCTCCTCTGCCTAATCTACCCCGAGCGTGACTCGGGGTTACCGCTACTTGCAGCAAAAATTAACCCCGAGTCACGCTCGGGAACACCGCCAGGGAGGTTAACAATATACTTTCTGAATACAGCTCACACTGGCTCCGCTTTAGTTAAACATTACGTTCTTTGCATGAGAAACGTTGTTTTCTCAACTTGATCCCAGGGTCTGGTTTCAATGATAAAATTCCTATTTCTGTGAGTAGTGTAAACAACTAGCATTAATTAGCGTTAATGACTGAAATTCATTTATGCTTGAGAGAATCACTTTCTGTATAACCAATAAGAAATGAATATAAGCCTAACTATGGGTGATGGATTTAACCAATTCTCTTTGTTCTCTGTATACTATTTAACCCAAGTCAAAACAAACCATAGACCAACCTTGAATTGACATGAGTTGATTGTCTTTGTGTACTGCTCAAAGCTTTGTCTTCTGGCCTCCGGAGGGAAAAGTCACAGCCTAACAGAATTTGGTGCACGAGACATTCTACCCCAATGGGGCATTAGTTGCATCCTAACACAACAAAACACTGCACGTTATTCTAGAAGGGATAGTTCACACACCTGCGCTGTGTTGTGCAACTCATTAAAAAGCGTTGCAGACACTTTTTTCAGCGCAACGTTGTAACAGTGCAGGTGCAATGGAGGTCTGTGCTGTCGCAGGCACAGCGCATGTATAAAGCAGTATGCCTGCATTGTGTCGCATTGTCAGAGACTTTACCATTACTTATTATGCAAAAAATATTTTTCTTTTAAGGACCACACTCAATGCAAATGCAAACACATCAAAAGTGCAGCGTTTGTTTTGATACAATGTCCCTCTGGCATATTTACCAATGCTTGCTCTCAATGCTATGGAGTGGTGTGAACGGAGCCTTAAAGTTTTGAAGGGTTAATATTTTTTTCAAATATGCCTCCAGGGTGAACATGCACCCGAGGGAAGGCTTGATTCACAGATTAACCCCCCTCCTTGTGACTCAACTCTTTTCTGGAACCCTTAGGTGTTTGTAAAACCCGTATTAGGTAATGTTTTGGATCTAAAAAACTTGTTTCATAGTTTTTTGTGTGTCTGATTTTTTAAAATGTTCTTTCTACTTTTATTCTCTTTACTTCTTACTAGGGGAATTGAAGCATTGTTTATAACTTAAATCAATTGGTGAAATGGGAAGGGTTTTTTCTTTTCTTAACTTGGTATGTCTTTTTGGAGAGACCCATTTTGGGAAGGGGATCAATGGGAAGTTTGGTTAATGGACTATTTCTCATAAGGGATTTAAATTACCTATTAAAAGAGATAAAGTATTTGTTATTATGGTTCTCTTGGGGCTCAAATGGACACAATTAGAGATTCCGATGGTAGATGGTTGAGGGAAAGACTGGAGACCCCCTAGTCTCTTTTGTCTCTTCTTATGTTCCTAACGGAGGTCACGTCAGATCTCATTTTTGAATACAAATTTTTGAGGAAGTTATAAGTAAGGCCAATCAATTTAGAAGGGGATTCCAACATTGCTCTTGATGTAGTAAGAGACAAAACATATAAAAGTTTGGCCGCACAGTATCCGATATCTAAAGCCGGTATCACATTTTTTAAGCTTATACAATCTCAGGATCTTATAGATACTTGGTTAGATATGAATCCTAACTCTAAAGACTACACCTTTTTCTCTCAGACTCGCTATATTTTTTCTAGGATTGACCATATTGCCCATATATAAGATCTAGATTATCTTCCAATGTGTTATCTTGTTTTATTAAGGAAGTCTCTTGGGCTGATCATTCTCTGGTGGTTGTGGGCTTTCTTTGATCAAAATAAGGCTTCTGATACCTCTCCTTCATTAAATTGGGCAGCCTTTAAGGTATATATTAGAGGTGTTTCGATCAAATTGGCAAGCAGAAAGAAAAGAAAAAAATCTGAAGCACTTAAAAAAAAGAAGCATTATTAAATATTCAATGTAAAAATCATAAAGCAAATCCACACAAGGATCTTTTACGTAAAATTAACGAGACTAGAGTTTAACCTGATTATTACTAAAGCTGAAAAACTTTAAGATGGAATAAATATAAATGTTATTATCAAGGAGATAACATAGGGTCACTTTTGGCAAGGAAGCCAATTACATCATTTCCTAAATTGAGATTAATTTCCGTGAATTATACTAGTAATCCACTAAGGATCCTAGATGCATTTTTCAAATTTTATAACAATTTATATACTGCTCCTACTCATTTTGATAAATCTAAAGCAGATGCATTTCCATAGAGGAAGAGGAGATCAAGATGGCAATAAAGCAATTGAAAGTCTTAAAGGCTCCTGGACCTGATGGTTTTGCTAACATTTATTATAAAACATTCCTACAAATTCTATCACTTCACCTTGCTTTATGGTTTAATAGCTTAAGGACTGGTGAAGTGAGATTTGGATTTAAATAAAGCACACATTAGTGCCCCCCCCCCTAAAGCCAGGAAAAGATCCTGGAGATTGTAATAATAATATACCTATTTCCTTGATAAATACTGACTGGAAGCTTTTTACTTAAATATGGGTTACATAGGTTACATTAATTATAAATATTACAAAATCATTTTGCTTTAAATCTCCCCTTATGTTATTTTGTTACTTCTTCTTGTTACTTCGCAATCCACCACATATAAAACAATAGACCAAAGTGCAATACTGTTTTTAATAAAATAAAACCTATTTATTCCAATTTTGCACTCACATGAAACCCCTTATATATATTTTAAGTCTTTTGGATACAAGATGTTTAACCTACACATGTGAGCATCTTAATTATTTTTTAAGAATAGCATGGATTTTAGTTTATATAATTTTTGTTTTTTTACAACTGTCAAGGTTTTGGAAGTACATTTCAAAATATCCTCATGCAGTTATAGGGATAAAAGGATTTGAGTCAAAGTCTATTAATATATAAAGGGGTACTTGACAGGGGACAGGGTTGTCCTTTGTCGCCATTATTATTTGTGTTGTTAATGGAACCATTGACGAGAACAATTAGATTAAGCAGGGATGTTTGGGGGGGGGGGGGGTGGAGTGTGGGGGAGGGAACATAAATAAATAAATATATATATATATATATATATATATATATATATATATATATATATATTTATATTCAGATGCTCAGGAAACTTAGCAAAATTTGGGGCTTAAAATTAAATGATACTGGGTCTGAGGTGTTGAATTTGACACTATGAAACCAGGTTCTCATTTGGAAAACTGATTAAATATATTGGTACCCAACTAATCCCTCAGTTTCATTTATCATATAAAAACAATTACAATTCATTATTTCATAAATTGGGGAGTGACATGGACTCCTGGTCTTGCCTGAGGCTGTCTTGGCTGGGGCAATTAAAATGACTTACCTAGATGTTACCTGATGTTACCTAGAATGTTATATTTGTTCAGAGCCCTTCCTTCTCCTATCCCGAAGGCAGAGTTAAAGAAATTTCAATCAAAAGTGCTGGGATTTGTTTGGACAGGAAAAAGTAAAATAATAAATCAGGGATTTCCAGATTTTCCAATACATGTATTTTCTATGCTTGTTCGGCAGCTAAATTGACCATTGCTAAGTCATGAAAATCTCATACTTTAAAACTTCAAATGTTTATTAAGAAATTTTATTGGATTAATGGTCAACAAGATTTGGAGTCTAAATTCTGGAATCCTGGTGAGGGGGCAAATTGGAGTCTGAGTTCTTTAATTCCCATATTTTAGTACTATTTATTTATATTTATTTATGTATCTATTTTTTTATATATAAAATAAATGGATGATATATAGATATATTTTTTTAATATATTTATTTTAGTTACTTACTAAACTATGCTAATTTATTGAAAAAATATTATTAATATCGTATTTAGGTGATTATAAGTCAGAAAAGCTTTCTTTCTGTTGCTGCAATTTAGTAAATGCATATTCTAATGTTATTTTTAGAACTCTGTTTTGCTTTATTGCAAACTCAATAACATTATTGGAATATAAAAGGCAGTACAGGTTCATAGGGACCTGTATTGCAGGGTAGCGTGTTGTTTCAGTTTAAATGCGGGGGCAGAATAGACCCACTAATTATTTTTGCTTGAAAGCAAAAAAAGGCCAAAAAAATCAAATGTAATCAAAAAATATATAGACAAGAACACAATGTATATGATAATTAATTAAAACATATTTTACATAAAAAACAATATAGCCCAAGGGCTGTTACGTTTAGGCCTATAGATTGCTGGTGGGGCACCTAGTTAATCTGAGGTGCTTTGTTGTTCACATAGAGGCTGTGAAGTGATTACTCTGTTGTTTTGCAATGACAGGGGGGAAGTAAATGATGCAGGGTGTTGCAGTTTTACAGCAGGGGAGCATAGCTTATCCACTCATGGTTGGTTCTACACATAGATGCTCAGTGAACCCTAATGGTTCTCCTGCGCCAGTCACAGCAACACACTCAATTTTCATTTTTCGGGGCGTTGTTCCTCAATGCAGGGGCATCCCGACTCGGGGTGTCCCACTGTGTATATCCCCCCAAGTTGCCCGATCCACTCACCTTCCAGTCGCTCCCATGACCCGCTCAGCCAACCAGTGCTCGCTCTCACTCGGCTCCCTTCTGCTCCGCCGACAGCTAAGCCGCCTGGATGGTTAGACAGCTGAGCAGCACTTAAAGGAGCTTAGTGTGCCGCCGGCTACATCCCCTGCTAACCTCTTAGTCGTGGAGTTCCCGGCCCACCCATTCATAAAGGCCACAATCCCAATTCAGGATGACTCAAGGAGTGTATCTTGGATGGCCCTGGAGTTCTTTACCCACCTTCCTCCAATGTTCCTATTTAACTCTATTTTGGCAAGGCCTTGGAATGATTGGCGTTGGCCAGTATGATTCACTGCGATAATGAGGGGCAATCGTTGGCCCCCTAGGCCAGCCGTGAATACTGCAAATTTTAATACGACATTTGTTTGTTTCTTGTCTTAAGGGACCCTTTAAGTAAAACTGGATCTTTAAATTCATGCCAAATCAATTTGCTCATCTCTCATGCTCCACCCACTTGCTAATAATGAAGAGCAATTCTGTAACATGTCGTCTGTCCGCACTATATAATTAATTTGTTTTTTTGCCTGCCTCTTTCTTTTGCTTTTCCTCCAAAGTTTGCCATTTCTTCCAGTTCCATTCCTTCATGACCACCTCCAAATGTGGTCATGTGTCTGCCTCTGCCCCTCAGCACTCCCAGTGTGAGCGAGCCCAGCAGCAAGTGCGATTATTGTGGCTTTCCAGGCTTGCTCATACTGAGAGCACTGAGATAATGGGATGGTCACACAATCACATTTGGAGGTGGCCACGAAGGAATTAAGCTGAAAGGTGGAAAAACTTTGGAGACCTAATACAGCTCCTCCAGTGTGCTGCAGGAAATGGAGAAGAGATATATGGGACAGGCTTCAGATGAACTCCTTGCTGCCAAAAGCTTTAATTACCCCACTTTTGCCACTCTCCAACCCTGCTGTTATATTGACCTGTTTCTCAGTGGGTAAGATAATTTAAGTGATACAAAGAAAGGTGGCCGCTGCACCAATTTATATCTAACCTGGAAGGTGTACGGGAACAGGGCAATCGGAGTAGACAAAACTTAAAGGATCCACTGTACACAAACCTGTTAGCTACTAACCACTTGGTTGCTAGTTAAAAGGATTGAGTGTTGTTGCCCTTTTTTTTCTCCTGATATGATCAGCTGCCTATTCAGCAGTAGGGATATACCATAGAAGAAACAGGATTTACTCAAAAATTATTGGTACAAGCACACCATGGTTTTCCTTTGCATGTGACACAAGTAATTGGACAAAGTGTCATTGCCTAGGCCCATGTTAGAAAGGTACTTGTAAAGGCATTGAAATTCCAGATTCTCTGGAGGTAGAAATTCCCCTTAAGATGGCATATGTGGTGACGCTAAAACCATTTACAGAACAAAAGTCGGACGGTTATTAATTTTTACTCATCCCCCACCGTAAGCCACTGACAATCCTGATTATGAGGAATACTTATGAGCTTCTCCATGTTCATAGTCACATCCTAATTGGTATATTTAGCTGCTGTGAATAGTGATGACCCCTCTCTTTCCTGCAATATGGAGGAACGTACTCGCCTATAAATGCAGCTGACATCGGGCAGATCAGAGGGAGAATGTTGCCCGTCACAAGTTGTAATTGCATTTGCATTGGGGGATAATTATCCCTTTTAGCAGCTCGGGTTAATTACTAGTGATGGGAGGATGACGAGTGGGCTGATACAGAGCCACTGTCCCATCCATCATAAATGAAATGAGGATGGTGGAAATTATTGTCTGGGAATGAGGTATGTAAGGATCACAGTGTGCTCTCACCTACATAAAGGAGTTCTCTACATCACCCATGAAACCCCAAAACTGGCATAGTCATGGAATATGACAAGAAGAGAATTCTTCCGGGAAAAAGAATTGAATCTGCAAAAGTTAAATTTGGTCCAAGGCCTTTTCAGGGCATTGGAGTACTTTTAAATTAGATTATTTGTAGGTTTGGACCAAAGCAAATCTTAAATTACAATTGAATCAACTAAATCAGACCGGATGTGATTAATTCATCAATATTAATGATCTAACAGAGCTCTAGGTACAGAGAAGGATCAAAAGTTATGGTCCAGCCAAACCCTATACACAGAGAAGGGTCATAAGGTATGGCATAGCAGACTCTTAGAAAAAGCTAAGAATGTTGCTACATAGAGATGAGCGAACTTTTGAAAAATTCGATTCGGCCGATTCGCCGAATTTCACAAAGAAATTCGGGTTCGGCCGAATCGAACTTTTACGAAGTTCCCCATCAAAAATGCCGGCATGGTGGGAGCGGGCCGGCCGGTTCCGCTGACAGCGGAGCCGGCCGGCCCGCTCCCACCATGCCGGCAAAAATGCTTTTTTTTGGGGTTTTTGTTTTTTAAATGCCGGCATGGTGGGAGCGGGCCGGCCGGCTTTACCGGCCCGCCGGCCGGTTCCGCTGTCAGCGCGGAACCGGCCGGCCCGCACCCACCATGCCGGCAAAAATGCTTTTTTTTTTTTTGTTTTTGTTTTTTAAATGCCGGCATGGTGGGAGCAGGGCCGGTAAAGCCGGCCCGCCGGCCGGCTCCCACCATGCCGGCATTTTTTTTTTAATTTCAGGAAAAATTCGATCGGCACGAACCACAAAATATTCGGGTTCGTGCCGAATCGAATATTTCCTGAAATTCGGAGCGAATTCCGGTTCGTCCGAACCGGTTCGCTCATCTTTATTGCTACACATCATGACCTGACAGGACTATAGACAGAGAGAAGGATCATAATTGGTGTTGGATGAACACAAACCGCAAAGGGTTCGTACCGAACTTTGCGACACAAACTTCAGACAGAAGTTTGTGTTCGAGATTTTTGCGTTTGACCCGACCCAGCTTAACCTATGCAGAGTGTGCAGCAGGAAGCAGCTGTAACTTATCTAAGCCCCCTGATCCAGTCTTTCCCTGTCAGATAGGCTATGGCCAGGCTACAGAAAATTGTCCGCCGCTCCCATGAGTGAGGACAGTGGCAGCTGGCACTACAAGTACTGCTAGCTGCTGCCAGTGTTCTCACTCATGGGAGTGGCCGGCATCTTTCTGTAGCCCCAGCCATAGCCTATTTGACAAGGAAAAACCACTGACCACTGACCGGCTAAGGCAAGTTGTACATAGGCTTCCTGCTGCACTCTCTGCATTTGTTTATAACCTTTCAGATATCCTGGTTTCTTCTAATGTTACCTTCCAACTCACCTTTTGAAATGCGGTAGACACTGTATACTCAGTAGTAGATGGTTGGAACAAACTGCCAGCAGAGGTAGTTGAATAATCGACAGTAAGTGAATTTAAACATGCCTGGGATAAGCACACATCTATCCTAAGATAAAGAATACATACAGTATATACATAAGGGCAGACTAGATGGATCATATGTAGCAACTGTAGAGATCTGCTGGGGACGCAGAAAGGGGCAGACTGGGGCCAACAATCAGCACAGGGATTTTACTGACCTTGGCCAGTCATGACCTGCTGAGATCTGCCCTCACAGTGTTTCCGAGTGGGTCTACAAGTGTGTTCATCAGCTGATGCTAAAACATTGCATGAGCAGATCATGGGCACTGAAGCTTTAGTATCATAGGTAGGGGCAGAACATTGTAGGGGAAGAACATAGGCTGGGGTGTCTTGGCTGGATGGTACAGTGTGGCTAGGTATGGATGGGTGTTGGGGGAGATTTGAGAAGGGAAGGAGTTGCGGGGGGGGGGGGGGGTATTAGAAGTATTGAGAGCATTCCAGAACATGGTCAATGTGAGGTGCCAGCCCAGTCAGCCCCAAATCAGTGTGGCCCATTGGGAATTCCCCCTATAGCTGGCCTGTCCTTGGATGTAGGGAGGCTGATATCTGTGCATTAGGGGCAGAATTTACTTTTGGGGACAGCTTTGCTACAGGGCAAGAGGAGTAAAATATGTTGTAACTTATATCCATTTTTCATGTCCTTCTTCTTTATCACAGATTGGGTTCTTATAAAAAAAAGAGATTTAATAAAGGAAGACAGACCCGAGTCCATCAATTCAGACCCGCAGCCTAATAACGTTTAAATAATAATAATAATTTGGCGCTTAGCAGACACTGTCAGAGGCCGAGCTTGTCCTTTACAAGAACAAAAGAAACAAGTATTTGGGATTGTGATGAAAGAATAACTTTAAATGAATAGTGACTCGGCGGAAGTCTGCCTTTTGACAGCCGGCAATACAGTCCCATGTCAAATGATTTTCATCTCTCCAACAGTCACTTTCCTGGGGAAGGCGGCGGAGAACAGAAATAAAAGAGATGTCACCCGCGCTGTTTGTATCGGGAGCTTTGTGTTGAGCTGCTGATTATAACAGGTTTATATCGCTCCCTCCCCTCCCCCCCTCCGTACTTTCTGAAATAAGTGCAGATATTTTTGGAGTGAACACTGCCTTGTGTGCAGTCAAGCGGCTGCTTTTTTTTATGGTACATATTCAGTTTTGAAAGTCTAAGCTACAGCAGACTTTCTTATAAAACTTTTAACAAAGATGATCCCTTAAAGGGGATTCAGCATGATTTTTCCAAATCTAAAAAATAAAAAAAATAAAAAAAAACAAAAGTGTGGTGTGCATATGTATTCAGCCCCCTGAGTAAATATTTTGTAGGACCACCATTAGCTGCAATTACACCTGCAAGTCTGTTGGGATATGTCTTTGCCAGCTTTGCACTTTTTTTGCCCATTTCTCTTGGCTGAATAGATCCAGCTCAGTCCAATTAGATGGAGAAACTGTGTAAATAGCATTTTCCAAGACAGGCCACTGATTCTCAATGGGATTTAGGTCTGGGCATAAATTTAAATCATTGTAGCTTTGGCTGTATGCTAAGGGTCGTCCTGTTGGGTGATGATCCGGGCAGGCTGATTCATCATTAGCGGCAGGTAGCGACAGATGAGCGTCTGTAGCAGGCATTTTCAGAGCGCCCGCTAGTGGTCGCAGTGCTCGGCCGTGAGTTGCTACTTAAATGTAATGTAATGTTGAATACATTGTGAGGAGTTGCTATTTGACCAGTACAGCGCTGTATGGGAGCGCATGTTAGCGACTGCTCATAGCGACCGACTCACACCATATTCAGAAAAAAACAGCCTCACAAATCTCTGGCGCTGAAAAATATTTGTTTGAAGCCCAGAGCGCAGGAGGCGGTGTATTTAAAGTCTGTTTTCCAGCATCTATCCACTAGTAACAAAGCGAAAACATGGAATTACATTGTAACAACATTGTAAAATGAACACTTTAATGCCAGACCTGTAATGTCATTACTGAGAAAATATATAAAAAATGAAAAAATTATGAAAAAACTGCTTTTTCAATGCCGGAAGAGGTCACAGAATTATTTGTGATTTTTTGAAAAAAAAAAAAAACCCGTTTAAAGAGAAGAAAAGGATCGTCCATTGAAATGTATGGGAGAGCGTCAGGTAGCGAGAGGTCATACCTGGCGCTGTGCAAGGCTGAACGCTGGCGCTGTTCGCTGAGGCTGTGAAAATGATGAATCAGATGCTACATGGCGCTATCCCAGTCGCTAAACAGATTCTGCTTGATAAATGTGTAATTGCGTGCCTTGTCCGCCGGCGGCAGGCGCTCCACTGACTGTATGCCACCCGCCATTGTCAGAACGAGAGGTGAAGACCCATAGGCTTCAACAGGGACTCTGTACCAGGATGTGACCCTGTGCCATTGTGCCCGTGAGGTGAGCACCCTCACTGTAGCAATATCAGGACTCTGGGTGGCAGTGTGGGCCTGTAGCCCCAGGGAAAGGAAATTTTTTAGGGATGGTCTTGCTAGAATGTGGACCTAAACTGGTCATTTAGAATACATACAGTTTGTCAGAAAATCCAGTGGCGGTGTGGGCATTTAGGTCCTGGGAAAGGAAATTTGGGGTTGACCTAAACTGGTCTTTACGTCACAAAAATGCAAAACATACAAAAATAAAGTGGACCCAAACTGGTCATTACTAGAAATGGGTAAACCTCAACCACAAAGAACTTTGTGAGGTCAGGTTCACAAACCCGAACACGGACTTCAGCCAGAAGTCTGTGCTCGAGTTTGGTGCCCGGCCCAAACACTGAAAAGCTGGTTGATGGGATTCACCTATGGTTGCAGCAGCAGGAAGTTGCTGTAACTCATCACTGCCCGATCCTCTTCTCTCAGTGTGGCAGAGCTGCATCTGAAACCGGCCCCAGGCTGGGCTACAAAAAGATGGCCGCCAGCTTCCAAGAATGAGGACACTCCTAGTGCTGGCACTAGAAGTGTCCTCACTCATGGGAGCAGGTGACCATCTTTCTATAGCCCCCACTGGGACCAGTTTCAAATACTGCTGCTGCTGCCATCACCACTCCACTGCGCTGACAGAAAAGGATCAGGCAGAGGTGAGTTACAGCAGCGCGCTTCTGCTTCATCCTTCCTCCACAGCCACCCCCCAAAGTTCGGGTCCCCATTGATTTCTATGGGGATCGGGTTTGGGTTCGGGTTCAGGGCTCTAACATTTATTCAAAGTTTGGCCAAACTTGCCAAGCTTGAACTTTGGTGGGGTTCGCCCATTCCTAGTCATTACATCAGTAAAATGCAGAAAAATATGCAGATTATGCAACAAATTAGGGTTGGTCCTGCTAGAGAGCGGACCTAAACTAGTTGTAAATTATACAAAACATAAAAAATAAAGTAGACCCAAACTGGTTATTACGTCAGAAAAATTTTGAAAAATATGCAAAACATACAAAAACAACAAGGAAATGCAATAATTGCAAAAATATATATACATAGGCCCTTATTTATGAAGGAATAGCGACAGGTAGCGACTGGTGAGCGGCCGGTAATGACGGGCCCCGCCACGAGAACGCCGGCTCCCCACCACAATCACACATTTATCAAGCCAATCCTGCTTAGCGACTGAGATAGCGCCATATAGCGACTCATTCATCATTATTCCAGCCTCAGCCCACAGCGCCAGCGTCCGACCTTGAACAGCGACAGGTATGACCTTTCGCTACCTGGCGCTCTCCAATGCATTTCAATGGAACAATCTTTAAATATTAATACTTTATTGTTATTAATGTTTTTTTTTTAAATGTGAAAAATTCTGTGACCACTTCTGCCATTTTAGATAATTTTTTTAAGGGAAAAAAAAATAAAAAAAATTAGTGCTGAATTGATATTACAGGTCTGATATTATTGTATTCATATTACTAAATTCTTTAAAAATTTTTTTTTTTTGGTCCTAAAAATATGGTGGTTTGGGGGTTAAAAAACTACTTTTAACCCATCGCCGCCAGCGCTCTGGGGTTTAAACATGCATTTCACAGCGCGAGAATTTTTTGAGCGTGATTTTTTGATGAATATGGTGGGAGCCGGTCGCTCTGACCAGTCGCTATCATGCGCACCCATACATCGCGGAACCTGTCAAATAGCGACTCGTCACCCCGTATTCAACATTACTGCACACCGACTCAGTCGCTATCAACAACCGAACAATGGCCAAGCACAGCGACTACTAGCGGGCGCTGTGAAAATACTGCTACAGTCGCTCAACTGTCGCTACCTGCCGCTATTAATGAATCGGCCTCTTAGTAACGTAAATAATGGCCTGATCCATACGCCCCCAGATAGGTGGTTATTTACGCTAGTATGATTTCTAACTCTAATTTTCTTGTTGTCCAGTATTTTGACAAATGTCTCATAGCTCCGCAGGTATTCACTCAGGCTGCAACCATTACTGTGTATATAATTTATAAGTTACATAAGTTATTTCCTGTCCCCAATTACACCATGGTCTCCTAAGTCAGTCAGGATTCCCCAGGGTTGACTGGGAAGCTAATGTCATGTTGATTGGAGGTCTGATTTACAGTGGAAGCCCAGTCTTCCAATCATCAGCCCCATCTATCCCTATCCCCTGAGCCCTGAGCCATCTATCCATGTCCCCCCAGTTCTGCCCCATCCATGTCCCCCCAGTTCTGCCCCATCGATGACCCCCCAGCTCTGCCCCATCCATGTCCCCCCCCAGCTCTGCCCCATCCATGTCCCCCAGTTCTGTTCCATCCATTCATGTTCTCCCAGTTCACCCCTATCCATCCATGTCCCCTCAGATCTGCCCCATCCATCCATGTCCCCTCAGCTCTGCCTTATCCATCCATGTCCCCCCAGCTCTGCCTTATCCATCCATGTCCCCTCAGCTCTGCCTTATCCATCCCTGTCCCCTCAGCTCTGCCTTATCCATCCATGTCCCCTCAGCTCTGCCTTATCCATCCATGTCCCCTCAGCTCTGCCCCATCCATCCATGTCCCCCCAGCTCTGCCTTATCCATCCATGTCCCCCCAGCTCTGCCCCATCCATGTCCCCCCAGCTCTGCCTTATCCATCCATGTCCCCCCAGCTCTGCCTTATCCATCCATGTCCCCCCAGCTCTGCCCCATCCATGTCCCCCCAGCTCTGCCTTATCCATCCATGTCCCCTCAGCTCTGCCTTATCCATCCCTGTCCCCTCAGCTCTGCCTTATCCATCCATGTCCCCCCAGCTCTGCCTTATCCATCCATGTCCCCCCAGCTCTGCCTTATCCATCCATGTCCCCTCAGCTCTGCCCCATCCATCCATGTCCCCCCAGCTCTGCCTTATCCATCCATGTCCCCCCAGCTCTGCCCCATCCATGTCCCCCCAGCTCTGCCTTATCCATCCATGTCCCCTCAGCTCTGCCTTATCCATCCATGTCCCCCCAGCTCTGCCCCATCCATGTCCCCCCAGCTCTGCCTTATCCATCCATGTCCCCTCAGCTCTGCCTTATCCATCCCTGTCCCCTCAGCTCTGCCTTATCCATCCATGTCCCCCCAGCTCTGCCTTATCCATCCATGTCCCCTCAGCTCTGCCTTATCCATCCATGTCCCCCCAGCTCTGCCTTATCCATCCATGTCCCCTCAGCTCTGCCTTATCCATCCATGTCCCCCCAGCTCTGCCTTATCCATCCATGTCCCCTCAGCTCTGCCTTATCCATCCATGTCCCCTCAGCTCTGCCTTATCCATCCATGTCCCCTCAGCTCTGCCCCATCCATGTCCCCTCAGCTCTGCCTTATCCATCCATGTCCCCTCAGCTCTGCCCCATCCATGTCCCCCCAGCTCTGCCTTATCCATCCATGTCCCCTCAGCTCTGCCTTATCCATCCATGTCCCCTCAGCTCTGCCTTATCCATCCATGTCCCCTCAGCTCTGCCTTATCCATCCATGTCCCCTCAGCTCTGCCTTATCCATCCATGTCCCCCCAGCTCTGCCCCATCCATGTCCCCCCAGCTCTGCCCCATCCATGTCCCCCCAGCTCTGCCTTATCCATCCATGTCCCCTCAGCTCTGCCTTATCCATCCATGTCCCCTCAGCTCTGCCTTATCCATCCATGTCCCCTCAGCTCTGCCCCATCCATCCATGTCCCCTCAGCTCTGCCCCATTCATCTATGTCCCCCCAGCTCTGCCTTATCCATCCATGTCCCCTCAGCTCTGCCCCATCCATCCATGTCCCCTCAGCTCTGCCCCATCCATCCATGCCCCCCAGTTCTGCCCCATCCATCCCTGTGTCCCCAGCTCTGCTTCATTCATCCATGTCCTCCCAGTTCTGCCCCATCCATCCCTGTCCTCCCAGCTTTGCCCATCTACCCATTTTCCTTCCAGCTCTGCCAGTCTATCCATCTTTCTTCCAGCTCTGCCCCCCCCCCCCACACACACACCAGCTCTACCCAGCCATCCCTGTCCTTTTCATTTTACCCATCCATCCCTCTTCCTTCCAGCTATCTTTTCATCCATCCCTGCCCTTCCTGTTTTGTCCATCCCTCTTCCTCAATACTCTGCCCATTCATGTTGGGCCAAACTAAAAATCAACTCCAATGGGGGTTGGAGGGCAAGCAGCTCTTCTTAGTTTTAGCCATGGAATTTATAGACCCCTGACCCGTGACTCTCTACCGCAAAGGGGCCCACTGGGACTATGCCATCTGAGGGCCCACATAAACCTGTAGCCGGCCCTGCTCCCGTCCACGACCCAAAGCAAGGCAAAGGAGGAAAGCAAGGCGGGATGATTGGAAGACTGGATTTTAACATGATCTCACACCCCTGATTGCTAAAATCCAGCTGCCCGTGATTGGCAATCTGAGTGCCCCCTCTTGCACGTAGCCCCACGCAAACCCGTGTCCCCAGGGCTAAGAACCCACCTGGTCATTCCTCCTCTTTGGAGCCCAGATTGCTAAAGTGGGGCATCATCAATCAGGATGCCCCCTCAGTCACAAGCAGTGGTGCTGCCATAACTTTCATGGTGTAGGTTTCCTTTAATATTAGATTATCATAGCGATAAAACTTTAACTTTCTCCTGTATCTGAACAGCAACGCTTTTTTTTCAGCAGTACATTTTTGTTGTGTTCGTCCAATCGCTTTTCAGATCGCTAAATCATTGACAACAATGGAATATAATGGTGGCTCACGTCAAAAGACGATAGAAAAAACTCAATGTGTCATTGTGATGGTACATGGTGACCTTGCGGGCAGCATGCGGGCGGATGACTAGCAATCCGCGCACAACCTTGGGCTTTATTTAAAAAATGAATTCCATATTCTAGTGAAAATGAACGTGCTGCACTGTATATTGATCTTGATTATCTCCAGATTTCCAGCCTACAAATCTCCTTCTAGATAAATAAACTAGAAATTGAAGTAGCCCCAGCTAGCACAGCCACCCGCTGGTGACTTATTAGTGGTCAGGAAAGCTAACTCTGTCCCCTCGACGCTCTCTAGCATTTTTTTTTTTAATAAATCACAGAAAGGTCTCCACTCTCCGGGTTATCCTCTGCCGGCCTCCGATGAATCTTGCCAGCTGTCTTCTCCATCCAAGCCTGTCTTTACATCTCTGTTTATTGCTGCCCGGGGCAACTGTTTTCATAAAAAGACGTTCTTAATATTTGGGATTAGCATTTAGATTGCAGCTACAGAGAAATTCAACCAAAATTGTGAACACATCTTTGGAAAAATTTGGGTAAAATTATATTAGCTTTGCTTAATGAAAGAATCCCACTTCAAAACACCTGTTCATAAGCTTATAAGTGGACCAACACCCAGGGGGGATCCCTCCCCGCGGGGCATCCGAAATCGGGATGTCCTGCGGGGTGAAACCCCCCAGGAAGCCCACAAGCCTTACCTTCTCCCCGTTCCAGCGCGTGCCACCGCCGCCTCCCGCGCGTCCCTCTAGCAGGGCGCGCGCCCGCGCCGGCCGTTTGTGAATGGCCGGCGCGGGCGCGCTCCCTGTAAGAGTGACGCGCGGGAGGCGGCGGCGGGCGCGCTCGCTTGTCCGTCGACAGACCTCGCTTGTCCGCCGGCGGTGATTCGCTGGAGCGGTCATGTGGGAGCAGGGTCAGGTGACTTTTCGGGGCTTTCTGGGGGGTTTCACACAGCGGGGCACCCCCGATCGAGGTGCCCCACCGAAGTGGACCAAACCCAGTATAGTCAAAATCCTGGGTGTTGGTCCACTTTAAGTTTCCCTTAATTAACAGAACAATTGATTTTAAGAGTGAAACATAAGCCTTCTTTAAGCCTTTTAAAGAAGGTTTATGTTTTACTCTCAAAGTCATTATTCTGTCCGTAGGGATTTTTCTCTGGGCAAACAAAAAACAATTTTCTTCTGCCCTGCAGCTGCCTTGTCAAGGTCCCAGGGTGTACAACTACCCCAAGATTCTGCAGTGTGTGTGTCCCCAAGATCCTTGGGAGGAGGAGCTGTCGACCATTTGCAAGAAAATTGATGAACAAGGCCCCATCCTCACCCATGTCACAGTGTCTGAATTGGGCCAAATACCATTTACTGCATCAGAGGGTAGGGACAATGCGGGATATAATTCTGGGATCAGGACTTAGAACTGGAAACTTTACTCGCCCTTGATCACATGGCACATTTCCAGCTCCCCTCGTGGGTGCCCTGGGTGCCCAGCAGACTGGAATATCTGAGGGAGTGAGCAATTACAGAATAGGTAGCAGGGGTTGCAGTGAGGTGCTGCGGCATAGAACAAGCTGTACAAATCACATCAGGGCTCTAGGGTTTCAGGGCCAGCTTTCAGTCGATTTTATGGAAGAAGTCCAGTCTAACAAAAACCCTGCAAACCCACTCCTAACTGCCCCCCCATTGCACTGATTGGCTGACTAAGCAGTCAGTTGTGGTCAGATCGGATGCTTAGAAGGTGAATACTCTGCTGCACAGTGGCTCCTTCTGTGGAATTGGACACTCAGTGGTGTGAAGGTGAGACCCCAAATCAGGCGGGCAGGCTGATTCATCAATAACGCCAGGTAGCGACAGATGAGTGTCTGTAGCGAGGATTTCAAAGTGAACGCTAGTAGTCACTGTGCTCGGCCATGGTTCATTGTTTCAGAGCGCCTCAGTCGCTGGCCAGCATTGTTGAATACGTTAAGTGCAAGCTCAGTGCGACTGACTCACACCACATTCATCAAAAAAACAGCCTCAAACAGTTCCGGTGCTCAAAATCGGGTCGATGTAGCCCACAGCACCAGAAGCTGTGTGATTAAAGTCTGTTTTTGAACATGTATCCACTAGTAACAAAGCGAAAACATATGGAATTACATTGTTATTACATTGTAACATGAACACTTTAATACCAGACATGTAAGGACAATTCTGCATACAAATATTATTAATCAAAAATGTTTTCAAAAATGTCAATTTGTAGGCCAGGATACATGTCTAATATATTTGAGTTTTAAAAAAATAAATAATTGGGATCAGGAAAGGGATTTAAGGATCGTCCATAGAAATGTATGGGAGAGCGCCAGGTAGCTAGAGGTTATTACGTGGCGCTCTGCAAGGCTGAACGCCGGTGCTGTACGCTGAGCCTGCGATAATAATGAATCGGACGCTACATGGTGTTGTTCCAGTCACTCACCAGAATCGCCTTCATAAATGTGTAATTGCGTGCCGTGTCCGGCGTTCACCTGCCGCTACCTGCTGCTTACAAGTCACTTCCCCTTCATGAATAAGCCCTTAGTGTCAGTGAGAGAGTGTACAGTTTTTTTGTGTTTAAGGCTGAACTTACTCTTTAAAGAGGAACATCAGACATAACACTGAATGTGGCCGATTTCCCCCCCCCCCCCCCCCATTGGGTCCTGCTTACCTTTTGGATGTTGCCGCCTGATGCAGTCCGGCTGCTTCAGGGCCCGATCCTCACCCCGTCGCCAGTTTAGCTGTCTCTAAATGGGCTTCAGCCCCATGCCGCTCAGAGAAGTCTTGTGGCTTTTCGGTGCCTCCCCTTGCATCCCATTTATGGGCACTGCGCAGGTGCGAGATCAGGGGACGCACACAGTGCCTCATGGGATGCTACCCCTTGGGAGGCCCTTAATCCGAGGAACCCAAAAGATGGAAGCCCTGGCTTGGTGAGTAAAAATTGCCCAAATGTAAAACCGGAGAGGGCAGCAGTCCGGTGAGGTTTGGGGGAAGCTTTAACCAATGTCCTCTTTAAAGTTAGGACAGATATTTTGGTTAAGTTTCTCTATTGTGGTTATCTTGTGCAACTGCTATGTGTCAGTCAGCTTGTGGGATCTCAGGGTTGGGAGGGGCATCCCACAAGCTGATTAGATGGGACCTGCTTTGAGCTCTACATTAAGGTGAGTTTTAAAGAGGGGCCTTGTTATATTAAGATACCTGAAATCACAGTAGTATTTCATTCACTAAGCACTAGTTGAATAAACCTTTGTACATTAAAGATGAGAACATCTCTTCCTTTTTTGACTGTGGTAAAAGCTCTGAACTATGACGGGATAATAGAAGCCATTTCCATGTTTCATTGAACATTAACAAGAATCCTCTCAGCAAACAGAGCCGATCCCCTCCCTGCCCTCCCAGCCCATCATCCTGCCATTCCCTGGGATTAGTTCCTTTCCCAAAACCTCTTGTCCAGCCAGAGAATTAAACCGCTTAGAGATTAGTGCGATATGCTCTTTTAGGTTTCATGGGGTACCCAGCAGCCGAGTAATGTCAACATTATTTATGAGTAATTGTATCCTGCTGCCACTTTATTAGAAATGATAAAGAGGGATAAGTGAGAATGTAAGACAAAGCCGATCACAAGTAAACCACGGGCATGTTTTGTGTCATTTATGTATTTTCCTTGCTTAACCTCAGCTGACCTTTACAACAGGCTTCCACCTACCTGACCTGTATAATGGACTATAGGAACATTTAGGACCAGCTACACCAGCATAATATATGACACAACCCAGGGACAATAGAACCGATGCAAATATATATTTGATTAGAGCCATGTGCATGTGCTGTTTAGCACCACAGTCAAATTCAATCCATACATTCAAGATCCCTTTTCTCATGGGTGCATAAGTGTGCTTGTGTGTGAAAAAGAACGGATATCCAATGGGGAAATACAAGAAATGTGCATAAAAAAACTATATCGGTCCAAATAAATGCATGCTTTCGCACCTAAGCTGCCATTCATTCACACATAAAAATCCATGCATAAAGTTACTGTTTGTTGGGTTTCATTGCTTAGTGTGTTGTCTTTAATTGTTTTTATTAAAACTTGCTTCATCCGTTTTTTTTTTTCTAAATTTTTGATAACTGTTTAGGTGTAATGTTTATGCTTTTTTGTTATTTTTTTATTTTTACCAATTTGATCAAATACACCGAGCTCTCAGTCTTCAACAAGCATTGTGATTGTAACTAGTGATGAACGAGCCTGAGTTGCAAAGTACTCTGAGAATGGGCAATTGCTGAGGCACATTTAATCCCACATCTGGTCATTCAAAATAACTCACCTGTGGCCACCTGCATTGTACATACTGAGTGTTTGATAAAAGTACTCACCTCTGCCCACCTGCATTATACATACTGGGTGTTTAATAAAAGTACTTAACTCAGGGCAAGTGCCGGCGCCAGGACAGGGAAAACCTGGGCAATTGCAGGGCCCCTGGCATCTTCAGGGGCCCACTCAGGCTCACATTTGGCCATGGTATTATTTTACAGTGGAACTGAACCACTGAATGCCGGTTGTTGTGAGCAGACCTGCTCATGGCTGGCCTCAGCAACAGGGGATGATCAGCAACACTGGAGAAGGTTGCATTGAATGGAGAGCAATTGATAGAAGACAGGCGACAACTGATAGCAATGATGGAGTCTTTAGTGGCAGTGGAGCAAGCAGTGAGGGCTGAAGGGTGTTTGGTGGCAGTAGAGAATGCAACAAGGACTAGAAAACAATTGGTGGCTATAGGTAAGGCAATAAGGACTGGAGGGCAATCAGCAGAAGGAGATGACCCATTTGTGGCAGTGGAGCTGAAAGGTTACATCATGTGACACACTACTTTGGGGCCCACTAAGACTCTCCTGCCCAAGGGCCCCCACAAACCTACAGCCGGCCCTGCTCAGGGCACCTGCATTCTATTTACTGGGCGTTTGATAAAAGTACTCACCTCTGCCCACCTGCATTATACATACTGGGTGATCGATACAAGTGCTAACCTCTGGGCATCTACATTCTACTTACTAGGTGTTACTAGATAAAAGTACTCACCTCTGCCCACCTTCATTCTACTTATTGGGTGTTTGATACAATTACTTACCTCTGCCCACCTGCATTATACATACTGAGTGATTGATATAACTACCAACCGCTGGGCATCTGCATTCTACTTACTGGGTGTTTGATAAAAGCACTCACCTCTGTGCATCTGCATTCTACTTACTGGGTGTTTGATAAAAGTACTCACCTCTGTGCATCTGCATTCTGCTTACTGGGTGTTTAATCAGTGAACTCAGTTGTCTGGGCAAAAGACCCAACACCGCCCAGGAGCTGTGGACTGGCATCAAGGAGCAGCCAGATGAGTAGTTGCTGTGGCTGCACCTGAAGCCTGGTAAGGTGGTGTGAGACAATGGGTGTAATCTTGTACCAGCCTTGGGCTGAGCCGAGGTTGATGCACATCCCTTGCCTAGTGCATGGGCTCAGCTTGCTGGTGCAGAGCTTCCTGGCCCTTTATCCAGAGCTGGAGCTGCTGCATAAAGCATGTGGCATGTGCATGCACTTTTGGCGTTCCCACACTGCTGCTGCTCACCTGTCTGCCCTGCAGAGGAACTTCGGACTTCCCGCCCACCTCCTAATATGTGACTTGCCAACCAGGTGGAATTCCACGTTGTATATGCTAGAAAGGGTGTGTAAGCAGCAGCAGGCAATAGTGAAGTTGCAGCTCCAAAATGCCCGGGTGAGTCAAAGTGCAGACCAGCAGCACTTCACCACCATTGAGTGTGCTGTGCCGTGCTGCAGTGCGTCCAGTACTCCACCAATATGTGCTAATAGCTAGAGTGCTAATGACCCCATCATCAGTGCTACCAACACCATCCTCTGCCTGCTTAAAACAAACCCTTCAGGCCATGATGGATTATAGGATGGTGGCAGAGGAGGAAGAAGAAGGCCCATTTTCCCAGGTATCAGGGCAGTGCACACATGGCTCGCTGGGTAGGTTGATGGGCCAACAGCGGCCAGGTACCGCACTGTCAAGCCAGCACAAAGTTTGGAAGAGTCAGAGGATTCTGAGGGGGACGATGAGGAGGAGGACATTCTCTCACAGCAGGGTGGTACCCAGTGTAGCTCACTGGATTGGGGCTGGAGGGAGGAGCAGGAGGAGAAGACATGTGATACAGAAGACAGCTTTTCAGGTCAGCTTGACTGAGGGCAGCCTGGCTCACATAAGCTACTACATGGTGCAGTGTCTGCAGAATGACCGAATAGTTGGCCACTGCCACCAGTGCTCATTATCGGGTGGCCACCCTGCTGGATCCCTGCTATAAGGACAACATCACCTCTTTGATTCCACTACTGGAGTACAAACGCACCCTGGCAGACGCACTATTGGCAGAGTTCCCAGCTGCAATTGAGGGCTCAGTGGCAGCACAAGGCCAAGTTGCCAACACAACAGGGGCACCAGCACCACCACACAAGGGACATGAGCATGGCCACAATGTGGAACGTCTTGTTTAATTGTCCACCACATCCACTTCCATTGGATACGGCCCTTAGTACCAGGAGGCAGACTTTGACTTGCATGGTGGATGACTATCTGTCCTCCCTGTTCAATTTCTGGGTCGCTAAATTATATATGTGGCCAGAGCTTGCCCTCTATGCCTTGGAAGTGCTGGCCTGCCCTGCGGCAAGTGTCCTATGTGTGTTCAGCACTGCAAGGGGTGTCATCACTGACAGGAGGATCCGATTAGCAGCCCTCTAGCCCTTACTACCCCCATTTTACAGCCATTTTGTGGTCTCCAAGTTCGGGACTTCATTGGGGTTTAGGTCATGTCCAGGAACTCGAAATTTAGCAGCAAGTTCGACTTTCAAAACCCGAACTTATTATTTATTCTAGATCTAACAGTACTGACTGTTGCAGTCTACGAGTTCATTCATCACTAATTTTTTACAATAATTCAGTTAATTTTGGTACATTACGAGTTTTCATTTTGCAATACAATGTAACATAGCAGGTTGCTGTCCTTCTTACATTGTAAATAGGGATGAGCGAACCGGCTCGGACGAACCGGAATTCGCTCCGAATTTCAGGGAAAATTCGATTCTGCACGAACCCGATTTTTTTTTTGGTTCGTGCCGATCGAATTTTCCCTGAAATAAAAAAAAAAAATGCCGGCATGGTGGGAGCGGGCACGCCGGCTACGCTGTCAGCGGGCGGCGGAAGCCGGCCCGCTGACAGCGCAGCCGGCCTGCCCGCTCCCACCATGCCGGCATTTTTTTAAAAAGCAAACACTTACCTGCATGGTCGGAGCGTGGAGGCCGGCGCCACTCTCAGTCGCCCTCTGATGACGTGTCCTCTGATGACAGCTGAGAGCGGCGCCGGCCTCCACGCTCCGACCATGCGGGTAAGTGTTTGCTTTTTAAAAAAATGCCGGCATGGTGGGAGCGGGCAGGCCGGCATTTTTTTTTTTCAGATGAGCGATTCGTGAAAGTTCGATTCGGGCGAACCCGAATTTCTTGGGGAAATTCGGCGAATCGCCCGAATCGAACTTTCAAGAAGTTCGCTCATCTCTAATTGTAAACAACAACCACACACCTTGTTGTTACAATATAGCTATAACTATAGGAAGAAGCTTGCCAACTTTCTGCAATGTAACAGCAGGGCTATGTCCTGTCCTGCAAGGAGAGCAGTATGTATTTTAAAACTCCCAGCACATTACAATGAGTGCTGCTACCTCTGTATCTTAGAACAATGTACCATTATTTATTTCATAATTCTTTTCTATATTGATCTTTTACGTGAATCGCTCTCTCGCTCGCGGAAAGTTGCCTTCTGGGTTCTTAGCTAGAACTGAAAGCTCTTAATGGGGATGTTGCATTATATTGTCAGTGCCTGCGTGCTTGATTGTATGATCTCATACTTGGTTGCATAATTGTTTCTATGTTTGACTTTGCATTGTGTGTGTCTGTACTTTCAGTATAACTAGAGCATGTCGATCTGATCGAGTGCAGGTTAGCATTTGCATAGTATTCGCCATAAGCAGGGACGGTCCTCAGCAGCAGCAGCAAGGGTAGGTGTGTACTGTATGGTCTGGCAGCACAGACAATTGCTAGTGAAAGCATGTTTGTATCAGTGTGTATGTGTTGGTTGCAACTGTTGAGTCTGTGAACTTCCATGCTGAGTTACCAGGTGGTTGGTGAGTCTGCAGATGCGACTGGTGGCCTGTGATACCTTGCATGTTGGCTTACTCACTTTCTTACTCCCCAAGCCCCCCCCCCCCCTGATTTGTGCATCTCACCCAGTATACCGACTAGGGGACAGTCACCTCTCGTGCTGAAGTTCGGGTCTGAGAAATATATTCTTATTTCCTTATTAAACCGGACCTTCACCAAGATTTATTGAAAAGCCCAAACCCTTAAAATATATTAACTTTAGATGCTGGTGAATAGTTTTTTACGTTTTTAGTCCCTTACTTACTCTAGGATACGGGCGCCGCCACATTTACTGAGGAGAGGAGAGTGGGGTAAAGTACAGGGGGGGCAGGTTATAGCTGTGCTTTGCTTAGACAGATCATAGCTGGGGTCAGGAAAAGGTCAGCAATCCCAAAATGCAGAGCAGCACAGTCAGAAGGCACTTCCTGTTTGCAGGCTGCCTGATGTTCCATGAGCCGCCATCTTGGATGTTTAAAGGCTCATAACACGCAGTAGATGCAGGTAGGATGATTTTTAATGTGGGCAATCTGTATGTACAGGGTGTGGGAAACATATAAGATAGACTCTTATTCAGAGTGAAGGTCCGCTTTAAGTTGCTAGAGGGATAGCATAGTATCCCGGCTTTGCATCATTATTGTGAAGTTATCACTTGGGGTATCTTTGCAGTTTCGGGAATATGGCATTATTTTAGTTGCTTGTTTGGGTAGTGTTCCTACTGAAATGTTGATCATGTTTTGGAAGGATATTAGTGTGCTTGTTTAATTCTCTGAGAGATAATTCTTGTTTTATTGCTTTTTATAGTTGTTGACACCATAAAACTACAGCTGGATTTGTTTTCATTGAATTGGAATACATTTTTTGTGGTGCACGATGCCAGGTGGTACTGAGTACAGGGCATACTCACTCTTGTACCCTTACACCCCCTTTCCTGACATGTATTTTTGTTTAAAGCAGGGCTATGCAACAATAAATGCTCTGAATCCCTACATATACAGTATATCTCAGATATCAGAACTTCATTGTCATTTAAGACCAGAGCATACCTTTAAATAATGAACAGAGCTGAAAAGAGCAGGTCCAAACAGATGTTATATTCTCACCCAGCAGGCAAGTTTTCAGGAGCTCGTCATTTATTATAGGCGATCCTTTGAAGCAATCTTATCAGTAAGCATGAGGTGCCTCTGCCATAGTACAAGAATGTGACAGGGCCAGCACTTGTGGTGTCATGAAGAGTGACAACCCAGGAGAGCAGCTCATTCATTGCTTCATTGAACTCAACACATCAAGAGACCGCTCTATTCCACAGGATCATCTAATCCACATGTGAAAGGAGGATTCATCTAGATTGCTCAACTAGACCAGTCTGCTTGAGAATCGAATATGTTTATATTGATTAAAATAAAACTGGAATTATTAATACCAGCCAGGATATAATAGGAAAATGCTTAAGCAAAATAGCATTGCTATTGCTTAGCTCTTGGTAAAGTGAGCTTGCAGCGTTGTCAGTTTTTTCAAGTTCTTCCAAATGCAGTTCTCCTTTGCAGCTCACACTGCACTCCCACTAGTCGGTACCTAGGACTTCAGTTCCTGGCGAAAACTGTCCAGCCTAGCTCAAACCTCTGGGTCCCGAATCCCCCTATCCGCTGCTTTCTCTTCGGTCCAATACTGGCTCCTCTCCCAGAATAATTTATTCTGGATCTAACTGGACCATAATGTATATCATTTCTGAATCCTCCCCAGTACTGACTGTTGCAGTCTAGGCATGAAGGACACACATCTTGAGGGATCTGCCTGGTTCTGATAAAAACATTAGCACATTGTTTAAAGTGGACCAATACCCAGGATTTTGACTATCCTGGGTTTTGGTCCACTTCGGGGGGGGGGGGGGGGGGGCACCCGATTGGGGGGCCCCGCTGTGTGAAACCCCCCAGAAAGCCCCAAAAACTCACCTCACCACGCTCCCACGTGACCGCGCCGTCCAATCCCTGCCGACGGACAAGCGGGTGACAGCGACGGACAAGACAGCGCGTCCGCCGCCGCCTCCCGCACGTCACTCTTATACCCACTCACAAACGGCCGGCACGGGCGCATGCACGTCTAGATAAGGTAAGGTTTTTTGGGGGGGTTTCACCCCGCGGGACATCCCGATCTCGGATGTCCCGCGGTGAGGGAGGTGATCGGCCCGGGAATCTTATAGATTCCCGGGCCAATCACCCCTGGGTGTTGGTCCACTTTAACTGATTCATTATTTCTATTCCTAAAGAGACGGCCCGGGCAACGGTAAAAATAAGGCAGGAGGGAGTTTATCTGCAGCCCACTGTAAATGCTGTATCAGGTCTTGCTCCTTCTTTTAATTCCATTGCTATACAAACAAGCTACAAATGCGGGTGCCCCTGTCTCTCAGCATAAGTGAGCCTGGCAAGCACAACCAATGTGGCTTACCAGGGCCACACAAATTGGAAGAGCTGGGGGACTGGGGTGGCAGTGTGACCACATTTGGAGTGTGATTGTGAAAAAGTAGAACAATAGAAAGGAAAGGAGGTGTGAACTGCTACATTGTGCTGCAGGAAATAGAGTTGAGGAACGTGGGTCAGGCTTCAGGGGAGCTCCTTGCTGCCTTATTATGGTCGTTGCTGGACTGTCCCTTTAAAGCGGACCAAAACCCACATTTTTAACTTGCATTCCCTGAATTGCTCCCCCAATGAGGAGTAGCTTTTGCTAATTTCCATTGCTCCCGCTTCACTCTAATCCCAGATAATGGCGTTTGGTTTAGCTGTAAAGCTCCATTCATTGCCACTGCTGTGTGTGGCAATGATGTCATTGCCACATCTATGCAATGACTGATCACCTGCCATCTTACTGAGAGGGACAGTCAAAAGATTAGTGTTCCAGGATGATTCGAAAAGCGGAAATACCCATTTCTAGTTCTACACCCTAAGAAGAGAGTATCAGCAGGGGCTTTGGCCAAATGTATTTCACAAGTTTTGTGGGTTTTGTCCCGCTTTAAATGCAGATGCCTGTGACACCTTTTGATGTACACTGACTTTCAGGTTAGCTATCTCTAATATCACTGCTGAAATTGCCCCCCCCCCTACTTATCCTACACAGAACATGTTTGTCGCAAGATAATCAGCTTTTCACAACAATTTGTTTCCATTTTGTAAGTAAAATAAGGTCAACTGGTGATTGTTCTATAAAATCTATTTCACAAATTTCACAAATACAGTATCATGATGCTGTGCTGATTAAATATGAAACCGGAGACTAGGATAAGGGTGGGCATCTCTGTAGCTCTGCATTCGACAGGTTCTCAAACCTCAATGCACAGGTAATAATTACACAACCAGCAAAAAAGAAAAACCCCATCCACAGACTCAATCCCACAGAGACCCACAGACTGAGCAGGTCCGGTTTCAACATTGTCCACTCCGGTACCGATAGCGAACTCCTCCAGGACAGCCGGCAGTATGCATTCCTACTAACACACACTACATTTCTCAATAGGTTCCAAGGCATAGTGCTCCCGACATTACCTGCCACGACAGGAACAGAAGATCTCTCACTGTTAGATGTGGGAAGAGCTCTAATCATCTATTTGGAGAGATCTCAAGAGTGACAAATATCGGATCGCCTTATAATTTTCAGCAGCAAGAGAGGAGGCCTAGCTGTTTCAAAATCCACTATTTTCAGGGGGCTTAAACAGACTATTGTGCAGGCTTATACATCCAGAGGAGTTCCTCCTCCACAGGTCTCAGCACATTCAACAAGAGCTATGTCAGCTTCCTGTGCCGAGAGGACAGATGCCTCTATAGAATAGATCTGTAAAACAGCAATGTGATCTTTACCCCACACATTGCTCAAGCTCATTAGACTTAGACCCCCTTGTTCCCTCCCATTGTCTTACAGTATACTTTATGTTACTTGGTTAAGACTGCGGTGTAGGAGAAGAGGTGGGGGTTTTTATGTTCAGTTTGTGCTTCCTCCCAGGGGAAGGGACTGCTCTCTCTGTGGGTCGTTGTGAAGGACTCGTAGAAAAACCATTATCGGTAAGTCTTATGGGGTTTTTTTAATTAGTTTTTCTTCAAGCATGGACTGGAGAAACTAAAGCAAACCTATTTCCTCCATGGCAGTTTGGGTCCAGGTTCATAGCACACAACTTCATCCATCCTGCTTGGTATGTACAGTAATAAAGAAATGTTATTTCCCCTACCAGTGCCCCATCTGACATGGGCCCTGCTGCACTGCAGCATGCCCCCTATTAATGGAAATATGGCTTCTGCAGTTATGTGTCCCCCGTCAGATGGAGCTCCATCAGTAATGAGTAACAAGTAAAGCATCTGTGGCCCAGGTAAAAATTGTTGTGTGCATAGACCTCACTAATCATCTCTGTCTGACAAGCAGTAAAAAAGGAAATGTCAGATCAAAAGCTGTATGTAATAATTCCCAGCCATTACCAGAGAGAAGCTGCCAGAGATGACCTCACAGTGAGAAACTCAATGCAATATGGGTAATAGGAGGTTATATCAGGAACATCAAATTCTTAGTTCAGTAGATTAGATCACAGTGTGTTAAAGAATACCAGTGTGTGAGACTATGTGAGACAGCATATGAATAGAGGTGGTCGAGCACTAGTGGAGGTCAGCACACGAGGAAGGAAAAGCCAGAACCTTCTGCCAGACAGTGAATTATGCTGAAGTCATTGGTGATTAATGATTCTGTTTGTATTCTGAATAAAGTGAAGGAAAGATATTGCTGCTAAACAGTGTGATCCGTATCCGAATGTAATACAGTGTGGACCCACTTTGGACTCACTCTATTCTTTCAAATTCTCAAAGAATCTGTAACACTCCACGCTGCTCAACCATGTCTGTGGGCAACACATATTCAAATTGCCTGGATTACTAACAACCGGAGGGGTAGATTTGATTTTCTTAGGGTCAGAGTTGCCAGTAAGAATTTTGGTTCATTTTAGACAAGGGAGAGATAAGTGTAACACTGAAAGGGTAAGTGCACTTTCAATGAAATGTCTATTTTTATGATGTCCACAAGGTGCTGAGCTGATTTAGGCCCTTATTTATGAAGGAATAGCGACAGGTAGCGACTGGTGAGCGGCCGGTAATGACAGGCTCCGCCACGAGAACGCCGGCTCCCCACCACAATCACACATTTATCAAGCCAATCCTGCTTAGCGACTGAGATAGCGCCATATAGCGACTCATTCATCATTATTCCAGCCTCAGCCCACAGCGCCAGCGTCCGACCTTGAACAGCGAGAGGTCATACCTGGCGCTCCCCAATGCATTTCAATGGAACAATCTTTAAATATTAATAATTAATTGTTATTAATGTGTTTTTTTTTCTGTGACCACTTCTGCCATTTTAGATAATTTTTTTAAGGAAAAAAAAAATGTACAGAATTGATATTACAGGTCTGATATTAATGTATTCATTTGACTAAATTATTTAAAATACTTTTTTTTTTTGGTTTCCAAAAATATGGTGGTTTGGGGGTTAAAAAACTACTTTGAACACATCGCCTCCAGCGCTCTGGGGTTTAAATATGCATTTCACAGCGCTTGAATTTTTTGAGCGTGATTTTTTGATGAATATGGTGGAAGCCGGTTGCTCTGACCAGTCGCTATCATGCGCACCCATACAGCGCGGAACCTGTCAAATAGCGACTCGTAACCCTGTATTCAACATTACGCCACAACGATTGAGTCGCTGTCAACAACCGAACAACGGCCAAGCACAGCGACTACTAGCGGGCGCTGTGAAAATACAGCTACAGTCGCTCAACTGTCGCTACATGTCGCTATTAATAAATCAGCCTCCCCGTATTTTTAAAATGTTTCCTATGTTATATAATGTATGTTTTATGGAAGTAGTTGTCACTACAAAAAAAAGAGAGATGTGACTCCTGTACACACAGAACACTGCTGCTGGGTACCTCAGCATAGCAGCAGTGTTCTGTGTGTACAGGGCTCACTTCTCTCTCTTCTTGGTGTATGTTGCCAATGGCAACAGATTGCACGTAGTGAAAACTGCTTCAATTATTATATTTAGAGATGAGCGAACTTCTTGAAAGTTCGATTCGGGCGATTCGACGAATTTCCCCAAGAAATTCGGGTTCGCCCGAATCAAACTTTCACGAATCACTCATCTGAAAAAAAAAATGCCGGCATGGTGGGAGCGGGCAGGTCGGCTACGCTGTCAGCGGGCTGCCGCCGGCCCGCTGACAGCGTAGCCGGCCTGCCCGCTCCCACCATGCCGGCATTTGTTTAAAAAGCAAACACTTACCTGCATGGTCGGAGCGTGGAGGCCGGCGCCGCTCTCAGCTGTCATCAGAGGGCGCCTGAGAGCGGCGCTGGCCTCCACGCTCCGACCATGCAGGTAAGTGTTTGCTTTTTAAACAAATGCCGGCATGGTGGGAGCGGGCAGGCCGGCTGCGCTGTCAGCGGGCGGCAGAAGCTGGCTTCCGCCGCCCGCTGACAGCGCAGCCGGTCTCCCCGCTCCCACCATGCCGGCATTTTTTTTATTTCAGGGAAAATTCGATCGGCACGAACCAAAAAAAATTCGGGTTCGTGCCGAATCGAATTTTCCCTGAAATTCGGAGCGAATTCCGGTTCGTCCGAACTGGTTCGCTCATCCCTAATTATATTGACTGCAATATACTTCTGCTGTAAATTATAAATAATAAAATCTTATAAATACATAAAATGTAAAAAAAAGTTCATTTAATATTTAGTCAATTTCTAAATGAATTAGCTGTGATTAAACAGAGATGATCTCTCATATAAATTGCCATAAAAAATACTCGTGTTGAGTCAAGGCTGGAGGCGGCAGCTCCTGGGAGAAGGTTTCTCCTGACAGTAGCGTGTTCCCAGCATTGCTCGCCGGAGTGATCTTCATCTAATGTGTTCATTTGATTGAGCATTCTGTTTATGGAGCAACAATCCCTGCAAAGTTTATTTACCAGTTTTCCAATAGATTGATTTTTCAATCAACTTTTGACCTTCTTTGGATCCCAAGGTGTTATTAAAGGTCATTTATCCTCTTACACACATATTAGAAGCGTGTGGATGGCAGATGTGCTGAGTGAACGCGTCATCTCTCTGCTTAGGACATCAACCAGCACGACGATAGTTGTGTGATTAAAAAACAAAAAATGGGGTGCCTAATAAATGCTCCCCTACTCAAAAGGCTGCACAAGTGGAATAATACAAAATGATCCAACTTTATTACTACAACACTACACAAACAAAAATGACATGAAAGACGATTAAAAAACATACAAGTGAGGGGTCTACCAATTAAATGTTCAAATCAAATCACAATATACTACTCTGTGGGGAGATACATTAAGCCCAGGTCCACATATATTGCACAATATCCCCAAATCATGAAGGTGTCTATGCTATTACATACAACAATACATCAATCAAAAAGGGCCGCAATGCAAATAAATTGCCTAAGTGCTAATAAATATTGCACATGCTTTACACAAATAAATCAATACCTCAATAAAACCATAGGTATTGCTAAAAGTGCAATAAAAAATACCTAAAACACAAAATAGCAGGCTTATTCATCATTAGCGGCAGTTAGCGACAGATGAGCGTCTGTAGCAGGCATTTTCAGAGCACCCGCTAGTAGTTGCAGTGCTCAGCCGTGAGTCGCTACTTTGTAGCTGTTCAGTAATGGTGAATACATTGTGAGGAGTCGCTATTTGACCAGTACAGCGCTGTATGGGAGCGCATGTTAGCGACTGCTCATAGCGACCGACTCACACCATATTCAGGAAAAAAACAGCTGCAAAAATCTCTGGCGCTGAAAAATAGTTGTTTGAAGCCCAGAGCGCAGGAGGCGGTGTGTTTAAAGTGTGTTTTCAAGCATCTATCAACTAGTAACAAAGCGAAAACATATGGAATTACATTGTAACAACATTGTAACATGAACACTTTAATGCCAGACCTGTAATGTCATTTCTGAGGAATATACATAAAAAATGAAAAAAATATGAAAAAAATGCTTTTTCAATGCCAGAAGAGGTCAAATAATTATTTGTGATTTTTTTGAAAAAAAAAAAAAAACAGTTTAAAGAGAAGAAAAGGATCGTCCATTGAAATGTATGGGAGAGCGCCAGGTAGCGAGAGGTCATACCTGGCGCTGTGCAAGGCTGAACGCTGGCGCTGTTCGCTGAGGCTGTTTAAATGATGAATCAGACGCTACATGGCGCTATTCCAGTCGCTCAACAGATTCTGCTTGATAAATTTGTAATTGCGTGCCGTGTCCGGTGTTGACCAGTCGCTATCAGTCGCTACCTCTCATTAACCAGGCGCTACCTGACGCTATCCCTTCTTAAATAAGGGCCTAGGTTTGCCAAAAGAAGCCTTGGGCAAAAATTGTGCAATACTGACCAATATAGAGACCCTGTGTGCCAATGGGCACCCTCAGACAGAACTACTGCTCAAAGCATAACATCACCAAATGGAACCCTCCATGGTAAAAGTCCTCCTGATATGTGATTAAAAAGAATACGAAGACCTCCACCCAAAAATGCCAGTTTACTTTTGTATCGAGGGAAATGTGGAGTAATTTGTGATTATTTAGCTTTTCCTTTATTGTAGCCCCAGGACTGGGAAGCCAAAATCCTTTTGTTAGTTTGCTGTTTAAACAACTGTAATCTCTGATCTTTACCTTAAATGACCCTCCTCTGGTTGCCCATCTATCTGTATCTCACCTACCGGCAGTTTAGTGACAATATGGTGAAGGATTTTTGGACCCAGGGTGTTGGGTGACCCAGCATGAGCTGTTGCACAGTCCACAAAGTTACTCAGTACTGTTGCATCAATTCAAAGGCAGAACTTCTTGTTCTTTTTGCAGAACAGGTTTCAGCTGCAGCAGAACATAACTGCATCCATCCATCATCAAGCTGGTACACACTAGTCACAAGTGTACCCTTCTTCCCCTAGGCTGAAGATAGTCACAGCTAAACATAATCCTACTGTAACTTTGAGATGTTGGCTGCAGTCTCAAACTATTCTTTAGGTTCCTCACTGGTACAGCTCCTCTTTCACTTAATTCAATCCCTTAAAGTATGGTCCTTCTTTACATAGCCTTTGCTCCAACCCATCTCCAACACTGAGCCAAATAAAGTCACCTCCCACTCATATGGCTCACATGTTAGGCCACACACTCCCTGGTATGACTGACATTGGTGTATGGCTCATTGTTCAAGAAGAACAACATCTCCTTACCTGTTTGTATGCTTATTATGGTGCTAATGTCAGTAATAAAGGGATAAAAAGTATTCCAAATGATTGCTAAAAGGGGTTGGCTACCTAACTTACCCATGTACTGCAGTATAGTAGTGTGTAATTTTTTTTTGACTACTGTATTTCTTTAAAGTGGAAATACAGTAAAAACCCAGGACGGGTTTTGGTCCTTGCCCCCAGGGCACCATTATTGGGGGTGCCCCACTGTGTGAAACCCCCCAGTTCACCCAAATAAATTCACCTTTTCCCGGTCCTACAATGCATTCATAGCCTCTTGTTCAATCAGTGTGCTTGGAACCCCTCGAGCCCCTTTGCCCAGGAGCTCGTCTAATCTGAGTGGATCCAAGCGGCATGGCGATTGCATTCCCTGCTACCTTTTAACAGGGAGCGTGTCCCCACCAGCCATTCACAAATGCTAGGCGTGGGCACTCATCCTTCTAAAGGGACAGCAGGGGTGCAGCCGCTGCTCGCGCATGCGCGGTTGGACTGGGAAAGAAGGTGAGTTTCCGGCCGACCTGGTGGGTTTCACACAGCGGGGCATCCTGATTCTGGATGCCCCGGGGGGAGGGAATCCAGCGGCCCTGAAATCTTATAGAGGGGGCATGGGTTTTGGTCCTCTTTAAACAGGAACAACAGCCTTCCTGGAATCTAAAAGAAACCTGAGAGGCTGATGTCCTCACCACTAGGGCTTCCTGAGCTGGGTTGCTCCATTGCTGAGTGAATTCCCCAAGTTGCGAATCCCATGATCCGCAGCCACATTCTCGCTATACACTATGTACCTCTGAGGCATATGCGGGGATGCAGCCACCGGCACGCTATACATTCTTTCTATCCCACTTTGACATAAGAGCTTTGGGAATGAATGGAGCACGAGACACTTATTGACCAGCAGCCTGCACATGTGCCGTTGGAACCCTGGAAGGTCAGTTTTTATCATCCAAAATCAGGATGACCCACCATAATGGGCAATTCCCAGGAGGGTGAAGCTCCCAGGTGTTGTTCCTCTTTAAGGCTAGAGAAGAGATCAGTTAAAATCCAGAGCAAGAACGTGGATTCATCACATTGCTCACACATGAATGTTCCCACCATAGCAGGAGCATTTATTATTGTGTTGCAGGAAGTGTTAATAGCTATCAAACTCTGTCGGCAATTGCTGAGTAGGCAGCAGCATCCCTGGGCATTGTTGTGATATATTGGGTATAATTTGTGTTAGCTGCCATTTTGCTTTTTGCATTCCTCTGCAGTGGGTCGCTGGGGAATTGTGTCCAATGTTTATGGGCTTGGCAAGCAAAGGTTCATGTTTATTAATTGTCTTTACTCAGATTACTTGTTAAATTACAGCCTATTACTTTACCCGAAGTAGCAATATTAACTCCTTCCGACACCTTCACTTTGCTTACAGTAAATGTGACTAAAACTGAAATAGTTATTGATTGAGTAGGAAGGGATTGTATTGTTACTGCAGATCGGGAGTATGTCTAATATGAAAGTCCATGGGCATCAGGGGGTGACATGGGTACAGGGATCCTGTTTTTGTGCTGGTCACTATTTTCTATGTTCCGTGACCACACGGGAAGTGGAGCTAGATTTTGCCCATCATATTAACTAGTAGCTTGACTGTCCCCACTTAATTGTCATGCGTGGGTCTGGCCAATAGAGAGGCCCCATGACTAGGGGGATGATTGTCAGGGTCATGGTTAGCAAAGTCCAAAAGACTGTTCAAGTTCCATTCCTTGGGGCATCCTGAATTAAGATGCCCCGCTGTGTAAACTCCCCCCCCCCCCCCCCCGAAGCCCTGATACACACACCCTGTCAGTATTAAAGGGCTAAAATGCAGTGTCTCTGTGCCATGGGTGCATCCTGTTCCCCTTTAGCCACACGTACCTTTGTCTGACCTTTCATAATGTTCATGCCACGACTAGGTGAGCGGGGGATGTGGCCGTCCAGATGGCTTAGCCGTCAGCAGAGTCAAAGGGAGCTGAGTGAGAGTGTGCTGATTGGTTGACCAAGTCACTCAGCCAATCAGTGTGCTTGTTCTTGTCCAAGTCAGCGCTGTGGGGGCAACCTGGGGGGTACACACAACATCCTAATTCGGGATGCCGCAGCATAGAGGAACAACACTCCAAAGAATCAAAATTGGGTGCTTTGTTCCTCTTTAATACCATTACATTCTATAGGGGGGGAATAACCCAAATGCTAGGGAAATCTGAAGAAGCTACACCCAAGTGTATAAAAACATCTCTTGAGGAAGCACCAGAGGTCACCACAGAAGCAAGCTACAAGATGGGAGGAGCTGAATTAGCTCATGTTATTTTGTACACCACTTGTAAACTATTAAGAGGCCACAAGAACCCCCATAGCAGTTTAAAGTATATAGGTGCTGTCAAAATACTTGCTAGAAGCAGCCAGTGGCTTGGGCCAGCATTAATTTAGGAAGAGCACCTGACCTATTCTGAGGGGCATAGGAGTTGGTATAACGACATAGCCAGTGACGGCAGCTTAGCCTCCAGGGCCTAGATTGCTAGTCCCAATATCTGATGTGCAACACTGGTTGCCTCGAGCGGAGAAGAGGCTACGCTTTTTTAAAATTAAAAAAAAAACAAAACAAAGCTGGCATGGAATTACTCACATTCCCTCTTGGGCACCAGTAGTGTAGAAAAGCCCATTGGGTGCAGTATTGTTTCACGACCCTGGGGATAGTAGCCTGGTGCATTGGGCTAGTAGCCAAATAGCTTGACCCCATTTTGAGTCATAACCCAAAGCCAAAGCTCATTGCTATCAGTAACTTACTGTTATTGGATTTCAGAGGCCCATTCTTGTTAGGGCGAGCGCTGCGGGCCCATCTCGCAGCACTCCCCTCACCTCCGTTGCTGCTCCCGCTGCCCTGGTGAGCGCTGCTCGCCCATCTCGCAGCGCTCCCGGTCCCTCTCCTCACCCGCTCCTGCCCGCGGCTTCCGACATGGTGGCTGGCCGTGCCCCGGCTGCTCCCAGCCATCTTCCTCCTCCTCGTGCTGCTTCCTCGCATGGTTCAGTGCGCGCACGCCCCCGTCCACTAGAGGGCGCACACGCCGTATTCCTGAAATTTAAAGGGCCTGTACACCACTGATTGGTGCCTGGACATCTAATCCTGCAACCACTTCCCCTATTTAAGGGGCACTTCCTTTTCCATCAGTGCCGGATCTTGGTCTTCCTTTGTATGCAGAAAGTCGGTTGTTTTCAGTATTGCTCACCCGTGTACCGACCTTTGCCTGTCCCCGACTCTGAACCTGTGCTGCCAGCCCTGACCTCTGCTTGAACTTTTACATCGTCTTTTGCCTGCCTCCTTTGTACCACGCATTACCTCGGCTGACTGTGTGGCTGAGCCGCTGTTGGGAGGTAGCGACCTGGGGGTCACTCGCCACTGCAAGACCAACCTGCTTTGCGGCGGGCTCTGGTGAATACCGGTGGCCTCTTAGACGCCGCTCCCCTGACGCGGCACTCGCTAATAGTAACACGGTCACAGCGGATCCACACCTGTGCCGCCTCACCCGGTCCGTGACAATTCTCTTCTTGTCAAGTACACATCTTTGCTTTATACATTTTTTGCTGCATTAGAGGGAACACATAATACCTATAATAAACAAATGACTGGGGCAGCAATTGTTGGACCTCCTATTGATAATGCTAGCTGATTGTTATGGTTTTTCTCTATTTCTTCAGATCTTTTATTGCATGCTAGTTCTGGGTCAGCCCTCTGTATATTAAAGGATTTCTTTTAAACCAGACAAACAGTAAAGTCTGATTGTACTGTTCAGTATGGGGTCATCGCAAAATAGGATGCGCATACCCCCTGGTATGCCTTTTCAAAAACATACTGGTTTGAGACTCAACTCAACCAAGGCATGGTCCCACGTGATCTTATACATCACTGTTCAACCAATAGCGATTAGCTATCAACAGTTGGATCAGGTCCCAGCTGTCGGAACATGGAAACCAGGATGCAGTATGTATAAAGGTACCGGAGAACATGATTGTAATGTGTGTACATGTGTGTATGGGGTAGGGTATAGGTGGGGGATGCCCCGTCGTGCTAGAGCAAGATAGCAAAAATGACTGCTGCTCCTCTTTATGCCTTTACTAAAATTGTGATCCTTATAGTCAGCCTTTCCAATTGTAGGCAGACATAGACACCTTCTAGTATATATTTTATAAAAGAAACAATAAATTTGGCACTGAAATGCTTACAGTAAATACTGGCAGCTGTCAAGTGCTCACTTTTGCTCACCGGTCTTGTGGGCATTAGATATTTTTGCATCCAAAGCCATTAGCCCTGCAACTACAGCATGCATAATTGGAAAATATTGCTGGTGTGGCTTGCCAGGGCCCTCAAATGCTGATACCAGAGGCTTTCATGGAAAAGGTACCACTACCCTGAACGTTTCCTTTAAATTCTGCTGGAGACTTTGATCTTCCATCATTGTACTGGATGGGGACACTGGCTATGGCTTACTTTAATTACTTTGTTTTAATGAGGATTAATTAGCAATCAGCTTTTTCTATAAGGTAGTGTGTTGAAGCTTAATGAACATTGATCACTAATTTGCCACCTGTAAAATCTATGATAAAAGCAAGGGAAATAGAAGAAAGTTTTGCCATTAAATAAAACACAACCTCCGTGTAAAGCTGCACCCTTTAATGGCCTTACTTGAGCAAAAAGAAACAAATTGATAAATACTTACAGTATCTCTTCTCCCCCATAGCCCCATAACTGGTTTGGCGAGGTCATGCAGTTTAATACTCTTCTCCGCCATTTGCAAGCTAATTTGTGAGCAAGACCACGGGCCATGGCTTATTTGCTAGAGTGGGGGAGACTTGCTAGACACTGATGCAAAGCCTCTGCTTATCTCCTTCAATCGCTGATCGCTGATGTTCCACAAAAAATTTCTGGTCCCAGCCCGCCCCTGGTAATTCGGATATAGGGGGATGGGTTAGAGGGAGACTTGGGAGGTTTTGAGCTCAAAGGGTTGTTACAGGAGGATTAAGTGAATTCTGACCTAGGGTCTGGGTAAGATCATCCCAATTGGCCCCAAAACGGTGCAGCCTACTGGGAATTCTCCCTGTGCTCCTTACGGCCAGTCCACCTCTGTCCACATCAGGGGTCTCCTCTTCCCCCGGGAGGCCTCAGATCCCCCCGCCAAAGTTCAATTCAACCCTGATATGTCCTATATGGTTCAGCTTGGCCAGACTCATACAGAGGCAATATTTTGGTCAAATCATCTTAGTTTAATTTTAATATTTTGTTTTACATTTTTGTTTTCAGAAGCCTGTCTCACATCCTATTCCCCTAGTTGGTTACAAATGGCAAATACTGGAGATTATCCAGACAAGACCTGTTTGGCTCATTACTAATGATCCTAAACCTGCATATCATTCTTGGAAACCCTTGCACAACGACCACTGGCAAATCTATATAATGTACAGGCTGACCTGCCCATCTCAACAAATCTGGCTGCCGCTCTCATCCTGCCAGAGAACACCATGAAACAGGCAGAGGCAGGAGTGATAAATGAGTCTTCACTGGAGATCTAAGCAAGAATCTCGTAAAATCCACAATTCAGTTGCAGGAAGTAGACAAGCGGTGGTGTCTATAGAGCAGGAATGGGATGAGAAAGCTGGTACGACAAGACAGCCAGAACATGCTTTCAGGTTTTATAGACCAACTGTAGGCACGAAACATTATCGAGGACATCAAATGACACGAAAGAAGCTTGCAGCCTCTGTAATTAATGTTTGGAAAAACTCAATTACAAAGTTCCATAAAAAGAGATAGCTTTAATCACCAGAACTCTTATCGCATTGTGTCCCTCGAGGGCTTATTATCAAAGATGGTAATATTTTATATGGACACCCAGTTGATGGAATGGAAAACTTTAGATTATAAGAAATAAATTAGACCCCCTTTTCTGTTGTGGGAAGCATCATTCATATAACTCATCCTGGATTTCTATAAATAAATATTTTTTTTCTAAGGTTGGACTTTAACAACTCAGAGTTTTACAAACAGCGTGATATATAAATGAACTGGTAGGTGGCTAGGGTCTTGGTCTTTCATTGGATAAGCCAAACTAGTGGCCAAACCAGCCCCAGCAGGCTGTATCCTTTCTGTATAATATACTGTATAATATACTGTGTGAGTATTGGGGGGTTAGCAGCCTGACTCACAAAGCACATAGGGTTCCTTTAACCCTTTTGTTGCCAAGCACGTAACACCTACGTGCTGGCTTGGCTGGGCCTTAAGTGCCAAGCCCGTAGGTGTTACGTGCTTGACTTTCCTCGCTTGTAGTTTAAAAAGTAAAAACAACAAATACTCACCTGACCCCTTGTTGGATCCGGCCGGGTCTCCTCTTTAATTTGGTGCCATCCGATCCCCCGTGGGGGGTCGGATGGCTCCAGGAGAGCCCCCGGAATAGGCCGCCCCCCCCCCGCTTCTGCAGCAGCAGCTTCTAACTGTAAAAAAATAAAAAAATAAAAATGACATTCACTTACCTGTGTGTGCGCTGGCTCCCGCTGTCCCTCCTCTTCACCTGGGGGGCCTCCGATCCCCCCCCAGGACTTACCGATCTTCAGGAGAGAGCCTGGGAGGCTCTCTCCTCTCTTCTTCACGATGGCGGCCGCCATCATGCCTCTAAGCCCCACCCCCTTGGGGGCGGGGCTTATGAAGTCATCCCGGCCCCGATCTCAGGCTTCAGCCTTCTCAGCTTCTCAGATGCCGGTGATCGGTGCCCTGGAAGGAGGTGGCAGGAGATCCTCTGATCTCCTGCCTTCTCCTTCTCTGGATGCCGATCACCGGCATCTGTCAGCTGAGCGGCGAGGGACAAGAGCTTGCAATCGAAGGTAAGTACAGTAAAAAAAAATTTTTTTTTTTTCTAATAAAATACTTTTTATTATTGTGTAGTGTTTTTTTTTCACATTAACCCTTTGTGAGCTGGTAAGGGGTCCATGAGACCCCTTATACCAGTTCACAAGGCTGGGGGGGTGGCAAGTCACCTGCCCTAGCGGGTGGCTTGCCATTAACCCCCGCACCCCCATTACCTGCCTCCCCAAAGGCCAGGGGGGGGCAGAAGAGCCCGGGCCCACATAGGCTATGTGGGCTCGTAGGCTGCAGGGTGGGGGGGCCACCAAAGCTGGCCCCCCCACTCTGTGCCTACAAGCCCCCATAGCTGGTCCCGGGCTGGTTACTTTGGGTAAGGGGGACCCCACGTCATTTTTTTTTTTGGATTTTGAAGGGTTTTTAACCCTTCAAAATCCAAAAAAAAATGGGGTCCCCCTCCCCGGGAAGGGGGACCCTATGTCATTTTTTTTTTTAATTAACCATTTGTCATCCAGCAGCTATAAAAGGCTTCTGGGCAGGAAAGGGTGTCTACCTATACATATGTGGTATCGCTGTAACCGGGAGAAATTGGGGTTTCTCACGCAATAAGATTTTATTGACAAACTTACATTTTTTATTACAAAAAACTCTACAAATTGTAAAAAAATGTTTTTTTTTTGTTTTTTTTCACACATTTCACCCCAAAAAATTGAGAATACACCTAAAAAATACAAACAAGACATTTCATGTTAAAGCCCAGACTCTGTTGAAAAAAACAATATATAATTTTCCTGGGAAATCCCTGGAAATCCCTTCAAAAATGACAGTTGAATATGTGTAGCGCAAAATGGTGAAACATCGTCTGGCAACAGGGAGTGGCAAATGCTGCAGGTAGGCTGGCAGCGAAAGGGTTAAAGCAGAACTAAACCTGGGATTTTGACGATCTCAGGTTTTGTTCCTTGCTGTGAGAAACTCCCCAGATTACCCATAAAAACGTACCTTTCCCCAGTCCTATGGTGCATGGACGGGTTCAATCAGAGCTGCTCTACATATGTTTATATGTTCAGCAAAAGGCTCTGTTTGTAGAAATCAGGAGCGCAAGTCACCATATTCCCCAGCAGTGAGCGTGCTCCTGCCCCCAGCCATCTGAACACAGCCCAAAAATGCTGGTTATGTGACTGTCAATGTTTACTGTACATCGGCAAGGGAGCCAGGAAAGAGGTGAGTTGATCGGCGACCCAGAGGTTTCACACAGTGGAACATCCCAATTTGGTATGCCCCAGGGGAATCTTTTAGAATATAGGGTTGGCCGTGCAGGTTTTTATTCCACTTTTAGCATAGGGCTAGTGCTTTACCCAGCGCTCCTCCAAAAATAAGCTTCCCTTGGGAATTCCCTTGGGAAGTTCCAACATCATTGCGCAGGAGTTGCATTGGAGGGGACATTAGCAAGTCACCTGCCCATCATGGCTGGTAGGAGACTTTGCTTCTCTTACCAACCAAACTGGTATTCACTAGTAGTAAACATTTTATTAAACTCTCAATTTCACCAGTTCTACAAAGTGGAAATAACGAGGCCCCATATCTTCTTTGTCCATCCAGGCATCTCCTCCAGACATCCTGACACTTTTACGCTTGTTTAAAGTGGGTCCCTGACTGGAGAAGATGCTTGGAATTTGGATATGATGCTGAGAAGAGAAGACATCTGATTTTTTTTTCACTTCATTTGACTGGTGAACCAAGAAAACAGTTAGGTTTATTATATTTTCACTACTTGGGAGCTGGCAGGGAGTTCAAAAGATCTATACCAGTTCAGAGGGCAGAGGCAGCCCCTCCAAATTACCCCCTCCTGGCACCAGTGTCATTGTGCTCTACAAGATGGGGCCAGTGCTTTTCCAGGGATGGCCCTTCTTAGAGGCACCGCTTACACCAGTACCAGAGTACCAGACCTGTGCCATAGGTGTTGGCATCTTAATGAGTCTGGAGGGCTTAGCTAAGGACATACCAGCTTCTATGCTGCCATTCAACGGATGTAAATTGTGGTATGCTGCATTTAGGCATGAATTGCTCGTATTAAAAGGTTTTTCCTTTAAATATAGATGTGGATAAATTCTCCAAATTTTGGCCATTTTGGTGATGGAACTTCTGGTCTAATTCATCTTTAAAGTGGATGTCTAGTGTAAGTTTAACCTACCTGCCCTGCCACCCTCACAGGGTGCTGATGCAGGGTGGGGGGGGGGTTAAAAAAAAAGTACCTTGCCAGGGATCCCGCATTGATCGTTGAACACAGCCATCTTGGATCAGCTGGACAGAGCGGCTTCCCACGCTCTGCACTGCCCCACATGCCCATTAATGGACCCTTGATATGCACACAGAGCAGGAGAAGCTATGTACTTCTTGTGTGGCTACCACAGGAGCATCGGTGACATCACTGGATCTCGGCCGAGGTAAGGAGTTTTTGCTGCTTCATTGCCAAGGAAGGGTGGCGGAAGGAACATAGACTGGACATTAACTTCAAACTAAATGTTTGAATGGTTTTTGATGGGTTAATTGCCAGATTGTGTCTGGTGCACCAACTGACTAGCTCCTCCACTGCTCCTCAGTAGATTTTTCTTTTCTTAATTTCTATTATTACCTGTTTACACCACAGATGTGTTTGCATGTTTTGAGCTTAAAGAAGTGTTTATCTTACAAAATATTTGATAGATGTTTTAGCGCCGGAACACTTTGGACTTTTAGCATACCTTCAAGCCAAAATCAGCATGCGGAAATGTATCGTTCCCTGGGACTGGCTCTATAGATTTCTTCGTTGAAATGATAGCCCGGAGTTCTATTTTAAGGATGCACATCTGTGGTTTTTATATATTTGTTCTCATGGCTTCTGTCGACACAAAAAACAGGATAAATATCAGACGTGGAACAGAGCATTTTGCTAACGCTAATACACCAAAACAAGTCTCCATCATTCATAATTGTGTGTTATCTTATTATTTAGGATCAACAATAACATGATATCAATATCTGGAGATACTATAATGCGTAATTGCGACTGTGAGCCACAGTTTCAATGGTTCCCCTGAGTGAAAATGATATAAAAGGTCCTCCCAGTATATAGATTATGAAACTCACATTCTAGACTTTTTTATAGCTAGTAAATATATGCTGTCTGTTCTGAATGTGTGGGCTTAGGTATCTCAAAGGCCTTCTTTGGATTATTGTTGGATCCGCTCCAACTTTACAGTGCTGCACCTTTTTACATATATTTTTCTTCAATAATATATATATATATATATATATATATATATATATACACACACACACACACACACACGAGTACTGGCCATTGGGAGACTCGGGAGAAATCCCAGTGGACCTCAATGCTTTGGGGTGAGTTGAGCTGCTGCTTATTACACCCTCATCCAATTGCTGCCTCTCTAGTCCCCTTCCCAAGACCCCTGTACCCTCCAAATCAAGTAAACCAAGGCCCTTATTTAACAAGGGATAGCGACAGGTAGCGACTGGTGAGCGGCCGGTAATGACGGGCCCCGCCACGAGAACGCCGGCTCCCCACCACAGTCACACATTTATCAAGCCAATCCTGCTTAGCGACTGAGATAGCGCCATATAGCCACTCATTCATCATTTTTCCAGCCTCAGCCCACAGCGCCAGCGTCCGACCTTGAACAGCGACAGGTATGACCTCTCGCTACCTGGCGCTCTCCAATGCATTTCAATGGAACAATCTTTAAATATTCATAATTAATTGTTATTAATTTATTTTTATTTTTTTTTAAATGTGAAAAATTCTGTGACCACTTCTGCCATTTTTAATAATTTTTTTAAGGTAAAAAAAAAAAAAAAAAAAAAAGTACAGAATTGATATTACAGGTCTGATATTAATGTATTCATATTACAAAATTATTTAAAAAACTTGTGTTTGGGGGTTAAAAAACTACTTTTAACCCATCGCCGCCAGCGCTCTGGGGTTTAAACATGCATTTTACAGCGCGATAATTTTTTGAGCGTGATTTGTTAATGAATATGGTGGAAGCCGGCCGCTCTGACCAGTCGCTATCATGCGCTCGCATACAGCGCGGAACCTGTCAAATAGTTACTCCTCACCCAATATTCAACATTACGGTAAATTGACTGAGTCGCTATCAACTACCGAACAACGGCCAAGCACAGCGACTACTAGCGGGCGCTCTGAAAATGCCGCTACAGTCGCTCAACTGTCGCTACCTGCCGCTGTTAATGAATTGGCCTCCCCGTCTATGTTCTTCCCACAATGCAATAGCTTCACAATCATCGCTGTGCGGGAGGCATACCCACCCTTGCTACATTATCTGCCCCTACAATTCAATAGCTTCGGTGCATATATATATATATATATATATATATATATATATATATTTATATTTATATAGTATTCATTGCAAATACTCTCCAATGCAGTGCCCTTTTTACAGCATATAGTGCTTGATTCAGCCATGATCATCTTTCTTATTTTTAATTATAAATTTTTAGTATATACAAGAATGATCCCGCACAGCTAAACAATCACATTGGGTGCTGGCTCAGGGTGCAACAGTCGCCCATATGGGCGGTACACAGCACTAAAAAATTAGCGGACTGCCAGTACAGACCGCAATTGCTCCTTATATATAGAACAGCCTCACTATCACAAATATTTGTAAAAGTCTAAATTGTATACATAGGCATATCCTGAAGAGAAAACAATTAAAATCAATTAAGGACTGGGAATATGGTTCACATTTGGCGGGGCTGTCCACCAATTAAGGCATTGTGGGGGAAAGTCCTATCAATTTACAACTATATCACAGGAGAGGCATTACAGAACTCCCCACAATTGGCCCTGTTGTCACTTCTTCCGGGCTCTCTCTACCATGGCAAGAAAGGAGTCCTGAGACACTTCCTGACGGCCTTGAGTGCTGTCATCCCTAGGCGATAGAAATCTACGGCCCCGCCTTCATTTGCTGAGTGGGTGCAAGAGGTCGAGACCATTCGCCGCATGGAGGAACTGATCTCGGACTCAGAGGGCCCGTGGGAGAGACATTATGCGACCTGGGCGGGCTGGATGGATTAAAGGGATAACCGCCTACAGGTGTAGATTCATTGGAGGGCCATGGTTTATTGTACCCCGCTCCAACCACCTTTGTGCTTGTGTCTTCGCTCTTGCTTCTGCTCCCCCGCCGCCACCCCTACCTTTGTTCTCCTTCTGTTGCATCCCCCCCCTTTTTTTTGTCTTCCCCTTTGTCCTTTAACCCATGTTCATGTTTCTGATGTACCTAGTCTAACGGGTTAGTTTCCCTTCATTGTTTCTTCGTTTCCTCCCCACCAGCCCTGGTGGCTGCCTCCTCCCGGGTTGTAAAGTTGGGGCCTTGGGTGGTCCCGCTTCATGCGGTCCTGTCCCCTGGCCTTGGTCCTCTGGCTGGCGCTGCCCGTCTGGGGGGCCCGGCTTGGGGGGGGGGGGCTGGACGCGGGATCGCCAATGGCGAATGGGGTTAACTTGCGAGGTCTGTTGTTACTTTATATATGCTCTCAGACTGGGACTTGAACGTGAACATGAATATGTCTTTTTCTCTATTTACTCTGTTCTATGCTTTGTACCTTTCTTTTGTTGATATAAAAATCAATAAAAATATATTGAACATAAAAACAATTAAAACTCATGTGTGGATGCACAGTGGACCCACTTAGATTTATAAAGCCACAAGGGGAATTTTATAGTTATCAATGGGTTAAGATAATCTGTGGTTATCTGTAAAAGAGTCACTTACATATAAAGTGCTATATTGAAGATAGAAATGCAATCCAAAACAATGATTGCAAAGAATGTGCAAAATTAGCTGTGTGAAAATTAAGCAATGGCGTCTAGAGTAGACTGTGAATAGATAGAATGTAATCCAATACTATACTGGAGTGACCATAAAGTGCAAGGTGCATAGGGTGCAGTGCTCAGTGCAAATAAATGAAAGAAGCAAGGCTCCAAGCTACAGACAGATCACAAATCACAGCGAAGTCACAACAATCGATAATAAAGTATATCCCCTCGATTCAAAGAGCAAAAGTTAATTGATTTCGGATTGAGAATCGTAAGTTTGGGTGGGTGTTAGTCATTTTTTCCTGTTTTTTTGGCCATTTCCGACTCGCACGAGCCTACGTTCGAATGCGTATATGCTCTTACGATCAACGCAAGTTCGTTCCTAAATTTTAGGATCAAAACGTAAAACTTAGGATCAAATCCTAAAACTTAGGATGAAAACGTAAAACTTAGGCTAATTGGATGTGTTTCGGTGTGATTCAGAGAACAGTTTTCAAACCTCTAAATACGTTTTAAAAGAAAGCCACTGCCGACACCTTTTAGCAGTCGTATTGCTGTTCTTGAACAGGTTTTTTGGCTATGTGGAGGAGTCTGCGCGTCTTGAGCTGCAATGAACTGCATATATCAGCATGGCCGAGGCCATAAATTGTATGGCAATGCATACCTGATTCATGTATGCCTTATAAAAGCATTTTAATGTGGACCTTAATTAGTCCTTTGCATGTAAACCTTTATTTGGCAATATATTTGCGTTAATTAAAGAAACTTATGTCCTTTGTTATTTATTTTTAAATTGATGTACTAGAATAATATTTTTAGATTGCATTTATTGGTGTAGTTGTTTACCTTTGCTTTGTTTAATTATTTAAGCACATCTTTGGTCAGATGCATCACACTTACTGAGGAGAGGAGAGCGGGATAAAGTGCAGGATGTGGGTTACTGCTGTATTTTGCACAGACACAGCAGAGCTGGGGGCACGGAAAGGTCAGAAATCAAAGAATCCAGAGCAACACAGTCACAAGGCCCTTTCTGTTTGCAGGCTGCCCGATAATACCTGAGCCGCCATCTTGCCTGTTTCTAGGCTCATAACATGCAGAAGTTGCTGGGTGTTTTTTAATATTTGAGAGCAATCTGTATGGAGAGGGTGTGGGTAACCACACCAAAAATTTAAAGTTGTACCATTTGAAGCCAAAATATAAAAATTAAATCCACAAGTAAAAAATGCAAGTTAAGTAAAAATTAAACAAAGTTAGATTTACTTATGCAAATGCATTCATTAATGGTTGGTTACTGCAAAATGAATGAAATAAAGAAAAATAAAAGACCAAATATTTAGAATGCACTTTAATGAGGTAAGTTTGTAGTGCGCAGCCGCAAGATCAGAAGGATTTACGTCCAGACAAAAAAGGAAAAAGGGCAAAACCAATGTTGCAACCTGAGAAATGAAACGGAAAAATCAGGATGGAAACTGACATAGGTCTGATTCCCGAACTGCCATACGAACGGACGTACATTTTAGGATAGAAACGTATTTGCTTATAGAATCACTCGCAAGTTCATACGAACGCACGAGCGGACGTGAAAAATAGGATGATCGGCACCAAAATCCAAGCTGTTACATGTTTCTTTGAATCAACCCATATATCACCTTAATTAGTATCTGGGTCCACTATGTTCATCCGTCCCAGCACCTATGTGTTACGTGGCGGTGCAATAACGCCACTTCATCAGGATTAATTATTAATTTCTTAATTTGTTAGCTACCTTTTCTTGTGGAAACAAAGCATTTTTAGATTTTTATAGTTTCGTGCAATTCAGAATAAAACCGTACAAAATCCTGGCCACAGGTCCATTCCGCGCCTTGGGATTGGTCATGCTTCGTGGCACTGGTATCTACCTATTGCTCAGAATAAAAACTGCTTCCTAAACATGTGTCATGGAAAAAATTTACAGAACAAAAGAAAGGGAAATGGGACAAGAGAGAAGAAAGAAAATGGAATTGAGATGTCCCCTAGGAACTGTAGTCAGCAATCCCAAAGTCTTTCAACTTACAATTGGGATTTAAAGGGATTCCCCAGGCTAAGTATAAAACAAATTGCTGTTTGCTTACCAGACTTACAAAAGAGTCATCTTGATGTGCTGTTGAATAAAGCTGGTGAAGCTGAAATCTAGCTCCTCCTCTGTGACGAACCCTAACATTTTATTTAGGCATGACCCCTTTTTTTACACTAAGAAGGGGGCCTATCTCCACCCCTCTTGTATCATGTATATAAAACATATATAAAACATGATTGCATGTGTCCATAACAGAATGAGTGTATTTTTCTCTAATTGTCTTAGAGGCTGATTCATCACTAACGCCAGGTAGCGACAGATGAGCGTCTGTAGCAGGCATTTTCAGAGCGCCCGCTAGTAGTCGCAGTGCTCGGCCATGAGTCGCTACTTTATAACGACTCAGTCGCTGTTCAGTAATGTTGAATACATTGTTAGGAGTCGCTATTTGACCAGTACAGCGCTGTGTGGGAGCGTATGTTAGGGACTGCTCATAGCGACTGACTCACACCATATTCAGCAAAAAAACAGCCTCACGAATCTCTGGCGCTGAAAAATATTTGTTTGAAGCCCAGAGCGTTTAAAGTCTGTTTTCAAGCATCTATCAACTAGTAACAAAACATATGGAAATACACTGTAACAACATTGTAACGTGAACACTTTAATGCCAGACCTGTAATGTCATTTCTGAGGAAATATATAAAAAACGAAAACATTATGAAAAAACTGCTTTTTCAATGCCAGAAGAGGTCACAGAATTATTTGTGATTTTTTGGAAAAAAAAAAAATAAATACCCCATTTAAAGAGAAGAAAAGGTTCATCCATTGAAATGTATGGGAGAGCGACAGGTAGCGTGAGGTCATACCTGGCGCTGTGCAAGGCTGAACGCTGGCGCTGTTCGCTGAGGCTGTGAAAATGATGAATCAAACGCTACATGGCGCTATCCCAGTCGCTAAACAGATTCTACTTGATAAATGTGTAATTGCGTCCCGTGTCCGCCGTTCACCAGTCGCTACCTGTCATTAACCAGCCACTTCCTGACGCTATCCCTTCTTAAATAAGGGCCTCAGAGTGAAGTTTACTGACAGACACCCCCCCTTTTTTGACAGATACTGTATATGGAGCGGTCATACTCTGATCTGATTTTCACAGAGACTCAAAATATCTGCAGTCTGGTTCTTTTACAAGAGTTAAAAAAATCTTCCCAAAATTTCTCTTCTGAGACCTCAGATGGGCAGAAATCAACTCTCTGGCAGGGATGACGCTGGTCTTGTGATTTCAGGGTATGCTTGTATAATTTCTTTAATTGGGGGGGCACCAGCTGGGGGGTCTGGGTTTAAAAATCAGCCATGGAGTGCACTAGCTGTGGCTATACCATTTCAGGGACATATCATGAACAAGAGTAGATATGAGCACTCTTAAAGCAAGTCAAAAAGATTCCAGGTCTGGTCGCTAGCTTACCCTTGGGACATCCTGCACTGGATTCCCCGCTGTGTGAATTGTTCATTGTTGCTGATAGTGGGTTTTCAGTATTGTTGCTTGGAGAGTTTGTGTGGGAGATCTTGGGGGTTTCACACAGTGGGGAATCCCAAATCAGGATGCCTCAGGGACAAAAAAAAAATAATCAGGATAGGGAAAGTCCTGGTGATTGGTCTACTTTAAAAGCCATGATCAGAGTCAGATCATGAGAGGGGCGCAAGGGGCGCGAGCCCCGTGGCCTCCACCACTTGCCCTGGAAAGGGGGCCTCCACCAACCTTTGGGTTATGGTCTGTTCCAGGAGGCTTTTCAGTCTTTGATGGGCCACAGAGCCAGTAACAAAGCTATTGACAGCAGTGGAGGCCCCCTGCACACCTTTTTTCTTGCTTTTGCAATCCTGCAGCCAAACCCACCACAGGGCAGGACGGAGAGTCTAGAGCAGCAAAGCCGCCGCCAGCAACGCTACAGTGATGGGTGTGTGCAGAGCTGTCACTGCACATAAGCCACCAAGCACAGCCACTGGCAGCTCAATACAGGGAACTGTTTTCTGCTGGACCAGCTGGGCAACTACATTACCCCCCACCCAGAATGGCAAAGCAGGAGTTCCTGAGCAGCACACACCCGCACAAGGGATTCGATCTGATGTTTCAGTAAGTGGGCAGGTGCCAGACAACCACCAATCAGTTACTTGGCTGGACTATTATTTTAAAGGAAAAAAAATACTGTATCTGGGGCCTCCACCAGGTTTTGTGCCCAGGGGCCTCCACCACACTTAGGCCCTTATTTAACAAGGGATAGCGCCAGGTAGCGAATGGTGAGCGAACGGTAATGACGGTCACCGCCACGAGAACGCCGGCTCCCCTCCGCAATCACACATTTATCAAGCCAATCCTGCTTAGCGACTGACAGAGCTCCAGATAGCGAATCATTCATCATTATTCCAGCCTCAGCCCACAGCGCCAACGAGCGACCTTGAACAGCGACAGGTATGACCTCTCGCTACCTGGCGCTCTCCAATGCATTTCAATGGAGCAATCTTTAAATATTCTTAATTAATTGCTATTATTTTTTTTTTTTTTTTTTTTTTTTAAATGTCAAAAATTCTGTGACCACTTCTGCAATGTTAGATATTTTTTTTAAGGTAAAAAAGAAAAAAAAAAATTGTGCAGAATTGATATTACAGGTCTGATATTAATGTATTCATATTACAAAATGTTTTGAAAAACTTGTTTTTTTTTTTAATCCAAAAATATGGTTGTTTGGGGGTTAAAAAACTACTTTTAACCCATCGCCGCCAGCGCTCTGGGGTTTAAACAAGCATTTCACTGCGCGAGAATTTTTTGAGCGTGATTTGTTAATGAATATGGTGGGAGCCGTTCGCTATGGCCATTCGCTGTCATGCGCTCCCATACAGCGCGGAACCTGTCAAATAGCGACTCCTCACCCAATATTCAACATTACGGCAAACCGACTGAGTCGCTATCAACTACAGAACAACGGCCAAGCACAGCGACTACTAGCGGGCGCTCTGAAAATGCCGCTACTGTCGCTCATCTGTCGCTACCTGGCGCTATTAATGAATCAGCCTCCCCATCCGGCCCTGGCTATGGTGCTGAAGCGAAAAGGTGCACAACATAAGCTAGGGTTACTTGACTGTAAGCTACAATAGGGCCAGGCATGGAGTATAGAGAGACACGGGAAGAATGTAGTGTATGGTGGTTGATAGAAAGGGAATTTTATTATTGCGCTAGATGGGGGAAATGGAGGGGTTTATATTTTGGTCTACCGTTCCCTTTTAATTAAAGCAGTAAGCGCTTCTGCAGACTGTATGCTGGAGTGTAATAAATGCTAGTAGCGGCATTCCTGCTCATTATCACAATATGCTGATACTGGAATCTAGAGCTTGAAAATGTAGGCCAACAAAGTGATTTATTACTTTTTCTTCAGTCATCTCAAAGAAAAGATTGTGACAAAATGCTAATGCTTGTGTGTGGCCAGCATGAGACTGGGCCTTGGAAGACCTTGAAGTGGCAGCCGGAAAAGGTGCCCTCTTGTAAGCTTCAGTGAGATCATTGTGGCTTTTTATGTCCGGCTCTAACACGTCGACACAGTCTATTCCTCGTCTGGCGTTCACGGTTCATTTGTGGTTAAAAGAACTTCAGGGGACAAGCATTACCTGCTGGTTGTGGGTGAGCGGCGGAGGGTGTAAATCATACAGAAGCCTTGTGACACCTTGCAGGGAGGAGGTGGGCCCCTCTTATCTTATCCCACAGCGGGCATCTTTCCCAAAAGATGTCAGGCTTACTGTAAGAGGGCCAGGAGCCGGGAGGCAGCGGCAGGAAGGTGACCAGAGGTTATGAGTTCTTCAATAAAGATTAGTTTCAAGGAAAAGATTATATTATATCTCAGATGATTTGCTGTTTGTAACCTCTAGCAGCCCTGAGAAGAAATGGATTTGATGGCGAGGCTGGGGACACGTAGCCTGTAACCCTTTACGTGTGATGGCTCCGGGAGAGGAATAAAATTAGAGGACACAGATAGCACAGAGGACGACTGCAGAATGATGGGATATTTTACACTACAAACAGATCTGACATGATATTTTAATGCAGACTAACATTTATTTTGACTATATAGTCTCTTTACAGCCAAGCTTCCTTAAAGAGACAGCCCAGGAAATGCTAATAATAAAGCAGCAAGGATCTCATCTGAAGCTTGCCCCACGTGCCTCTCCTCCGTTTCCTGAATTGTGCTCTAGATACTTTAGTTGGTCTCCAAAGTTTGTCCCTTCTTTACATTTCATTCCCCCATGACCACCCACAAATGTGGTTGTCCGACCGCCACTTTCGTTCAATGTTCCAAACTTGAGCAAGCCTGTCAAGTGTGACCAATATGAGTTGCTGGGCTCATTCTGGCATCACTGAGGGACTGGATGGCTGTGTGACCACATTTGGAGGTGGTCATGGAGGAATGGAAAAGAAAGGAGGGGCAAAATTTGGAGACCTGTTACAGAATTTATTGCGTGCTGCAGGAAATGAAGGAGATGCAAGGGACAGGCTTGAGGTAAGCTCAATATTGCCATTGCCTGGACTGTGCCTTCAATGTCTGCAATTGTGGTTATTTAAAGTTAGAGTCCAAACAAATGGTTAAAGTGGAACAAAACCCGTTCGGGGGAACCTGATTGGGCATACACTGCTGTGTGTAACCCACTAGAAAGCCCCAGTGGGGCAAGAGTGCATGCACGACGCCGGGGATATGACAGCGCATGCTACCTAATTAAAACAATGAGAGCCACCTGCCGAATGACGTAGTCATAGCCGACGGCTATAATGGGGCTAGAACCTGCGAACCATTGGACTGGGAAATGGTAAAAGATTACCAGGGACCGGGGGGGGGGTCACCCAGTGCACCGGCTTTAAATTAGCCTGTTATCTGCTCACTTCATACTGTTTTTAAGGGACTGTGTCTGTCAATCAGCTTTGAAATTCCTGAACCCCTAGTGATCTCTCTTGCTCCTGCTGACCTCATCTTGCAGCATCCCATGTTGCCTTTGGACTCTAAATGTTCCTGACAAATATAATTTTTTGAGCGGGTGCTGCATGGCAAGGTCAGCAGGAAGAAATAGGTGCATTAGGGCTCATCAGGAAATGCAGCACCTGATAAACAGCATGAGATGAGCAGAAAGCAGGGGATTAAGCCTTTGTCTGGACTATCCCTGTAAAATGGCATTAGTTTAACGAAGCTCTGTCACGAAAAATGCTCTATGGGCCTTTTCACACCTTGAAGCTTGTGTCAAGTTCCAGAAAAAGAGAAAATTCAGTATCTCACTCCAAAAGCGAATCCGGAAAGGTGTTGCACAGAGGGGAGTCTGCACTCCCAAAGACAGCAGAAACTTGAGGAGAGTTCCAGCAAGAGCCTGTCTTAGGCAAACTGTTTAAACATAGCATTTAATCCTTATAACTAAAAGTTCCACACTTTTATAAATAAGAGTTTATACGACTAAGGGCAACGCCCTCGCCCGAAACGCATCACCTGGCTCTTGGGGGAGCCTTCCCCCCGTTCTTTCTTTGTGTGGAAATTTTAATCATTTAAATGCTACGTTTGAAAAGTTTGCCTGGAACAGGTTTGTGCTGAAACTCTCCTCAAGTTTCTTCCTGTATCAAGTTGTTGTAGAAAGCATATTGCCCATTTCATATCTCTGTTTTTTGCAAATTAATGCATGCAGCGTCTTGCCAGCATTACATGTGCAACATAGAGATGTATGGGCAGCACAGGTAAAATACATGTATTAAAATTATTACAGGAAGTGTCTTAATGGAACTGTGGCAGCCATGGACATGTATTGTCCCTCTCAGTCTTAGCATTGCTGTAGAGCCGGTAAGATGGTATCCAATCCAATTCATACAGCGAGCCCTTGCGCTGTTCCTGTGGTTGCACTCTGTCTCTATGTCTGGAAGCGGATCACCATGGAGGCCCTTTCACTAACACCAGTGAACAGAGCCTTGTTAGCCTGGTAGGAATGCCACTACCTTCTCATTTGCGATAAGCCTGTTCTATTAAAAGGGTTATATCGGGCCAGAAGCCAGCCCCAGTAGCATGTAACATTCAACTGAGAACATAAACATGTGAATTTATGGAACGAGATAAAAGAGCAAACCGAGATTAAGTTGTATATTTAATGGCCTCAATTTCCTGGTCAACTTTCTGTGTGAAGCATGGCTGTTATAGGTGGGGTTTTTTTCCTGTCCTTTCTGAGCTGTGTGTTTTAAAGTGGACCAAAACCCATGTTTTTGATTATCCTAGGTTTTGGTCCTTGCCCCGCTGTATGAAACCTCCCAGGTCGGCCGAACAATCAACCTCTCCCCGGCCGCTTGTCCAATCATCCGAGCGTGCTGGCAGGCCGCATCCCCTGCTACCCTCTAACAGGGAGCGTGCTCGCGCTGGCCTTTTACAAATGCCTGGTGCGGGCACATGCTCTGCTAAAGGGATAGCGGAAATGTGGCAGCTGCTCGCGCATGCGCTTTTGGATCGGGAGCAAGGTGAGTTTTTTGGCGACCTGGGGCGTTTCACACAGTGGGGCACCCCGGGGGGAGAAGTATGCCTGCCCTGTAATCTCATAGACTCCAGGTGGGTTTTGGTCCTCTTTAAATGACGTCTGTTGTTCCTGACCTGAAATGATGCAGGACCTGAATAGGTATGAAATGATGATCTCCCATATTCCTCACGGTGAGAATACATACAGTGTAGTTGTCTAAGCAACGCCAGTTTTTAGTGGCACTGAAGACTAAGCTACGACAGAGCACAATGGCAGAAAAAAATGTTGGACAAAAAAAACGCAAAAATGGAAAAAGTTTGTGTAAAAACTGAAAACGCATGACTTAGATGTCGCCAACCGCTATTCTTTTACAAATTGTCAAAAATCCCATTTTCCTACAGAATTTTACACCAATGCGTTCATCTAACCTCTAACCTTGCAGTCCAGTGGGGGAAAGAATAATAAGAAACAGTCTAAAAACATAAATATATATATATATATATATATATATATTATTCATTTTAGATCCTGGGTAATTTGTTTAAGGGTTTGGGCTTTTCTTTAAACTGACTTTTAGTGCCATTCAGTGCATGTTACAGAAAGATAACAGTGGCAAGAAAAAGCAATGGCTGCACATGTCAAAGCAGACACAAATGCCAATACAATAAAACAAAATGGCACAGAAAGGTGTACTTCAGTCTCTATATGTATATGAACATATTTTTATTTATATATCTACATATATTATATACTGTTAGGACAAGGGATCGTAGGTGGGTGTAATACATTTTATTTTTCTTTGTAAATGTTTTTATTGGGGGATCTATACGTGAAAACACTAAATATATGTAAATAACAACATCGAGAGTATGAGGGAGAGCGCCCTGATAGTAGATTATATTAGGGAGACAGCCCTCCCAACCTTACCTCCAGAAGATTGTGAATCACTGGAGGATTCATTTAACTTGAAGGAGGTAGTTCGGGCTATAGGGGAGGCTCCCGCGGGTAAGAGTCCGGGCCCTGATGGGTTTACCCCCAGATTCTACAAAGTGATGGGGGCGGTGATTGCCCCCTTTCTTTTTTTTTAACAATAAATCTTTATTAAGGCAGACGAGACAAGAAGGCACACAGAGCAGTACAAAGCAGTCAACAGTTTGCATCACATAGTAAAACAGTCATTGTAGGATCATTGCCGCAGGGACGCATCCCCATAACATAACCCCCCGGCTGTCCATGCCTATGCGCCTCTCCGTTCCCGCCCGCCGCATTTTCTAAATTTTTAGGAAAGGGAGATAACAGGGATTGGGGGAGGGAAAAAGAGGTAGCGGGATAGGGAGAGTAGGGAGGGAGAAGGGGTAATGGAGGGGGGAGGGAAAGTTAGCAAATAGGAGGGGCCACAGGGCCCCTCCCACTGCCGCCCACCCTCGGCCGAGACACGCGTCCGCACCCAAGTATAGCCATTGCCCGGGATAATCACCACAGGGTCATAATACCTGGCGGGGCCCGTCACCTCAGTGGGGCCCCAAAGGGAAGAAGAGGAAGAAGAAGAAAAAAAAAAAAAAAAAAAAAAAAAAAAAAGGGGGGGGGGAGGGGGGACAGAACGTGCCTAGAACTCACCTCACGGGTGAGAGCATTTCCAACCGGGCTGGGCATAATATTAGCCTCCCGACCCGGCGAAGAGCGCCTTGCCCTCCGCGGACTCCATGAACATGTTCCACGGCAGCCACAAACGCCAGTGCTTATCTTCCGCGCGCCTAAGGCCAGCCGTGAGATCTTCCATTCTCCTAATGTCCTCAACCCTCCGGATCCAAGAGCCGATGGAAGGCGGTGAAGAGGATTTCCATTGGGCCGGGATACACGCCCTGGCTGCGTTAATCAGGTGCATGGTGAGAGACTTCCTGTACTTCCCAACTGGGGCCTCGGTTGCGTGTAGGAGGAGGGTCTCGGGCAATAATGGGATGTTCTCACCCACCACTTTACTAGACCATTTCACCACATCCTTCCAAAATGTCTGTATCTCCCTGCACTCCCAGAAAATGTGAAGAAGGGTGCCCCGCTCTTGCCCACATCTCCAACAGAGGGGTGAGACCGATGGGAAAAGGCGACTCAGCATGTGGGGAGTTCTGTACCAGCGGGAGAGGATCTTGTATCCTGTCTCCTGGTATGTGTTGCAAATTGACGCGCGCTGCGCGAGCTCCAGGATTTTCTTGATTTGGTTCGGACGAAAAGAGACCTGGAGATCTGCTTCCCATGCCCTAATGTAGCTTGGCACGAAATCCTCACCCGGGTCCACCAGCAGTTGGTATGTAGTAGAGAGTGCTCCCCTGATAGGCTCCGATGAGGTGCATAGCCGCTCAAAGGGTGAGAGGTCTCGACCGAATTCCCCCGGAGGGGGCAGACTCCTCAAATAGTGGGAGACCTGGAGCGCCCTCCAGAACGGCAGAAGGGGGGGGTCCCCCCAAGACATAATCTCCTGTAAGGTCTTCCACCGTGAGCCATCCAGGAAGTCGCGGGCGACTCCTCTGCCAGGCGCCCTCCACCCACCAAACCCAGCATCGATCTGGCTTGGCTTAAAGTCCAGTGCCCCCAAGATCGGGAGGAGCGGAGATGGCGAAGGAGCAATTGGCTCTCTGGAGGAGTATTTAGCCCATGCTTGGAGGGTGGGACCTATTGTTGGGTGAGCCTTGAGGGCGCCCGGCAAGGTGCCCGCAGACCAGGGGAGGCCCGCCAGTGGGATTGGGGACCACGTCTGTTCCAGCTGGACCCAGCGCTTTTGACCACCATGTAGATTCCAGTCTACGATCCTGTTAAGGTGGGCCGCTGCGTGGTACAGTTTAATATCTGGCAGTCCCACCCCCCCTCTCATCTTGGGGAGCGAGAGCGTCCTTTGGGCGATCCTCGGGCTCTTGCCTCCCCACACAAATTTTATGAATTCCGAGCGGGTGGATTTCAAGAAGGAGGATGGAAGGTGGATGGGGAGCACCTGAATGGGGTAGAGCAGCCGTGGCAATACATTCATCTTGAGAACGTTACACCTGCCGAACCACGATAACGTTCTGTCCTTCCAAACATTGAGGTCCCTCTTGATAATGTTCAGCAGTGGCGGGAAGTTTTGGGCATATAAGTCTTTAAGGTGGGGCGTGATCTGTACACCCAGATATTTGATTGCCCCCGTAGACCACCGGAAAGGGAAGTTAGCTTTGATGTTTCCTAGATGCCCCTGAGGCAGCGACACGTTCAGCGCTTCAGACTTTTGCAGATTGACTTTAAAGTTTGATAACTCTGAGTACTCCCTGAGCTCCCTCAGCAGGTTAGGCAAAGACGTTACCGGCTGGGTAATGCAAAAGAGCAAGTCGTCCGCAAAGGCCGCCACTTTGTGTTCGGCCCCTCCCCTCACTATCCCTTTTATGTCCGGGTTAGCCCTTATCCGACGAAGGAAGGGTTCTAACGTGAGAACAAATATGATTGGGGAAAGCGGACAACCCTGCCTTGTCCCATTCGTAATTGGGAACGGTTCCGACAGCATTCCATTAACCTTGACACAGGCTGACGGGGCGGAGTAAAGGGACAGTATCCGGGTCCTCATGTTTTCCTGCAGACCCAGGTGTTCAAGTGTGGCCCGGATAAAGTCCCAGTGAACCCTGTCGAATGCTTTCTCTGCATCCGTTGAGAGTAGCATAGCAGGAATCCCATCCTCACGGATCAGGTGGATCAAATTAAGGACCCTGGTCACGTTGTCCCTGGCCTCTCTCCCTGGAGTAAAGCCTGCCTGGTCCGCGTCTATCAGCCCACAAAGATGAGTTATCAACCTGTTTGCGAGAATTTTCGCGAATAGTTTGAGGTCTACATTCAGCAAAGATATAGGCCTGTAGTTGGCACAGAGGAGGGGGTCCTCACCCTGTTTTGGGATTACCGTGACCTGGGCTCGTAGCATGTCGGGCGGAATGTTTTGGTCAGGGGAGATAAAATTAAACGCTGCTACTGCCCTTGGGGTCAAGATATCTCCTAGCCACTTGTAGTAGGACAGAGAGAACCCGTCGGGGCCTGGAGACTTGCCCGGTTGTGAGTCCTTGATTGCCTGGGTCCATTCCTGTCCGGAGATGGGCTCCTCCAGCGCGGCCACGACACCCGGGTCTAGTGGAGGGAGACCCGAGGACTCCACATAATCACGCGCCTCACTCAGGATGTTGGCACGATTGCCCGCCTCTCCGGATAGGTTATAAAGCTTATAGTAGAATTCCCTGAAGGCCTTGGTGATATCAATCGGGTTGGCCAGAGAGCGCCCTCCTGCGCCCAGGATATGCAGAACAGAGTTACTGGCTCTCTGCTCTCTCAGCGCCCTGGCCAGTAGGCGGCTGCACTTATTACCATATTCGTAGAATGAACGCCTAACCTTCAGGAGAGTGGCCTTGGCCTTGACCCATAGAACATCCTTCAGCCTCTCCCGTGCCAGCGCCAGCTCTTGGCCAGTCCCGACCGCGTGCTTCTTCTTGTGTTCCGCTTCAAGTCGCGATATGTTTTCCACCAACTCGCCAACCTGTCTTTCCCTCTCCTTTTTCCTCCTGGAGGCTATCTTCAAGAGAATGCCCCTGATATAGCACTTATGTGCCGCCCATAGGGTGAGGGGAGTTGTTTCGGGAGTATCGTTTAAGGAGAAGTACTCACTCAGCTCCCTCCTGACCTCAGTCAGAATGGCCTGGTCCTGGAGCAAAGATTCGTTAAGGATCCAGGTTCCAGGTGAAGACACCCATTCAGGAATTTTTATCGTAAGAGAGATCAAGGCATGGTCCGATATTGTGATTGGGTCGATCTCAGCCCTCTGTACCAACTGCAGGTGTCTATGTTCCACGAAGAGGTAGTCGATCCTGGAGTAAGAATCGTGGGGGGGAGAATAGAATGTGTAGTCCCGACAGCGCGGGTTCTGTACCCTCCACGGATCCATCAGCTGGGCAAGGCGAAGAGCTGATTTTAGTTTCTTGAGAGCAGCGAAGGAGAGATGGGATGCCCTCCTGGAGACGTCCAAGAGGGGGTCCAAGGCAACATTGAGGTCGCCCCCGAAGATCAAGATGCCCTCTGAGAACCCTTGTAGAGTTTCAAGCGTCTGCTCTATGAAGCGGATCTGGTCCGAATTGGGGGCGTAGATATTTGCGAAGGTACAGACTCGGCCGCCTAGCTTCCCTTTGAGGAAAATGTATCTACCTTCCGCATCCGACAGGCTACTCGTCAGGGTCCAAGGGAGGGACGAAGCAATCAAAATGCCCACTCCCCTAGACCTCGAGTCTGGGGAGTAGGAGTGGAATCCCATAGGGAAGCGCCTGTCCGAGAATTTGGGAGCCCTTTCTTTCTGGAAGTGGGTCTCCTGGACAAATACCACTTGCGCTCTCTTCTTCCAGAACAGATTCAGGCACATCCTCCTCTTCTCTGGGATGTTAAGGCCTTTGGCATTCAGAGAGACGATCTTTAGATCCATCTTGGCCTACTACGCTAAGCACTGGGGTAGGAGGAGGAGAAGAAAAAAAAAAAAAAAAAAAAAAAAAAAAAAAGGGGGGGGGGGGGGGGGGTGGGGGGAGGGAGCGAGGCCCCAAGAGGGGGGGGGGCAGCTGGAAGGGGGTGGGGACCGGAGCCGGCTCCGAGGAAGCTACGTGGGCGGCAGGGAGGAGGGGTGGGCGGAAAGGAAGGGTGAAGAAAACGGCGGAAGGGACAAGCGGGGAGTCAGGGAAGGAGAAGGGGGAGGGGAGAGAAAAAAAGGAGGGGTGTAAGGATTGGAAAAGAGAACCAAGGAACGAGAAACGATTAGAAAAAGCCCACCTACTAGGACCAGAGGGGCCCAGGCGAGCGGCCTATGTGGGGAGTAGAAAAGAAAAAAAGGAAAAAAAAAACTGTGGCACGGCACAACAACGGAGGTCCCCGACCCCCTAGCCCGAAGCAGTCCCCCAGCCGAGGGACGGTCCAAGACTTATTAATATCCCTCCTAAAGGGAGCAGCGAGTAAATCAATACGCATATATCACACCTTAAACCCAGGTAACGTATAACAATTAACAGTGTCAGCCCACACGTATGTACCAGACTTATTAATATCCCTACTGCAGGGGACAGTAAGTAAATCCATTCCCATATATCACACCTTAAACCGAGGTTGCATTTTAGAAATTGACAGTGTCAGCCCACACGTACGTGGGGGTCCCCGACTACGACCTCTCCCGTGTCACAGGCCCCACCCAGCCCTCTCCGAGATCCTAGAACAGCCCACACCGGTCCGCCACCCCCCGCCCGAGCACGGCCCGCGACTAGAGAGACGCCCACCTCGACAGCCACCGGGGCCCATCAGCGCGGGCCACGAATCACGGGCCAAGCGTCAGCACCGCCCCGGGCCGAAGGGAAGGCGCCCCCCCAAAGGGCCGGGCCACAGCGCCGCCCCCAATAATCCCCAAGGGAGACCGTCAGGGACCAGGCCCCCCCCGCGCCGGGCGGGCCGCCAAAACCAACACGGCGAGGAGACCAGGCACCCACCGCGGGAGACCGGCCGCGCCGACCCGAGGGAAGCCCAGGCACCAGAGCACACCCCATAAGAAGTCTGAGCACCAGTACCACTAGCCCCAGAAAGCGCGCGGGCAGCGCTGCGGCCCAGGATGACCCCCCCCCAGGACGGGACCCGCCAGAGCAACCACAGACGCCACCCCCCCCGGGCCGCCGCGCAGGCACCGCCCAACACCAGGCACACCGGTAGCGGCCCGACGCCGACAGCGCCCACCCGGCGGCCAAGGGAGGCGGCAATCCCAGAGCCAGAGAGCCAGCCGGCACATTTCGTCCAACAATCCCCCCCAAAGGGCACCAGGGGCCCACCAAGGGGCCGCCGCCGCGCCGCGCGCCAGCCCCCCCACCCGCCGCCGGGGCGCCGCCCAGCACCGGGCCGAGGCCCGAGCAGGGGCGCCAACCCCGGCGACCAGCGGGGGAGGAGCGCAGCGCCCGGACCCATCACATCACAGCCGGCAGTCGCCGCGAGAAGGCACCGGAGGCCGGTCACCCCCAGGCCCGACCAGGCCGCCCGCGCCAGGAGGAAGGCCCGGCGGCCCCAGCCGGCCCGGGGAGGGGGGCCCAGGCGCCGAATAGTCACTCAGGAAGTCCAGGGAGAAGGGCTAACGCCCCGCACGAGCAGCACCGCAGGCAGGGGGGCGAGCAGCACCCCCCCGACCCGGACCGGGGCCCCAGGCCCCACAAAGGCCGCGCCAAGAGCCCCGCCCGAGCAGGGCGGCGCCCCCACGGAGCCCGGGCAGAGCGCCACGTCCAACAGATCCGGAAGCGTTGCAAGACACGAGGAAGGGCCGGGACTCAGAGTCCCACATCAGGAAAGTCGCATCAAGGGACCATAGACAGATGGATCGTTATTCTTCCAGGGGAGGGGGCGGGCTCCCCCCCCTTGGCGGCCCCCGTCTGAGCCGGGCCCCCCTCCGCCGAATCCTCTGAGGTAAAGGTTGGAAGGCAGGAAAGTCCAACCAGTTAGGGACCTCCAGCGGGGTAGTGTCCAAGAACACAAAGAGGTTATCCAGGTCTCCAGGAGCCCGCAGAGTGAAGGAGCCTCCATTCTTTCTAATGATGAGGTGGAAAGGGTATCCCCACCTGTAAACTGCTCCACAGTCTCTTATTTTCTGAAGTAGAGGTTTCAACTGCCTTCTCATCCAGAGGGTGGAGCGGGACAGGTCCGGTAGGATGGTGATCGGCCTGTGGTCATGGACTACTTGTCTTGCCTCCCAGGCCCTGCGCAGGATGTCTTCTTTAATCTTGAAGTGATGGACTCTGCACAGGATATCACGGGGTCCATCCGGATTGCCCGGAGGGCGGCCAGACACTCTGTGGATCCTGTCAAGTTTAATGACGGTGCCCGGGGGATTCCCTAGGAGCGAGTTGAAAATAGAGGAGGCTATCGATTCCAGGTCTGCATATTGGGGAGTTTCAGGGAGCCCCCGGAGGCGCAGATTGTTCCGCCTATTTCTATTCTCCAGATCATCATACTGTAACATCAGGTGGGAAATATGGGCTGCTTGCGAGTCGCTTGCGCGTTCCAGGCGAGTGAGGCGCTCTTCAGTCATATCTCTCGCGTTCTCTAGAGTCATGACCCGGTCTTCCACTGCCGCTACGTTGTGTTGGACGGCATCTAACTCCTTCCGGAACGATTTCTCAATCCTCGAGATCATAGCCTCCATGTCTGCCCTGGTGGGGATCGCCTGCAAGTCCGCCTTAGTGGGGAGGGAAAGGAGCACCGACCGCAGGTCTAGGTCGAGATCCCGCTGGGGTGCCTGTGCAGTCGCCCTGTATGATGGCTCCCCACCTTTCAGTTGTGACGTCCGGGAGCTGGTACCGGGAGACGGTGATGCAGCCGCAGTACGAGGGGCCCGGGGGCTCCCGCCCCAGGAGCCGGAGAGCTGAGAGACGGAGCACGGCTCCCGAGGGCCGCCAGTCAGGAGATCACGCCTGGCGGGCGCGTCAGGGATTTCTGTTCCCCCATGCACATTGCGACTCCCATATGTTGGATGACGATCAGGGATGCCCTCCTGGTCAGGCTGTGAGGTCAACGCATGTGCCCCGTCGTCACTGGGGAGCATCTCCACTGGTGAGCACCAATCCCCATGCTGTGGGGGCAAGGAGGGGGGGTGTAACTGGGGGCAGCCGCTCCGTGTGTCTGTCCCTTTAAGTGTCATCCGGGAGTGACACTGCTCCATAGGGCTCCCGTCCCCACTGCTTCCTCCGCTGCTGGACAAGAAGGAGGCCGGGGAGATCCTTCCCTCCTCTCCCTCTGCAAGGACCGGTGTGAACAGGTGAGGGGGAGAGTCCAAGCTGGGGGAAGGGCTCGGGCTGGGCCTACGCACCCCATCCCGTCTCGTGTCTTCTAGATCTCCCCGAGTGCCAAGACCCGATCGCCTCCCCGACGACCACAGTACCTTGTGAAGTGCCTCAGGCAGTCTCTCCTCCGGGGCCGCCGGCTCCGCACGCCCGTGGCTCCTCTCAGCTGCGGCCGCCGTCTCGCTCCGCCCGGCGCCTGGCTCCCTGTCGCTCCCCGCCCGCTCATTGCTGCCTGGGTGTGGGGGAGAGGGGGCAGACAGCGGCTCCGTCGCTCCGTGCCCCTCCTCACGGCGGCGCCTCTCGCGGCGGCCGCCCAGCAGCCCCCGATCCTCCGACACTGTGTCTTCTGAGTGGCTCGCCGCCATCCCGCTCCACCTGGCATCGCGCTCACCGGCGCTCCCCGCCCGCACGCTGCCGCCTGGGTGCGGTGATGAAGGGACGGGCGCCGATCCCGTCCCGCTGAGTTCCTCCTCCTGTCGCTGCTTCACATGGCGGCTGCCTGGCGTCCCCCGATCCTCCTTCATCGCGCCCCCAGGCTGGTCCGCCGCCATCTTGGATCGGCTCCCGGGGAGGTCCGGCCTGAGAAATCGGGCAATTCCTCGCTCCCCGCCGACACTAGCGCTCTCCCGGTGACTCCGCTTCTTCCCCATCGTGTAGGGGCCAAAGAGGGAAAATGAAAAATAAAAAAACTCCCGTATTATGGGCTTCTGGGCAGGGGGTCAGTAGGAGCCTCACAAAATGCGACCTCACGCTGCCATGCCGCGGCCACGCCCCCATTGCCCCCTTTCTTGTTAAGGTTTATAACTCGATCTCGGATCGCTGTTCCTTCCCGAGACAGGCCCTGGAGGCTCACATTGCAGTCATTCCAAAGCCCGGAAAGGATAGTACATTGCCGGGAAGCTATAGACCAATCTCATTGATTAATGTTGATTTGAAGATTTATGCAAAAATTATCGCTCTCAGAATGCAACCGCTGCTCCCCTTATTGATCAATTTAGATCAGGTGGGGTTTGTCTCGGGAAGGGAGGCAAGAGATAACACCATCAAGACGATCTCCTTGATGCACTACGCACAGTCATGGGCCATTCCGGCCTGCATGCTGACGGTAGACGCGGAAAAGGCGCTTGACAGGGAGCACTGGGGGTTCCTGAAAGCCACATTGATACAGGTGGGTTTGGGCCCGGTTATGCTGTCTAGAATCATGGCCCTGTATCAGGACCCTACTGCTAGGGTAAGGATAAATGGGTCCCTGTCTAGCTCTTTTAGTATCTGAAATGGCACGCGTCAGGCATGCCCCTTATCCCCACTGCTTTATATATGGTGATGGAGCATCTCGCCAATGCCCTGAGGGCCAACCCTTCTATCCGGGGGATCGCCTGTGGGGGGAGGGAACACAAGATCTCTCTCTTTGCTGATGACTTGCTCATGTATGTAACCTCACCGCATATATCTATGCCATCTATTTTAGCAGAGTTCAAATGCTTTAGTGACCTTAGCAATTTTAAAGTGAACTTGTCTAGAAATTTTGAACGTCTCGCTTGATGCTCGGACTCAGCAACTCCTACAGGCGAACTTCCCCTTTAGGTGGCAGGGGGAGACCATAAAGTATCTGGGGGTGCAGTTGCCTTCGGACTTGGGGAAGCTATATAAACTTAACTATGCCCCGCTTCTCCAATCTAGGTCACCAACCTCAATTCCTATAGCAAAAAACAATATTCATGGTTGGGACGCATAAACATCCTTAAAATGGACATTTTACCTCGGTTTCTTTACTTATTTCAGGCAGTCCCTCTGGCGCCGGAACGGGGTTTCTTCCAAACACTTCAAAGGGCCTTTTTCAAATTCATCTGGGGCAACGGGAAGCCCAGGATACGGAGGGCTACTCTTTTTAGGCCTAAGCACAGGGGGGGGGGGGACTTGGAGTTCCGGACCTTAGGACTTACCATGCTGCTTCAGTGCTGGTACGTCTCTCGGACTGGTTCTACCACAAAGACGATAAGTGTTGAGTTAGTATCGAGGGGGACACATCTCCCATCAGACTGGTGGCCCTGCCTTGGGTGGATCCCTCACGTCGGCCTGGGAGACAGGAGCTGCCTTATCTGGTGGGCCCTCTGCTGACAATATGGGATAGATTCTTGAGGCGGGGGGAGTTATCACTCAGGCCTGGACCGCTTTCCCCGCAATTTGACAATCCGGCTTTCCCCCCAGGGATGAACTCTAAGTCATTTCTCCTCTGGGAAGCCTCTCAAGATACCAGACTGGGGGGACATAGTTTCGAGAACGGGTGCTCCCTCCCTCTCTGACTTACGGGCTCGAGGCGGGCGTAGGAATATCTCCTGGCTCTTGCATGCCCAGCTGGTTGCCTTTGTCAAATCTCATGTGCCGGCCTCGAATCTTTCCTGCCCCCCTACGCCATTGGGGAGGCTCTTGCGGGATCCCTCTCCCCCTAAGCATGTGATCTCTACTCTATACAAGATCTTCAAGACTAGGGGGAGGGTGGAGAGCTGCCTCAGTTTTGTGGGAAATGGGAGGAGGAGTTGGGTCACACATTTGAATCTGATGACTGGGAGAAGTCCATGGCGTGTAGGGCTCAGGAACGGAACTATAAAATCCTGGCGAGATGGTATAGATGCCCATCTGACCTTGTGAAGTTTGGGGGGGCAGAGTCCGGGGACTGCTGGAGGTGTGGGAGGGCCTTGGGGACTGTGCTGCACATCTGGTGGGAATGCCTGATGGTGAGGGCCTTTTGGGAGGGAGTGCTCGGAATCTATGAGCACTTGACTCTTGAAAGTGTTCCACACACGCCGCAGGTTGCTCTCCTGTCAATGATCCCAGGGTCAGTGTTGGTGAACAAGAAGGGGCTGTTGAGGCACCTGCTCACGGCTGCCAGATCAGTGATCTCCAGGCACTGGCGCACCAATGTTGCCCCCTCTCTGTTGGAATGGTATGGTGAGGTTGAGAACATCAAGAAGATGGAGGGGATGACTCTGGAGAAGGTCGAGGAAGGTACTCAGAGGTTTCTTAAGACATGGACTCTCTGGGAGGTGTTACGGGTCTCACCTGACTTTCAGGCGCTACTAGAACGCGTATGGTGTTAGCTAGTGCGGTGAAGGAATGGGAGGGCCTGACTCCCTCTTGGTCGGCAAGAGGTGGTCTGGCGGGATCGGGGGGGGGGTTTAGGGTTCGGGCACGGGACACCGGGCCTCAGGGTCCCCTTCTTTCTTTTTCTTCACTCGTTCGTTTTGTTTCCTCCTTCTTTCTTTTCTCTCTTTGACTTCTCTTTTCCCTTTGATCGCTGGGGGAAATGGACTCTGTCGCTACTTACCGGAAAGGCCGATGAGAGGTGGGCTCACATGAGGGTGGATGGTCTTCTTTTGGGGCGCTAGCCCAGTGTGACGGGGTAGGACGTCCCCGGGTAATGGCTGCTGACATCCCCTGTCGGATCTAGGCTTAGGCCTCCAGTAGGGGAATGCAATATGATCGGGTCCCCCTGGGCCAAACGAGACTGTGATGCTTTGTATTTGGCTGATGTCCCATCTTCGCCCTGTGATCCTCTATGTTCCTGTCTCTATCTACTGTTATGTAAAAACTCAATAAAGACATATTGAAATAAATATATGTAAATATACTACTATAGTTATTAGCACGTTTAGTTGTTAATTGGACCACAGGGAGTTCTCTCTTACTTTGGATGGTTTATTAAAATTTGTTAAGGAGTTAATACTGCACGCTATAAAATAAGATCTGTTTTTCTTCGCTGGAAGTCCACTTTAAGTGTGTTTATTCTTCATTCTCCAGGGAGGCAATGATTGAGACCTCATAAGCCATAGCTGGGTGAGAGCAGTGTAATAAATTCATCTGCAAACTCGTATTTTTATTAAACATATATTATTGTGTGCGCGGCGGCGGTGGCGGCGGCTATGCAACAATCGCATTGCACATAGTGAAAATAGTCTGTTATCTCTGCAAGGATGCTCCAATTTACTCAGCAAAAGAGCATGTGTTTGGTGAAACCTATATAAGCCCTTTTTAAATAACACAGCTGGGAAATCCTCAAAGATTTAGTCAGTAATGCTCACTGGACTCCATAAAAGCAATATGTTCCATTACTGCGTGACCGGATCTGAAGCCAGGAAAGTGTTCTGCTGCTCTGGGATTAGGGGCCATTTAAATAGCATGTTAGAGCTATTTGTTGTAGTATAAATGAGTGTACTGGTGCTGCTTAAAAGACTATCTAGGGGACTGGAGCCTACCTTAAAGGACAAGTCTTTTCATTTTTTTTTTCTAAAGTTAAACCTAAAGGAAAAAAAAAATACCCAGACTCAGAGGTTGCTCTCTAGAGAATGTGGAGGCTGATTCATTACTAATGGCAGGTATCGGCAGATGAGCGCCTGTATAGTGACTAGGGATGAGCGAATCGATCCGGACGAACCCGGATTCGATCCGAATTTCAGGAAAAATTCGATTCGGATCGAATCCGAATTTCCCCGCGATTCGATCACTCGAAGTTTTCCTTTAACATCCATTCATTTACATTACAGGCATTCTAAGATGGCGGGCGGGACATGTCTGGACATGTATCCCGCGCCAGTGCAAGCTGGGGCAGTCACATGCAGCCTATCAGCAGCCAGCAAGCCCGGTGACGTCACACAGCGGTATTTAACGGCGGCCATCTTGCTTTTCCTCATTTCTCTATTGCATTCGTGACAGACAGACAGAACGCTGTGTAGCTGAGGCAGTTAGACAGGCTGGAGACAGGCTGGAGACAGGGACAGACAGGGACAGGCTGGAGACAGGCAGGAGACAGGCAGGAGACAGACAGGAGACAGACAGAAAGCCAGGGAAAGGTAGGAAAAACGGAGGCTGTGACAGGGAGATTTTTTTTTTTTCATCCAGCCTTTGTTAGCGTTTTCAGGCTGCTTATAGTAACTAACTGTGCATATATACTGAACTGATCTTAAGTCTGCTGTGAGGCATCCCATTCTGTGACTAAAGCAGCCTCTATTTAATAGCATAATAAACATTTGCACTTATTCTCATAGAAATCAGGCCTGATAAAGACACTTTTGCTGTGCATGCTCTCTGGTTTTTGTGGCACTGGCATCCCATTCTGTGACTAAAGCAGCCTCTATTTAATAGCATAATAAACATTTGCACTTATTCTCATAGAAATCAGGCCTGATAAAGACACTTTTGCTGTGCATGCTCTCTGGTTTTTGTGGCACTGGCATCCCATTCTGTGACTAAAGCAGCCTCTATTTAATAGCATAATAAACATTTGCACTTATTCTCATAGAAATCAGGCCTGATAAAGACACTTTTGCTGTGCATGCTCTCTGGTTTTTGTGGCACTGGCATCCCATTCTGTGACTAAAGCAGCCTCTATTTAATAGCACAATAAACATTTGCACTTATTCTCATAGAAATCAGGCCTGATAAAGACACTTTTGCTGTGCATGCTCTCTGGTTTTTGTGGCACTGGCATCCCATTCTGTGACTAAAGCAGCCTCTATTTAATAGCATAATAAACATTTGCACTTATTCTCATAGAAATCAGGCCTGATAAAGACACTTTTGCTGTGCATGCTCTCTGGTTTTTGTGGCACTGGCATCCCATTCTGTGACTAAAGCAGCCTCTATTTAATAGCACAATAAACATTTGCACTTATTCTCATAGAAATCAGGCCTGATAAAGACACTTTTGCTGTGCATGCTCTCTGGTTTTTGTGGCACTGGCATCCCATTCTGTGACTAAAGCAGCCTCTATTTAATAGCATAATAAACATTTGCACTTATTCTCATAGAAATCAGGCCTGATAAAGACACTTTTGCTGTGCATGCTCTCTGGTTTTTGTGGCACTGGCATCCCATTCTGTGACTAAAGCAGCCTCTATTTAATAGCATAATAAACATTTGCACTTATTCTCATAGAAATCAGGCCTGATAAAGACACTTTTGCTGTGCATGCTCTCTGGTTTTTGTGGCACTGGCATCCCATTCTGTGACTAAAGCAGCCTCTATTTAATAGCACAATAAACATTTGCACTTATTCTCATAGAAATCAGGCCTGATAAAGACACTTTTGCTGTGCATGCTCTCTGGTTTTTGTGGCACTGGCATCCCATTCTGTGACTAAAGCAGCCTCTATTTAATAGCATAATAAACATTTGCACTTATTCTCATAGAAATCAGGCCTGATAAAGACACTTTTGCTGTGCATGCTCTCTGGTTTTTGTGGCACTGGCATCCCATTCTGTGACTAAAGCAGCCTCTATTTAATAGCACAATAAACATTTGCACTTATTCTCATAGAAATCAGGCCTGATAAAGACACTTTTGCTGTGCATGCTCTCTGGTTTTTGTGGCACTGGCATCCCATTCTGTGACTAAAGCAGCCTCTATTTAATAGCATAATAAACATTTGCACTTATTCTCATAGAAATCAGGCCTGATAAAGACACTTTTGCTGTGCATGCTCTCTGGTTTTTGTGGCACTGGCATCCCATTCTGTGACTAAAGCAGCCTCTATTTAATAGCATAATAAACATTTGCACTTATTCTCATAGAAATCAGGCCTGATAAAGACACTTTTGCTGTGCATGCTCTCTGGTTTTTGTGGCACTGGCATCCCATTCTGTGACTAAAGCAGCCTCTATTTAATAGCACAATAAACATTTGCACTTATTCTCATAGAAATCAGGCCTGATAAAGACACTTTTGCTGTGCATGCTCTCTGGTTTTTGTGGCACTGGCATCCCATTCTGTGACTAAAGCAGCCTCTATTTAATAGCATAATAAACATTTGCACTTATTCTCATAGAAATCAGGCCTGATAAAGACACTTTTGCTGTGCATGCTCTCTGGTTTTTGTGGCACTGGCATCCCATTCTGTGACTAAAGCAGCCTCTATTTAATAGCATAATAAACATTTGCACTTATTCTCATAGAAATCAGGCCTGATAAAGACACTTTTGCTGTGCATGCTCTCTGGTTTTTGTGGCACTGGCATCCCATTCTGTGACTAAAGCAGCCTCTATTTAATAGCATAATAAACATTTGCACTTATTCTCATAGAAATCAGGCCTGATAAAGACACTTTTGCTGTGCATGCTCTCTGGTTTTTGTGGCACTGGCATCCCATTCTGTGACTAAAGCAGCCTCTATTTAATAGCACAATAAACATTTGCACTTATTCTCATAGAAATCAGGCCTGATAAAGACACTTTTGCTGTGCATGCTCTCTGGTTTTTGTGGCACTGGCATCCCATTCTGTGACTAAAGCAGCCTCTATTTAATAGCATAATAAACATTTGCACTTATTCTCATAGAAATCAGGCCTGATAAAGACACTTTTGCTGTGCATGCTCTCTGGTTTTTGTGGCACTGGCATCCCATTCTGTGACTAAAGCAGCCTCTATTTAATAGCACAATAAACATTTGCACTTATTCTCATAGAAATCAGGCCTGATAAAGACACTTTTGCTGTGCATGCTCTCTGGTTTTTGTGGCACTGGCATCCCATTCTGTGACTAAAGCAGCCTCTATTTAATAGCATAATAAACATTTGCACTTATTCTCATAGAAATCAGGCCTGATAAAGACACTTTTGCTGTGCATGCTCTCTGGTTTTTGTGGCACTGGCATCCCATTCTGTGACTAAAGCAGCCTCTATTTAATAGCATAATAAACATTTGCACTTATTCTCATAGAAATCAGGCCTGATAAAGACACTTTTGCTGTGCATGCTCTCTGGTTTTTGTGGCACTGGCATCCCATTCTGTGACTAAAGCAGCCTCTATTTAATAGCATAATAAACATTTGCACTTATTCTCATAGAAATCAGGCCTGATAAAGACACTTTTGCTGTGCATGCTCTCTGGTTTTTGTGGCACTGGCATCCCATTCTGTGACTAAAGCAGCCTCTATTTAATAGCATAATAAACATTTGCACTTATTCTCATAGAAATCAGGCCTGATAAAGACACTTTTGCTGTGCATGCTCTCTGGTTTTTGTGGCACTGGCATCCCATTCTGTGACTAAAGCAGCCTCTATTTAATAGCACAATAAACATTTGCACTTATTCTCATAGAAATCAGGCCTGATAAAGACACTTTTGCTGTGCATGCTCTCTGGTTTTTGTGGCACTGGCATCCCATTCTGTGACTAAAGCAGCCTCTATTTAATAGCACAATAAACATTTGCACTTATTCTCATAGAAATCAGGCCTGATAAAGACACTTTTGCTGTGCATGCTCTCTGGTTTTTGTGGCACTGGCATCCCATTCTGTGACTAAAGCAGCCTCTATTTAATAGCATAATAAACATTTGCACTTATTCTCATAGAAATCAGGCCTGATAAAGACACTTTTGCTGTGCATGCTCTCTGGTTTTTGTGGCACTGGCATCCCATTCTGTGACTAAAGCAGCCTCTATTTAATAGCACAATAAACATTTGCACTTATTCTCATAGAAATCAGGCCTGATAAAGACACTTTTGCTGTGCATGCTCTCTGGTTTTTGTGGCACTGGCATCCCATTCTGTGACTAAAGCAGCCTCTATTTAATAGCATAATAAACATTTGCACTTATTCTCATAGAAATCAGGCCTGATAAAGACACTTTTGCTGTGCATGCTCTCTGGTTTTTGTGGCACTGGCATCCCATTCTGTGACTAAAGCAGCCTCTATTTAATAGCATAATAAACATTTGCACTTATTCTCATAGAAATCAGGCCTGATAAAGACACTTTTGCTGTGCATGCTCTCTGGTTTTTGTGGCACTGGCATCCCATTCTGTGACTAAAGCAGCCTCTATTTAATAGCACAATAAACATTTGCACTTATTCTCATAGAAATCAGGCCTGATAAAGACACTTTTGCTGTGCATGCTCTCTGGTTTTTGTGGCACTGGCATCCCATTCTGTGACTAAAGCAGCCTCTATTTAATAGCACAATAAACATTTGCACTTATTCTCATAGAAATCAGGCCTGATAAAGACACTTTTGCTGTGCATGCTCTCTGGTTTTTGTGGCACTGGCATCCCATTCTGTGACTAAAGCAGCCTCTATTTAATAGCACAATAAACATTTGCACTTATTCTCATAGAAATCAGGCCTGATAAAGACACTTTTGCTGTGCATGCTCTCTGGTTTTTGTGGCACTGGCATCCCATTCTGTGACTAAAGCAGCCTCTATTTAATAGCACAATAAACATTTGCACTTATTCTCATAGAAATCAGGCCTGATAAAGACACTTTTGCTGTGCATGCTCTCTGGTTTTTGTGGCACTGGCATCCCATTCTGTGACTAAAGCAGCCTCTATTTAATAGCATAATAAACATTTGCACTTATTCTCATAGAAATCAGGCCTGATAAAGACACTTTTGCTGGCCAAAGCCCTACTGGACCCTGCCAGGTCGATTCCTGCCCGGGGCATCCCATTCTTTGACTACAGCAGCCTCTGTTTAAGACCATATAAGCATTTGCTCTTATCATATTTGAAATTAGCCTGATAAAGACACTTTTGCTGGCCAAAGCCCTACTGGACCCTGCCAGGTCCATTCCTGCCCAGGGCATCCCATTCTGTGACTAAAGCAGCCTCTGTTTAAGACCATATAAGCATTTGCTCTTATTATATTTATATTATAAGACACTTTTGCTGGGCATAGGCTTACTGCTGCCTGCCAGGTGCACTTCTGTTGAGGCATCCCATTCTGTAACATAGCATACCCCTCTTTATTTACACTAAGCAGCTCTCTTATTTACACTAAGCAGGCCTGTTGGAGGCTGAGTGTTACTGCTCACTTTTGGTGTGCATTATATTCTGTTTTATATAGACCCACTGCTGCCTGGGGGTTCTTAAAATATCACCTACTACCACGCCAGTTAGACTATGTCGGGCAGACAAGTGCCTGGAAGTGAAAAGAGGAGTGGCAGAGGCCAAGATTCCGCAGGCAGAGCTCGCATCAGACTGGGGGCCAGTAGCAGCAGGAGTCACGCTGAGAGACCTAATCTGCCAGTATCTGCTAGCGGTCGGGTCTCCACCAGTAACGCATCTGCCGTGGTAGATTGGCTGACGCGCTCATCAACAACATCATCACAACTTACATCTGAGACCCCCAGTCTAGGGTCGGTAGGTTCCTCTGACACAACCCTGAGTTGGCATGCCCCGAGAGCAGTCCCTGTCCTCCCATTGCCTCTGTCCTACGCCGTTCCCTCCCCCAGCGACGTATCCTATGCTTTGGGTTCAGCTCCACTCTTTAGTGAGGAGGACGATCAGATACAGGAGGACAGTCAGCAGCTACTGCCCAGCCAAGAAATGGAGGTGGCTTCTTTAGCTAGGCAGACAAATAGTGATGTGGACAGTGTCGTGGGTGCTGCGAGCGTTCCAGCTCCTGCGCCAGACACTGTTGACGAATCCACGAACATCAGTGACGTACAGCCACAACCCGGTGATGATGATGATGATGACGATGAAGCCGATCGCACTTGGGAGCCGGGTGATGAAGGGGCTTCATCGTCATCATCAGGAGAAGAGGGGCGCAGGTTGCCCCGGAGTCAGCAGCTGAGGCAGCAAGGTGGTAGCAGTCAGCATGGGGGCACAATTCCAAAGGCTGGAGCCGGCCGGGGCCGGGGCCGGGGTAGAGCACCTGCTGTGCGGCAGTCTACCTTATCGGGAGGTAGTGGAGCAGGGGTTCCTGGAGTTGGCAACAGCAGCAGTGAATCAGTGAGGCCAGGGGGTGGGAAAAGTAGCTACTCGGCAGTGTGGCAGTTTTTCCTGAGGCATCCGCAGGAGGGTAACATGGCCACATGCAAGATATGTAGGCAAAAGGTGAAGCGTGGCCAGGGTCCAAATGTTGGCACCACGGCCCTGCGTCAACATATGATGCGTCACCATAAAACGACCTGGGAGAACCGAGGCTCCCAAGGGGTGGTCCAGTCTGCTTCCTCACCAAGTGAGCTCCCAATTTCTGCCAGCCAAGGCTCCAGCACCTCAGCCGAAGGCAGCTGTGCGTCACACCCATCCTCTGTCGCTCCTGCTCCTCCTCCTCCTCCTCCAAGTCATGCATCCCGCCAGCAATCCATCAGCGAAGCCATGTCCAAGAGACAGCAGTATGCGCCCACTCATCCTACGGCGCAGAAGCTGAATGTGCTCCTGTCCAAGTTGCTGGTGCTGCAGTCGCTCCCTTTTCAGGTGGTGGAATCTGCACCTTTCAGAGAACTGATGGCTTGTGCCGAGCCGAGGTGGAGAGTCCCAAGCCGTCATTTCTTTGCCAAGAAGGCAGTACCAGCGCTGCACACTTTTGTTGAACAGAAGGTGGGCCAGTCCTTGAGCCTGTCGGTGTGTAGCAAAATACATGGCAGCGCCGACATCTGGAGCTGTAACTACGGTCAGGGGCAGTACATGTCGTTTACGGCCCACTGGGTGAATGTGGTCCCTTTGCAGCAGCAACTTGGACAGGTCACGCCGCTTCGGCCTCCGCGCTCTCTGCCCATTGGGCCTGTGACACCGTGCGACTCGGCCTCCTCATCCTCCGCCATCTCCTCACCCTCCACTGTAGGCTCAAGTCTCAGTGCCCCTCCAGTCTACCATGTGTGCAGGGCACGGAGGTGTCACGCAGTGCTTCACATGGTTTGTCTTGGCGAACGGAGTCACACAGGGGAGGAACTGCTTAAATGTATTCATCAGGAAATCCAAACATGGCTTACTCCGAGAAAACTTAAAATGGGAATCATGGTTACCGACAATGGGAAGAACATTTTGTCTGCGCTGCGCCAAGGAAGCCTGACCCATGCCCCCTGCATGGCTCACGTCTTCAATCTGGTTGTCAAGCGGTTTCTGAAGTGTTCCCCCCATCTGCAGGACATCCTAACAACTTCACGGAAACTTTGCATGCACTTCAGCCACTCCTACACCGCCAAACACACCCTTCTTGAGCTACAGCGTCAGAATGGTATCCCCCAACATAGTCTGATTTGCGATGTTTCCACCCGTTGGAATTCCACCCTTCACATGTTGGACCGATTATATGAACAGAGAAAAGCCATCACGGATTTCCTGATGATCCAAGCAGATAGGGGGACTCCCCTGTGTAACTTCAATGTCAACCAGTGGCAGCTCATACGTGACACCTGCCGTTTGCTCAGGCCCTTTGAGGAAGCCACTTTATTTGTCAGTCGGCAGGATTACGGGATGAACGACGTGATTCCACTGCTTCATGTACTACAGCACATGTTGGAAACCATGGCTGGTCAGGGCACTGGAGACATGGCGTTTACATCTTACGGCCACATGAACCCCGTTGGAGCTGAACTGGAGGAGGAGGAGGAGGAAGAGGAGGAGGAGGAGTTGCCCAGCGAAACACAGTTTAGGCTTGGCGAAATGGCTGGTTTATCTAGTCAGCGGACAGGAGAGGAGGAGCAGGAGCAGCCAGAGGAGCTAGAGGTTTTTGAGGAAGGAGAGACAGAGGACCCGGGCACACCGTGGCAGTATGCAGTGGAGATGGAGACAGGTAGTCCATCCGAGTCACTTGCGCAAATGGCACGAAGCATGCTCACATGCTTGCGTAGTGACCCCAGAATTGTTTCCATCTGTCGGCGGGATGACTTCTGGCTGTCCACCTTATTGGACCCTCGCTTCCGGCACAAAATGGGGGCATTTTTTAAACCCACCGAGAGGGAGGACAAACTCAACTACTACAAAGACATTCTACGTAGGCAGTTGGCCGATGCCTATCTGCGCCATGGTCCATACTCTCGCAGGTCTGACTCGAGGGGACCTCTGCGCTCACCTTCCACTGCCATGGCCGCTGGGGGGGTTGGCAGCAGCAGCAGCAGAAGCTCCATCAGCAGCAGCAGCCTCAGTCTTCAGTCGCTAATGAGTAGCTTTCTACACCCGCATAGTGAGGCTACTCATGAGCAGCAGGAAGACCTGGAGCAGGACCTGAACCAGCAGGTCATGTCATACTTTGACATGACCATGCCAACACACCTTGAGGATCCGCTGGACTTCTGGGCAGCCAAACTTGATTTGTGGCCGCAACTAGCAGAGTTTGCCCTGGAAAAGCTGTCCTGCCCGGCAAGTAGCGTGCCATCTGAGCGGGTGTTTAGTGCGGCGGGGGCCATAGTTACGGCGAGGAGAACTCGTCTGTCAACTAAAAATGTGGAGAGACTCACCTTTGTCAAAATGAATCAGGGATGGATCAGCCAGGATTTCCACCCACCAATGCCTGATGCATGCGACTAGATTCAGCATGGTGCCACGTTTTACACTTTACAAATGGTGCAAAACATATTTATGTCTTTAGGCCATTTTTTGGGCTCCTGCTGCTGCTACTGCCAACTTCTGCCAACTCCAGGGTGTGATTCATCCAATTTTTGGGCTCCTGAAGCCAACTCCAGTGTATATTTGGGCTCCTGCTGCTGCTACTGCCAACTTCTGCCAACTCCAGGGTGTGATTCATCCAATTTTTGGGCTCCTGAAGCCAACTCCAGTGTATATTTGGGCTCCTGCTGCTACTACTGTCAACTCCTGCCAACTCCAGGGTGTGATTCATCCAATTTTTGGGCTCCTGAGGCCAACTCCAGTGTATATTTGGGCTCCTGCTGCTGCTACTGTCAACTCCTGCCAACTCCAGGGTGTGATTCATCCAATTTTTGGGCTCCTGAAGCCAACTCCAGTGTATATTTGGGCTCCTGCTGCTGCTGCTGCTGCCAACTTCTGCCAACTCCAGGGTGTGATTCATCCAATTTTTGGGCTCCTGAAGCCAACTCCAGTGTATATTTGGGCTCCTGCTGCTGCTACTGTCAACTCCTGCCAACTCCAGGGTGTGATTCATCCAATTTTTGGGCTCCTGAAGCCAACTCCAGTGTATATTTGGGCTCCTGCTGCTGCTACTGCCAACTTCTGCCAACTCCAGGGTGTGATTCATCCAATTTTTGGGCTCCTGAAGCCAACTCCAGTGTATATTTGGGCTCCTGCTGCTACTACTGCCAACTTCTGCCAACTCCAGGGTGTGATTCATCCAATTTTTGGGCTCCTGAGGCCAACTCCAGTGTATATTTGGGCTCCTGCTGCTGCTACTGCCAACTTCTGCCAACTCCAGGGTGTGATTCATCCAATTTTTGGGCTCCTGAAGCCAACTCCAGTGTATATTTGGGCTCCTGCTGCTACTACTGCCAACTTCTGCCAACTCCAGGGTGTGATTCATCCAATTTTTGGGCTCCTGAGGCCAACTCCAGTGTATATTTGGGCTCCTGCTGCTGCTACTGTCAACTCCTGCCAACTCCAGGGTGTGATTCATCCAATTTTTGGGCTCCTGAAGCCAACTCCAGTGTATATTTGGGCTCCTGCTGCTGCTGCTGCTGCCAACTTCTGCCAACTCCAGGGTGTGATTCATCCAATTTTTGGGCTCCTGAAGCCAACTCCAGTGTATATTTGGGCTCCTGCTGCTGCTACTGTCAACTCCTGCCAACTCCAGGGTGTGATTCATCCAATTTTTGGGCTCCTGAAGCCAACTCCAGTGTATATTTGGGCTCCTGCTGCTGCTACTGCCAACTTCTGCCAACTCCAGGGTGTGATTCATCCAATTTTTGGGCTCCTGAAGCCAACTCCAGTGTATATTTGGGCTCCTGCTGCTACTACTGCCAACTTCTGCCAACTCCAGGGTGTGATTCATCCAATTTTTGGGCTCCTGAGGCCAACTCCAGTGTATATTTGGGCTCCTGCTGCTGCTACTGCCAACTTCTGCCAACTCCAGGGTGTGATTCATCCAATTTTTGGGCTCCTGAAGCCAACTCCAGTGTATATTTGGGCTCCTGCTGCTACTACTGCCAACTTCTGCCAACTCCAGGGTGTGATTCATCCAATTTTTGGGCTCCTGAGGCCAACTCCAGTGTATATTTGGGCTCCTGCTGCTGCTGCTGCCAACTTCTGCCAACTCCAGGGTGTGATTCATCCAATTTTTGGGCTCCTGAAGCCAACTCCAGTGTATATTTGGGCTCCTGCTGCTACTACTGTCAACTCCTGCCAACTCCAGGGTGTGATTCATCCAATTTTTGGGCTCCTGAGGCCAACTCCAGTGTATATTTGGGCTCCTGCTGCTGCTGCTGCCAACTTCTGCCAACTCCAGGGTGTGATTCATCCAATTTTTGGGCTCCTGAGGCCAACTCCAGTGTATATTTGGGCTCCTGCTCCTGCTGCTGCCAACTTCTGCCAACTCCAGGGTGTGATTCATCCAATTTTTGGGCTCCTGAAGCCAACTCCAGTGTATATTTGGGCTCCTGCTGCTGCTGCTGCTGCCAACTTCTGCCAACTCCAGGGTGTGATTCATCCAATTTTTGGGCTCCTGAAGCCAACTCCAGTGTATATTTGGGCTCCTGCTGCTACTACTGCCAACTTCTGCCAACTCCAGGGTGTGATTCATCCAATTTTTGGGCTCCTGAGGCCAACTCCAGTGTATATTTGGGCTCCTGCTGCTGCTGCTGCCAACTTCTGCCAACTCCAGGGTGTGATTCATCCAATTTTTGGGCTCCTGAAGCCAACTCCAGTGTATATTTGGGCTCCTGCTGCTACTACTGTCAACTCCTGCCAACTCCAGGGTGTGATTCATCCAATTTTTGGGCTCCTGAGGCCAACTCCAGTGTATATTTGGGCTCCTGCTGCTGCTGCTGCCAACTTCTGCCAACTCCAGGGTGTGATTCATCCAATTTTTGGGCTCCTGAGGCCAACTCCAGTGTATATTTGGGCTCCTGCTGCTGCTGCTGCCAACTTCTGCCAACTCCAGGGTGTGATTCATCCAATTTTTGGGCTCCTGAGGCCAACTCCAGTGTATATTTGGGCTCCTGCTCCTGCTGCTGCCAACTTCTGCCAACTCCAGGGTGTGATTCATCCAATTTTTGGGCTCCTGAAGCCAACTCCAGTGTATATTTGGGCTCCTGCTGCTGCTGCCAACTCCTGCCAACTGCAGGGTGTGATTCATCCAATTTTTGGGCTCCTGAGGCCAACTCCAGTGTATATTTGGGCTCCTTCTGCCCCTCATAGTGATGCCACTTCAACTCTCTGCAATTGTGCCGCTCTGCGATTCTATTAGCGATGCCTCTGATCTGCATGTGATATTTCTTCAAAGTATTATTTAACAAACCCAGCACGCATCCTGTGCGTGTTACAGCAAGGCTGAATGGTTTACAACCCTATTGAGGCTGTAGGAGGCTCAGAAATAGCCGTTTTTAATAGCGATTCGTCGCGAATTTATTCGGGTCGAAACGATTTTTGTCGGAAAATTCGGCGAATCAGTCGAATCGAATTTTTCAAAAGTTCGCTCATCTCTAATAGTGACGCTTAGAGCGACCACTAGTAGACGCTGTAAGTGGGTATCGGGCGCTGTAACATAGCGCCTCAGTCATTGTAGTAACCTGGTCGCCATTAATTAATGTGATGTATGTTGGGCGCTCTAACACCAGTTCAATGCTGCAGGAAGCGAAAGGTAGCGCCAGCTCAGTGCGACCGACTCTCGGTGCTCCACACCATACTTATCAAAAAAAGGACACACACACAGCGGCGGCGCTCTAAATCTGGTCGCTGTAGCATAGAGCGCCAGACGCTGTATAAAGTCGGTTTTTGAAAACATATCCACCAGTAACAAGGCAAAAACAAATGGAATGACATTGTTGTAACACTGTGACATTAACACTTTTGTGCCTGACCTGTAAATGCAATTGTGCATAAAAAAATTCAAAAATGACTTTTTGTAGGCCAAGAGAGGTCACACAATGATTTGAGAGAAAAAAAAAAACAATAAACTTTAAACAGAAGAAAAGGAACTTCTATTAAAATGTATGGGAGAGCGACAGGTAGCGATAGGTAATACCTGGCGCTCTAGAAGCTATACGCTATACGCTATACGCTGAGCTGCCTGTAATGATGAATTGGACGCTACATGGCGCTGTTAGAGTCGCTCACCAGAATCGCCTTCATAAATGTGGTTTTGCCTACAGCGCCCAGCGTTCATCAGACGCTGCCTGCCGCTACGAAGCGCTACTTGGCGCTAGCCCTTGATGAATAACCCTAGTTTGCATGGCTGAAGAGAGGTGTAGGACAATCACAGATGGGCCGACTCCCAATTTATTCCTTAGTCAGATTAGAGTTAGGACTGCACCTACACAGAGGGGCCCTGGCACAGCCGTGCGTACCGAGGCAGGCACCATGCTGTACAATGTAACAAGTGGGACAGGAGTCTTGCTTTTAAATTGTTAAACGCATGTCAGCTTCCTGCCTAATAAACACCCAGGCACATTGCTTCTGTTACAATGTAACAATGGTTGAGCCATGCTATATTACTCAGTATAGCAGACAAATGCCCTGCTGTTACAATGTAAACAGTTTCACAGTTGGCTGCAATTGATGTATCTATTGCTGTGAATCTACAAATCTCCAGATAAATCAAAACTTTTAAGGATTAAGGATTAAGGCCTTTTTAAAGCCCCCACCCAGCTTACCCTTTCTGCACCCCCAGTCCCTCCCTCGCAGAAAAGGGAGGGTTAAAGTGGACCAACTTTAGTGTCCTAAACAGTTCCCACAGTCCCCCAATTATATATAGCAATTCCCTGGGTTTGCACACAAATCAGGGTGCCCCTGTGGGGGCATTCACCTGATCCTAAAGTCTTTTAGAGTCTAGGACAGGGCAAACTGTATTTTGGTCCACCTTAAATAGAGTAAACAGCAGGGCTCCTTGTTCGCACATTGTGCTGTGGGGTGCCATTGCAGGACGGGTGGATAATTTTTTTTAACCATTCAAATCAATCTTCTTGTTGGGAGGGTGATGGAAAATTTTGGGTAACTATTAATGTGGAATTCAGTTCAACTACATGCAAATTACCAAGTAATGCAAATGCAGTTCTGGAACCCAATGTTATTGCCTATTACAAACATGCAAAAATAAGGCCTATCTTAATGGTTATTTTATTATTGGCTTATTATTTTAGTAGGGCTAGGGTTGTGGGGACACTGGGAAAGACCTTGACTTCTTCTAGAAGAATCCTTCACTCGGTATGCAAATGCCCATCCAGTCCTTCCCTGGTCATTATAGGCAGCTGCTTTCCATTGCTTTTAAAACTGAGGCCCAACACTGATCAAGCGGTGCCAAGGCAGATAACTCCACAAGATAGCGGATTGTATTTCCTTTCTCAGCCTGCATTTATCTCTATTACACACAGCAATTATAAGTGCTAACGGCTCACGTGGCCCATTAGACAGAGGCCTCTTTGTAGCTTCTATTGTGCTGCATTTTATTTGGAGTGGATCTCCCTGGCTGTTAAAGTTAAATCAATACTTGTGTTTAGTGTTGGCTTGATTCTCGTGTCTAAATGACAAGTGATAAGCAGGCTTATAGGCCTTGTTAATTGCTGTGTGCTTAGTATTTACACTAATCAGTAAACTTGGGTCCCGAGGCAGTGGAGCACTAGTAAATCTGTTTATCAAATCGGTCACAGACTGAACTATTGATGGACTACAAGCCGCTTGCCCTTATTGGAGTTAATTATTAGCTTGCTATGGCATTCAAAGGGCGTTCATGCATCACATGGGTAAACAAGAGTATAACAATAATATTAAAGTGGAGCTTCATGGGGTGGGGGGCAGATGGTAAGTTATTTACGCTGCTATATAAATGAGAGTGGTGAATATTCAACTGCCTAGATCAAGGATCAGAATATTTATTTTTTGCCAGGGTTATACATATACAAACATATATGCATACAAGGAATTCCTTATGACAAGTTTGTTCAATATATTTGTATGGGGAGGCAGGGCTGACTATAGGTTTATATGGTCCCTTGGGCGAATCCTTTTAAACTCTCTAAAACACTCAATCAAGATTGTTTCCAATAAGAGTTCTGGTCAGCCTAATAACATTGATACACTCTCTGTGTCAACCAAAGCTCCTTTTACATTGAATGGTCCATCACAGTAAACAGCAGCACACACACTGCCACATCTGGTACCTCCTAGGAGGAGGTGCTAGTCATTGCAGTGAATTATGCAGTTTTGAGGCCCCATTCTGCCAGAGCCATGACCCTTCCTGGGGGCGACAGACTTTAGGATTGGTCAAGGTGGGGGCAGGGGGAACACCTGCTCATCTCAGGCTCGCTCAGATTAAGCGGGGGGGGGGGAGTGGGGTCCATTGGTGGCCCACAGTTTTATTTTCTTTATTGAATGGCACGGCCCGCTTCGATATTCATAACAGTTGGGTTATTCCACCACAAGGTGGCGCAGTGGTACTGCAGAAAAGCTGTGGCTTGTCCCGGCTCCATATAAAAATGGGCTTAACCATAGAGTTCCCCAGTGTTCTCTCTGCAGTGGACTGCGAAGTTAGCAGAGGCACTCTCTCTTGCGCAGGTGAGGGGGGCAACCAAGCCTGGGGCCCTGCAAGTCTATTTCCATCCGTTTCTGGACCCTCACTGCCTCCCAGCCTTGGCTGACAGATCGGTTGAAGGTAGAAGAGCACTAGGGTCAAGTGCTCCTGGAGCGCAGCTCCAAGCCGCAGACCCTGTAACACAAAGGGTAGCCGGCCATAGGCTTTATGGTGAGCCTATTAGGGATGCAGAGTTTCTGTCCTAGCTTCTGAGGGGGTGAGTAGTTTGGGGACTGTGTCCCCTCTTTTTCCTTTGGGTCCCCCCCCCGCGCCCCCCCCTCCCTCCCTGACCATGGCTGCTTGCTGCTACTTTTCTCTCTCTCTCCCCCCCCCCTCTAACTTGGTTGGGGGGGGAAAGGGGGGGTGGTGGCGGCGAGTAGTCATATCTGTGGTGTTTTTACGTTTTTTGGTGTTTTTTCTGGTGTTTTTAGCTGCCGCGCCGCTTTGTACTGCATTCCACGGCTGTGGGCGCTATAACCTGAGATAATTTTGCTTTGTCATGGCGCCGGCCGGGTCACGTGAGCGCAGTTTTCGTGCTCTTCGGGGGGCGGGCGCTCCGGCGATGACGCGTATCGCGTCTAGAGTTCCCTGAGCAAGAACATTTTACCACCTTGGTGCTTAAAGAATGGGAACGTCCTAACAAGTTGCCTGCGGTGCCCAAGGGTTGGGAAAAAAGGTATCCCTTTCCCATTGATCTTGTTAAGAGGTGGTCATTTCCCCCTGAAGTGGACGCTCCCGTGCTAGGCTTGTCCAATACTTCGGTAATGCCTTCCCCTGACACTACCACTCTGAGGGACGGAGAGGACCGGCGCATGGATCAAGTGGCCTGCCATGCTTTTACCTGTGTGGGGGCTGGCTTGCGCCCTGTATGGGCTGCCACCATTACTGCTATTGCCCTTAAGAAACTGCTTAAGCGTCTCATTGATGGCACAACAGCTGGTAGTGTGGGGGAGGAATATAGGACTCTCTTACTTTGCACTGATTTTGTGGCCTTTATCCTTACTGCTATGGATGATGCTGTGCGGCTGTGTGGAAGGACCTCTGCGCTCTTGGTGGCTATGCGCCGCTCTGTCTGGTTGCGCCAGTGGGCAGCTGACGCTGCGGCTAAGAAAGCTCTCACTGGCCTCCCCTTCATGGGGCTGCGGCTGTTTGGGGAACGCCTTGATGTTCTAGCCAAGGATGGAAGGCTGCCTCTGCGTAGGAGGCAGTCTCGGCCCTTTCGGGGGTCCTCTGTCCCCCTTCCTTCCTTTTGCATTCCCAGAGGGGGCCGTGGCTCCCTCCTCTCCAGTGGTCGCAGAGATTCTTGGGGCCGTGGCAGAACGCGTGGTCGTCCCGGTCTCTCCTGGAATCCTAAGTCCGAACCCTCTCCCAAGCCCCCTCAGGCATGAAGGGGCGCCCTCACCCATCCGGGTGGGAGGACGGCTTTAGCTCTTTGCTCACGTCTGGAGGCTTCACGTCTCAGACCGGTGGATTCAGGAGGTAGTGTCCTCTGGTTACAAGATAGATTTTGCAGCCTGGCCCCCCCCAAGATTCATCAGATCCCGGATGTCTTTAAACCCCCTGTCCGCTCAGGGATTGCTTCTGGCTGTTCATTGCCTGTTAGAGTCCAGAGTCATTTGTTTGGTGCCTCATCAAGAAATAGGTCAGGGGTACTATTCCAATCTTTTCACGGTCCCCAAAAAGGACGACTCTCTGAGGCCCATTCTGGATCTGAAGGGCCTCAACAAATTTGTCAGATTCAAGCATTTTCGCATGGAGACGCTGCGCTCTGCTGTCAGTACCCTTCGCCCGGGCGACTTCATGACCACTGTGGACATCAAGGATGCTTATCCTCATGTGCCTATCTTCCCAGGTCATCAGAGATTTCTAAGGTTCGAGCTGCAGGGTCAGCATTACCAGTTTGTGGCTCTACCCTTCGGTATAACCTCGGCACCTCGTGTGTTCACCAAGGTGCTGGCGGGAGTGATGGCTCTGCTAAGGAACCAGGGCATCCGCATCATTCCTTACCTGGATGGATGATTGTGGCTGAGTCTTTTCCTCAGGCCGAGCGGGACACTGAAATGGTGACATCCACTCTGGAGTCTTTCAGCTGGGTAATCAACTATCCCAAGTTTTCTCTGTCCCCGTCATTGGTGAGGACCTTTCTGGGCATGACGCTGGATACCTCTCAGGTCAAGGTGTTCCTTCCTCAGCAGAAGGTGGAAGGTCTTCAGCAGCAGGCTCGAGCTCTGCTCTTGTGTCCTCATCCCTCCATCCGTCAGGGGATGCAGTTGGTGGGCCTGATGGTGTCCTGCTTCGAGGCAGTCCCCTTTGCTCAGTTTCACATGAGACCTCTTCAGTTGCACCTCTTGTCAGTTTGGGATCGGGACCCTGTGTCCCTGGATCAGATATTTGTTCTGTCTCCCCTGGCCAGACAGTCTCTCTCGTGGTGGCTGAACTCAAGGAACCTTCTCGGGGGCAGGTCCTTCCTTGCTGGGAAACGGTCACCACGGATGCCAGTCTGACCGGCTGGGGAGGCTTCTGGAAGTCCCTGAGGTTCCAGGGTCCGTGGCGCCCACAAGAGGCCCATGCTTCCATCAACGTCCTGGAACTGAGGGCGATCAGGTTGGTTCTTTCTCGCCTATCCACTCACATCTGGGGTCGGGCTGTTCAGATTCGCTCAGACAACCAGACGGCGGTTGCCTACATCAACCATCAGGGAGGGACACGGAGCAAGCGAGCCTTCAAGGAAGTGTCCCTGATTCTGTCTTGGGCGGAACAGCATGTTCCCTGCATCTCAGCGGTCTACATCCCAGGGGTGGAGAACTAGGTGGCGGACTCCTTGAGCAGGGGAATGTCTCGTCTGTGAGAGTGGTCTCTCAACAACCAGGTGTTTCTCTCCCTCTGTCACTGCTGGGGTCAGCCGGACATGGACCACAATCACAAACTTCCCAGATTTGTCTCTCTGTCTCAGGATCCTCTGGCCTTCACCACGGATGCCTTGGCAATACCTTGGACGGTGTTTCAGCTTCTCTATTTGTTCCCTCCGTTTCCTCTCCTGGGCAAGGTCATGCGCAAGAAAGCCCAGGAGCGGGTACCAGCCATACCCGTGGCCCCTTGTTGGCCAAGAAGAGTTTGGTTCGCAGACGACGTGCGGTTGGCAGTAGACCGGCACGTCTTGCCCAAGGATCCAGATCTTCTCACTCAGGGGCAGCTACGCCATCCCAATTTACAAACTCTGGCTTTAATGGCTTGGCTGCTGAAACCTCCATATTGATGGAAAAGGGGTTGCCTGCTTCTGTTGTTGATACCATGATTCGGGCTAGGAAGAAGTCCTCGTCCTTTATTTATTACAGGGTCTGGCATGCTTACATTGCCTGGTATGAGTCCAAGTCTCTTCCCTGTTGGGTGTTTTCTATTCCCAGGATTCTGGAATTCTTGCAACATGGTTTGGATCAGGGCCTTCAACTTAGTACCCTAAAAGGCCATGTTTCAGCTCTGGCAATTTTTTTCCAAAGATCTTTTGCCAATCACCGGTTGGTTAAAACCTTTTTTCAGGGTGTTTCTCATGTGCGTCCACCCCGTAAGCCTTTGCTACCAGTCTGGGATTTGAATCTGGTGTTGTCTGCCCTGCAAGGGCCTCCCTTTGAGCCTATCCGTGATGCTACCTTGTTTATTCTGACCCTTAAGGTAGCCTTTCTGGTGGCTATCACTTCTGTAAGGCGAGTTTTTGAGATAGCGGCACTTTCCATCAAACCTCCTTATTTTGAGAGACATCAGGATAAGGTGGTGTTCCGGCTCAAGCCGGACTTCCTGCCAAAGGTTGTGTCTGCTTTTCATCTTAATCAGGACATTGTCTTGCCTTCATTAGGGTTAATTCAGAGCCCCTTTCTCAACATTTTTTTAAGGTATTACTACCAAACAAAAAATCACACAAAAAAGAAAACATTTCAAATAAAAATTCTTGCAGAAAAAAAAGCTTTGCTGAATCAGATGAGGTGGAAAAATGGATGAGAACAGAAATTTTCACACAAAAAAATGATGACAAAGGGGCTATGAATAAACCCTATTGTGTCATAATCCTGCTAATTCCAAGGAGCGGACTCTGCATTCCCTAGATGTGGTCAGGGCTCTGAAGTTTTATTTGGTCGCCACTGAGCCTTTCAGGAAGTCTGATGCTCTTTTTGTTCTCACTTCTGGACCTAGAAAGGGTTTGCCTCCGGCTAAATCCACTATCAGCAAGTGGATCCGTCAGGAGGTGGTTCAAGCCTATTCTGCTAAGGGAAAGGAACCTCCCTTTAGGATTACTGCTCATTCCAGGGCTCATTCATTCTTGGGCCTTTCAGCACCAAGCTTCTGTTGAACAAGTTTGCAAGGCCGCTACTTGGTCTTCTGTTCATACTTTTTCTAAGTTTTACAAGGTTGATGTTAGGGCCTCAGCGGATGCTGCTTTTGGCCGCAAGGTGCTTTAGGCGGTAGTGACTTGAACTACTGTCCGTTACTCTTTGGGGATCGCACCCTACTCTGGACACTGCTTTTGGATGTCCCAACTGTTATGAATACCGAAGCGGGCCGTGCCATGCAATAAAGAAAAAAGCAATTCTGTGAGTACTCACCTGTAGAATTGTTTTTGTTCTTGCATGGCACGGCCCGCTTCGCCCCACCCTTGTTATCGTTGTTCTTGGTTGCCTCTTTATGGTGATTGTTCCAAGTCAAATGGGGTCTTTTACCTTTTTCAAATTTTTTACTTATTCTCTCCTGGCTTCTTGTCTCACTGCTTGTGTACGTTGGGGAACTCTATGGTTGAGCCCGTTTTTATAGGGCACCGGGACAAGCCACAGCTTTTCTGCAGTACCACTGCGCCACCTTGTGGTGGAATAACCCAACTGTTATGTATACCGAAGCGGGCCGTGCCATGCAAGAACAAAAACAATTCTACAGGTGAGTACTCACAGAATTGCTTTTTTTGTGATCTAGCAGAAATGGAGGAGGTGCCACCTGCTCACCTCTGTATTTTTTCTGGCCCATTGTAAGGCTCGCAGTCTGCGCTGCCTTGGGGGGGTGTATTGGATGGTTGTCCTTCAGGCTTGTACAGGAGGCCTTTCAATGTAAAGTCAGCCCTTGGTGACCATATTGTGCACAACTGTTACCATAAAAGCATTTTTAGGAGGGGGATGGTTGTCCTACAGGCTTTTACAGGAGGCCTTTCAATGTGAAGCCAGCTCCTGGTAACCATATTGTGCACACTGGTTATCCTAAAAGCATCCTCAGGAGAGGGATGATTGTTCTTTAGGATTGTAGAGGAGGCCTTCCAATGTAAAGTCAGCCCTTGGTAACCATATTGTGCATACTGGTTACCCTAAAAGAATCCGCAGGCTTCCCTCTAGCCCCTAAATATGAGGAGTGAAGCATGTGATGCTGTGAAGACTGGTAGATATGGACAGGAACAATGTAAATATTGTGGGCCAATGGCTTGAGATTATCACAAGTTTTTCTGCCAGTCTTCATCCTATCCCCTAAATATGAAGATGGATTGGTGCTGCAGTGATAGCTTGTGTCAAGCAACCAGGTACCTGGTTTGACCAGGTAACAGGCATCGGGGCCAAGGAAAGCACTGGTAGACATGCTCCGGAAGATTGTGGGCTAATGGCCTAAGTTCTTCCAGTGCCATGGCAGCATCTAATATGGTATTAGCATCTGTGCAATGTCATGGTTTGAGTACACATGTGCTTTGCCTGGGGGCATATTGGGGGCGTATTGCACAGGTACCTGTGCGATTGTTTCTGCAGGGTAAAGCTTTTTCTACTGATGCGGATGTGCCTGGACATGGCACTAAATTGAGATATCATTCTGGGGATATCACAGACCCGAGTTCCCTTTGACATCACAGGGTCACAGAAGCTGTGGGTGGTAGTATGACCCTCACAGAGGCTTTATGCAGTACTGTGACAGTTTATCTGTGCAGGGCTGGGAGACATGGGCACATGGGCACATAGGTCAATTTCAAGGCTTTTAAACATGTGCCAAACCTTCAAGCCCCAAATGACCTGTGTCTGACTTGAGTACCTCAAATGTAATGTACCCAAAATAGGGTCTTCTTCTTTGAGTTGTCTTCCCTATGCATCCTTGTTCAGCAGCAGAAAGTTAAGCTAAGTATAGGCCCCTTTAATATATTCCAATACAATTATAGAAATCATGAGCAGCATACTATTACAGCAATGGGGTATACAGTATGCATAATGTTCTTATCTTCCCGCACAACCTCGTCTCCTGTAGAGTGGAGCCGTAGATACTGATGGGAGTTATTCCTTATCAGCTTGCGCTGATAATTAGCTGCACGCTTTTTACCATCATGCATGCAAATAAGACTCCAGCTTTTTCATTTCCCCTCCTGCATGCCGCATTCTTTTTATTTAAAACATCATCCGTTAATTAAGTGTTTTTCATAATTACTGTTTTATGTTTTGTACGCTTTGGAAGTAGATTGCGACACTTTGATTGCATAAGCCGTGCCACTCTGGCAGGCATTTACAGTTTTAACCCTCTAAAGGTACCTTAGGCAGCCCGTGATGTAGCCTAACAAGAGCCAAATTGTCACAGGCTGCCAAACACAAGATCTGCAGGGATCTAGAAACTGGCAGGATGGCTACTGCATTGAGAATGTTATGTTCTTCTAAACTCAGATAGAATGCTTTAAAAACAGGAGAACTGATCATATTAAGTTTAAGGGCTAGCAAAAGGGTTTCTGACTCATTAAATTATTAGGGCATTACATAGTTACATATTTAATATGGTTGAAATATGACATATGTCCATCAAGTTTAACCAAGAATGTTGGGGTAGGGGGAAGTTATTTTTTATTTTATTTTTTTGCTGATAACCGCTAATAGTAACTGTTACTGTTATTTTCTTCTAAATATTACGATGGGTCCTAAAAATATATAAGGTATATACATGACATAAACACTAGGAATGTGATGGAAAGGAACAACAGTGTATGGGGCTAAAGTATTGGTGAGCAATAAAAAATATTTATTTATAATTTTTAAGTGTGGCCCTGGCCTCCCTCAACCAACCAGCCCCCGACACCAAGCATAGGGACTTGTAACCCAGGATTCAGACACCAACAAGCTGGCCCCTGGCCCTGCCATTTAAACAGCCCATATGCCTTTCTGTATAGGTCAGGTGCACACTGTCTTCCTTACCTTGAGACCTGGTATAGGGGTACCCTGGACTGCTTACCAGTTGATCCACAGTAGTAAGAAAAAAAAAAAAAATATATATATATATATATATATATATATATATATGAAATTCATTTTTAATACTCTAAATTCAACTACTTATCGATCCGTGTCTTCACCGGGAGGCATCTTCTTCCTCTTCTGCCAGGTCCGGGAGGGAGACCTTTACTCCACAGGGGGAGGTGGAGTCTCTGTATATTCCGCCCCATGTGACTGACTATGTCACTGGAGGTGAGGGGTATGTAGAGGAAATTCTATCCATGTCCCTCCCCTCCAATGATGTAAGAATCCTTCACTCCAGATGTGGACGGGCATCTGAAATAGACACGGCCACCGGCATTATATAAAAATACCCCAAGGGGGACAGAGTGTGTGGATTAGGTAACTATAGTACAATTTAGATTATTAAAGGACTTTTTGTGTGATCTTTTATTTCTCCCTTTGTCCTTTAGCATGACCATGGAGAAAGAGCTCCCCCCCCCCCATAGAGGAAACACAATCTGACAAGTTTAAAAGTTCCACTCCTTCCCCTCAGTCCTCAGTATTGCGTTTCCTCCCTAGGAGGCCAGTTTATTTTTTATTTTAATGTTTTTACTCCCCAGGAGACCCCGGGGGGTTGCTCGCTAACCCTGGCTTTACTCCCACAGGAGAGCATAGTTGGGGCCAAGGGGTCCGCTGGAGCACCACAACACTGGGCAGGACACCAGGATTCTGCACTGCTGGAAGGTTGGGGAGGGAAGATGCCCTCCGTGATGACTCCTGGGCCGGGAGATCCCTTCCGCCCAGACCACGTGCATTCCAGATGCACTTTCTGGTCAGAGACGGGCTGAAGCAGACTCAGTGTGTTAGGAGAAACAGCCAGAACAGCAGAAGCAGCAACAGCGGTGCCCTTTTTTTGGGGGGGGGATACACAGGTGATAGGGCCTTTTGAAGCTGTGGGTGGTAGTATGTGGTAGTATGACCCTCGGTCACAGAGGCTTTGAGCAGTACTCTGGAAGTTTCTCTGCTGTGCAGGGCTAGGAGACAGTTAAAGTCACAGAGGACATACCCTAATGTCTACATATAGATAGGACCTATTGTATGTATCTAGCACCCTCAGAGTTTCAATAATTGGTATTCCTTTTATCCTATTATCTCCTAGCCTCCTCCATCTAAAGAGGAGAAAGAGAAAGAAAAGGATTAAGACCACTGTCAGACTCTGTTTAAATTGTCCCACGATCTTAGTAAGTTCTTGGAATAGATCCTTCTGTAAGGTTTGCTTAGAACACAAGATGGAAAAGGAAGCATCCAGTTACTTTATACAAATGATGGTCAATATGCAGACCGGCATGACCCTAGAGGTCTGTAGGTCTACAATCAGGGCTGGGGTGTCCTCCTCCAGGGACACTACCTTCGCTCAGTCCCAGGGGATAACTAGTCAGGTTCCCACAGACCCAGCATAGGCCTACATTCCTATGCCTAGGCCCTCTCCCATATTGGTAGCCACTGGATAGTGAGAGCTTAGTTTCCTCGGATAAAGATTCCCTTAATATAAACTTTGGGGAAGGATCCGATGTTGAGACTGATCCCAGAGGTTCATGCAGTAGGATTTCAGAAGAAACCCTGTTACTTCTGGAGGACGTTTATGATACTATGCAGATTCAGCCTTTATATGCCCAAGATTCTTTATACCGTATATTATTGGTTAAGAAAGGTAAAGCCTTTCCGGTTCATTCTGCTCTGCTTGAGGTTATGAAAAAGGATTGGCAGTTTCCAGAGAAAAGGTTTTTTTTCTGACTAGTTCCTTGAAGAGGAAATTCCCCTTTATTGATGTAGAGTCTAATCTTTAGACCAAGTGTCCTAAACTTGATGCCTTCCTGGCTCAGGTGTCATCTTCGGCTGACCATTTGAGAGGCTCATTACGAGATCCTTTAAACTCATGACAGCTTCAGATTGCATTGCTAGAAGCCTTGAGGCCTGGCTTTTTAACCTCAGGGGTTATATAGAAAAAGACACACCCAAGCAGACTCTCGTTGACATGCTCCCTTCTATGTTTAGAGTCATTTTCTCTTTAGAGGATGCCTCGGCCGAGGCAGTTAGAGCTAATGCTGAGGCCACTGGCCTTATCAACTTTGCCAAAAGAGCCACGTGGCTAAAAACCAGGCAAGGGGATTGGCCCTCCAAAGCCAGACTATGTGGCATCCCATTCATGGGGGAGTTAATATTCTCCCCAGAACTAGAAACCATTCTTTCTAAGTCATCTGAAAGCACTAAAAAGTTTCCTTCGAGAAGAAAATGATTTATAAACAAGGCCAAAGTCCATTTTAGATCCTCACAAGATGCTTATTTACACATCCCAATTTGGCCAGGTCACAGCTTCCTAAGATTTGCGGTGTTACTAGGCCCTGGGAGTACACACCCTGGTCCAACCTTGAAGATTTCAACTTGCCTATGCATTTCTTCCAACTCAGATTCTGCCACAAGTGCTTCGCAAGATAGCTCTGGAGCAAAGCCTGGTTATATTAATTGTACCAGCTTGGCCAAGAAGAAGCTGGTTCATGATTCTAACAGCCATGACACAAGAATACCCATGGGAACTACCTCTAATTCCAGACCTGCTTACTCCGGGTCCGATCCTCCACCCAAATCTCCAGTTTCTAAAATTATCAACCTGCATCCTGAGTGGACCATATTGAAGAAAAAAGGTCTCTTTAACAAAGTAGTCATGATGCTCCTAGAATCAAGGAAAATTACTTCCTGAAAAATCTAAGTATGGAAGCATTTCAATTCATTTTGTGTATTGAACAGTTTGAAAAGAGACACGGTTGCGACGGTTCTTTAATTTCTACAAGAGGGCTTTGAACAAGGGTTAGCAGTAAGTAACTTAAAAACCCAAGCCTTGGCCTTATCAGTCTTCCTAGAAAGAAGACTATGGAATCACTTTTTGGTCAACAGATTCTTTATTTTTATAGGTTGGAAGAAACCTTTACTACTATACTTTTTAACTGTTGTTCTTCCTGGAACTTAGTCCTGGTCCTCAAGGGGTTAGCTAAACCTCATTTTGAACCCTTAGATGAGGCCTCAGACAAGATCCTAACAATGAAATGAGGACTTCTTCTGGCCCTAGCTTCAGCCAGGCAGGTTAGTGACTTACAGGCTCTATCCACCTGAGAGCCTTATTGCACCATCTTTTCAGATAGAATCATTCTTAGGCCTGATCCCCTATACCCGCCTAAGATGTCATCTACCTTTTACCATTCCCAGGATACAACCATCCCTTCGTTATTACCAGACCCAGATAATCCGGTAGAATCCACACAAGCTATTGATGTTTGCAGATGCCTCATTACCTACATGGAACACATACATGACTTCCGTAGATCGGATACATTTTATATTTCCTTTTTAGGAAAGAATAGGGGCCTGGCAGCATCTATAGCTTCCCTAGCCAGATGGATTAGACAGGCAATCTCCCTAGCTTATACATCTAAAATTACTCCCCGCCTTACATCAGAGCCCACTCTACTAGAGCAGTCTCCATATCATGGGTGGACAAGTCAAGGGCTTCGAATGAGGAAATTTGCAAGGCAGCGACACGGTCATCTCTCCACACATTCCTCAAACACCACAGACCAGATTTATTATCTGACAAAAACCAGGCCTTTTGTGGAAGGGTCTTCAGTTTCCCATCCCTAGTTCTAAAGTACTTGTTTATCTTCTCTGTGGCCGGTCTGAAGGACAAAGGGAGAAAATCCTCTTTAGTTTAAATGGTAACATTATTTCCATGAGTCCTTCAGGACGGCCCTTATAACCCTCCCTATACATTAGGTCCTATGGTTCACCACCAATTAATACTTGATTAATACTGAGGACTGAGGGGAAGGGGTGGGGCTTTTAAACTTGTTCCAGATTGTGTTTCCTCTATAGGGGGAGGAGCTCTTTGTCTGTGGCCGCTCTGAAGGACTCATAGAAATACCGTTACTGGTAAGACTAACAGGGATCTTCTTTTGTCAGAAGTAGAAATTCCAAAAAATATCACCCAACTTTGTTTTAATGAGATTTTTTTTGCCCTTTGCATATTTTATTTGCTTGTGCAAAACAATACGTGGATAAGATATGCATAAAAGAAAAAGGTCTGCTGAGTTGGACGAGAGTACTTTGTCAGAAAATATGTGAAGATGCATTCTCACATGGTGCTGAAATGAAATGACCCAGTTGACCACATTAGACCAGCATAAAACTCCTTCTATTAAAAGGTCAAAACACATACATGTTATTATTGCGCTATAAATGAAAGGTAGATGAGGTGGTTATAAAAGCTGTAATTTAATTTTCACCTACAGTTATATTTTAATACATAAAGGCAACATTGTAACTCTGACAGTTGGCTTAGCTGGCTTTAATATTTTTGGAAACGGGCAGTAGGACTAACTGCCACTGAAAAGCTGGAAGAATCCCAGCAAGTGGCGCATTTAAATGCTGGCTCCTAGCAAAGGAATATGCTTTTACCCTACCAGGCTAACTTAACCCACCCATGGGTTGCTTACCTTTTCCCTAATGTATCTTGTCTCCATGCCACAAGGAATTCTGGTATGAGACCAAAAAACCCTCTACTTAGGTAAAGGAAGAGAGGAGCTTTCCTAAAACAGAAAGTATTTGCACAGTACCCAATACAAGGACAGATAGCATTACCCATCAATCCTTGTAGCAGGCGGAGCTATGCAAATCATCTCTTTATGTCTCTGTGCCATCCAAGGCCCTTAGAAACGCTAAGGGTGCAATGCCAAGGATTAGCTTTAAATTTACACAGCCATACACATCCAACTAGTGGACACGTGTTTCGAGCTTTAGGCTCTCATCAGCACTAGGATGGATGTTTCTGCTGTATGGGAGGAGAAACTTGGTGAGTACCAAAACAGAGTCGCAAATAATAAATCTGGCAAATATTAAATCTGACTCTAAATTAGAAAAAACAAAGGGGATCAGTTAGAGCAGTGGTTCTCAACCTGTGGGTTGTGACCCTGGCGGGGGTCGAACGACCAAAACACAGAGGTCGCCTAAAGCCATCGGAAAATACATTTTTCCGATGGCTTTAGCGGCTGAGAAGTCGCGCTACGGTCTGCGCTCCGTTATGGATGCGCATTCCAAACTGAATGCCTGAGCGCATGTGCAGACGTGATTGCATCATCCTAAGGGGCAGGAGAGCAGGAGAGGGGGGGCCGCTCCACAGTCCATAGCAGCGCATTACGCATGTCCGGTGCTTGCTGACGTCATCAGTGGACGGACGCAGCAAGCACCGGAGGACAGAAGCCTAGGAGGCGGAGAGGCAAGAGAGCCTGCTGGTGTAAAAAAGGTTAATAATGTAAAAACAGTACACACACCATACACACAATACTGTGTAAGTGTAAGGTTCTTTGTGTGTAATCATTACACAGTACACAAAGCAGCTTACACTTACACAAAGCACCATACATTTACACAGTGTCTTATACTATAAGAGACCACTATAAGATGTAGTTCACACTGTTCCCCAATGTATAATTATCTCATATATCTCCCACTATTTTCGCATATTCTGAATGAGGAAATTCCGGCATTGAATCCGCCTCCTATTGATTTCATTGTGAGTGCGGTGGATTTTGTGGAAGAGAGCTCCCGAGAATCTCAAGTTACCACGCAATCCGCCGCAGCCTCCTATTAATTTCAATAAGAGGCGGAGAAATGACAGTTTCCGACGCATGCTATGCCATGGTGAAACATTATTTATTGGAATTAGTAATAAATATTTCTCAACATATAACTAAATATTGTTTTTGTGATTAATCACTATGTTTAAATTATGTTTGATTTGTAGCAATGACAATACATAATGCATATCAGGTATTCACATTCTGAATCATAACTGTAGCAAAATTACAGTTTTGAAGTAGCCACCAAAATTATTTTTTGGTTTGGGGTCACCGCAACATGAGGAACTGTATTGCAGGGCCACGGCATTAGAAAGGTTGAGAACCACTGAGTTAGAGGATCCTGTTTCATTGATCTTATAGCCTTTATATCCTTCCAGTTCCCGGGTTGAGGAGCCTATTGGTTTGACACCTTGTCGTTTTGCTTGACAGTCCCTACTGATACTTCATGTGGATTAAATTATATTAATTTAATAAATCGCATTCTATCTTGCAGCATTTCACATTTACATATTTCTATGGTCTTCTCAGGGGCAGCTATCGATTACTGTTGAATTATTTTATGAAGTACAGTGTTGTTCTGTAAACACATAAAAAATATAGATTTTTTTCAACAGTGTCAGGAAAATTCTCTGCTCCCCCCCCCAAATAGAGGTTGGTAGAAATCGACTAGGACAGCATATAATAAAGATTTATGATTTTCATTCTGCCAGGCCAGAAATGCTGTTGCCTTTTATAGAGGCTGAATCGGAGCTGCCTGACTGATTCCCATCACTTCCGCGAGACGTGATTTAATGTACGTCCACAAACCTGTCAGGCGCTTCTGTGGCTCCAGATAACAGCGGCGCCTCTCACTCCCCTCCAGATGATTGTCCGGCTCACTTCCCTGCTGAGCTTTGGTGGGGAATTGGCAGCAAAGATGACTACCAGGTGTGAGCAATGATGGTGGAGGAATGGAACATGTTACAGAATGGAACAGCAGTGGATCTAGAAAACAAAGATAAGTGTTGAGTAAAGTACAAAAGAAGAACAAGTAAAAAAAAAAGTGTGATTATTTCTCAAATGCAAATGTTATCAAATTTACATGTACGATTATTTGCTCACAATGGGATGTGACAGCTGGTGGTAGATAGATGTGGCACCAGTCTAACAGTGGCAAACGTAAAACAGATTTCTAAAGTTATCCTTGTTGCACATCCATACTGACCATGTTTTTTTGACAGTTGAAAACAACCACACATAGGTGATGTAATGTGCAGGGGTGGAGCTAGCCTTTCTGCTGCCTGAGACGAGCTATAAAATTGCTGCGGCATGGAAGGGGGTTGGGGGGGGGGGGCTTGAGCCATTGAGCTACCAAACATGACAGAAATCGAAAAAAATGAATAAGAAAAGTTTGAGCAATTCCCGCCTCCCTGCAGTGCCACCTGAAGCAGCTGCCTCACATGGCCTCCCTATTGGTGCACCTCTGAACTTTGAAGGCCCTGGGTGGAGGGTTTGCTTTAAGTAGTGATACAATAACATGACCTATCCATGTGTCATGTCAAGAGAAAAGACTTATTAAATAAGGCCACGTGTCAATGTCATCATGGCAATTAACTCACTCATAAAGAAAGGAATCTATTACTAGTCAACAAGACCCCTCTTATCAGCTGTCAGTCAAACCTGCGAGAAGAGCCCTAAAAATATGATGGAGAATGCTCTTTGAATGCTGTCACCGAGCTATGGTGGTTGTCGGTTTTCATCATGGTCTGCACAAATTTGTTAGATTCAAACACTTTGGAGGGAGGCCCCAGCCCTGCCTCCAGTGCTACAGCTTCAGCATCATAGCTGTGGGGTGCTATAACCCCCCCACCACCACCACATTATCTACCCCTACAATACTTGAGCTTCAGCACTGATTTGGCTATATCCACCACTGCCCATCACCTGCCCCTGCAATGGTATAGCCTCAGCTCACTTGTTGACTAACTAGTGAGTTTATTGAGATGGGCTCAGTGGGAATGTCATGGGCTAGTCATTATCTGGTATTGTGGGTAAAATTCCAGGCTGATTTGATCATCCTTTAGAACTCAGAGAGACCTGCATGCAAGCCTGCAGGATTTCAAGTAAGTATAGCTTTTAATTTTTTATTGGGCTTTAGATTTACTTTAATGGAGTGAATATGGTTCAACAGTGGGTCAGCCCAGACAATGGTAAAATAAATCAGCAGGGAGCTCGCCTGAAGACGATTCAGTGTGCCTCTCCTCCATTTTCTGCAGCACTATAAGTGCCGTATCAGGGCTCTAAAGTGCTCCCTCTTTTAATTCCATTCCTCCATGATCACCTCCAAATTTGGCCCATGTCCCTCACTGCTTTAAGCCACAGTGGGCACATATGCTGGGCTCACTCACACTGTACTGTGGAAAAAGGTGGCCATGTGACCACATTTGGAGTGTAGTTATGTCTAAATGGAAAGGAAAGGCAAAACATTTGCCAGAACTTTCCCTTTGAACAAAGCAGTAGCTATTTAGAGTTAACTTCCAGTAGATCACTTGTCAGGTTGACTGGCAAGGTGAGTACTGGGAGTCAGGAAGCCCTCTTAAAGGTGGTGGAATATACAGGTACAGGCAGCTGAGAAGCCCTAAGCCAGACAACAAGACAGAAGAAACAGGACACCCAACCAGAAAACCCAGTCTGAGACCGGCCAATTTCTTCACAAGGGAGGACAGACTGGACTGCAAAAAATGGCCAGGAAGTGAGATACCAGAAGGCTTGAATGAATTACACCATAGCTTAGAGAGCTGGATCAGGCAAGTAGCGTAATCTTTGGATGAGCCATGGTCAGCAGTCCTGAGTCATTATGGGTTGCCAATCTGAAACTCAAGGAATTGTTGAGGAGCCGAGTATCAGGATAACAGGAGAAGATCACAGGATAACCAGGACAGGCAGCCCCATAATTCAAATGGCTCATTTGAACATCAACATGCATGGGAGAAGTCCTGGAAGCAGGCTACCTACCAAAATGGGATATAGGATTCCGGAATAGATGCAAGGATGCTTTTACATACAGGCATGGACAAGAATTTAAAATAAGGGAGGTGTACTAAAACCACTCAACAGTCACAAATCACAGGTTTATCAGACAAACATTATTTACAAAGGAGCATACTTGGGAACCACTGGGATAGAAGCAGACTTGGGAGCCACTAGCCTTTTTACTGCCATCAGTCTTCTATGTTTTTTATAACTGGTGAGTAAAATTAATATTTCAAACCTACATTTTAACCAAGGACAAAACAGCTGCCTTGTTGTCTCTGTTGTTAGGTTTTGTTTGCTTTTGGCTTCGTTCTCCACCTTCCATTGTGTGTTGTTCACTGTTTTTGGCACTCGCTATTTGTTTGCATCTATTATATTGTGTCGTGTTCTTTGTTTATACAGCACAGCTTGTAATATATGTGTTGTTCTGATTATTGGCTCAGTCTGGCCTGACGCTACCCATGCTCCTTTGTTAGAACAAAAGTGTTTTCGACAAAGAGACACTGTTCAGAAAATCAATAATATTATCACTGATCATTATAATTACTATGATGATGATTATTATTATTGTTGCCGGCATTGCTGCTAAGTCAGCGGACGGCTACCAACTTATCATGTTAATGAGCATCCTGGCCCTCCGCAGATAAATGGCAGCTGTGAATGGGAAATAAACAGTCTAATCTGGATTTAAATAATCCATCCGGAGGCCTCCTGGAAACACAGACATTCACACATTTCACAAATGGACTCATTGTACATTAATAGGCCGTTTGAAGGCTGTCTCTGTGAACTTCGCAGACATTTCGTTTCTAAAGACGAGTGGGACTGACAGCTGAAATAATCGCCAGGGCGCTATACCTTCATTATCTTCAAGGTGACCATTCTGAGTGAGACAAAATTTGCAGCATTTTGAGTATGCAGTGGAAGAGGCAGCTTGAAAATAATGCACCAAAAATAGCTGGGATCTGATTATTCAGGTATAAAGGGTTAGAGAGGAGGGTAAGCTTCTCCTGGACCATTTGGAGGGTCTTTCTCTAAATTATACTTTAATCATGGTAGACGTCCACAATATTGTCCACACCAGAGATGGCCAGGTTCTCAGTAACTGGTAATGCTCCTGCATAAAATCAGGAGCAGACTAGGAATAGGGTGCTAGTGCGCCATAGTCTGAAGCCAAACGGGCAGGGGGTAGCCCCCAACACAAATCCTTCCCCACCCAGAGAACACATCCTTTCACTTCCCCACACATCCTTTCACTTCCTGCCTTCCAAGCCTTCAACTCAACACCTTGTCTCTGTGTCTGGCCACCCTCCCTACTAGATGACTTAAAGCTGCTCCAGAAACTGCAGGGCCACTGCTTGTGTCTGGGGGGCATTTAAAAAAGTAAAGGCCCTGGCATAGCCCCCTGCAAGCCTGAAAATCCCTAACAATACTTACCTCTTCCAGGCCTGCATCCATTGGCGGCTAATTCCAGACCCACATGACTTGTGGTGCCTAAGTGCTATGGCCAGGGACAGCAGTTAGCTGCTGGTGGTCACAGAAGAGTTCAGTTTCTTGGGCTTGTAGCAGACTATATGCTTGGGGGGCCATCACCAATATGTATGCTCCCCCCCCAGACACGAGCAAAGGTGCCATTGGTGAGATCACTTTAAAGTGGACTAATCACCAAGATTTTAACTATCCTAGTGATTGGTCCAGTCAGGTGAAACTCCAAAGATCACCCTCAACATGTACCTTCCTGCCGGGCCCATCTGGGGTCAATATCCTCACGCTCCCTGCAGTCTGTTCTGCGCTCCTGCCCCCAGCCCATCTGAATCTAATTTGTATATTTTACCTGTAATGATAAATCCGTTCTTTGAAAATCATTTTGGAATATTTGAGCTCATCGTGGTAAACCCTGTAAGTGATTAAACATTCCAAGATGTGTTTCAGGGCAATTTGTCCAAACTTGACTGTGAGATTTGTCAGATTCATCAGAATCGTGGGACTAGTGGCTACTATGTATTAACTACCCTAAAACATTTTCTTTAGAGGGAAATGTTTTATTCAGGTGATTTTAAGATAAAATATTTATATTTTGCCACAATTGTTGCCTATAATTTGGTGGAGCAAAAACAGGTGGAAGATATTAGAAGCTGCAGGAATTGCATGTTTGGAGGTAGCATATTGACACTTTTCTTGGGTTTCCGCTAATTACTGACACTTTCTGATGCTAACAAACCTAAAAGGCTGGACAAAACAAAAATGTCACTCCAATGTCCAACATGATTGCAAACAGCCTCTCAGGTTCCGCCAGGTCATTGATCTCTCTGTTGTGTCTCGAACCGCGGCAGGGGGGAGACTGTAAAGATCGGCATGGAAGATGCTAGATAGGATGGCTACATCAATTAGTTAGAACTGTATATTAAAGCATTCTTAACCCAACAGTCAGGGTTATCATTAAACTGGACCTTCAGCGTGATTTAATGAAAAGCCCAAACTCTTAAAAAACAGTTCCCCAGCATCTAAAATTAATATATTTTACGTTTTTAGTCACTAACTTATTATTCTTTCCCCCACTGGGCTGCAACTCTGTTCAGGAATTTAGGATACGAGCGCCGCCATCTTGACTCAGAAACATCACACTTACTGAGGAGAGGAGAGTGGGATGAGGTACAGGGGGGCGGGTTATAGCTGTGCTTTGCTCAGACAGAGCAGAGCTGGGGTCAGGTAACAGTCAGCAGTCCCAGAATGCAGAGCAGCACAGTCAGGAGGCACTTCCTGTTTTCAGGCTGCCTGATAAGATGGCGGCTTCCATAAGCCACCATCTTGGATGTTTAAAGGCTCATAACATGCAGTAGATGCAGGTAGGATGATTTTTAATGTGGACAATCTGTATGTACAGGGTGTGGGAAACATATAAGATAGACTCTTATTCAGGGTGAAGGTCCGCTTTAAGGACACATGGTTCAAAATGTATTGACGCCAGACTATGTGGGATCCTTCAACATGGACTTTTGGACTTGGCTATATGATTGTATTATATAGTCTTTAAGCTATTCTCTGTTTTATGGATTATAAATACATTTTGGTCTTTTAATTACCTAATTGGAATATATCAGGTTTACCTAGAGGCTGTACACATACCTGTGCATCTCTGGGCCAAGCAAATCTGATTAGCAACCCAGTCCTGTGTTACCAAGTGCTGATGCACAACAGGGGAATTCAAATCATGTCCCCCCATGCTTCAAGATTTAGAGGAAGTCCAATCAGTTTAGACTTGACTTGCCCTCAAGGAACACAAAAACAGCTTTAAAAGTCTAGCTTGGATTTTTAGGAGCATAGCATTCTATTCGTGAATCTATACAGGGGATGTTATCACCACCAAAATGATAGGTGAATGCTCTGTTCATCACCACACTGCTTAATATAGTAGCGAGATCCATTGTATAGCGGCATCAAAACTGACTGGAGATTGATAGCATGGAGGAGGCGAGGTGGGAGGGAGGGATATGAAGAAACGTGAATCATCACTACAGGCATGCGATACATTTGCCATACTTTGGGCTGATATCCTGCGCTGTTTGTGTGCATCTCTGTAATCTAATAACTAACCCAGCAAAATGGGTTTAGGCAACAGTGTTCAAGAGAAAAGGATGTCCTGCAAAGTGCACATACAATCCACTTTTTCACTTGGGACTCAGAAATAGTTTTACAGACCTTGTTAACACTTTATCGAAGACCAAGAAAGTCAGTATTGAATCCATGCTCATAACATTATAACTTCATATGCAATTGCAGTACAGCTGGGTGTCCCTTCTTGTAGCTGTTCACTGACACAGTCTACAAAATTCCCACAAGTACCTCAGCAGAAAACTCTTAGCTGTGATACCTCAATTCCTTCACATGTCAGTGACTCACTTGAGCCCTTGGTGCAGTCCTATAGCCTGTTCCACTCTGGTTCCTCCACAAGTCATGTGCCTGCCTCCTGTTTAGATTAGGCCTCCACTTCCTCTTAGATGTTATCAGCTAAAACTCTGGCTCCTCCACGAAAATTTCAAGAGAATACATTTTTTTAAATAACCTCCAACCTGAAAAATTATCATAGCTCTCCTATGGCTTGCATCACCTCACATGGCTAGTCCATGTGCTTATATTTTGAAATATTTTGCTCTTTCCTGGTACCTTGAGGAAGTGGGCTTGTCCTACGGAACGTGTGGGTAAAGGAACACCAGGCTCCAGTGGGGATTTCATTCGGCCAATATACAGGCATTTGCGCTTTATATCAGCACTTTAGGTACACATAGGTGTTTGCACAAACTGTTTTTACATACACTGTTTATACATGAGATGGTTTTTGAATACTTTGTATTTATTTTGTAAAGATACTTCATTGGCTGTGTTATGGCACTTTTTGGCCTTATGATCCCTACTGTTTTTAGATAATTGTTGTAAGTCTTTGTCTTTTTATTAAATCCATGATTATGATATGATATAAATGTTTAATTTGGTGAAATTACTAGGCTGGTGGTGCCACTGTGGGTCTTCCTTGTGGTTGCTGGGGCCACAAACTGTTATATTGTCTCAAACTGGCTATTTGCTTAGGGCTTCCCACATTGGCACACCCCTTTTGAATTGTGTGTTTTTGATACTTGGGGTGGTGCAGGGTGTTTTTTTCTTGTCCTTTTTAATAGCGTAACTTATATTTTGAAAGGTTTTTATTTATGCATTGTCATATATACGTACATATGTGCTTTAGGAAATGGGCATGTCATAGTTAGGGTTTTAGTTCTTAATATAAAGGGAGGTATGTTAAACATTAGTTCCTACTTTAGTTTTTAAGAACTATTTCCCAACCATTTCTCTCTTCAAAGATATTTGCTGTGGAATCTGTAATCTTATTAAAGCATTTTTCATTGTCGAGCCACACCTCGGTCTGACTCTGATATCATTTACCGGGAATGGTTTCATTTCCTCATATAGATTCTTGACACCCTGTTACCATTTCACCCCTACCTGGTCAACTCTACAGCTTTGGATGGCCTTGTCCATGCCCCCTCCCTGTTGGCAGTATCTAGATGTGATGAGGTGAACTTGCTGAGCACTCTTGGTTCTCCAGTAGAACCTTGGTGCCTCAGGCAACAATACATTTGAATCTCCTCTACCTTGATAAGAAGACCATTGACTTGTGGGAGCACTTACAGTAGTAGTAGAGTAGGGATATGAATAGTTAAATTAGACATATACATTTGCTCAGGCTTGTTTATGAGTTGAGAAAATGGCACTAAAGCATGTGACTATTAATCTGGAATGTTCTACAAATGCAAAGCCATGGGCTCTGATCTGTTAATGTTGCAACTGGGTGATCTAGTGCAATGGGAAGTACATGAGTTTATATCAGTCAGAAAAGTCGGAAAGGGAGGGAGGACCAGCAATGAGTGGAAGGAAAGAAACAGCTAAAACCAGATAAATCCCTAAATCCAGGCTTTAGTTGGAAAAATCACTAGAACCTGTGGAGGGAGGTAAAGGTCCAGGTACCTGCTGGAGTGTATAGGAATGTAATATGTCAGATGGAACCACTAAAGAGGAAGGTGTCATGTGTAACTGAATTGTTGGAACAACTGCTGAGATGCACATTAGGCTCGATTCAGAGAGACACAAAAAAACTTCAGTTTTAGTTCCGTTTTCTGTTTTTTTTTGTGATGGTATGAGCGTACGAGCGATTCTATGCATGCACTGAAAACCTTCTGTAAAGTTTACGTCCGTTCGTACGGCAGATTACGAATACGAGGATGTCATTTTCCATCCAGACTTTTCCGTTTCATTTTCACATGTTACAACGTAGGCTTTCGTTTTTGCCCTTTTCCCATCGTATCCTCCAACGAATCCTTTACGTTTCCCGTTCGATTCTGTTTCCCTTTTTCAATAAATATTCGTCCAGACGTAAATCCTTACGATCTTGCGCCTGCGCACTACAAACTTAACTCATTAAAGTGCTCGCCTACATATTTGCCACCATCACTTCTACTACAATGTTTAGCTAAATCACTTAGCACTGTCCTCCATCTTCCGTTTTGGACCCTTAAAGCTCACCCAAACCACTTCTCGGTTAGGTTCTTCTTCCATTTTAGCCCCCTAAAACTTACCCAAATCACTTCTCGGTCATGTGAATATTCATCTTTAAATATTTCTGGGCCCATTAGTTTTGTGTTAATGTATTTTGTAAATGAAATGACAATGTAACATTTTTTTTTATACCATCATAAAATATAAAATTTTTAAAAATTTTGAAAATTTCAAATTTTTACAACTATAAAAAACAAAATACATAGCAATGGCAGGCCACTGAACATTATTCTTCATATGTGCTCCCCAACGAGTTGCGCAGCTCCTGCATCTCGCCCACCAACTGAAGGACCCTGACACTCAGTTGTGCCACTCTGGCACGTGTGGTCCCTGTTAAAAAACGTAAATTAAAATTTTGGTATAACCTTGTTGGGGTCATACTGCAGTGCCCCCCCCCCCCCCCCCCCTGTATGGTCCAAACACCTAAATCTGGACTTCAAAAGCCAGAGGGCCCGCATAGTACCCCTGGCCCGCATTCTGCAGGCAAAGAACGGGCATCAGGAGCAAGGGCGAGTGGCACATCTTGCAGTTCCTGCAACCAAATATAAAATAATTTTACAAAGCAAAGGTAACCAACTAAAACAATAACTCCTACAACAAATTAAGATTCAAGTTCAACAATCCAAATATAATTCACAAAGGACATAAGTCTAAAAAAATATAGCAATTATATGGCTGTGTGGAAAAATAAATGTTTACATGCTAAGGACTAATTTAGGTCAGCATTAAAATGCATCTGTAAGGCATACATGAAATGTATTGATTCAGGTATGCATTGCTATACAATTTATGGCCTCGGCCATGCTGATACATGCAATGCCTTGGTGTGCGCAGACTCCTCCACATAGCCTCAAAACATGTTCAACAATAGCAATCCGAGCCCTCAAAGGCCCCGTAAGTGGATCGGAAATGAAACGGATTTATAGGGTGGTGAGCCGTCGGAAATCAGCTCTCTGAATCAGACAGAAACCCATCCCAGCAACGGAAGTTTTCTGAACAAACGGAAAATTTTCGATTTTGTTTGGAAAATGATCCGAACTAACGGAAATGTTCCAATTTGCTTCCGTTCATCGGAAGCGCATTCCCGAACCTTCGTGTGAGTAGAAAATGGACGAAAAAAAGCAAAAAAATGACAAACACCCACCAAAACTTTTACAGACAGCTACGGAAGTCCGGACGAATGTGTCTCTGAATCGAGGCTAATGTGCCATAATCCTGGACAAGCTTTAATAAAATAACCTGGTTTTTAAATCTGTGAATGGGTGGAACAAACCACATCCAATCCACATCTCACAAATGCTCACCTGCTCCCTGTCACACTGATGCCTAACCTGGTTTGTGTGGGCAACATAGACTAAGGATCCCTTACTAGCCATAATTATCAGATTCTGCCATAGCTGGGAGCACCTGAAATCCATGCTATGCATCTCTCCATGGAAAAGATCCCTTCACAATCTCTATTCTGTGCTAGTAAGAAAATGCCATTACATTTGCTAAGCGTTGCTTTGTTTTTCCTGGTATCCTCAGCTAATGATCCGCAGCTCAGAGGTTAAATCTCTCTACCAGAGTGTGGCCTAGATTGTTTCAAGAGCATTTATGCTTGCTCCACAGCATGTTGGTAGAGGTACAGATGTGGCATTCCTCAGAGTGATCTCTCCATCATAAAAGCACAATTACGAGATCACTCACACATCACAGTCATCTGTGAGCTGATTACATCATAATAGCAAATGTGTGGCTAATATACAATGTAACCCAGCAGGGATCGATCCTAATTACAATGTGAACAGCACCCACGCTCCTTGCTATTCCAATGTAACACAGTAGGATGCTGGGCAGCTTTTCACAAAGAATCAAATGGAAATGGCATCAGCCATTCAATCATTCTTTTTCAATCAATTGATTGAATCAAGTTGTGGGTTAAATGAAATGAAAATCTTGTAACTTGTGTCATCATTTTGCTTTAGATGGATTGGTTAATAATTTTTTTTTTTATTCAAATAAATTCAAATTCTCTGTTTATTTAGATTAGTGTCAGTGTGAGTAACAATCATGCCTCTGTCCTGCTTTTTACACTGTACAGCATGAGTAAGTGAGGCAGATGTGCAAGTTTTAAAATTCCTAGCCAGAGTTTTATTACAATCAGTGCTGCTGAAACAATCTTACATATTCTTACTAGCACCAAAGGGACTTATTAGAACCAAGGATCAATTATTACTCATTAACTATTTATATAATGTTGTTAAAAGTGGTCAATTAATTAGAATAATACCAGTGTAACTATCAGTTTGTCGGCTGATACTTAGTGATCTGGTTTTCAGGATAATGGAGTCAAGGGCAGCACAATCTTATCAAATACAAATGTGCTCTGGCCACACACCACAATGCAACAGCTGTGATTTTTGGAATAAACAATCTAATCTGGATTTAAATAATCCGGCAGGGCTTATGCCAGGAAAAGTGGCATTCACACTTTAAATGGGGCAGGGTACATTGTATATACTTAAAACGAAATGATGATTGAAACACGTTCTTTATAGAAGGATTATTGGGAGAATCTTGGCTCTGCTGCTAATGCAAACATAAAGGAATGCAGAGCTCTGTTTCCTACATGAATGTATTGCTAAATCAAGTCAGATATATATTATGATACTATACTAAAAAACGACCACGATAAATAAGAATATATAGGTTTTTTTTTAATGGTTAAACATAAAAAACAGTTATTGAATTAATACTTAAAACAATAAACTAAATTGAGCAATGCACATATATACAAGAGAGTTATACAAGTGTTTAAACTAGTTCAACACCCATTTGTGTAAAATTGGCAATGCGCCCTCATAATCACATGCTCCTTTTTTTTTAACCTGCTCCTTGCTCCCTCTACATTAGGCCTGGCGATTGGAGTCTCTGGCAACTACAGGCCCCTGGACCATGTGATCACTACCAGCCAATCGCAAGGCCCAGTTTCAGTCACGGAGCAAGAAACCAAGCTTGCAGGGTGTATCGGCAATTTGGATTTTAAAAACGTTTTTTAAAAATATCTCTGGGTAATGGTCCCAGGAGACATGCGTGTCTCACTCCAGGGACATGAACTCCATCAAAGCTACAGGAAGGGCTTTTTATTTTATATGTTACCATGTTAATAACAACTGTTTTATTATTGTCAGCACCTGGTAAGTTGTACACGACTTTGAGAGATGGAAAAACAAAATGTTCTCCCTTTTTTGATAGTTTCACACTATAAACAACAAAAGCCTAGAAACAGGATTCAATACTAACCCTTCCTTTTCATTTGTGAACAATAGGGTTCGCTGGGCAGGTGTACACATGAGCAAAAAGTAGGAGTGGACTAGGTCTTAAAATCAGCCTAGGATTTTACTGGATCCAGCAAACCTTTAGCCAACCCATGAGCTGCTGAGCCCCAACCCCAATGTGCTTCGTGGTTGGTCAATGAGTGTGTTTATCAGCTCAAGCATTGTAGGGACATTTTATTGGTAGGGGAGAATATGACCACTTTTAAAGTGATGGTGCTTAAGCTTAAAGCAGAACTCCAGTATAAGTCAAAGTCAAAGCTTAGTAAATTGTTCCCCTAATGCACCGCCTGGCAATCAGGCATAACCCTATGCAGATTTTGTGAAATAGCATGCAGATGTTGCGCACCTGAAACTAGCAACAAGGCAAAGAGAAGTGGCACACCCCCTGCATTCCTTATATGTCTTATATGATACAACTTGCCTGGTGGTTTATAGCACCCCCTCCCCCATTTGTCAGCTCAGCCATCAGCCTGCCTCACCCCTCACCCCCTTCACGCCTTTCACCCTGTGCGTCGGCCGTGTCAACCCTAATTAGCGTCCAATTAGTGTGTCAATCACAATTAGCACTTGGCCTGTGGCTGCCTATCGGGCTCTTACAGATTATACTGATTATTATTATTATTATCAAAAATCATAATTTGAAACTGTAAACCTTTATACTTGGCTAATTCTTTTTCAATTAAAAAATGGAAAACAGTTTAGGACAGTGCCAAACGTGGCCCGACACAATAGATTAACAATTGCCGTTGCCTACAGAAGCCCTTTAAAGAACCTAAATTCTTATATCTGCTTTCAGTGATGTTTGACTCACTTGCCACATCGGGTCTTTCTAAAGCACAGCGGAAAACAAATCAGCGGTATACAAATTGCCAACAGAAACTAATGATGAATCAAGCCTTCAAAACCTGACTTGCGTTTGGCTTCTTCTTTCCTTCTTTTATACTTTTCAGTGTATTTTATGATAAAAGACCACCAGCTCATATAAGTCATCCCTTCAACATTTATTGTCATATCTCCTCTCTTCAGTCCAGAAGCCTCCCCCCAATGAGTGACAGTGGTGACTACAGGTCTTTGATTATTTTACATGCCTGTAAGAAACCATACTGGGACAAGCTGTCAACCGCTTTCATCCTCCTCATCCCCCTGTGCCAGTTAGAAGCCTGCGGTATAAGCCGCCATTTATATCGCCAACTCTTTTCCTCCATGTCCAATCCAGTGGAACATCCTTTGGTGAAGGCTGCGCTTTCATTATATTTCCGCTTTAAATGTGATTGACAAAAAGGCTGTTTCGGTGGCAGAGCACGGTTATTTCACCTCACCTCCCGCTCTTTCTTTCTAATTGTTTTCATTTCTCTGCTATTTCTAATCTGTCTAATCCTTCTTCTTGTCAGTTATAGGGCCTGGAATTACCCAAGCAATGCCATTTAGCTTTCATAGACTTTCTAGAATAATCACACTCACTTCTGCTGTCGCTTTTGATACTCATATTTTTGCATTAATCAGAACATGTTGCTCCCTCACTCTGTTTTCCTTCCCTTTACCAAGACAGCACAATAGATTTTTTTCTTTTTCCATGACACTATCCCTCTCCTCCTAGACACTGTCTTCATATATATACCTCCCCCGTCTATATTTAATTAATCCTCTTACTTTTATACCCCAGTCAATATTCTGCTACCCTATTTATTCCAGACATCATAACTAAATGTGACAACACTCTGGTACACACAGTAAATAGGGTCCTATCATAGTCTAAAAATAAATCAATTCACACAGAGCTATTTGCAATATTAGTTCAATGAGGCAGAGTCCCACGGTGCATGCATCAGAATTCTTCAGTGCGCCCACCACCATTAAAACATGGACTCTTACCAGCCAGTAAAATCAATCAGGCCACAGATATTAACCGATTGTAGGTCTGAATACTTAATCGTCTGTGGACAGCGACACTCCAATGTATACCACTTTAAGATCACCGGTGTGAAATTGCAAAGGGGAATTGGTTCCAACCATCCGATAACTCCCAGATACACATGCATCAGTAAAATAAATAAAATAGTGCAGCACTTTCAAAACCAAACTATTTAATAAATACTAAAATGCACTCACAAACAATATAAAATGACAGTGTATTTAGCAACAATAATGGTGCAGCTCTCACTGCAGTCCCAGATCTCTTGGCTCCACAAAGTTAGGCCATCCAAATGAAGAAAGTGAAAGGAGAATATAGTCCGAACACCGCCGAGCCTCCAACGCGTTTCGTTGCTAATGCGACTTTAACCAGGATGCTCGATAAGGCGGCGAGGAAAGGATTTAAACATGTAGGAGTGGTCTGCAGAACCTGTTTCGACGTCAGCCATAGCTGAACATAGAAAGCATTGTGATTAGGATGAGAGGCTGATATACACATACTTGCCTCTTTCTCTCCACAGGTTTGTATACAAACAAACTTTATTGGCAACAACTACAAAAACAAATAGAGCCAGCGACGGCATCTACAGCCCACAGAGCTAACCTGAAATAGACACAACTGGATTGTTTAATGTTGTCATAGCTTACTAATTTACCTGTTTTCTTTCATTAGCCCTTACCCCTTTAAACTCCAAGCCCCTGAATTTCCTGTAAAATCACAGTTAAACATAGTGCAAAATACTGAAAAAAGGCAACAGTGGGTGACAAAATGTCAACTAGGGTGACACTTAAAGGGTTAAAAGTAGCTATGCATGTTGGGTATTGTTCTGTTGGGAGGGGTTGCACTTTCGGATTTAGCTTATTTTTTCTTGTTTGCATATTGATATTTTAGGAAAATGTCCTTACATTTTTAGGGAAACCAGTGAATTCCTTCAGGGTTTGTGTCCAGAAAAGTGTGCAAATGTCAACAGGCCTGGTACGCCTAGAAAGCTTGAGATGAAAAATATGTTGTTTGTTGGGAATATTTCAAATGTAAAGGATAATTTTTCTTGAGAAACTGCAAGGTGCACATAGCAGTTGTATTTTATCTGAAAATCTCCTAGAGCTCTGGTGGCCCGTTCAGCCAGTCAGCGCTCTAGATTTCACTCTGGCCCCTTCGAGAAGGCCAGAGGTCCAGCTACAGGACTAGGGAGCCAAATGTGCATCAGAGCCTATTGCAACGTTATACAAGATGGGAGATCAAGTCAGCCATTCTCAAAACTGTTACGTCCTCTGCACTTGTTTTATGCATTTCACTTTTTTCTATATTCTTTACCTTTTTCTGTTTTTCCCTTCCATATTTACTTAATGATTTACTGTCTACACAATTAACTTTATTAACTCCTTCCCTCCCCTTCTCATTTATATTTACTAATTCCTGTTATAAGCCCCTTCCAACAACTATTTGTTGGAATAGTTTTATTGCAGCAACAACATCCTATATGTTAGTTTAAAAGAAAAGCCAGGAAGTCTTAGTTAGACCATTTGACTGTATGTATAGTGTGTTTAACCTACTAACTGAAATAAGCTGTTTGCTTTGCTCCATGTTGAGATGGAGATGAGTTGCTGATGAGATGAGGATGATCTTTCCATATTCACATTTCTTTGTAACGTTTGCTCTAATCTGTTCTAATCTTGTTCAACTAACATATCTACAGCCTCAGTCTTTACTATAACCATCTTTTCTCAACCTTTCGTATCTCAATACACTTTTATGTTTTTTATTGACTACCTAATCTATTTTAACTTATCTCTATTAATTTGTCTACTTACTATCTTAATTATCTGCCAACTCTCCCTTCCTAAACCTTAATCATGTTTTTTCCGTGTACTATATTTCCTCTAGGTACTTTTTTTAAAATCGAATATCCTATCTATTTATTTGAAAAAATATCAATCCTTTGCTTTTCTATTTTTGTTCTTCTCCATTCAGTTATCATGTTTCTACCTAAAGTGAATCTCTTTAAAAATGAAAAAATCCAATCATTTCTGCATCTGGATACCTTTCTTGTACTATCCAGATTACAGCCAATATGAATGAGCAGTATGATAATGGCGGCCCCTGAGGATGATGGTGCCTGCAAAGCGGAAGCCTCTGTGGCCCAAAAACTGCATGAACTGCTAGCCTCTTGAACGAGTGGTGCAGTCCCAGAGGCTCTGCAAGCATTCCCTGAGCATGCCCAGTTTGAAGGGAGGCGGGCCAGGCCTCAATGGGCGATCACCAGAGGGAAGACATAAACAGGCAGATATAAATTGGAGAATGATAGGAAGGACACATTGTAAATACTGTATAGGACACAAGCTGATAGAAAGCCCACAAAGAAGATATCAAAGAATGTTAGGTTTAAGCTTGAAGGAGTAGACATAGGCCATTGCGATATGCTTACCAAATGTACATTTTCTGTTAGTGATTAACTGTACAGGCAGTGTAGTAACTAAAGTTGAATTGACCCTGTTGTTAACAATCTGGCCCAGTCATTGCTCATACATTTTCTTGAATGTTTTTTTACTGAATTGAATACAATGAGACTGAAAGATTAAAAGAGTAGATATTGCCTCCTTACTGTACATGATTCCATGTGAGCCCAACATGTAATAAATAAGGTGAAAGAGCAACAATAATGCACCCCCTGATCAGCATGCTTCCCCCCACCCACTGATTAGTACAAGGTATATTTATGGTTCCCAAGCCATCCATCGGGATGAGCCCAGCATCTGATATTTCGGGAGGATTCCATGTCTGTGAGAACGGAACTGATTTTGTCCATTTTCCCCTTTTTAAAAAGAAGCACCACACCTGTGCTGAAGGACATAGTCCCCGACTCTTTTGCAGGGATGGAGGCTGGGTCTCTAAGCTCTTGAGTTGCCAGCCCATATGCCAGATGTGCTGATTTATTAGCCCCAGAGAGGCAGTGGCGCATTTTTCTGGGACAAAAAAAAATAATGGAGTGGATAAGTCGATCTAGCTCCTGTCTGGGTTGAATTAAACACTTAAACACTGATCTGAAGCCCATCACTATTCTGTTATTAGGCCATTTTGTTGAGTTAGTCTACCCCAGCAAATGTTACCAGTCCAACTCTGCAACAGTTAATTTACTTTACAGTGTTAAGATACTTAAAATGTACCAGTTTTTAAAACTGTCCAATAGGATACTATGAACATTTTAACAAATTAACATAAGTTAGGAAAAGAATGATTGTTTGTGAACAGATGGTCCTTTGTGAAATGTCATTTTGGTTTTTCATTAAATAAGTCTTAAAGGCAACAAATATCAGATAATAAGACAGATGACTTTTGGGCATTAGCAATATTTGACAATATATTAAGACTTTATTTACAGATATTCGCTTAACAACAATGTTGCTCGGGCCCATCAATCACTGTGACTGGAAAGTTTTTGGCTTTCAATGAAGCCCACTGCTTATGAGACAGGAAACATTGCTTAGGAAACCACTGCAAGGGTGGTTGCCAAATCTCATCCATCATCCATATGTGGGTCTGTCTTGCCTTATCCCATGGCCAGAGATAAGCCGAGCCCAGATTCTACGTAATAGGCAGCTCACTGGATACAGCAAATACAAACAGCTCAAGTGCCTATTCCCAAATGCTAACCTTGCACATCCTGTTTGTGCTGCATCTGTCAGGCTCAGCCTATTAAGCAAAGTGCATAGAAGACAGCAAATCAACAAAAGAGGATTTCGCTAAAGCCGAGCAATCTCAGTGAAATAGCTCTTCGCCAGTGTCAGAGATTGTATTACATATGCTTTGGTGCAAGGTGTTAGCTTTTTTTTAATCATAGTTGAGTTAATGGTTCGTCATTTTGGAGCAGTATTAAATATCTTGCCGTCTGTTCATAACATACTTACTGGTAAACATTATGCAGATTTTCCATCCGAACCAAAGCTGAAAGGATGACAGCAGCAACGGAAATCTCAGACACCGAACTTCCCATGTATTCACTTGTCAACCATCTGAGAACTATCAGTGATAAACTCCTCAAAGTCATTAAAGAACAAAACCCATGATTTTGACTATCCCAGGTTCTATTCCGTGCCCCCGAGGGCATCCTGAACTGGGATGCACCGCTGTGTAAAACCCCCAGAACGCCCAGAAAAAAACAGCTCTTCCCAGTCCAACAGTGCATGTGTGGGATTTTGTCCAATCCGAGCCATTTGCCATGCATATGTAATGCATGCAGGGCTTTGGCAATCGGGAGCGCGCCAGCCGCATCCACAGCAGTGCGTGCATAGCCCCAAGATGTGGGGATGTGGCCGCCAGATGTTTAAATCGGTGAGGGTGCCAGGAAGTAGGTGAGTTCTGCTGTGCCCAGGGGTTCTAACACAGTGGGGCTTCCTGTTTTGGGATGCCCCCAGGGAAGACCAGTGGCTGGCCCTGAAATCTCCACTTTTTATGTAATTTGTAGATAGATTATAGTGTAGGTAGGCAGGTTTGAGTTTTGGCACTGTAGCGGAGATGATTTGGCTTAAGTTGCCTCCCTACTGCAGTGGGTAAAGTTTAGACACTAGGTTAGGGTACTGCCTACCCAAGCACTAATTGGTTCCTGGGTCGCTATATAAAACCAGCCCAGGGAGAGGCTGTGGTTGTTGAAGTTGGAGTATTTCATATGTGGAGCCCTATGGCTGGAAGCCTGAAGACCAGTGCCCAAAGAGGGAGCACTGGCGGATACTATCGGGGCTGCAAGGAGTGGCACCCCTGGTTAACTTTATAACTAGAGGATCTTTTAGATCAGCATGGAGGAGTATCCCCTGTAACGGCCGGAGCCAGACCAGCTGTTTTTGGCCATTTGGAGACAAAAACCTGCTTGGATGGAATCCTGAACAGTGGACCAGGTGGGGGCCACTCAGTGAAAGTGGGCACTGGGAGAAGCCTATGTGTCAGAGGCCCTGTGTCTTTACTACTTTCCAGTTGGCCTAAATTCATCTAGAAACCTGCTGAAGGATCTGCACCCTAACCTGATTAAGTGCCTAAATTTTCCCCGGTGATTGGCCAAGAAGAGACCTTTTATACAGCTTGGCTTTGCCCAAGGACAGCTTCACACACTAGCCCCTAAAACATATCCTTTTATAGAGGGCATTCAAAAGACTACGGGTGTGTCCCCTACACCTTAAAAAATCCATGCAGCGCATCTACTGATGTAGCAGTTGTTAAATTTTATTCTATCTGCCTGTGTTAATGCACTAGCCACAGAATGCTGTATGACAACAATAAGTGCCATCATCCTTCATAGTGCTGTACAAATACAGACAAGGTAAACAAATAATCTAAAACACAGGATATGTGACAGTAATGTATTGACACTGGAATACACTGGGAATGAGGGTCCATAATCAGTGTTTACCAACCCTATCCTCAAGACCACAAAAAGACCAGGTTTTGTGGATCTCCACACTGACACTGACACAAGTGAAGTTATTAGTGCTGCAGCAGAGTTATAGAGCTGACTATGTGGAAATCCACATGACCTGTTGGTGAGGGTTGGGTCTGATCTAAAGGATAAGAGGTGGAGATTAAAGGTAGGTCACAAATAGTATGTACAAAGCATGGTGGAGGAATGACTCTGAAGTAGGATACTTAAGCCAAATAATAGACTTACCTGAATAAGTGAGTTATGAGGGCATGTTTGGAGGGTTGGAGAGTGGCGATCTGTATGAGAGAGTGCATTCCAGAAGCGTGGAGTGCTGTATGTGATATTCTAAATACTAGAGTAGGAGAAAGTGATCAGGATTGGATACAGGAAGGGGTCATGGGCAGGGTTCAGGCTGCATCTCAGTTGTTTTTTTTTGTGCTAAGCAATGAAATGTAGGAATGCTCCGAGCTGCTTTGTAGGTTAAAGTCAGAAGTTTAAATTAAATAGTCTTGAATATTGGCAGATAGTAGAGGGAATAACAAAGGGGAGCAGCACTGGAGACACAGGAGGAGAGGTGGATGAGATGAATTATAGTAGAGAGAATGACAAATGGTGGCAATACTGGAGACATGGGAGTAGAGGTGGATGAGATGAATTATTGTAAAGAGAATGACAAAGGGGAGCAGCACTGGAGACATGGGAGAAGAGGTGGATGAGATGAATTGTAGTAGAGGGAATGACAAAGGGGAGCAGCACTGGAGACACAGGAGGAGTGGTGGATAAGATAAATTATAATAGAGGGAATGACAAAGGGGAGCAGCACTTGAGACATGGGAGTAGAGGTGGATGAGATGAATTATAGTCGAGAGAATGACAAAGGATAGCAACACTGGAGACATGGGAGGAGAGGTGGATGAGATGAATTATAGTAGAGGGAATGACAAAGAGGAGCAGCACTGGAGACATGGGAGAAGAGGTGGATGAGATGAATTATAGTAGAGGGAATGACAAAGGGGAGCAGCACTGGAGACACAGGAGGATAGGTGGATGAAATGAATTATAATAGAGAGAATGACAAAGGGTGGCAACACTGTAGACACGGGAGGAGAGGTAGATGAATTATAGTAGAGGGAATGACAAAGTGGAGCAGCACTGGAGACATGGGAAGAGAGGTGGATGAGATGATTTATAGTAGAGAGAATGACAAAGGATAGCAACACTGGAGACGCGGGAAGAGAGGTGGATGATATGACTTATAATCGAGAGAATGACAAAGTGTAGTAACACTGGAGACATGGGAGGAGAGGTGGATGAGATTAATTATAGTAGAGAGAATGACAAAGGGGAGCAGCACTGGAGGCACGGAAGGAGAAGTGGATGAGATGAATTATAGTATAGAGAATGACACAGGGGAGCAGCACTGGAGACACGGGAGGAGAGATGGATGAGATGAATTATAATAGAGAGAATGACAAAGGGGAGCAGCACTGGAGACATGGGAGGAGAGGTGGATGAGATGAACGGCAGACTTCAGTTCAATCGTTAAATATAGGGTGGCAGTGGTAAGCAACAGAGGAGATAGTTGCACTAGACTAGTCAGCATATGATCCACTAGAATTTTTGTGGTGTCAGTTGTGAGAAATGGATGGATGTGGGAGGTTATGTTTAGTTGAAAATTGACAGTTATATTTGAGTGATGGCATATACAGGAAGTGCTCTTGGATGCCAGTTGAGTTTATAATTTGTCCAATACCATAAGTGTAAATTGAGAAGAGAAGGGGTCCAAGGATGGAACCTTGTGGTACATTAATAGCCGAAGGGCAGGGAAAGGAAGCTGCATTGAAGTGGGCTACATCATACCTCCCAAGTGTCCCTGAAGGGACTGTCTCTCTTTTGAGTCCATGTCCCCCCTGTCCCTCGTTATTCCCATGTGTCCCTCTTTGAGGTATAACATGCAGATCTGCTTCAATAAATGATTTGTTTGCTTCTTCCAAGTGTTTCCAGTGTTGTAACTGTTACAACCTATCTCCTATCCATCCCTCCATGAGGGGCGGGGTTTCATTTAACAATGTCCCTCTTTTCCACCTTGAAAAGTTGGGAGGTATGGGGTACATTAAATTTGTCATCTGAGGGATATGAGAGGCGTGAAAGTACAAGTAGAAAATGGGTAAAATAAAACACATTGGGTCGAGTGGGTGGAGTTAGACTTTAGGCTAGAGGAAAGAGGGTGGAGTTTAGCCCTGGCAATATAAAGAGGGAGGAGTCCATACATATAATGGGGGTTTAATGGATAGGTCACTAAGTAGGTCACCCTTAGGTCACCCAGCAATGGCGGGTGGCATGCGGGTTGATCCGACCCAGATCTTTCTGGTCACCCCATTCCGGATACCTGTAAGATCGTCCTTCGCCCAGATTAAAAGCCCATCACTAATGACAGGTCTAAAGTTAAACATAGCGCGAATGTCTTCTAACTGTACTGACCCTTTTAGAACATCAGCGGAAGTATTCATATCGACTTTCACTATAAACGGTGTGATTCTTTATAGGCACATACATAAAAATGCTTTTAGAATCACCAGCATAATGTCCGTAAAACTATTATAAGTGCGATGTTACACATTGGTCATATGCACAGTTCCCTCGGGTCTCTTAGACCTTGATCTACTTGGGCTGTGTTGCCATCTCATAAAATGGACGTCTGGATACTGCAGAATTTATGAAAGTTCAGCTGATGGCTATCAGAACTTTATATATTACCCACAAATGATGTGACAATTTTACAGGTCTCCTGATCCTCATTCAGGGAAGTCACATTCTGGCGGCAGGAGTCTACAATTGCAGGTGAAGCAATTTGAAAGCAGTCAGAATTTGCTATGGTGTAATATTATTTTTAAAAATCATATGGACTGTCTCATGCTCTGTTTCCAAATAAAATGGCTCTTTTCATTTGGGGTCATAAAAAATAATGATTTGGGAAAATTGAAGTCAACCATTGTATTATTGAAAAGACTGTTACGCCAAAGTATGAACAGGCATTGCTTTGTGGTTCTTGCCGGCAGTATATGTCAGCAGGACGCAACGTTTTTAGTAAGAGGGTTCAGAGCTGAGTGAATAGATGATGCTAGTTAGCAATACATATGGATACATTATAGGAAAATTCAATTACTATCATGAAAAAATGGCCCAATGATAAAAATCCATATTAATATGCTGGATGGCGGGAGGAGGGGTCACTTATACACCTGGCATTAATAAATATCCAGCCAGTCTGTTCCTTTCTTTTAATGGAAGGAAGAGGAATGAGGGGTGACAGGTCCTGGTACGCTCAAACCTGTCACCCCAGGTTTTTTTCACACTAGGAGAAGTAAACCACAAGCTTGGCGTTTTATTCAGTTTGGGTGTATACAAGACCCCTCCTCTCATTAGCCCATGTGTTTAAATGGATTATTAATATCACACTTCCTTTAAGGCTTGCTTTAAGGGACAGTGCAGGTAATATCAATAACAAGGCAGATAGCAGTTCAGCTGATGATTGTCTTATGCGCCTCTCCTCTACCTCCTGCAGCATCTGCAGAAGGTGTAGCAGGGCTCCAAAATGTGCTTCTCCTTTCCTTTCCATTCATCCAGGACCACGCTCCAAAGTGGTCACATTGCTGCGCTTTTCCATTGGCACTCCACTCTTAAAGCTGCACCATGATCTTCCCTGCACAGTTGCTTAAGTGGCACAGTGAGCTATCTTCAATGATTTCCAATGGCTCCTATGACATTAATTAGTTGAAAAAAGCTCCATAATTTGAGAACCGCTATACCTCTATTTACATATAATCAGAGATTTCGAGATGCATTGGAATGGCTAATTTTACACAGTTCCCCCAGAGGATATGGGGTGGGGGGAGTTAGTGTGTCTGGACAAGGAACTTATTGACCAACTCTCAGGCCCCAGATCAGGGCTGCCAGAGGGGCACAAGGCTCCCTTGATTACTTTTAAACGGTGGTGCAGCAGCAATTGCTCTCCTGCAGCCCTGCTATCTAAAGCCGAGTGCTGCACTTCTGGTTTCTCACTGGCTGAAGGTATGTGGTGGTGAGGTGCTCAGAATGAAAAATCCCCCAAAAACTCCAAAATTCCATGAAGAATAATGGATGCCTCCTATAACTCACATGGCCACCTACAGGCTGGAATGCAGAGGTGCAGCATCCTGCTTAGGATACCGAGGATGCGGGAGAACTATCGTTGTGGCTGGACCAGGTGAAGGTAAGAAGGAAACTCTTATGACCATGACAGCCTAAAAAAGTTAAAAGTTGGACTTAAAATAGAAATTGCCCACAATGGCCCAGCGGCACTTTAGCACCCCCCGGCTTGTCTGCTATCTGTCCCTGGATTGCTATGTACAGTACTCACTTTTTCCACATTCATAAAGGGCCCCATGTGACAGCCAGTTAATGGGGTTTGCCAACAGGAACGCATAGTGCATATACACCCCCCATGGGCCCTATTGTTCATCACCAATAATTTGCACAAGCAGTTGCAGCTGCCACATCCTTCACATGTTTTCATTCTCTCTTTTCCACATTCCCGCGTCTCCTACTCTGTTTTTCACATTACTTCATTCTCTTTTTCTCTTTTACTTTTTTTCACATATCCCTATTCTTTTTCACATTTTTTCAAAGTCCTTTACCACGTGTTCCCATTTTACATTTTCTTTCCTTGTTTCCTGCATTACCCCCGCTCTCTTTGCGTGTACCTAGGTGTGTGTTTGGAGTGGGACATCATTCTAAAATTATACTCAGGGTGACATTTAACCCAAGGCTGACCCTGGTTGTTTATGTGTGACGCAGCACCTATAGATTGCCGAAGAGCTGAGAACAGGGACCTAGTTTACTTAGGAGAGAGGATGCTCTTAATTAGAGTTTTCCCACATAACCCAGTTAGGTGTGGGGGGATTAGGGAAAAAATAGAACTGCAATAACACCTTATTGAATTTTAAACCAGTTAGTAAACCTGGCCTTTAAATGCAAACATATGCTAAGGAACTGGGAACAGATGTTAACGAGGTGAAGAACACACAATATGCAGAACGAATTTGGTCGCGCAATTAATTGCATAATAAAGATAGTTCTGCTTATTTAGTAATCTCTGGATAAATATGATGTCACTGATTAATCTAAAATTCATGATCAAATCGTTGTGGAAGTCTGGTCTGGTCATCCACATAGCGGCTCTATAGACCTCCTGCTGGTTTTGTGGACCTCCATATAGCAGCTCTGTAGACCTCCTGCTGGTTTTGTGGACCTCCACAAAGTGGCTCTAGATACCTGTTGCTGGTTTTGTGGACCTCCGCATAGCAGCTCTATAGACCTCCTGCTGGTTGTGTGGACCTCCACATAGCGGCTCTATAAACCTGTTGCTGGTTTTGTGGACCTCCACATAGCTCTTTAGACCTCCTGCTGGTTTTGTGGACCTCCACATAGCGGCTCTATAGGCCTCCTGCTGGTTTTGTGGCCCTCCATATAGCGGCTCTATAGACCTTTTGCTGATTTTGTGGACCTCCACATAGTGGCTCTATAGACCTCCTGCTGGTTTTGTGGACCTCCATATAGCGGCTCTGTAGACCTCCTGCTGGTTTTGTGGACCTCCACAAAGCGGCTCTAGAGACCTGTTGCTGGTTTTGTGGACCTCCGCATAGCAGCTCTATAGACCTCCTGCTGGTTGTGTGGACCTCCACATAGCGGCTCTATAGACCTGTTGCTGGTTTTGTGGACCTCCGCATAGCAGCTCTATAGACCTCCTGCTGGTTGTGTGGACCTCCACATAGCGGCTCTATAGACCTGTTGCTGGTTTTGTGGACCTCCACATAGCTGTTCTATAGACCTCCTGCTGGTTTTGTGGACCTCCACATAGTGGCTCTATAGACCTGTTGCTGGTTTTGTGGACCTCCACATAGCTCTATAGATCTCCTGCCGGTTTTGTGGATCTCTAGATAGCAGCTCTATAGACCTCCTGCTGGTTTTGTGGACCTCCACATAGTGGCTCTATAAACCTCCTGTTGGTTTTGTGGACCTCCACATAGTGGCTCTATAGACCTTCTGCTGGGAATCCGCGAAGAGGGGAGATAAAACGTTTTTCTGATAAATTGGCGACAGAAAGAAGAAAAACAGTGCAATCTCAAAAATTAGAAATAAGGAAAATAATTATATTGATGGAGATAAGGCTGTGGCTGACCATCTGAATAGCTACTTTTGTTTAGTATTTACAGATTGTGGCTTTCAAACCCATAGCAGGTATGGCCATAGGATAGCATCCAGCTGGCTGGATCCAGCTCCGGAGTTTTTGGAGGCTGATGTCTTAGCTGAGCTGGCATATCTAAAGGCAAGTAAGGCGATGGGTCCAGTCCACCCCAGAGTTCTAAGGGAACTCAGATTTGTGATTGCTTCCCCTCTGACTGATTTACTTAACCATTCCCTTTCATTTAGTGAGGTTCCAGATGATGGAGATGAAGATGGAGAATGGCCAATGTCGTACCAATCCATAAAAAGGGGAATAGAGAAGAAGCCAGAAATTACAGGCCAGTTAGTTTAACATCCATAGTGGTCAAACTAATTGAAACGCTCATAAAAAACAGATAACTTCCCATTTAAAAATTAACAACCTGTTGGACCCAAAACAGCACGGCTTTACTGAGGGCAGATCATGTCAGACCAATCTTATTGATTTCTTTGACAATGTCACTAAAGTGTTAGATGAAGGCAGTGCTGTGGATATCGCCTATCTGGATTTTAGCAAAGCCTTTGACAATGAACCACATAAAGAGCTTATAGATAAGTTATTGAAGTTAAGACTCAATCCCTGGATAGTTCAGTGGATTTCCAGTTGGCTGAAGGATCAGTATCAGAGTGTTGTTGTTAACGGTGTGCAATCTGAACAAAGGCGAGTTACAAGTGGTGTGCCGCAAGGCTCAGTCCTGGGCCCAATTTTTTTAATGTTATAAGTGACATAGGTGAAGGCTTGGTAGGAAAAGTTTGCCTGTTTGCTGATGATACAAAGGTTAGTAATAGGGTGGATATTCCTGGAGGTGTCTGCAAATGGAAAATGATTTAGCTTTACTAGATAAATGGTCAAAACTGTGGAAACTAGAGTTTAATGTCTCTAAATGTAAAATCCTGCAATTGGGTAGAAGGAATCCCTGCTCTGAGTACCGTATGGGCAGTACTGTGTTAGCCAGGACCTCAGAGGAAAGAGATTTAGGGGTACTGGACTGGTTACTGAAAGCTGCAAGATGAGTGGTCAGTGTAGCCAGGCAGTGGGAAAAGCAAGCAGGATGCTCGGCTGCATAGCTCGAGGCATCACCAGTAGGAAGAGGGAGGTTGTGATGCCGCTTTATAGAGCCCTGGTAAGGCCACAGCTAGAATACTGTGTGCAGTTCTGGAGACCTTACCTGCAAAAATACATTAAATAGAACGGGTTCAAAGGCGGGCAACAAAAATGGTAGAAGGGCTTAAACCTAAAACTTATCAGAAAATACTTAAATAAGTAATTTCTACAGTCAGCAGGAAAGAAGGGAGAGGGGGACATGATTGAGACCTTTAAATATGTGAAAGGATTGAATAAGGTTCAGGAGGAAAGTGTTTTAAGAAGAAACTTAATGATAGAACAAGGGGGCACAACCTGAAGCTAGTTGGGGGAAGATCAGCAGCAATGTTAGAAAATATTATTTTACAGAAAGAGTAGTAGATGCTTGAAACAAACTTCCAGCAGATGTAGTTGAAAAATAGTTAAAAAACCCTGGGATAAGCACACATCGATCCTATGCACATGAGGGCAGACTAGATGGACCATATGGTCTCCTTCTGCCGTCAAGCTTCTATGTTTCTATGTATGTTTTATGGACCTCCACATAGTGGCTCTATAGACATCCTGCTGCATTAATTACTACACCTGTGTGGAGATCTGCAAAATCTGACCTGTTGGTGGCTTGATTTGGTAACATTAAAAGAGTATAAACTGGTCACTAATTCTGTTTTTGTTTATGTATTTTATATATGAAATTTGCTTTAAACTAATTTAGACCAGTTAAATCATTTCCAAAGGGACCTACCTGGTGCAGTATACTTTGAAACCTCGAAAAGCCATTTTGAACCTTCTAGGTTTACTTCAAAGAACATTCACTTGGCTGTCTTATCAGTCTTAGCTATACCAAAGCATTGCACATCCAGGGGATTTCTGGGTGCTTGGGGGATAGCCATGAGACATAGAGAAATGATTTGCATTGCTCCACCTACTCGCTGAGAATCAAGGTCATTTTGTAGTTCTTGTTCTCTATGAGCCATGTAAGTTTTTCTGCATTCCTATGAAATACCATATTTTTGCACTATAATACGCACCTGACCATAAGACACACCCAGGGTTTAGAGGAGGAAAATAAGAAAAAAAATATTCTGAAACAAATGATGTGCTAAAATACCCCCTCCTTTTCAGCCAGTTCCAGGCAGTGTGCAGAATCCTCTCCAATTATCCCATAACAGGCAATGTACAGATTGCCTCCAATCACCCTATAATAGACATGCAGAATATTCCCAGGCATTATGCAGAAAATCCCACCAATCTCTCCCTAACAGGCACTATGCAAAATATTCCCCTAGTCACCCCATAACAGGCACTGTGCAGAACCCCCCCCCCGATAACCCTATTACAGGCAGTGTAGTAGAATCCCCCCAAAACAGTCAGTGTGCAGAATCCCCCTAAATCCCCACATTACTAGCAGTGTGGCAAAATATCCCCCTTCCTAATTCTTCTATTATAGGCAGTGTGGCAGAATACACCTCGATCCCCCCATTATAAGCAGTGTGGCAGTATATCCCCCCCATTATAGGCGGTGTGGCAGAATATCTGTAATAATGGTCTGTCTGCTGAGCTAGTCTGTGCTGGAATAACAGTTTATTGCTATTGCAATTTTTCTGATGTATAAAAGCATTCACCACTTTAAAAGTGAAATCATACATTTTATTTCTCCCAGGAGCAGAAAACTTCAAGCTTGGCAGGATTTTTTTTCATTTGTGGTGAAAAAACTCACATTATCCAGCATGTTCATACAGACTTTTAATATTGAGAGATTTCATGATACATCTCCTTTAAAGTGGACCAAAACCCCCATTTTTAACTAGCATCCACTGAATTGCTCTTTCCATGAAGAGCGCCTTTTGCCAATTTTTTGTGCTTCTGCTTCACTCTAATCCAAGATAATGGCGCCTGTTTTAGCTGTAAAGCTCCGCCTCCTCCATTCATTACCACTACTGTGTGTGGCAATGATGTTATTGCCACACCAATGTAATGACTGATCTCCTTCCATCTCACAGAGAGGGACAGCAAAAAAAAAACTGTATTCCAGTATGATTAAAAAATATCCATTTCTATTTCAACCCCCCCCAGGAAGGGAATATCGGCAGGGGCTATGGCCAAATATATTTCACAAGTTCGGTGGGTTTTGGTCCGCTTTAAATAGACAATGTAGATTGCATTACTTTTCGTACTAGATTTTTCTTTTAGTTGGTTGCTTAAACCGCTTTTTTTTCTGTATGTTGATGGAAAACTGGAATCGGAATTTTTTTTTACTAACGATCGATATGTTTTATTTATTTTACTATACAGAGATCTAATGCCAAGGACAATAGAAGGGCAAATTACAATGGAGAAGACACCCAGCTACTTCGTAACTAATGAAGCTCCACAAAGAATCCACTCAATGGCCAAAGACACCAAACTCATCGTAGTGGTGAGGAACCCAGTTACCCGTGCCATATCTGACTATACCCAGACTCTTTCCAAGAAACCAGAAATTCCAACATTTGAGGTCCTTGCTTTCAAAAATAGGACCCTGGGGTTAATTGACGCCTCTTGGAGTGCGCTGCGAATAGGCATCTATGCTCTCCACCTTGAAAGTTGGATGCAGTACTTTCCCCTTTCTCAAATACTTTTCGTCAGTGGCGAACATCTCATTACCAATCCTGCAGAGGAGTTGGCCAAAGTTCAAGACTTTTTGGGTCTGCAACGGATTATCACAGAGAAATATTTTCACTTCAATAAGACCAAAGGCTTTCCATGCTTAAAGAAGCCAGAAGACACAGGAGCTCCGAGGTGCTTGGGAAAATCAAAGGGTCGGACTCATCCCAAAATTGACCCTGACGTTATCCAGCGCTTGAGGAAATTTTACAAACCTTTTAATGCCATGTTCTACCAAATGACGGGACAGGATTTCCAATGGGAAAAAGAAGAACTGGAAGGTTAATCTAGACTTATGGGATTTGAGAAAAAAATGAAAGACTTGTTAATGTACAGTGATAATTTGACATTTTGCCAAAAAAGAAATACAAAAATATAGAATAAAAAAAATCTAGTTTCTATAGCAGTACAGTGCTTACTTTGGAATGGTGATACAGGTAAATCACTCATATCCCAGACATTTTTAATGTAAAAAAAAAATGAATTATTTACTGAAAGAAGTTTCTTGACTATTATTCTTGGCTATTATTGGAAAAAGATTATTTTTTGCAACACAAAGTCTTCATCAGAAATGTATTTAACATTTTATTTAAATAAAAACAAAAATAAACTGAAATAGAAAATAAATGTACGTGATTTACCTGTAGATATGAGGAAATGCTGCAATCAAATGTAAAAAATTATATATATATATATATATATATATATATATATATTAAATATAATAATAAATTAAATAAATAATATAATTAATATAAATAATATATATATATATATATATATATATATATATATATATATATATCACTGTGGTTAAAAAAAAACAACCTAAAGCATACCAAAATCCGTGTGCAGTTCTGAACTGTAATAGACTCCAGGCCCTGTCTTTAGCCTGCACCTAAGGGAACTGAAATCGGGCTGCCCTGCTGTGTGAAATTCTTGGGGTTGCCGGTGAACTTTGGCTTCAACTGCATTTGCAATACTTTTAATTTTAATAATTTTACCATACACGCAGGGCCAGATTCTGAGGGGGCACAAGGGGAGCACTTGCCCTGCAAAGGGGGCCTCCACCAACCTTTGGGTTATGGTCTGGTCCAGAAGGCTTTTCAGTCTTTCTTCTGACGGGCTGCGGGGCCAGCAACAAAGCTGTCGGCGGCAGTGCCCCCCCCCCCCCCAAAAAAAAGCCTTTTTTGTTTTGGAACAGCTGAAGCTGCCACAGGGTAGGATGGAGAGTCTAGAGCAGCAAAGCCGCCGTCAGCAAGTGATGGGTGGGTGCAGGGCTATCAATCGGCGGCCGCTCACTGCACATAACCACCAAGCACAGCTGCTGGCATCTCAATGCAGGGGACTATTTTCTGCTGGACCAGCTGGGTGACAACACTACTCCCCACCCAGAATGGCAAAGCAGAAGTTCCCGAGCAGCACGCACCCGCACAAGGGTGGCACAAAGGACTTGATCTGACGTTCCAGTAAGTAGACAGGTGCCAGACAACCACAAATCAGTTACTTGGCTGGATACTGTATCTGGGCCTCCACTAGATTATGTGCCCAGGGGACTCCACCACACTTAATCCAGCCCTGGGTACATGGCTGCAACACTGCCTTTCCTGATGCTGAGACACACACCTGCCCCAGCCATTCAAATTGGCTCGGTGCAGGAGTGCTTCCTAGTCTACAGGGAAACCAGAGATGCGACCAGCAAACAGATTGCATCAACCAGCACTCTTGAAATCAGCCAATCGATGATCGGTGAAATAGCAGGTGGGCATCGCCCATGAAGCGGAATAAGCGGAAGTTTTTTTTTAAACCAGGACATTGCAGACGAATGGCTGATCCCAAATTTTCTGGGTGATGTGACAAGCTCGCTGGCTGGCTGAAGCATGTCTCAGGTACGGAAGCAGGATGCAAAAGCACAGTTGGAGCCCTGGGAAAGGTGAGTTATGCAAATGATTCCGGGTTTTTTTTCACTGCAAGCATCCCAAATTGGGATGCTCCAGGTGTTAGCAAGGAGTCGTTTAGACTCCAGGGCTGTGCATCATAGGTTTCAGTCCACTTTAAATTATATAGCCAGCAATGTTACAGAAAAAATGTGTTGAAGCAGAACAAAACCTGGTATTTATTCAAAAAGATTGGTTTTGGTTAGCTTTATTGACCATGTGTAAGAAAAAAATTAGTTTGCATACCAACCCTGCAGATGATTTATCCTGTTGTGCTGCTGAATAAAGCTGTTGAAGCTGCCCCTTCTTCTGTTACCAAGATTTGATTTATAAGTGACCACTTTTTTATACCCTGAGAGGTGGACAGATCTCCACCTTGCATTAGAAGTGGGACACACCATCTCCTGTGTCTGAAGGAGGAATAAATGGTCCTTTCTCAGCATGTCTTTCTTTTCTGTGCTTCTTAGTGCTCTGCAAAGTTTACTAACAGCAAAAAAAATCATTTTATTGGGGAAGTATATTGCTGCCAGTAGTTTAAAGCAGAACAAAACTCAACATTTTGCCCTTGCCCTGGGGCATCCCAACTTGGTATGGCATGCTATGTGAGCCTTTCCCCCCCCCCCCCCCCCAGAATCGACAATAAAAACTCACCTTTCCCACAAGCTTTCATCCAATCAATACTGTGTGCCGTGCATATTAATGCCCACATAGAGCTGTGTTTACAGAGCTCAGCAATAGAGAGCGGGAGTTTCCCTTTATATGGGGGAGGGCTCCCACTCCCGGCCTATCTGAATGTTGTTGACATTGTTTACATCACTTGGGAGCCAGGTTCCGCTTTAAAGAGGACCAAACACCAGTGTGGCCAGGCATGGAGTCTAAAAGACTCCCAATCAGGAATTCTGATTGGAAGGCCCTGCTATGTAAAACCCCCGGAATCGCCTAAAAAACTCACCTTCCCAGTGGCTCCATAGTGCATTTGTGGCCTGCAGCAGAATCCCCAGAACTCCTGTGCCTATCATACAGCGCTGATTGGTGGAGATCACACGCATGTGCCATGGGACAGAAGCTATGTTTTTCAGATGATCCGGGGAGTTTTTCACTACGGGGCATCCCAAACCGGAATAGCCCAAGAAAACTTACCCCAGGATGGTCAAAATTACAATTTTAGGTCCACTTCAAACTACACAGACAAGAAGAAATTAGATACCCCCTTTCTTCACAGAAACTTGGGGCAATCCCAAAGCTTTTCACAGAGGCAGCCAGAAAGCTGCAGAATAGCTGTGTAACTTTCTCTTCTGATGGAGCAGACTGGTAGGAAGACGCGTACACTTCAAACTACAGAGACAAGAAGAAATTAGATACCCCCCTTTCTTCACAGACACTCGGGGCAATCCCAAAGCTTTTCACAGAGGCAGCCAGAAAGCTGCAGAATAGCTGTGTAACGTTCTCTTCTGATGGAGCAGACTGGTAGGAAGACGCTTACACCCAATTTACGGTCTGTTCATTCAGTCAGATCATTATCATAGAATTCTGATGCCATTACCCCTCCCCCCACTACCCCAACCCATTGCATCCATCCAAAACCCTGTTGTTTGCTGAACTACAACTCCCAGCCCTGTGCAGAATTTAAAGCGGATTCAGTTGTCTGAGATAAAAGATGATACATCATTCTTCTTTTAATACTTCCACTGTCACAGTATATTACAAGCAAACACTCGATCATTAATTGCGCTTCCTTGCAGTTGTAAATCAGCGAAAGCCAAAGGCGCATCTCCTCCCTGTGTGGTAGAGATTGAAAGATAACTGGTGACAAGTTAATTAATTTGTCAAACTCATATAGTGCGCTGGAATTATGCCTCTTCCTATTATGTAGCAAGAAATTGCCATTGTACTTTAGTAATTAAATGGAGAAGTTCCAGCACAGGCTTCGGCACTAGCTGTCTCCCCACCCTTTGCAGAGACCATTTGTGACCCGGGGAAGTGCAACAGCAATTATACAATTGCTAGTAGGACTAGAAAAATGGGCACAACCCCAAAATCTTATTAAAAAGTAAATCAAGTTTATTTAAGCCACCAATAAAAAACATGTAACAATCAAGACATCACGAGACTAGACAAACTAAAAAATACTGCCTTCCCTGGACCCAGATAATACAATCAATCACAGCAATAATCAATAAACAATAAATAGAGCGGGAGATGTTCATAAGTGCAAAAAAGCCTGTATCAATTAATCTTCCTTAATAGGGCATAATCACATGTTGCCATTTAACCAATTAATAGATAATCCATATTATAAGGTGCATGATCCATATTAGTTTCCATGTTTTGGGGCTAGGGAAGCCCCCCTAAAACAAATATTTTTTTATTGATTTGTAAGGTTGCGCCCACTTTGTCTTTGGCAACAGCAATTATACGTGTTGTGTTGCCAAATGGGAAATAGATATGTGGGATTTTTTTACGACCTAAAAACCCTTAAATGGACCAAAACCCAGGATTTTCTATATCTGGGGTTCATACCCTTCTGGATTTGGGATGCCCAAGTGTGGGAAACCTCACCGGTCTCCTGGCATACATACCTGACCGGTGCTTCCATGGCGCAGACCTGATCCATTTAGCTTCTTTCGGACATTTATCTTAAAAATGAATGAGAACTTAGCTGCCCTGTGTTTGATGTGAGCCCCCCCATCCCTCTCATGCCAGCCACTGAGTTATGGTGGATGCACACAGACCTAGAATAGATGTGCATGTGCTGTGGGTTCCCCGGATAGGTATGAATATAGAGCGACACAGCAGGATGTCCCAGGGGTGGGTTTTTATCAGAAGCTAGGTCCGATTTGTGTCCACTTTAATGTATTGTCACTATAAGGTTCTTTGCTTTTTAAAGAGGAACATTACAGGTCATGGGGAGATGATAAAAACTTCCCAGACCTGGCTTGTCCGCCCCCCCCCCCACACTTTCGCTCTGGTTTACAAAACAGTTAATGTAAACGTACCTCTCTGGTCGCTTCACACACGGCACCCCTCCGCTCCCTCGTCCTCCGCCGGGCAGCGCCCTCTTGGGAAATCCCCTCAGATCTAGTGCATGCGTAGTATCATAGCTTGGCTGGAATTGTTTGGTGATACCGTTTGTTGCGCCAAAATGGTGCTAGCGAAAAATTTCAGCCTCAAAATGGTGCATTAGTGCACACTAGTGAGCGAATTTGCACAAAAAAAATGTTCATCCCATTTTGTCGACCATGAATCACGTAGAAGCCCGTGCGCAATTTGGCACTTCAAATAGTGTGCACAAAGTTACTAGCGACTATGAATTGACCCTTATGTATGTTTTTATGTATATGCAGAGGTGAGGTGAGCAGAGATGAGGTGGGAAGAGGTGAGGTGAGCAGAGATGAGTCAGGAAGAGGTGAGGTGAGCAGAGATGAGGCGGAAAGAGCTGAGGGGAGCAAAGATGAGGTGGGAAGAGGTGAGGGGAGCAGAGATAATGCGGAAAGAGGTGAGGTGAGCAGAGATGAGGTGGGAAGAGGTGAGGGGAGCAGATATAATGCGGAAAGAGGTGAGGTGAGCAGAGATGAGGTGGGAAAGGGTGAGGTGAGCAGAGATAAGGCGTAAAGAGGTGAGGTGAGCAGAGATAAGGTGTAAAGAGGTGAGGTGAGCAGAGATAAGGAGTAAAGAGGTTAGGGGAGCAGAGATAATGCGGAAAGAGATGAGGTGAGCAGAGATGAGTTGGGAAAAGGTGAGGTGAGCAGAGATGAGGTGGGAAGAGGTGAGGTGAGCAGAGATGAGGCGGAAAGAGGTGCGGGGAGCAGAGATGAGGTGGGAAGAGGTGAGGTGAGCAGAGATAATGCGGAAAGAGGTGAGGTGAGCAGAGATGAGGTTGGAAAAGGTGAGGTGAGCAGAGATGAGGTGGGAAGAGGTGAGGTGAGCAGAGATGAGGTGGGAAGAGGTGAGGTGAGCAGAGATGAGGCGGAAAGAGGTGAGGTGAGCAGAAATGAGGTGGGAAAAGGTGAGGGGAGCAGATATAATGCGGAAAGAGGTGAGGTGAGCAGAGATGAGGTGGGAAAGGGTGAGGTGAGCAGAGATAAGGCGTAAAGAGGTGAGGTGAGCAGAGATAAGGAGTAAAGAGGTTAGGGGAGCAGAGATAATGCGGAAAGAGATGAGGTGAGCAGAGATGAGTTGGGAAGAGGTGAGGTGAGCAGAGATAATGCGGAAAGAGGTGAGGTGAGCAGAGATGAGGTGGGAAAAGGTGAGGTGAGCAGAGATGAGTCAGGAAGAGGTGAGGTGAGCAGAGATAAGGCGTAAAGAGGTGAGGGGAGCAGAGATGAGGTGGGAAGAGGTGAGGGGAGCAGAGATAATGCGGAAAGAGGTGAGCTGAGCAAAGATGAGGTGGGAAGAGGTGCGGTGAGCAAAGATAAGGCGTAAAGAGGTGAGCAGAGATGAGGCGGAAAGAGGTGAGGTGAGCAGAGATGAGGCGGAAAGAGGTGAGGTGAGCAGAGATGAGGTGACCAGAGATGAGTCAGGAAGAGGTGAGGAGAGCAGAGATGAGGCGGAACAAGGTGAGGGGAGCAGAGATGAGGCGGAAAGAGGTGAGGTGAGCAGAGATGAGGCGGAAAGAGGTGAGGTGAGCAGATGAGGTGGGAAGAGGTGAGGTGAGCAGAGATAAGGCATAAAGAGGTGAGGGGAGCTGAGATGAGGTGGGAAGAGGTGAGGGGAGCAGAGATAATGCGGAAAAAGGTGAGGTAAGCAGAGATGAGGTAGGAAAAGCTGAGGTGAGCAGAGATAAGGCGTAAAGAGGTGAGATGAGCAGAGATGAGGCAGAAAGAGGTGAGGTGAGCAGAGATGAGGTAGAAAGAGGTGAGATGAGCAGAGATGAGGCAGAAAGAGGTCAGGTGAGCAGAGATAAGGCGTAAAGAGTTGAGGGGAGCAGAGATGAGGTGGGAAGAGGTGAGGGGAGCAGAGATAATGCGGAAAGAGGTGAGGTAAGCAGAGATGAGGTGGGAAAAGGTAAGGTGAGCAGAGATAAGGCGTAAAGAGGTGAGGTGAGCAGAGATGAGGTGGAAAGAGGTGAGGGGAGCAGAGATGAGGTGGGAAGAGGTGAGGTGAGCAGAGATGAGGTGGAAAGAGGTGAGGTGAGCAGAGATAACGCGTAAAGAGGTGAGGGGAGCAGAGATAAGGCGTAAAGAGGTGTGTGGAGGAGAGATAAGGCGTAAAGAGGTGAGAGGAGCAGAGATAAGGCGTAAAAAGGTGAGGTAAGCAGAGATGAGGTGGGAAGAGGTGAGGTGAGCAGAGATGAGTCGGAAAGAGGTGAGGTGAGCAGAGATGAGGTGGAAAGAGGTGAGGTGAGCAGAGATGAGGTGGGAAGAGGTGAGGGGAGCAGAGATAATGCGGAAAGAGGTGAGGTAAGCAGAGATGAGGGGGGAAAAGGTGAGGTGAGCAGAGATAAGGCGTAAAGAGGTGAGGTGAGCAGCGATGGGGCGGAAAGAGGTGAGGGGAGCAGAGATGAGGCGTAAAGAGGTGAGGGGAGCAGAGATGTGGTGGGAAGAGGTGAGGGGAGCAGAGATAATGCGGAAAGAGGTGAGGTGCGCAGAGATGAGGTGGGAAAAGGTGAGTTGAGCAGAGATAAAGCGTAAAGAGGTGAGGTGAGCAGAGATGAGGTGGGAAAAGGTGAGGTGAGCAGAAATAAGGTGTAAAGAGGTGAGGTGAGCAGAGATGAGGCGGAAAGAGGTGAGGTGAGCAGAGATGAGACGTAAAGAGGTGAGGGGAGCAGAGATGAGGTGGGAAGAGGTGAGGGGAGCAAAAATAATGCGGAAAGAGGTGAGGTAAGCAGAGATGAGGTGGGAAAAGGTGAGGTGAGCAGAGATAAGGCATAAAGAGGTGAGGTGAGCAGAGATGAGGTGTAAAGAGGTGAGGGGAGCAGAGATGAGGTGGGAAGAGGTGAGGTGAGCAGAGATGAGGTGTAAAGAGGTGAGGTGAGCAGAGATAAGGCGTAAAGAGGTAAGGGGAGCAGAGATGAGGTGGGAAGAGGTGAGGGGAGCAGAGATAATGCAGAAAGAGGTGAGGTAAGCAGAGATGAGGTAGGAAAAGGTGAGGTGAGCAGACATTAAGCGTAAAGAGGTGAGGTGAGCAGAGATGAGGTGTAAAGAGGTGTGGTGAGCAGAGATGAGGCGGAAAGAGGTGAGGTGAGCAGAGATGAGGCGTAAAGAGGTGAAGGGAGCAGAGATGAGGTGGGAAGAGGTGAGGTGAGCAGAGATAATGCGGAAAGAGGTGAGGTAAGCAGAGATGAAGTGTTAAAAGGTCAGGTGAGCAGAGATAAGGCGTAAAGAGGTGAGGTGAGCAGAGATGAGGCGGAAAGAGGTGAGGTGAGCAGAGATGAGGTGGGAAGAGGTGAGGTGAGCAGAGATGAGGTGGAAAAAGGTGAGGTGAGCAGAGATAAGGCGTAAAGAGGTGAGTGGAGCAGAGATGAGGTGGGAAAAGGTGAGGTGAGCAGAGATAAGGCGTAAAGAGGTGAGGTGAGCAGAGATGAGGTGGAAATAGGTGAGGTGAGCAGAGATGAGGTGGAAAAAGGTGAGGTGAGCAGAGATGAGTTGGGAAGAGGTGAGGTGAGCAGAGATAAGGCGTAAAGAGGTGAGGTGAGCAGAGATGAGTCGGAAAGGGGTGAAGTGAGCAGAGATGAGGTGGGAAGAGGTGAGGTGAGCAGAGATAAGGCGAAAAGAGGTGAGGTGAGCAGAGATGAGCCGAAAAGAGGTGAGGTGAGCAGAGATGAGGCAGGAAGAGGTGAGGGGAGCATAGATAATGTGGGAAGAGGTGAGGTGAGCAAAGATGAGGTGGGAAGAGGTGAGGTGAGCAGAGATAAGGCGTTAAGAGGTGAGGTGAGCAGGGATGAGGTGGAAAGAGGTAAGGTGAGCAGAGATGAGGAGGGAAGAGGTGAGGTGAGCAGAGATAAGGCGTAAAGAGTTAAGGTGAGCAGAGATGAGGCGGAAAGAGGTGAGGGGAGCAGAGATAATGTGGGAAAAGGTGAGGTGAGCAAAGATGAGGTGGGAAGAGGTGAGGTGAGCAGAGATAAGGCGTAAAGAGGTGAGGTGAGAAGAGATGAGCCGGAAAGAGGTGAGGGGTGCAGAGATAATGTGGGAAGAGGTGAGGTGAGCAAAGATGAGGTGGGAAGAGGTGAGGTGAGCAGAGATAAGGCGTTAAGAGGTGAGGTGAGCAGGGATGAGGTGGAAAGAGGTAAGGTGAGCAGAGATGAGGAGGGAAGAGGTGAGGTGAGCAGAGATAAGGCGTAAAGAGTTAAGGTGAGCAGAGATGAGGCGGAAAGAGGTGAGGGGAGCAGAGATAATGTGGGAAAAGGTGAGGTGAGCAAAGATGAGGTGGGAAGAGGTGAGGTGAGCAGAGATAAGGCGTAAAGAGGTGAGGTGAGAAGAGATGAGCCGGAAAGAGGTGAGGGGTGCAGAGATAATGTGGGAAGAGGTGAGGTGAGCAGAGATGAGGTGGGAAGAGGTGAGGGGAGCAGAGATAATGCAGAAAGAGGTGAGGTAAGCAGACATGAGGTGGGAAGAGGTGAGGTGAGCAGAGATGAGGTGGGAAGAGGTGAGGTGAGCAAAGATGAGGCGGAAAGAAGTGAGGGGAGCAGAGATAATGTGGGAAGAGTTGAGGTGAGCAGAGATAAGGCGTAAAGAGGTGAGGTGAGCAGAGATGAGCCAGAAAGAGGTGAGGTGAGCAGAGATGAGGCGGGAAGAGGTGAGGTGAGCAGATATAATGTGGGAAGAGGTGAGGTGAGCAAAGATGAGATGGGAAGAGATGAGGTGAGCAGAGATAAGGCGTAAAAAGGTGAGGTGAGCAGAGATGAGGTGGGAAGAGGTGAGGTGAGCAGAGATAAGGCGTAAAGAGGTGAGGGGAGCAGAGATGAGGTGGGAAGAGGTGAGATGAGCAGAGATGAGGCGGAAAGAGGTGAGGTGAGTAGAGATGAGGCAGAAAGAGGTGAGGTGAGCAGAGATAAGGTGGAAAGAGGTGAGGGGAGCAGAGATAATGCGGAAAGAGGTGAGGTGAGCAGGGATGAGGTGGGAAGAGGTGAGGGGAGCAGAGATAATGCGGAAAGAGGTGAGGTGAGCAGAGATGAGGTGGGAAGAGGTGAGGTGAGCAGATATGGGGTGGAAAGAGGTGAGGTGAGCAAAGATAAGGCGTAAAGAGGTGAGGGGAGCAGAGATGAGGTGGGAAAAGGTGAGGTGAGCAGAGATAAGGTGTAAAGAGGTGAGGTGAGCAGAGATGAGGTGGAAATAGGTGAGGTGAGCAGAGATGAGGTGGAAAGAGGTGAGGTGAGCAGAGATAAGGCGAAAAGAGGTGAGGTGAGCAGAGATGAGCCAAAAAGAGGTGAGATGAGCAGAGATGAGGCGGGAAGAGGTGAGGGGAGCAGATATAATGTGGGAAGAGGTGAGGTGAGCAAAGATGAGGTGGGAAGAGGTGAGGTGAGCAGAGATAAGGCGTTAAGAGGTGAGGTGAGCAGAGATGAGGAGGGAAGAGGTGTGGTGAGCAGAGATAAGGCGTAAGAGTTAAGGTGAGCAGAGATGAGGCGGAAAGAGGTGAGGGGAGCAGAGATAATGTGGGAAGAGTTGAGGTGAGCAAAGATGAGGTGGGAAAAGGTGAGGTGAGCAGAGATAAGGCGTAAAGAGGTGAGGTGAGAAGAGATGAGCCGGAAAACGGTGAGGGGAGCAGAGATAATGTGGGAAGAGGTGAGGTGAGCAGAGATGAGGTGGGAAGAGGTGAGGGGAGCAGAGATAATGCAGAAAGAGGTGAGATAAGCAGAGATGAGGTGGGAAGAGGTGAGGTGAGCAGAGATGAGGTGGGAAGAGGTGAAGTGAGCAGAGATGAGGCGGAAAGAGGTGAGGGGAGCAGAGATAATGTGGGAAGAGTTGAGGTGAGCAGAGATAAGGCGTAAAGAGGTGAGGTGAGCAGAGATGAGCCAGAAAGAGGTGAAGTGAGCAGAGATGAGGCGGGAAGAGGTGATGTGAGCAGATATAATGTGGGAAGAGGTGAGGTGAGCAAAGATGAGATGGGAAGAGATGAGGTGAGCAGAGATAAGGCGTAAAGAGGTGAGGTGAGCAGAGATGAGGTGGGAAGAGGTGAGGTGAGCAGAGATAAGGCGTAAAGAGGTGAGGGGAGCAGATATAATGTGGGAAGAGGTGAGGTGAGCAAAGTTGAGGTGGGAAGAGGTGAGATGAGCAGAGATAAGGCGGAAAGAGGTGAAGTGAGTAGAGATGAGGCAGAAAGAGGTGAGGTGAGCAGAGATAAGGTGGAAAGAGGTGAGGGGAGCAGAGATAATGCGGAAAGAGGTGAGGTGAGCAGAGATGAGGTGGGAAGAGTTGAGGTGAGCAGAGATGAGGTGGGAAGAGGTGAGGTGAGCAGAGATGAGGAGGGAAGAGGTGAGGTGAGCAGAGATGAGGCGGAAAGAGGTGAGGTGAGCAGAGATGAGGCAGAAAGAGGTCAGATGAGCAGAAATGAGGCGGAAAGAGGTGAGGTGAGCAGAGATGAGGTGGGAAGAGGTGAGGGGAGCAGAGATAATGCGGAAAGAGGTGAGGTGAGCAGAGATGAGGTGGGAAGAGGTGAGGGGAGCAGAGATAATGCGGAAAGAGGTGAGGTGAGCAGAGATGAGGCAGAAAGAGGTGAGGTGAGCAGAGATAAGGTGGAAAGAGGTGAGGTGAGCAGAGCTGAGGCGTAAAGAGGTGAGGTGAGCAGAGATGAGGCGGAAAGAGGTGAGGTGAGTAGAGATGAGGCAGAAAGAGTTGAGGTGAGCAGAGATAAGGCGGGGAAGAGGTGAAGTGAGCAGAGGTAAGACATGAAGAGTTGAGTAGAGAGAGGTAATATAATATAAGACAATTATATCTAACAATATAAGAGAGGTTAGTGGTGAAATTAGCAGAGAGGTGGTGGAAAAGAAATGAACAGGTGGGCAGAAGCAAGGTTGGCTGTGGTCAGGTGGCAAGGAAGTGGGCAGGTGTCGGGACGGGAAAAGGTGATATGGGTTGAGGTGAGGCAGAGACTGGCAGAGGTGAGGTGGATAGATGTAGGCAGTGGTGCTGAGGACTGCAGGTTGTGCATCCCTGCTCCAGAGTCTATAAGACTCTGTTCTCCCTCTTTATGAGGCATTCTGTCAATATCCCTGTTACACTCACTTTGCCGGCGATCCCACGCCTCATCCCTGGCCCTTCAGCCCCATCCTTAAACCGAACCTTTACCTTAAATAAGAACCTATCTTGTATATTTCCCCCACTCTGTACATACAGATTGCCCACATTAAAAATCATTCTTTCTGCACCTACTGTGTTTTCTGAAACTTTATACATCCAAAATTGCGGCCCATGGAGTCTCATGCTGCCTTCAGAAAGGAAGTGTCTTCTGACTGTGCCGCTCTGCATCCTGGGAGTTGAAGCCCAGTGGGGGAAAGAATAATAAGTAAGTAACTAATAACTTTAAATATATTATTTCTAGATGCTGGGGAATAGTTTTCTAAGGGTCTGGGCTTTTCATTAAATGATGGTGACAAACTCAAGCTAGGCATTTCTGATTGGCTGGCACAGACACACAGAGGAGCAGGGTTGCAGCCAGTGACATGTGCTCTAATCAGCTTATCTTGACGCTCAGAGTTCAGAATCAGAATGTAAAGCAAGCCCACAAAAATATGCCATGAGAGCAAAAGAAAGGTGAGTTTTCGGGTTATCTTTGGGGATACACACAGTCGGACATACCAAGTCAGGAAGAGAAAGAAAACCTGGGATAGCCTAATGTAAGACCAAGCTGTATTTAGGATTTGCACCACCCTAGATGCTCTTTATTACCAAAATTGCTGCCAGATCAGTATACCATAGACCATAAAACTATAGTCCATGACTGTGCTCCTGCAGCCCTGGTATCTAAAGCTGAGTGGTGCACTTTTGGGTTACAGCAGTGTGTGAAGCTCATCCAAGGCCCCCATAGAGAATAGTGGTTGCCTTGTTCTAGCCACATGATCGCAATCCTGAATTTAGATGCCCGACCCTACATGTTATAACAGCAAGCCCGAGACAAGAAAGCCTATAATCACAGCATCTGCATTCCCTGATGGGAATGTCAGCCCTGATAATCTACACATGGTTCATGGGAAAGGCGGCCATCAAGGAAACCGTGAGTTAGGGCTGTCTGGCCTTGACCTTCCTGGGGTGGGGGAGTTATTGGATTGGAGGTGTTATTTATATACTTATTTAATGCACAAGATTCGATATATTTAGTGTGCACATTTATTTAATGCTAAGGGAAAGTTATTTAAAGTGGACCAATAACTTCAATACTTCAATACTTTATTGAACCGCCAAGTAAGTACAGTGTACAGACAAGGAATGCTTTTTTGGCAAGGAGATTTTTTGGCAACCAGGATTTTGATCATCCTTATGATTGGTCCCTGCCCTGGGGACATCCCAGTGTAGGATGCTCCCCACTAGAGATGAGCGAACTTCTTGAAAGTTCGATTCGGGCGATTCGCCGAATTTTGCCAAGAAATTCGGGTTCGCCCGAATCGAACTTTCACGAATCTTTCATCTGAAAAAAAAAAAATGCCGGCATGGTGGGAGTGGGCAGGCCGGCTACAGCGTAGCCGGCCTTCCCGCTCCCACCATGCCGGCATTTGTTTAAAAAGCAAACACTTACCTGCATGGTCGGAGCGTGGAGGCCGGCGCCGCTCTCAGGCGCCCTCTGATGACGCGTCCTCTGATGACAGCTGAGAGCGGCGCGGGCCTGAGAGCGGCGCCGGCCTCCACGCTCCGACCATGCAGGTAAGTGTTTGCTTTTTAAACAAATGCCGGCATGGTGGGAGCGGGCAGGCCGGCTGCGCTGTCAGCGGGCAGGCTTCCGCCACCCACTGACAGCGTAGCCGGCCTACCCGCTCCCACCATGCCGGCATTTTTTTTTTTTTTATTTCAGGGAAAATTCGATCGGCACGAACCCAAAAAAATTCGGGTTCGTGCCGAATCAAATTTTCCCTGAAATTCGGAGCTAATTCCGGTTCGTCCGAACCGGTTCGCTCATCCCTACTCCCCACTGATCCCCCACTTTCACCCACTTTTTCGGCGTTCTCATGGTGCTTGCGCAGGCGCTCGTCCAAACAGCAATTTATGCGTTGCATGCCAATGCGCGACATAAATCTGCCGATTTGAACTTCACACCGACATAGGTGACACTGGAGGCCACATCCTAGGCCCCTCTGTGGAGTGTGTGCTCCTGTGTGCTCAGCCTATTTGAGTGGCTGGGGAGCGTGCACAGCTACAGGGGAGCCAGGGATGCAGTCGTGGGTGAAGGAGCCGCTGGGATCAGGTAAGCTTACTGTCGCCCGGGGGGTTTCACACAATGGGGTATCTGGTATTGGATGCCCCAAGGCCAGGCTAGCCACCGGCCCTGTAATCTTTAAGTTCCAGGGTGGCCGCAGGGGGGTGATTGGTCCACTTTAATGCTTAATTAGTGTTTTGCAGAGGTTTTATGTATTTACTGCTGTGGGCTAGACTGGGGTGGCGTAGAACTGATGCATAGTGGGGGAAGACGACCCTAGGGAGAGCCTATGGTGTTGTGATGTAGGAACTTTTACATACCCCCTCCTACCAACCCTGAATCCCACAGATTTCAATGGGATGGTGCTTAAACTGGACCTTCAGCATGATTTAATGAAAAGCCCTTAAAAAACTATTAATATATTTTAAGTTTTTAGTCACTTCCCCCACCAGGCTGCAACTCTGTTCAGGACTCTAGGATATGGACGTTGCCATCTTGTCTCAGAAGCCTCACACATATTGAAGAGAGGAGAGTGGGATAAAGTGCAGGGGGCAGGTTATAGGACAGAGCAGATCTGGGGTCAGGGAAAGGACAAAGGAGGGGTGGCAGCCGCTCAGACCATTTTATAACTAACCTGGGAGGTGCACGTTAGTAGGGCAATTAGTATACAAAAGTCTTAAAGGAGCCACAGCACTCAACCCAGTTAGCTTGCAGACCAACCTAAAGTCTGTCTCTAAATCTGGTTAGAAACAGAGGACTCGGTCACACACATCTGCAGAAGTATGCTTAAGCTGCACCACCAGCGCCAAGGTGCCCCTGTGAGGTGCAGTCCTAACTCTAATCTATGAGAGCCCATTTGGGACATACAATGCAATAGATAAACTGGGAGCAGCTTTCCTGAGGTTGCCCTAAACCTCAAGTGCAGTCCATATGGTTGAAGGGTCAAAGACCTTGCAGTACACCATAGACCCCACACCCGATGTGTCTGCACAAATTAAAAAGAAACAAAGGAGGGGTGGCAGCCGCTCAGACCATTTTATAACTAACCTGGGAGGTGCAGGTGAGCAGGGCAATTAGGATACAAAAGTCTTAAAGGAGCCAAAGCACTCAACCCTGTTAGCTTGGACAAGCTAACAAGGTTAAAGCGGACCTTCACTCTAAATAAGAGTCTATCTTATATGTTTCCCACACCCTGTACATACAGATTGCTCACGTTAAAAATTATCCTACCTGCATCTACTGCATTTTATAAGCCTTTAAACATCCAAGATGGCGGCTTATGGAAGCTGCCATTTTTGCAGGCAGCCTGCAAACAGGAAGTGCCTGCAAACAGGAAGTGACTGTGCTGCTCTGCATTCTGGGACTGCTGACCTTTCCCTGACCCCAGCTCTGCTCTGTCTGAGCAAAGCACAGCTATAACCCGCCCCCCTGTACCTTATCCCACTCTCCTCTCCTCAGTAAGTGTGATGCTTCTGAGTCAAGATGGCGGTGCCCGTATCCTAAATTCCCGAACAGAGTTGCAGCCCAGTGGGGGAAAGTATAATAAATTAGTGACTAAACATGTAAAATATATTAATTTTAGATGCTGAGGAATTGTTTTTTAAGAGTTTGGGCTTTTCATTAAATCATGGTGAAGGTCCGGTTTAAGGAAAGGACAGCAATCCCAGAATGCAGAGCAGCACAGTCAGAAGACACTTCCTGTTTGCAGGCAGCCTGATGCTCCATGAGCCTCCATATTGGTTGCTTAAAGGCCTATAAAATGCAGTAGATGCAGGTAGGATGATTTTTAATGTGATCAATCTGTATGTACAGGGTGGGGGAAACATATAAGATAGACTCTTATTGCGGGTGAATGTCCAGTTTAATGTTTCCTTGCACTTTGAGTACCTGTAACTGGGAAAGCCCTTCATGCTTAATCATTCACAGTGATGAATTTCCTCTGATGTCAATGGGAGTGACGGGGCCATGAAGCACTTTTCCAGCCACCTCACTACTTGCCTATAAATATCCCCTCCCTGCGGTAGGGAGCGAGATGGCAGGAGCCCAGTGCAGGGCAGAGGGTCTATGTTCCCTGTGCCGCTGAAGACATTGGAGGCCCACTAGCACTGGAACAAGGATGGAGGTGAGCTTATGTTTTTATTTTTTAACAGCAAGTTGTTTAAATCATATGTGGAAACAAATTGTGGGGACATTCAGGGATCATCTGCATCAAATTTTAAAGAAATTCGGTCATCTCTAATCCTGGTCCTGAAATCCAGAAATCAGAGCAGAAGCACCCTGTACCCTAGAGCAGGACCAGGAACCCAGTCCCTAAATGGACCATGGAGCAGCATCGAGGACCTCAAGGAATGGACAGTCTTTGCAGCAGGGAAACATGAAGCTATTACTGAGTATATATACATGTCACTCTGGAGGAGGGGGGGGGGGTTGTGGAGCATGCCAAAATGGTTGGCTCTTTGGAGTCCATTGCAAGTGGGTCAAGACTCTAATTAGAGATTTAGTCCTACCCACTAAACCTTCATCTCCAGCAACAGAAGAACAAAATGTAAGGATTTGCAGCAAGTCTACTTCCTTCTGACGTATCACTATAGATACACCATGACCTTCTATCCATGCAGTTCTTTCATTTACTTGTCAAACAAAGTTGCCTGGGGTATTTTCCCTTCCTTTCTTCATTTCAACTCTCTATTGTCTTAGGGACTTCGTAAGATTTCAAAAGTTTCAGCACTGAAATAATATCTAGAACAAATACATATTCGCTATTGGTACTTTTCCCACATTGTTAGTTGTTTACAATAAATTTATGTGCTTTTTTTATGAGTTGGCCACAATATGAAACACATTGTCATTTCCTGAGGAAGAAGAAAACAAATCCTAACTGCATATATAAAAGTTATTCTCTGACACTGGTTGTTGTTATTGATTTTCAAAGGCTTCTGAACACAGTGGTGAGTCCTCGCATTCTCGGAGCACGTCGAGAGAAGCTGTTTATTTGTAGTAATGACTATGAAGTTAGCGCGCCGTTCTCTGGCTATTGTGCGTGCAAAAAGCCAAGTGACTCCACATTTAAAGAGATGCCACAGGCTCAAATCATCTTGTGTTCTTCAAGGACAACTCGGTTAAAGCCCAACTTTGTTTTTCGGCAAGCTGTGGCCTGCGGGGGGTGAAGCCAGCCCATCTTGTTAATGAACCCGCTTCGCTGTATGCTTTGTTTCTCGGGTATAACATCTTAAAATTCAAAAATAAATAAATATATAAATAAAAAAAAAATCATATTCCAAAAGCTGGATGTTTGGGGCTGGCTGGAAACCTTGAGTTGTGTGGGTGTTGTGAAGTAGGAAGGTGGTGGCACAGCTGGGATGTAACAGTAACAGCCAATTTAAAATATGAATAACTTGTAACTACAATCACAGCTATAATTATGAACATGCTAAATAAAATTTCACTTGTGGGAAGAAATCAAGACAAGTAAAATAATTTCATGTATTAAAAATAAAGAATATAAATACCGCTTATCCTGGCACCTGCAGTGCCCGGCAGGTGCCATGCTGGCTCCTGACCATAGTGAACTGTTATGGAGGTTCCCTGGACCCCTAACCAGTTCACCCAAAGTGAACAAGAAAAGAGACAATCAATTTAACTTATACTCACCTGTCTTCCACCCCCCCCCCCCCCCCCCCCCCCCGGTGGCGTCTTCCTCTTCCAGTGGGTCTTCTCTGTCCCGCGCTGTCTCCTTGTCCTTCTTCTCCGGCCTGTAGATGTGGCGGCACCAGCCATCAGAAGCTGACGGCTGCGCTACCATGTGGATGAAGGGGGAACACAAGTTCTCCCCTGTTCATCCCTGATCCTGGCCAAGGTTTCCATTATGAGCCTCCGGAGAGTGGCTTTTATATTAAGAGGTGAGCCTCTCTGGAATCTTCCCGGTGTCACTTATGACATCAGAAAAGGGGCAGGACCAAGCAGGCATATTCTCATGCAACCCCTCTAGGTCCCTCCCCTTTTGTGATGTCACAAGTGACATGGGGAAATACCAAGTAGGCCCCGCCTCTTAGTATGTGGGCACATTATGAACAGGATGGTACCCTGTGTCCCCCTCTTTTCTAAATGCTGTTGAAGTGCCCGTAGACTTATTTCTTATTTCCACTTGGGGCTTTAATAAATGCCGGTTAAGCGACATTCATTTAAACAAGGGAAAGTGTAAAAAAAAAAAAGCTTGGTCAAACTTTTCTTTTGTTAGATAAAAATTGTATCTAACAATAAATGCCAAAAAAAATTAAAAAAAAATAAAAAATAAACCCGCAGGCAGTTTCAATGTTAAACTGCATGCCTGTAAAAGTGGCATTGAGTAAAACACTGAAAACTGGAAAAAAAATACAATTAAAAAATAAAAGGTCAGGCTATTTTTTGTTAGGTAAAAATTGTATCTAAGGGAAAAATGTTTTTTTTGTCACTTTCCTTTTTTTTTAAATAAATGCTGCTTAACCTGCATTCATTAAAGCCAGTGGGGTTAAAAATGTTTCTCCCCCCAAAGGCTACCAGCCCGTGCACTAAGCATAAGGGCTTGCAACCCAGGGCCCAGACGCTGTGCTATTGGCGACCCCTGTCCCTGCAAGTTGCAAGCCCTTATGCCCTTTGGTATGGCCTCAAGGCCAATGGGGGTGAGGCTAATGTGTAAATTTACCAGCATGGCACCAACCGACTCCTGACCATGGTAAACTGGTATAGGGGTCCTCTGGGCCCCTTACCAGTTCACCCCAAGTGAAAAGAATAGAGACAACAAATATATTATTGTTCTTAATTTAATTTATACTCACCTGTCCCCATCTTCTATCCTCTGTCCCCCACCAGCACCGTTTTTCTTGGGTCTGATAAGTCTTCTATGTCCCACGTCGTCTTCTTTCTTTGGGGCTCCTCGGAGCCCCCTCCAGCCTGTAAATGTGTCAGCGTTAGCAGTCCGAGGCTGACCGCCATTTGGAAAAAGGGTGAAAATAGGTTTCCTTCCTGTTCATCCCAGCTCCTGGCCAGGGCGCCATAATAAGCCTCCAGGGAGTGACTTTCATATTAAAAGGTGACATCACAAAAGGGTAGGGGCCTAGAGGGGGGTTGCACTTGAAAAATACCCTCTAGGCCCCGCCCTTTTGTGATGTCATATGTGATGCCAGGAAGATTTCAGAGAGGACCCGTCTCTTAATTTAAAAGCCACTCCTGGAGGCTCATAATAAATTCCCCGGCCAGCAGCTGGGATGAACAGGAGGGGAATCTTCATCCAAATGGCGGCACAGCCATCAGGGGCACAGAAGACCCGCTGGAGGAGGATGACGGCACCAACTGGGGGACGGAAGATGGAAGATGGCAACAGGTGAATATAAGTTGAATTTGTTCGTAATGTCTTATTTCTTTTTCACTTGGGGTGAACTAGTAAGGGGTCCAGGGGACCCCGTACCAGTTCAGTATGGCCAGGAGCCAGCATGGCACCTTCCAGGCTTGACAAAACAACACATTACCTGCACCCTATTTGGGGCATTGGTGGGTGTGGAAGAGCCCGGTGAATCCGCTGTCACTTTCCCAGCTTTAATAAATGCCATTTAAGTAGCATTCATTTAAACCAGGCACAGGGACAAAAAAATCAGTCAAATATTTTTTCATTAGATGAAAATTGGCTCTAATGAAAGTGACAAAAAAAGTACAAATAATTACAATAATAACAAAAATAAACCCGCAGGCAGTTTTAATGTTAAACTGCATGCCTGTAAAAGCAGCATAATGTAAAACATTGAAAACTGAAAAAATACAATTAAAAAGTAAAAAGTCAGGCTATTTTTCATAAGATATAAATTGTATCTAATGAAAAATGCGAAAAAAAATTACCAAAAAAATAATACAAAGTAAACTCAAGGCAGTTTCAGAGTTAAATTGAATGGTGTTAAAAGCAGCATTCAATAAAACACTGAAACTTAAAAACACTATTCAAAAATAAAAAGCCATTTTTCATTAGATAAAAATTGTTTCCAATGAAAAATGTGAAAAAATGTCCTAAAAAATATAAAATATTAAACCTGCCGGCAGATTAAGAAAGTGAAATTGCATGCCTTTGAACGAAAAAGGCTCTGAAACCCCCTTTTATAGCAGACAGAGCCACCCATCTTTCCTATAGAAGGCTGTGTGGCAGAACAACCCCCATGATCCCTATAACGGAATGTGTGGCAGAACAACCCCCAACATCCCTATAGCAGAATGTGTGGCAGAGCAACACCCATCATCCCTATAGCAAAATGTGTGGCAGAGCAACCCCCATCATCCCTATAGCAGAATGTGTGACAGAGCAACCCCCATCATCCCTATAGCAGAATGTGTGGCAGAACAACCCCCATCATCCCTATAGCAGAATGTGTGGCAGAACAACCTGCATCATCCCTATAGCAGAATGTATGGCAGAGCAACACCCATAATCCCTAGAGCAAAATGTGTGACAGAACAACACCCATCATCCCTATAGCAGAATGTGTGGCAGAACATCTCCCATCATCCCTATAGCAGAATGTGTGGCAGAACAACCCCGATCATCCCTATAGCAGAATGTGTGGCAGAGCAACACCCATCATCCCTATAGCAGAATATGTGGCAGAACAACCCGCATCATCCCTATAGCAGAATGTGTGGCAGAACAACCCCCATCATCCCTATAGCAGAATGTGTGGCTGAACAACCCCGATCATCCCTATAGCAGAATGTGTGGCAGAACAACCCCCATCATCCCTATAGCAGAATGTGTGGCAGAACATCCCCCATCATCCCTATAGCAGAATGTGTGGCAGAGCAACACCCATCATCCCTATAGCAGAATTGTGGCAGAACATCGTCCATCATCCCTATAGCAGAATGTGTGGCAGAACATCGTCCATCATCCCTATAGCAGAATGTGTAGCAGAACAACCTCCATCATCCCTATAGCAGAATGTGTGGCAGAACAACCTCCATCATCCCTATAGCAGAATGTGTGGCAGAACATCGTCCATCATCCCTATAGCAGAATGTGTGGCAGAACATCCCCCATCATCCCTATAGCAGAATGTGTGGCAGAACATCCCCCATCATCCCTATAGCAGAATGTGTGGCAGAACATCCCCCATCATCCATATAGCAGAATATGTGGCAGAACAACCCCGATCATCCCTATAGCAGAATGTGTGACAGAGCAACCCCCATTATCCCTATAGCAGAATGTGTGGCAGAACAACCCCCATCATCCCTATAGCAGAATGTGTGGCAGAGCAACACCCATCATCCCTATAGCAGAATGTGTGGCAGAACAACCCGCATCATCCCTATAGCAGAATGTGTGGCAGAGCAACACCCATAATCCCTAGAGCAAAATGTGTGACAGAACAACACCCATCATCCCTATAGCAGAATGTGTGACAGAGCAACCCCCATCATCCCTATAGCAGAATGTGTGGCAGAACAACCCCCATCATCATTATAGCAGAATGTGTGGCAGAACAACCTCCACCATCCCTAAAGCAGAATGTGTGGCAGAACAACCCCCATCATCCCTATAGCAGAATGTGTGGCAGAACAACCCCCATCATCCCTATAGCAGAATGTGTGGCAGAACATCGTCCATCATCCCTATAGCAGAATGTGTGGCAGAACAACCACCATCATCCCTATAGCAGAATGTGTGGCAGAACATCCCCCATCATCCATATAGCAGAATGTGTGGCAGAACATCCCGCATCATCCCTATAGCAGAATGTGTGTCAGAACATCCCCCATCATCCCTATAGCAGAATGTGTGTCAGAACAACCCCCATCATCCCTATAGCAGAATGTGTGTCAGAACAACCCCCATCATCCCTATAGCAGAGTGTGTGTCAGAACAACCCCCATCATCCCTATAGCAGAATGTGTGTCAGAACAACCCCCATCATCCCTATAGCAGAGTGTGTGTCAGAACAACCCCCATCATCTCTATAGCAGAATGTGTGTCAGAACATCCCCCATCATCCCTATAGCAGAATGTGTGTCAGAAGAACCTCCATCATCCCTATAGCAGAATGTGTATCAGAACAACCCCCATCATCCCTATAGCAGAATGTGTGTCAGAACAACCCCCATCATCCCTATAGCAGAATGTGTGTCAGAACAACCCCCATCATCCCTATAGCAGAATGTGTGTCAGAACAACCCCCATCATCCCTATAGCAGAATGTGTGGCAGAACAACCCCCATCATCCCTATAGCAGAATGTGTGGCAGAACATTCCGCATCATCTCTATAGCAGAATGTGTGGCAGAACATTCCGCATCATCTCTATAGCAGAATGTGTGTCAGAACAACCTCCATCATCCCTATAGCAGAATGTGTGTCAGAACAACCCCCATCATCCCTATAGCAGAAACCTACTTGAAGTGAATGGAGCTTGGCTACAGATACAAAGTTGCTGTCGGTTAGGTGGTGTAGTGCAGTGGTTCTCAACCTTTTTACACCAAGTACCGCCTAGCAACAAAAAGTTCCAAACAAGTACACCAAAGGGAGTGATTAATTATACAGTAAATAATAACAAAATAAGTAGGCCTCAGGCCTCAAGGCACTTTTAGATTAAGTAGGAATTAGGTTTCACTTGTAAAATAATATGCCAGTCAGACACCCCCCAGAAGGTCTGGCTTGGAAAATTGCTGTGTACCCCTTGGGGTACATGTACCACAGATTGAGAAACAGTGGTGTAGTGAATAAGATACTGGATAGGTGAAGGCCCAGATAATCCACAATTTAAATCCTGGTTACTTTTCCCCACAACTGTTGCTTAAGAAAATATGAATCCCTAAAGTTTCATACAAGATATTTAGCCCTTCAGTAAATTCATACTTTCCAGATTGTTTCACTCATCTCTCTTATCCCTTTAAGTGCCAGCCTACCTGGAGATTTTGTCACCCTTTGTTGCCAGACCATTTTGCACTATTTTGCGCTCCCCATGTTCAACTGTGATTTTTGAAAGGATTTCCAGGGTTTTCCCAGGAAAGTGATATATTGTTTTTTTCAGCAGAGTCTGGGCTTTAGGTGTTTTAGGTGTATCTCAATATTTTTGGATGAGATATGTGCAAAAAAAACACAATTTTTTACAAAATGTATTTGTCAATAAAATCTAATTTTGTGTGAAACCCGAATTTCTCCCGGTTACAGCAGTACCACATATGTATTGGTAGACACCCTTTCCTGCCCAGAAGACTCCCCCAAACTGAAACAGTGCTTTAGGGGATTTTCAGATAAAATACAACTATGCTATGCAATATGCGCACCTTGCAGATTTTCAAGAAAAACAACCCTTTACATTTTAAATACCCCCAACAAACTATATATTCTCGGAAAGTACACACCTCAGGCTTTCTAGGCGTACCAGGCTTGTTGACATGGGTGCAGTTTTCTGGAAGTAATCCCTCAATGTATTCTTTGGTTGCACAGGGTTTCCCTAAAAAAATAATAAAAAAGCAGAATCAAAACCACATTTTCCTAAAAAAAACTATATGCAAACAAGAAAAAAACTGAAAATCTGAAAAAGCAACATACCCCGAACAGAACAATACCCAGCATGCATAACTACTGTCAAGGGAAGAGTTGCCAAACACATCAAAGTAAAACATGTGCGTAACGGTAATTTTACTTCAAAATTTCAGCTCTGCAGACAAAGTGCGCACACTTTACATTTGGAATATCCCCCATAAACCATATATTCCCTGAAAGCACACATTTTAAGCTTTCTATACATACCCAGCTTGTTTTAGTGGGCTCATCTTTCTGGGCGTAATCCCTTGAAGAATTCTTAGGTTGCACAGGGTTTCACAAAAAAATGTATAAAAAAGCAGAATAAAAAACACCTTTTCCTAAAATATCAATATGCAAATAAGGAAAAAACAAGCTAAATCTGAAAGCGAAAGGTCCCCCGAGCAGAACAATACCCAACATGCACAGGTACTATTAACCCTTTTAAAAAAAAATGACGTAGGGTCCCCCCTACCCATCATAACCAGCCCGGGACCAGCTATGGGGGCTTGTAGGAACAGAGTGGAGGGGCCAGCTGTGGTGCCCCCCCCCCCACCCTGCAGCCTACAAGCCCACATAGCCTGTGTGAGCCCGGCTCTTCTGCCCCCCCCCCTGGGCTTTGGGGAGGCAGGTAATTGGGGGTGCGGGGGTTAATGGCAAGTCACCCGCTAGTTGAAGGTGACTTGCCAGCCCCCAGCCTTGTGAACTGGTACAGGGGTCTCATGGACCCCTTACCAGTTCACAAAGGGTTAACAGTAAAATAAACACACAAACACAGAGTAAAATTATTTTATCCCTCCTTCTCAGGCCACCGATCACCGGCATCTGACAGCTGAGAGGCCTGGGGCTGTCATGATGCCGGCCGAGTGACGTCATAAGCCCTGTCCCCAAAAGGGGCTAGGCTACGCTAGGCCCCCCGGGTGAAGAGGAGGGCTGGCGAGATCGAGCGCACATGGAGGTGAGTAAATGTCATTTTTATTTATTTTTACAGGAAAAGCCAGCGGCCGCAAAAACGGGGGGGGGGGGGGGGGGGGGTTCTCCCCTTCCTCCGGAGGAGCCCCAACGGGGGATCGGAGCCCCCCATGGTGAAGAGGAGACCCGGTCGGTTCGAATGAGGGGTCAGGTAAGTGTTTTTTTTTTACATTTTGCAGGCACTAGCAGGGGGCAAAGCCAGGCACGTAAATTTTACGTGGCTGGCGTTTAACGGTTGGAGAGGCAGCCACGTAAAATTTACGTGGCTGGCAATAGAAGGGTTGAATAACCTTATAAACAGTGTGACCACATTGACCAAATTCTAAAGTAAGGTTAAATGTTGGGAACTGGCTCAGTTGAGACAAACCAGCAGACATAAACTGGAACAACAGCCTGGAACAGTTGGAGAAGAAAGGTAGTAGCCATTTTGAAACATCTTCTTCCAACTGACATAACTGAAATGCACAGTAACAGGAAGCCCAGACTTCCTGTTTACCCTGTTTGCAGGTGGCCTGCAAGCCCATGAGCAGCCATCTTGTTTTTAAAACGTATCCCATTAGGCGTTAGAAAAAGATAAATACATTATGTTGAGCAATCTAAATTGCCCTGGGGAGGGATGCATATGAGGACTGTTTGTTGTGTTGGTCTGATTTAATTTATTTTTGACTGTTGGTCCGCTTTAAATGACCACTAAAGTAATCAAATTGGTGACTCTGTTGTCCACTACCCCAGTGCGGGTGGACTAAAATAAATTAACCCACCCTGTCCCAGCATCAATGCATTTTGCCATGGCCCATGGTGGCAGCCGCATCGAGGCTGCACAGACTGATATTTCCTGCTGTGTGCACTCCTATTAGCATTCACTAATGGGACATCGTGTGCTAACACATGTTGGTGGACACAGAGCCTGTGCATCCATTGTCTGGAACGCCAGGAGAGTGAACTGGATACAGGGAAATTCAATTTTTTTAACTCCCACACTGAGCACTGGGGAAACGTGGGTGAAGGGCTAATTCACTATAGTTTAGGGTCTCTTTCATTTCCCTTTTCGTACCATGTTGGACATTAATAGGTTTGTCAGATCTCTCACCATTAAACTTCATTTTTTCAGTTCCACTACTGAGGATGAGGAAAAGATGAGTATGGACGTGAGTCCATCACAGGCTGTTTCACCCATTTTGGAATCACAGGGGCATTCCACATTTGCTGAGAAGTGTAGAACAGATGTGGAACAACTGCAATTCAATGCAATGAGTTAGGGCAAAAATCTGCCTTCTCATGTGTGAGTACACCTAAAGCTAAAGCGATCTCTAACCCCGATTTTTATCCCATCAACTCCAGGGGTGACGTCCTGACCCTTTTTCAAGAGGCAGTAGAGAGAGATTTGAACACCTTACAGCCCAAGGCTATTAAAACTGGCCACCGCAATATGACATCTCAGGAATTTAGGGCCCTCTCTGTGCTCCAAAAAAACAATCAAATCGTTATCAGACAAGCCGACAAAGGGGGCAAAGTAGTGGTCCTTAACAAGAGTACTTATAGAGATGAAGCTCTGAGGCAACTGCATGACTCTACTACCTACAGATGCCTCAGCAATGACCCGACCAAACAATTCCAAAAAGTATTGCATGAGTTAGTTGGTGAGGGGGTATCCTTGGGAGTAATCTCCATCAAAATGGCGGACCATCTCAAAGTAAACAATCCTTTGGTTCCCATATTCCACCACCTCCCCAAGATTCACAAACCCGATAATCCACCTAAGGGTAGACCTATTGTGGCGGGAATTGGTGGTCTTAACGAACCCATGGGTCAATGGTTAGATCATTGGTTTTTCAACTCCCTAGTTTCATCAGGGACACTGGACATTTCACACATTTACTCTCCAATACTTCCTTGGCTGAAGGCATCTGCTCTGCACCATGGATGTCACATACTTGTATTCGTCCATACCACACAACTTGGCATAGTAGCGTTGTAATTTTACCTATCCAACTATGATCAAGACCGTTGCCAATACATTATCATGACTACAGAATATTTATTTAGTCATAATTATTTTACATTTGATTCTAGATTTTATCTACAACTGAAAGGGGCCTCGATGGGCGCGCCCTTCTCCCCATCCCTAGCCAATCTGTACATGGGATGGTGGGAACATGAATATATCTATGACCAGTCGAATCCATGGCGCTCTCAAGTGGCGACTTATTTTCGCTATATTGATGACCTGTTTTTGATCTGGAAAGGTTCTGTGTGACTTAAAACTTTTCTGGTTTACTGTGGACCCACAAACTAATTCCTTACAAACCTCAACATTCCGCAAGCCTACTGCGGGGATCAATATTCTACAAGCCTCCAGTTGCTCCCCCCTCAAACCATCAAAGTTATACCAGTGGGGGAAATGGTTAGAAGCAGGCGGAACTGTTCACAGGTTAATTCCTTTCTATCCAAGGCTGATCAGATAGAATCACGCCTGCGGAATAGAGGGTACCCCTCATGGATGCTCCAGAGAGCAAAAGGCATCGCCCTTAGCAAAAATCGGGACAGCATCCTAAATAAGGATGCTAAGAATAAGATCTCAGGTTATCCCACCTCTATCACTTTCAGCACTCCATATACTCTGGAGTTCAAACAAATTTCCCATATTATCAAGAAAAATGTACCTATCTTGAGGCGGACCCAGCACTTTCCAAGGAAGTTGATGGTGGCATCCGTATCGTTAGCCGCAAATCTCCCAACTTAGGCAATTAACTGTCTCCTAGTTTCTTTAAGATGACATCGTCGACCAATAACACCTGGCTTAGCACCACAGGGTTTTCCCTTGTGGTGGTACCAGGTGTGGACTTTGTAAATACGCGAATATAAGCCATTCATTTACGTCTACTACCACTGGCAAATCTTTTAAGATCAAATCTTTACTTAATTGTAATTCCTTTTCTGTCATTTACCTTATCACATGTTATTATTGTCTTAAACAATATGTGGGTTGTACAAAACGTACGCTAAAAACTAGAATCAGTGAACACCTCCATGGCATAGGATGTCCCGACCTGATTAAGAATTCTAATGTGGTCCGTCATTACAACGATTGCCACAAATACTTTACCCCCTCGCTCCATGTGAGTGCAATAGAAAGGGTTCCGGTGGGACCAAGGGGGGGAGATGCTTACAAAAAGCTCCTCTGTAGGGAAGCATATTGGATCTTCACGTTGGGTACCAGATACCCTGCTGGCCTCAACCATAAATGGGATATCTCCTTCATCATGGATAGATAACTTCCCATTTATAAGTCTATAATATTTACACATGTATTAGGGTATAGTTAGTCCATTTAAACTTGATGAATTTTTCTCTTCATCTTTTTTCTCCCTCCATAGGCAGATCGTTCAGTGGGCGTCTTTATTTGGATTCTTCTATTCCACTGCCAATTTTGTATTTTCTTTTTTTCTTCTCATTTCTGATGTTTGGAGTTGCCTTTTACTTTACTACAATTTCCATATGTCTTGTACTCGTTTTATAACTTGATGACCCACTCTATCTATTTAATTATATAGATATTTTGTGTATGTGACTGCCTGTACACTTATTTGTGTACATGATTATTTATATATGCAGTCACATACCATGTACCTCATGTTATATTTCATGCATCTTTACTGTTCACTAGGAGCATTTTCAATATGCCAGTATGGAGTCACTATTGTTATCTATATTTGACTCATATTTTATTTACATCTGCTCCCCTTCTTCCCATTATTACTATTGAGCAGCTTTGAGCAGTGCCATGTTTAATACTTGTTCTTTATTATCATATATGCTATATTGTTAAAGGCCGCTATGCATAACTTATGTCTCGGACTTCCCCCTGTGAGCGCTCGCTGCCGCCTTTGCTTTGCCCCCCTTTCATCCCCGGGTGTTGCTTTCTTATGGAGTGGCATCTTTGCCGTTGCCATGGTGACGCCCCTGCCTGACTGGCCTTCCAGCCAGTGAGTGAGGGCTTCTATTGCCTTCCCTGGTTGGCCTTACTATCTGCCTACCATTGGCCGGGGCACCGCCATCACCGGCGGTGATGTCACGACGCTGGCTTCATTGCCCTTGGTGTGACTTCACCATTGCTGTGGCGACGCCCCGGCCTGGCTGTCAGCTCGGCCAATGAGAGAGGGCCTTTTCGCCTCTCTTGATTGGCTCTCATGCTCGGCCTGCCATTGGCCTGGATGCCGCCGTCGCTGACGAACCCAGAAGCGGCCCGTGGTGCAGTCTCCAAGGGGTAAGTTTGATTACTTCATTTTATGTATAAATATGTCCATGTTTTATCTATGACTAAGGACCGAACAACGTCCGAAACGCGTAAGAGTGCTCTTGGGACCTGACTATTGTGTTTTATCGCTCTTTTTGCATTTGGATACTTTCAAGAGGACTTTATTAAAAGTTATATTTTAGGAGTGCTGACCCTCAAAGCCTTTTTTTCATTGCATATGGGGCGTGGGATGCCCCGGTCAATGCACCCACTGCAGCTTGGTTTACCAGTGTCTCTCTTTCATTTCCAAGGCAGAACAGTTATGAAGTCACTAGGTTCATAACTGGCCTTCACAATCCCGACCAATTGTGGGTCCCATTTACTACCACCAGTGTACAACACCATACCAGCCCATAGTAGTGCCACTAGCTCTGTTTGATACACATTGGTCATCTAGTGGGATTATATCAGACCAGGAGCCAGCATGGTAGCATGTAATATAACCATGAAACAGGATAATAGAGCAGCTGTATATATAATAGGTTTAAGAGCCCAATAGTCTAACTATATACATACAATAGATAGATGCAATATGGATCAGAGGAGCAAATACAAGTGATATGTTGCAGACAAAATTAGCAAAGAAAATATATGTCAGTTACCTCATTGCAGGTAAGCATGAGGTAGCCTGCAAGTTCCTGATTCTTCCAGCACAAAATTGCGTTGTAACCTCCTCAGACAGAGACAGCTTGGAGTCTGAGCTCTACGACCTTTGTTCACATGTCGGACATTCCTTCCTCCCACTTGGCAACTCACCCAGACTCTCAATGGCTGAGGGGGTTGAGGTGGGTGTAAGAGTCCAGTGTCCCTCAGCATGGAGCTGGTGTTTTTTTAAGGGTTCCAAGGGTACCCCTGGACCTGTGTCGAAAAGCATAGGGGCTGGTAGCTGGAAGTTTGGTTCTTTGAGCCCTGGGTTACTCGCCCCGTGTTTTGTCACGGGCGTAGAGGGACATAGGGGAGATACCCCAGAAAATCCCCTACATGGTGCTTCCCTTCAAAGAGTAACCCCCCTCCCCTAAAGCTTACCAACTCATTGCGCCAAGCCTCTGTGATATAAAATGTTTCCTCTCTGTGGCCGGCATTTCCCTTGGCGGCATGTCAAGATAGAATGAAGGACCTGTGTCTCCCCGATCAGCAAATGGTGAGTACATTAAATTTAGAGTATTATGTGCATGCACTATTTTGAAGCATGCACTATTTTTCACAAGCTGGTGCTTGTGCACATAAGCACAGCCTCAACACTGCTTTAAGACACAGAGAAGATACTGACACTGGCCAAAAAAAGCCTCTTACAGAATAAAGAAACTGCTTCAGAAAAGTCCCTTTTTGGAGTCAGTACGGGCACATGGACACATGGACATATCGAGGGACCTGAACTTTGAAACCAGTAAGATTCAGATACTGAGGAGCAGTTATATTCTAGCATTAGGTAGGTTTGGTTGGTTTAGCATCCTTGTGGACCAGGATGCTAGGTGGCACTAGGGATGGGGACCCTTGAACTGTGGGGGCCCAAACCAGGTGCTCCATTGCAGTGATTATATTCTAGCCTTGGGTAGGTTCAGTTGGTTTAGTGCCCTTGTGGAGAAGGATGCTATCAGGCAGTCAGGATGTGGACCCCTGAGCTGTGGGGGCCCAAACCAGGTGCTCTATCTCATCAGTTATATTCTAGCCTTGGGTAGGTTTGGTTGGTTTAGCGCCCTTGTGGACCAGGATGCTATAAGGCACTTGGGATACGGACCTTTGAGCTGTGGGGGCCCAAATCAGGTGCTCCATCACATTAATTATATTCTAGCCTTGGGTAGGTTCAGTTGGTTTAGTGTCCTTGTGGACCAAGATACTAGAGGGCACTGGGGTGCAGACCCCTGAGCTGTGGGGACGCAAATCAGGTGCTCCATCGCAGCAATTATATTCTAGCCTTGGGTAGGTTTGGTTGGTTTAGCGTCCTTGTGGACCAGGAAGCTATGAGGCACTGAGTTACAGGGGATGGTTTAAATCTGCTTTAACAATGGTGAAGACCCTCGTTCTAACTTTATTAGTTATTTTATTAGTTATTTATTAGCTATTGATATGTGGGTGAAAGTTCAGGAAATGTAGTTTATGACAATGTATTGCGACATGTCCTTGCAAACTCAGTTCATTCAGACAACTTCTATTTAGCTAAGAGAGCTATATTGTGAGACAAGAATTCATTCCTCGCTCAGTCCATATTAATGCTTTTGTGGATAACTCCGCAGGGTCAAATAATCTTGCATTCTCTCTGCCCACAATACTCTCAGGGTCTTTTCTAACAAAAAAAGAAATGATGATGAATCCCGGCCAGGGAAATAAATGCTGGCAGCTAATAGAAGCTAATAAGTCTGTGATTGATGTCTGAACTTATACAAAAGTCATTTCTTCCAAATAATTAAGCAATTTTATAGTTCACTACTTCTTAATTTGGTGATAAAAAGGATTCCGCTGGCCTGCCCATGAATCAGGTGATGACTGGGAGGAACACCGCTTTGCAAATTTTCTTTTATTAAGTATATCCCTACAGTGACTAGTTGAATGGGAGAACCAGTGTTATTTAAAATATTAAATGAAAACCTTTTTTATAGACAATGATTACATCTAAACTGGTGACATTAGAGTCAGATTTACATCTTCGAAGATGAGAAAAATAAAAGTGTTAGCAAAGCAATGCTCTTTGAAAATCCTCAAGATTCAAGCTGGGGAAGATCAGGGGAAAATCCCAGTTCCATCCATTTTGGATGCCCTTGGGTGGAAGGTAGTTGCCAATTTAAAATAATAGTGTTGTCCTCACACACCTGGTCCTCACACACCAGGACGGCAGGAAGCAGGTTCTTCTGGGCCCAAGGTGCTCCAAGTGTGTCTGTGTGGGTGGGGTGCTGGGGCTCTACCACAGGGGATGTTGATACTCACTGTGCAGCTCACAAGGATGGCAGGCGATCCACTGAAGTTTATTAATTTCAGTGGCTGACATCAAGACATGGCACATCCTTCAGGTTATATTCCCTTCTGTCGCAGCCACAGTCAAATATCAGCCAGCGGGTCTTACTCTCAGATAAGAATTCCCAGGACTTCCTCCACTGAGTTCCCACCGGGGGCCACTGCTGTCGGGCTGGAGCTCTACCTCAAACACTCTGACAGGGCCTGGTCTCACTTCTGCTCCTCAACTATTTAAGTGGTAGAACACAAGTTAAAGGGTCGCTCGCCATTATATAACCCCCTAGCTCCCTTCTAGAACCTTCTATGTTCGTAAACATGCAAAACATGTGCTGGTCAGTTCCCTCCAAAACCTTCTAACCAATAGCTATTTTCCAGGTTGTTACATTGTCTCTACCAAGCATCCTGCTCTGGTTATTAACTCTTCCTACCTTATCTTCTAGAACAGTCCACATTCAAGTCTATGGCCCAATGATTTTCTAAGGCCTGTTCTCACTGATGCCATATTGATTCTAAATTTAGAATATTACAACCACTATTCATGTACATGGCTAGAAACCACAGAAGAGTTTAATCTCTTATTAACTGTATGTACAAGGGTTTCTTATTAACTAATTGGCATGTTCCTATTTGCATCTAAACACCTACAATTGTAACTGTTGTGTCCCAAGGGCCCTAATAGTGCATACTGCCTCTTCCAATTGCAGGGATGAATTCTGCAGACATTTCTAAGTCCCCCCTATGGACTTTCAGGAACAAATTTTAAAAGAACCTCAAGTCCAGATAGACTGGAGTTCCTCTAAGCATAGATGTGCAAGGACCTCCTGAATCAGATGCCCCACTACACACTGCCCCCCTCCCCTATGAATCCCAGTACCTGGAACCTGTTACTTAACTATTACAGGATCCAGGCCATAGCTGCCGTCCTAGTGAGTGCTGGCAGACAATCGCCTTATATGCAAGCTGCCAGGTGATCCCAAGAGGTGTCCATGCAAATGATGTCATGGGTTGTCACTAGCCTGTCTCTCACACCTGTGCTGGTGATACATAATGCTAAGCAATTGCCTGTCGGCTGCCAGTAGTGTTGCCTCAAGGATACTCATTTTCCTATATTCACCATCCATTCCATTCCTATAATCACCCACACTGGCCTTGATGTCCATGTTGCCTACCAATAGGGAATGCTGGCAGTTCTGGTGTCCTAGAAGCAGGTGGCTCAATTGAAATCGCCTTACAGGAACACCACCACGCTGACTGCAATATCATCGGCAAGTTGTTTCAGTGCTCTTCATGCCACCAGCCTACTTGCTTTTTGCAGATTAATTTTTATGACCCTGCTACCTCCTGAACATGTCCAAGTGTGACCATTGCTCCTGACCTCAGCTTGTCCTGATCACATCCAATTTGTGATCCTTGTTGCTGATTACTGCCACATCATGACCTTGTACAGATGTCATTCCCACTGACAACTTCTGACACATCCTAACCACATCTAAGTTGTTCTTTACTTCTACCATATTCTGATCTTTGTTGCCAACCTGGCGACATTTGAATTTCTTGTGGTCCCTGTTCTTGTTCTTGACCTCTGCCATGTTCTGACAGCATTTAAGTTGTGATACTTGTTTACATCTGCCACATTCGATCCAAATGTGATTCTTGCTGCTGACCTTGCCACGTCCTGATCTTGTACAATTTGTGATCCCTTCTGGTGACCACTGCCATTGCTGACTTCTGCCATTCTCTGACCACGTCCGAGCATGATTCCTGCTACTGACCTTGCCCATCCTAACCATGTTGGAATTGTGGTTCTTGCTTTCAACTGCTGCCACATACTCACCAAGTTATGTTCAATGTTGCAGACTACTTTTGATCAATCCATTGTCTTCGCATGTCTGATTTGCCACCTGTCAATGACCTAAGACCACACCATCACAGTTCTGAACCACTCACCTGCCAGCATGACTATGACCTGCCAGCAAGACTCCTAAACCACGATACATGCTAAGTGTAGTAACTGTATTGTATGGACCCAGGTAGTAAACCTAGACCGGCCTGGAACAAAAGTGCCTTTGGGCTATTTAAGTCCACTTTAATAACTTCTGGTATTGACCACATAAACAAGTAATATCAAAATACGCAAGACTATGGCGCATAACAGAAGTTATGTTTCGAGGAGAATTGTTTTGCTAGCAAGAGTTTTCTGCGCAGCTTTTTCTTCTGAATAAAATACTAATGGAAGAGGCATGTTACTCGGCAAAGTAAATGTGTCAAGAAAATGTCACTTGAATTTAGAGTCAAAGATGGCAAGTCAAGCTGTTGAAACGTATTAGCTGCAACAAATCTGCTAAACAACCACTTACGTAGTTTCAAGCAAAGCCTTTAAAGGCTTTTATAACCAACAGATTTGTGTCAAAAACATTGTATGTAAAAAGGAGCAATTGGAGCCAGGCTTCACTTCCGGGGGAACATTTGAATGCCATTATTTCAATATTACCTCATTCATATACAGAGAAAAACAACAAAATGGACGTTTCATCCACAAGGCCTTAAAGAGGAACATCAGAAAAGGTCTCTAAACATCCCCCATTGCCTTTTGCATGTCGGCGTTATCTAAAACGCAGACATCTGGCAGCATTCCACCCCTTAGCCGTTTCGGAGTGAAGGCTACACGCTTAACTGTCCTTACCTGTAGCCGTCCTCTTCTCAAATGTCCTCTCATGCTCTTCTGTGTTGAGTGTCTTTGCTGCATATGCAATAACACTGAACATGCCCAAGATCTGAGGGGCGGCACAGTGCATGTTGGGATTCCAAGATGGAGCTGCCTGACAGAGGATGACGGGGGAGCAGAGGGATGCCGAGCGATGTGACCGGAGAGGTAAGTTAACACTAACCGTTGTGTAAGCCAGAGGGGCAGGGGGCCGGGCAAGCCAGGTCTGGGGAGTTTTTACTAACTCCCCATGACCTGTAATATTCCTCTTTAAAGTCTAATCCTACACAAACAAAGTACCCAAAATGCTGCGTTTGATGCGCTAATAATGCTGGCTAATAATTGCTGGCTAATAATGCTGGCTGCTATCGGAGTCTTGTTGGCTCACTGCTGAAAAAAAACTGTTTGACTGGACATATGTACTGTATATCCTAAATAGATGCAGGTCCAAAGAAAAGAGATTTCTTTTGTGTGCAACTCATTTCAAACTTCAGGCTGAATCATTACTAATGCCAGGCATTGGCAGATGAGCGTCTGTTTAGCGGCACTTAACCCTTTAAGTGCCAGCCGACCTGTAGTTTTTGTCACCCCTTGTTGCCAGACCATTTATCACTATTTTGCACGCCACATGTTCAAATGTGAAGGGATTTCCAGGGATTTCCCAGGAGAATTATATATTGTTTTTTTCACCATAGTCTGGGTGTTAACATGAAATGTCTTGTTGGTCATTTTTTAGGTGTATTCTCAATATTTTTGGATGAAATATGTGCAAAAAATATATATTTTTTACAATTTGTAGTTTTTTGTAATAAAAACTGTAAGTTCGTCAATAAAATCTTATTGCGTGTGAAATCCCAAATTCTCCTGGTTACAGCGGTACCACATATGTATTGGTAGACACCCTTTCCTGTCCAGGAGACTCCCCCAAACTGAAACAGAGCTTTAGGGAATTTTCAGATAAAATACAACTATGTTATGCTCTATGCGCACATTGCAGTTTTTCAATGAAAACAACCCTTTACCCTTGAAATACCTCCATCAAACTATATATTCTCTGGCAGTACACACCTCAAGCTTTCTAGGCGTACCAGGCTTGTTGATGTGGCAACAGTTTTCTGGAAGTAATCCCTCAATGTATTCTTTGGTTGCAAAGAGTTTCCCTAAAAAAAGGATAAAAAAGCAGAATCAAAGCCACAAAACTATATACAAACAAGAAAATACAAGTTAAATCTGAAAAAGCAACATCCCCCGAAAAGAACAATACCCAGCATGCATAGCTACTGTCAAGGGAAGAGTTGCCAAACACCCCAAAGTAAAGCATGAGCATAACGGTAATTTTACTTGAAAATTTCACCTGAAGATTTCAGACAAAGTGCGCACCTTGCGATTTTTTAACCAAAACAACCCTTTACGTTTGGAATATCCCCCATAATTTTTCTAAGCGTACCCAGCTTCTTTGGTTGCGCAGGGTTTCCCAAAAAAATTATAAAAAAGCAGAATAGAAAACACCTTTTCCCAAAATATCAATATGCAAACAAAAAAAAACCAAGCTAAAATCTGAAAGCACAAGGCCCCCCAAACAGAACAATACCCAACATGCATAGCTACTTTTAACCCTTTTAATTGCCAGCTTACTTGTGATTTTGTCACCCTCTGTTGACATGTCATTTTTCCCCATTTTGCACCATGTTTTGCACCATTTTTGCAGGAAAATTATATAAATATATATATATATATATTTTTTTTTTGCAGCAGAGTTTAGGCTTTAACATGAAATGTCTTGTTTGTAATTTTTATTCTGTTTTTTTACAATATTATTAAGTAAAACCCCCCAAAAAATATTTTTTAGAAAATTGTCTTCTTTATTTAAAAAAAAAAAATGTATTTTATTAAAGAAAACCATATTGCATGTGAAAACCCCATATCTACCGATTAGAACGGTACCACATATGTATCGATAACCCCCCATTCCTGCCCAGGAGACCCCCCAAACTGAAACAAGTACTTTATAACATTTACAAATAAACTACCATCCAAACTAGGGTTAAAAACCCTTAAAAATCCCCCAAAAATGACATGGGGTCTCCCCTACCCGTAATAACCAGCCCGGGACCAGCTATGCAGGGCTTAAAGGTACAGGGTGCAGGGGCCAGCTTTGGTGGCCCCCTGCCCTGCAGACTACAAGCCAGCATAGCCTATGGCCACGAGCTCTTCTGCCCCCCCAGGCTTTGGGGAGACAGGTAATTGGGGGATCAGAACCCCCCCTGGTGAAGAGAACACCTGGACGGAGGGATCGGGAGAGGAGGTGAGTAAATGTCAATTCGGATGCCCCCCAGAGAAAGAGGAGACCCCCGGCTTCGCATCCATACTGGAGGTGAGTTTTTTTTTCTTCTATTTTTACACTAGCAGGGGGAAATGCCAAGCACGTAGTTTCTATGTGCTTAACGGTAGGAGAAGCAACCACGTAGAAACTACGTGCTTGGCATTTAAAGGGTTAAAGCTACCTCTAGTAGACACTGTAAGCGGGTATCGGGCACTGTAACAGAGCGCCTCAGTTGCTGTAGTAAGCTGGCCAGCATTGATGAATGTGATGCATGTTGGGCGCTCTAACACCAGTACAGCGTGGCAGGGAGCGAAAGGTAGCGCCAGCTCAGTGCGACTGACTCTCGGCGCTCCACACCATACTTATCAAAAAAGGACACACACAGCGTGGGCGCTCTAAATCTGGTTGCTATAGCATAGAAAGACAGATACTGTGTGGTTAAAGTCTGTTTTTGAACACATATCCACCAATAACAAAGCGAAAACACATGGAATGACATTGTTTTAACACTGTGACATTAACACTTTAGTGCCAGACCTATAATGACAATTCTGCAAAAATATATAAAAATTCAAAAAAGTTTCTAAAAATATTTGCAGCCAGAAGAGGTCACACAATGATTTGAGCAAAAAAATTTTTTAAAAATGTCAAACACACTGTTTAAACACAAGCAAATGAACTTCCATTGAAATGTATGAGAGAGCGACACTGAGCGAAAGGTAATACCTGGCGCTCTGGAAGCTAGATCGCCGGCGCTATACACTGAGCCCCCTGTAATAATACATTGGACAATACATGGCGCTGTTAGAGTCACTCACCAGATTTGCTTTCTTAAATGTGGTTTCCCGTACAGGGCCCAGCGTTCACCAGCCGCTGCCAGCCGCTACGAGGCGCTACCTGGCGCTAGACCTTCATGAATAACCCCCACAGTCAAACCCCTTCACTCTAAAGAGCACAACTGCGAAAAAATGGTCCAATCATAAAAATCCACATAAATATGTGAAAAGGCAAGAGGAGGGGTAAGTATACACCATGCATCAAATAATCCAGCTAAGCAGTCTTCTTTCTTTTAATGGAAGAAAAAAGAACTGGGGGTGGCAGGTTTTGATCAATCCATTTTGCTTTTATTGGGGGTAAACTGCTCAACTGAAGAAGCTTGTCTCAATCTATGCTGGAATCATGGCTTTTTGCAAATGCAATTCTAATGTGTGTAGATGCATTTACCCATCATGCAATGTTTTGGAAGAAATATAAGGATTGATTCAGAACCTTAGCATCGATTCGCCTGGACTTCTGTAGCTGTCTGTGTATGTTTTTGTGGGTGTTTGTCATTTTTTTAGGTTTTTTCGTAGCATTTTCATTCGTACGTTCGTTCGAGCTCATGCGTATATGCGCTTTCGATGAACGAAAGAAAATCGAATCCTTTGAGTTAGTTCTGATCATTTTCCCATCTAAATCTGATATTTTGCGTTCGTTCAGATAACTTACGTTATTGGTATGGGCTTGCGTCTCATTCAGAGAGCTGATTGCCAGGGACCACCACCCTATAGAACCGTTTCATTTGCGATCCCCTTACGGGACCATTTTGACCTCGGGTACCTTGCAATCACATTGTTTTGTGCGTTTGTGGAGGAACATCACCAACTTCAGCTAATGGGGATTGAATGTATCAGCAGGGCCTAGGCCAGATTGCCCCGGCGACACATGCATATCGATGGCATGCATGACGTTAAGCTGTTCCAGCTCACCAGACTTAATCGTGCTTCTCTCCATAAGTTGTATAGTGAGCTGCGGCCATGGTTAGCCCGCACCACAAGGAAGGGGCAAGCAATTTCAGGTATGACCAAGATGCTTGGTTTTAGGTGAACGGCTCGTTCCAGAGGCTGGGTGCCCTCTCCGTGGGAATCTCCCAGCCTACTCTAAGCCGCGTGCTATCCAAGTTTTTGGAAGGCATGGCTACCATTAGTCAGAAATATATTTATTTTCCTGACAACATGGTAGCCTGGAACACGCTTAAGATGGCATTAATTAATATCGCCAACATGCCCAACGTCATGGGTACCATTGATTGCACCCACGTTGCATTGGTCCCTCCGGCAGCCGATGAGTACATCTATAGGCAAGTACAATCATTTTTTTATATAGTTTACATAAATTGTATTTAATCCCTCCTTGTAAATTGTCCCTATGAAATAGCTTACATAGTATATCTTTTAATCCCTCCTTGTAAATTGTCCCTGTGAAATAGCTTACACTGTATATCTCTTAATCCCTCCTTGTAAATTGTCCCTGTGAAATAGCTTACACTGTATATCTATTAATCCCTCCTTGTAAATTGTCCCTGTGAAATAGCTTACACTGTATATCTATGAATCCCTCCTTGTAAATTGTTCATGTGATACATTTGGCCGTCTTTAGCTTCATCAATGTTTTTCATGTCGGCCAAAGCCAAACATTTTCATGTGGACCTCAATTATTCATTTTAAAGTTAATCTTTACTTGATGCAACATACATATCCTTTTTTGGGCTAAAAAATACTTAGGTACTTAGTTTGTGTTATTTGTATTGCCCAACATGTTTTTTTGGAGGGTGTTAGGAGTTAGTGTTTGAGTAGTTTAGTAGTTTACCTTGCCTTGCTATTTTTTTTTCTTTTTTTCCAGGAACCACAAAATGGGTCACTCCCTGAATGTCCAAGCAGTGGTGGCCCGGACATGCGGTTCCTTAGTGTTCTCGCCGGGTTTCCATGCTCATCCCATGACGCGTACATATTGCAACGATCTGGATTGTACCATCGGTTTGAGTCTGGAGAATTCCCGGGGGATGGCTCCTTGGTAAGTTGACGCAAATTACGTCATTCACTTTTCAATGTATGCCTATGAATATAGTTTATGACCCATGTCTGAACCTATGGCTGTTTTTATCCCTTGATGACATGTTAAACCGGACCTTAACCATCATCTTTAGCAAAGCACACACCCTTAAAAACTGATTTCCCAGCATTTAAAAAGAATATATTTCTGCATGTTCATTCACATGCATCAGCAGATTCAGCAAAATACACTGTGTATATATCTGCTCCTGGCTCCTAGGCAGCACGGAAGTTGACGGCGTGGTCAAACTGGATGAGGCTTTCACACTTGCTGAGGGTTGATGCTGGGCTGTATTGTAAATAAAAAGGCAAGTAAACACCCAAATATCCATTGATGATCTGTATTACTACATATGCTTCAATAAAACACGTGGGCAAGCAGGAATGGCAACTCCCCCAACAGTCCAAGGTGACCTTCACTATGAATGTCATTATCTGTTATATGTATGACTCACCCTGTACATACACATTGGTCACCTTAAATAATACAAACATGTATGTACTGCATGTTATGAGGCTTCACACATCCCTAAAGGGCCATTAGGGACCCACACTTAGCTTGCAAATAGCATTTGGCTTAGGAGTATGCTGGTGGGCATTCTTCCTATGTAGCCCTTTCCCTGACCCCAGATCAGGTATTTGAGACCAAAGCACAGCTAAAACCCAAGTGGCCTAAAGACAAAGAAGTGTTGGATATGATTAAGTATGATCACATAACAGGCAGTGCTTTGCTAATATTAAGACTTTAATAGTGACCATAAATACTCTCCAAGGTCATGAATGGGCTGGCAAATTTGAAAATGAACATTCCGCAGACATTACACACCCTGCTAAAACTGTAACCTCCCCCACAAGCCACTCCCTAGGGACATGTGTTCATATATGCCTGTGAGCCTCATTTTACATGTTTAAAACATTTCACATACACACTAACATTACTAACCTGCAGGAATAGTAGGGATGTCCGTGTCCCGTCGCCCCGAGTGGCCCTCTAATGCCACGGGATGTATCAGCCCCAGCACCATCTCCTCAGCTCGGGTAAACTGTAATTTTGTGGGGAAGCCTCTGCCAGTTTGTAAGCTGAAAAATGTAGGTTGACAAATTTAGGAAATTGTGCACAATACAACAAGCAGACAAATGCACAACTCAAATATGTACCTGTAATTGTGCCGTTTATTTTCTTTCTTCCGTGCTGCATATTTCAGGTCAGAAATGTTGTGCTGGATCTGCTCCACATCTTTAAGCTCCTCCCCCTCTGCATTGACCTGTCTGGTGAGCTCCTCCAAGATTTCATTTTTTCGCAATTTGCTTGTAGATTTGGATTTTCGTCCATATAGCTCGTCACAATGTAGGGTCAGCCCACTTGCCAATGCCAGAGTTTGGGCCTCACCAAACCTGCCACTCAACTGTCCAGCCTATTGCTTTCTGTTCGGCTCATCTCTAGATGTAGGCAATTCGGGGGACATTCTGGGCTGGCTCTGCTGTGTGGAAATGTTGGACAGGTGACTGGATAAAGAATGGACTGGACTTGAAAATGGACTTGGGGTCCTTGCCTGGGGGTCACTGAACTTGAAGGAGACGATGTGGCATATGGATAGTTGCTTGCCACCTGTGCCGGTGGCAAATGTGACTGAGGAAGAGAGGGTGTGCTTGAGGGTGTGGTGCTTCGGGCCCTGTGACTCTTTGTGCCCTTGCCACTTATGGTTCCATGCCCCTGGGAGGTACTTGCACGTGGTTCTGGAGATGCTGAGCTAGCTGTGCTTGGCCTTCTGGGCCTGTGGCTCTTGCTCTTTCCATGCACATGGGTGTGTGTCCCACGTGGTTCTGGAGATGCTGAGCTGGCTGGGGCTTCTGGGCCTGTGGGTCTTGCTCTTTCCATGGCCATGGGTGTGTTTCCCACGTGGCTCTGGAGATGCTGAGCTGGCTGTACTTGGCCTTCTGGGCCTGTGGCTTTTGCTCTTTCCATGGCCATGGGTGTGTTTCCCACATGGCTGACTACATGCAGAGCTGGCTGAGCTGGGGCTTCTGGGCCTGTGGCTCTTGCTCTTTCCATGGCCATGGGTGTGTTTCCCACGTGGCTCAGGAGATGCTGAGCTGGCTGGGCATAGGCTTCTGGGCCTGTGGCTCTTGCTCTTTCCATGGCCATGGGTGTGTTTCCCACGTGGCTCAGGAGATGCTGAGCTGGCTGGGCATAGGCTTCTGAGCCTGTGGCTTTTACTGGCCTTGCCAGTGGAGCGTTCTTTCCAACCGGATGTGCTAGGCCGGGGAGGAGGGGATGGTGTTTTTGGGGGCGTACCTGCCTGCTTGGTTGTGGTCTTCTTCTTCACCGCTGCCTCCTTTGCTTTGCTGGTTGTTTTGGGCTTAGCAGACTTGTTGGGTATTGTCGCCTTGGCCTGGCCACTGTGGCTGCGCGTTTCCCGCACCTTTGGCGTTGGTATTTGTGATCGAGTGGCCAGGCGTGAAGAAGGCTCCTCAGGCCGCTGTTGCATTTTGCTGCTGGCCTCATTGCCTGGTTTGGCCTTCCCGACTGTTTTTTTAGCTGGCATGTTGAGACTCCCAAAGAGAATTAGCTGTGTGTCCAGGACCCTTTAAATACGAATGACTGGGTATGACGCTTACGCGTTCGCATACGCGTGCGTACGGCCGTTCGTCCGGCCGTGCGGAACCCAGAAACTGCTGGGGCATTACTTATCTGTTGCGGACAAGAAGAAAGATGGCGCCCACGATCTTCACCCGCCAACAAGAAGAGCTGATTATGCTCGTAAGTGTATTGTAATGTCTTTGATTTGCCATCTAAATGCATGCCTAGGCCTTAAGGAAGCGCAGGAAGAAACAGTTATGTGTAAAAGTTTGTAAAACTCTGTGGCAAAAAGAAGTTAGTGCACACATGTGCGAACCAACTCACTAACATCTAGAAGGATAGTTTGAGGCTAGAAATGTGTCTGGGAATGTCATTTAGTCAACTGATCTAATTGTGACAGATATTTGTATGCAGTTTGATCTAAAAACTATGTTTATTTTGTGTTTTTTAGACGATGCTTTAGCGCAGGTACGACTACCTGCCCAACTCTTTTGAGAAGAGGAATGTCGCCCTGGAGATCCTTTCCAGGATCCAGCATGAGACGGACACCACCTTCACACATACGCAGATCATGCGGCATTGGTCGGACCTGAAAGGGCTCTACATGCCCCGGGTGCGTCGATTTTTTGGGCTCCATTTCCCAAGTAAGTACATAGCGATTGCATGCTAGATGTAACTAATACAGAAGGTAGGCCTTTATTTATAAATGCTTTTCTTTTCTAGTGCTGGAAATGGAGTACCGAATACGACGCACCCGGAGGCGCACAGGCCGGCCAGTGCTGCATGAATCTGCAGCAGAAAGTGAAGATGGTGGATCTCCAGGGCGACGTTCCTGCCCCTCCTTTGTAGCGGCCTCCGACCAGCCCCTGGACTTTTCTACAGAGGAGGGGCGTCACGGCGTGGGCAGGGAGTCGTACCCAGCGACGGAGCCGTTAGCCTCTGGTATGTGACTCTTCATGTAACCGCAAACATATACATGCTATTTAAACAAATGCTGATTCCCTTAATCTCTTTTTCTAGCTGAATGTGTAGCGGGTGAAGGATCTGTGGAAGAGTCTGCAGCAGATCAGGCCCAGGAGGCACATGAAGAAGGTGGGTGATGTCACACATACATTCAAATTGTCATTTGCTTACTGTTGACTCAGACATTAGAAGTGACCCTATTTGACATGTCTCTACAGCCTCAACTTCCCAGCAGTGACAGGTCCCAGAACCCAGGGTGGTCCCCGACGCAGACGTCTGCCACCAACGAAGTAAGTTGTAATGTCATTCTTTTGAGTATGTGGTACTTGACATGATCACCAAGATACCTAAAGCTATAGTCAATGGCATTAGCATAATGACATATGCCCTCTTCCTTAGATTAATTACTTAGCATAATGACACATGCCCTCTTCCTTAGATTAATTACTTAGCATAATGACACATGCCCTCTTCCTTAGATTAATTACTTAGCATAATGACATATACCCTCTTCCTTAGATTAATTACTTAGCATAATGACATATGCCCTCTTCCTTAGATTAATTACTTAGCATAATGACATATGCCCTCTTTCTTAGATTAATTACTTAGCATAATGACATATGGCGTCATGAGTTAGCTTGCCACATAAAAAACATTCCTTCCACATCTGAGAAACATGTATTTGCCAAAAAATAATGTTTGTTTGTTTTTTATACAGGGACCACACGTGCCAGAGAGGCAGCAATGAGTGAAAGGGTCCTTCAGTTGGTGGCCGACATGCAGGAGCTGGGTCACTCGTTGGGGACCACAGAAGAAGACTAATGTTCTGGGTCCTGCCATTGCTTTGTATATAGTTTTGTATTTTAATATTTTTAAAAATGTTATATTTTCTTAAAAAAAAAAAAAAAAGTTTATACATTTTACTGCAAACAATTAAAAAAAAAGCCATAAAAAATGACATTTTGTATTAAAAAAAAAAAAAAAACTCAGTGTCATTTTATTTACCAAATACATTAACACAAAACGAAAAGGCCAAGAAATATTTAGAGATGAAGATTCACATGACCACGAAGTGATTTGGGTAAGTTTTAGGGGTGACAAATAGAAGAAGAACATGACCGTGAAGTGATCTGGGTAAGTTTTAGGGGTGAGAAATAGAAGAAGAACATGACCGCGAAGTGATCTGGGTAAGTTTTAGGGGTGAGAAATGGAAGAAGAAGCTAACCGCAAAGTGATTTGGGTAAGTTTTAGGGTTGAGAAATAGAAGAAGAACATGACCGCGAAGTGATCTGGGTAAGTTTTAGGGGTGAGAAATAGAAGAAGAACATGACCGCAAAGTGATCTGGGTAAGTTTTAGGGGTGAGAAATGGAAGAAGAAGCTAACCGCAAAGTGATTTGGGTAAGTTTTAGGGGTGAGAAATAGAAGAAGAACATGACCGCAAAGTGATTTGGGTAAGTTTCAGGGGTGAGAAATAGAAGAAGAACATGACCGCAAAGTGATTTGGGTAAGTTTTAGGGGTGAGAAATGGAAGAAGAATGAGAGCACAATGTGATTTAGCTAAGCATTGTAGCACAAGTGAGTGAACCAAATATGTAGGCGAGCACTTTAATGAGTCAAGTTTGTAGTGCGCAGGCGTAAGATCGTAAGGATTTTTGTCTGGACGATTATTTCTTGTAAAAGGAAAACAGAATCTAACGGGAAACGTAAAGGATTCGTGGGGGGGGGGGGAGGGAAAATGGGCAAAAACGAAAGCTGACGTTGTAACATGAGAAATAAAGACGGAAAATGAAAGCTGGAAAATTACATTCTCGTTGACATACGAACGGACGAAGACTTTACAGAAGGCTTGCAATGCATGCTTAGAATCACTCGTACACTCATACGAGAGTGGGAACATTTAAAAAAATAAACAGATCGACACAAAAAACGAAAGTCTTTTTTTTTCTCTCTGAATCAACCCTCATGAGAAAATGCATTTTTAAACATTTTTATGTGGAAGTTTCCTGATGTGGTACTTGACATGATCACCAAGATACCTAAAGCTATAGTCAATGGCATTAGCATAATGACATATGCCCTCTTCCTTAGATTCATTACTTAGCATAATGACACATGCCCTCTTCCTTAGATTAATTACTTAGCATAATGACATATACCCTCTTCCTTAGATTAATTACTTAGCATAATGACATATGCCCTCTTCCTTAGATTAATTACTTAGCATAATGACATATGCCCTCTTTCTTAAATTAATTACTTAGCATAATGACATATGGCGTCATGAGTTAGCTTGCCACCTAAAAAACATTCCATCCACATCTGAGAAACATGTATTTGCCAAAAAATAATGTTTGTTTGTTTTTTATACAGGGACCACACGTGCCAGAGAGGCAGCAATGAGTGAAAGGGTCCTTCAGTTGGTGGCCGACATGCAGGAGCTGGGTCACTCGTTGGGGACCACAGAAGAAGACTAATGTTCTGGGTCCTGCCATTGCTTTGTATATAGTTTTGTATTTTAATATTTTTAAAAATGTTATATTTTCTTAAAAAAAAAAAAAAAGTTTATACATTTTACTGCAAACAATTAAAAAAAAAGCCATAAAAAATGACATTTTGTATTAAAAAAAAAAAAAAAACTCAGTGTCATTTTATTTACCAAATACATTAACACAAAACGAAAAGGCCAAGAAATATTTAGAGATGAAGATTCACATGACCACGAAGTGATTTGGGTAAGTTTTAGGGGTGACAAATAGAAGAAGAACATGACCGTGAAGTGATCTGGGTAAGTTTTAGGGGTGAGAAATAGAAGAAGAACATGACCGCGAAGTGATCTGGGTAAGTTTTAGGGGTGAGAAATGGAAGAAGAAGCTAACCGCAAAGTGATTTGGGTAAGTTTTAGGGTTGAGAAATAGAAGAAGAACATGACCGCGAAGTGATCTGGGTAAGTTTTAGGGGTGAGAAATAGAAGAAGAACATGACCGCAAAGTGATCTGGGTAAGTTTTAGGGGTGAGAAATGGAAGAAGAAGCTAACCGCAAAGTGATTTGGGTAAGTTTTAGGGGTGAGAAATAGAAGAAGAACATGACCGCAAAGTGATTTGGGTAAGTTTCAGGGGTGAGAAATAGAAGAAGAACATGACCGCAAAGTGATTTGGGTAAGTTTTAGGGGTGAGAAATGGAAGAAGAATGAGAGCACAATGTGATTTAGCTAAGCATTGTAGCACAAGTGAGTGAACCAAATATGTAGGCGAGCACTTTAATGAGTCAAGTTTGTAGTGCGCAGGCGTAAGATCGTAAGGATTTTTGTCTGGACGATTATTTCTTGTAAAAGGAAAACAGAATCTAACGGGAAACGTAAAGGATTCGTGGGGGGGGGGGGAGGGAAAATGGGCAAAAACGAAAGCTGACGTTGTAACATGAGAAATAAAGACGGAAAATGAAAGCTGGAAAATTACATTCTCGTTGACATACGAACGGACGAAGACTTTACAGAAGGCTTGCAATGCATGCTTAGAATCACTCGTACACTCATACGAGAGTGGGAACATTTAAAAAAATAAACAGATCGACACAAAAAACGAAAGTCTTTTTTTTTCTCTCTGAATCAACCCTCATGAGAAAATGCATTTTTAAACATTTTTATGTGGAAGTTTCCTGATGTGGTACTTGACATGATCACCAAGATACCTAAAGCTATAGTCAATGGCATTAGCATAATGACATATGCCCTCTTCCTTAGATTCATTACTTAGCATAATGACACATGCCCTCTTCCTTAGATTAATTACTTAGCATAATGACATATACCCTCTTCCTTAGATTAATTACTTAGCATAATGACATATGCCCTCTTCCTTAGATTAATTACTTAGCATAATGACATATGCCCTCTTTCTTAAATTAATTACTTAGCATAATGACATATGGCGTCATGAGTTAGCTTGCCACCTAAAAAACATTCCATCCACATCTGAGAAACATGTATTTGCCAAAAAATAATGTTTGTTTGTTTTTTATACAGGGACCACACGTGCCAGAGAGGCAGCAATGAGTGAAAGGGTCCTTCAGTTGGTGGCCGACATGCAGGAGCTGCGTGACTCGTTGGGGACCACAGAAGAAGATTAATGTTCTGGGTCCTGCCATTGCTTTGTATATAGTTTTGTATTTTAATATTTTTAAAAATGTTATATTTTCTTAAAAAAAAAAAGTTTATACATTTTACTGCAAACAATTAAAAAAAAAGCCATAAAAAATGGCATTTTGTATTAAAAAAAAAAAAAAACTCAGTGTCATTTTATTTGCCAAATACATTAACACAAAACGAATAGGCCAAGAAATATTTAGAGATGAAGATTCACATGACCACGAAGTGATTTGGGTAAGTTTTAGGGGTGAGAAATAGAAGAAGAACATGACCGCGAAGTGATCTGGGTAAGTTTTAGGGGTGAGAAATAGAAGAAGAACATGACCGCGAAGTGATCTGGGTAAGTTTTAGGGGTGAGAAATGGAAGAAGAAGCTAACCACAAAGTGATTTGGGTACGTTTTAGGGATGAGAAATAGAAGAAGAACATGACCGCGAAGTGATTTGGGTAAGTTTTAGGGGTGAGAAATGGAAGAAGAATGAGAGCACGAAGTGATTTAGCTAAGCATTGTAGCACAAGTGAGTGAACCAAATATGTAGGCGAGCACTTTAATGAGTTAAGTTTGTAGTGCGCAGGCGTAAGATCGTAAGGATTTTCGTCTGGACGATTATTTCTTGTAAAAGGAAAACAGAATCTAACGGGAAACGTAAAGGATTCGTGGGAGGAGACGATGGAAAATGGGCAAAAAGGAAAGCTGATGTTGTAACATGAGAAATAAAGACGTAAAATGAAAGATGGAAAATTACATTCTCGTTGACATATGAACGGACAAAGACTTTACAGAAGGCTTGCAATGCATGCTTAGAATCACTCGTACACTCATACGAGAGCGGGAACATTTAAAAAAATAAACAGATCGACAAAAACAAGTCTTTTTTTTCTCGCTGAATCAACCCTCATGAGAGAATGCATTTTTAAACATTTTTATGTGATTTTTTCGGCAAGGGCATGGGGGCTTCTACGGACCTCCCTGGCCATTGGAAGTGTGGGTAATGTGGTGGGGGGTTAGTAAGCCCCCCTGCTCTTTGAACTTGTATAGGTTTCTTTGGGCCCCTTGCCAGTTCAAAAGAAACTAAAAATAAATAAAAACTCCATGCTGGATGCCCCTGCCCCCGAGCTTATTGTGATGACAGGCATTGTGGCAGACAGTGGAACCGAAACCAGTGAAAGAAAAAAAACAGGTGTTGGTCCGGTTTAATCAATCCTATAGAGTGGTTAATGCTCCCCCACAGGCATAGGATAGAAAGCATGGGTTTTATTTCTAGCAGTAGAAATAAACAATTAGCTTAGCAGGATTTTTAGGTTGGGTTGTTTAAGTAAGTTATATAAGATTTAAGCACCCTGGTACAGTGAAGAATTGAGTTGTACAAGCCCTGATGCAGTAAAGCAAACCATCACATGTTCATCACCTTGCTTCTTTTGGTAAAATGCTATCTTTGTTTGATATTGTCTAATCGTTTATATATTTCCCTCATCTGGCAAAACCTCCAGAGGTGGCAGGGTGACCACAAAGTGCATGGCTGCTCTGTAGCAATATTCCCTCTCTTCTTGAGCCTTGCATTCCCCACTTCTCCAAGGGGATTTCATTTCTGCACTTTCTGGCTGTTTTTAAGAGTTACACTAGTATTATTGTACAAACTGGTTTCCACTGTATTTTAACTACATTGCCTTTGGTGTTTTTTTAATTGTATGTGCTTACTTGCTTACTGTGCTTGCTGACCTGGCACCTTGATAAAGTGGGTTTACCCCACGAAACGTGTGGGCAATAGAGGATACCAGGCCACAGCGGGGACGTCATACAGCCTTCACTCTGGTGATACATTTTCATGTTGATCTTGATTGAGCACTGTTATTTGATTACATTTTCTCTTTCTGTATTTGAATAGCTGGGGTTGCACATAGCACCTTAAACCTGACCAACAGCCTGGCACAGTTGGAAAAGAAAGGTAGTGGCCATTTTGGAGCTTCCTCTCCCAACTGACATAAATGAAATGCACAGTTACAGGAAGCCCAGTACGACTTCCTGTTTGCAGGTGGCCTGCAAGCCCGTGAGTGGCCATCTTGTTTTTAAAATGTATCCCAGTAGGCGTCTGAAAAAGGTTAATTATTTTTTACGTGCAGCAATCTAAATTGCCCTGGAGAGGGATGCATATGAGCACTGTTTGCTGTGTTGGTCTGATTTAATTAATTTTTGACTGTTGGTCCGCTTTAAGGCACTGCATTTTGATAGTAAGATTAGAGCATAGCACTGGCACTTTATAACTTTTTGCACAAATATTAGATATTGATTATTTATTGTTTGTGATGAATTATACTTTTTGATATAATATGTTTAAAGTGATTTTTTTTAGATTAAAAATACAGATTCATTATGTGAAGATAGTTTTGTGATTTGTTGGGTTTTTGGTGCTTGTGGGATATCCTTTTGTGGTTGCTGGGGCCACAACTCTTCATCTGTTTGTACTGGTATGTATTTTAGGGAATCCTTTATTGCGACATTTCACCCAATGGTTATTAGGGGTAACCTATGTGCTTACTTAAAGAGGACCAAAACCCACTGAACTTGTGAAATACATTTAACCAAAGCCCCTGCCTATTCCCTCTTCTTAGGGTGTAGAACTAGAAATGGATATTTTCACTTATCAAATCTCACTGGAACACTTTATTTTTTTGCTATTCCTCTTTGTATGATGGCAGGAGATCAGTCATTGCATAGGTGTGGCAATTACATTATTGCCACACACAACAGTGGCAACGAATGGAGGAGGTGGAGCTTTACAGCTAAAACAGGCGCCATTATCTGGGATTAGAGTAAAGCGGGAGCAGTAAAAATAGGCAAAAGTTACTATTCGTGGGGGGGGGGGGGGAGCAATTCAGGGGATGTGAGCTAAAAATGTGGGTTTGGTGTCTGCTCTAAATAAAATATATTTTAGTATTTGATGTTGGTAGTAGTTCTTTTTTGGTGAATAGTGTTTATACACTCCTCCCCCACATTTGTTCAAGCACAAGTGCTTATCACTGAATACTAGTCTTGATGTAATGTTCTTTCTGACCAGCAAAGGTTTCTTCATGGTGCACCTCAAAAGTACTGTAGATCTAATTTGTGCAGCTAATTTACAATGTCCTTGGACACCCCTGGAAAAGCACCAAACCTAATGTGATGGACAAGTAGCCCCAGGGGCATGGGCAATAAAAAGGCTTTATCATTTAAACTGGATCTAGCCAGTTGCCCTGTGTCATGGACTAAAACATACATGTACAAGGGTTTTTTCATAGTGGTGCTGTGCATAACAAGTGAAGAACATTTAAAGTTATGGCAAGCCCATGGTCTTGAGCGACATGTTGCACTATCCTAAACTTCAATACATTTTCAAAAATACTCTGTTGTTCCTAGGTTATATTTAAAAAGTATTTGAGCATTGGAAATGCAGAGAAAAAAATGAGGAATAACAGTGGGTGTGGCAACAGTGAAGTGATGTAAGCACACTGTGACAGGAGAGAGGAGGGTGGGTATTCAAAGCTGCAGTGAGAGGCAGCCAATCAGGATTTCTAGGCAGGGAGTAGGGTTTTTTTCTGTTCTTGGTCCACTGAATCCACTGGTTGATTGATGGACGAAGTCAGTGGGGTGGGGACTGGAAGCTAAACGAGGAAGTGATTTCTTCACTAAGGAGACAGACAGAGGAGGAAGCAGAGCGCCGCAGTCATTCAATGAAAGTTAAGCTACTTATTTACTTATTATACTTATACTTATATATATTATACTAATATATTTTATATATTTGTTTATTTATATATTTTTTTTTTAACTTTTGACTTGTCAAACACTTTAAGAGATATTCCAAGAGGGTAGTTTTTCAAGGATTTTGTGCTCAGCAGGGGTAGATTAGAGCAAAAGGTCTGCCCAGAGTAGAAGTTCACCATCATTGCATGTGGTGGGTTAAACTGGGAGTGAATGTTTAGCTTCCACATGAGGTCCTGGTTGATGATGGTGCCCAGGAAGCTGAAGGACTCCACAGTGTTTATTGGGATGATGGGATGAGTTTGACTGGGCTCTTCCTGAATGTTATCATCATTTCCAATTGAAGTTCTATTGTAAGCAATGATTTTGCCACCTGTCTAGCTTATATACTGCATATATGTCTATTGTTTCATTAAAACAGTTAAAGGGACATTCCAAGCAACTGAAATATAAGGCAGGCAAGCTACTGACCTGAAGCCTGTCCCATTTGCCTCTCTTTTCCTGTTGAAGATGATGTAGCAAACTTCTTTCCTTTTCAATTTTACATGAGCACACTCCAAATGTGGCTGCACATCTGCCCCTGTTCTGCAGTGTGACCACTGCGGCTTCCTTGCTCATTCACACTGGGAGAATCAAGGAATAGGGACAGCCGTGCAACCACATTTTGCGTGGTCATGGAAGAATGGAATTAAAAGAAGGCGAAAAACTTTGGAGACCTACTAAGGGGGTTATTCATGAAGGGATAGCGCCAGGTATTACCTTTCGCTCACTGTCGCTCTCCCATAGATTTCAATGGGCGTTCATTTGCTTGTGTTTAAACAGCGTATCTGACATTTTTTTTTTTGCTCAAATCATCGTGTGACCTCTCCTGGCTGCAAACAAACACTTTTAGAAACAGCAGAATTGTCATTTCAGGTCTGGCACTAAAGTGTTAATGTCACAATGTTACAACAATGTCATTCCATGTGTTTTCGCTTTGTGGTGGATATGTGTTCAGAAACAGACTTTAACCACACAGCGTCTGCCACGTCAGGGTGCCCCCGGGGAGTGGAGCAACACCCAGGATAGGGGTTTTGGTCCACTTTAATAAAGTATATACATATTTGGAATCAGAAGACTGTTTGTTGCATTAAATTAAATTTGCCTGGAAATAATATTTGCATAAATGTGATGGAAAGAATGAAAACACCAATTCATCCACCATACACAAACTGATTAATAAGATTGCAGATAATTGCCTTTCACCCACTCGCCCGCTCCTCTGGTTTGGTACAAGACCAAGTCTAGTGAGCAGTGTTCCAGAACATTCCGTGTGCCAGGCTGTGCAGCCTTGTAGATATGTTGTGCTGCAGACACTGATCGGTAGGAGAGATTAGCTCAGTAGATGTTTCAGAAGCAAAGAACATGCCGGCTGTTTCATTCTGCAGTGTTGAGCCGCTTGCTTGCTCTGCTTATTCCCAGAGGCTGGGCGATACAGGGTACAGCCCGGCGGGCAGGATGCTTGTTCTCATTTTGTAAAAGGAAGTTTACTGTCTGCTTCTATTATTTAAAACTGCTCCATATGTGACGCCTCAGCTCACTGGTTTATTCAGCAAAGCAATGCAGCGATGGTGTGATCATTCATTAGCTAACCGATCTTGCGAAAGGAAACTATGGTTAACTAGCCATCATAGGGTACAGCACTCTGCACAATTTTATTGCATCATCAAGTGTATTGGGCTTATTAATACATAAACACATACTATAAAAATAATATTCCTTCCTCTTTTATTATTTATATTACAGAATTTTGCTCCAAAATGTGCAGGGATACAGGTTCTCCAGGAGTGGATCTTTTATAATACTGTACATCAGTGTATTGCATAGACATATGTAGTGGATTCCTCGGGGGTGGGTCTTTTCTAATACATTAGTGTATTGCATAGACCTATGTAGTGGATTCCTCGGGGGTGGGTCTTTTCTAATACATTAGTGTATTGCATAGACATATGTAGTGGATTCCTCGGGGGTGGGTCTTTTCTAATACATTAGTGTATTGCATAGACATATGTAGTGGATTCCTTGGGGTGGGTCTTTTCTAATTAGTGTATTGCACAGAAAAGTGTAATGGATTCCTCAGTGGTGAGTTTTCTATAATACATCAGTGCATTGCATAGATATGTGTAGTAGACCTCAGGGGTGGGAATTTTATGATACATCAGTGTATTGCATAGACATGTGTAGTGGATTCCTCAGGGGTGGGTCTTTTCTAATACATTAGTGTATGGCATAGACATATGTAGTGGATTCCTTGGGGTGGGTCTTTAATAATACATCAGTGTATTGCACAGAAAAGTGTAATGGATTCCTCAGGGGTGAGTTTTCTATAATACATCAGTACATTGCACAGATATGTGTACTAGTAGACCTCAGGGGTGGGTATTTTATGAAACATCAGTGTATTACACAGAAATGTGTAGTGGATTCCTCGGGGGTGGGTCTTTTATAATACATCAGTGTATTGCACAGAATAGTGTAGTGGATTCCTCTGGGGTGGGTCTTTTACACAGAAGTGCAGTTGATTGCTTGGGGGATGTTTAAATGATAAAGGAACATACCCAACCAGGGGCATTGCTAGGTTCTAGAAATCTAGAAGGAGAATTTTTATGGGTCAGTTGAAAACCTAGTACAACTGCTTGTGATTCAAAGGTAGGAGCATCTTGGCCCCTTTAATTCAGGTGTTCAACTGTTGCAACTTGTAGCTCTTTAAAGTGGATTTTTATTATCCTGGGTTCTGGTCCTTGCCTCCAAAGCACCCCGATCAGAGATGACCCACTGTGTGAAACCCTCCAGGACACCCAAAGAAACTCACCCCTTCCCTGGTCCGTCGGCGCATGTGCGGCCCCTTGTTCAATCAGTGCACTGGCGGCTGCATCCCCGGCTACCCTCTAATAGGGAGTGTGCCCGCACTGGCCATTCACAAATGCCCCATAAAGGGGTAGCGGGGATGCAGGCACTGCTAGTGTGTACTGTTGGACTGGAAAAGAAGGGTTAGATTTTGGGCAACCTGGGGGGTTTCACACAGTAGGGCATCCTGATTCTGGAAGCCTGGGGGGGGGGGGAATCAAGCGGCCCTGGAATCTTATAGATTCCCAGGTCGATCCCTGTGGGTTTTGGTCCACTTTTAGTCACAGTTGTTACAGTTGTGACAACTTTTTTTATCTTTCCATGGAATCCTTAAATAAAAAATAGTAAAAACTAACTTGCTGTCCTGTGTCGCTCTCTGGACACTGTCCCCCATCACTCTCCACAGAATCCAGAAACCCTGCTGGGTTCCCTACATCTCGCTCCCCACTGCAGGGAGGGGCAGCGAGGGAGCTGACGTCAGCACACTCAATATAAAAGACCCCTCCATGCAAGATGTCAGAAGCTGGAGAAAATGGTGGAAGCAGGGCAGCTCTGCCCATGGGACACTGACCATAGATCGGAGATGGGGGGGGGGATAATTAAAAAATGTTTATTTTTTTGTGTTTGTGTTATGTTTAACCATTCAGACCCCTAGGGCAGGAGGGGGTGGCAAGTCACCAAGTTAAGTGGTTGACTTGCCATAACCGCCTGCCCCATTACCAGCATCTCCAAAGCCCAGGGTTGTGCAGAAGAGCATGCAATCCATATGGGCTATGCAGGAGGGTAGCCTTTTAGTGCCGGGGGGGCGGTAGACCTCCGCGCCCTGGTCAATCAGCCCTCATAGTTGGTGCCCTGGCTGTTCTTTCTTGGATAGATGCTGGGAGCCCAGATTGGGGTGTGTCCTCTGTCTGTGCTGAAGACACTGCAGTTGGCCAGAGGAACAGGACGTCACCGGGATCTGGAACAGGGACATAGGTAAGCTTATTTTTTTATTGATTGATTAGTGAGTTTGTTACTTTTTCGAACTTTTAAATTAACTCATCTCTAGTTGTGATCCTCAGGCTCTGATCCATCCCAGTTGTGCCACAGACTCCAATTACGTTTAACAACTGTGACCATCTCAGTCCCCCAAGTCAATTATTTTCCTTATTCAAACTCACAGAACCGCCTCTGTCTATGCTCTGCTCTCCTCTTATAACGTGCAACATTGCTGGCAAATTAGCCTACTCAGATGATTCACATGGCTGCAGTAGTTCATGTGAACATCTAAAACTCTAGTTCTGGCTCTAAGTTAACTACTTAGTTACGAACCTTAGAGTTAATGCAGGTTACTCCTACAGTACAACAGCATTCACGGCCTAGATACCTATATTTGCTGTCTCCCCCAACTTTGGAATAGTGATGTTATTCTTTAGATTTGTTCAATTCCATTTATACTGTATTGACAGTCACAAATCTTTCTCACTCCTCACATGCATGACTCTCCAGCACTGGAAGGCCTTGGCATCCTACTTGTAGCCTACTTTAAAAGCACCCTATTACTAGAGTTAACATCTCCCCTACTAACCACAGAACCCCATATTTGTTGTGCCCTGGGCAGCTTGACCCCTAAATAGTATGGCTCTAAGTATGGATGAACCCTTTTAGAATAAATCAAGAAAGCTCTGAAACTGAAGCTATACCAGTGGACTTCCTGAATTATCCATCATCCTGAAAGTGCCTTTGTGTCTGCAATTCCTTTGGTTAGGCCCCTTTTTTCCAAGTGCTTATGTTCAATAAAAGAGACTGATGCGGTTTTAAAGCAGCTTGGGCAACAACAGCTTTCTATCATGTTTATGTGAGATCAATAAAAGATATAGCAAAGTGTAAAGAATCTGGTTTCTGTCCACCTGCACCAACGCTAGACCAAGATTTAACTCTGACCTGGAGTTAAAAGAACATTTTTGACTTATTGTGCAATTTGTTTTAAGCTGTGGCTTGATATACTGGTCCCTCTGGTGAATAAACAGTTACAAAATCCAGCCTCGGATCACCTCACTGTAAATATTCAACTTGTCTTCTATTGGCTCTTATACTGGTCTGTTCTTGTTCAGTGCAGTGCTCCATTGGAGACTGATTTATGAATATCAAGGCAAGGATCAACCATAGAACCATTGACCACACTGTCTGTAAGAGGAATAATGCTCATTGTGGGTAGGTGCAAATCTCTCTGAAAATGTATAACTTCTATGAATCATATCTAAACATATTCTAAATATATCTTCTTCATATCTTCTGATTTACTGTCAGTCCCATTCTGTCTTATGCTCTGGTCACTGAAAAGAAGGGGGTTTCTTCTATCACCTCCTCTGCCCCCCTGATCCTGACCACAAATTGAATAATGAGGCTTGTGTCAGGTTGATCCCCCCTTTAGTGATAGGCTAGAATGGAGGCCACCACACTGTCAATCAAGCCCTAATTTCTGTAGCTTTTTTGTTTAAGGCCTGAAACCTGCACTTGCTCACAGCTTTGGTGGGGAGTCCTGCCAGAGCCTTTCCAGCTATAATCACTGTGTCAGGTAAGAGTCTATCAGTGGGAGTTCTTTGAAAGAAATACCCCTCTTTAATGCACCTAAATGACCTGTATGTGATCCTAGAGGTTTGTTAAACCTATAGCATTATAAACATAATATATATATAACTCTATTTGCATATGTTTTGCTGGAAATAAGCTGTTGTCCAGATAAAACCAATAAAAAGTTAAAAATATAATGTGTCCAACTTTTGTCCCTTGCAGACTTTTCATTCTACTCCACTTTTCACTTCTACTCTGCAGTGTAAAACCTACCATTTCCCAAGCTTGAGTCCCCTGGCCAGCAGGTCTTCCATTCAAACTGCTGGTCTAACAGCCATCTCTGGGTCAGTCACAATGCCTGGAGCATGCCCACCTCATTCATTGCAATGGCATTGTCACACCCTGTCTATTGCAGTGGCCATGCTTAAAGTGGTTCAACACACTAAATGGTTGTTGGACCACATGGACCACCAGATTGCTGAACCTGTTTACTTTCACTTACCTCCAGTGAGTTTTCTGACAAAATTTGGAGCTGCTTCTGCTGATACGTGGGCTGTGTTACTGCTGAGCGGCCAGTCACAGGGGGTGCCCATCTATCAGGATGCTTAGGTAACTGTGGCAGATGAATGAAGGATGGACTTGCCAGGCTAGGATAGAAACGTTTCTGGTGCCAACATGAGAATAAGAGAGAGAGTAATTGTTTATGGTTTAACCTGCCTGGACAGATCCTATGATCCTAAATGTTTGGGGGTCTTCCTGTGCACTCTGTGGTTATTTTTCTGTTTTGCCTGTGTTTTCAAAAGATCAGAACACCAGGGCCTAAAGTAGGGACCACTATCACACTCCCCCTGTTCCTAGTTACAACCTCAGCTTTTTGGTGCCCTTCACTCTCTCTGTTTTCTTTAACACCCCTGGATTTCTGTGTCCCCTCTGTTCTCAATGACACCAATACCTTTTCTGTGCCCCTCAACCCCCTCCCCAGCTCCCAGTGACATCCATGACCTTTCCTGTGCCAATTACAGTCCCTCTACACCTATCACACTCCATCTGCTCCCAGTGACACACATGGCTTTCTTTGCTATCTCCCCTGCTCTCACTGACACCCATGTCTGCCTATGCAAGCCCACCCCCCAACTCTTTATTACACCCATAGCTTTTCTGTGCCCATCAACCCCCCTCCCAGCTTCCAGTGACACGCCTGACTTTTCTGTGTCCATCATATTCCCTTTACTCCCAGTGACACCCATGGCTTTACTGTGGCCATCACCCTTCCTCTGCTGCCAGTGACACCCATGCTTTCTTTGCTATCTCCCCTGCTCTCACTGATACCCATGTCTGCCTATGCCAGCCCACCCCCCCCCCAACTCTTTATTACACCCATAGCTTTTCTGTGCCCATCAACCCCCCTCCCAGATTCCAGTGACACCCCTGACTTTTCTGTGCCCATCATATTCCCTTCACTCCCAGTGACACCCATGGCTTTACTGTGGCCATGACCCTTCCTCTGCTGCCAGGGACACCCATGCTTTCTTTGCCATCCTACACACTAACAGTGACAACCATGGCTCTCTGTACCAACCCCCCTCGCTCTCAGGTTCAAGTATAGCTTTTCTGTGCTCAACACTCTCTCACTCTGCTCCCAACAATGACACCCACTGCTTTTCTTTGTCAGCTGCCCCCCCCCCATTCCTACTGACACTCATGACTTTTTTGTGCTCATCCCACTCCCTTTGCTCCAAGGCTTTCCTTGTCACCCCCTGCTCCCAGCGACACCCATGGCTTTATATGCTAGGAGAAAGTGAGGTTGGTTGGCATAGAAAAGCTTTGTGTGTCACAGGGGGAAGAGTAAAAAAATACCTACTTTTTCTTTGTGTCGGGAGAATAAAGAAAATGACTGCCCACTGCAGTGCGGTGCGTGTGGTTCCCCCGTCATTCTGCAAGGAAAGAAAGATATCTCTGTATGGTGGGGGCATTCAGAGGACATTATGCAGCCCCTCTTCTATGTTCTTTCAATAGAGGAGCCACACCCCATCCTTGATTCCCCCAGGGTTAAAATCCTGGGTGCTCCACTCAACAATACTACCACTATAGATTTAAAAAGTTGTATTTGTGTTCTCCCTAATCCCAAACTAAACCCCAGCATGGTCCAGCCACATTATCCATGACCTGGATGGTTTAGGATCTTTGCAGACACTTATAGCCTATACCTAATTATTGTATTGCACAATAACAAGCATAACCAGTATATATGAGGTTAATTGACATTATACAGTATATGAATCTAATTTTCCAGACAAAGGCCCATGTTCAGACAGATGGGTGTGCTGCTGTCTGCCTTTATTTAAAGCCCAAAATGCTTTTTTTCTAACACATCTTCATACATAATACCATGTCCCTACTTATGATGTAAAAGCCAAGGATGTGCCGGAGCCAGAATCAGCTAATGCTGATAACAGATTTCTATTATCAACCCTCAACAGATCTCCCTGACTAATGGTGATAATTGAGGCAACACAGAAAAGGAAGCAAAAATTCTTTTTATAACCAAACAAATAAAACCTTTTTTCATTGTGTTTCCACTTTTGAGCGCCGGTAATAAACATGTAAAGTATGCATTTTATACCTAGGTCTGCTTTCCTTTTTTTTATGTGCAATTTGGATGAAAATTACTCTCTGAATTCCAAATCCCGAGCCTGTAGCAGGCGACAAAAGTGGCTTTCTTCTCCCCCACTTTAGTTTTCCCATCAAATGTGTGAGAATAATTCAATGAGAAGTGCTTCACCCAGTTTATTGAATAACTGTACCTGGGTTTGTAGAGGTTTTTTTGCAAAACCCTATGGGTCATTTATTAAAATTCAGCTGGGCACTTCAGGCATCTCCATACTAAAGTGGGAAGACTTGTTTGTTTCTTTTTGCCATGTAGACCTGTACTAGAAGTGACTTTTCAATAAAGCAGAACATTTTTGGGACCCTTAAAGTGGGACATCTTAAACCAGTTTGTGGGCGATGGGTGTGTGGGTTGAAGTTTTACAGGTTTACAAGTTTTACAGAACAAATATCCACAGCATTCTATACTACTCATGTGTAGGTGTTTACCTGTCCCCGATCACATGCTCCAGGGATCTTCGATCCATAACATATGTTTGTGAATGAGCCAATGCTTAGCCGATCCATACATTTAGGTAATATAGTGGTTGTAGAGATAGCTAACCATAAGGGCAGGGGGTGCCATCATGGAGGCTCCTCCCCCTTATTTATCAGATTTGTGCCCATGTCATATCATGTACAGGAAAAAGAAGGATGGATTGTCTCTGCCGTCTTCAGTAGTCTCATTGTACGAATGACGGGACCCCATTAATTGTTAGGTAAGACCCGATCACACTGCATACATTCCACTACCGCCATTTAGCTAAAGAGTCAGAGATGTTGTAAACCGACCAAATATCCTGCATTTGGTGAGACATTCTTCCCCATAATGTCAGCAAAGTTGGACATTTAGGTGTCCTCAGAGTTTTCAGGGGAACAAATTGCCTCAAAGTGAGACTGTCCCACCGAAAATGGGACATCTGGTCAATTTACTCTTCAAGCTTTTTAGGATACCTACTTGTTGAGCAGGGACAACCTCTTTTTTTCATCCCTTCATCCCTCTTCGCAAGTGCAGAAGGTTTCTGCTGGGGTTAAAAAGAAAGCAAATCTGGGTTTTCTACAATCCCCAGTTTTGTTCTTTGCCATCCCAATGTGTGAAACCCCCGGTTTGCCAGGTCTGTTTGCCTCCTCCATATCAATGAGCAGCCAAGCACGCTGAATGAATTCAGCTGCTCCACTGTAGCCTCCGTGGCCCATGTATAAACTGTGGGATTGCATTCAGGGCAAACCAGAAGGTTTCAAGCAAGTGCCCCGTGGACAGGAAAACCACCAGCCCTAGATTCTTGTAGACTCTGGGCTGGTGGTTACCTTTTTAAAGACATTTCCCAAAAACTAGTAAGTACTAAAGAATTGAGAGGTCCACAGGAGGAGAATAACTCTCCAAATATGCAAAATGCAGACTGTCCAGTACCTCTAATTACCTATCATAGAGTCATGATGGTACCAAAGCATTTTCTATTATTGGTTCTTGTCCTGTGTTCTCCAGGGTACCTGATTAGCGATGAGCAAACCTGTAGAAGTTTGGGTTCGTCAAATTTGGCCAAACTTGCTGCCAAAGTTTGGTTCGGGTACCCAAACCATATTGAAATCAATGGTGCCCCAATTTTGGGAGCACAAAAATTGCTGTGAAATTGGGGTAGTAAGGGCTAGAGAGCTGCAAATCAGAGGTAACACCAGGGAGATTGCCCTGCACAAAATGGGGTGGGGAAAGTATTACAAATAATCACGTAAAACAAGAAAAATATGCAAGGCAAACATCTCTTTATCAATCTTTTATTGTGTATATTCTGAACATTATTCTATAAGCATATTACTGTTCATACACCAAATTTAAAGATTTAAAGACAGACAACTTACAAGTCACAATCAGAAGTTTATTCACTGCATACAAGAAAATTGATTCAAAAGTTACTAAACAAGTTCAATTCAAATAAATTAAAGAAAAATAACAACCCCTATGAGGGGGGAAAGGAGGTAAAGGGGGGGGGGGGTAAAGGAAGGGGTCAATAAAGGATTAGATGCTCATTAGGTTTGCATCAAAATCTGTAGGCAGAAAATTCCCAACCCAAGGATTCCACAGCTGAAGCTCAAGGTCGGGGACCTCCAAACCCTAACTATCACCAGCTTTGCCCCTGATAGGATATAATACATTAACCATTTTTTCAGTCTAGAACTGTGGGGGATTGGGGAATTTAGGAGAGCTACCCAAGGGTCTCTGACCACACATACCTTGCTGAGAACTCTAAAGATTCTTGACCAAAATCCCCCAACTACTGGGCAATCCCACCACACATGCCGGTACGACCCTGGTGAGAGGAAGCAGTTCCCCTGGAACTCAGTGGAAAAGTGTTTCATTCTCTCTGGGATCATATACCATCTTGCAAGGCAAACATCTCTGATTGGATGAGAGACCGCAAATGCGCCAAATGGCCAATAAGAGCTGAGTTTTATTAGGTGAGTTTCACATAGCTAATAAAATCTTGCAATGATGCCCTATTGCCGTAGTTATGCCCCTGGATCCATCTGTTTCAAGCATGTCCTTATTGCCCGGATAAGGCCGTTAGGTCCTGTCCCTTTGCAGTTTAACCAAAAGAGGCAAAAGTGTTAAACCTCAGACTAGAAACAGAGAGAATTGTATCTAGAGGAAGAGTTTTATAGCATTTCTAGCTATTGCAGCTCTGAGAAGGAAGCTTTCTATTTTCCAGTTTTATGATGATTGTTCTTTGTCTCACCCTTAGTCTGTCAAATAAATGAGATTTTTTTTTTTATTGTCTGGTTTTGCTTCCCCCTCTGGACATCACATTGTATTTTGTGCCCTGAATACCAACAGCTGCCAAGGACATGGCACTGTCAGATCAGTGAGATCTCGCTGCCCTCCAGACATAGCAGAGCTGCCGTCTTTCCGCCAGTGTCACTGACTGTCGTGTGCTAGGGGACCTGACATTACTACACCCTGGAACACTCCGCCGTTGTCTTTACCAGAATCCTGACAAGAGGCCTCACATGGCCGGCACATGTCAGATGCTCCCATATATTAAAATGTAACATGTCAAAGAAACAAAAAGTCTTTATACTGGAAACCCGGGGGGAAGGATACAATTCTGTACCTGTAGCTGAAAAGACAATCATTAAAGAATAAATGTGGGCAGACCTCAGTAAAAGCCTTTGTTTCTGCTGAGGTGCTACAAGGACATTAAAGCAGATTTACAGTGGATATAAAATGTCTACACACACCTGTTAATATTTTAATAGTTGTTAATAGTTTTTTGGCATTTGTGCAAATTAGAATAAGAAGAATTATTTCCAAATTTAAACCGGACCTTCAGCATACCTACCAACTTTTCAGGGTGAGAAAGAGGGACATGAATAAAGGGGGTGGGAGCAGCTCAATCACTATTATTTATGAAAAATTATTATTATTATTCAGGGCCTGGGAACTAATTTACCGCCCAGTTTAACCCTCTCATCAACTTAATATCAAGCAACAAACATGTCTAGCTATGTGGAAAGACAGAGATTTGGTTGCATATATGTGCAGATACATGTGGAAGCCACCCTGCCCCGCAAGGCATTCTGTGTTTAGTGTGGTCCCTACTCTTAATTCTGAGTCCCCAAAGTTGGGACATGCAATGCAGACAAATATCTGAGAGCTACTCACCTGGGAAGCCTTTAGAACACTTCACAGGGAGAAATCCATATTGACTGAATTCCTCCCTGCTTGTGCTCATGGCAATTCAAATGAATAAAGGCGGTGGGAGTAGCTCCATCACTATTATTTATACAAAATTATTATTATTATTCAGGGCCTGGGAACTAATTTACCACCCAGTTTAACCCTCTCATCAACTAAATATCAAGCAACAAACATGTCTAGCTATGTGGAAAGACAGAGATTTGGTTGCATATATCTGCAGATACACGTGGAAGCCACACAGCCCCGGCAAGGCACTCTGTGTTTAGTGTGGTCCCTACTCTTAATTCTGAGTCCCCAAAGTTGGGACATGCAATGCAGACAGGCCCTGAATAATATTAATAATAATTTTGGATAAATAATAGTGATTGAGCTGCTCCCACCCCCCTTTGTTCATAAGAAAGAGGGATATTTGTTAAATTAGGCCACGCCTCCCTCATTAAGGGATGGATAGAAGAATGTAACAGTTAAAACAATATAAACACTTTAAATAGGCAAATTAATCGTTCATGAGTGCAGATCTCCATGTTACACCTCAAAGAGGGACAAAGAAGAACAACAAGGGACGGGAGGACATGGACATGAGGAACAGTCCCTCCAAATCAGGGACACTTGGGAGGTAGGCCAAATCCTTAAAAAACTATTTCCTAGCATCTAAAATTAATATATATATATATATATATATATATATATATATATATAGTAGCTTGTGTATTATGTTATATATACACACACAATGAATAACCAGCTGCTAGAGGGATTGTGTGAGTGAGGGGAAAGCTGCAACAATGTTTCTTCATCACTGTTCACTGTGGAATCAGTATTTACTGCATACCATTCAGTCAGTGTAAACATATGTATCTTCTAAAATGTTACAGTTTTTTTATATATTCAGCAGAGCAATGAGTCATCACATGATATAAACTATACTATATAGCATTTTTTAAAAATAACTCTAAGTAGCCCCTGTGGATTGTTAGATAAAAGATTTAAACCGGAATCTTCACCATCATTTAATGAAAAGCCCAAACCCTTAAAAGAGTATTCCCCAGCATCTAAAATTAATATATTTTAAGTTTTTAATCACTTACTTATTATTCTTTCCCTTGTTGGGCTTCAACTCTTTTCAGGACTCTAGGATATGGGCGCCGCCATCTTGCCTCAGAAGCATCACATACAGAGGAGAGGGGGCAAAAGTGCAGGAGCAAGTTATTACTGTGCTTTGCAGAAACAGGGCAGAGCTGGAGTCAGGAAAAGAACAGCAATCCCAGAATGCAGAGCGGCACAGTCAGAAGACACTTCCTGTCTGCAGGCAGCCTGAGATTCCATGTGCCGCCATCTTGGATGTTTAATGGTTTAGAAAATGCAGTAGATGTGGGTAGGATGATTTTTAATAAGCAATCTGTACAGGGTGAGGGGAACAAACAAGGTAGACTTATTCAGGGTGAAGGTCCGGTTTAATGTCAACTGAAAAACTGAAATCTTTAAGGGTGGCTAATAACCCTTAAAAGAAACAGTTTTTCATAGCAACAGTGTGTTTACCTTAGCTATGTACACCAAAGTGGTGATTTCTAGTACATATCATAGACGTCTTCACTCTAGATTGCTAATCATCTGATTGGCTAAGAGATGGGGGACAGGTTTAACTAATCCTGCTGAAATTCAGCTTCTTCAGTTTGGTAGGATCACAGTCTTGTGTCCCAGTAGCAAAAGGGTTAATGGCTGGGTCCTCAGCTGCATAGGTTATTAGGCTGGTTAGACTTAGCCAAAGCTACTAAAGAGTTCACCTGTCACGTTGGAAGCATTGTGGGACTTGTAGTTCATTGTTTTTACTCAAGGCCATGAAAACCACTCCCATTCCCCAGAATATGAGAATCATGGAAGCAGCAGCTGATGAGTAAATCACAGGTCTGGGGACACAATCTTAACACTAATAATTATTTTACATTCCAGAAGAGGAAAACAATAGGGCAGAACACCAAAAACATGACAAAAGGATTTTTACTAACTCTGTCAACCTGGTGCATCCTGATTTTGGACACCCCCCTGTGTGAAACCCAGCAGATCGGCCGCTATATATAGCTCACTGGTGTTCCCATGGCACAGGCGTTGCTCCCCTCCATTCACAGCTTGAAAAACTAAAAGGAAATCTAGCTGCACTCGCAATCATCCTGTGGCACCCCCTGCATCCCTTGGCTGAGCACGTCCACACCAGCCATCCAGTTACAGCTAGCATGGCCGCGCACCATCCAAAAAAGATGCGAGTGATGCCAGTCACAAATGTGTTGTGGGTTTGTTGGAAAGGTAAAGAAAGTGGGCGATTGGTGGGGTTTTACATAGTGGGACATCCCAAATCTGGATGCCCCATGGGTGGTTGTCAAACCGGACCTTGTGTTTTAGGCCTGGTTTTGATCCACTTTAAATGATGGCAGCTTTAAATCTAATTTTTAACATTATTTTATTTAATATTAATTTTATTATATTTTATTTATCATTTTTTAATAGCATTGTACAGATTATGGGTCATTTTAAAAGTGGAAAAGTTTTGAAATTATTTTTTTTTGTTTTTTTTTTTTTTAGATAAAAGCTACCATTGTAACAGGGATGTGTGGACTATGTACACTTTACACTGAGGGTTTTTTTAGCGCCAGGTAGTGCTTCATAGCGGCAGGCAGCGTCTGGTGAACGCTGGGCGCTGTACGCAAAAACCATGTAGCGTTCGATTCATCATTACAGGTGTCTCGGCGTATATCGCCAGAGCTCTGGCTTCCAGAGCGCCAGGTATTACCTGTCTCTACATGCCGCTCTCCCATACATTTCTATTTAAACAGGGTTTTTTATGTTTTTTTTTCTCTGCAATAATTGTGTGACCTCTCCTGGCCTAGAAAGAGTCATTTTTGAAAACTTTTTTGATTTTTTATATTTTTATGCAGAATTGTCATTACAGGTCTGGCATTAAAGTATTAATGTCACAACAATGCAATTCCATGTGTTTTCGCTTTGTTACTAGTGGGTATGTGTTCAAAGACAGACTTTAATTACACAGCGTCTGTCGCTCTATGCTATAGCGACCAGATCCAGAGCGCCTACGCTCTGTGTGTTTTTGTTGAATATGGTGAGAGTCGGTCGCAATGTGCTGGCGCTACCTTTCTCTCCCTGCAACGCTGTACTGATGTTAGAATGCACAACAAACATCTCATTCATCAATGCCGGCCAAGTTACTACAGTGTCTGAGGCGCTCTGTTACAGGGCCTGATAGCCGATCACAGCATATACTAGCGGTCGCTCTAAGCACCGCTATACAGATGCTCATCTGCCGATACCTGGCGCTAGTAATGATATAAAGGTAAAACCTGCAACTTCCTACAGTATGTTACAGTCCCAAATGTTCAGTCTGCACATGCATACTAAGATGCAGATAAATTATTTATCTTGTCAAAATTAGATATTCCGATAGATGGACAGATCTTAATTATTCTAGAGGCAACCTCACTGTGAGTTTTTCTTCGCAAGAACATTTATGATTGAAGCCCAAATGTTCAAGATGAATGATGGGGAGCTTTTTCTTTCCATTTTATTATTACAGAACAGAAGAGCTTCTGTGTAAGGGCACACATCTAAATACATATATAACTAAGCAGAGAAAATCAGCTGGTTTCAGCAATATACTTACTGCACATGGTTCTGTAAAATACAGCTTTTAAACAATATAGTGCTTTCAACGCCATTAGCAATTATTCAGAGTTATTAAACGCTTGTGCTCCTGGTAGAGCCCAGCTTCCTGCCTAAATTAAAAAAGATTACCTAGGGAGACACATTTGACTTGATATTATCCAAAGTGTAAAAATGCTTTCAATAAAGAAAAGTACAGTCCCTTCTCTTAATTCACATTTTCTATTTTTTAAAATGCTAAAGGTTATTATAAGGCTGCAGCCAATCAAAATTCTTTGTTCAGACACAATTCCTCAATCTCCGACTTATTCTTTACCTTTGGGAAAGTCATCCTTAGGGATAACACATTTGTTACCAGGATCAAGTGCATTCAGTATTGCTTTGGAGGTCACGAATACAGAATGAACGACTGTACCAACTGTACACTCAAAAAACATGGGACCTGAAAGGGTGTATGGAAAAGAGTCAAAGCAGTATTCAACAGGTCAGCAATGGAAACAAGGCTGAAAAAAAAATGCAAGACAAGAAACAAAGAGCCTCATTTATCATACATCAGTGCCAGTCAATGACACTTACGGCCTTATTCATGAAGGGATAGCGTCAGGTAGTGGCTGGTTAATGAGAGGTAGCGACAGGTAGCGACTGGTGAACGCCGGACACGACACGCAATTACACATTTATCAAGCAGAATCTGTTTAGCGACTGGGATAGCGCCATGTAGCGTCTGATTCATAATTTTCACAGCCTCGGCGAACAGCGTCGGCGTTCAGCCTTGCACAGCGCCAGGTATGACCTCTCGCTACCTGTCGCTGTGCCATGCATTTCAATGGACGATCCTTTCCTTTTCTTTAAACTGTGTTTTTGTTGTTGTTTTTTTGTTTTTTTTTTTAAATCTCAAATAATTCTGTGACCTCTCCTGGCATTGAATAAGCAGTTTTTTCAATTTTTTTTTATTTTTTATATATTTCTTCAGAAATGACATTACTAGAGATGAGCGAACTTCTTGAAAGTTCGATTCGGGCAATTCCCTGAATTTCCCCAAGAAATTCGGGTTCGCCCGAATCGAACTTTCACGAATCACTCATCTGAAAAAAAAAATTGCCGGCATGGTGGGAGCGGGCAGGCCGGCTACGCTGTCAGCTCCCACCATGCCGGCATTTTTTTAAAAAGCAAACACTTACCTGCATGGTCGGAGCGTGGAGGCCGGCACCGCTCTCAGCTGTCATCAGAGGACGCGTCATCAGAGGGCGCCTGAGAGCGGCGCCGGCCTTTTTTTTTTTTTTATTTCAGGGAAAATTCGATCGGCACGAACCAAAAAAAATTCGGGTTCGTGCCGAATCGAATTTTCCCTGAAATTCGGAGCGAAATCCGGTTCGTCCGAATCGGTTCGCTCATCCCTAGACATTACAGGTCTGCCATTAAAGTGTTCATGTTACAATGTTGTTACAATGTAATTCCATATGTTTTCGCTTTGTTACTAGTGGAAAGATGCTGAAAAACAGACTTTAAACACACCACCTCCTGCGCTCTAGGCTTCAAACAAGATTTTTTCAGCGCCAGAGATTTGTGAGGCTGTTTTTTGCTGAATATGGTGGAGTCGGTCGCTATGAGCAGTCGCTACCATGCGCTCCCATATAGCGCTGTACTAATCAAATAGCGACTCCTCACAATGTATTCAATATTACTGGACAGCGACTGAGTCGCTATGAAGTAGCGACCCACGGCTGAGCACAGTGACTACTAGCGGGCGCTCTGAAAATACCTGCTACAGACCCTCATCTGTCGCTACCTGGCATTAGTGATGAATCAGCCTGCCAGTGCCAATATAATTTAGCCTCCGCAGCACTCAGTGTCTGATGCAGCCTGCGTCTAATTTATCACCAGTGTCATTGCTGTAGTTAGTGGTGACCGGAGCTCTTTTTAAAGCTGCGCCGGTTTATAGTTTTGATCACATACACCACAAAAGGGAGAAATTCAGTACTTTTTTTGCTTATAAATATTGCTGAACACAATTATTTGTATGGAACTTGCATTGATGACTTGGCAATAATGTAAACATGGGACTTAGATGTCACCAAATGTCATCATTTTCTGGTAAGATTTTTTTTTTTAAGGCTAATTTTTCTTACCAATGTGGATTCCTTAGATTCTTGTTGTATCATCTGACCCTTGCCTTCTTAGCTTCTTCTTGCCTTGTCTTCTGAACCTTTCTCATTTAGAGCCTTATTTTCCTGTTAAATAAAGTGTTAATCTTGTCAGCTTGGCTAAAATGATTAAATATGGTGTGCAGTTCCAAAAGTTGGCGGTACAAAGTGGCGCTGACAGAAGCTGGCCAAAACTTACTGCCCCAAACCAAACTGAGTACTTACCATCAGGCATGGCGACTTGCAATGCCATTCTGTAAAAATAACAGTGACAAAATATAAATAGGGGTGGGCGCTCCTAAGTGGATATGTATACCTGCAAAAAGATGCTAAATGGCCCACTTCATGAATAAGGCTCTAAATAAGTAAGGTTCATAAGACAAGGCAAGATAAGAAGCTAAGCAGGCAAGGGTCAGATGATAAGACAAGAATCTAAGGAAGCAAGTTTGAGAAGACAAGAAAAGAAACGTAAGAGACAGAGGCAAGGTTCAGAATATAAGACAAGAAAAAGAAGCTAAGGAGGCAAGACAAGAAAAGAAACAGGAAAGGACCAGAAGAAAAGACAAGAAGCTATGGAGGCAAGGTTCATAAGACAAGACAAGAAACATCTAAGGAGGCAATTCTAAGAAGACAAGACACTAAAGAGGCAAGGTACAGAAGACAAGGCAAGACAGAAGCTAAGGGGACAAGGTTCAGAAGACAAGAAGAGAAACTTAAAAGTCAAGGATCGGAATAAAAAGCAAGACAAGAAGCTACAGAGGCAAGGCTCTGTAGACAACACAAATAACTAAAGAGGCAAGGTTCAGAAGACAAGTCAAAAAATCCTATGGAGGCAAGGCTCAAAAGACAAGCCTAAGATAAGATGAGAACCCAAAGAGTGAAAGATTAGAGGTCAAGACAAGATCACGTCAGCCATGAGAAAACTATGCAGCCTTGGCTCATTCAACTGAACTCACATGGGCAGTGGTCATGTTTTAACTGGTAAAAATTAAGTTAGAAGGCAAAAGACCTAGCTAGCACCATGCAGTGAACATGTGTTGTAACTGAGTTAGACTGAGATAGTGTTTGTACATATCTTACCCCAGGCTACACATGCACATTTATAGAGTTCATGGTTGTAAACGTTGCTCTGTGTAATAATTTTACCCTACCCATAACTCCTGATAAAACGGGTGTCAAAATCCTTAGCCAAACCTATCTTGCTTGAATCATCACATGTGGGACTCTTTCTGCAGCAAAGCTGACATAAACACAACACGGGGGAGTTGCGTATCATAGGGAGATTATCTAAGCTGTGCATAATAGACTTACAAAATTTCTAACAGGTTAGTAATACTATTAACCTGTTATAAATGTAGTAAGTCCATAATGCACATCTTTGATAGGCAACACCCCAATGCTGTATTTATGTTAGCTTTGCTGCAGATGAACCCTGCATTTCCCCACTGTCTTGCTAGTTTGTCCCCCCCCCCCCCCCCCAACCCAGGTCTTGTGGATTAAATCACACTGATTTTTATTGGAGATTTTTCGGAGTCATAGACATGGTATACAGACAATTGGTAATGCAAATAAGACAACATACCATTGGGTCCAGGATGCAACCTGACCATCAAAACATCCAAACAATGCTTCTATGATCATTACAATACACTACAGCTGCCTGTCCGGGACTCCTGCCATGGGATCCCGGGATTAAATCACCCAATGTAGCTATAACACCAGACCTCTGCGACTCCAATGTCCTGCTACTTTGCCCATCCTCCATTGTAATGTAGAACCCTGGACTCTGCGGAAGCGTCCAAAGAGAGAACAGAGCCCCTAGAGGGCAGAAAAGGGGAGGGAGCGGAACCAACAACAAAGGGGCAGAAGGAGAGAAAGATCAAAAGAAAGAAAGGGAACATATAAAGAAAAAAGAGAGGCCCCCGGGGGAAGGGGGGGGGAGCGGGGGGACCAGACAGGGGGCCCGCGAGACCCCAGCGCCCCCCACTGCCGTACAAACTCTCCTCCTGATTCCACTAACATCCTGTATTCCTCAATCCCGTTCCAATGCTGCCTTATATTCAGGTGAGGACTTAAAATCAGCCCAGATAGACCAGATCTTCCTGTAGGCTTCGGCCCTATCCTGTCTCAGATGTAGAATTTCTTCCATTTCCTCTACATGGTTTAGTTGCTGCAGCCATTCTTTGACCGTTGGGGCTGACGGTGATTTCCATTTCCGAGGTATCACCCTCCGTGCCGCGTTGGTGAGGTGAATCCCTAGTGGTCCTAGATCACGCTCGCCTCTGCCAATTCAGTAAATAGAAGGCGGGGTCCCATTCAGGAGAGAGGCCCACTACCCTCTCAATCATACCATGAATGTTCTTCCAGAAAGGGACAATACTAGGGCACGACCACCATATATGCAATACATCTGCATCTTTCTGGTTGCATCTCCAGCAGGTGTCTGGGATAGCCGGGAACATTTTATGTAGCATCTTTGGGGTCCTGTACCACCTAGTGATTAATTTGTAATTAGTCTCCTGCGTAGAGGAGTTTGCCAAGCCCCTGTATGCCCTTTGATATATGCATTTCCAATCTTCTTCTGTCAAGTCTAGTTTCAAATCCCTCTCCCACTTTCCTTCCCAGGGTTTCCTCGGGGTAGGGCCCCCTTCCAGCAGCAGACCATATGTACGTGACAGGAGGTGGTTCCTAGGACCCTCTCCCAGACAAGCCCTTTCAAATACTGTGGGCTCCCTATCCACTTTCCCCTTCAGGTTCTCCGACTGAACAAAATGCCTTATCTGTAGATATTCCAAGTGAGAGAGTTCCCCTCCAATAGCGTCCTGAAGCTCCTGCTTCTGTCTAAATACCCCTCCTGAGAATAAGTGAGCTGCCCTTAGTGGGTGCAAATACTTGCCTTTCCTCAGAAAGGATCTCTCTCACCCAGGAGGGAAATCCGGGTGGTCATGAATCGATAACAGAGGCCCCGGGACTGACGACACCCCTTCGTAGCTTCTACAAGTCTGCCGAAAAATTTCCAATGTGGTGCCAATAAAAGGGTGGGATCTAATCTTCTCCGGGATGTCACTCCTGTTGAAAGTCCATAACTGTCTCAAAGTACCCTGACTAGTTTCATCTTCTATGGAAACCCACTCTTTGTGGGAGCCATTCACATTCCAGTCAGTAATTCTTGCTAAATGTGAGGCCTTCACGTATGTGTCAATGCAGGGCAGACCCAATCCCCCTTTAGACCTCTGCAGAACAAGGGTGGATCTTTTTGCCCTGGGGGGCTTACCTGCCCATAAAAATCTTGTGAACGTTTTTCTGACATCTAAAGCAAAAGAGCTAGGGAGTTTTATTGGAATGCATTGAATCAAATATAGCAACCTCGGGAGCACATTCATTTTCAGAACCGCCAGCCTCCCGAACCACGACAGTTTCAGGCATCTCCATCTATTTAGGTCCGCTTTTAATTTGCTGATCAATGGAGCAAAATTCAACTGAAATAGCTGTGACAGGTCCGCGGGCAGTTGGATCCCCAGATAAGTGAGACTACGTGTCTCCCATCTAAACTGAAAGGATTTCTCTAGATTCTCTTTCTCCTGAGCAGGGAGTGAGACATTCAATGCTACCGATTTAGAGTAGTTTATTTTCAGATTGGACATTTTACCAAAAATCTCGAGCTCTTTCAGCAAGCACGGTATCGAAACCCAAGGAGAGGAAAGAAAAAACAACATATCGTCCGCGTAAGCGGCCACTTTTTGTTCCTTAACCCCTATCTGAACCCCTCTAATGTCAGGATTCATTTTCACCATCCTCAGGAAAGGCTCCAGCGTGAGCGCAAAAATCAGTGGGGACATAGGGCAGCCCTGCCTGGTACCATTGCGAATCAGAAATCCGTTTGAGGTCACATTGTTAACTCTAACCCTTGCACGTGGGTCCGAGTACAAGGCCAGAATTCTGTTCCGAGCCACCACCCCCAGGCCGATATGCTCCAGAACCACTGTAATCCATTCCCAATCAACCCTATCAAATGCCTTTTCGGCGTCAGTGGATAGCATCATAATCTTCAACCTGTGGGAGGTGGCCCACCAGTGTACATTCATGGCCTTCACTGTATTGTCGCGTGCTTCCCTTCCTCCAATAAAGCCCACCTGGTCTTGTTGGACCAGCTCTGGCAAAAAACCTGCTAGCCTCTTGGCTAACACCTTCGCATATAATTTGATATCAACATTCAATAATGATATAGGTCTGTAATTCTGGCACTGGGTGTCATCCTTCCCCTCCTTCGGGATTACCACTATGCGAGCCTCAAGAGACTCCGGGGGGAGTGCCCCTGTCTCGCCCGCACTACTAAAAGCCCGTACCATATGCGGAAGCAGATGGGGGGCAAACGCCCTATAATACTGGCTGGGGAATCCATCAGGTCCCGGGGCCCTTCCAGGTCTAGTTTCCTTGATCGCCACCATACATTCCCCAATGGAAATCGGGCTCTCCAAATATTCAATTGCTTCCTTAGAAAGTCGGGGCATCTTAGCTCTTTCACAGTAATCCTCCATCTGGGATTTGTGTCCCCCTTCTGAGGGGTGCCCTGGAAGATTATACAATGTGGAATAATACCTCTTAAACTGTTCAGCGATATCTGACTCCTTCTGGTACAAGGTCCCCGCTGAGTCTCGAATTCCCTGCACACGGGCCCTAGGGCCCTTTGGGTTAAGGCCACCCGCTAGAAGCCTACCAGGCTTATTACCTTGTTCATAGTAAAGACCATTGCGGAACGCAGCCCCCCACAGGGTAGCTCTCAGCTCCTTCCTTTTTTCCAAGAGCTCCTGTAGGTGTTTTTCCAGAAGCGTTTTCTTGTGTTGAGATTCCAGGACCGAGACCTTGTGGGCAAGTTCCTCTATTTTAGCTAACCTTTCTTTCTTCATTCGCGCACCCTCTTGTATGAGAAAACCCCGTATCGTGCACTTGTGCGCCTCCCAAATTGTGAGTGGGTTCAGGTCTTCAGTTGCATTTTCACGAAAATACTGAATAATCTGCTGTTTAACCCTCTCTGCCCTAACTACGTCCTTTAGAATACTAGTGTTCATTCTCCAGTTCCATTCCTTGTGGACCTGTCCCGGTAGCAAGAGCCTCATAATTACCGGGGCGTGATCTGCAAATGTAATCGTCCCTATCTCCACTCCCGCTATCCAGCCAAGGTCTCTCTGGGACAAGAACAGATAATCTATCCTCGAGTACTTTGAGTGAATGGGGGAAAAGTAAGTATAATCCCTACCGTCTGGGTGTGCGAATCTCCACGTATCAATTACCTGCACATTCTGAAGAGATGTTTTAATTAGCTTCAGATACCTGTATGCAATGGAGGAGCTAGCGTTAGAGGTGTCTACCAAGGGATTCAATGCGCAGTTCAGGTCTCCCCTATAATCAAGGAACCCTCCTGAAAGGATTGTAATTCCCTAAGAACCGAGGTCATAAATTGATGTTGTAGCCTATTGGGGGCGTAAATGTTTGCCAGTGTGAGGATCTTTCCAGACGGGAGCTTACCCTTGAGGAAGATATAGCGCCCCTCCTTGTCAATAACCTCTGAGGTCACAGAAAAAGCCAGAGCCCTATCCACTAGGATAGAAACCCCCTTAGTCTTAGAAGATGGAGATGGCGCTGTCCAATGAAAGGGAAACGGAAAAGGAAATCTATTACGAAAAGGAATCTATTACCTAAGTAGGGAACTCTACCTCTCTGAAAATGTGTTTCCTGAATCAAGGCAATATGTGCCTTATATTTCTTCAATTCCCTCATAAGAGAGTGTCGCTTAGCTGGTGAATTAAGACCCTTCACGTTTATAGTCATTATCCTCACCTCCATATCTCCCACTGAAGTCATTGCTAACAGGGAGGGAACACACAGGTCCACCCAAGCCCCCCAACCACACCCCCCGCACCCCCCGGCCCCCGGAGCCAGAGAGAGGAGTACTTACAGGTATCCCACCAGAGACTGATGGGGAAGAAGAAAAGACAGGGATCGAGAGAAGGGGAACAGAAATAAGGGTCCTGACCGTAATAAAGACCAGAAACAGAACCCCAAAGCGCACCCTTATGGGGTATAGGAGAGAACACGGAAGGGAAATTAAGAGAGCGTAGCGCCGGGTATAAGACCTCCAGCGACCGCCCAACCCCACCTGAAGCTACACCAGGGGGGGGAAAAACCCCTGGATTCTTCAGGAAGTAGAGACCCACACGGAGTCCCTAAATAACCCACTTACCGTGAAAATCACAAAAACTTGGGGACCATGGAAGGCCAGACAGGCAGAAGTACTACGTTTTCAAACTTGTGATAACAAGAAAATTACCTATACTGTGAGCAAATCAAGTATACCTTTATACAGTAACCTGGTGTAGAACCCATTTAACACATATTGAACGTCCCCTTATCCCACTCCATCCAGTTGCAGGGCAAAATTTGTATTGCATCCCTGATTGCCCATCTTGGCCCCGCAATTTGCTCCTAGGTTGTAGCCACCTTCACCTAATTGGAAAGTCCCCAAGCAGTCCCTTGCAGAGTTACCAAGGGGGAGGGGAGAAGGCCCCTCCATCTAGCAACCAACCACACAAGGCCCACTATGCACTCACATATTGACATTTCGCAAAGTAAGCTCCGCTTGGGCTTCCCAAGGACCCATAACGTGCTCACTCGAGGGCATCAATCCCATGTAGTTTAGTTTCATCCCCATCAGCCCCCCCCCCACCGCCCCCCGCCCCCCAATCCCCTCCGGAGAGGGCCCCGCCGACAGCCAGGGAGGACAGCCAGCCCCATTCCCCTGCAGACCAAAAACCCGGGAGGTCAGAGTAAGGCAATCTGAAATAGAGCAAATTATCCATCATGTTTCCCGTGGTCCCAGATCTTGCAGTCAGTTAATCTGCTACCTATATTACATGAGAAGTATTGGCATGTTAAGCTCAGGGGGGAAGGGAGCAAGGGACACCACCACATGCGCTGCCAGGAGATAGTTCCCCAGACCTTAATGCCGAGAGCTGCTACGGTTCCAGGATCCCCCAACCGCACTGCCCGGGATTTCGTTCATTTTCTTGCAGCTTTTACCCCCAAGGCGGGAGAGAGGCCCTTCTATCTTCTAATCCCCCAGGCACTCGGCCCCCGGAGTCATTCAGAGGCACTTCACCGATTAATCTAGGCTTTTAACCCCCTGTTCGCCAGTGAGCAGCTCATGCAAACATGGGCCCCCCGTCCCACCCCCCCATCGCATCCCGTCCCCCCGTCCCCTCCGGGACGGGCCCCCCCATCCGGTGGGGCCCCCCCCGAGGGGAAGGGAGGACAGCAGGCCCAAAATCCCCCTCTACCTCAGACCATATAAGCCATATTGGGGCGGTGGCACCTCTCAAGTCTACTCATTATAACACACAGAGAATCATATGTGAGGTCTCCAGTTGGTCTATCCCCACCCCCCAGCCCCCCGGCAGAGGAACCCGCGGGATTCACGGGGTCCCCCCCACCGGAGGAGGGGGGGAGGGGGAAGACATGCCCCCTCTGATTCATGCACCTCACATCCCATAGGCGAACAAAATAGAACATGATAAAACACGAGAAGTTGACCGTGAACTCTGCAGCAGGGTTTAACCCAACAAGAAATAACTGTGACATGCAAGAAAATATGAAAAGCAGTAAGTATTGCAACACAAGGGAGGGGGAGGTAAGGCCCACTGCCAGATACAACTTACGCAACCAACATGCTAGGCCTAAAGCCAGGGATCTGCCATAGCAAGGTCCCACCCCCCCATCGCATCCCGTCCCCCCCGTCTCCTCCGGGACGGGCCCCCCCATCCGGAGGGGCCCCCCCCCCCGAGGGGAAGGGAGGACAGCAGGCCCAAAATCCCCCTCTACCTCAGACCATATAAGCCATATTGGGGCGGTGGCACTTCTCAAGTCTACTCATTATAACACACAGAGAATCATATGTGAGGTCTCCAGTTGGTCTATCCCCACCCCCCAGCCCCCCGGCAGAGGGACCCGCGGGATTCGCGGGGTCCCCCCCACCGGAGGAGAGGGGGGAGGGGAAGACATGCCCCCTCTGATCCATGCACCTCACATCCCACAGGCGAACAAAATAGAACATGATAAAACATGAGAAGTTGACCGTGAACTCTGCAGCAGGGTTTAACCCAACAAGAAATAACTGTGACATGCAAAAAAAAAAAAAAATATGAAAAGCAGTAAGTATTGCAACACAAGGGAGGGGGAGGTAAGGCCCACTGCCAGATACGACTTACGCAACCAACATGCTAGGCCTAAAGCCAGGGATCCGCTATAGCAAGGTCACTGGAGTCTGCAAAAAGCTGAGACCGTCATAGTCGGGGGGGAATGAGAAGGGAGAATATATTAAAAAAAAAAAAAAAAGGTACCGTCACCGTCCCTCCACGTCTCTGCACATCAGGCCAAAAAAGCATCGAAGGGTTAGTCCATTAATTCCGCGGGAAACTAGAACTCTTCTTTTCTTGGGGCCTCGTCCGGGGACCGCCGCCCGGGGGGCACCGCTGGTGTATCCAGATGCGGGGCCCCGCCAGACAGATCAGGGATCCGGAAATCACTGAACCAATCGGGAACCCCTACCGCTGGGATCCTCAGGAATTCAAAAAACGCTGGGAGGTCTTCTGGAGTGCGCAACACCCCGGTCTTCCCGTTCCTGGCTACCACCAGCGCAAATGGGAATCTCCATCTGTAGGGAATGCCCCTCTCTCTGAGAAGCGATGTCAATGGCCTGAGAGCTCTGCGGTGCTGTAAGGTAATCCCAGATAGATCCTGGAAAAGCTGCACTTCGGCGTTGTTGAATAAAATGGAATCTCTTCCTCTCGCTCTCGCCATGATGTCTTCCTTCAAGGGGAAACTCTGTAGGCAGCAGACTATGTCTCTGGGGGCCATTTCATTCATATTTCTGGGTCGCAGTGCGCGATGAGCCCTCACGAATTCTATTGGCGTGTCCGGGGGTCTATCCAGTAGTGAATTAAATATGGAGGTCAAGGCTCCGGGGATCTGATCCTGCGCGACTGCCTCCGGCACCCCACGCACCCTGACATTGCATCTCCTGGCCCTATTGTCGAGGTCTTCAAGATGTCGGTGCACATTCATGAGGTGGCCGTTGTGCCAAGCCACCACGTCGCTCACCTCTCGTAGCTTGCGTCCCGAGCTCGCTGCTTCGCGCTCCACCTTTTCAATTCTGCGGCCTAGCTCTCTCACGTCCGCTTTGAGTTCAGCCACCGCTTCTGTAATGGAGGATTTGATTTCTCCAGCAAATCTCGCTAGTTCAGTCCTCGTAGGTAATTGGCTGAGCTGCGCCGTCAGGCCCTGTGGCTCATTGCTAAGCGAGCCCTCCGTGCTCCTCTCCGGTGAGCTTTCTTGCGACGTAGGTGACGCCATCTTGGAGGTCCGGCCTGGGACTTCCTCCGCGCGCTGGGAACGGAACATCTCCGGGAGGCTTCTGCCGCTCAAAGTCGGGTCTCGGGGTGCCCTGGGTGTTCTAGAGGTCACCCCCGATCTACTGCTTTTGCCCATGTTGCGTTAGGGGGGACTGCAGCTGTCGCACTCGGGTCTGTACACCAGGAGCTCTGGTATCAGGCAGCCATCTCCCTCGCTGGCCAAGCCACGCCCAAGGTCTTGTGGATTATGCCTTGTCTGCTCATATTTGCCCCCAGCCTTGATTAATTATGTTTCTTAGTTTACTGGTGACTGTGTTCCTTTGTGACTTGCTTGAAGATCCTCTTCCTAGCCCATGTGTCCCTACCAGTCTTTTCTGGCTAATGTCTATTCCTAAGCTTGTGGCTAGGGATGACTGAACCCCTCAAAGTTTGGGCTCGGCAAATTCAGCTGAACTTTGAAAACAAGTTTGGGTTCTGCCAGTGCCAGCTGGCAGTGCTGGCACTAGGAGTGTCCTCACTCATGGGAGTGGCAGCCATCTTTCTGTGGCCCTGGCCGAAGACCATGGCCGATGGGATTGGGTTTGCGGGGCTCAGGTAAGTTGCTCAGCAGCTTCCTGCTGCTGCATCCTTTAGGTGAAGCTGGTTGATGGGCTGCTGAGCAGCCCATCCACCAGTACTTCCGTGTTTGGACTGAACTCCGAACTCTAACACGTACATCTGGCTGAAGTCCATGTTCAGGTTTGGGAACCTAAACTCGCAAACTTCAGTACTTACCTGAATTTTGCAGTTTGGGTTTGTTCAACACTACTAATAGCCTGGACTAAGTGTTAGTACCCAGGAGTGCCCATAGTCCACCCAGAAAATTGGTCACCTAGCTTTTTTTATAAGCAACATGCCTTTAATATGAAAACGTAAATAGTCAATTGAATAGAATAGAATAGAAATAGAAATTCTGTGGATGGCACACTATAGGGGTCAGGATTCTGTTTCAAAAAAGACCAGTGGTAGATATATAGAACATGATACAGTTTGCAAGGACATCTAGAGATTCCAAGGGCCTATCATTGCACAGTACTTACCTGTTATCTGGCTGTTATGGTAGTGTAAGCCCCATCACTGGCACCTCCTGCCATGTTTGACCACATCCAGTGCTAAGCTCTATTGCTGAATCCTGCCATGTCTGGCAACGTCCAGTGCCAAGCCCTGTATTACTCCTGCCAGATTTGACAATGCCCAAGGCCAAGCTCCCTTGATGGTTTGCCTTGCCTAACTTTGTCCTATGCCAAGCTCTGTTGCTGACTCACGCCACTTCTATGTCCAATGCTAAGCCCTGTTGTTACCCCCAAGCAATGTCTGACCAGATCTGAGCCAAGCTCGAATGTTGACCCAGTACCACCTCCAATGATGACCAGTGCCAAGTTCAGTTGCCAGCTCTTGTCAATGATACAAATGTAGTCAAGAAAGACTAAGCAATTTGTGGTATAAAAAACATTCTGAAAGTGCCAACAAGGATGGTCAAATGATTTGTGTCTTGACGTATCTGACTATAAGACCTTGGGAAATGCAAATCATTATCTCATTGTTATTGTTTCAAATTGGCACAAGTCCTTCCTTCAAAATCATAAACTTGACTGAGCTTTTACATCTACGCCTTCAGACATCCATAACTAGCTTTGTCTCTCCTCTCCATTTTATGATAACTTTTATCTGTTAATTTTCTATTGGTATCTTCTCTCTTTTTTGTGAGCCAGATCCAATGATGTTGAAAGATTTATGGTTTTTAGAATATAGATTACAATAAAACTGCAAATTATTTTTAAAGCTTTCTGCCAGAGGAGACTTCATATTATTGTAATTCTTCAACATTGGAAAATGCAGGAGATCTTTAAATATGAAAAATAGATTAAAGTGACAAGAGCTACACGCATAAAGATTCCGCTTGTAGCATTGTGGATGTTGAGCTCATGACCAATAAAAGCATACAGTAGTTCTGCTGATGCTGAAGGGCTAGAAGCAGCCTTGAAACTTTACATAATAGAGATCTGCAGCCTGGGAACAATAGACAATGAGGATCTGAGATATCACTGCTTAATATAGAATGATGAAAAATAAAAATTATAGGAAAAGTAGCCTTGTATAGATAGACATGGTCCTTGATTTCCTCTTACTCCTGACTCCCCAGAATCAGGTTGTCCTTCAAGTTCAAGAGGGATAGGAAGCATGGAAAAACCCTGGTGGAGTATTGAAAGGACTCCATATAAGTTTTGCGTGACCTTGGAATTTCTGTTCAAGAGGCAACCCCTGTGGCAACAGCTGCACTGTCTGCCGTGGCTGCCAATAGCCACACTTTTAGACGCAACTCCACCTGCTTATGACCGCTGATGAGGTTGAGGGAGCTCACTCACACTTACACATGCAGTGTCCTGTGTGTAGAGGACTCTTTCTTCTCTTCTTGTAGATCTTGGTGTACAAATTTGGTGTACAGTTGCCAAAAGCAATGTATTGCAGGTAGTGAAAACTAAACTAAACTAAAAAACACCTTGAGAATATCATTTTGGCATGCAAAAAATGTACACTTACAAAAATTCCATTGAAAGTGGGCTATCGCTTTAAAAGTTCATTTAAGATAAATTTTTGATGGCTAAAAACAATTCTTCTTTATTTACACAAATGGACTCATTTTAATATATATATATATATATATATATATATATATATATATATATATTATTTGAGGTCAGTTGGTTCTGGGCGGAACGCCCTTTAGAGTTTAAATGGGGCAATCAGTCCAAAGTTTGGAAAGTACACCAATCAAACACATTCCGTTTGTCTAATCCTGTCTGGTTCAGCCCTATAAAGGGTTTATCCCTCCAGTGCATCAGTGCCCATGATAACGTTTAGCTGGGTGTGTTCTTGATCCTGAGAATTCCTGCTAAATCCCGTTGTCCACCTCGTTTGTTTGACCATTGTGTGATTGCCACCTGGACCGACTCTTGCTTGTACCCTGACCACGTTACTGCCTTATCTCTTGTGCCGCGTACCTGTGACCTCCCGGATTGACCTTTGGCGAGACCTTGACTCCTCTATTGTCTCTCCCTTGGTGCTGCCATAGTTAAGGACAGACTTCCCGTGTATGACCCCGGCTTACCCGACATTGATCAGTCTGGCCTTTGTTTCACCTGCCTTCTACTCCCTGTAAGCTTACATCCTTTGTGCTACTAAGTCCTGGGGGCAACCATGTCCGAAGAGGCATGTAAGCGTCCCGGCAAACCGGGGCTTGACTAAAGGTGAAGCTAGCAGCAGAGATTGGGGGTCGTGGGCTTACCTAGAAGGTGGGCGTCCCACAGGGCCTGACAATCCTTTTACACCATCTGGTTTATGTGACTTGCTAACAGATGAAGAGTCAACAGTAAGTCCTTCTTATCAGGCCCAAGGACATAGGTCCTTATTTTCCAAGTTGTGTCTGTGGTGATAAAACTGGTTGATAACATATGTCTACTAATTTGCTATAATTCTGCAGATTAAAATGACTTTGTCACATTATCTGAACAGATTTTATTTTGTTTATATTTCACTTTGCTCCATCAGTCAGAACATACAGCACAATACACACAAAGTGATAATGCAAAGTAATAAAAGAAGATACTACCACACCCAACTTGTGTCCTTGTTTAGATCTGCGCTGATGATCTCACTGCCCTCCATGGAGTCTTAATAATCTTTTAATGTGCTCATTGTCGACAAATCCATGTTACATATGGAGGTAATTAAGCAGTCATTAGATCAAGAAATGAAAAAAGTCATCATTGTTCTGATGAATGATGTCCTACAATAATGTCATATTGCCAGATGTTAACTGCAAGAGCACTTTGCTCACATCTTTGTGACAAGGGCTGCATACATCCTGTCTGCCTTTACTGCACCAGCTGCATTCATTTCTGACAGTATATTCATTGGCAAATTCATTGGGGATTTTACATTTTCTATATTACCTATGTGCACACTTCTCAATACTTCCAACTTTGGAATTCAGAACATCTCAGCTGAATGCCAACTTGGCATGTAGGTGACCATCGTGCTTGAGATGCTGAAATGGATGGGGTAGAAGATGGGACAATACAAAAAATAAGCTAATCAATAGCCAAATATGTCTATACATTTATTAAAAAAACAAGACACAGAGGCTGATTTACTACTAGCGCCAGGTATCGGCATGTGAGCGTCTGTGTAGCGACGCCTAGAGCGACCGCTAGTAAACGCTGTAAGCAGGTATCGGATGCTGTAACCTAGCGTTGCAGTCACTGTAATAACCTGGCTGGCATTGATGAATGTGATGTATGTTGGGCACTCTAACAACAGTACAGCGCTGCAGGGAGCGCAAGGTAGTGCCAGCTCAATGCGACCGACTCTCAGCGCTCCACACCATACTTATCAAAAAAGGACACACACACAGTGACGGTGCTCTAAATCTGGTCGCTGTAGCATAGAGCGACAGACACTGTATGATCAAAGTCTGTTTTTGAACACATATACACCAGTAACAAAGCGAAAACACATGGAATGACATTGTTTTAACACTGTGACAATGACACTTTAGTGCCAGACCTGCACATACAATTCTGCATAAAAATATAAAAAGTCAAAAAAATGTATAAAAGTGTTTGTTTGCAGCCAGGAGAGGTCACACAATGATTTGAAAAAAAAAAAAAAAATGCCACACACTATTTTAACACAACCAAATGAGCGGCCATTGAAATGTATGGGAGAGCGACACTGAGCGAAAGGTACTACTTGGCGCTCTGGAACTTAGAGCGTCGGCGCTATACACTGAGCCGTCTCTGGTAATACATGTGACGCTATATGGCGCTGTTAGAGGCGCTCACCAGATTCGCTTTCTTAAATGTGGTTTCTCATACAGCGCCCAGCGTTCACCAGACGGTACGAAGAACTACCTGGCGCTATTCCTTCTTAAATAACCGCCATAATTATTTTAAATCACACAATCATGTGAGGCATAAGACCTGAAACGGTAAGCCTAACAATAATCAAAACTAAGATGGCACTGTGATGGAAAGAATACATGATAATAATAACAATTAATGCAAGTGACAAATAAAAAGTTTTTGTGTTACATATATTTCAGGTAAAAATAAATCTAAACAGAATAGTACATTTTGTAAGGTGTTAAAGTGTTTGGCAAGTCAAAAGTTATATATCAGTAGCTTACCTGGGTGAGAAATTCCCCTGCCTAACCCTGGGCTCCGGCCACACCTGCTGATCTGGTCCTTCAATCAGAGTTGAGGTTTCCATAAAGGAAGGCCCCCACACTTATTTGGCTTGAATGGCTCTTTGCCATTAAGCTCAGCTAACCCCATTTCCTTGCCCCACCTCCTCCAAGCAGTGCTCAAGCGCTCAACACACAGAGCGGTGCTGCTGCGCCCGGTGCCTCCCCGCTTAGCCACTGACACCCAGCGGGGGAGAAGGAAAGATGCCCCCACCACTCTGCTCACGCAGAGGTTTATGCTTCCTCTTCTCCTCCAATGTTGACATAGGCGACCGGCTAATCTAGCGACTCTTCATGGCGGGGAGACTCACAGAGTGGCACTGCTGTGTATTTGGGAGTACGTGCATGTGCTTTGGGAGTGCATGCCTGCACTTTGGGAGTACACGCATGTGCATTTGGGATTGCGGCCTTGTGTGTCTGGGAGTGCGGTTCTAGGCTCCAATGTTGCCTAGCAACAGGGGGAGAAGCATAAGCAGGGTGTCTTATGCAAGTTCTGGGAATCTTTCAGACCCCGCCCATTATGCTGACTATAATGCAGCATCACAGATCCAATGGTCACACCCACTTTTTTGAGAAAAAAAATCATATAGTGAACCTATAAACATCGATATCTTGGCCATTTTTTCTTCAATTTAAGAAAACAGTTTAGGACAGTGCCAAATGTAGCCTAACGCAATGGTGGAACAATTACCTTTGCCGTTAATATCACTTTAAATAAAAAAATACTCAACACACAGCAGGGCCAGTAGTATAGATAGATATCCAAAAAGTACTGTACTTATTTAATTACATAAGGATAATTGGTGTGCTAAGAGAAGTATTACCCCTAATTTATACCCGTCAGGTACCGCATGTGTTTATGTGTTTACTGTAGATGCTGCAGTACTGTAATAACAAATCCAACAATGGCACCTCTATGGCCCCTTTAAGACCTCTCCAGTGTGACAGAACAGAAAAAAAAGGCATCCACAAAAATTCATGCCTGTCTATTGTGCCATGAATGCGAATGCGTATGGATGTTCATATTTCGTACGGTAACGCACGTGTTTTAAATTTATGGCACCATAGATTTTAATGGGGATTCAATAGAAAGAAAGGTGTGGCATAGGACCCGGAAATAGGAATTTTATAAAAACGTAGGAGCAAATGCGAACAAAATAAACACAACGCAAGCTCGAAATGGAATCCTTATCGCAAACACTGAAAAACGCATGCCACAAATGCGTGCCAGACAGGTGTCAACGTAGCCTGAGGCCCTTATTTAACAAGGGATAGCGCCAGGTAGCGAATGGTGAGCGAACGGTAATGACGCTCACCGCCACGAGAACGCCGGCTCCCCTCCGCAATCACACATTTATCAAGCCGATCCTGCTGAGCGACTGACAGAGCGCCAGATAGTGAATCATTCATCATTATTCCAGCCTCACCCCACAGCGCCAGCGAGCGACCTTGAACAGCGACAGGTATGACCTCTCGCTACCTGGCGCTCTCCAATGCATTTCAATGGAGCAATCTTTAAATATTCTTAATTAATTGCTATTAATGGTTGTTTTTTTTTTTTTTTTTTTTTTTTAAATGTCAAAAATTTTGTGACCACTTCTGCAATGTTAGATATTTTTTTTAAGGTAAAAAAAAAAATGTGTGCAGAATTGATATTACAGGTCTGATATTAATGTATTCATATTACAAAATGTTTTGAAAAACTTTTTTTTTTTTTTCAAAAAATATGGTTGTTTGGGGGTTAAAAAACTACTTTTAACCCATCGCCGCCAGCGTTCTGGGGTTTAAACAAGCATTTCACTGCGCGAGAATTTTTTGAGCGTGATTTGTTAATGAATATGCTGGGAGCCGTTCGCTATGGCCATTCGCTGTCATTCGCTCCCATAGAGGGCGGAACCTGTCAAATAGCGACTCCTCACCCAATATTCAACATTATGGCAAACCGACTGAGTCGCTATCAACTACAGAACAACGGCCAAGCACAGCGCCTACTAGCGGGCGCTCTGAAAATGCAGCTACTGTCGCTCATCTGTCGCTACCTGGCGCTATTAATGAATCGCCCTCCCCGTTTTCACACTTGTCTTAAACAAGCCTCTTCAAGCTACGGTCACACCTGTCCGGTCACGTGGCATGCACTTTGCGGCAGTGATTGCTGTAGGTTTATGTTTGTTTATGTTTTTGTTTGCACCTACGTTATAAAAAAAAATCCCTGTTTTCGGATCTTATGCACTGCCTTCCTGTCTTTTGAATCCCATTAAAGTCTATGGTGCCACAAATGCAATACGCAAGCGGTACCACTTAAAAAACACATTTGAAATATACAACTTGACTGAATTTGCTGAATTGACGGGCAGGCTGATTCATTATTAACGCCAGGTAGCGACAGATGAGCGTCTGTAGCGCGGATTTCAGAGCGACCTCTACTACGCTGTATGGAAGCGAACGGTAGCGCCAGCTCAGTGCAATTGACTCACACCACATTCATCAAAAAAAGCCTTAAACAGCGCCAGCGCTCAAAATCATGTAGTTGTAGCCCATAGCGCCAGAGGCTGTGTGTTTAAAGTCTGTTTTTTAACATGTATCCTCTAGTAACAAAGCGAAAACATATGGAATGATATTGTTATAACATTGTAACATGAACAATTTCATACCAGACATGTAAGGACAATTAAAATATTATTAATCCAAAAATTTTTCAAAAATGTCATTTTCTTGCCCAGGATGCATGTCAGAAAGTTTTGAGATTTTATTAAAAATATAAATGGGATCAGAAAAAGGATTTAAAGATCGTCCATAGAAATGTATGGGAGAGTGGCAGGTAGCGAGAGGTAATATGTGGCGCTCTGCAAGGCTGAACTCCAGCGCTGTACACTGAGCCTGGGATAATGATGAATAAGATGCTACATGGCGTTGTTCCAGTTGCTCACCAGATTCGGCTTCAAAAACGTATAATTGCGCGCCATGGCCGGCATTTATCTGGCGCTAGAGCTTCATGAATAAGGCCCTTGGAATAAATCCTGAAGGCTTCACTAATCACTATGATTATATCTCTACAGTAGGGATTGTAGGCAGAGTACATGAAGCTATTGGCCACACAGACCTAGGCAGGGGCAGAACGGTCCGGGAATTTCTGGGGCAGACCTGCCCTACTGCACTGCTCCTGGCCCGGTATAGTATCTTAATGTCACTTTTTGTTCCATAACACGCACTCAGGGTTTAAAGAACAAAAATAAGAAAGAAAACAGTCTGAACCAAATGATGTGCTTAAATCCCCCCATTACAGAAATGCGCAGAATCCCCCATTACAGGCAGTGATCGGTATCCCTCATTACATACCAGTAGTATCCCTCATTACAGCATCTTCCAATGAGGGGGAACCCTCTTTATAGCCAATGAAAGGCATCCCTACATTACAGTTATTGAGGGGCGTCCCTCATTAAAGGCAGTGGTAGCATCCCTCAGTACAGGCAGTGGGGGCATCCCTCAATACAGCCAGTGGGGGCATCTCCCAATACTGCTAGTGGGGGCATCCCTCAATAAAGCCAGTGGAGGCATCCCCCAATAAAGTCAGTGGAGGCCTCCCCCATTACTGCCAGTGGGGCATCCCCCATTACTGCCAGTGGGGAATCCCCCATTACTGCCAGTGGGGCATTCCCCATTACTGTCAGTGGGGGCATTCCTCAATACAATCATGGGGGCATCCCCAATCACTGCCAGTGAGGGGCATCCCTCAGTACAACCAGTGCAGGCATCCCCCATTACTGCCACGGGGGGCATCCCTCAGTACAGCCAGTGCGGGCATCCCCCATTACTGCCAGTGGGGGCATCCCTCAGTACAGCCAGTGCGAGTATCCCCCATTACTGGCAGTGGGGGCATCCCTCAGTACAGCCAGTGTGGACATCCCCCATTACTGCCAGTGGGGGCATCCCTCAGTACAGCCAGTGTGGGCATCCCCCATTACTGCCAGTGGGGGCATCCCTCAGTACAGCCAGTGTGGGCATCCCCCATTACTGGCATTGGGGGCATCCCTCAGTACAGCCAGTGCGGGCATCCCCCATTACTGCCAGTGGGGGCATCCCTCAGTACAGCCAGTGTGGGCATCCCCCATTACTGCCAGTGGGGGCATCCTTCAGTACAGCCAGTGTGGGCATCCCTCATTCCTGCCAGTGGGGGCATCCCTCAGTACAGCCAGTGTGGGCATCCCTCATTACTGCCAGTGGGGGCATCCCTCAGTACAGCCAGAGCGGGCATCCCCCATTACTGCCAGCGGGGGAATCCCTCAGTACAGCCAGTGCGGGCATCCCCCATTACTGCCAGTGGGGAATCCCTCAGTACAGCCAGTGCGGGCATCCCCCATCACTGCCAGTGGGGGCATCCCTCAGTACAGCCAGTAGGGGCATCCCCCATTACTGCCAGTGGGGCATCCCTCAGTACAGCCAGTGCGGGCATCCCCCATTACTGCCAGTGGGGGCATCCCTCAGTACAGCCAGAGCGGGCATCCCCCATTACTGCCAGTGGGGGCATCCCTCAGTACAGCCAGTGCAAGCATCCCCCATTACTGCCAGTGGGGGCATCCCTCAGTACAGCCAGTGCGGGCATCCCCCATTACTGCCAGTGGGGGCATCCCTCAGTACAGCCAGTGCAGGCATCCCCCATTACTGCCAGTGGGGGCATCCCTCAGTACAGCCAGTGTGGGCATCCCCCATTACTGGCAGTGGGGGCATCCCTCAGTACAGCCAGTGTGGGCATCCCCCATTACTGCCAGTGGGGGCATCCCTCAGTACAGCCAGTGTGGGCATCCCCCATTACTGGCAGTGGGGGCATCCCCCATCACTGCCAGTGGGGGCATCCCTCAGTACAGCCAGTAGGGGCATCCCCCATTACTGCCAGTGGGGCATCCCTCAGTACAGCCAGTGCGGGCATCCCCCATTACTGCCAGTGGGGGCATCCCTCAGTACAGCCAGAGCGGGCATCCCCCATTACTGCCAGTGGGGCATCCCTCAGTACAGCCAGTGCGGGCATCCCCCATTACTGCCAGTGGGGGCATCCCTCAGTACAGCCAGAGCGGGCATCCCCCATTACTGCCAGTGGGGGCATCCCTCAGTACAGCCAGTGCAAGCATCCCCCATTACTGCCAGTGGGGGCATCCCTCAGTACAGCCAGTAGGGGCATCCCCCATTACTGCCAGTGGGGCATCCATCAGTACAGCCAGTGCGGGCATCCCCCATTACTGCCAGTGGGGCATCCCTCAGTACAGCCAGTGCGGGCATCCCCCATTACTGCCAGTGGGGGCATCCCTCAGTACAGCCAGAGCGGGCATCCCCCATTACTGCCAGTGGGGCATCCCTCAGTACAGCCAGTGCGGGCATCCCCCATTACTGCCAGTGGGGGCATCCTCAGTACAGCCAGAGCGGGCATCCCCCATTACTGCCAGTGGGGGCATCCCTCAGTACAGCCAGTGCAAGCATCCCCCATTACTGCCAGTGGGGGCATCCCTCAGTACAGCCAGTGTGGGCATCCCCCATTACTGGCAGTGGGGGCATCCCTCAGTACAGCCAGTGCGGGCATCCCCCATTACTGCCAGTGGGGGCATCCCTCAGTACAGCCAGTGTGGGCATCCCCCATTACTGGCAGTGGGGGCATCCCTCAGCACAGCCAGTGCGGGCATCCCCCATTACTGCCAGTGGGGGCATCTCTCAGTACAGCCAGTAGGGGCATCCCCCATTACTGCCAGTGGGGGCATCCCTCAGTACAGCCAGAGCGGGCATCCCCCATTACTGCCAGTGGGGGCATCCCTCAGTACAGCCAGAGCGGGCATCCCCCATTACTGCCAGTGGGGGCATCCCTCAGTACAGCCAGTGCAAGCATCCCCCATTACTGCCAGTGGGGGCATCCCTCAGTACAGCCAGTGTGGGCATCCCCCATTACTGGCAGTGGGGGCATCCCTCAGTACAGCCAGTGCGGGCATCCCCCATTACTGCCAGTGGGGGCATCCCTCAGTACAGCCAGTGTGGGCATCCCCCATTACTGGCAGTGGGGGCATCCCTCAGCACAGCCAGTGCGGGCATCCCCCATTACTGCCAGTGGGGGCATCTCTCAGTACAGCCAGTAGGGGCATCCCCCATTACTGCCAGTGGGGGCATCCCTCAGTACAGCCAGAGCGGGCATCCCCCATTACTGCCAGTGGGGGCATCCCTCAGTACAGCCAGAGCGGGCATCCCCCATTACTGCCAGTGGGGGCATCCCTCAGTACAGCCAGTGCGAGCATCCACCATTACTGCCAGTGGGGGCATCCCTCAGTACAGCCAGTGCGGGCATCCCCCATTACTGCCAGTGGGAGCATCCCTCAGTGCAGCCAGTAAGGGCGTCCCCTATTACTGCCAGTGGGGGCATCCCTCAGTACAGCCAGAGCGGGCGTCCCCCATTATTGCCAGTGGGGGCATCCCTCAGTACAGCCAGTGTGGGCATCCCCCATTACTGGCAGTGGGGGCATCCCTCAGTACAGCCAGTGCGGGTATCCCCCATTACTGCCAGTGGGGGAATCCCTCAGTACAGCCAGTGTGGGCATCCCCCATTACTGCCAGTGGGGGCATCCCTCAGTACAGCCAGTGCGGGCATCCCTCATTACTGCCAGTGGGGGCATCCCTCAGTACAGCCAGAGCGGGCATCCCCCATTACTGCCAGTGGGGGCATCCCTCAGTACAGCCAGTGGGGGCATCCCCCATTACTTCCAGTGGGGGCATCCCTCAGTACAGCCAGTGTGGGCATCCCCCATCACTTCCAGTGAGGGGCATCCCTCAGTACAACCAGTGCGGGCATCCCCCATTACTGCCAGTGGGGGCATCCCTCAGTACAGCCAGTGCGGGCATCCCCCATTTCTGCCAGTGGGGGCATCCCTCAGTACAGCCAGTGCGGGCATCCCCCATTACTGCCAGTGGGGCATCCCTCAGTACAGCCAGTGCGGGCATCCCCATTTCTGCCAGTGGGGGCATCCCTCAGTACAGCCAGTGCGGGCATCCCCCATTACTGCCAGTGGGGGCATCCCTCAGTACAGCCAGTGCGGGCATCCCCCATTACTGCCAGTGGGGGCATCCCTCAGTACAGCCAGTGCGGGCATCCCCCATTACTGCCAGTGGGGGCATCCCTCAGTACAGCCAGTGGTGGCATCCCCCATTATTGCTGTTAGGGCATCCCTCAGTACAGCCAGGGTGGGCATCCCCCATTACTGCCAGTGGGGGCATCCCCCATTACTGCCCCACTCCCCCCGCACCACTCACACACCCACGCACTTACCGCTGGTTCCCAATGGTCAGAGGGCCGGTCTGCCTGTCGGTGCTGTTCCTGCAACCTCCGCATCCGCCGCTGCCGCCGCCACTCTCATACACACAAACACACATACATTCACACACTTACCGACACTTCCCGGCTGTTGCGCGCTTGTCGTCGGTGGGTGTGCCGCAAATGACTGGCGTCCAATGAAAACATTGGACGCCGCCCATTGACGACCAGCGCGCAACAGCCTAGAAGTGCCGGTAAGTGTGTGAATGTGTGTGTGTGTTTGTGTGTATGAGAGCGGCGGTGGCGGCGGCAGCAGCAGGAACAGCAGGGGCCCGCAGCAGCCGCCCCTCCAGCATCTGTTGTGTTCAGGGTTGCGGCCTTCCCTGGCGCCGGCCTATCGGGATATTGTCCATACGCCATATGGCCAGTCCGCCCCTGGACCTAGGTCTAGCGTAACAACACTGGGACAATACTACTTTAGTGGCAGACCTGTAATGACAATTCTGCATACAAATATAAAAAGTCTAAAAAATGTATTAAAGTGTTTGTTTGCAGCCAGTAGAGGTCACACAATGATTTGAGCAAAAAAAAAAAAAAATAATAATAATTTTGATTGCCAAACACAACAAATGAAAGCCCATTGAAATGTATGGGAGAGCGACACTGAGAGAAAGGTAATACCTGGCGCTCTTGAACCATAGAGTTCCGGCGCTATAGGCTGAGCCACCTGTTAGAGTCGCTCACTAGATTCGCTTTCATAAATGTGGTTTTGCGTACAGTGCCCAGCGTTCACCAGACGCTGCCTGCCGCTACGAGGCGCTACCTGGCGCTATCCTTTCTTGAATAACCCCCATAGTTAATGAGTAGCAAAGGCCTTCAATTGCCAAAGGTTGTGGGGAAGGATCACCCCTTTAATCTGACTCTAAGATGTCTACTATATGAAGGAATTTACTATACATTAGCAGTAAACATGGAAGGTCTCTTCTTAAGTGCACACATGCAACATGCAGCTAGTGTCCTCCCTCAAGCCTCTGATCGGAAAACTAAGATATATAAACCTTTTCTTGCAGGAATTCTCTCTAGCAGCTCCTCGTGCATTGTTATGTGTACATAGAGACCATTGAATAGACACAGGCAGGCTGATTCATTACTAGCGCCAGGTACCGACAGATGAGCGTCTGTAGCGAGGCATTGAGAGAGACCGCTAGTAGTCGCTGTGCTCGGCCATGCTTCGCTGTTTCAGAGCGTCTCAGTCGCTGGCCGGCATTGATGAATATATTGTGTGAGTCGCTATAACACCAGTACAGAGCTGTATGGGAGCGAACGGTAGCGACTGCTCAGTGCGACCGCCTCACACCATATTAATCAAAAAAATAGCCTAACACAGCGCCGGCGCTCAAAATCGGGTCGTTATAGCCCAGAGCGCCAGGCGCTGTGTGATTAAAGTTTTTGAACACATACACACACATATCCACCAATAACAAAGCGAAAACATATGGAATTACATTGTTATTACATTGTGACATGAACACTTTAATAACAGACATGTAAGGACAATTCTGCATAAAAATATTATAAATCAAAAAAGTTTTCAAAAATGACTTTTTCTAGGCCATGAGAGGTGACACAATTATTTGATAATTAAAAAAATAAATAAATAAATAAATAAAACCCTGTTTAAAGAGAATAAAAGGATCATCCATTGAAATGTATGGGAGAGCAACAGGTAGCGACAGGTAATACCAGGCGCTCTGGAAGCCAGAGCATGGCCAGTATATTGGAAGCCGTCTGTGATGATGAATCGGTCGCTATGTTTCGCTGTTAGAGTCTGTTTATATAACTCAGCCGCACTGCCCGCCTGTCAACTTTGAAAAAGCTGTTGTAGGCAGTGAAACGCGTTAATCGAGGCGGCGTGAGGTTTCACTTTCGAATTGGATTCATGTTGGATTGGATTGCAGAGTGACAGCGCCCCTAACTTCCACGAGCGGCCGTAGTGGATGAATTGGAGGTGGAGTGTTTCTCATACTGTTTTATCCCTGCCTTGATGCATTTTGGAGTATGTGAGTGTATGTTTTTTACTCTTATTAAATAAATTCAATTACCACTGCAGAGTGCACTAGATGTATTTGTGCTCTCTTTCATGCCACTGTCCCAAACATTTTGATAAAATCATTGAGAATAATTGTGGGAACCATAAGGAGTTTCTGGCGTGACTTGGAGGAATATATTGGTCCAAGAACAGCATATGTCCATTCTATGATAAAGCGCGTTTACATCACTATCCGGTAAGAGGACACCCAAAGGTGGTGGGCACGAGTGGCTTTGCTGGTGGACCGGCACATGCACTTTGGGACAGTATTGTTTGGTGGCAGCTTGTGCTCTGTGCTAATAATTGATATATGAGTTTGGACTGAATTGGGATGAAAAGTTCAGCACGTAGCAGTGTTTTAAGATTAACTCAAAAATAATTGCTTTTATGTATGAAGATTTTTGTGCGCTGTGTTTATAATCTATACTTTCGCTGTTAGAGTCACTCACCAGATTCGCTTTGATATATGTGGTATTGCGTAGAGCGCCCGACAATCACTACCTGGTTCGCTACCTGTCGTTACCTGTCGCTACCATTCATTACCTGGCGCTATGGCTTGATGAATAAACCCCAAAGGCAATGGTGTGACAAGTAGAATAGGTAGTTTAGTGAAAGTTGGCAAGTTTCTAACCTAGCAGCATTTAATGGAAACCTTGGGCGTAGCCTGGTGGGTCAGACTCCTTTGTGAAAATTATGAAAATTATTGCTTTAGAGATAACGGAGTGTTTCAGGAACAGCACTGGTTAAGTGTGTGCCTGCTTCTGCCAGCCAGAACCTTCTGCACATATCCTAACATATCCTGTGTGGATACAATTTTAGGTTGTGAGGGACCAGAGCTTATTTAAGTTAGTGAACTAAACACAGATTCAGGATTTTCAAAAGTAAAATAAGCTTGGAAGTGGGACACCAGACAGCTAACGCTGTCTTGATTATTGCAGCGTAACAGGCGAACATCTACGGGGATGCTGGTATGACGCAGCATGAAGGATAAGGAGTGAGACAGTGGAAAAGGGGAAACAGAGGACATTTTGTTTCTTCACACACTGAAAACTATTTTACCTTGGTTGAACAGTATCAGATTGGCTCACCAGCTCACCAGGACAAGAGGATGCTGACCAGGCACTGACCCAAGGCCACCATCAAGGGAGAACAAGACGTTCAAGACTAACACTGTGTTTTTGGTTTGCCTACAGTGTTTACTCAGTAAGTATCTACTCAGTAACTTACCTTGGTTTCTTAATTAGTAAACACAATTTGTGCAACTATGTTTTTGTTCTATGTTTTTTCTATTAGATGAAGGATGGCTCCCAAAATGATTTCCTTTGGTGGGCCCATGGTACTCTAGACTAACACTGTGAATGTTGATTATAAATACAGATACTGGATTCTTCCATGGCTGGAGAGATGACTTGCACATCTCAGAGGCCGATTCATTAATAGCGCCAGGTAGCGACAGATGAGCGACAGTAGCGGTATTTTCACAGCGCACGCTAGTATTCGCTGTGCTTGGCCGTTGTTCGGCTGTTGACAGCGACTCAGTCGGTGTGCGGTAATGTTGAATACGGGGTTAGGAGTCGCTGTTTGACAGGTTCCGCGCTGTATGGGAGCGCATGACAGCGAATGGCCATAGCGAACGGCTCCCAGCATATTCATTAACAAATCACGCTCAAAAAATTCTCGCGCTGTGAAATGCTTGTTTAAACCCCAGAGCGCTGGCGGCGATGGATTAAAAGTAGTTTTTTAACCCCCAAACCACCATATTTTTGGAAAAAAAAAAAACAAGTTTTTCAAAACATTTTGTAATATGAATACATTAATATCAGACCTGTAATATCAATTCTGCACAATTTTTTTTTTTTTTTTTTACCTTAAAAAAAATATCTAACATTGCAGAAGTGGTCACAGAATTTTTGACATTTAAAAAAAAAAAAATAAAAAAAATAATAGCAATTAAGAATATTTAAAGATTGCTCCATTGAAATGCATTGGAGAGCGCCAGGTAGCGAGAGGTCATACCTGTCGCTGTTCAAGGTCGCTCCCTGGCGCTGTGGGGTGAGGCTGGAATAATGATGAATGATTCGCTATCTGGCGCTCTGTCAGTCGCTAAGCAGGATCGGCTTGATAAATGTGTGATTGCGGAGGGGAGCCGGCGTTCTCGTGGCGGTGCCCGTCATTACCGTTCGCTCACCATTCGCTACCTGGCGCTATCCCTTGTTAAATAAGGGCCTCAGTCTGTTATAGGCAGCTTACATCATGATTTCAGGCATGTGAGTTCCATTAACATGTAAGTTCTTAGCAGCCAAAGGCAGCTCTGTTACAGCTCTATGACAGCCCTTGTTACAATGTATAGGAGCTACAAACCTAGTTTTCACAATGTAACACACAGCAGAGAGATGGCTGGCTTTTTAAAGTGTAAGACTGCGACTCATCCCTGCTTGTTACATTGCACAGCAGGAAGAATAGATGCAGCAGCAGAAGTTTTGAACCCTTTCAGTGCCAAGCACGTAGTTTCTACTTGCTCGCTTCCACTCCTTTTAAAGTGGACCAACACCGAGAGGTGATCGGCCCGGAAATCTATAAGATTCCCGGGCCGATCACCTCCCACCCCGCGGGACATCCGAGATCGGGATGTCCCGCGGGGTGAAACCCCCCCAGACACCCCAAATCGCTTACCTGATCTTCCTCGCGCCCCTGTAGGCGTGCGCGCGCCCGCGCCGGCCGTCTGTGAATGGCCGGCGGGGGCGCGCGCGCGCCAAAAGTGACGCGAGGGAGGCGGCGGCAGCCGCTTGGACGTTCCTGATCCCCGCCTGGACGTTGGCAGGGATTGGACCGTCCAGTCACGTGGCAGCGGGGACAGGTAAGATTTTGGGGCTTTCTGGGGGGTTTCACACAGCGGGGCACCCCCGATCGGGGTGCCCCGCCAAAGTGGACCAAAACCCAGGATAGTCAAAATCCTGGGTGTTGGTCCACTTTAAGTGCCAAGCACATAGAATCTACGTGCCACATGTGCTACAGTAAAAAAAAAAAGTAAAGAAAACACTCACCTGACCACTCATTCGATCCGGCTGGGTCTCCTCTTCACCCGGGGGTCTTCGATTTCCTCCCCAGGCTCCTTCAAGAGAGGGCCTGGAATAGCCCCCCCCCCCCCCCGCTTCAGCCATTTACTGTGAGAAGAAAAAAACAATTTACTCAACTCTGTGACCTCTGTGTGCGAACCCTTGTGCCAGGTCTTCTCTTCACCGGGCTCTTCAGGCTTCAGTAGAAGGCCAGATAGGCCCTCCTACCCCGGCTTCCGCTATGGCCACCACCATCTTACCCACTGGCCCCGCCCCTTTCTGATTTTCTGATGTGTGTGTGTCTTTTTTTTCCAGTTAACCCTTTGTGAACTGCTAAGAGATCCATGAGAACCCTATACCAGTTTACAAGACTTTGGGTCTGGCAAGTCACCAGCAGTTAGCGGGTTACCTGCTTCCCCAAAGCCCAAGGGGAGCAGGAGAGCCCGGGACCATTTAGGCTTTGCGGGCTTGTAGCTTGTAGGTGGGGCCTTGTTCCCTATTCTACAAGCCCTGCATAGCTAGTCCCAGAGCTGGTTATGCTTGGTAGGGAGCCCCACACTTTTTTTTAATTTTTAAGGGTGTTTGACTCATAAAATGGCCCAAAAAAGCCCCCCCCCCCCCCCCCCGGGAGGGAGGACCTGTCACCCAGCAGGTATAAAAGGCTTCCAGCAGCAGCAGGAGAGCAGAAGCCAAAGTGATCAGCGTGGGACACAGTGCTCCTGGATGGATGGGAGGTGAGTATTAAACAAAAAAAATAAAATATTGTTTTCTCTGTCTTCGGTTTTTTTACATTTAACCCTTTGTGGACTGATAAGGGATCTATAAGACCAATTAACAAGGCTTAGGGGGCTGGCAAGTCACCTATAGCTAGTGGGTGACTTGTCATTAACTCCTGGCCCCCCAATTACCTGCCTCCCCAAAGCCCAGGGGGTGCAGAAGAGCGCAGAATTTTTTTGCACATTTCACCCAAAAATATTGAGAATACACTAAAACAAGGCCAAACAAGACATTCCACGTTAAAGCCCAGACTGAAAAAAAAAACAAAAAAAAACAATATATAATTTTTCTGGGACATCCCTTCAAAAATCACAGCTGAACATGTACAGCGCAAAATAGTGAACAATGGTCTGGTAACAGAGGGTGACAAAATCTCCAGGCAGGCTGCCAGCGAAAGGGTTAAGTCCCCTAAGTTGCATTACAGTTCATCAGTTCTGCTGCCTCTATATGGCAAATGAGGCACAAATAGTTGAAAAGCTTGCAAATGGCTCTGTGTATATCTCTTTGACAAAACGTGTTCTTCAAATAAGGGGCTTTGTGCTTTCAGAAGAATCTGCTATCTCAGCAAACCTATTACAACGGAAAAATCCCAATGTGGATACAGAGAAATACTTGGGAGACACAACAGTGTAAGTAAACCTCAGTAATTCTTCTTCCAACAGGCTTTATCCCCCTCTAATCCTCATACAACAATGCTGGGCTGAGAAGATTTACTTGGTCCCAGGAGCAAAGCCAAATACCAGTAACAATTCAACAGCTGTGCGATGGCCTTTAACAGATCCGTGGCTACACTCTATTACAGTCCCACTCGCTAATGGGTGAAAGCTAGCCAGGCGTAGAACTGTCATCTGTGACAAAAGTTTACTGCAACATAAAACAGGTCCGTAATAGGTGATAGCAATAATAGCAATGGTGTAAGTAAACTTGTGGTCAAATTCACTTTAATCAACTATACAGGAAAGCTGACCCCCTTTTTAAAACAAACTTAAAGAGCATGTAATACTTCCCGATTGCACCTATACTTACCCAGCAGAGCACCACAAGGATCAGCAATTTCTGAGTATCCTGTGTATTTGATATGCTTCCCTAGAGATTTATTGCCACATAAGGTAACTAATATAGAAAAGAATTGGCATTGCGTTGACATCACTTGCTTTGCCCTGATAGGCTTAAAGTTTACTGTTTAGGAAAGTATTTGAACTTTAGATTATTATGTGTATTGCGTTACCTATGTTCACTTTTTCCCAAAAAATATTCACTCTCCACCACTTAAGTTTTATAAGTCTGGCTCCTCCAAGGCTCTTTGGACTATAACAAATATTGCCTGACAATCAGTAATATCTCCTTTTTATAGCGTCGGTGTCTGCGCGGCCTGGGATTTCTCCTGCAGCTTTAAGATAAAAATGCTTTAAGGAGAGAAAAATAATTACTGGCCTCTACCACTGGCTTAAAAAAATAATATTTTTCCAAACTCCAATCAATACCTTTCTGATGTGAGTTATTATTTTAGCTGGCCTGCATATGGTTAAAAACCGAAGCAAAGAAAATAAGAGACAAGAATAGGGGTGGTTGGTTACCTGGGATTGATGGGGCCTAGGGAAGGGAGAAGATGTTACGGAGGGAACCCATAATCAATACAGCTACGAGAGCAATATGGGTATCAGTCTTGTATGGGGTCCAGATAAAGTCTTGGGCTGATACCAGGCTGTCTGGAATTTCATGTGTTATTTACCCATAATTCTGTCTACAAGCAGTCCACTAAGGCATAGTGCCTTGCCTAAACTGATCTTTTATTGGGGCACTTACTTTTCAGTAATGAGTGGGGTTTGGGGGTGGGGCCTATCCTCTGGCTTTTAAGGAACAATTATCTGCAGCATTCTATGCTACTCTCCATTGTGTAAGTAGGTGTAGTTCCTTCCTAGGTTAAAGTACAACTTAGATATCTCTGGTCTGTAAAGCATGTTCTTGATTGACCTAAAGCTCAGCCAGTCCATATATTACACTACCAACGTCCAGCAAATGAGTCGGACTGGGCCCTAGTTGTAAATTGACCAGATTTTCCTGGATTAGGTGCGGCGGTCTTCCTTATCATTTCAGCATAAGGGACATTTAAGCGTCCCCAGAGATTTTAGGGATGGGCTGTGAGATGGAATGCCTCAAAGTGGGACTGTCCCACCAAAACTGGAACATCTGGTCAGTTTAGCCTTGCAGCCTGTTTTGCCCTACTTATACCATCTACACTTAAATGGCATCTATAGTAAAATAAAAAAAAATATTCCATACTTACCTTCGCTCTCCCAAAACTGATCCCTTCAGCTCTGGCACTCCTAAACCCAGATGAAATGTAATTGTTTTCCCTGTAAGTAAACCAGTTGCTTTTTTTCCCTTCAGTTTAGCAAGTACTGTACCACAACAAGTCAAAGAGGAGGTATTTCAGCCAATGGTCTGCTCTTTGTAGACCCTAGCCAGGGGGGATGGCTTCCCTACCGGGAGAAGATCAATCCCCCTGACAAAGCAGCACTCGCGCTGTGGAACACGCGTGGGAAGGGGGGTCAACATGAGTGGCTTATCTAAACGGTGTAATATGATGAAATTGTAAGTACCTTCAATTGTTATATGTTTTGATTTGGCAGAATTATTGTGTATTAACCCTTTTGGGGTTTTATTCATTGATTTTATACTGCACTTTTTTTGATCTTATGTTGCATAAGTTCAAAGCACAATGGCGCTTCACTGTTTATGTGTATGGGAAATAAATATTGTGGTTGTTAAATACGTTGTTATTTTTTATTTCTATTATCTAATTGCCACCCTATTTTGATCTGTATGGATCTTTTTAATGATTCTTTAGATATAGGTAATTTGGTTAATTAATTATTTGGGTAGTCTGTGTGGCATCTTTTTAAGGTACAACAAAGAGGAGATATTGGTGCCATCAACATTTACAAGCTCAAGACCTGGGGAGATCAGCTTTGTGGGAGATAAAGTGATTTTGATTTTGCAGTTAACCGCACAGTCATAAGGCAGGTGAGGGTGAGGCCCATGTTAGGTGGTATAAAGAGATTAAAGAGCCCAAAATTCCTTATTTAAAGTTGAACGTCAGAGAGTGCTTTCCTAAACCAGAAAGTATTTGCATGGTCTATATCACAAAGGATAATATAATTTTGCCCAATTTCCTTTATATTAGCCATGTAGTAGTCATGCAAAAAAAACTCCTTACACCTAAGAAAGCAAAGTTAACTGCAGATGCCAATGGGCTGCAGAGAGAAAGAGCAGACACTTGGATTTAAAGAGGGGAAAAACCCACAGCCCGATGGCCCTGGAATCTTATAGATTCCCTCCCCCAGGGAATCTAGAATCAGGATGCCCGTTGTGTGAAACTCCCCAGGTTACCTGGAAACTCACCTTCTTCCCCGGGCCAACGAGCAGTGCCCTCATCCCTGATCTCCCTTAGCAGGGTACGTGCCCACACCAGGCATTTGTGGATGGCCGGCGCAGGCACACTCCCTTTTAGAGGGCAGCAGGGAATGTGGCCACCATCACGCTCGCGTCTGCTCCTTGAGACGAAGGAGGCGGAAGCAGATCCAAGGGTGCTGCATGGACAAGAAGCCGCACCTGCACCATAGGAACAGGGAAAGGTGAACTAGTTTGGGCGACCTGAGAGGCAAAGAACAAAACCCAGGATTGTAAAAATCCTGGGTTTTGGTCTACTTTAATGTCCTTTCTTTTGACAATTTCATAGTGTGTGAGGATGCTGACAAGGGGGGAATAGTACATCCATGTCTCTGCTGTCAGCAGAGGGTGACCAAACATCTTCAGCTAAAAAAAGACTGGCTAAAGACAAGGCTGACCTACAGGGAGAAGGTCTTGGCAGCAACAGCATTTATAAAAACCAGACTTAGAAGAATCAGCTGTGTGGGAGCTAGGGTTGTCTGTAGGTGGCCTCTAAAGCATATCAAAACCCAGGATTTTGATTATCCTGCGTTTTGTTCCTTGCCCCCAGGGAATTCTGATTTGGGATGCCCGGCTGTGTGAAACCCCCCAGATAGCCCAGAACAACTCACCTTTTAGTCAAATTAGAGCCTATTAGTGCTCTGCATGCAGCTCTGTTTATGGCAGTCGGCCTATCTGTGGGACACAAGATAGGGCCTGGCTTATCTGTGGAAAGAAGATGTTGGCGGCAACAGCATTTACAAACAAAGGATCTGGAGGGATTCATTTTATGGGAGCTAGGACAAATATTGTTTAACTGTTACATATGACTGCAGATGTTCCTAAAAGCGGAGACACACAGTAGCTAAAATATCTATCCTTTGCCTACGTTACAGTATGTGAGCCCAGAGAAAGGGGAAAATCAGTCCGGTCATGTCTCTCTTCTCTGAAGACCACAGCCAAACTTGTTAAAATAGGTAGATCTGGTAGTGAGCAGATCAGTTTGAGGTAGGGGAATTCTCCCCAAAATGTATAGCCACCGGTTCGGGAAACTGGGACCCTCATTGATGTTCAATGTGGAGACAGTGATTTTATCCAATTAAAATCAAGATTTTAAGCTACATTTTTTATGTTTCCTCCTTTTGAAGCTGGGGTGGACTTGTACTGGGCTCTTTTCAAATGTCCTAAAAACTGAAGAAGGTCTTGAAAATCACAGCTTAGTCATCCCTTGTTCTTCCCATAGCAGAATATAGCCAAGGGTGTGTCTTTGCAACCGAATGAAGATCTTGGCGGCTACATTATCTGCAAACACCTGACTTGAAAGGATCAGCAATTTATAAACTTGGGTAAGTTTAGCTTGATTGTTACATTTGACCACAAATTTCATGTAAACAGAGCGATAGATGGAAAACTCCTCTTTGCCTACATCACAGTGTGTGAGCATGCAGGTGCAAGGGGAGCTATCGGGGATGTCTCTGCTCCTGGCAGACCATGGTCCATGACCAGTTTTTTAAACTGAGGAGCACAAGCTGAGGCATGACTCACACAAGGGGAGAAGATCTTTTTACAAACACCTGACTGACTCAGAGAGTCAGATATATCAGCTTTGTGGGAGTGTGGTCACTAGAGATGAGCGAACTTCTCAAAAATTCGATTCGGGCGATTCGCCGAATTTCTCAAAGAAATTTGGGTTCGTCCGAATCGAACTTTAGCGAATCGCTCATCTCTGGTGGGATCGGGGAGGCCGGCTGCGCTGTCAGCGGGCGGCGGAAGCCGGCTTCCTCCGCCCACTGAAAGCGCAGCCGGCCTCCCTGCTCCCACTATACAGCAAACACTTACCGGCATGGTGGGAGCGGGGAGGCCGGCTGTGCTGTCAGCTGTCATCAGAGGACGCGTCATCAGAGGAAGTTGGCTTCCCGTTCCCACCATGCCGGCATTTTTTTTTTTTAATTTCAGTGAAAATTCGGTCAGCACGAACCACTAAAAATTCGGGTTCGTGCTGAATCGAATTTTCCCTGAAATTCGGAGCGAATTCAGGTTCGTTAGAACCAGTTCGCTCATCACTAGTGGTCACAGCTTTAATTTTGCTTTTGACTATAGATGCCATTAAACCAGACATTCACCCTGAATAAGAGCCTATCTTATATGTTTCCCACACCCTGTACATACAGATTGCCCACATTAAAAATCATCCTACCTGCACCTATTGCGTTTTTTAAAACTTTTAACATTCAAGAAGCGGCCCATGGAGACACAGGAAGTGTCTTCTGAAGTGTCTTCTGACTGTGCCGCTCAAGTCACTAAATACATAAAATATTTTAATTTTGGGGAACCGTTTAAAGGGTTTAAGTTTTTCATTAAATTAAAGGTCCGATTTAAATGACATAGATAAGACCACTAAAAAAGGTAAGGAGGACTTTGTTGCCAATAAGACACCCAACTGCCCCACATGTAGTTTCTGCTACCATGATATGGATCAGGTACACACCAATAGGGGCTGCACTATAGACACTGATAGCGATGTGGGGATGAACATAGAACATGGGTTCTATAGGGGGCCAGGAATGTGCACATTTCTTGCATGCACCACAGGCGAGAAAAGGCCTTGCCCTGGTTAGACGGCCCCTAGCGCCACGTATCCTGGCCCTGTCATTGCTGTCCATGCCGAACTTGCTGTTGTGCAAAGTAAATCTGTCTTGTGGCTGAGGGCAGGAGACCATTGCTAACCTTCACTGTGAGTCTGATGTTTACTCTTTTACTGATGTAGGCATGCCATCGTTGGCATTTTCCTGTCTTGGCCTCCCTGACTGAGGGGGTTATATAAGAAGGTCTAGCTCCAGGTAATTCTTCGTAGTGGCAGGCAGCGTCTGGTGAACGCCATCTGCTGTACGGAAAAACCATATTCATGAAAGCGAATCTGGTGAGCGACTGTAACAGCACCATGTAGCATCCAATGTATTATTACAGACGGCTCAGCGTATAGCCTCCAGAGCACCAGGTATTACCTTTTGCTCACTTTCGCTCTCTCATACATTTCGATGGCCTTTCATTTGCTTGTGTTTAAACAGTGTGTTTGACAATTTTTTTTTTTCTCAAATCATTGTGTGACCTCTCGTGGCTGCAAACAAACATTTTTAGAAACTTTTTTGACTTTTAATATTTTTATGCAGAATTGTCATTACAGGTCTGGCACTAAAGTGTTATTGTCACAGTGTTAAAACAATGTCATTCCATGTGTTTTTTCGCTTTGTTACAGGTGGATATGTGTTCAAAAACAGACTTTAACCACACAGCGTCTGGCGCTGTATGCTACAGCGCCCAGCTTTAGATGGTGTGGAGTGCCGAGTGCCGGATGCACTGAGCTGTTGCTTCCTTTCGCTCCCTGCAGTGTTAGAGCGTCCAGCATACATCGCATTCATCAATGCGGGCCAGGTTACTAGAGCGACTGAGGCGTTCTGTTACAGCGCCCGATACCTGCTTACATCGTCTATTAGTGGTCGCTCTAAGCGCTGCTATACAGATGCTCATCTGCCGATACCTGGCGCTAGTAATGAATCAGCATTTGAGTGTACAAGTGGTGGAGAAATCCGTGACATAGCTATTGCCCTGCCAATAAACAGCCAGTAAAGGTTGCCTGCTGTTCACATAGGTTATCTTTCATTATGTATTTTTGGGGCATTTATTTTACCAACAGTTTCTATTACAAATTAAAGGAGTTGCAGCAAATCAGCCCTGGATTTTTCTAGCCCCTGGCTGCCCCCCCCCCCCAGCCATGATCCTGGGGCTATAGCATTGGAGGCTGGGGTTCCTTGGCTTGTGGGTACTGGGAGGAAGACTAAGAGGGAGGGGATTGAATGTAGGTGTTAAAAGCAGCCGTCCAACTGGCCCCAAATCAATGCGGCCCACTGGGCATCGTCCTATGGCCAGGCCGCCCCTGGGTTGCAGTATGTTACAGTTTGAAGGGCTGGGCAGTTAACCTATAGTGGAAAAATGTTACCAATGTAGCCCCGTCTGTTCTATATTTGCTTCTAAAATGCATGAGGTTTTAAGACCTGACTGGTTTACTTTAAAGTCTGATTGTCACCATTGTAAATATTTATCACATAAAGTTTAGGGGGTTTATATTTATCCAGCAGTTATTTCAATCTTTAATTGTTCTAAAGTATTTAATATAGTGCACCAAACGAGCATGAGTGCCTCCATTTCTGTGATTAACACCGAAAGATAAAAAAAAAGAGGCATAAAACTGTGAGGAGAGCACAGCTCCCGCCATCCATACACAGTTATTGAATTCTCAGATAGACAATTACAAGCTTAGCCATTGAGTCAGAATAATGTAAGGAGGAGATAAAAAACCCTAATTAAAAACTAACATGAAACATATCAAGATTGAAAGAAGTCATAAAGAAGTTAGTGGGGCCCATGAAATGAAGAATAAAACCTTAATTACAGTTTACAAATGGAGCAGAACCTGTATCCAAACAGCGAGCCAATGCCTTCCACGCATAAGTGCGGCTCAGCATCCGTCTGACCATAACCCGACAAATAAAAGCAAGTGGCTCTCCAGCTCAGTCATGCCTTATTGCTTGTCTCGGTCTTCATAGGTGGTCATAACTAATGTGTCAGGCTGTTGGAAAATCTCTCAGGGGACCGGAAATTTATGGGATCCTGTGGGATGAATAGTGGTGGCCGCCACAAATGTATATTGTATTGTGAAGTCCAGACAAAATTGATTGTTGTAGAATAAGGGCATCCCACTTTGGGATGTTCTGCTACATCCAACAAGCCTGGGGACCGGGGAACCAATACTTACCTCTATCATGTTTTATGCCTCATGTGCAAGCAGTCATCAGGTTGACCTTCTGGCTGTGCACATCACTGTTCATCTGCAGACCTGATGAACAAAGGTAAGTACTGGATCATGGGCTTGCCAGGGGCCAACTGACAGCAGGACATCCTAATTTGAGATGCCCCCGTGCTGCAATGACTGATGAGAAAAGGATGAGGAATCAATATTTACTGGACTTCCTCTTTTAACCCTTTCAGTGCCAACCTACCTAAAGAAATTGTCATCCATTACTGCCAGGCCATTTTTCAACATTTTTTACGCTATATATGTTTAACTGTGATTGTGCGGGAATATCCAGGGATTTCCAGGAAAATTAGTTTTTTTTTTTTATTTCAAAGTATACGTTTTTCAAGAAAATCAGATTGTTTGTAAAAGCCCCCATTACTCTCAATTACAACGGTATCACACATGTCTCGGTACACACTTGTCCTGCCCAGGAGACACACTCCTAACTGAAAAGAGCATTTTATAAGATTTTCAAATAAAATACAACTACTATGCGCACCTTGCAGTTAAATTGCAATGACTATCAAGGGTTTAAAGCAGCGTGAGGTCCCCCCACTCCAGAAAAGCCAGCAAGCGGCAAGTCATCCGCGATAAGAGAGTGACTGCCATAACCCCCAGCCCCATTACCTGCATCCCCAAAACCCAGATGGGTGCAGCAGAGCCCGCAATTCTACATGCGGTCTGGTAACCTTCAGGGCCAATGGTTGGCTGCTTGGCCTCCATGCCCTGGCCTACCAGCCCCATAACTGGTGCCCGGGCTGGTTTTATTGTGGTGGGAGAACCCCACAAAATTTTTAACAAAAAGTATTAAGGGTTTTAACACTTAAAAATGCTAAAAAATGGACATGTTTTAAACCGGAATAACAGCCAGAAATTCAATCTTCTGTTTTTGGATAGTACAGTCGCACTATCCAGTTTGCTGCCAAAAAAGGATGTCTCACCTTTTTCATATTGCAGTAAAGTCTATATTATTGATGATAATGGCGGCTCCTAGGCTTTCAGTGGCCAGAAAAAATGGAAACCGCTAAGGCCGGAAAAGTGGAAGCACTGCTAGGCTCCTAAACGAGCGGCGCACTCCCACTGCCTATGAAAGTTTGATCTGTGCATGCCCTGTTCAGATGGGGGGTTCTGGCACATGCGCCCCCTCAATGGACTAGTACTTACAGAGGCAGCGGGAGCTCAGGTGCGTAGCAGCACTTCTGCTTTGCCGGCCTTAGCGACTTTTTGCGGCTACTGTGCCCAGGAGCAGCCATCAACACGTAAAATATGGACATTTCTTTAAAGTAAACAAGGTGAGACTTTTTTCTGGCCAGGAATCTGGATAGAGCGGGAGATTGACTTTTAGGGATTTTTTTCGATTTAAGGGTTTAAACCTTAATAGTGTGCAAAGTAATTGTATTTTATTTAAAAATGTCTCTTTTCAGTTTGTGGTGTCTCTTGGGCAGGAATGGGGGGCTACCGATACATGTGTGGCACTGTTGTAATCTGGAGGAATGGGGCTGTTACACAAATATGATTTTAATATAATTTTTACATTTTTTTCACATATTTCACCTAAAATTTCTTAAAAAACACAAACAAAACATTTATGTTACAGCTGCTGAAAAAAAAGCAATATATAATGTTCCTTGAAATTCCTGCAAAAATCACAGTTAAACATTCATAGAGCAAAATGCTGACAAATAGCCTGGCAGCAGAGGGTGACAAAATCTGTAGATAAGCTGGACGTTAAAGAGTTAATGTAATTTTAGAGTGGAAGAATTTCATGTTTGATTATAATATAACATCTGTATATCAACCTACAGCTCTCCTTAAAGAAGACCTATCAGCAGGATTTAAGATCCTGGCAATATTTCCTTGTCCCTGTAGTATCCCAATTTGGGATGTCCTGCTGTGTGAAACCTCAAAAAACTCACCTTTCTGATGGTCCCACAGAGTACGCGCAGGCTCTTGTCCAATCAGCGATGTATGAATGGCATGGTTTACACGATGGGTATCTGGCTGTGGGCCGTAAAGCGGTGTGGGATCAGTGGAAAGGTGAATGTTTGTGGGCAATAGGCATTTCACATGGGAGGGGAATTAATCTGCTGTACCTGGAGTCTTTCAGACTTTTTGGCGACTGTCTGATAGGCTCACTTTAAATCCCAGGTTTTTCACTCGCCTGGGTTTTGTTAGGCTTTATTGGAGCATCCCGATTTGAAATACCCTGTATGTGAAAATCGATAAAGCTCCGGTATTCTTACCTCTTCCTCAATTCCCAGGGTGCATGTGTGGGTTCTCTTCCAATCAGAATATATTGTGTCATCCATTAACCTATTCTAAATGAAAGGAGTGCTGGGCGCCTCCTGCTGGTTAGCCCTTTGTCAGCCAATCAGATAAGCCTGGTGTGGGAGTGCAGCCGGCAATATGCTGGGGATGCCGCCACACCCTCCACATGAACTGCAGGTAGGAATACCGGCTATTTAGGGGGAATTCACATAGAGGGGCATCCCAAATTGGAGGGTCCTGGGGGAAGGCAATCGGCCGATACAGCTTCATTTTAATTCGAAAATGCAAAGAAGCAATCTCGAAACTGCACTAATCTTTATAGTATTTAACAATCTGAGGCTTCATCTTTTCAGTGCAACAATTTATTATTGTTAGTATTGTATCACTGAAGGGAAGAACATGCCATGTATGTAATTAGGGATGAGCGAATCGATCCGGACAAACCCGGATTCGATCCGAATTTCATGAAAAATTCGATTCGGATCGAATCCGAATTTCCCCGCGATTCGATTGCTCGAAGTTTTCCTTTAACATCCATTCATTTACATTACAGGCATTCTAAGATGGCGGACGGGACATGTCACATGCAGCCTATCAGCAGCCAGCAAGCCCGGTGACGTCACAGCGCTATTTAAGTCGGCGGACATCTTGCTTTTCCTCATTTCTCTATTGCATTCGTGAGAGACAGGACGCTACTGTAGTGAGGGAGAGACAGAGAGCCAGGGACAGACAGGGACAGGCTGGAGACAGGCAGGAGACAGGCAGGAGACAGACAGAAAGTCAGCGAAAAGCAGGGAAAGTTAGAAAAAAAACGGAGGCAGTCACAGGGAGATTTTTTTTTTCATCCAGCCTGAGTGTTACTGGCTGGCTGACTGGCTTTGTTAGCGTTTTCAGGCTGCTTATACACTAACTGTGCATATATACTGAACTGATCTCAAGTCTGCTGTGAGTCATCCCATTCTGTGACTACACCAGCCTCTATTTACTGCTGTAACCCTTTGCACTTATTCTAATAGAAATTTGGCCTGATAAACACACTTGCTGTGCATAGTAGTACTGCTGCCAGGTGCTCTATGGTTGTTGGGGCATCCCATTCTGTGACTACACCAGCCTCTATTTACTGCTGTAACCCTTTGCACTAATTCTAATAGAAATTTGGCCTGATAAACACACTTGCTGTGCATAGTAGTACTGCTGCCAGGTGCTCTCTGGTTGTTGGGGCATCCCATTCTGTGACTACACCAGCCTCTATTTAATACCATAACCATTTGCACTTATTCTAATAGAAATTTGGCCTGATAAACACACTTGCTGTGCATAGTAGTACTGCTGCCAGGTGCTCTCTGGTTGTTGGGGCATCCCATTCTGTGACTACACCAGCCTCTATTTAATACCATAACCATTTGCACTTATTCTAATAGAAATTTGGCCTGATAAACACACTTGCTGTGCATAGTAGTACTGCGGCCAGGTGCTCTCTGGTTGTTGGGGCATCCCATTCTGTGACTACACCAGCCTCTATTTAATACCATAACCATTTGCACTTATTCTAATAGAAATTTGGCCTGATAAACACACTTGCTGTGCATAGTAGTACTGCTGCCAGGTGCTCTCTGGTTGTTGGGGCATCCCATTCTGTGACTACACCAGCCTCTATTTAATACCGTAACCATTTGCACTTATTCTAATAGAAATTTGGCCTGATAAACACACTTGCTGTGCATAGTAGTACTGCTGCCAGGTGCTCTCTGGTTGTTGGGGTATCCCATTCTGTGACTACACCAGCCTCTATTTAATACCATAACCATTTGCACTTATTCTAATAGAAATTTGGCCTGATAAACACACTTGCTGTGCATAGTAGTACTGCTGCCAGGTGCTCTCTGGTTGTTGGGGCATCCCATTCTGTGACTACACCAGCCTCTATTTAATACCGTAACCATTTGCACTTATTCTAATAGAAATTTGGCCTGATAAACACACTTGCTGTGCATAGTAGTACTGCTGCCAGGTGCTCTCTGGTTGTTGGGGTATCCCATTCTGTGACTACACCAGCCTCTATTTAATACCATAACCATTTGCACTTATTCTAATAGAAATTTGGCCTGATAAACACACTTGCTGTGCATAGTAGTACTGCTGCCAGGTGCTCTCTGGTTGTTGGGGCATCCCATTCTGTGACTACACCAGCCTCTATTTAATACCATAACCATTTGCACTTATTCTAATAGAAATTTGGCCTGATAAACACACTTGCTGTGCATAGTAGTACTGCTGCCAGGTGCTCTCTGGTTGTTGGGGCATCCCATTCTTTGACTACACCAGCCTCTATTTAATACCATAACCATTTGCACTTATTCTAATAGAAATTTGGCCTGATAAACACACTTGCTGTGCATAGTAGTACTGCTGCCAGGTGCTCTCTGGTTGTTGGGGCATCCCATTCTGTGACTACACCAGCCTCTATTTAATACTATAACCCTTTGCACTTATTCTAATAGAAATTTGGCCTGATAAACACACTTGCTGTGCATAGTAGTACTGCTGCCAGGTGCTCTCTGGTTGTTGGGGCATCCCATTCTGTGACTACACCAGCCTCTATTTAATACCATAACCATTTGCACTTATTCTAATAGAAATTTGACCTGATAAACATACTTGCTGTGCATAGTAGTATTGCTGCCAGGTGCTCTCTGGTTGTTGGGGCATCCCATTCTGTGACTACACCAGCCTCTATTTAATACTATAACCCTTTGCACTTATTCTAATAGAAATTTGGCCTGATAAACACACTTGCTGTGCATAGTATTACTGCTCACAGGTGCACTCCTGTTGGGGCATCCCATTCTGTGACTACACCAGCCTCTATTTACTGCTGTAACCCTTTGCACTTATTCTAATAGAAATTTGGCCTGATAAACACACTTGCTGTGCATAGTAGTACTGCTGCCAGGTGCTCTCTGGTTGTTGGGGCATCCCATTCTGTGACTACACCAGCCTCTATTTAATACCATAACCATTTGCACTTATTCTAATAGAAATTTGGCCTGATAAACACACTTGCTGTGCATAGTGGTACTGCTGCCAGGTGATCTCTGGTTGTTGGGGCATCCCATTCTGTGACTACACCAGCCTCTATTTAATACCATAACCATTTGCACTTATTCTAATAGAAATTTGGCCTGATAAACACACTTGCTGTGCATAGTAGTACTGCTGCCAGGTGCTCTCTGGTTGTTGGGGCATCCCATTCTTTGACTACACCAGCCTCTATTTAATACCATAACCATTTGCACTTATTCTAATAGAAATATGGCCTGATAAACACACTTGCTGTGCATAGTAGTACTGCTGCCAGGTGCTCTCTGGTTGTTGGGGCATCCCATTCTGTGACTACACCAGCCTCTATTTAATACTATAACCCTTTGCACTTATTCTAATAGAAATTTGGCCTGATAAACACACTTGCTGTGCATAGTAGTACTGCTGCCAGGTGCTCTCTGGTTGTTGGGGCATCCCATTCTGTGACTACACCAGCCTCTATTTAATACCATAACCATTTGCACTTATTCTAATAGAAATTTGACCTGATAAACACACTTGCTGTGCATAGTAGTATTGCTGCCAGGTGCTCTCTGGTTGTTGGGGCATCCCATTCTGTGACTACACCAGCCTCTATTTAATACTATAACCCTTTGCACTTATTCTAATAGAAATTTGGCCTGATAAACACACTTGCTGTGCATAGTATTACTGCTCACAGGTGCACTCCTGTTGGGGCATCCCATTCTGTGACTACACCAGCCTCTATTTACTGCTGTAACCCTTTGCACTTATTCTAATAGAAATTTGGCCTGATAAACACACTTGCTGTGCATAGTAGTACTGCTGCCAGGTGCTCTCTGGTTGTTGGGGCATCCCATTCTGTGACTACACCAGCCTCTATTTAATACCATAACCATTTGCACTTATTCTAATAGAAATTTGGCCTGATAAACACACTTGCTGTGCATAGTAGTACTGCTGCCAGGTGCTCTCTGGTTGTTGGGGCATCCCATTCTGTGACTACACCAGCCTCTATTTAATACCATAACCATTTGCACTTATTCTAATAGAAATTTGGCCTGATAAACACACTTGCTGTGCATAGTAGTACTGCTGCCAGGTGCTCTCTGGTGTTTGGGGCATCCCATTCTGTGACTACACCAGCCGCTATTTAATACCATAACCCTTTGCACTTATTCTAATAGAAATTTGGCCTGATAAACACACTTGCTGTGCATAGTAGTACTGCTGCCAGGTGCTCTCTGGTTGTTGGGGCATCCCATTCTGTGACTACACCAGACTCTATTTACTGCTGTAACCCTTTGCACGTATTCTAATAGAAATTTTGCCTGATAAACACACTTGCTGTGCATAGTATTACTGCTCACAGTTGCACTCCTGTTGGGGCATCCCATTCTGTGACTACACCAGCCTCTATTTAATACCATAACCATTTGCACTTATTCTAATAGAAATTTGGCCTGATAAACACACTTGCTGTGCATAGTAGTACTGCTGCCAGGTGCTCTCTGGTTGTTGGGGCATCCCATTCTGTGACTACACCAGCCTCTATTTAATACCATAACCATTTGCACTTATTCTAATAGAAATTTGGCCTGATAAACACACTTGCTGTGCATAGTAGTACTGCTGCCAGGTGCTCTCTGGTTGTTGGGGCATCCCATTCTGTGACTACACCAGCCTCTATTTACTGCTGTAACCCTTTGCACGTATTCTAATAGAAATTTTGCCTGATAAACACACTTGCTGTGCATAGTATTACTGCTCACAGGTGCACTCCTGATGGGGCATCCCATTCTGTGACTACACCAGCCTTTTTTTAATACCATAACCATTTGCACTTATTCTAATAGAAATTTGGCCTGATAAACACACTTGCTGTGCATAGTATTACTGCTCACAGGTGCACTCCTGTTGGGGTATCCTATTCTGTGACTACACCAGCCTCTATTTAATACCATAACCATTTGCACTTATTCTAATAGAAATTTGGCCTGATAAACACACTTGCTGTGCATAGTATTACTGCTCACAGGTGCACTCCTGGCTCTTAGGGCATCCCATTCTGTGACTACACAAGCCTCTATTTACTACTATAACCCTTTGCACTTATTCTAAAAGTCATTTGGCCTGATAAAGACACTTTTGCTGTGCATAGTAGTACTGCTCACAGGTGCACTGCTGGCTGTTGGGGCATCCCATTCTGTAACATACCATTAGCCTCTGCATTTACTGTAAGCTGCACAGTTATTTAAAGTAATTTGGCCTGTATGAGCCTGCTTACACACTGTTGCTGTGTGCATATATACTGATCTCAAGTCAGCTTTGGGGCATCCCATTCTGTAACATACCATTAGCCTCTGCATTCACAGTAAGCTGCACAGTTATTTAAAGTAATTTGGGCTGTTTCAGCCTGCTTACACACTGTTGCTGTGTGCATATATACTGATCTCAAGTCTGCTGTGGGCATCCCATTCTGTAACATAACATAACCTACCTCTCTTATTTACACTAAGCAGCTCTCTTATTTAAACTAAGCAGGCCTCTTATTTTCACTAAGCAGCTCTCTTATTTAAGCTAAGCAGCTCTCTTATTTAAGTTAAGCAGGCCTCTTGGATGCTGATTGTCCACTTTTGGGTGTGCATTATATTCGGTTTCATATACAGTGGGGTATCCCAATTTGTAAGATAACCTACCCCAACCATGTAAACTAAAGAGGCCTGTTGCAGCCTGAGTTTCTCTGCTTGCGTATGGCCTGCATTACAATCTGTCTCTTTCAATGACACTGCTGCCTGGGGTATCCCAATTTGTAAGATAACCTACCCCAACCATGTAAACTAAAGGTTACGTCCTTCCAGAAGGAAAACTTATGCCGAACACTATTTTTGTTGGGGGCATTGACCTTTGGATTGATCGGCATGAAATTAAGGATTAATTAAGGATGGCGCTGTAAAGAAGGTCAAAATTATTTCTCATACTTGGATTATTGTTACTTTTTGTTCAGCTTAAAATATACCAGGCCACACGGCCATCCCAAGGCACATGCTGTTTAACCCTATTTGTTAAGCACAAGAATTTCTCGTACTTGGATTATTGTTACTTTTTGTTCAGCTCAAAATATACCAGGCCACACGGGCATCCCAAGGCACATGCTATTTTAACCCTATCTGTTATACAACATAAGCGTTGATCAGCATCAGCTGCTTTATTAAGCTACTTCAGTTTGCACTTGTTTTTGACTGCTTTTAATAAACCAGGCCGCAGGGCACCCCAAAGCTGCACCTTGCACCCTATCTGGTATACAACATAAGCGTTGATCAGCATCAGCTTCATTAAGCTACTTCAGTTTGCACTTCCTTTTTGACTGCTTTCATTTAACCAGGCCGCAGGGCACCCCAAAGCTGCACGTTGCACCCTATCTGTTTATACTAAATAAGCATCTACAGCCTCAGCTTTATTAAGTTATTGCATTTGGAATTGGTTTTGGTCTGCTTTAAATACACCAGGCCGCAGGGCATCCCAAACCTGCATGTTGCACCCCATCTGTTATACTAAATAAGCGTTGATCAGCATCAGCTTTATTAAGCTATTGCATTTTGCATTGGTTTTTGTACTGCTGCCAAAACACTAGCCCATATGGGCATCCCAAACCAGCACATGTCACCCTATCTGTTATACTAAATAAGCTTCTACAGGCCCTTTTTTTATTTATTTATTTTTATTTATATAGAGCTGTAATAGCTTATATAGTGAGGTATATTTGCCATTTTGCTGCATTATATAGAGCACCCCCTCTGTAAATCTGAGGGGCAATAGTTTATATTATAAGGTAAATTCATGGTTTTGCACCATTATATGGAGCAGCCCCTGTGTAAATCTGAGGGGCATTAGCTTATATAGTGAGGTAAATTTGCCATTTTGCTTCATTATATAGAGCAGGCCCTGTGTAAATCTGAGGGGCAATAGCTTATATTGTGAGGTAAATTTGCCATTTTGCAGCATAATATAGAGCAGCCCCTGTGTAAATCTTAGGGGCATTAGCTTATATAGTGAGGTACATTTGCCACTTTGCTTCATTATATAGAGCAGCCCCTGTGTAAATCTGAGGGGCAATAGTTTATATTATGAGGTAAATTCATGGTTTTGCACCATTATATGGAGCAGCCCCTGTGTAAATCTGAGGGGCAATAGCTTATATTGTGAGGTAAATTTGCCATTTTGGTTCATTATATAGAGCAGCCCAGTTGCCATCTAAATCAACTACTGTCCGGCCAGTACAGCTTTTCCAGGGCAAACTCTGCTAGTTGCGGACACAAGTCAAGTTTGGCTTCCCAGCAAATCCAGTGGATCCTGAAGGTGTGTTGGCATGGTCATGTCAAGGTATGACATGACCTGCTGTTTGAGGTCCAGCTCCAGGTCTTCCTGCTGCTCATGAGTAGACTCACTATGTGGGTGTAGAAAGCTACTCACTAGCGACTGAAGACTGAGGCTGCTGCTGATGGAGCTGCTGCTGCTGCTCCTTCCACCCCCCCAGCAGCCATGGCAGTGGAAGGTGATCGCAGAGGTCCCCCCGAGTCAGACCTGTGGGAGTATGGGCCATGGCACAGATAGTCAGCGCCCAACTGACTACGTGGGATGTCTCTGTAGTAGGTCAGTTTTTCCTCCCTCTCAGTGGGGGTAAAAAATGCCCCCATTTTGTGCCGGAAGCGAGGGTCCAATAAGTTGGAGAGCCAGAAGTCTTCCCGCTGACAAATGGAGACAATTCTGCGCTCACTAGTACGCAAGCATGTGAGCATGCATCGTACCATTTGTGCAAGTGACTCGGAGGGACTACCTGTCTCCATCTCCACTGTAAACTGCCACGGTGTGTCTGGGTCCTCTGTCTCGCCTTCCTCCCAACCCTCTAGCTCCTGTGGCTGCTCCTGCTCCTCCTCTCCTGTCAGATGACTAGATAAAATTTCATTTTGTGAAACCTAAACTGTGGTTTGCTGTGCCCCACCCCCTCCTCCTCCTCCTCTTCAGCCTCCACAGGCTTCATGTGGCTGTGAAATGTATGTGCCATGTCTCCAGTGCCCTGACCAGCCATGGTTTCCAACATGTGTTGTAGTACATGAAGCAGTGGAATATCATCGCTCATCTCATAGTCCTGGCAACTGTCTAATAAAGTAGCTTCCTCAAAGGGCCTGAGCAAACGGCCGGTGTCACGTATGAGCTGCCAATGGTTTACATTGAATTTACACAGGGGTGTCCCCCTATCCGTTTGGATCATCCAGAAATCCGTGATGGCTTTTCTCTGTTCCTATAGTGGATCCTGCATATGGAGGGTGGAATTCCAACGGGTGGAAATATGGCAAATCAGACTATGTTGGGGTACACCGTTCTGACGCTGAAGCTCAATAAGGTTGTGCTTGGTGGTGTAGGAGTGCCAGAAGTGCATGCTAACTTTCTTTCCTGCTGTTCGGATTTCTTTCAGATGGGCGGAAGACTTCAGAATACACTTGACAACTAGACTGAACACGTGTGCCATGTCAGGACGCATGACTCTGGCTTCCTTGTCGCAGCGCAAACAAGATGTTCTTCCAAGTGTCAGTCACCATGGGTCCAAATTTGCAGTTTTCGTGGATTAAGCAATGCTTTCATGGATTGAGTTCTCATTTTTAGTAGTTCCTCCCATGTGTGACTCTGTTGGTCAAGGAAAACCATGTGAAGAACAGCGTGAAACCACAATCACCAAGGGGGCCTAAAAGGATATATATTGTCCACCATGAGTCCATAGTTACAGCTCCAGACGTAGACAACACTGTGCACTTTGGTACACACTGACAGGCTAAAGGACTGGCCCACCTTCTGTTCAACAACCATGCCATTGGACTCTCCACCTCGGCTCGGCACAAGCCATCAGTTCTCTGAAAGGTCCACCACTGGGTAATGTAGCAGGCTGGACTTATGGTGACGCTGTCTGAGAGGAGAAATCCCTCAGACATCAAGATTAAAAATTCCAAGAATTTTTGAGGGCTAATTATTCAGAGGCAATGATAGCTAGTTGTTTCTGATTTAATTACAAGGTGGAAACACACCCTCAAACAAAACAGGATTGTGGATGCAACATGAAAAACTGACACATCGCTGAGTAGCTGATTTTTCCTATCAACAGTCCCCAATAATTCACTGCTGCTGCTGCTGCCGCCGCCACCACCGCAGACTCCAGGGACCCTCTTCCACTACCTCGGCTTGCAACACCTCCTCCCACGACACTCTCCTCATCACTAATTGCCGGCTAGTGCAAGAAGAGGCGAGTGTCTCCTCCACTTCTTGGCTGGGCAGTAGCTGCTGAATTTTATGATTATCAGATCTTCATCAATGGATAGTGGAGCTGAACCCAAAGCATAACAGACAGACAACAGACAGTTGACTGGGGGTGTCAGATGCCACTTGTGATGCAGTGGACTGCTTTTGCAGCACTTCCAGACAAAGTTGCTTCATTGGCTGACACAATGACTGGTAAAGCTGTGGAACATATGGTTCAAAAGCAAAAATAACCATTTGTTTTTATATGAAAAAGACCCTGTTTATACATACTTTTTTTTTACAGAGACTGCCCTGCGTGGAAATGAATGGCGCATGGATCAGCCAAGCTTTCCTCCCAACAATGCCTGATGTATTCCAGTAGATAGATGACGGGGCCAGACCAACACTAAAGAAAAATGGATCGTGCAAAACAGATTTAAGGCGCTGCTCTCCAGTTACAGACATTCCTCCGCATCGGACCACAAGTAAGTAATGATAAAAAATCCTTTATGTTACTCTCACTTTTTATTAATATTCTTCGGATAAGACGGATCAGACATGATTCCAGATTAAAAATTCCAAGAATTTTTGAGGGCTAATTAGTCAGAGGCAATGATACCTTGTTGTTTCTGATTTAATTAACCCTTTCGCTGCCAGCCTACCTGGAGTTTTTGTCACCCTTGGTGCCAAACCGTTTTGCACTATTTTGCGCTCCCCATGTTCAAATGTGATTTTTGAAGGGATTTCCAGGGATTTCCCAGGTAAATGATATATTGTTTTTTTCAGCAGAGTCTGGGCTTTAACATGAAATGTCTTGTTTGTAATTTTTTAGGGGTATTCTCAATATTTTTGGGTGAAATATGTGAAAAAAAAATAAAAAAAAATACATTTTTACAATTTGTAGTTTTTTTTGTAATAAAGAATGTAAGTTTTTCAATAAAATCTTATTGCGTGTGAAATCCCAATTTCTCCCGGTTACAGCGGTACCACATATGTATAGGTAGACACCCTTTCCTGCCCAGGAGACTCCCCCAAACTGAAACAGCGCTTTAGGGAATTTTCAGATAAAATACAACTATGCTATGCAATATGCGCACCTTGCAGTTCTTCCAGAAAAACAACCCTTTACATTTGAAATACCCCCAACAAACTATATATTCTCTGGAAGTACACACCTCAGGCTTTCTAGGTGTACCAGGCTTGTTGATGTGCCCATAGTTTTCTGGAAGTAATCCCTCATTGTATTCTTTGGTTGCAAAGAGTTTCCCTAAAAAAAGGATAAAAAAGCAGAATCAAAGCCACATTTTCCTAAAAAACTATGTGCAAACAAGAAAAAACAAGTTTAGTCTGAAAAAGCAACATCCCCCGAACAGAACGATACCCAACATGCATTGCTACTGTCAAGGGAAGAGTCGGCAAACACCCCAAAGTAAAGCATGTGCGTAACAGTGATTTTACTTGAAAATTTCAGCTCTGCAGACAAAGTGCGCACCTTGCGATTTTTCAACCAAAACAACCCTTTACATTTGGAATATCCCCCATAAACCATATATTACCTGAAAGTACACATGATAAGCTTTCTAAGCGTACCCAACTTGTTGTAGTGGGCTCATCTTTCTGGAATTAATCCCTCAAAGAATTCTTTGGTTGCGCAGGGTTTCCCTAAAAAATGTATAAAAAAGCTGAATAAAAAACACCTTTTCCTAAAATATAAATATGCAAACCAGAAAAAAACAAGCTAAGTCTGAAAGCGCAAGGTCCCCCGAACAGAACAATACCCAACATGCATAGCTACCTTTAACCATTTTAATTGCCAGCCTACTTGAGATTTTGTCACCCTCTGTTGACAGGTCATTTTTCCCCATTTTGCGCCATGTTTTGCGCCATTTTTGCTGGAATTTTCAGGAAAATTATACATATATTTTCTGCAGCAGAGTTTAGGCTTTAACAAGAAATGTCTTGTTTGTAAATTTTATTTTGTTTTTTACAATATTATTAAGTAAAAAATAAATAAATAAATAAAAAATTTTTTAGAAAATTGACTCCTTTATTTCAAATAAAAAATGTATTTTATTAAGGAAAACCGTATTGCATGTGAAAGCCCCATTTCTACCGATTAGAACGGTACCACATATTTATCGGTAGCCCCCCGTTCCTGCCCAGGAGACCCCCCTAACTGAAACAAGTACTTTATAACATTTACAAATAAAATACAAATACCATCCACACTACAAAGGGTTAAATCGAGAAAAAAAATTACATAGGGTCCCCCTTCCTGGGTGGGGGGACCCCATTTTTTGGGGGGATTTTTAAGGGTTAAAAACCCTTAAAAATCCCCCCAAAAATTGACATGGGGTCCCCCTTACCCAAAGTAACCAGCTCGGGACCAGCTATGCAGGGCTTGTAGAAACAGGGCACAGGGGCCAGCTTTTGTGGCCCCTGGCCCTGCAGGCTACAAGCCCGCATAGCCCGTGGGCCCGGGCTCTTCTGCCCCCCCCCTGGGCTTTGGGGAGGCAGGTAATGGGGGTGCCAGGGGTTAATGGCAAGTCACCCGCTAGTCACAGGTGACTTGCCACCTCCCCCAGCCTTGTGAACTGGTATAGGAGTCATGGACCCCTTACCAGTTCACAAGGGGTTAAATGTAAAAAAAAACACAGACACACAAAAGAGAAAAAAATATTTTATTAATTTTTTTTTACACTGTACTCACCTCCCATCCATCCTGGAGCACTGTGTCCCTCGGCGATCACTGGCTTCTGCTCACCTGCTGGAAGCCTTTTATAGCTGCTGGATGACAGAACACAAAGAGTTTATTAAAAAAAAAAATGACATAGGGTCCCCCCTCCCAGGGGGGCGGACCCCATTTTTTTTTGGAATTTTAAGGGTTAAAAACCCTTAAAAATCCAAAAAAAAAATGAAATGGGGTCCCCCTTACCCATCATTACCAGCCCGGGACCAGCTATGGGGGCTTGTAGGCACAGAGTGGGGGGGCCAGCTTTTGCGGCCCCCCCACCCTGCAGCCTACGAGCCCACATAGCCTGTGTGGGCCCGGGCTCTTCTGCCCCCCCCTGGGCTTTGGGGAGGCAGGTAATTGGGGGTGCCGGGGGTTAATGGCAAGTCACCCGCTGCGGCAAGCGGGTGACATGCCAGCCCCCAGCCTTGTGAACTGGTATAAGGGGTCTCATGGACCCCTTACCAGTTCACAAGGGGTTAAATGTTAAATAAAAAGACACAGAGACATAAGATATAAAAGATCTTTATTTTTTTTTTTTTTTACTTTACTCACCTCCGATCCTGTGTCCCCCGGCGATCTCCGCTGACAGCCTGCTCGTGTGTTTGAAGGAGAGAGCCTGGGGAGGAGGGGGGGGCGATCTCAGCCCTCTCCTCCTCCCCATCTGCCCTCCTCCAGGCACACGAGCAGACTGATTGTCTGTCTCACGTCCCGACATTAAGAGGGCTGCTGGTGACATCATAACATGTCACCTGGCCCCGCCCCCCAGGGGGCGGGGCTAGCAGACCCGTTCCAGGAAGTGGGGGGGGAGGGCAATTTCTGCCCTCTCCTCGCCACCGAAGAGGCTGGGGGGGGCGATCGGAGGCCCCCCCAGTGAAGAGGACACCCATCGGGAGACAGCGCGGCCTCAGGTAAGGAAATGTCATTTTTTTTTTTTTTTTTTTTTTACATTTAGCAGCTGCTGCTGCCGAAGCGGGGGGGCGCCCTATTCCGGGGGCTCTCCTGGAGCCATCCGACCCCCCACGGGGGATCGGATGGCACCAAATTAAAGGGGAGACCCGGCCGGATCCAACGAGGGGTCAGGTGAGTATTTTTGATTTATATTTTTTTTACTGTCAGGGGGGAAAGTCAAGCCCGTAGAATCTACGGGCTTGGCACTGAAAGGGTTAAAAGATGGAAACACACCCTCAAACAAAACTTCTCTTTGGCAATACTTTTGCATTTTTTTATTCAGAATTTTATGTAGATATTACTAACTAAGCTACTTTTTCTCCATATGACTCTCCACAGGGTGTGATTCATCCAATTTCTGGGCTCCTGAAGCCAACCCCAGTGTCTCTTTAAAGTAATGTTTGGGCTCCTGCTGCTGCTGCTGCCAACTCCAGGGTGTGATTCATCCAATTTTTGGGCTCCTGAAGCCAACCCCAGTGTCTCTTTAAAGTAATATTTGGGCTCCTGCTGCTGCTGCTGCCAACTCCAGGGTGTGATTCATCCAATTTTTGGGCTCCTGAAGCCAACCCCATTGTCTCTTTAAAGTAATATTTGGGCTCCTGCTGCTGCTGCTGCCAACTCCAGGGTGTGATTCATCCAACTTTTGGGCTCCTGAAGCCAACCCCAGGGTCTCTTTAGAGTAATATTTGGGCTCCTGCTGCTGCTGCTGCCAACTCCAGGGTGTGATTCATCCAATTTTTGGGCTCCTGAAGCCAAACCCAGTGTCTCTTTAAAGTAATGTTTGGGCTCCTGCTGCTGCTGCCAACTCCAGGGTGTGAATCATCCAATTTTTGGGCTCCTGAAGCCAACTCCAGTGTCTCTTTAAAGTAATGTTTGGGCTCCTGCTGCTGCTGCCAACTCCAGGGTGTGATTCATCCAATTTTTGGGCTCCTGAAGCCAACCCCAGGGTCTCTTTAAAGTAATATTTGGGCTCCTGCTGCTGCCAACTTCAGGGTGTGATTCATCCAATTTTTGGGCTCCTGAAGCCAACCCCAGGGTCTCTTTAAAGTAATATTTGGGCTCCTGCTGCTGCTGCTGCCGACTCCAGGGTGTGATTCATCCAATTTTTGGGCTCCTGAAGCCAACCCCAGTGTCTCTTTAAAGTAATATTTGGGCTCCTGCTGCTGCTGCTGCCAACTCCAGGGTGTGATTCATCCAATTTTTTGGCTCCTGAAGCCAACCCCAGTGTCTCTTTAAAGTAATATTTGGGCTCCTGCTGCTGCTGCTGCCAACTCCAGGGTGTGATTCATCCAATTTTTGGGCTCCTGAAGCCAACCCCATTGTCTCTTTAAAGTAATATTTGGGCTCCTGCTGCTGCTGCTGCCAACTCCAGGGTGTGATTCATCCAACTTTTGGGCTCCTGAAGCCAACCCCAGGGTCTCTTTAGAGTAATATTTGGGCTCCTGCTGCTGCTGCTGCCAACTCCAGGGTGTGATTCATCCAATTTTTGGGCTCCTGAAGCCAAACCCAGTGTCTCTTTAAAGTAATGTTTGGGCTCCTGCTGCTGCTGCCAACTCCAGGGTGTGAATCATCCAATTTTTGGGCTCCTGAAGCCAACTCCAGTGTCTCTTTAAAGTAATGTTTGGGCTCCTGCTGCTGCTGCCAACTCCAGGGTGTGATTCATCCAATTTTTGGGCTCCTGAAGCCAACCCCAGGGTCTCTTTAAAGTAATATTTGGGCTCCTGCTGCTGCCAACTTCAGGGTGTGATTCATCCAATTTTTGGGCTCCTGAAGCCAACCCCAGGGTCTCTTTAAAGTAATATTTGGGCTCCTGCTGCTGCTGCTGCCGACTCCAGGGTGTGATTCCTCCAATTTTTGGGCTCCTGAAGCCAACCCCAGTGTCTCTTTAAAGTAATATTTGGGCTCCTGCTGCTGCTGCTGCCAACTCCAGGGTGTGATTCATCCAATTTTTTGGCTCCTGAAGCCAACCCCAGTGTCTCTTTAAAGTAATATTTGGGCTCCTGCTGCTGCTGCTGCCAACTCCAGGGTGTGATTCATCCAACTTTTGGGCTCCTGAAGCCAACCCCAGGGTCTCTTTAAAGTAATATTTGGGCTCCTGCTGCTGCTGCTGCCAACTCCAGGGTGTGATTCATCCAATTTTTGGGCTCCTGAAGCCAACCCCAGTGTCTCTTTAAAGTAATGTTTGGGCTCCTGCTGCTGCTGCCAACTCCAGGGTGTGAATCATCCAATTTTTGGACTCCTGAAGCCAACTCCAGTGTCTCTTTAAAGTAATGTTTGGGCTCCTGCTGCTGCTGCCAACTCCAGGGTGTGATTCATCCAATTTTTGGGCTCCTGAAGCCAACCCCAGAGTCTCTTTAAAGTAATATTTGGGCTCCTGCTGCTGCCAACTCCAGGGTGTGATTCATCCAATTTTTGGGCTCCTGAAGCCAACCCCAGGGTCTCTTTAAAGTAATATTTGGGCTCCTGCTGCTGCTGCTGCCAACTCCAGGGTGTGATTCATCCAACTTTTGGGCTCCTGAAGCCAACCTCAGTGTCTCTTTAAAGTAATGTTTGGGCTCCTGCTGCTGCTGCCAACTTCAGGGTGTGAATCATCCAATTTTTGGGCTCCTGAAGCCAACTCCAGTGTCTCTTTAAAGTAATGTTTGGGCTCCTTCTGCTGCTGCCAACTCCAGGGTGTGATTCATCCAATTTTTGGGCTCCTGAAGCCAACCCCAGGGTTCCTTTAAAGTAATATTTGGGCTCCTGCTGCTGCTGCTGCCAACTTCAGGGTGTGATTCATCCAATTTTTGGGCTCCTGAAGCCAGCCCCTGGGTCTATTTAAAGTAATATTTGGGCTCCTGCTGCTGCTGCTGCTGCCAACTCCAGGGTGTGATTCATCCAACTTTTGGGCTCCTGCTGCCAACTCCAGTGTCTCTTTCATCCAATATTTGGGCTCCTGCTGCTGCTGCTGCCAACTCCAGGGTGTGATTCATCCAATTTTTGGGCTCCTGAAGCCAACCCCAGTGTCTCTTTAAAGTAATATTTGGGCTCCTGCTGCTGCCAACTCCAGGGTGTGATTCATCCAATTTTTGGGCTCCTGAAGCCAACTCCAGTGTATATTTGGGCTCCTGCTGCTGCCAACTCCAGGGTGTGAATCATCCAATTTTTGGGCTCCTGAAGCCAACCCCAGTGTCTCTTTAAAGTAATGTTCGTGCTCCTGCTGCTGCTGCTGCCAACTCCAGGGTGTGATTCATCCAATTTTTGGGCTCCTGAAGCCAACCCCAGGGTCTCTTTAAAGTAATATTTGGGCTCCTGCTGCTGCTGCTGCCAACTCCAGGGTGTGCTTCATCCAATTTTTGGGCTCCTGAAGCCAACTCCAGTGTCTCTTTAAAGTAATATTTGGGCTCCTGCTGCTGCTGCTGCCAACTCCAGGGTGTGATTCATCCAATTTTTGGGCTCCTGAAGCCAACCCCAGGGTCTCTTTAAAGTAATGTTTGGGCTCCTGCTGCTGCTGCTTGAAACTCCAGGGTGTGTCAGTCAATTTTTGGGCTCCTGCTGCTGCCAACTACAGTGTCTCTTTCAGCCAATGTTTGGGCTCCTGCTGCTGCTTGCAACTCCAGGGTGTGATTCATCCAATCTTTGGGCTCCTGCTGCTGCCAACTCCAGTGTCTCTTTAAAGCAATGTTTGGGCTCCTGCCCCTCATAGTGATGCCACTTCAACTCTCTGCAATTGTGCCGCTCTGCGATTCTATTAGCGATGCCTCTGATCTGCATGTGATATGTATTCAAAGTATTATTTAACTAACCCAGCACGCATCCTGTGCGTGTTACAGCAAGGCAGAATGGTTTACAACCCTATTGAGGCTCTAGGAGGCTCAGAAATAGCCGTTTTTAATAGCGATTCGTCGCGAATAAATTCGGGTCGAAACTATTTTTGTCGGAAAATTCGGCGAATCAGTCGAATCGAATTTTTCAGTAACGCGGTCTATTCGAATCGAAATTCGAAATTTCGAATATTTCACTACTCGCTCATCTCTAATATAGAGCTGAGCGAGTAGTGAAATATTCGAAATTTCGAATTTCGATTCGAATAGACCGCGTTACTCGACTACTCGACCGAATATCGAATCCCATTATAGTCTATGGGAAAAAATGCTCGCCACTTGGAAATCTCAATTCGACCACTTGGAGGTCACCAAGTCCACCCTGAAACATCAGAAAATTATGCCAACACTGCTGGAATGCAACTGGGACAGCAGGGGAAGCATGTCTGGGTGCATATAACGCGCCCAAGTCGCACTATTACGCCACTATCACAGCCTCTCAACAATACACTCCAAACACAATATAACTTCTACGTAAAGTGAGACAAGACAAGGAAACCTTCTTTCCTCTACATTGCCATGGACCCCAAGCCAAACTGTACAAAAAAGAAGAACAAAATGGCATAGGCAAGGGGGAAATAAATAGACCCCACCCCTAATTGTCAGTGTGTGTGTGTGTGTGTGTGTGTGTGTGTGTGTGTGTGTGTGTGTGTGTGTGAGATGTGGTCAGACATGTCCTCTTGTGTCATTGTGTCACCTCAGCAGTAAGGGAAGCTTAAAGGAGGAGGTATGTTACAGTGTGTTACCCCAGCAGTAAGGGAAGCTTACAGGAGGAGGTTTGTTACAGTGTGTCACCCCAGCAGTAAGGGAAGCTTACAGGAGGAGGTTTGTTACAGTGTGTCACCCCAGCAGTCGGGGAAGCTTACAGGAGGAGGTTTGTTACAGTGTGTCACTCCAGCAGTAAGGGAAGCTTACAGGAGGAGGTTTGTTACAGTGTGTCACCCCAGCAGTCAGGGAAGCTTACAGGAGGAGGTTTGTTACAGTGTGTCACCCCAGCAGTAAGGGAAGCTTACAGGAGGAGGTTTGTTACAGTGTGTCACTCCAGCAGTAAGGGAAGCTTACAGGAGGAGGTTTGTTACAGTGTGTCACCCCAGCAGTCAGGGAAGCTTACAGGAGGAGGTTTGTTACAGTGTGTCACCCCAGCAGTAGGGGAAGTTTACAGGAGGAGGTTTGTTACATTGTGTCACCCCAGCAGTCAGGGAAGCTTACAGGAGGAGGTTTGTTACAGTGTGTCACCCCAGCAGTCAGGGAAGCTTACAGGAGGAGGTTTGTTACAGTGTGTCACCCCAGCAGTAAGGGAAGCTTACAGGAGGAGGTTTGAAATGGTGCCTATACGCACCGGGTATATAACAGGGTTTTGTTGGTAAAGAGGACACAAAACAGTAGTGCCAAATATAAATATATTTTTTAGGAGAACACCTGGCTATACAGCCGTATACTGCCAGAAGGTGAAATGGTGCCTATACGCACCGGGTATAAAACAGTGTTTTGTTGGCACAGAGGACACAAAACAGTAGTGCAAAATATAGTTTTGTATATAGGTGCTAATACACCACTGAAGTCTTTCTGTCCCTATTCCAGCAGCAGCTACCCCTCACTAAAGCAGCCATTTTGAGCAGAGTGTATATAGTTTTGTATATAGGTGGTAAGTAATACACCACTGAAGTCTTTCTGTCCCTATTCCAGCAGCAGCTACCCCTCACTAAAGCAGCCGTTGTGTGCAGTGTGTATATAGCTAGAATGAGCTATATACCGTTCAGCATAGTAGCCCTAATAATAAGGACTCTCAATGACTCTCTTGTCTTCTGGTAGCTGGTATATATGGTGGTAAAAGCGATATTCTGAGCTTCTGGGGCCCTGCCTGCCTACATATGAGCTATATACTGTTCAGCATAGTAGCCCTAATAAGGGCTCTTAATGACTCTCTTGTCTTCTGGTAGCTGGTATATATGGTGGTAAAAGCGATATCCTGAGCTTCTGGGGCCCTGCCTGCCTACATATGAGCTATATACTGTTCAGCATAGTAGCCCTAATAATAAGGACTCTCAATGACTCTCTTGTCTTCTGGTAGCTGGTATATATGGTGGTAAAAGCGATATCCTGAGCTTCTGGGGCCCTGCCTGCCTACATATGAGCTATATACTGTTCAGCATAGTAGCCCTAATAATAAGGACTCTCAATGACTCTCTTGTCTTCTGGTAGCTGGTATATATGGTGGTAAATGCGAGATTCTGAGCTTCTGGGGCCCTGCCTGCCTACATATGAGCTATATACTGTTCAGCATAGTAGCCCTAATAAGGGCTCTCAATGACTCTCTTGTCTTCTGGTAGCTGGTATATATGGTGGTAAATGCGAGATTCTGAGCTTCTGGGGCCCTGCCTGCCTACATAGGATATGAGCTATATACTGTTCAACATAGCAGCACTAATAAGGGATTAAGGACTCTCTTGTCTTCTGGTAGCTGGTATATATGGTGGTAAATGCGAGATTCTGAGCTTCTGGGGCCCTGCCTGCCTACATATGAGCTATATACTGTTCAGCGTAGTAGCCCTAATAAGGGCTCTTAATGACTCTCTTGTCTTCTGGTAGCTGGTATATATGGTGGTAAATGCGAGATTCTGAGCTTCTGGGGCCCTGCCTGCCTACATATGAGCTATATACTGTTCAGCGTAGTAGCCCTAATAAGGGCTCTTAATGACTTTCTTGTCTTCTGGTAGCTGGTATATATGGTGGTAAATGCAAGATTCTGAGCTTCTGGGGCCCTGCCTGCCTACATATGAGCTATATACTGTTCAGCGTAGTAGCCCTAATAAGGGCTCTTAATGACTTTCTTGTCTTCTGGTAGCTGGTATATATGGTGGTAAATGCGAGATTCCGAGCTTCTGGGGCCCTGCCAGCGACAGCCTGTCTTTCCCTGCTGTGAGCGTCTGTCCCTCACTAAGTTCAAGCTGCTAATGCTGACGAAGAGGAAGTGCTGAGTTTTGTATATTCGAGGTCACATGGTTTTTCCAGCCAATGCGTGTAGACGCCGTTCTCGCGATGCCAGCGTCCTCCCAGGACCTGTCCCACCCCCCCTGCATGGTGATTGGTGTAAAAAACGCGCCAGGGAAGGTGGGAGGGGAAACGAATTGTGAGTGCGCCATCGCCGCTGTACTCGATCGAAATCGAGTATGACAAACAGCGTAGTATTCGATCAAATACCGGCTCGGTCGAATACTACTCGCTCATCTCTACTCTATATGTAATCTATGCAGTGGAAGTAAAATGACACTGATCCAGTAATACTGCCACTAATAAAGCAGATGGAGGTGGTGTCTATTGATTATACATTTCTGAACTCCTGTCCTCTCTAAATAAAAAGAAAAATCCAGTCTGAGAAGCAGGAGGCCGATCCTGTAAACAAACGCGGTAAACAGATGAGATCGCCACCAGCTGAGGGCTGATTGGTGAAATGATGCCGTGAAATCAACACCTGAGAAAGGGGTGACCTTAAGCCAGCGGCTGGCGCCATGACGAGCTTTTCTAAAGAAGAGGAGAATTATGGAAGAGCAGAGAACACCCAGATCACTACCTGCCGCACACAGATAATAGAGCCAAATAAATAGCCCAATTATTACATCAGCTTCACAACATTACAAAAAAAAAAAAATAATAATATTATAACATCTATAATGACTTCTCCAGCCTTGTTTCAAATTAAAGAGATACAGACAGCATTTGACAGCTGTAACGATGTTAATAGTCAGATAGACTAATAGAAAAGCAGTGCACTTAAGGTTAATTAGAAGCTGGGGCTAACATTTTTTTTAATCATTTTTGCAAATTGTTATATCAATTTACATGTTTATGTTCCTTGCAAAAAGAGTCAAGGCTCCATAAGTGTTGTTCAACCCTTTTAAATGCCAAGCACATAGGATCTACAGCATTGCCTCTGCTATCACTAAATGCCAAGCTTGGGATTTGCATTTGCGTCCCAAAAAAATAAACTCACGTCCATACAAGATCCTGTGTCAGGAGTCTCCTGTTATCCTGGGTGGTCTCCAATCCCCCCCAGGGTCTTCAACGGGGCAGAGAATGGCCCCGTTCCCTGCCCTGTGTGATGGCTTCTGACACTGACTTGGCACCGCTGGGTGGGGCCTTTTATAACATCTCGCCCTGGCAGTATAAAAAGGCCCCTTGGGAGTAAGAGTAGAAGCTGGAGTGATTGGCAGAAGCCAGGTATGTGGTTAAAAGGGCATTGATCCTTTACTGCTCCTCTGGCTTCCTCTTAACACTCATGGCTGTCAGACGGCAGCGATCAGCCTGGTGTTGGATTGGCAATGAAAGGAGATAAGTAAGAAAAAAATGAATAAAGGACAGAAGAGCCCAAAGCCCATGTGGGCTATGCGGGCTGTGCGGTCTGGTAGACTTCGGGGGTGGAGGGCGATCACTCAACCTCCTAGCCCCCTGGTTTACCAAAAGCATGCCTTCCCCGCCCTGGTGAGAGGGGGACCCCACGCCATTTAAAAAAAATCAATTTAAGGGTTTAAAGTGCACATAGTAGTTGTATTTCATTTGAAAATGTCCTAATATGCACTTTCCAGTTTGGGGGATCTCCTGGGCAGAAATTGATGTTTACCAATACATAAGTTGTAATTGGGAGGAATGTGGCTTTTATGCGCAATATGATTTATTGATAAAATGTAATAAAAAAAAAATCGCAACAAGATTTGAAAAATAAAATGTTTAAATATATATATCCAAAATATTGCGATAACACATAAAAAATTGCAAACAAGACATTTCACGTTGACACCCAAATTTAACTGGAAATTCCTGCAAAAATCATAGTTAAACATGGCAACAGAGAGTGAGAACATTTTTAGGTGGGCTGGCAGTATTAGCACTATTAGGGAAAAATAATAATATTTATAATAGTAATCCACAAATATGCAATGTAATCTAGCAATATTCCCTGTGATAAAGGAACTGTGACTTGTTTCTTTTTTTAATGAAAGGAAGAAGAGTCAGGGGTGACAGGTTTCTGCTTTTACAGGGGAAAACCATTGAACTGTATATAACTGTACTGAATAACCTGTCCCTTAGTCCAGTCTGTGCTGGAAAAATGACAAATTCTTTTGATGTATGTAGATGCTTTCACACATTATGTCATGTTTTTTGCAGATATTTAAACTGGAACCACAGAAAAAATATTGTTCTTTATGTCATTTTGACAACAGTTCTATTCTCAAAGAGACTTACCCTGCAAAGACAGGCTCAGACCTTCCCACCCATGCTTCATCTGTGGCTTACAGTAGTTGATGCTAAGGCTTTAGATGTATAGAATCTTAAGGATAGATGCTGAGCAGGAGCCATAAATCACCGACAACATGTCTGTGGCTGTGGATAGGCGTAGAATCTATTCAATTTTACAGTATATTAAACTTCATCTAATTTGTGCTTAAGAAAGGGCCTGGCTAAATTGATGACCAATTTCTGTAGCTGGAATTATAGCTGGGCTGATGCCATCACCAGCTGTCTGCCCTCCATCATGTTGCAAACATAATATTGCTTGTCTATTGATGCATATTTGCAATGCAGCTTTAAATGAAGAGACTCTGAAAGAGGAAGGCAGGCGCTCTCTAATGTGCTCCATTTGTCAAGCAGAATTGATGAGGGATGTGCAAGATAATAACACTGAGATTACAATAAGGGGGAATGGGGAACAGCAACAAAAAAAAAAAATCTACATTATGTATTTGAAACAGTTGCAAATTCAAGAACCGACAGGTGACAGTCTGTCTTCATTACTCGAAGAATAAAAAGAGTAATACTCACACTATACTCACCCAACATCTGCTTCATCCAGGCCTGGTTCTCAGATATAAACCTGTTTCTAATATTGAGATCTATGGTGAGCGTGTGTAAAAAAAATAAGATCAAAAAGTGTAATTTCAGAGCTTTTCCACTTTCAGTGTGACCAATAATTAAAAGGAATAACCACCACCCAGGGCACTTACCTTTTGTTCCCCACAGCTGATTGGTTCTACTTCGGAAATCAGCAGCTCACCCGATTGCTGGATCGCGTGCCTGTCATGTCAGGACTCCATTCACTCTGTGTCAGGATTGCACCCTTCCACCATCAGTCCCTGGAGCACAGCCACGGCCTCTCCATTCACTGTAACAGAGCAGGGGTGTCAGGCCTTGGCACACCCTGTCCATTGCAAGGAATGGAAAGGACATGGCTGCTCCCCTCTAACTAAATAATGGAGGGGCAATCACAATTACATATATGGGATTTGAGAAAAAAAATGGGCACTCCACTACATATACGAAAAAATATATATACAGAATAAATTTATTGTAAAGTGCTATGTTCAAAGTTTAAAATCACGCATAACAAGGGGATGACAAGACAACTTTAAAAACAGGGTACTAATGGTTTCCCGGTATCAACTTCAATCAATGCTGGCCCAATATCATTTAATATACAAAAAACAAAGTAAAAATTATATAACTATTAATACATTTATAAGTGCAAGAAATCTACTGCCCCATAATAATAAATAAATAGTATTGCCCAGAGCAAACAAATTATGTGGAAAATTAAAAAATACTAAACATTACATGTCATTATCATAAAGTAGAGGTGAGGTGAGTGAGGTTGCATTGTTAGTCTAATATTGTTTCTGGGTATATAGTATATATAGTTTTCTTGCACTAGGCACTTTATTATGATAATGACATGTTATGTTTAGTATTTTTTAATTTTCCACATAATTTGTTTGCTCTGGGCAATACTATTTATTTATTTTCCTGTGAGGAAAAATAGGTTAGTATATATACATAAAAGTATGAATAAATAAATGCAATAGTATTACCAAAGAGGAGGAGAAGAAAGAGAGGAGAAATCCCTCAGACAGCAAGATTAAAAATTCCAACAATTTTTGAGGCCTAATTAGTCAGAGGCAATGATACTTAGGGCCTTATTCATGAAGGGATAGCGTCAGGTAGTGGCTGGTTAATGAGAGGTAGCGACAGGTAGCGAGCGACTGATGAACGCCGGACACAGCACGCAATTTCAAATTTATCAAGCAGAATCTGTTTAGCGACTGGGATAGCGCCATGTAGCGTCTGATTCGTCATTTTCCCAGCCTCAGTGAACAGCGCCGGCGTTCAGCCTTGCACAGCGCCAGGTATGACCTCTCGCTACCTGACACTCTCCCATACATTTCAATGCACGATCCTTTCCTTCTCTTTAAACGGGTTTTTTTTTTTTTTTTTTTTTTTAATCTCAAATAATTCTGTGACCTCTCCTGGCATTAAATAAGCTGTTTTTTAACATTTTTTTAATTTTTTATATATTTCCTCAGAAATGACATTACAGGTTTGCCATTAAAGTGTTCATGTTACAATGTTGCTACAATGTAATTCCATATGTTTTCGCTTTGTTACTAGTGGAAAGATGCTGAAAAACAGACTTTAAACACACCGCCTCCTGCGCTCTGGGCTTCAAACAAGCATTTTTCAGCGCCAGAGATTTGTGAGGCTGTTTTTTTGCTGAATATGGTGTGAGTCAGTCGCTATGAGCTGTCGCTAACATGCGCTCCCATACAGCGCTGTACTAGTCAAATAGCGACTCCTCACAATGTATTCAACATTACTGGACAGCGACAGCTATAAAGTAGCGACCCACGGCCGAGCACTGCGACTACTAGCGGGCGCTCTGAAAATGCCTGCTGCAGACGCTCATCTGTCGCTACCTGGCGTTAGTGATGAATCAGCCTGCCCGTTGTTTCTGATTTAATTAAAACGTGGAGACACCCCCTCAAACAAAACTTCACCTTGGTAATACTATTGCATTTATTTATTCATAGATTTCTCCCAGGGAAAACAGGTTTTTCCCTCAAGTAGGAGCTGCTCAAATTATCTAATTGCGCTTTTATCAATCCAACTCCTGCAAATCAACTATAAGAGTCATACCTACCCGAGCACAAGCCATAGTATCAGCTGTGGAGCACACTCTGGACAGAGCTCCGCAAGGATGTCATCTGCTGAGACTGATTTTCGGGCCTAGTCTGCCCCTGTTAGTAAGGAGGATTGGGATAGTGGGGACGTTGGGTTTATTGAGGCTTGATTATTCCTCTGAAATGCAAATCTATGGCCCACACCCTAGCCCTCTTATTTATTTTTCTAAGGGTTCTATTAATTTATTTAGAGCTGTTCTAAATGAAGCCATAAACACCTCAGTGGTGCTTCGCTAATAATATCATTTCACTTTTTCAGTCTCATTATTGCAGCTAATGAAGCAGGAAAATCAAGGTAAATAAACAAGAGGCTGCATTTCCGGCATTCAGCCAGATTGGTGAGCTGGTAAATGAGTTTAGGAGATGATATAATATCACTGGTATTGTCTGTGGATGGAGAAGGGGAAATCTCCTACAGAGATAATTAAAATAAATTCATGTTGTGTTAGGAAGGGAGCCATTATGTATAAAATACATTTATCCAAGTAATTCCGCTAAAATGTAACATGATCGAATTATTATGAATATCAATTTGCTCCATGCTTTCTGTGTGTTTATTAGGAAATTGACCAATAGAAATGCTTATCGCTACAACAAGCAGCAAGGGGCATAATAAAAGGGGCATATAATTCTCTACTGTATGGTAATTCCAATGGCAGACACCGGTTGTCAAGACTCAGACCCTGGACTAGCATGATCCGGCTCATATCAAAACAATGCCCAGACAGGGACAGGTCAGTAGCTTTGGGGCCCAGTCTCCTTGGGGTGTGAAGGCTACCCCCATAACAACCTTCTCTTAAAGGGGAACATCAGGGGACTGTCCCCCCCCTCCGGTTTCACAATAGAGCAGTATATACTCACCTCGCCGGGGTATCCATCTTCTTGATCCCTCGTATTCCGGGCAACCTCCCGACCGGCAGCACCATCTTGCATCCCATCTGGCACTGTGCGCGGTCCCCGATCTTGCACCTGCGCAGGGCCCATGAATGGGATGCTAAAGCCATGCTTGTCAGTTAGCGCCAGCTAAGCATGCAACAGGGTGAGGATCGGGCTCTGAAGCAGCTGGATCCAAAAGGTAAGTAGGAGCCAATGGGGGAGGAACAGCCCCTTTTTTATCTTAGGTCTGATGTTCCTTGCTGGGGGATTCATCGTCTGGGTCCCTTGGATTCCAGGCGACCTCCCGACAGGCGGCGTCATCTTGCCTCCCATCTGGCACTGCGCACAGCCCCTAATCTTGCGCCTGCTTAGTGCCCATGAATGGGATGCAATGGAGCTGGCTAAAATCCCACAACACTTTGAGGAGCTGCGAGATTGGGACATTGAAGAGCACAGTTAAAGCTGTGCTTGTCAGTTAGCGCCGGCTGGTGGGGTGAGGATCAGGCACCGAAGAAGCCGGATGTCGCCACTGCCTGCTACATCCAAAAGATAAGTAGGGACCGATGGGGTGACCCCTTTTTGTTTTAGGTCTGATGTTCCTCTTTAAAGGACAGCTGCCATTGAACACCTGTGACAAACAAAGGCTAAGTTATAGAAACAGACAAAAGTCATTATGAGGTCAATTCCAAATGATAAAGGCATTGCCTCCGAGTCTACAGCTTAGATGGAGGCACAAAACACATTTTAATGGACACATCTCTTCATGGCATATTTTTGTCAAATATGTTAGACTTAATATTCCATTATTCCAGGTTAGGCCTGCTAAAGGATCTGCAGGGTGGAACTAAAAACATGTTTTCCTACCAACTTGACCCCCTCCTCTACTAGATCGGCAGGCTGAACTTGGATTTCCATATGCAGTGTGTAGGTTCTGCGCTCACTCTGATGGTCTGTGTCATAATTTAGGTCTAATCAGATCACAGAGCAAGGAGACACAGCTTATGTTAGTAAACTAAAATCCTCAACCCATCCATTATTATTTGCAGTGCACAGTCACAGACAGCTTAATTTCCTATGAAACGAGGTGTATCACAAAATATTAAAAATCCATATAAATATTTTGGCTTAGGAGAGGAGGGGTCAAATAAACAAATGAGCTGAACAAAATTCCCACCAAGCTTGTGATTTTCTTTTCCTGGTAGAATTAAAATCCAGGGGTGACACGTTTGAGGGTATCAAAGGTGACAGAACCTGTCACCTGCTGATTTCCCCTTTATTCCATTAAATGAACAAAACAAGCCTGGCTGGATATTTCTTGATGCCGGGTATATAAGTGACCCCTCTATTTTTGTGGATTTTTATCATTGGCCCATTTTTTTTTTGCGATAGTCCTCCTATCACCCATAGTGTGTATCAGACATCACTCTCTGCAGTTGGTACACGCTTCTTCTAACAACCCCTCTTTATTCCTGCTGCCTGCTTACCTTAACATCATGTCTGAGAGGGACCATACCCACCCTAGTTTCATGATCTGCCCCACAATACAAAAGATTCAGTACCATCTCATTGGAAGAAGATGTATCCACCCCTCCCTATGATCTGCCTTTGCAATGGTATAGCCTTGGCTACAGAGTATGCAGTACCGACGACCATCAGGGTAGCATAAATTGAGCTCTGCAGGGATGTCAAAGGCTGATCAGAGACCATTAAAATCTGATCTGATTTATGGCTCAAGTCTTCCTCTGTTAATTGAGAGCAGTGGTAGGCTACAATACAAAAGATTTACATTTTGCCTTAGGAACAATTGCTCTGGAGGTAAAGAGCATTAGCGTCATGTGTTGTTCTTTTGTCTAGCCAACCCTAATAATTCAATTAACACTGAAAGTGAAAAAGCTATGCTCTCCTGCTATAGAAAGAGACATCCAGCAGTACTTGCTGCTCCTATCACAGAAAATCTGAACCAGGGCACCCAGGACAGGGAATGCCTTGGGGAATAACACTTAAATGGGACCCTTCTTTAAGGAGCCCAGAGGGGACTCCCCTGCTCCCCTGTGGGCCAATCCTATCATAGGCCCTGTGAAATAAAACAGGCAATTGAGCAATTGAAAACATGGATTTTATCTAGCCCTTTAATATCATCTTAATCATTGTCCTCAAAATATACTGAACCTTAAACAGTAGAAGTAATAGCAGCTGAGTATGTCACAGGAAAACAGTAGATTAAACCAGTTAGCAGGAAGTGAGTAAGTGAGGGAGTAAAATGGTATCGATTTTCTTTTTCTTTTTGGTTTAAAACGTACATCCTTTCATTTTCAGTTTTAATGGAGTGGAATATTGTGAGATGCATGCAGAGGAAATAAAAATAACCTGTGCATTAGACTTTCTTAAGTACAGGGCTAGAACTGTATTTCCAGCTAAATTCATATTATTTGTCCATTCGCCATTCAGAATAGCGTTCAGCCATTGCTGAGCGTTTACAATAAATGCTCTGAATAAGCTTGTCTTCCCAGGCAGCCAGGCTTTTCTTTGCTAAAGTACACGAAACTCCCTTTCCCAAGACACTTTTTGAAATGATACTTTAAAGTTCTGTGTAATAACAGAAATGGGGAGGAAGTCAGCACTTTCTGCTGGTCACAGATGAGCTAAATTATGTGAATGTCTAAAAGCTGTTGGTTTCCAGCTAGGACTGATAGCAGAAAAAGGTATCTGCAAAGAGCTCCAAAGTGTTTAAAGAGGGACATCTGAGGTCTTCTGAGTTCCACTCCATCCTGAATTGGGATGCTCAGCTGTATGAAGCACCCGATCACCAGTTTCAATCACCTTCTCCTGGAGCCCTCGCTGCGTTCCAGTCGCCATCACCTCTAGCCGTGTGTACCCACACCTGTCTGAGTGGGCGGCGCAGGCATGCCATGGCTGCAAAATGGGCTGGGGATGTGGAGCTCCCTTCAGGTGATAGTGACAGCGAGTGTGCTGATTGGCTGAGCGCGCCATTTGGCACATTGACTTTTTGGGCTATAGTGTCTTTCTACCTCCAGTAACACCCCCTTATTTTGCTGACATATATTTTCCAAATATCACTCACTTTGATATGAACTGAACATAGTTCAAAGGATTATCATATTTCCCAAATTTCTCAAACTACCATGTTTCTACACAAACTGCCCAACTAGGGGCTCTACACACAACTTAGGAAACTCTTATATACTATACTTTGGGTATATTTTGAAATTCCAAATGTATAATCCCATTAATGTAGCATCACCTAATGTGGGATTTTACATAATTTTCCAGCAAATACATTTTTCCCACTTTCCATGCAGGCCAATTTCTAGATCAGATGCAGGAAGGAAAAAATTCTGCCCCTTACTCACTTATCCTATTATGCTGCTACTGTTCCATTCTGGTAGGTGCCATAACAGCAGACAGTGCCCACTCACAAAAACTGAGCCCAGTATGGGAATATGAGGGGCCTGTCTTATGGCCTGCACCACTAATAGTGCACCTGACTCATCTGCAGTAAACAGGATGAGGCAGCAATAGCCTTGGTGGCCAGGGCAATCACCCTGCTTGCCCTCACCTAGAAACAGCCCTGTTCTTCTTTCTAACATATATATGCCTTGGTTCACCTTTAAGCCAGAACCGAATACTCATCACATACTCACTTCTTAACAAATAAAAAACTCACATCTCTGTGTTAATTATTCCAGGTCCCTTCAAATGTGGAACCCCTGGATGAAACATGCCCACCTAATCCATTATTCCAAGCAGCATAACAACAATGTATGGTGGACATTGCAGGTGTCCTCTATACCATCTTCTCCCCCCACCTGCTTAATCTGCCCCCCTAGTTCCTCCTCTTCCTTCTAATTGTTTTATGTTCTTCCATGCTTCAGCTTTTTTCTATGTTTATTTTCTATGTATTCGATTAGGCTGGCCATATCCATTTAGTATTCATGACTTGATTTATCATTTTCAGGTTTACTCTTTGTGGAATTGGCCTTTGCTGACAATGCTTCCTTCTCTCTACCTTGTGAGACAGTGTGTCAATGTTGACACTTAATTACAGCTTTGTAACACCGAATTACTTGAAAACCTTAATAAAATTGTTATAGTTTGTCTCCCCCCAAAAAATAAATGTCATTTTATGGAATTCCAAAATGTATGAAACACATTTCATACATGGATGAACAGAGGAATATGTCTGTATTGGTATAATATTGCAATACTTATATAAGCATTTCTCTTTAAGTTAATTCACGGGAGATAGTTTGACATTTGCTGAAAGTTTTCTCAAGTTTTAGGTTTTCTTTAAATGTTTTAATGGATTTTTCCCATTGTGGGTTTTCCAAATTTAATTTTTTAACAAAAGCTATCTTTTAACTTTCTGTACTGTGTACTGAATATGGATAACTTTGTAGCTTATGTTAATAAGCCTTGCTTAAAAAGGCAGTTTTTTTACTCCAAATTTTCTATTTATTAGTCCAATCAAGAGTTGCCCAGTTGCCTTAATTTTTTTTTATCCATTTCCATATTTCAGTCTCTGTTTCCTGGAACCTTTTATCATAAATGATCTGAATATTTACTGCTAGACCTTGGAGGAATTCAATAGAATGTCTCACGGGAGCTCATGGCTTAGAGAACTCAGCTCTCCTACATAATACACTATAAAGAAATTGCTGAAGCTATAGAGAAAAGAAAATAGCACTAGAAATACATTAATATCTTTTAATGAACAGTTATTGGACAGACACACCACTATTAGAAAATCAAGCGAATGTTATTATTATTTCTACCTACATGTAACAGCATTTCCTTTGTGTAAGTAATTGACTATGCCCCTATCCCCATGCCTTATGGCAGCATTGTGAAGCTGGGTTAATTACTGGCTTTATTCAAGCAGTTATTGAACATGTGCAGGGCAAGGAAACATCCATTCCTGGTTAGTTCTTTCTATATCCTTTTTTGCGAAGGCAACATGGAAAGAAGCTTGGACAATGGCTCACTCAGTCCAAATTAGACTGATATCATAACCTAACTTTCAAATTCAGTCTATTCCTCCAGGCCACAGCCCTGATAGACAAAAGGCATGCAATGGTCAACAAACTTGAGGTAAGTAAGATGCATAACAGAGACCGGAGGGGGTCTCCCCTCTTCTCACTTTACAAGACCAGTTACATCTGCACTGTGGAATCCATCAAAAATGGTAAATTTACTGATAATATGACTACAACCTTCCACATCTACAATGATGATTTAAGTGCATAAGTCAGTAAATTGGTCCAGTGGTAGAGGCAAAATAATTCTCAATGCATAGAAGCATCATGGTCTGGGGCTCTCGACAGTCAGCATGTGAAGGGCTTGTAAAGGGTTCTGCTCATGATGTGATGACATCTGTTCGAGTTGTGCTTGCGTATAACCTATCGCCTTTACCTACCTTTATGCTGGAACTAATAGGTGTGCATCTGTGGTAGTATGAAACAACACTGAAAAAACACATATTTGTGTGCAAAAAATGGATCGATTAAAAGCAGTGGGTAAGTAATATCTGTTGAATTATCCACTAATGTGAAAATGGTGTTGTTATTTCCACTTTGGTCACTAGATGGGAGTATAAGATCACAAATAAAAAGATAATTTAATTCAGCCTCTCAGAATCATAGCTCAGAGTTGTCTTTTAGGATGAGCCAGGTGGCATAAGATACTGCTGAGATTGGTTGGGAGCTTTTTGGAGAGAAAATGGCAGGCGACATTGTATTAAGCAGCTGTTATATAAGGTAAAGTCAGAGGGACATTCAGAGAGATCCTCCATAACTATGATATGGGGAAGCATCCTGTGTAAGATATTTAGTTGGGCTACTACAGAGACAAGGCCTGTGTGCAGTTAAAAGCGAGTAAGAAGACCACAATGTATAGAGAGAGAGAGAGAGAGAAAGAAAAAGCTGAGGTCTACGCAAAGAGAGTTGAGGTCCATGCAGGAAAAAAAAACTGTGGGATCCTGGCATGGATGTGACAGAGGAGGTGCCCCTTAGGAGAAGAGAGAATTCAAAGGGGCTGACAGGCCGTGATGGAGGAGCCAATGTGCCTGAGAATTCAGTAAGGTGTGGGTCTGAGAACTCTGCCCTGTAGTGACAGTTGTTGTGTGACGGAGAAGCTCTTGTGTTGGGGGACGATAGGTCTCAGGTGCCTGATGAGGAGAGGTTCCCCATGTTTTACTCACTGGTAGTCCGGCGGCCCCTATGTTGACGCTGGGCAGTTCGGTGCCCCAGTCTGGAATACCCCATAGATGGTCTCCCCTCAGTGTCCAGCTCAAAGCAGGGTGGTGGTCGCCCAAATCCTACTCTGGAAATAGGCCTAATTAGGAAATACAGTATTGCCTAGCTCCTATGATGAAACATTCTGACAAGCTATTTAACCCTTTCACTGAAACGTTCTAATAAGCAAGTGGACTTGTGTCCTGTCTGAAAGACACAAGACTATTTAACTCTTATACTGAATTGTCCTTGTGAAGCAATTGTGCCTGTGTTTCCTTTAAACAAGCTATGCAAGTATATTGGCCTGTGAATTGTGATATGTGTATTTGACCATGACTAGTAGTAAAGCATTAAACATTTCATATCATGACCCTGCAACAATAAAAGAAGCTGATTCTTTAATTTATCCTGCTTGCTATTGAGAGTCTGTTTGCTGGGATACCATCTTGTCATCTCCCCATGCTGCGGTCCCATTAACGAGTACCCTTGGCTACCAATAGCTGTGTGCTTTGACATTTCCTGAGACAAGATGACACCATTAACATGCTTTGAATTACAATTAAAGCTGACTGTGATTGCTACTGGTTAAACCCAATAACTATCATTACACACCTGCTGAGCATCTGTAGAGTATCCAACCTGCACATGAGTTAATGGGTGCACGCCTATTGAGAATGCTCAGAGCCCCTTATGGTGAACTTTCTCGTGAATAAATGACGCCAGAAGGTCTTCCTGATCAATCTTCTGTGCTGTCTCTGGAAATCCTTGTCCTCCTTCTGGATTTTGCATCTTTGTTGCCTGCCTCCTAGAATACAGGTTTATGAATGTTGACCCACCTTGGCAGTTGCCAGCCTATGACCCTTTGCCACATTCCTCGATTACCCTTGTTTGCTGTCAGCCTGACTTGACTACAACACCTTCTCTGCTCCTTGACTTTAGCTATAACATTGCCTGTCTGCTAAGTCACTTGGCACAACCTAGGATGTCCCACACAGCAAATCCAGCTCCCTCCCTTGCTCTGGATAATACCAGGGATGTTCTTATACTACAGGCTACACAGTTGAGTTGTGGGTTCTAGGCAGCCACTATTGCCCGGCAGTGGAACCCTGAGCCCTATAAGCTATGACTAGTGATAAGAAGACAGAGAGATTATAGAGAAGATATTATATATTCAGATTGCTATCTTTCAGAAATGAATCTCCGAAACCAAGCCTAGTATCTATAAACGGGGTGGTAGTATCCAGAGTAGAGACAATTAAATCTTTGGAAATATGGTGATGAACGAAGCAAAACAGAGATTCTACTTCCTGAGGCAACTGTGGGCTTTAAAAAAGGTGATTACCATATCTCACAGAGAACCTACTGCCATGAGTACTGAAAGGTATTGGAATAGCTTTTCACTAGGGATGAGCGAATCGATCCGGACGAACCCGGATTCGATCCGAATTTCAGGAAAAATTCGATTCGGATCGAATCCGAATTTCCCCGCGATTCGATCACTCGAAGTTTTCCTTTAACATCCATTCATTTACATTTACAGGCATTCTAAGATGGCGGACGGGACATGTCTGGACATCTATCCCGCGCCAGTGCAAGCTGGGGCAGTCACATGCAGCCTATCAGCAGCCAGCAAGCCCGGTGACGTCACACAGCGGTATTTAACGGCGGCCATCTTGCTTTTCCTCATTTCTCTATTGCATTTGTGACAGACAGAACGCTGTGTAGCTGAGGCAGTTAGACAGACAGGCAGGGACAGACAGGGACAGGCTGGAGACAGGCAGGAGACAGGCAGGAGACAGACAGGAGACAGACAGAAAGCCAGGGAAAGGTAGGAAAAACGGAGCTGGCTGACAGGGAGATTTTTTTTTTTTCATCCAGCCTTTGTTAGCGTTTTCAGGCTGCTTATAGTAACTAACTGTGCATATATACTGAACTGATCTTAAGTCTGCTGTGAGGCATCCCATTCTGTGACTAAAGCAGCCTCTGTTTAAGACCATATAAGCATTTGCTCTTATCATATTTGAAATTAGCCTGATAAAGACACTTTTGCTGGGCAAAGCACTACTGGACCCTGCCAGGTCCATTCCTGCCCAGGGCATCCCATTCTGTGACTACAGCAGCCTCTGTTTAAGACCATATAAGCATTTGCTCTTATCATATTTGAAATTAGGCCTGATAAAGACACTTTTGCTGGGCAAAGCACTACTGGACCCTGCCAGGTCGATTCCTGTTGGGGCATCCCATTCTGTGACTAAAGCAGCCTCTGTTTAAGACCATATAAGCATTTGCTCTTATCATATTTGAAATTAGCCTGATAAAGACACTTTTGCTGGGCAAAGCACTACTGGACCCTGCCAGGTCCATTCCTGCCCAGGGCATCCCATTCTGTGACTACAGCAGCCTCTGTTTAAGACCATATAAGCATTTGCTCTTATCATATTTGAAATTAGCCTGATAAAGACACTTTTGCTGGGCAAAGCACTACTGGACCCTGCCAGGTGCACTCCTATTTGGGGCATCCCATTCTGTGACTAATGCAGCCTCTGTTTAAGACCATATAAGCATTTGCTCTTATCATATTTGAAATTAGGCCTGATAAAGACACTTTTGCTGGGCATAGCACAACTTGTCCCTGCCAGGTGTACTTACTGCTGGTTTTTAGGGCATCCCATTCTGTGACTACACCAGCCTCTATTTAAGAACCTAACCATTTGCACCTATTCTAATTGAAATTAGGCATGATAAAGACACTTTTGCTGTGCATAGTCTTACTGCTGCCTGCCAGGTGCTCTCTGGTTTTTGGGACATCCCATTCTGTAACATACCATTAGCCTCTGCATTTACTGTAAGCTGCACATTTATTTAAAGAAATTTGGCCTGTATGAGCCTGCTAACACACTGCTGCTGTGTGCATATATACTGATCTCAAGTCAGCTTGGGGCATCCCATTCTGTAACATACCATTAGCCTCTGCATTAACTGTAAGCTGCACAGTTATTTAAAGAAATTTGGCCTGTATGAGCCTGCTTACACACTGCTGCTGTGTGCATATATACTGATCTCAAGTCTGCTTGGGGCATCCCATTCTGTAACATACCATTAGCCTCTGCATTAACTGTAAGCTGCACAGTTATTTAAAGAAATTTGGCCTGTATGAGCCTGCTAACACACTGCTGCTGTGTGCATATATACTGATCTCAAGTCTGCTTTGGGGCATCCCATTCTGTAACATACCATTAGCCTCTGCATTTACTGTAAGCTGCACATTTATTTAAAGAAATTTGGCCTGTATGAGCCTGCTAACACACTGCTGCTGTGTGCATATATACTGATCTCAAGTCAGCTTTGGGGCATCCCATTCTGTAACATACCATTAGCCTCTGCATTTACTGTAAGCTGCACATTTATTTAAAGAAATTTGGCCTGTATGAGCCTGCTAACACACTGCTGCTGTGTGCATATATACTGATCTCAAGTCAGCTTTGGGGCATCCCATTCTGTAACATACCATTAGCCTCTGCATTTACTGTAAGCTGCACATTTATTTAAAGAAATTTGGCCTGTATGAGCCTGCTAACACACTGCTGCTGTGTGCATATATACTGATCTCAAGTCAGCTTTGGGCATCCCATTCTGTAACATACCATTAGCCTCTGCATTAACTGTAAGCTGCACAGTTATTTAAAGAAATTTGGCCTGTATGAGCCTGCTAACACACTGCTGCTGTGTGCATATATACTGATCTCAAGTCAGCTTTGGGGCATCCCATTCTGTAACATACCATTAGCCTCTGCATTTACTGTAAGCTGCACATTTATTTAAAGAAATTTGGCCTGTATGAGCCTGCTAACACACTGCTGCTGTGTGCATATATACTGATCTCAAGTCTGCTTGGGGCATCCCATTCTGTAACATACCATTAGCCTCTGCATTAACTGTAAGCTGCACAGTTATTTAAAGAAATTTGGCCTGTATGAGCCTGCTAACACACTGCTGCTGTGTGCATATATACTGATCTCAAGTCAGCTTTGGGGCATCCCATTCTGTAACATACCATTAGCCTCTGCATTTACTGTAAGCTGCACATTTATTTAAAGAAATTTGGCCTGTATGAGCCTGCTAACACACTGCTGCTGTGTGCATATATACTGATCTCAAGTCAGCTTTGGGGCATCCCATTCTGTAACATACCATTAGCATCTGCATTTACTTTAAGCTGCACATTTATTTAAAGAAATTTGGCCTGTATGAGCCTGCTAACACACTGCTGCTGTGTGCATATATACTGATCTCAAGTCTGCTTGGGGCATCCCATTCTGTAACATACCATTAGCCTCTGCATTAACTGTAAGCTGCACAGTTATTTAAAGAAATTTGGCCTGTATGAGCCTGCTAACACACTGCTGCTGTGTGCATATATACTGATCTCAAGTCTGCTTTGGGGCATCCCATTCTGTAACATACCATTAGCCTCTGCATTTACTGTAAGCTGCACATTTATTTAAAGAAATTTGGCCTGTATGAGCCTGCTAACACACTGCTGCTGTGTGCATATATACTGATCTCAAGTCAGCTTTGGGGCATCCCATTCTGTAACATACCATTAGCCTCTGCATTTACTGTAAGCTGCACATTTATTTAAAGAAATTTGGCCTGTATGAGCCTGCTAACACACTGCTGCTGTGTGCATATATACTGATCTCAAGTCAGCTTTGGGCATCCCATTCTGTAACATACCATTAGCCTCTGCATTAACTGTAAGCTGCACAGTTATTTAAAGAAATTTGGCCTGTATGAGCCTGCTAACACACTGCTGCTGTGTGCATATATACTGATCTCAAGTCAGCTTTGGGGCATCCCATTCTGTAACATACCATTAGCCTCTGCATTTACTGTAAGCTGCACAGTTATTTAAAGAAATTTGGCCTGTATGAGCCTGCTAACACACTGCTGCTGTGTGCATATATACTGATCTCAAGTCTGCTTGGGGCATCCCATTCTGTAACATACCATTAGCCTCTGCATTAACTGTAAGCTGCACAGTTATTTAAAGAAATTTGGCCTGTATGAGCCTGCTAACACACTGCTGCTGTGTGCATATATACTGATCTCAAGTCTGCTTGGGGCATCCCATTCTGTAACATAACATAACCTACCTACCATACTAAGCAGCTCTCTTATTTAAACTAAGCAGGCCTCTTGGAGGCTGAGTGTCCACTTTTGGGTGTGCATTTATATTCGGTTTCATATACAGTGGGGTATCCCAATTTGTAAGATAACCTACCCCAACCATGTAAACTAAATAGGCCTGTTGCAGCCTGAGTTTCTCTGCTTGCGTATGGCCTGCATTACAATCTGTCTCTTTCAATGACACTGCTGCCTGGGGTATCCCAATTTGTAAGATAACCTACCCCAACCATGTAAACTAAAGGTTACGTCCTTCCAGAAGGAAAACTTATGCCGAACACTATTTTTGTTAGGGGCATTGACCTTTGGATTGATCGGCATGAAATTAATTTTTTTTTTTCAAAGTATGGCGCTGTGAAGAAGGTCAAAATGATGTCTCATACTTGGATTATTGTTACTTTTTGTTCAGCTTGAAATATAACAGGCCACACGGGCATCCCAAGGCACATGCTATTTTAAACCTATCTGTTATACAACATAAGCGTTGATCAGGCTACTTCAGTTTGCACTTGTTTTTGACTGATTTTAATAAACCAGGCCGCAGGGCACCCCAAAGCTGCACCTTGCACCCTACCTGTTTATACTAAATAAGCATCTACAGCCTCAGCTTTATTAAGTTATTGCATTTTGAATTGGTTTTGGTCTGCTTTAAATACACCAGGCCGCAGGGCATCCCAAACCTGCATGTTGCACCCCATCTGTTATACTAAATAAGCGTTGATCAGCATCAGCTTTATTAAGCTATTGCATTTTGCATTGGTTTTTGTACTGCTGCCAAAACACTAGCCCATATGGGCATCCCAAACCAGCACATGTCACCCTATCTGTTATACTAAATAAGCTTCTACAGGCCCTTTTTTTATTTATTTATTTTTATTTATATAGAGCTGCAATAGCTTATATTGTGAGGTTAATTTGCCATTTTGCAGCATAATATAGAGCAGCCCCTGTGTAAATCTGAGGGGCAATAGCTTATATAGTGAGGTAAATTTGCCATTTTGCTTCGTTATATAGAGCAGGCCCTGTGTAAATCTGAGGGGCAATAGCTTATATTGTGAGGTTAATTTGCCATTTTGCAGCATAATATAGAGCAGGCCCTGTGTAAATCTGAGGGGCAATAGCTTATATTGTGAGGTAAATTTGCCACTTTGCAGCATAATATAGAGCAGCCCCTGTGTAAATCTGAGGGGCAATAGCTCATATAGTGAGGTAAATTTGCCATTTTGCTTCGTTATATAGAGCAGCCCAGTTGCCATCTAAATCAACTACTGTCCGGCCAGTACAGCTTTTCCAGGGCAAACTCTGCTAGTTGCGGGCACAAGTCAAGTTTGGCTTCCCAGCAAATCCAGTGGATCTTGAAGGTGTGTTGGCATGGTCATGTCAAGGTATGACATGACCTGCTGTTTGAGGTCCAGCTCCAGGTCTTCCTGCTGCTCATGAGTAGACTCACTATGCGGGTGTAGAAAGCTACTCACTAGCGACTGAAGACTGAGGCTGCTGCTGATGGAGCTGCTGCTGCTGCTCCTTCCACCCCCCCAGCAGCCATGGCAGTGGAAGGTGATCGCAGAGGTCCCCCCGAGTCAGACCTGCGGGAGTATGGGCCATGGCGCAGATAGACATCGCCCAACTGACTACGTGGGATGTCTCTGTAGTAGATCAGTTTGTCCTCCCTCTCAGTGGGCGTAAAAAATGCCCCCATTTTGTGCCGGAAGCGAGGGTCCAATAAGTTGGAGAGCCAGAAGTCTTCCCGCTGACAAATGGAGACAATTCTGCGCTCACTAGTACGCAAGCATGTGAGCATGCATCGTGCCATTTGTGCAAATGACTCGGAGGGACTACCTGTCTCCATCTCCACTGTAAACTGCCACGGTGTGTCTGGGTCCTCTGTCTCACCTTACTCACAACCCTCTAGCTCCTGTGGCTGCTCCTGCTCCTCCTCTTCTGTCAGATGACTAGATAAAATGGTCATTTTGTGAAACCTAAACTGTGGTTTGCTTTGCCCCACCCCCTCCTCCTCCTCCACTTCAGCCCCCACAGGCTTCATGTGGCTGTGAAATGTATGTGCCATGTCTCCAGTGCCCTGACCAGCCATGGTTTCCAACATGTGTTGTAGTACATGAAGCAGTGGAATCTCATCGTTCATCTCATAGTCCTGGCAACTGACTAATAACGTAGCTTCCTCAAAGGGCCTGAGCAAACGGTCGGTGTCACGTATGAGCTGCCAATGGTTTACATTGAATTTACACAGGTGTCCCCCTATCCGTTTGGATCATCCAGAAATCCGTGATGGCTTTTCTCTGTTCCTATAGTGCAGTGGTCCTCAACCCTGTCCTCAAGGCCCACCAACATGTCATGTTTTTTGGATCTCCAAATAGCCAGCTCTATTGCTCTGCAGCTGCACTAATTACTCCACCTGTGCATCTTTGTGGAGATCTGCAAAACCTGGCCTGTTGGTGGGCCTTGAGGACAGGGTTGGGGACCACTGCTATAGTGGATCCTGCATATGGAGGGTGGAATTCCAACGGGTGGAAACATCGCAAATCAGACTATGGTGGGGTACACCGTTGTGACGCTGAGGCTCAATAGGGTTGTGCTTGGTGGTGTAGGAGTGCCAGAAGTGCATGCTAACTTTCTTTCCTGTTGTTCTTTCAGATGGGGGCAAGACTTAAAAACTAGACTGAACATGTGTGCCATGTGAGGACGCATGACTTTGGCTTCCTTGTCGCAGCGCAAACAAGATGTTCTTCCAAGTGTAATGCAGCAGGCTGGACTTATGGTGACGCTGTCTGAGAGGAGAAATCCCTCAGACATCAAGATTAAAAATTCCAAGAATTTTTGAGGGCTAATTATTCAGAGGCAAATGATAGCTAGTTGTTTCTGATTTAATTACAAGGTGGAAACACACCCTCAAACAAAACTTCACTTTGGCAATACTATTGCATTTGTCTATTCATAATTTTATGTATATACACTAACTAACCTACTTTTTCTCCCCAGGATGCTGCATGAAACACTGCCACATCGCTGAGTAGCTGATTTTTCCGAACAACAGTCCGCAATAATCTGCTGCTGCTGCCGCCGCCACCGCCGCAGACTCCAGGGACCCTCTTCCACTACCTCGGCTTGCAACACCTCCTCCCACGACACTCTCCTCATCACTAATTGCCGGCTAGTGGAAGAAGAGGCGAGTGTCTCCTCCACTTCTTGGCTGGGCAGTAGCTGCTGAATTTTATGATTATCAGATCTTCATCAATGGATAGTGGAGCTGAACCCAAAGCATAACAGACAGACAGTTGACTGGGGGTGTCAGATGCCACTTGTGATGCAGTGGACTGCTTTTGCAGCACTTCGAGACAAAGTTGCTTCATTGGCTGACACAATGACTGGTAAATCTGTGGAACATATGGTTTAAAAGCAAGAATAACCATTTGTTTTTATATGAAAAAGACCCTGGTTTATACAGACTTTTTTTTTTCCAGAGACTGCCCTGCGTGGAAATGAATGGCGCTTGGATCATCCAAGCTTTCCTCCCAACAATGCCTGATGTATTCCAGTAGATTGATGACGGGGCCAGACCTACACTAAAGAAAGATGGATCGTGCAAAACAGATTTAAGGCGCTGCTCTCCAGTTACAGACATTCCTCCGCATCGGACCACAAGTAAGTATTGATAAAAAATCCTTTACGTTACTCTTACTTTTTATTAATATTCTTCGGATAAGACGGATCAGACATGATTCCAGATTAAAAATTCCAAGAATTTTTGAGGGCTAATTAGTCAGAGGCAATGATACCTTCTTGTTTCTGATTTAATTAAAAGGTGGAAACACACCCTCAAACAAAACTTCACTTTGGCAATACTTTAGCATTTGTTTATTCATAATTTTATGTAGATATTACTAACTAAGCTACTTTTTCTCCACATGACTCTCCACAGGGTGTGATTCATCCAATTTTTGGGCTCCTGAAGCCAACCCCAGGGTCTCTTTAAAGTAATGTTTGGGCTCCTGCTGCTGCTGCTGCCAACTTCTGCCAACTCCAGGGTGTGATTCATCCAATTTTTGGGCTCCTGAAGCCAACTCCAGTGTATATTTGGGCTCCTGCTGCTGCTGCTGCCAACTCCAGGGTGTGAATCATGCAATTTTTGGGCTCCTGAAGCCAACCCCAGGGTCTCTTTAAAGTAATGTTTGGGCTCCTGCTGCTGCTGCTGCCAACTTCTGCCAACTCCAGGGTGTGATTCATCCAATTTTTGGGCTCCTGAAGCCAACTCCAGTGTATATTTGGGCTCCTGCTGCTGCTGCTGCCAACTCCAGGGTGTGAATCATGCAATTTTTGGGCTCCTGAAGCCAACCCCAGGGTCTCTTTAAAGTAATGTTTGGGCTCCTGCTGCTGCTGCTGCCAACTTCTGCCAACTCCAGGGTGTGATTCATCCAATTTTTGGGCTCCTAAAGCCAACTCCAGTGTATATTTGGGCTCCTGCTGCTGCTGCTGCCAACTCCAGGGTGTGAATCATGCAATTTTTGGGCTCCTGAAGCCAACCCCAGTGTCTCTTTAAAGTAATATTTGGGCTCCTGCTGCTGCCAACTCCAGGGTGTGATTCATCCAATTTTTGGGCTCCTGAAGCCAACCCCAGTGTCTCTTTAAAGTAATATTTGGGCTCCTGCTGCTGCTGCTGCCAACTCCAGGGTGTGATTCATCCAATTTTTGGGCTCCTGAAGCCAACCCCAGTGTATATTTGGGCTCCTGCTGCTGCTGCTGCCAACTCCAGGGTGTGAATCATGCAATTTTTGGGCTCCTGAAGCCAACCCCAGTGTCTCTTTAAAGTAATATTTGGGCTCCTGCTGCTGCCAACTCCAGGGTGTGATTCATCCAATTTTTGGGCTCCTGAAGCCAACCCCAGTGTCTCTTTAAAGTAATATTTGGGCTCCTGCTGCTGCTGCTGCCAACTCCAGGGTGTGATTCATCCAATTTTTGGGCTCCTGAAGCCAACTCCAGTGTATATTTGGGCTCCTGCTGCTGCTGCCAACTCCAGGGTGTGAATCATGCAATTTTTGGGCTCCTGAAGCCAACCTCAGTGTCTCTTTAAAGTAATATTTGGGCTCCTGCTGCTGCCAACTCCAGGGTGTGATTCATCCAATTTTTGGGCTCCTGAAGCCAACCCCAGTGTCTCTTTAAAGTAATATTTGGGCTCCTGCTGCTGCCAACTCCCAGGGTGTGATTCATCCAATTTTTGGGCTCCTGAAGCCAACCCCAGTGTATATTTGGGCTCTTGCTGCTGCTGCTGCCAACTCCAGGGTGTGAATCATCCAATTTTTGGGCTCCTGAAGCCAACCCCAGTGTCTCTTTAAAGTAATGTTGGGGCTCCTGCTGCTGCTGCTGCCAACTCCAGGGTGTGATTCATCCAATTTTTGGGCTCCTGAAGCCAACCCCAGTGTCTCTTTAAAGTAATGTTGGGGCTCCTGCTGCTGCTGCTGCCAACTTCTGCCAACTCCAGGGTGTGACTCATCCAATTTTTGGGCTCCTGAAGCCAACTCCAGTGTATATTTGGGCTCCTGCTGCTGCTGCTGCCAACTCCAGGGTGTGATTCATCCAATGTTTGGGCTCCTGAAGCCAACTCCAGTGTATATTTGGGCTCCTGCTGCTGCTGCTGCTGCTGCCAACTCCAGGGTGTGATTCATCCAATTTTTGGGCTCCTGAAGCCAACCCCAGTGTCTCTTTCAGCCAATGTTTGGGCTCCTGCTGCTGCTTCTGCCAACTCCAGGGTGTGATTCATCCAATTGTTGGGCTCCTGCTGCTGCCAACTCCAGTGTCTCTTTAAAGCAATGTTTGGGCTCCTGCCTCTCATAGTGATGCCACTTCAACTCTCTTGAATTCAATTGTGCCGCTCTGCGATTCTATTAGCGATGCCTCTGATCTGCATGTGATATTTATTCAAAGTATTATTTAACTAACCCAGCACGCATCCTGTGCGTGTTACAGCAAGGCAGAATGGTTTACAACCCTATTGAGGCTCTAGGAGGCTCAGAAATAGCCGTTTTTAATAGCGATTCGTCGCGAATTTATTCGGGTCGAAACGATTTTTGTCGGAAAATTCGGCGAATCAGTCGAATCGAATTTTTCAAAAGTTCGCTCATCTCTACTTTTCACCTTTGACCACTAGAAGTTTTAGGCTTGTGAAGACATCATGTCAGGAGTTGACATGCATTTTTTTAAATTTGTTTTTGAGTATATTTCTTAGGAACTGCATCTTGTGTATTGTGTATCCCACCACTACAGTTTTGCAAGATAAAAGTCCTTGTATGCATGCAAGCTCTCTCTCTTTTGAGTCGTTTGCCCAACTGCCCCTTGTTTTCATTTGTCCTTTGGTGTGTAACATGCAGATCTGCATCAATAAATGATTCATTTGCCTACTCAAACCCCTCGATTCAAAGAGCAAAAGTTAAGTGATTTCGTATCGAGAATCGTAAGTTTGGGTGGGTGTTTGTCATTTTTTCTGGTTTTTTTGGCCATTTCGTATTCGCACGATCGTTCGCGCATAGACGTATATGAACATACGCATTTCGTACGAGAATCGTATAATTTGCGTTAGTTCGTGTGTTTTTCCCGTCCAAATCGTATTATTTGCGTCCGATCCTATTTTTTACGTCCTTCACATGGGCTTGCGCCCAATTCAGAGAGGTGATTGCTAATTGTTTTGAAGCCCATTAAAGAGCTGCTTTACGAAATGTTTGCCGGCAGCTATTTGGCCTCGGGAGTAGGATGGAGCGGAGCGAGTTTGTGGCACATCAAGGGCTTATGCTTTTTGGCATTGAGTTGATCGAGATGTCTGAGAGCAGATTGCCCCTGCGTCGTCGCATGAACATCGATAGCATGAATGATGTTGAGCTGTTCGAGCTGACCAGGCTTAATCGCGCTTCCCTCCATAAATTATATAGTGAGCTGCGGCCATGGTTAGCCCGCACCACAAGGAAGGGGCATGCAATTTCAGGTATGACCAAGATGCTTGGCTGCCTGCAATTTTTGGCGAACGGCTCGTTCCAGAGGCTGGGTGCCCTCTCTGTGGGGATGTCACAGCCTACGCTGAGCCGCGCACTGTCTAAATTTTTGGAAGGCATGGCTGCCATAACTCAAAAATATATTTATTTTCCTGATGATATGGCAGCCAGAAACGCCATTAAGCTTGGGTTTTATAATGTGGCCGACATGCCCAACGTTATTGGTGCAATTGACTGCACACATGTGGCACTCGTACCTAGGGCAGCCGACGAGTATATATATAGGTATTGAGATTGGTTATTATGTTGCCCAACGTGTCATGTAACCTGTTTTCCTTTGCGGCAGCATATTTGTTTATCCCTCATTTGTGTAGCTGCTTTATCTCGGCTTTTCATTAGTCTTTCCCAATAGAGTGCAGACATGTTTTGTGGTTAATTTATTAGTTTGGGTCAAATATCAATTACCCTTTTTGTATGTTTTTTCCTTAAGGAATCGTAAAATGGGACACTCACTTAATGTCCAGGCCGTGGTTGGTCCGGATATGCGGTTTATGAGTGTCCTTGCCGGCTACCCCGGATCGTCCCACGACTCCTATATCCTCCGGCGATCTGGGTTGTTTCGGAGATTTGAGGCAGGTGAATTTTCGGGGGCATGGCTGCTTGGTAAGTGTGTCCTATTTGTGTGTTATTAAATGTGGCATTAATCTTGTATTTGTTGATATGTTTTTTAAGGATAAATTTACAGAAGCGTACAACTGCCTTTTTCTTGGCTCATATATTAGGAACTTACCCAAAAAATCCTTGTCTCGCTGTGGCCTTCAGAATGTTTTCCCTTTAGTTAGGATGTCTGTAAGTTCCTTGTGCCTAAATATATTGGTTTGGAGTTTATACCCAAGGATCTTTGACCTTTGGCTCCTTTGGGACTATTGGTCTTTAAATGTCAAAGTGGACTTAAACTGCATACATTGTATTTTCCAGTGAAATGTGGATAGGGATCTTTGACCTTTGGCTCCTTTGGGACTATTGGTCTTTAAATGTCAAAGTGGACTTAAACTGCATACATTGTATTTTCCAGTGAAATGTGGATAGGGATCTTTGACCTTTGGCTCCTTTGGTACTATTGGTCGTTAAATGTCAAAGTGGACTTAAACTGCATACATTGTAGTTTCCAGAGAAATGTGGATAGGCCCTCCGCAGCATCCTAATTGTAACATGTCTGAAAACTACAAATATATGTAAAATACAAATACCCTTGGCCGTGCAGATGTTTGTTAATTAATTGGTATATAGAAGTGCCATTTTTATTTAGGTGATACCTTAGTGCAATTTTTGTGGGCCCTAATGTGCCCTGTTTTTTTTTGGGAACACTTTACCTTACATCATTAGGATATCTGTGAAATTTTGGGTGTTGGTTGTGTTGCCTTTTTAATTTTGATTACATTTAATTCTCTGTTTAAGGTGATTCCGGGTACCCACTTCTACCCTGGCTCATGACGCCTGTGCTGCGGCCCCAGGATGCCTCTCAGGAAGCGTATAACCGTGCGCATCGCAAGACCCGGGCTGTTGTGGAGAGGGCCTTTGGTCTGCTGAAGACACGTTTTCGTTGCCTTGACCATACTGGGGGGGCCCTGCAATATGATCCCAAGAAAGTGATCGACATTATAATGGCATGTGCTGTTTTGCACAATTTTGCCATCATGGAACGTGTCCCACGTTATGTGGACAGCCTGCCCTCTTCAGCCGTCGAGGATGAAGCCGAGAATTTTGAGGGGCCCCCCAGTGAGTCTGGCCAATCTGTTCGAGCCAACCTGATCAGCCAGCATTTTAGTTAACTTTTTTCCCTGTCTCACCATTCTGTATGTCTGTGTTATCCTTTTTGAAACATATGTTGTTTTGCCGTAATGTGGCATTACCTCTAAGTAAAACATTTAGACCTTAATTGTTGCCTAATGTATTTCATGTAGTTTCCTTAGCTTTCGCTTTGCATTGTTACACCTCTTCAAACCAAAATTATCTGGTTTAGGCCAAGCTGTTAAAAATGTCTTCCCACTAAAAACGCCACAAGTATTGGAAGTGAAATTGTTGTTTTACTTTGAAAATGAAAAATTATAGTGGTTAACAGAAATCAGGCCACATACATCTGTGGTAACAAATGGATAACATTAAAAAAAAAAAAACATCGAGCACATCTACACCTGGAAGTGAGTGGCACAACCAAACAAGGACACCCAGTCCAAAGGCCAGCCTAGTCCAGTCATTAATATTGCCTGTGCCCAGGGATATTTGGGCATGGCCATAATGTCACACAAACATGTCTGCAAACAGGAGGAGCACCAACCAAATACATAGGTAAAGCCATAAGTGGCCAGATAAACTCCACATAGACCTATGGCATTGGCTAGTGGCCTTAAGCATTACTCTAAGGAGCTATATGGGAGCAAATACAAAACACAACCTGCCAGAGCAACACAAAATGGATTGTTTGAAACCTCAAAGGACAAGTAAATACAGTGGGGGTTAAGAGAAAAGATGTCCCACACACCCATGGCTTAATAGGGTGGCTGCCCATAATACCCAGGTGGAGGTCCAGGTGGAGGTCCATGGGAATGGGACCTAGCCTGGGCCATGGCAGCATTGTGAATTTGAAACTGCTCCACAATGTTTCTCTGCATATTGGTCATCTCAGCCATGGCTGACTGGATGCCATTACTTGCATTGGCCACGTTGCTGTTGAGGGTACGCAACTCCGCGAGGATGCCCTGTAGACTGGTATGGATGTTCACCATGTCGGCATGCCTTTGCTCACGCTCTGTAACGAGCTGGGCGTCATAAGAGTCCCTTTGTTGGGTCCATAATTGAAGCAGGGCACTCTGCCTCCCCTGGGAAATTGTGGGGCGGCGTAATGGCGTCCGCCGCACAATTACCCTGGCTCTTGGGCGTGCCCTGCCGCGTGGTGTCGTACCCTCAACAGCAACCGGCCTGCTTTGCAAATCCTCAGCAGCAGAGTGAACACTGGGGACTGTAGTGTCAGTCTCCCCATGTGCAAGCACAATGGATGGAGATTCACTCTGCTGCTGAGGATTGGCCAGAGAAACATTATGGAGCAGTTCCAAATTGGGACCCAGGGGGAGTTCATCCGACGTGCCCTGTACGGAGACATCATCATCTTCCTCCATGTCCTGGATCTCTTCCATGAGTGTGCGGGTCTGTAGGGACATATCAAAAAAAAAAAAGGCTAAGTTTGCGTCCCAATTTTGGATTTCAACAGTTTAACACATTCTTAAGCACTTGTTAGTATTTATGCTACTAAATTAACTTACCGAAAATCTCTGATCTGGGCTCCGATGCTGTACGGACCTGGTAGGCATAACCAAACTGGGGGGTGAGTTTACCCTTGCTGAGGGATCATGCTGGGCTGAAGAAGAGAAAAAAATACCACGTAAACACACACACATAACCTTTTTTTTGATAGGTAATCAAATATAGCTCTATTTGTAATATTATTCAACTCTAGAGCAATGGTGACCTTTGTTCAAACCCACGCAAGTTTACATAGGTGCAATGGCTCGGACAAACTGCTAAGTGACCTCAGTTCTAAGTCATGAAGTGTACCCAGTCAGCATCCAACTTTCAAGGCACATTTTTGGATTTAGCCTACCATTCGCTAGGTCCGGGGTACTCAAACAATTGTTTGAAACGCCCATTTAAAGGTATGTGGTGAGAGGTGAATGTCTGGCCATGGTGCTGACGCAGGGGGTGTCTAGTTAAAAATAAAGACACTGGTGGAGGGGCTGGAGATTTCTAAGTGCCAACTAATAAAGGCTGCTTGCCCTTGCTGGGCTGGATGGGCCAGAGCTGAGGGGACAGGGATTGGATGGCTAAAGGGGGGAGTTAACGTATTGATGGTGATGGGATGGATGGAGCCAATCTGTTACAAATGTATGGGGCTTATGTGGGGGGGGGCATGGGGGGACTGTGGCACATGGGCCAGAGCAGGGGCAGCGGGACACGATTGTGGCCAGTGAAAATTTAAATAAGTTACTGTGTACCTTGCAATGCCACTTCCTGGGCAGTACTTCATATTGCAATGCTATGTTTCACGGAGCCATGACATTGGGCAGGAGACCAACCACTACATGGCCGATCAAGGGGGCAGCTCTGAGCACGTCAACACAGAAGTAACTGAGTGCAGGGCTGTCTGGGCAGGGGTCCTTGAATGTGGTGGCAAGGTCCGCATTGGGACCCCGGGCCGCCAGTTGAGTCTCGCTGCTCTTGGTCACATATGTTTGTGGGTGGCTAATTAAATTGTTAACTCAAACACAACTCACACAAGCAAAAGGCAACCCATACATAATGATGTGTGTTTTGTGATTGATTCAAAATATCTCACTTATCTTGCGAAACTTCATGACTTTAACAATACAATTGGACATTTGAACTTTGCCATAATGGCTGTGGGCCTAAATGTGTGATTCCCAGGGCCAAAAAGAGGACACAAACAGCCACAGTAGTGCGAGGCCAAGCAAGGCAAACCATAGGGGCATCCCGTTAGCTTGTTACTAGTGAACTGTAGATTATTTAGCAAACAGGCAAACATGCAGATTTAAGAGTACTCACCGTGGGTACGGGTCGGTGAGTCTGTGTCCCTTAGACCAGCATGTCCACCGACCGCGACCGGATGGAGAAGTCCAAGCACAATCTCCTCAGCAGGGGTAAACTCCAATTTAGATGGAAAGCCACCGCCAGTTTTCATGCTGAAAAGAGAAAATCGTTTGGTACTCAGAAAAGGTGCATACAGTACATCCAAAACATTAGATTTAGCGTAAACATTTAGTTACCTGTAATTATGCCTTTTAATTTCTTTTTGCCGTACAGCATACTTCAGATCAGAGATTTTCTTCTGAATTTGGGACACATCTTTCCTCTCTTCCCCCGCTGCATTTACTTGTCGGAGGATGGTTTCAAACAATTCCATCTTGCGCTGCTTGGTGGTGTGTTTGGATTTGCTCCCATATAGCTCGTCATAGTATAATGTAAGGCCACTAGCCAATGCCATATTTTGGTCATGGGAGAATCTCCCACTCAACTGGCCGCGGCGCAATGTGCGGCCAGATGGTTGGCTTGGCTGCTCCTCCATGTGTGCAGACACATGTGGTGACATTATGGCCTGGGGCTGGGTAGGGGAATGGCCGGATTGGTGGCTTCCCAATGACTGGACTGGACTGGCCAAGGGACTGGGTGTTCTTGCGTGGCTGGCCACCGAACTTCCAGGTGTAGATGTGGTCATGGGGGCAATTCGGGGCCCTCTTGGGGGGCTCTGTTCCCGGCTGGTGCCAGGTCGGGGGCTTCTGGCCCTGGATTGGGTTCTTCTGGGCCTGTAGGGGCTTCTGGCCCTGGATTGGGTTCGTCTGGGCCTGTCGGGGCTTCTGGCCCTGGATTGGGTTCTTCTGGGCCTGTAGGGGCTTCTGGCCCTGGATTGGGTTCGTCTGGGCCTGTCGGGGCTTCTGGCCCTGGATTGGGTTCGTCTGGGCCTGTCGGGGCTTCTGGCCCTGGATTGGGTTCGTCTGGGCCTGTCGGGGCTTCTGGCCCTGGATTGGGTTCTTCTGGGCCTGTCGGGGCTTCTGGCCCTGGTTTGGGATCTGCGGGCCCTGTAGGGGCTTCTGGCCCTGGATTGGGTTCTTCTGGGCCTGTCGGGGCTTCTGGCCCTGGTTTGGGATCTGCGGGCCCTGTAGGGGCTTCTGGCCCTGGATTGGGTTCTTCTGGGCCTGTCGGGGCTTCTGGCCCTGGATTGGGATCTGCGGGCCCTGTAGGGGCTTCTGGCCCTGGATTGGGATCTGCGGGCCCTGTCGGGGCTTCTGGCCCTGGTTTGGGATCTGCGGGCCCTGTAGGGGCTTCTGGCCCTGGATTGGGTTCTTCTGGGCCTGTCGGGGCTTCTGGCCCTGGATTGGGATCTGCGGGCCCTGTCGGGGCTTCTGGCCCTGGTTTGGGATCTGCGGGCCCTGTAGGGGCTTCTGGCCCTGGATTGGGTTCTTCTGGGCCTGTCGGGGCTTCTGGCCCTGGATTGGGATCTGCGGGCCCTGTAGGGGCTTCTGGCCCTGGTTTGGGATCTGCGGCCTCTGGATGGGCTTCGGGGCCTGGATGGGGTTCGGGCCCTGGATGGGGTTCGGGCCCTGTCTGGGCTTCGTGCCCTGGATTGTGTTCTTCGCCCTCTGGCTGTGCTTCGGGCCCTGGATGGGGTTCGGGCCCTGCTGCGGGGCATGGGTTTCCGAACTGCCCTACTTGAAGGCATGGCCGGTGTGGGCTCACTGGTGCTGCCTGTTCTGGGGGCAGAGGTGGTGGGTGCTGCAGTTGCCAGCTTTTTGGCTGCAGGAGGGGCACGAGGCTTGGGGCCCCTTTTTTGGGTACCTGAGGGTCCAGGGTCCCTTGGTGGGGCCGAGGTGGGAGTCTTGGATCTCAGTTTTCGGCCAGCTTGCTGGGACCTTGTGGTGGGGCCCTCCGCGGTCTTGCTTGCCTGGGGTCGCTTGCTCATCGCCTTTTTTGGTGCCATCGTACAGAAATGCTCAAAGAGAATGAGCTTGGGGGGAAGGGACCTTTAAATAATGAGCCCAGCGTGTGACGCCTATGCGCACGACTACGCGCTCGTACGAACGTACGTTCGAGCGGAACCAGGAAACCGCTGGGGTTTCACTTATCTGCTGCCTGGAAGAAGACTAAAGATGGCGCCCACTATCTTCACCCGTCAACAGGAAGAGATCCTCATGCTGGTAAGTGGCTGCCTGTGCATTTTAATAGAATAGTCAATGATGGCCTAAATGTAAATGATGCGTTGGGAACTAGTTTGGGGTCTCTTAATGTTTAATCACTGGCTCCTCACACTTCATCCTCAAGGGCCGAGCCTGGCCACGTTTTCACCTGTCTATGCTGATGTCCTAATTCGGCCAATTGCTCCGGCTTAGCAACAGTTAATTAACCTGTGGAGTAGCGGGGCGAGCTGTCAAACCTGGCCTGTCTCGGACCTTGATGCGGATGTTTGCGGAACACTGTTGTCCTAAGCCATAAAAACACAACGGGAAGCCACACACGTGGTCCAAAAGCCTAAGCATTAGGCTACATCTTGGATGTTTAAACCATCCTAACATGCCATAGATGCAGGTGGCCTGATTCTTGATGTTGGCTATTATCTGTATGTACATGGTGTGTGATACATATAACATAAGACCAGACTGTCAATCACAGTCAACGTCCTCTTTAAGGCACTCCCCAAAAATGGCGGCCATTCGAAATGTGTGTGTTAATGACATTAAATACTCAACTTGTGATGCAACACATATGGGTCTGTGTGTAAAAGTAAAAGCTCTGTGTCCATTATGTTTTTCAGATCATGCTTCAGCGCCGGTATGACTTCGCGCCCAATGTGTGCGAGAAAAGGGACATCGCCCGGGAGATCATCGCCGAGATCCACCGTGTGACCAGCACCACCTTCACTCACACCCAGATAATGCAGCATTGGTCGGACCTGAAGCGTCTGCACATGCCCCGGGTGCGGAGGTTTTTTGGGATCCATTTCCCAAGTAAGTACAAAGCAATTGCATGGTATATGTTCCAAATGTCTAAGTTATGCCTTTATTTATAATGACTTTTCTTTGGTAGTGTTGGAAATGGATTTCAGAATTCGCCGCACCCGGAGACGTACAGGCCGACCAGTGCTGCATGACTCTGCATCTGTGAGTGAAGGTGGTGGATCTCCCGGGCGACGGACCTACCCCTCCTCTGTGGCCTCCTCAGACCAGCCCCTGGACCTTACCACAGAGGAGGGGCCAAGGCGCGTGGGCGTGGAGTCATACCTGGCCACGCATGGGGAAGGCTCTGGTATGTCACTCTTCATGTATAGGCACAAAGATATACATGGCAGGCCAAAAACTAAGTTATCCTTTATTATGTATTTGTAGAAGCTTCTGGAGCGGGTGAGATAGTGGAGGAGGAGGCAGCAGAGATGCTGGAAGGAGATCCTGGCGAAGGTGAGTGATGTCAGCCAGACTGGGAGCCAGATATGTTGGGGATAGTGACTCTCTACAAATACTAACCAAATGTCACATGTTTCTCCAGGGACTTCTTCACAGCAGAGCCAGGACCAAGGGCAGCCTGTTGGCCCCAACCAGCCATCTGTCGGCCACCAACTCCGTAAGTCTCCATGCCATTATTCATATTAATGTTTGCTTAGCTAATAACACACACATAACTAAAGGCGTAGCCAATGTGTAGTTCACACTTTCATGTGGGCACTTCGTTAGCTTAAAGAGGACCCAAACTAGTATTAAGAACCAAAGACTTAGCCATCACACTGTACCTACAGATTAGAAACATGGAAAAACACCCTTCACCCATCTAATGCATGTTATTAGACAGAACAAAACCAATATTGGGGAATATGGAATGCACAATATTTACAGGCAGCATGGGATACAGATTGAAAAAAGGAAGGTGCTGCCATGCATTGTGTGAGTGATGACCTTTCCCTCAACCCAGCTATGCTCTGGATTCCCAACGCACCACTGTAACCTACTCCCCTGTACTTTATCCAACTCTCCACTCCTCATTAAGTGTTATGCTTCAGAGTCCAGATGGCGGCGCTGTAATCCCAAAAAAGCCCTAAATAACTTTGAGGTGGTGCAGAATCATTTGTGAATAGTTTTTGGTTTTCATTAAATAATGTGGAAGGTCCGGTTTAAGGAGTTTAAACACTTACCTGTGGGAAATGCATTAACTGTATCCCTTTGAAGAAGGACATATGTCATGCATTTACATGTATTTGCTTAACCCTAAATCTATTTCCAGCATACAAACCGGTCTTGGACTCCTATTTATGTTTATTTCTCTATTGGTTACAGGGATGATCCCCCAAACCTTGGCTGGAAAAAAAAAAAGAATGAAGGAGTTGGTGGCCGAGCTGCTGGCCATACAGGCGACGTTGGGGCCAACAGATGAAGAAGACGAGGAGGATTAGTGCCCTTGGTCCTGGCTCCTTTCTTAAACTTGTTTTTAAAATTTTAACAATTTTAAAAAGTGTTGTATAGTTTTGGTTAAAAACCAAAAAAGATGTTTTTTAAAAAAAAACACTAAAAAAAAAAAAAAGTTGTTTTACTGTTGAAAAAATCGGAAATATTTCTAGGTGTTTTTCCGAGAAAAAAAAAAAAAAAAGGTTGCCAAAAAAAACCCAACCAAAAAAAAAAAATTTTTACAATTCTTAAAAACAAAACAAAGAAAATATTTAAAATAAATTATATTTTAAGCCTTCCTAAATGTGTCTTTTCTAATATGCACACACCCAAAAAATTACACAAACCAGAAACAACACACTTAGAAACATATAGACATATGTAAATTATGTGATTTTCTTACGTTTTATGGACCGAGAAATGAAGTGGGATGCAGCCGCTACGGGGTTTCGGTAAGTTTGAGGGACCGAGAAATGAAGTTGGATGCAAGCGCTAAAGGGTTTAGGTAAGTTTGAGGGACCGAGAAATGAAGTTGGATGCAAGCGCTAAAGGGTTTAGGTAAGTTTGAGGGACCGAGAAATGAAGTTGGATGCAAGCGCTAAGGGGTTTAGGTAAGTTTGAGGGACCGAGAAATGAAGTTGGATGCAAGCGCTAAGGGGTTTAGGTAAGTTTGAGGGACCGAGAAATGAAGTTGGATGCAAGCGCTAAAGGGTTTCGGTAAGTTTGAGGGACCGAGAAATGAAGTTGGATGCAAGCGCTAAAGGGTTTAGGTAAGTTTGAGGGACCGAGAAATGAAGTTGGATGCAAGCGCTAAAGGGTTTAGGTAAGTTTGAGGGACCGAGAAATGAAGTTGGATGCAAGCGCTAAAGGGTTTAGGTAAGTTTGAGGGACCGAGAAATGAAGTTGGATGCAAGCGCTAAGGGGTTTAGGTAAGTTTGAGGGACCGAGAAATGAAGTTGGATGCAAGCGCTAAAGGGTTTCGGTAAGTTTGAGGGACCGAGAAATGAAGTTGGATGCAAGCGCTAAAGGGTTTCGGTAAGTTTGAGGGACCGAGAAATGAAGTTGGATGCAAGCGCTAAAGGGTTTAGGTAAGTTTGAGGGACCGAGAAATGAAGTTGGATGCAAGCGCTAAGGGGTTTAGGTAAGTTTGAGGGACCGAGAAATGAAGTTGGATGCAAGCGCTAAAGGGTTTCGGTAAGTTTGAGGGACCGAGAAATGAAGTTGGATGCAAGCGCTAAAGGGTTTCGGTAAGTTTGAGGGACCGAGAAATGAAGTTGGATGCAGCCGCTACGGGGTTTATGTAAGTTTCTGGTTGAGGGTGCGCATGCGCAAGATCTTATAAACATACGAACGCACGAATCTAAGAGGCCAAAAACCAATGAAAACCAGAGGCAAACGCAAGTAATTGGAAGAGCTGGACGATGGAGGCAGCCGAAAAAACAGGCTGCCGCCGCAACAGGTGAGCACATGAACGTGATTTTTACGATTGGCAACTGACTGAGGCAAGTTCGGGAGATATCATACGAACGGACGTATCTTTTAGGATAGAAACGTATTTGCTTATTGAATCACTCGCAAGTTCATACGAACGCACGAGCGGACGTAAAAAATAGGATGATCGTGAGCCAAATCCAAGCTGTTACATGTTTCTTTGAATCAACCCAAAAGTGTTTATATTGTTACATGTCACTTCAAAAGCATATAATGTTAAAGCAGAACAACCACTTCTTTGGGTAGAGGGAAGCCCTACCACCAGAAAATCTGCAGTTACAAGTTAAGGCAATTTTCTTGAATACGTTTCGCTAGTTGCCTAATAGATCAAAATACCTGAAACCGTATTGCACTAAGTTGTGGAGAAGACTGGGTGTGAACTTAATTCAAGGGTGAGACATTTGGTGTGGCTAGGGTGTGGCATGGGCATGAACAGGGGTATGGACTAATTGCAAAAAATTGCTATACAATTGTCCCTTTTTCCCCATCTTGAAAAGTTGAGAGGTATGAGGAATGAACATGAGATAGAGAGGAAATAATGCTATGTTCTTTAGCAGAATCTCAAGTATTGGGAAGGGAAAGATTCCGGCCTAAGTCAGCTGAGAGCTTTCTCTCTGAAACTGTGCCTGAATGGCATCGCCTGGTGCACCCTGGCATTAGGTTTGCGATAGTGTCCTGTTCGATCAATGAATCCTTTTGCCTTGTACTATAGCAGGACCGGTAATGGCCACCATGTGGCACATAAACACAACTAGCTACAAATGAGGGAGCCCCACTGCAAAAGTAACATTAACTATCCCTAAATAATAAAATATTATTAATTTATAAAAATAACAATAACCTCATTAGAAATAATAACTAATGTTAACCATCTAACCATAGATAATAATAATAATAATAATAATAATCCCTTAAATGAATACAAAGCCCTGCACAATAATAACCCTTATTGTGGACCATAAACAGGCACAACAACCTTCATATAATCAAAAAGGTTACTTTATTTTAATATGTTACAAGCCAAACCAAAGAATCTAAAAACATATAGACACCGACTCATTTAAAACCAATTGTCTACCCTGAACTATAAATAATATCAATACTATACAATAAAGGGTTAAATACCACAGGGGATGTCTCTTGTCTCTACCTCTTAATAGCACAATACACATGGAGGTATCACAAAGTGCACACCAATATATCTTGATAAACAAAAGGGGAATATATGCTTGTATACTATCCTATAATAATCTTAATAAAGTGCGAGTGCTATAATTTAGAGGTGAAATAAAAAAAAAATTATAAATAAAAAATGTAAAAATCCAAAGGTGACATGATGCAACAACTGAAAAACAATATCAAACCTAAATGTTCAAGCTACCACAGTAAAAACAGTGAATATAAATCTCTACAAAGAGGTTTAGATTAATCAAACAAGCACAGCATGCACATAAATAGCAGCAAAAAGGGGAGACAATAAGAGAGAAATCGCCTTTAAGATGAAGTGAAGTTCAGGTTTGGCAGGGACGTTCACCCTGAGAGATACCGCCTTTAAGATGAAGTGAAGTTCAGGTTTGGCAGGGTCGCTTACCCTGAGGGCCGCTCACCCCTTCTTGGGGACATTTCATCATGCCCTTCCAGCTTGACAGGGCGTGTTTCCCCCAGTACAAACTACAAGTGCCAGTGCAGGATGGCAGGTAAGAGTAAGGGGTAGCGCACCCTGAAATGCATCACCTGTCTTCAGTAAAGCAATGTGGGATGCACATGTCTCTTTTCCTGACAGCATGGCAGCCTGAAAAGCAGTGAGGCTGGGTTTTTTCAACATTGCGCATATGCCAAGTGTCATGGTCTCTATCGATTGTACGCATGTGACCCTGGTTCCCCCAGCTGCTCAGGAGTATATGTTTCAGTATGTTTGGATCCACATTGCTCCTCCTTGTAGGCCACTCTCCTCTCTCGAGGCTAGCCTAGCTTCAGCTCCCCCAAACAGCTTCCCTGTGTCGCAGTCTGTTTAGGTCCTCTTTACTCCTCCTTGTAGGCCACTCTCCTCTCTTGAGGCTAGCCTAGCTCCCCTCCCCCAAACAGCTTCCCTGTGTCCCATTTGGCCCTTGTTTTATTTTATGTTTGCTGTTCATTTGTTGTTGCCAGTCTAATGACCCTTTTTTATTCATGGCTCTCTTGATGTCTAATGTGTTGTGGGGCCGTATCTTCGCTTTTTCAGTGTTTTGGCTAGCTTCCCTTGGCTCATCCCAAGATGCATTTATCTTGAGGCGTTCCTGTTTAAAACCGTTTTGGGAGTGGCGAGCTGACTGACAGTTGGCTTGTGGGTTAATCTGTTTATTGTGTTAGCCAATTGCTCTCCCTGCCTCCATCACTTCCACTGTGCTCATTGGTGGACACCTCTTTTTCTTGATTTTATTTTTTGTCTACTTATGTCATTTGTGATTAATTCTTACCTTGCCTTGTCTGGGTGTGATTATGTGACATCCAAACAAAGTTCAGGTTTTTGGCATTTATTCTCTAATTACTTGTTAACTGTCACAAGTCGTTGGGTTATGACACAACTGCAGATGCAGATCAACAGAAAATTGATCACAAAAAGTCCTCCACAAACCAAAGTCCAGCATGGCAGGCTAGGGGGATGTTGACTGGCTTTGGGTGTTTGCAGCTTGCTGTGCCTCAAACCTCTCCAGCCTTTGAAGGACAACCTGGTTGACCTCCAGCCTTTGAAAGTCAAACTAGTTGGCCTCCAGCTTTTGAAGGGCAACCTGGTTGGCCTCCATCAGAGCCCCAACAAGCGTCCCCATCTGCTGGTGGTGGTGCTGCTGCTTCACAACCACTGCAGCAGTAGATTGGCATTTTGCTGAAAAAGTGGCGCTGCTGGCCATCAGCCTCCATTATTTGGCACTGCCTTACCAAAGACAGGTGGCGCCTGGCTGCAGGCCGGGGCTGTCTTCCTCCTGGGCACTCTGTGGAGCTGTTGGGGCTGCTACTGGCAGAATGAAGCTGTAGCTGCAGGGAAGAGTGGTGATGGCCAGTGTCTGTGGTGCCAGCAGCTGGTGGAGGAGTCCAGATGATATTGGGGTTCTCATCCAGATGTTTGGAGTACCCGTCCTCTAGCTCATTAATTTCATCCAGGAGAGGTGCCATCTGTGTGACAAAAGGTCAACATTAGTGTTTGTCCCAATGTTACCACACAGCTTCCACCCTGCCCCTTGACCTTTGCTCACTCATTTACGTCATCACTGTCTGGACTCCCTTGGTGGCTGGCTGGTGGGTGGGCTCGGCCTTGATGTTGTCTTGGTAGTAGCCAAACCAGACAGGCCAGCTGTGGCTGCAGGAGGCAGGTCTTGCGGGTAAGGTGCTGCTGGCTGGGGTGTATCTGCAAAGTCAAGGTAAATGCACTGGTAGTTTTCTCTTAACAGTCTATGTGGCCCTTCAAAATCCCTACAAGGGCTACACACTGGGTCCCACGTGGTGTCAAGCCAGTGAAGCAGAGCAATACCCAAGCATTACACAAACAACACATGCCCTTAAAATGTAACTTCTGCTTTTCCTCTTCAGACCCCGAAGACAGGATGGCCCCCTAAAACTATACGTCAACCAGTTTGGGTAAGTATGTAAAAATGTGTGTACATGTACAGGCACGCATGTTTACAAACAAGTGGTAATTTATATTTTTTCTCTTTGCTCTTTGTGGGTGCCATGTTAGTCCCAGAAAAAAAAATGTCGAATATTTTGCATATAGCTAATTTATTTTTTCATGTAAGTATATAAAAAAACATTTTAATAAAACAATAGTTTTAAAGTTATATGTTGCGTGGTGATGTGTTTTCTATGCGACTACATAAAGCAGAAGCAAAGTAAACAAACAGCAATGTAAAACACCAAAACAGAAGGTGACCAAAGTATGAGGTGAGTAACAGTGGGTAGAAGCAGACGACATGGCAACCAAGGTAAAAAGGTAAGTATTTGCAAAGAAATGCATCCAATAGGATGCCCTAGATGCCAACAAGAGGGACGAAGGTAAGTATGTGCTAGGACATGCAGACTACCATGGGATGTCCTAGATGCCAGCAGGGGGAACAAAGGTAAGTATGTGCAAGGACATGCAGACTGACTACCATGGTATGCCCCATATGCCAGCAGGGGGGACTACAGTAAGTATGTTCTATGACATGCAGACTATCATGAGATGCCTTAGATACCAGCAGGGGGACAAAGGTAAGTACAAGCAGACTATCTACACTGGCGGTGAATGGCGGGAAGCACATTAAAAAAGCTTAAAACAAAAAAGGCTTATACCAGAAAGCCACTGAAGGACACAGCACACAGAGAACAATGGGATTCACAGCAAGTTACGTTCGAAAACTGCAAATACCGTAAATGCTCGGCTAAAGCGTATGCGTTAGCAAAGCAAGTACAGCCACTTACGCTTGAATTAACTTTTCTCGGATTGCGGCTGTGAATGATACGAGAGTTCGCAATTTCTGGGTTTCTGAGATCAGTTCCTGAAAAAACGAGCATTCACTGGCAGGCTTTGAATCAGGCCGCATATGTCTTAAATACCCAAACAAGACCCTAATATAAAACTGAACCCTTCAACAAATGCAAAACCACTTTTAGGAAGTTTATTAACTATTTGAGTGCTTCACAGGCATTATCAGAATGCTGGAAGCTCCATTTGAACATGACGTAATAGTACTTCCTATGTCAGGAACTACAACTCAATATTTCAATACTTTGTCATGATCTCTTATATAATTCCAGTATAATCAGAAAATTAGTACTCACATCTTGGCAAGATGCAGTGTCCTGTGAACTTACACAACTGTCTGTTCTTCCTCGCTGCTTTGCTAGTTTTAAATTCCTTTCAGAATTCAGTGATTTAATGCCCAGTGATGTTTCAGTGCGAAAAAGCTTTAAGCAGAGATAATGTACAAGAGCTGTGTGCAAAGTTACAGAAATAGGTTCTCAGCATCTATCCAGTTCTTGCAAACAACTGGTTAATTGCCAGGTCTGGTGGCCATTTTGTATCCCTAAACTATGGTTTAGACTAGCCACCTTATATCCTTAGACCATCTGATCTCTATTTGTACTACAATGTTTTACACTATAGCTAAAGGAGGATTCTTCTTTACAAAAGGAGTATTTGGTTATATGGAAACATTATCTTTCGATATTTCTCTATAGCTAAAGGAGGATTCTTCTCTAAAGAAATGCATGATGTTAAAGAGTACTGCCTGTTCAGGAAGACAAATAACTCACAGTTCGCTTACATCCCCCTCCTCCTCAAAAAATCTAAATGACTTACTGGGTTTGTACTCCTGTACCAGTCAATTTTAATGCGTTTTTCAGAGTAAAAAAAAATCCTATTTGACTGGAGGTCCACTTTAAAGAGGGCTGCTATAATTATCTACAGATGTGTTTCTCTTGTTAAAGGGGGATTATCCTTCCCTTCACAAAAGGATTATTTAGTTATAGGGGAACTCTAGCACTATCTACAGATGTTTTAATCTACATACTAAAGGATATCCCTTTTAGTTGGGAGCTTTGTTGTATGTAAGTATATTTTTGACAATAAATTAACGCTTGATACATTGATTGATCGACTTGACTTGACTGGAAAGAAGTAGCATGAATTCAAGTATAATAATAAAGCCAGACCAGATGTTTTATTATGGTTAAATGAGTAAAACATTAACTTACAGCTGATATGGCAGAGTGTACAACAATGGGAACTTATCCAAATATGGGCATAACATATATTTTTAGAATTGACTTACGTTACTGCCTAAATTGTTTACATCACCCCCTGGTTACAAACTTATATTTGCTTCAAATGTATAACATTGGTTAGATCTCAAGTTAAAGTGATACTGCAGGCAAAGGTAATTATTACACCATTGTGTCACATTTGTCAATATCCTAAACTGTTTTCTGTTTTTAAATTGAAGCAGAAATGGCCTAGATATCGAGATTTACAGGTTCAGCCAATGACATTCTGTATTTAATTCCATCCCCGAATCAGCTCAGCAGAGCGGGACAGGATTGCTGATCCATCTGCCTCTTCCCGCCCCTCTCTCTGCCTCCTCCTCCAGATTCATCACATTGCTGTCAGCACATAGAACCTGTAAACCGGAAGTCGAAAGAACCTACAGTCTTTTGCGTGTATCCATTGTGTTATCATTGGCCAGATATTAATAATATTTATTATTTATTATTTTCATTTGTTTGCCTATGTTAGTCGAGCCGGGAAGGATAAATATATATATATATAACATTTTTAATATTTTAGCTATTACACAAATCCGCATGAGACATTTAGCTGTATTAAATTGTTTACAATACCCCTCTAGTTAAAGATTCCCATGGACATGGAGTTCTGTGTTATAGTTCACAGGAAATAATGTAAGAATGCTTTGGTAGAAGGGGCAGCTGCCGCACAAGTGTGAAGCTGTTTTCTGACCCACATTGGGTAGAGTTCCACTAAGAAAAGCTGGGTACAGATGTGACCATCCTTAGCTTTTCTCATGGCTAGTTATTTTTTGAGATTTATAATTTTGTGATTTGTTTTGAGTGTTTGTGACACTCCAAGCAGGTGATTGTTATGTAACTGAAGCCTTTCAAGGTACAGTATATTATGATATTGTATTGAAAGCATACCATAGAATTCGAGGTAAAATAACACTGGGCTCATCTGTATCTCTCTCTTTAATGTTTGACATCCTCAACAAAAGAGGTTGAGATTAGGTTAATTTAGTGTCCGTATGAACCAGACCTTCTCTGCGCTCTGGGAGAGTTCACTAGTGTAGTTTAAGCAAGTGTAAATAGTTTTTGTTAAAAATTAAAAAAAAAAAAATACAAAAAATCCCCCAAACTTTAAATAGGGTAAAGGCTTTACAAACACATTTCATTTTTTTTTTCTTTCATTTTGTTGAGTACAGTTTCTTCTGTCAAAAGCTCAGGAAACAGAGCCTGAATATTTTATCTTCCAGCTTTAAAATCTCAAAAAGACCTCAAAAGAATATATTTGTATTGATGCAGCCAATAGCGTAGCTGGTAGGAGATCCATTTCTGATTCATCTTCATCCTGCAGTAGGAGGAAGCCTGCAGAGGGCTTTACAAAGAAAAGGCATATGGCATTGACAGCACAGGCTTAAAGCTTAGGTCTTAACAAAAATTCATTCATTCTCTTAGGTAAAAGGGGGTCATGGTTTAATTGTGATATTATTAACACCCAGCCAACTGTGCCAAGTAACCTCAAGATCCACTTGTTTCAGAAAATTACAACTTAGATACAATTGTAGAATGGTTCAAAGTCACACGGAATGACCTAAAAAGAGGTTTATGCAGTTACACATTAATTCAGGATCAAGATTTATTGTTCTGCCTTTACATTTATGACACTGGCTCAGTGCATTTTAAATACAAAAAGAAAGTGTGACAAGGGCACTAGATGGTTTATTGCTAAATTACTTATAAGTTCCTAACTGGAATTAAGTTTTCAAAAATGATTTCCATTGGAATCCCAAATTCCTGTTTTGGTTACACCAGGGAGGCAAACCAGATCTAGGAGAATCTGCAGCTAGAATGGAAAGTATCTACACAACACCTAACACAAGGATTAATAGATTTACCCATCACTCCTTTCAATGGGTGGATCCATGCATTTCATCACTTTACGTCTCTGCGTCATCCAATGCACTCAGAAAACCACAGAGTGTGCAATGCCAAGGATAAGTTTAACATTTACAAAGACTTTGAGTAAAGAGGTTTTTGTTCTCTTTAGCCCCTCTATATTAAGCCAAATATGGGTCTCTCAGCATGGTGGCTTGTATGCCTATGTCCAGGTAGAAGCAAAAGGCCACTTCAGCCGTCATATTGCTCAGATAGCTTTTCAGAGATTTTACATTTCATGAAGAAAAGACAGACGGCCCTTGCAGGGATTCCTCAGTCGAATAACTTGCAAGCGCACCACCCAGGTACAAGCAGAAGGCCACAACATATTGCACATACATCTTAAATTAGGGGATGATAATGTGGAGGGCCTTGAAAGGCCTCCCTTGGTACAAAAATGTGCACGGAACACTGTAGCCAGCCACACTAGGCTTCTTAAATAAGAGGTTCCCCAAGAGTGTGGAGAGAGCAATGACAACAGTGAAATTAGCAGAATGCATCTTTGATGTTATAGCTATTTATTCCGGGAGAATCTGCTGGTGGGGTGTGGAAGTCTCCTGGGAGCCAATCCTTGTTCAAGGACATCTACATTTTCTGTGGACAGGCAGATGTGCTTGCCAGTGAAAAACCCCAGCTGCACCATTTCAGATAGAACATTAGCAGCAGGAAAAAATAGTACTTGCAGAGCATATTAGGCTAGCTTAGTCTACTGGTAAAGCATTGTCACCCAGTAGCCCAGGGGCACCTGAACCTGCTGGGATCCAAGCTGCAGTTTACAGACACCTGGACCATGATGTACACTTGCTCACTTTGAGTGTGAGTGCTACCACTTGGGAATTTTTGGCACTGGGATTGAAAACATTTTAGCCAAGTTCATTTTAGAATTCTGTGTTAGCTATTGCTGATGCCATTGCTGGTTCCTGCTTGTCGTTGGCTAGAGATGTGAGGAGTATGGGAAGATTTCTTCTGGTTGGGGAAGTTCTTTCTCAAAGAAAGTTGCCATGATCCATGGTTGCTCAATTTGAATTGCCATGAACACACACAGGGAGGGATTCAGCCATCATGGATCTCTCCCTATGGATTGTTCTAAAGGGAGGCTGGCAGCTTTCCAGGTGAGTAGCTCTGACTGCCTTGCCAGGGCAGTGTGGCTTCCACACGTATCTGCAGATATGTGCAACCAAATCTCTGTCTTTCCACATAGCTAGACATGTTTGGTGCTTAATACTTGAATGATGAGAGGGTTAAACTGGGCGGTAAATTGGTTCCCAGGCCCTGAATAATAATGTTGATAATTTTGTATAAATAGTGATGGAGCTACTCCCACCCCCATTGCTCAATTGTAAATTAGCACATGGGATTTGAGTCTCGTCCTCATCCTATTTCTGTATTTGTTGGAAATCCCCCTGCCTCCCCTAGACCCAGGGAATGGTGGAAAAGTTCCTCGGACAGATCCACCCCCAATTTGCATGATGTCTCTTTGCAACCAAGTGAATTGGTCCCAGAAGCCAAAAAAAAATGAATCACACCAAAGGGCACTGCCATGCAATAACCACTACAAATAATATGAATATCAAAACAATAGGTGTATTCATTAAAACCACATAAGGAATGAAATAGGTGTATTCATTAAAACCACAGGGAATGGTGGAAAAGTTCCTCGGACAGATCCACCCCCACTTCGTATGAAACTTGTGTTGATATGACTATGGACTGTAGAGTGAGACCATCTTGATGTCTCTTTGCTACCAAGTGAATTGGTGCCAGAAGACAAAACACCACCATGCAATAACCACCACAGATAAATATGAAGTACCAAAACAATAATAATGTATTCATTAAAACCGCATAAGGAACCATACATCTAAAATCAGGCATGGAAATGCATGAAATTCTAATGTGCCAAGTTATATATAACAGTGATTAGCCAGTGACTGCACAATTAAAGTGGTGTGTGCTATAATACAATAAAGAACAATAAATCAAATTACTTCCTAAACAAAGTAAATAATAAGCACTTATTGAAAGCAGTGTGTGCTAATAATAAATCTATTCAGCCAAAAAAGAGAATACATAACATATGAGGTAGAAGGTAAAAAGCAACATCACCAGTTAAGTCTGAAGATGACATCCCAAGGTATCCTTGAAACAGCTCCCACGCATATAATGGTCCCCTAACCACATCGCCAGACAGGATCTCTCTCTGCGTGCTGGTTGGTTGGTGCTTTAGTGGATGAGGAAGAAAGGAAGAAGCAGCGGTCGCAATTGACCCAGGCTGCGTTAACCAACAATCTACCAGCTGTAAACCATCTCCCTGTTGTAAATAACGCAAAGTTCCTTGCTAAAGAAACTTGCTAAAGAAGCAGAACCCACTGCCTGCCAATTTCAAGATTTGTAGGCTTTGAACAGGATGGTTGTGCAGTGGTTGCATATGAAACTTATCAATTTATGCCCCTTCCACCTCAACCACCCAATGGCTACCACCCTGCTCATTCCTCGTGCTGTTTCCATGTTTCAGAAAAAAAAACTAAGCCCAAGCAGCCCAAGCAGCAGCTAAATCGTAGTATATGCTGATAATTTGGAATGCCCTGGTCTGTGCTTTTCAGCATCCAACTTGTTTCTAAAACTGTGTTTTAGAATCCACATCCATATTGTGGTATGTTCTGCTAATATAGGATGCCCCAGCATGAGCTTTTTGGCTTCCAACTAGGTTGTAAAACTGTTGCTATTAAAAGTATTATCCCAAATATATATATATATATATATATATATATATATATATATATATATATAGTTTGAAAAAAATGTTGACTAATGCTCCTTGGTAGACTGAGTCAGCTCCCTAATTACCTATCTATCTATGCTATCAAACTATTTCTAACTGCCTCTAACTAATGCTGGTGATTGATTGTGATATTATTGTGCTTCTAATAGATTGTTACAGGCTGTGTACAGATGCTGTGACAGGCAGGCAGCCTTTTTGATAATCCGGATGTTAAAGTGGACCAAAACCCAGGATAGTCAATAGGTGCAGACAATGAAGAATTGTGGCCCCAGCAACCACAAAGGTATATCCCATAGGCACCAAGACAAAATCACAAAACTATTCTCTCATACTATATCCATATATTTATTCTAAAAAAAAACTTACAACATATAATTAAAAACACATATTCCACAGCAGGGACTTTACAGCCAAAAGAGTAGTGTGCTGTGTCCAAAGGTATAATCCATCACAAAACCAGTCAACAATCAATTTCACTCATTAATGCAAAAAACAGGATATAAAGTGCCAGTGGTACCCTAAAATATTCTCATCAAAGTGCCAATGTGCCCTAAAATGCTCTATGAAATGCCAACTACTCAAATACAGAAAGAGAAAATACAATTAAAGTACAAAATGCTTAATCAAGGTCAGCGTGAAAGATATCACCATAGTGTAGGCTGGATGGTGTCCCCACTGTGGCCTGGTATCCTCTATTGCCCATGCGTTTCGTGGGATAAACCCACTTTTTCAAGGTGCCAGGTCTCAAGAGTTTTGACTATCCTGGGCTTTTATCCTTTCCCCGGGTGTGCCCTGATCGGGGGTGCCCCGTTGTTGGAACCCCCAGGACACCGCAGCCAACTCACCTCTTCCCAGTCCCATGGCATGTCTAAGAGCAGCAGCCCTAACAGCCGCATCTCCGACTCCCTCTAACAGGGAGCGTGCCCGCCCCGGCCATTCACAAATGCCTGCGCACTGCTATAGGGAATCGGAGGATGCGGCAGTCAGAGCCGTTGCTCTTATATGCTCCATGGGACCGGGAACAGGTGCGTTGACTGCGGCGATCTGAGGGGTTTCACACAGCAGAGCATCCCCGATTGGGGTGCCCCCGGGGAAAGGACCAAAACCCAGGATTTTGACTATCTGTTAATTGCAAGCTGCTGCTAGTAGAATGTATGTATGTATGTATGATAGGCTGTGAGAGGCTCCTATGGAAGGCAGTTACTGCTCGGAAACGTCTTTTATATAATGGGGAACAGCTGAACATGTTCTAACCTCAGCATCTAGTCAGACGCCTTTCCAAAGTGCGAGTCACTGGAAGCTACTTCTCTATTGGCATTATAGGCCTCATTTATCAAACACTTCTGCCAGACTATGCCAGACTGGTGAAAATTAGCATGGTACAAAATCTAATTTACATTTTTTTACACTGGTTTGTGTTGCTGCCCTGCAAAAAAACACATTTGCTGAAACAGTGGTGATGTAGCAAGATACTGAAAAAAATGTACACAGGGGTAAGGAGCTGCATTATGGGATAGGCCACACATTTTCAGGCCCAATTCTCGTAGCATCTGGGTTAAACACATAGTATAATTTTTTCATAGCCACCCATACCCTATAAAGGGCCTCTACTAAATCATGTAATGCCAAACAAATCATTACCTTCATGACTGGTCAAAGAAACTCTCCATTCCCTTTTGACCTGGGCTTCATTATCCCAATACGTATGGTTCAGTACAGTAGCTGTTCTCACATCCTATCTCAGAAATTATTTCCTAAGGGAAATAATATCAATACATACTTTTCAGAGAACATTCCAGCAAGATGGTGTTACCTAGCATAAGTAGTTAAAGCCCATTTAAATGATCAAGGTGCCAACCACAACAGTACACATGGCAAAAACTAAAAATTAGTAAAATCACTTAACCAGAGGCTGCAGAACCAGCAATACAATCAATAATACACCTAAATTACATTGCCATATTACACTGACAAGAGAAAACACAGAGGAAATCAAGAGATGATATTGAGCTAAAGCAGCATTAATATGCAGTTTTTATTTCATCTTTTGCTCTTGTTATCAAGATTTTATTGTAATCTGTGACCTCAGTGGGAATATTTCCTCTTCTCTTTCTGGGGCATCCCAGACGCTAGAGTGTATCCCAAAGGGAGTTTAATTTTAGGCCGAGGCATAAGTGTCGTTAGGTTGGTGAGAAAATATTTTCAGACTCACCAGACCCTGAGACTTTTTGCAGATTTTCATCTTGGGGTCTTCAATATTTTCATTCATTGACATGAAACTCTAATCTCATCAATATTTACTGTGGCGTTTATTCAATTTTGGTTGGGATATCAACTTTTTCATCTTTATATTTTTATCTTCACCTTTAGATTTTAGTTGTTTTTATTTAAACACAAAGTCTGTAGCCTGATCTATAAATTTCCTTCATTGACAGCTGGTGAGTTTAATGCCACAACAAAAAACACCCCCGAGGACCATTCTTCCATTTCGCAATGTAATGTTAGCTAAAAATTTAGGGCTAACCTTCAAGCTTTTCTTTGAGAGGTTTGGCTAAGACCCTGAATTACAGTATGACATCAGCCACTTTCCTCTGCTTTCAGCTAAATTACTTTCAAAGGTTGCTATCATTGTTGTCCCTAATGTGGTGGTTTCATGTACAAAAGCGAGAGGAAACAAATGTATTCGCAAGATAATAATGGGGTAGATTCAGAGCCAGGTGAGAAAACTCACTCCTTTTCATTGCTTACCTTGGGGATAATTAAACACCGGGTGAAAATTTACATCCGGTTGTTGAATCAGCCCCAAGGTGGACAATGAAATTTATTGGCAGTTTTCTCTCCTAAAACCTCTCACTGACTCCAAGCGTCAATGCAGACAGTACAACTACGCATTCTGCCGGCTTACATAACTTTCCCCCATTGGCCAAAATAGTATGTTAGCTCAAGATTTTGGATTAATCTTTAAAGCAGAAGTCCACGGACCAGGGCCTAAAAAAGATAATGGGGCTACAGTAGGGACTGAAGCGGAATAGGAGAACATGGCGAAAGAATGGGTAGATGAATGTTACCCTGGGAATGAGAGGTCTTGGTGATTAGGTGGTGACCTCCTACCCCCCCCCCCTCTTTTTTCCTCATTCTCTGGGTCTAAATCCTAATGTCTCGTTGTCTGTTGTACTCTTTTCCTTTTTAGCCTGGGTTTTCTTTAAGACTACTGGTAGGTATACGTCAAGGAAACAGGTTGTGCTGGGCAAATGCAGATGCTAGCCAGGCGGCCCTGTATGGACCACTCCAGAACACTCTTCAGTGTCTCTACTTCCTTTATATGATGTGTCGTTGCAACAATGCTAACTCCTCATACTCCCTGAGCAGAAGAGTAACAGGGTGGGGAGGAATGCCCGGTCAAACTGAGAGTCAAGGAAAGAGATAAAACACTTAGTTGGTAGCCGCTGTGATTTACAGAGGTGGATATAATGAATACGGTCGAGATAACGAGATATGGGTTATACGGAGACACAGATGGCTGATTATATGGAGGCTACGGTAATGTTATGGTATGTTATATGTTATATGTTCTGTATTATGTTTTACTTTGTGTATATTTGTGATACTGTGATATACTTGGAAATCCAATAAAATAAGATTAAACATAAAGCATAAGTCCAGTCACAGATTGAGGATTTAGACTAAGAGTCTGATTCGTGACAGCTGCCACTTTCCTCTGCTCTCAGTTAAATTATTTTCAGAGGTTGCCACCACTGTTGTCTCTTATGCGATGGTCTCACACACTGAAGCTAGTAGAAAACTTGTGGAATCACAAGTTAACGTGTCTGTGCAGGTAGTGTTACAACTCTTTCTGTCACCTCACATTACTCACACGTTAATGATTTAAAATATAATCCTGAGAGCCATTAAAAAAATAAAGTAAAATGTAAGCAACTGCAAAAACTTAGCACATCCTGTACCCTTTTCTTGAATTCTGCTATGGAGAGCTACAGTTAGTATGAGGCACAGAAGTTTACATTCTGACCTGTTGCAGCAAGGGAAGAGTTTATTCAGCAGTGCTTTACATGGGTTCTTTGCCAACAAACTACCGGTAGAACAAACTAACAATCTACTGGTAGATCCTGACCCAAAAGCATGTGACCAGGAGGCAGTCCCACCATATTTTGATGTGCAGCCCCTTAAACACAATGAGGGATTACCCAGAAACCACCTTGACTATTCTTTCTTGGACTAGCTAGCATCTAGTAAGCTACACTGATGGAGCTTTTAAAGGCCCCATTCCCACATTTGTAGCCATTCTCTATGTTCAAAGGTTTTGTTCAGGTCCAACTTCCGCTTGTGGATATAAGAGGGGGCTGGCATTGAGATTGAGGAAAGCCAACTCCCCACTCCCTTGGCTTCTCGAGACATCTAGTTTCAAAACGTGTCAGTTGGCCCGTATGTGAATTTAGGTTTAAATAGGTTATGCGGAACTGTTAGATGCCCCCCCCCATGGCTAGTCCACCAGTGATCATGGAAAAGGAGATTGGGTAATTCTTAGTGCTATGATGATCCTGTTGGAAGCTGAATATGTAAAATAAAGGTAAATAACAGTACAGACAGTTTACAAAAACTGTCCTTATAAGGACATTTACAACATTTGGGGTAAGCGGCTGGAGTGAGGGCTAGATAGGTTGTTAAGCATGCTATTGTCCTTCTTAGGACATTAATTCAGGGAAAGTGGCTGGAGTGAGGGCTAGATAGGTTAGGTGTCACTACTGTTTAATACTAATTGCTCAAACCACTTGGGTGTCACTACTCTTTAATACCGCTTGGGTGTCACAATTCTTTAATACCACTTGCTCAAACCACTTGGGTGTCACTATTCTTTAATACCAGTTGTTAATGGAGCATCCAATTGTTCAAACCACTTTGGTGTCACTACTCTTTAATAACAATTAGTTTTGGGATATCCAATGGTTCAGGGCACCTGTGTATCACTGCTCTTTAGTACCAATTGTTAGTGGAGTATCCCCTTCCTCAAACCACTTGGGTGTCACTACTCTTTGATACCACTTGTTCAAAACACACAGGTGACACCGAAGTGGTTTGAGTAAGTGGTATTAACGATTCTTTAATACCACTTGCTCAAACCACTTGGGTGCCACTACTCTTTAATACCAATTTTTAGTGGAGTATCCACTGGTTCAAGGTACCTGCATGTCATTACTCTTCAATATCAATTGTTGTTGGAGTATCTATTGGTTCAGGGTACTTGTGTGTCACTGCTGTTTACCTTGCTCAAACCACTTGGGTTTCACTATTCTTTAATACCAATTGTTAGTGTAGTATCCAATTGTTTAGGTCGCTTGTGTGTCACTACTCTTTAATGCCACTTGTTCAAACCACTTGGGTGTCATTACTCTTTAAAGTGGAGCAAAACACAGGATTTTGACTATCCTGGGTTTTGGTCCTTTCCTCCAGGGCACCCCGATCTTCCCGGTTCTAAGGCGCATGCGTGGCCACTCATCCAATCAGCGCACTCGGCACTCGCTTTGGCAGCTGAATCCCCTGCTTCCCTCTAACAGGGAGCGTGCCTGCGCCGGTCATTCACAAATGGTTGGCTTGGGCACGCGCCCTGCTAGAGGGATAGCGGGGATGTGGCCACGGCTCGCGCATGCGCTGTTGGACCGGGAAGCAAGGTAACTGAATGAGGCAACCTGGGGGGGTTCACACAGCGGGGCATCCCAAAATTATAGATTTCCGGGCCGATCGGCTTAGGTTTTGGTCCACTTTAATATCACTTGCTCAAATCATTTGTGTGTCACTACTCTTTAATCTAAATTGTTAGTGAAGTATCCTATTGTTCAGGGCACTTGTGTGTCACTACTCTTTAATACGAATTGTTAGTGGAGTATCCACTTGTTCAGGGCACTTAAGAGTAATTTTTCTGTAAATGTTTTTTTTTTCATTGTCCATTTTGGGCTACTGTAGCTGCAAGTGTCTAACAATACAGAAAGCAGCAAATAAGGGACAGGGACATGGCCATGGTGCTTCTGCCGCTGCTGGTAATGGAGCTGGTGCTGCAGAGAGAGGACATCTTTCATCCTTGCCTGCTACACCTTTCTGTGGTGCAAGCAGGTGCCAGGGTTTGGAGTGTATTTTTGTAGGCCCCAAAACTGCTGCTCAGAGTGGTGAGGCCAGAAAAATTGAGGCTGTTGTAGATTATATGGCACGCAGTGCTACCAGTTCCATGGGATTGTCTTCCACCCACTCCACTTCTGCTGAGAGTGCTGAGCCTCACCTCACTCCCCCTAAAATCAGCAAGGCCCAGAAGAAATGGAGTCACTAATGCTCTATGATGACTCTCCTACAGACCTAGGGTTCCAAGATGCCCAACAACATATGTTGGAGGATGAGAACATGGCCAGTGGACCATCACATGACCTCAATGATGACTGTTGTATCTTTCTGCAATTTTGAGAGTGGGTCGGAGTGGGTGAAAGAGGATGTCGGGGTGATGATGAAATCCTAGACCCAACGTGAACTGAATGCCATCAGAGTTTGGAGGAAGAGGTGGTGGTCAAACAGCCCCAGACAGCCAGCCCACAGAAGAGGGAGAAGGTTGTCAGTGGTCAGCTCATTGCTGCTACTGCCCACCACACCTAGGGACTGAGCGCGCCAAGGCACACTCAAAGGATCTCACCACCGTGATAGAATAGAAAACATTACCCAAACCCTTTAATAGGACAATTTGGATAACAGCATACGTTAAATAGAAAAGGATAAAAAAATACTATAACCAACCCAGTAGCAACAGATAAATCAGCAGACGGTTTTGTGATGAATGATAGCACGAAAATTAAGTTGATTCTCCTTATGATGTCACAAGCCCAAGATGAGAATGTCAGTTCCCTGCCTGCTGCCTCATTTTATGCAGGGACCAGCAAGTAGCAGCTCAGCCACTCCTATCAGGACCTGATGGAGGGGTTGTTCTCTTGGGCCCAGAAAATGTCTGGGAGCCCCATATACCACCTGGTTGTCAGAACCAGGCCACAAATGTAATTTCCAGACCAGCACCTAATTCTGAGTTGAGTTATATCAAATATGGCCAGGTTGGGGCGCCGGAAACCCCTAAAACATTTTATTATTCCTAGGATTCCGGAAATAATAACATAGGCAGGTCTCATACTGTCCTATAGCTTTGGGCCTCAGCTATCAAATGAAATTTATGGGGAATACAGTTTGATTTACATAAGGAATGCTATTTGATATGATAACTTCTCTTCGCAATTATTGGAGGGAAGATATCTGTAGTGTGGGGAGAAGATGGGCAGCCTAGGGGGCCTCCCTTTGCAGTGGTGAAGTATATGCCACTCGCCTGACTGCACTACAGATGAACTTTAGACTTTCCACCCACTGCCTCATATGTGACTTGCCCACCAGGTGGAATTCCATATTGTATATGCTCAAAAGGGTGTGTGAGCAACAGCAGGCAAAAGTGGAGTTTCAGCTCCTAAATGCCTGGGTGAGTCGAAGTGCAGACCAACAGCCCCACCAATGAGTGAGCCTCCATGAGGGACATCTGCGTTGTGCTGCAGTGCTTCCAGTATGCCACCAATATGGTCATCGCTGATGACACCATCATCAGTGCTACCATCTCCATCCTTTGCCTGCTGGAAAAAACCCTTCAGGCCATGATGGAGGATGTGATGGAAGCAGAGGAGGGGGAGAAAGGCCCATTTTCCTAGGCATCAGGGGAGTGCACATGCGGCTTGCAGGGTGGTTTTGTGGGCCAAGAGGGGCCATATACGCCACTGTCAAGCCAGTGGACACTTTTGGACGATACAGAGGAGGAGGAGGGGGGGGAGGAGGAGGAGGAGGAGGAATTTCTCTCACATCAGGGTGGCACCCAGTGCAGCTCACAGGCATTACTGGAGCGTGGCTAGAGGGAAGAGCTGGAGAAAGAAGAGGGACAACTGACACAGGAGGAGGAGGACAGCTTTTCATTGACACAGGGCAGCCTGGCTCACATGAGCCACTACATGCTCCAGTGCCTGCACAATGACCGCAGAGTTGCCTGGATAGTCACCAGTGCCGATTAATGGGTGGCCACCCTGCTGGATCCCGCTTCAAGGAAAACATCACCTCTGTGATACCATACTGGAGCAAGATAGCATAATGAGAGAGTGCAAATGCACTCTGGTGGACGCACCTATTGACTATTGGCAGAGTTCCCAGCTGAATTTGAGGGCTCAGAAGAGGAGTAGCAAGTTGCCAATGCAGCAGGGGAACCAGCATCTCCTCACAGGGGAGGGTGAGCATTGCCACAATGTGGAACAACATATTCCATTGTCCACCACATCCACCACCATCGTACCAAGAGGCATATACAATTGATGTTATTCATTATTGATTTATTTACTCATTTATATATATATATATATATATATATATATATATATATATATATATATTGATTGATGAATTTATGCATGTATGTATGTATGTATTTTTTTTAAATTAGTTTTTGGTTATTATTTTGAGTACTTTCCATAGCCCATTTTGTGCAGGGCAATCGCCCAGCTGTTACCCCCCCTCCCCCTAATTTGGCCTCTGACACCCTTAAAAAAACAGATTTTCTTTTTTTGTATGTATGTATGTATTTCTTTCATTTTTTTGTTGTTTTTAATTATTTTGAGTACTTGCCCCAGCCCATCTTGTACAGGGCAATCCCCCATGTTCCCCCCTCCCTTTTGCCCCCAACACCCATAAGAAAAATATTTTTCTATCTATGTTTTCTGTTACTATTTTGAGTACATTTACAAATCACCCTGGTCCCCCCCCCCCCCCCCCATTTTACAGTCATTTTTGGTCCTCCATATTCACGTCCCAATTGATGTCAACAGGGACCCGAACAGAACTTTAGCAGCAAGTATGGCCGAACTTGTTGAACCTGAACTTCAACAGGTTCACTCTTTTGAAGACCCTTCCTATCTAGGCAACTCCTACTTTAAACTTCTACCTTCAGGCCGAGGATTCAGAGTTCCACTGCTAAGGACATTCAGACATGAAAACAGCTTCTATTATCTAGCCATCCAATATTTGAACAAATGACTAGCTCTTTTGTATCTATACTTTTATCTATATTATTCTTTTATACCTATAAAAAATGAATAAATAATTGTATTAATATAATAAAATAATAGCCATGTCAGCCAACTTCCTCATTTACTGTGTATGGCTAACAATCATGTGACTATATCAATTGGGTTTTACTTGCAAAAACAAAATTTTATAATATACACGTATCCCCTTGTATATGTACCACCAACAAAATCAAAATTGAATCATGAGGAAAAATTCCCGGACTTGTTTAGGGTCGACGGGGCCAGGTGTTGTCCCAAGCATGCATTTCACCACATTCAATGTCTGTGCCTGAATTTGTTAATTGCCACTCCTTGCATTCCAAGTCTTTCCACAACCCCTCTTCCTTTACCCCCCCCCCCCCCAGCCAAGATTACCTAGGCCATATCCTGTCCATGCAATCCTATAGCCACATCATCATGACTGTGCAGGGCTATAACCACCCCACAGAAATACCTGTTCTTACAATACTAAGACTTTAGTACTATGCCTTTATTTGTTGCCATACTTACCATGATCTTTCACCGAAATGGCATAGCAACAGCCGACAAATGCACTCGTTAACTGGCTGGGAAGCACACTGGAGTGGATCTTAGCAGCTCATAGACTAAACATGGGTTGGTAAGATCCAGATAAATTTTGGGCTGATTTGACTATAATTTACAGGCAATAATAATGTGGAAAAGACAATGAAATGAGGCCTTTAGAACAAACTGTAAGACTTCCATATACTGCTAGAGTAGTAATTTCCACCTTTTCAAAACCTGGCATATTGGAAACAGGATTTAGATAAAGAATCGTAAGATATCTTCAGTTTCATATTTTGAAACCTAGAGGATTTGGCTGAGTGGTAATAAATCTCATGCTCGGATCGACATATCCTACAGAATGCATTACACCAACATAAACCACTTAAATAGAAATGAATAATGCAGAGCAATCCTTAACAAGCAGAGTGCATTGCATGATATATGCAAATACGCAGCTCATTGTTTGTGAACTTTATTCCAGTTGCGGTCCAGTGACTATGCTGTAGAAGAATTAACTCTGGCTAAGTTCTTAGCAGATTCATTGTTCTTTCTAAAAGGCAATGAGTTGTATATTTAAAGACTTTTTAAGAGCAAACACTGTTTAACGTCTAACAAATTAAAGCAGTAGGGATGGGCGAATCCAAACAGCAAAGGTTGACCTCAGCTACAAGTCTGAATCTGCCGTCCGGCCTGTACACAATCTGAGCCCATTAACCTACTTTACCTAAGGTTGCAGCAGCAGGAAGCTGCTGTATCTCACCTGAGCCCCGATCCTCTTCCTGTCAGCGGTGGCAAAGCAACAAAGACATTTGAATTTGGCCCTAGCTGGAGTTACAGAAAAGTGGTGGAAGGACTTAGACATAGGACTTAAACCTAAAACCTCTTAGGAGAGACTTAATTTTTACAGCCTGGAGGAAAGACTGGAAAGAGTAGACATGGGTATGGGTGCGCCTGACAGCGAATGGCCAGAGCGAACGGCTTGCTGCAGATTCATTAACAAATCATGCTCAAAAATTTCTCGCGCTGTGAATTCCTTGTGTAAACCCCAGAGCGCTGGCGGCGATGTGTGTAAAGTAGTTTTTAACCCCCAAACAACCATTTTTTTTTAATGTAAAAATTATACAAGTTTTTCTAAACATTTTGTAATATGAATACATTAATATCAGACCTGTAATATCAATTCTGCACAATTGTTTTTTTTTTTTTGTACTTAAAAAAAAATCCTAACATTGCAGAAGTGGTCACAGAATTTTTGACATTAAAAAAAAAAAAAAAAATAGCAATTAATTATGATTATTTAAAGATTGCTCCATTGAAATGCATTGGACAACGCCAGGGAGCGCCAGGTCATACCTGTCGCTGTGATGGGATTAGCAGCGGCGCTGTTCGTTGCAGTTGGCTACATGATGAATCCCGCGCTAGCTGACGCTCTCGCCGGCGCTAGCCTCATTTAGCGTGATAAATGCGTCATTGTGACCGCCGCCGGGCGTACTTGAGTTGGTAGCCGCCGTTAGCTGGCGGTATCTGGCGCTCGTCAGACACTACCTGGTGCTAGCCCTTGATAAATTAACCCCTGTGTTCATTGGATGCAATGTCTGTTAAACAATAGTGAACCTGTAGATCGACATCCAACTGTGCCACTGCCTAGAGCCATAGCAAACAGAAACCAAAGTCCAAGAGACCTTCAAAGAGTAAGTTATAACACAGCCTACATTGCCGCCATTGCAAGATGCCAGCCACAGCATCAGGGCCTCTTTTTATGGTATAGCCAAAATTAGCTGAAATGTTAGTAAATTAACATTTTGCCCGATTAGTGGAAAAGGGTCAATTAAGATTTAGCATTCTGTGCCTTCTTTTGATTAAAAAGGACCATTTAGGCAATGGTAATAATAAGCAGCTCAGCCATCTGCCTTTCCTTAATGTCCTGCAGTACAATATAGATGCCATAGCATGTCTCCAGAGTTTGCCTGTCCCTTGGCACTCCCAGCATGATCAAGCCTGACAAGCCACAGTGGAAGCACTGCTGACCACAGAAGGGCCTATGCATGACTTGTTAAAGTGTACCAAAACCCAGGCTTTTGATTATCCTGGATTTTGGTCCTTTCCCCCGCTGTGTGAAACACCCCAGATCTCTGAGCGGAAATTCACTCTTCCCAGTCCTATGGCACATGCGTGGCCACTGGCCAATCAGCACGCTCGGAGCTGCTAAAGTCACGCCGTCGAATCAAGTGCCTAAAGCCAGTGGCTCCGAACGTGCTAGCGGGTGCATCCCCTGCTTCCCTCTAACAGGGAGTGTGCCTGCACCGGCCACTCATGAATGCCTGCCGCAGGCATGCTCCCAGCTAGAGGCATAGCAGGAATGCGGCCACAGCTTGCGCATGTGCCGTTGCACCGGGAAGCAGGGTAAGTGAATGAGGTGACCTGGGGGGTTTCACACAGCCCTCCAGCCTTATAGATTCCCAGGCCGATCATGCTGGTCCACTTTAAGCAAAACCGTTCAAACTGCCTGTTATGAGCTACACCCAGGAATGTTATTACTTGTTATTATCTAATACCTGCTAAAATGCTGACTCAAAATTCATAGGTTAAAATATGTTGAGAAAGCCAAATATTTCCATGGTGTATACTTGCATTGCTGTCAGTGTACATATTACTTTTGTTCATTGTGCACTTTTTTACTTTTTGAAAGAATAAGTTAAACATTGTGAATTGTACTTGTTTTAGCCTTATTATAGGTTTGAGGGTCAGTGACTTTCCTTCCAGTCTTATTTAGTGCTGACCTCCCACCATTATGTCCTCCTCAGCTGCATGACACGTACAACCCAGGCGTCTGAAGACTCTGAGTGACTGGCAGTGGCAGCAGCATCGATTTATCACCCTTCTTTATGGCTGTACATGTTATAAAGACGTAAATAGTGGGTACTTTTATGGGAGTGTAACTTTCTTTTTACTATATGTAGCATCTTAAAATGGCAAGCGACAGCACCTCATCGCTTGACTTTGTGGAAGAGTTTGAAAGGCAGAGCTCTTTGCATCTGTAACCTAGAAATAATAAGAATATATATATATATATATATATATATATATATATATATATATTACCGGTATATTAGTAGTAATAATAATTAAGAACTATGCAAAATGAGAACCATCCTAGTGCCCAGTCTAATTAGGCTATGGGTGATATATTGGAATATGTCAAAACAATTTAAAGTCTATTGATATAACAAATAGAATAGTTAGAAGGTACATTGAACAAAAATACATTATTGGATAAGAAATAAAAGTAGAAGTGACCAGTGGCCTAAAACATACACATGGTTATTAACCATTCCGGAACAAGTTACATCCAAACCATGTTTAGTAGGTTGTGCCTCTCAATTAGCACTAGCATGACTCTTTAGGATGCTCTAACACTCTACCTCACTAAAAGCAGTTTAAACCCAAAGCAGCCCATAGGGCCATTTCTCTCACTGAACATCCTAATTTGGGTCACTTGTCCGCTAATACCCCTAGGAATGTCCCTAATTGTTTATTCAAAATGACAAGTCCGCTTTCTTTGGGCAACAACAGCTGCATCCGCATTTCATTGTTCCTACCTCAAATATAAGACTTCTGGCTAGAGATGAGTGAATGGGTTAGTACGAATTGAAATTCAACCTGAATTTCAGAAAATTTGATTCAAAGTGATTCGTAATTTTTTTTTAAATTCCTGCCGATCTAATTTTCCTTAAAACTCACTGTGATTTACCTGCAAACCCCATGCCACTGTGGTTCAAGTGGTTGGCAGACTGTGGTGAGCACTGACATAGTTGTCAGCTTCCCCTCCGCTCCCCTCCTGCTGTGTGTATAGCATGTCAGGAGGAGAGTGTGGGAAGCTGGCTGCTGAGACAGCGCCCACCATCAGCCACCAGAGTGGCTCCTCCATCACAATCCTCAGTGCGGGTGTCCCACGGTGCTCTGCAGCCTAAAAATCCTCCATCTGGCTCCTGCTACCTCACTACCTGCCACAATTATGTCAACCACATTACTTTTTGCTTATAAATAGTCCCTCCCTGTGGGGGAGAGGGATGGTGGTGGGAGCCCAGTGCAGGGAGAAGGTTCCTGTCCTCATGTTCCACTGAAGACTCGGAGTACCGTCGAGCAACGAGGACATCGCCAGACGCGGGAATAAGGACAGGGGTGAGCAGCTAATTCAGCTAATCGTCCGAATTGAATTTTTCGAGAGTTCTCTCGCCTGGCCACATGGAATATTCATGCAGTGCTGAAGCATTGACTAGATGTGTACTAATACCTAGGTGGCTCATAGTGAAGCGGAATTTAGTGTGGGTGAAAATCTTCTTTAAATGGTTTCAAGAATGAACCTGTGAGCAGACCTTTTATTTTTAGAAACTGTCAGATAGATCTTCCTTATCAACTTCACAGGAAACAACTTATTCCAACTAATCATCATAAAATACAGGCCTGGGAACTTTCACCAAATGGTGAGGCTCACATTTAGGATATAGAATAAATGAAGGTACTGTATCGATCACCCCAATAATATGAGTATGCAAAAAGTACCCCTTTTAATTAGGATGAAAAGAATATATACAAGTGTATAAAAAGGAAAATAAAAAGGTCCAACTATCACAGCAAATGTATATGAAATGCTACATGAAATCCCTAATGCATATTATTAGGCAAATTAGAACCATATATACAGGTACACAAAAGAGCAGATAAAGGCCCTTATTTATGAAGGAATAGTGACAGTTAGCGACTGATGAGCGGCCGGTAATGACGGGCACCGCCACGAGAACGCCGGCTCCCCACCACAATCACACATTTATCAAGCCAATCCTGCTTAGCGACTGAGGTAGCGCCATATAGCAACTCATTCATCATTATTCCAGCCTCAGCCCACAGCGCCAGCGTCCGACCTTGAACAGCGACAGGTATGACCTCTCGCTACCTGGCGCTCTCCAATGCATTTCAATGGAACAATCTTTAAATATTCATAATTAATTGTTATTAATTGTTTTTTTTTTTTAAATGTGAAAAATTCTGTGACCACTTCTGCCATTTTAGATAATTTTTTTAAGGTAAAAAAAAAAAAATTGTACAGAATTGATATTACAGGTCTGATATTAATGTATTCATATTACCAAATTATTTTAAAAAACTTTTTTTTTTTTGGTTTCCAAAAATATGGTTGTTTGGGGGTTAAAAAACTACTTTTAACCCATCACCGCCAGCGCTCTGGGGTTTAAACATGCATTTTACAGCGTCAGAATTTTTTGAGCGTGATTTTTAATGAATCTGGTGGGAGCTGGTCGCTATCATGCGCTCCCATACAGCACGGAACCTGTCAAATAGCGACTCCTCACCTAATATTCAACATTACGGCAAAGCGAATGAGTCGCTATCAACTACCGAACAACGGCCAAGCACAGCGACTACTAGCTCAACTGTCGCTACCTGCCGCTATTAATGAATCAGCCTCAAAGTCTTAATGCGTGCAGTGGGCTGTATTCTATTTTCTGGCCGCAATGCGGCAACAACAAGAAAGCACAGGTTCAAGCAAAATCGTTTTGTATAAACTGCTAATAGCCGATGTTTCTGTAAAGCCTTTATTCAGGGGACTTATTAGAGTTATTGGAGATTTTCTAGTTTCCTTAGCACTCTGCCTATTAATTTCTATGGTTGTATATGGACTATTCTTTTGGTTATTGGATTTGTGCATTACTGTATACTTAATTTGCTCACATTTAAGATCCTAAAAATTCAGGACCCTTAAAATGCTCCTAATGTGTTTTTCCTGTCTGCAGAAGAAAACTGTCTATGAAAACGTCAACAGTGGTATTAAAAAGAAAGTCATAGACGTCTTCTTAATCTCCATCGGTGCTGTAATACAATATTACATTTGGAGCTACAGACCAAATATCTGACTGGCAGCAATAACAACCAGTTCCAATCTCTGTCACTTGAAGCACGGTAGGTGAACAGCCTTGGTGTTGAAGATCCCCCTTAGTGCAAAATGATCACTGTCACTTTAAAAATGACTCTTAGCGCAATATTATCCCTTAATCTGCTGAATTTGTGAGCGAGGGCGGGGAGGGTAGTGGTTGTGGTCGATTTTTATCTCTTCAGAATGATCAGCAGGGGCATGAAGAAATATAGTAACACAGAACACATTGTTATCCACCATCACTAATCGCAATCTACAAAGGATTGTGTGTCACAGCTCTTTGTTATTCTCCTATTAACAGCAGCTGCACTGTATTTCTAACCAGGGCTACAGAAAAAAATACCCTATCTATTGGCTGAATGTGATGGACATATGTCTGTATTAACTATGTAACTACGTAATATAACTTTTATAAGCTCCAATCCTTCCTAGCAAAATGAAACCTCAGGATAGGTCTTACGTAGCACACATTGTTAACACTCTGGAGTGTGGGGAGTGGGTTCTAGTTGCTTGGGCTCCATAGGCCTCATGGGAACGGTGTGGGATTGGGATGCTAACCAGCTTGGGATGCTGGCAGGGTGCACATATACTCCACAGTGGACAGTCTCTTAAACAGTTACTTACTCACTTTATTAATAGATATCACTTCACTTCAGTATACATTCCATGACTGTCATCACTTCTGTTACTTCTATCATCAACAGCATACAGAGGTAGTTCCCTATTAGTGAGAATAAGGTTGCAGAAGGTTATAGCTAGAGATGAGCGAACTTCTCAAAAATTAGATTCGGGCGATTCACCGAATTTCTCAAAGCAATTCGGGTTCGTCCGAATCGAACTTTTACGAATCGCTCATCTCTGGTGGGAGCGGGGAGGCCGGCTGCGCTGTCAGCGGGCGGCGGAAGCCGGCTTCCGCCGCCCGCTGACAGCGCAGCCGGCCTCCCCGCTCCCACCAAGCCCTGAAATGGAAAAAAAAAATGCCGGCATGGTGGGAGCAGGGAGGCCGGCTGCGCTGTCAGTGGGCGGCGGAAGCCGGCTTCCGCCGCCCACTGACAGCGCAGCCGGCCTCCCCGCTCCCACTATACAGCAAACACTTACCACCATGGTGGGAGCGGGGAGGCCGGCTGCGCTGTCAGATGTCATCAGAGGACGAGTCATCAGAGGAAGCCTTAGAAAGAGGGTTGGCCTTCTGCCCGTTTATATCCTTTTTAAAACAACTTTTATATCTTTGTTACTTCTGCACACAGTATATTAGGTAGAGGCCTTATAGTAATTTAGCTATAAGGTTTTTGTGGAAGCCTAGATGGGACCCCAAATCAAGCAGATATTCTATCTACACAAGATCAATGAAGACAGTAGGGACTTTCTTCCACATCTAATCTCATTTCCTTAATCACATTCCCTTGATCACTGTGCATTTACTCTCATCTCAATGACATCTTGCTAACATTTCTATCAGATGATACACAAGCTCAAAATATCTCAAACTTTGCCCCGTTCTTTTCTAAAATTAACTAGGATCTCACTGAGAAAACAGAACAGCTGTCATTTAACTGATTATAATATTTAGTAGTACATGCCGGGAGAATAACTATCTTTAAAAAAAAAACCCACTCCCACATGAGGCTCCGCAGTTAGCGGATTGACGTGTTTCAAGAGAAACATTTTTAAAGGAAAATGATCACAAATGTGTTATATATACTGTATGTTATGCTCTATAGTTTCCTATAGCTAGGATAAAATACATAGACTTAGATTAACATTTCTATTCACAAGGAAGATTTCTTGCTGGTTACTGTATTGTTTATACTCCCCTTACCTAAAGAGCCAGCCAAGCAATGTTTATGTGTTTCCTTCAGTCGTCTGAAAAACATCCACAGTTTTAGGAGCAAACTAGTGGATGGAGTTGTATGACATTTTATATTGTAATTCATTCCAGAGAAACACTCAGGGTACACAAGTTTCCCAACTCAATCTGCTGTCATCTATACTTAACTCAAAACCGATTTTCTCCATTAACTATAGCCCATAACCCAACTACACAAACTGCAGTGAGTGAATAACCATACGCCATCAGGTTAGTAGGGGAAAGTGTCAGGGATCCACGGGTCACGTGATCCATCTATCAATCTGGGACCTCCGGACACACATCCTGCTTTCCCAAAACCTCGTCCGTTTGTCCACCTTCTGGGACTACCAGGCCCAAAGCCTACGGGCACACAGATTCTTGGCTAGGGCAAAAAAGATTGTTCAATTTAAATAAAGGTTTTAATGCAATACGCACACTAAGCAGCGATAACAAACATTCGGCTATGATGGAATATGAATGAATACAAATGCTGTTCTGAGTAGTGGGTTACAGGTTACAGCGAGTTACACACAGAGATATATAATAGTCAGTTACCTAAACATGCAGATGTAGAGTGGTGATGAAGAGCTCCCACAAGGAGGTGAGTGGCAAGCCTATTGATGAGCACCTCCAGCATGCGGCAGCATGACCTCCCCCAGAATTGACCCTGTTCTCTTCTCCCAGGCCTACCTTTAAGCGTGGTCTCTGCCCATTCACCTCCCTTCTCCTAGACACAGGTCCTGTGTAATTCTTTTGAAGCCCCCATATGTTATCACACCTCCCCAGCAAAGGAGGATCATGGCCCCTCTCTGTCTGACCAAGGTGATAGAAGAGCCGCAGGGGGGCTTTCATCTTCAAACTGCCTTTTCTGAGTGTCAGAACCTCATGCCCATATATGGACTTCCTTTTCCTGCTAGCTTTGTAAGATTGACATTTACTACGTACATAGAATCTTAAAGGGGGAAGCCGGGCATCAGTGATAAAATGGCATATAATATTTGCCCTATTCCTCACAGAGAGGATAAAGTAAAAATAATTTAGTTTAGTTGGTGCAGTTTAGGCTTCTTCAGTCTCTCCTGATAATTAGTATTGAACTACTGACATGAAACAATCATGTTACCATTAAATTAGAAAGTTTCAGACTAGATTCCAGATGCTGAGACTAGATTCTTGTTACATGTTACAACTGGAAAGTGTTGTTTAGCAATGGCTGCCCTATAGCTTTATTCTGGTTGGTTCTGTTGAAGTTAAATACCTTTATTAAAGTGGACCAACACCCAGGATTTTGATTATCCTGGGTTTTGGTCCACTTCCCCTATGTGAAACCCCCCTGAATGCTGGCTATAACTCACCTCACCCCGCTCCTATGGCACATGCCCGGCCGCTCGTCCAATCAGCGCGCTCGGAACCGCTGAGGTATGCGCGTCAAAGCGATGTCTTACCGCAGCGGCTCCGAGCCCGCTGGCGGCCTTATCTCGCGCTTCCCTCTAACAGGGAGCGCGCATGTGCATTCACAAATGGCCGGCGCGGGCACGCACCCTGCTAGAGAGAGGCGCAAGATGCGGCCGTGGTCCGCAGTCCTGGGGGGTTTCACACAGTGGGGCATCCTGATTTTGGATGCCCCGCGGGGAGGGATTGGATCGGCCCGGGAATCTTTAAAGCAGACCTATACCATGTTTCACCCTTAGGATCACTGCAGGCATCTTATTAGGGATATTCGTCCAATGATAAGTGCAAATATTGCTCACAAATGGCCAGTTTACTCAACCTCTACTGATTGACAATGGCGTCTCTGCAGTCCTTATAGCCAACTAGTGATAACTGGGATTTGGCAGCTGTCTTGAACTGGCACAGCCAGTAGTCAAAAGGCCACATGCCACAATGCAGGAATACAAAATGAGTAAAATACATCATTTCAGATAGTCTCTGAACATATTAAGGGATGGGCATCCCTGATGGGTATGCATGGGTGGTGGGGGATGCAAAGGCAATGTGGCTTTAAAGGTCTGCTTTAAGGTTACACCGGGCCAGCACTGTTAAAAGAAACGGTGCCATATGCATTCCTTCAGTAGGGCAATTCTGATTGCTGCAAATAAAAATTTACCTTTATTTAAAGTAGACCATAACCCAGGATTTTGACTATCCTGGGCTTTGGTCCTTGCCCCCATAGCACCCGATGGGATGGGATGCGTCGCTGTGTGAAACCCCCAAGATCGCCAGAACAAACTCACCTCTTACCGGTTCTACGGCGCATGCAGATCCAAGCGTGGCGGCCGCATCCCCCGCTACCCTTTAACAGGGAGCGTGCCTGTGCCGGCCATTCACAAATACCTGGCACAGGCATGCGTCCTGCTAAAGGGATGTAGGGGATGCGGCCCTTGCTCGTGCATGCGCCGTTGGACCGGGAATGAAGGTGAGTTTTCGGCAACCTGGGGGGTTTCACACAGCCTGATCGGGGTGCCCCGGCAGGAGCGAGTATGCCTGCCCTGGAGTCTCATAGACTCCAGAGTGGGATTTAGTCCTCTTTAACTCTTGCCGTGACTGATTTCGCCCCCTCAATGGCATCTCATGAACCTGCCGGTGGCCTGCGAAGAGGATGTGCTGCCGGGTTTCCAGCCATTCTGCTATGTGTTGGTTATGTCCAGACAACAGCATGGCAGGGATTTTGGGAAAGGAAGCCTTATAGGTAGTGATGGGCGAACCCGAACCACAAAGTATGGGTTCGTACCAAAAGCTGAGTGGAGCAGCCCATCAACTTGCTTCACCTAAGGATGCAACAGCAATTCACCGGAGCCCCGCGATCCCCTTCCTGTCAGCAGCAGCTGCATTTAAAATGGTCCTGGTCCGGGCCCATGGAAAAATGGCCGCCGCTCCCCATAAGTGAGGACACTCGCAGTGCCGCACTTATTTTTTTATTTTAAACTCAGCCATCCATCTGCAACCAAATTTTGACTGCTCCAAAATGAACATTGATGATAAATGAATAGTCAATGGTGACCTACCAGATCCAAGTCCACAGCTGATGCACACTCTGAGTGGGAAAAGAGTTGTAGGCACACCAATGCACATTTAAATTGAGCAAAGCACAGATTTAAATTACTCATGTGGAGGTGCCACGCAGGGAGGAACTCTGGGTGCTAATTGGAACAACAGCCTACTCCCTAGGAGTAACTTTTTCGTTGATGTGCTAAGTAGCTACTTTTTAGTATCACAGATGTTCTCATATCTTTGTATGCAGAGTGTATGCCTGTATTTCACATTGTTCCTTCAGTATAACGAGGTAGCGTTTCCATGCATAATACAGCCGCTCTCCCCACGCCATTAACATACTCTACTATTCCTGCTTCTCACTGAGATTTCACATAGTCTTGCTTTATATTTTACATCTGTTCCCTTCTTTGGATGCCAGTTTCATTCACCAGCATGGGCAATGATATGATAACCAGGCACCTTGAAATATTTTGTTCATCTACAAAATCATAAATGAAAAAACAAAGTATCCCCACACTCCCAAAAGCTCAATTGCAATTACAATAGAGAATAAAGGGGGCAGGGGGGTATTTAGAACCATATACAGTGCCTTACGAAAGTAGTCACATCCGTGAGATATAGGGCTGGTCGCAGGTGACTTGCCAGCCCCCTAAGCCTTGTGAACTGGTAAAGGGATCTCATGGGCCCCTTACCAGTTCACAAAGGTGTAAGAAAAAGACACACACACAAAGAAAAAAAAGACTTTTATTTATTTATTTTTATTAACACTCACCTCCGATCCTGTGTCCCGCGATAATTCTCTTCCCCGGGGATTCGCTGACAGCTGCCAGGGCTGCTCACTGGAGGGGGGCTGGGGAGGCAGGGGACCACATCCCCCTACCCTCCAACCTGCCTCAGGTGATCAGCCCTGACTTCTGACAGTCCAGAGCCCGGAAAGGGATGATGTCATTGGTGACGTCATCCACCCCACACGCAAGGGGCAAGGCTAGTGGCGTGAAAGCTGGAGGGGGCAAGTTTTTAGCCCCCTCCTCACCGCGGAAGAGCCCAGGTGGCACTCAGAGGGCCCCCCAGGTGAAGAGGAGACCCAGCGGTAGGGATCGGGCACACAGGTGAATAAATGCCATTTTTTTGTTCACTTAGCAGAAGCGGGGGGGGGGGCTATTTATTGCCCCCTCCTGAAGCCAGAAGAGCCCCGGGGGGTAATTGAATACCTCCAGGGTGAAGAGAAGACCTGACCGGTTCGAACAAGGGGTCAGGTGAGTGTTTTTTTACAATATTTTGTAGGGGGAAGGGGGGGGGGGGAGCCAGGCCTGTAGGTACTACGGGCTTGGCACTTAATTACAGGAGAAGCAAACCTGTAGTACCTACAGGCTTGGTATTTAAAGGGTTACTACTATTGGCTGTATGTTAATATTGTGCTGGATGGGGGAACCTACACCCCAGTGTCAAGTCTTTTGCTACCTATAAAAATTTTCCTACAGATTTACTCTTTATTTATCTCCATTCTTCTTACCATTAACTCCGACTAGCTTTTCAATCCCTGCTGAGGAAGACAATAAAAGTGAATGGAATTTTTATCTGCTAAAAAAGAAGTGAGTTTTCTCACAAGGCTCTTAATCAACCCTCATGTTTGACGGTGGAGATGGTGTGTTGAGGGTCATGTGTAGTGTTAGTTTTTCTCCAAACGTAGCATTTTGCCAAAAAGTCCAACATTGGTCTCATGTGACAGGAGCACCTTCTTTCACATGCTTAATCTTCATTGATTGCTCTTCCTTTAGCTTGCTTTCAAAAATTGTTTTCATTTTTTTTTACTCTTCCAAAATATTCTCTCACCTGAAATGTGGATCTCTGCAGCTCCTTCAGAGTGACCCTGGGCCTCTTGGCTGTTTTTTTAATCAGTGTGCTCCTTCCCTAGGTTTTCAGTTTAGGTGGACAGCCACATCTTTGTAGGTTTGCAGTTGTGCCATACTCCTTCCATTTATGGATGATGAATTGAACAGTTCTCTTTTTGATGTCCAGAGGTTTTTTATAACCTAAGCCGGCAATAACCTTTGCCACAACTTTATCCCTGAGATGTCTGGTTTGTTCCTTGCTTTTCATGATGCTAGTTGTTCTATTATGTTCTCTAACAAACATACAAGGCCTTCACAGAACAGGTGTAGTTATATTTAGAGATGAGTGAACTTCTCAAATATTCGATTCGGGCAATTTGCCAAATTTCTGAAAGAAATTCGGGTTCGTCCGAATCGAACTTAAGCGAATCGCTCATCTCTGGTGGGAGTGGGGAGGCCGGCTGCGCTGCGCCCGCTGACAGCGCAGCCGGCCTCCCTGCTCCCACCAAGCCGTGAAATGGAAAAAGAAAAGCCGGCATGGTGGGAGCGGGGAGGCCGGCTGCGCTGTCAGCGGGCGGTGGAAGCCGGCTTCCGCCGCCCGCTGACAGCGCGACCGGCCTCCCCGCTCCCACTATACAGCAAACACTTACCGGCATGGTGGGAGCGGGGAGGCCGGCTGAAAATACATACAGTATAAGTTTGTGACTGTAACAGTCACAGCGCGACCGGCCTCCCCGCTCCCACTATACAGCAAACACTTACCGGCATGGTGGGAGCAGGGAGGCCGGCTGCGCTGTCAGCTGTCATCAGAGGACGCGTCATCAGAGGAAACTGGCTTCCTCTGATGACGCGTCCTCTGATGACAGCTGACAGCGCAGCCGGCCTCCACGCTCCCACCATGCCAGTAAGTGTTTGCTGAAATAAAAAAATGGCGGCATAGTGGGAGCGGGGAGGCCGGCTGTGCTGTCAGCGGGCGGCGGAAGCCGGCTTCCGCCGTGCGCTGACAGCGCAGCCGGCCTCCCCGCTCCCACCATGCCAGGATTTTTTTTTCCATTTCACGGCTTGGTAGGAGTGCTTCCGCTGCCCGCTGACAGCGCAGCCGGTCTCCCCGCTCCCACCATGCCGGCATTTTTTTTTTTTTATTTCAGGGAAAATTCGGTCAGCACGAACCACTAAAAATTCGGGTTCGTGCTGAATCGAATTTTCCCTGAAATTCGGAGCGAATTCAGGTTCGTTAGAACCGATTCGCTCATCCCTAGTTATATTGAAAATACAGTGCATTATGTAAGTGGATTCCACACTTTTCATTTTTGTATTTATTTTTTTAATTTGGAAATGTATGTATTATGTTCTTATATACTTCAGAAATACATAGATGCTTTGTGTTGCATAAAATCTCAAAGAAAATACATACAGTATAAGTTTGTGACTGTAACATTTAAAAATGTGAACAAGTTTAATGAGTAGGAATAATTTTGCAAGCACTGTAAATGTTCTCTTTGATAGGGGAGATGCTAAAGAGGAGCCATGGAGAGGTGTGATTAGCACAGAACCCCCATCTTTTATAGATTGTCTTCTATACTCAACTCTGTACCTAAAACTGGGTGACACATTCAACAGCCATAGAAGCGACAGGGCTGGTGCCAGCCCCGACAAGTCCTGGGCAGGTACTGGGACTATGGTGCTAATGTCACCTTATTGAGCTGCTCAGAGGATGGATACTGAGAAAGAAGGCACTATAGGAGTCAGATATCTGATACTGGCCCTGTCTCCACTGTCAAAATGCAGAAGCTTACTTCTTGAAGTGCTTAAACTGGACCACAAGTCAAGAAAGAATCTGACATAGAAGGTCTCTATGGACACCTTGATACCTTGTAGTGTTAAAGAGAAAGTTAATAAACTCACTTCTTACCTTGTTCCAGCAACGCAGTAAAAACACTTCTTATTTTAGTTTAAACTCTCCAGTCTATATGTGATGTGTGGATACCATGGTCAACACTACACAAAGGAAACATTAGAGCCCTGTCAGTGGGATAGGCCCAGACAGTGATAGGAACTTCAATAATAGTAGTTGAATGCAGGACTTAGGTGCCATTGCATCAGGAATCCACATGATGGCAGTGTTGCCTAAGGAATAAACTTAGAGAATACTAATTAGTCTAGCGCCCCCCTTAAAGTAGGTAAATAGAGACTCAGCCAGGTGGCATTGGCAACATTACCTGCCCTGCCACTGGTTGAGCCTAGCAACATACTTGGTTAAGGCAACATTTCAGAGGTTATATAAGGGAGAACCCAACCCTTCTAAAGTGTTCTGTTCTAGACTCTGTTTGCTGTAACTGCCAATGGATTTTGCCTGTTCTGGATTATGCTGTTTTACATGGATAGAAGCCCTCAAATAAAGACCCTGTTGTTTGCATCAAGGAGTGTCATGATTGGAGACCAGCAATGACTGAATCAGTAAGTACACCTCCACCCCACACATGCCGCACCAACCTGAGTCGCCCTACCCTAGGTCCAAGAACCTTCCTCGCTCCTCAGAGCATGAGCCATTGGCCAGACATGCGCCCACTACATATATAACAGCCCACGCCCCAGTCCCCTTCCCCAATGCTGATGCAGGGATGTAAAAAAACAAAAAAGACCTTACTTAGCCCCTGCAATTCAGCCCGTACCTCTGAAGTTTTTAGACCTTGGGGCTGCCATCTTTCCAAGGCTGCACAAAGCAACATCCCCACACTAGGCACAGTCCCACCAGCCTATTGACTCAAATGTGAGATGAGAGTGTGCCCACAGAGGGAAATTCCATTCTGTGCAGCCTCCCTGTAGCATCTGCCCGAAACGCTGAGGACAGCGATGGATTCTGGAACCAGGGAAGGCGTTTTTTTCTTGTTCAATATTTTTTATTGAAAGAAGATTACATATAGTATACAATGCAGTATAGACAATCTCCTGAATAGCATATAAAAAGGACAAAATTCAGTACTTCTATCACAATAAACTGTTGCTAACCAACAGTGATCTGCAAAATCATCGATCAAGAAAGAAGCAAAGACATAAAAGAATATAAACCATTCTGTTTGGGTAACCTATCCGTGACTTGGATACCTAAGCCGAGCTTTATCCCCCAAAACCCCAAACTAAGAAACATGACTCCCCGCCCCGGGAATCACTGATACAGGGGTGATAAAGGGGGACGGGGCTAGACATAAGGGAGGAGGAGAAAGAAAAAAAGAAAGAAAGAAAGAAAGAAAGAAAGAAAGAAAGAAAAAAAAGGGGGAAAAGACAGAAAATTAAAGGAATGTGAGAAAAAGAACAGAAAAGCAGGTCACCCCCTTATGCCCTTAGATAAACAGGACAGTGGTATAAAAATCTGCTGGCATAAATCTTTGGACCCAAGGAGACCACACCTCTCAGGAAATCCTCCAGACGCCCATCATGAAACGCAGAGAGTTGCTCCATTGCCATTATAGAATTCACCCTGTTCTTGAATTCTCTGAAACTCAGAACTCAGAACTCCAGGCTTTAGCAATTACCATTTTCGCCCCAGACAAGATGTGGTACATGAGGTTCCTTTGGGCCCTGGTGCTTTGGCTAGGGAAGGTGTTTTTCTAACCCTGTGTCTCAATTCTGACTAGACCTTTGCTTTAATGATGAACTAAAGTCAAAAATAGACCAATCATTGTTCCTCTACCTATTAACACGTTTTGATACTGATAAATCTCTCTAAATTTCTTTGTTTCTTCTAAAATGACTTCAGCAAGTTCCTCAATGGGGATCACTGTAGATCCAATGAGACCACATACAGCCTCATTCTTTCAGCTAGCCCTCCTGCTAGTCATGTAGTTACATAGTCACAACGTCAATATCAAGGCAGCATCCATAATTTACTGTGAGAGCACTGCAAACAGATTTTCAGTCAACGCAGTTAGTTAGGAACTTATGGAAGTTCTTAAAACAATGATTAAGGCAAGGGGTTACTATTACACGCTAAATAAAACCTGTTGTTTTCATTAAAGGCCCACTTTAATAGGAGTAATGTGATTATATGTGTCGGGAGTAACAAACTGTTCAGATAAAAACAGAGTTGGAAAAGCATTGAGCCAGACAGTGTACAGAATGGCAGCGTAAGCCATCCCCCAGCTACTCCAATCTGTAAACACGCTTCCACCTCGCAACTTAAAAAGTTAATTTTTCCTGACAATTTAAACAAATGCATTTCCACTAGCTTTTGTTGCCACTAAACGCTTTCACATTGTGTTTCAGGGCGTGCAAATTGATACGGCGTGTCATCCGACCAGACAAGGCAGAATGGCTGCTACATCCAGCTTCTTCTCTAGAAGCCTGATGTAGCTTTGCCTTAACACTTCCTCCGGCTTGATTTAATGGAAGCTGACATGTCGCAGTCTATGAGCTTTATCGCTACCATTTAATCCAGAAGTGTGAGGTTCAGATTTGGTAGCGAGGCCTTAGGGCGACAAGAGACGGGTAGATGTCTCACCCAGAATGATGGACGGTGAACTTCTGTCTAAATAACTCAAGTGCAGCTGAAGCCTACCACGCTCTTACTCCACATTTGGCCTGTGCATGGGCGCTGTGGAGGGCTCAAATCAGGCCAGGGCCAGCATATGGAGGTTCTAGTCCAAATCAGAGCTTGATTATAGGAGGGGCAAAGCATGGCTCCCACTTGTTAACAGGGCAGCATTTGATCTTCAGTTACTTACATAGGCTCTCTACTACACTGCCCAGGGGTCTCCACCACACTTAAACCAGACCAACAGCCTTACAAGAAACAGTGCTCATATGCATCCCTCCCTATGCTGCACACAAAAATGAAACAATAGCCCGTACTCCGATAAATGCATGTACTAAACAATACAGGAAAATCCAACAGAGAGTATATACAATGTGAAAATAAAGTCCATGTGTAGGGACCTAGTTATAACTAGGAACAGGTTAATTAATTAATAAGAATCCTATAAATTGAGTTAACCATACATAAAGCTCTTTTGTGGTTTCTACCCATGAAAGTGCATTGGGAGTGTCATAACCTAAATAGACTCAAGATGGCAGTAGAGGGTTTAGGCCATAGACTAACATTAGGCCATAGGCTATAATGGGGAATATTCTAAAAGCTGAAGTCAGAAGGGTTGTTAGTCATAACCGGAGATAGACTAGTAACATAGTTATAACTAGAAAGGTAGTGATTGGTCAGAGGGTTTACCAACCAACCTATCAGATGTCGGAGACGAGGCTGAACATGTGATAGAAGGTTCTGAAAGGTAGTGAGAAGAGATAAAGGGAAGCCCCCAACCCAAAGGGTGTGTGATTCACCATTTGAATTCTAAAGGAGCAGGAACACCAACTCTAAGAGAGAGAGAAGGGAGAGATTCTCTATGGGAAGCAATGCTTTATGATTGTACCTGACTATGGACAGAACCAGAGCTGTAGCTGGATAGACATATACCCGTTCTGTGTTTGCTGTTTGCTTGTGGATTAAATAAAGAGGAACGTTGCTTTCATCAGTTGGACTGCTGTACATCTTTCCAAGCGTTAACAGTGAGTACTTACCTTTCCCTGAAACCCTAACCCTTATGTAGCGGGGGCGCGTGCCTGCCCGGGGGCACGCACTCTGGGGAGCGAGGGGGGTTCTTGGACCTAGGGTAGGGCATCCCATGTCGGTGTGGCTTGTGTGGGTGAAGGTGCACTTACTGGCCTCAAACGTCGCTTGGATCCAGAGATGACATTCATGGGTGAACTCAACTTGGTCTTTATTGGTTGGCTTCCTTCCATGGCAAACACAGCAATCAGTCAGTACAGCACAATCCACAGGTTACAACAACTGTCAATAGTAATGGTCGCCTCCATGGCTGGCTCTCGGCTACTCCACACTACATTGCACTGCATCCCCTCATAGCAAAGTCTAGGTGTAGAACAGAACAGAACAGAACACTCTGGAAGGGAAGGTCCCTCCCTTATATAACCTTGGTATTGTTGCCTTTCCAACTAATGTTGCGAGTCCCAACCAATGGCAGGGCAGTTAATGTTGCCAATGAAATCTGGCTAAGTCTCTATTTACCAACTTAAAGAAAGACTCTAAACCATTAAAGTACTGTTCGGTCCATTTCCTAGGCAATACAGCCATCATGTGGTTTCATGACGCAATAGGCCTAAGAACTGCATCCAACAGGTTTAACTACTCTAATTAATGGTTCCTATTCACTATCAGGGCCTACTCCACTGACAGGGCTCTAACGTTTTCTACTGCAAGTGTTGCCCATGGTTTCCACCCGTCACACTTACCTACTCACAACACACACACTGATCACCCTGGGCCCAGAAGAACCTGCTCCCTGCCGTCACTCCCCGGACACCCTGATGCGTGGCTACACATGTCCATACAGTCCTTTAACCGACGTTTCAGGGAAATGCACATCAAACAGAACTGGCAACCAGCCAAGGGTTAAATAATCTTCATGCATCCAAAAAGCCCGCCTGACGTCATCAGTTATGTCACCAGTGATGTCAGCGGTGTTAAATAACGTTTATATGGGAATATGAAAAAGAGCAGTTATGATCTAACAAGGTGCCAAGATAATGATGCAAAACAAGCATATAACCCTCTAGGATCCCCATCACGCGGCCCTAAACTGTTGTAGGGCTTCCTCGCTGCCACTACTCTGCGCTGTGGTTGCCAAGCAACCAGCAACACAGCGAGCAACGTCTCAGGAGACGTGTGCTGCATGGCTTTCACCCGGCAACAGATGATGCAATCGCCCCCGCTCGCCTGATTGGCTGGCGGTGGAAGCATTTACACAGCTGGCCTGGCCTGGCCAGGCTTGGTGGCAGCAAGAGCCCAGTAAGGGCTGGGGCAGGGTGCAGTGGGCTCCTTGATGTGCCTGCATTGAAAAGTATAAAGAATATAAAGAAGAATTGTTAAATTAAAGAACCACAGCAGCAACTAGAAAGGCGGGAAAGAGGAATAAGGTTAAACAGGGATTAAAGCCCGGAGAGATGATAAGGGATGAATGAGGGACAGGGAGACGAAGGGGCAATGAGGGACAGGGAACCATATATATACTGGGATACCCAGTGGATTAGACGACCAAAGGTCCTAATAGGAGGAACATCAGGAAAGGATGGAAACGCCAAAAGGAATAGCAGGAACGAAGCAGCACTATTCTAGTAAGAGGGATCAAAACAAAAGGGGAAGACACAAGGGACCCAATAGGTGGAGCATAACAAAAAGTCCTAGCGAGAAGGATCCGAAATAGAGGGATCATGGAAACGAAAGATCTGGTCCTGCAGGCGACCTGCAAAGAGTAAGTGTTCCTGGTTTTCCTGCTGCTGTGCATTGTGGGTTATGTCAGTTAAATCCAGGCAGCAGCACCGCTGGGAAGCTAGAAAAAGAAGACTCGGGGTGCTTAAAGTGGACCAACATCCAGGATTTTGACTATCCTGGGTTTTGGTCCACTTCGGCGGGGCACCCCGATCGGGGGTGCCCCGCTGTGTGAAACCCCCCAGAAACCCCCAAAAAACTCACCTCTCCCGGCTCCCACGTGAACGCCGCAGCCAATCCCTGCCAACGTCCAGGCGGGGGACAGGAACGTCCAGGCCGCTTCTGCCGCCGCCGCCTCCCGCGCGTCACTCTCGGCGCCCGCGCGCCCGCGCCGGCCATTCACAGAGGGCCGGCGCGGGCGCACGCACGTCTAGAGGGGCGCGCGGGAGGCGGCGGAAGCGGCGGCGGATCAGGTAAGGTCTTTTTGGGGTTTTTGGGGGGGTTTCACCCCGCGGGACATCCCGATCTCGGGACCTACAAACCTACAATCTGTCTCTAAACTAGGTTAAAAACAGGGGGCTCGGTCACACACATCTGCAGAAGTATGCTTAAGCTGCACCACCAGCGCCAAGATGCCCCTGTGAGGTGCAGTCCTAACTCTAGTACTAATTCTAGTCTCTAAGATCCCCATTTGGGACATACAATGCAATAGATAATAGATAGATAATAGATAGATGGCGCTGGTGGTGCAGCTTAAGCATACTTCTGCAGATGTGTGTGACCGAGCCCCCTGTTTTTAACCTAGTTTAGAGACAGATTGTAGGTTGGTCAGCAAGCTAACTGGTTTGAGTGCTGTGGCCCCTTTAAGACTTTTGTATTCTAATTGCCCTGCTAATGTGCACCTCCCTGGTTAGTTATAAAATGGTCTGAGCGGCTGCCACCCCTCTTTTGGTCCACTTTAAAGATGGCCACAACCAGGAGAAAATTGGTAAAGTGGAATTTAAGCTTTGAGTGGTTACAGGAGCAAATGTAAGTGCTGAGAATGATTCAGTATCATTTATGCAGATGGGGCAAGTGAGATTTGGTGAGGGTTTTTCCAACTGTGTTGGTCTGGTTTAAACTGCACCTTCACCTGCAGAAGAAATAACATAAAATATCATTGATAAAGTAAGTACATCCACTGCATTGCCTCTTGCCCTCGATCTGGGCGATTTTCTGAATTTTGCTCAAGAAATTTGGGTTTGTCTGAATTGAACTTTTAACAAACTCCACTCATAAAAAAAAATAAGCTTACCCCTGTCCCTGTTCCAGCACTCATCCTGCGGTGTCTTCAGGGACACACTTCCTCCGCCCTGTGCTTGGCTCTCATTATCTTGTTCCCCGTTGTAGGGAGGGGCTATTATACCGACAAGTGAGCTGATTTCAGTATAAAAGGCCCCTTTCTGAAGCAGGAGCGAGATGTCAGAAGCAGAAGTGATCGGCAGAAGCCGGAGTAATTGGCTTCTGACATCTCTGACGTCAGCTCACTTGCCAGTATAGCCACTTCCTGGGGCTGGGAGCGCCAATCACTTTGGCCAGGGCTGGATTAAGTGTGGTGGAGGCCCCAGATACAGTATTTTTTTTCCTTTAAAAAAAAGTCCAGACAAGTAACTGATTGGTGGTTGTCTGGCACCTGCCTACTTACTGGAACATCAGATCGAGTCTCGTGTGCCACCCTTATGCGGGTGCGTGCTGCTCGGGAACTCCTGCTTTGCCATTCTGGGTGGGGGGGTGTAGTCGCCCAGCTGGTCCAGCAGAAAATTTGTTTTATTCTTGTTAACCCCTGAGGAAAGGCATCTGCCTAAAACGTCTGGAGTCTCCAATTGTATAGCAGACAAGAAGCTGAAACTGAAAAGCAAAGGCATATGGTCCGTACTCCTCTTCTCATAAAACTTCACTTTTAATTATGCGTTTAAAATCATCTCCATAGTGTATCAAAAGCCAATAAAATAAGTAGTAATCAAAGTCCTGGAAAGTCATATATACAGTGTAGGCGACTTACGCGTTTCGGACTCCTATCTCCAGTCCTTAACCCTTTAAATGCCAAGCACGTAGTTTCTACGTGGTTGCTTCTCCTACCCTTAAGTGCCAAGCACGTAGAAACTACGTGCCTGGCATTTCCCCCTAATAGTTAAAAAATAGAAAAAAAAAAAAAAACACTTACCTCTGGTATCCATGTGTAGCTGCGAGTCCCCTCTTCCTGGGGGGGGCATCCGTTCCCCCCCCCCCGTCGTCCTCTGTCTTCAGGAGGGGGCCCGAAACTGGACGCCCCCCCCCCCCCCGTTTCCAGTGCTGACAGTTCGCCTGTTAAAAAGAAAAAAAAAAATGTCACTTACTCACCTCTGCGCCCGATCCTTCTTTCCGGGGCTCCTCTTCACCGGGGGGGGTCCGATCCCCCCCCCTGGGCTGCGCAGGCTTCAGGTGAGGCCCCTCTTCCGGGTCCTCACCTCTTGTAATGGGGCGGCGATGGCCGCCGTCCCCGTCGTCATCCCGCTCCTCCTATACTACCTCCGAGCACCGATCGGAGCCTCCTTGCCTCTCACCCGCCCGGCCGCATTACCGCATTACCGCACTACCGGCATCTGTCACTAACATGACAGCGGCGCGGGACAGCGACGAGGGACGCAGGATCAGAGGTGAGTACAGTAAAAAAAAAAGATTTATTTTTCTTGTGTCAGTGTCTTTTTTTTACATTTAACCCCTTGTGAACTGGGGGTCCATGACCCCTATACCAGTTCACAAGGCTGGGGGGATGGCAAGTCACCTGCGACTAGCGGGTGACTTGCCATTAACCCCTGGCACCCCCATTACCTGCCTCTCCAAAGCCCAGGGGGGGGCAGAAAAGCCCAGGCCCACGGGCTATGCGGGCTTGTAGCCTGCAGGGCCAGGGGCCACAGAAGCTGGCCCCTGCGCCCTGTTTCTACAAGCCCTGCATAGCTGGTCCCGGGCTGGTTACTTTGGGTAAGGGGGACCCCATGTCAATTTTTGGGGGGGATTTTTAAGGGTATTTAACCCTTAAAAATCCCCCAAAAATGCCCCCCCCCCCCCTTTGTAGTGTGGATGGTAGTTGTATTTTATTTGTAAATGTTATAAAGTACTTGTTTCAGTTTGGGGGGTCTCATGGGCAGGTACGGGAGGCTACCGATAAATATGTGGTACCGTTCTAATCGGTAGAAATGGGGCTTTCACGTGCAATATGGTTTTCCTTAATAAAGTACATTTTTTATTTAAAATAAAGGAGTCAATTTTCAAAAAAAAATTTTATTTATTTATTTTTTTTTTTTTTACTTAATAATATTGTAAAAAACAAAATAACATTTACAAACAAGACATTTCATGTTAAAGCCTAAACTCTGCTGCAAATATATATATATATATATATATATATATATATATATATATATAATTTTCCTGAAAATTCCAGCAAAAATGGCGCAAAACATGGCGCAAAATGGGGAAAAATGACCTGTCAACAGAGGGTGACAAAATCTCAAGTAGGCTGGCAATTAAAAGTGTTAAAAGTAGCTATGCATGTTGGGTAGATTTCTGTTCGGGGGACCTTGCACTTTTAGACTTCGCTTGTTTTTTCTGGTTTGCATTTTTACATTTTAGGAAAAGGTGTTTTTTATTCAGCTTTTTTATACATTTTTTAGGGAAACCCTGCGCAACCAAAGAATTCTTTGAAGCATTAATTCCAGAAAGATGAGCCCACTACAACAAGCTGGGTACACTTAGAAAGCTTAACGTGTACTTTCAGAGAATATATGGTTTATGGGGGATATTCCAAATGTAAAGGGTTGTTTTGGTTGAAAAATCACAAGGTGCGCACTTTGTCTGCAGAGCTGAAATTTTCAAGTAAAATTGCCGTTACGCACAGGCTTTACTTTGGGGTGTTTGGCAACTCTTTCCTTGACAGTAGCAATGCATGTTGGGTATCGTTCTGTTCAGGGGATGTTGCTTTTTCAGATTAATCTTGTTTTTTCTTGTTTGTATATAGTTTTTTTTAGGAAAATGTGGCTTTGATTGTGCTTTTTTATCCTTTTTTTAGGGAAACTCTTTGCAACCAAAGAATACATTGAGGGATTACTTCCAAAAAACTATGGCCACATCAACAAGCCTGGTACACCTATAAAGCTTGAGGTGTGTACTTCCAGAGAATATATAGTTTGTTGGGGGTATTTCAAATGTAAAAACTGCAAGGTGCGCATATTGCATAGCATAGTTGTATTTTATCTAAAAATCCCCTAAAGCGTTGTTTCAGTTTGGGGGAGTCTCCTGGGCAGGAAAGGGTGTCTACCTATACATATGTGGTATCGCTGTAACTGGGATTTCACACGCAATAAGATTTTATTGACAAACTTACATTTTTTATTACAAAAAAACACTACAAATTGTAAAAAAATAGATTTTTCTTTTTTTTGCACATATTTCACCAAAAAAAAATCACATTTGAACATGGGGAGCGCAAAATAGTGCAAAATAGTCTGGCAACAAAGGGTGACAAAAACTCCAGGTAGGCTGGCACTTAATGGGTTAATCATAGTGGACTATGATTCCAGGACTTTTGATATACTATGGAGATGATTTTAAACGCATAATTAAAAGTGAAGTTTTACGAGAAGAGGCGTGTGGACCATTTGCTTTGCTTTTCATGCAATTTAGTGGGCTTGAGACTACCCACGACCGTGCACACTCGGGATTAGGTGGTGAGCGGACATTCCCTATTATTGTCCCTGTTTTAAGAAGCTGGAACTGCAGCACACAGCTCCCCACATGGGAAGGGGTAATAATCAGTACTATGTAAGTTTTTTTTTTTTTAACTTAACTATCTTAATGTGTCCAGTCACATGGAGGGGGGAGCAGTACTGGGAGATTGTCCACCATTTAAGGCCACTGTATTATCCATCTAAAATACACAGACCCTATAGTGAAGACTTAAAGCAGAATTTAAGTCAAACTTAACCCCCCTGCCCTGCCAACCTCTCCTGGAATTGAGGCAGGATGGGGGGGAGGTTTACAAAGAAAAAAAACCTTACGAGGCGCACACCCCGCCACGGTCCACCCACATGCATGGCCATCAGGCAGGCACATGCAGGGAGCCGGGGGATGCTGGTTTGTGTCCTTTTGTGCGGCAGCTGAACAGAAGTAGGAAAGCACTGCTAGACCACGGGCAAGGTAAGGGTTTTCCATCCTTTGTAACCCCCCCCCCCCCCCGTTCTGCCTCAGCGCCAGGAGAGGGTGGCAGGGTGGGGGTTAACTTTGACTGCAGTTGCACTTCAAAAAGACATTCCAGGCAAAAGGTTATTTTAGCCTGCTTTTACCATGCTGGCTTTGTGGGGTTGCATCTTTACATTACCTGATAAGCCATAGTCAACTTCTTCCATCCGCTGCTTCTTGTCTGACAACATTTCTTTAATTCCCCTGACAATCTTATTTGATTAAAGGGATTGTCTAGACTAAGGAGGTTATTCAAGAAGGGATAGCGGCAGGTGGTGCCTTGTAGCAGCAGGCAGCGTCTGGCGAACGCCAGGTGCTGTAGGCAAAACCACATTTATGAAAGCGAATCTGGTGAGCGACTGTAACAGCGCCATGTAGCGTCCGATGTATTATTACAGGCAGCTCAGTGTGTAGCGCCGGCGCTCTGGCTTCCAGAGCGCCAGGTATTAACTTTCACTCACTGTCGCTCTCCCGTACATTTCAATGGACGTTCCATTCTTCTGTTTAAACGGGGTAATTTTTTTTTTGCTCCAATCATTGTGTGACCTCTCCTGGCTGCAAACAAACACTTTTAGAAACTTTTTTGACTATTTATATTTTTATACAGAATTGCCATTACAGGTCTGGCACTAAAGTGTTATTATCACAGTGTTAAAACAATGTCATTCCATGTGTTTTCGCTTTGTTACTGGTGGATATGTGTTCAAATACAGACTTTAATCATACAGCGTCTGACGCTCTATGCTATAGCGACCAGATTTAGAGCGCCAACGCTGTGTGTGTGTGTGTAGTTTTTGGGTGTATGGTGTGGAGTACCGAGAGTCGGTGGCAATGAGCTGGCGCTACCTTTTGCTCGCTGCAGCGCTGTCCTGGTGTTACAGCGCCCAACATACACCCCATACATCAATGCCGGCCAGGTTACTAGAGCGCCCGATACTCGCACACGAGCTTCTACTAGCGGTTGCTCTAAGAGCCGCTATACAGGCGCTCATACGGCAATACCTGGCGTTAGTAATGAATCAGCCTCCATGTGCAAATCACTGTTTGCTTATCTGCCATGAAGAATATTCATCCCGGGGTGCTGCTGGATAAAACAAAGCTAAAGAAAAAGGTGGTTATAAATAAATATAATTTTATCAACAACACATTCAGGAGTACACCTGGATACATCCTCTGCATGGCAGGTAAGCAAAAAATACCTACCTTAGTTTGGCCAATGCCCACTGGGCAAGAAGTCTAGCGAGAGTCCACGCCCACTCCATGAGAAATAAGCCTGAGAATGTCACTGTTACTGAATCACCAGATATGAAAACAATGAAAGTCAGTGGTACTTGTTTACTCCTAGGAAAAGTAAAGAACTTTTTACTACTTTTCACACTGTAGTAAAAAGTGCCATTGACTTTCATTGTCTTTTTATCTGGTGATTCGGTAACCATGAAATTCTCAAGCTTTTTTCTCATAAAGTAAAATTTTTACTGCCATGAGAATTTTTTCAACTCTTATGAAATCAATGCCTTTGTGTGCAGTAACAAAAGCTTTTTACAATCAGAAGCACCACTTTCTGCCTGATATTTTTTTTTATCTAAGTAGTGGTTGAATTGTTCTCAAGGCTTGCTGCATGGCCAACTTTAGCCTGATTACGTCCAGTAAGATGACTATTGACCCCCTGACTTGTTAACCTACATTACTGCAATCAATGTATTGTTATGCCGCTATTACTTCTTGTAGAGAAATATGGCCTTGAGGCCGGGAAACTAGATGAAGTTGGAGAGTTGTGTACAATAACTGTCAGATCGCTGTGTCCTGCCAACATTCACTTCGGAGAATCAAGTGCTAAAATCAATTATGTTTTGCCCTCTTCAAGATGACAGCGCTTGCCTAGTCTGAGCTCAAGTCCTTGCAGATATGTACGTATTGCTAAGTGCTGCAATAATATCAAGGTGATGATCATTATACAGAGAATCTGTTATTATACAGAGATATACAGTATCTTTTCCATCACATTACAGCAATGACAGACATTCTCTGTGTGTTCACTAGCAATAGCAACTGGAAAGTTGGGTATTTAAAAAAAAAAATGCAGCTGCCAGCCTGATCGCCCCCCACCAGCTCAAATTACTGGTTTGCCAATAACTTGCAGGCCCAATTCATTGGTTCTTTGGGGTGCCCATTTGAGCTTTGAGGGGGGTTGTACAGTTGATTGGGTCAGATGGAAGGGGTGCCATGCTTACCTCTGCTCTTTTAGACTTCTGGGCTGGCAAATACACGTTTTAGTCCACTATAAAGTTATGAAAGATGACTGCTGTTTCAGTCGCCCCGAGCATCATTGTTGAACACCATCTTCTAGTTCACCACCCCACATGGGTGGTCACATAGGACAGTGAACTAGCAGCCAATGGCTAGGGAACACTTCTGAGAGTGGGTACCATTGCCTGGTATCAGACCTGAAGCTAGGTTATGTGCTTCCACTGAACCCCGGTGGTTGTCAGCAACCATATGGGGCAATAGGCCGATAGTGAGGAGGTACAGAAGTGTGTTGGGGGGTTGAAAACAAAAGCAATAAAGTAGCGTGTTAGCTTGAAAACTTCAAGTTAAGCCAAGTTAAGATCATGACTTGTCCAGGTTAAATGTAAAAACAAATAATCGTTGAGTGAGCTGCTGAATAAACCTGTTGTTGAGATTCAGGCCCTTTTTTGTAGCCCAGTGCCTGGGTTATATTTACTTATGTCTATAGAGTGTGGTCACACCCCTCTAGCACCTCTTTGACTGCTATATATTGACTGGAAGAGCACATCCTACCTTCCTTTTTGCTGTTATATTTATTTATGATCAGCTTTTCTTTAGCACTGAAAATGGGCCTTTATAACAAAGAAGGCAATGGACAGACAAGCAAAGCAGGGAGCGGTTATCTTCCCCTGAACACACAAATACCGGTGTGTCCTACAAAGTCAGATGCAAACGGGTGGGGATAGGGCCCTCAAAAGAAAAATCTTTTGCATGAATAAATAAAATCCAGGGCCTGGCCTACAGGAAAAGGAGCTAAACTGCAACAACAACAACTATATTCAGCAGCACACCAGGAACGATTATCTGCATGGCAGATAAGCAAACAGCCTGGACAAACGCTTTAAAGATTGCTGTGTTTCCAGAAAACTTTGGATATGGCTTCTGACAGCTTCTTCTAAAGAACTTGCCGAACCTCTATGGGTTTGCCCAACACTAGTCACAAGGTTTTCATCATTTTATACTCCCCGTTTTCTCTTCTGACCACTCCTCCCCTGTATTTCCTGCCTTGTCCTTCACTGGAAAAGTATTAACCCGCTTCTAACTGGGATTTCCCTATGAAATGCTCCCTAGTGATGCTGCCCCTTTGTCCCAGTGATGATGTGGGTTTTAGGCTCCTATCCTGTGCACATACTGTTCCCTCTGAAATATAGTATGGTTGGGGCCAAAGAGGAAGCACTTTCCTTGCCATAAAAGATTAAAGGGGATCAACACACAGGAATTTCACTTTCCCCTGTGTTGTTCCTCCATGCGGCCGCATCACAAGTTGGGATGTGCCCGGTCAACTCATCTTCCAGATGCTCCAAAGGCACTGGGTCGAGCTGAAAGTGAGTGCACTGATTGGCTAAGCGTCCCACTCAGCCAATCAGTGCACTTGCTGTCAATTGGCGCCGAAGGGAGCTGATTGACAGCAAGTGCACTGATTGAATAGCTAAGCCCCCGAGCAGCATCGAAGGGAGCCAAGTGCACCACCAGCCACATTCCCTGCTCTCCTTGCATCCGAGACGTGCCTGTGCCGCTCATTTAGAAAGGCAGGGGATGCAGCCAAAGCGCAGAGATGCGTTGAGGCCTCGGGAGAAGGGAAGTGGATCTGGGCATCTGGGGGGTTTCACACTGTGGCATCCCAATTCGAGGCGCTCCAAGGACAGGAACTCGGACAGACACGGAGTCTAAAAGACTCCAAGTTCCTCTTTAAGCATTGTATTCTGCATTCTTAATGAAAGTGGACCAAAACCTAGGATTTTAACTATCCTGGGTTTCTGTCTTTATCCCCTGGGCGGCGTAACAAACTCACCCCTTCCGCGTCCTACGATGCATGCTCGACTGCTCATCCAATCAGCACTCGGACATCCCTTTGTTTAAGACGAGCGACTCCGAGTGAGCTGACGGTCTCATCCCCCACTACCCTCTAACAGGGAGCGTGCCTGCGCCGCCCATCCACAAATGTCTGGCGTGGGCACGCACCCTGCTAGAGGGATAGCGGGGATGCAGCCGTGGCTTGTGTATGCTCCGTTGGACTGGAAAGGAAGGTAAGTGTATGGGCGACCTGGGGGGTTTCAAACAGCAGGGCATCCCAATTTTGCATGCCCTGGGGGAGGGAATCGATCAGCCTGGGAAACTTATAGATTCCAGGGCCGATCTCTGTGGGTTTTGGTCCACTTTATGTCCACTGAACTTAGAATTAAGAGCAACTTCCCTTCTTCTGCAGTTATCCTTTTACTTAAATTAGTATTACAAAATATAATGATGATGCTTCATAACAGTAGTAACTTTACGACTGAGCAGCTTAGTTCCTATTTCCTGTAATGTGGTACAAACACCCAGGTGACATCCAGTCCTGCAGCTTCCCGTTAATGCTGATGAGACTGCAGTACTGTTTAATGTCTCACTTTAATGTTCTACATTGGCATTCAACACTGGGATTCCACACCAAGTGTAAGCTCAGGAGAAGCATCGTCCTTTGTCACCACACATCATTTGTTGTAATGAAATGCTCTGGCAGAGACCCCAGCTCCGAGTTTCCCGGGAATGTGCACATGTTCCTTCCAACCAAGTCCTCTGGGTTTCCTGCAATCGGAGCTACGGGTTGGCTGGTGAGCCAGCAGTGATCAGCTGGGTGACGGCTCTGAAAACCTGCTCAAAAATGATTGGATGCATTCATTCAGTATATCTGGGAGGAGCGTGGCACTAGACACGTAGTCCTGGCATTTGTTCTTTTCTCTGTAGACAGTTAGTCTACTCAAAAGACAAACCAGGGACAGAAAGAATCTAGGTTGCGTATTACATTCTAGCTTTACCCAAAATGATTGTTTTAGTTTTGGGTAGGGAAAGGCTCTAGGTCCTTATTTGGCTGACAATATGAGAATTAACCTGACCCACCTGAGATGATAGAACAGGTATCAGTAGCATCACAGGGGAGTCAGTGGAACAGGGACCCCACATTATGTTGGTCATAAATTTTATGTCATTCAAGTACACATTGGATTTCTTTTTCTCCTAGCCATCGCATGCCCGCGCCACCCATTCAGAAAAGTTGGGTACGGGTTTGCGCATGGCTAGAGGTGAGACAATGTGCAGCTGCGGGGCAGAGATGCGGCGAGGGCTCCGGGACAAGGTGAGTGAAACGGGGCTTCTGGGGGGGGGGGGGTTACACAGCGGGGCATCCTAATTCATCCCAAGGAGTGTAACTGAGATGGTCCTGGAGTCCAGGGCCTCTGATGTACCTCTTTAAAACACCTGCATCATGTACTTTATTTATAGTGGAAAGCTTGAGGACTGTAACCTTTTCCTAAAGTTGCGGCACACATCATGGTTTACAAGTCTTGCTGATAGGCTGGGGACTCCTTAGAATGGCTCACAACCATGGCAGTGGTTTGGCCTTGGGTTGTGGAGCGGTTGCAAATTAGACATAGTCAGGGTATGTAGCTAAGGTCAGCAACATGAATCTTAGCTCAGACAGACGAGACCAAAACATGACAGAAGATGGCATGAAGGATCTTTGGAGAAGGTAGGAGTGGCTGGAGGCTGAGGGGTCATCTGGAGCAGCAATTTTAAAATTAAGTCAGCACTGTCTACAGATATCTAAGACAATGACCATGCCGATGACCATGCCGATGATTCTACCAGATTATGAGAATATTAGGGTTGCTGCAGCACCTTGGGGAACTTTTCCACTCCTCTTGCAAAAGTGTTATTTACAAGGAGCATTAAAGCATGGAGAAATTTTCCCCTTTGTCTTGGCTACAGAGTTTTACTTAGGGTCAGCCTGGAATCTAACAGATATATTTTCTCGGGGGCTGTGAAACCCCCAGGAAGCCCCAAAATAACTAACATCACCCCGCTCCAATGGCATATGGGCGTGCTCTCTTCTACTGAGAGCTGCCTGCTATGACAACACCATTAGCGGGGGCACAGAATAAAATCCTGGAAAGTCAAATTCCCAGGTTTTGTTCTGCATTAAGGGTAATAATTATTGCAAGATTTAAAAGGAAAGTCCAGTTTTTATGGGTTAAGTGTCACATTGAGTGTAACATTGGAGTTCGAACAAATTTAAAGCCGACGAATACCCTAGTTGTAGCAGGCAGGTGAAGAACCTTGGCCCTCAGAACCCCTCCTCGAGGCTACCACGTCTTTCAGTGGTGGGTGTCTGTGTGCTGGATGACCAAAATCCACAGCTCAAACTGCACCATTCAGCACCACAGATTGGAGGGGGCTTTGGCTGCTGACAATGTATGGTGTGGTTTCAGTCTTTCAGCTTCCAGAATCCCAGACTGAGGGGAAATGGGAGGGGGTTGAAATATCTGTATGTTGGACACACTTCACTAAGAGAATTATTCATAAGTGTTATTCAGAAGCTGGGTTAGCATTACCAGTGTTGGGATTTAGCAGGTTCTTTCCAGTTCTGGAGAACCAGTTGTTAAAGTGGACCAAAACTTTTTGACTATCCCAGGTTTTGGTTCTTGTCCCGAGGCACCCAGATGCTGGATGCCATGCTGTGTGAAACCGCCCAGGATGCCCAACAAAACTCACCTTTTCCTTGCCCTATGGCGCATGCGTAGCCTCTCATCCAATCAGCGCACACAACTGCGCTTATGTAAAATCGTCTAAGACGCAGCTCGAGACAAGTCACGCTGAGCGGAGCCGAGCACACCAGCAGACGCATTCCTGCTACCCTTTAACAGAGTGCATGCCCATGCCGGCTACTTACAAATGTCTGGGGCGGGCACACTCTCTGCTAAAGGTATAGCAGGTGGCGCCCACTGCTCGTGCATGCGCCATTGGATTGAGGAAAAGTTGAGTTTACTTGATGACCTGGAGGTTTTTACACGGCGGGACATCCTGAATTGGGGGGAGGGAGTCAGGTGGCCCCTGAATCTTATAGACTCCAGGGCCGCTTTGGGTCTACTATAATGTAGCCAGTTCCCAGAACTGGGGAGAAATGACACAAATAAGAAGAATAATGGCTCATTTCTACGAATCAGTTTGTGGACTGCTCAGGAACCATGGTCACCTTGCTTCACTCATGGTGTCTTTCCACTCCTACTCCATTTATTTCAATGGAGGAGGCATGCCGAGGGCTGGCACACCCCCATTGTAGAGGCTGACGCGAAGGGACAATCACTCAGCTCCTGGCTGCCAGGATACTGGGGACGATAGCATGAGATAATTTTTGCCTGGACAGGGACTTTAATAATGCTTCGAGACATATTTTATAGTTATTACATCTTTGTTTTTTATTTGCAAAATATCATGTCAAAATATAAATGTGTGCACCACTTGATGGCTTTAGGTAAGTGAGCTTTTTGTAAAAAAATGGAATTCCACTCATGATTAGGACATATTAAAAGGGTATCTTTACAGATTAGGATAAGGTTTAGCAGTTGACTATAATTTATAATTCTAAAATAGCTTATTTTAGGGGAAGGTATTAAGGGACACTCAAGGTTGCCCAAAAACACAAAAAGGCACTTACCTGCCAGTCCACATACCTGATCCCACAGTTTTGCTAGCTCCAGTTGTCCTAGATTATTGATGTCTGTCCTGGTGCCAAGAGTCTTGCCATGTGCCTCATTTTACAATGGAGTCTGCTCCCATGTGATCAGCAGCAGGGTTCCACAGCAAGGCTGGAGGAGAAGCAGGCTGTTGGCATCAGAGCTAAACTGGAGGACAGGAGCCCTCAAGACTTTGTTGGATCAAGCCTGTGGGTTGGCATGTAAGTGCCTTCCCAGGACTGTTCTGTACCTCGCTTTTGCCTGCTAGTGCTGCCTCTACCATGCTCCCCCCCACTTCTTGCTTCCCAAGTCTAATTCCAGCCCCTACTTCAGCTACGCTTTGCCACTGCAGTGCTATAGCCTCTGCATTAAAGTTGTCAAGGGCCAGTAAAATCCCAAGCTAAGTTTTTGGCATTAGTGCTGCTCCTGGTGTCCAAGCTTTGTTTGACCATGGCCAGGGGCGGACTGGGGCTAAAAATCGGCCCGGGACTTTTTGGGGCACACTAGCCCATCACTCCATTACAACCAGTAAGTACCGTAGCATCCCTCATTATAGCGAGTGAGGGGCATCCCACAGAGGCATGTTGTGGCATTTCCCATTAGAGAGGCAGTGAGGGGCATCCCTCATTACAGCCAGTGGGGGCATCCCTCATTACAGTTTACAGCCAATAGGGTATCCCTCATTGCATCTTACAGCCAGCGGGGGTATCCATCAGTACCAGCATCCCTCAGGACCGCCAGTGGGACCATGCCTCAAAACAGCCAGTGAGGGGCATCCCTCACTACAGCCAGTGGGGGCATCCCTCAGTACAGCCAGTGAGGGACATCCCTCAGTACAGCCAGCGGGGGCATCCCTCAGTACAGCCAGCGGGGGCATCCCTCAGTACAGCCAGTGGGGGCATCCCTCAGTACAGCCAGCGGGGGCATCCCTCAGTACAGCCATTGAGGGGCATCCCTCAGTACAGCCAGCGGGGTCATCCCTCAGTACAGCCAGAAGGGGGCATCCCTGGCCATGGCCTATGTGGCCTAAGTTGAATTTTAGGCTTGGTCATCCCGATTTGTTCCTATGTTTAAAGTTACCGGTAACAGGTGAAAAGCAAGTTCTATTGCATCTCAGACAAGTTAAAAACACTTAATCAAATTCTAGATTCTAGTGCCTTATTTCTGCATTTTAAGTGAGTGTTTAAATGCATTTGTGGTTCTTTCAAAAGAACAATCCATATAAATTTGCTTAAGGTCATTTTAGAGTTTAAAGTTTTCTAATTACATTTATAGAGATTTTCCTTTTTTAAGGGTGCTTGTTATATTATACTCTGCTTGTAGAAAACCTTTTTATGAATGCTGACAAACCTCTGGCTGAGCTAATATTTTGTACATTTACATATATTTGCTGGAATACTTGAAGTTCCCAGCTTCAGGTTTAGCTAATGTATTAATCTGCAGATCTCAAGACTGCATTTCAAGATAGTAAACTGTTGGACACTGTGCCTTTGCCTAACAAACTTTTGACAGCCTCTCGCAACCACTTATTAGTGATTATGGAGATCAGCAACTACTGTAGAATAACAGACATGGACATGAAAACCAGGGTTAAAGTCCAATTAATTGAAGTTCTTCCAGATGACCAGTGCCCAATGCTAGGCATATTGCTGATCTTTATGGCATATTGTGGTTCTCTTTTTTTTAAATCTTTTATACAAATTGTGGTAATATACAAACATAAACATAATTCAGAAAGTCAACATACACAGACATATATAAGGAATAAATGGTTTCCAAGACTTTTGTCAACTAAACAAGACCTTGATTATTAGTTTGACTCCATCACTTTAGGAATTAACATCCTTTAAATTAGGCTGTTCAAGCTTCACACCTACCACAAGTGCATCTGTTTACCACTATGAGAAAGTTTTGTGACTGACTGTGTTCTTTTAAGATATACACTGGGTTGTGTGAATATAAAAAGGAGATGGTGTGTCAACAGATTAGAGCTGTCAATCAGATGTATGTTGGACACTCTACCTCTATGATTGTTTGTCTGTTATCCTGGTAAGGGTGTATGACCGCATCAGAATAACCCAGGACTGTTACAAAGTTACGTAATTTCCTAATTGTACGCATACCTGATACTGTATGGTACCATCATATGAGCACTGTATATAGACTGGATTCTTGTAAGTAACTATATTTTCACTAAACAGTTTGCAGTATGTCATAAAAGAAAAGTAAAAGCAAGGGGACAAGGAAGAGGAGAAAGGGGGACAAAGATTGTGGGGAGGAAGTGAGGGGACAAACCTCCTGGGCCATCAAAGTAGTCCCTCTGATTTGGTGTATGCCAGTTAGGCTGAGATTTGATATGTCACATACATAGAACAATATTATTAAATATATTTGGGCCTAGTGCTTAAAATGGTATATATGTGGCTTTTTAATGGACACAGGTACTCATTAGCCGTGAATACTACATTTAATGCTATATGGCACACAATGTGTATTTTTGCCCCAGTTTGCGTGCTCCAAGCGTGCTTTGAGTTTTCCTCCAGTTCCAGACAGAAAATAAAGGCTTACCTCTGTCCAGGATCCAGCAACCAGGGGTGTCCTGTCCCCCCCACCCCAGGATCTTCAGTGGGGTGGAGAAAACCTGTTCTCTTCTGACAGCTTACTCGTCACTGCGGGGAGGGGCATTTTATACCAGCAAGTGAGCTGAAGACAGCAGCAGGAGTGAGCAGAGAAGCTGGAGTGACAACAAATAAAACTTAAAAAGTTCTAAAAAAAAACGCGCTTAAAATACTAAACAAATATGTTATTCTATGTGTAGTCTCTCGCTCCAAGCCTCTAGACTGTTGTCACCTCAGTCCCAATATTCAGTGTATGTATATATATATATACTTCGCTGAGCCTGGTATACAGCTCTAGGGCTGTATATATATATATATACATACAGAGAAGCTGGAGTGATCGGTAGATGGCAGGTGCAAGGGGTAGAGGGCCAGAGGGCATCTATCCCCATCGCCGCTCCTGGCTTCTTCCAGGCTGTTCTGGCTGTCAGAAGCAGCGACTGGCTGCCGTGGGACTTTTTTTAATTGTATGTGTTTGTTTTTTACATTTAACCTTTTGTGAACTGCTGAAGGGTACTAGAGACCCCTTTAACGGGTGACTTCCCAATAACCACCCTGACAGTTAAAAGGTTTAAAAGTAACTAGTCATGTGGGGTATTGTTCTGTTTGGGGGACCTTGTGCTTTCAGATTTAGCTCGTTTTTTTTGTTTGCATATTGATATTTTAGGAAAATGTGGCTTTGATTCTACTTTTTTATTCTTTTTTTATGGAAACCCTGTGCAACCAAAGAATTAATTAGGGCTTTACGTCCAGAAAACTGCGCCCACATCAACAAGTGTGGTACACTGAGAAAGCTTGAGGTGTTTACTTTCAGGGAATATATAGTTTGCTTGAGGTGTTTCAAATGTAAAAGGTTGCTTTTTTTTCAAAACTGCAAGGGTGCACATAGCAGTTGTATTTAACTGAAAATCTCCAAAAGCACTGTTTCAGTTTGGGGGAGTCTCCTGGGCAGGAAAGGGTGCCTAGCAATACATATGTCGTACCGTTGTAACCAGGAGAAATTGGGCTTTTACATGCAAAAAGATTTTATTAAAAAGCATACATTTTTTTTGCAATTGCAAACCCTTGGAGTTTAGCCCATGATATAGACTGGAAAAGGACATCCAAAGGAAATGATCCAACTCCCAACGTCTTAAAAACTTCTAGGCTTTATTGTAGATGAATAAAATACATAATACATCCAACAATCCACCAACATAACAAGCAATCTCATGATACGTTTTTGGGGACCCAAACCCCTTAGTCATATATCTGTGTATTCATCATATAACCTAGTGAGAAACCACCGAGGGAAGCTGTGTCCATCCTGTGTTGCATCTTAAGATGTCCCTCCCGACACTCCTCCCCGGACCAATCAGCAAAGAAATAAAAAAACCTGCCAATCCACCAGGGGCATAAAAGAGTGACAGGAACAATCCCAGAAGATCTGACATCACATCACATGTTAAAACACTGGATCAAGCCATAAAGGAGCCTGACATGGAGGTGCAGCACTGACATCAGTGGGAAAGTAGAAATGACAATGTGCTCCAGGACGGACCGTACCATGCGTGCAGGCTCGAACAGCAGCCCATGCCACGTCTACCTTCCCTATGGAAGGTATTTTCCCGCTAATGTTAGTGCCACACCTCCATGTCAGGCTCCTTTACAGCTTGAGCCAGTGTCATGACATGTGGCATGATGTCAGATCTTCTAGAATTGGTCCTGTCACTCTTTTAGCCCTCCTCCTGAACTGGCAGGTTTTCGATCCCCTTGCTGATTGGTCCGGGGAGGAGTGGGGGTGAGGGATATTAATCACGATAGAACCATCCACTTTATGACTGTTGCTGGACTGGTCATTAGATCAGAAAATCTCAGGAGATTCACACATCAGGGCACCCCAATTTAAGATGCCAAATAAAGAGTTATAGCACCCGCCAAGAGTCTTATAATCTTGAGGGCGTGGTAGTCCTCTTTACAATGCTAAAAATGTACGTTTTGGAGAAAATTGTGAATCCTCCCAGGGAACTGATGCCAAGGCACCCTAACATGCAGATGCCATCATGATGGTCATTTTGTATATTTTCCTCTAGTGTGTACTGGAATATTTCTGTATCTACAACATAGTGGTTTTATACGGCTCTAATTTCTTCTATTATAGAGTAACCGTAATAAAAACAATACATTTTTATTTATTTATTTATTTATTTTATTTATTATGCTTAAGCACCAGGCTGACGCAGTTGTTTGCTTGGTGCTTGTCTGGCTGCCTTGTTTGTTGTTCTGGAAAGAGTCGCCTTCTTCTTTGGAGGGCTCGGGGCAGCTGAAGCATCTTGATCATATAGACCTAAAATAAAAATATAGGTAAGTATAAAGCATATATTGGCAATACGCCAGGCGTGTTAGGTAAGTAATTCCTTCCTTCCTGCTTTTATTATGAACACTTTAGCTGCACTAGATGGCCTATTACAGACTGCATCAGCCTCTACTTCCCCGTCTCTTCTACTGAGATATTTCATAATATTCCCATGGAGAGCTTCTTCACTATCATTAGTGGAAGTTAGGTGGAAGTAACTGGTGCAGCATCAGGGCCCCAATTTAGGATACCAAATAAAAATTTATAGCCCTCCCCAGGAGTCTTATAACCTTGAGGGGGTGGTAGTCCTTGTTAAAATGCTAAAAATGTAGGTTTTGGAGGAAATTGTGAATCCCTCTCAGGGAGCTGTTGCAAAGGCCCCCTAATATGCAGATGCCATCATGATGGTCATTTTGTGTATTTTTCTCTAGTGTGTACTGGAATATTTGTGTATCTACAACATAGTGGTTTTAAATTGCTCTAATTACTTTTATTTTAGAGGAACAGTAATAAAAACAATATGTTACCTTTTTGTTTTATTTATTATGCTTAAGCACCTCTATAACGCTCTTGTTTGTTTGGTGCATGCCTGGCTGCCTTGCTTGTTGCTCTGGAACAAGTTGCCTTCTTGTTTGGAGGGTTCTGGGCAGCCAGGCATTTTTATTTATTACGCTTAAGTAAACACAGTGTCCTCAGGGCTTCCAGTTCCTTCAGTTAAAAGGTGGTATTGGAGGATTGGACCATAGGTATGGTTTGTAGGCCTTGGAAAATTCTGTAATTTGATGGTTTTCAAAGCACTGTATAAGGTGTGCCCTCATTAGGTCTTGGTGATAGTAGCATTCGGGATTCCCATCAGGTACCAGCAGCTCATAGGCGTTAGAGATGGCATATATTACGCAGTCCCAGCTATCCTTTGGTTGTTCTTGTACTTGCAGTATTTGCATTTTGCTTAATAGATCTTCCAGGATCTCTTTATAACTGTTTTCAATCTGTTTGTAGTCGGCTTGAGCCAGTGTTTTAACATGTGGCGTGATGTCAGATCTTCTGGGATTGTTCCTGTCACTCTTTTATGCCCCTGGTGGATTGGCAGGTTTTTCGATTTCTTTGCGGATTGGTCCGGGGAGTAGTGGGGGGAGAGACATCTTAAGATGCAACACAGGATGTACACAGCTGCCCTCGGTGGTTTCTCACTAGGTTATATGATGAATACACAGATATATGACTAAGGGGTTTGGGTCCCCCAAAACATATCATGAGATTGCTTGTTATGTTGGTGGATTGTTGGATGTATTATGGATTTTATTCATCTACAATAAAGCCTAGAAGTTTTTAAGACGTTTGGAGTTGGATCATTTCCTTTGGATGTCCTTCCTTAGCCAGCCTATATCATGGGCTAAACTCCAAGGGTTGAGCTCAGGGTGTTCATCACAGAGGGTGAGATTACACTTAACTATTAATCACGATAGAACCAACCACTTTATGATTGTTGTTGGACTGGTCATTAGATCAGAAAGACTCAGAAAGAGTCTTATAATCTTGAGGGTGTGGTAATCCTCTTCACAATGCTAAAAATGCACGTTTTGGAGAAAATTGTGAATCCTCTCAGGGAACTGATGCCAAGGCCCCCTAACATGCAGATGCCATCATGATGGTCATTTTGTATATTTTCTTCTAGTGCGTACTGGAATATTTCTGTATCTACAACATAGTGGTTTTATAAGGCTCTAATTTCTTCTATTATAGAGTAACAGTAATAAAAACAATACATGACCTTTTTTCATTTATTATGCTTAAGCACCAGGCTGACGCAGTTGTTTTCTTGGTGCTTGTCTGGCTGCCTTGTTTGTTGTTCTGGAAAGAGTCACCTTCTTCTTTGGAGGGCTCTGGGCGGCTGAAGCATCTTGATCATATAGACCTAAAATAAAAATATAGGTGAGTATAAAGCATATATTGGCAATACGCCAGGTGTGTTAGGTAAGTAATTGGAGAGCTTCTCCAATATCATTAGTGGAAACTAGGTGGAAGTAACTGGTACAGCAACAGGGCCCCAATTTAGGATGCCAAATAAAGATTTATAGCCCTCCCCAGGAGTCTTATAACCTTGAGGGGGTGGTAGTCCTCATTAAAATGCCAAAAATGTAGGTTTTGGAGGAAATTGTGAATCCCTCTCAGGGAACTGATGCCAAGGCCCCCTAACATGCAGATGCCATCATGATGGTCATTATGTGTATTTTCCTCTAGTGTGTACTGGAATATTTGTGTATCTACAACATAGTGGTTTTATATGGCTCTAATTACTTTATTAATTGGCTCTAACTACAGTAATAAAAACAATACATTACCTTTTTGTTTTATTTATTATGCTTAAGCACCAGTCTGAAGCTCTTGTTTGTTTGGTGCTTGTCTGGCTGCCTTGCTTGTTGTTCTGGATCGAGATGCCTTCTTGTTTGGAGGGCTCTGGGCAGCTGAAGCATTTTTATTTATTACGCTTAAGTAAACACAGTGTCCTCAGGGCTTCCAGTTCTTCCAGTTAAAAGGTGGTATTGGAGGATTGGACCATAGGTATGGTTTGTAGGCCTTGGAAAATTCCGTAATTTGATGGTTTTCAAAGCACTGTATAAGGTGTGCCCTCATTAGTTCTTGGTGATAGTAGCATTCGGGATTCCCATCAGGCACCAGCAGCTCATAGGCGTTAGAGATGGCATATATTACACAGTCCCAGCTATCCTTTGGCTGTTCTTGTACTTGCAGTATTTGCATTTTTCTTAGTGGATCTTCCAGGATCTCTTTATAACTGTTTTCAATCTGTTTTAGTCGGCCGGTCCCATCTGAGCCTTATCCCCACTGTCAGCCACGGCCACTTTCTCTCCATCGCATGCGGTGACATAGGCATGGCGACGCTTAAGTGACACATGAAACTGAACAGTTGGCTTGGTGGTTGGTATGATGCGACCTCTGACTGTTCTCATACAGGGAAGGCCATTGGAGTCCTGGAATTGTTGTTTGAGCAGTTTCTCTGCAGCGTACAAAACCAATGAATTTAGTCCTCTATCACCCTCCAGCCGTCTCTTGTGGTCCATAGAGAGCCCAAGGTCTGGTATCCAGTCAGGTGGTGAGGGCCGGACAGTTTTGGGTTGGAGCTGCTGACTTTGTATTGTGCTTTTGTGGAAATTACCTTCCTCCCATCTGAGGCACTTGTGTTTTTGGTGCTTGTCTGGCTGCCTTGCTTGGTGTTCTGGAACGAGTCACCTTCATCTTTGGAGGGCTCGGGGCAGCTGAAACATCTGGATCACATAGACCTAAAATAAAAATATAGGTAAGTATAAAGCATATATTAGCAATACGCCAAGCATGTTGGGTTATTCCTTCCTTCCTGCTTTTATTATGAACACTTTAGCTGCACTAGATGGCCTATTACAGACTGCACCAGCCTCTACTTCCTCGTCTCTTCTCCTGAAATATTTCATAATATTCCCATGGAGAGCTTCTTCATCACCATTAGTGGAAACTAGGTGGAAGTAACTGGTGCAGCGTGTTTGATACCCACACACAGAAACAGAGGCTGGATCATTGCAGAGGGTTATGCACAGTAAATCATAATTCTAACCAAGTGTTCCCTACATGAAATTCCTCCTTTAGATGTATTGTGAGATTCTGATTCACCTGCTATTACATCAGGATATCACAGCAAGAGGAATGCCCACAGATACATAGGCCTAAATCAATAACATTAAAAATGTCTCCCATAACTACCAATTAGATTCATATATAACCCAACACATGTCATTGAAACTAGAAAAGTTTTAAGTGGACCAATAGTAAAAAAAAAAAATGACATTTTGTTCCTTTTTACACTCACCCCTGGAGCATCCCAGTTTGGTATGTCTCTACAGTTAAAGATGCTCAGGAAGCCAAAACCAGGCAGTAAAGGGAAAATTCCAATTACAATGGCATTTTTGAAAGTGTATATTTTTGGGATAAAAGGACGTCCTCAGGTTGCTGTATATTTCTAGAAGCAGTTTTTACTACCTGCAATGTGTTGCTATTGGCAACCGAGCTGACTTTTCCTAGCAGAGCAGCTCCAATGGCGGACAGATGATTGGCTACACACATGTGCATAAACCTCATTCAATACAGAATATGTACATCCAATTTGTACATGTACAAATGTATTTGTAAAAAATATGTTATCAAGGCGCTAAACTGATCTGTTTTTATTATTTAATTTTTGCTATGTTAGTAAATGTGTGATTTATAGAAGCAGTTTCCACTACCTGCAAACTGTTGCTATTGGCAACTGTTCTCCAAGTCCATACACAAAGATCTATAAGAAGAGAGAAGGGAGCCCTGTAGACATAGTACACTTCAGCTATGGCCGCTGCTGAGGTGAGGGAGCTCACTCATCCTTACAAATGCCCAGCAGCAGTGTTCTGTGTGTACATGACTTCTCTCTACTTTTAGATCTTGGTGTATAGACTTGGGGTATAGTTGCAAATAGCAACAGATTGCAGTTAGTAAAAACTGCTTCTATAAAACACACATTTTCATAATAAAAATTAAAATAAATATTCAGATCAGCTCAACACCTTGAGGACATCATTTTATTTATTATTATTATTTATTTTATTATAGAAAACACTTGTACAGTATGTCCCCTATTGGATGAAGTTGTTGCACATGTGTAGCTATTATCTGCCCCCCATATGATGCAGGGCTCACTGATGGCGTAAGGAGGTAGATTAGCTTAATTTAATGTCAGTGTAAAGAATTGTATTTTATAGTATAAATTATATGTGCTGTATACAGTAATTTATTGAGTTATATTAGGATATTTTTAATTATTTTTATTTAATAATAAAATGTTTCTATATTGGTGAGTTTAGGGAATGTGGAGTGTAAGCTTGGTCATGTTAGGTTGCAGTGGCAGCAGAGCTGTTAGGATGCGCTGTTGCTGCCTTAGGCCCTTACTTATGAAGGAATAGCGACAGGTAGCGACTGGTGAGCGGCCGGTAATGACGGGCCCCGCCACGAGAATGCCGGCTCCCCACCACAATCACACATTTATCAAGCCAATCCTGCTTAGCGACTGCGATAGCGCCAGATAGCCACTCATTCATCATTATTCCAGCCTCAGCCCACAGCGCCAGTGTCCGACCTTGAACAGCGACAAGTATCACCTCTCGTTACCTGGCGCTCTCCAATGCATTTCAATGGAACAATCTTTAAATATTCATAATTAATTGTTATGAATTTTATTTTATTTTTTTTTAAATGTGAAAAATTCTGTGACCACTTCTGCCATTTTAAATAATTTTTTTTAAGGTTAAAAAAAAAAAAAAATTGTACAGAATTGATATTACAGGTCTGATATTAATGTATTCATATTAAGCAAAGGGGGTGGGAGTAGCTCCATCACTATTATTTATACAAAATTATCATCATTATTATTCAGGGCCTGGGAACCAATTTACCGCCCAGTTTAACCCTCTCATCATCCAAGTATTAAGCACCAAACATGTCTAGCTATGTGGAAAGACAGAGATTTGGTTGCATATATCTGCAGATACATGTGGAAGCCACACCGCCCCGACAAGGCACTCTGTGTTTAGTGTGGTCCCTACTCTTATTTTCGAGTCCCCAAAGGGACCACACTAAACACAGAGTGCCTTGCCGGGGCGGTGTGGCTTCCACATGTATCTGCAGATATGTGCAACCAAATCTCTGTCTTTCCCCATAGCTAGACATGTTTGTTGCTTGATATTTAGTTGATGAGAGGGTTAAACTGGGCGGTAAATTAGTTCCCAGGCCCTGAATAATAATGTTGATAATTTTGTATAAATAATAGTGATGGAGCTGCTCCCACCCCCTTTGCTCTGTATTCATATTACCAAATTATTTAAAAAACTTGGCGCAAGAATTTTTTGAGCGTGATTTTTTAATGAATATGGTGGGAGCCGGTCGCTAGGGCCAGTCGCTATCATGCGCTCCCATACAGCGCGGAACCTGTCAAATAGCGACTCCTCACCCAATATTCAACATTACAGCAAACCGACTGAGTTGCTATCAACTACCGAACAACGGCCAAGCACAGCGACTACTAGCAGGCACTCTGAAAATGCCGCTACAGTTGCTCAACTGTCGCTACCTGCCGCTATTAATGAATCGGCCTCTTAGTGACAGTTGAGAGACTCTGAGGTGTGGTGGACACTGCTTCATCAGTCAGGCTAACAGCTTGGTGAATGTTTTGAACCATGGAGGCAAACTAAAGTCATCTTTGGAGCAGTCTGTGTTTGTGTCCCTGCCTATACCTGAGGAGCTGCTTCAGTAAGTCTTTGCCCATCCCCCCCTTACACGCCTTAAGATGCCTACTATTGATGTGTAATGGCCATAGTGTCAGCTTGCTAGGCCTGTATATATATGTATACGCTTCATGACTTACCCCTCTTCCCAGGTCTTAGATTGCCCATGGTGTTATGATCAGAGACCATGTAAGTCTATAGACTCCTTGGCTTCTCTGAAAATCAGAAATCTCTATGACACTGAAGGCGGTAAATAAGTGCCACAATATCCTTAAATTCTTAAAGATGGTGACTAGGATGGATCGGGAACAATAAGATAATGACTGTATAAGTCACAAAGAATCGCTAGCAAATCTCACATTTCTCGCCTCTACCAAGTCTCACAGTGGAGTAAGGACTTGCTGCCCCCCTGCTGATGACATCATCAAGTTGTCATTTTGAAATATAGATTCCTTGGTGTAAATTATATATTTTAGCATAAAAGAATAGGTTTTGTGTTATATAAAAGCCAATTGGTGGGTTAGCTGAGACATTTTGTTTTCAGAGGTTTTTGTGTGTATTTGGGCTGCAGGGTGACAGTACATTTTATTGCCATTTCGGTTGTATTGAGTTTTCCTATCTCACACATTAGGGGTAATTCAATAATATTGGGGAGGCTCTCCACATTCTAAGGTGAGTCTCTCTAATATTTAATGAATCCCTGAAATGAATAAGTGAGTAAATGAGTAAGTATTTGCCCATTCTCCTCCCCCCCTTACACGCTTTAAGATGTCTACTATTTATGGGTAATGGCCATAGTGTCAGCTTGTTAGGCCTGTATGTATGTATATATATGTATACGCTTCATGACTTACCTCTTTTCCTAGGTCTTAGGTTGGCCATGGTGTTATGTTCAGAGACCACATAAGTCTAAAGATTTCTTGGCTTCTCTGAAAATCAGAAATCTCTATGACACTGAAGGTGGTAAATAAGAGTCACAATGTCCTCAAATCCTCAAAGATGGTGATTAGGATCAGGAACAATAAGAAAATTACTGTAAAAGTCGCAAAGAATCGCTAGCAAAATCTCGCACTTCTCGCCTCTACCAAATCTCAAAGTGGAGTGAGGCCCCACCCTTTATCTCATGACATCATCAAGGTGTTGCCATGGAAACCAGCTGTAACTAGACCCTGGTGGCCATTTTGGAATATGGAATACTTGGAGGCTGATTTATTAATAGTGACATGTAGCGACAGTTGAACGACTGTAGCGTTATTTTCACAGCGCCCGCTAGTAGTCGCTGTGCTTGGCCGTTGTTCGGTTGTTGACAGCGACTCAGTCAGTTTGCCGTAATATTGAATACAAGGTTACGAGTCGCTATTTGACAGGTTCCGCGATGTATGGGTGCGCATGATAGCGAGTGGTCAGAGCGACCGGCTTCCACCATATTCATCAAAAAATCACGCTCAAAAACTTCAAGCGCTGCGAAATGCATGTGTAAACCCCAGAGCGCTGGAGACGATGGGTTAAAAGTCGTTTTTTAACCCCCAAACCACCATATTTTTGGAAACCAAAAAAAAAAAGTATTTTAAATAATTTAGTAATATGAATACATTAATATCAGACCTGTAATATCAATTTTGTACAATTTTTATTTTTATTTTTTTTCCCTTAAAAAATTATCTAAAATGGCAGAAGTGGTCACAGAATTTTTGACATTTAAAAAAAAAAACACATTAATAACAATTAATTATTAATATTTAAAGATTGTTCCATTGAAATGCATTGGAGCGCGCCAGGTAGCGAGAGGTCATACCTGTCGCTGTTCAAGGTCGGACGCTGGTGCTGTGGGCTGAGGCTGGAATAATGATGAATGAGTCGCTATATGGCACTATCTCAGGCCCTTATTTAACAAGGGATAGCGCCAGGTAGCGACTGGTGAGCGAACGGTAATGACGGTCACCGCCACGAGAACGCCGGCTCCCCACCACAATCACACATTTATCAAGCCGATCCTGCTTAGCGACTGAGAGAGCGCCAGATAGCGAATCATTCATCATTATTCCAGCCTCACCCCACAGCGCCAGCGAGCGACCTTGAACAGCGACAGGTATGACCTCTCGCTACCTGGCGCTCTCCAATGCATTTCAATGGAGCAATCTTTAAATATTCATAATTAATTGTTATTAATGTTTTTTTTTTTTTTAATGTCAAAAATTCTGTGACCACTTCTGCAATGTTAGTTTTTTTATGGTAAAAAAAAAAAAAAAAAAAAAAAATTGTAAAGAATTGATATTACAGGTCTGATATTAATGTATTAATATTACAAAATGTTTTTAAAAACTTGTTTTTTTTGGTTTCCAAAAATATGGTTGTTTGGGGGTTAAAAAACTACTTTTAACCCATCGCCGCCAGCGCTCTGGGGTTTAAACATGCATTTCAAAGCGCGAGAATTTTTTGAGCGTGATTTGTTAATGAATATGGTGGGAGCCGTTCGCTATGGCCATTCGCTATCATGCGCTCCCATACAGCGCGGAACCTGTCAAATAGCGAATCATCACCTTGTATTCAACATTACTGCACACCGACTGAGTCGCTATCAACAACCGAACAACGGCCAAGCACAGCGACTACTAGCGGGCGCTGTGAAAATACCGCTACAGTCGCTCAACTGTCGCTACTTGGTGCTATTAATAAATCAGCCTCCCCGTTGCTAAGCAGGATTGGCTTGATAAATGTGTGATTGTGGTGGGGAGCCGGCGTTCTCGTGGCGGGGCCCGTCATTACCGGTCGCTCACCCGTCGCTACCTGTCGCTATTCCTTCATAAATAAGGGCCTTGGTCTAATAGATATATTTTAGCACAGAAGAATACATTTCATGTTATGCAAAACCTACTGTTAGGGATAGTTGATACATTTAGTGATTTTCAGAGGGTTTTGTGTGTATTTGAGCTGCAGGGTGACAGTTAACTGACATTTCAGTTGTATTGAGTTTTCCCATCTCATACATTAGGTGCAATTCAATAAGAATTGGAGATGCTCTCCAGATTTTAAGGTGTGTCTCTAATTTGTCATGAATACCTGGGCACTGTGTGTAAGTGATTTTGGAGCACAATACACAATGTCACATGATCAGCCAGCTGTAACTAGGCCCATAATGCCCTGCTCAGACGCTGCACTTGGCATATAGGACGCCATATTGGAATATGGAGTCCAAGGATTAAATTATATATTAAATACTGAAGAAACTGATTATATATTATGTCAGAACTGGTTAGTGGGACAGGTAAATTGTGGTGTTGTTTTTTTAGAGGCTGTTGTGTGGGTCTATGTGTCAATGTATTGAACGTAAATAACAACATAGTAGAGGCTATTCATTATATTTGTGAATGGGCTCTTCATTGTCTCCCTTTCCAAGATGGAGAGTGTCTCTAAAACCCCTTTATCCTAAATTAGGGAGTCTGTATGGTGTTTTGGTGCCTATGGATCAGTCCTGTGAAACTGGAATCTAGGGGCGCTAAATAACAAACACCCATCTGACCTGTTCTGATACAACAAGAAAAAACCTCACTGATACAACTAAAATAATAAATATGTATATGTTGAGGGGGCAAAGCAAGCACACACACAGCGTCGGCTCTCTCTAAATCTGGTCTCTATAGAATAGAGCGCCAGGCGCTGTGTGATTAAAGTCTGTATTTGAACACATATCCACCAGTAACAAAGCGAAAACACATGGAATGACATTGTTTTAAAACTGGGACATTAACACTTTAGTGCCAGACCTGTAATGACAATTCTGCATAAAAATATACAAAGTAAAAAAAGTTTCTAAAAATGTTTGTTTGCAGCCAGGAGAGGTGACACAATGATTTGATCAAAAAAAAACAAAAAAAAATGTCAAACACTGTTTAAACACAAGTAAATGAACGGCCACTGAAATGTATGGGAGAGCGACAGTGAGCGAAAGGTAATACCTGGCGCTCTGGAAGCTAGAGCTCCGGCGCTATACGCTGAGCCGCCTGTAATAATACATGTGACGCTACATGGCGCTGTTAGAGGCGCTCACCAGATTCGCTTTCATAAATGTGGTTTTGCCCACAGTGCAGATGCTGCCTGCCGCTATGAGGCACTACCTGGCGCTATCCCTTCTTATATAACCCCCTCTGTTTGGTATGTGTCATGTTGCTAGAAGAATGTTTAGCACCAATGTACCCAGCAGTGATCAGAGCATCCACATCCATCCTTGCTCTGTAGTGTTGCGATGCTATAGCAGTGGGGTGTTAGCAGGCCTTTAGTTAATTTTGACTGGAAGTCAAGTTGAAACTTTTATTTATTTGATCCAGCTGCATTCTTTCAACTTGGATACTTTGTCCTTTTGTATTATTTCTCTTTTCTACACATATGAACTTTTGTGGACTTTCCCTACAGAACTCAGATAACAGCTGGCAGAGTTGACTCCCCTGCTTATCAGCGATGATCACTCCCCCACAACCCTGATATACTGTATGAAGCCAGGTGCCACATTTCACCCTGTAGGTGAGTGTTTGTGGTATATGAGACCAGAATATGGTGCATATCATTCTCTATAGACGCCTCGGATGAGCTTTGTACGCTGCCATACACCTCCAGCCTGCCGGAGCCCAGAGGTGAGACAGATACTCGGGCCGCGGGAAAGTGTTTTCTGCCATGGGACTGAGTGAAGTCAACCAGGGGAGCCCCCTGCCCCTCTTGCAGTCCTGATTTAAAGTGGACCAAAACCCACGGCGATTAGCCCGGGAATCTATAAGATTGCCCTGGGGCATCCCTGGGGCATCCAAAATAGGATGCCCTGCTGTGTGAAACCCCGAAGGTTGCCCCATACACTTACCTTGTTTCTCGTCCAATGGCGAATAGACGAGCTGCGGCCGCATCCCAGCTTTCCCTCTGGCAGAGTGCGTGCCTGCGGCAGACATTTGTGAATGGTTTACGCGGGTACGTTCCCTGTTAGAGGGTAGCAGGGGATGCAACCGCCAGCACACTCGGAGCCTCTGGCCTTAGGTGAAGCTTAGACGACGTGACGTCAGCGGCTCCGAGCATGCTGCTTGGATGAGCGGCCCTGCATGCGCCTTAGGACCGGGAAGAGTTGAGTTTCGTTCAGGCGACCTAGGGGGTTTCACGCAGCGGGGCACCCCGGGGGAAAGGACCAAAGCTCAGTATAGTAAAAATCCTGTGTTTTGATTCACTTTAAGGTTCATTTTAATAAAATTCAAAGCATCATCAAAGGAGCACTATTGGTAGCCAACTAAGTGAAGTGTATATACTCTAAACAATATGGAATTACTTTTTTCAGAGATCATTGAGATATTTATTCAAATATACTCATGGGGGGCGGCTAGAAATAGCATAAAAATTAGCTATGCATTAGAATAATTAGTTATGTGCTGTTACTTGGAGACTGTATATTAAAGTTACTAATTATTCCAAATCTTTTTTGACTGCAGAGAACCTTTGAAAGATAATATCAAGGTATATAATGCTGTTTGCAGTTTAAACTTCACGTGCCTGTGTTCTAACTGCGCATAGACCTGGTGTTGGATGACGTGTTATGTGGGTTGGGGGAGTGCTTTAATGTTTCACTTTATTACTAAAGGACTGGCTTGTTTGCCGTGGCAGTGGGTCCTCTTCAGGTGGTATCTTGGCTCTCTGGTAGTCCTAAAGCATAATGACTGGACGTCATTTCATGGGAGAAACAGTCAAAGTCTAATGGAGTCCAGAGAGCATGAGCCCCACTTACCTGCATTTGCTCTGCAGTGTCTATCAGTCCTCTCAGGGTCTGGTGTCACCTTCATCTCTACCCTGGGCCCTGCAAACTTGGTTTTACACTTCTTGGACTTAATTATTGACACATCGGCTATGTACAGAGGTTTGGTTTTAATTTACTTTGTGGGTTAACACATTTTTATTTTTATGTTTTTTGTGCTGTATTTAATGATGCTTTTGTTGTCCTTTGAAGTGATCAATTTTTTTTAACTTTATGATTAGTTATTATTTAATATTGGTTCACTATATATACATTAGTGATATGTCAATAGTAGTTTTACATGGGAAGTCTGACATCTGGTTTTAGTCTCACTGGATGCAAATGTAAGTATAGGATCTGGTCCAGGCACTAGGCCTTCAGAGGAGCAATAGGTAGGTTAGCAGGGGAGGGGAGCCACAATAACTTTGTTCTGCATGTTGGGAAAGCTTACCAAAGGGGACCGTAGATTCCCAATATCTACGCAGCACTGATGGGGGACTGGTGACAGAAAGACTGCATTTCTGAACTTAATAGGGCTAATGGCTGAGCATTTCCAGGATCACTGACTGCAGCAGATTCTGGGTGGTTCCACCTTCTGCGCTGAAGTCACAAAGGTTTGCAAAAGCACCTTGCTTAGCTCTCCTATATTTTCCACTCTCCAGAAATTCAGCACCTTGGAGAGCTCTCCTGATCCAGGCACTGAAATGCAGCACGCCCTGGCTGTTTAGCAAATGGTACAAATCTGACAGTATTTAGTAGAGGTGTGAATTGGCAAAATCTGGAGATACGATACCTATCACGATACACGTATGATAATACGATATATCCCGATTCTGTCTCAAAGAAGATATATTGCATTTTTTTAAATGAATTTCTCCCTGGGGTGGGTGACCCCATTTTTGGGGGAATTTTAAGGGATATAAACCCTTAAAAATCCCCCCAAATAATGGCCTGAGGTCCCTCTTAGCCAGCATAACTAGCCCAGAGACCAGCTATGCAGGGCTTGTAGAACAGGGTGCAGGGGCCAGCTTTGGTGGTCCCTGGCCCTGCAGGCTACAAGCCATCATTGCCTAATAGCCACCGACTCTTCTGCCCCCCCCCCCGGCCTTTGGGTAGGCAGGTAATAGTTAATGGTAAGTAACACAGACAAAAAGACTTGCGAAAGACTTGCTCCTATTCATCACCGGAACTCTCTACGGGCCATCACAGAGGAAATGGACCCAGTGAATGGAAGTAAGTCTATGGCTCTAGATATTAAAATTGACCCATTGGTCAAAGAACAAAACAAAGAAAGCTTGAATTTCAATGGACACACTCAGCTATCACTAACCTTTAAAATAGAAGATGCCTATGACTTGAACTACCCCCCTTGTTTAAAAGACTGAAGGAAGATCTGAAATGGTGAAATGGTGGGAAGTAAAGCCTCTCTCCTGGATGGGCCGTTTGGCAGTGATTAAAATGAATCTCTTGCCAAAATTGTTGTATAACTTTAGTAGACTTCCTAGCTCAGTGAATTTAGAAGATCTTAACAGAATGCAGAGCGTCTTTTTGTGCTATATTTGTGAGGGGTAAATCTAGAAAAATGGGCCAAGCCCCCGTATATGCCCCAAAGAAATATGGGGGATGAGGGGTGCCCTTTCTGATTAAATGTTACTATGCTACTATGCTGCACAAAAATCCAATTTGTGATGTCCCATGAAAAAGACAGTGACAGGCCCTGGAAACTTTTAGATTCCAGGCCAGCCTCAGCAGGGCTTTGTTTGGCTTTAACAAGAGGGCGTATGGTAAAGGTCATCCTTCCTTATGGGACATTGGAGACTTGCCAGACCCCCTAGCCGCAGGTGACTTGCCAGACCCAGAGCCTTGTGAACTGGTATAGGGGTCTCATAGATCTCTTACCAGTTCACAAAGGGTTGACAGTGAAAAAAACACCACACATAGAGAAAATTTCTTTATTTAAAAAAAAAAAAATTCTTTACTCATCTCCTATGGTCAGCTCTTCTGTCTCTCGATGATCCAATGACAGATATGGAGATCGCTGGAGAGGGGAGGCAGGAGATCAGAGGATCTCCTACCCCTCTTCTCCTCTGGCCGGCGATCACCACATCTAACAGCTGAACCGATGGGAGCCGGGATGACGCCCGCAGGGGTGACGTTATTCGCCAAAGGGGCGTGGCTAGTCGTGAAGATGGCGGTGCACATGGTAAAGATCATCCTTCCTTATGGGACATTGGTAAATATACCTTACCACCCACCATATACATATTTAAAAAAATAATGTCTATGTAAAGTATATGTTGATTTACTGTGCTAACAGGTCTACTATAGATCACCTTCATCACAGAGGGTGCTGTCGGTTTGGAGCAAGGTTTTGTCCTGGTTACCTTCTGGTGGTGGCGAGTGGGTCCTCTGACTGGCTATGGTTATTTTGTGATGAGTAAGGGCCAGGATGGTGAGGTCCTTTATTCTTTTGAACTGGGTCATGGTGGAAGAGAAAGGGTGGTTTCCACTATGTTCGGTTTTGAGGATCAAGTAAATAGAATTAAGGCTGTGCCCCTCAAAATGTACACAAAAGAACATGTATTCATATTAATATGTTAGTAAATTACAGCTATGTTAAACTTTATTTGGTCAAGCTGTGGCATGAGTTGTTTATTATTGGGGGTAAAGTGGGGTGAATGAGAGAGAGCAGTCATGGGGGAAATGAGGGAGAGCCTCTTAGACAGTCATGGTGCTGGATGTGGCTGAAATCAAATGTACAATATTTAGCAGAATAGCAGAAATAAAAAAGGGAAAATACAGGGGACCAATCTGTTCTTTAATGGGACATACCCCTGTTGTTTGTTCCGAGTATTTTATTAACAGTAAATCTCTAGTAACATAGATTGAGGGTATATAATTCAATGAATGCATACTGGCAGATGGTAAACACAGAAAACATTTCACCTAGGGAGAATGTATGCCCACAATAGGGCAGGACATACAAGATATGTGAAATACATCAGGAGGTGTAACATATAACTTTTTAAATGTAGTTCCCAAAATACATACAAGTCATAAAAGCAGAAGAGATTAGTTTTCCAGATAAAGGTCAAATACTATAGACTAAATTGTCCATATATGCTCAGATAGTGATCTATAGCTTGCAAGGACCAGTAAGAACATGGAAACATGGAAAATCCACAGGGTGAAGCAAGAGGGATTCCCCAGTGTTGATTGATCAGCATCACTGAAATCTAGAACAGAGCATAGTATACAGTTAGATTTAGAAATATAAATTATATAAACATTCTTTATGTTTACCAAACTGAGTGGTTACATTGAAGATCACCCTAAACTATTGTTCATGATAAGTAAGCCAAGATTGTATAAGTTGAGGCAATAATTAAATATTTTGTTAAATGTATATGTACAGCATGTATGGAACATGCTTTTATGTTCTTGAGTTTATGTTCATATGTTATGTATTCACTTGCAGGTCAGTCTGTCTGACAAAACCAGGCTGCAAGGTTACCTTACATTTTAGATGCTACATAGTGTTGGGCGAACCCTAAACCTGTACATGGATTTCAGCCAGAAGTCTGTGTTCTGGTTCAGCATTCATCAACAAAGCTAATTGATGGGCTGCGGAGCTGGTCAATTTTGCCCCCAAAATGGCCTCCTATGGACCTGTAAGTAGCCTGCAAAGAGGATGTGCTGTTGGGTCTCCTGCCGATATGCATTGTAGGTTATGTCTGTTAAAATCCAGACAGCAGCACAGCTGGGATGCTGGGAAAGGAAGCTGCCCGGGTCCTGTAAGATGGCTGCGACCAGGAGAAAATCGGTGAGGCCGCATTTCAGCATTTAGTGGATGCAGGAGCAAATGTAAGTGCTGACAAATATTCAGTAACATGTATGCAGATGAGGGCAAGTGAGTTTTGGGGACTTTCTGTTTTTTCCAACTGGCTGTTGGTTCAGTTTACCCATCAAACTATCAGCTTAAACAATGAAACAGAAACCAAATAAAATGGGATAGATAAATGAAAGAGCCAGTCATTATGCTGTCAATATGTAAGTTTATTTAAGTAATCTATTGGTTGACTTATTGAATTAATTTAAAGCTTCCAAAACTCACAGAACTTGCAAAATACTATTGGCCAAAGCCCCTGCCGATATGCCCTTCTGTATAGTATATATTAGAAATGGTGCACCACTAATAACAAAGAAGTAACGGCGTGCTCTCTAATGCATATCACAATGTAGAGAGAAATGGACCCAGGGATCAACCAGACCCAAAGATCACTTTAAGGAGCACAACCAATGAAAAATTCATAAAGTTTTTATTATTATGCAAAAGACACACATTTAAAAAACAACAACAAGACACTTTAAAAACAGCCTCCTAAACCTGCCCTGAATGAATGTATACACACCTGTCCTAAATAATCACCTCTATAGTATAACAAATCTATATATACTCGTATCCAATTCTCTTGAAGCTAAAAATAATTTTATGTAACTAACACCCCTTTTTTTTGTGCCGGCACAAAATGAAAAAATGCATAATCCATAATAAATAAATACTTTCAAAACATATTAATCCTTATTTGATCCAAAACAACTACCCTAAAGTGAAATGTGCATTGTGCAAAAAATTCATTCCCTGATTTGTAATTATTAATATACTATAGACACCATGACACAAAACATAAACCAAATTAATTAACAATCACATCAGTGCAAAAAAAAAAAAATATAATGTAAGGACACAATCAAAAACAAGTAAGTGCAATAGCATAAAAGAGAGATACTCAGCTGTGTGGAAACTTAGTAGACAATCATCAGGGAGGACAGTCAGGGCAGGGGGCTGCTCCACCTGCACTTCGCGGTGTATGGGACCGCTTCTTACTTGGGTGCACCCTCCCTGATGATTGTCCTCCCTGATGAAAACTGATCATGCAGTCTAAGACTCCAGGGTTAGTTGATTTCCTCTCCCTGACCCTTTTGAACTGGGGTGCCCTGTTGTGTGAAACCCTGCCATTCACCTAGAATTCTTACCTATCCAACAAGCCCACAGATCAAGCGTGGCCGGCGGCAGCATCACTTGCATCCTCTTTTGCTGTGTGCGCCCATGCCTGCCACAACTGAATGGCTATGCGTGGGCAGGATGGGTTTCACACATGTCACCCCGAGGGAAAGCAAGCCAAGGCAACACTACATATAACAGCAGGACAACGCTGCAGCGAACGATAGGTAACGCCAGTGAAGAGCAGCCAACACTCGCCTAAAGCCCATATTTAAGCACATAAAACACAAGCGTCGCCAGCGTCGGTACACTAAAACTGGGCGCTCTGACGCCGAGCGCCAGGCTCTATTCAAAAAAGTCTGTTTCTCACAATAAAAACCCCAGCGCAAATGAGCGACGGGTGCTACGTGGTGGTGCAGAACATACAGCGGCAGCGATTTACACTGAGCCGCCGCTAGTAATACATGTGACGCTACATGACGCTATTAGAGGCGCTGACCAAACTGACTTTTATATATATATGGTTTTCACATACTGCGCCCTGTGTTCACTTGCTGATACGTGATACTACGTGGCGTTAGAGCTTCTTAAATAAGGCCCTTAATTAGTTAGGATTTCTTATCTCAGAATATCACTAAGGGGTGCAGTGTACTGCAAAGGTTTCCTTCAGCTGCAAATACAGTGCATACTGTAAACACTGGCCAATTTTGGAAAATAAAGTCCCAATTTCCTGCTGATACCATGTATTCCGCCTCCCTAGAGTCTATAAGAGTCTATTAGTCAATACGCTTATCTATTGGCCAGTCCCATCCAGAGTGACACCCCTGGAATTTCTGTTTGATAAATATGGGGCTCTCATGCTGGTGATACTGCCTCTGCTCCCAGTGACACCATTGGCATTTCTGTTAGATCAATATGGGGCACCCGTGCTGGTGACTCTCTGTTCCTTGTGACACCCATAGCATTTCTATTAGATAGATATGGGGCTCCCATGCTGTCTCTTAGGGTATAAGGGAGGATACAGAAGGGGAGGAGCTTACAATCTATTAGGGTATAAGGGAGGATACAGAAGGAGAAGAGCTTACAATCTATTAGGGTATACGGGAGGCTACAGAAGGAAAGAGCTTACAATCTATATACTAAACGATGCCAAGGGAGCACAAATATGATAAATAATGTAGATGATCAAAAATAAGCCCCCCCCCCCCGATCTCCTGGACTCTTGTGCAGTCACAACCTCTTCATTCTCTTTAATTACACCCCTGCTTACACATGCCCAGCAGAAGTACAGGACTCACTTACCGTATATACTCGAGTATAGGCTGACCCGAATATAAGCCGAGGCACCTAATTTTACCACAAAAAAATGGAACAAGTTATTGACTAGTATAAGCCGAGGCAGCTTTTTTCAATTGGAATTGGAGTTGACACACAGAAAGAGAGACACACACACACACAGAAAGGGACACACACACAGAAAGAGAGAGACACACACACACACAGAGAAAGGGACACACACACAGAAAGAGAGACACACACACAAACAGAAAGGGACACACAAACAGAAAGAGACACACACACAGAAAAAGAAACAGACACACACACACAGAAAGAGACACACACACACACACACACACACACACACACACACACACACACTGTGGGTACCTGCTGCTGCTGCTGCTGCCGCCGCCGCCGCGTGGTTGTGTGTATGAGAGCGGCGGCGGCGGCGGCAGCAGCGGGTACAGCAGGGACCCGCAGCGGCCGCCCCTCACCCTCCAGCATCTATTGGGTTCAGGGTTGCGGCCTTCCCTGGCAGTCCGCCCCTGGACTCGAGTATAAGCCGAGGCGGCTTTTTTCAGCCCAAAAAGTGGGCTGAAAAACTCGGCTTATATTCGAGTATATACGGTATGTCTTCTTGGTGTAGAGACTTGGTGTACAGTTGCTAATAGCAACAGATTGCAGGTTTTTGGCCTTATGTCAGCTGTGTCCAAACATCCCACAAACACTGAACCTATCCAGAGGAGAGGCAAATGTACATTCAGTCTATAGTTTCTTGTTGGGTCCCTCTATAAAAGCGCCATTAACTTTCATTGTCTTTCTAGCTGTTAATTGCAGTAAAAGTGCATTTTTTTGTACCAGGAGATACCTCCTGTGGTAAGCTTGGGGAAACTGAGCTCATTTGGTAAGTAAAATATAGCAAACTGTGTTTGTTTTATTTTTGTGAATCAGTGTGTTAATGCTGACACAAATTTAAACCAAAGAAAAAAAAGGGTTTTTTTTTCTTCACTTTCTCTCTAATTGAAGCAGGTGTGTTATAAGGCAGCACACAACTCATGGAGCTTGCTCCTGGAGGCTGACTCTGTAAGTGGCTGCTTGGAAGTGGTGAGTTAAAGCAGGAGTTACAAGCAGAAGTGCTGAAGCTGTAAATATCTGCCTTTGATTTCATATTGTTATTTTAAGTGTTGTAAATTCTACACTTGGTGTTCCCACAAATTGATACAATGATTTCCAAGCCTAACAATGCTGTCCAGTGTATATCTTGTGCTATGTATGCACTTTTTGATCAATCGGTCAATGGTGGATATATATGCCCCGGATGTCTTCGAATCGCTGATTTGGAAGCCATAATTCACGATCTAAATAAGCAATTGGCAACACTGAGAGAAATTGTTATCATGCAAAAGAGTCTGGATCTCACTGAGCTGGAACTCAATGGGTCAGGGGAGGGGGAAGGTGATAGTATGTGGGGAGAGGAAAAGCAGGAAAATGTGGCAGCTAGCTGGATAACAGTTAGAAGGCGGAGTAGGGGTAAAAGTTACAGGGAGGCTAGCCCTGAACAGGCACCTCCAAACAAGTTTGCCCGTTGGCAGATGAGGAGGATGTTAGCTCAGGGATGGCACAGCTGCAGCAAGACACATCTGTCGGCTCCAATAAGAAAGGGAGGGGAAATGGGAGAACAGGGCAGGCAAGTCAAGTGCTGGTAGTGGATGACTCTATTATTAGGGGAACAGACAGGGCAATCTGTCACAAAGACCGGGATTGCCGAACAGTGTGTTGCCTTCCTGGGGCAAGAGTACGGCATGTAGCGGAGCGGGCTGATGGATTGTTGGGAGGGGCTGGCGTGAACCCAGCGGTCATGGTGCATATTGGCACAAATGACATAGGAAGAAGTAGGTGGAAGGTCCTTAAAAATGATTTCAGGGACTTAGGCCGTAAGCTTAAGGCAAGGACCTCAACTGTAGTATTCTCAGAAATACTACCAGTACCAAGAGCCACACCAGAGAGGCAGCGGGAGATTAGAGAGGTAAACAGGTGGCTCAAAAATTGGAGTAAAAAGAAGGGGTTTGGGTTCTTAGAGAACTGGGCCAACTTCACAGTGGGCTACAGGTTCTTTGGCAGGGATGGGTTGCACCTCAATGGGGAGGGTGCATCTGTTCTGGGGGAGAGGATGGCTAAAAGGTTAGAGGAGTGTTTAAAGTGGACCAACACCCAGGGGGGATCGGCCCGGGAATCTATAAGATTCCCGGACCGATCAGATCCCTCCCCACGGGGCATCCGAAATCGGGATGTCCCGCGGGGAGGAACCCCCCAGGAGGCCCACAATCCTTACCTTACCGGCGATCCAACGGCGCATGTGCGAGACGCGGCCGCGTCTCTCACTTCCCTCTAGCAGGGCGCGCTCCCGCGCCGGCCGTTTTGTGAATGGCCGGCGCAAGCGCGCTCCCTGTTAGAGGGAAGCGAGAGACGCAGCCAATGACAGCGCTCTGGTATGCGCGTCCAAGCGGCTTTGGACGCGCATACCAGAGCGGCTCTGAACGCTGTCATTGGCCGGACGAGGTCACGTGGGAGCGGGGAGAGGTGAGTTTTTGCGGCGATCGGGGGGGGTTTCACACAGCGGGGCACCCCCGATCGGGGTGCCCCACCTAAGTGGACCAACACACAGGATAGTCAAAATCCTGGGTGTTGGTCCACTTTAAACTAAGCACTGGGGGGAGGGTAAAAGCAGTTAAAAGGGGAAGTTAGGAAAGAAAGTTACAGTGGATATAGACATGAAACTGGGGGTGGAGAGGAGGGAGGGGTTAGCACATCTAGCAGGAATAAGGGCAATATACAAAATTATCAAAATTGTCATAAGCATTTGAAATGCATGCTTACAAATGCTAGAAGCTTGACTAATACAATGGATGAACTAGAACTGATAATAACAGAAGAGCAATATGACATAGTGGGGGTAACAGAGACCTGGCTGGATGAAAGCTATGACTGGGCAGTAAATTTACAGGTATACTGTGTGTTTAGGTGGGACCGTAACAAACGCAAAGGGGGTGGAGTCTGCTTAATTGTAAAATCCTCTCTACAACCCGCTCTGCGGGAGGATATATGTGAGGGGAATGAACATGTGGAGTCTGTATGGGTAGAAATACATGGAGGGAGAAACAAAAATAAAATGCTGATGGGGGTTTGCTATAAACCTCCAGATATATCTGAATCCATAGAAAATATGATGCTAAGGCAAATAGATATAGCCGCTAAACTAAATGAGGTAGTGATTATGGAGGACTTTAACTACCCAGATATAGACTGGGATGCTGAAACATGTGTTTTGCATAAAAGTATTTTTTTTTATCTTTATCTTTTTTTATCTAAAACAAAAGATGGCTACCTTTCCCAACAATACAAGCTCCAACAAGGGGGAAAGCCATATTGGACCTAATACTAACCAATGTACCAGACAAAGTAATAAAGGTACAGGTTGGGGGACACCTTGGAAGCAGTGATCAAAATATCATTAATTTCCAGTTAGCAGTCACTAGGGTGCTTTATAAAGGAGCCACAAAAACGCGGGACTTCAAAAAGGCAAAGTTTGACCAACTTAGAGATGCCCTACACTGCATTGACTGGGAAAATGTCCTTAAAAACAAAAGCATGGACGTTAAATGGGATACTTTCAAAGGAATACTTAATTTTCATTGTGACAGATATATACCTTACCGGAATAAAACTATTAGACACACATGTAAACCGATGTGGCTAAATAAAAAGGTTAAGGGGGCAATAAACAACAAAAAAAAGGCATTTAAACGTTTAAAGCAGGAAGGGACAGTGGAAGCGTTAAAAAACTACAAAGAAGAAAATAAATAATGTAAACAACAGATAAGGGCAGCTAAGCTGGAGACAGAAAGACTGGTCGCGAAATAGAGTAAAACTAACCCCAAATTATTCTTTAGCTACATAAACCGTAAAAGGTACAAACCTGAGGGTGTGGGCCCCCTGAAAAGCAAGGAGGAGACCCTTATAGAGGGAAATGAGGAGAAAGCAAATTTGCTTAACAACTTCTTTGCTTCTATATTCACAAAAGAATTTGACATGCCGAGTGAAATGCAGGGGAATAACCGAAACCCTCCATTAAATGTCACTGGTCTAACCAAGGAAGAAGTCCAGCACCGTCTCAAGCAGATAAAAATCGATAAATCACCGGGACCAGATGACATACATCCTTGTGTTTTAAGGGAGTTATGTACAGTAATAGACAAGCCGTTATTTCTAATATTTGTGGATTCCATAACTACAGGGTCTGTTCCGAGGGATCGGCGCTTGGCAAATGTGGTGCCAATATTCAAAATGGGATCTAGGGGGGAACCTGGGAACTACAGACCGGTAAGCTTAACATCTGTGGTGGGCAAGCTGTTTCTTAAGGGATACTATCCTGGAGCACCTTGGGGAAAATGACCTTATTACTCCATATCAGCATGGATTTATGAGGAATCGCTCCTGCCAGACAAACCTAATCAGCTTTTATGAGGAGGTAAGTTCAAGATTGGATCAGGGGGGGGGGGGGGGGCATTGGATATCATATATCTTGACTTTTCTAAAGCATTTGATACTGTGCCACATAAAAGGCTGGTACAAAAGATGAGAATGCTTGGACTGGGGGAAAACGTGTGCAGATGGGTGGGAAATTGGCTTAATGATCGGAAGCAGAGGGTGGTTATCAATGGTACACACTCAGATTGGGTCACTGTTACTAGTGGAGTACCACAAGGGTCAGTTCTGGGACCAATTCTCTTCAATATATATATAAATGACATTGGGTATGGATTAAACAGTAAAGTCTCAATCTTTGCAGATGATACTAAGCTGAGTAAAGTAATTAAAACAAAAGAGGACAGCAGGCAGCTACAAACAGATTTAGATAAATTGGAAGCATGGGCAGTTAAATGACAAATGAAGTTTAACACAGATAAATGTAAGGTTATGCACATGGGAAGGAGAAATCTGTGTCATGATTACACACTAAATAAAGAAACACTTGGTAAAACAACAATGGAAAAGGACCTAGGGGTTTTAGTTGACAATAAGCTCAACTGTAGTAATCAATGCCAGGCAGCTGCTGCCAAGGCAAATAGGATCATGGGGTGCATCAGGAGGGGCATAGGTGCTTATGACCATAGCATCATTTTACCCCTGTACAAGTCACTGGTCAGACCCCATATGGAATACTGTGTACAGTTCTGGGCACCTGTGCTTAAGAAGGACGTATCAGAACTGGAGCACGTTCAAAGAAGGGCAACAAAGTTAATAAAAGGAGTGCGGGGGCTAGAGTACCCGGAAAGATTGTCCAAGTTAGGTTTATTTAGTCTAGAAAAAGACAATTGAGGGGTGATCTAATAACTATGTATAAATATATTCGGGGTCAATACAAAGATCTGTCCCACAATCTATTTATACCCCGGAGTTTAACTATAACCCGGGGGCATCCACTAAGGTTAGAGGAAAGGTGCTTTCTCCACCGACATAGGAGGGGATTCTTCTCTGTAAGAGCAGTGAGACTATGGAACTCGCTGCCAGAGGAGGTAGTAATGATGGATACAGTAAAAACGTTCAAAAGTGGCCTTGATGCCTTCCTGGCATGTAATAACATTTCCAGCTATGGCTACTAGACCACTGGAAGGAGTTAAACAGGCTGAACTGGATGGACTAAAGTCTTTATTCAGCCTTACATACTATGTTACTATGTCATTATTATAGGCCATGCTCTCATGCTCCTCCTGGTATCGACAACACTGAATAGCAGCCTATCTCATATTGTCAGGGCATTGAAATTCAACACAATAGCCAGATAAGATACCTTCTCCAGTTTCACATAACCAATTGTGTTAAGACACGAGAAACAGTAAGGATGGCTACATCTGCATAGTTCTTGGTGGGGTTTTCTATGTTCCCGTCCAGAAAGCGTCCAGAGGATTTTTAAAAATGGGAGTCCCAGTCCCTTTAGAAACCAGGACTGGAGCCCGCACTAACTTGAAAGGACTTACACCACTGCCCCTCCTTTCCTCTCCCCCATTTTCTATTACATCTGTATAGTGCAAACTTCTAAAAAAATGGCAATCAAAAAGAGCCACCTAGATCTTTGGTCCAGCCCTCTCTAGGCTAGAGCCTAGACTGTACTCATGAGAGAATCTGTTGTGGCATTACAATACTTAAACCGGACCAACAGCCTGGCACTTTTGGAAAAGAAATGTAGCGGCCATTTTGGAGCTTCCTCTCCCAAATGACATAACTGAAATGCACAGTAATAGGAAGCCCAGCATGACTTCCTGTTTGCAGGTGGCCTGCAAGCCCATGAGCGGCCATCTTGTTTTTACAATTTATACCAGTAGTCGTTATAAAAAGGTAAATTATTTAGGCATGAAGACTTTTTGTTGTGTTGGTCTGATTTAATTAATTTTTGACTGTTGGTTCGCTTTAAGAACAGTACATTTTGCTACCTGTCACCAAGGCACCAACCCGAACCAACTCTAGAAGACAACAATCATATTGTGAACTGTGAGTGGTACTTGTGCTCAGTGATGCAATACTTAAATGAGCACTTTCAGGCTGGTCCTTTAGCAGAAACATGTTCACATACAATTTGAATTCTAGCCAGTAACATTATGGAGAAAATACCTTTCTATGTGTCTTGACACTTGTACTGACAGAGTATTTGGTCATCTATAAACTTCTTAAATCTTAAGAGGGATCTGAGCTTGAACTGCCTTTTTGGCAAAAGCTTTGTAAAGGGTTTGCCCTGCCCAAATATCTTTGCACTATGATTTTAGAATACTTAATGCGTTTATTTTATGGTATTCGTAAAAAAAAGCTCTAATTCTAATTATACTCTAATTAAATGATGTCAAAGTGAAAAATGCCAAAACAAATGATCAGTAGCTTACCTTTCATGGAGTGGCTCCAGCGCTCTCCTTCCTTTGGAGCTACTCCTTAGTGAGGCAAATCATTTACTCATTCTGATGTGGTCCACCAATCAACCATCTGGGGACTAAGCATGGAAACAGCCCCCCCTCACTTCCTGCCCAGACGTCCTGAGTGGTTGCCTCTCTCTGCACCTATGAAACTTCACCCTCTTCTCAGAGTGTCAAATCACTGTTGCCACACCCACTGTTTCATTTTTTCTATGCATCTCCAATGTTCTAATACTTTTACTAATAACTTAGTAACTACAGGGTCTTTTTGAGATCGGGACAGTGCAGCCTGTAGCCCGAGACGATGAGCTTGACAAAGGGGATGACCCACGAAACGCGTAGCAGTTGGGACAGGGACAGCTAGGACCAGAATGGTGATCCTAACAGACTGCACGTGGATTTTAACCAGCGTCTAGTAAAGGTTATGTTTTAATTTTTTCACATTTCAATCTGGAACTCTGTTGGCTCGTACTGGACTTTTTCTCAACAACAATCAGGTTTGCCTTTAGTATGCAATAATATGAAAAAATGTTTTTGTCATTTTAGGTATAAGAACAGTTTCTGTATCCTGCAATCAGTTGCTATTAGTAGACTAATGAATACAATAAAAAGTTCCCCCTGTTAACCCTAATCACAGGCATATCTAATATTTTCAAGTTTTCTCCCACAATTTCAATGCTGGACATTTTAATTTTCAAAATGCTACACATATAATTTGATTCTGATATGAACTAAGTAGTACTAATGAAGTTGCTATTATTCTAAAGCATGAATAAATATTAATTATAAGCCTATGAACTATTAAAAGAGCCTACTGCTTATAATTAATTTAATTGTTCCATCAAATGTTATTTCCCTAAATCGAATCCTGTCTAATTATGAAATGAGGGAGAGGATTAAATCAAAATGTATTTCATTCGTTTTTGAGACCTTTTTAAAACTTTTTTAAAGGGCACCTGGAAATTTCACCCAAAAAAATAGGCCTATGCCTAACTCAAAGCTTAAAAAGTGATTTCTCGTTGGGAAGCACCCAGTGTTTCTTCAGTATGAAGTGTTAAGCACAAGGGTCCACCTGTAATGAGGCCACGTGAGGCAACTGCCTCAGACGGGACTGAAGAGCGGGCAGAAATTGACCTGCCATCATATTTATTTTTTTATTTAAAATATAACAATCTTTTTTCTTTTACTCTTTCTTATTAGTGGTTATGTGGAGATGCCGCTGCATGCAGTATAGTTCTCAAGTCAGTTATTGGTGGCCTCAGCAACACTGCCCCACCACCATTGAGAGGTGGAAGGAATCTTTCTATTGTTTGCCTCAGGCAGCAGAAAAGCTAGGTTAACCCCTGGTTGAGCATTCTATTGAAGGCCACACTACTGACTCAGTGCTAGCTCCATAGTGGTTGGCAAGAGACTATACACTTCCAGTTGGCTCCCAGTAATTGATCAGCTAATTAAAGCAAAGATGAGAAGGCAGAAATGGAGAACCATGGTGGCAACATTCTCCATTTGAACCTGTTTGTTACACACAAACTCCACTGTAAACTGACCTACACCCAAGTGGTGCCGAGGAGAAGCCTGAAGTTATCCATACTCAAGTGGGACTGTGGGATAGGGATCCTAAAGCTACAGTACACACTGTAACAGCAGATGCCTCCCACTCACAGGCGCCCTGACCAGATACATTTGTTAACTTGTATCAATTGATAATCGGAATCATGTTGCATCAAACAGGGAAGCCTATAGGAGAAGGCCAACCAGAATATGCCCACAGTGCTTGGAGAACAACATTTTCCTATGGGTTACCAATGTAGCACATCAGGGAACTGACAGGCATTTTACAATGTAACAGCATGACTACTGCCCTGCTAGTTCCATTGTACAGCAGAGTTTTAACCCTTTAAATGCCATCCACATACGGGGCTGCATCTCCGAACTGCCAGTCAAGTACATTTTACAAAAAAAGGTCACCTCCAACCAGGTTCCAGCACCAGGGGTCATCCCCCGGCAGGGCCTTTAATTGTTAGGCTGGGGTCTTAAGCGGGGCTTCTGACAGTTCCCTTTGTTCCAGAGTGTGCTGACGTCACTCTGCCAGTATAAAAGACCCCTCCCTGCAGTTGGTGACAGCGCGCATAAGCTGTGAGTAAGCGGCGTAAGCTGGGAGCGGGGCAGGTCATGCGGGGCAGGAAGCAGGGATGCTGCTTCTGTGCTATATTTGAGTTTGCTTGTTGATCACATATTGTGATAGCATTTTGTATGCATATTAGACATCTCAGGCTTATGTGAGTTGTTTATAGTTTCTCCACTTAGGTTTGCTCATAATAACCTTGATAAGGTTTTTTGCTGCTTATTGACAAGGTTATAATGACCCAGTTTAAGCAGGTGTGACCAGCATGCAGATATGCCTAGCCTAAAACTGAAACACATCCACACAATAAGATTGATTTATGACCATGAATCATTTTTTTACTCACTTTTTTTTTTAGAGAAGATACTTTTTCTTTTGATTTTATCCCTAAGTGCAATTCAGCGCCATATTTAGCTGTACATTTTGTTTTACAAAAAAAACAACAACAGCTGAATATGAGGCTGAATTGTACTTGCAAAAAAAAGTGTTTACTCTCAACAAAACTTGAGTAGAAAAATGACATGAATCAACTCTAATGTCTTTTGCGCCTGCATGACCTAAACTTGTGGGCTGCTTATCTTTTTTAACTTTGAAGCATCATTTTTGGGTGATACACATACTGCACAGTCTTCTCCCCAGTTTAAAGACTTAGAGGTTGACTCGTTACTAACGCCAGCTATCGGCAGATGAGCGTCTGTATAGCAGCGCTTAGAGCAACCGCTAGTAGATGCTAATGTGGGGGTATCGGGCAATTGGCAGAGGCACTCTTACCCAAAACTATATGGTCGGGTGCAGTGGTTAGCAGTGGCGCTGCATAACATATGTCAATGAAATCCAGCACTCCTCATTACCAGATTTGCTTGTATTGTGCAATAAATATATACATGCAGTAATCAAATTCCATCCACTAGTTTGCGCCAATATGCATCCATGGGGTGTTGATACCCCTTCATCAGGGACACACAAGAGCAAAGTCAAGCAAATTAACACATTCCACTACTACGTGACCTCTAAAGGTCGCTAAAATCCCGCCTGATGTCATCAGTGACGTCAGCAGGTCAGTGTCAAAAGAAAAAAAAATGTTGTCCTGTATGGTGCTGGTGTGCCCAGTTGGTGTACATCCCCCGCCTGCCCTGCTCATACATAATAATGTTGAGCGGGGCTTCAGTCACTGCCAATCTGTCGACGAGCAGGTTGCTAGGCAACTCGTATCGTCGCTCTCCATCTGCACTCGGGGAAGGCTTCCCCGTCAGTGGGGCCCGGAAACCTGCCCGGCTACCAGTGACATCCTTGCCACGGGGAGCCAGTCCGCGCTCTAAGTGTTAGAGCAGCGGCCGTGCCCGCCGTGCAGGCTGCGGGCTCAGACGTCAGCTGGCCCCATCGCTGGAGCAAGCAGGATCCAGATTCCTCGCCTGGTGGTTACTGCCCGGGTGGCAGTGAGAGCCATTACTGCTCAGGGATAGGGACCAACCCTAGGTGCACTATTTAGGATCGGGACAAGGTGAGCCCCGCCCGTGTCCGAATATAAAAATAAGAAAAATGAGCAAAAAATCAGGACATAAAAATCGGCGGGACATCAACAGCCGGAGTGACACATGTCGGGATCACAAAAATAGGGATCACCAAAAAAAGGTTCAAGAATTGTAAAAGAGTGACAAATAGTGCATATGCAGCCGGGGCCGCCAATATCGGGACCATGAGGATCAGTGTCTCGGTTGCTCTAGTAACCTGGCCCGCATTGATGAATGTGATGTATGTTGGTCATTCTAACACCACTACAGCGCTGCAGGGAGTGAGAGGTAGCGCCAGCTCAGTGTGACTGACTCTCAGCACTATACTTATCAAACAAGGACACACACACAGCATCGGCGCTCTAAATCTGATCGCTATAGCATAGAGCGCCAGATGCTGCGTGATTAAAGTCTGTTTTTGTACACATATCCACCTATATCAAAGTGAAAGCACATGGAATTACATTGTTTTAACACTGTGACATTAACACTTTAGTGCCAGACCTGTAATGACAATTCTGCATAAAAATATAAAAAGTCAAAAAAATTTCTAAAAATGTTTGTTTGCAGCCAGGAGAGGTCACACAATGATTTAAGCAAAAAAAAAAAATGTCAAACACGCTGTTTAAACATAAGTAAATGAACGGCCATTAAAATGTATGGGAGAGCGACACTAGCTCTGGAAGCTAGACCCCCAGTGCTATACACGGGCAGGCTGATTCATTACTAGCGGCAGGTAGTGACAGATGAGCGTCTAGAGTGCGGCGCTATGAGCGACCGCTATTGTCCGCCCTGATCGGCTGTCAGTCGCTATTGCAGGGCTCCTCAGTCGCTATCTGCCGTTCTTGGGAATCACGCTGACATTGGTGAATGTGATGTTAAAGATCTGCTTTATAGGCGCTTTTGAGTTTTTACACCGTGTTCAATACAGCGCCTAAGCGTTTTTTTGCTGTTGCCTAGAAATCAATCTGTTAGAACATTCTGTAGTAAACACATTGAACCATGTATGTTTTGTTAACTTTTATTTATATTAAATTGTATTTTCTTATATTTACATAAATCAAATTCTGGGTTTTGAATCTTTTGTAGTCTGCCATTTTGTAGTCTGCATGCGTGCTGGTGTGTGTAGTTTTGTGGTGTGTGCAGCTACAGGATGGAGCCAAATTCTGGACATCTTCCGGCCACTGCTGAACCGAGTACTAGTGGGGTGGGTGCTGGCCGGAGACCTTCCTTAAGGAAAAGGGCACTGCCGGAAGGTGAAGCACCACCCAAGGGCAAGCGTCCATTTGCCAAGAGGGAGCCAGAATTTAACTAGGCGGATAACAATACTTTTGTGCGTCTGACACTGGCTAAATGGGAGTTATTATTTGGTTACCAAAGTCAGTGTTTAGGCAAACAAGAAAGGAGCAAATTGTGGGATGCCATTGGTGAGCAGCTTACTAGCACTGCTCAATACCCACGTAGTGGCACATCCTGCAAGAAACGCTTCTACACTTTGAAAAGGGCCCTTATGCTAAAGATGAAGAATGATCTACTTGTAGACAGTGGGACCAAGCAGGGTCCAAAGAGTAAATACAGGCCATATGAGGAGATGCTGAAGTGCAAGATTCCTCTCAGTCGCCTGCAGAGTGTGGATGCTGGGGATGACACCACAGGTTGGGGTGAAGGTACATTGTTTTAACATTGCAAATTATGGTTGGTTTAATGTATCTTCTTATTTGTTAACCAATTCTTTGCAATACTAACAGTAGGACATGTTAAGTAGCAGATTAAACCTCTGTAATATTTTAACTTCCTGTCTCTTGCTTTATGCATAGTGGCACATGATGACTCACATGATTCGCCTGATGAGGTCACCCGGAATCCTGCCCTTTCCCCACCCTCAAGCTTAACACAGTCTGATATTGAAGGTTTGTTTTTTGGGTTGTTTTCTTAACTTTTTTGCTTGTTTGTCACACATTAACAATGCATAATTCATTACTTTGCTTTATCATAGTTGCCCTCAGAATTGCACCAGCATCTCCTCATGAGGCTACCTACTCTTTGGATGCCAGTAAGTGCATGTGTCAACCTTGATTTTGCCATTGTCATATAAGTGTGCATGGCTTTCAATCATGTTATTTCATTGTAGGCCAAGTCCCTGCTTCATCTTTGGACCCCACTTCCTGTGTTGCAGGTCAACAGGATCCTGTTGGTGTGTATTGCAAAGCACACTGTATCCTTTCTGTTGTTTGAGTTCCAATGCGTATATTTTGTTAGTTGAAAATTCAAAATCATGTTAATTCTCACTCCAAGCTAGATAGTTAAAGGGGATTGGGCATCAACCGGATCCTACATGATAATGTTGTAATGTTGTCCATGCTAAGTTATTGAGCTTAAATAAGTCCTTATTTCTGAAATGCAAACATTAACAATACTATGGTGGTTAATATTGATATCCATTGTGGCTTGCTTTAGACCCAAATACAGGAAGTGGGCGTCCGGAAAGGGTCCTTCACCGTGCGGCTGCTAGGGATGAGGGTAAGACTGATTTTTGAGGGGTTCTAGTAAGGATGTTGTTTTCAATGAAATGTTGTTTGTGTCTTGACATTTGTTTTTAAACATGTTATTTTAGGGGAAAGCTCGACTGAGGCCCTAGGTCTGGACATCTTCGAGGTGGCGGGTATGTGTAATTTGACCTATGTGTGTATGTTCTAATTTGGCAAACTGATTATCTCATCTTGCTCTTCCATACATCTTCAGAATATGTTAGAAACTAAAAGCTTTTGTGTCTTGCACAATCAGTCACTTGGGAGAGGTATGGGCTCGATAATGTGAAGAAATAGTCACACAATCTCAAATAACACACTAACACGACTTTCCTGTTTAGCATATGCGAGCTTGCCACATCTCTCAGATGATGATTTGCCCCTTTCTGGCAGCCAGACACCGGAACTATTTGTGGAGGAGCACACTCAGGTACCATGGATGAATGTTTTGGAGATTAACCACGATTACCTGTTTGGGGGTCAATCAGGTCCCACCATGTAACATACAACATACTTTGTTGTTAGCAGGACTCCTTCCCTGAAACACAGGATGTGCCCTCCGCACAAGTGCCATGTGCGCAGGCTGCAGAGGCTGGACCAACGGTAAATTCTAATGGAGCCATACTTTTTTTTTTTTCTTACCTGCATTATTCAAGCTTGACTACAATATTGTGTTTTTTGCTTTAGGCTGCTCAACCAACAACTGGGCGAAGTGCACCAACAAGTGCTGAGCTTTATGAGCTAGGGTCCCGGATGCTGGAGGCCTACAGCCTGCTGGACCAACAACAAATGAATGAACTGCGCCAACAACTTAATGAAGGGCCGACTCAACAGCAGTTTGGAGTGCTGCATGCCATGCAAGGAATGATGCATGGCATCCAGCAATCTTTACAGTGCCAGGACCAAACTTTGTTGTTGTTACAGCAGCAGTCTATTTTTTTTTACTGCACTGTTGTCCCCCAACACCGCCCCTAGCCATGAGTCGCAACCTCCCCGCCCACCCAGGGACTAATTGGTCCAGTTGTTAGCCATTTGAAAGGCTTTAATTTGTATTGACTTGATTGACTTAAATAAATGTATTTGTAAACGCTAGCATTTGTGTGGGTTACCAAAAGACATACGTACAAACACAGTCAGGGATACCTCTCTATATCTAGATATGTTAATGTTGACTGAAAATTACTACAGTCATTGTTTGCCATACATTACTATGTATACAAAATGAAATGCAGAACAATGTGTTTAAGAAACACCAAAAAAATGGGTTAATATACACTTAACATATGGTTTAAAAGGCACGACACACTGAAAGTAGAAACATAAAAAACATTTATTTTTTATAAAAGGGGCCAACATGCCAAAAATTACTCAGCACAGCGGATAAAACCATACCCCCCACCCTACCGCTGTTTCTTCTTTCCCAGCAGCATAAGTCACGTCCGCCGGACGTACTGCCACAGTCTGCGCTGCTCATTAACGCAAGCTGTATGGAGACCAAAAAATGGATTAGTCAATAGAACGTGAGACAAACGTACACAGATGATTTCACATTATCTAGTTTGGTCTCATAATGTGACCAATTACATTAAAATTTGTGCAAACTGGGCCCTTATGTGGGTCCATTATATGAGTACTAGTGCCTTACATGTGCATTTATCAGCAACACCCTACATATTGAAGTAACCGTTTGTACTAAATGAAGGGTGAAGTAAGATTGTGGGCATTGATTGGGTTAATTTGGTCCAAACATCATGTCCAAAGTACTAAAGATTCTAACCCTTCGGCTATTCCTATTCTAGTTCTCAACCTTATTTTAATTAAAATTTCATTTGGACACCAACATTTTGGAAACAAACATTAGCATATTTACAGGTCCGTGAGGTCAGGTGAATAATTTAGGTGTGCAACATGGACACATCAATATAATGTGCCGCAAACATTTACAGTGCAATGCTAATGCAGTAATTTAAGTTGAGCTGATCATATTCATAGTAGATTGTGCAACATGTGTTTGCATTAAACAAATTAAAAAAAAAATGGCTAGGCAGCATCATGGTGTACACGTTAACTTTGGGGTTGGTTGCATTTGGATTGAACTGGAGTGGGGTTCCAGAATATTCTTCTAATTAGACAAAAAAAATACAATTCTGTGAAATACTCACCTGTAGAATTGGTATTATAAGTATACAGTAGGTCCTGCTCCAGATAGATTACTTACACTTGGGTTATCCTCCGCCAGATGCAGAGACATGTAAAACAGGCTCCTCCCAGCCCCTCAAATACCCGGGGACCTCCCACAAATCCCCAGCATTAAAAAGCAGTGAACAAGAAGCCGGGAGAATTTAACCACCCAAAAAAATGGTAACTATAAGAATGATAACAATCACCATACAGGGGATCCAGAATAATGCAAAAACCAGGGTGGGGTGGAGCAGGACGTACTGTATACTTATAATACCAATTCTACAGGTGAGTATTTCACAGAATTGTATTATTCTTAGTATATAGTACGTCCTGCTCCAGATAGATTACTTACACTTGGGACATCCAATAGCAGTGTCCATAAAGCAGGGTGGGATCCCCAACAAAAAAAGGTAACAGCAGACAGTTTAAACCACTGCCGCCTGCAAAACTTTGCGGCCAAAAACAGCATCAGCTGAGGCCCTAACATCAACCTTGTAAAACTTAGAAAAGGTATGAACAGAAGACCAAGTAGTGGCCATGCAAACTTGTTCAACAGAAGCCTGGTGCTGGAAGGCCCAAGAGGCACCAATAGCACGAGTAAAATGAGCAGTAAGGCGGAAGGGAGGACTCTTCCCCTTAGCAGAATAGGCCTGACTCACAGCCTGGCGAATCCATTCGCTAATAGTAGACTTGGCAGGAGCCAAACCCCTCCTGGGCCCAAATGGACCACTTAAAGAGCATCAGTTTTCCTGAAGGACGCAGTGACTACCAGGTAATACTTCAGACACCTGACCTCATCCAAGGAATGCAGAAACCTTTCCTAAGCATTGCTAGGATTAGGGCACACTGAAGGAAGGACAATATCTTGATTTAAATGAAAAGCAGACCCACCTTAGGCAGAAGGTCTGGCTTAAGCGGAACACCACCTTGTCTCTCATAGTATGGGGGCTGAATAGACAGAGCCGCCTACTCAGACACAGGCCTGACCGAAGTAATGGCCACCAGAAGACAACCTTGAGGGTAAGCATAGCCAGAGCAGCATCCTGTATAGGTTCAAAGTGAGCACCCTGCAAGGCAGACAAACCCAAGTTCAATCCCAAACAGGGGCCATAGGTTTACGTGGGGGACGCAAGTGAGTAACCCCCTGGAAAAAGGTCTTAACCAAAGAATGCTGAGCAAAAGATTTCTGAAAGAGAAAACAGACAGGGCAGACACCTGACCCTACAGAGCACTGAGTTGGAGTCCCGACACCAACCCATGCTGTAAGAACTCCAGAACCCTGGGAACTGACAACACCCGACAGGGAGAAGACCTAGACTCACACCAGTCAAAGTAGGTACGTCATACCCTGTGATAGATGGAAGAAGAGGCTTTCTTCCTAGCCTTCACCATGGTATCAACCACCGAGGCGGACAAGCCTTTCTCCATCAAGATGGAGGTTTCAGTAGCTAGGCCGCAAAGCCAGAGTTTGTAAATTGGGATGACGTAAGGGGCCCTGAGTGAGCAGATCTGGCACCCCTGGCAGAACGTACTGATCTACTATCATCAGCACCACGTCTGTGAACCACACTCTTCTTGGCCACCTGGGGTCCACCAGAATCGCTGGTACCCCTTCCAGAGCAATCTTGCGCAGAACCCTGCCCAGCGGGGGGAATGGAGGAAAGACATACAGGAGCCGAAATTCCTGCCATGACATGGACAGAGCATCCGTGGTCCAGGCCAGAGGATCCTAAGACAGGGAGACAAGGGCCGGGAGCTTGTAATTGTGACGGGACGCAAACAGATCCACATCTGGTAGACCCCAACGGTGACACAGGGACTGGAATACCCTGTTGCAGAGGGACCACTCTCCCTGACGAGAGGTCCCCCTGCTCAGAGAGTCTGCCAGTAGACTCTGCCCCCGGGGATGTACACAGGCGAAATGCATTGAACATTGGCCTCCGCCCATGTCAGAATCTGCGACACCTCCTGGAGGGCCCTCTGCTCCGGGTCCCTCCCTGATGGCTGATGTATGCAACCGCCGTCCTGTTGTCTGAGCGCACCTGCACAGACAGACCCGCAGGTGGTCGTTCAACTGACCCAAAACCAATCTGATCGTCCATAGTTCCAAAATGTTGATAGGTAAGTGGGCCTCCTGAGGCCCCCACCTCCCTTGGAACTGCAGGGACTACCAGAATCCCCCCCCCCCGACAGACTGGCATCCGTGGTGACCGTCTCCCAGGAGGGGGCCAGAAGGACCTGCCCCCCAGCAAGTTCCTGGAGTCCAGCCACCACGAAAGAGACCATCAGACCAAGGGAGAGGGAGCACACAGACCTCGTCCAAGGACGTTGGGTCCTTGTCCCAAACTGACAGAAGGTGAAGATGTAGAGGCCTCAAATGGAACTGAGCAAAAGGCACCGGCTCGAAGCACACCACCATCAGGCCCACCAACTGCATTCCCTGCCTGAGGGAGGGATGGAGACACGACAGCAGGAACCTCACCTGCGCAGTTAGAGCTTCCACCTTCTGTTGAGGAAGGAATATCCTTGACTGAACCGTTTCCAGAATCATTCCCAGGAACGGGGTCACTGAGGAAGGGGACAGAGAAGACTTGGGGTGATTGATCACCCAGCAGGACTCCAGGGTGGCCACCACCAGCTGAGTGTCCAACTCTGCCTGCTGTAGAGACCGAGAGGTGATGAGTATGTCGTCCAGGTAAGGCAGCACGCGGGTGCCCCTTGGCCTCATCAGAGACATCACCCCCGCCAGCACCTTGGTGAGCACTCTGGGAGCTGAAGAGAGGCCAATGGCAAGGCCACAAATTGGCAATGTTGATCTTCCAACGCGAATCTGAGGAACCTTGGTGTCCTGAAAACACAGGGATGTTAAGGTAAGCGTCTTTGATGTCCACAGACGTCATGAAACCCCCGGGGCGCAAGGAGCTGATAGCCGAGCGCAGAGTTTCCATGCGAAAACGCCTGTTCTTGACAAATTTGTTGAAGATCTTTAAATCCAGAATGGGCCTGACTGACCCATCTTTTTTGGGAACTGTGAAAAGGTTGGGGTAGAGCCCCTTGCCTCTGTCTCTTAAGGGAAATCTGCAAATGACCCCCAGACCCAGCAGGCCTTACACGGCCTGCGCCAACACCTGAGCTGAGACAGGGTCCTGGAGGATCCGGGACCTGATGAATCTTGGGGGAGGCCGCACAGCAAACTCTATCTTGTAGCCGGAGGACACTACCTCCTGAATCCACCGGTCTGAGGCGTGATGCCTCCAGACTTGAGCAAAGTGCCGCAGCCGTCCCCCCACCCTGACAGGCGAGGGCGCCCCATCATGCTTGAGGCGGCTTGGGAGAGGATTTGGGCTTAGCCCTCCAGGAGGAGCCAGGACGTTGTCTTCTGCTCCTGTGCCAGGAATCTGCACGAGCCCCAGCGAAGGACACCCCTTTTTCTTGTTTAGCACCATGGTAGGGGGTCGAAGGGGAGCCCTGGCCCCGAAAGGGCCGAGACTGCCGTCTGCGCTGGGGTAACTTACCTCTCTTAGCAAAAAGGTCTAGACGGGCCCCAAACAGGCGTAGCCCCTTAAAAGGAAGCCCAGGGAGGGCCTTCTTTGCAGCATTGTCAGCACCTCACTGTCACAGCCAAACCAAGCGGCGTATAGCCACCACGAGGGCAAATGTTCTGGCACACATTCTGATGGTGTCATCCAATGCTAATAGGACAAAATTTACAAAAACATCACAACTGGAGAGTGCATTAAACACCTCACAAGGCAAATCATCAGGGGCACTATCAAGCATATTTCTGATAAGGGTTCTAGTGGCCACAGCAGTAATAGCAGAGGCACAGACCTGGCGCCGTCACCGCACATGCAAAGGCGTGGGAGGCCAGCTGCTCAATGCGCCGGTCCTCAGCATCCCGCAGGGTAGTAGAATCAGGGGAATGCATGACAGGGGTGTTAGATAGCCCTAGAATCGGGACATCCACCTCGGGGGGGGGGGGGGGTTTGACCAACATTTAACCACCTCAGGGGAAAAGGGATCCCAACTATCCCAACTCCTTGGAACCCCGGGAAGTTTACTGGGGCACTCCCATTCCTTGAGCACAAGGGTATGGAAATGTGCCTGCTCTAGAAATTCCAAACGTGATTTTGCTGTATGGAAAGGCTCCCCTTTTTGCCTGGGAGCCTCACCAGGGAGAGAGATAGACAGAACCTCAAAGATCTGGGTCAATAATCTGTCAGTGTCATCCGGGGCCCAGGGGTCAGAGCCAGAATCGTCATGACCCCTTGGTCTCTCATCAGATGAGCCTGAATCAGAAAAAAGCTCTCCTTCATCAGATGGGGTATAGCCACACAGATTCATAAACTCCTGAGATCCCATAGGGAAAACAGTAACATTAGGCGTCAAGTGCCGCATCTTACCAGGGCCCTTACGTGCTAAAGACCTCGCAATAATCTGTTCAGCAGTAGGCAGTCTAGAAGACACATCAGGCTGAGAATCCCCACAAGTATGCAACTCAACAGGAGTGAGATTTAAGCTGGGGGGAGTAGGTGAAGTGAAACGAGGTGCAGCCACTGGCAGGCCAGATTGCAATGCCAGCACTTGCTCAGCACAGGGTACACAGACCCATACCTTGTCAGCGTCAGCATGAGGCTGTCCACACGCTACACACAGCCGGTCTTGTCCCAAGGGGACCCCGGTAACACTATCCTGGGATGCCTCCATATGGTGATTATTATATGGTGCCAATAGGGATTGACGCTATGAAGCAACCCTGGATGCCCCAATGACCCGCTAGGGAAGTGGGAGTAATTATACAAGGCCCAACTATCAATTACACCGGGCCGGGAGAAGCCAATGGATTCACCCTCTGAAAGACACAATGAGAAGAAGGGGTGTCAGAACCAAACACACTACAATGAGTATAAAGAGGGCACTTATGGACCGCGGTAAGTAAGAACGTCACACGCGCGCGCGACCTGACAACATGGCGCCGAGAGTACCTCGAAGGGCGGGCCAGAGCGAGCCATGACGCAGGGCGCGCCAGGCCAGGCCAGAAGAGCGCGAAGTCCCCCCCGACAAGCAGCCAATGAGAATGCAGAAGCGTCTGAGGTAACGCCGCCGCCCGGTGCGGAACATCCAATACGATACACGCTAACCCACACCCCCCCTTCTTTCCCTCCCGAAGGCTACAGGGAGAATGAGGGAGGATGGCGGCCCTCTGTACAGGACCCACCACTACACAGGGCATGGGACAATAATGCGGGAGGGGCATGCCATAAAGGCTCACCATCAGCCTATACCGCCTACCCTTTGGTGGGGGATTGCGGTGGAGCAGGGCTCCTTAAGCACACATGGTGCCACCTACCTTCACCCGACCAGCGCAGCCCAGGCTGGGAGGCACATTACACGAAGGACGGGTGGGAATAGTCCAACAGGGCCGCAGGCTAATAGCCCCGCTCACCTGCGAGAGAGTGATAATTTCATGTCTTCGCAGTAAGCACTGCAGAGAAATCTGGGGATTTGTGGGAGGTCCCCGGGTATTTGAGAGGCCGGGAGGAGCCTGTTTTTACATGTCTCTGCAGTGCAGCACCATCTGGCGGAGGATAACCCAAGTGTAAGTAATCTATCTCGAGCAGGACGTACTGTATACTAAGAATATTATGCTATGTAGCAGCAAACATGTGTATGTAGTTTGTAATGTCATTACATATGCCATGTGAGTGAGAACAACAAACACTTACCACGACTATGCCCGCGGGCAAGGGCTGGCGCATAGCTGCTGGAGGTGCCGGCTCTATGATGCCCTAAAAACCAGATAACAAGGGCAGAGGATTATTGAACATGCACCGATTCCACCTGTAACATACAAACAACAATTAGAAATGCACTCACCAGGGGATGAACTGCCACTGGTATCCCAGGGAGGACTCTGAGGAGGAGGCGTGGAGCCTCGACTCCTCACAATCGGCCCAGACGATCCCAAAACACATGGGCCACCCTCCTCCCTCTCCCTCCCAGATCCTTGAGGGAGTGTGGGTGAGTCCAACTCCACCTCCCCACTTGGACTCCCCACTTGAGAGTGGCCCACAGGGTTTGGAGACTCAACTGAGTCCGATTGTGAGGAGCTGAGGCTCCAGACTGCCCTCCCCCCAGCAGCACGCTCCTCTGGGGCGTCATCCCCTTCCTCCCCTGGGTCCTCAAGATAGGACTGGCGAGAGGGCCCCTCCCTCACAGATTCATCCGACCCCACCACTCTGCTGCGGGGGAGGAAACCCTTCCCACGTTTGCCCAGGGGAGGACGCTTATCTGTGTAGAAGGTAAAAAAATAAGGACACCTTTAAAAATAAACCCAAAAATGTACTAATACATTTACTAATACTAATAATGTAATACAACATTATTGTATGGATTTACATGTGGTGAGGTGACACTTACCTGAAGCATAGGCATCATAGAGCCTATAAACGCCCTCTGGGTCCCGGCGCTTGAAATCCGACCACTTCTGTATAATTGACCGGTAGAGATGAGCGAACTTTTGAAAAATTCGATTCGACTGATTCGCCGAATTTTCTGACAAAAATCGTTTCGACCCGAATAAATTCGCGACGAATCGCTATTAAAAACGGCTATTTCTGAGCCTCCTAGAGCCTCAATAGGGTTGTAAACCATTCTGCCTTGCTGTAACACGCACAGGATGCGTGCTGGGTTAGTTAAATAATACTTTGAAGAAATATCACATGCAGATCAGAGGCATCGCTAATAGAATCGCAGAGCGGCACAATTGAATTCAAGAGAGTTGAAGTGGCATCACTATGAGGGGCAGAAGGAGCCCAAACATTGCTTTAAAGAGACACTGGAGTTGGCAGCAGCAGGAGCCCAAAAATTGGATGAATCACACCCTGGAGTTGGCAGCAGCAGCAGGAGCCCAAACATTACTTTAAAGAGACCCTGGGGTTGGCTTCAGGTGCCCAAAAATTGGATGAATCACACCCTGGAGTTGGCAGAAGTTGGCAGCAGCAGCAGCAGGAGCCCAAATATTACTTCAAAGAGACCCTGGGGTTGGCTTCAGAAGCCCAAAAATTGGATGAATCACACCCTGGAGTTGGCAGCAGCAGCAGCAGGAGCCCAAATATACACTGGAGTTGGCTTCAGGAGCCCAAAAATTGGATGAATCACACCCTGGAGTTGGCAGAAGTTGGCAGCAGCAGCAGCAGGAGCCCAAATATACACTGGAGTTGGCTTCAGGAGCCCAAAAATTGGATGAATCACACCCTGGAGTTGGCAGGAGTTGACAGCAGCAGCAGCAGGAGCCCAAATATACACTGGAGTTGGCTTCAGGAGCCCAAAAATTGGATGAATCACACTCTGGAGTTGGCAGGAGTTGACAGCAGCAGCAGGAGCCCAAACATTACTTAAAAGAGACACTGGGGTTGGCTTCAGGAGCCCAAAAATTGGATGAATCACACCCTGGAGTTGGCAGGAGTTGACAGCAGCAGCAGCAGGAGCCCAAACATTACTTAAAAGAGACACTGGGGTTGGCTTCAGGAGCCCAAAAATTGGATGAATCACACCCTGGAGTTGGCAGCAGCAGCAGCAGGAGCCCAAATATTACTTTAAAGAGACACTGGGGTTGGCCTCAGGAGCCCAAAAATTGGATGAATCACACCCTGGAGTTGGCAGAAGTTGGCAGCAGCAGCAGGAGCCCAAACATTACTTAAAAGAGACACTGGGGTTGGCTTCAGGAGCCCAAAAATTGGATGAATCACACCCTGGAGTTGGCAGGAGTTGACAGCAGCAGCAGGAGCCCAAACATTACTTAAAAGAGACACTGGGGTTGGCTTCAGGAGCCCAAAAATTGGATGAATCACACCCTGGAGTTGGCAGCAGCAGCAGCAGGAGCCCAAATATTACTTTAAAGAGACACTGGGGTTGGCCTCAGGAGCCCAAAAATTGGATGAATCACACCCTGGAGTTGGCAGAAGTTGGCAGCAGCAGCAGGAGCCCAAACATTACTTAAAAGAGACACTGGGGTTGGCTTCAGGAGCCCAAAAATTGGATGAATCACACCCTGGAGTTGGCAGGAGTTGACAGCAGCAGCAGGAGCCCAAACATTACTTAAAAGAGACACTGGGGTTGGCTTCAGGAGCCCAAAAATTGGATGAATCACACCCTGGAGTTGGCAGCAGCAGGAGCCCAAATATTACTTTAAAGAGACCCTGGGGTTGGCCTCAGGAGCCCAAAAATTGGATGAATCACACCCTGGAGTTGGCAGAAGTTGGCAGCAGCAGCAGCAGGAGCCCAAATATACACTGGAGTTGGCTTCAGGAGCCCACAAATTGGATGAATCACACCCTGGAGTTGGCAGAAGTTGGCAGCAGCAGCAGGAGCCCAAATATACACTGGAGTTGGCTTCAGGAGCCCAAAAATTGGATGAATCACACCCTGGAGTTGGCAGGAGTTGACAGCAGCAGCAGGAGCCCAAACATTACTTAAAAGAGACACTGGGGTTGGCTTCAGGAGCCCAAAAATTGGATGAATCACACCCTGGAGTTGGCAGCAGCAGCAGCAGGAGCCCAAATATTACTTTAAAGAGACACTGGGGTTGGCCTCAGGAGCCCAAAAATTGGATGAATCACACCCTGGAGTTGGCAGAAGTTGGCAGCAGCAGCAGGAGCCCAAACATTACTTAAAAGAGACACTGGGGTTGGCTTCAGGAGCCCAAAAATTGGATGAATCACACCCTGGAGTTGGCAGGAGTTGACAGCAGCAGCAGGAGCCCAAAAATTACTTAAAAGAGACACTGGGGTTGGCTTCAGGAGCCCAAAAATTGGATGAATCACACCCTGGAGTTGGCAGCAGCAGGAGCCCAAATATCACTTTAAAGAGACCCTGGGGTTGGCCTCAGGAGCCCAAAAATTGGATGAATCACACCCTGGAGTTGGCAGAAGTTGGCAGCAGCAGCAGCAGGAGCCCAAATATACACTGGAGTTGGCTTCAGGAGCCCAAAAATTGGATGAATTACACCCTGGAGTTGGCAGAAGTTGGCAGCAGCAGCAGCAGGAGCCCAAATATACACTGGAGTTGGCTTCAGGAGCCCAAAAATTGGATGAATCACACCCTGGAGTTGGCAGGAGTTGACAGCAGCAGCAGGAGCCCAAACATTACTTAAAAGAGACACTGGGGTTGGCTTCAGGAGCCCAAAAATTGGATGAATCACACCCTGGAGTTGGCAGAAGTTGGCAGCAGCAGCAGCCCAAATATTACTTCAAAGAGACCCTGGGGTTGGCTTCAGGAGCCCAAAAATTGGATGAATCACACCCTGGAGTTGGCAGCAGCAGCAGCAGGAGCCCAAATATACACTGGAGTTGGCTTCAGGAGCCCAAAAATTGGATGAATCACACCCTGGAGTTGGCAGAAGTTGGCAGCAGCAGCAGCAGGAGCCCAAATATACACTGGAGTTGGCTTCAGGAGCCCAAAAATTGGATGAATCACACCCTGGAGTTGGCAGGAGTTGACAGCAGCAGCAGGAGCCCAAACATTACTTAAAAGAGACACTGGGGTTGGCTTCAGGAGCCCAAAAATTGGATGAATCACACCCTGGGGTTGGCAGGAGTTGACAGCAGCAGCAGGAGCCCAAATATTACTTTAAAGAGACACTGGGGTTGGCCTCAGGAGCCCAAAAATTGGATGAATCACACCCTGGAGTTGCAAGCAGCAGCAGGAGCCCAAATATTACTTTAAAGAGACCCTGGGGTTGGCCTCAGGAGCCCAAAAATTGGATGAATCACACCCTGGAGTTGGCAGAAGTTGGCAGCAGCAGGAGCCCAAATATTACTTCAAAGAGACCCTGGGGTTGGCTTCAGGAGCCCAAAAATTGGATGAATCACACCCTGGAGTTGGCAGCAGCAGCAGCAGGAGCCCAAATATTACTTTAAAGAGACCCTGGGGTTGGCTTCAGGAGCCCAAAAATTGGATGAATCACACCCTGGAGTTGGCAGCAGCAGGAGCCCAAATATACACTGGAGTTGGCTTCAGGAGCCCAAAAATTGGATGAATCACACCCTGTGGAGAGTCATGTGGAGAAAAAGTAGCTTAGTTAGTAATATCTACATAAAATTATGAATAAACAAATGCAAAAGTATTGCCAAAGTGAAGTTTTGTTTGAGGGTGTGTTTCCACCTTTTAATTAAATCAGAAACAAGAAGGTATCATTGCCTCTGACTAATTAGCCCTCAAAAATTCTTGGAATTTTTAATCTGGAATCATGTCTGATCCATCTTATCCGAAGAATATTAATAAAAAGTAAGCGTAACGTAAAGGATTTTTTATTAATACTTACTTGTGGTCCGATGCGGAGGAATGTCTGTAACTGGAGAGCAGCGCCTTAAATCTGTTTTGCACGATCCATCTTTCTTTAGTGTAGGTCTGGCCCCGTCATCAATCTACTGGAATACATCAGGCATTGTTGGGAGGAAAGCTTGGATGATCCATGCGCCATTCATTTCCACGCAGGGCAGTCTCTGGAAAAAAAAAAAATCTGTATAAACCAGGGTCTTTTTCATATAAAACCAAATGGTTATTCTTGCTTTTCAACCATATGTTCCACAGCTTTACCAGTCATTGTGTCAGCCAATGAAGCAACTTTGTCTCGAAGTGCTGCAAAAGCAGTCCACTGCATCACAAGTGGCATCTGACACCCCCAGTCAACTGTCTGTCTGTTATGCTTTGGGTTCAGCTCCACTATCCATTGATGAAGATCTGATAATCATAAAATTCAGCAGCTACTGCCCAGCCAAGAAGTGGAGGAGACACTCGCCTCTTCTTCCACTAGCCGGCAATTAGTGATGAGGAGAGTGTCGTGGGAGGAGGTGTTGCAAGCCGAGGTAGTGGAAGAGGGTCCCTGGAGTCTGCGGCGGTGGCGGCGGCAGCAGCAGCAGCAGATTATTGCGGACTGTTGTTCGGAAAAATCAGCTACTCAGCGATGTGGCAGTGTTTCATGCAGCATCCTGTGGAGAAAAAGTAGGTTAGTTAGTGTATATACATAAAATTATGAATAGACAAATGCAATGGTATTGCCAAAGTGAAGTTTTGTTTGAGGGTGTGTTTCCACCTTGTAATTAAATCAGAAACAACTAGCTATCATTTGCCTCTGAATAATTAGCCCTCAAAAATTCTTGGAATTTTTAATCTTGATGTCTGAGGGATTTCTCCTCTCAGACAGCGTCACCATAAGTCCAGCCTGCTGCATTACACTTGGAAGAACATCTTGTTTGCGCTGCGACAAGGAAGCCAGAGTCATGCGTCCTGACATGGCACACGTGTTCAGTCTAGTTGTCAAGCGTTTTCTGAAGTCTTGCCCCCATCTGAAAGACATCCGAACAACAGGAAAGAAAGTTAGCATGCACTTCTGGCACTCCTACACCACCAAGCACAACCTTATTGAGCCTCAGCGTCACAACGGTGTACCCCACCATAGTCTGATTTGCGATGTTTCCACCCGTTGGAATTCCACCCTCCATATGCAGGATCCACTATAGCAGTGGTCCCCAACCCTGTCCTCAAGGCCCACCAACAGGCCAGGTTTTGCAGATCTCCACAAAGATGCACAGGTGGAGTAATTAGTGCAGCTGCAGAGCAATAGAGCTGGCTATTTGGAGATCCAAAAAACATGACATGTTGGTGGGCCTTGAGGACAGGGTTGAGGACCACTGCACTATAGGAACAGAGAAAAGCCATCACGGATTTCTGGATGATCCAAACGGATAGGGGGACACCCCTGTGTAAATTCAATGTAAACCATTGGCAGCTCATACGTGACACCGACCGTTTGCTCAGGCCCTTTGAGGAAGCTACGTTATTAGTCAGTTGCCAGGACTATGAGATGAACGATGAGATTCCACTGCTTCATGTACTACAACACATGTTGGAAACCATGGCTGGTCAGGACACTGGAGACATGGCACATACATTTCACAGCCACATGAAGCCTGTGGGGGCTGAAGTGGAGGAGGAGGAGGGGGTGGGGCACAGCAAACCACAGTTTAGGTTTCACAAAATGACCATTTTATCTAGTCATCTGACAGGAGAGGAGGAGCAGGAGCAGCCACAGGAGCTAGAGGGTTGTGAGTAAGGCGAGACAGAGGACCCAGACACACCATGGCAGTTTACAGTGGAGATGGAGACAGGTAGTCCCTCCGAGTCACTTGCACAAATGGCACGATGCATGCTCACATGCATGCGTACTAGTGAGCGCAGAATTGTCTCCATTTGTCAGCGGGAAGACTTCTGGCTCTCCAACTTATTGGACCCTCGCTTCCGGCACAAAATGGGGGCATTTTTTACGCCCACTGAGAGGGAGGACAAACTGACCTACTACAGAGACATCCCACGTAGTCAGTTGGGCGATGTCTATCTGCGCCATGGCCCATACTCCCGCAGGTCTGACTCGGGGGGAAGTCTGCGATCACCTTCCACTGCCATGGCTGCTGGGGGGGTGGAAGGAGCAGCAGCAGCAGCTCCATCAGCAGCAGCCTCAGTCTTCAGTCGCTAGTGAGTAGCTTTCTACACCCGCATAGTGAGTCTACTCATGAGCAGCAGGAAGACCTGGAGCTGGACCTCAAACAGCAGGTCATGTCATACCTTGACATGACCATGCCAACACACCTTCAAGATCCACTGGATTTGCTGGGAAGCCAAACTTGACTTGTGCCCGCAACTAGCAGAGTTTGCCCTGGAAAAGCTGTACTGGCCGGACAGTAGTTGATTTAGATGGCAACTGGGCTGCTCTATATAACGAAGCAAAATGGCAAATTTACCTCACTATATAAGCTATTGCCCCTCAGATTTACACAGGGGCTGCTCTATATTATGCTGCAAAATGGCAAATTAACCTCACAATATAAGCTATTGCAGCTCTATATAAATAAAAATAAATAAATAAAAAAAGGGGCCTGTAGAAGCTTATTTAGTATAACAGATAGGGTGACATGTGCTGGTTTGGGATGCCCATAAGGGCTAGTGTTTTGGCAGCAGTACAAAAAACAATGCAAAATGCAATAGCTTAATAAAGCTGATCAACGCTTATTTAGTATAACAGATGGGGTGCAACATGCAGGTTTGGGATGCCCTGCGGCCTGGTGTATTTAAAGCAGACCAAAACCAATTCAAAATGCAATAACTTAATAAAGCTGAGGCTGTAGATGCTTATTTAGTATAAACAGGTAGGGTGCAAGGTGCAGCTTTGGGGTGCCCTGCGGCCTGGTTAAATGAAAGCAGTCAAAAAGGAAGTGCAAACTGAAGTAGCTTAATGAAGCTGATGCTGATCAACGCTTATGTTGTATACCAGATAGGGTGCAAGGTGCAGCTTTGGGGTGCCCTGCGGCCTGGTTTATTAAAAGCAGTCAAAAACAAGTGCAAACTGAAGTAGCCTGATCAACGCTTATGTTGTATAACAGATAGGTTTAAAATAGCATGTGCCTTGGGATGCCCGTGTGGCCTGTTATATTTCAAGCTGAACAAAAAGTAACAATAATCCAAGTATGAGACATCATTTTGACCTTCTTTACAGCGCCATACTTTGAAAAAAAAAAATTAATTTCATGCCGATCAATCCAAAGGTCAATGCCCCTAACAAAAATAGTGTTCGGCATAAGTTTTCCTTCTGGAAGGACGTAACCTTTAGTTTACATGGTTGGGGTAGGTTATCTTACAAATTGGGATACCCCAGGCAGCAGTGTCATTGAAAGAGACAGATTGTAATGCAGGCCATACGCAAGCAGAGAAACTCAGGCTGCAACAGGCCTATTTAGTTTACATGGTTGGGGTAGGTTATCTTACAAATTGGGATACCCCACTGTATATGAAACCGAATATAAATGCACACCCAAAAGTGGACAATCAGCCTCCAAGAGGCCTGCTTAGTTTAAATAAGAGAGCTGCTTAGTATGGTAGGTAGGTTATGTTATGTTACAGAATGGGATGCCCCAAGCAGACTTGAGATCAGTATATATGCACACAGCAGCAGTGTGTTAGCAGGCTCATACAGGCCAAATTTCTTTAAATAACTGTGCAGCTTACAGTTAATGCAGAGGCTAATGGTATGTTACAGAATGGGATGCCCCAAGCAGACTTGAGATCAGTATATATGCACACAGCAGCAGTGTGTTAGCAGGCTCATACAGGCCAAATTTCTTTAAATAACTGTGCAGCTTACAGTAAATGCAGAGGCTAATGGTATGTTACAGAATGGGATGCCCCCAGCAGACTTGAGATCAGTATATATGCACACAGCAGCAGTGTGTTAGCAGGCTCATACAGGCCAAATTTCTTTAAATAACTGTGCAGCTTACAGTAAATGCAGAGGCTAATGGTATGTTACAGAATGGGATGCCCCAAGCAGACTTGAGATCAGTATATATGCACACAGCAGCAGTGTGTTAGCAGGCTCATACAGGCCAAATTTCTTTAAATAACTGTGCAGCTTACAGTAAATGCAGAGGCTAATGGTATGTTACAGAATGGGATGCCCCAAGCAGACTTGAGATCAGTATATATGCACACAGCAGCAGTGTGTTAGCAGGCTCATACAGGCCAAATTTCTTTAAATAACTGTGCAGCTTACAGTTAATGCAGAGGCTAATGGTATGTTACAGAATGGGATGCCCCAAGCAGACTTGAGATCAGCATATATGCACACAGCAGCAGTGTGTTAGCAGGCTCATACAGGCCAAATTTCTTTAAATAACTGTGCAGCTTACAGTAAATGCAGAGGCTAATGGTATGTTACAGAATGGGATGCCCCCAGCAGACTTGAGATCAGTATATATGCACACAGCAGCAGTGTGTTAGCAGGCTCATACAGGCCAAATTTCTTTAAATAACTGTGCAGCTTACAGTTAATGCAGAGGCTAATGGTATGTTACAGAATGGGATGCCCCAAGCAGACTTGAGATCAGTATATATGCACACAGCAGCAGTGTGTTAGCAGGCTCATACAGGCCAAATTTCTTTAAATAACTGTGCAGCTTACAGTAAATGCAGAGGCTAATGGTATGTTACAGAATGGGATGCCCCCAGCAGACTTGAGATCAGTATATATGCACACAGCAGCAGTGTGTTAGCAGGCTCATACAGGCCAAATTTCTTTAAATAACTGTGCAGCTTACAGTTAATGCAGAGGCTAATGGTATGTTACAGAATGGGATGCCCCAAGCAGACTTGAGATCAGTATATATGCACACAGCAGCAGTGTGTTAGCAGGCTCATACAGGCCAAATTTCTTTAAATAACTGTGCAGCTTACAGTAAATGCAGAGGCTAATGGTATGTTACAGAATGGGATGCCCCCAGCAGACTTGAGATCAGTATATATGCACACAGCAGCAGTGTGTTAGCAGGCTCATACAGGCCAAATTTCTTTAAATAACTGTGCAGCTTACAGTAAATGCAGAGGCTAATGGTATGTTACAGAATGGGATGTCCCAAAAACCAGAGAGCACCTGGCAGGCAGCAGTAAGACTATGCACACCAAAAGTGTCTTTATCATGCCTAATTTCAATTAGAAAAGGTGCAAATGGTTAGGTTCTTAAATAGAGGCTGGTGTAGTCACAGAATGGGATGCCCTAAAAACCAGCAGTAAGTACACCTGGCAGGGACAAGTAGTGCTATGCCCAGCAAAAGTGTCTTTATCAGGCCTAATTTCAAATATAATAAGAGCAAATGGTTATATGGTCTTAAACAGAGGCTGCTTTAGTCACAGAATGGGATGCCCTGGCAGGGACAAGTAGTGCTATGCCCAGCAAAAGTGTCTTTATCAGGCCTAATTTCAAATATAATAAGAGCAAATGGTTATATGGTCTTAAACAGAGGCTGCTTTAGTCACAGAATGGGATGCCCTGGCAGGGACAAGTAGTGCTATGCCCAGCAAAAGTGTCTTTATCAGGCCTAATTTCAAATATAATAAGAGCAAATGGTTATATGGTCTTAAACAGAGGCTGCTTTAGTCACAGAATGGGATGCCCTGGCAGGGACAAGTAGTGCTATGCCCAGCAAAAGTGTCTTTATCAGGCCTAATTTCAAATATAATAAGAGCAAATGGTTATATGGTCTTAAACAGAGGCTGCTGTAGTCACAGAATGGGATGCCCCCAAAAAAGATCCAGTAGTACTATGCCCAGCAAAAGTGTCTTTATCAGGCTAATTTCAAATATAATAAGAGCAAATGGTTATATGGTCTTAAACAGAGGCTGCTTTAGTCACAGAATGGGATGCCCTGGCAGGGACAAGTAGTGCTATGCCCAGCAAAAGTGTCTTTATCAGGCCTAATTTCAAATATAATAAGAGCAAATGGTTATATGGTCTTAAACATAGGCTGCTGTAGTCACAGAATGGGATGCCCCCAAAAAAGATCCAGTAGTACTATGCCCAGCAAAAGTGTCTTTATCAGGCCTAATTTCAAATATAATAAGAGCAAATGGTTATATGGTCTTAAACAGAGGCTGCTTTAGTCACAGAATGGGATGCCCTGGCAGGGACAAGTAGTGCTATGCCCAGCAAAAGTGTCTTTATCAGGCCTAATTTCAAATATAATAAGAGCAAATGGTTATATGGTCTTAAACAGAGGCTGCTTTAGTCACAGAATGGGATGCCCTGGTAGGGACAAGTAGTGCTATGCCCAGCAAAAGTGTCTTTATCAGGCCTAATTTCAAATATAATAAGAGCAAATGGTTATATGGTCTTAAACAGAGGCTGCTTTAGTCACAGAATGGGATGCCCTGGCAGGGACAAGTAGTGCTATGCCCAGCAAAAGTGTCTTTATCAGGCCTAATTTCAAATATAATAAGAGCAAATGGTTATATGGTCTTAAACAGAGGCTGCTTTAGTCACAGAATGGGATGCCCCCAAAAAAGATCCAGTAGTACTATGCCCAGCAAAAGTGTCTTTATCAGGCCTAATTTCAAATATAATAAGAGCAAATGGTTATATGGTCTTAAACAGAGGCTGCTTTAGTCACAGAATGGGATGCCCTGGCAGGGACAAGTAGTGCTATGCCCAGCAAAAGTGTCTTTAACAGGCTAATTTCAAATATAATAAGAGCAAATGGTTATATGGTCTTAAACAGAGGCTGCTTTAGTCACAGAATGGGATGCCCCCAAAAAAGATCCAGTAGTACTATGCCCAGCAAAAGTGTCTTTATCAGGCTAATTTCAAATATAATAAGAGCAAATGGTTATATGGTCTTAAACAGAGGCTGCTTTAGTCACAGAATGGGATGCCCTGGCAGGGACAAGTAGTGCTATGCCCAGCAAAAGTGTCTTTATCAGGCCTAATTTCAAATATAATAAGAGCAAATGGTTATATGGTCTTAAACAGAGGCTGCTGTAGTCACAGAATGGGATGCCCCCAAAAAAGATCCAGTAGTACTATGCCCAGCAAAAGTGTCTTTATCAGGCTAATTTCAAATATAATAAGAGAAAATGGTTATATGGTCTTAAACAGAGGCTGCTTTAGTCACAGAATGGGATGCCCCCAAAAAAGATCCAGTAGTACTATGCCCAGCAAAAGTGTCTTTATCAGGCTAATTTCAAATATAATAAGAGCAAATGGTTATATGGTCTTAAACAGAGGCTGCTTTAGTCACAGAATGGGATGCCCCCAAAAAAGATCCAGTAGTACTATGCCCAGCAAAAGTGTCTTTATCAGGCCTAATTTCAAATATAATAAGAGCAAATGGTTATATGGTCTTAAACAGAGGCTGCTTTAGTCACAGAATGGGATGCCCTGGCAGGGACAAGTAGTGCTATGCCCAGCAAAAGTGTCTTTAACAGGCTAATTTCAAATATAATAAGAGCAAATGGTTATATGGTCTTAAACAGAGGCTGCTTTAGTCACAGAATGGGATGCCCTGGCAGGGACAAGTAGTGCTATGCCCAGCAAAAGTGTCTTTATCAGGCCTAATTTCAAATATAAGAGCAAATGGTTATATGGTCTTAAACAGAGGCTGCTTTAGTCACAGAATGGGATGCCCTGGCAGGGACAAGTAGTGCTATGCCCAGCAAAAGTGTCTTTATCAGGCCTAATTTCAAATATAATAAGAGCAAATGGTTATATGGTCTTAAACAGAGGCTGCTTTAGTCACAGAATGGGATGCCCTGGCAGGGACAAGTAGTGCTATGCCCAGCAAAAGTGTCTTTATCAGGCCTAATTTCAAATATAATAAGAGCAAATGGTTATATGGTCTTAAACAGAGGCTGCTTTAGTCACAGAATGGGATGCCCTGGCAGGGACAAGTAGTGCTATGCCCAGCAAAAGTGTCTTTAACAGGCTAATTTCAAATATAATAAGAGCAAATGGTTATATGGTCTTAAACAGAGGCTGCTTTAGTCACAGAATGGGATGCCCTGGCAGGGACAAGTAGTGCTATGCCCAGCAAAAGTGTCTTTATCAGGCCTAATTTCAAATATAATAAGAGCAAATGGTTATATGGTCTTAAACAGAGGCTGCTTTAGTCACAGAATGGGATGCCCTGGCAGGGACAAGTAGTGCTATGCCCAGCAAAAGTGTCTTTATCAGGCCTAATTTCAAATATAATAAGAGCAAATGGTTATATGGTCTTAAACAGAGGCTGCTTTAGTCACAGAATGGGATGCCCTGGCAGGGACAAGTAGTGCTATGCCCAGCAAAAGTGTCTTTATCAGGCCTAATTTCAAATATAATAAGAGCAAATGGTTATATGGTCTTAAACAGAGGCTGCTTTAGTCACAGAATGGGATGCCCTGGCAGGGACAAGTAGTGCTATGCCCAGCAAAAGTGTCTTTATCAGGCCTAATTTCAAATATAATAAGAGCAAATGGTTATATGGTCTTAAACAGAGGCTGCTTTAGTCACAGAATGGGATGCCCTGGCAGGGACAAGTAGTGCTATGCCCAGCAAAAGTGTCTTTATCAGGCCTAATTTCAAATATAATAAGAGCAAATGGTTATATGGTCTTAAACAGAGGCTGCTGTAGTCACAGAATGGGATGCCCCCAAAAAAGATCCAGTAGTACTATGCCCAGCAAAAGTGTCTTTATCAGGCTAATTTCAAATATAATAAGAGCAAATGGTTATATGGTCTTAAACAGAGGCTGCTTTAGTCACAGAATGGGATGCCCTGGCAGGGACAAGTAGTGCTATGCCCAGCAAAAGTGTCTTTATCAGGCCTAATTTCAAATATAATAAGAGCAAATGGTTATATGGTCTTAAACAGAGGCTGCTTTAGTCACAGAATGGGATGCCCTGGCAGGGACAAGTAGTGCTATGCCCAGCAAAAGTGTCTTTATCAGGCTAATTTCAAATATAATAAGAGCAAATGGTTATATGGTCTTAAACAGAGGCTGCTTTAGTCACAGAATGGGATGCCCCCAAAAAAGATCCAGTAGTACTATGCCCAGCAAAAGTGTCTTTATCAGGCTAATTTCAAATATAATAAGAGCAAATGGTTATATGGTCTTAAACAGAGGCTGCTTTAGTCACAGAATGGGATGCCCCCAAAAAAGATCCAGTAGTACTATGCCCAGAAAAAGTGTCTTTATCAGGCTAATTTGAAATATAATAAGAGCAAATGGTTATATGGTCTTAAACAGAGGCTGCTTTAGTCACAGAATGGGATGCCCTGGCAGGGACAAGTAGTGCTATGCCCAGCAAAAGTGTCTTTATCAGGCCTAATTTCAAATATAATAAGAGCAAATGGTTATATGGTCTTAAACAGAGGCTGCTTTAGTCACAGAATGGGATGCCCTGGCAGGGACAAGTAGTGCTATGCCCAGCAAAAGTGTCTTTATCAGGCCTAATTTCAAATATAATAAGAGCAAATGGTTATATGGTCTTAAACAGAGGCTGCTTTAGTCACAGAATGGGATGCCCTGGCAGGGACAAGTAGTGCTATGCCCAGCAAAAGTGTCTTTATCAGGCCTAATTTCAAATATAATAAGAGCAAATGGTTATATGGTCTTAAACAGAGGCTGCTGTAGTCACAGAATGGGATGCCCCCAAAAAAGATCCAGTAGTACTATGCCCAGCAAAAGTGTCTTTATCAGGCTAATTTCAAATATAATAAGAGCAAATGGTTATATGGTCTTAAACAGAGGCTGCTTTAGTCACAGAATGGGATGCCCTGGCAGGGACAAGTAGTGCTATGCCCAGCAAAAGTGTCTTTATCAGGCCTAATTTCAAATATAATAAGAGCAAATGGTTATATGGTCTTAAACAGAGGCTGCTTTAGTCACAGAATGGGATGCCCTGGCAGGGACAAGTAGTGCTATGCCCAGCAAAAGTGTCTTTATCAGGCTAATTTCAAATATAATAAGAGCAAATGGTTATATGGTCTTAAACAGAGGCTGCTTTAGTCACAGAATGGGATGCCCCCAAAAAAGATCCAGTAGTACTATGCCCAGCAAAAGTGTCTTTATCAGGCTAATTTCAAATATAATAAGAGCAAATGGTTATATGGTCTTAAACAGAGGCTGCTTTAGTCACAGCATGGGATGCCCTGGCAGGGACAAGTAGTGCTATGCCCAGCAAAAGTGTCTTTATCAGGCTAATTTCAAATATAATAAGAGCAAATGGTTATATGGTCTTAAACAGAGGCTGCTTTAGTCACAGAATGGGATGCCCTGGCAGGGACAAGTAGTGCTATGCCCAGCAAAAGTGTCTTTATCAGGCCTAATTTCAAATATAATAAGAGCAAATGGTTATATGGTCTTAAACAGAGGCTGCTTTAGTCACAGAATGGGATGCCCTGGCAGGGACAAGTAGTGCTATGCCCAGCAAAAGTGTCTTTATCAGGCCTAATTTCAAATATAATAAGAGCAAATGGTTATATGGTCTTAAACAGAGGCTGCTTTAGTCACAGAATGGGATGCCCTGGCAGGGACAATTAGTGCTATGCCCAGCAAAAGTGTCTTTATCAGGCCTAATTTCAAATATAATAAGAGCAAATGGTTATATGGTCTTAAACAGAGGCTGCTGTAGTCACAGAATGGGATGCCCCCAAAAAAGATCCAGTAGTACTATGCCCAGCAAAAGTGTCTTTATCAGGCTAATTTCAAATATAATAAGAGCAAATGGTTATATGGTCTTAAACAGAGGCTGCTTTAGTCACAGAATGGGATGCCCTGGCAGGGACAAGTAGTGCTATGCCCAGCAAAAGTGTCTTTATCAGGCCTAATTTCAAATATAATAAGAGCAAATGGTTATATGGTCTTAAACAGAGGCTGCTTTAGTCACAGAATGGGATGCCCTGGCAGGGACAAGTAGTGCTATGCCCAGCAAAAGTGTCTTTATCAGGCTAATTTCAAATATAATAAGAGCAAATGGTTATATGGTCTTAAACAGAGGCTGCTGTAGTCACAGAATGGGATGCCCCCAAAAAAGATCCAGTAGTACTATGCCCAGCAAAAGTGTCTTTATCAGGCTAATTTCAAATATAATAAGAGCAAATGGTTATATGGTCTTAAACAGAGGCTGCTTTAGTCACAGAATGGGATGCCCTGGCAGGGACAAGTAGTGCTATGCCCAGCAAAAGTGTCTTTATCAGGCTAATTTCAAATATAATAAGAGCAAATGGTTATATGGTCTTAAACAGAGGCTGCTTTAGTCACAGAATGGGATGCCCTGGCAGGGACAAGTAGTGCTATGCCCAGCAAAAGTGTCTTTATCAGGCCTAATTTCAAATATAATAAGAGCAAATGGTTATATGGTCTTAAACAGAGGCTGCTGTAGTCACAGAATGGGATGCCCCCAAAAAAGATCCAGTAGTACTATGCCCAGCAAAAGTGTCTTTATCAGGCTAATTTCAAATATAATAAGAGCAAATGGTTATATGGTCTTAAACAGAGGCTGCTTTAGTCACAGAATGGGATGCCCCCAAAAAAGATCCAGTAGTACTATGCCCAGAAAAAGTGTCTTTATCAGGCTAATTTGAAATATAATAAGAGCAAATGGTTATATGGTCTTAAACAGAGGCTGCTTTAGTCACAGAATGGGATGCCCCCAAAAAAGATCCAGTAGTACTATGCCCAGCAAAAGTGTCTTTATCAGGCCTAATTTCAAATATAATATGAGCAAATGGTTATATGGTCTTAAACAGAGGCTGCTTTAGTCACAGAATGGGATGCCCTGGCAGGGACAAGTAGTGCTATGCCCAGCAAAAGTGTCTTTATCAGGCCTAATTTCAAATATAATAAGAGCAAATGGTTATATGGTCTTAAACAGAGGCTGCTTTAGTCACAGAATGGGATGCCCTGGCAGGGACAAGTAGTGCTATGCCCAGCAAAAGTGTCTTTAACAGGCTAATTTCAAATATAATAAGAGCAAATGGTTATATGGTCTTAAACAGAGGCTGCTGTAGTCACAGAATGGGATGCCTCACAGTAGACTTAAGATCAGTTCAGTATATATGCACAGTTAGTTAGTATAAGCAGCCTGAAAACGCTAACAAAGCCTGTCAGGCTGGATGAAAAAAAAAAAAAAAACTGACAGCCTCCGATTTTCCCTTCCTTTCCCTGTTTTTCGCTGACTTTCTGTCTGTCTCCTGTCTGTCTCCTGCCTGTCTCCAGCCTGTCCCTGTCTGTCCCTGCCTGTCTAACTGTCTAACTGTCTCTCCCTCAGCTACACAGCGTTCTGTCTCTCACGAATGCAATAGAGAAATGAGGCAGGAAAGCAAGATGGCCGGCCTTAAATACCGCTGTGACGTCACCGGGCTTGCTGGCTGCTGATAGGCTGCATGTGACTGTCCCAGCATACACTGCCCCAGCTTACATGTCTGGACATGTCCCGTCCGCCATCTTAGAATGCCTGTAATGTAAATGAATGGATGTTAAAGGAAAACTTCGAGCGATCGAATCGCGGGGAAATTCGGATTCGATCCGCATCGAATTTTTCCTGAAATTCGGATTGAATCCGGGTTCGTCCGGATCGATTCGCTCATCCCTATTGACCGGACACTGAGATTGGTCTTGAAGCGCAGTGGCCTTCACCTCCAACGCTATGTGCCTCTTTGCACCACGGGCATAGTCATATTCCGTGATACAAAAATCCTATAAAAAAACACATTTAAAAAAAAAAAACATCTATATATATATATATATATATATATATATATATATATATATATATATATATATTTATATACAGTAATAAACATATATAGCAAACTATATTCTTGCACAACATAAATGGACCATATACTCCCTATAACCACCTGGCTGTTAACACGCGGATCCACCCTTTTGCGGCGCAGTTTGCTGGTTGTGGGGGGAGCAGGGGATGTTGAGGGGCCAGGTGAGACAGGGAGGGGAGGGTGGGGACGGGTTGGGGGTGAAGAATCAGAGGAGTAGCTGGGGAGGCGTGTGGCAGGGCGTCTAGGCCGCATGGTGAATCCTCAGAGGTGGAAACCGGAAGTTGCAAAACGAAAGTGAAAGGCAAAAAAAAAAAGGACACTCATCACTAAAATACACTAACATACGCTTTCCAAATCACTAGCATACGCAAAACAAGAAAAAAAAATGTAGCAGTCATGCTAGTGATGAGTCAGATGCGCCCGCGTCTGCTGCGTATTCAACAACAGCGACTGTGGGCGTTAAAAGAACATTCAACCAAAAAAAAAAAAAAAACACATGTATGATCAGCACAGCGCCGCCGCCTGCGACACATAGCGACTCGGCATAGCGACTGGCCCTCGCCGCAACCCCACTGATTCAATATAGAAAGTTCAAGGATATAGCGTGGGCGCTGTTTTTAGCTGACTGCGGCATAGAGCGCCTGTAACGCTTTAAAAAGATTGATTATTTGGGTGGTTTGACACCTTCGAAAACGCTAACAATAACTGAAATGACATTGGGAGAGGGCTGTGATTTTTACATCCAAGTGACACATTCCTAAATACATTTTCAGAAAAAAAAAAGAAAAAAAACATTGGAAACATTCAATACAATTCAGAAATAATGCTTAATACATTATATGTAAAAAAAAACAAAAAAAAAAAAACAAACATTGTGGGGCTTATTTAAGAAAGGATAGCGTCAGGTAGCGCCTGGTTAATGAGAGGTAGCGACAGATAGCGACTGGTGAACGCCGGACACGGCACGCAATTCCACATCTGTTCCAGAATCTGTTTAGCGACTGGGATAGCGCCATGAAGCGTCTGATTCATCATTTTCAAAGCCTCTGCGAACAGCGCCAGCGTTCAGCCTTGCACAGCGCCAGGTATGACCTCTCGCTACCTGTCGCTCCCCCATACATTTCAATGGACGATCCTTTTCTTCACTTTAAATGGTTTTTTTTTTTTTTTTTCCCAAAAATCACAAATAATTCTGTGACTTCTTCTGGAATTGAAAAAGCTGTTTTTTTTTTAAATTTTTTACATTTTTTAAATATTTCTTCAGAAATGACATTATTGGTCTGCCATTAAAGTGTTCATGTTACAATGTTGCTACAATGTAATTCCATATGTTTTCGCTTTGTTACTAGTTGATAGATGCTTGAAAACAGACTTTAAACACACCGCCTCCTGCGCTATGGGCTACAAACAAGTATTTTTCAGCGCCAGAGATTTGTGAGGCTGTTTTTTTCCTGAATATGGTGTGAGTCGGTCGCTATGAGCAGTCGCTAACATGCGCTCCCATACAGTGCTGTACTGCTCAAATAGCGACTCCTCACAATGTATTCAACATACTGAACAGCGACTGAGTCGCTATAAAGTAGCGACCCACGGCTGAGCACAATGACTACTAGCGGGCGCTCTGAAAAAGCCTGCTACAGACTTTCATCTGTCGCTACCTGCCGCTAATGATGAATCAGCCTGCCCGTCTGCCATAGAAATGTATGGGAGAGCGACTGGTAGCGAGAGGTAATACCTGGCGCTGTGCAAGGCAGAACAATGGCGTTGTTCGCTGAGGCTGTGAAATTGATGAATCATCCGCTACATGTCGCTATTCCAGTCGCTAAACAGATTCTGCTTGACAAATGTGTAATTGCGTGCCGTGTCCAGCGTTGACCAGTCGCTATCAGTCGCTACCTCTCATTAACCAGGCGCTACCTGACGCTATCCCTTTTTAAATAAGGGCCTAAGCCGTCTGCAATAATACATCGGATGCTACATGACGCTGTTGGAGGCTCTCACCAGATTCGCTTTCATAAATGTGGTTTACCGTACAGCGCCCGTCGTTCAGCAGATGCTGGCTGTCGCTACGAGGCACTACCTGACGATATCCCTTCTTAAATAACCCCTTAGAAAGTTGTGGCCTAATTCTGGTCACCTGGAGGAACACTATATTAGGAAACACTAAGAAAAACTATTCTAGGGAAGCTAAACAACATGTTTTTCGCTATCAGAGAATAAAATTTTATGGGTTTATTAGAAAAATATTTTTGGCTATAGTTATCCTTTAACAAATTGGTAAGGTAAAGAAGCTCTCCTCCAGTGAGCTGAAGAAGCTCCCCCCCCCCCTTTTCATATATAGCTGCCCTTTATGACATCCCTTGTGTTCTGTATCTAAACACTTGGAGAGCACTAAACATTTTAATCAAGGTGTCTCCCGCTAGCAGCTGTGACTCCGGCGCAAGAAATGGGATTTCGTTATTTGCTGGATGGAGGAATGAATTACACAGAGCGGATGCTTCGAGACTACAGTGATATGTTACAGAACAGCAATAGAAAAAAATAAATAAATGTAATAAAATAAAAGTATAAGTTCACTTACTGAGCATTCCGGAATGATAGAATCTTCTTTCCACCTCTATCTCTTCTCCTATTACCAGCACCGGTGAGAAATGTCCAATGAGGCAGAATTCCATAACAAAAGGCTGTCTCTTTTTTCAATCCGTTGCATCAGAGAGTTGCACCCTAAGAAAATCGAGACTGAAGACATTAAAATGTTGAAAATAATGTTGGCAGTGTCAAAGAGCAACAGATTAGAAACTAGTTAGAAAGCAAGGTAGATATTGGCCAGCCAAATAAATATGCATGATGCAACTGTAATGAAAAAATGAATGATAGCAAGTTGCCCTGGTGGCACTGATGCTGTCCAGTTACACCAGTAAAACAACTGCTAACTGTTAAAGCCTGGCTTTAGGCAATTTTTTTTGCTATGTCTAATAAATAAGTGTCTTTCTTTTCAAGCTTTCTATTCAACTAGTAAACTTCATTCCTTTAGCTTTGAGGCTGATTCGCTACTAAGGCCAGGTATCGGCAGATGAGCATCTGTATAGCGGCGCTTAGAGCGACCGCTAGTAGACGCTGTAAGTGGGTATCGGGCGCTGTAACATAGTGCCTCAGTCGCTCTAGTAACCTGTCAGGCATTGATGAATGTGATGTATGTTGGGCACTGTAACAACAGTATAATGATGCAGCGAGTGAGAGGTAGCGCCAGCTCAGTGTGGCCGACTCTCGGTGCTCTACACCTGTGGTCCCCAACCTTTTTTTCACCGTGGACCGGTTCAGGATTTGGAAATTTTACCGCAGCCCGGTGGGGCACTGGGGGGGGCTGACTGGGGGCGGGGCTGGGGCTGTGGCTGGGGGGCGGTACAGCGGCATTGATTGTTAATATTGTTTTGATTCAATCATTTTAATGTTAACGTATTTAAAAATGCCTTCGAAATAAAATACAGTTACAGAAAAAAATAAGTATGGGACAGAGCTGGAAAAATAGAGATGGGATGGGATAGGACAGAGCTGGGAAAAGAGAGATGGTATGGGACAGAGCTGGGAAAAGAGAGATGGGATGGGACAGAGCTGGGAATAGAGAGATGGGATGGGACAGACCTGGGAATAGAGAGATGGGATGGGACAGACCTGGGAATAGAGAGATGGGATGGGACAGAGCTGGGAAAAGAGAGATGGGATGGGACAGAGATGGGAAAAGAGAGATGGGATGGGACAGAGATGGGAAAAGAGAGATGGGATGGGACAGAGCTGGAAAAAGAGAGATGGGATGGGACAGAGCTAGGAAAAGAGAGATGGGATGGGACAGAGCTGGGAGAAGAGAGATGGGATGGGACAGAGCTGGGAAAAGAGAGATGGGATGGGACAGAGCTGGGAAAAGAGAGATGGGATGGGACAGAGTTGGGAAAAGAGAGATGGGATGGGACAGCGCTGGGAAAAGAGAGATGGGATGGGACAGAGCTGGGAAAAGAGAGATGGGATGGGACAGAGCTGGGAAAAGAGAGATGGGATGGGACAGAGCTGGGAAAAGAGAGATGGGATGGGACAGAGCTAGGAAAAGAGAGATGGGATGGGACAGAGCTGGGAAAAGAGAGATGGGATGGGACAGAGTTGGGAAAAGAGAGATGGGATGGGACAGCGCTGGGAAAAGAGAGATGGGATGGGACAGAGCTGGGAAAAGAGAGATGGGGTGGGACAGAGCTGGGAAAAGAGAGATGGGATGGGACAGAGCTGGGAAAAGAGAGATGGGATGGGACAGCGCTGGGAAAAGAGAGATGGGATGGGGCAGAGCTGGGAAAAGAGAGATGGGATGGGACAGCGCTGGGAAAAGAGAGTTGAAGCAGGGAAAGGTGAGTTTTTACAGGTGCCCAGGGGGGGGGGGGGTCACACAGTGGGGGCATTCCGATTCAGGATGCCCCAGGGAAAAGCTGGCTGGTGATAAAAGGCACGCTGAACCATCTGCAACTATCCCAGGAGGCTGAGCGATGCACAATCATAAACGTCCTGCTTCATGCACTGTTTTATATCCACTGGGCAGCTGCAAACAGAACTATGCAGGGCCAAACTAATGCATAGTCCTGCTTGTTGCAGCCCGGAGGATATTGGAAAGTGCACTGCAGAACTTCTTTTAACTGAGCGATGCTCAGCCTCCTGCCATCGAAGCAGACAGCTGAGCCGGTCGCTCCTCCATAAATCACCCACCTGCTGTCTTTCCTACCCGTCGCACATGCCGCCTTTCCTCCTGTCCATCCAACCCTGCCCGCCGCTTTCCCTGTCTGACATTGATGAATGTGATGTATGTTGGGCACTGTAACAACAGTATAATGCTGCAGCGAGTGAGAGGTAGCGCCTGTCACGGCCACCTCACCTGTCCTTCGTTCCCTCGCCGACTCCTCTCTGCGGGCTGGGCGTCCGTTGCAGCCGGCGGCGGGCCAGCGTCTCTCCCTTCCGGCCGCCGCTCGGCTGTCGCGAGCAGCCGCCCGGGCAGCCTCCCCGTCGGCGGCGTCGGGAGCGGCTGCGTCGCTCTCTGTGCGGCGCGCTCCCGCCGCGCTGCATCATACACGCGCGCGCGCCTGGCCTCCTTGTATGTCCTCCGGCGGCGCTGCACACAGCGCGCCCGCCGGAGGTAATCAGCATGGGCCAATGAGCCCTTTGTCAGTATGGGCCTATGAGCCCAAAGCACACTCGGCAAACGCCCCCTAATTCAAACTGGGCAATCAGCCCAAGGTTCCTATGTAGCACCAATCACCACATTCCCCCTCAGCCAATCCTGTTAGTCCCCATCATATAAAGGTTTTCACCCTGCGGTCAGTCCTTGCCCGTTATAGCGTGCTACTGGGTGCGATTTTGGATACCTTCTCCCTGTGAATCTTGCCGTGTTTTTGACCATCCCTGATTGCCGCCTGGACCGACCTTGCTTGCTCTTTGACCACGAATCTGCCTGCTCCTTTGTACCGCGAACTTCTGACCTCCCGTTGTGACCCTTGGCTTGCCCTGACTACTCTTCCGTCTAACCCTACTGTACCGTGCCTCCTCGGATTGACCACCCGTGTATGACCCTTGTCCGTTATTGCTACTCAGTCTAGTTCCTGGTTCATCTGCCTTCCCCTGCATAAGTCAGCATCCTTTGTGCTAACAAGACCTGGGGGCAACCGTGTCCGGTGAGGCGTGTCTAGCGTCCCGGCAAACGGGGGCTTACTATAGGCGAAGAAAGCAGCGGAGATTGGGGGTTGCTGATTTATTGGAAGGTGGGTGTCCCACGGGACCTGACATTATAACGGGCCAAAAAGAGACATAACTTTCCTAGATGGAAGAACTTATACAGCAGGTTCAAGCTATGGCCACTGCCATCAACCAGCTGGCCCAACGAGTGGCAACTCAAGAGAGTTGTCAGATTCCTGCGCCAGTGGAACCTGGCCCAGCCATCGAACCCAAGATTCCTCTTCCGGAAAAATTCTTCGGGGATCGGGCGAAGTTTTCCAACTTCAAGAACTCTTGTGAGCTCTACTTCCGCCTTCGACCCCACGCGACTGGATCAGAGTCTCAACGTGTCGGCCTGGTCATTTCACTTCTCCAGGGTGACCCTCAGACCTGGGCATTTGGTTTAGCTCCTACTGATGAAGCCTTACAGTCGGTCACTTCATTCTTCTCAGCTATGGAACTCCTATATGCTGACCCAGATCGGGCTGCAACAGCGGATTCTAAGCTACGGAATCTGAGACAGGCCAAACGCTCTGCGGAGGAGTACAGCGCAGAATTCCGGCGATGGGCTATAGATTCCAAATGGAACGACCCAGCTTTATGTAGCCAATTTAGGATTGGACTCTCTGACAATATCAAAGACATCCTTGTAAATTATCCTCTGCCTAAGAGCCTGGATGAGTACATGCAGCTGGCCATTAGGGTGGATCGACGTCTCCGAGAGAGACGCCAGGAAAGAGGCAAGGACCAGCCTTGGGGATCCTCACGCCAAGAGCCAAGCTTTAAGGGGGCAGCCGTTTCCTCTTCTCCCTTGTCACCTGAAGAACCGATGCAGCTTGGAGTAACCCATCTCTCTCAGGCAGAGAAGGTTCGGCGCAGATCTCAAGGCCTCTGCCTCTATTGTGGAAATCATGGTCATTTCGCCAAGAGCTGCCCAAACAAGGCTCCGGTGGCGGGAAACTACAGCGCCTAGATCCTGCTGAGGGACTTCGTCTAGGCGGTCAGGTATCGTTCCCTCTAGATAATCGAGTACTCCTACCTGTTATACTTTCCTGGGGTCCTTCCAGGACTATTGCCTCTGCCTTCATAGATAGTGGAGCGGCTGGCAATTTCCTGGATAGATCACTTGCCACCACTCTTGGAATTCCGTTAATTCCATTAGAAAATTCCCTTCGGGTCCTGGCGGTCAACAATAAGCCCATTGAGGGAGGGTTGGTCTCCTACAAGACTCCTTGGGTAAATTTAACCGTAGGATCTGCCCACTCGGAAGAAATAGAGTTTCTTATTATTGATAGTCCCGTATCCCCTATTGTATTGGGATTTCCCTGGTTAAAGGCCCATAACCCAGTGATAGATTGGAGGTCTGGGGACCTTGTAAAATGGAGTCCTTCCTGTCAGGATCATTGCTTCTCCATATCCCTTAGATCCACACCTATCATCCTTGATGGTTTACCTCCAGTCTACGCAGATTGGGCAGATGTATTCTCAGAAAAGTCCGCTGATATTCTTCCCCCCCATAGGGCCTACGACTGTCCTATCGAGTTACTCCCAGGTACTATACCCCCTAGAGGGAAAATATATAATCTGACACGGTCTGAAGAACAGGCTATGAAAGATTATATTTCTGAGAACCTCCAGAAGGGATTTATCCGTCCATCTACCTCTCCTGCCGGTGCCGGGTTCTTCTTCGTCGAGAAGAAGGACGGTGGGTTACGCCCCTGTATAGACTATCGAGGGTTAAATAAGGTTACTGTAAAGAATAGGTATCCGTTACCTTTAATCAATGACCTTTTTAATCAGGTCTCTGGAGCTCAGGTCTTTTCCAAGCTAGACCTTCGAGGGGCATATAACCTTATTCGCATTCGTCAGGGGGATGAATGGAAGACAGCCTTCAATGTTAAGGATGGGCATTATGAATATTTAGTGATGCCATTCGGTTTATGTAATGCTCCTGCTGTGTTCCAAGATTTTGTCAATGACATATTTCGTGATTTTCTTGGTCGGTTCCTGGTGGTCTATTTGGATGACATACTGATTTTTTCCCGTTCCCTGGTGGAGCACCGTCAACATGTCAAAGCGGTGTTGCAGAGATTACGGGAGAATCGTCTGTATGCTAAAATCTCCAAATGCGTATTTGAAGTGTCTGAAATTCCGTTCCTAGGATATATAATCTCCAAGCGTGGGTTATTGATGGATCCCTCCAAAGTTTCTGCTATAATGGAGTGGGAACAACCTAGAACCCTAAAGGCGCTTCAGAGATTTTTAGGATTTGCGAATTTTTACAGACAATTCATAAGGGGTTTCTCGTCCATAGTGAGCCTCTTAACAGACCTCACTCGTAAGGGCGCTTTTGTTGAGGAGTGGTCTCCCTCAGCAAAAGATGCCTTTCAATTATTAAAAGAAACTTTCACCTCCGCTCCCATTTTGATACATCCCGATACCCGGCTTCCATTCCTGTTGGAGGTTGATGCCTCGGAACTGGGAGTAGGGGCTGTCCTCTCTCAGTATGCGGGCAGTCCTGAGAAACGACATCCTTGTGCATTCTTCTCTCGTAAATTTTCGCCCGCCGAACGCAATTACGATGTTGGGAATAGGGAACTATTGGGTATTAAACTGGCCTTTGAAGAATGGCGCCACTGGCTAGAAGGTTCCCTACACCCTATCACTGTATATACTGATCACAAGAATCTAGAATATTTAGAGTCCGCTAAGAGACTCAACTCCCGTCAGGCTCGCTGGGCCCTCTTCTTTTCTCGATTCAATTTCATTATTACCTATAAGCCGGGGAAGAAGAATGCCAAAGCAGATGCTCTATCTCGTAATTTCGGGGATTGTAAGGACCAGACCAGTCCTCCTGAATCGATTCTACCTTTAGGTTGTGGTGTGGCCGCTCTTCTCCCCGACTTGTCTAGTTCGCTAATGTCATTCCAGGTTGATTCCCCTCCTGGTAAACCCTCTGAATGTTTATTTGTTCCACCTCACTTACGTCTTGCCGTTTTACAAGAACTACATGATGCTAAGTCTGCCGGTCACTTAGGTGTTCAGAAGACTTTGGCCATCGCCAAACGTCATGTCTGGTGGCCCACCATCAGACGCGATACTTCTGCCTTTGTCGAAGCATGTCCTGTATGTGCTCGGAGTAAGACTACCCATGGGTCTCCTGCAGGATTATTAGTTCCTTTAGAAATCCCCACTGAACCATGGTCGCACATATCCATGGACTTTATTGTTGATCTACCGCCGTCGCAGGGGAATTCTGTAATTTGGGTGGTGGTGGACCGCTTTAGTAAAATGGCACACTTTATTCCATTGATAACACTTCCGTCGGCACCAGAATTAGTACAACTATTCATTAAACATGTTTTTCGCCTCCACGGTCTACCGCGGAATATTGTTTCGGATCGAGGAGTTCAGTTTGTGTCCCGTTTCTGGAAAGCCTTCTGTAATCGCTTAGGTATTAAAGTGTCGCTCTCCACCGCCTATCACCCTCAGTCTAACGGACAGACTGAGCGGGTAAATCAATGTCTAGAACAATATTTACGCTGTTTCGTTTCCGACCGCCAAGAACAATGGGCGGAATTCATCGAATTTGCGGAATTCGCCTTTAACAATGCGCCTAGTAAATCTACTAAGTTTTCGCCTTTCTTTTGTAATTATGGTAGAAATCCTAAGGCATCATCCTTCTCTGGTCCTTCCTCCAACTTGACGGCCTTGGAGGAATGGCTACGGGAAAGGACTAAGGTGTGGTCTGAGATACAGACTAACTTAAAGAAAGCCTCTAGAACTTATAAACTATTTGCGGACCGACATAGGTCACTAGAACCACCATTTCAGGTGGGTGATTGGGTCTGGGTTTCTACAAGAAATATTGCCCTTCGACAACCCTCGTCTAAGCTGGGGCCTAAATATATCGGTCCTTTTCCTATTATTGACAAACTAAGCGATGTTACCTTTAAGGTCAAGTTACCTTTATCCATGAAAATTCCGTCGACCTTTCATGTTTCTTTGTTAAAATCTGCCAAAAATATTCAGGTGTCATCTCCTCCTCCGATTATAGTGGGAGACGAGCCTGAATATGAAATTAATAGAATACTCGACGCTCGGGTGCTTCAAAACTCTTTACAGTATTTGATTGATTGGAAGGGTTTTGGTCCTGAGGAAAGGTGTTGGGTACCGGCCAAGGATGTCCATGCCAAGACCCTTATTAATAGATTTCATCGTGAGAATCCGGATAAGCCTGGTAAGGGTCCAGAGGCCCCTCGTGAAGGGGGGGGTAGTGTCACGGCCACCTCACCTGTCCTTCGTTCCCTCGCCGACTCCTCTCCGCGGGCTGGGCGTCCGTTGCAGCCGGCGGCGGGCCGGCGTCTCTCCCTTCCGGCCGCCGCTCGGCTGTCGTGAGCAGCCGCCCGGGCAGCCTCCTCGTCGGCGGCGTCGGGAGCGGCCGCGTCGCTCTCTGTGCGACGCGCTCCCGCCGCGCTGCATCATACACGCGCGCGCGCGCGCCTGGCCTCCTTGTATGTCCTCCGGCGGCGCTGCACACAGCGCGCCCGCCGGAGGTAATCAGCATGGGCCAATGAGCCCTTTGTCAGTATGGGCCTATGAGCCCAAACGCCCCCTAATTCAAACTGGGCAATCAGCCCAAGGTTCCTATGTAGCACCAATCACCACATTCCCCCTCAGCCAATCCTGTTAGTCCCCATCATATAAAGGTTTTCACCCTGCGGTCAGTCCTTGCCCGTTATAGCGTGCTACTGGGTGCGATTTTGGATACCTTCTCCCTGTGAATCTTGCCGTGTTTTTGACCATCCCTGATTGCCGCCTGGACCGACCTTGCTTGCTCTTTGACCACGAATCTGCCTGCTCCTTTGTACCGCGAACTTCTGACCTCCCGTTGTGACCCTTGGCTTGCCCTGACTACTCTTCCGTCTAACCCTACTGTACCGTGCCTCCTCGGATTGACCACCCGTGTATGACCCTTGTCCGTTATTGCTACTCAGTCTAGTTCCTGGTTCATCTGCCTTCCCCTGCATAAGTCAGCATCCTTTGTGCTAACAAGACCTGGGGGCAACCGTGTCCGGTGAGGCGTGTCTAGCGTCCCGGCAAGCGGGGGCTTACTATAGGCGAAGAAAGCAGCGGAGATTGGGGGTTGCTGATTTATTGGAAGGTGGGTGTCCCACGGGACCTGACAGCGCCAGCTCAGTGTGGCCGACTCTTGGTGCTCTATACCTGTGGTCCCCAACCTTTTTTTCACCGTGGACCGGTTCAGGATTTGGAAATTTTACCGCAGCCCGGTGGGGCACTGGGGGGGGGGGGCTGACTGGGGCGGGGCTGGGGGTGTGGCTGGGGTGTGGCGGTGCAGCGGCATTGATTGTTAATATTGTTTTGATTCAATCATTTTAATGTTAATGTATTTAAACATGCCTTCAAAGCATCTGGCGCTTTAAATTTGGTCGCTATAGCATAGAGCGCTAGACTCTGTGTGATTAAAGTCTGTTTTCGAACTCATATCCACCTGTAACAAAGCGAAAACACATGGAATGACATTGTTTTAACACTGTGACATTAACACTTTGAATGGGGAGCCCAGGATATTCACTCCACACAGGTCATGCTATATTTTAAAATGTTACATTAAATGTTATGTTTTATCACACTTGGTGAGCTGGACCTGCAGCACATTAACACTTTAGTGCCAGACCTGTAATGACAATTCTGCATAATAATATAAAAAATCAAAAACGTTTGTAAAAGTGTTTGTTTGCAGTTTGAACAGCCATTGAAATGTATAGGAGAGCAACACTGAGGGACAGGTAATAACCGGTGCTCTGGAAGCTAGAGCACCGGCGCTATAGGCTGAGCCGCCTGTAATAATACATGTGGCACTACATGGTGCTGTTAGAGTCGCTCACCAGATTCGCTTTAATAAATGTGGTTTTGCCTACAGCGCCCGGCGTTCACCAGACACTGCCCGCCGCTATGAGGCACTGCCTGGCGCTATCCCTTCTTAAATAACCCCCTTTGTTTTTTTCTGATAATCTCAGGTGCTGCTTCCCCCTAGTGACCAAAATCAGTTCAAAATTTGCTCAACTGTGGCCTAGTTTTGTCCCTATTTGCACAACAGACAGCATGTAAAAAATTAAATTAACATCATTTCCCTAATAGGTAAACCAGGAGAGGGTCGCAAAGCAGAAAATATTTGTAACTTATTATTCCACGTGCTTATAATAACTTGATACATTGTTTCTACTGATTATTTGCAATCTTATGATAACTCAGCTCGGGGAAGTCTGTCCAGCATTCAGATGTGTCTGGCCTTGTAACTCCACAAAATGTCCACTGTGCCTAAGTGACACAGTCATATGGTCTTCTTACCTTTTTAAGATAATAATTCCAAATGTCGCATCCAATTTGACCAGCTCACAAAGAGTGGGCCAGAGTAGTACTCCTTCTGGAAGGGACAGGGAAAGGGGTTGTGATGTGCGTTCCCTGGGTACTTTAAAGGGAGAACACTGAGCTGTAACCAGGTGCATGCCAACCAAGCTTAGAGTAACTGGAGAAAGAGAGACTCTGAGTGCCAGGAGTGCATGTGCTTGTGAGTTGCTGTGTAAAAAAAACTGTGTCAGTGAATAAAGACCTTTTGTTAAGCTTGAACCTAATGCCATTTTTCATCGTCAAGTGGACCTGAAGAAATTGGGGGTATTCTGCTACCACGTACCATTCCAGCTCTCCCCCTAGAACAGGTAGAGTCCCTCTACAAACCTAGACCTGCCTGAGGGTTGCCTCTCAGTCTCCTCTAAAGCTGTTATCCCAGCATCAACTGACTAAGGGGACATGCCGGTGGAGTTCAGGAGTTCTCATCTGTAAAGGCAAAATGATACATTCACAAGTGACCAAATTCAGGTCACAATTTGAGTTCAGGAGTTCTCATCTGTAAAGGCAAAATGATACATTCACAAATTTTCATCTACGATTTTTCTCTTCCAGTAACAAAAAAAGAAAGAAGCTTTTTGCTGCAGGGTGTATATGTAACCTCTCTATTTGATATCTACCACATTTATTTTGTGCTCCTTTAAATTCAGCAAATCAGGATAAGATGTGGTGGATTTGTGGTAGCAAGAAGTATCTAGAGGGAAAGATTGGGTTAGTGTTCTTTCTGTTTTGTCAGGCAAGTTTTTTTATCCTCTCTGGTACATGGAAACCACCGGCAACCTTTTGTTTGAACACAAATAATCAGAAAAGGACTTAAATAAATAAGCAATTGGCCCATTTTGACCCTTTGTGCCACTGCAATGATTAACCTGCAAACTATTTCTGTTTTTTTTTTTTTTGTTTTTATTCCCTTTTGGAATATAAGGAAAAGAAAGTAAAGCTGAAAGTTGCTTTACGTCAAAATGCACCATGACCCCAAACCTCAATCGAATTTCTGTGCATGGCGTGTATCATTCTCACCAAGTGATTAGTTGTTTTATTTTAGACTCCATGCATGCATTTCAAAAATTAACTTTAGGTTATTCCTAAATTTGACCAAAAATGTACATAGTAAGTTTGGCTCGCACCAAAGAAAACTAGGACTACCGTACGTTTCATCCTATAAGACACTCCTGGGGCATCTAGAATTTGGAGGAGGAAAATAAGAAAAATAAATATTATAAACCAAATATTGCACCAAAATAGCATCCCCCCTCGAGAACCAAATAATAGGCAAGGTGCAGAAACTCTCCATTACAGCGGCACCCCCCCCCCCCCCCCTATTTCCCCAGTTATAGGCAGTGAGGCTTTTTGCATCCATCCCATAGGAAGTGAAGTTTTTCTCATCCCATAGGTAGTGAGGCTTTCCCCCATCCTATAGGCAGGTAGGCTTTCCTCATCCCAAAGGCAGTGAGGGCATCCTCTATCCAATAGGCAGCGAGGCTTTACCCCATCTTATATGCAGCAAGGCTTTCCCCCATCCCATAGGAAGTAAGGCTTTCCCCCATCCCATAGGAAGTAAGGCTTTCCCCCATCCAATAGGCAGTCATGCTTTCCCCCATCCCTTAGGCAAACTTACATTGACAGTCACTCCCAAGCCGCAGCCAGATGATAGAGGACAGGCAGGGAGAGTCCCCACTCTGGGTGTCTACTGAGGCTACTGAGATGCACATACACACACACACACACACACACACACTGGGTTCGTGCAGCAGGTGTATGGACCAAAGCGTTCATGTGGGGCGGGTGCGGGGCAGGCTGTGAAGGCCTTGGGAACTCTCCCTGCCCATCATACCGGTCGTCCTCAGATGCGCGGCCCGCACACACATACTCGGATCTGTGTAGCAGATGATGTGATGCAGGTCATGCCCACCCACTGCACAGACCCTCTCCCTGCCCATCCTTTCACCTCCATCGTCTGGCTGCGGTGCGGGAGCAACTGTTAATGTAAATTTATTCATTTATATTTTTAACATTCGCCCGATAAGACACACTGACATTTTCACCCCACTTTTTAGGGGGGAGGTGCGACTTATATGCTGAAAAATGTGGTATACATATTTGTTAAATACAGATAAAGAAACACTTTAAGGTGGACCAAATTCTAGGATTTTGACCATCCCAGGTTTTTTTTTCCAGGGGCATCGGTGATGCCTCGCAATGTTATGGCCACCATATCTTTATAAAAACATACCTTCCGCTGGACCTACAGCAAATGCAGTCTTTTTGTCCAATCAGCGCTGTAGCCAGTGCATATTCGTTTATGGCATAAAGCCCTGTTTGGAACAGAGAAGACTCCCTGAGGTCTGAGGCGGGCTCCCGCTCCCAGCCTATCCTAATGTGGGTGTTTGTGACCCTCCCCCCTTGAATTTCCTCACAAAGTGCAGCACCCCAAATCCAGATGCCCCAGTAGTACTTAGTCATCCATTTTCTGGAGTCTTTTTGACTCCAGCGCTGGCCGTAAGGTAGTTGGTTCTCAGATGCCTTAGATTATGAGTTCCATTCAATAAGCCAATGTATATTTAAAGTGAAAGAAGACATTTCATACTTATATATATTTCATACATACTTATATGAAATGAGCCTTACAGAACTAGCTGTCACCTCTGATGGTTCAATCATCAGACAGGCAGCAGCCTCCTCCAAGCTGAGCAGAAACTGTGCTATAGAACTGATACAGTTGCATCCTCTCCTGGCATGCTCAGTGAGCGTTGTGTATGTTGCCATGAGAGAGCACTAGACAGTCCTCATCTCATCAGTCTCAATCTCACCCAGTCCTGTGGTGCTGATTGCCCTCCTGCAGCCCTGGTACCTGAAGCCAGGAGATATACTTCTGAGTCATGGCTGGCCTAAGTTGTATGGCTGAGCACAAGCTTAGTCAAGGACTAGACAGTAAGTGCCCTGTTTCGGCTTTGTACACAGAACATGCCAATCTCCAGCATGGGAAGTGGAATTGCAGCTTCTCAGATCATATAGTAGAGCTGAGGGAGGGTAATCAGTGCCACTGGACCAGGTGAAAGTAAGTAGGCAGACTTCATGCCTCCTATGGCACCCCTGATCCAAAATAGACGTTTCCTTTAGTTTAATCTCATCAAAAAACACCAGAAAAGAAAACACAGGTAAATGCATGGGACAAAAGCAAACAACAGGATATACAGAGGAAGACTAAAGTTACGTACCGATACAAGGTTTAAGCAAGTACAAACCAACCGCAGACCTCGCCAACCACCAGAGATTAATGATGTTATCCCCTTCCCATTGCCACCTCGCTCCGAAACCATCAGGGGTCGGTTAAGAGAGAGGATTTATGAAGCACCACAATGGTGCACCCACTTGCATCTCATGTGCCCAACTCCGGCCTCGAAATAAGGCAGTAACAAAAGTGGCAATGCCGCATGCCCTGTTGGCAGTGAGTGCCACCTGTGCCAGTGAAGGGCCGCCAGCCCCATCGGCGCTGATCAAACTCGGGAGATGAGCGCGAGCGCTGCTTTTTTCCCCTTTTTTAGGAGGCAACACCGTCAATGAGTATTTCCTCTGATCGCCCTCTCCCACAAGAGACGAGCGGCGCGGGGGCGGCCCGCCCGGAGGCACACGTCCGTCCGTGGGCTGAGAGGAGAAGAGCCATGGGACCAGGACGGGCACAAGCGGCCAGTCCCCAATAGGAGAGAAGCCCAATATGCACGCGGAAGGGGCGGGGAGGAAAGATGAAATGTGGATGTGAAGGTGGAGGAGGGTAAGGGAGATGTAGGGAGTGGGGAGGAGAAGGGGGGAAGGAGGGAGGAGGGGGTGGACAACTGAGAAGAAGAGAACAAGAGAAACAGATAAAGAAAAAAAAAGGAGGAAGGGATTAGGGAGCTGGGCCTGCTGGCCTCCTGGGGGCAGGTATCGGTCTGTGGCAGGCTTGTTGGATGGTATTTGGCACCTGCCCGAGAACTGTCAGTGTCTGCCCCGCTAGGCATTTCCAGGGAGGCTCAGGATGGCATGCAGCAGGCAGGTTGGGATCATACTTTTTTTTTTTTTACAAAGAGATCAGATTTGGTGATAAAGGTAATTTAAGCCCTGACAGGGGTCAGAAGTGGGGTGAAGCAATGAAAGTGGATTACTCCCTGAAAAGTAATTATATGGAATGTCCAGGCTAATTCTAAAATCAAAGCATTGCTTCGCTACCCCCATACAGCTAACTCATATTACCATGATGTCAAATAAAGCTACTGAAGCTTAGATATAGAACATTTACTGCAGCCAATCTTTGTTTCTGCATGACCACTTTTTTTGCACTGAAAGGTGGACTAATCTCCAACCTCCTTGTATTCTTTAGGCTTCCCACAGGATATAATACAATGGATCCAAATGTAAGTGCTTTGACCTTTATTGCCCTATACTAGGGGCACATTTATATAGCCACAATGTATATTTGATGTTCATCTTGTCCTCAGTAATAAAAGAGTTCCCCGTCAGAAAGGAAAGCCTTTACTGCAGATCAACATGGTCTCCAGAGCTCTTTCCTACTCGTCAGTTTCTAATTTCTATGAAAAAAGAAGAGTTGATGAAGCTAAGAATTTACTTTAGTCCAAAAAATCATTTCTCCAAGCAGTCATATGGTTGCAAGTGGCTATCATTTTCATGAGATGTGCCATATGGCTTTTAAGTGCAATGGTACTGCCAATGCAGAAAGCACTCCATACATGGCCACTCTCTGCTCCTCACCCATATGGTGCTGTCAGTTGTGATGCCTGCACCATTGTAAGATGCAGTGAGCAGCTACTTAATATCTGATGATATAATCCAAGAGGACCATATGGAGCTGTCAGAAGCAATGGTACCCCCAGGGCTGGAATTGCCTTTCATAGCGCACTAAGGGGTTATTAATATGTTAAACTAACCCTGGAGTATCCTTATGTATTACAATAAATAATGATGATGAGATGACAATCCAGTACCATTGTTGCATCCATTTAGCTGAGCATGATGCTCCTTTGACTAGTATTTGCAGGATAAATTACAATGTTCTATATATATATATATATATATATATATATATATATATATATATATATATATATATATATTTATATATATATATATATATATTTGCATATTGATATTTGCAGTATTGATCACAAATTAATGCTTACAGTTCCTACAGGATAACACTTGTGTATGTTTCAAAATAGTAAAGTAATATTCTGTATGTTCACCATGTATGAATTATTATGTATTTTACCATTGTGTTGGTCACCGAAGTCATGAGAAATAGTTGTGGTCTAAAGGTAATTTGGAATCTTGTTATCGGAGGGCTGCAGTTTTGATTCACTTCATAACTTTCTCCAGTGCAGCTCATGACCAGTCCACAGCATTCCCACAGAGTGTGATTGTCTTCAAAGGCTGAAGCTATATCATTGCAGGGAGCAGGAGTAGATATGGCCATCCTGAAGGTACTGAAGCTTTCATATTGTAGGGAGAGATAATGTGGCAGGAGTGGGCAGGGAAGGGGTCAGCCATGTGAGGCTAAGTATTTGAGGCAGGGCATGAGCTGGTATTTCTTGTTCTTGCGGGTACAGTGTGGCCAGGTATAGGGGTGCTGGGGGGACTAGGGATAAAGGAATTGATTGGGGTGTAAGAAGCAGCAGCCCAACTTATCCCAAAGCAGTGTGGCCCACCAGTTCTCCCTATGGCCATCCTGCCTCTGACTTCCTCTATTTTTCCATAATACAAGCAGCATTAAGGTGTCCTTATCTGGGATGCCCTACACAGTGTGGCCTAGCAAAACAAATACTGGGCATGCCAATGCTATTCATTCCAGCTATGGCAGCAGAAAAATTACCACCACTGACCACTCACTGATTGGATGGGCAAAACTGATCGCTGGTGGTCATGTGTTTACTGGAACCTGGGCTGGATTGGGTACAATGCACAAGGTTCTCTTGCACAAGCGCTTCCACAATTTGAGTGCCTCCACTGATGTGCAATTCCAATCAGGCAAACCCAATAGACTGCTGGTGGTCAGATGGGGCACCAGAATAAGTATGTGGTTGAGCCTCAACAATCACCATCTCTGGAAGAACACCAAAACCATGTTGACAGGCACAGGGTTCATTCAACAACTCCCACTGCAGTGTTCATGACAGGGAGCTGGAAATCAGTTGAGGTACTGGCAAAGCCCCTTTCCCACATGGCAGACAGGGATCCATGGTTAGGTTGCCTCACTTCTACCCACCTTATCCACTGTGTATAATATAAGCCTTTTCAAAGCATCTTCTTTCTCTGAATATAGGCAAATCCTCTATATTTTGTAATTACAGCCACTTTGTTTGCTTGGCTGTTATACCACATTTTTGTGTGGTCCTTGAGAAGTAAAATTAAAAGAAGGGCAATCTTCAATTGCAACCACAGGAAGAGATGTCCAAGTGTTACCGTATGTAAATGAAAAAATATATATATATATATATATATATATATATATATTTTTTTTTTTTTTTTTTTCTAAAGAAGTCTTTACAATTTTACAATTTATGATTAGGGCAAACAATTAAAATGTTATCAGATAAACAAATGCAAGACAGCAAAAATGACTCTTGGAATCAAGGCCAAGATAGCCTTCAGACTTGAAGAGGTTAATCTTACAATTCCATTGTGATCCCTGATACGGATGATCTGTGCTGAAATTTAATTTTAATTACTGTATAACACTCCCCTGGAGATTCCCTCTGTCGCCCATGTGGAATCATTGCTAACACAGACGGGCACCCGGCTTCCTGAGCCTTTATAATGGAAATGTGATGATGACAGCTGCTTCTTTTGAAGGTTGCTGCTCCATCAGGCTATTTTTTCTGGCTGTCTGGAAGCATTTGGAAGAGGTGATCCGAATCAACAGGCAGACATGTTCAGGAAATAGGTACAATCTGGACATTATTTAGAAACTTAATCAAATCTGCTTATTATTTAGCATTAAAAATGTGGTGGGTACTTCTACGAAAGGATCCTCATGATCTAAGATTATGAAATGGTCTTGGTAAATGCACAACCCAGCTCTACCAGTTATTGGTAAAATTGTGTAAACAGGGCATGATCCTGGGGCAACCATAAAATAACACAATAGGCACTAGGGCTTTCCTTACCCCCCAGTGCCCAGGAAGGGATGTTGATAATCAGTGATACAGTAGCAGCAATGCATATGAACTGTTATAGGGTCTACATCACAAATAGTGTAGAAAAAACAAAACGGGCAGGCTGATTCATCATTAGCGGTAGGTAGCGACAGATGAGCATCTATAGCAGGCATTTTCAGAGCGCCCGCTAGTAGTCGCAGTGCTCGGCCGTGAGTCGCTTTATAGCGACTCAGTCACTGTTCAGTAATGTTGAATACATTCTGAGGAGTCGCTATTTGACCAGTACAGCGCTGTATGGGAGCGCATGTTAGCGACTGCTCATAGCGACTGACTCACACCATATTCAGCAAAAAATCAGGCTCACAAGCATCTATCGACTAGTAACAAAGCGAAAACATATGGAATTACATTGTAACAACATTGGAACATGAACACTTTAATGCCAGACCTGTAATGTCATTTCTGAAGAAATATATAAAAAATGAAAACATTTTGAAAAAACTGCTATTTCAATGACAGAAGAGGTCACAGAACTATTTGTGACTTTTTTGAAAGAAAAAAAAAACAGTTTAGAGAGAAGAAAAGATCGTCCATTGAAATGTATGGGAGAGCGTCAGGTAGCGAGAGGTCAAACCTGGCACTGTGCTAGGATGAACGCTGGCGCTGTTCGCTGAGGCTGTGAAAATGATGAATCAGACGCTACATGGCGCTATCCCAGTCGCTAAACAGATTCTGCTTGATAAATGTGTAATTGCGCGCCGTATCCGGCGTTGACCAGTCGCTATCTGTCGCTACCTCTCATTAACCAGGCGCTACCTGACGCTATCCCTTCTTAAATAAGGGCCTAAGTGTAACTGATCACTAGCATCTGCCCCTTCTAGCTGCTTGCTTGGTCTGTACCTCTACATTAAGGGGGGCACAGGTCTCTCCTCTTTCATGTCCCACCAGGAGAATGATGTTGCCAGATCAGGAAATGGCTTCTACGCCACAGGGACACCCCCAGACTCTAATAGCATTTGTGTTTAAATTCTTTTAATAAGATTTTGAAAGTAAAATGTAGCATTCAGAAGTTCCCTAGCAGAAATCCACCATAATATATTTAGTTACTTTTACATAATAAATCAACATAAGACAGAGACCTCTAATACGCATACTGCATCTTATGTCCAAGTCCTATTAAACATATCTTCTAATATCTGCTAATTTCTTGTCTTGTCTTATTAGTGTTTCTTTGGTACTCCTTGGATCCTCATCTCTATCCATAAAATAACTTTACTAATACCCTTTCAGACAGAGCAGGGGTTTTGTGCCACTTTAAGCTCCTACATGGCCTCAATTTGCAGCAATCAGTACATCTGTTATATTTATTATAACAGGGTGTGTGATGATGATTCATATTACACACCACAATTATTAGTGATAATTAATGTTACATTACTGTTATATTAATATTTCACTCACTTTTGCACTGCTGCTTATCAGGTCTGTGGGGACCTTCATCACCATGCCTGTCACATTAGTGATCAAAGAAAGCACCCCCCCAAAGTGTGAAAAAGTGTCTAAACAAATGACTACATAAGGGGTCAAAAGCTAAAGTACAAACACCATGGCCTCGATTAAATAAGATTTCTCACTTCATGAGAAAATAGCATGAGGATTTTACTGTTAGCTAATCACCATCTAAGATAGCGAACCTCCATGGCACTTTTTAATATAGTATATATAAAAAAGAGTAAAAAGTTCTCTACTGTTCTTAGGAGTAAAAGGGTACCATTGCATTTCATTGTTTTCCTAGTAGGTGGTTCAACAACAATTAAATCCTCATGTTTTCTTTTTCTCATTAAGTGGATCTTTTGCTACCATGAGAATTTTTTTAACTCTTGTTGAATCAACGCCATTGTGTGCACCTCTTCCTAAGGGCGTGCATACCATAGAAGCAGGGGGAGCTGCTGCTACTGGGGCCCATGGCAAAAGAGCGTCTGTGAAAGCTGCCTCCCCCTGTCTTTCAGCACTTGATCACTCGGTGGGCCCCTGGCATTGAAAGACTGATGCTGCCCAGGCCAGCTGAGCCTAGCCAACAGCAGCAGGATCAGCATTGTTCATGACGGGGCCGGGTCACCATCAGTGGGCCCAGGGTGGTAGCAGCAGGGATTGGTACCCATGACACCTTATGCTGCCCCTTTATAGTTCAGCACAGAGCACCAGAGGCCATGAATGTTGGGTCCACAGGGTGGAACAAAGCTTCCAGCAGCTAGTTTCTCCCAGAACTCGGACTAGCACTGGGGAAACAAACTGCTGGCATCTGGGGCTCCTTTCAAACAGAAATAAAATATAGTATCTTAATATATTTTAAGATTGATTAAACTGGACTAACACCTTTACAAGGAACAGTGCATACATGTATCCCTCCCCCAGGGCAGTTTGGATTTCTGCTCATAAAAATTACTTTATCTCTTTGTAACTCCTTCCATGTGCGATTTTACCCTCAAAATAGCATCCTATGGAGCTGCAGGCCACCTGCAAAGAGGAATTGCTGATGGGTTTCCTGTCGCTATGCATTGGGGATTATGTCGGTTAAATCCATGCAGCAGAATGACAGCTGGGAAAAGGAGCCTCAGGGGTGCTTTAAAATGGCTGCTACCAGGAGAAATAGGTGAGACGGTGTCTCTGATTTGAGTGGATACAGGAGCAAATGTAAGTGCTGACAATGATTTAGTATCATGCATGCAGATATTCAAGTGCGTTTTGGTGAGTTTTTTTCCATCAAGGCTGTTGGTCCGGTTTAATTAATTTTTTTAACAAAGATATCTCCTCTTTTTGGGTTGCCCCACTATGACTTTTGCTATGGGACCAGGGAACCTTATTCATGCCCTGACTAGAGATGAGCGAACTTTTGAAAAATTTGATTCGGCTGATTCACTGAGTTTTCTGACAAAATTCGTTTCGGTCCGAATCGCTATTAAAACGGCTATTTCTGAGCTTCCTAGAGCCTCAATAGGGTTGTAAACCATTCTGCCATGCTGTAACACGCATAGGATGCGTGCTGGGTTAGTGAAATAATACTGTAAATAATTATGACATGCAGATCAGAGGCATCGCTATTAGAATCGCAGAGCGGCACTATTGCAGAGAGTTGAGGTGGCATCACTATGAGGGGCCCCTATATTGCCTGAAAAACACACCCCAGAGCTGGCAGCAGCAGCAGCCCAAATATTGGCTGAAAGACATCCTGGAGTTGGCAGCAGGAGCAGTGGGATCACAAAAATTGGCTGAATGACACCCTGGAGTTGCAAGCAGCAGCAGCAGGAGCCCAAACATAGCTTGAAAGAGACACTGGAGTTGGCAGCAGGAGCCCAAAAATTGGATGAATCACACCCTGGAGTAGCAAGCAGCAGCAGGAGCCCAAACATTGCTTTAAGGAGACACTGGAGTTGGCAGCAGGAGCCCAAAAATTGGATGAATCACACCCTGGAGTTGCAAGCAGCAGCAGGAGCCCAAACATTGCTTTAAAGAGACACTGGAGTTGGCAGCAGGAGCCCCAAAATTGGATGAATCACACCCTAGAGTTGCAAGCAGCAGCAGGAGCCCAAACATTGCTTTAAAGAGACACTGGAGTTGGCAGCAGGAGCCCAAAAATTGGCTGAATGACACCCTGGAGTTGGTAGCAGCAGCAGGAGCCCAAACATAGCTTGAAAGAGACACTGGAGTTGGCAGCAGGAGCCCAAAAAGTGGATGAATCACACCCTGGAGTTGTAAGCAGCAGCAGCAGCCCATACATAGCTTGAAAGAGACACTGGAGTTGGCAGCAGGAGCCCAAAAATTAGATGAATCACACCCTGGAGTTGCAAGCAGCAGCAGCAGCAGGAGCCCAAACATTGTTTTAAAGAGACAATGGAGTTGGCAGCAGCCGCAGCAGTAGCCCAAAATTGACTGACACACCCTGGAGTTGGCAGCAGCAGCAAGAACCTAGAAATTGGCTGGAAGGCACCCTGAAGTTGGTAGCAGCAGGAGCACATACATTAGCTGGAAGGCACACCCTGGAGTTGGCAGCAGCATAAGCAGGAGCCCAAACATTGCTTGAAAGACACACTAGAGTTGGCAGCAGCAGCAGCAGGAGGCCAAAAATTGGCTGAAAGGCACACCCTGAAGTTGGCATCAACAGGAGGCCAAAAATTGGCTGGAAGGCACACCCTGAAGTTGGCATCAGCAGGAGCCCAAAAATTGGCCTAAAGACATAAATATGTTTTGCACCATTTGGAAAGTGTAAAACGTGGCACCATGCTGAATCTAATCGCATGCATCAGGCATTGGTGGGTGGAAATCCTGGCTGATCCATCCCTGATTCATTTTGACAAAGGTGAGTCTCTCCACATTTTTAGTTGACAGACGAGTTCTCCTCACCATAACTATGGCCCCCGCCGCACTAAACACCCGCTCAGATGGCAGGCTACTTTCCGGGCAGGACAGCTTTTCCAGGGCAAACTCTGCTAGTTGTGGCCACAAGCCAAGTTTGGCTGCCCAGAAGTCCAACGGATCCTCAAGGTGTGTTGGCATGGTCATGTCAAGGTATGACATGACCTGCTGGTTGAGGTCCTGCTCCAGGTCTTCCTGCTGCTCATGAGTAGCCTCACTATGCGGGTGTAGAAAGCTACTCATTAGCGACTGAAGACTGAGGCTGCTGCTGATGGAGCTGCTGCTGCTGCTCCTGCCAACCCCCCCAGCAGCCATGGCAGTGGAAGGTGAGCGCAGAGGTCCACCCGAGTCAGACCTGCGAGAGTATGGACCATGGCGCAGATAGGCATCGGCCAACTGACTACGTAGAATGTCTTTGTAGTAGTTCAGTTTGTCCTCCCTCTTGGCGGGTTTAAAAAAATATCCCCATTTTGTGCCGGAAGCGAGGGTCCAATAAGGTGGACAGCCAGAAGTCATCCCGCCGACAAATGGAAACAATTCTGGGGTCACTACGCAAGCACATGAACATGCTTCCTGCCATTTGCGCAAGTGACTCGGATGGACTACCTGTCTCCATCTCCACTGCATACTGCCACGGGTTGCCCGGGTCCTCTGTCTCGCCTTCCTCAAAACCCTCTAGCTCCTCTGGCTTCTCCTGCCCCTCCTCTACTGTCCGCTGACTAGATAAACCAGCCATTTCGCCAAGAAACTGTGCTTCACTGGGCCACTCCTCCTCCTCTTCCTCCTCCTCCTCCAGTTCAGCTCCAACGGGGTTCATGTGGCCGTAAGATGTAGAGGCCATGTCTCCAGTGCCCTGACCAGCCATGGTTTCCAACATATGCTGTAGTACATGAAGCAGTGGAATCACATCGTTCATCCCGTAATCCTGACTGACAAATAAAGTGGCTTCCTCAAAGGGCCTGAGCAAACGGCAGGTGTCACGTATGAGCTGCCACTGGTTGACATTGAAGTTACACAGGGGAGTCCCCCTATCCGCTTGGTTCATCAGGAAATCTGTGATGGCTTTTCTCTGTTCATATAACCGGTCCAACATGTGAAGGGTGGAATTCCAACGGGTGGAAACATCGCAAATCAGACTATGTTGGGGGATACCGTTCTGACGCTGTAGCTCAAGAAGGGTGTGTTTGGCGGTGTATGAGTGGCTGAAGTGCATGCAAAGTTTCCTTGAAGTTGTTAGGATGTCTTGCAGATGGGGGGAACACTTCAGAAACCGCTTGACAACCAGATTGAAGACATGAGCCATGCAGGGGGCATGGGTCAGGCTTCCTTGGCGCAGCGCAGAAAAAATGTTCTTCCCATTGTCGGTAACCATGATTCCCATTTTAAGTTTTCTTTGAGTAAGCCATGTTTGGATTTACTGATGAATAAATTTAAGCAGTTCCTCCCCTGTGTGACTCCGTTCGCCAAGACAAACCATGTGAAGCACAGCGTGACACCTCCGTGCCCTGCACACATGGTAGACTGGAGGGGCACTGAGACTTGAGCCTACAGTGGAGGGTGAGGAGATGGCGGAGGATGAGGAGGCCGAGTCGCACGGTGTCACAGGCCCAACGGGCAGGGAGCGCGGAGGCCGAAGCGGCGTGACCTGTCCAAGTTGCAGTGGGCTGTAAACAACATGTACTGTCCCTGACCGTAGTTACAGCTCCAGACATCGGCGCTGCCATGCACTTTGCTACACACGGACAGGCTCAAAGACTGGCCCACCTTCTGTTCAACAAAAGTGTGCAGCACTGGTACTGCCTTCTTGGCAAAGAAATTACGGCTTGGGACTATCCACCTCGGCTCGGCACAAGCCATCAGTTCTCTGAAAGGTGCAGAGTCCACCACCTGAAAAGGGAGCGACTGCAGCACCAGCAACTTGGACAGGAGCACATTCTGCTTCTGCGCCGTAGGATGAGTGGGCGCATACTGCTGTCTCATGGACATGGCTTCGCTGATGGATTGCTGGTGGGATGCATGAGGAGGAGGAGGAGGAGCAGGAGCGACAGAGGATGGGTATGATGCACAGCTGCCTTCGGCTGAGGTGCTGGAGCCTTGGCTGGCAGAAATTGGGAGTGGCGTGCCACTTGGTGAGGAAGCAGGTTGGACCATCTCTTCGGAGCCTCGGTTCTCCCAGGCCGCTTTATGGTGACGCATCATATGTTGACGCAGGGCCGTGGTGCCAACATTTGGGCCCTGGCCACGCTTCACCTTCTGTCTACATATCTTGCATGTGGCCATGTTACCCTCCTGCGGATGCTTCAGGAAAAACTGCCACACTGCCGAGTAGCTACTTTTCCCACCAACAGGCCACACTGATTCACTGCTACTGTCGCCAACTCCAGGAACCCCTGCTCCACTACCTCCCGATATGGTAGCCTGCCGCGCAACAGGTGCTCTACCCCAGCCCCGGCCCCGTTTGGCTCCAGGCTTTACAATTGGGCCCTCATGCTGACTGCCAACCATGCTGCTAACACCTTGCTGCCTCAGCTGCTGACTCCGGGGCAACCTGCGCCCCTCTTCTCCTGATGATGACGATGAAGCCCCTTCATCACCCGGCTCCCAAGTGCGATCGGCGTCATCATCGTCATCATCATCATCACCGAGCTGTGGCTGCACGTCACTGATGTTCTTGGTTTCCTCAACAGTGTCTGGCGCAGGAGCTGGAATGCTCGCAACACCCACGACACTGTCCACATCACTATTTGTTTGCCTAGATAAAGAAGCCACCTCCATTTCTTGGCTGGGCAGTAGCTGCTGACTGTCCTCTATCTGATCGTCCTCCTCACTAAAGAGTGGAGCTGAACCCAAAGCATAGGATACGTCGCTGGGGGAGGGAACGGCGTAGGACAGAGGCAATGGGAGGACAGGGACTGCTCTCGGGGCATGTAAACTGAGGGTTGTGTCAGAGGAACCTACCGACCCTAGACTGGGGGTCTCAGATGTAACTTGTGATAATGTTGATGAGCGCGTTAACCAATCTACCACGGCAGATGCGTTACTGGTGGAGACACGACCGCTAGCAGATACTGACAGTTCAGGTCTCTCACCGTGACTCCTGCTGCCACTCGCTCCTAGTCTGCTGCGACCTCTACCTGCTGAATCTTGGCTCTGCCACTCCTCTTTGAACATCCTTGCACTTGTCTGCCTGACATTTTTATGTATTTGAAATGCGCAATAGGTACGATAAAAAATGTGTTTACTTTAAAAAGAAGAAGCTAAATAAAGTGAGGGACTGCTTCTCTGCACCAGATACTATGAAAATTGACAATATGAGATACCCTGCGGCCTAGTGTTTTGGTAGCAGGACAAAAACAATTCAAAATGCAATACTTTGATTCAGCTGAAGAAGAATGAACAAGCGTATTTAGTGTAACAGATAGGCTGCTAAGTGCAGGTTTGGGATACCCAGGTGGGCTGGTGTTTTTTTTCTGTTAAAGGCAGAAGAAAAACCAATTCAAAATGCAATACTTTGATTAAGCTGAGGAAGGATGAACAAGCGTATTTAGTATAACAGATAGGCTGCCAAATGCAGGTTTGGGATACCCAGGTGGGCTGATGTTTTTTTGTTAAAGGCAGACCAAAAACCAATTCAAAATGCAATACTTTGATTAAGCTGAGGAGGATGAACAAGCGTATTTAGTATAACAGATAGGCTGCTAAGTGCAGGTTTGGGATGCTCTGCGGCCTGTTTTTTTTTGTTAAAGGCAGACCAAAAACCAATTCAAAATGAAATACTTTGATTAAGCTGAGGAAGGATGAACAAACGTATTTAGTATAACAGATAGGCTGCTAAGTGCAGGTTTGGGATGCCCTGCGGCCTGGTATTTTTTTTGTTAAAGGCATACCAAAAACCAATTCAAAATACAATACTTTGATTAAGCTGAGGGAGGATGAACAAGCATATTTAGTATAACAGATAGGCTGCTAAGTGCAGGTTTGGGATGCCCTGGGGCCTGGTGTTTTTTGTTAAAGGCAGACCAAAAACCAATTCAAAATGCAATACTTTGATTAACCTGAGGAGGATCAACAAGCGTATTTAGTATAACAGATAGGCTGCTAAGTGCAGGTTTGGGATGCCCTGCGGCCTGGTGTTTTTTTTGTTAAAGGCAGACCAAAAACCAATTCAAGATGCAATACTTTGATTAACCTGAGGAGGATCAACAAGCGTATTTAGTATAACAGATAGGCTGCTAAGTGCAGGTTTGGGATGCCCTGCGGCCTGGTGTTTTTTTTGTTAAAGGCACACCAAAAACCAATTCAAAATACAATACTATGATTAAGCTGAGGAGGATGAACAAGCGCATTTAGTATAACAGATAGGCTGCTAAGTGCAGGTTTGGGATGCCCTGCGGCCTGTTTTTTTTTTTTTTTGTTAAAGGCAGACCAAAAACCAATTCAAAACTAAATACTTTGATTAAGCTGAGGAGGAGGAACAAGCGTATTTGGTATAACAGAGAGGCTGCTAAGTGCAGGTTTGGGATGCCCTGCAGCCTGGTGTTTTTTTTGTTAAAGGCAGACCAAAAACCAATTCAAAATACAATACTTTGATTAAGGTGAGGAGGATGAAGAAGCGCATTTAGTATAACAGAGAGGCTGCTAAGTGCAGGTTTGGGATGCCCTGGGGCCTGGTGTTTTTTTTGTTAAAGGCAGACCAAAAACCAGTTCAAAATGCAATACTTTGATTAAGCTGAGGAGGATCAACAAGCGTATTTAGTATAACAGATAGGCTGCTAAGTGCAGGTTTGGGATGCCCTGCGGCCTTGTGTTTTTTTTGTTAAAGGCAGACCAAAAGCCAATTCAAAATACAATAATTTGATTTAGCTGAGGAGGATGAAGAAGCGCATTTAGTATAACAGATAGGCTGCTAAGTGCAAGTTTGGGATGCCCTGCGGCCTGGTGTTTTTTTTGTTAAAGGCAGACCAAAAACCAATTCAAAATGAAATACTTTGATTAAGCTGAGGAGGATGAACAAGCGTATTTAGTATAACAGATAGACTGCTAAGTGCAGGTTTGGGATGCCCTGCGGCCTGGTGTTTTTTTTGTTAAAGGCAGACCAAAAAAACAGTTCAAAATGAAATACTTTGAATAATCTGAGGAAGGATGAACAAGCGTATTTAGTATAACAGATAGGCTGCTAAGTGCAGGTTTGGGATGTCCTGCGGCCTGGTGTTTTTTTTGTTAAAGGCAGACGAAAAACCAATTCAAAATGAAATACTTTGATTAAGCTGAGGAGGATGAACAAGCGTATTTAGTATAACAGATAGGCTGCTTAGTGCAGGTTTGGGATACCCAGGTGGGCTGGTGTTTTTTTTGTTAAAGGCAGACCAAAAGATATTTAAACTAATCCAGTTATATTATGATAAATGCTTGTGTGTAACAGATAGGGTTAAATAAGCCACTGCATAGATGGCATGCACAGTGGCAAGGCAGATTTACAGCACAAAGAACTGAAATTAAATTGAAAACTGATCTGGCTAATGAAAAAATAAACATTTTCGCTGTCACTTCTAAGCTGTCCCTGGCTGGATTGTTCCGGTTTTTCCCTGGCTCTGTCTACCTCTCTGTCTGCCTCTCTGACTCTCCCTGCCTGTCTGTAAGTCTCTCCCTGTCTGCAGCAACCTCCGTTCTGTCTGCAATGCAAGGCTAAAATGCGCAAAAGGAAAAGGCCACCGGTTTATATAGCACGGTGACGTCACCGGGCTTCCTGGCTGCTGATAGGCTGCATGTGACTTACCCATGATACCTTGCCCCTGGGGATATGTCTGGACATGTTCATCCACCATTTTAGAATGCCTGTAATTGAAATAAATGGAGTTTAAAGGGAGACTTTGATCGATCGAATCGAGGGGGGAAATTCGGATTCGTTCAGAATCAAATTTTCCATGAAATTCGGAATGAATCCGGGTTCGTCCGGATCGATTCGTTCATCCCTAGCCCTGACCTCTGCCTCTACTCTTACTGTTATTTACTAGGCCAGACAAAAGGTTTTCTGTTTTGCAAATCACCATTTCTATTATCACATCTATTCCCTGTCTGTCTATTTGCTCTGTGTTGCCTCTGTTTGTGTCCTTGCTGTTGTTGAGCTTGGTCTCTTGTAAGGGAAAAGCACTTAAACCTTATTATACTTTGTGAGCTTTGCGTCATTGTGTGGCCCTCCACTCCCTCCTTTGTACAATGTGTTCCTTTGTATGACATGTATAATTCTGGAAAAATATATTCAAGGTTAATTATTATAATAACAATAACATGAACACAAAAACATATTTTTAATGAAAAGTCAGATGTCACTAATGATTGGCGCAGTTTTAGTAGGATTACACCTTGTAGCCTAAAGTTGGTGTATTGACCATAACCATAAAGCATGTTATAATTCATGTTAGTTTTATACAATGACAATTGCACTGTGTGGTTCAATGCAGAGTCACCACAACTATTTCAGCTGGTGCAATTTTGAGCCAGGAACATTTCACCGGCATGAATCCAACTTCTTCAGGGGCAATTCTCGTTGCACTGTAGGTGTGAGAGCATATAACAAGGGTATCATTGGATATCAGGTAGTGCTGCGACATAGAGCAAGCTCGGCTGTTTACTGATCCAGGCTGCTGCACCTCATGTCATCCCCAGTTATACACTCATATCCACAGACATTCAAATTTTCCAGGCACACAGAGCAGGCACAGCAACGGTCAAGACCAGAGGTGAGTATGAACAGAGTTGTACACCGCATGGGCATCTAGTATTTGTACTTTCATTGACTGCATTAGTAATTGTACTCGTAGCTAAAGATGCCCCCCCCCCCCCCCCCCCGCTCATACATCCTGAGCTCAGCTCACATCAAGGACCACAAGCTTTTCTATCTGTCTTAAAAATAGCCCACCTAACAATGTCACACAGGCACAGTAAATATTTTGTGGATATAATGGGCCTTATTTATTATGTGCACCATTTATCATCTTTCTGGTAGCTATAACGCCAGTTCTGGAGCGCCGGCCTTTTTTCCTATCCTGCACTGCGCTGTGGACTACAATGACGCTAGAAGTCACAGAAGTCACAGCCGGATGCTAACTAATTTGCTGTGATTGTTGTACTTGAAACTAGACTGCTTGTGTCAGCGCCTATTGGACCTGACTGCTGATTATCCCAGAGCCAGTAAGCGCAACTTTGAACCAACTGTTGAACCAAACTGAATTTTTTCCATCTTGAAAAGATTGGCGATGTATTTTTTAGGTGCTGGTCAGCATTTCATCATTGCAGTTATCATTACATTACAGGATATCACTGTCCTGACAACTGGAAAAATTGGCCTTCCTTTTTCTACTCTGCTTCCTCCTGTGCCACCCTGACATCTTCCACCATAGCCTTGATTCATAGACACATTCGTCTGGACTACTGTAGCTGTCTGTGTATGTTTTTATGTGTGTTTGTCATTTTTTTAGGTTTTTTCGCTGCATTTTCATTCGTACGTTCGTTCGGGCTAATGCGTATATGCGCTTTCGATGAACGAAAGTAAATCGGATCATTTGCGTTAGTTCTGATCATTTTCCCATCTAAATCTGATATTTTGCGTTCGTTCAGATAACTTACGTTATTGGTATGGGCTTGCGTCTCATTCAGAGAGCTGATTGCCGAGGGACCACCACCCTATAAAACTGTTTCATTTGCGATCCCCTTACGGGATCATTTTGACCTTGGATGCCTTGCAATCACCATGTTTTGTGCCTTTGTGGAGGAACATCCCCAACTCCAGCTAATGGGGATTGAATGTATCAGCAGGGCCTAGGCCAGATTGAACCGGCGACGCATGCATATCGATGGCATGCATGAAGTTGAGCTGTTCGAGCTGACCAGACTTAATCGCGCTTTCCTCCATAAGTTGTATAGGAAGCAGCAGCCATGGTTAGCCCGCACCACAAGCAAGGGGCAAGGAATTTCAGGTATGACCAAGATGCTTGGCTGCCTGAAATTTTTGGTGAATGGCTCGTTCCAGAGGCTGGGTGCCCTCTCCATGGTGATCTCCCAGCCTACGCTGAGCCGCACGCTATCCAAGTTTTTGGAAGGCATGGCTACCATTAGTCAGAAATATATTTATTTTCCTGATTTTCCTTATTTATAGTAGCCTGGAATGCGCTTAAGCTGGCATTTTATAATATCGCCGACATGCCCAACGTCATGGGTGCCATTGATTTCACCCACGTTGCCTTGGTCCCTCCGGCAGCCGATGAGTACATCTATAGGCAAGTTCAATCAGTCATTTTTTTATATAGTTTACATAAATTGTATTTTAACTATCTATTAATCACTCCTTGTAAATTGTCCCTGTGAAATAGCTTACACTGTATATCTATTAATCCCTCCTTGTAAATTGTCCCTGTGATACATTTGGCCGTCTTTAGCTTCATCAATGTTTTTCATGTCGGCCAAAACATTTTCATGTGAACCTTAATTAGTCATTTTAAAGTTAATCTTTAGTTGATACAACATACATATCCTTTTTTGGGCTAAAAAATACTTAGGTACTTAGTTAGTGTTATTTGTATTGCCCAACATGTTTTTTGGAGGATGTTAGGAGTTAGTGTATGAGTAGTTTACCTAGCCTTGCTAATTTTTGTTGTTTTTCTTTTTTTTTTTTTTCTTTTTTCCCAGGAACCGCAAAATGGGCCACTCATGTCCAAACAGTGGTGGCCCCGGACATGTGGTTCCTTAGCGACCTTGCCGGGTTTCCAGGCTCATCCCATGATGCGTACATATTGCGACGATCTGGATTATACCGTCAGTTTGAGTCTGGAGAATTCTCCGGGGGATGGCTCCTTGGTAAGTTGATGCAAATAATGTCATTCACTTTTCATTGTATGCCTATGAATATAGTTGATGACCCATGCTGAACCTATAGCTGTTTTTACCCCTTGATGACATGTTAAACCGGACCTTAACCATGATCTTTCGCAAAGCACACACCCTTAAAAAATGATTTGCCACCATTTCAAAAGAATATATTTCTACTTTCTAGTAAATTGCTTCTTATTCTTCCAAACACTCGGCTGCAATTCTGTTCTTGACTTTATGATAGGGTCTGCGCCATCTTTGCTCAGAAGCATGACACTTACTGAGGCGGGTTAGAGCTGTGCTTGGTGCAGACAAAGCAGATCTGGGGTCCTGAAAAGGTAAGACATCCAAGAATGCTGAGCAGCACAGTCCTAACCCAATTCCTGTTTGCAGTCTGCCTGATTTGCCCTCATCCGCCATCTTGGATGTTTAAAGGGTCAGAACATGCAGTAGATGGTGTTAGGCTGTTTTTTTAGCAGAGCAATCTGTATGTACAGGGTGTGTCTAAAATATAAGATAGGCTTTTAGTCAGGGGGAACGACCGCTTTTCACAAAATGTTTTGTTGTAATGTGTAATTTATGTCATTATTTTCTTATTCTTTCAGGGGATTACGGCTATCCGCTTCTTCCCTGGCTGATGACGCCCGTCCTTCGGCCACAGAATGCGGCACAGGACCCCTACAATCGGGCCCACCGGAAGACCCGGGCCGTTGTGGAGAGGGCCTTTCGCCTGTTAAAACACGCTTCCGGTGTTTGGACCATACCGGGGGGCACTCCAGTATGACCCCAACAAGGTCATAGACATCATACTGGCCTGCTGTGTCCTACATAACTTTGCCATCCTGCAGCGTGTCCCCCAGTTTTTGGATCTGCCCCGCTCTCCATCCAGCCAGGATCCAGAAGACCACTACCATGGCACACCTAGTGCCTCTGGCCAAGCTGTTTGGGCCAATTTGATTAATACCCATTTTGCCTAATTTGTTTGTCCTGTGTTTGTTTGTTGCATGTAATTATTATTTTATACTATAATTTGGCTTTGTGAATGCTTTAATGTTGTTTTTTGTATCAAATAGTAATGAGTTAATCACTAAAATATTCACACATGATCTGAGACTCATGCAATTTTTTGGTTGAAGGGCACTCGCAGACTTCATGTACATACATAGTACATCAAAAATATACATTGGTGCTGAATCAGGGCACCTAGCAATTGGCCACATCCAGGAGTTTTAAAGTAACACACTCCAGGCAGAAGTTTAAATAACAAACAGACATAGGGAGCAGGCATTTGCATGTCAATATTTGGCCAGTAATGCATAGGGCCACATACACACCCTCTCCTGCTTGGCCACATTTGCCACAGGCACAGGTGGAAAGCAGCCATACCAAGTCAGTGGCCCACCCAAACAATAACCCCCAGTTCAAGTGCAAGTCCAGTCGAATCTTTGCCAGGGTTCAAGGTAGTAGTTTGCCAGCTCAGAATGTCCCCCAATCAGGCCTACAAACAGGATGAGCCAGACACAATTTAATTACGCCAAAGCCTGCAGCGTGGCAACTTGAGCGGCAGGTTCAGTGAGGCTTTATCTCAGGCATTGGCTAGTGGAGTATCTCAGCACGAAAATCCAAATCATACAAGCAAAGCCATAAAAATGGCAATCTTGGTAGCGCTCACCAGACAGGTCAATACAGTGGGGATGTAGAGGAAAGATGTGGAGCAGATACAGGGCAAATAGCTGTTAAAATGGGTGTTGCCCATGAAACCCTGGTGGTGTGCCTTGGGGATGGCCCATCACCTGGGCATGTGTGGCATTCAGAATCTGCCACAGTTCCAACATGAGGCTATTGCTATTTCTAACTTCCTCGAGCATGCCTGTCGAATTATTAGTTAAGGTGGCCATGCGAAATAAACGCCTCTCATGGTGCCACGCTGACTCCAGGATCGGCACGCGCCTCCCCTGGGAAACTAGTCGATGTTGCTGACTACGTCTCCCAATTCCCCGGGTTTTAGTGCCTGCAGATGCTGGACCTCTAGGGTGAGCAAGAGTCGCAGATGTGCTCGGCAAATCCTCTGCAGCAGAGCTACCACTGGGGACTGTAGGCTCAGTCTCTGCATGCTGCTCACGATGGGCTGGCAGCATGCGTCCAGCTTCACTATGCTGCAGAGGATTTGGTGCAGTAGCATGTTGGGACCGTGGCAGATTATGTTCCAGGGAGGTCAGTTGTGAAGGTCTCATCAAGGTGGCACCCTCCTCCATCTCCTGGATTTCGTCCATCAGTGTGTAGGTCTGTTGGCCTAAATATATTAGTTATGCAAATTAGTAATGTTCATTCACATGCATCAGCAGAATCATCAAAGTACACTTACCGTATATATCTGCTCCTGGCTCCTAGACAGCACGGAAGTTGACGGCGTGGTCAAACCGGATGAGGCTTCCACACTTGCTGAGGGAGATGCTGGGCTGTATTGTAAATAAAAAGGCATGTAAACACCCAAATATCCATTGATGATCTGGATTACTACATATGCTTCAATAAAACACGTGGGCAAGCAGGAATGGCAACTCCCCCAACAGTTCAAGGTGACCTTCACTATGAATGTCATTATCTGTTATAAGTATGACTCACCCTGTACATACACATTGGTCACCTTAAATAATACAAATATGCATGTACTGCATGTTATGAGGCTTCACACATCCCTAAAGGGCCATTAGGAACCTACACTCAGCTTGCAAATAGCATTTGGCTTAGGAGTATGCTGGTGGGCATTCTTCCTATGTAGACCTTTCCCTGACCCCAGATCAAGTATTTGCGACCAGAGGACAGCTAAAACACAAGTGTCCTAAAGACAAAGAAGGAAGTGTTGGATATGATTGAGTAGAATCACAGGCAGTGCTTTGCTAATATTAAGACTTTAATAGTGACCATAAATACTCTCCAAGGTCGTGTATGGCCTGGCAAATTTGAACATGAATAAAATGAACATTCCGCAGACATTACACACCCTGCTAAAACCTCCCCTACAAGCCACTCCCTAGGGGCATGTGTTCAGATATGCCTGTGAGCCTCATTATACACATTTCAAACATTTCACATACACACTAACATTACTAACCTGCAGGAATAGTAGGGATGTCCGTGTCCCGTCACCCCGAGAGGCCCTCTAATCCTACGGGATGTATCAGCACCAGCACCATCTCCTCAGCTCGGGTAAACTGTAATTTTGTGGGGAAGCCTCCGCCAGTTTGTAAGCTGAAAAATATAGGTTGACAAATTTAGGAAATTGTGCACAATACAACAAGCAGACAAATGCACAACTCAAATATGTACCTGTAATTGCGCCGTCTATTTTCTTCCGTGCTGCATACTTCAGGTCAGAAATTTTGCGCTGGATCTGCTCCACATCTTTAAGCTCCTCCCCCACTGCATTGATTTCATTTCATTTTTTCGCATTTTGCTTGTAGATTTTGATTTTCGCCCATATAGCTCGTCATAATGTAGGGTCAGCCCACTTGCCAATGCCAGAGATTGGGCCTCACCAAACCTGCCACTCAACTGTCCTTGCCCCAATGTCCGGCCTATTGCTTGCAGTTTGGGCTCATCTCTGGATGTAGGCAATTCGGGGGACATTCTGGGCTGGCTCTGTTGTGTTAAAATGTTGGAGAGGTGGCTGGATGAAGAACGGAGTGGACTGGGGGTCCTTGCCTGGGTGGCCACTGAACTTGCAGGTGTGGATGTGGCATATGCATAGTTGCTTGCCACCTGTGCCGGTGGCAAATGTGACCGAGGGGGAGAGGGTGTGCTTGAGGGTTTGGTGCTTCTGGCCCTGTGCCTCTTTGTGCCCTTGCCACTTGTGGTTCCATGCCCCTGGGAGGTACTTGCTTGTGGCTCTGGAGATGCTGAGCTAGCTGTGCTTGACCTTTTGGGCCTGTAGGTCTTGCTCTTTTCATGGCCATGGGTGTGTTTTCCACATGGCTCTGGAGATGCAGAGCTGGCTGGGCTGGGGCTTCTGGGCATGTGGGTCTTGCTCTTTCCATGGCCATGGGTGTGTTTCCCACGTGGCTGACTACATGCAGAGCTGGCTGGGCTGGGGCTTCTGGGCCTGTGGCTCTTGGTGGTTCCATGGCCACATTTCCCACGTGGCTCAGGAGATGCTGAGCTGGGTGGGCTGGGGCTTCTGGGCCTGTGGCTTTTACTGGCCTTGCCAGTGGAGCATTCTTTCAGAACGGATGTGGTAGGCCGGGGAGGAGGGGATGGTGTTTTTGGGGGGCTGGGGCTTCTCACCCTCTTAGTGGCCTTTTTTGCAGGCGTACCTGCCTGCTTGGTTGTGGTCTTCTTCTTCGCCGCTGCCTCCTTTGCTTTGCTGTTTTTTTTAGGCTTAGCGGACTTGGTGGGTATTGTCGCCATGGCCTGGCCACTGTGGCTGCACGTTTCATGCACCTTCGGCATTGGTATTTGTGACTGAGTGGTCAGCTGTGAAGAAGCCTCCTCAGGCTTGCCGCTGTGTCATTTTGCTGCTGGCCTCATTGCCTGGTTTGGCCTTCCCGACTGTTTTTTTGGCTGGCATGTTGAGACTCTCAAAGAGACTGAACTGTGTGTCCAGGACCCTTTAAATCCTAATGACTGGGTATGACGCTTACGCATTCACGTACGCGTGTGTACAGCCGGTCGTCCGGCCGTGGGAAACCCAGAAACCGCTGGGGCATTACTTGTCTGCTGCGGACAAGAAGAAAGATGGCACCCACGATCTTCACCCGCCAACAAGAAGAGCTTATTATGCTCGTAAGTGTATTGTAATGGCTTTGATTTGCCATCTAAATGCATGCCTAGACCTTAAGGACGATGTTTCAGCGCAGGTACGACTACCTGCCTAACTCTTTTGAGAAGAGGACCATCGCCCTGGAGATCGTTTCCAGGATCCAGCACGAGACGGACACCACCCTCACCCATACGCAGATCATGCAGCATTGGTGAAACGGCTCCACATGCCCCGGGTGCGGCGATTTTTCCAGCTCCATTTCCAAAGTAAGTACATAGCGATTGCATGCTAGATGTAACTAATACAGAAGGTAGGCCTTTATTTATAAATGCTTTTCTTTTCTAGTGCTGGAAATGGAGTACCGAATACGACGCACCCGGAGGCGCACAGGCCGACCAGTGCTGCATGAATCTGCATCATCAAGTGAAGGTGGTGGATCTCCAGGGCGACGGTCCTATCCCTCCTCTGTAGGGGCCTCTGACCAGCCCCTGGACCTCTCAACAGAGGAGGGGCGTCACAGCGTGGGCAGGGAGTCGTACCAGGCGATGGAGCACTTAGCCTCGGTTATGTGACTCTCAATGTAACCGCAAACACATACATGCTATTTAAACAAAAGCTGATTCCCTTAATCCCTGTTTCTAGATGATTCGTTAGCGGGTGAAGGATCTGGAGCAGCATCATGGCCAGGAGGAAAATGGAGAAGGTGGGTTATGTTACACACACATTCAAATTGTCATTTGCTTACTGTTGACTCAGACATTAGAAGTGACCCTATTTGACATGTCTCTACAGCCTCAACTTCCCAGCAGTGGCAGGTCCCAGAACCCAGGGTGGTCCCCAAAGCAGACGTCGCCCACCAACGAAGTAAGTTGTAATGTCATTCTTTTGAGTATGTGGTAATTTACATGATCAACAAGATACCTAAAGCCATAGTCAATGACATTAGCATAATGACATATGCCCTCTTCCTTAGATTAATTACTTAGCATAATGACATATGCCCTCTTCCTTAGATTAATTACTTAGCATAATGACATATGCCCGCTTCCTTAGATTAATTACTTAGCATAATGACATATGCCCTCTTCCTTAGATTAATTACTTAGCATGATGACATATGCCCTCTTCCTTAGATTAATTACTTAGCATAATGACATATGACGTTATGAGTTAGCTTGCCACCTAAAAAACATTCCATCCACAGCTGAGAAACATGTATTTGCCAACAAATAATGTTTGTTTCTTTTTTATACAGGAACCATACGTGCCAGAGTGGCAGCAGTGAGTGAAAGGGTCCTTCAGTTGGTGGCCGACATGCAGGAGCTGCGTGACTCGTTGGGGACCACAGAAGACTAATGTTCTGGGTCCTGTCATTGCTATGTATATAGTTTTTAATGTTTTTATTCTAAAAAAAATTTAAACATTTATACATTTTTATGAACAAAACGTTTTAAAAAAAGCCATAAAAAAATGGCATTTTGGATTAAACAAAAAAAAAAAAAAAAAACTGTTTCAGTGTCATTTTATTTTCAAAATACATTACCACAAAATGAATGGGCCAAGAAATATTTAGAGATGAAGATTCACATGACCACAAAGTGATTTGGGTAAGTTTTAGGGGTCAGAAATGGAAGAAGAACCCAACTGCGAAGTGATTTGGGTATGTTTTAGGGGTCAGAAATGGAAGAAGAATGAGAGCGTGAAGTGACTTGGGTACGTTTTAGGGGTCAGAAATGGAAGAAGAACCTAACAGCGAAGTGATTTGGGTAAGTTTTAGGGGTCAGAAATGGAAGAAGAATGAGAGCGCGAAGTGACTTGGGTAAGTTTTAGGGGTCAGAAATGGAAGAAGAACCTAACAGCGAAGTGATTTGGGTAAGTTTTAGGGATCAGAAATGGAAGAAGAATGAGAGTGCGAAGTGATTTGGGTAAGTTTTAGGGGTCAGAAATGGAAGAAGAACCTAACAGCGAAGTGATTTGGGTAAGTTTTAGGGCTCAGAAATGGAAGAAGAACCTAACAGCGAAGTGATTTGGGTACGTTTTAGGGGTCAGAAATGGAAGAAGAATGAGAGCGCAAAGTGATTTGGGTACGTTTTAGGGGTCAGAAATGGAAGAAGAATGAGAGCGCAAAGTGATTTGGGTAAGTTTTAGGGGTCAGAAATGGAAGAAGAACCTAACCGCGAAGTGATTTGGGTAAGTTTTAGGGGTGAGAAATGGAAGAAGAATGAAAGCGCGAAGTGATTTAGCTAAGCATTGTAGCACAAGTGAGTGAACCAAATATGTAGGAGAGCACTTTAATGAGTTAAGTTTGTAGTGCGCAGGCGTAAGATGGTAAGGATTTTCGTCTGGACGATTATTTCTTGTAAAAGGAAAACAGAATCTAACGGCAAATGCAAAGGATTCGTTCAAGGAGACGATGGAAAAAGGGCAAAAACGAAAGCCGACGTTGTAACATGAGAAAAAAAACAGAAACCGAAAGCTGGAAAATTACGTTGGCATACGATCGGACGAAGACTTTACAGAAGGCTTGCACTGCATGCATAGAATCACACGTACATTCATACAAGAGCGGGAACATTTAAAAAAAAAAATACAGATCGCCACAAAAACGAAAGTCTTTTTTTGTCTCTCTGAATCAACCCTCATGGCCGGAAGGTTTTTCTCCAGCAGGCAAAGACGGGGATGGTAGCATTGACGATGGCGTCATCACCACTGACCATATTGGTGGAATACTTGAAGCACTGCAGCACGGTACAAATATCTCCATAGAGGCCCACTCATTGATGTTGAAGTGCTGTTGGACTGCACTTCAACTCACCTGGGCATTTTGGACCTGGAACTCCATTATTGTCTGCTGCCGCTCACACACCCTTTCTAGATATACAACTTAGAATTCCACCTGGTTGGCAAGTCACATTTGAGGCGTTGGAAGTCTGAAGTTCCTCTGCAGTGCAGTTAGGCAAACAGCAGCAGTGTGGGAACGCCAAAAGTGCATGCACATGCTATGCACTTTATTCAGCAGCTCTGGATATTGGGCCAGGAAGCTCTGCACCACCAAGTTGAGCACATGTGCCAGGCAGGGGATGTGCATCAACCCGGCTTGGCCCAAGGCTGCTACAAGGTTACGCCTATTGTGGGACACCACCTTGACAGGCTTCAGGTGCAACGGCAGACTCCATTCATCGGTCTGCTTCTGGATGCAAGTCCACTGCTCCTGGCGGTGTGTGATCTTTCATCCAGATACATGAGTTTTAGCAGCTCCTGTTGATGTTTCCCCTTGGCTGTGCTCCGATTGGTGGTGCAGGGGCTGCGTTGACTGCATGAGAAGGAAGCAGAGGGGGAAGCACAGTAGAAGGAAGAGGCAATGGGAGGCACTGACTGATTCACATCCTCCCTTCGGGGGGAGACAATTGAAGCAGCAGAGGGAGACTCAGGTGTTTGCAGGTTTCTGCCACTGCAGCTCATATTTTGCTTGCAGGTGCCTGGTTATGCACAAGGTGCTGATATTATTATAACTTTTTCCTCACCTAGCCTCCCTCTCAGCCTCAACATTACAGAAAGCTGCAGTAGTGGGCACTGGGGTTTCATCATAATCAAGGGTGTCTTGGGATGGTCTTCCAACAATAGTTGTTGACGGTCTATGTCTGCAACTAGGGCAGGGGCAGGTGGATGGCCCAAGGTATCCCAGCTAGGAGTATCATTATAGAGCATAAGTGACTCCATGACCTGTGGCTGGAATGCCCTTGCTGATTTGAAGGGTGTGAGGAGGAGGTCTCAACACACAACAAGCGGAGTGGGTGGAAGACAATCCCATGGAACTGGTAGCACTGTGTACCATATAATCTACAACTGCCTGAACATTTTCTGGCCTCACCACTCTGCCAGAAGTATTGTGGGCTAAACAAATATGCTCCAAACCCTGGCACCTGCTTGTACCAGAGGAAGGTGTAGCAGGGATGAAATACGTCCTCTCCCTGCAGCACCAGCCCCATCACCACCACCACCAGCAGCAGCATCACGGCCACACCCCTTTCGCTTATTTGATGCTTTCTGCATTGTTAGATACCTGCAGTTACAGTGTTACAGTTAATAGAAAAAGTAACTGGAAAAGTAACTTCAAGTGAATACTCCACTAATAATTTTTATTAAACATCAGTGACCCTCAAGTATCCTGAACAAGTGAACACTCCACTCATACTTGTTATTAAACAGCAGTAACACCCAAGTGACCTGAGCAAGTGGACACTCCACTAATACTTGTTTTTAAACAGCAGTGACCCCCAAGTGTCCTGAGTAAGTGGACACTCTACTAATACTTGTTTTTAAACAGCAGTGACCCTCAACTGGCCTGAACAAGTGGACACTCCACTAATACTTATTTTTAAACAGAAATGTCAAGTGACACTCAATTTCTATCTGTTATTAAACACAAATGAACCTCACAATGTCTGAACAAGTGGACACTGCCCAAATATATTTTTTCAAAGGAGCCCCATGTGGCCTGAAGAAGTGGACACTCAACTGCAATGTGGAATTAAACACAAAAGAGTCTCATGTGGCCTGAAGAAGTGTAAAATCAATTACTATTTGTTAATAAACACATAAGAACCTTGCGTGGCCCTCACAAGTGGACACTCAACTACTATGTATTACTAAACACAACTGGCCCTCACAAGGCCCTCACAACTGATCACTCAACTACTATTTGTTATTTCACACGAAAGAGCTTCACAAGGTCTGATCTAGTGGACACTAAACAAGTATTTTTTTTCAAAAGAGCCTCACGTGGCCTGAACAAGTGGACACTGAATTACTATGTGTTAATAAACACAAAAGAGCCTCACTTAACCTAAACAAAGGGGACACTCAACTACTATGTGTTATTAAATGCAAAAGAGCCTAACGTGGCCTGAACAAGTGGACACTCAACTACTATGTGTTATTAAACACAAATGGCCCTCACGTGGCCTGTACAAGTGGACACTCAATTACTATTTGTTATTAAACACAAAAGAGTCTCCTGTGGCCCGAACAAGTGGACACTCAACTAATATTTGTTATTTAACACAAATGACCCTCATGTGGCCTCAACTACAATGGCCCTCACTGTCCCTTACCCCAGTCGCTATCCCTAAATAACTGCCCTGAAAAGGAAAATTTAGTTTTAACAACAACCTATTTGTCCCTCACAGAACAGAAACCTCTTCCTATCTAATGCAGGGTGCTCTAAGAGAGTGCCGGGAGATGGACCCCCTCCTTTATACGATGGGGTAATGTGTCCCATCCAGCCAATCACAGTCATGCTCAGAAGGTTGACTGGTTCCTGTATACAAGTATACAAGACTGTTCTTATATATAAAGGAGGTAGAATGGCCAGCAGCTCAGACCCTAGCTAAAGCCAAGTTAAAGAATGACAATTATCAGCTATGAAAGTTTCAAGTGGAAATTATCACTACAGAAAGATCACAAGACAATAATCAGGACTGGGACCGGAAAAACAGACAGGCACGGGCCACCATAAGCTTACTAGTAGAAGATGATAAGCTTATTCACATATACAGTGAGAATACAGTGAAAGGCATGTGGGATGTACTGAAAAAACTGCGTTAGAGATACAGTTTAAACAGCAAGTAAAGCAAACTTTACCAAATGAGGCTTAGCAGAGAGCAGGACATGCAGGAGCATATAAACACCATGCTGGAAGTGATTGCACAACTCAGATCAGTTGGTGAGAATATAACAGACAGTAATGACGCAGTCGTTTTGTTGTGCAGCTTACCCGAGACATACACTGCACTGATCAATGCACTGGAGATGGGGGCTAATACAAATCTGACACTAGCATTTGTAAAGACCAGGCTCATAGATAAGAATAAGCGAAGAAAGGAGCTTGCGTACGACTCCACAGAAGCCAACACCAGAACAGCTCTTAAAGCTACAGACACAAGGTTACACAGGAAGCAGACCAAGGTGTGCTTAAGATGCCACAAATAGGGACACATCGAGAGAGACTGTACTGTATGGAAAGCAGAGCAAACAAGACAGCATACACTCTTACGTTAAACAGAAGATCAAAACCTTCTGATCCATGTAAAGTAAACTGGCATGCTACATTTAAAGGGACAGGCAACCATACATTTCAATGCTGGTGCATTGATTTGGTAGTCACATGCTAAGTGATAGGAGCTTTTTCAAAGAACTTGAGATCTGAATAACAAAGAGATAATTTCCCTTGCAGATAGAAGTAAAATACATGCAGAGGGATATGGGCATGGAACTCTTGTATGTCCCAATGATATGGGACACAATTTATCCATACCAGTGAAGGATGTGCTTTATGTTCCTGATCTAGAAGGAGGACTCTTATCTCTAATGCATCTGACAGCCAAAGGACTCACTGGGCAGTAAGCAAATGATAGCAAGTGCCAAACTGGATGTTCATCTGTATCACTTCAACACAGTGAAGGAAAAGGTGAGATTATGCACCCATAAACGCAATGACTGTATAGAGCTGTGGCACATATGTTTAGGCTGCAACACACAGAATGCATTCAAACACTACAAGAGAGGAATCTGACAAAGGACCAGATCGGTGGCGGCACGGTGCAGTGCTCCGCAGCTTCCTATGGGTTCATGTAGCATTGCTTTACCGCACTACATGAACCCAGAAGTGACCTAAAAGATCAGCAGCACAGCTGACTGAGTGGGTGGCTGTAGGACATGCCGGGACCTGTAACACGGCTGTCAGCCGGTGCAGCCACTGTAATAATGGAGTGCAGCTGCCGGCGTCTTTTTTTCTGCTGATCTGCTGTTTTATTCTTCTGATACGAGGTGTGTGGGGGTGCTGGGGGTCACCTCTGTGTGGGTGGGTAATTTTTGATTGGTGTTTGGCCATAGGAACTGCTGGGATTCTTAGTTCACCAGGGATCTCATTATAGTAAACAGATCAATTCAGATCTCCCCCTACTACTACTATTTATTAGCCAAAACATTCTAGATTCATTCATAAAAACAGAAATTATCTGCTTTTGACCTAAAGCTGGTGAATGAATCTGGGATTTGGGATGCCCCTCTATGTGAAGAACCACATGTAAAAAATGAATAAATTAACTAACTTAACTTCTTCCTTTAGGTGTGTCACTGAGTTTTGGTTTTGGCCGAGGACAGTCCACAGTCCATGCCTTAGTTGGGACCTTAGCCCTTGCCCTTTTGGGACCTTATCCCCCTCTTTGGGACCCTTAGGACCTTAGGGCCCCCCTCCTCTTGGAACCTTAGGGCCCCCTTCTCTTGGGACCTTAGGCCACTCCTCTTTTTGGGACCTTAGGCTACCCCTCTCTTTGGGACCATAGCTCCCTCCTGCCTCTTGGGATCTTAGCGCCCCCAACTCTTGGGACCCTAGCACCCTCCTGCCTCTTGGGATCCTAGCACCCCCACCTCTTGGGACCTTAGCACCTTCCCCCCACCCTCTTGGGACCTTAGGCCCCCCAACTTTTGGGACCTTTGCTCCTAGGGACCCTACTCTTGCTGCTCCCAAGGAGACCTTGTTATCTGCTGCTCCAGGGATGGACTGAGTCTGCTAGGATCCCATGACCTGCTGCTCCTGACTCCACCACTTCCCATTGGGTGGTAGATTTACACTTTTATTCTTTTGATTTTTGACTCTTTATTTGCATTATTTTTTGTTTTATGGTTTAATAGCCTGTCACAGCGCTTCCCAAAAGTGTACACCCTCTCCCAAAATGTAAGTATTGATGAATACTTCTGCTTTATAAAGTGTGTCTTATTTTTAGGCAATAGATCCCCAGCAAGCATGCTTGCTATAGGATAACATTTTACAAAATATGTGAAAGTGTGACAAGGTATATCAAATATTTTCAAATATATCAAGGAAGGGACACACATCTGGACCCCTTGGTTGTCAGTCAGTGGAAAGATAATTTGGGAGCTCATGACTCCTCTACTGGGGAGAGGTTACCACTTATATGTGGACAACTTTTATAGCAGCATCGCTTTTTTTCGAGCTCTTCATTAGTTTGGATGCCCCGTCCTGTGGTACCATCTACCGCAATCGAAAGGCTTGCCCTGGTGAATTCTTGCAAAAAAAAATAAAACGTGGAGAGTCTCGCGCTCTAGGAAGCAATGAGCTATTGGCCGTAAAATACATGGACAAACAAAATGTATTCATGCTGATGACAATCCACGATTAGTGCGTGAATGTACAGCAGCGTGGTCCCCGAGCCCGTTCCCAAAAGCCATGTTGCATAAAAGATTATAACAAATTCATGGGTGGCACTGATAAAATAGACCGAATACTAACCTATTAAATTGTCACCCGAAAAACCAGAGCCTGATACACAGAAGTTGCTATCCATTTGGTCCCACTGGAAACTTATAACAGGTTTGTTGTCTTCAAGGCAGCAGTACAAGGCTTCAATTTGTCTTTTGTAAAATACCGGCAGAAGTAATTCCCTGCTTTGTTGTTTGGGGATACTGAGGAGGTACCAGAGATGGCTGGTAGTGACAAGGCCAGGTTAGTTGGAAAGCACGTTGCTTCCTGATGTTGGTGGTAAGAGGTATCCCCAGAGGGCTTACAGGGTGTGCAGGCGAGGCATCAGGAAGGATGTGCGGTACTATTGCCCAAAATGTCCCAGCCAACCCGGTTTGTGCTTACAAGCTTGCTTTGAGGTGTACCACACCCAATTAGTTTTAGATTTTTTAGTTAAACTGGATGTCCAGTCTTGGGGTAACCCTCTGCCCTGCCACCCTTCCCTTACACTGAATCAGGTCAGAGGCGTTGTAAAGAAAAAAAACACTTATCTTGCCTGCCAGCCGGTGCCACCACCTTGGGGAGAAAGAACATAGTGGCTTCTCCGCCTATTCACTTGAATATACAGTTGGGGGTGTGAGAATGTCGCTTTGTGACATTCGTGCAGGCCCTTAAAATGGCGCTGAACTGTGGGCAAGGTAAGGTTTTTTTTTTTACTTCACCCTTCTGCCTCAGCCCCAGGGGAGGGTGGTAGGGCTGCGGGGTTAGCCAGAGACTGGACTCCCACTTTAATTTATATGTTTTCTGTGTGCTGGAACAGGTATTTTGTGTGGTCATTGTATTTTTTTCCTTTTTTTGTTATGTTGCTTATTTGATTGGACGTTCTGGAGCAGGAGTAGCTGTATACTTGAGGCAAGTGATCATTAAAACGTGCCCCTTTTCAGTTTCTTGATAACTGATACTGATCACTGATCTTATAATCTGATGCCACAGCTACAGTATCCTAATTGCACCTCATCATTCTAATCCTAATTGCACCTCTTAGTACAGGTAAGAAATATAATGGATCGTTTTGTGTTTTATGGTGCATGCTTTAGTTTGGGGTGTTTGGCAACCCTACCCTTGGAGGTAGCTATGCATATTGGGTATTGCTCTGTTTTGGGGGACCTTGCTGTTTCAGATTTGGTGTGTTTGTTCTTGTTTTCCTATTGTTTTTTTTTAGAAAAATGTGGTTTGGAATCTGCATTTTTAGTCTGCTGATCTTTTAGGCCACTTTTTGGGAATATCTGTGCAACCAGTGAATTTCTCCTGTGTTTGGGTTCAGAAAGCTGTGCCGACTACAACAAAACTAATATGCTTAGAAAGCTTGAGGCGTGTACTTTCAGCAAATATGGTTCGTGGGGGGTATTTCAATTGCAAAGTATTGTTTTGGTTGGAAAAGCACAAGGTGGGCACTTTGTCTGCAGACCAGGAATTTTCAAGTGAAATGCCCATTATGCGTATGCTTTTCTTTCCCCCTCCCCCCATTAGTATAGGCTGTGTTCAGGGGACCTTGCCGTTTCAGATTTGGAAAGTTTTTATGATTACATGATTCTTTTATATTTTTTAGAGAAATCCTGTGCAACCAGTGAATTCCTCAAAGGTTTGCTTCCAGAAAGCTGCACCCACGACAAGCCTGATACGCCTAGAATTCTTGAGGTGTGTAGTTTCAGGGGCTATATGGTTTGTGGGGGGTATTTCAATTGCAAAGTGTTGTTTTGGATGAAAAAGGGAAAGGTTTACAATTTGTCTGCAGAGCAGGAATTTTCAAGTGAAATGCCCATTAAGCGAATGCTTTGGGGTGTGGTTTTGATTGTTTTTTTGTTCTTTTTTTCAAGAAACCTTGTGAAAAGCCTTGATGGATCTCACCTGGACACCTGTGACCACAACACCAAGCCTGGTATGCCTGGAAAGCTTGAGGTTAGTCCTTTCAGTGTATATATAGTTTTGGTGGGTATTTTAAATATAAAGGGTTGTTTTTGTAAAAAAAATCTCCTCAAGCACTCTTTCTAGTTTGGTTTCTCCAGGGCAGTGTGTTGGTACCCCCCTATTGTGTTTATGTTTTTAAATTGTCTTTTTATTAATTGTTTGTGTGTATAGTGTATGTCTTGCCTAAATAAAAGTATTTAGATTGTGATACACTAGTGCTGCATTTTTACTGGCATATGGGGTGACTGGGCCACCCTTAGGCTATTACATATAGTTACATAATCCCACAATGGATGTAAAAGCTCTTTTTAAAAATGGGCACCACATTTCCCTTGTGCCAATCCCTTTGCACTATGATAGTTGTTAGTGAGACATTAAAGATCAACAACAGGGGTGATGAGATAACTGAGCTGAGTTCTTTAGGAACCCTTGGGTGAAGTCCATCTGGTCCTGCAGTCTTATTCACATTTACCGTATTTTTCGCCCCATAAGACGCACCTAGGATTTGGGGGAAGAAAATAAGAAAAAAAATTTTTCAATCAAAAACGCACCATTACAGACAGTGTGGCATTCCCCTATCCAATTCCCATAGGCCGTGTGGGATGCCCCCATTCCATAGACAGTGTAGCATGCCCCCATCCCATTCCCCGTATATCCAGTGTGGCATCCCCCCCTCCCATTCCCCATATACCCATTGGCTGTGTGGCATCCCCTCTCCCCCCATTAGTATAGGCTGTGTGGCATCCCTCTCCCCACATTCCCATAGGCTGTGTGGCATCCACCTCTCCCCCCATTCCCATTGGCTGTGTGGCTTTCCCCCTCCCCCCATTAGTATAGGCTGTGTGGCATCCCTCTCTCCCCATTCCCATAGGCAGTGGGGCATCCCCCTCTCCCCATTAGCATGGGCTGTGTGTCATCCCCCTCCCCCCATTAGCATGGGCTGTGTGGCATCCCCCTCTCCCCATTAGCATGGGCTGTGTGGCATCCCCCTCTCCCCATTCCCATAGGCTGTGTGGCATCCCCCATTCCCATAGGCTGTGTGGCATCCCCCATTCCCATAGGCTGTGTGGCATCCCCCATTCCCATAGGCTGTGTGACATCCCCCTCCCCCCATTCCCATAGGCTGTGTGGCATACCCCTCCCCCCATTCCCAAAGGCTGTGTGGCATACCCCTCCCCCCATTCCCATAGGCTGTGTGGCATCCCCATCCCCCCATTCCCATAGGCTGTGTGGCATACCCCTCCCCCCATTCCCATAGGCTGTGTGGCATCCCCATCCCCCCATTCCCATAGGCTGTGTGGCATACCCCTCCCCCCATTCCCATAGGCTGTGTGGCATACCCCTCCCCCCATTCCCAAAGGCTGTGTGGCATACCCCTCCCCCCATTCCCATAGGCTGTGTGGCATCCCCATCCCCCCCATTCCCATAGGCTGTGTGGCATACCCTTCCCCCCATTCCCATAGGCTGTGTGGCATACCCCTCCCCCCATTCCCAAAGGCTGTGTGGCATCCCCATCCCCCCATTCCCAAAGGCTGTGTGGCATCCCCATCCCCCCATTCCCAAAGGCTGTGTGGCATCCCCATCCCCCCATTCCCATAGGCAGTGTGGCCCCTCTCCCCCCATTCCCACCCCCCTCCCCCCATTAGTATAGGCAGGCGCCATAGTAATAAAAAAAAAAGTTAAACTCAGCTGTCCTCTGACACCACTGCGCTGAGCGGCCGGCTCCGTAAATGGGGTGGGCGTGGCCTGCGCCGCAGCGTCGACGCAGGCCACGCCCACCCCATTCACAAGCTGGCTCTGTCCCGGCCCCGCCGCTGCGATCGCTGTCTTTTCAGGCAGCGATGACAGCGGCGGGGCCAGAGACAGAGCCCCTGCCGCTCCTCCATCTGCTCCCCCACATGCGATCACGAAGGTCCCGGCAGTGGGTGGGCGTGGCCTGCACTGCCTGAAAAGACTGCGATCGCAGCGGCGGGGCCGGGACAGAGCCCCCGCCGCTCCTCTGGCCTCTCGCAGTGTGCCAGACAACGCGGGAGCGCCGGGGACGGGTGAGTTTTTTTTTTTTTTTTTTACATTCGCCCGATAAGGCGCACTGACATTTTTCCCCCACTTTTGGGGAAAAATAAGTGCGTCTTATAGGGCGAAAAATAAGGTAAATGATTTAGTCTTTCTTGGATGATATCCATGTTTAGCTTGCTGAATATTATACTTGGGCTATTGCTATCAGCGGCATCTCCTGTGTTGGCTCCTTGCTCCTCTCTTGTGAGCTAAAGAATCCATTCAATAGCTCCGCCTTCTCTTCATCCCTAGTGACCAAAAATACCCCCCTCAAAATTGTTACCCTAAGATCATCAGTTGAGTGCCCCCCTCTGGAAAAATGTGCAGCCACAGGCAGATCTGTCCTGGCTTTCATGATGCTGAATCTGTGAGTGTTCCTGTGCTGAATCAGATGCTCTGGCCTGTTTCTTCCACATAGAGGCCTGTGGAGGGACAATGTGCAAGAGGATAACTGATCCATGGCCGCTTGGCTGGCTGCTGGCACCAGCACTTATCTTCAGGCACAATGGGTCCGTGAAATCGGTGGGCGTGGCCTGTGGCCTGCATCCATGGGGAACAATTGACATGACTGCAGACCAAGACCATCGACTGCGTGCATCCAAGTCTGTGTTTGTGTGCGTGCACCTGCCACGTCCGAAGAGAAGTGGGGGTGACTGAAGGAGGGACAGCGAGCAAAGACTAATTGCCCTGCCATCTCCCTACCCACCATCCATTGTCAGGCCCCCCGGGGGCTGCGGCGGCCCTATTAAAGGCGTGGGGTCGCCTGTTATGGAACGTTTTTACGTTCACTCCATAAGACAACCATTTTGTGGGAAAAGTGTGTCTTATAGAGTGAAAAATAGTATAAATAAATATATAAATATATATATATATATATATATATATATATATATATATATGTGTGTTTCGACTTTATGTATATTTCTACTTGTCACTAACAGTATGGTTATTTAGACCTTTTAGCACATGTATTGTTACAGTTGTTTTCTCTATAATGATAGGTCATTTAAAGTTTTTTTTTAACACAGAAATAATTTTTTGGGCATTGACAGATCAATAATATCACATGATTATTAGTAAGTAAGCAAAACCATGCAAACCATCTCTTGATGTCTCTCTGATATCCGAAGCACTTACACATAAAATCCACTATCCCTTACAGCTTTTGTCCCTCTTCAGCAGAAGGCTGTAAGTTCTATTTTACCTATTAATGTTGAATAGGGAGCTAGTCTCTGTTAGCCCTCTACATTATATATGTGTGTGTGTGTGTGTGTGTGTGTGTGTGTGTGTGTGTGTGTGTGTGTGTGTGTGTGTGTGTGTAAGAGAGAGCTTTACATTTCACTTCAGTTATTTCTATAATAAACTGATTCTCCATTGTGCCTCTGTATCATTTAATTCTATATCATTGGCAAAAGGCAGATTCACCAGGGAGCTACTGCTAGTAAGAGACGGGTGAGCAGAAGTTCTTCATTTCTCTGGAGACCAGATTCTATGGTTGGAACAGGAGCTGGTAGCAGACAGGTTCACAAAAAAATCAACATGGTAGAAATGAGGGCATACAGGCAAGAGACAGATCCTGTGGTCTTACATAAAATCTGTACGGGAACACAAAGACATTATTTTTTTATCTCTTCTTAAGTCAAGATAATAAGCCGCTGTTTCAGCAGCGCTCGGTGCACTTAGGTTTATGCAAATTGTAATTCTGCTCATGTGGAACTAATTGTATTTGTACAATCTACTGGCTATGCTTCTCCAGCACCACTTTTTACCTGTTATTTGTGTTTTCTGTATTTATTAAACCATTCAACCTGTGCAAAAATTAGGGCCAGTGTATTTAGTTAAAGCAGATAAAAACTGAAAAAAACCTGTAAAATACATTTGGATAAAGCTCCTGCCAATACTCCCTTCTTAGGTTGCAGACCTAGAAGTGGATATTTTCACTTACTAAATTGTCATTTGGGCATTTACTGTCCCTCTCTGTAAGATGGCATCAAGGTGATCATTAAGGTGATCAGTCATTGGTTAGGTTTGGTAAAGACATCATTGTCTTTCACAACTGTTGCAATGTCTCGAGGAGGCGGGGCTTTACAGCTAAAATAGGAAGCATGCTGGTTAAAAATTTGGATTTTTGCCCACTTTAAATCTCACAACTGGGATAAAAGAAAAGCTGCTCCTGATCCCAATTGGTGATGCATAGTCCCCCAGCAAGCCTGGTCCCCAGTAATACATGCCATACTGTAAGGCTGGTTACATCCCTGGAGTTTTATGTTGCGTCACGTGATTGCGGTTTTGCAAGCGATAGCACTAGTGGTCACAATGTAATGGTGGTGTGAAACAGGCCACAGGATACTATGGGTAGTGTTTTAATGCCAAGTGATTGCGATCAGATCACCACAAAATTGCCCCAGTGTGAAAGTAACTTATACGGGATCCAGGAAAAGGTGAGCATCGTGGCCTCATAGGTTGGACATAGGTTGGTTAGGTGGACATAGGTTTGTGGGGGGGATCACCTATCAGAATGTCCCCCCCCCTTCCCCAGGAAGGAGCAGCTGCCCTTATTAACAGGATGTTTAATTGTTTTCAAGAAAACCTAAAAAATTAAAGAAAACAGGGATAAAGTGCACAAAAGCGCTCAGGTGAAGCACAAATGATTCTGCATTTGCCTAGGCGCATGATTCATGGCTGTGTGCGGATGTGAAGATGTGAAGGGCACCAAATGGCAAGTGCATGGGAGAAACACAGATAGCATCTTGTGCCAATTTGTGTCTTCCGCAAGGAAAATATACTGTTTTGAAGAGCAAATGGCCCTGATCCCCATGCACATTTAACCAGCTAAGCTCTAAAAGCGGACCTTCACTCTGAATAAGAGCCTTTCTTATATGTTTCCGACACCCTGTACATACAGATTGCTCCCATTAAAAAATCACCCTACCTCCATCTACTTCATGTTATGAGCCTTTAAACATCCAAGATGGCGGCGCATGGATCATCAGGCTGCCTGCAAACAGGAAGTGTTTTCTGACTGTGCTGCTCTGCATTCTGGGATTGCTGTCCTTTCCTTAACCTCAGCTCTGCTCTGTCTGTGTAAAGCACAGCTATGACCTGCCACCCTGCACTTTTACTCCCCTCTCCTCCCCTCAGTATGTGATGCTTCTGAGTCAAGATGGCGGTGCCCGTATCCTAGAGTCCTGGACAGAGTTGCAGCCCAGTGGGGGAAAGAATAATAAGTAAGTGACTAGAACTTAAAATATATTAATTTTAGATGCTGGGGAATAGTTTTTTGACAGTTCTGGCTTTTTATTAAATCATGCTGAAGGTCCGGTTTAACTGCCTCCCATGGTTGCCCATGTTTCTCCCCTTTTCTTTACTGTTTCTCCATAGCAATTTGATTTCTCCAGCTTCTGTGTTTTCTGCGAAGCTCTATTCACCATCTCGATGTGTATTCCCTGGAGAACCTGTGTTCTCCATTTTTGGGGAGTGTTTTTGTTGGGGGGAAATATTCTGATTCCAGTAAACCCTTAACATTTTTTGGCCCAACATTTTGTCCCAGATGCTCTCTTTAACTCTCCCTCCCCTGTTTGGTTTGCATATTAATGCTTAATAATTTAACTATTTTTATTGTTTTTGTTTTTACTAAACTTTGGGGTCCAATATCCACATTTTTGTTGTTTTGCGGGATGCCGCATGTGTTTTTGGAATGAAAAAGCCTGTTGCTCATTGGAATCAGCAGTTTCCTCCACCCATTTGCTAGAGGAAATGCACTTTTCTAATTGCCACATTTGAGCATGCTTTTTTGCCCTCTAAACATATCACAAATCAGGCGCCGGGACGCTAGCGACAAATTTCATGCTCAAATTGGATGCTAGTGTGCAAACTAACGCTAAAAGGAAAGCGCATCCCAATTTGATTAGCATGACTTGACACTCCAAATAGTGTGCGCAAACTAACAAGCGCACTGACCATGAATAGACCCTATTGAAGTAGATGGATGGATATTCTGTATCATTACCCCTAAGCAGCTGCTTCTACTGGATCACTCTGACTCCGTTTACAACCAGCTACACTACAATATCATTAAATAAATGTTTTTCAACTTTCTGCACTCCTTACCCCACTTACTATATCGTTTTCCTCTTGTATGTTTCATACAAGTATGTGCTGGTGCTTATGTGAATATGACAGGAAGATCTCAGGTTGTAGTCTTTTTAGATGTCCTAAAGCATAACTACACCTAGTGAAGTGCCCCCCACACTGGCTTAGAGTGTGCATCATGTATTATGTCAGTTGCACCTACCAAGGAATTTTTACTCAAACTCAAACCAGACATTTGGATTGTATAGGGCCCAGATATTTCTGATGACAGCTATATATATATATATATATATATATATATATATATATATATAGAGAGAGAGAGAGAGAGAGAGAGAGAGAGATTGATTATATAAATATATATAAACCCCTGCACCAATCAGGACACAGGACAGATGACAAGAAATCCAAAACACGTCCATCATTCCTGTGAGTGTAAGTATAAAGAAAATGTACTACAACAAAAATTCATATAGGCCCTTATTTAAGAAGGGATAGTGTCAGGTAGTGGCTGGTTAATGAGAGGTAGCGACAGGTAGCGACTGGTGAACGTCGGACACGGCACGCAATTACACATTTATCAAGCAGAATCTGTTTAGCGACTGGGATAGCGGCATGTAGCGTCGGATTCATCATTTTCACAGCCTCAACGAACAGCGCCAGCGTTCAGCCTTGCACAGCGCCAGGTATGACCTCTCGCTACCTGACGCTCTCTCATACATTTCAATATACAATACTTTTCTTCTTTTTAAACGGGGTTTTTGTTTGTTCTGTTTTTTTTCAAAAATTCACAAATAATTCTGTTACCTATTCTGGCATTAAAAAAGCAGTTTTTTCACAATTTTATATTTTTTTATATATTTCTTCAGAAATGACATTACAGGTCTGCCATTAAAGTGTTCATGTTACAATGTTATTACTGAACAGCGACTGAGTCGCTATGAAGTAGCGACCCACGGCTGAGCACGGTGGGCGCTCTGAAAATGCCTGCTACAGACGCTCATCTGTCGCTACCTGGCGTTAGTGATGAATCAGCCTGAGTGACTACTAGCGGGCGCTCTGAAAATGCCTGCTACAGACGCTCATCTGTCGCTACCTGGCGATGAATCAGCCTGATAGTCTTTTCTCCTCCTCTTCATGAATCAATTGGAAATGCTTGCTAGGTTATACTGCCTAGAAATATTTACTTGATTTATATGAACTTATAAGCACTATAGCACTTTATTAGGCGGTAGATATTTCCTTGGGTATTTGGCATTGATTTTCAGTATAGGCTGAACATTTGCATCTTTGTATGTGTTTTTTCAATGTTATGTCCGTATATGGTTTTAAAAGTAATAAACCTATAATTGTTTTTGATACCTGAGATCCTCATGTGATTTGTTATATATGTGATTTGTTATATGTCTTTTCTCCTCCTCTTCATGAATCAATTGGAAATGCTTGCTAGGTTATACTGCCTAGAAATATTTACTTGATTTATATGAACTTATAAGCACTATAGCACTTTATTAGGCGGTAGATATTTCCTTGGGTATTTGGCATTGATTTTCAGTATAGGCTGAACATTTGCATCTTTGTATGTGTTTTTTCAATGTTATGTCCGTATATGGTTTTAAAAGTAATAAACCTATAATTGTATTCTTAGTATGTCACACACCCCGCTTCAAGAATCCATAACATGTGGGGTAATATCGTCCTGAAGAGGGCGTTCCTGCAGAGATGATAGCAAAAGAAAGCCCCTCCCCGATCCATAAATACCTGGGACCTCCCACTCACTACCCAGTTTTCCATCTCTGCAGACGGCGAGCAAGTCAGAAGATGATGGCTCCTCCTTGCACAGGGGGATTTCAGGTAGCCGGGGTAACTCCCGGCCTCTTATTTTGTTTATTCCCGCTCGGACCCCTTTTGTCCCAAAAATTTACCTCATATTACATGCCTCCACAGTCTTGGCTGCTGGCCCGAGCGAGGGTACATTGGCACCTCTGGTGCTGAGGAGCAGAGCTCCACCGTGAGACCCTAAAAGAGAGGGTAGGCGGTCATACCGGGTAGGTGATCCCGGTTTGGGATGCCCCGTCCCTTGACCTTTCCCCTGGGGGGGGCCCTTCCCTTTACCAATTATGGGGGCTGGGGGTTCCTCTCATCGGGGTTAGCTTATTCACTTTCTCTTTATTACTGTCTCTTTATTGATGTGTGTATCTAGAGTAGTCCATCAATGTGTTAATTTCTTGTTACTATGTCCCAGCACCGCGGCTGTCATTGCAGCCGGGTGCCGGGGTTTTTCATTCTGTGAGGTGATTTTTCACCTCACGCGCATTGGGGGGGCGGGGCTGGCACTCGGCGCTCTGCCGCGGCCAGCCCCCGTTCTCTCCTTCACTCCTCGCCGCAGCGAGCGGGGCGGGTGCTCCGCTAGTGATAGCGGATGCACCCGTTGTCATTCAGCCGGCGCCGCGGTTGTCGGCGGCGCCGGTCTCTGGGCTGATGCGTGAGGGACTTCTTCCCTCACGCTTCATTCACACTGGAAGGGGGGGCGGAGCCGGGCTTTCGGCGCGTCGCCGCGGCTCCGCCCTCCTCTGTCCTGGCGCCGCTGCGGAGCTGAGCTCCCTGTCTCTAGGCAGCTCCCTGTTACTGGGCAGAAGGGGGCACAGATCAGCTTGCGCGGGATGCGCAGACCACGCCCCTGGCACGGCCGTGATTCTCTCTTCACTTCACCTCAGAGATCGCCACACATTTGTTCTGAGGCGGATCGTTCACCGCAGCGTCTGTGAGTGGCCCTGTGGGCCTCATTTATTTCTTTATCTGTCATGTTTTATTGTAGGGTCTTATGGGTCTCTCTCTCTGTCGTTTAGGTGAAAGTTATCCAGGAGGATCTTCTGTAGTATTGGAAGGTCTCTCCTGATCCTGGGTCCCTGGGTCCATTTTAGCATCACAAATCCTCCCACTCGGGACATTAAAGGGGCATCCCGGGTTGCCTAGCTGGCGTAATTCCCTGGGTCATAGCGACCACTCAAAATTCACCATATGGAGGCATCCCCGGATACTGGGACTGGGACCCCTTCGGGGCATCCCAAAAAGTGTATGTTGTGTGGGATTTCCATTACTGGGGATGATGTGTTACTGTGTATACCATGTGCACAGCAAACTATTACGCGGCAGTCCGAACCCCAAGCGTCGGGGTCAGCACAGCCTGCCACCTCAACTCCCCCTCCCGCCTTGACTCGTGCCCCGTGTGACGTGGTCATGGGCAGGGATCTGCAATCCGAGATGTGTGCCAGATTGGCTAGCCTTGAGAAAATGCTCTCTAGCTCGGTCACCCGTAAGGCTCCGTCTAAGAGAAAGCATTTGTCACCGGCTCCGCCGGTGGATGATCTTGATGACAGAGATAATCTGGATTGGTCTGATTGTCCCCAGCTAGAGGAGGGGGAAGTTGATGAGGGTTCAGAATTTTCGGATGATGAGCAGTCTGCTGGCGCTGATGCCGAGCTTTCTGATTTAGGGAGATCCTTGGACTCTCCTCACGCTCTGTCTCTCATGCTGGAAGTTCTGAATATTTCCCCTCCTGAGGAGGCGTCACAGCAGAAAGGTGAGCTGTTTGAGGAATCCAGGCCGCGCCTGGAGTTTCCTACGCAACGCCATTTTGATAGAATCATTGACAAGGAATGGGATAGGCCGGCTCGGCTCCCTGGCATCCCTCAGGGGTGGGATAGGAAATATCCCTTTCCTTCTGAGGCGATCAAGCGCTGGGCATCTCCCCCCGAGGTGGATGCACCGGTTTTGGGGTTGTCTAACTCCTCGGTGTTAAACAGACCTGATTGTTCCACTCTCAAAGATGGAGAGGATAAACGTATTGATCAGATGGCTTCTCATGGCTTTACTAGCATTGGGTCGGCCATCCGGCCTGTGTGCGCTTCAGAGCTAATGGTGTTGGCCACCAGGTCTGTGGTCAGGGACCTGTTGACTTCTTCCGGGCTTCGTCCTGGTAGTAACGAGTTCCTTAGCCTTAAACGGTGCGAGTTGTTTCTATCCTTTGTGTTGACCGCCTTGGATGATACTTTGATGATGTGTGGTAGGACTTCGGCTCTGCTTGTGGCTATTCGGCGGTCGGTGTGGCTGCGCCAGTGGGCGGCCGATTTTATGTCCAAAAAATCACTGACGGCTTTACCCTTTGTTGGTCTACGGCTCTTTGGAGAGACATTGGACTCTGTCACCAAGGGTGGTAGGTTACCTCAACGTAAGAAACAACGCCGCCCCTTTCGGGGGGCGCCTGCCTTTAACCCCTCCTGGCAGGGGTTCTGCATTTCCCTCCTCCAGAGGAGATTTCGGAAACAGGGGCAGAGGACGTGCCCGTTCTGGATACAGTTGGGGCTCTAAGCCCAAACCGGCTGCTAAGCCGGCTCAGCAATGAGGGGGCGCCCTCACCCATGCGGGTGGGGGGACGGCTGCAGCACTTCTCTCAGATCTGGGATCAAGAGGTCTCGGACAGATGGATCCGGGAAGTGGTGTCTTCCGGCTACAAGCTGGAGTTCGAGCTCCGCCCCCCTTCCAGATTTGTCAGGTCTCGGATGCCGTTGGAGCCTCTAGCGGCGCAGGGGCTCCTGGTGGCAGTGGAGAATCTTCTGGATATGGCTGTCATTTGCCCAGTGCCCCCTTCAGATCGGGGCAGGGGCTTTTATTCCAATCTGTTCACGGTTCCCAAGAAGGATGGGTTGGTCCGACCCATCTTGGATCTGAAGTTTCTCAACCGGTTCATCCGGCCGAGGAAATTCCGCATGGAAACGCTGCGTTCGGCCATTCACTCTCTTCGTCAGGGAGACTTTCTGACGTCCATAGACATCAAGGATGCTTATCTACACGTTCCGGTTTTTCCAGCACACCAGAGGTTTCTCAGGTTCGTGGTGGAGGATCGGCACTTTCAGTTTGTGGCACTTCCTTTCGGTCTCACCTCAGCGCCTCGGGTGTTCACCAAGGTGCTAGCGGGGGTGATGGCTCTGCTCAGAGGTCAGGGTATCCGCATCGTGCCCTATTTGGACGATCTACTGATCATGGCCTCTTCCTTTAACCAAGCGGAGTTGGACACCAGAGCGGTGGTGTCCACTCTGGAGAGGTTCGGCTGGGTGATCAACCACCCCAAGTCTTCTCTTTCCCCGTCCAGAATTCTGACCTTTCTGGGAATGTCTCTGGACACTTCACAGGCCAGGGTTTTTCTGCCCCAGGCCAAGATTCTTTTGATTCAGGAGTTAGTTCGGCTTCTCTTGTCAACCCCTCATCCGATCATCCGGTTAGGGATGAGGCTGGTGGGGTTAATGGTGGCCTCATTCGAGGCAGTTCCCTTTGCGCAGTTTCACACAAGGACGCTTCAGCTTCATCTGTTGAAGGTTTGGGACAAGTCTCCTCTATCGTTGGATCAGTCCTTCCTGATGACTCCCCGAGTTCGTCGATCCCTGCAATGGTGGTTGGGGTCGGTCAATCTGTTGAAGGGCAGATCTTTTCTGGCTCCGCGTTGGGAAACAGTTACCACGGATGCCAGTCTGTCAGGTTGGGGGGGTGTTTGGAAGGACCTCCAGTTTCAGGGTCTGTGGGGCCCGCGGGAGGCTCACGAGCCCATCAATGTTCTGGAGTTGAGAGCCATCAGGTTGGTTCTGTTTCGCTTGACTCATCAGTTGAGAGGCCTGCCAGTTCAGGTCCGGTCAGACAACAGAACGGCGGTTGCTTACATCAATCACTAAGGAGGGACTCGCAGCAGGAGTGCCCTCAGGGAAGTGTCTTTGATTCTGGACTGGGCAGAGACTCACGTCCCGTGTATCTCAGCAGTCTACATTCCGGGAGTGGAGAACACGGAGGCGGACTTGCTGAGCAGGGCCTCCTCTCGTCAGGGGGAGTGGTCTCTCAGTCCCAAGGTGTTTCGTTCGATATGTCTCAGGTGGGGGTTCCCAGCGGTGGACCTCTTTGCTTCTCGTCACAATCACAAGCTTCCAGTCTTTGTGTCTCTCTCGCAGGATCCTCTGGCTCTGACAGTGGATGCCATGTCTCTAAACTGGAGGGATCTGGGGTTCCTTTACCTGTTTCCTCCGTTCCCAATGTGCTGCGCAAACTGGCCTTGGATGGTGCGTCGGCGATTCTGGTGGCCCCAAGGTGGCCAAGGCGAGTTTGGTTTGCAGACCTCGTAAGACTGGCAGAGGATCAGTTCGCCCTGCCTCTGCTGCCGGACCTGCTCACCCAGGGTCGGCTGCGCTATCCCAATTTACCATCGCTGGCTTTGACGGCATGGCTGCTGAAACCGCCATCTTGAAGGAAGAAGGTCTTTCTGATGCGGTGATTCAGACTCTTATCCGTGCCAGGAAGCGCTCTTCCTCTTCTATTTACTACAGGACTTGGAGGGCCTATATTGATTGGTGTGAAAGTAGGTCTTTCTCTTGTCGAGAGTTCTCCATTCCTAGAATTTTAGAGTTTCTCCAACATGGTCTGGATCTGGGGCTCCAGCTTAGTACAGCTTAGTACATTGAAAGGGCAGGTTTCTGCCCTGGCGGTGTTCTTCCAAAGGTCTTTTGTACTTCATCCCTTAGTTAAGACCTTTTTCCAAGGTGTTACACATGTTCGGCCTCCTAGGAAGCCTTTTGTTCCAGTTTGGGATTTGAACCTGGTTCTTTCTGCTCTCCAGGGCCCTCCGTTTGAGCCCTTGAATGAGATAGCTTTGTCTTCTCTTACGCAAAAGGTGGCCTTTTTGGTGGCTATCACTTCGGTTAGGCGTGTTTCTGAGTTGGCAGCTTTATCCATTACAGCTCCGTACTTCGAGAGACATCAGGACAAGGTTGTCTTTCGTTTCAAGCAGGATTTTCTTCCTAAAGTGGTCTCGGAGTTTCATCTGAATCAGGACATTGTGTTGCCTTCTCTATGCCCAAATCCCAGTGACGACAAGGAAAGGGCATTGCATTCCTTGGATGTAGTTCGTGTTGTGGAACATTATCTGGAGGTTACGTCTTCCTTTCGTAAGACTGATGCTTTCTTTGTGGTGCCCTGCGGGCCTAGGAAAGGTTTGGCTCCTGCCAAATCTTCCATTAGTAAATGGATTCGTCAGGCCATCATTGGGGCCTATTCTGCCAAGGGGAGGAGTCCCCCTTTTCGTGTTACTGCTCATTCTACTCGTGCAGTTGGTGCGTCCTGGGCTTTTCAGCACCAGGCTTCTGTTGAGCAAGTTTGTAAGGCCGCTACCTGGTCTTCTGTTCACACCTTTTCCAAGTTTTACAAGGTTGATGTTCGGGCTTCAGCGGATGCTGTTTTTGGCCGCAAAGTTTTGCAAGCTGTAGTGGTTTAAAGTTGTGCATTGTTGCCTAGTTTTGGATCCCCGCCCTTGTTATGGACACTGCTATTGGATGTCCCACATGTTATGGATTCTTGAAGCGGGGTGTTTGACATACTAAGAATAATACCATTTTGTGAATACTCACCTTGTAAAATGGGTATTATAAGTATGTCACACACCCCGCTTCAACCCGCCCTTTTTGTATTCAGGATCCTCTTTATTGCGAACTTTGCGTGGTTGTTGTTTATTTTTGCCTCTTCCTGGTCCCTTACCTTACTGCTTCTGTATACTGGGTAGTGAGTGGGAGGTCCCAGGTATTTATGGATCGGGGAGGGGCTTTCTTTTGCTATCATCTCTGCAGGAACGCCCTCTTCAGGACGATATTACCCCACATGTTATGGATTCTTGAAGCGGGGTGTGTGACATACTTATAATACCCATTTTACAAGGTGAGTATTCACAAAATGGTATTTTTTGATACCTGAGATCCTCATGTGATTTGTTATAAGCAGTGCCCTGTGAAATTTGTGTCAGTGGTTACTGATCGCTGGGGCCATGTTTTGTTGTAGTTTATATATATCATACACACATATGTTAGGCTCTGCCACAGGTTGTGAGGAGCGAGGGAGGTTCTTGGTGACACATTGGTTGTGAGTTGTCATGTGTGTAAAACAAAAGCAGTCTTTTTTCGCAGCACAGAAGACCTATGTAGTCGTGCCACACTCAGGTTCACAGCATCCCTCAGCACTTTAGCACCTCGTGAGACCTTCAGACTCTGCCAAACTTAAAGCAGGCCAAAAATCAAAAAAGCAAGTTCAGTAAATTGCACCCCTAAAGCCCCACTCTGGCAATCAGGGACATAAACTATTTAAGAGGGCTTAACTCCATGCAGATGTTATGGTATAGCAGGCAGATTGTATGATGAATGAAAGTCCAGTTTATTTAAAAACCCAATCCCACAGTCAAAATTGCCTCACATATCAGTGCAATCCTTCTATATTTCTAGTAGTCTGCACAGTTGAAAGAATTGTAACATTTTAAGATACATAAGGTTTATGCAAAGTGAATGGAAGTGTAGTAAATCCAGAGACCATGGTGAACAGGGATAAAGATACATTGTTGCAACTCTCCCCTCACAGACTCTCTCTCACACACACTCCCTTTAACAGCTGGTTATTCAGTGTGTGTGTTTATATAACATAAACATCAATTATAAGATGCACACACAATTTATGATGCAAAAAGATATATTTTATTAATCAGTAAATCAACAGAAAATTTCAAAAAGTGTCCCAAATATATAAATATAAACAACTTACAAACCTAAATACAAACAGCATACCAAAAAAATGACAAAGTGCTAGTGCAGGATAGTAGCAGTATATTAGAGCAGCATGTTTAAATATCTCAATGAAAATAGCAGCTTAACATCAGATCTCTTATGTGCCCAGTATACATTCTGTTGCAATGTATTAGCTAGAGATGAGCGAATCGATTCGGACGAACCCGAATTCGTTCCGAATTTCAGGAAAAATTCGATTCTGAACGAATCCGAATTTCCCCGCGATTCGATCGATCAAAGTTTTCCTTTAAACTCCATTTATTTCAATTACAGCCATTGTAAAATGGTGGATGGACATGTCCGGACATGTCCCCTGGGGCAAGTTATCATGGGAAGGTCACATGCAGCCTATCAGCAGCCAGGAAGCCCGGTGACGTCACAGTGCTATATAAACGGCAGCCATCTTGCTTGTGCGCATTTCAGCCTTGCATTGCAGACAGAACGGAGGTTGCTGCAGACAGGGAGAGACTTACAGACAGGCAGGGAGAGTCAGGGAGACCCACAGAGACCCACACAGTGCCAGGGAGAGCCAGGGAAAGACAGGGAAAAATCGGGAACGATCCAGGCAGGGACAGCAGAGAAAGTGATAGGGAAACTTTTTTTTTATTTTCACTTCACTTCATTCGCCAGATCAGTTTTAAATTGCTTTTTTTTGTGTTGTAAATATTCCTGGCCACTGTGCATCCCATCTTGGCACTCTGTTACACACAAGCATTTCTTATAACTCGATTAGTTTTAATTTTTTTTGTATGCTGTAAAAACCCCAGGCCCACATGGGCATACTATTTCAGCACATTTCACCCTATCTGTTATACTAAATCAGCTTCTAAAGGCTCTGTTTTATTAATATATTGCATTTTGAATTGGTTTTGTGCATCCTGTAAAAACACCAGGCCGCATGGGCATCCCAAACCAACACATTTCACCCTATCTGTTATACTAAATCAGCTTCTAAAGGCTCTGTTTTATTAATATATTGCATTTTGAATTGGTTTTGTGCATCCTGTAAGAACACCAGGCCGCATGGGCATCCCAAACCAACACATTTCACCCTATCTGTTATACTAAATCAGCTTCTAAAGGCTCTGTTTTATTAATATATTGCATTTTGAATTGGTTTTGTGCGTCCTGTAAAAACATCAGGCCGCAGGGTATCCCAAACCAGCACATTTCACCCTATCTGTTATACTAAATCAGCTTCTAAAGGCTCTGTTTTATTAATATATTGCATTTTGAATTGGTTTTGCGCATCCTGTAAAAACACCAGGCCGCAGGGTATCCCAAACCAGCACATTTCACCCTATCTGTTATACTAAATCATCTTCTAAAGGCTCTGTTTTATTAATATATTGCATTTTGAATTGGTTTTGTGCGTCCTGTAAAAACACCAGGCCACAGGGTATCCCAAACCGGCACATTTCACCCTATCTGTTATACTAAATCAGCTTCTACAGGCTCTGATTTATTAATATATTGCATTTTGGTTTTATTAATATATTGCATTTTGAATAGTTTTTTTGCGTCCTGTAAAAACACTAGGCCACAGGGTATCACAAACCGGCACATTTCACCCTATCTGTTATACTAAAGCAGCTTCTACAGGCTCTGTTTTATTAATATATTGCATTTTGAATTGGTTTTGTACGTCCTGTAAAAACACCAGGCCGCATGGGCATGCCAAACCAGCACATTTCACCCTATCTGTTATACTAAATCAGCTTCTAAAGGCTCTGTTTTATTAATATATTGCATTTTGAATTGGTTTTGTGCATCCTTTAAAAACACCAGGCCACAGGGTATCCCAAACCGGCACATTTCACCCTGTTATACTAAAGCAGCTTCTACAGGCTCTGTTTTATAAATATATTGCATTTTGAATAAAACAGAGCCGCAGGGTATCCCAAACCGGAACATTTCACTCTATCTGTTATACTAAATCAGCTTCTACAGGCTCTGTTTTATTAATATATTTCATTTTGAATTGGTTTTGTGCGTCCTGTAAAAACAAAAGGCTGTAGGGTATCCCAAACCGGCACATTTCACCCTATCTGTTAAACTAAATCAGCTTCTAAATGCTCTGTTTTATTAATATATTGCATTTTGAATTGGTTTTGTGCGTCCTGTAAAAACACCAGGCCGCAGGGTATCCCAAACCAGCACATTTCACCCTACCTGTTATACTAAATCAGCTTTTAAAGGCTCTGTTTTATTAATATATTACATTTTGAATTGGTTTTGTGTGTCCTGTAAAAACACCAGGCCGCAGGGTATCCCAAACCAGCACATTTCACCCTATCTGTTATACTAAAGCAGCTTCTACAGGCTCTGTTTTATTAATATATTGCATTTTGTATTGGTTATTTGCGTCTTGTAAAAACACCAGCCCGCAGGGTATCCCATATTTCCAATTTTCATAGTATCTGGTGCAGAGAAGCCATATCTCACTTTATTTAGCTTCTGCATTTTAAAGTAAATAAATTTTTTTAAGTGCCTATTGCGCATTTCAAATACATAAAAATGTCAGACAGACAAGTGCCAGGATGTTCAAAGAGGAGTGGCAGAGGCCAAGATTTTGCAGGCAGAGGTCGCAGCAGACTAGGGGCGAGTGGCAGCAGGAGTCGCGGTGAGAGACCTGATCTGCCAGTATCTGCTAGCGGTCGTGTCTCCACCAGTAACGCATCTGCCGTGGTAGATTGGTTAACGCGGTCATCCACATCATCACAAGTTACATCTGACACCCCCAGTCTAGGGTCGGTAGGTTCCTCTGACACAACCCTGAGTTGGCATGGCCCGAGAGCAGTCCCTGTCCTCCCATTGCCTCTGTCCTACGCTGTTCCCTCCCCCAGTGACGTATCCTATGCTTTGGGTTCAGCTCCACTCTTTAGTGAGGAGGACGATCAGATAGAGGACAGTTAGCAGCTACTGCCCAGCCAAGAAATGGAGGTGGCTTCCTTCGCTAGGCAGACAAATAGTGATGTGGAGAGTGGCGTGGGTGTTGTTGCGAGCATTCCAGCTCCTGCGCCAGACATTGTTGAGGAAACCGAGAACATCAGTGACGTGCAGCCACAACTCGGTGATGATGATGATGATGAAGCCGATTGCACTTGGGAGCCGGGTGCAGAAGGGGCTTCATCCTCATCATCAGGAGAAGAGGGGCGCAGGTTGCCCCGGAGTCAGCAGCTGAGGCAGCAAGGTGTTAGCAGCATGGTTGGCAGTCAGCATGGGGGCAGAATTGTAAAGCCTGGAGCCAAACGGGGCCGGGGCCGGGGTAGAGCACCTGCTGAGCGGCAGGCTACCTTATCGGTAGGTAGTGGAGCAGGGGTTCCTGAAGTTGGCGACAGTAACAGTGAATCAGTGCGGGCTGTTGGTGGGAAAAGTAGCTACTCGGCAGTGTGGCAGTTTTTCCTGAAGCATCCGCAGGAGGGTAACATGGCCACATGCAAGATATGTAGGCAGAAGGTGAAGCGTGGACAGGGCCCAAATGTTGGCACCACGGCCCTGCGTCACCATAAAGCGGCCTGGGAGAACCGAGGCTCTGAAGAGGTGGTCAAGGCTGCTTCCTCACCGAGTGGCACGCCGCTCCCAATTTCTGCCAGCCAAGGCTCCAGCACTTCAGCCGAAGGCAGCTGAGCATCATACCCATCCTCTGTCGCTCCAGATGCTCCTCCTCCTCCTCCAAGTCATGCATCCCACCAGCAATCCATCAGCGAAGCCATGTCCAAGAGACAGCAGTATGCGCCCACTCATCCTACGGCGCAGAAGTTGCTGGTGCTGCAGTCGCTCCCTTTTCAGGTGGTGAACTCTGCACCTTTCAGCGAACTGATGGCTTGTGCCGAGGTGGAGAGTCCCAAGCCGTCATTTCTTTGCCAAGAAGGCAGTACCAGCGCTGCACACTTTTGTTGAACGGAAGGTGGGCCAGTCCTTGAGCCTGTCGGTGTGTAGCAAAGTGCATGGCAGCGCCGACGTCTGGAGCTGTAACTACGGTCAGGGACAGTACATGTCGTTTACGGCCCACTGGGTGAATGTGGTCCCTTTGCAGCAACAGCAACTTGGACAGGTCACGCCGCTTCGGCCTCCGCGCTCCCTGGCCGTTGTGCCTGTGACACCGTGCGACTCGGCCTCCTCATCCTCCGCCATCTCCTCACCCTCCACTGTAGGCTCAAGTCTCAGTGCCCCTCCAGCCTACCATGTGTGCAGGGCATGGAGGTGTCACGCTGTGCTTCACATGGTTTGTCTTGGCGAACGGAGTCACACAGGGGAGAAACTGCTTAAATTTATTCATCAAGAAATCCAAACATGGCTTACTCCAAGAAAACTGAAAATGGGAACCATGGTTACCGACAATGGGAAGAACATTTTGTCTGCACTGCGACAAGGAAGGCTGACCCATGCGCCTGGTTCAATCTGGTTGTGAAGCGGTTTCTGAAGTCTTCCCCCCATCTGCAAGACATCCTAACAACTTCAAGGAAACTTTGCATGCACCTCAGCCACTCATACACCGCCAAGCACATCCTTCTTGAGCTACAGCGTCAGAACGGTAGCCCCCAACATAGTCTGATTTGCGATGTTTCCATCCTGCATATGTTGGACAGACAATACGAACAGAGAAAAGCCATCACGGATTTCTTGATGATCCAAGTGGATAGGGGGACTCCCCTGTGTAACTTCAATGTCAACCAGTGGCAGCTCATACGTGACACCTGCCGTTTGCTCAGGCCCTTTGAGGAAGCCACTTTATTTGTGAGTCGCCAGGATTACCAGATGAATTACGTGATTCCACTGGTTCATGTACTACAGCACATGTTGGAAACCATGGCTGGTCAGGGCACTGGAGACATGGTATCTACATCTTACGGCCACATGAACCCCGTTGGAGGTGAACTGGAGGAGGAGGAAGAGGAGGAGGAGTGGCACAGTGCACAGTTTAGGCTTGGCAAAATGGCTAGTTTATCTAGTCAGCGGACAGGAGAGGAGGAGCAGGAGCAGCCAGAGGAGCTAGAGGGTTGTGAGGAAGGTGAGACAGAGGACCCAGACACACCGTGGCAGTATGCAGTGGAGATGGAGACAGGTAGCCCCTCCGAGTCACTTGCGCAAATGGCAGGAAGCATGCTCACGTGCTTGCGTAGTGACCCCAGAATTGTTTCCATTTGTCAGCGGGATGACTTCTGGCTCTCCACCTTATTGGACCCTCGCTTCCGGCACAAATTGGGGGCATTTTTTAAACCCGCCGAGAGGGAGGACAAACTGACCTACTACAAAGACATTCTAGTCAGTTGGCCGATGCCTATCTGCACCATGGTCCATACTCTCGCAGGTCTGACTCGGGGGGACCTCTGCGCTCACCTTCCACTGCCATGCCTGCTGGGGGGTTGGCAGGAGCATCAGCAGCAACTCCATCAGCAGCAGCCTCAGTCTTAAGTCGCTAATGAGTAGCTTTCTACACCCGCATAGTGAGTCTACTCATGAGCAGCAGGAATACCTGGAGCAGGACCTGTACCAGCAGGTCATGTCATACCTTGACATGACCATGCCAACACACCTTGAGGATCCGCTGGACTTCTGGGTAGCCAAACTTGACTTATGGCCGCAGCTAGCTGAGTTTGCCCTGGAAAAGCTGTCCTGCCCGGCAAGTAGTGTGCCATCTGAGCGGGTGTTTAGTGCGGGGGGGCCATAGTTACGGCAAGGAGAACTCGTCTGTCAACTAAAAATGTGGAGAGTCTCACCTTTGTGAAAATGAATCAGGGATGGATCAGCCAGGATTTCCACCCACCAATGGCTGATGCATGCGACTAGATTCAGCATGGTGCCACGTTTTACATTTTCCAAATGGTGCAAAACATATTTATGTCTTTAGGCCAAATTTTTGGGCTCCTGCTGCCAACTCCAGTGTCTCTTTCAAGCTATGTTTGGGCTCCTGCTGCTTCTGCTGCCAACTCCAGGGTGTCATTCAGCCAATTATTGGGCTCCTGCTGCGAACTCCAGTGTCTCTTTCAAGCTATGTTTGGGCTCCTGCTGCTGCTGGCAACTCCAGTGTGTCTTTAGGCCAATTTTTGGGCTCCTGCTGCCAACTCCAGTGTCCCTTTCAGCCAATGTTTGGGCTCCTGCTGCTGCTGCTGCCAACTCCAGGGTGTGTCTATAAGTCAATGTTTGGGCTCCTGCTGCCAACTCCAGTGTCTCTTTCAGCCAATGTTTGGGCTGCTGCTGCTGCTGGCGACTCCAATGTGTCTTTAGGCCAATTTTTGGGCTCCTGCTGCCAGCTCCAGTGTCTCTTTCAAGCAATGTTTGGGCTCCTGCTGCTGCTGCTGCTGCCAACTCCAGGGTGTGTCTTTAGTCCAATTTTTGGGCTCCTGCTGCCAACTCCAGTGTCTCTTTCAAGCAATGTTTGGGCTCCTGCTGCTGCTGCCAACTCCAGTGTGTCTTTAGGCCAATATTTGGGCTCCTGCTGCCAACTCCAGTGTCTCTTTCAAGCAATGTTTGGGCTCCTGCTGCTGCTGCCAACTCCAGTGTGTCTTTAGGCCAATTTTTGGGCTCCTGCTGCCAACTCCAGTGTCTCGTTCAGCCAATGTTTGGGCTCCTGCTGCTGCTGGCAACTCCAGGGTGTCATTCAGCCAATTTTTGGGCTCCTGTTGCCAAATCCAGTGTGTTTTTGAAGCTATGTGTGGGCTGCTGCTGCTTACTGCAACTCCAGGGTGTCATTCAGCCAATTGTTGGGCTCCTGCTGCCAACTCCAGTGTCTCTTTCAGCCAATGTTTGGGCTCCTGCTGCTGCTGCTGACAACTCCAGTGTGTATTTAGGCCAATTTTTGGGCTCCTGCTGCTGCTGCTGCCAACTCCAGGGTGTGTCTATCAGTCAATGTTTGGGCTCCTGCTGCCAACTCCATTGTCTCTTTCAGCCAATGTTTGGGCTGCTGCTGGCGACTTCATTTTGTCTTTTGGCCAACTTTTGGGCTCCTGCTGCCAACTCCAGTGTCTCTTTCAAGCAATGTTTGGGCTCCTGCTGCTGCTGCTGCCAACTCCATGGTGTGTCTTTAGTCCAATCTTTGGGCTCCTGCTGCCAACTCCAGTGTCTCTTTCAAGCAATGTTTGGGCTCCTGCTGCTGCTGCCTACTCCAGTGTGTCTTTAGGCCAATTTTTGGGCTCCTGCTGCCAACTCCAGTGTCTCTTTCAGCCAATGTTTGGGCTCCTGCTGCTGCTGCTGCTTGCAACTCCAGGGTGTCATTCAGCCAATTTTTGGGCTCCTGCTGCCAACTCCAGTGTGTCTTTCAAGCTAGGTTTGGGCTGCTGCTGCTGCTGCTTGCAACTCCAGGGTGTCATTTAGCCAATTTTTGGGCTCCTGCTGCCAACTCCAGTGTCTCTTTCAAGCCATGTTTGGGCTGCTGCTGCTCATGCTGCTTGCAACTCCAGGGTGTCATTCAGCCAATTTTTGGGCTCCTGCTGCCAACTCCAGTGTCTCTTTCAAGCTATGTTTGGGCTCCTGCTGCTGCTGCTTGCAACTCCAGGGTGTCATTCAGCCAATTTTTGGGCTCCTGCTGCCAACTCCAGTGTGTCTTTCAAGCTAGGTTTGGGCTGCTGTTGCTGCTGCTTGCAACTCCAGGGTGTCATTCAGCCAATTTTTGGGCTCCTGCTGCCAACTCCAGTGTGTCTTTCAAGCTATGTTTGGGCTCCTGCTGCTGCTGCTGCTGCTTGCAACTCCACGGTGTCATTCAGCCAATTTTTGGGCTCCTGTTGCTCCTGCTGCCAACTCCAGGATGTCTTTCAGCCAATATTTGGGCTCCTGCTGCTGCCAGCTCCAGGGTGTGTTTTTCAGGCAATATAGGGGCCCCTCATAGTGCATAGTGATGCCACCTCAACTCTCTGCAATTGTGCCGCTCTGTGATTTTAATAGCGATGCCTCTGATCTGCATGTCATAATTATTTACAGTATTATTTCACTAACCCAGCACACATCCTATGCGTGTTACAGCAAGGCAGAATGGTTTACAACCCTATTGAGGCTCTAGGAATCTCAGAAATAGCCGTTTTTAATAGCGATTCGTTGCGAATAAATTCGGACCAAAACAAATTTTGTCAGAAAATTAGGCGAATCAGCCGAATCGAATTTTTCAAAAGTTCGCTCATCTCTAGAAATAACTTTCGGTTGTAAGATCTTGTCAAGCAGCACTGCAGCTGAGTGGACACCAAATTGTGTCTCTGCCGGTATTTGGTGCCCCGGTGGATTATTCAGACATTTGTGTATCGTAGGTAATACATGGAAAAACGGAGTCATAGGAAATGATGTAATATGAAACTCCTTCAATTTCTTATCAATCAACCCTTGTTCAAATGCTGAAACAATAATTGAGTCTAATAGATTAAAGGACCTATTCATGATGACATTTGCTGCTCTTTCAGCTTTATTGAAATTGTTCTTAATCCTGCCAGTCAGGGGGTGCCACCTCATCACGGATATGTCCCTTTGGACATAACTTTATAAATGTTTTAACCACATGGAAATTTTGTGGTGCCACTAACTCTATGGCTTGCAAGTAGTCAAATTGACTCCCCACTGGAATACGCATCCTTGATGAACCAGTGGCAGCAGTATGGATAGCAGTCTGTCTGTGATGAATCAAAGAAGACGGATGTCTTAATAGAATGAAAAAATCATTGTAATTCTATATCTAATTCTAATGGGTTTCCCAAATAGGTGGGCACAAAACCTAGTCCTGTACTTAAAACTTTTACATCATCATCTGTAAGTTTTCTCTTTGAGATATTAACTACTGGGTTGGTTGTTCTGTTTTCACTTTGCTGGTGAATCACGCCTAGAATCACTACCAGATAAGCTACTTGATTCTGAATCAGATTGATTGGGAGCCCGCCGTCTATTAGTATATCTAAAAGACCTAAAATCCAATTATATACCTTATTGGCCTCGTAATCAAGTATATCTTTTCTATACTTATTCAACTTGATAGACAATGTACCCTTATGATATTGTTTCAGAGATACCTCTAGTGACACAAGATATGCCAGGGTTGCCTCTAGTTTCACCTGTGTCTGTGTGATTTCCTGATCCAATTCCTTAATCTGAGACTGAATGCTTTGTATTGTTAAGGTAATCAAATCTAAACTACACTTGTTGTGTATCCATTTTTCATGGAATTCTGAACCTTCTTTACAAAATGCAGGCTTTAGATTTATCCTCAATCCTCTAGGAATCCTCAATCTGAGATACTCAACAAATTTGGCTGCATGTAAATCAGCCCCTTGCTACAAAAAAAACATAGCCCCCACCCTGCCCCCTCCAGATAGTGATCTTGCTAATGTACTAAAAGAAAAAAAAACTCACCTTCACCCGGAATCCAGCCCCCGTTGGCGCTGTTGCAGCTGGTGACATCAAACATCCGCTTTGTGAATGGGCGGGCGGGAGCAAACACAATGCAGGGAGTAACTGCTCCCAGCAGCCAGCCGGGACTTCCGGGAAGATGGCGGCGGGAGTTTGGTACTGCCAGCTTCAGCACAACCGATTTCGGGGGCTGGATTCAGGGTGAAGGTGAGTATCTTTTGGGGGGGTTTGTTTGTAGAAGGGTCGGGAGTGGCCCTTTAAGTACCTCAAAATGTTTTTTTGAGTAGGGTCTGATCCTTAGCAAGGGGATTCAGTGATTCACCGTAACACTCTATCAATGTGTTTAGGTCCGCCAGGGAGAAGGCAAAAGTATCTGCATGCTTCGTAGGAATGTATTAAGTGTAATTCTCAGCTGATCACCAGCCTAAGTTCAGATGCCAACCCCTAATCTAACACAGCCGTCTTCACCTATAGTCAAGCCCCCATTTGCCGGGAGACATTGCACACCTGCCCGAACACGGTTGCCCCCAGGACTTAAGGGTGCAAAGGATGGCACCTGAGGCCGCAAAGGCTGATGTACAACAGGGCAAAACTAACAGTACACAGGGGAAGTCAGAGATAGCCGGGCCTGCAACAGATAATCAGTCCTATCAGTGTCATGACAAAAGAGGAAACAAAGCCAAAGTCCAGGGAAAGCCAAAGGTCAAAGCCATAAATCAGAGGGTCGCAGTATCCAAAGGGTCAGGCAAAAAGCGTAGTCGGGATGCAAGGCAATCAAATCTGGTCAGCAGGAAATAAACTAACAGCAAATTATACCACAAGCTAGACACTATCACTGGCAGTCTGTGCTGAAGCCTGGAGAGCTTTCTGTGGCTGCTAACCAATGGGAGGTTGGAAGGGCTGCACAGCAGTTGCTTAATTGACACTCTATTCCCAGTGAGCCAGACAGAACCTCTGAGCTAACCCTTTCGCTGACCACAGCGAACTGCAATAGGCCGCCGCAAGGCATATGAGGCGCGGGCCCCTAAGTGTGTTAGTCTGTGTTTCCGCAATGATGTTTTGATACTCTGAAGAGTGAGGACAGGTAAACACTTGGCTCTAACATTAAGATCCACAAAGGCGGGGGAACATGTAGGCTCTTATTCAGGGTGAAGGTTCGGCTGAAGATCCCCTTTCACCTACTTTCTATAGATGTCTAAGGACCCTCTTGTTCCCTATGGAAGGAGGTGATCTCTCTCCGGCATCGAGTGTCTAGATTGTGGGCACTAGATGCTTCTTTCATTGTAGTCTATTTCCAACTAAATTAACTAACTAAGGTCTTTCTCCTAATTGTAATTACTTACCTTTTCAACCTGTCACACATACATAATAAATGTCATTATCATAAGTAAACGAAACCAATATCTTGTAAATCAATATTAAATTAGAACCTGAAACAAAGCATTATGGCCAATCACTCCATCGTGCTCCTGTGTGAGTCAAGGTGCTGCAGTGCAAAGAAAAATCATTCCTCCCTGAAAGTAGAATTTATCATAGCGCACATTCGCAGAGTATGCAGCAAGCTTTTCTGTTGATAAGATAAATACTTGACACTCAGATCCACATTGGTCAACTGACTTTGAGAAATCATCCTTTCAAGCTGCCAGAGCCATCTGCTGCAGGGGATCACGTGCTATCCCGCTAACCCTGGCAAAGCAGCACTGCCGTCGCAATTGCTGACAAAGTGGCCGTCTTCTACCTCTGTCCTTTATTTACAATCTGCTTATTCTAAGGATTGAGGCCATCTGTGAAAATCTAGTGTTGATTGCCCCTTTTCAAAGCTTTTATCCTGAATAAAAACAGCTTTACTGTAAAAATTCATTTTTAGAATGTATTTTTGGCTAAATGCAGTCTCCTGTTCAGATGCCAGACAACCTGTGAATCTGTGCCTAGGGATAAATAACTAGTCCTAGGCAGTGCCAACATGTCTATACTCGCCAAAAGCCAACAGGATGGGGATTTTGAGGGACTGTAAAAATGTGTCCTCTTTTTTTGTCCTAAATTTGGTTAAGGACTGCAATACTGTATCATTTTACCAGTGTAGCACAATATCACAGCCTGGTAGCAAAGGTCTGTCATTTACGGCTGGGTATGGGCACAAAGACCTGCAAAATATTATCTTTGAGTGTCATACTACCATGTGAAAAGCTGTTCTTCCATAGTGCAGCATAGGTCCTATTTATCCAAGGGAGAGCAGATGTATATTTTACTCTTCATAGAAACATACAGGCTGATTTATTACTAACGGCAGGTATCGGCAGATGAGCGTCTGTACAGAGGCGCTAAGAGCGACTGCTAGTAGACGCTGTGATCGGCTATCGGGCGCTGTAACGGAGCGCCTCAGTTGCTGTAGTAACCTGTAGCTTTGATGAATGAGATGTATGTTGGGCGTTCCCAACACCAGTACAGCGTTGCAGGGAGTGAGAGGTAGCGCCAGCTCAGTGCGTCTGACTCTCAGCGCCTCACACCATATTCAACAAGAAAACAGACAAACACACCGTCGGCGCTCTAAATCTGATCGCTATAACATAGAGCGGCAGATGCTGTGTGATTAAAGTTTGTTTTTGAACACATATCCACCAGTAACAAAGTGAAAACACATGGAATGACATTGTTGTAACATTGTGACATTAATACTTTAATGCCAGACCTGTAATGACAATTCTGCATAAAAATATAAAAAATCTAAAAGTTTTCAAAAATGACTTTTTCTAGGCCAGGAGAGGTCACACAATTATTTGAGAGGAAAATAAATAAATAAAAACCCTCTTTAAACAGAAGGAAAGGAACTTCCATTCAAATGTATGGGAGAGCGACAGGTAGTGACAGGTAATACCTGTCACTCTGGAAGCTAGAGCGCCGGCGTTATATGCTGAGCCACCTGTAATGATGAATCGTGCGCTACATGGCGCTGTTAGAGTCGCTCACCAGAATCGCTTTTTAGAAATGTGGTATTGTGTACAGCACCCAGTGTTCACCAGGCGCTGCCTGCCGCTGCGAGGCACTACCTGGCGCTATCCCTTGATGAATAACCCCCATAGACACATATAAGGTGTCCATATGGTCCATCTAGTCTCCCCTTATGTGTATACTGTATGTTCTCTTTATCTTAGGATAGATGTGCGCTTATCCCAGGCATGTTTACATTCACTGACTGACGATTTTTCAACTACCTCTGATGGAAGTTTGTTCCAAGCATCTACTACTCTTTCTGTAAAATATTTTCTAACATTGTTCCTGATCTTCCTTCTGACTAGCTTCAGGTTGTGCCCCCTTGTTCTATCATTCTATCAAGTTTCTTCTTAAAAACACTTCCCTCCTGAACCTTATTCCATCCTTTCATATATGTAAAGATCTCAATCACGTCCCCTCTCTCCCTTCTTTCCTCCAGACTGTACAAATTAAAGCAGACTAAAACCCTCCACCCGGGGCATCCAAAATTGGGATGCCCGGATGTATGAAACCCCTCAGGTTGCTCCATACACTTACCTTGTTTTCTGGTCCAATGGCGCATGGGCAAGCTGTGGCCGCATCCCTGCTATCCCTCTAGCAGGGCGGTGTCCGTGCCAGACTCTGGGAATGGCCGGCGTGGGCACGCTTCCTGTTAGAGGGAAGCAGGGGATGCAGCCGGCAGTGCACTCAGATCAGCTGGCCTTAGACGAAGAACTAGACAACGTGACGTCAGAGGCTTTGAGCGCGTTGATTAGACAAGTGGCTACGCATGCGCCGTAGAACCAGGTGAGTGGGCATCGGCGATCTGTGGGGTTTCACACAGCGGGGCACCCCCGATCAGGGTGCCATGGGGGAAAGGACCAAAACCCAGGATAGTCAAAATTCTGGGTTTTAGTCCACTTTACATTTTTGGTTCACTGTTACGAGCTGGTTTAGCAGTGTCAAAGAGATGATAGTTAGCTTCTGGTCCAAGGGTAACAGTATTTCTCAAAAAAATGAACATGCCAGGAATGCCAGAAACTATTCCAATAGCAACGAAATCACTAACAACAAAGAATTAAGGAGAAAAAATAAATCAATAAACCACGCTGCAGCTGTGAGAAAGTTGCGCCTGCGCTCCAGCGTACTTCAAAGTTTACTACAGCTCCCATGAGGTTGTTGTTAGTGAGACAGCCACTCTCCTAGGTCGCAGCAATTACCTCTAGGTCTCAGCGCCAACCTTAATAACTATTTTGTGCAATTTTTACAAATTCTAAAACACCCTCAATGTTTTTACTTACAGTGTCCACTTCCAGTGGCTCATTGGCCATGCTGATCTCAATGAATCTCGCTGTGCCAGTCTCAGCATACGAACCTTACTTTAATCTCCCTTGTTGAGTAAAAAAAAAAAACTGACCTAATTTTACCCAAATCTTGGTTTCAATCAAAAGGGATTGAATTGGCCAAATTTGGTTTGAAGTGACTCCTACCATAAACCTGAACAGCGTCTAATAAGAAACATGGGAGTAAAAAAAATATGATGCTGATTAAACCATTTTTCGTTTGGAAGGACAAGTAGTCTCTGTAGCAAGGTTCTGCTTTGTGGTGAGAGAATCATCCAAGGTTAATTTTGTTTTTATTTTGGACGATCTCGAATAAAATTAGTAGGGATTCCAAAATCAATTTAGATAGCATCAAATTACATCTGCTTTTCATACAAAATTGGTCGTTTTAGATTGTTTTAACTAAGATGACTGATGTGTTTATATCAATTTCCCCACTAGACGGATCTAACGGCAACGTTATTTTTAAACTAACCTAATTGAATTCTAAGTTGACCCATTTGTCCATAGCAATTCAGATGTTTTTTGATTCTTACACAAAGATTCAGACAGATCTGAAACATAAGACAGCAGATTTAATTAAAGTTAATTTAGAGCCAAAATGGTTTTAGTTGCACAAATCTAATCAAAAGATTCACTAATAAACAAAAATGTGTTTTTGTCCAAAATGATTAATTCTGAATTAAAAGTGCTTTGATTGACCCAACAAGTTGTGTATGCCAACCTCTTACAAGCTGGACCAACATCAGTGGTGAATTGAGGCCAAAAATCAGCCATGGATTTTACCAGCTCCTGGCTGGCCAGAGACAATCCTGCTGTGGCCCTACAACCATGATGCCAGGGCTATAGCATTGGGGCTGGGGTTCCTTGGTTTGTGGGTACAGTGGGGCTGGGTACAGGGGACTGAGAGGGAAACTAAGGGGGCAGGGATTAAATGTGGGTGTTAAAAGCAGCAGCCCAACTGGCCCCAAACCAGTGCAGCCCACCGGGCATTGTCCCGGGTCTCCTATGGACAGTCCTCCGCTGACCATCAGCCTTACAAAAATCAATGCCTATATGCATCCCACCCCAGGGCAATTCAGATTGCGGCACATAAAAATTATTTTAACTTTTTGTAACACCTGTCTTGGGTGATTTAACCCTCAAAATGGCTTCCTCTGGAGCTGCAGGTAGCCTGCAAACAGGAAGTGCTCATGGGTTCCCTGTTGTTGTACATTGTGACTTATGTCGGTTGAATCCAGACAGCAGCCTAGCTGGGAAGATGGTAAAGCAAGCCTTAAGGATGCTTCAAAATGGCCACTTACCAGGAGGAAATCTGTGAGGTAGCGTTTCAGCTTTGAGTGGCTGCAGGAGCCAATGCAAGTGCTGACAATGATTCAGTATAAATGTAAAATGTATGCATATAGGGTAAGTAAGTTTTGGGCAGTTTTGTTCAACTGCATGTCTGTTAGTCTGGTTTAGGTCCCAAAGAAAGAGAAGAAAAACATATCCATTGGGGAGTTCTCTGTTTGTTAATGTCTTTTATCTGCCAAACAAATCCCAAAAGATTTAGATTTGGTCCAAAATTGTAGATAATTAGGACTGAATACTTTTATTTACTAATTCCTAGCTCTTCTAGCGGTTACTTTAACATTTTAGATGTAAAAAGTCAAAGAAGGTTAAGAAAGAGTTGCTAACTTGTATTTTCCTGCTATGCTGGCCTCAGGCACAGTGCCTACAGGTGTCTCATGATAAATTCAGCCCTGAAAAAAGTTCTGCTGACTACCATCATAAATGAAACTTTCACTTCAAGCTTCTTATACTTTATTTATTTAACATGTACCTTTAAAGTTAATTGCTCGAAAGAACACACAGCAAGTGATTATAGAGCCTGCCTGCTGTTGAATGGCATATTCCTGTAAACAATGGACGTCTGATGATGGACACTAGGAGGTTAATCACATTCTCTCTATCTTTGCTCAATAGTATCATGTACAGCACAGCAATAATAACAATTTAAAACAAATATGGAAATTTTGCCACCTTAAGAGCCCTTCGTGTTGCCTTTTATCTTCTGCAAAGCATCAGATAATGCAGGCTGACACATTACTCATAATGAAATCTCCTTATTTTGAATTCCTTTTCACACAACTTGGCGAGGGAGGTTTAAAAATTAATTTTCTATTGGCATACCGACTGCTTGTTGAGAAGCTGAGACTTCTTATAAGGTCCTGCTGAGACTGCCGGGCATGAATAAGCAATTAGCGGCAGATCTAGTGCAACTGAAAGAAGCATCTGAGTGTGAAATATGAAATGCTGGAAATTCGGGTAAGGATTTGGGATAACTTCACATGACTGCTAAGGTCAGCATGCTCCCTTTCGGCCCAGCATAGCTGATAAAAAGAGAACTCCTAGTATGCAACAGTTCACGTCAAAAATTAAAGGAATATATTACATTTTAACCCTCAAGAAATAGATATTCCTAGAGTCGACACCACTCCCTCCAAGCATCCAAAGGTGCATATATCACCTAAAAGCCTTTTGTCACCTCTGCCTATGGTCCATCTACATTTTCACCCTTGAAGAAGACAACCCAAACCTCAAAGATTTCTTGACTGACCACTGTTCCTTTCGTTGGAACAACGCCACTTGCCTCCATCTGCCAATAAGTAAAATTACTTATTATTGTAACTTCATATGACTGTTAAGGTCAGCTGGCTCCCTTTCGGCTCAGCATAGCTGATTAAAAGAGAACTCCTAGTATTCAACAGTTCAAGTAAAAAATTAAAGGAATATATTGCATTTTAACCCTCAAAGAAAGAGATATTCCTAGAGTCTGGTAGACACCACTTCCTCCAACCATCCAAACCTGCATATATCTCCTAAATGCCCTATGTCACCTCCACCTATGTTCCATCTACATCCAAGATGACAACCCAAACCTAGATCATTTCTTGACTGACCACTTTTCCTTTTGTTGGAACAACGCCACTTGCCTCCATCTGCCAATCTGTTCCAATTTCACCTTTTCAAAAGAGTAAGGCTAGATAGTAAAATTACTTTCACTGGACATTACCTGTCTAAATACGTTTACCTCTACAAATATGTCCGTATGTTCCCGTATATTAGTAATGCAAATAATGAATGAGTGCCATGGCTTGTCAAGGCTCCACAATATCCAGAAAATCCAAAAATGAGCCAGCACATATCTTCCAGTGTATCCACGTGCAACAAACAGAACACCATACCCGCCCCCCTTATAAACCTAGAAGAACCAATAGAAAACAGGCAGGGGTTGATTGTTTCCTGTCTGACCTGGATGAAGCCAGTGTCACATCATTGTTCACTGGCTCCAGTGACCCGCCTTCTTGGGTTGAGCCAGTGTCACAACATCGTTTAGTACATCACACATTAACACAATTAAATACTTTTAACAACAATACCAATGAACAACATGCATTAGATATATAATTGTGGCCCCCTCCCTAACTCCAGAAGTGCTGCCCCCAAAACAGTGCTTGATCTCCCTGGCTTCCCCGCACCCCGGGTCATGTGAGGAGGAGCAGAATCTGCCTCATCCAGACCTGCACGGCAACTGATGACATGGAGGGTGCTGCTCTGTGATAGGCGGTGCTCCTCCTGTCAGCCTGGGTTTCCCATCGCATCACAGATCCCCACATCTCAGCCTCCGATAATCATAATAGCAATATCAATCGCAGGAGCATGTGCGAGCCCGGGAGCAGTAGGGAAACAAACAGATAAGGGCGAGACAGGAAAGACAAGCATTATAGAAAAAGATAAAGGAAGAAAAGGAGGAAAAGAGAACCAGAAGAACAAAAGAAGGAAAGGTGGGAAAAAAAGAGGTAAGAGAAGAGAAGAAAGTAAATGGGAAGTAAACAGAGGTGAAAAAAGAAGAAAAGAAAACAATGAAAAAATAAACCTAGAGGGAAGAAAGCTACAAAGAAAAGAAAGAAGAAATGGAAAAGAGAAGGGAACAAAAAAGGAACCAGAATGAGAGAACAGGACAAGGAAAGAATAGAGAAAAAAAGAGAAACAGAAAAAAAGAGGCATTAGTGGACACAAAATATAATTTCGGGGTAAATTGTTCTATCATATATATACAGTTAGTAAGCCTATATCAAGGTAAATCTAGCGTATATCCAGGAAATGTGAAAACCCAAAGGCAGTATTGAGGCCCCTGGGTTTTACTAAGTCCAACTTATAGATCCAAAAAGTTTCTCTCTGTAGCAACATCCAATTTCTATCTCCTCCTCTGATGGGGCGAGGAATATGGTCTATAGCCATTCCCTTCAGTTCACAGATTTGGTGGCCCACTAATACAAAGTGGACTGCTACCGGATCTATATATTCACCTTGACATCACTCTGTGTTGTTGGAATCTATTCTTAAATTTTACCCACAAGGGCACTTTAGGATATACACACAGTAGTGAGATGTGCATGTGAAAAAGCCAGACATGTCAAATGGTTTCCCTCTATGCGGATGGTAACATTTTGGGCCCAGAATTAGTGAATTACACACATTACAGTGCAGCAATAGCAACCTTAGATGACAAAACTAAGCTAGTTTGAAACTCAATGGGGTCTGCACGGACTAACATGTCTCTATGAGGTGAATATATGTTTGTTTTTATGCACTGCTCTTAATTCATGGTGAAGCATGGTTAAAGATTTGGATAAAGGGTATTTGTTTCTCAGTGGTGCGTTCTTTTCGGCGCGGTGCAGTCACTAGTCACTACTTCGAGATCCTTCTGTCTCGGTCTCATGATTGTCATTTCGGGATATCCCCTTTCACTGAATTTCTTGTGCATTAGATTCATCTGTGTCTCCCTCTAATTGGGGTCAGAGCAAATCCTCAAGACTCACAAGACACAAGAGCGTAATCAGTTTTCCTGTTTTATGCTTAGTGATAGTCACATGCAGGAAGTTCATTTTCTCCAGTAACCATTCAGGGTTAAATGTGGGAAAGATACAATTGATAAAAGACACAAACTCCCTCAGGAGAACTTCTGTGTCATTCTATAATAACAGGACATCATCTATGTATCTTTTCTATAAATTAGCATTTTTTACATACAGCATGGAAGGGTAAATAAATTGTTCCTCCAGGTGTCCCACAAATAGATTTGCCAAAGCTGGAGCCATTACATTCCCCATAGCGGTCCCAGTGACTTGCTGATAGCAACGATCCTCAAGGACTATTTCAAGTCTCACGACCATAAACTCTGTGGGTACTGAACATAGGGATGCAGCCTGTACAGATTGTAAGCCAGCTGGTGTCCTGGACCACCTCAATGTCCTTAAGCAAAGACAGTAGGTTCCCCTGTACCTTTCAGACATGAAGGGAGTGATTTGATAGCAGGTTGTAAATGGAAGTTTATCCATTGGGCGGTGGGCTGGGTTGCATTGCTGAGTTAGTGCCAGCCACAATAGGTCTATATTTCAGATGTTGTAGACCTTTTTGCACCTTAGGAAGGCCATAAATTGCTGGCATAATATGTAATTGATCCAGTCGTTACTTACCCCCATCTCAACCCACTTGGTGATTTTCTCTTGCACAATTCTCTCCCTTGTCTGCAGGTTTAATAATCAGTTGTTTATCATCCCTCAAATTTTTAAGGGCTTTATGTACAAGGGACTCAAGTTACCGTAGTATCTGCTGTATAGTGTCTGCTCAAGTAGTTCTTATAAAGGTTTCAATACCTGGTTTGGGTTCAGCAAAACAAAATGTTTCAGTTTAAGTCTCCTTTCAAACCTGAAAATTTTGATATCAAACTTAAACAGGTCAAACCGCAAGGTGTTACAATATGACAGGCCTTTACATAATAAGCTTATCTCACCTTCACTGAGGGAACAACCAAGGGTAGACTCTCCCCTTTCTATAATCCAAGCAAACTTGTTTAAATGTGTCTCTCTTAAATTTCCTTAAACAATAGGCATATGAATTAATATCAGTGTCCAATTTATATAATATTTATTGATTTTAGGCGATGTGGAAACCCTTTCTTTAAGTGTCAGTTTCAAGGAGTTGATCTCCCTGTTTAATTGGCAGATCTTTTCCTTAACTTCTTAGATTCCAAGCAGCATGTAGTTCAGGGAATTTTGGCCACCATCTCTTCTGCAGAAATCTGATTGCCTTCAGTCCGCATTGGTTCTTCACCACACTTCATAATCACGCCTCTATTGTCTTCCACCTACTCCTCCACACTACCCTCCTTCTCAGCCTCCGCATTGCAGAAACCAACAGCTGTCGGCACTTTGGGTTTCATCCTCATCATTAGGGATGAGCGAATCGATCCGGACGAACCCGGATTCGATCCGAATTTCAGGAAAAATTCGATTCGGATCGAATCCGAATTTCCCCGCGATTCGATCACTCGAAGTTTTCCTTTAACATCCATTCATTTACATTACAGGCATTCTAAGATGGCGGACGGGACATGTCTGGACATGTATCCCGCGCCAGTGCAAGCTGGGGCAGTCACATGCAGCCTATCAGCAGCCAGCAAGCCCGGTGACGTCACACAGCGGTATTTAACGGCGGCCATCTTGCTTTTCCTCATTTCTCTATTGCATTCGTGACAGACAGACAGAACGCTGTGTAGCTGAGGCAGTTAGACAGGCTGGAGACAGGGACAGACAGGGACAGGCTGGAGACAGGCAGGAGACAGGCAGGAGACAGACAGGAGACAGACAGAAAGCCAGGGAAAGGTAGGAAAAACGGAGCTGGCTGACAGGGAGATTTTTTTTTTTTCATCCAGCCTTTGTTAGCGTTTTCAGGCTGCTTATAGTAACTAACTGTGCATATATACTGAACTGATCTTAAGTCTGCTGTGAGGCATCCCATTCTGTGACTAAAGCAGCCTCTGTTTAAGACCATATAAGCATTTGCTCTTATCATATTTGAAATTAGGCCCGATAAAGACACTTTTGCTGGCCAAAGCACTACTGGACCCTGCCAGCTCGATTCCTGCCCGGGGCATCCCATTCTGTGACTACAGCAGCCTCTGTTTAAGACCATATAAGCATTTGCTCTTATCATATTTGAAATTAGCCTGATAAAGACACTTTTGCTGGCCAAAGCACTACTGGACCCTGCCAGCTCGATTCCTGCCCGGGGCATCCCATTCTGTGACTAAAGCAGCCTCTGTTTAAGACCATATAAGCATTTGCTCTTATCATATTTGAAATTAGCCTGATAAAGACACTTTTGCTGGCCAAAGCCCTACTGGACCCTGCCAGGTCGATTCCTGCCCAGGGCATCCCATTCTGTGACTAAAGCAGCCTCTGTTTAAGACCATATAAGCATTTGCTCTTATCATATTTGAAATTAGGCCTGATAAAGACACTTTTGCTGGCCAAAGCCCTACTGGACCCTGCCAGCTCGATTCCTGCCCGGGGCATCCCATTCTGTGACTACAGCAGCCTCTGTTTAAGACCATATAAGCATTTGCTCTTATCATATTTGAAATTAGCCTGATAAAGACACTTTTGCTGGCCAAAGCACTACTGGACCCTGCCAGCTCGATTCCTGCCCGGGGCATCCCATTCTGTGACTAAAGCAGCCTCTGTTTAAGACCATATAAGCATTTGCTCTTATCATATTTGAAATTAGGCCTGATAAAGACACTTTTGCTGGCCAAAGCACTACTGGACCCTGCCAGCTCGATTCCTGCCCGGGGCATCCCATTCTGTGACTACAGCAGCCTCTGTTTAAGACCATATAAGCATTTGCTCTTATCATATTTGAAATTAGCCTGATAAAGACACTTTTGCTGGCCAAAGCACTACTGGACCCTGCCAGCTCGATTCCTGCCCGGGGCATCCCATTCTGTGACTAAAGCAGCCTCTGTTTAAGACCATATAAGCATTTGCTCTTATCATATTTGAAATTAGCCTGATAAAGACACTTTTGCTGGCCAAAGCCCTACTGGACCCTGCCAGGTCGATTCCTGCCCAGGGCATCCCATTCTGTGACTAAAGCAGCCTCTGTTTAAGACCATATAAGCATTTGCTCTTATCATATTTGAAATTAGGCCTGATAAAGACACTTTTGCTGGCCAAAGCCCTACTGGACCCTGCCAGCTCGATTCCTGCCCGGGGCATCCCATTCTGTGACTACAGCAGCCTCTGTTTAAGACCATATAAGCATTTGCTCTTATCATATTTGAAATTAGCCTGATAAAGACACTTTTGCTGGCCAAAGCACTACTGGACCCTGCCAGCTCGATTCCTGCCCGGGGCATCCCATTCTGTGACTAAAGCAGCCTCTGTTTAAGACCATATAAGCATTTGCTCTTATCATATTTGAAATTAGGCCTGATAAAGACACTTTTGCTGGCCAAAGCACTACTGGACCCTGCCAGCTCGATTCCTGCCCGGGGCATCCCATTCTGTGACTACAGCAGCCTCTGTTTAAGACCATATAAGCATTTGCTCTTATCATATTTGAAATTAGCCTGATAAAGACACTTTTGCTGGCCAAAGCACTACTGGACCCTGCCAGCTCGATTCCTGCCCGGGGCATCCCATTCTGTGACTAAAGCAGCCTCTGTTTAAGACCATATAAGCATTTGCTCTTATCATATTTGAAATTAGCCTGATAAAGACACTTTTGCTGGCCAAAGCCCTACTGGACCCTGCCAGGTCGATTCCTGCCCAGGGCATCCCATTCTGCGACTAAAGCAGCCTCTGTTTAAGACCATATAAGCATTTGCTCTTATCATATTTGAAATTAGGCCTGATAAAGACACTTTTGCTGGCCAAAGCCCTACTGGACCCTGCCAGCTCGATTCCTGCCCGGGGCATCCCATTCTGTGACTACAGCAGCCTCTGTTTAAGACCATATAAGCATTTGCTCTTATCATATTTGAAATTAGCCTGATAAAGACACTTTTGCTGGCCAAAGCACTACTGGACCCTGCCAGCTCGATTCCTGCCCGGGGCATCCCATTCTGTGACTAAAGCAGCCTCTGTTTAAGACCATATAAGCATTTGCTCTTATCATATTTGAAATTAGGCCTGATAAAGACACTTTTGCTGGCCAAAGCACTACTGGACCCTGCCAGCTCGATTCCTGCCCGGGGCATCCCATTCTGTGACTACAGCAGCCTCTGTTTAAGACCATATAAGCATTTGCTCTTATCATATTTGAAATTAGCCTGATAAAGACACTTTTGCTGGCCAAAGCACTACTGGACCCTGCCAGCTCGATTCCTGCCCGGGGCATCCCATTCTGTGACTAAAGCAGCCTCTGTTTAAGACCATATAAGCATTTGCTCTTATCATATTTGAAATTAGCCTGATAAAGACACTTTTGCTGGCCAAAGCCCTACTGGACCCTGCCAGGTCGATTCCTGCCCAGGGCATCCCATTCTGTGACTAAAGCAGCCTCTGTTTAAGACCATATAAGCATTTGCTCTTATCATATTTGAAATTAGGCCTGATAAAGACACTTTTGCTGGCCAAAGCCCTACTGGACCCTGCCAGCTCGATTCCTGCCCGGGGCATCCCATTCTGTGACTACAGCAGCCTCTGTTTAAGACCATATAAGCATTTGCTCTTATCATATTTGAAATTAGCCTGATAAAGACACTTTTGCTGGCCAAAGCACTACTGGACCCTGCCAGCTCGATTCCTGCCCGGGGCATCCCATTCTGTGACTAAAGCAGCCTCTGTTTAAGACCATATAAGCATTTGCTCTTATCATATTTGAAATTAGGCCTGATAAAGACACTTTTGCTGGCCAAAGCACTACTGGACCCTGCCAGCTCGATTCCTGCCCGGGGCATCCCATTCTGTGACTACAGCAGCCTCTGTTTAAGACCATATAAGCATTTGCTCTTATCATATTTGAAATTAGCCTGATAAAGACACTTTTGCTGGCCAAAGCACTACTGGACCCTGCCAGCTCGATTCCTGCCCGGGGCATCCCATTCTGTGACTAAAGCAGCCTCTGTTTAAGACCATATAAGCATTTGCTCTTATCATATTTGAAATTAGCCTGATAAAGACACTTTTGCTGGCCAAAGCCCTACTGGACCCTGCCAGGTCGATTCCTGCCCAGGGCATCCCATTCTGTGACTAAAGCAGCCTCTGTTTAAGACCATATAAGCATTTGCTCTTATCATATTTGAAATTAGGCCTGATAAAGACACTTTTGCTGGCCAAAGCCCTACTGGACCCTGCCAGCTCGATTCCTGCCCGGGGCATCCCATTCTGTGACTACAGCAGCCTCTGTTTAAGACCATATAAGCATTTGCTCTTATCATATTTGAAATTAGCCTGATAAAGACACTTTTGCTGGCCAAAGCACTACTGGACCCTGCCAGCTCGATTCCTGCCCGGGGCATCCCATTCTGTGACTAAAGCAGCCTCTGTTTAAGACCATATAAGCATTTGCTCTTATCATATTTGAAATTAGGCCTGATAAAGACACTTTTGCTGGCCAAAGCACTACTGGACCCTGCCAGCTCGATTCCTGCCCGGGGCATCCCATTCTGTGACTACAGCAGCCTCTGTTTAAGACCATATAAGCATTTGCTCTTATCATATTTGAAATTAGCCTGATAAAGACACTTTTGCTGGCCAAAGCACTACTGGACCCTGCCAGCTCGATTCCTGCCCGGGGCATCCCATTCTGTGACTAAAGCAGCCTCTGTTTAAGACCATATAAGCATTTTCTCTTATCATATTTGAAATTAGCCTGATAAAGACACTTTTGCTGGCCAAAGCCCTACTGGACCCTGCCAGGTCGATTCCTGCCCAGGGCATCCCATTCTGTGACTAAAGCAGCCTCTGTTTAAGACCATATAAGCATTTGCTCTTATCATATTTGAAATTAGGCCTGATAAAGACACTTTTGCTGGCCAAAGCCCTACTGGACCCTGCCAGCTCGATTCCTGCCCGGGGCATCCCATTCTGTGACTACAGCAGCCTCTGTTTAAGACCATATAAGCATTTGCTCTTATCATATTTGAAATTAGCCTGATAAAGACACTTTTGCTGGCCAAAGCACTACTGGACCCTGCCAGCTCGATTCCTGCCCGGGGCATCCCATTCTGTGACTAAAGCAGCCTCTGTTTAAGACCATATAAGCATTTGCTCTTATCATATTTGAAATTAGGCCTGATAAAGACACTTTTGCTGGCCAAAGCACTACTGGACCCTGCCAGCTCGATTCCTGCCCGGGGCATCCCATTCTGTGACTACAGCAGCCTCTGTTTAAGACCATATAAGCATTTGCTCTTATCATATTTGAAATTAGCCTGATAAAGACACTTTTGCTGGCCAAAGCACTACTGGACCCTGCCAGCTCGATTCCTGCCCGGGGCATCCCATTCTGTGACTAAAGCAGCCTCTGTTTAAGACCATATAAGCATTTGCTCTTATCATATTTGAAATTAGCCTGATAAAGACACTTTTGCTGGCCAAAGCCCTACTGGACCCTGCCAGGTCGATTCCTGCCCAGGGCATCCCATTCTGTGACTAAAGCAGCCTCTGTTTAAGACCATATAAGCATTTGCTCTTATCATATTTGAAATTAGGCCTGATAAAGACACTTTTGCTGGCCAAAGCCCTACTGGACCCTGCCAGCTCGATTCCTGCCCGGGGCATCCCATTCTGTGACTACAGCAGCCTCTGTTTAAGACCATATAAGCATTTGCTCTTATCATATTTGAAATTAGCCTGATAAAGACACTTTTGCTGGCCAAAGCACTACTGGACCCTGCCAGCTCGATTCCTGCCCGGGGCATCCCATTCTGTGACTAAAGCAGCCTCTGTTTAAGACCATATAAGCATTTGCTCTTATCATATTTGAAATTAGGCCTGATAAAGACACTTTTGCTGGCCAAAGCACTACTGGACCCTGCCAGCTCGATTCCTGCCCGGGGCATCCCATTCTGTGACTACAGCAGCCTCTGTTTAAGACCATATAAGCATTTGCTCTTATCATATTTGAAATTAGCCTGATAAAGACACTTTTGCTGGCCAAAGCACTACTGGACCCTGCCAGCTCGATTCCTGCCCGGGGCATCCCATTCTGTGACTACAGCAGCCTCTGTTTAAGACCATATAAGCATTTGCTCTTATCATATTTGAAATTAGGCCTGATAAAGACACTTTTGCTGGCCAAAGCACTACTGGACCCTGCCAGCTCGATTCCTGCCCGGGGCATCCCATTCTGTGACTACAGCAGCCTCTGTTTAAGACCATATAAGCATTTGCTCTTATCATATTTGAAATTAGCCTGATAAAGACACTTTTGCTGGCCAAAGCACTACTGGACCCTGCCAGCTCGATTCCTGCCCGGGGCATCCCATTCTGTGACTAAAGCAGCCTCTGTTTAAGACCATATAAGCATTTTCTCTTATCATATTTGAAATTAGCCTGATAAAGACACTTTTGCTGGCCAAAGCCCTACTGGACCCTGCCAGGTCGATTCCTGCCCAGGGCATCCCATTCTGTGACTAAAGCAGCCTCTGTTTAAGACCATATAAGCATTTGCTCTTATCATATTTGAAATTAGGCCTGATAAAGACACTTTTGCTGGCCAAAGCCCTACTGGACCCTGCCAGCTCGATTCCTGCCCGGGGCATCCCATTCTGTGACTACAGCAGCCTCTGTTTAAGACCATATAAGCATTTGCTCTTATCATATTTGAAATTAGCCTGATAAAGACACTTTTGCTGGCCAAAGCACTACTGGACCCTGCCAGCTCGATTCCTGCCCGGGGCATCCCATTCTGTGACTAAAGCAGCCTCTGTTTAAGACCATATAAGCATTTGCTCTTATCATATTTGAAATTAGGCCTGATAAAGACACTTTTGCTGGCCAAAGCACTACTGGACCCTGCCAGCTCGATTCCTGCCCGGGGCATCCCATTCTGTGACTACAGCAGCCTCTGTTTAAGACCATATAAGCATTTGCTCTTATCATATTTGAAATTAGCCTGATAAAGACACTTTTGCTGGCCAAAGCACTACTGGACCCTGCCAGCTCGATTCCTGCCCGGGGCATCCCATTCTGTGACTAAAGCAGCCTCTGTTTAAGACCATATAAGCATTTGCTCTTATCATATTTGAAATTAGCCTGATAAAGACACTTTTGCTGGCCAAAGCCCTACTGGACCCTGCCAGGTCGATTCCTGCCCAGGGCATCCCATTCTGTGACTAAAGCAGCCTCTGTTTAAGACCATATAAGCATTTGCTCTTATCATATTTGAAATTAGGCCTGATAAAGACACTTTTGCTGGCCAAAGCCCTACTGGACCCTGCCAGCTCGATTCCTGCCCGGGGCATCCCATTCTGTGACTACAGCAGCCTCTGTTTAAGACCATATAAGCATTTGCTCTTATCATATTTGAAATTAGCCTGATAAAGACACTTTTGCTGGCCAAAGCACTACTGGACCCTGCCAGCTCGATTCCTGCCCGGGGCATCCCATTCTGTGACTACAGCAGCCTCTGTTTAAGACCATATAAGCATTTGCTCTTATCATATTTGAAATTAGGCCTGATAAAGACACTTTTGCTGGCCAAAGCACTACTGGACCCTGCCAGCTCGATTCCTGCCCGGGGCATCCCATTCTGTGACTACAGCAGCCTCTGTTTAAGACCATATAAGCATTTGCTCTTATCATATTTGAAATTAGCCTGATAAAGACACTTTTGCTGGCCAAAGCACTACTGGACCCTGCCAGCTCGATTCCTGCCCGGGGCATCCCATTCTGTGACTAAAGCAGCCTCTGTTTAAGACCATATAAGCATTTGCTCTTATCATATTTGAAATTAGGCCTGATAAAGACACTTTTGCTGGCCAAAGCACTACTGGACCCTGCCAGGTCGATTCCTGCCCAGGGCATCCCATTCTGTGACTAAAGCAGCCTCTGTTTAAGACCATATAAGCATTTGCTCTTATCATATTTGAAATTAGGCCTGATAAAGACACTTTTGCTGGCCAAAGCACTACTGGACCCTGCCAGGTCGATTCCTGCCCAGGGCATCCCATTCTGTGACTAAAGCAGCCTCTGTTTAAGACCATATAAGCATTTGCTCTTATCATATTTGAAATTAGGCCTGATAAAGACACTTTTGCTGGCCAAAGCCCTACTGGACCCTGCCAGGTCGATTCCTGCCCAGGGCATCCCATTCTGTGACTAAAGCAGCCTCTGTTTAAGACCATATAAGCATTTGCTCTTATCATATTTGAAATTAGGCCTGTTAAAGACACTTTTGCTGGCCAAAGCACTACTGGACCCTGCCAGCTCGATTCCTGCCCGGGGCATCCCATTCTGTGACTACAGCAGCCTCTGTTTAAGACCATATAAGCATTTGCTCTTATCATATTTGAAATTAGGCCTGATAAAGACACTTTTGCTGGCCAAAGCCCTACTGGACCCTGCCAGGTCGATTCCTGCCCAGGGCATCCCATTCTGTGACTAAAGCAGCCTCTGTTTAAGACCATATAAGCATTTGCTCTTATCATATTTGAAATTAGCCTGATAAAGACACTTTTGCTGGCCAAAGCCCTACTGGACCCTGCCAGGTCCATTCCTGCCCAGGGCATCCCATTCTGTGACTAAAGCAGCCTCTGTTTAAGACCATATAAGCATTTGCTCTTATCATATTTGAAATTAGGCCTGATAAAGACACTTTTGCTGGCCAAAGCACTACTGGACCCTGCCAGCTCGATTCCTGCCCGGGGCATCCCATTCTGTGACTAAAGCAGCCTCTGTTTAAGACCATATAAGCATTTGCTCTTATCATATTTGAAATTAGCCTGATAAAGACACTTTTGCTGGCCAAAGCCCTACTGGACCCTGCCAGGTCCATTCCTGCCCAGGGCATCCCATTCTGTGACTAAAGCAGCCTCTGTTTAAGACCATATAAGCATTTGCTCTTATCATATTTGAAATTAGGCCTGATAAAGACACTTTTGCTGGCCAAAGCCCTACTGGACCCTGCCAGCTCGATTCCTGCCCGGGGCATCCCATTCTGTGACTACAGCAGCCTCTGTTTAAGACCATATAAGCATTTGCTCTTATCATATTTGAAATTAGGCCTGATAAAGACACTTTTGCTGGCCAAAGCCCTACTGGACCCTGCCAGCTCGATTCCTGCCCGGGGCATCCCATTCTGTGACTACAGCAGCCTCTGTTTAAGACCATATAAGCATTTGCTCTTATCATATTTGAAATTAGCCTGATAAAGACACTTTTGCTGGCCAAAGCACTACTGGACCCTGCCAGCTCGATTCCTGCCCGGGGCATCCCATTCTGTGACTACAGCAGCCTCTGTTTAAGACCATATAAGCATTTGCTCTTATCATATTTGAAATTAGCCTGATAAAGACACTTTTGCTGGCCAAAGCACTACTGGACCCTGCCAGCTCGATTCCTGCCCGGGGCATCCCATTCTGTGACTACAGCAGCCTCTGTTTAAGACCATATAAGCATTTGCTCTTATCATATTTGAAATTAGCCTGATAAAGACACTTTTGCTGGCCAAAGCCCTACTGGACCCTGCCAGGTCCATTCCTGCCCAGGGCATCCCATTCTGTGACTAAAGCAGCCTCTGTTTAAGACCATATAAGCATTTGCTCTTATCATATTTGAAATTAGCCTGATAAAGACACTTTTGCTGGCCAAAGCACTACTGGACCCTGCCAGCTCGATTCCTGCCCGGGGCATCCCATTCTGTGACTACAGCAGCCTCTGTTTAAGACCATATAAGCATTTGCTCTTATCATATTTGAAATTAGCCTGATAAAGACACTTTTGCTGGCCAAAGCACTACTGGACCCTGCCAGCTCGATTCCTGCCCGGGGCATCCCATTCTGTGACTAAAGCAGCCTCTGTTTAAGACCATATAAGCATTTGCTCTTATCATATTTGAAATTAGCCTGATAAAGACACTTTTGCTGGCCAAAGCCCTACTGGACCCTGCCAGGTCCATTCCTGCCCAGGGCATCCCATTCTGTGACTACAGCAGCCTCTGTTTAAGACCATATAAGCATTTGCTCTTATCATATTTGAAATTAGCCTGATAAAGACACTTTTGCTGGGCATAGCACTACTGGACCCTGCAAGGGCATCCCATTCTGTGACTATAGCAGCCTCTGTTTAAGACCATATAAGCATTTGCTCTTATTATATTTGAAATTAGCCTGATAAAGACACTTTTGCTGGCCAAAGCACTACTGGACCCTGCCAGGTCCATTCCTGCCCAGGGCATCCCATTCTGTGACTAAAGCAGCCTCTGTTTAAGACCATATAAGCATTTGCTCTTATTATATTTGAAATTAGGCCTGATAAAGACACTTTTGCTGGCCAAAGCACTACTGGACCCTGCCAGGTCGATTCCTGCCCAGGGCATCCCATTCTGTGACTAAAGCAGCCTCTGTTTAAGACCATATAAGCATTTGCTCTTATTATATTTATATTATAAGACACTTTTGCTGGGCATAGGCTTACTGCTGCCTGCCAGGTGCACTTCTGTTGAGGCATCCCATTCTGTAACATAGCATACCCCTCTTTATTTACACTAAGCAGCTCTCTTATTTACACTAAGCAGGCCTGTTGGAGGCTGAGTGTTACTGCTCACTTTTGGTGTGCATTATATTCTGTTTTATATAGACCCACTGCTGCCTGGGGGTTCTTAAAATATCACCTACTACCACGCCAGTTAGACTATGTCGGGCAGACAAGTGCCTGGAAGTGAAAAGAGGAGTGGCAGAGGCCAAGATTCCGCAGGCAGAGCTCGCATCAGACTGGGGGCCAGTAGCAGCAGGAGTCACGCTGAGAGACCTAATCTGCCAGTATCTGCTAGCGGTCGGGTCTCCACCAGTAACGCATCTGCCGTGGTAGATTGGCTGACGCGCTCATCAACAACATCATCACAACTTACATCTGAGACCCCCAGTCTAGGGTCGGTAGGTTCCTCTGACACAACCCTGAGTTGGCATGCCCCGAGAGCAGTCCCTGTCCTCCCATTGCCTCTGTCCTACGCCGTTCCCTCCCCCAGCGACGTATCCTATGCTTTGGGTTCAGCTCCACTCTTTAGTGAGGAGGACGATCAGATACAGGAGGACAGTCAGCAGCTACTGCCCAGCCAAGAAATGGAGGTGGCTTCTTTAGCTAGGCAGACAAATAGTGATGTGGACAGTGTCGTGGGTGCTGCGAGCGTTCCAGCTCCTGCGCCAGACACTGTTGACGAATCCACGAACATCAGTGACGTACAGCCACAACCCGGTGATGATGATGATGATGACGATGAAGCCGATCGCACTTGGGAGCCGGGTGATGAAGGGGCTTCATCGTCATCATCAGGAGAAGAGGGGCGCAGGTTGCCCCGGAGTCAGCAGCTGAGGCAGCAAGGTGGTAGCAGTCAGCATGGGGGCACAATTCCAAAGGCTGGAGCCGGCCGGGGCCGGGGCCGGGGTAGAGCACCTGCTGTGCGGCAGTCTACCTTATCGGGAGGTAGTGGAGCAGGGGTTCCTGGAGTTGGCAACAGCAGCAGTGAATCAGTGAGGCCAGGGGGTGGGAAAAGTAGCTACTCGGCAGTGTGGCAGTTTTTCCTGAGGCATCCGCAGGAGGGTAACATGGCCACATGCAAGATATGTAGGCAAAAGGTGAAGCGTGGCCAGGGTCCAAATGTTGGCACCACGGCCCTGCGTCAACATATGATGCGTCACCATAAAACGACCTGGGAGAACCGAGGCTCCCAAGGGGTGGTCCAGTCTGCTTCCTCACCAAGTGAGCTCCCAATTTCTGCCAGCCAAGGCTCCAGCACCTCAGCCGAAGGCAGCTGTGCGTCACACCCATCCTCTGTCGCTCCTGCTCCTCCTCCTCCTCCTCCAAGTCATGCATCCCGCCAGCAATCCATCAGCGAAGCCATGTCCAAGAGACAGCAGTATGCGCCCACTCATCCTACGGCGCAGAAGCTGAATGTGCTCCTGTCCAAGTTGCTGGTGCTGCAGTCGCTCCCTTTTCAGGTGGTGGAATCTGCACCTTTCAGAGAACTGATGGCTTGTGCCGAGCCGAGGTGGAGAGTCCCAAGCCGTCATTTCTTTGCCAAGAAGGCAGTACCAGCGCTGCACACTTTTGTTGAACAGAAGGTGGGCCAGTCCTTGAGCCTGTCGGTGTGTAGCAAAATACATGGCAGCGCCGACATCTGGAGCTGTAACTACGGTCAGGGGCAGTACATGTCGTTTACGGCCCACTGGGTGAATGTGGTCCCTTTGCAGCAGCAACTTGGACAGGTCACGCCGCTTCGGCCTCCGCGCTCTCTGCCCATTGGGCCTGTGACACCGTGCGACTCGGCCTCCTCATCCTCCGCCATCTCCTCACCCTCCACTGTAGGCTCAAGTCTCAGTGCCCCTCCAGTCTACCATGTGTGCAGGGCACGGAGGTGTCACGCAGTGCTTCACATGGTTTGTCTTGGCGAACGGAGTCACACAGGGGAGGAACTGCTTAAATGTATTCATCAGGAAATCCAAACATGGCTTACTCCGAGAAAACTTAAAATGGGAATCATGGTTACCGACAATGGGAAGAACATTTTGTCTGCGCTGCGCCAAGGAAGCCTGACCCATGCCCCCTGCATGGCTCACGTCTTCAATCTGGTTGTCAAGCGGTTTCTGAAGTGTTCCCCCCATCTGCAGGACATCCTAACAACTTCACGGAAACTTTGCATGCACTTCAGCCACTCCTACACCGCCAAACACACCCTTCTTGAGCTACAGCGTCAGAATGGTATCCCCCAACATAGTCTGATTTGCGATGTTTCCACCCGTTGGAATTCCACCCTTCACATGTTGGACCGATTATATGAACAGAGAAAAGCCATCACGGATTTCCTGATGATCCAAGCAGATAGGGGGACTCCCCTGTGTAACTTCAATGTCAACCAGTGGCAGCTCATACGTGACACCTGCCGTTTGCTCAGGCCCTTTGAGGAAGCCACTTTATTTGTCAGTCGGCAGGATTACGGGATGAACGACGTGATTCCACTGCTTCATGTACTACAGCACATGTTGGAAACCATGGCTGGTCAGGGCACTGGAGACATGGCGTTTACATCTTACGGCCACATGAACCCCCTTGGAGCTGAACTGGAGGAGGAGGAGGAGGAAGAGGAGGAGGAGGAGTTGCCCAGCGAAACACAGTTTAGGCTTGGCGAAATGGCTGGTTTATCTAGTCAGCGGACAGGAGAGGAGGAGCAGGAGCAGCCAGAGGAGCTAGAGGTTTTTGAGGAAGGAGAGACAGAGGACCCGGGCACACCGTGGCAGTATGCAGTGGAGATGGAGACAGGTAGTCCATCCGAGTCACTTGCGCAAATGGCACGAAGCATGCTCACGTGCTTGCGTAGTGACCCCAGAATTGTTTCCATCTGTCGGCGGGATGACTTCTGGCTGTCCACCTTATTGGACCCTCGCTTCCGGCACAAAATGGGGGCATTTTTTAAACCCACCGAGAGGGAGGACAAACTCAACTACTACAAAGACATTCTACGTAGGCAGTTGGCCGATGCCTATCTGCGCCATGGTCCATACTCTCGCAGGTCTGACTCGAGGGGACCTCTGCGCTCACCTTCCACTGCCATGGCCGCTGGGGGGGTTGGCAGCAGCAGCAGCAGAAGCTCCATCAGCAGCAGCAGCCTCAGTCTTCAGTCGCTAATGAGTAGCTTTCTACACCCGCATAGTGAGGCTACTCATGAGCAGCAGGAAGACCTGGAGCAGGACCTGAACCAGCAGGTCATGTCATACTTTGACATGACCATGCCAACACACCTTGAGGATCCGCTGGACTTCTGGGCAGCCAAACTTGATTTGTGGCCGCAACTAGCAGAGTTTGCCCTGGAAAAGCTGTCCTGCCCGGCAAGTAGCGTGCCATCTGAGCGGGTGTTTAGTGCGGCGGGGGCCATAGTTACGGCGAGGAGAACTCGTCTGTCAACTAAAAATGTGGAGAGACTCACCTTTGTCAAAATGAATCAGGGATGGATCAGCCAGGATTTCCACCCACCAATGCCTGATGCATGCGACTAGATTCAGCATGGTGCCACGTTTTACACTTTCCAAATGGTGCAAAACATATTTATGTCTTTAGGCCATTTTTTGGGCTCCTGCTGCTGCTACTGTCAACTCCTGCCAACTCCAGGGTGTGATTCATCCAATTTTTGGGCTCCTGAGGCCAACTCCAGTGTATATTTGGGCTCCTGCTGCTGCTGCTGCCAACTTCTGCCAACTCCAGGGTGTGATTCATCCAATTTTTGGGCTCCTGAGGCCAACTCCAGTGTATATTTGGGCTCCTGCTGCTGCTACTGTCAACTCCTGCCAACTCCAGGGTGTGATTCATCCAATTTTTGGGCTCCTGAGGCCAACTCCAGTGTATATTTGGGCTCCTGCTGCTGCTACTGTCAACTCCTGCCAACTCCAGGGTGTGATTCATCCAATTTTTGGGCTCCTGAAGCCAACTCCAGTGTATATTTGGGCTCCTGCTGCTGCTGCTGCCAACTTCTGCCAACTCCAGGGTGTGATTCATCCAATTTTTGGGCTCCTGAAGCCAACTCCAGTGTATATTTGGGCTCCTGCTGCTGCTGCTGCCAACTTCTGCCAACTCCAGGGTGTGATTCATCCAATTTTTGGGCTCCTGAGGCCAACTCCAGTGTATATTTGGGCTCCTGCTGCTGCTACTGTCAACTTCTGCCAACTCCAGGGTGTGATTCATCCAATTTTTGGGCTCCTGAGGCCAACTCCAGTGTATATTTGGGCTCCTGCTGCTGCTACTGTCAACTCCTGCCAACTCCAGGGTGTGATTCATCCAATTTTTGGGCTCCTGAGGCCAACTCCAGTGTATATTTGGGCTCCTGCTGCTGCTACTGTCAACTCCTGCCAACTCCAGGGTGTGATTCATCCAATTTTTGGGCTCCTGAGGCCAACTCCAGTGTATATTTGGGCTCCTGCTGCTGCTACTGTCAACTCCTGCCAACTCCAGGGTGTGATTCATCCAATTTTTGGGCTCCTGAAGCCAACTCCAGTGTATATTTGGGCTCCTGCTGCTGCTACTGTCAACTCCTGCCAACTCCAGGGTGTGATTCATCCAATTTTTGGGCTCCTGAAGCCAACTCCAGTGTATATTTGGGCTCCTGCTGCTGCTGCTGCCAACTCCTGCCAACTCCAGGGTGTGATTCATCCAATTTTTGGGCTCCTGAGGCCAACTCCAGTGTATATTTGGGCTCCTGCTGCTGCTACTGTCAACTCCTGCCAACTCCAGGGTGTGATTCATCCAATTTTTGGGCTCCTGAAGCCAACTCCAGTGTATATTTGGGCTCCTGCTGCTGCTGCTGTCAACTCCTGCCAACTCCAGGGTGTGATTCATCCAATTTTTGGGCTCCTGAAGCCAACTCCAGTGTATATTTGGGCTCCTGCTGCTGCTGCTGCCAACTCCTGCCAACTCCAGGGTGTGATTCATCCAATTTTTGGGCTCCTGAAGCCAACTCCAGTGTATATTTGGGCTCCTGCTGCTGCTGCTGCCAACTCCTGCCAACTCCAGGGTGTGATTCATCCAATTTTTGGGCTCCTGAGGCCAACTCCAGTGTATATTTGGGCTCCTTCTGCCCCTCATAGTGATGCCACTTCAACTCTCTGCAATTGTGCCGCTCTGCGATTCTATTAGCGATGCCTCTGATCTGCATGTGATATTTCTTCAAAGTATTATTTAACTAACCCAGCACGCATCCTGTGCGTGTTACAGCAAGGCTGAATGGTTTACAACCCTATTGAGGCTGTAGGAGGCTCAGAAATAGCCGTTTTTAATAGCGATTCGTCGCGAATTTATTCGGGTCGAAACGATTTTTGTCGGAAAATTCGGCGAATCAGTCGAATCGAATTTTTCAAAAGTTCGCTCATCTCTACTCATCATAGATGTCCTGCCACGTCCTCATCCTCCAACACAATGTGTTGTGCATCTGAGAGTGGCAACAGTATCCCAGCCAGGGGTGTCATCATAGAGCATTAGTGACTCCCTGAACTGTGGTTGGGGCAGCCTTGCTGATTTTAAGGGGGGTGAGGTGGAGGACCCTACAAATAATCTGCAACTGCTTCAACTTGTTCATCACTCAGCAGAGTTGGGGCCTACAAGAACAAGAAAAAAAGGGGGTAGGGATGAAAAAAAGAAAGCAATATAATAATTATAACAATAGTAACAATGTTTTTATGTTTGCTTTGTAGGTCCCCGGTGAACTAGAACTTGAAGCTATCTAATCTATCATTGCCTTAACTTGGTCTTGCCTCACCATTCTGGGCCTACAAGAATATGATGCAAACCTTGGTGGCTGCTTGCACCAGATATTTATTTATTGATGTAAATATTTATTGTGTATATGAGATATGTATATATTGCAGTGCCCTCTTCAATCTGTCACTGACTGACTTCAAGCCTTTAAAAGTGCCCTCAAAACTCACCTAGTCAAACAAGCATATAACCTGGCTTAACCCATTAAACGCCAAGCATGTAACTCTCACGTGGTTGCCTCTCCTGCCTTTAAAGTGGACCAACACCCAGGATTTTCACTATCCTGAGTGTTGGTCCACTTCCGCAGGGCACCCCGATTGGGGGTGCCCCGCTGTGTGAAACCCCCCAGAAAGCCCCTAAAATCTTACCTTATCGGCGACGGACAAGCGCCGGATAATCTGTCGCCGATAAGGTAATTTTGTAGGGGCTTTCTGGGGGGTTTCACACAGCGGGGCATCCCGATTTCGGATGCCCCGCGAGGAGGGAGCTGATCGGCCCGGGAATCTTATAGATTCCCGGGCCGATCAGGGGTGGGTGTTGGTCCACTTTAATCGCCAAGCACGTGAGAGTTACAGGCCTGGCTTTTCCCCCTCCTAGCCTCACCTGACCCCTCAAATGATCCAGCCAGGTCCAGAAGGCTGTTGTTAGGAGCTTACATACTGGTATGAGGGGGTAATACATACAGACAAGATATGATTGACAGAACCCTGATAATGGACAGAGAAACAAATTCATACAGAACATATTATGCAGTAGTGTAATAGATAAGGCCAATAAGCTAACTGCACATTTTCCCATTTCAAAATTAGAGATGCCATTAGACAAACAGAATCAGATTTATATTGACAGGTATAGAATTCACTACCACAAATGGACAGAATCTTCTTGAACCAAGAGCCTCCAACTTAGGAAGTTATTTCATTCCAAGTACCACTTGGTGGGGTTCCTAGTTCAAGTAGTGGTTGAGTAGCACAAAGGAAGGATAGAAGTGTAGTGCTAATGGCGGGTTAGTTTGGAAATGCTAGTCCCTATCCAGGCACACACTAACTTTCTAACCTCTAATCCCACAACAAAGGAACAGTGTAAAATGAGCCATTTCAATGCATCTCAAAATCTTCATTACTGTACATGTGAATAGCTTGTGTTTTCTAAGTGAAGCTGCCAGCGTTGGTTCCATTTCTAGGCATGGCTGAGCTAGTAAGGGAGTGTCATGGGGCAGCTTTATGAGTCCCATGCGAGCTCTGCTCTTGCCAAGCTTGCTTGTACTTGAGAGCACCAAGGGACAGAGTGGACCAGTTTTGGTGTGGTCTGAGATAAAAGGAACGGAGGGCAAAATCTGAAGCCCTGCTATGGCTTCTAACCTGAACTGCAAGAAATAGGAGGAGAGACATAAATGACAAGTATCAGGCCTCCTGCTTGCTGCCTTATTATTGTTATTGCTTGGACTGTTTCATTAAGGTCAGGGGAGACATAGATAAACATAGATTCAGTATAGGATTTGAAAGCATTATCAAGGTAAGTATTGCCGTCATTCTTATGTTATGGTCAAATATAAGATGGCTGCAATCTTATTGGGGGGGGGGGGCAAGTTCCACAATGGCACAATGCTGGGAGGAAGAAGCTGGCATGGAAATTGCACACTTTCAGGCTAAAAGACACATGTGCATGGGATCACACCTCTGCTCTCATAACATTATAAGATGGAAGATGAGTTGGTGATGATGTCACCATGACAAGCACAAGTCTCTCCCATCTGGACTTCCTGGGTATCCAGAAGTCACAGGGCTCTCCTTGCTCCTTTTATGTTCCACTCCATGTAAACCATAGCAACGGAGGCCTGGTACTATCTGCTTGGGGGGGGGGGGGGTCCTGGATCACTTCACTTTGGGTGTCGTTTTGTCCTCTCCCCCACCAGGAATAGTCACTGGGAAGGGGAGGAAGCTGTCTGATCTCTTCCAATTTAAAATGACCCAATGATGCAGCCCACAGCCCAGGGTAACTGGATGGAGGTAAGTGATGAGAAAAAGAGAAAAATGTAAAGTAATACAATATTTAAAAAAATTATTTGTGTGCCCTAGACATTTAAATGACAGCCTTGAAGTAAAAAGGCAGTTGAATAAAGATAAAAAATAGAATTTATAGATTGATCGTGTCAATCACTAAGAATCTACTTCTCATTTTTCTAGTAATATCAAAGTTGTCAGAAGCTCAAGGCCACAGCCTGTCATCCACAGCAGTAGAAAAAACAGTATTATACATTGCCAACATATAGAAAAGAAAGGAGGTTAAGAACAGGTTAACTAGAGTGTTATATGGGTCTCACTTTGCTCCATCATACCTTAAACGAATGGTGTTAGTCGAGCGTGTTTTTTCTTTTACGAACTACATTGAATGGTATGTCTTAACTCCATTTTCCCATTATTCCTTTATTCATTCATTTTGCCTGGGGTAGTGATCAATAAGGCGCCTGCTCCAGTGTATTGCCCTTCTGTGTGACCTGCCAGTCATGGCTGAGACAGTCAGCAAGCACTGAATTCCTTATCACAGTTTATTGCCTTTACTAACAGGGATTTGGAAAAAGACTTAATAAATCATGAGATGGAGAGCAAGGCAGCAGAGTTATCATCCAGATCAGCCATCCCCGATGTTTCTAATTACTGCAAGCCGCTGCTACACACAGCTGTCTGGAGAGATGCAAACAGATACGGCAGAGGACTTCATAGGTTACATGTCTGGCTCAGTTAAGACCGAAAGTGAGAACTGTAATGCATTGTCTGGGCACGGCCTACCAGCCCTAAGATTACCTTTTTCTCTAAGGTGTAGCAATACGCCAACCAAAGCCTAAACCATTTACACTGCAAAAAAACCTACTATATCGTTGCCTATGCAACCAACAACTGAAAACCAAAACAGAGATCCACTATATATCAGAAGTGCAGAGTATAATTCCTAAATTCACACCCTATAAAAGTAATTAAATCAAACATATCACAAGTGGAGGAAGCAGATGGTCATGGAACGGATGGGCAGTTGTTTGAGATACTGGTAGCAAGTTATATAAATTGATGTTTATAAATTGATGTATAGCTGATTTATTTTGAGACTTATTTTTGCATTTTTCAAATTGTGATAATTCTGGTTACTATCGGTAACCTGACAGCTCTGGTCCAAGTGGAGCTCTTCTTATAGATCAGGTGTTCCCAAACAGCGGTACATGTACACGGTACACGAGATCCTATCAGGTGGTACTCAGTGAGGCTGCAAACGTTTCTTTACTCCAATCTGAGCTGCTGCCATTTATAGTGGCTTGCAAACATTTGGAAAAAATTACTGGTAAACAAGTAGAAAATGAAATGATCTTTGCAGCGAACTTTGAGAGTTCAGGTTCGCAAACCCAAACATGGATTTCAGCGAATGAAGGCTACTTTTGGGTCCAAACATTCAGGTCCTATTGATTTCAAAGGGGACCGGGTTCGGATCAATTTCGGTACTCAAACCAAACTGTTTCAAAGTTCAAAGTTTGGCCAAACTTGCCGAACACGGGGTTTACCCAAAACTACTTATCATTCAACATGCGTTGCTTCCAAAATGCATCAGGCTTGTTTAGATATTCTTTGGCAAACCGCTGACACTGAATTTTGTATTGAGGATGCAGCAGAGGTTTTCTTCTGATGTTCCATATGTTTAATATGTTTGCATGTTCTGCTCAACAGTAAAACAATGTACCACAACTCCAGAGTCTGCTAAATCTGCCTGAAGGTCCTTTGGGGAGACAGGATGTTCTGATTGCCTTTCTAGCAGTCCTCTGAGCAGTGATCTATAACATTTTTCTAGTTCTTCCAGATCTTCTCTTGATCTCCACTTTTCTTTGTAACTGACAACTCTTAACTATGGAAACTGAGGAAATTTCAACCTAAAACCCATTTGCTACCTTCTTGTAGCCTTCTTCTGCTTGGTGGTCCTCAACCATTTTCATTTTCAGGGGTTAGGCAGCTGTTTAGATAAGACCATAGCTGCTGTGTTTTGAAACAAGGTTAGAGGAATCTGGATATTTAGAAACCATTAACATATGCATCACTCGGCATTTGATTGTGAACAAACCTTCAATCTAACAGGCAAGTTTCGGTCTGAGAGCATGGTTAAAGTTATTTGAGCTCACAAATCTATTTCGGTTCCTGTACTTTTGCAAAGGTCCCTTTTTCGCACTCTAAGATTGTACCAAGCCCCCCAAAAATACACTTATTACGCACTCAATGTGGGAAACTGTGTCATTTTTATGTTTTTGCCATTTAGAAATTAATCTTCAACTTGCTTAGCTCTACACAATACCAGCAATTTTGATGGGGTGCCAAATCGTATTTATGAAACTATACATGCCAGACTTGAGATATAAATGTAAAACAGCTCCAAAAGTTGGTGACAACTTTTCATTGGGATTCTTGTACTTGGCTGACTGACTTTGGGTGACTGGCAGCCCATACACACCACCCAGTTAGTACTTGCAGTGGGAAGATGGAGACTTGATGGGAACCTGTTTAACATAGATAAACTTAGAATTTTGGTCACTGCAAAATTCTGTTCAGTATGGTCTCTGCAAGAAAGTATGATATTTTATTATGCTTTAGCCCTTTTCACTTTACCAATAATGAAAATAATCAGTTAGATTTAGTTAAAATTCAATTCTGTGTTTTGAGATTGACATATCCGTTCCTGAAAAGTATTTTTTAGTTCTTCACAGTCTGGTTGCAGTGCAGAGTGAATAAGACAGCTCTAAGGTGTGGTATACTAGTGCTGTATGTTCTTGCTACTGGTTCCCTTGTTAATTTGATGCAGGGACATCACTAGACCAGCTGTCAATGTATCTATCAGAGATGGTAGAAGAGACGGTAGTACAGAAGGTTGTTAAAAAGGCCATAATCCCTGCTTGAAAATCATCTAAACACTTGTACAACAGCATTGATTTTTTCATATTAAATCTATGAACTGGAACAAATAGGAATGCTAACGAGATCCAATTCACAGACTTTTATTAGATAAGAATTCAATTATATAAATTGACTAAAAAACCAATTGTTGATGAGGAGACACTTGGTTGGGTTGATGGGTTTCCCAAACTTGGCAAAATATTTATTATTTTTGGTAAGATTAGTTAGTTAAATGGAAAGCGGCAACTGCAAACCTGCACAAAGTATGGGTGTCATACTGAATAATGTATTATAGATTTTTGAGATTATAGATCTCATGAATGGCTTGTGTTTTATTTTGTTGTTGTTTTTTTTAAAGCCTTTTTTAAATCAAATCATTATGTTGGGCTCATCATGACCCCCATAATTAAAGTCTCAGTATAGGCAAAAAAAAAACAGTCATACTCAACTTTCATCTCCTCCAGCACTTCTGCTTTATGGTCTGTGGAGACTGTGGATGCTAGGGGACTCTTTGGGTGCTCAACATCAGCACCCAGAGTGTCTCACAGCATCCACGGTCCCCACAGTTCACAGGTGACCAGAAGAGATCAATGGCTGCCACCTTGCATTACTGCACAATGACTCCATTCCATTCACTACAATGGCGTTGGCGTGCTCAAGTCACTGTGATTGATGCAGAGAGCTAGCTTTTGGTCCTCTATGCCTGCTGGTGACCATGAGCACAGGACTCGATCTTTGCCTCATTTAAACACTTGAGTAGGATGGAAGCACTGCAGGGTTCAAAAATGTGAGTATGACTTTTGTTTTTTTCTTTCCTGGACAGACCCTTTAAAGAGGAACAAAACCCAGGATTTGCACTCTCCCCGGGATTATTTTCCTCTTCCAGGGAGCATTTCAAATTTGGGATGCACTGCTGTATGTAAGCCCAAGAAAAACACAGTATTCTTACCTTGCAGAGGATCCCACAGCCCATGTATATGCTCACCTCCAGTCTGTACCCTATGCCATGTATATTAATGATAGGCATAGAGCCCCAAATGGAAGAGGGGTGGCAAGTGTCCCTGCAGGTGATTCCCTTGGGTTGTGTGCACTCCCACATCAGACCTATCTGGCACAGAAACAAGCAGAAGCTTGGAATGAAGCGTTCCCTGCATGTGCCATGGGATCACCAAGAAGGTACGTTTTTTACAGTGTAGACAGGGCAGACAGAATAAGGATGCCCCACATGGAGCAGTTTCTAGGTAAAATAGTTCTCAGTGCGGAAAGAAAAAAATAATTTTCTGTACCCCTACCTTAGAAGCAGGCAGTGCCCCCTCCGCATCACAGAGCCCAATATGGAGGAATGAAGAGGCGTGTCTTATGGCCTGCGCTACTAACAGTGGCCCAAACTCATACGCAGAAAACGGTATGGTTCGGATAAATGCACCCCAATGACCTTGGCGCCCTGCTCACCATCCCCTGGATACAGCCCTGGCCCTACAAAGAGGAAGACCACTGGTGTTAGAATATCATTGACTCTAGATCAATACCCACTTTTAAATGAATGGGTGTTGGCCATGGCTGTAGTCAGTGTAAGGGCATCCCAATTGCTGGGACCTTCTGCCATTTAGCCATGTTTAATTATCTGCAGAGCACTTCTCAGATATACAACAGCTTCAGTCGATTATATGTATTACATATATAGGCCCTTATTTAACAAGGGATAGCACCAGGTAGCGAATGGTGAGCGAACGGTAATGACGCTCACCGCCACGAGAACGCCGGCTCCCCTCCGCAATCACACATTTATCAAGCCGATCCTGCTTAGCGAATGACAGAGCGCCAGATAGCGAATCATTCATGATTATTCCAGCCTCACCCCACAGCGCCAGCGAGCGACCTTGAACAGCGACAGGTATGACCTCTCGCTACCTGGCGCTCTCCAATGCATTTCAATGGAGCAATCTTTAAATATTCATAATTAATTGCTATTAATGTTTTTTAATTTTTTTTAAATGTCAAATATTTTGGGACCACTTCTGCAATGTTAGATTTTTTTTTTAAGGTAAAAAAAAAAAAAAAAATTGTGCAGAATTGATATTACAGGTCTAATATTAATGTATTCATATTACAAAATGTTTAGAAAAGCATGTTTTTTTTTTTTTTAAATATGGTTGTTTGGGGGTTAAAAAACTACTTTTAACCCATCGCCGCCAGCGCTCTGGGGTTTAAACAAGCATTTCACAGCGCGATAATTTTTTGAGCGTGATTTGTTAATGAATATGCTGGGAGCCGTTCGCTATGGCCGTTCGCTGTCATGCGCTCCCATACAGCGCGGAACCTGTCAAACAGCGACTCCTAACCCCGTATTCAACATTACCGCACACCGACTGAGTCGCTGTCACAGCCGAACAACGCCCAAGCACAGCGAATACTAGCGGGCGCTGTGAAAATAACGCTACTGTCGCTCATCTGTCACTACTTGGCGCTATTAATGAATCGGCCTCATAGTGCTGGAGTGACTATAGTTTATTGTCAGGACAGTAGATGGAGCTGTCACTTATTCTTATGTGCAGTCACTTTGCTATCTATTTTATGTATTTCCTGTATTGCAGTATTCTTGTTGATCCTTCCTACCCTGACTTCCCACATATCCCAGAATAAACAGTTTGTTCTCCCACAATGTCTATCTAAAGTGACTCAACAAGTTCCTACCCAGCCATTGCCTGCTGCTGGCCATGTGGTTTAGTTATATTTTCTATGACTCTGGGTGCCCTCCTAATAAAAATGGAGATTGCCTATGATAGTACTTTAGTCACCACCAAACACTGGGAAGAATAAAGAAGAAATACAGCAGCATAAACAATTAATTGCGCTTTACATGCTTGAGCAGATGTCATATTTTCTATTAACACTGATGTACACTGATCTATGACAGCTGTAAATGAGCAAAACAGGTAAACAAGAACACATGACCCCCCCCCCTCCGTATATATACAGAATATGTATATTTCTATCTTTCTATTCACATTTGGCGAACCTTTACATATGGAAATCCATCTATCAAGTATATCATGTTTGTATCATACATAGAGGAAGAGCTGGCATTTGGGTGATATATGGATTTATATCATCAGATTCAGACTGACATTTTACATACAGGACCATCCGCATCGTATATCACCAGGTTTACTATATTATAAAAACGCAAACAGACAGGTCATTCTATATCTGCATTAATTCTGCTGTATATTCATGAGGCTCGCTGTAGTCACACTGCACAGTGCGCAAGCGGAGAGGTGGAGGTGTGCTGCACTTATATCAAACCTATTGACCTGCTTATGATCTAAGGATGCAAATACTGTACTTATCAATATTCTTCATACAATACATCAGCATCATCCATGCCCAACTGGGCCATTAATTGTGTACACACATAACAATATACCTAAATTTCAGTCATATGGATGTGGACCCATGCTGCTTAAAAGGGCAACTGTAAGCAAAATTAAAGCAGAACACCAAGCATCTTTCACCCATCAGCCATCCCTACATTTCCCTGTGCCCAATTCTGGTAATAACAAAAAAATTAAAGATCCCTTTAAATGTTTCATTCTGGGCTAAAATGAAATGCCATTAAGCCTTCTTTTTTATGATGGAGGCTGATTCATTACTAACGTCAGGTATCAGCAGAAGAGCGTCCGTATAGCGGTGCTTAGAGCGACCGCTAGTAGGCGCTGTAAGCGGGTATGCGGCGCTGTAACAAAGCACCTCAATCGCTGTAGTAACCTGGCCGGCATTGATGAAGGTGAGGTATGTTGGGCACTCTAACACCAGTACAGCGCTGCAGCGAGCGAGAGGTAGCACCAGCTCAGTGCGACTGACTCTCGGCGCTCCACACCATACTTATGAAAAAACTACACACACACAGCGTCGGCGCTCTAAATCTGGTCGCTTTAGCATAGAGCGCCAAACGCTGTGTGATTAAAGTCTTTTTTTGAACACATATCCACCAGTAACAACGCGAAAACACATGGAATTACATTGCTTTAACATTGTGACATTAACACTTTAGTGCCAGACCTGTAATGACAATTCTGCCTAAAAATATAAAATGTTTCTAAAAATGTTTGTTTGCAGCCAGGAGAGGTCACACAATGATTTGTGCAAAAAAAAAAATGTCAAACATGCTGTTTAAATGCAAACAAATGAACGACCATTGAAATGTATGAGAGAGCAACAGTAAGCAAAAGGTAATACCTGGTGCTCTGAAAGCTAGAGCGCCGGCGCTATACACTGAGCAACCTGTAATGATGAATCGGACGCTACATGGCGCTGTAAGAGTCGCTCACCAGGATCGCTTTCATAAATGTGGTTTTGCGTACAGCACCCGGTGTTCACCAGACGCTGCCTGCAGCTACGAGGCACTACCTGACGCTATGCCTTCTTGAATAACCCCCATAATCTTAGCTAGCACTCCCTCTAGTGGTCAAAGTAAGGCCACAGCTGATCTGCTTTTTGTTACAAATTGGCTAACATTCAATCCCTTACTGGTTCTAAAGGGTTGCACAAAAGCAAATTTTTAAGGAATTTAACATTTTAAGGCAGAGTCTAATAGTATGGATTTGTTCCAGATCTTCAACAGCTGGTGTTTTTTAAGGCGCAGCAATGTGAAGAATATCATGTCACAGCACCAGGAGGGTCCCTTAAATAGGAACATCATCTTTTAGACTTCTAGACTCCAGGACCATCTGAGTTCCACTTGGGACATCCCGCCCCACTGTGTAAAACCCCCCTGAAGCCCCGTTTCACTCACATTGTCCCCGAGCCCTCGTTGTGTCTCTGCACTGGGCCACATCACAACTCACCTCTAGCCGTGCTCCCGGCCTTTCTGAATGGGCGGTGTGTATGTGATGACCAGGAGGTGAGTGCCATCTTGGCTCCTAAGCTTGTTAATAATGCTAATGCTCCTAATGTTTCTAGCGGCCCCATAACATAGTTTCCGTTTAAAGTCAAAGCAAAAGTGGGCCCACTTTCCCAACAGACCCCAAACCAGGCCTGCTGCTTACCTACAAGGCTTCTCTTCTTACCTACCAGAGCTTCTGTGGCACATATCATGGTCCCAAGGATCCCGCATCTTAGTGATCATGTTAGTTCCTGCAATTCCGGCTACTCACCTCAAAGTGGGTGCATGTGGAGTACAAACCCAGACCCGGCCTGGTCTTGTTCTTTGCTGTAAACATCAGATGAGAAGTGCAGAGTTTTGCATGACTGTTGGCTGGATTCAGTGCTGTCCTTCAAAAACTTGGTTTCGCGCAAAAGCCAACTCACACGTGTGAATTCTCACATGGATACACCTGCGAGTTCATTTCGGTCATGCAGAAGCAGGTGAGAAAGACTTGCAAGATCACTCACACCAAGCCCTATTCAAGTAAGAAATGATATGCAGCAGGCCTATATATGCGAGCAATGAAAGCACTTTTGCAGCTTTCTCATTACAAAGCATGCTTGAATGCAGCTCCGAATGTTCTGGCTGTCCCTCCTTTCTCCTGTCTACCATTGTTTCCCATACTGATTTATAGAAATGTAATATTGTTTTATGAATTTTAGTATTAATGTCTAACAAGTATGTTATAACCTGTCTATAATATATCTGTAATCATGTTTGGTATTCCCATTTATTTGGAAATATTCACACATTACCATAATTGTTATTTAAACCTAATATTTAGCTTGTATTTTTATACTACATTTTTGGTGTTTAAATTATTTAAATATATGACGTTTTACAAAAAAATAATGTTAAATACATTTAAAAATAAAAACATTGGTAAGATCTGGAGAATTAAAATAATAAAAAAAGCCACTATGATTACCGGAGCGCATGAACACTCTCTAGGGTTAAATGTGGTCTTTAAATCATGCAATTGTGAACGAATTTGAAGGAATTTTCAAAACTGATGCAGCAGGGCCCTGTAATCTAAAAGATTCAAGGGCTGTCTACCCCCGGAGCATCCTATAGCGCGATGCCCCGTTGTGTGAAACCCCCTTTACTGGCCGCTCTCGTGTCACTGCAATCGCCAACTGACACATCCCTGACTTCCCTGTAGCTGTGCGCGTCATCCAGCACCTCATGCAGCCCATTTCCTGGCACCTTGAGATTAGCCAATCAGTGATCTGAACAGGGCTGGGTGGGCGTGGCCTCGACTGTGTAAAATCCCTGGTCTTTGCAAAAACTGGTCCACCGCTGAACTGGCAGCATGCTTGGGCATGTCAGGGGAAGAGCAACCAGAAATGGGTGTTACTATACAATATTTACAATGAAAATACTTGCTTGTGCTAGGGCTCGTGCACAAATTTAGGCATAAAAATCGTGCACATAAAAAGGTGCCAGCTAAATCGCAAAGAAGGTTCTTGTCACAAAAAATAAACTTGACCCCTATACCTCCAAAACACCAAATCCAAGACAGCTCAATCCACAAGGGGATCCAACTGGGAGCAAGGATGGACCTCTGTGAATCCTATTCAAACTTCCATAATGTGAATTCAGCTCAACTAAGCCCTTAAAACATAACTTTTACTATTAGGTTAGAAACATATGGTTCCCGTGCTGAACGCATATATATCGCGACCCCTTGGATTACACATTTCGGGGTTAAAACCCCTTAATAATACCTCAATCTTAGTGGATTACACTTGAAATATGCTGCCATGTATCTCCCTGTTCATCTCGTCCCCCCATCGCGGCTGGCACCACCTTGCTAGTGCACCAGAGGTGCGTGTGCTCGTGTGAGGCACTGTCGCCCCAGCGTGGTTAGAATGAGATAGACAACTACCCCTCAGGACTTGATGTAAGTGGAGAGAACACTCTGTAAGGGGGAATGTCTACTGTCATAAGTAGGGAACCGTACGTTTTAACATATTGCTAAAAGTTATGTTTTAGGGTCTTGGTTGAGCTGGATTCACATTATAGAAGCTTGAATCGAACCTTGACTGAGATTCTGGGCCAAAATGGTGGTCAACTGGAAAGTCAACTGGAATGTTACCCACTATAGTTTGCCAAAATATTTTGTTCAATTTGGTGGCAATTCGTCAGGTTTCCCCATAAAACATTGAGCAACCAGAGGCAAGCCAAGGGTTCTGTCATCCATCTTGGTTGTGGCAGGTGTTTTTTTTGGATATCTGCATCACCTTGGCTACACTCAGGGTATAAAAAGAGTAGTTATCTCTTAGCTAAAAAGAATAAGGTCTTTACTGCTAGGGAGGAGATAGTTAATAAGTTAGGAGATTGTACAGAGTGGGAAAGGATTAATTTATAGTAGTGCAGTGGGGGGGGGGGGGAGGGGGGGCTTGTGAATCTATTACTAGTTTACTGATAATTTAACAACCTAAAAGACTGCAGCATTTATGCCAGAAAGTCTGTGCTAGTGTGTCATTGTTGCTCATAAACCTATTATTATAGTAATTGCAGCATATTAGAGAAAACATACATTCACCGCACTTGATTAAGGGCCTAGTGTCCTACATTAATATTTTAAAAACAACTGGTCTTTTCAGTGCAAGCCCTAAAGGGGAGACGTCATTGAGGGTGTAGATGAAGAGTATCTGAGAGAATAATGCTCTGTGATCAGGGATTGATAATAGCTGCAAGCAAATAAAAAGTGAAAATATAGATATGCTGAGAAGATTTAACTGGATGAAACATGTATGGTTCCTCCTCAGCAAATACACTGACAACAGACTACCATACAAATATTAATATTTATTATGGTCTATCCTGGAATCTTCGTTTGCCAGTAAGACAACTGTTTGTGTCTCACCATCCGGTGGCATTGACCTCGATTCAATAAAGGTAGAAAAAAATTCTCATGGTAGTAAAAAATTCAGTTCATGAGAAAAAAGCCTGAGAATGTCACTGTTAGTGAATCACTAGATAAAAAGACAATGAGCAGCTTCTACTACAGTGTAGAAAGGAGTAAACAGTTCTCTACTTTTCTTAGGAGTAAAAAAGTGCCATTGACTTTTATTGTTTTTTTAGCTGGTGATTCAACAACAGTGAAATTCTCAGGCTTTTTTTCTCATGAATTGAATCTTTTACTACCATGAGAATTTTTTTCTACCTTTTTTGAATCGAGGCCAATATGGCCATATCAGCTTGAAATGATTCCAGCCTTCCAAATATGCATGAAGCACACTTCAAAAGCTCTGCCCTAAAGAAAGGTTGGTCCTTTTAAACTACAATGCAGCTCAAGTCCACTATGGGTGAGAACAGTATCCTTCTGGCTTGGCCTTGATTTTTTTAGATCCCGCCAACTGCGCCAAATTTTCATCATATCCTCCAATTCAAAAGTGTAATCTAATTATTGGGTATAATGATTTCAGTTTTGGTACCCTGCACTTCAGTGTAGTGCAAATGGTTGTAATAGCTACACCACAGATATTACATTTTTGGAAAGAACCAGGATCTCTGGTTGACAGCCTTGAAAGGACCATAATCTAAGATCCCTTAAACCAGACCTTCAGCATCATTTCATGAAAAGCCCAAACCCTTAAAGCACTATTCCGCAGCATCTAAAATTAATATATTTTAAGTTTTTAGCAACCTATTTTTTATTCTTTCCCCCACTGGGCTTCAATACTGTTCAGGACGCTAGGATACAGGCACCACCATCTTGCCTCAGAAGCATCACATACTGAGCGGAGGAGGAGGGGAGTGCAGGGGGAGGGTTATAGCTGTGCACATACAGCGCAGAGCTGGGGTCAGGAAAAGGATAGCAATCCCAGAATGCAGAGCGGCACAGTCAGAAGACACTTCCTGTTTGGCAGCCTGAGACTCCATGGACAGCCATCTTGGATGTTTAAAGGCTCAGAAAATGCAGTAGATGCAGGTAGGATTATTTTTAATGTGGCCAATCTTTGTGTACAGGGTGGGGGAAACATATAGGCTCTTATTCGGGGTGATGGTCCGGTTTAAGTAAATTTTCTTTGAGAAAAGTATACAAATAAATAAATATATAAATAATATATATATATATATATATATATATATATATATATATATATATATATATATATATAGAGCTGTGGTAAATGCAAAATTATATAATGCAGACATAAATAACTTGTATACTAGACGGGGCCATTAATCAAGCCACCAGCAGTGCAGAGGAGAGGATACTAAGAATATTCAATTTGGGTCATTTTCACTTTGCTGCTCTCAGAAAACACATTTATGTCAGATTTAAGGGATTTGCATTAATAATGCATTGCCGAACTGGCAGAAAAGCAGACAGTTGCAAATCTAGGCTTCTGAAAGGCCATCCAGAAGGGAAGAGAGCAAACCTCGTAAAAAATCAAACCCATTAAGAAGATTCATCCTTGGCCAAGAAAATAATTTTAATATTGAATAACATGTGCGTTTTCACATTGAGGTTGACTTCACTCGACGTGCAAATCCGCTTGCATGCGGAAAATTGGTGTCAGGCGATTCGGGGAAACACCCAAATGTTTTTCATCTGTGCGAGATAGTGCGAGATTGCAAGTGAGATTTTTCGAATGAAAGTTTTTCAATTTACTCCTGCATCTGCCAAGGTAAAATGAATGACAGAATGTGAGTTCAGGCTTTTTTCAATGCAAGCCAAAATCCTGGCATTTTCAATGAAAAAGACTTGCAGTGTAGTGTAAAGTGTTTTGTTTTATTTTTTTTTAAAGCATGCCTTGATCCTACCAGATTGGGTACTAGGCATAGGGGCTAAAAGCGCGGTGCTCAAAGACCGAATGGCTGGCCCCTAGCCCTGCCCTGCCAGTTCACCATGCTCCTATGTCCTTTGGTACAGGTCTGATTCTCTTCTGCTGCATCACTGAAACGGAAGGGCATGGGGAATTTCCTGGGGTTTCCCATTCCATGCCCGTTTTGGCTTATTCAAGAATATAAGCACATGCAATACGCAAAAAAGGTCTTCTGGAAATGTGCCAAAATGCATTCTTGCTCTTTGCTGAATTGACCCTTATGGGCGAGAACATTATGGATTGTGTGTCCTGCAAACTACGCCAAATGTAATATGGTAAGAGAGCAAGGCAGAAATTAAGAATCTTTAGTAAATACACTATTGCCATCGTCTTATTCATAATAAAGGAAGGCCTGGAGCACACTGCTAGATTAGGGCCTGACTTATCAAGCACTTCTGCCAGATGTAAATTAGGGAAGCAAAAAATATATATTTTTTTCACACTTGAGCAAGAAGCACACTTATTTAAAACATGTGTGAATCATACCTTGCACTACTCTAATTTGTACTGAAATGGCATTGTCTGACAGAAGTGCTTAATAAAACAGGCCCTTAGTCAACTGGGGAGGAGACAAGAGCAAGTAAAGCAGTGAGCACAAATGAATGGTTGAGGATAAGAAGCAGGGAATCCCTGAATATTTTACAAGCTGCTTTATTGTGTATGACTGTAAGACCACAGTTTACAATCCTGCTGTATAGTCAGTGTCGGAGTGGAGCACTTTGGGCCCACCAGAGGAAATCATTCTTTGGGGCCCAATTGAGAAAATTATCCTTGGGACCTTCAGATAAGTACATGATCCTTGTTACGTTATCATGTACAATCCAGGATGTATAGTAGTATAGGCTTTAAGCTGCTTCATCACTTTTACATTCAGCATCATTTTCTATGATCTGTGCTAGATATATAAAATTAGGTATGATACACCGCGCTAAAAAACGACTTCACAATACACATTACACTTAAATAAGAAGTCCTTAAACAAAAGGAAGAAAGTTCTTCAACAGGTGCTTCACTTGCTGAACCTCTTATTCCAGTGGTCCAAAAAGGGTAATTATTATTTATATAGCACAGAGTACCCAGAACGTTCAAATAATCCCAAGATGGATTGTGATCCCAAGACACATGCGTCTCCAAATCTTGTAGTCATCAGTGTACCACCGATATTGTAGACTTTTACCGGAAAATATAGATTTAGATCGGAAAAATAGATTAGTTCTCTTGATTGCTCTAAATTCAGTGTCCCAAGGATTGCCCATAAACAGAAAATGGTATGGTCACAGATACCATAAGCATTCCTCATCAGAAGCCAGATATATTTCAATGTAGAAAGAAGGAAGAAAATGACAGTAATGTAATTCTGTTTAAAAACTTGAACGTTTAATAGTAATCATTAATTACACTCACAAAGAAAACGTTAAAGTGGACCAACACCCAGGATTGTGACTATCCTGGGTTTTGGTCCACTTCGGTGTGGCACCCCGATCGGGGGTGCTCCGCTGTGTGAAACCCCCCAGAAAGCCCCGAAAACTCACCTCTCCCCGCTTCCACGTGACCGCTGCAGCCAATCCCCGCCGACGGACAAGCGAGAGGCAGCGACGGACAAGAGCGCGCGCCCGCCGCCACCTCCCGCGCGTCACTCTTACAGGGTCCTGCTAGAGGGACACGCAGGAGGCAGCGGCGGGCGCCGCTGGATCGAAGAGCAGGTAGGGATTTAGGGGTTTCTGGGGGGTTTCACACAGCGGGGCACCCCCGATCGGGGTGCCCCGCAGTCAGGGGGCTGATCAGTCCGGGAATCTTATAGATTCCCGGGCCGATCAGTGGAGGGTGTTGGTTCACTTTAAGAATAGCGTTTAAGTGTTTACTGGCAGCTCTCACCCGTCCCGAGGAGACCGCAATAGCCACTCCAGGTACAGTGAAGCGTTTCCACACAAGTTGAGCGATCTGTATATCCAAATCCAAAAGAAACCGCCACAAGCCGCTGCCCGATATTGTGCTAGATATAAGATGCTACATTGATGTGTAATATATATTCTATATTATCAATTTTGCATACCTGTGTATGATGCATGTTACAACTAGTGATGGGCTTCGAGTCCCGGACGGGAAGCACCTGGATCACCCAGCGGTGCTGGCAGGTGGTAAGCCAGACACCACAATGTGTGAACTGGTATACAGCTCCCTTGGACCCCTTAACAGTTCACAGACTGGTAAAAAAATGGATTTCCAAGCAAATTCCTATGGTGGGATTTCACATTTCTGCCCTGGTGGCCCAGCAATCACTTGGCGAAACACCAATAAAGTAGGTGGGGTTGCTGCAATAGCAGACCGGCACCCACCAGACCAAGAGCCCCTGATCTGGTGGACTTTAAGAGAGGATGCCACCCCATGGGGAAGAGAAGGAGGAAAATGCAGAGAGGTGAGTTATTTTTAGTAAAATCCAGGAAAATCAATTCTGCATCATTTTTGCTTGTCACAGTACAGACCCATTTTACATCACTGTATACAAGCCATGCTATATAGCTGTTTATGATATACGCTGGTGCATCACCTTGGAAAATCCTTTCTGCCTCATTTTCTATAATTCATGGTGCAATGAATTCATGCTATCATCCATGCTACATTCCCAGAGTACCATCACTGCTGCATCACTTTAAGTCTATTTCTGACGTTTTAGCTCAACATTTGTAAACCTACAGGGCAACCATGAAAAATAGTTTCCTTCAGTTGAAACTGATAGCTGATATTTGAAAAGCATTATGGGTACCCTGCATCAACAAGTATAAAAATTCTCAGTTCATTTAAGGCTATTAACCCCCACTGTCCCTGTGAAACCAAGGCACTAATGAGCGAGTAATTGGTGCTAATTACTCCGAAACATATTAGCAATTAGAACTGCATTTCAACTGTTCACTGAACAAAGAGATGACTGGAGGTTGCTCATTTTGATCTTTTTACGAAACCAGGGAATATATATGTTCATAAACATCACAAGCACATTAGGCAGCAGACCACATCTCGTCTCGCGAGTTGGATGATGTTCTAAACATTTTGCTTACATCTGCAACATCGATTAGTCTTGTATACTACAGTAATATGAATGGAAGGTACATTTATAATATTATCCTTATACAATAATAATGAAAGCTATATAAAGATATAGCAGTCGTTAACTTAAGGCGATCCTATAGTAATAAATTACTTTGGGTCCATTTTAACAATGGCCCCAAGGGCATCCCAGACTGAGATGGCTTTCGGTATGTGTGCACAGCTATTTCATGTCCCCATCCTGCTTGGAAAACATGAGTATCTTTTTAATGAAGGGTTTTAGCTGAAAAGGAGGATAAAGGTCCACAAATCTTGCATTGGGTAGCCTCCTAACAAGGTATGGCAACAGTAATTGTTAGGAATTCAGTACGATCCCCCCCTGGAAGAGCAGACGCTTTCAAAGTTTTACAGACTGGTCCTGTTGACGTCCCCTCGTTGCTCAGATATTGCCATTGCTTTTCCCTTGGCTTTGCACCAAACAACCAGCCAAAAGCTACCACTGTTCAAGAGTCAACCCCTGCACCAGCTGAACTGTCTGCCGTGGCTGTTCTGGACCCACCGTCAAGGCCATGGCCGCCCAGTGAGGGGAGCACAGAAACTGATGAGGTAATTGTGTGTGCGTAATGAACCAAGGGCAAGGGACAGGGTGGAGGAGTTGGCTGAGCCAACATAAGCTTTTTGGGACTATGTGGGCACACCCAATCAGTAATGATTCTCTTTCTCAGATACGGACCTTTAATAGATGCAATACAGGAGATGGGGAAGACAGCCAGGAAAGTGTGGACCACATCCCGAATATCCTTCTGACGCCTCCTCCAGCTGCTGCCACACCTGCCACTGTGGCAAACCTCACCTCCCTCAACCTTGACCCACAACAGCAGTCTGGCAGCAGCAGACACACCACCTCCAGCGAAGGGACGGGAGGAAGCCAGCTCCGCCCTGCACCCAGACGCCTCTTGCTTTTTGTCAAAGGGGTGGCCAATCATGGAGACAAACTGGTGGAGCAATAGCCACACTTTTAGATGCAACTGCACCCACTATTTTAAGGTGTTGCGCGTACCGCCAGGAAGATCCAGGAGGGCATGGATGCAGTGGTGAAGGAGCAGCGGCGCCGCAACCAAATATTGGAGGCACTGCTGGAACAAATAGTTGAGGAAAACCAACAAAATGTCAGAATGCACCCACTGCCTTAGGTACGCCAACCAGCAGAGAGTGTCATCCAGGCCACTGCACCCTTATCACGGCTGAAGGACTTTTGGTGGGAAATCTTTTGATTTTGCCAAGGGGCAAACATTTTTTTTTGCTGAAATTTGGTCTGTGTTGCCCTTGACCCACCCATAAAGGGGTGCATTGTATATAAATTTTCTTAAATGAAGGACATCAAACATCCACTTGTTTTGACTGTTTTAATTTCACAAAAAACAAGGCAAATTACACAAATGCAGCAACACAAATTAAGCAAACAAGTTGTCGACTAAATGCTGCCGAACAGAATGAGCAGTCCAGATCAGGGTACCGGAATTCAGTAAGCCATGTATCTCGGGAGCTTAAGCAGACATTGGCTCCTTCACATATGTTGACACATAGGGCAAAATTGTGGAGGCCAATGCAGGCCATGATGATGTGAACAACCTTGTCAGGCTTGTATTGGAGGGTGCCCCCTGTGTAGTCCAGGCACCAAAAACGCAACTTCAATAGGCCAATAGGCGATTATATCTGTCTGGGGCCTTCGAAAGGGTGTCAGGAGCCAGGGAAGCAGGGGATAACCCTGCCAAGTACTAAGTGGAACCAGTAGGAGATTTGGAAACACATTTTGTAGGAGGCAACAATTTAGTGAGTCTCATGCATGAGTTTTCAAAAGGTCCTTGATCCCTAGATACCAACAGCATTGACAGTCAGGCATCTCTAAATCAGGTATTATATAGCAAAAAAAGAGGAGTGTTTCTGCCCCTGCAAAGGCACCCTGGTACACTTGCACGGTTGTACTTCCACAATTGATTGAAGTGGTATAATTAGACATAGCTATGCTTACGCAGCACCCAAATTTTGGGGAATGTAAAGGGTTAAAAATCCTCAAAAAAAAATAAAAAAGTTGTCTCTCCTACCCAGCATAACCAATCTGGGGACCAGCTATGCAGGGGTTGTTGAACAAGGCACAAGGGCCAGCCTTCGTGGCCCCTCGCGCTGCCAGCTACAAGCACGCAAAAAATGCTCCAGGCTCTTCTGCTCTCTCCCCTATTGGCTTTTGGGAGGTAGATAATTGGGGGTCCCAGTGGTTAATGGCAAGTCACCCGCTAGCCGCAGGTGACTTACCAGTCCCCGAACACTAATCAGTTAATCGGCAATAAGGATCGCAACTGCAGGTGGGTAAATGTCCTTTCAGTGGTGGGCAAAGTGGGGGGGGGGGGCTATTCCGGATCCTCTCCTGAAGAGAAGACCCGGCTAGGACGACCGAGGGGTCAGGTGAGTTTTTAACTTTTATACTTTTTTTTCTGTGGGGTTTTAAGTCAGCTGCGTGAGTCTCATGTAGCTGGCACTTAACGGTAGGAGAGGCTACTACGCCAGACTCACGTAGTTGGCACTAGAAGGGTTAAGCATTCCAGGGAAAAAAGCTGCAATGAAAATCTATCTATCTATATATTGTCAGTTTAAAATCTCCCCTACAATACATCGACCAAAGATCTGGACAAATTTGCCACCTTGCCACATTTTAATGAAAACATTAAAACCTTTTATTTGACTGATTGTTCATGGGCTAGATTTAAAATTCTATTACAAAGTTTCACATTTCCAGTGAATAGTCAACTGGAGTAGTGAAGGCCCAATGTTGGTGCCAGATTACAAATGATCCCCCAAAACGCTCTTTGAAATAATCTCTCTGCATAGGTAAATCATTAGAGATAAACTCGGCCATGTCTGACCTGGAAAAGCACTACTATAACTTGTGTACACACTGAAAGCCCCTTACCATCCAAGAATATGAGGAAGTACTAACCAAAATGACCCATGCCAATAAAACCATCTGAGGGGATATGTTGAAAATACTAGAGGTCTGGCATGTGGGAAGACAAGGGGTGATCCAGCCAAAGAAAGAATCAATCCCAATGAAGAAAGTGCCATACAAATTTATTGCTTATGACTTTATTGCGGGACTTACATGGGCCTTACAGAGAGAAAGGGATGATAAAAAAAAGAATGCAATCCTGCGGTGGTGGTGGAAACATGGTAATTAATACCTTTATGTATGTACATTCCAAAATGCCAGCAATGTGTGTTGTGTATATGCAAAACTGTGGGTTAATGTGTTGCATTAATGAGTTGTGACAATCATGTTAATGTCAGCCACATCTATATAGTAATATAATAATTCAGTATTTTTACAACAAATCACCAAGAGAAGTATGAGGTTCAATAGTCAGTACAACTAAAACACATGTCCCTTCCTGTGCTCTATGTTCTATGGAGGCAACTAAAAGATCATGGTTCCATAGCTTTTCAGAATATATCAGGGACAATTGTTCTACTAGGGCTAACATAAAGCACAGCCCATTTCCTTTCGGTCTTGTACTGTAAGATAATTGTGTTCAGTGGGTTTATGATTGCCCCAACATTGGCTTTGTCCCATCCACTGGAAAGTTTCTTTGTCCTTCTTCCACTTACACAGTATTCACTTTTGTGGCTGTTCAACAAAAAAATCATAAATCTATGCTTTCTAGTTATACAATCTCCTTTCACTTGGGGTAGGGTGGCACCGATGGGTCCTTTTCAATAACCTGCACCAAAAGAGTATATAGGAAACCATATACCATAGACCATAACTTTCTGATTGTAGGGTATTTCCACCAAATATGCAGGGCCATACCAGGGAGTAGACTGAACATATTAAATAAAGAGAACAATTCTGGTAGGCTTCAACAATTTTTGGCTGATTGGGCTGGGCATAGCATGCAGCCCAACTCACCAAGAACCTGTGTCAGAATTCACTCATTCATTTACCAACACTTACCTCTGATCTCAGCCTCCCAAGTCTTCCCCCTCCAATATACCTGGTCCCAATGAAACCCCAGTCAGCACACAAGATCTGCTCCTGCACCATGGATGTGGTGGCTGATACCAATCCTAGAGACTCAGCTCACTCATTTCGTGGTCAGGCAGAACATTGAGGCTGGGGCATGGTAGCTCATGAGCTGGCCACGGGCATTAAAATCGAGTGCTGATTTTTAGCCCCAGTTGTTATAGTTATACTAAAGGCATGTCCCATTGTCTCGGGCTACACGTTGCACTGTCCTAAACCTCAATCCAATTTTAAAAATGAAGGTTGATTGATGGACCAAATCAGTGAGTTGGGGATTGAAAGCTAAACGAGGAAGTGTTTTCCCCTACTAGAGGGACAGACAGCTGAGTAAGGACAGTGCTGAAGCCACTCAATGAAAGGTAAGCTTTTGATATTTATTTTTTACGTTTTGACTTGCCAAACACTTTAACGATGCATTCGTGCTAAAGCCTCAGAAGGAGGGGGTATCCCCACATCAAGTCATTTTAGAAGGAATAGATGCTTTGTCTATGAAAGCAACAAGTACATGTAGGTCATTTTATCAATGATAAGAGAAAAGTATTACTCTTTCACTAAAGTAGTAAAGATTGGGTGAAGTGACTGGAACATACACTACAGGCAAGTATTACCATTCAGCAAGAAGTCATGAGTTGTTTGAGGGTCTAAATCATCAAATAGCAATGTCAATGAATGAGACAGAACAGTAGTCATGATAGTCAAAATGTTGTTTCCAGTATTAGTCAGAATTAAGAGCAGGGCGACTGCCTTGAGTGCCACTGCCATTGGGGGCGCCTTTATACAAGCCATTCTCTTCTTTTGCATATGAGTTTGGGTCCTTGTTATTGGTGCAGGACATTAAAAAGGTCCCTCATCCCCCCATATTGAGTTCAATCCTGGGAAGGGTCTACTTCATTCTGCTAAGGTAGAGGCACAGCATGTTCCTCTTTAAGGGTTGGGAATGCAGCTTCTCAAAGGTGGCTAGCACTGTATTTGGCATACCCAACTGTCCCGATTTTCCCGGGACTGCCCCAATTCTTCATCTTCGGTCCCACGTCGCCCGGAGGGTTGCCGCGGTATGGCAGACGCCCGCTGCCACCGGCTCCGAGTGTAAGAGCTCAGCCGAACACTCTGGGCCGGTGGCAGCGGGCGTCTGAGAGGCCGGGAGGCAGTTTTTTTTTTTTTTCACTTCTTTAATTTTATTGGTGGTTCAGTGGGTGGGAGCCTATTGTTGCAGCTAAGCTGGAGCCTCGTGGGAGATCGCAGAGGAGGGGAAATTGTGAGTTGTGAGGAAACTAGTGAGTGTATGTTTGTGTCTGTATATGTTTGTGTCTGTGTGTCTATGTGTGTGTTTGTGTCAGTCTGTGTGTATATGTGTGTGTTTGTGTCTGTCTGTGTGTCTATGTGTGTGTGTCTAAGTATGTGTGTTTGTGTCTATCTGTGTGTCTATGTGTGTCTAGGTGTGTGTGTTTGTGTCTGTGTGTGTTTGTGTCTATCTGTGTGTCTATGTGTGTGTGTTTGTGTCTGTGTGTCTATGTGCATACCCCCCAACTGGCTTGCATACATGTATGTGTTTGTGGAGGGGGCTTGCATGTATGCAGTGTGTATGTGCATGTATGTGTGTTTGACTTTGTGTGGGGGCTTGCATGCATGTGTGTGGAGGGGGCTTGCATGCATGCATAGTGTGTCTGCATGTGTGTGTGTAAGGGGCTTGCATGCATGCAGTGGTTGTTTGCATGTGTGTGTGTGTGTGTCTGCATGTATGTTTGTGCCTATGTGTGGGGGCTTGCATGAATGTGCGTGTGTGTGGAGGGGGCTTGCATGTATGCAGGATGTATGTTTGCCTGCACGTATGTGTTTGCCTGAATGTTTATGTTTGCCTTTGTAAGGGGGCTTGCCTGTCTGTGTGTGTGTGGGGGGGTTCATGTAATTTATTTGTTTTTATGTATTTATTAGGTGGCGTTACCCTTTAAGGGCATGGTTGGGGGCGTGGCTTGGGCGTGACTGAGGGCGTGGTTTAATTACAAAAAATGTCCCTTTTTACTATTTTCAAAAGTTGAGAGGTACGTTTTTGGTTAGAGGTCCACCTTACACTTATCAACCCCAAATGATTTAATCCGGTAAACAAATAAGAAGCAGATTAAACGCCCCACAATCACTCATGTAAACAATATCATTTTGGAGTATGTAACCAATGTTTCTTGTCATATATCATATCTTTAATGATCTACCCTGTTTTGTTTCTACTTGTCGTTCTCCCAATGGTGCCACCGGTGCAGACTGTCACTCACGTCAAGTCAGACCCAGGACAGCAGAATTCCAATTAGCTCAGCACACACACTGTTGTTGTTTTTGGTAGATGCTCAATTCTTCCTGTGACAGGAATCCACACTTTTAACTTGCTGCACCCATTGCAGAGAGGCAACGTTCACACATAGGTTATTTATAAAAGCGGCAAAATCAGGACAGTGTGCCCATATCCAGTTAGTGTTTGTCAAGTTTCACAGACTAATGGCATCCTAGACCCAGCAGGCTGATGTCATCTGGCAAACATAGATTAAATGCAAATACGCAATTAGGCACAATTGTTTTTGGACATTTAAAGCATTGATAAACAATGGCACTTTCTTTTTTTAAAGCTGGCATTTGTCATTAAGAGTTTAGCTTCGGAGTGATCTGACTTCATTTAAAACAGCTTAAAAGGACACTTTCTTCCAAATATTCTTTGAAAACTTTCTTCTAAAATTTGTGATTGCTTTTTATTTTTGTTTCTGTAGCACTGCATAATTGAAGAAGACCCTCAGTCTATTTTATCTGTGTGATAAGCCTGGTTAGGGAATAAAAAATAAAAAGGGGCCGATTTCCCCCCATTAGACCCTCCTTACCTTTTGCGGCGACATCCGGCTGCTTCAGGGCCTGATCCTCTGCCCCTGACGGTTTAGCTATTCTTTTCAAAGTCACTCAGCAAAGTTTTGCGGTATTTCAAGCGGCTACATTGCATCCCACTCCCATTCTCAGTGCCTGATGGGATGCAAGATGGCGCCGCCTGCCGAAAGGTCACCAGGAATCCAAAGGACCCAGAGGACCCGGAAGATGGAACCCCCAGCAAGGTGAAACCGGAGGGGGGCAGCAGATCGGTGAGGTTTGGGGGAGGTTTTAACGTTTGGGAATGTCCAATGCAGGCACGCTCCCTGTTAGAGGGTAGCAGGGGAAGAGGCCACCAGTGCGCTCAGATCCGCTTACGTTAGACAAGCTCCTGGATGCAAGGGCTGGAGCAGATTCGAGTGCACTGATTGAACGCATGCGCCATAGGACTGGGAAGAGGTGAATTTGTTTGGGGGGTTTCACACAGTGGGGCACCCCCAATCAGGTGCCCTGGGGACAAAGACCAAAACCTAGATAAAAAAAAACAGGAACCCAGGTCAAAATCCTGGGTTTTGGGGATTGAAGAGACTGAAAAGCTCTCTATAAAGCTACAAAGCAGAGATTGCTTTCCTAAAATGAAAAGTAATGATTAAATTGGGGATACAAGCCAATAATGTTTCCCATAATTGCAGTAGGCAGACCAATGCAAATGACCCCTTTATACCTCTTAAAGAGAAACAACACCCTGCTCGTCTCTAGCTGTGGCCATGCCTGCACCAGCCATTCAGAAAGGTCTGGTGCGGGTGCGCATCTAGCTAGAGGTATAGTAGGGATGCAGCCACAGCAGGTCTCGGGGAAAGGGTGAGTCAATCCAGCGACCCTCGGGTTTCGCACAGCAGGGCATCCCAATTTAGGATGCCCCATAAAGGGGTAGACCAAATCACCCAACATTCTTATATACTCAAGAGGGGTTTTGTTCTTTTTCAAAGCTATTGCCAATGTTCATGGGTCCACCAAGATATGCAATGCTCTGGTATAGCATACAAGAAACATGTCACCATACAATTCTACTTGTTAGCGCAAGGCTGGGGATGGATAGTGACATGGGGGGTGACGCTTGGAGTGCCAAAACAATGTCATAAGCCTGGTTAGGGAAAGACCAATGTTAGGTGGTAAATGGTGAATTAAAGATAAGGAACCGTTCTTTATCTAAAAGGTATGAGGCAGAAAGGGCTTTCCTAAAATAGAAAGTATTTGAATGGGGCATGCCAGCCAAGGATAACAGAATTACTCCCAGAATCCTTTGCAGTAGGCAGATCCATGCAAATGGTCTCTTTATACCACAAAGATATTCCCAAAGCTCCCGGTTGCAGCAGCCGTCTAAACCACAGCATCCTTTATCCAAGTAAGTTGGGCCTCTTTAGAAGTTTTTCCTAAGGGCATTCGAATTCGGGATCCCCTGCCCCTGATTATCCTGTAAAACAGAGGGGGAATTGCACCAGGGGCCCAAACATGTTCTGTGGGATTGAGGATCAAAGCCAGTGGGAATGCCACACTGCCTATATGGGGAATGGGAGGGGGGTGCCACACTGCCTATATGGGAATAGGAGGAGGGAGATGCCGCACTGTCTATATGGGGAATGGGAGGGGGGAAGCCACACTGCCTATATGGGGAATGGGAGGGGGGATGCTGCACTGCCTATATGAGGAATGGGAGGGGGGAGTGCCACACTGTCTATATGGGGAATGGGAGGGGGAATGCCACACTGCCTATATGGGGAATGGGAGGGGGGAATGTCACACTGTCTATATGGGGAATGGGAGGGGGGAATGTCACACTGTCTATATGGGGAATGGGAGGGGGAATGCCACACTGCCTATATGGGGAAAGGGAGGGGGGAATGTCACACTGCCTATATGGGGAATGGGGGGGGATTGTCACACTGTCTATATGGGCAATGGGACGGGGGATGTCACACTGTCTATATGGGGAATGGGAGGGTGGAATGCCACAGTGCCTATATGGGGAATGGGAGGGGGGGGATGTCACACTGTCTATATGGGGAATGGGAGGGGGGAATGTCACACTGTCTATATGGGGAATGGGAGGGGGAATGCCACACTGCCTATATGGGGAAAGGGAGGGGGGAATGTCACACTGCCTATATGGGGAATGGGGGGGGATTGTCACACTGTCTATATGGGCAATGGGACGGGGGATGTCACACTGTCTATATGGGGAATGGGAGGGTGGAATGCCACAGTGCCTATATGGGGAATGGGAGGGGGGGGATGTCACACTGTCTATACGGGGAAAGGGAGGGGGAATGTCACACTGCCTATATGGGGAAAGGGAGGGGGGAATGCCACACTGCCTATATGGGGAAAGGGAGGGGGGAATGTCACACTGCCTATATGGGGAATGGGAGGGGGGAATGTCACACTGCCTATATGGGGAATGGGGGGGGGGGGATGTCACACTGTCTATACGGGGAAAGGGAGGGGGAATGTCACACTGCCTATATGGGGAAAGGGAGGGGGGAATGCCACACTGCCTATATGGGGAAAGGGAGGGGGGAATGTCACACTGCCTATATGGGGAATGGGGGGGGATTGTCACACTGTCTATATGGGCAATGGGACGGGGGATGTCACACTGTCTATATGGGGAATGGGAGGGTGGAATGCCACAGTGCCTATATGGGGAATGGGAGGGGGGGGATGTCACACTGTCTATACGGGGAAAGGGAGGGGGAATGTCACACTGCCAATATGGGGAAGGGGGGGGGAATGCCACACTGTCTATATGGGGAATGGGAGGGGGGATGTCACACTGCCTATATGGGGAATGGGAGGGGGGAATGTCATACTGTCTATATGGGCAATGGGAGGGGGGATGTCACATTGTCTATATGGGGAATGGGAGGGTGGAATGCCACACTGCCTATATGGGGAATGGGAGGGGGGATGTCACACTGTCTATATGGGGAAGGGGAGGGGGAATATGACACTACCTATATGGGGAATGGGTGGGGGGAATATCACTCTGTCTTTATGAGGAATGGGAGGGGGATGTCACACTGTCTGTATGGGGAATAGGAGGGTAGAATGCCACACTGCCTATATGGGGAATGGGAGGGGGGAATGTCACACTGTATATAAGGGGAATGGTAGGGGGGAATGTCACACTGTATATATATGGGGAATGGGAGGGCGAATGTCACACTGCTTTTATGGGAAATGGGAGGGGGAAATGGCACAGTGTCTATATGGGGAATGGGAGGGGGGAATGTCACACTGCCTATATGGGGAATGGGAGGGGGGAATGTCACACTGTCTATATGGGGAATGGGAGGGGGGAATGTCACACTGTCTATATGGGGAATGGGAGGGGGAATGTCACACTGTCTATATGGGGAATGGGAGGGGGGAATGTCACACTGTCTATATGGGGAATGGGAGGGGGGAATGTCACACTGTCTGTATGGGGAATGGGAGGGGGGAATGCCACACTGTCTATATGGGGAATGGGAGGGAGAATGTCACACTGTCCATATGGGGAATGGGGGGCATGCCACACTGTCTATATGGGGAATGGGAGGGTGGAATGTCACACTGTCTATATGGGGAATGGGAGGGGGAATGTCACACTGTCTATATGGGGAATGGGAGGGAGAATGTCACACTGTCCATATGGGGAATGGGGGGCATGCCACACTGCCTATATGGGGAATGGGAGGGGGGAATGTCACACTGTCTATATGGGGAATGGGGGGAATGTCACACTGTCTATATGGGGAATGGGGGGAATGTCACACTGTCTATACGGGGAATGGGAGGGGGAATGTCACAATGTCTATATGGGGAATGGGAGGGGGGAATGTCACACTGCCTATATGGGCAATGGGAGGGTGGAATACCACACTGCCTATATGGGGAATGGGAGGGGGGAATGTCACACTGTCTATATGGGGAATGGGAGGGGGGAATGTCACACTGTCTATATGGGCAATGGGACGGGGGATGTCACACTGTCTATATGGGGAATGGGAGGGTGGAATGCCTATATGGGGAATGGGAGGGGGGGGGATGTCACACTGTCTATACGGGGAAAGGGAGGGGGAATGTCACACTGCCTATATGGGGAAAGGGAGGGGGGAATGCCACACTGCCTATATGGGGAATGGGAGGGGGGAATGTCACACTGTATATAAGGGGAATGGTAGGGGGGAATGTCACACTGTCTATATGGGGAATGGGAGGGCGAATGTCACACTGCATTTATGGGAAATGGGAGGGGGAAATGGCACAGTGTCTATATGGGGAATGGGAGGGGCAATGTCACACTGTCTATATGGTGAAAGGGAGGGGGGAATACCAAATTGTCTATATGGGGAATGGGAGGGGGGGAATGCCACACTGTCTATACGGGGAATGGGAGGGGGAATGTCACAATGTCTATATGGGGAATGGGAGGGGGGAATGTCACACTGCCTATATGGGCAATGGGAGGGTGGAATACCACACTGCCTATATGGGGAATGGGAGGGGGGAATGTCACACTGTCTATATGGGGAATGGGAGGGGGGAATGTCACACTGTCTATATGGGGAATGGGAGGGGGGAATGTCACACTGTCTATATGGGGAATGGGAGGGGGGAATGTCACACTGTCTATATGGGGAATGGGAGGGGGGAATGTCACACTGTCTGTATGGGGAATGGGAATGGGAGGGTGGAATGTCACACTGTCTATATGGGGAATGGGAGGGGGAATGTCACACTGTCTATATGGGGAATGGGAGGGAGAATGTCACACTGTCCATATGGGGAATGGGGGGCATGCCACACTGCCTATATGGGGAATGGGAGGGGGGAATGTCACACTGTCTATATGGGGAATGGGGGGAATGTCACACTGTCTATACGGGGAAAGGGAGGGGGAATGTCACACTGCCTATATGGGGAAAGGGAGGGGGGAATGCCACACTGCCTATATGGGGAATGGGAGGGGGGAATGTCACACTGTATATAAGGGGAATGGTAGGGGGGAATGTCACACTGTCTATATGGGGAATGGGAGGGCGAATGTCACACTGCATTTATGGGAAATGGGAGGGGGAAATGGCACAGTGTCTATATGGGGAATGGGAGGGGCAATGTCACACTGTCTATATGGTGAAAGGGAGGGGGGAATACCAAATTGTCTATATGGGGAATGGGAGGGGGGGAATGCCACACTGTCTATACGGGGAATGGGAGGGGGAATGTCACAATGTCTATATGGGGAATGGGAGGGGGGAATGTCACACTGCCTATATGGGCAATGGGAGGGTGGAATACCACACTGCCTATATGGGGAATGGGAGGGGGGAATGTCACACTGTCTATATGGGGAATGGGAGGGGGGAATGTCACACTGTCTATATGGGGAATGGGAGGGGGGAATGTCACACTGTCTATATGGGGAATGGGAGGGGGGAATGTCACACTGTCTATATGGGGAATGGGAGGGGGGAATGTCACACTGTCTGTATGGGGAATGGGAATGGGAGGGTGGAATGTCACACTGTCTATATGGGGAATGGGAGGGGGAATGTCACACTGTCTATATGGGGAATGGGAGGGAGAATGTCACACTGTCCATATGGGGAATGGGGGGCATGCCACACTGCCTATATGGGGAATGAGAGGGGGGAATGTCACACTGTCTATATGGGGAATGGGGGGAATGTCACACTGTCTATATGGGGAATGGGAGGGGGGAATGTCACACTGCCTATATGGGGAATGGGAGGGCGGAATGCCACACTGCCTATATGGGGAATGGGAGGGCGGAATGCCACACTGCCTATATGGGGAATGGGAGGGGGGAATGTCACACTGTCTATATGGGGAATGGTAGGGGGGAATGGCACACAGTCTATATGGGGAATGGGGGGGGGGGGAATGTCACACTGCCTATATGGGGAATGGGAGGGGGGAATGTCACTCTGTCTTTATGGGGAATGGGAGGGTAGAATGCCACACTGCCTTTATAGGGAATGGGAGGGGGGAATGTCACACTGTCTATAAGGGGAAAGGGAGGGCGAATGTCACACTGCCTTTATGGGAAATGGGAGGGGGAAATGGCACACTGTCTATATGGGGAATGGGAGGGGCAATGTCACACTGTCTATATGGGGAAAGGGAGGGGGGAATACCAAATTGTCTATATGGGGAATGGGAGGGGGGGGATGCCACACTGTCTATACGGGGAATGGGAGGGGGAATGTAACACTGCCTATATGAGGAATGGGAGGGGGGAATGTAACACTGCCTATATGGGGAATGGGAGGGTGGAATGCCACACTGTCTATATGGGAAATAGGAAGGTGGAATGCCACACTGCCTATATGGGGAATGGGAGGGGGGAATGTCACACTGCCTATATGGGGAATGGGAGGGGGGAATGTCACACTGCCTATATGGGCAATGGGAGGGTAGAATGCTACACTGCCTATATGGGGAATGGGAGGGGGGAAAGTCACACTGTCCATATGGGGAATGGGAGGGGGGAATTTCACACTGCCTATATGGGGAATGGGAGGGTGGGTGTCACGCTGTCTATATGGGGAATGGGAGGGGGGAATGTCACACTGTCTATATGGAGAATGGGAGGGGGGGGATGTCACACTGTCTATATGGGGAATGGGAGGGTGGAATACCACACTGCCTATATGGGGAATGGGAGGGGGGAATGTCACACTGCCTATATGGGGAATGGGAGGGGGGAATGTCACACTGCCTATATGGGGAATGGGAGGGGGGAATGTCACACTGTCTATATGGGAATGGGAGGGGGGGATGTCACACTGCCTATATGGGGAATGGGAGGGGGAATGTCACACTGTCCATATGGGGAATGGGAGGGGGGAATGTCACACTGCCTATATGGGGAATGGGAGGGTGGGTGTCACGCTGTCTATATGGGGAATGGGAGGGGGGGAATGTCACACTGTCTATATGGGGAATGGGATGGGGGGGGGATGTCACACTGTCTATATGGGGAATGGGAGGGTGGAATACCACACTGTCTATATGGGGAATGGGAGGGTGGAATACCACACTGCCTATATGGGGAATGGGAGGGAGAATGTCACACTGTCCATATGGGGAATGGTATGCGGGCATGCTACACTGCCTATATGGGGAATGGGAGGGTGGAATGCCACACTGTCTATATGGGGAATGGGAGGGGGGAATGTCACACTGCCTATATGGGGAATGGGAGGGTGGGTGTCACGCTGTGTATATGGGGAATGGGAGGGGGGATGCCACACTATCTATATGGGGAATGGGAGGGGGGAATGTCACACTGTCTATATGGGGAATGGGAGGGTGGAATACCACACTGCCTATATGGGGAATTGGAGGGGGGAATGTCACACTGTCTATATGGGGAATGGGAGGGTGGAATACCACACTGCCTATATGGGGAATGGGAGGGGGGAATGTCACACTGCCTATATGGGGAATGGGAGGGGGGAATGTCACACTGTCTATATGGGGAATGGGAGGGGGGGAATGTCACACTGTCTATATGAGGAATGGAAGGGGGGAATGCCACACTGTCTATATGGGGAATGGGGGGGGAATGTCACACTCTCTATATGGGGAATGGCGGGGGGAATGTCACACTGCCTGTATGGGGAATGGGAGGGGGGAATGTCACACTGTCTATATGGGGAATGGGAGGGGGGAATGCCACACTATCTATATGGGGAATGGGGGGGGGGGGGGAATGCCACACTGTCTATATGGGGAATGAGAGGGTGGAATACCACACTGCCTATATGGGGAATGGGAGGGGGGAATGTCACACTGCCTATGTGGGGAATGGAAGGGGGGATGCCACACTGTCTATATGGGGAATGGGAGGGGGAAATGTCACACTGCCTATATGGGGAATGGGGGGGGGGAATGTCACACTGTCTATATGGGGAATGGGAGGGTGGAATACCACACTGCCTATATGGGGAATGGGAGGGGGGAATGTCACACTGCCTATATGGGGAATGGGAGGGGGGAATGTCACACTGTCTATATGGGGAATGGGAGGGGGGAATGTCACACTGTCTATATGGGGAATGGGAGGGGGGAATGCCACACTGTCTATATGGGGAATGGGGGGGAATGTCACACTGTCTATATGGGGAATGGCGGGGGGAATGTCACACTGCCTGTATGGGGAATGGGAGGGGGGAATGTCACACTGTCTATATGGGGAATGGGAGGGGGGAATGCCACACTGTCTATATGGGGAATGGGAGGGGGGAATGTCACACTGCCTATGTGGGGAATGGAAGGGGGGATGCCACACTGTCTATATGGGGAATGGGAGGGGGAAATGTCACACTGCCTATATGGGGAATGGGGGGGGGGGGATGTCACACTGTCTATATGGGGAATGGGAGGGTGGAATACCACACTGCCTATATGGGGAATGGGAGGGGGGAATGTCACACTGCCTATATGGGGAATGGGAGGGGGGAATGTCACACTGTCTATATGGGGAATGGGAGGGGGGAATGTCACACTGTCTATATGGGGAATGGGAGGGGGGAATGCCACACTGTCTATATGGGGAATGGGGGGGAATGTCACACTGTCTATATGGGGAATGGCGGGGGGAATGTCACACTGTCTATATGGGGAATGGGAGGGGGGAATGTCACACTGCCTATGTGGGGAATGGAAGGGGGGATGCCACACTGTCTATATGGGGAATGGGAGGGGGGAATGTCACACTGCCTACATGGGGAATGGGGGGGGGGTATGCCACACTGCCTGTAATAGGGTGCTTTAGCACAACACACACTTAGTTTCGAATATTTTTTTTCTTATTTTCCTCCTCCAAATTCCAGATGCGTCTTATGGGCATGTCGTCTTATAGGGTGAAAATATAGTATATCATTTTTTTCCCCGATTTGTCCATGCATTGGGTTTGTTTGAAAAAATATTGAAATCAACTCCTTTACTAGCTAGCTGAGGGGAGGAGATTCTACATAGAAATGGCTCCTCACTTCAAAATAAGATGCAGATGCATCGTTGTGCAGTTTAGTTTTCCTGTGCTCAGCAGTCAATATGTTTTTAGTCGTATCAAGGTCCGAGCCATCTACAAGTGCTGTGACAGCTTCAGCCCAGCGGCAAGCGGGATAGCAAATGCCTGACTCTTGACCTGTCTGCAGATGATGACTGACACCTCTGCCACAATAATTCCTCCTCCGTCCACAATATGTCATTCTGCGTGGCTGCACAATTAAGCTCTCCAGTAACGTGACAGCTCTGGAGGTGGAAAAGTGGTCCATGAGATTTTTTCCAGGTCTTGACTGTAAATCTTCTTTAACAGTACGCCATGCTTCACTCTTTACACATTCACATTTAATATCCTCTCAAAGACAAATCCACAGGGAATTATTAACCAAAATGTCAACAGAATTTTTTTCACCTTGCTTCGAGAATCTCTCCAACTTAAAGGGACAATCCAGTCTAAATAACTCTTGTGGCTCATGGGAGCAGCCATGATGGGATTACTTTAGCTGCTGCCCCATTGACTTCTATTGAGAGAAGAAGGGGGGAAGTGCTTTGACTCATACATCAGGTAATTCCATCATGGCTGCTCCCATGAACTATTTAGACTGGAACATTGTAAAATTATTATACTAAAACTCTAATATTAAAAATGCTAGATAGTGAGAAGAGGGGTTATATGTCAACTGAGAATTGCAATCAAACTTGTGGTTTTCTTCTACTGGTAGGAATAGAATCCAGGGGTGACAGGTTTGGGAGTGTACTATACCATTTTTTAAATGAACCAAAACCCAGGATTTTGACTATCCTGCTGCCCCCTGGGCACCCCGATCAGGGGGTGCTCCACTGTGTGAAACCCCCCAGATCGCCCAATCTCACTTACCCTGCCCCAGTCCTACATGCGCAGCCATCTCGTCCAATCAGCGCGGAGTTTGAGTTGAGGTGAAAGAAAAGATGGGAAAAGGTTGAGGCAGAAAGAAAGGTGGGAAAAGAGAGGAGAGAAAAAGAAAACATTGAGGCCGATTCATTACTAACGCCAGGTATCGACAGATGAGCGTCTGTATAGCCGTGCTTAGAGCGACCGCTAGTCGCTAGAGTCATCAGCTATTGGGCGCTGTAACAGAGTGTCTCAGTCGCTGTAGTAACCTGGCCGGCATTGATGAATGTGATGTATGTTGGGTGTTCTAACAACAGTACAGCGCTGCAGAAAGTGAAAGGTACCACCAGCTCAGTGCGACCGACTATCAGCGCTCCACACAATACTTAGCAATACTTTAGTGCCAGACCTGTAATGACAAATCTGCATAAAAATATAAAAAATCAAAAAAGTTTTCAAAATGAGGTGACACAATTATTTAGGAGAAAAAAAACCCTGTTGAAAGAGAAGAAAAGGAACGTCCATAGAAATGTATAAGAGAGCGACAGGTAGCGACAGATAATACCTGGCGCTCTGGAAGCTAGAGTGCCGGCGGTATATGCTGAGCCGCCTGTAATGATGAATCGGAAGCTACATGGCGCTGTTAGAGTCGCTCACCATAATCGCTTTCATAAATGTGGTTTTGCGTACAGCGCCCAGCGTTCACCAGAAGCTGCCTGCCGCTACGAGGGACAACCTGGCGCTATCCCTTAATGAATAAACCCCAAAGTGGAATGAGAAAGTATACATTAAAAAGATGCAAATAAAATGAAAAAAAAAAAAGGTGAAAAATTACGAAAACAGACAAGTAAACAAAAGGGAAAGAAGAAAACAATAACCGAGTCAAAAAATTAAGCATCAAGAAAAATAAAACAGAAGAGAAAATGTAAGGCAAGGAATTGTTTAAGGTCCTGATAAGCTGGTGACTTTGTAATACCGCCTTTCTCTTCAGTGTAGTAACTGTGTCAGCTCGTCTGTTCTATCAGGAAATATTTGCACTCACGTCATCACTCTGTTCCTTGCTGTGCAGTGGGGGGGATCTTGCAGGGCAGGAGGCATCACGTGATATTTATTCCACTGTCAGTCTCAATCCTTTCTTACAGCTCAGTGTTCCATAGCCGAGTCCCGTGCCTCTCACCCTGATCTTTTTTAATTGGCAGCTTCTTTATGGCCTGCAGTATTTCTGGGAGCGCTGACTTGACGCAGGATCCTAACGATACGTCATTGTGATTTCCATGGCTGCACATGCGATGCAATGGAAACATGTGTTTGTGGAGCAGCAGTGATTTGTGCAGTTCTCCTCTGGAAGTAGCGACAGGCCTGAAATTAGCGCATTTTGTCGGCAAGACGAGGTGATGGAATGATGAGGAAGGACATGATAAAATGTTGTTTTCTTCAGGGTCTCTACCCCGGGGAATTACTGAAGCTTGTTTTCTCAATAGCTCTCTAAGCCGCTGAGAATGAAATCCGATTGAACAAACAAGGACGGGTACTTCAGACAAGCTCGAGATTGTAAACCAGAGCTGCTTACCATCTCCTATTGTGCAACAGGACTTTGGAAAATATTATATATTTTCCTTTCAGCTTGGTTTCTTCACATTAGAAGACCCAAAGGTTTGCAGACGTTGATGGAGAGGACAGATGAGTGAATCCTCCGAGATTCATTGTGTGCTGATTCCTCTGAACCTGACCACGAGAGTTCCTTTCAGGACAAGATGGTTTCAGACTAATCGTCCGACTTGGTTTTTAGAAAAATGTCTTTATCTGACCAAGAAATTCATTTTGGGGTCAGTTACTTCCAGATAATTTAGCTGACTCGGTTTTTAATAATTATTTAATAATTATTTTTTAAAATAAAATACTTGATGGAGAGCCACAATCTAACCATGAGGCTCGTCTTGGGTTTGCATGGTTTTGGACAAATCAGTGAGATTTGTCAGATTCATTTGTGTGTGTGGCTGAAATAAGTCTCTCCAGTTTTGGACTCATTACATAGAACACATGTGCACTTGAATCGATTTGCTTATACTTAGTGGAGAGGTTGAAACTTAATGGGCCAGGAAGAGTGAAGGGGATTACCTAGGTGACAGTAGTAGTGTACTGCAGTGGTAGTCAAGGTCACCCCGTTTTGTAATCCAAATGCTGGTCACGGTTCCCGCAACTGTAATCAAACAGGTGTATAAGCCAATAAACTCACACACAGCTCTGGCTTAAACAGTGTAGCTCTGCTTTATTGACTTCGCAGCACAGTGTTGCTCACAGGATAAAGCTGCAACTTCCACATAAGCTGCCTCTACTAACAGACACCACACCCCAGATTTGCATCCCTAACCTGGGAGACTCATAATTAGGGGAGAGGTTGAAACTTGACGGGCAAGGAAAAGTAAAGGGGACTACCTAGGTGACAGTAGTAGTGTACTGCAGTGGTAGTCGGGGTCACCACATTTTGTAATAAAAATGCCAGTTAAGTTCACCGCAATTTTAATCCAACAGGTGTATGTCATGGTCGACCAATAAACTCACACACAGCTCTGGCTTAAAGTGGACCAAAACCCACCCTGGAGTCTATGAGACTCCAGGGCAGGCATACTCTCCCTCCAGGGCATCCAGATTCTGGATGCCCCACTGTGTGAAACCCTCAGGTCGCCCAAAAACTCACCTTTGTTCCTGGTCCAACAGCGCATGAGTGAGCAGCGGCCACATCCCTGCTATCCCTTTAGCAGGGTGCATGCCCACGCCAGGCATTTGTGAATGGCCCTTTAACAGGGATTAAAGGGTAGCTGGGGGTGCCAACGCGCTCAGATTCGCTCGCATTAGAGGGGATCCAATCGCGCTGATTGGACAAGAGGGCTGCACATGTGCCGTTAGAATGGGGAAGGGTAAGTGAGATTGAGCAACCTGGGGGGGTTTCATACAGCGGGGCACCCCCGACCAAAACCCAGGATAGTTAAAAAGCCTGGGTTTTGGTCCAATTTAAACAGTATAGCTTCACTTCATAGCACTGCGTCGCTCACAGCACATCCACAGGCTAAAGCTGCAACTTCCACATAAGCCGCCTCCACTAGCAGACACCACAGTCCAGAGCAGATGGGCATCCCTAGCCTGGGAGACCTATACTAAGTAGAGAGGTTGAAACTTGATGGGCAGGATGAGTGAAGGGGACTACCTAGGTGACAGTAGTAGTGTACTGCAGTGGTAGTCAGGGTCGCAACTATTTGTAATCCAAATGCCGGTCATGGTCACCGCAATGGTAATCCTTCAGGTGTATGTCATGGTTGGCCAATAAACTTAAGCTCTGGCTTAAAGTGAACCAAAACCCACCCTATAGTCAAATTTGGGATTACCCGCTGTGTCAAACCCCCCAGGTTCATTCCCAGTCCAACGTTGCATTTACGAGCAGTGTCCGCATCCCCGCTATCCCTTTAGCAGGACGCTTGCGCCCACCAGGCATTTGTGAATGGTCGACACGGAAACCTTCCCTGTTAGAGGGTAGCTGGGGATGCGTCCGCCAGCTCACTCAGATCCCTTTGCATTAGACAAGCTCCTGGATGAAGGGGCTTGAGCAGATCCGATCACGCTGATTGGACGAGAGGGCCGCGCATGCGCCGTAGGACTGGGGAAGGGTAAGTGGGGGTGCCCGGGGGACAAAGACCAAAACCCAGGATAGTTAAAATCCTGGGTTTTGGTTCACTTTAAACAGTATAGCGCCACTTTATTGACTTCACAGCACAGTGTCGCACACAGCATATCCACAGGCTAAAGCTGCAACTTCCACATAAACCGCCTCCACAAGCAGATACTCATTCCCAGAGGGACATCCTTAACCTGGGAGACCCTGGGGGTACCCCAGTCACCCAGTGTGATCCTCCTCTGCCTCCAGTCCAGTCTCCCAGTTTGACCCTTCTCCCCCCTCATACTCCCAGTGTGAACTTTCTCCTTCCAGTCCAGCCTCCCAGTGTGAACTTCTTCTGCCCCAGCCTCCAGTTCCTTACCTCCCCCCGAGAAATCCACTCATCCACTGCCCCAGCTTCACTTTTATGGGAGACCCCCATTAAAAGGACTGCTGCATACTATAGATATCCCTAATCTGACCCTGGCACGTATACCATGAACTCTGGTACCTGGCCAACCCTATTGGCAGTAATGTGGGATTTAGAGCTCAGATCAATAATTTAGCCTGTTTCTAGACTTCTTAAGGCTTGTAAAGGAACAGGGTATTATAAATCCAGAGGACAAAGTTAGCGGAGCTGAAATCTTTTTCAACGTATTTATTTACTTGTTAAGAGTAATGACAGCGCATGCATCCAAGTCCCCTATTACAGTGTACTGAACCCAGCTTTTTGTGTTTGCTGGTTCAGGGGTGGCATTAGCACATGGACGCTGTTTGCATTAGAGGATGCTAAACAGCAGTTAGCAGTCAGGCAATGTCTATTTAACAGTTGACTGCAGCACCCAAAAGAGGATGGAGAAGAGCAGGTGGAATGGGAGTCATGGAGCTTACGACAAATCTCAGAAGAAGCAGACCGTAACAGTTTAGGAGGTGCCTGGCCACAAAAGGTTTGGTAGCAGCACTTTGGCAGCTAGCGAAAAGAAACAAACCCCCCCCCCCCCCCCCCCCAGAACACATTACCGGGTGCTCCACTGGCTGTTAGATTAGATTATGGTAATCTATTTAATCCAAACTTTGCTGTTATGGTTCTGGTAACGTTGGATAAAATATTTGGGTGTCTTCTTAAACATTAGTAGGCTTAACTCACACTAAAAAGAAAAGGCATATCCCTAGATGTACGAATAAAACATTCCTAATAAAAAAGTACAAATGTATAAAACAATGTGCTTAGACACATATGGAATATGGCAGTCATCAAAACACCTGGGCAAGTGTCAGGGCCCATTGTGCCTTGGGAGGCCCATTTAAGATTAGGATGAGAACGCAGGAACAGAAGCATCTTTGAATACTAAGAAAACATCTAGAGGAAGCATTTATTACAAAGGTTTCTCCAGAACTAGTATTACAGGATAAGGATTCGTTTTCATTGTCCTACCAAGTAATTGAGGTGGGCCTGAGAAGAGACTTTGGGCCCCCAATATATGAAATTTACTACCAAGTGTATCATCCCACATCAAGGCCAGAAGCTGCTCTGTCTGGCAAATGCAGGGCAGTGTTACTTCCCGGAATCCCGGCTTCCGAGGGAGACAAGGCCGTCAGCACCACTCAGCCTCTAGTGTTGCTAGGTAACACGGACGTCCTGGCCAGCGTAACAGCTGACTGGAGGGCAGGTAGTTTATGCCGCTGAGAGAACGTCATTGTGGGTATGCACCAGTCTGTGAAGTTTGTTTATTTCTGTTGCCAAGCCCTTCTGCTGACCCTGCCTTGGCTGACCACGTCAAACGCCAAGCCCTGTTACCGACTCTACCACATCTGACCACGTCAAGCCACGTCCGACCGCACCAAGTGGCAAGTTCTTTTGCCAAATCTGCCACATCTGACCACGTCAAGTGCCAGCCCTATTGCAGACTCTGCCACGTTTGACCACATCAGGTGCTAAGTCCAAGGCCGGCGCCAGCACAGGGCAAACCTGGGAAATTGTCAGGGCCCCTGGCATCTTCAGGGGCCCACTCAGGCTCATACTTGAACATGCTATTATTTTACAGTGGACCCGAACCACCGAATGCCGGGTGCTGTGAGCAGACCTGCTAATGGCTGGTCTCAGCAACAAGGAATGATCAGCAACAATAAAGAAGGTGGCCTGGAATGGAGGGCAATTGATGGAAGCTCAGAAGGTGGCGAGAACCAGGTGACAACTGACAAGGACTGGAGGGCAATGAGCAGCAGGAGATGACCCATTTGTGGCAGCAGAACTAAAAGTTGACATCATGTGACTCTTACTACTTTGGGGCCCACTAAGACTCTCTTGCCCAAGTGCCCCCACAAACCTGGAGCCGGCCCTGGCCAAGCCACTTCTGACCACATAAAGTTGCAAGTTATTTTGCCAATCTGCCACATCTGACCACATCAAGTGCCAAGACATGTTGCCAGCCCTGCCATTTCTGACCACACTTGTTTTGTTTGGCTCACCTGTACCATCTTTTCTGGCTGCTGTCTCCACTTCTGAGCCACTGTCATTTCCTGGGGGTCCCTGGTTTTAGACAGTGACCATTGAGCCCCCTGGGACTGTTCTGGTGCCTGACTATAAACATTACTGTACTCACCGGCTGCATGAGGTACATGACTTTGACATATTCTACTGGTGATCCGTTACTTTATGTAAAAACTCATTAAATAGTTGTGATACAGTAAGTCTCATAGGTTAATGTAAAACATTATTAATGTTCACTTATTTATTTTAATTAATGTAAAACACATTCCAATGACAGAGATCTGAATTAGTACTGCCCTTGGTTGTATGATTTTACATAGATAGTCAATTAATTAAAATACACAATTAGAGAGCAGAGTTTTATCATACTGTCAGTATCACAATAGGACAGAAAAAGCCCAGCAGCATTTTTCTAATTGCAGAGCGGTAGCTAAAGGCAACAGAGATTGCTTGTGAGGTCTGAGCAACGGGGAGCTTGTGACAGGCTTTCTCTCTTGGCTTGACAGCTTCTTGACATTCTGTTATTTCTAGGCTTTCTCCACTCTCCGACTTCAAATCAGGTTTACAGTTGCCGTAGCATGGAAAGCATCTTAAAAGTAATACCCTTTATTTCAACAGTGTGCTTGTCAAAAACAAAATTCTGCTTTGGTCATTGGAGGGAAAAAGAACAATTTTAATACCCCACCTTTGATATATGTACTGAAATGTTATTTAAAGCCTTGATTCCATTGTATAATAAGTATAAAACAGGCAAATATCATTAAATGTGCTTGGTGACTGGTCTGCATAATTCATCTGAACGGCATAAAATATGAATGTTACTAAGAAGTAGCTGTCATGAATGAGAGGAGAAATTGATGTGTTGTTTAGAGCACCCAAACAGGACTGTAGCTTAGTGACTGTCACCACACAGGAGTCTGTACTTACTGGGGTTTTGGATACAGATAAAATTGTCCAGGCAAAAATAAAAAAGAAAGCCTATACTCACCTTCCTGCCGATAGGTCCGGTAAGCCAGTGCTTGCTGATTCTGGCCTCTCATGGAGCATTCCTAAAACATTCACTGCAATAGAGGGGGCTTACAAAGGGAGGTTAGGCACGTCACCATCACTGCAATGAAAAGAGTAGGTTTGCTGGGCCCTGGACAACAGAATCGCTCATTCTCCCTCATCAGTAAGTATGAATATGGCCAGGCCCTTGGCCATATTCATACTTACTACTACTGTTGGGGGAGCTGGCTTCGCCTTGTTGCGAGCCCTATCCGACAGTAGGAGCGGAGTGGTGAGCGGGGGGGGGGGGGTTGGGGCCAGTAGGGTTTTTGCTTTTAATGTCCCCTTAGTCTCCCTCTCAGCCCACTGTATCCACAAGAAAGGAACCCCAGCCCCAATGCTACAGCCACAGCATCATGGGAGCATCATGTGGGAGCCTCAGCAGGGATGTCTGGGGCTGGCCGGGGACTGGTATAATCCAGTGCTGATTTCTGGCCACAGTCCAGCTCTGGTAAAGAGTTAGGCGCACCTTTTCGCTTAAGTTGGTATCCGCTTGCCATCCGCTACTACTGTGGTATTGGAGAGCTGGCTTTGCCTTGCTGCTGGCCATGGTCAGTGAGCCCTATCCGAAAGTGAGAGCATAGTGGAGAGTTAGGCACGCCTTTTGGCCTAAGTGCATCTGTGCTTGCAATGGAGACATCACAGCGCAAGACTCAGGTGGGTGTCAAGCCAGTGAAGCAGAACAATACCCAAGTATTACACAAACAACACATGCCCATAAATACTAACTATAATACTAAGGTTCGTTCCGTCTACAGACCCTGAAGAAGGGATGGCGCCGCAGAGGAGGGTGGCCCCTAAAAGTATGCGTCAACCAGTTTGGGTAAGTATGTAAAAATGGGCGTGCATGTACAGGCACACATGTGGACAAACAAGTGCTAATGTATATATTTTTTTCTTTTTGCAGGTGCCATGTTGGTCTCAACAAAAAGTTTTAAATAATTTTTATTTTATTTTTATGTAAACAAATATTTACATTTTTTTTTAATAAAACAAAAGTTTTATGCGTGGTGATGTGATTTCTATGCAACTTCATAAAGTAGATGCAAACCAAACAAACAGCAGTGTAGAACAGAACATCAAAACAGAAGGTGGACGAAGTAAGAAATAACAGTGGGTAGAAGCAGATGACATGGCAACCAAGGTACAAAGGTAAGTATGTACAAGGACATGCAGACTACCATGGGTACACTGGCAGGGGGACAATGAAAGCACCTCACAATAGATGGGAAAAACTAAGCAGTGCGCTTCCTGCTGCACATTTGGGTCCACATCCAAGTTTGCCCAAACTTTGGACCTGAACTTTGGGGGGGTTTGCTCATCCCTAACTGTAAGTGAAATTAAATATTAAAAAGTAATTAACGGGGGGCGTGGCTTAGCTATGGCGGTGTAAGGGCGCATTTACAAGGAGCTCTGCGGAAGAGATAGGGAAACGGAGATTCCTACCTGCGATCCATTCAGGAATAGGATGTCCTGGTGCAGGAAAGGCAAGACGTCCCCTGGGAATGCGAAGGCTGGCAAGATTAGCCGATTCCTGAAGGTGAAGCAGTCACCAGTATGTGGAGAGGGGTGTGTAAGTGTGTGTGGTGACTGTCTCGATTACTTGCCAGCAGAGTTTGATCGGATGGTGATTGAGGAGGGTTCCACCGGCCCGATTTAATCGTTTAAAGTGTAGTTGCGGTGGTGGTGGCAGCGTGTTGTAATTGGTGTGTGGGGTGTTTTTGGTGTGATTGCTCTCTGTGCTGGAAGCAGCCCACACACATGTCGCAGATCGCTTGATCAAACAGACGTTGAACGATCGATTTCGTGACAACACTGACCCCTTGGAGACAGCTGAGGTGAGGAGCGCTCCAGAGCACATGCGCCGCCGACCTCCGCGGAGGAGGGAAGGAGGGAAGCCCAGGTGGGGGGCCGCAGAGCGGGGTGGAGGAGAGCTCCCCCTCGCTAGATCAGCTGGTTGCAATGATGGCGGGAGAGGCGCCTCGGCTCCTGCAGCAGCCAGAAGCAGTGCGGCCGGCGGCGGGAGTCGGACTGGCCATCCTGACCTGGGGAGAAGACCCGGCAGCAGCAGATTGGAGTCTGCAGGAGGGTGCAGAACAAGGGGGCACCTGGGAGGCGAGACCCCTGAGACAGGAGCCGGAGATGGGGCACTGGGAACACCCACAGGCAGAGGAGGCTCGCTCCCTCGGCCAAACAGTCTCGGACAGAGCCCATTTGATCAGTGGGAACAGCGGGGGGGACTGCCCTGCACCCAGGGGTCAGTCTCAGTCCCAGTCACCACAGAACGGGACTGGGAAGACAAGGAGTGCTCCCAATACATTGGTGGCGACGGCGGACATTCACCCGCCTCCTCATGATAGAGACCTGCTCTTTCTATATGGAGAAGACAGTCACAGAAGGAAAAAGTCCTACAGCAGTCATATCGCTGTGAGCAAGTATTCTGGCAGTGGGAGACAGGACGTCGACCCTCAGACCCACGAGGAGGGATGCAGAGCTCGGGGTGCACCACAGGAGAGGAGCCCGATTCCACTACCAACTTGCTCCAGGTGCCACCTCTCGGGTTCGCCAGAGGGCCGGAGACTGCATCCACCTGTCCCAACCAGCTCGATGTTCTCGGAGGGGACGGTCAGCCCGATCCAGCTGCGGTCACCTACCTGGTCCCAGGTCTCAGCGGCCTCCCCAGACCTAACAAATTGCGAATCCCTACCGCAGGCAATGTTCCCTCTAAGCCTCAGCAGTTGCTGTGCGGATAAGCGAGTGAGCTGGGCAATGCCATAAAACAAAATCTGATAAAATGAAAAGAGCAGAAGAAGGTGGAAGAGTTACTCTACAAGATTTTTACGTTGCATGGTCTGGGCTTCAAATAGGGCAGACAGGGTTAGGGCACAGATAAATAGAATCCAGATACATAGGATGCAGATAGGGTTGAGGTACAGATACATAGGATGCAGATAGGATTGGTGTACAGATACAAAGGATGCAGATAGGTTTGGGGTACAGATACATAGGATGCAGATAGGTTTGAGGTACAGATACATAGGATGCAGATATGGTTGGGGTACAGATACATAGGATGCAGATAGGGTTGGGGTACAGATACATAGGATGCAGATAGGATTGGTGTACAGATACATAGGATGCAGATAGGGTTGGGGTACAGATACATAGGATGCAGATAGGGTTGGGTACAGATACATAGGATGCAGATAGGGTTGAGGTACAGATATATAGGATGCAGATAGGGTTGAGGTACAGATACATAGGATGCAGATAGGGTTGGGGTACAGATACATAGGATGCAGATAGGGTTGAGGCACAGATACATAGGATGCAGATAGGGTTGGGGTACAGATACATAGGATGCAGATAGGGTTGGGGTACAGATACATAGGATGCAGATAGGGTTGGGGTACAGATACATAGGATGCAGATAGGGTTGGGGTACAGATACATAGGATGCAGATAGGGTTGGGGTACAGATACATAGGATGCAGATAGGGTTGGGGTACAGATACATAGGATGCAGATAGGGTTGGGGTACAGATACATAGGATGCAGATAGGGTTGGGGTACAGATACATAGGATGCAGATAGGGTTGAGGTACAGATACATAGGATGCAGATAGGGTTGGGGTACAGATACATAGGATGCAGATAGGGTTGGGGTACAGATACATAGGATGCAGATAGGGTTGGGGTACAGATACATAGGATGCAGATAGGGTTGGGGTACAGATACATAGGATGCAGATAGGGTTGGGGTACAGATACATAAGATGCAGATAGGGTTGGGGTACAGATACATAGGATGCAGATAGGGTTGGGGTACAGATACATAGGATGCAGATAGGGTTGAGGTACAGATACATAGGATGCAGATAGGGTTGGGGTACAGATACATAGGATGCAGATAGGGTTGGGGTACAGATACATAGGATGCAGATAGGGTTGGGGTACAGATACATAGGATGCAGATAGGGTTGAGGTACAGATACATAGGATGCAGATAGGGTTGGGGTACAGATACATAGGATGCAGATAGGGTTGGGGTACAGATACATAGGATGCAGATAGGGTTGGGGTACAGATACATAGGATGCAGATTGGGTTGGGGTACAGATGCATAGGATGCAGATAGGGTTGAGGTACAGATACATAGGATGCAGATAGGGTTGGGGTACAGATACATAGGATGCAGATAGGGTTGGGGTACAGACACATAGGATGCAGATAGGGTTGGGGTACAGATACATAGGATGCAGATAGGGTTGGGGTACAGATACATAGGATGCAGATAGGGTTGGGGTACATATACACAGGATACAGATAGGGCTGGGGTGTGGGACAGTTGATAGGGGATCAGTTAGAAGTAACAGCATGTCACAATACCCTCCCTGGCAGTGAAGGGGTTACAGGGTCTGGCTGGACAGGAGCACAATAGAGATCACACCTCTCACACACACACATGGGGCTCGATTCAACAAAGGTCGAAAATTTATTTTTCGTGTGTTTTGTGCTTAAAAAGTTGCGATTTTGCTATATTTTTTTTACGAGTGATTCAGCTACCTGGAACCATTGTAAAACACGAGTCACTTGAATTAAATTCGAGTGCGATTGTAAAAGTGCGAATTAAATTAGTGGATCGAAAAATTTACTACTGCATTTTACAATTCGAAAATTTTACTACTGATTCAGGTGGACTTGATGATATAAATTAGAGTGTTTCATACTAGTTTTTTGATGCAGCTTTCAGCAGGAGAAAACTCATTTTGCTCTCTCACAATGGAGCCCTTCTACTTTCTTTGCAATGGTAGTAAACTCTAAAGGTAGTAAAAAATTCAATTCATAAGAAAAAAGCCTGAGAATTCCACTGTTTGTGAATCACTAGTTAGGAAGACAATGAAAATCAATGGCACTTTTTTACTCCTGAAAAAAATATTGAACTTTTTACCCTTTTTTACTAGTAGTAAAAAGTTCCATTGACTTTCAGTGTCTTCCTATCTGGTGATTTGGTAACAGTGAAATTCTCAGGCTTTTTTCTCATGAATTACATTTTTTACTACCATGAGAATTTTTTTCGATGATTTGTGAATCGAGGCCATTGACTTCGAACATATTGCAGATGATGTGGCGCAGAGAAGGCGCACACTACCCATTCCCATATTTTCGGACACGTTTGGAAGTGGATCAGCTGCCATATCAAGCACTTTTCCAGCTTACTAGGCTAAATCGTGCAGCTTTGGAATCCATATTTGGCACCATTAACTGATAGAAGACCTTTGGGTTTTTACATTGCGGTGCACCAAAACCCAGAATAGTCAAAATCCTGGCTTTTGGTCCACCTTATAGTGTAAGCATAAGAATGGTGTACCATGAGGCATACCATGAGGTTAAAGCTAGCAAAGAGCTGCTCCCTGCACCCAGGGACACGTGGTGCTATGTGAGCAAGCTTTGTATAGAAAACAATGGCCACATTTCTGCATTAAAGGAAACATTTTTAATACAGGTCCCTGGCAATCCATCCAACCAACCCCCCCCCCCAAGAAAAAAACTACATACATGCCAAATATTACTGTTTAATTAGTACTTCCACTACAGCATACCTTGCCTCTTTATTACATGTATCCACAATGTTAGCCATGTACATACAGCTACACAGGTAACTTAAAAAGTAGAAAAAAAAATATGTATTTACATTTACCCATTAAAAAGCCTTACAACACCATGCAACAGTCATTTTCCAATAATTTTCGCTTGCGATAGCCTTTTTACGAGCATTTTGAAAATTTTACGAGTGATTAGAAAATGTTACGATTGCATTTTCGAGTGCAAGTATTTAATTCAACCCCTTTTTTGAATCACTCGAAAAAGTTAAAACTTTGTGCATGCGATCTGATTTTTTGAGTGACACAAATTTATTTCTACCTTTGTTGAATCGAGCCCATGGAGTTTTGAAAGTGTGATACCTTGTGTTGTCTGAGCCTATCCCCTCGATTCAAAGAGCAAAAGTTAATTGATTTCGTATCGAGAATCGTAAGTTTGGGTGGGTGTTTGTCATTTTTTCTTGTTTTTTTGCCCATTTCGTATTCGCACGATCGTTCGCGCATAGACGTATATGAACATACGCATTTCGTACGAGAATCGTATAATTTGCGTTAGTTCGTGTGTTTTTCCCGTCCAAATCGTATTATTTGCGTCCGATCCTATTTTTTACGTCCTTCACATGGGCTTGCGACCAATTCAGAGAGGTGATTGCTAATTGTTTTGAAGCCCATTAAAGAGCTGCTTTACGAAATGTTTGCCGGCAGCTATTTGGCCTCGGGAGTAGGATGGAGCGGAGCGAGTTTGTGGCACATCAAGGGCTTATGCTTTTTGGCATTGAGTTGATCGAGATGTCTGAGAGCAGATTGCCCCTGCGTCGTCGCATGAACATCGATAGCATGAATGATGTTGAGCTGTTCGAGCTGACCAGGCTTAATCGCGCTTCCCTCCATAAATTATATAGTGAGCTGCGGCCATGGTTAGCCCGCACCACAAGGAAGGGGCATGCAATTTCAGGTATGACCAAGATGCTTGGCTGCCTGCAATTTTTGGCGAACGGCTCGTTCCAGAGGCTGGGTGCCCTCTCCGTGGGGATGTCACAGCCTACGCTGAGCCGCGCACTATCTAAATTTTTGGAAGGCATGGCTGCCATAACTCCCAAATATATTTATTTTCCGGATGATATGGCAGCCAGAAACGCCATTAAGCTTGGGTTTTATATTGTGGCCGACATGCCCAACGTTATTGGTGCTATTGACTGCACACATGTGGCACTCGTACCTAGGGCTGCCGACAAGTATATATATAGGTATTGAGATTGGTTATTATGTTGGCCAACGTGTAATGTAACCTGTTTTCCTTTGCGGCAGCATATTTGTTTATCCCTCATTTGTGTAGCTGCTTTATCTAGGCTTTTCATTAGTCTTTCCCAATAGAGTGCAGACATGTTTTATTTTATTTTTTTTTTTTTTGTCAAATATCAATTACCCTTTTTGTATGTTTTTGCCTTAAGGAATCGAAAAATGGGACACTCCCTTAATGTCCAGGCCGTGGTTGGTCCGGACATGCGTTTTATGAGTGTCCTTGCCGGCTACCCAGGATCGTCCCACGACTCATATATACTCAGGCGATCTGGGTTGTTTCGGAGATTTGAGGCAGGTGAATTTTCGGGGGCATGGCTGCTTGGTAAGTGTGTCCTATTTGTGTGCTATTAAATGTGGGATTAATCTTGTATTTGTTGATATGTTTGTATTTGAATTCTTTACATAAGCCAGAAACTGCCTTTTTCTTGGGTCATATATTATGAACTTCCAAAAAAAATGCTTGCCTCGCTTTGTCCTTCAGAATGTTTTCCCTTTAGTTAGGATGTCTGTAAGTTCCATGTCCCTAAATATATTGGTTGGGAGTTTATACCCAAGGATCTGTGAGCTTTGGCTCCTTTTGTAGTATTGGTCTTTAAATGTCAAAGTGGACTTAAACTGCATACATTGTAGTTTTCATCTAAATGTGGATAGCCCCTCAGCAGCATCCTAATTGTAACATGTCTGAAAACTAAAAATATATTTAAATTCCAACTACCCTTGGCCGTGCAGATGTTTGTTAATTAATTGGTATACTGAAGTGCCATTTTTAATTATGTACTACATTAGTGGCAATATTTATTTTGCTAATGTGCCCTGGGTGTTTTTTTTGGCCCTTTACCTTACATCATTATGATATATGTAAAATTCTTGGTGTTTGTTGTGTTGCCTTTTTAATTTTGATTACATTTAATTGTCTGTTTAAGGTGATTCCGGGTACCCACTTCTACCCTGGCTCATGACGCCTGTGCTGCGGCCCCAGGATGCCTCGCAGGAAGCGTACAACCGTGCGCACCGCAAGACCAGGGCTGTTGTGGAGAGGGCCTTTGGGCTGTTGAAGACACGTTTTCGTTGCTTGGACCATACTGGGGGCGCCCTGCAATATGATCCCAAGAAAGTGATCGACATAATCATGGCATGTGCTGTTTTGCACAATTTTGCGATCCTGGATAGCCTGCCCTCTTCAGCCGTAGAGGATGATGCAGAGAATTTTGTTGGGCCACCCAGTGAGTCTGCCCAATCAGTTAGAGCCAACTTGATCTTGCAGCATTTTAGTTAATTTTATTTCGTGTCTCAACATTCTGTGTGTCTGTGTTATCCTTTTTGTTAAATATGTTGTTTTGCCGTAATGTGGCATTACCTCAAAGTAAAACATTTTTACCTTAATTGTTGCCTAATGTATTTCATGTAGTTTCCTTAGCTTTAGATTTGCATTGTTACACCTCTTCAAACCAAAATTATCTGGTTTAGCCCAAGCTGTTTAAAATGTGTTCCCACTAAAAACGCCACAAGTATTGTAAGTGAGAATATTTTTTTACTTAGAAAAGTAAAAATTATTGTGCTTAACAGAAAACATTCCACATACATCTGTGGTTACAAATGGATGACATAACAAAAAAAACATCGAGCACATCTACACCTGGAAGTGAGTGGCACAACCAAACAAGGACACCCAGTCCAAAGGCCAGCCTAGTCCAGTCATTAATATTGCCTGTGCCCAGGGATATTTGGGCATGGCCATAATGTCACACAAACATGTCTGCAAACAGGAGGAGCACCAACCAAATACATATTTAAAGCCATAAGTGGCCAGATACACTCCACATAGACCTATGGCATTGGCTAGTGGCCTTAAGCATTACTCTAAGGAGCTATATGGGAGCAAATACAAAACACAACCTGCATGAGCAACACAAAATGGATTGTTTGAAACCTCAAAGGACAAGTAAATACAGTGGGGGTTAAGAGAAAAGATGTCCCACACACCCATGGCTTAATAGGGTGGCTGCCCATAATACCCAGGTGGAGATCCAGGTGGAGGTCCATGTGAATGGGACCTAGCCTGGGCCATGGCAGCATTGTGAATTTGAAACTGCTCCACAATGTTTCTCTGCATATTGGTCATCTCAGCCATGGCTGACTGGATGCCATTACTTGCAGTGACCACGTTGCTGTTGAGGGTACGCAACTCCGCGAGGATGCCCTGTAAACTGGTATTGATGGTGACCATGTCGGCATGCCTTTCCTCACGCTCTGTAACGAGCTGTGCCTCATAAGAGTCCCTTTCTTGGGTCCATAATTGAAGCAGGGCACTCTGCCTCCCCTGGGAAATTGTGGGGCGGCGTAATGGAGTCCGCCGCACAATTACCCTGGCTCTTGGGCGTGCCCTGCCGCGTGGTGTCGTCCCCTCAACAGCAACAGGCCTGCTTTGCAAATCCTCAGCAGCAGAGTGAACACTGGGGACTGTTGTGTCAGTCTCCCCATGTGCATGCACAATGGATGGAGATTCACTCTGCTGCTGAGGATTGGCCAGAGAAACATTATGGAGCAGTTCCAAATTGGGACCCAGGGGGAGGTCATCCGACGTGCCCTGCATGGAGACATCATCATCTTCCTCCATTTCCTGGATCTCTTCCATGAGTGTGCGGGTCTGTAGGGACATATAAAAAAAAAAGTGTAAGTTGGCGTCCAAATTTGGGATTCCCACAGTTTAACACATTCTTAAGCACTTGGTAGTATTTATGGTACTAAATTAACTTACCGGAAATCTCGGATCTGGGCTCCTATGCTGTACGGACCTGGTAGGCATAACCAAACTGGGGGGTGAGTTTACCCTTGCTGAGGGATCATGCTGGGCTGAAGAAGAGAAAAACAAACCACGTAAACACACACATAACCATTTTTGGGATAGGTAATCAAATAAACCTCTATTTGTAATATTAAGCAACTCTAGAGCAATGGGGACATTTGTTAAAAGACACGCAAGTTTAGATAGGTGCAATGGCTCGCGAAAACTGCTAACTGACCTCAGTTCTAAGTCAGGAAGTGTACCCAGTCAGCATACAACTTGCAACGCACATTTTTGGATTTAGCCTACCATTCGCTAGGTCCGGGGTACTCAAACAATTGTTGTAAAGGTCCATTTAAAGGTATGTGGTGAGAGGTGAATGTCTGGCCATGGGGCTGACGCAGGGGGTGTCTAGTTAGAAATAAACACACTGGTGGAGGGGCTTGAGATTTCAAAGTGCAAACTAATAAAGGCTGCTTGCCCTTGCTGGGCTGGATGGGGCAGAGCTGAGGGGACAGGGATTGGATGGCTAAAGGGGGGAGTTAACGAATTGATGGTGATGGGATGGATGGAGCAAATCTGTTACAAATGTATGGGGCTTATGTGGGGGGGGGGGCATGGGGGGACTGTGGCAGATGGGGCAGAGCAGGGGCAGCGGGACACGATTGTGCCAAGAGAAAGATGTACCAAGTTACTGTGTACCTTGCAATGTCACTTCCTGTGCAGTACTTCATATTGCAATGCTATGTTTCAGGGAGCCATGACATTGGGCAGGAGAACAACCACTACATCGCCGATCAAGGGGGCAGCTCTGAGCACGTCAACACAGAAGTAACTGAGTGCAGGGCTGTCTGGGCAGGGGTCCTGGAATCTGGTGCCCAGGTCCGCATTGGTACCCCGGCCCGCCAGTTGAGTCTCGCTGCTCTAGGTCAGATATGTTTGGGGGTGGGTAATTAAATTGTTAACTCAAACACAACTCACACAACAAATAGGCAACCCATCCATAATGATGTGTGTTTTGTGATTGATTCAAAATATATCACTTTTCAGGAGAAACTTCATGACTTTACCAATACAATTGGAAATTTGATCTTTGCCATAATGGATGTGGTCCTAAATGTGTGATTCACAGGGACCAAAAGAGGACACAAACAGGCACAGTAGTGCGAGGCCAAGCAAGGCAAACCATAGGGGCATCCCGTTATCTTGTTACTAGTGAACTTTAGATTATTTAGCAAACAGGCAAACATGCAGATTTAAGAGTACTCACCGTGGGTACGGGTCGGTGAGTCTGTGTCCCTTAGACCAGCATGTCCGACCGCGACCGGATGGAGAAGTCCCAGCACAATCTCCTCAGCAGGGGTAAACTCCAATTTAGAAGGAAAGCCACCTCCAGTTTTCAGGCTGAAAACAGAAAATCGTTTGGTACTCAGAAAAGGTGCATACAGTACATCCTAAACATTATATTTGGAGAAAACATTTATTTACCTGTAATTATGCCTTTTAATTTCTTTTTGCCGTACAGCATACTTCAGATCAGAGATTTTCTTCTGAATTTGGGACACATCTTTCCTCTCTTCCCCCGCTGCATTTACTTGTCGTAGGATGGTTTCAAACAATTCCATCTTGCGCTGCTTTGTGGTGTGTTTTGATTTGCTCCCATAGAGCTCGTCATAGTATAATGTAAGGCCACTAGCCAATGCCATATTTTGGTCATGGGAGAATCTCCCACTCAACTGGCCGCGGCGCAATGTGCGGCCAGATGGTTGGCTTGGCTGCTCCTCCATGTGTGCAGACACATGTGGTGACATTATGGCCTGGGGCTGGGTAGGGGAATGGCCGGATTGTTGGCTTCCCAATGACTGGACTGGACTGGCCAAGGGACTGGGTGTTCTTGCGTGGCTGGCCACCGAACTTCCAGGTGTAGATGTGGTCATGGTTGAAATTCTGGGCCCTCTTGGGGGGCTATGTTCCCGGCTGGTGCCAGGTCGGGGGCTCTGTTCCCGGCTGGTGCCAGGTCGGGGGCTTCTGGCCCTGGATGGGGTTCTTCGGGCCCTGTAGGGGCTTCTGGCCCTGGATGGGGTTCTTCGGGCCCTGGCTGGGCTTCTGGCCCTGGATGGGGTTCTGCGGGCCCTGTAGGGGCTTCTGGCCCTGGATGGGGTTCGGCGGGCCCTGGCTGGGCTTCTGGCCCTGGATGGGGTTCTGCGGGCCCTGTAGGGGCTTCTGGCCCTGGATGGGGTTCTTCGGGCCCTGTAGGGGCTTCTGGCCCTGGATGGTGTTCTTCGGGCCCTGGCTGGGCTTCTGGCCCTGGATGGGGTTCGGCGGGCCCTGGCTGGGCTTCTGGCCCTGGATGGTGTTCTTCGGGCCCTGTAGGGGCTTCTGGCCCTGGATGGTGTTCTTCGGGCCCTGGCTGGGCTTCTGGCCCTGGATGGGGTTCGGCGGGCCCTGGCTGGGCTTCTGGCCCTGGATGGGGTTCGGCGGGCCCTGGCTGGGCTTCTGGCCCTGGATGGGGTTCGGGCCCTGGCGGGGCTTCTGGCCTTGGATGGGGTTCGGGCCCTGCTGCGGGGCCTGGGTTGCCGAACTGCCCTACTTGAACCCATGGCCGGTGTGGGCTCCCTTGTGCGGCCTCTTCTGGGGGCAGAGGTGGTGGGTGCTGCTGTTGGTTGCTTTTTGGCTGCAGGGGCACGTGGCTTGGGGCCCCTTTTTTGGGTTCCTGAGGGTCCAGTGTCCCTTGGTGGGGCAGAGGTAGTAGTCTTGCCTCTCAGCTTTCTCCTACCTTGCTGGGACCTGGTTGTTGGGCCCTCCGCGGTCTGGCTTTGCTGGGGTCGCTTGGTCATTGGCTTTTTAGGTGCCATCTTCCACAAATGCTCAAAGAGAATGAGCTTTGGGTGCAGGGACCTTTAAATAATGAGCCCAGCGTGTGACGCCTATGCGCACGACTACGCGCTCGTACGAACGTACGTTCGAGCGGAACCAGGAAACCGCTGGGGTTTCACTTATCTGCTGCCTTGAAGAAGCATAAAGATGGCGCCCACTATCTTCACCCGTCAACAGGAAGAGATCCTCATGCTGGTAAGTGGCTGCCTGTGCATTTTAATCTAATAGTCAATGATGGCCTAAATGTAAATGATGCGTTTGGAACTAGTTTGGGGTCTCTTAATGTTTAAGAACTGGCTCCTCACACTTCATCCTCAAGGGCCGAGCCTGGCCACGTTTTCACCTGTCTATGCTGATGTCCTAATTCGGGCAATTGCTCCGGCTTAGCAACAGTTAATTAACCTGTGGAGTAACGGGGCTAGCTGGCAAACCTGGCCTGTCTCGGACCTTGATGCGGATGTTTGAGGAACACTGTTTTCCTAAGCCATAAAAACACAACGGGAAGCCACACACGTGGTCCAAAAGCCTAAGCATTAGCCTACATCTTGGATGTTTAAACCATCCTAACATGCCATAGATGCAGGTGGCCTGATTCTTGATGTTGGCTATTATCTGTATGTACATGGTGTGTGATACATATAACATAAGACCAGACTCTCATTCACAGTCAACGTCCTCTTTAAGGCACTCCCCAAAAATGGCTGCCACTCTAAATGTGTGTGTTAATGACATGAAATTCTCAACTTGTGATGCAACACATATGGGTGTGTGTGTAAAAGTAAAAGCTCTGTGTCCATTATGTTTTTCAGATCATGCTTCAGCGCCGGTATGACTTCGCGCCCAATGTGTGCGAGAAAAGGGACATCGCCCGGGAGATCATCGCGGAGATACACCGTGTCACCAGCACCACCTTCACTCACACCCAGATAATGCAGCATTGGTCGGACCTGAAACGTCTGCACATGCCCCGGGTGCGGAGGTTTTTTGGAATCCATTTCCCAAGTAAGTACCAAGCAATTGCATGGTATATGTTCCAAATGTATAAGTTATGCCTTTATTTATAATGACTTTTCTTTGGTAGTGTTGGAAATGGATTTCAGAATTCGCCGCACCCGGAGGCGTACAGGCCGACCAGTGCTGCATGAGTCTGCATCTGTGAGTGAAGGTGGTGGATCTCCCGGGCGACGGACCTACCCCTCCTCTGTGGCCTCCTCAGACCAGCCCCTGGACCTTACCACAGAGGAGGGGCCCAACCGCGTGGGCGTGGAGTCATACCTGGCCAGGCATGGGGAAGGCTCTGGTATGTCACTCTTCATGTATAGGCACAAAGATATACATGGCAGGCCAAAAACTAAGTTATCCTTTATTATGTATTTGTAGAAGCTTCTGGTGCGGGTGAAATAGTGGAGGAGGAGGCAGCAGAGATGCTGGAAGTCGATCCTGGCGAAGGTGAGTGATGTCAGCCAGACTGGGAGCCAGATATGTTGGGAATAGTGACTCTATACAAGTACTAACCAAATGTCACATGTTTCTCCAGGGACTTCTTCACAGCATAGCCAGGACCAAGGGCAGCCTGTTGGCCCCAACCAGCCATCTGTCGGCCACCAACTCCGTAAGTCTCCATGCCATTATTCATATTAATGTTTGGTTAGCTAATAACACACACATAACTAAAGGCGTAGCCAATGTGTAGTTCACACTTTCATGTGGGCACTTCGTTAGCTTAAAGAGGACCCAAACTAGTATTAAGAACCAAAGACTTAGCCATCACACTGTACCTACAGATTAGAAACATGGAAAAACACCCTTCAGCCATCTAATGCATGTTATTAGACTGAACAAAACCAATATTGCGGAATATGGAATGCGCAATATTTACAGGCAGCATGGGATACAGATTGAAAAAAGGAAGGTGCTGCCATGCATTGTGGGAGTGATGACCTTTCCCTCAACCCAGCTATGCTCTGGATTCCCAACGCACCACTGTAACCTACTCCCCTGTACTTTATCCAACTCTCCACTCCTCATTAAGTGTTATGCTTCAGAGTCCAGATGGCGGCGCTGGAATCAATAAAAAATCCCAAATTTACTTTGATCTGGTGCAGAATCATTTGGGAATAGTTAGTGGTTTTCATTAAATAATGTTGGGTTTAAGGAGTTTAAAGACTTACCTGTGGGAAATGCATTAACTGTATCCCTTGGAAGAATGACATATGTCATGCATTTACATGTATTTGATTAACCCCAAATCTATTTCCAGCATACAAACCGGTCTGGTACTCCTATTTATGTTTCTTTCTCTATTGGTTACAGGGATGATCCCCAAAACATTGGCGGCCAAAAAAAAAAGAATGAAGGAGTTGGTGGCCGAGCTGCTGGCCATACAGGCGACGTTGGGGCCAACAGATGAAGAAGAGGAGGAGGATTAGTGCCCTTGGTCCTGGCTACTTTGGTTAAAAGTTTTAAAAAGTTTGTTATTGTTTTAAATTTTTTAAAGTTTTGGGTTTTTCCCCAAAAAAAAAAATTTAACTCTGTTTTTAAGGCAAGGCCAAAAAAATTTTAATATGTTTGTAAAAAAAAAAAAAAAAAAAAAAAAAAAAAAAAAAGGGGTTTTAAACCGAACACCCCAATCAAAAAAAAAAATTGAAACAAAAAAATATCCCAAATCCACCAAAAAATTTTAAATAAATTTTATTTTAAGACTTCATAAATGTGTCTTTTCTAATATGCGCAAACACAAACAATTACACAAACCAGAAAAAACACGCTTAGAAACATATAGACATATGTACATTATGTGGTTTGGGTAAGTTTTAGGGTCGTCAACATGAAGAAGGATGCAAGCGCGAAGGGGTTTAGGTAAGTTTTATGGACCGAGAAATGAAGTTGGATGCAGCCGCTAAGGGGTTTAGGTAAGTTTTAGGGACCGAGAAATGAAGTTGGATGCAGGCGCTAAGGGGTTTAGGTAAGTTTTAGGGACCGAGAAATGAAGTTGGATGCAGCCGCTAAGGGGTTTAGGTAAGTTTTAGGGACCGCGAAATGAAGTTGGATGCAGCCGCTAAGGGGTTTAGGTAAGTTTTAGGGACCGAGAAATGAAGTTGGATGCAGGCGCTAAGGGGTTTAGGTAAGTTTTAGGGACCGAGAAATGAAGTTGGATGCAGCCGCTAAGGGGTTTAGGTAAGTTTTAGGGACCGAGAAATGAAGTTGGATGCAGCCGCTAAGGGGTTTAGGTAAGTTTTAGGGACCGAGAAATGAAGTTGGATGCAGCCGCTAAGGGGTTTAGGTAAGTTTTAGGGACCGAGAAATGAAGTTGGATGCAGGCGCTAAGGGGTTTAGGTAAGTTTTAGGGACCGAGAAATGAAGTTGGATGCAGCCGCTAAGGGGTTTAGGTAAGTTTTAGGGACCGAGAAATGAAGTTGGATGCAGCCGCTAAGGGGTTTAGGTAAGTTTTAGGGACCGAGAAATGAAGTTGGATGCAGCCGCTAAGGGGTTTAGGTAAGTTTTAGGGACCGAGAAATGAAGTTGGATGCAGCCGCTAAGGGGTTTAGGTAAGTTTTAGGGACCGAGAAATGAAGTTGGATGCAAGCGCTAAGGGGTTTAGGTAAGTTTGAGGGACCGAGAAATGAAGTTGGATGCAGGCGCTAAGGGGTTTAGGTAAGTTTGAGGGACCGAGAAATGAAGTTGGATGCAGCCGCTAAGGGGTTTAGGTAAGTTTGAGGGACCGATAAATGAAGTTGGATGCAGGCGCTAAGAGGTTTAGGTAAGTTTGAGGGACCGAGAAATGAAGTTGGATGCAGCCGCTAAGGGGTTTAGGTAAGTTTGAGGGACCGAGAAATGAAGTTGGATGCAGGCGCTAAGGGGTTTAGGTAAGTTTGAGGGACGGAGAAATGAAGAAGGATGCAGGCGCTAAGAGGTTTAGGTAAGTTTTAGGGACCGAGAAATGAAGTTGGATGCAGCCGCTAAGGGGTTTAGGTAAGTTTTAGGGACCGAGAAATGAAGTTGGATGCAGGCGCTAAGAGGTTTAGGTAAGTTTGAGGGACCGAGAAATGAAGTTGGATGCAGCCGCTAAGGGGTTTAGGTAAGTTTGAGGGACCGATAAATGAAGTTGGATGCAGGCGCTAAGGGGTTTAGGTAAGTTTGAGGGACCGAGAAATGAAGTTGGATGCAGGCGCTAAGAGGTTTAGGTAAGTTTTAGGGACCGAGAAATGAAGTTGGATGCAGCCGCTAAGGGGTTTAGGTAAGTTTTAGGGACCGAGAAATGAAGTTGGATGCAGGCGCTAAGGGGTTTAGGTAAGTTTTAGGGACCGAGAAATGAAGTTGGATGCAGCCGCTAAGGGGTTTAGGTAAGTTTGAGGGACCGAGAAATGAAGTTGGATGCAGGCGCTAAGGGGTTTAGGTAAGTTTGAGGGACCGAGAAATGAAGTTGGATGCAGGCGCTAAGAGGTTTAGGTAAGTTTTAGGGACCGAGAAATGAAGTTGGATGCAGCCGCTAAGGGGTTTAGGTAAGTTTTAGGGACCGAGAAATGAAGTTGGATGCAGGCGCTAAGGGGTTTAGGTAAGTTTGAGGGACCGAGAAATGAAGTTGGATGCAGCCGCTAAGGGGTTTAGGTAAGTTTTAGGGACCGAGAAATGAAGTTGGATGCAGCCGCTAAGGGGTTTAGGTAAGTTTCTGGTTGAGGGTGCGCATGCGCAAGATCTTATAAACATACGAACGCACGAATCTAAGAGGCCAAAAACCAATGAAAACCAGAGGCAAACGCAAGTAATTGGAAGAGGTGGACGATGGAAGCAGCCGAAAAAACAGGCTGCCGCCGCAACAAGTGAGCACATGAACGTGATTTTTACGATTGCCAACTGACTGAGGCAAGTTCGGGAGATATCATACGAACGGACGTATATTTTAGGATAGAAACGTATTTGCTTATTGAATCACTCGCAAGTTCATACGAACGCACGAGCGGACGTGAAAAATAGGATGATCGTGACCCAAATCCAAGCTGTTACATGTTTCTTTGAATCAACCCATTTATATGTTGGTAGCATAAATCCCTGAACAGCCATCATTACAATGAGCTATAGATAAGTTTTCAGTGCCTGGGTAAGGGGAGGGAGTAAAAAGGCAAACGGAGGGGTAGGAGAGCTAACCTTGTGTAATCACAGATAGGAGTGTCAGCAATGTCCACACTGACACATGCTGTGTGTTTCCTGTCCATGGCAGATGCATATCACTGTTCTCCCGCGTTAGGCAGAGAAATGCCGGGTGATGATGATGACAAGGCGAGGGGGGGGGCCATTCTAAGTGCTCGACTTTGGTTTAAAATGTCACATGTAAATTGGGCAGCAAGGGACAGAGGAGGGGAGATGTACAGGACTGCGCGACTCCTGGCTGACACCTCTATGTCTATCAATTATTTGTTTCCTTGCCTTTAGAACAGTGATTGCAGGCTGTGCAGTATGTCGCATTACTACTACAGGTCCCTCTCCCTGCTCTCACTGACACGTGCACAATTAGATACATTCGGAAGTGTATGTAAAGCTTCCATACTGCCCTGATATAGGTCCTCGAGGGGGTGATCCTGCCGCCTCAGCTGTTCATCCCGATTGGCTCTTGCCAGCTGCCAATCACCTAGGGAAGGAAAGCAGGACGGGCCCTCGTTTTGCGTCATCGGGCGGGTCTATTCAAAATACTGCCACAGCCATAGTTCGTCTCAACCTCACAGCTGTTGCTGCGCGGGTTGAAGTATGCGGTGCACGGGGAGGCAGAAGCAGGTGCGCGGCCACGCTCCCGCGCACCTTAAAGGGAACACTGATCGCAGGACCAATACATCTCGATATATTACTGAAATTCTTACCCTACAGTAGACATAGAGAATTATACTACCAGGATGGAATCTCTCCTGAGAAGAGAACTAGAGGAGGTGACTTGATCTGTCTCTGAGGTCTCCGGAAGAGTGAACACTCTTGAACAACAACAGGTTGAAATGGACCAACGATTGGGAGCATTGGAACGGGCACAAGCAGCGATGCAGCAGACCCAAGCGGACTCCGACCAACACATAATTCGTGCTCTATTGCACCTTGATTATCTGGAGAACAGGAGCCGCAGGAACAACATACGGCTACACGGTCTACCTAAGGCCCCAGAGAATAGTAACCTCAATGAAGTGGTCGTCAGGATATTTAATGCGGTCTTGGACAGGCCCCCTGGAGAACATATCAAGATCGACAGAGCCCATAGGGCTCCTGGCCCACGCTCCACAGACCCTGACAGACCAAGAGACATAGTATGTCGTGTGCACTTTTATAAAGTCAAAGATGACATATTGAGAAAAGCCTGGGACAGGGGCCCCATCCCCTGCAACGGATCCCGGATCATCCAGCTTCCTGATCTCGCCAGTTGCACTCTTCAAATGCGCCGAGTCATGAGCAACGTACAGGTGGGGCCACCAGTTCCATCTGGTTGTCATGAAGAGAGGGCGATTATTTGTTCCGCAGTCGCACTCGCAACTTCCAGATCTCTTCATCTTTTTGGAGATTCCGAGTATACAGGTGGAGGACTGGCTGTCGCCCACCCTTGGAGACCCTGGAGGGCCGGTGTCCGCTCCCTGGGGAACCAAGGCCGCAGAGGAATAGAATAAGGGGCGGTGGATGCCGACAAGCTGTTTAGTCAGGCTTAAGATATCATTGGTGCCCTGTCGTCCTGACTTTTTTCCCCCAGGACTGGTTCCAGATGCGGATATACAGAAGATGGCTCTTTGGGCCTGGTCCCCCCCCCCCCCCCCCCTTGTTCATCGTCTTGGGCCTACTTTATGAGCTGTTTCTGCTTCCTCTTTCTTGATCTTCCCTGAGGCCCTGTACCCCCCCCCCCATACCCGGGACTTGATCTACAGGATGCGGTTTTTGGAGTCCAGCCCCTACTGAGCTGCAGTTGTGAAGTGCCTTGATTGTGGACGGATATCCGTTCCCTGACAACTGGTGACGGAGGTGTTGGGGCTTCGGGTGCAGGCGTGCTGGGGGGGCGGCACGTGGGGCATGGGCTGGCGTGAGTGTAATTCGCTGGCCTGCCAGCAGTGTGGCCTGCTCTGGCCCCTGTGGTCGTTGCTCCCGGGGTGGGCCGGGGGCGGCCTGGTTGAAGACAGCTGACCTGGATGTGGGGTGGGCCGCCGGGCCATTGGTCATTTCATTGTTAATGTGGTATTCCACATGGCGGTGTTCGGGGATGGGGGGGTCCCGGGCTCCCTCCGGCTCCTGGCCCCACAGTTGTGGGGCGGGGCGATGTGGGGAATTCGGAACCTTGTGATGGTGGCTGTTATGGTTGTAATAATATTCTTATGATACGGTTATAGTTTCATGTTCTTGAAATATGAAGGTGTTTACTGTTGGTCTAAGACTTTGGAGAAGTGGACTCTCATAGCATACGAATAAGGTAGAAGCAACTCCTTGCCTGTGGTTATGGCTTTCCACTTCCCCCCAGTAGGCCAGATCGCTCGTCTCATATAAGAGAACCTAGTGAGTGTTAACGCTAACGCTAGCATTAGTATTCGTTTGTTTTTTTAATAGTATTTGTTCTATCATTCTTTCCCCCTCTTTTTATTAATCCCTTAGTGTCTCAGCCCCTTCTTTTCTCCAGACCCCCCCCCCCCCCCCCCAGTCCGGCTTCTCTACCCCTCAGGAGCTTGCAGCGGAGTTAATAATTGGTTCCTTTAACGTTAAGGGGCTGAATGTCCCTGAGAAAAAGTCGCAAGTTTTGTATGACATGCATAAGCACAGGGTTGCCATTTTGCTTCTCCAGGAGACGCATTTTAAGGAGGGACATGTACCGAGTATCGGGAATAGATACTACCCTGCCTGGCACCATGCACCTAATCCCAACATTAAGGCAGCAGGGGTTTCGATTGCCATCCATAAGTTTCTTCCACATAAGGTTGTGGACTTCAAAGTTGATCCCAATGGGCGATTCATATTCCTTAAGGTGGAACTCTATACGAAAGTATACACCATAGCGAATATCTATGCTCCTAATGCTGACTAGGTTGGCTTTTGTGTAAGAGTTCTTAGGCTGTTGGAGGAATTTTTGGCAGGCACTCTGCTGGTGGGAGGTGATTTTAACATTCCTATGCAGCCTGAGATAGATACCTCCCTGGGCAGGTTGGCAGTAAACGAAACAGGCTGAAAAAATTACTGTCTGATATGCAATTGGTGGATTCATGGCGGCCCCTACATGGACTAGACAAGGAATTCACTTTCTTCTCCGCTGATAAGAAATCCTATAGCAGAATAGACTATTTATATCTTAGCCATCATGCAATGGATTGGGCTCCGCAAGCATGGATCGGCCAGATTGTATGGTCAGACCATGCGGCAATATTTCTCTCTGTGTCTTTAGCTGGGCTCTATCCAAAGTGCTGGAGCTGGAAGCTTAATAATAATCTGCTTGGGGACGCTGTGTGCCTGTCAGGGGTTAGGCTCTAAACTGTGTAGTACGAGGGGAATTCATAAAGCATGGGGCCAGGCTGAAAAAGGAACAAGCCACTTCAGTCCGTGATACAGTGCAACTCATCTAATCGTTGGAGCAGGACCATAAAAAGAACACGACTAAGGTTATAATCCTCAACCTGATGAAAGCTAGGGAGAAGCTACAGGGACTCTATAATCAGGCGTATCTAAGGTATAGGGAACAACAGAAAGCGCTCTATTACGAATCATCTGATAGCGGACGCGTTCAGGGACTGTTATCAATCCCTATATAATTTTCGGCAAGATCAAAATGTCCCAATTTCTGCAGATCCCCCTGAGGATGTTATTAGGTATGTTTATGATACACCTCTTCCTTCCATCCCTAAAGAGGAGGCAGATGCCTTGGAGGAGCCTTTTACTGTGCAAGAGGTGGCCAAGGCAAGGCAATCAAAGAGATGCCGCAAGGCAAGAGCCCGGGGGCTGATGGCTATACTCCCAAATTCTATAAGCAATTGGCTCCTAAGCTACTTCCCTTCCTGGTCAGGGTATTCAACTCTATAGGACCAAAATGTGGGTTCCCGGGGCAGTCCTTAGAGGCTGTCATTACAGTTCTTCCCAAGCCAGGAAAGGACCCTTCTTTATGCAGCAGTTATAGACCCATATCTTTGATAAATGTAGACATTAAAATGTATGCCAAGATTATATCTTCTAGGCTCCAGCCGATTCTCCCGGGATTGATAGACCTGGATCAGGCAGGGTTTGTGCCAGGGCGGGAGGCGCAGGACAACACCAATAAGGTCTTTAATCTAATAGCATATGCAGATTCGAATAAAACACCGGCTTGCCTTTTATCGTGCGACGCGGAAAATGCGTTTGATAGAGTGGATTAGATGTTCCTTAAGGAATTTCTTCAACAGATTGGTGTTGGTCCGTCCCTCCTTTCCAGGATATTGGCCCTGTATGCTGGGCCCACGGCGAGGGTGAGAGTGTACGGTCTCCTTTCCTCGGCCTTCAAGGTTAGTAACGGCACGCGGCAGGGTTGCCCGCTCTCTCCATTATTTTATGTTATTACAATGGAGCACCTAGCGGTGGCCATAAGGCAGAACCCCGATATCAGGGGTTTAGTAGTGGGGGACCGTGAATATAAGGCCTCATTATATGCTGATGACTTACTGCTGCACTTGATGGCCCCCTTGATCTCCTTCCCGGCGGCCCTCAAGGAATTTGAGACATTTGGTCGCGTGAGTAATTTTAAAATTAATTACTCGAAATCAGAGGCCCTGAACGTTTCCCTCCCCCAGCAGGAAGTAAAACAATTAGAATCAAGCTTTGCATTTAAATGGCAGCCCCATTCAATAAAATACCTCGGCGTGCAGGTGCCTGCTGACCTATCTCGCCTATATGAACTCTATTGTCCCTAACACTACTCTAACACTATTCTCCCCTACTCCTGAAGACGCTGGATGAGCTGACCAAGTATGACAAAAAGCTATCCTCCTGGTTTGGGAGGATCAGTGTAGTAAAAATGGATATTCTTCCCTAATTTCTCTACTTCTTTCAAACTATACCTATCTATTTGCCCAACAGCTTTTTAAGGAGGTTGAGGACTGCATTCTTGAGATTTGTGTGGGGCACGGGGAAACCCCGGATAACATTTAGTACCCTGACTAGGCTTAAGCCGAATGGGGGGGGGGCGGGCTCCCCGACATGGGAACATATCATGCAGCTGTTATATCTCTCCGCATTCTTGACTGGGCCCAGAGGGGAAAGAGAAACAATGGGTGGAACTGGAGAGGGTATTGTCTCATATTAATCCAACCTCTTTGTCATGGGGAGGCCCTCTCTCCAAGCGGCAGAGAGACTCCCTTCCATTTCTGGCAGGGCAATTCCTGCGGGTATGGGACAAAATGACTAGGCGAAGTTAGGTAGTCCATAGACCTGGCCCCTTGACCCTGCTTTTTGATAATTACTCCTTCGCTCCAGGTATGCAAGCTAAGAGTTTTTTAGTGTGGGAGGCGTCATCCAATGTTACCATGGGGGACATAATGGTCTCAGGCAGGCTCCCCACACTAGATGAGCTGAGGGAAGGTGCACCGGGGACAGCATATTTCGTGGTTCCTTCATAGTCAGCTGAGTGCCTTCATAAGATTCCAAAACCTTGCAGATCAAGGTACTAGACCCTTAACGCAGTTGGAATATGTGCTGACCCAAGCTCCCCCAGATAAGCATGCGGTTGCAGTCTTATACCGAACGCTATTGGAGGACAAACACAACTCACCACCAGGATTTATTAGAAAGTGGGAGGAGGAATTGGGCATATCGTTAGATAGCGAAGACCTTGCTAAGATATACTTATTCATCCATAAACTCTCGGTACCATGTGCTGCGCAGGAAAGGAATTACAAGGTTATGGCTCGTTGGTATAGGTGCCCAGTTGATATGCATAAATATAATAAGTCCTGCCCTGATAAATGTTGGCGGTGTTTGAAAGAGCCTGGTAATATGGTGCATATTTGGTGGAGTTGTCCCGCTATCAAAGCTCTCTGGGGGAGGGTCTTATCGGCCTACAATTCCATTACGGGAGAGTCAGTGCAGAACACGCCTCAGCTGGCGTTGTTGTCCCTGCTTCCGGGGTCCATTTCTACTAACAAAAAACGGCGCTGAGAACGATTATTCCAAGGCATTGAAAGTCCTCAGTCTTGCCGACGTTTATGGAATGGGCTCGGGAGGTAGAGGTTATACGCCGAATAGAGGAGATGGCCTTGGAAGCCAGGGACATGCAGGAGAGGCACATGATGACATGGGCTGTGTGGATTGACTATAGGGACACTCGCTTGTCCTCTGAGGCACGGTAGATGGAACTTGTCCGTGCACTCTTGGCCCCCCCTCACCCCCCTCCTTCCCTTCCCTGTACCCCCCCCCCACAAACTTACCTGTCCTTTTCTTCTTTTCGTTTTTCTTTTCTCTCTCTATATTACTTCTTTCTTCCTTACTGGAGGTCTACAGGGGATTTTGCCGGCTCCGCCTGCTCTTGTCTATCCCATTTCTGCCCGGACTGGAACAGCTTGTGCCTGTGTGGCCCCCAGACTGGATTGTGCCTTTGTGGCCCCCAGACTGGCCCTGTACATTGCTCGTGGCCTTCAGTGAAGGCTTAGGTGGGCAGGATTATTACCCATGGGTTCACCGTACGTTTCGCTCAGTAATGTTGTGAAAATGGGGGCTGGACGGGGCATGGGAGCGGAGGGGGTGGGAGGGGCGGGTGGATGTGAATGCCGACTTGAACATGTTATTAGGATTGTATCAGTTGAACCTGGAGACCAACATGTCTATCTTGTTTATCATCCTTGTCATTGTTACCCCGCTATGTCTTGATGTTCATTGTTAACTATGAAAATCTGAATAAACTTATATTGCAAAAAAAAAAAGACATTAACATCACAGAATTGTTAGATTTAGGAAAACATTTTTGTATGGTTTTTGTACACAGATGTTGACCCCCTGAGGAAGCAAAGGTGAAGCACATTGGGATCACTATGCTTTTCTTCGCTTGGCATCTTTGTTAATATGTTTAACATTTTAAAGGTATATTTAGATTTTTTTAAGGTAAAATTGTAAATAATATATTGTGTACCAAATTTGGAAATTAAAGTATAATACAGACTACTGGTACCACTATAAAATACAGAGGACACAATCTTCATCACACAGTCCTTTTCATCATACATCACTCTGTAAGCTATTTACATTCCAATAGTAGACTCATGACTGCTCAACAATGCATTACAGCTGATTACAATAGATAATGACCCATCCCAATATATCGCTCTCTGTCGCCTCTGTAGTAAGTTGTTTTTCTGAAACACAGTCAAGTAAAATTTATGTTTATTGGTTAGGGATACATCATTCTCTGAATTAATCGCTAACCTCTGTCTGGTGTGGAAGAGCGTGAGAGGCATATATTGAGAAAGAGAAGTATGTAAAGACACATAATGATGTCTACACTTACCTTCCCTCAAATTTCTTCAAGGACTGCGTCATCTGACTATATCAATTCAGCATAATATCGAGCTAGAAAAATACGTGACAGGATACAAATCACAAGCCAACCACTGGGTGGCTACATACAGACTCCTATAGCATATCTTGTGACACCTATCATTAAATCAGTTTTCAAAGTCAGCTATCTTGCGATCTCACATGTTGGGATATATTGAGGAAAAGTAAAAACAAGACACATCTGAATATATTTCAAAAACAATATTGTAAAGGAAAACACTTCTGACAAGCAAATCAGTCATTTATGCTTTTCCACAAACTATATTGTGGATGCATGTATGAGATGAAAAGACTACCCAAAAGCTAATACTTTTTGATCCAGTGCTATTAAGGTCTATTAAAGATAAGCCAAGACTGGAAGGTCATTGGGCAACAGAAAGCCTTCATTGAGGCTCTTTCAGCTGTCAGTATCAGTAAGTGCCATTATAGCTATGTATAACAATAAAGTATCTCTCCACTGTCTTTCATCATCTTCAGCCAATAAGGGCTTCCATGGTTTTCAAAATAACATTGTCTTCTTATGCTCTACAATGGTAAGAACAAAAAATGTTGTTTTGAGCAAATGTCAAAAATGTGTTTAAATAATAATAAATAAATTATCTAAATGAACTGACATTTTTTACAGAATTTAGTGGCAAGAAAGATGCCATAACCTGTAAAGCATAGCCTGCGATCAGAGGAGGAGGTCATCACATTCCCTTGAATCCTTTCATCTTTTCATCAGCTGCTATCTTTTATGCAGTAAAATGTTTGTGATTGCCAAATATATTTATATATATATATATATATATATATATATATCGTATTTTCACCCTTTTGCCGAAAAATAAAAAAAATATATTCCATCCCCCCCAGGAACCAAATAATAGGCAAGGTGCAGAAGCCCCCCCCATAACAGGCAGGGTGGCATTCTTACCCCATTCCCCATGGGCAGTGAGGCATTCCCCCTCCCATTCCCATAGGCAGTGTGTCAACCCCCCCCCTCAGATTACCATAGGCAGAGGGGCATTCCTCCCTCCCATTCCCGTAGGCGGTTTGGCATTCCCCCTCTTATTCCCATAGACAGTGTGGTATTCTCCCTCTCACATTCCCATAAGCAGTGTGGCATTTTCTCTTCCCATCCTCCATAGGCAGTGTGGCATTTTCCCCTCCCATTCCCATAGACATTTCCCCTTCCCATTCTCATAGGCAGTGTGGCATTTTCCCTTCCCATTTACCATAGGCAGTGTGGCACCCCCTCTCCAATTCCCCATAGGCAGTGTGGCACCCCCTCTCCAATTCCCCATAGGCAGTGTGGCACCCCCCTCCTATTCCCCAAAGGCAGTGTGGCATTTGCCTCTCCCATTCCCATAGGCAAAGTTGGATTTTCCCCTATCCCATTCCCATAGACAGTGTGGTATTTCCCTTTCCATTCCCTATAGGCAGTGTGGCATTTTCTCTTCCAATTCTCATAGGCAGTGTGGCATTTTCCCCATCCCATTTCCATAGACAGTGTGGTATTTCCCTTCCCATTCCCATAGACAGTGTAGCATTTTCCATTCCCATAGGCAGTGTGGCATTCCCCCCTCCTATTCCCATAGGCAGTGTGGCATTTTCCCTTCCCATTCCCCATACAGGCAGTGTGGCATGTTTCCTTTCCATTCCCCATAGGCAGTGTGGCATAAACTCCTTTTGCCTTTCTTGTGACACTATAACATCACCTTTTAGTCCTGCAGACAATCACTCTCAATGAAACTACAGAAGGACCGGACGATTCTGCCGAGTGGTAGAGACTAAGATCAGGTGATCAGGTGAGTGTCGGAGCACCAGACAAGAAGTGATCGTCTGTGGGGGATAAAAGGTGCATATAGCATATTACCTGGACAATAACTTTAATGCTTGTCATGCTGGAACTGTAAGTCTCCAGCAGCAAGATAGAACACCGACTCTGGGGAACTAGGGTTCTACTGCCTGATCAGGATGGCCCAGGAACCTACAGCCCAAAACCCAGGACTTGACATTGTGGCCCAGAAACTAAGGACTGCCTGGTGTTTTCTAGTGCCACCCCCCCATCCCCCCCCCCCCCGGACGGGAGCATTAATTTGCTGTTTGAGGGGTTACTAGTGTCCAGGAAGTTAAGGGCACTGACAGGAAGGCAACAGTCCTGACAGGAGGGTACACATGGTACTTAGACAAAATCAAGTTCTTAGACAAAATCAAGGGGAAAAAAAGCTAAGGTCAAGGAGCGAAGAAGGTACAGTGGTTTAAAGTTCAAGCCAAGGTCAGGGATAAGCTGTGAGCAAGGGAGATCCAAAAGGCAAGCATACCTCCCAACTTTTCAGGATGGGAAAGACTGACAATTGTTAAATTAAGCCACGCCCCCTCATTGATTAATTAACTTAAAAATCAGGAGAGACTTAAAGAACTTAATTTGTACAGTCTGGAGGAAAGAAGGGAGAGGGGGGACATGATTGAGACCTTTAAATATGTGAAAGGATTGAATAAGGTTCAGGAGGGAAGTGTTTTTAAGAAGAAGCTTAATGATAGAACAAGGGGGCCCAACCTGAAGCTAGTCGGGGGGAAGATCAGGAGCAATGTTAGAAAATATTATTTTACAGAAAGAGTAGTAGATGCTTGGAACAAACTTCCAGCAGAGGTACAACAGTCACTGAATTTAAACATGCCTGGGATAAGCACACATCTATCCTAAGATAAAGAGTACATACAGTATACACATAAGGGCAGACTAGATGGACCATATGGTCTCCTTCTGCCGTCAACCTTCTATGTTTCTATGTTTCTATGAATAGGGGATAGGGAATAACAGTAAAAACAATAGAGACACTTTGAATAGGCAAATGAATCATTTATTGATACAGAACTGCATGTTACACCTCAAAGAAGGACAGAGAAGAACAACGAGGGACAGGGGGACATGGACTCAAAAGAGGGACAGTACCTCCAAATCAGGGATGCTTGGGAGGTATGGGCAAGCCAAAGGTCATGAGCAGCAAGAATAGCTAAGATTATGAGTAACCCGAGAACACCAAGGATGATCCAGAGTGATCCAATGGTACCTATACTTTCTATTTATAGAGCACAGTACTTGTAATGTCCCACTTCAGGGGCTCAGGACCTGTGTTGTCAGAACAAAGACTTTCCTACTTAAAGTGCCCTGAGCATGCTCAAGTGCAGAATGATTCATTTGCACATGCCTACTGCCAAATGAATATTAGCTTGCCTGAGTGGCTGAGAATACCGGTGCATGCGTACTATAAATCAGCACCTGTGCTCACATGCTGCACGCCTCCGTTTGCAGCCAGGCATTTTTGTGCACAGATAATGCTGAAGCTGCTTAATGAAGAATGAGAAGGCAGAAAGTGCCAGCCTGTAGTACCTTGGTTTCATCATTCTTGGGACTCACCAGAGGAAATCATTCTTGCGACCCAACCTTCAGGTACATAGAAATAATGCCTAAGTCCTAAAAGGCTTTTGACGTAGCTAGCACGGCCCCTAGGGGCATCCATCTTTAGTTTAACACAGCAGAATGCCCTGCTGTGTTAGGATAAAGAGGAAGCCTGAAATCATGTTAACATACGCACCCCCCAACAAGTTGTTGATGTAAAAGCAGCATTCTACATAACACGGCGTCCCTGCCTTCCTTTGTATGTGTCCCAAATCCTGGTTAGTTTGCCTGCAGTTACACAGGAAGGCCTTGAAGACCTCTTTAAAAAGAGTTGACAAAGATTCTCATCAGGAACGGTTTTAGCACTCGGCAAGGCAGGGCAGTTGCCGGGGGGACATCCCAATCTGAGATGCCCTGCTGTGTGAAACCCCCTGGGATTGCTGGCATACCCAATATTCAAGCAATTCAACCCCTGAGTTTTGGTCCGCTTTACAGGGGCATCTCAATTTGGGATGCCCCTGTTTGTAAAAGAACCTCCCTGGTTTGGCCGTTAACTCAAACTGGCGATCCCACAGTGCATTCACCAGTTTGAGGAAAGTAAAGAACAGGGGGGGGTCACACACAGGGGCATCCAAAATCAGGTGAATCTAGATTAATTCAGATTCAGGTTTAAAGGGGTTTGTTGCGCTTCAACCAAGAGTTTTGGTCCAACGGTGATGTGACGCAATTCTTCACCACAAAGGGGCCCATTGAGACCATGCCACCCACATAAACCCGGAGACGGCCCTGATTCTCATGGTAGTAAAAAATTCACTTTACGAGAAAAAAGCCTGAGAATGTCACTGTTGCTGAATCACCAAGTAGGAAAAAAATGGTACTTTCTTACTCATAAGAAAAGTAGAGAACTTTTTACTCTTTTTTTTACACTGTAGTAAAAAGTGCCATTGACTTTCATTGTATTTTTATCTGGTGATTCAGTAATGGTTACATTCTCAGGCTTTTTTCTCATGAATTGAATTTTTTACTACCATGAGAATTTTTTTCAACTCAAGGCGTAAGTGGGCAAATATAGCTGGGCTGCAGGGATAACGAGCTGCACAGAATGCTGCATTTACGGTAAGATGGAAGAGGGTGAGTATGTAAACATGATTTTGGCTTCTTCATATTACACAAAACCATATCAGGATACCCCTTAGAACTTACTGTATGGATTGAAAGTCTTTAGACTTTTGATCTGGTTTAAGTTGTTGTGACCTTCATCAACTGAGAAGAGTAGGAATGTGAATTGTCAAGAATCTGGCGATATGATACGTATCACGATACACGTATGATGATACGATATATCACAATTCTGTTTCAAAGACGCTATATTGTGATTTTTTTTTAATTATTTTTTTTTTTTTTATAAAAAAAAATGACATAGGATCTCCCTTCCTGGGGAGGGGACCCCATTTTTGTTTGGTATTTTAACGGTTAAAACCCTTAAAAATCACAGAAAAAAATGGCGTGAGGTCCCCCTTACCCAGCATAACCAGCCCGGGCACCAACTATGGGGGCTTGTAGAACAGGGCGCAGGCGCCAGCTTGGTGGCCCCTGGCCTTGCAGGCTACATGCCGGCAATGGCCACAGGTTCTTCTGCCCCCCCGGCCTTTGGGCAGGTAGGTAATGGGGGGCTCTGGGTTAATAGCTAGCCGCAGGTGACTTGCCAGACCCAGAGCCCTGTGAACGGGTATAGGGTCCCATAGATCCCTTACCAGTTCACAAACGGTTAACAGTAAAAAAAAACACCACACATAGAGAAAATGTCTTTATTAAAAAAAAAATGTTTTTTTTTTCTTTACTCACCTCCAATTGTCAGCTCCTGTGTCCGATGACAGATGCGGAGATCACTGGAGAGGGGAGGCAGGGAATCAGAGGATCTCCTTCCCCTCTCCTCCTCTGGTCGGCGATTGCCGCATCTGACAGCTTAACCGCTGGAAAACAGGTTGACGCCCGCAGGGCTAGTCATGAAGCTGATGGTGCCCTTCGGTAAGAAGAGGGAGAGGGCCTGTCGGGCTCTCTCCTAAAGTCTGAAGAGCCTGGGGGGATCGGAGGCCCCCCCGGTGAAGAAGAGGCGCGGGAGTGATCACGTACTGAGGTGAGAAAATTTCATTTTTTTTTCTTTACAGGACTTGGCGGTGGAGGCTGAAGCAGGGGGGCGCCCTATTTCGGGGGGTCAGAGGCCGGAGGTTGTGGACATGGCTGAACGAGGGGTCAGGTGACTTTTCTTTTACTGTAGTGGGGGGGGGGGGGGATTCTGAATCGATACTAGAAAGAAAGAATCAATACTAGTATCGTCTAATAAAATATTGTAATATTTGACAGAATTTATTTTTTCTGACACCCTTACTGAATAGAAATGTGCCATTGTTTATTCGACACATAAAAAGTGTCAAAAAGCAGAGGCATAGCTAGGCTTTCTGGCAACCCCCCCCCCCCCCCCCCACAGCTACGCCTCAAGTTAGTCTTTGCTACATCAGTAACTCATTATACCATATGTAAAAATACAATTGACCTCAACAACGCTATAGCTTCTCCTGAAAATGAATACTAACTCAATGTAAAAGGCTCAGCCAGTTCAGCATTGCTTCATGTTCTTTGCCGGAACCCCGCTGTGGAAAGCAAGAGGAGGGGAGGCAGTCGGCAGGCTTGACAGACATCGATTAATCATGGCGTGTCAAGGAACGGGACACAGAGGCCCAGTCTGTGATTATTTCCTGTCATTTTTGTAATACAATTTACTATACTTTTTCCTCCCTTTTAAAAGCACTTAGATTATGATATATAAATTCTTTATTGCTTGCTGCTAGTGTTTGAACTTTGATTAGTCTGGGACTGACCTCAATTTCGTACGCATCAGTCACATCACAGAGCAGAACAAGCGCTCTCCAGCGCAGGCAGATGTTAATCTGAGGGAGGTTAGCTGAGGATTCTAGGTGTGCTTTTATCATTTTACTTTTTAATTGTTTGCAACGTCATTGTTTTCAGTATCAGAAGCCTTTCTGTTCCCCGTTATTGTCTGCCTGAAAAATAAATTTGATGTAAATGTCTATTGTTAAAAGACAGATATAGGCTGTTTGCCAAACAGGCTGCCATTTGGAAGGGAAGTATTGCTTTGTAAGATTGTTTAAAGCGAGTTCAGGAGCTTTTGCGAGTTCCGGTTGTATTTGCAAGTGAAGTTGTATTATAAGTGAGGGGGCTTTCCATTAAGGGAAGGAAAAGGAAGAGGAAAAAAAAAAAAAGAAATTGCGTCATTTTTCTCTCTCTTTCTTATATTGCTTGGTTTAGCCTTGCATTAAATACATTGGTTGCTCCCATTTGCTAGAGAGCAGTAAAACTGGGAGAGTCACTTGTTGAGAAGGATCTAGGGATACTGGTAGATCACAGGCTAAATAACAGCATGCAATGCCAAGCAGCTGCTTCCAAGGCCACCAAGATACTATCATGCATTAAAAGAGGCCTGGAATCACAGGATAGGGATGTAGTTTTGCCTCTTTACAAGGCACTGGTGCGCCCTCACCTGGAATATGCCGTCCAGTTCTGGGCACCCATTCATAGAAAGGACGCTCTGACTATGGAAAGGGTGCAGAGGAGAGCCACCAAACTAATAAGAGGAATGAAAGATTAGTTATGAGGAAAGATTGCGAGAATTAAATCTGTTTAGTCTTGAGAGGAGACGGCTGAGGGGGGACATGATTAACTTGCATAAATATATAAATGTCCCATACAAAAAATATGGGGAAACACTATTTCAGGTAAAATCCTCTCTAAAGACAAGGGGGCACTGCCTTCGATTGGAAAAAAAGAAATTAGTCTCTGGAGGTGACAATAATTTTTTACCATAAGAACTATAAATCTATGGAATAGCCTCCCACAGAAGCTTGTTACAGCATCAACCGCCGACAGCTTCAAAAATGGATTAGATGCTTTTTTAGAAGAAAATAACATTAACAGTTACTATTAGCAGTTATCAGTAAAAAAATAAATAAATAAAATAAAATAAATAGCTTCCCCTATAAAATAAAAGATAACTTCCCCTACCCTAACATAATTGGTTGAACTTGATGGACATATGTCTTTTTTTCAACCGTATTAACTATGTAACTAATAAAATAAATCCTGAATTAAAAAAATGGTCCCCCAACAAACTTGGCCTAGTAGGCGCATTATTTATGATTTATGTACAGTATATGCAGAGGTGAGCAGATGTGTACTGAGGTAAGGCGGGAAAAGGTAAGCAGAGGTACAGAAGTAGCGGGCAGGGGTGAGGCTCAAAAGGGTTGACGGGAAAAGGTGAGGAAGGAAGAGGTGAGTAAAGATGAGTCCTGTAAAGGTAGGAAAAGGTAAGCAGAGGTGAGGTGGGAAAAGGTTAGCAGAGTTGGGTAGAGGTAGGAAAATCTGAGAGGAGCTGAGGTAAGGTGAGCAGACATGACACAGGTAGAGGTATGATGGACAGAGATGAGCAGAAGTGAGATGAGCATAGGAGGAAAGAGGTAAGGAAAGGTGATGTGAGCAGAGGTAGATTAGGATGAGGTGGCAAAGATAAACAGAGATGAGGTGATCAGAGGTGGGCAGAGGATATATGGGAAGAGGAAGGCAGAGGTGAGGTGGGCAGAGGTAGCGGTGAGATGGGAGGATTTGTGATGGACAGAGGCAAGACGAGACGTGTTTTGGTAAGATAGGGAGAGGTGAGGTGGGAAGAGGTTGAGATACCTGAGGGGTGAGCTAACATTAGAATATACAGTAGATTATAAAGCACTTCTGGTCAAACCAGATGTGAGGCTCATATGTGACAGAACACTAAACCAGCTTCAAGCCCTTTCTCACCTAAAGCCGAACAAAACCAGGGAATTTGACGTTCCCGGGATTTGATCTGTGCCCCCCGGCATCCCCCTATGTGTGTGTGAAACCCCCCAGGAAGCCAGAAAAAATTAACTCGCCCCAACAGCGCATGCACGACGCGGGTAATGCAAGGGATGTGGCAGGGCGCGCTCTCCATTGTAAACAAATGTTTTATAAAAATTAAGTAAATGTTGGAGCGGGGAAAGGTGAGTTTTTACGGGTGCCCTGGGGGGTTTCAAACAGCGGGGCATTCCGATTCGGGTTGCCTCAGGGAATCTTTTGAATTCTAGGCCAGCTGGGTTTTGTTCCGCTTTGAAGCAATGCAAAAAGTTTTTGTATTATATATATGGGAAACTGTAGGGGCCCATCACATCATATGTTATGGAAGTCCCAGACACAATAAAGGCTGTATGAAGACTGTGTCCCTTTATAACCTATATAAGATAGGCTGGGGCTTAAGTTTTAAATGGGCCAGACTTATTTTTCAGGACATAAAGGAAACTGAAAAGACTAGGAGCCCAGACATCACATTATAGGTTACGAGGGGCCCAGACACAATATAAGCTCTGTAGAGTCTGGCCCCTTCTATAACCTATGTGTTATGGCTTGGTCTCTAGTTTGAATTGGGCCCAATGCAAACAAGCCTGAGAGAGGGGGTAGACACCCTAATTTATCATCAACGCCAGCAGTGTAGAAGCCTGCGGGTCTCAGGTCAGGGTAGCCATTATTGCCACCTGGCCAAGGGCCCCCTCTACACAGCTAGGCCCCTTGGGCCCCATACTGGAGTCTTGGCTATCCTGCCCTGATGGCTACGCTGATCAGGCCGATGGCTTTAAGGGACCGGTGCAAGTTGCCTACTTTACCCTTGTTGCAGAGTGTGAGTTTTGGGTGCAGTGGAGTCAAATCCAGATAGACATTTGTGGTGTAACAGGAACTGGCCGTACTGGAACATGAATGCAGTAAGAGACTGTTACCTTACATGGTGGACAGGGCTGGCCCAAGACATTGTGCTGCCTGGGTCCAAGAGTGAAATGCTGCCCCCCCCCCCCCCCCCCCCCCAAATTTAAAAAAAAAAAAATGAGGAGAGGTGATTTTTACTAGGAAAACAGTTTTTTTTTTCACACAGCGCACTTTAAGTGAACCAAAACCCCGGATTTTCACTATCCTGGGCTTTGATACTTACTTAGGAACAACGAGATTTGTGATGCCCCACTCTATAAAACCCCCCAAATCTCCCCACTGTCATGGCTGGGAGGGGGGGGGGTCATGAGGGGGCATTAAGGTGCCAGCACCTTTATTTCACCTTTTTTCTTTACTATAGTACAGTAACCACATACTATGGCACCTCCCCTTGCAAGTGGCTGCCCTAGGCACATGCCTAGGTTTGTCTAATGGTAAATACAGCCATGCAGGTGATGAACTGGTAGCTTTCATCCCATAAATTGTACAGATTAGTGATAGCACAGTTTAGTTTTGGAGCCATGCATGGGACCCAGTTGAACCTACAGCTGTTACAAGCAGGTACATTAGACCCAAACTTCTTGGCCTCTGCCACTTGGCTGGATATGCAGCATTCCACAGCATTGGGCACGGTCTCCCAGATTTATAAATAGAAGAACATGGGACAAGCAAGCCCTATTCTGAAACACTGCACCTCTCCATTAAAGAAGGCCACCAACCAGTACTGTCCTTCTCCCAGGTGTTATTCCTCTGTGACAGGGCATGTTAATTTGGGATGCCCAGTGTGTGGACCCCCCACCACTTTCAGCAATCCCACAGAGCATGCAGACAGGCAATGAGCACGCTCAGCGCAACAGCACAAAGCTAGCTCGGGGGGGGAGGGGGGCACTGGCCACACCCCCTCCCCACCTGGTGCACGCCTCAGATGAAGTTAAAGCAGGGATGTGGCCATAGCCCACACATTCACTGTTGGATTGCCAGCTATGCAAGGACTGCAGGGGCTACACACAGCAGCACATCACAAATCAGAATCAGCCCTGGAGTCTTTTAGTCATTGGTGTTAAATGGCCAATAAGGGGCAGCCCTATAACTGGACAAGCTCAACCCCAACTGTTCCAATTACTCTCTATACAGGTGACCAGCAAACATGGCCGCCCAGGATGCACAGTCACCGTAACCAAGCAGCCACCCACGGGCAGGTGTACAGCTGTGCCACCGATATCTTTTAATCTGGCACCTGGACAGTACAGACTATACTGGGCAACCCATGCCCACGGCCCTTGGCAGGCTGGAAGCCACCAGGCACCGGGCTGTAACGTAAAGACCGCCCACCTAGCTCTATGAACGCTAGATAAGTCAGAACCTCCCCTCTTCCACGGAAGCTTCCAGAAGCAACCGAACTGAAAGTATAGTGAACGTGCGGCAGCCTCTCCCGCTTACCTATCACAGTGTGAAGCAGCCGCCGGTGTGCGCTATGCCTCTCTCCAGACCCGACAAGCGCTCTGCCTCCAGCAGTCCCCGTCAAATAGTGACGCCTCCCCCTGCAGTGGCTCAGCCAACCAGCGTGGCTATTGGTGGAAGCCGCGCCTCCCCCAGCAGTGCGCGCACTCTCCTGCTGCTCGCCTCTGCCCTGCCCGCTGCTGCTGCCCACCTCCGCCACCAAATATGTTCCCGCCGCTGCCAGCAAAGTGCCGCCTGGGACCATGGACCCACCGGGACCCATGTTAAGGCCGGCCCTGATGGTGGATAACAGACAGGGACAAGAAGTCATAAAGATCACCTCAATGTACAGGAAACACAACATGCAGTAGAGAATGTACAACAGAGACTACACATAGATATATGTAACATCTACTGTCATAAATGTAAACTGCATCAACCTAGCAATATAGATGCAGATCACATACAGAGACAAGCTGTGAGCTGTTGCACAGTATCTCCAATAGCCCTCACACGGTATTGCCCGGTATGCTTTTATTTTATTTTTTTCACTGCTACTGTTGGGGTATAATTACAAAAGGTTCTCCCACCCTCAGCTCGGTCAATATGCCCTTGCTGCCACTAACTGTCTGCTCCCCACACACTACAGTGGCAACAGTTTCTAGACCAGAACTGAAGTGCTGCCTTGGTCAGAGGAGTAGCTAGGCTATATGGCACCCAGGCCAAAGCTTCCTTAGGGTCCAACTGGAAGCCACTGTGCTGTCTGCTTGTACTTAGTGCAGCATATCTTGTTTTACCCACAGGAGTTACGGCAATGGACTGGGTGGGGGTAGTTAACTGGCCAGCCTTGGAGTCTTATAGCTGGACAAAATGCTGATGGGTCCACTTTAAAAGAAAACTCCCTTTTTGTCAGGTTTTTGGTATTCTGTCTTATTGTCCTCCTCTTTTTGTAAAATAACCATGTGTGTTAGGATTGTGCCCCCAGACCTGTGATTTACTTATCAGCATGCTGCTTCCATGATTTTCATATTCCTGGGACTCTGTTTTGCTACACTGGGGTTGGTTTTCATGGCTTTGAGTAAAAAACATGGACTACAAATCCCACAATTCTTCTAATGTAACAGGTGAACTCTTTAGCAGCTTTGACTAAATTTAAGCAGCCTAATGACCTATCCAGCTGAGAACCCGGCCATTAACCCCTTTTGCTACTAGAACACAAGACTGTGATCATTCCAAACTGGAGAAGTTGAATTTCAGCAGGATGGGTTAAACCAGTCACCCATGCCTTAGACAATCAGATGATTAGCAAGCTCGAGTGAGAAAGTCTATGATATAAACATACAAATAACAGATAAACTTAGCACACTGAAGACATCATTTTACCACACAATAATGGAAACTTTTAAGAATGCCTTCAAAAGTGGAATTACCCTTTAAAGTGGACCAATTTTGACTATCCTGGGTTTTGGTCCGTGCTCCGCTGTGTGAAACCCCCCAGATCGCCAAAACAAACACACCTCTTCCCGGTCCTACGGTGCATGCGTGGCCGCTGGTCCAATCAGCGCGCTTGGATTCGCTCACATCATCGCGTCTAAGGCGAGCGGCTTGTCCTGGAAATAGTCTAATGTTAATTCATGGGGTTTTGGTCCACTTTAAGTTTGAATCTATTCACCTGTCCATCTATAAGATTCCCGGGCCGATTGATTCCCTCCCCCAGGAGCATCCAAAATCAGGATGCCCTGCGGTGTGAAACCCTCCAGGTCGCCCCATACACTTACCTTCTTCTCCGGTCCAAGGGCACTTGCGCGAGCCACGGCTGCATCCCCCGCTACCCTCTAACATGGAACTGCCTGAGCCGGCCATTCACAAATGCCTGGCATAGGCACGCACCCTGCTAGAGGGATAGCGGGGATGCAGCCAGGGCTCGCGCAAGTGCCCTTGGACTGGAGAAGAAGGTAAGTGTATGGGGCGACCTGGAGGGTTTCACACCGCAGGGCATCCTGATTTTGGATGCTCCTGGGGAAGGGAATCAATCGGCCCGGGAATCTTATAGATGGACAGGTGAATAGATTCAAACTTAAAGTGGACCAAAACCCCATGAATTAACATTAGACTATTTCCAGGACAGGTCTTCTTTAAACGGCCCCAACCTATGTTTGCTCTTCTCTCGAGTGAGCGCACACTCCAGTAATGTTCTTTTTCGCCATTGTTACAAGTAAATGTCACCAAGAGATTTGGAAAAACTCGGCTTTTTTTCAAGAATTCTGTAAACATCAGCAGACCTTTAGTGATAGAAATGTGCAGTATTTTATGGCGATGACACATTGCGAGTCCAGCAGCTCCACACGGAGAAGACGCTCGCCCTTTGAGGATGACAGGAAAGCTACCTTTCTATGATATACTGCACAGTGCTGCCATAATAAAGGAGAATTGCTTTAGCCGATTTCCTATCTATTTGGCATCAATAGCACAAAGGTTAAAATATTTCTGGAAATGTTTTCTTCTTTTGGCTTTTATATTTCCTTTATTATGTGTAGAAGCTTTGTAAGACTCCATACTGAAAGAAGAATATATGGAATCTAGAATGGGTTTAGGTTTGACTTATTTTTAGAGACAACTGTAGGCAGAAAATTGTAAAAGCTCCTCTAAAACTTCTCTTCATAGTCTAATATTAAAATAGATTTTTAATTCCTTACCTATTTATTTTGCCATTTATTTTGCTGTTTCAGCTAGTGCTCGCCCTAGTGGCCGCTTCAAGGTCCTTGTTAATTCTGTAGTAGACAAAGTTGTTCCTGCTCGGTTGTTCCTACTCTTTAATTTTGCCTTAAAAAGGAATTTTTCTATTAAGTATCACTTTCCATTTTTTTTATATATCAAGTACCACCTAGGTGGTACAAACTGGTGATCTTTCATCTAAAACTGTGTGAAAATGCACCGCCAATCACCCTATTACAGGCAGTGTGCAGAATCCCCCCAATCACCCTATTACAGGCAGTGTGCAGAATCCCCCCAATCACCCCATTACAGACCCCACTTTACAGGCAATGAGCAGCATCCTACATACAAGCAGTGTGTGTGACATCCCAAATACAGGCACTGTGTGGGTGGCATCAAAAGACAGGCCGAGTGTATGTGTGGCATCCCAAATACAGGCAGTGTGTGTGTGTGGCATCTCAAATACAGGCAGTGTGTGGGTGGCATCAAAAGACTGCCCGTGTGTGTGTGTGTGGCATCCCAAATACAGGCAGTGTGTGTGTGTGTGTGTGTGTGTGTGTGTGTGTGTGTGTGTGTGTCATCCTAAATACAGGCAGTGTGTGTAGCATCCCAAATACAGACAATGTGTGTGTAGCATCCCCAATAAGTCAGTGTGTGTGGCACCCCGAATAAAGGCAGTGTGTGGGGAATCCCAAATAAAGGCAGTGTGTGTGGCATCTCAAATACAGGCAGTGTGTCTGTGTGTGTGGCATCTCAAATACAGATAGAGTGTGGGTGGCGTCTCAAATACCGGCAGTGTGTGAGGCATCCTAAATACAGGCAGTGTGTGCGGGCATCTCAAATACCGGCAGTGTGTGAAGAATCCTAAATACAGGCAGTGTGTGCGGGCATCTCAAATACAGGCAGTGTGTCTGGCATCCCAAATACAGGCAGTGTGTGAGGCATCCTAAATACAGGCAGTGTGTGCAGGCATCTCAAATACAGGCAGTGTGTGAGGCATCCAAAATACAGGCAGTGTGTGTGGGCATCTCAAATACAGGCAGTGTGTGTGGGCATCTCAAATACAGGCAGTGTGAGTGGCATCCCAAATACAGGCAGTGTGTGCGGGCATCTCAAATACAGGCAGTGTGTGCGGGCATCTCAAATACAGGCAGTGTGTATGGCATCTCAAATACAGGCAGTGTGTGCGGGCATCTCAAATGCAGGCAGTGTGTGCGGGCATCTCAAATACAGGCAGTGTGTGCGGGCATCTCAAATACAGGCAGTGTGTATGGCATCTCAAATACAGGCAGTGTGTGCGGGCATCTCAAATGCAGGCAGTGTGTGCGGGCATCTCAAATACAGGCAGCGTGCAACATGCCCCCAAAACAAAAAAAACTTACATTGCTGAGTTCCCATGCCGCACACACACACACACACACACACACACACACACACACACACATTACTGGCATCCGACACAGCCCTCGCCGCCTTAGCACAAAACAAGTTCTCGGTGCGGCGGTTCAGGCTTCTGGGTGTGCGTGGCCTGTGACTGATGATGCCACATCATTGGATGCTGGCACGAGTCATAGGCCATGCCCACCCAGTTGCCAGAATCGGTGCAATGGGTTCCAGCAGCAGAGGTGACAGCAGCGGGCGGCAGCAGTAATGTACTGTATGTTTGTGTGTCTATGTGTTTAGATGGCCACTGCGGCGTGGGAGCTTGGGAAATGTACTTTTTAACATTTTTTTTTACAGTCGCCCAATAAAATGCACTGACATTCCCCCCCTCCCCCCACTTTTGGGGGAGAATGCATCCTATAGGGTGAAAAATACGGTGACTGGCACAATCACAATGGTTCCTTATGTAGTCGAAACAGGCCCCCTTTTCTTAGCTATCTACAGGTACTTCTGTGGTGACACCAATGGTAGCACTATTAAATGTCTATACTTGCCAGCAAAAGCCGTTAAGAACGCTGTGAGTACAGCTCTCACGGCCTATGCCACGGACAACGCTTTCGTATACGTTGAAGCGAAAGACTTGTCTTCTAGAATTTTTCTAGCATTTTCCACGTACCTTGCAACGTAATGTTTCAGTGTCCAGCGAGGTCCTGCTAGTTCCCATCGAAAAAGACCTGTTTTTACTCTAAATTTTGCCCCTAAATTTGTTATAAGGTTATATGGCTTGTTTGCTGGTTTGTACACATATGCGACCCTCATTTTTTTACTGTTTCCCTGCTGTTCCCCTGTGGCCCTGCTATCCCATTACTTACTTATTGCTGTGTCAAGTCTCTTCTGTTCCAAAGTAATTAGCATGCCATGCATTCTTCTTTTCTTCCTAATGCTTACATTAACGACTTTCTACTTTGACATATATTCTTCTTTTCTTTTTCCTAATGCTTACCTTAACCACTTTCCACTTTGGCATGCATTCTTCTTTACTTCTTCTTCCTAATGCTTACCTTATCAACTTTTCATTTTGGCATGCATTCTTCTCTTCTTCTCCTTAATGCTTACCTTAACCACTTTCCACTTTGGCATGCATTCTTCTTTACTTCTTCCCAGTGCTTACCTTAACCACTTTCCTGTTTGGCGTGCATTCTTCTTTTCTTCTTAATGCTTACCTTAACCACTTTCCACTTTGGCAGGCATTCTTCTTTTCTACTTCCTAATGCTTACCTTATCCACCTTTCACTTTGTCGTGCATTCTTCTTTTCTTCTTCTTAATGCTAACCTTGACCACTTTCCACTTTGGCATGCATTCTTCTTATCTACTTCCTAATGCTTACCTTATCCACTTTTCACTTTCGCATGCATTCTTCTTTTCTTCTTCTTAATGCTAACCTTGAGCACTTTCCACTTTGGCATGCATTCTTCGTTTCTCCTTCCTAATGCTTACCTTAACCACTTTCCCTTTTGCCATGCATTCTTCCTTTCCTCTTCCTAATGCTTACCTTAGCCACTTTCCACTTTGGCATGCATTTTTCTTTTCTTCTTCCTAATGCTTACCTTATCCACTTTCCAATTTGGCACGCATTCTTCTTTTCTTCTTCCTAATGCTTACCTTAACCACTTTCTTCTCTTAAGTTAAGCTAATTTTCCTTGTTAGTTGTATATTTGGGATGCCCACATGGATATAATGTCAACATTACTCTGATTGCACCTCTTGGTCTGAGTCTGTAGAAGAATACAAAAACAATAGTTAGTGAATGTGTTAGAGGTGTTTATTGGCTTGTATTTTGGGTGTGGTACATCACCCACCTTCTTCTTCTTCAGGTTGGTTCGGAGCACCTCCAATCCCTCGCTGCTCACCCAAGGCCATCTGCCTCTGTGCATGTGCAGTCCAGTCTCTAATCTCTGAGAGTCCCCTTTGGGACATACAATGCAATAGATAAATTGGGAGGCAAGGTGGCGTTTGATGATACAGCTTTAGCATACTTCTGCGAATGTGACAGATAATAGGTTAAGCTAACAGGGTTGAGTCCTGTGGCCCCTTTAGGACTTGTGTACCCTAATTTACCTGCTCATATGCACCTCCCAGGTTAGTTATAAATTGGTCTGAGTGGCTGCCATCCCTCATTTGTTTCCTTTGATTTTGTGCAAGTACATAGGGTGTGGGGTCTAAGGTTTCACTGCAAGACTTTCAACCCTTCCACCCCATGGGCTGCACTCGAAGTTATAGGGCAACCTCAGGTAAGCTACCAATTTATCTATTGCGTTGTATGTCCCAAAGGGGGCTCTCAGAAATTAGAGACTGCACCTCACAGAGGCACCGTGACACTTGGTGGTGCAGCTTCAGCAGACTTCTGCAGAGGTGTGTGGACCAAGACCTCTGTTTCTAACCATATTTTGAGACAGATTATAGGTTTGGCTGCAAGCTAACAGGGTTTAAGACTTGTGTATCCTAATTGACCTGCTCACGTGCACCTCTCAGGTTAGTTATAAATTGGTCTGAGCCATGCCAAACAAATTGGCACGTACCTGCCATGCCAAAACAAATTCCTTGTATGTAAGTAATGTATATACTTGGCGAATAATAAATCAGAATATCTGAAGCAAAAATCAGAATCATAAAGCATCACTCATCCCATACCATGAACAAATGTGAGTATGTGTGTGTGTGTGCGCGCGCGTATGGTGTATATAAAATTCCGCACTACATCTTCTAAATGTAAAGTTATTTTTTTTCATCCAAGGTCATAAAACGTTTATAAAGCAACTGAGTCCTTGGCCTTCAAAGCTGATGTGTTTTCCAGCGAGCGTGTTCTTTACTCCCCTAGCTTCTGCAGCCATCATTGTGATGTTCTAATGTTATTACGATGGCATTGTAATTCTTGCCAACAAGGAAGTGTCTCGAGCAGCCAAACATCAATGGAGATGATTTGATTGGTAAGAGCCTGCAGGGACAGCGCACAGAGTCCCACCGGCTGACAGATGCCTGTAATAGCGCAGACATCTCGCAACAAGATAATCCGCCATCTAATAAATTTAATGCAATTGTACATTTCCACCGAGCGGGTAGTGTCACCTTGCCTCCCCACAGTCATGAACCTGCCACCAGCAAACCTCTCTGCGCAGCCATGCTCCCAGCTGTTAGTGTGCTGAGAATTACATTTTTAGGCAAACCTGTTACTTAATCTAATGAATAAATAATACCTTAAAGAGGAACAAATACCTGTACGGACTGCACCCCCTCCGATTTTAGATTTGGGCAATTTTTAATCACCTTGCCAGGGCATCAATCTTCTGAGTCTGCGCAAAAGGAGGCACCGAAAAGCCACGAGACTTCGTTAAACGACGTGGGACTTTGAAGAGCACCGCTAAAACTGTGCTATCATTTACAGATGGCTAAGCCGGCGGGGGGGGGGGGGGGGGGCAGAGGATCAGGCCCTGAAGCAGCCGGATGGTAAGCAGGGCCTGAGGGGAGTCAGCCACATTCAAATTTAGGTCAGATGTTCTTCTTTAACTTTAGTCTAACCAAAATCTAAAAACTGATCTGCTAAAACTATCCAGGAAACACTGTGTTTATAGCACTTAAAGGGACAGTACAGGCAAACACATTAAGCAATAGATATGTACAGCTTTTCTTCCCTGCAGCTGTCTTATACTCACCCAATCCTGAGTGTCCTGCAGCGTTCAACAAGCAAATTAGTGGACAAGGTCCAGCCCTTCCTCTGTCCCAGTGGCTGGAGTACATCCCCTTCTTTCACTTTAACAGAGGAAGCTTGCCATGCTTTGCCCTGGGGCACCACCTTTGCAGAAGGCAGTAGGGGTGTGCTTGGATACTGGGGGGCCTGGACTAGGATTGTTGACAGATATAGTTAGTGCAGAGGAAGTAGAGAAGTCCTGCCCATGTTTAACCGGACCAACACTCTTGAAAAGAAGCAGTGCTTACATGTATCCTTCTTGGAACTCCTGCTGAGGTCAATTTGAAAAACAAAATGATGTATCATGGATTTGCAGGCCATTTCCTGCCACTGTGCATTGTGGGTTGAATCTGTTGTGTTAGCTGAATTCAGACAGCAGCAAGGCTGGGATGCTGGGAAAGCTTCAAAATGAGACCCGGAGAAAATCTGTGACATGCAGATCGGGGTAAGTGGGTTTTGTTTTTTCCAAATGTGCAGGGCTGTTGGTCAAGTTTAAATTTGAGGGAACATTAATGAAGAGATAGCTGTCAGAAAATCTGTAGCACTGGATCGGAAGGAAATGTGATCTGGGCCTGAGAGATATATTTGAGTGTCATCACCATTGAAAACTGAATTATCTTCAAGGCTGGCAGCCAGTGGAGGGACTAACAAACAGAAGCAGATCTGCAGCGACGAGTAGAGAGGCAATGTGCAGCAGAGTTGAGAATAGATTGGAGGGTGCTAGCCTTGTAGACCACAAAGAAGTCTAGTTGGGTTATGACTAGGACATGCACTAGCATTTTGTTGGTGTCAGGTGAGAAGAATGGGTGAATACTAGAGATATACTTTAGGGTTGAAGATGCCAGGGGATGGCCAGTGACTAAATGTGGGGTGTGAATAAAAAAAAAAAAAAAGATTCAAGTATAACAAAAATACTGTGCTTGGTAAGTTGCAGTGAGAATGAGTTTGTTGATAGATACAGTTAGTGCAGCAGTAGTGGAGTTGGATTGTGGCAAAATGACCAACTAAGTCCTGTCCATGTATTGTACATTATGATTGGACAGACCCTGTAAAGCAGACCAACACCAATTAATCTTTTTGGTTTACCTGTACTGTACCCTGGAAAAACTAGGCCTTGCAATTTGCCTTTGGCGGTCATGTGCTCAGGATCCAGTAGTTCTCTTCCAAGATCCTGGTGTGGGAAATAGAAGACAGAGTTTCTAGGGTGTATGCATAGGGGCATCAGCAATCTGCACTCAGTACATTAGCTACCAACATCCATTTTAAAAATATCAGGTGCTGGATTGCTTTAAAGACGAATATCGGTTAAAACTTCCCCCAAGCCTTACTGATCTGCTGCCCCTCCCCTCTGATTTTACCTTTGCCCATTTGTTACTCACCTTGCCAATGGATCCATCTCCTAGGTCTATCAGTTTTCGAGCAACCTTCCGACAGATGGCACCATCTTGCATCCCATCAGGACTGCACGCGCCGCCCCAATCTCACGCCTGAGCACTGCCCATGAATGGGAGGCAATGGGGCCACCCGAAATCACACGAGACTTCACTGAGCTGCGAGATCACAGAGGCCTCGCTTGTTAACAGATGGCTAGGCGAACGGCAGAGTGAGTATCCGGCCCTAAAGCAGAGGGATGGAGCAGCAGGCATCCAAAAGGTAAGTAGGGGCCGATGGGGGGGGGGGGGCTTTTTAGTGTAGTTTTGATGTTCCTCTTTAAAATCATCCTATATTAAAAAATGGCTAACAGAGCTACTTGATATACCACACCCTGGCATCCTGCCCAACATTAGGTCTCTAAAGCAGTCCAAAGGTTGTCCATCATACTCAGCCTCCTATGGTTCTGGGTTTGCGCAATGAACAGTGTGTAAGAGCCGTTAGCAGTGTATATGTTAAAGGATATGATTACAGATGTCCCCCGGATTAACACTCAAATAGTATGTGCATACTATTTGAGTGTTATTCTGGGGGACATCTGTAATCATATACTTTAACAGTATACCATGGCACCAACGGCAGGGTTCAGGGGCCCACTGAGGAATACAACTGTTTTCGTGTGGGCCAGTCCAAACCAGCATCCTGAACTGGGATGAATGTCCACTACCACCCCTACAGAAATAGGAAAAATATTGGTTAATCCTCATGAAGTTCTCATGAGGTTTCTATGGCCCACATGACCATTGGGGACAAACTGGTTTCCCAGGGGGTGTGCAGTATTGCTCATTGGAGGTCTGTTCAGAGCAGGCAAAGCAGGTATGTGTGTGTCTAAAATATGAAGAAAATACCACGCTCAAAATACTAAGATATATATTAAACAACACAGTGTTACACTACAAGTGAATGTTCAATGTGCTCAACTATTATTCTTGTAATAGTCCCAAGAAACAAAATAGTCCAAAAAGGCACAGAGCAGACTAGATGGTATCCAGCATTAACAAAAGGTTAATACAGCAACTGGTTGAATTATTTGTGTAACCCCAAGTGAAAGGTACATCTTCACATCAATGTACCCACCACCGGCTTATCAAACTCTTACCAGAGTTGTATTAATTCAAACGTGAGTTATTAACGTAATTCCAGACTGTTTCTCCAACCTCAGGATCAACCAGTAGTAATAGGATACCTCACCTTCACTAATAGTAAAAGTTCTTCAAATGCTGATAACCAAGGGAATTCCAGAGAGCTCCCAGGCACAAAACAGGTCAACATACAGGGATAGAAAAATAAAACCTGAAGGTTGGCCTATTTTGTCAATGCTGGATACCATCTAGTCTGTGCACCCCCCTCCCCCGGAAAGCTTGAACTCAATATAGGGTAGGGAACTCATGGCAGTGTTTAGATCTGCTTTCATAAATAATGCCTTTTCTTTTCTATGCTTTTCAAATGCCTCAGTGACAGGTGAAAATGAGTGTAAAATATTTTCCTCTATTGTTATAGTTCCCTTTGTTTGTTTCCAAGTTATGTCTGTCTCTTGAGTGTTTTGGACACACTATAACTGAAGCCCACTGCTGAGTTCTCCTCTATCAGTGATTTATGTCTCAGCACTACTGTTTTCCATTATATTTTACATTTAACCTGACCTTAAAATAAGTTGGTTCCTGGAATCTTTAATTCCCTCACTATATTAACCTGTGACACCTTCAGCAGAGGTGCACACCATCGACCTTATAATGTAGAACTGTATCATAATCTGCTTTACTCTGTAGCTTTTTTTCCAGTTACTAAAAGCCGTTCTTCTGTGATCAGTGTCAGGACCTAATAGCTCACTAGCTTTGACAATTTCTTACATTATCCCAGATTCCCATTCCCTCTTTCATGAAGCACGGCTTAAATTGGTGGATTGTTTGCTTAAATCAGACCAACATTCATTTTTTTCTTTAACTGGGGGTTGGTCCCGCAGACAGCGAATAAGAACAAGCTCGGGGGAACATCCAGAATGCTGGAGCCCCCCGAACATAACCCCTCAGAATGCCCAATATCTGAACCTTTGCCCGAAGCCAGCACCGGGAAAGGTGTCCCGCGATTGTGCGCATCGTCAGCCAATCACTGGACTCCTTTCCCAAAGTGAAGGTAAGATATCGGGTGTTCTGGGGGGGGTTATGTTCTGGGGGACTCCAGCATTCTGGATGCCACCCCGAGCTTGTTCTTATTCTCTGTCTGAGGGACCAAAACCAATCAAAGGAAAAAACGGGTGTTGGTCTGGTTTAAGCTAAGCGTCAGCAACAGAGAAACATTTTTAGCCTTTAATGCCTTAAACATGATCTAGGGTCCCTTTACAGTAGGGGGGAATCCCATGCCCTTTTTTTTGAGTGTTAAACCATTAATTTTTTTTAAATTAAAAATGGTATGGGGTCCCCCCACTATCCAAGCAAAACTAGCCTAGGCACCAGCTACGGAGGCCCATAGCCTTCACAGGCCACATGCTCTTTTGCACCCCCTTGGGCTTTAGGGATGCAGGTAATGGGGCGGGTATTTTAGCAAGTCATCCACTTGCTGACCTCTTACCAGAAGTAAAAATTATTTTTTTCCCCCCGTACTTACCTTCAATTGATCATCGATCCGTGCGTGCCATGACATTGGCCAATGTTTCTGACTTCTGCTTCCACCTATCACTCCGGCTTCTGACATATTGCTCTCTGCTTCAGGGAGGGGCCTTTTATACCCACAGAGTGAGCTAACATCAGATCACTCACCTGTATAAAAAGCCCCTACCTGCACCGAGGAAAGAGATGCCGTGAGCCCAGCTGGGGCTGTGAGTGCTGTGGAGAGCGGCACGGGAGAAGCGACCAGAGAGCGATGCAGGACAGACTGGAGGACAGTGAGAAAGCAGGTGAGTTTTCACTTTTTTATTAAAGTGAACCAAAAACCTGGATTTTGACTATCCTGGGTTTTTGTTCCTTTCCCGCTATGTGAACTCCCCCCTCCCAGATCGCCGCAGCCAACTCACCTTATCCTGGTCATAAGGCGTGCCCGCGCCAGGCATTTGTGAATGACTGGCGCGGCACGCTCCCTGTTAGAGGGAGGCGGAGGATGCGGACGTAAGAGATACTGCTTTTAGACGCACCGTGGGAACGAGATAAGGTGAGTTGCTGCGGCGATCTAGGGGGGGTTTCACACAGCGGGGGATAGGAACAAAACCCAGGATAGTCAAAATGTTTGACTATTCCGGGTTTTGGTCCACTTTAACCCTTTAAATGCCAAGCACGTAGTTTCTACGTGGTTGCTTCTCCTACCGTTAAGTACCAAGCACGTAGAAACGACGTGCCTGGCATTTCCCCCAAATAGTTAAAAAATATTTAAAAAAAAAAACACTTACCTTTAGTACAGATATGTAGCTGGGGGTCCCCTCTTCCTCCGGGGGGCACCCGATCCCTCCCCCGTCGTCCTCCGTCTTCAGGAGGGGGCCCGAAACCGCCCCCCCCCCATTCCCAGCGCTGACAGTGGCTGTAAAAAGATAAAAATAAAAGTGTCATTTACTCACCTCTGTGCCCGATCCTCCTTCTTCCTCCGGTCTCCTCTTCACCCAGGGGGGGTCCGATCCCCCCCCCCCCCCGGGCTGCGCAGGCTTCAGGTGAGGACCCTCTTCCGGGTCCTCACCGCTTCTAATGGCAGCGATGGCCGCCGCCCCCTAGCCCCGCCCATTGTGGGAGGAGCGGGATGACGTCATCCCGCTCCTCCAATACCCCCTCCGAGCTGACAGATGCCGTGGTGATCGGAGCAGGGCGGGTGTCAGGCGAGGAGGCTCCGATCGGAGCCCCCTCGCCTGTCACCCGCCCTGCACCGATCACTACCGGCATCTGTCAGTGACATGACATCGTAGGTGAGTACAGTAAAAAAAAAAAAATAAAGATTTTTTTCTTATGTGTCTGTGTCATTATTATTTACATTTAACCCCTTGTGAACTGGTAAGGGGTCCATGACCCCTATACCAGTTCACAAGGCTGGGGGGATGGCAAGTCCCCCGCGCTAGCGCGTGACTTGCCATTAACCCCAGCACCCCCATTACCTGCCTCCCCAAAGGCCAGGGGGGGGCAGAAGAGCCTGGGCCCACGGGCTATGCGGGCTTGTAGCCACAAAAGCTGGCCCCTGCGCCCTGTTCCTACAAGCCCACCTAGCTGGTCCCGGGCTGGTTACTTTGGGTAAGGGGGACCCCACATCAATTTTTTTTTTTTTTTAAGGGGTTTTAACCCTTAAAAATCCCCCAAAAATGGGGTCCCCCCCCCCCCCCCCCGGGAGGGGGGACCCTATGTCATTTTTTTTTTTTAATTAACCCTTTGTGTTCTGTCATCCAGCAGCTATAAAAGGCTTCCAGCAGGTGAGCAGAAGCCAGTGATCGCCGAGGGACACAGTGCTCCAGGATGGATGGGAGGTAAGTATTAAAAAAAAAATGTATAAAATAATTTTTTCTCATTGTGTGTCTGTGTTTTTTTTTTTTTTACATTTAACCCCTTGTGAACTGGTAACCCCTATACCAGTTCACAAGGCTGGGGGGATGGCAAGTCACCTGCATTAACTTGCCATTAACCCCCGGCACCCCCATTACCTGCCTCCCCAAATGGGCTATGCGGGCTTGTAGCCTGCAGGGCCAGGGGCCACAAAAGCTGGCCCCTGCGCCCTGTTTCTACAAGCCCTGCATAGCTGGTCCCGGGCTAGTTACTTTGGGTAAGGGGGACCCCATGTAATTTGTTTTGGATTTTTAAGGGTTTTTAACCCTTAAAAATCCAAAAAAGAAATGGGGCCCCCCACCTTGGGAGGGGGGACCCTATGTCATTTTTTTTTCTCTATTTAACCATTTGTAGTGTGGATGGTAGTTGTATTTTATTTGTAAATGTTATAAAGTACTTGTTTCAGTTAGGGGGGTCTCCTGGGCAGGAACAAGGGGCTACCGATAAATATGTGGTACCGTTCTAATCGGTAGAAATGGGGCTTTCACATGCAATATGATTTTCTTTAATAAAATACATTTTTTATTTATAATAAAGGAGACAATTTTCTAAAATAATTGTATTTATTTATTTTTTTTATTTAATAATAATATTGTAAAAAACAGAATAAAATTTACAAAAAAGACATTTCAAGTTAAAGCCTAAACTCTGCTGCAAAAAAATATATATATACATTTTTCTGAAAATTCCAGCAAAAATGTCGCAAAACAAAGTGGGGAAAATGACCTGTCAACAGAGGGTGACAAAATCTAAAGTAGGCTGGCAATTAAAAGGGTTAATAGTACCTATGCATGTTGGGTACTGTTCTGTTCGGGGGACCTTGCGCTTTCATACTTAGCTTGTTTTTTCTGGTTTGCATATTTATATTTTAGGAAAAGGTTTTGGGTACGCTTAAAAAGCTTAACATGTGTACTTTCAGGGAATATATGGTTTATGGGGGATATTGCAAATGTAAAGGGTTGTTTTGGTTGAAAAATCGTAAGGTGCGCACTCTGTCTGCAGAGCTGAAATTTTCAAGTAAAATTACCGTTATGCGCATGCTTTACTTTGGGGTGTTTGGCAACTCTTCCCTTGACAGTAGCTATGCATGTTGGTTATCGTTCTGTTCGGGGGATGTTGCTTTTTTAGATTAAACTTGTTTTTTCTTGTTTGTAAATAGTTTTTTTAGGAAAATGTGGCTTTGATTCTGCTTTTTTATCCTTTTTTTAGGGAAACTCTTTGCAACCAAAGAATACATTGAGGGATCACTTCCAGAAAAACTGCAAGGTGCGCATAGCGCATATCACAGTTGTATTCTTTCTGAAAATCCCCTAAAGCGCTGTTTCAGTTTGGGGGAGTCTCCTGGGCAGGAAAGGGTGTCTACCAATACATATGTGGTCCCGCTGTAACTGGGAGAAATTGGGATTTCACACACAATAAGATTTTATTGACAAACTTACATTTTTTATTACAAAAAAAATTTTTTTATTTTTTTGCACATATTTCACCCAAAAATATTGAGAATACACCTAAAAAATTACAAACAAGACATTTCATGTTAAAGCCCAGACTATGCTGAAAATCCCTTCAAAAATCACATTTGAACATGGGGAGCGCAAAATAGTGCAAAATGGTCTGGCAACAAAGGGTGACAAAAACTCCAGGTAGGCTGGCATTTAAAGGGTTAAAGGATTTCAGGGAAAGATTTGACACAAATCACAAAAAAATTAGACTTGTGCTGAATCTAATTTTCCCTGAAATTTGAAGAGAACTCTGGATCTAACAGTTTCACTCGCCTATATTAATTTTTTCTTTTTTCCAACTCTAAACCCCAGATGAGTCTTATATTGCGAAAATACAATATATTAAAAGCTGAAACACTTCCTAATGGCAGTGCATCTTACATGACCGGGTGGCAGCAGACACTACACTCCTTATCTCTTTATATAAAGGGCTACAGGAAGTAGAAAAAACTCATTTGAATACAAATATGGATGTTGCATAAGACATGCTTGTATCTAGAGTAGAGATGAGCGAACCGGTTCGGACGAACCGGAATTCGCTCCGAATTTCAGGAAATATTCGATTCGGCACGAACCCGAATATTTTGTGGTTCGTGCCGATCTAATTTTTCCTGAAATTAAAAAAAAAAAAATGCCGGCATGGTGGGAGCGGGCCGGCCGGTTCCGCTCCCACCATGCCGGCATTTAAAAAACAAAACAAAAAAAAAAAAAAAGCATTTTTGCCGGCATGGTGGGAGCGGGCCGGCCGGCTCCGCTGTCAGCGGAACCGGCCGGCCCGCTCCGCTGTCAGCGGAACCGGCCGGCCCGCTCCCACCATGCCGGCATTTCAAAAAAAAGCAAACACTTACCTGCTGTCAGCGGAACCGGCCGGCCCGCTCCCACCATGCCGGCATTTCAAAAAAAAGCAAACACTTACCTGCAGGTCCGGAGCGTGGAGGCCGGCGCCGCTCTCAGCTGTCATCTGAGGGCGCGTCATCAGAGCGCCCTCTGATGACGCGCCCTCAGATGACAGCTGAGAGCGGCGCCGGCCTCCACGCTCCGGACCTGCAGGTAAGTGTTTGCTTTTTTTTGAAATGCCGGCATGGTGGGAGCGGGCCGGCCCGCTCCCACCATGCCGGCAAAAATGCTTTTTTTTTTTTTTGTTTTGTTTTTTAAATGCTGGCATGGTGGGAGCGGGCCGGCCGGCTTTACCGGCCCGCCGGCCGGCTCCGCTCCCACCATGCCGGCATTTATGATGGGGAACTTCGTAAAAGTTTGATTCGGCCGAACCCGAATTTCTTTGTGAAATTCGGCGAATCGGCCGAATCGAACTTTTCAAAAGTTCGCTCATCTCTAATCTAGAGAACTAAGCAATTTGATCATATAACAGTAAAGGATAGTAAATAAAAATTACAACCACATCAAAAAACATGCTAAACAATTTTACACTGATCAATAGAATTTGTTTTTCACAGAAAAAAATCTATAAGTAGAGACAAGCAAACTTTTTAAAAGTTTGATTTGGGCGATTGGCCGCATTTCCCACAAAAATTTGGATTTGTCAAACTTTTAACCTACAATTAGCCTACCTGGGTCCCTAGAGTCGGGCAATAGCTTCATCCTCCAGCCAGCCATGTTGACTTCAGCAGGACAGACATCCTCTGACCCATGCTGGACTCCAGGCATCTTGCTCTCCGCCACAGGGAGGGGCTTTTATACCAGCAAGAGAGCGGATGTCAGGCTTCAGGGCTGTTGGCCAGCCGCTCGTCCTCCGTGCCCTGGTCTACCAGCTCCCATAGCTGGTGCCTGGGCTGGTTTTGCTTGGATAGGGGGAACCCCAAAGCTTTTTTATTTTTAAGGGTTTAACCTTAAAAATTAAATTACTTTTGTATAGCTGATGCTGTGATCCAGTTTAATGGCATCTGCTGCTGGGTTATTTCAGTTAATCACAGGCAGCAGCAGGGGTAGGATGCTGAGTGTCACGATGATCTGCTCACCAGCTCCCTGGTCCTGCGGCATCCTTGTTCGCCCGCTAAAGTGGTGCCGGTATGGGCGGCGTGCAGGGCTGTCCGTCACTTGCCCACCACGTCAACTTCGGACGCCAGCTCGGGCAACGCTGGCTCAAACGTGCTGCAATCCTCTGCCTCCTCCCGCAACCTCCAATGGCACTGCCCTCAAGTTATTTCCGGGCCTATGAGACAATCCCCTGCGCCCAAGCTCTATGAAATTATTCCCATGTCACTTGCTCACTGCCTGTGATAGCGCTCTACTGGGTGTTGTGGTGCTACTGCATTGAGTTCTGTTTATCACTTTGCATTGTCTGATCACTCCTTTGACCGCTGCCTGGATCGCAGCCTGCCTGCCTGACCCTGAGCCCGTCTTCGTCTGCACTGCAAAGCTCTGACCACCAAGCTTTGACCCGCTGTGTAAACCCCCCCTCCCGATCATCGCAGCCAACTCACCTCTTCTCGATCCCACGGCGCATCTCAGGGCAGTGGCTCCGCCGGCCGCATCCACAACTTCCCTCTATCAGTGCGCATGCCCAGGCATTTGTGAATGGGAGGGAGGCGGGGGATGTGGAAGTCAGGGCTGCTCTTAGACGCACTGTGGGACCGGGAAGTGGTGAGTCCGTTTGGGCGTCCTGGGGGGGTTTCATACAGCGGGGCACCCCGATCGGGGAAAGGACCACTTTAAAGAGTTTGCTGGCTATCTATGGGGAGGGGGAGCTCTAGCAATCTATCAACTGTGCTCCAACACCCGTTTTCACATAAATGGGTGTTAGACCTCTTTAATCCACTTTGTTCCAATTTTTCCACTATTCCTTACAGTGTGTACTGGTTATCTAACTACTTGCTACCTTACACGTTGTAAATATAACATTATTTTAACTGATTAAAAAACAGTAAAAAAGTCTATGAATACTTTGATTTACAGCACTCAGGACAAGAGATTTAAAGGTTGATGAAAGCATTTTATGCTAATCTCAAAGTGTTAAAAAGAGAATGAGTTGCTATTTAAAACCTTTTATCTCCTGTATGTTAAATGCGGTAACACTGTAAAACATATGTCAACATGCTAATCCGTGTGATAACAGCTGGTAATGAATACAGCAGAGCTAGCAGAACCAAAGTCTATGTATAGTCTCCCATCTAAACACACTGGAATATGCACTAAGCGCTATGTCAACAAGTGTGTCTAGGAAAGTGATAATGCTCTTGAAGAAGAAACACCAGCAAGTTAATGAGACCTGCTGACAAGGAATAATGGCAAATTAAAAAGTAAAAAAAAATTAGTTATTTCGAGAAACTGAGAAAGACAGGAACTGTTGAAGATGTGCAGCTACGTAACTAAATGTGAGCCGGCCCGGTGTGAACTTTGAATGGGGCCTCATCATGGCTCGTACAGTATCCTTTTCCCTGTCATTTTACTGCATTGTTCGCCCTATAGGACGCACTATTTTTTTCCCCAAAATGGGGGTGGGGGGGGGGGGGGGTGGGGTGGGGGGGGTGTCAGTGCGTCTTATTGGGCAAATGTAAAAAAAACACAACAAAAAAGTAAAAAAAAAAGATATACTTACATGAGCCTTGCCAAGCCATGAGCGAATGAAAAAGCGGAGGGCAGGGTAACTGAACCTCGCCCACTGTCCCCGGTGCCAGCACTGCCGCTACTTCTCGGGCTGGAGCACACACACGCGGTCCATGCAGCCGGTGAGCGTGGCCTGCGTCCAGTATCGGCAGTGGGCAGAGCGGGGAGATTGGGCGAGGTTCAGTTACCCTGCCTGCCGCTCTTTCATTGGCTGGTGGCTGCAGCGTGAGGCTCCGGGTGAGGCTGTACTTTTTTTTTTTTTTTTTTTTTTTATTTCCAGCGTCAGGGCATGTGGGGATTCAGCCACACTGCATATGGGAATGGGATGGGGGAAATGCCCCACTGCCTATGGAAATGGGGGGGGGGGGAAATGCCACACTGCCTATGGAAATGGGGGGAGGGGGAAATGCCACGCTGCATACGGGAATGGGGGGGAGAAATGCCACACTGCATATGGGAATGGGGGATGGGGAAATGCCACACTGCCTATGGAAATGGGGGGAGGGAGAAATGCCACACTGCATATGGGAATGGGGGGGGGAGAAATGCCACACTGCATATGGGAATGGGATGGGGGAATGCCACACTGCATATGGGAATGGGGGGGGGGAATGCCACACTGCCTATGGAAATGGGGGGGGGGATAAATGCCACACTGCATATAGGAATGGCGGGGGAGAAATGCCACACTGCATATGGGAATGGCAGGGGAGAAATGCCACACTGCATATGGGAATGGGATGGGGAAAATGCCACACTGCCTATGGAAATGGGGGGGGGGATGCCACACTGCCTATGGAAATGGGGGGAGTGAGAAATGCCACACTGCATATGGGAATGGGGGGGGGGAGAAATGCCACACTGCATATGGGAATGGGGGGGAGAAATTATTATTATTATTATTGTTTATTTATATAGCGCCATCATCTTCCGTAGCGCTTTACAAAGTAGTAATTACAGACAGGGTAGAAACATACGGTACATATACTAATTCAAATGCAGTTGTACAGAGTTGACAATGGATATTCTGAATACAGGATACAATTGGGGAGAGAGCCCTGCCCTTGCGAGCTTACAGTCTAAAGGAAGAGGGGTGAAGACGAGGGGGAAGGATCACAAACAGTCAGTATTGAGCTTTGTGGCATGTGCCCTTTAGAAGATTGGTTAGGCCAGATTATATGCTTGTCTGAATAAGTGAGTTTTAAGGGCGCCTTTGAAGGTTTTGAGGGTTGTGGAGTGGCGGATTGGGTGGGGGAGGGCATTCCAGAAGATTGGGGTTGCACGTGAGAAGTCCTGGAGGCGGGCGTGAGAGGAGGTGACCAGGGAGGAGGACAGAAGTAGGTCGGCAGAGGAGCGGAGGCTGCGTCTAGGTTGATACTGTTGGAATAGAGATGAGATGTAGGGAGGGGCCTGGTTGGAGAGAGCTTTGTATGTGAGAGTTAGAGTTTTGAACAGGATTCGCTGTGGGACTGGCAGCCAGTGTAGGGATTGGCAGAGAGGCGCAGAACTAGAGTAGCGAGAGGAGAGATGGATGAGGCGAGCAGCAGAGTTCAGGATAGATTGGAGGGGTGCCAGTCTGTTAGTTGGTAGGCCACAAAGAAGGATGTTGCAGTAATCCAGACGGGATATGACCAGGGCATGCACTAGCATTTTAGTGGTGTCAGGTGAGAGGAAAGGACGGATGCGGGAGATGTTTTTAAGTTGGAGGCGACAGGAGGTGGCCAGGGAGTGAATATGTGGTTTGAAAGAGAGGGCAGAGTCCAGAATGACTCCCAGGCACCGTGCTTGGTGAGTTGCTGTTATTGTGTAATTGTTGACAGAAATAGACATGTTAGAGAGGGGAGGGGAGTTAGATGGTGGGAAAATGACCAGTTCTGTCTTGTCCATGTTTAGCTTGAGGTAGCGAGATGACATGAATGAAGAAATAGCTGAGAGGCAATTGGGGAGGCGAGATAGGAGAGAGGAGAGATTGGGGCCTGAGAGATATATCTGAGTGTCATCTGCATAGAAGTGGTATTGAAAGCCTAGTGAAGTTATAAGTTTGCCAAGGCCGTGGGTGTAGACTGAGAAAAGTAGGGGGCCTAGGACAGAACCTTGTGGCACACCAACAGAAAGAGAACGTGAGGATGAGACTGTGTTAGAAAAGGATACACTGAATGATCTGTCAGAGAGGTAAGAGGTGAGCCAAGAGAGTGCAAGACCTTGAACCCCGAGAGAGGAGAGAATATCAAGAAGCAGAGAGTGGTCGACAGTATCAAAGGCTGAGGAGAGGTCAAGAAGGATGAGGATGGAGTAGTGACCAATGCTTTTGGCAGTGAGCAGATCATTGGTGACTTTGGTGAGAGCAGTTTCAGTGGAGTGGTTACGGCGGAATCCTGATTGTAAGGGGTCAAATAAGTTGTTAGTGGATAAGTATTGTGACAGTTCTGAGTGGACATGTTGTTCAAGAAGTTTGGAGGAGAAAGGGAGTAGCGAGATAGGGCGGTAGCTGGAGAGGGCAGAGGGGTCGAGAGAGGGTTTCTTGATTATCGGAGTAATAACAGCATGTTTGTAGGAAGAAGGAAAGGCACCAGTGGAGAGAGAAAGGTTGAATATGGATGTTAAGGCTGGAGTGAGGGATGGAGACAGTTGAGGAATAAGGTGGGATGGAATAGGATCAAGGGAGCAGGTAGTCAGGTGGGCCCTAGAAATGAGAGAGGTTAGTCCAAGCTCAGTTATTGGAGTGAAGAAAGTAAGAGAGTGAGGCAGGGGGATTGTTTGAAGTGGTGAGGGATTCTGAGGGGCAAAGCCGAGTCGAATGTTGTCAATTTTTCCTTTGAAGAATGTAGAAAATTCTTCTGCTGTTATTTGGGAGGTTGGAGGAGGGGGTGGTGGGCGGAGTAAGGAACTGAAAGTGTTGAAGAGTTGTTTGGGATTCCGGGCTTGTGCAGAAATCAGTGAAGAGAAATAAGCTTGCTTAGCAGATGAAAGGGCCGTCCTGAGTTCCTGAAGGGCTTGTTTGTAGAATAGAAAGTCATGATTGGCTTTGGATTTCCTCCATCGCCGTTCAGCAGCTCGAGACAGCTGTTTCAATCTGGCTGTGCTTGCATTTAGCCAGGGTTGGGGGTTTCTGGTGCGGGGACGGCTATAGGTGAGGGGGGCGACAAAGTCCAGAGCTGAGGAGAGAGTATTATGGTAGTGTGATGATGCAGCGTCTATGTCCGTGAATGAGGTCAAGGTCTGAAGAGGTTGAAGTGAGGCAGAAAAGGACTGAAGGTCTAGGTTTCTTAAGTTCCTGCGTTGAATTGTGGGTTTGTGTGGAGGGGGGTTTGCAGGCATTGGAGAGAGGGTCATAGTCAGCAGATTATGATCAGAGAGGGGGAGCAAAGAGGATGAGAGGTTTGATAGAGAGCAGAGGTTAGTGAAGAGGAGGTCAATTGTGTGGCCGTCTTTGTGGGTGGGTGCTGTAGACCATTGCTTGAGGCCGAAAGATGAGGTTAGTGACAGTAGTCTGGTGGCAGCAGGGTTGCTAGTGTCAACAGATATGTTAAAGTCACCCATGATGATTGCAGGGATGTCTGTGGACAGAAAATGAAGGAGCCAGGTAGAAAAGTGGTCGAGGAAAAGAGTAGTAGTTCCAGGAGGGCGGTAGATGACTGCGATTTTCAGGTTACAGGGAGAATATAAGTGGACACAGTGAGCTTCAAAAGATGAGAAGGATAGAGATGGCAAGGCAGGGAGTGGGTTAAAGGAGCAGAGTTTGGATAGAAGGATGCCAACACCCCCACCCTGTTTGTTGTTGGATCTTGGGGTGTGGCTGAGATGTAGTCCCCCATGTGAGAGGGCAGCAGCTGAAGCTGTATCTGATGGGGTAAGCCATGTTTCTGTGAACCCCATGAAGGTAAAAGAGTTAGAGAGAAACAGGTCGTGAATATAGGTGAGTTTATTGCGCACTGAGCGTGCATTCCACAGTGCGCAGGTGACAGTGGCGGGAAGGGATGGAGAGTGAGTGAGCTGTATCAGGTTAGGTGGGTTGCGTGTGTATCCCGGTTTAACACGGTTGTAGACTTTTGGCTTTGATGAAAAATGTATAGTTATGGAGGAGGGGGGTGGAGAGAGTGGGCCTGGATTAGGACTGATGTCTCCGGCGGCAAGTAAGAGTAAAAGGAGAGAAAATAGATGGTTGTGGCTTTTGAGGGTGGAATAATGTGCCTTGTGCTTGGATATAGAGGTGGTGTGTGATTTTGCCAAGGAAAGGAATTCGTGAGCAGAGAGGTAGGGGGAGGAGAGCAGAGAGGGGGAGATATATAGGGACTTACCAGGAGCAGGGGGATACTGTGAGCCTAGGATTCTGAGGGTAAGAGGAAGCAGTGTGATGAGGTAGATGTTGATCATTTTAGTTGATGCTGGGCTATTCAGACAAGCCGAATCTGGTGCAGGTTTCCTCCAGGTTGAATTCAGGTTAAATTCGCTGCAGACTTAGAAGGAGTCAGACTTGGAATGGAGTCTGAATTGCAGCCATAGTGACTTGCAGCCACTATTCACTCAATATGACCAGTTTCTAAGTGCCTGTGATTAGTTCATGCACAACACTTGGGCCTAAAGGGTGGGGCTAGGTCAGTCCTAAAAGTTTGGTCAGGGAGGGCACATAAGGTAATAAAACATCACATGGAATGTTGCTAGATGCTATGGTTCAGTGAACACACAAGGGGCAATATTGGTCAGTTTAAATTTAGGAGATAGTAACAGATGATAGTGTCACAAATATAGATATGGGCAGGGGAACGAGATGGGGCTTTCAAAATAATTACATAACTCTTAAATAAGGCATATGCGCAGTTAAGATGACAAGGGAAAAATCAAGTTTAAAATAGTAAATCTAATAAGAGAGAATGGCAGCAGGTATTACACAGGCAGGAAAGGGTTAAAAGTTGCTGGTGAGGCCAAAATGCGTACCAGGATGAGAGAATGGCAGCAGGTATTACACAGGCAGGAAAGGGTTAAAAGTTGCTGGTGAGGCCAAAATGCGTACCTGTGAATGAGAGAGGAGACATATCAGAATGCAGGTGGTGGTGATATGGAGGAAGAGTGATGTGGTTCTGGGTCCATAGAGTGAATTCAGGTTAAATTCGCTGCAGACTTAGAAGGAGTCAGACTTGGAATGGAGTCTGAATTGCAGCCATAGTGACTTGCAGCCACTATTCACTCAATATGACCAGTTTCTAAGTGCCTGTGATTAGTTCATGCACAACACTTGGGCCTAAAGGGTGGGGCTAGGTCAGTCCTAAAAGTTTGGTCAGGGAGGGCACATAAGGTAATAAAACATCACATGGAATGTTGCTAGATGCTATGGTTCAGTGAACACACAAGGGGCAATATTGGTCAGTTTAAATTTAGGAGATAGTAACAGATGATAGTGTCACAAATATAGATATGGGCAGGGGAACGAGATGGGGCTTTCAAAATAATTACATAACTCTTAAATAAGGCATATGCGCAGTTAAGATGACAAGGGAAAAATCAAGTTTAAAATAGTAAATCTAATAAGAGAGAATGGCAGCAGGTATTACACAGGCAGGAAAGGGTTAAAAGTTGCTGGTGAGGCCAAAATGCGTACCAGGATGAGAGAATGGCAGCAGGTATTACACAGGCAGGAAAGGGTTAAAAGTTGCTGGTGAGGCCAAAATGCGTACCTGTGAATGAGAGAGGAGACATATCAGAATGCAGGTGGTGGTGATATGGAGGAAGAGTGATGTGGTTCTGGGTCCATAGAGTGAATTCAGGTTAAATTCGCTGCAGACTTAGAAGGAGTCAGACTTGGAATGGAGTCTGAATTGCAGCCATAGTGACTTGCAGCCACTATTCACTCAATATGACCAGTTTCTAAGTGCCTGTGATTAGTTCATGCACAACACTTGGGCCTAAAGGGTGGGGCTAGGTCAGTCCTAAAAGTTTGGTCAGGGAGGGCACATAAGGTAATAAAACATCACATGGAATGTTGCTAGATGCTATGGTTCAGTGAACACACAAGGGGCAATATTGGTCAGTTTAAATTTAGGAGATAGTAACAGATGATAGTGTCACAAATATAGATATGGGCAGGGGAACGAGATGGGGCTTTCAAAATAATTACATAACTCTTAAATAAGGCATATGCGCAGTTAAGATGACAAGGGAAAAATCAAGTTTAAAATAGTAAATCTAATAAGAGAGAATGGCAGCAGGTATTACACAGGCAGGAAAGGGTTAAAAGTTGCTGGTGAGGCCAAAATGCGTACCAGGATGAGAGAATGGCAGCAGGTATTACACAGGCAGGAAAGGGTTAAAAGTTGCTGGTGAGGCCAAAATGCGTACCTGTGAATGAGAGAGGAGACATATCAGAATGCAGGTGGTGGTGATATGGAGGAAGAGTGATGTGGTTCTGGGTCCATAGAGTGAATTCAGGTTAAATTCGCTGCAGACTTAGAAGGAGTCAGACTTGGAATGGAGTCTGAATTGCAGCCATAGTGACTTGCAGCCACTATTCACTCAATATGACCAGTTTCTAAGTGCCTGTGATTAGTTCATGCACAACACTTGGGCCTAAAGGGTGGGGCTAGGTCAGTCCTAAAAGTTTGGTCAGGGAGGGCACATAAGGTAATAAAACATCACATGGAATGTTGCTAGATGCTATGGTTCAGTGAACACACAAGGGGCAATATTGGTCAGTTTAAATTTAGGAGATAGTAACAGATGATAGTGTCACAAATATAGATATGGGCAGGGGAACGAGATGGGGCTTTCAAAATAATTACATAACTCTTAAATAAGGCATATGCGCAGTTAAGATGACAAGGGAAAAATCAAGTTTAAAATAGTAAATCTAATAAGAGAGAATGGCAGCAGGTATTACACAGGCAGGAAAGGGTTAAAAGTTGCTGGTGAGGCCAAAATGCGTACCAGGATGAGAGAATGGCAGCAGGTATTACACAGGCAGGAAAGGGTTAAAAGTTGCTGGTGAGGCCAAAATGCGTACCTGTGAATGAGAGAGGAGACATATCAGAATGCAGGTGGTGGTGATATGGAGGAAGAGTGATGTGGTTCTGGGTCCATAGAGTGAATTCAGGTTAAATTCGCTGCAGACTTAGAAGGAGTCAGACTTGGAATGGAGTCTGAATTGCAGCCATAGTGACTTGCAGCCACTATTCACTCAATATGACCAGTTTCTAAGTGCCTGTGATTAGTTCATGCACAACACTTGGGCCTAAAGGGTGGGGCTAGGTCAGTCCTAAAAGTTTGGTCAGGGAGGGCACATAAGGTAATAAAACATCACATGGAATGTTGCTAGATGCTATGGTTCAGTGAACACACAAGGGGCAATATTGGTCAGTTTAAATTTAGGAGATAGTAACAGATGATAGTGTCACAAATATAGATATGGGCAGGGGAACGAGATGGGGCTTTCAAAATAATTACATAACTCTTAAATAAGGCATATGCGCAGTTAAGATGACAAGGGAAAAATCAAGTTTAAAATAGTAAATCTAATAAGAGAGAATGGCAGCAGGTATTACACAGGCAGGAAAGGGTTAAAAGTTGCTGGTGAGGCCAAAATGCGTACCAGGATGAGAGAATGGCAGCAGGTATTACACAGGCAGGAAAGGGTTAAAAGTTGCTGGTGAGGCCAAAATGCGTACCTGTGAATGAGAGAGGAGACATATCAGAATGCAGGTGGTGGTGATATGGAGGAAGAGTGATGTGGTTCTGGGTCCATAGAGTGAATTCAGGTTAAATTCGCTGCAGACTTAGAAGGAGTCAGACTTGGAATGGAGTCTGAATTGCAGCCATAGTGACTTGCAGCCACTATTCACTCAATATGACCAGTTTCTAAGTGCCTGTGATTAGTTCATGCACAACACTTGGGCCTAAAGGGTGGGGCTAGGTCAGTCCTAAAAGTTTGGTCAGGGAGGGCACATAAGGTAATAAAACATCACATGGAATGTTGCTAGATGCTATGGTTCAGTGAACACACAAGGGGCAATATTGGTCAGTTTAAATTTAGGAGATAGTAACAGATGATAGTGTCACAAATATAGATATGGGCAGGGGAACGAGATGGGGCTTTCAAAATAATTACATAACTCTTAAATAAGGCATATGCGCAGTTAAGATGACAAGGGAAAAATCAAGTTTAAAATAGTAAATCTAATAAGAGAGAATGGCAGCAGGTATTACACAGGCAGGAAAGGGTTAAAAGTTGCTGGTGAGGCCAAAATGCGTACCAGGATGAGAGAATGGCAGCAGGTATTACACAGGCAGGAAAGGGTTAAAAGTTGCTGGTGAGGCCAAAATGCGTACCTGTGAATGAGAGAGGAGACATATCAGAATGCAGGTGGTGGTGATATGGAGGAAGAGTGATGTGGTTCTGGGTCCATAGAGTGAATTCAGGTTAAATTCGCTGCAGACTTAGAAGGAGTCAGACTTGGAATGGAGTCTGAATTGCAGCCATAGTGACTTGCAGCCACTATTCACTCAATATGACCAGTTTCTAAGTGCCTGTGATTAGTTCATGCACAACACTTGGGCCTAAAGGGTGGGGCTAGGTCAGTCCTAAAAGTTTGGTCAGGGAGGGCACATAAGGTAATAAAACATCACATGGAATGTTGCTAGATGCTATGGTTCAGTGAACACACAAGGGGCAATATTGGTCAGTTTAAATTTAGGAGATAGTAACAGATGATAGTGTCACAAATATAGATATGGGCAGGGGAACGAGATGGGGCTTTCAAAATAATTACATAACTCTTAAATAAGGCATATGCGCAGTTAAGATGACAAGGGAAAAATCAAGTTTAAAATAGTAAATCTAATAAGAGAGAATGGCAGCAGGTATTACACAGGCAGGAAAGGGTTAAAAGTTGCTGGTGAGGCCAAAATGCGTACCAGGATGAGAGAATGGCAGCAGGTATTACACAGGCAGGAAAGGGTTAAAAGTTGCTGGTGAGGCCAAAATGCGTACCTGTGAATGAGAGAGGAGACATATCAGAATGCAGGTGGTGGTGATATGGAGGAAGAGTGATGTGGTTCTGGGTCCATAGAGTGAATTCAGGTTAAATTCGCTGCAGACTTAGAAGGAGTCAGACTTGGAATGGAGTCTGAATTGCAGCCATAGTGACTTGCAGCCACTATTCACTCAATATGACCAGTTTCTAAGTGCCTGTGATTAGTTCATGCACAACACTTGGGCCTAAAGGGTGGGGCTAGGTCAGTCCTAAAAGTTTGGTCAGGGAGGGCACATAAGGTAATAAAACATCACATGGAATGTTGCTAGATGCTATGGTTCAGTGAACACACAAGGGGCAATATTGGTCAGTTTAAATTTAGGAGATAGTAACAGATGATAGTGTCACAAATATAGATATGGGCAGGGGAACGAGATGGGGCTTTCAAAATAATTACATAACTCTTAAATAAGGCATATGCGCAGTTAAGATGACAAGGGAAAAATCAAGTTTAAAATAGTAAATCTAATAAGAGAGAATGGCAGCAGGTATTACACAGGCAGGAAAGGGTTAAAAGTTGCTGGTGAGGCCAAAATGCGTACCAGGATGAGAGAATGGCAGCAGGTATTACACAGGCAGGAAAGGGTTAAAAGTTGCTGGTGAGGCCAAAATGCGTACCTGTGAATGAGAGAGGAGACATATCAGAATGCAGGTGGTGGTGATATGGAGGAAGAGTGATGTGGTTCTGGGTCCATAGAGTGAATTCAGGTTAAATTCGCTGCAGACTTAGAAGGAGTCAGACTTGGAATGGAGTCTGAATTGCAGCCATAGTGACTTGCAGCCACTATTCACTCAATATGACCAGTTTCTAAGTGCCTGTGATTAGTTCATGCACAACACTTGGGCCTAAAGGGTGGGGCTAGGTCAGTCCTAAAAGTTTGGTCAGGGAGGGCACATAAGGTAATAAAACATCACATGGAATGTTGCTAGATGCTATGGTTCAGTGAACACACAAGGGGCAATATTGGTCAGTTTAAATTTAGGAGATAGTAACAGATGATAGTGTCACAAATATAGATATGGGCAGGGGAACGAGATGGGGCTTTCAAAATAATTACATAACTCTTAAATAAGGCATATGCGCAGTTAAGATGACAAGGGAAAAATCAAGTTTAAAATAGTAAATCTAATAAGAGAGAATGGCAGCAGGTATTACACAGGCAGGAAAGGGTTAAAAGTTGCTGGTGAGGCCAAAATGCGTACCAGGATGAGAGAATGGCAGCAGGTATTACACAGGCAGGAAAGGGTTAAAAGTTGCTGGTGAGGCCAAAATGCGTACCTGTGAATGAGAGAGGAGACATATCAGAATGCAGGTGGTGGTGATATGGAGGAAGAGTGATGTGGTTCTGGGTCCATAGAGTGAATTCAGGTTAAATTCGCTGCAGACTTAGAAGGAGTCAGACTTGGAATGGAGTCTGAATTGCAGCCATAGTGACTTGCAGCCACTATTCACTCAATATGACCAGTTTCTAAGTGCCTGTGATTAGTTCATGCACAACACTTGGGCCTAAAGGGTGGGGCTAGGTCAGTCCTAAAAGTTTGGTCAGGGAGGGCACATAAGGTAATAAAACATCACATGGAATGTTGCTAGATGCTATGGTTCAGTGAACACACAAGGGGCAATATTGGTCAGTTTAAATTTAGGAGATAGTAACAGATGATAGTGTCACAAATATAGATATGGGCAGGGGAACGAGATGGGGCTTTCAAAATAATTACATAACTCTTAAATAAGGCATATGCGCAGTTAAGATGACAAGGGAAAAATCAAGTTTAAAATAGTAAATCTAATAAGAGAGAATGGCAGCAGGTATTACACAGGCAGGAAAGGGTTAAAAGTTGCTGGTGAGGCCAAAATGCGTACCAGGATGAGAGAATGGCAGCAGGTATTACACAGGCAGGAAAGGGTTAAAAGTTGCTGGTGAGGCCAAAATGCGTACCTGTGAATGAGAGAGGAGACATATCAGAATGCAGGTGGTGGTGATATGGAGGAAGAGTGATGTGGTTCTGGGTCCATAGAGTGAATTCAGGTTAAATTCGCTGCAGACTTAGAAGGAGTCAGACTTGGAATGGAGTCTGAATTGCAGCCATAGTGACTTGCAGCCACTATTCACTCAATATGACCAGTTTCTAAGTGCCTGTGATTAGTTCATGCACAACACTTGGGCCTAAAGGGTGGGGCTAGGTCAGTCCTAAAAGTTTGGTCAGGGAGGGCACATAAGGTAATAAAACATCACATGGAATGTTGCTAGATGCTATGGTTCAGTGAACACACAAGGGGCAATATTGGTCAGTTTAAATTTAGGAGATAGTAACAGATGATAGTGTCACAAATATAGATATGGGCAGGGGAACGAGATGGGGCTTTCAAAATAATTACATAACTCTTAAATAAGGCATATGCGCAGTTAAGATGACAAGGGAAAAATCAAGTTTAAAATAGTAAATCTAATAAGAGAGAATGGCAGCAGGTATTACACAGGCAGGAAAGGGTTAAAAGTTGCTGGTGAGGCCAAAATGCGTACCAGGATGAGAGAATGGCAGCAGGTATTACACAGGCAGGAAAGGGTTAAAAGTTGCTGGTGAGGCCAAAATGCGTACCTGTGAATGAGAGAGGAGACATATCAGAATGCAGGTGGTGGTGATATGGAGGAAGAGTGATGTGGTTCTGGGTCCATAGAGTGAATTCAGGTTAAATTCGCTGCAGACTTAGAAGGAGTCAGACTTGGAATGGAGTCTGAATTGCAGCCATAGTGACTTGCAGCCACTATTCACTCAATATGACCAGTTTCTAAGTGCCTGTGATTAGTTCATGCACAACACTTGGGCCTAAAGGGTGGGGCTAGGTCAGTCCTAAAAGTTTGGTCAGGGAGGGCACATAAGGTAATAAAACATCACATGGAATGTTGCTAGATGCTATGGTTCAGTGAACACACAAGGGGCAATATTGGTCAGTTTAAATTTAGGAGATAGTAACAGATGATAGTGTCACAAATATAGATATGGGCAGGGGAACGAGATGGGGCTTTCAAAATAATTACATAACTCTTAAATAAGGCATATGCGCAGTTAAGATGACAAGGGAAAAATCAAGTTTAAAATAGTAAATCTAATAAGAGAGAATGGCAGCAGGTATTACACAGGCAGGAAAGGGTTAAAAGTTGCTGGTGAGGCCAAAATGCGTACCAGGATGAGAGAATGGCAGCAGGTATTACACAGGCAGGAAAGGGTTAAAAGTTGCTGGTGAGGCCAAAATGCGTACCTGTGAATGAGAGAGGAGACATATCAGAATGCAGGTGGTGGTGATATGGAGGAAGAGTGATGTGGTTCTGGGTCCATAGAGTGAATTCAGGTTAAATTCGCTGCAGACTTAGAAGGAGTCAGACTTGGAATGGAGTCTGAATTGCAGCCATAGTGACTTGCAGCCACTATTCACTCAATATGACCAGTTTCTAAGTGCCTGTGATTAGTTCATGCACAACACTTGGGCCTAAAGGGTGGGGCTAGGTCAGTCCTAAAAGTTTGGTCAGGGAGGGCACATAAGGTAATAAAACATCACATGGAATGTTGCTAGATGCTATGGTTCAGTGAACACACAAGGGGCAATATTGGTCAGTTTAAATTTAGGAGATAGTAACAGATGATAGTGTCACAAATATAGATATGGGCAGGGGAACGAGATGGGGCTTTCAAAATAATTACATAACTCTTAAATAAGGCATATGCGCAGTTAAGATGACAAGGGAAAAATCAAGTTTAAAATAGTAAATCTAATAAGAGAGAATGGCAGCAGGTATTACACAGGCAGGAAAGGGTTAAAAGTTGCTGGTGAGGCCAAAATGCGTACCAGGATGAGAGAATGGCAGCAGGTATTACACAGGCAGGAAAGGGTTAAAAGTTGCTGGTGAGGCCAAAATGCGTACCTGTGAATGAGAGAGGAGACATATCAGAATGCAGGTGGTGGTGATATGGAGGAAGAGTGATGTGGTTCTGGGTCCATAGAGTGAATTCAGGTTAAATTCGCTGCAGACTTAGAAGGAGTCAGACTTGGAATGGAGTCTGAATTGCAGCCATAGTGACTTGCAGCCACTATTCACTCAATATGACCAGTTTCTAAGTGCCTGTGATTAGTTCATGCACAACACTTGGGCCTAAAGGGTGGGGCTAGGTCAGTCCTAAAAGTTTGGTCAGGGAGGGCACATAAGGTAATAAAACATCACATGGAATGTTGCTAGATGCTATGGTTCAGTGAACACACAAGGGGCAATATTGGTCAGTTTAAATTTAGGAGATAGTAACAGATGATAGTGTCACAAATATAGATATGGGCAGGGGAACGAGATGGGGCTTTCAAAATAATTACATAACTCTTAAATAAGGCATATGCGCAGTTAAGATGACAAGGGAAAAATCAAGTTTAAAATAGTAAATCTAATAAGAGAGAATGGCAGCAGGTATTACACAGGCAGGAAAGGGTTAAAAGTTGCTGGTGAGGCCAAAATGCGTACCAGGATGAGAGAATGGCAGCAGGTATTACACAGGCAGGAAAGGGTTAAAAGTTGCTGGTGAGGCCAAAATGCGTACCTGTGAATGAGAGAGGAGACATATCAGAATGCAGGTGGTGGTGATATGGAGGAAGAGTGATGTGGTTCTGGGTCCATAGAGTGAATTCAGGTTAAATTCGCTGCAGACTTAGAAGGAGTCAGACTTGGAATGGAGTCTGAATTGCAGCCACTATTCACTCAATATGACCAGTTTCTAAGTGCCTGTGATTAGTTCATGCACAACACTTGGGCCTAAAGGGTGGGGCTAGGTCAGTCCTAAAAGTTTGGTCAGGGAGGGCACATAAGGTAATAAAACATCACATGGAATGTTGCTAGATGCTATGGTTCAGTGAACACACAAGGGGCAATATTGGTCAGTTTAAATTTAGGAGATAGTAACAGATGATAGTGTCACAAATATAGATATGGGCAGGGGAACGAGATGGGGCTTTCAAAATAATTACATAACTCTTAAATAAGGCATATGCGCAGTTAAGATGACAAGGGAAAAATCAAGTTTAAAATAGTAAATCTAATAAGAGAGAATGGCAGCAGGTATTACACAGGCAGGAAAGGGTTAAAAGTTGCTGGTGAGGCCAAAATGCGTACCAGGATGAGAGAATGGCAGCAGGTATTACACAGGCAGGAAAGGGTTAAAAGTTGCTGGTGAGGCCAAAATGCGTACCTGTGAATGAGAGAGGAGACATATCAGAATGCAGGTGGTGGTGATATGGAGGAAGAGTGATGTGGTTCTGGGTCCATAGAGTGAATTCAGGTTAAATTCGCTGCAGACTTAGAAGGAGTCAGACTTGGAATGGAGTCTGAATTGCAGCCATAGTGACTTGCAGCCACTATTCACTCAATATGACCAGTTTCTAAGTGCCTGTGATTAGTTCATGCACAACACTTGGGCCTAAAGGGTGGGGCTAGGTCAGTCCTAAAAGTTTGGTCAGGGAGGGCACATAAGGTAATAAAACATCACATGGAATGTTGCTAGATGCTATGGTTCAGTGAACACACAAGGGGCAATATTGGTCAGTTTAAATTTAGGAGATAGTAACAGATGATAGTGTCACAAATATAGATATGGGCAGGGGAACGAGATGGGGCTTTCAAAATAATTACATAACTCTTAAATAAGGCATATGCGCAGTTAAGATGACAAGGGAAAAATCAAGTTTAAAATAGTAAATCTAATAAGAGAGAATGGCAGCAGGTATTACACAGGCAGGAAAGGGTTAAAAGTTGCTGGTGAGGCCAAAATGCGTACCAGGATGAGAGAATGGCAGCAGGTATTACACAGGCAGGAAAGGGTTAAAAGTTGCTGGTGAGGCCAAAATGCGTACCTGTGAATGAGAGAGGAGACATATCAGAATGCAGGTGGTGGTGATATGGAGGAAGAGTGATGTGGTTCTGGGTCCATAGAGTGAATTCAGGTTAAATTCGCTGCAGACTTAGAAGGAGTCAGACTTGGAATGGAGTCTGAATTGCAGCCATAGTGACTTGCAGCCACTATTCACTCAATATGACCAGTTTCTAAGTGCCTGTGATTAGTTCATGCACAACACTTGGGCCTAAAGGGTGGGGCTAGGTCAGTCCTAAAAGTTTGGTCAGGGAGGGCACATAAGGTAATAAAACATCACATGGAATGTTGCTAGATGCTATGGTTCAGTGAACACACAAGGGGCAATATTGGTCAGTTTAAATTTAGGAGATAGTAACAGATGATAGTGTCACAAATATAGATATGGGCAGGGGAACGAGATGGGGCTTTCAAAATAATTACATAACTCTTAAATAAGGCATATGCGCAGTTAAGATGACAAGGGAAAAATCAAGTTTAAAATAGTAAATCTAATAAGAGAGAATGGCAGCAGGTATTACACAGGCAGGAAAGGGTTAAAAGTTGCTGGTGAGGCCAAAATGCGTACCAGGATGAGAGAATGGCAGCAGGTATTACACAGGCAGGAAAGGGTTAAAAGTTGCTGGTGAGGCCAAAATGCGTACCTGTGAATGAGAGAGGAGACATATCAGAATGCAGGTGGTGGTGATATGGAGGAAGAGTGATGTGGTTCTGGGTCCATAGAGTGAATTCAGGTTAAATTCGCTGCAGACTTAGAAGGAGTCAGACTTGGAATGGAGTCTGAATTGCAGCCATAGTGACTTGCAGCCACTATTCACTCAATATGACCAGTTTCTAAGTGCCTGTGATTAGTTCATGCACAACACTTGGGCCTAAAGGGTGGGGCTAGGTCAGTCCTAAAAGTTTGGTCAGGGAGGGCACATAAGGTAATAAAACATCACATGGAATGTTGCTAGATGCTATGGTTCAGTGAACACACAAGGGGCAATATTGGTCAGTTTAAATTTAGGAGATAGTAACAGATGATAGTGTCACAAATATAGATATGGGCAGGGGAACGAGATGGGGCTTTCAAAATAATTACATAACTCTTAAATAAGGCATATGCGCAGTTAAGATGACAAGGGAAAAATCAAGTTTAAAATAGTAAATCTAATAAGAGAGAATGGCAGCAGGTATTACACAGGCAGGAAAGGGTTAAAAGTTGCTGGTGAGGCCAAAATGCGTACCAGGATGAGAGAATGGCAGCAGGTATTACACAGGCAGGAAAGGGTTAAAAGTTGCTGGTGAGGCCAAAATGCGTACCTGTGAATGAGAGAGGAGACATATCAGAATGCAGGTGGTGGTGATATGGAGGAAGAGTGATGTGGTTCTGGGTCCATAGAGTGAATTCAGGTTAAATTCGCTGCAGACTTAGAAGGAGTCAGACTTGGAATGGAGTCTGAATTGCAGCCATAGTGACTTGCAGCCACTATTCACTCAATATGACCAGTTTCTAAGTGCCTGTGATTAGTTCATGCACAACACTTGGGCCTAAAGGGTGGGGCTAGGTCAGTCCTAAAAGTTTGGTCAGGGAGGGCACATAAGGTAATAAAACATCACATGGAATGTTGCTAGATGCTATGGTTCAGTGAACACACAAGGGGCAATATTGGTCAGTTTAAATTTAGGAGATAGTAACAGATGATAGTGTCACAAATATAGATATGGGCAGGGGAACGAGATGGGGCTTTCAAAATAATTACATAACTCTTAAATAAGGCATATGCGCAGTTAAGATGACAAGGGAAAAATCAAGTTTAAAATAGTAAATCTAATAAGAGAGAATGGCAGCAGGTATTACACAGGCAGGAAAGGGTTAAAAGTTGCTGGTGAGGCCAAAATGCGTACCAGGATGAGAGAATGGCAGCAGGTATTACACAGGCAGGAAAGGGTTAAAAGTTGCTGGTGAGGCCAAAATGCGTACCTGTGAATGAGAGAGGAGACATATCAGAATGCAGGTGGTGGTGATATGGAGGAAGAGTGATGTGGTTCTGGGTCCATAGAGTGAATTCAGGTTAAATTCGCTGCAGACTTAGAAGGAGTCAGACTTGGAATGGAGTCTGAATTGCAGCCATAGTGACTTGCAGCCACTATTCACTCAATATGACCAGTTTCTAAGTGCCTGTGATTAGTTCATGCACAACACTTGGGCCTAAAGGGTGGGGCTAGGTCAGTCCTAAAAGTTTGGTCAGGGAGGGCACATAAGGTAATAAAACATCACATGGAATGTTGCTAGATGCTATGGTTCAGTGAACACACAAGGGGCAATATTGGTCAGTTTAAATTTAGGAGATAGTAACAGATGATAGTGTCACAAATATAGATATGGGCAGGGGAACGAGATGGGGCTTTCAAAATAATTACATAACTCTTAAATAAGGCATATGCGCAGTTAAGATGACAAGGGAAAAATCAAGTTTAAAATAGTAAATCTAATAAGAGAGAATGGCAGCAGGTATTACACAGGCAGGAAAGGGTTAAAAGTTGCTGGTGAGGCCAAAATGCGTACCAGGATGAGAGAATGGCAGCAGGTATTACACAGGCAGGAAAGGGTTAAAAGTTGCTGGTGAGGCCAAAATGCGTACCTGTGAATGAGAGAGGAGACATATCAGAATGCAGGTGGTGGTGATATGGAGGAAGAGTGATGTGGTTCTGGGTCCATAGAGTGAATTCAGGTTAAATTCGCTGCAGACTTAGAAGGAGTCAGACTTGGAATGGAGTCTGAATTGCAGCCATAGTGACTTGCAGCCACTATTCACTCAATATGACCAGTTTCTAAGTGCCTGTGATTAGTTCATGCACAACACTTGGGCCTAAAGGGTGGGGCTAGGTCAGTCCTAAAAGTTTGGTCAGGGAGGGCACATAAGGTAATAAAACATCACATGGAATGTTGCTAGATGCTATGGTTCAGTGAACACACAAGGGGCAATATTGGTCAGTTTAAATTTAGGAGATAGTAACAGATGATAGTGTCACAAATATAGATATGGGCAGGGGAACGAGATGGGGCTTTCAAAATAATTACATAACTCTTAAATAAGGCATATGCGCAGTTAAGATGACAAGGGAAAAATCAAGTTTAAAATAGTAAATCTAATAAGAGAGAATGGCAGCAGGTATTACACAGGCAGGAAAGGGTTAAAAGTTGCTGGTGAGGCCAAAATGCGTACCAGGATGAGAGAATGGCAGCAGGTATTACACAGGCAGGAAAGGGTTAAAAGTTGCTGGTGAGGCCAAAATGCGTACCTGTGAATGAGAGAGGAGACATATCAGAATGCAGGTGGTGGTGATATGGAGGAAGAGTGATGTGGTTCTGGGTCCATAGAGTGAATTCAGGTTAAATTCGCTGCAGACTTAGAAGGAGTCAGACTTGGAATGGAGTCTGAATTGCAGCCACTATTCACTCAATATGACCAGTTTCTAAGTGCCTGTGATTAGTTCATGCACAACACTTGGGCCTAAAGGGTGGGGCTAGGTCAGTCCTAAAAGTTTGGTCAGGGAGGGCACATAAGGTAATAAAACATCACATGGAATGTTGCTAGATGCTATGGTTCAGTGAACACACAAGGGGCAATATTGGTCAGTTTAAATTTAGGAGATAGTAACAGATGATAGTGTCACAAATATAGATATGGGCAGGGGAACGAGATGGGGCTTTCAAAATAATTACATAACTCTTAAATAAGGCATATGCGCAGTTAAGATGACAAGGGAAAAATCAAGTTTAAAATAGTAAATCTAATAAGAGAGAATGGCAGCAGGTATTACACAGGCAGGAAAGGGTTAAAAGTTGCTGGTGAGGCCAAAATGCGTACCAGGATGAGAGAATGGCAGCAGGTATTACACAGGCAGGAAAGGGTTAAAAGTTGCTGGTGAGGCCAAAATGCGTACCTGTGAATGAGAGAGGAGACATATCAGAATGCAGGTGGTGGTGATATGGAGGAAGAGTGATGTGGTTCTGGGTCCATAGAGTGAATTCAGGTTAAATTCGCTGCAGACTTAGAAGGAGTCAGACTTGGAATGGAGTCTGAATTGCAGCCATAGTGACTTGCAGCCACTATTCACTCAATATGACCAGTTTCTAAGTGCCTGTGATTAGTTCATGCACAACACTTGGGCCTAAAGGGTGGGGCTAGGTCAGTCCTAAAAGTTTGGTCAGGGAGGGCACATAAGGTAATAAAACATCACATGGAATGTTGCTAGATGCTATGGTTCAGTGAACACACAAGGGGCAATATTGGTCAGTTTAAATTTAGGAGATAGTAACAGATGATAGTGTCACAAATATAGATATGGGCAGGGGAACGAGATGGGGCTTTCAAAATAATTACATAACTCTTAAATAAGGCATATGCGCAGTTAAGATGACAAGGGAAAAATCAAGTTTAAAATAGTAAATCTAATAAGAGAGAATGGCAGCAGGTATTACACAGGCAGGAAAGGGTTAAAAGTTGCTGGTGAGGCCAAAATGCGTACCAGGATGAGAGAATGGCAGCAGGTATTACACAGGCAGGAAAGGGTTAAAAGTTGCTGGTGAGGCCAAAATGCGTACCAGGATGAGAGAATGGCAGCAGGTATTACACAGGCAGGAAAGGGTTAAAAGTTGCTGGTGAGGCCAAAATGCGTACCAGGATGAGAGAATGGCAGCAGGTATTACACAGGCAGGAAAGGGTTAAAAGTTGCTGGTGAGGCCAAAATGCGTACCAGGATGAGAGAATGGCAGCAGGTATTACACAGGCAGGAAAGGGTTAAAAGTTGCTGGTGAGGCCAAAATGCGTACCAGGATGAGAGAATGGCAGCAGGTATTACACAGGCAGGAAAGGGTTAAAAGTTGCTGGTGAGGCCAAAATGCGTACCTGTGAATGAGAGAGGAGACATATCAGAATGCAGGTGATGGTGATATGGAGGAAGAGTGATGTGGTTCTGGGTCCATAGAGTGAATTCAGGTTAAATTCGCTGCAGACTTAGAAGGAGTCAGACTTGGAATGGAGTCTGAATTGCAGCCATAGTGACTTGCAGCCACTATTCACTCAATATGAAATGCCACACTGCATATGGGAATGGGATGGGGGGAATGCCACACTGCATATGGGAATGGGGGGGGGGAATGCCACACTGCCTATGGAAATGGGGGGGGGGGAATGCCACACTGCCTATGGAAATGGGGGGGGGATAAATGCCACACTGCATATAGGAATGGCGGGGGAGAAATGCCACACTGCATATGGGAATGGCGGGGGAGAAATGCCACACTGCATATGGGAATGGCGGGGGAGAAATGCCACACTGCATATGGGAATGGGATGGGGACAATGCCACACTGCCTATGGGAATGGGGACAATGCCACACTGCCTATGGGAATGGGATGGGGAATGCCACACTGCATATGGGAATGGGGGGGGGAATGCCACACTGCCTATGGAAATGGGGGGGGGGGGGATGCCACACTGCCTATGGGAATGGGGGGGGGATGCCACACTGCATATGGAAATGGGATGGAGGAAATGCCACACTGCCTATGGAAATGGGGGGGGGGGGAATGCCACACTGCATATGGGAATGGGGGGGGAGAAATGCCACACTGCCTATGGAAATGGGGGGGGGGGGAATGCCACACTGCATATGGGAATGGGGGGGAGAAATGCCACACTGCCTATAGAAATGGGGGGGAAAATGCCACACTGCCTATGGAAATGGGGGGGGGGGGAATGCCACACTGCATATGGGAATGGGGGGGAGAAATGCCACACTGCCTATGGCAATGGGGGGGGAAATGGCACACTGCCTATGGGAATGGGGGGGGGAATGCCACACTGCATATGGGAATGCCACACTGCCGATGGAAATGGGGGGGGGATGCCACACTGCCTATGGGAATGGGGGGGGAATGCCACACTGCATATGGGAATGGGGGGGTGCCACACTGCATATGGGAATGGGATGGGGGAAATGCCACACTGCCTATGGAAATGGGGGGGGGAAATGCCACACTGCCTATAAAAATGGGGGGGGAAATGCCACACTGCCTATAGAAATGGGGGGGGAAATGCCACACTGCCTATGGAAATGGGGGGGAAAATGCCACACTGCCTATGGAAATGGGGGGGGGGGAATGCCACACTGCATATGGGAATGGGGGGGGGGTGCCACACTGCATATGGGAATGGGATGGGGGAAATGCCACACTGCCTATGGAAATGGGGGGGGATGCCACACTGCATATGGGAATGGGGGAGGGGAGAAATGCCACACTGCCTATGGAAATGGGGGGGGGGGGAATGCCACACTGCCTATGGAAATGGGGGGGGGGGGGGGGAATGCCACACTGCATATGGGAATGGGGAGAGGGGGAAATGCCACACTGCATATGGGAATGGGATGGGGAAAATGCCACACTGCCTATGGATATGGGGGGGGGGGGGGGATGCCACACTGCATATGGGAGTGGGGGAGGGGAGAAATGCCACACTGCCTATGGAAATGGGGGGGGGGAATGGCACACTGCCTATGGGAATGGGGGGGGGATGCCACACTGCATATGGGAATGGGGGGGGATGCCACACTGCCTATGGAAATGGGGGGGAGATGCCACACTGCCTATGGGAATGGGGGGGGAATGCCACACTGCATATGGTATGGGATGGGGGAAATGCCACACTGCCTATGGAAATGGGATGGGGGAAATGGGATGGTGGAAATGCCACACTGTCTATAGGGAATGGGATGGGCGAAATGCTACACTGCCTATAGGGAATGGGATGGGGGAAATGCCATACTGCATATGGGAATGGGATGGGGGAAATGCCACACTGCATATGGGAATGGGGGGGGTGGAAATGCCACACTGCCTATGGAAATGGGGGGGAATGCCACACTGCCTATGGAAATGGGGGGGTGGAAATGCCACACTGCCTATGGAAATGGGGGGGAATGCCACACTGCCTATGGAAATGGGGGGGTGGAAATGCCACACTGCCTATGGAAATGGGGGGGAATGCCACACTGCATATGGAAATGGGGGGGGGGATGCCACACTGCATATGGGAATGGGGGGAGGGAATGTCACACTGCATATGGGAATGGGGGGGATGCCACACTGCCTATGGGAATGGGGGGGGGGGAAATGCCGCACTGCGAATGGGAATGGGAGGGGGGGAAATACCACACTGCCAATGGAAATGGGATGGGGGAATGCCACACTGCCAATGGAAATGGGATGGGGGAATGCCACACTGCCTATGGGAATGGAATGAGGGAATGCCACACTGCCTATGGGAATGGGATGGGGGAATTCCTCACTGCCTATGGGAATGGGATGGGGGAATTCCACACTGCCTATGGGAATGGGATGGAGGAATTCCACACTGCCTATGGGAATGGAATGAGGGCATTCTACACTGCCTATGGGAATGGGTTGAGGGAATGCCACACTGCCTATGGGAATGGGATGGGGGAATTCCACACTGCCTATGAGAAAGGAATGAGGGAATTTCACACTGCCTATGGGAAATGCCAAACTGCCTGAGGTGAATTCTGTCAGAAGGAAGGGGGGGGGGGGGTTAGGGTGGTCTCTGAAGGGGGGTAGGGGAGTAGTTAGGTAATTTCTGCGGATGGGGTGGGGGGTGAGGTGATTTCTGTGGCTGTTGGTGTTTTCCAAAACATATCCACAGGGCCCCCAGACACCATGCAACACCATGTATTAGCTATATTGTAAAGAAAAATGTATTTTACTGCTGTAAATAATCCTTTGCAAGTTGGGGATGGTACTTAATTTGGTGCAGAAGACTGTATAAATTAGAAGACTAAAAAGGTTAGGCAGCTAAAAAAAAAAAAAACTAAACATAAAATACATAGGTAATCTGTGACTGGCAGGTTGGTGAGCACTGAGTGTGTGGCTGGTAGCCTGTAATGTCAGGCAGAGTATTTACAGCAGCAGTAAGTGCTCAGACTCACATTACAGTCAATGCTGGTATGCACGGTGTGTTTTGTTCTGACCTCCTTCCCTTTCCTGTCATGTGTCTGCATTGTCACATCAGCGGAAAGGTTGGCGTGGAGCTACACAATTGAATACCGGCATCAGCTGTAATGTCTGCTGCTGCATATACTGCATATATTTACAGCCTACCAGTCCCGCACTCAGCGCTCTTCCACCAGCCAGTTACAAATGCATGAAAAGGTAGGTGACTAACCTTTTTTTGCATTACAATAAACACCACCCCAACCCTGCGCCTAATGCGCCCAAGCCATCCAGCAATGGCGTGCGCTTCCTTTGTTAGGTGCATTCGCTCCAGACATTTTTCCACCACTTTTGTGGAACACATATTGTATATACACAGGTATTTTTATATAGTTGAATTAAATATTCTTTTAGTTTAAAAATACTGCCCGTACTGCTTCTGTCAGGAATGACAGACCTGATATTTTTTTAATTTACAAAAGGTGTCAGGCCTGTAAGGGTTGCCACCTTGCCGGTATTTTTGTTTTACATTACTGGCCTGGTGGTGCCAGTATTTTTTTTTTTTACCGGTAATTTTATTTGCGGGTATACTTTTCCCATCTTCAGTTACCTGTAAAAAAACAAATACCAGCACCGCCAGGCCAGTGGCCAGTAAAGTAGAAAAAAATACCGACCAGGTGGCAGCTTTATGTCTGACAGGAGAATTGAGCGCAGTAAGTGTCTGCGCACAAACATTTAAAACACAGTACTGAATCTTCAGACACACACATCACAATTCCTCACCCATCATAAGTGCCACTTTTCTTTATACCATTTATAGTGATTTTTGCTGACACGGCAAGTTTTGTGAGTTCCAATTTGTAAAAAGTACAAAAGGAAAGTTTTTTTATAATCAAAGTATATCGATACAATGTTAATTTTCCCAAGGTCTATAATATAAGAACAGAACATCTTTCAGAGGTTTCCAACGATAGTTGTCTTTTAACCTGAATAGGAACAGCAACTAGATTTAGAAGTTTAAAGTGGGGCAAACTCAATTTTCTATCAAATAGTTTGTGTAGAAAGAGCGCCAGCCTGATTGTTGATGCCACCAGTTCTCCTTACATGTACCACCTACCCGGTTAAAATCTGGCTCCACAATTGGTCATGGCCACTCGTGTGGTCTGGATTTTTTCAGTGTTCAAAGTATTTTGGGCCGCATGATAACTATTAGATGTTGAGTCAACTTTTTAAAAGTATGGTTCAGGCGATTAAAAAAGAATTTAAAAAGTAAGCTTACCACTTTCCCCGTTCCAGCTCTGGGCAATGTCCTCACCCTCTGGCACTGTCCTGCACTGGTCTCCTCAGAATCCAACCGCCTGGCTGGGCTCCTTGGATCTCTGCTCCCTGCCACAGTGAGGGGCTTTTATACTGGGAGTAAGCTGCCGTCTTCCCATGACAGGGAGTAGAGATAGCTGAAGCTGGAGAGATCAGAAGCTGATCACCCCGGCTAACAGCAGCGTCAGATGGTGCAGCCACAGCGGCTTGGATTCCTGCAGAGAGCAGTAATGGATTAGGGGTAACAATGGGGGAACATTTAATAAAAGATTGTTTTTACTAGTGTCAGTGTGTTTTTGGCATGTAACTATCTGTGAACTGGTAAAGGGCCTTTGAGACCCCTTTACCAATTAACAGTGCAGGAGGGGCTGGCAAGTCACCTGCTAGCAAGCGGTTGACTTTCCATAACCTACTGCCCTATTAGCTGCATCCCCAAAGCCCAGGAGGTGCAGACGAGCCCACGGCCCACGAGGGCTATGCGATGCTGACAGCCTTCAGGGCCAGTCTCTTGGCTTCTGCGCCCTGATCTACCAGCCCCCATACCTGCAATATACTCATAGCAGGAATCCAAGCCACTGTGTCCTGCGCCTGTTACTGATGGAAATCTGACTTCTGACATCTCTGCTTCCCATCGCAGGGAGTTGATATTTATACTAGCAGTGTGAGCTGACATCAGCTCACTCCTAGTATAAAAGCCCCTTCCGGCAGCAGGGAGAAGAGATGTCAGGAGCCCAGCCAGGTACTTGATTCTGTGGAGATTGGAACGGGACAGCGACAGAGCGGCCCGGACAGACGGGGGACAGTAAGAGAGCAGGCGAGTTAGGATTTCCGGGAAAAGTTTTGTTTGAACAAACCCCCAAAAGTATGTGTTTGTGCCAAATCAAATTTTCCCCGAAATTCATAGCGAACTCTGGTTCTATTGAGTAGCCAGTTATGGGATTTAAACTGGGAAATGAAGAGCAGGTAAGAATACTATACCTTGCTAGGGATGGATTTGTGTGGGGGCATCAGTAATTTGAACACCCTCTTACTCAAGGCCCATTTGGTGTTAAAACGGTGTTGGCCCACTCTTAGAAGGGTTTGTAGGGTCTTCTTGTACTAAGAGCCACCTGGCCAGGCAGTCGTGCATTCGGTATGCACCATTTATGGTAGATAGGCAGATATTTTCCAGCATTCTTTTAGACTCGCATTGTATCATTCCTCAGAAGCCCTGTTAGCCTGATCAGTAATGTCAGAGTCTTGAAGACTTTTGAACATTTTTCTTAATGAAACAAAGGCTAATTTTTAAACTTGTTAAAAATTTGCATCAAAGATTCTTACCGCTTGGGTTCATGTTTCAGTTATTAAGCACATTGACAATGTCTAAACTAATTAATGTGCCACTAATTACTGGAAGCAGATGAGTCACTCTTATTTCCATGTGTCTAGAAGTTTAGCATTCCATACCAAAATCTACACCTTGTCAAATATGATTAGATATTGGCACTGATAGATTAGATTAGATATATTTATTTAGTGATGTCTAATCCAATTGTGTCCAGAAATTGCAACCATCATTAAATTAGACAAACAGATTTGGGATCCATGTTCTAGTCTGTTCTAATTACAGGGCATTTCTAGGCATACAGGTCATGGGAAAACATTCAGCTTGGGTATAGGACCAGAGACAAGTTCCTTGGCTCTGGTAAAGAGGCCCAGGTTGTGAGGACCTCAAGGAAAGGTGGTTAAAGGAAGCACGTGTTTTCTTTCTTTGGTTTCCTGTAAACTGGACTTTCAGCATCATTTAATTAAAAGCCCAAACCCTGAAAATACTATTCCCCCAGCAACAAAAAATAATATATTTTACATTTTTAGTCGCTTACTTCTTATTCTTTCCCCCACTGGGCTGCAACTCTGTTTAGGACGACATCATCTTGTCTCAGAAGTATCACATACTGAGAAGAGGAGGAGGGGGGTAAAAGTACAGGGGGGGGCAGTTATAGCTGTTTTTTGCACAGACAGGGCATAGCTGGGGTCAGGCAGCCTGAGACTCCATGAGCTGTTTATAAAGTGCAGTAGATGCAGGTAGGAGTATTTTTTAAGTTGGCAATGTGTATGTGTAGAATATGGGAAACATATAAGATTATTCACGGTAAAGGTCCGGTATAACAACAATGTTTTTAAATACTCAAGATGTTTTCTAGCCTGTTCTATTGTATGCCGGTAATCTGTCATATAAAAATTCTTTCGGGGATTAATCCATTTCCTTGTAATGTAATAAAGTGATATAATGAATAATATAATTTTAACTATATATTTAAGCTAAGGTAAGAGTGAAAACATGTTTGCTGTCCATTAAGCCACTGAAGATATTTTGCTTCTGCTAACAGAAAAAAACGGGGGTTCACAGGGAACCGTGTGAGTGGAGGGCAAACAAGAAATAATATAGAACTGCTCCTCGTCTCTCAACCCTAATAGACATATTTTGTTTTTTAAATCAGGAAAGCAGGCTTTCAAACGACCCCACAGTCTTTGAACATCACAATCTGGGATGCCCCACTATGTGAACCCCTCCTCCTGATTGATTTAAACAAGCTAAGTCTCAAACAATAGGTAACCGCCATGGCTAGAGATGAGCGAACTTTTGAAAAATTCGATTCGACTGATTCGCCGAATTTTCCGACAAAAATCGTTTCGACCCGAATAAATTCGCGACGAATCGCTATTAAAAACGGCTATTTCTGAGCCTCCTACAGCCTCAATAGGGTTGTAAACCATTCAGCCTTGCTGTAACACGCACAGGATGCGTGCTGGGTTAGTTAAATAATACTTTGAAGAAATATCACATGCAGATCAGAGGCATCGCTAATAGAATCGCAGAGCGGCACAATTGCAGAGAGTTGAAGTGGCATCACTATGAGGGGCAGAAGGAGCCCAAATATACACTGGAGTTGGCCTCAGGAGCCCAAAAATTGGATGAATCACACCCTGGAGTTGGCAGGAGTTGGCAGCAGCAGCAGCAGGAGCCCAAATATACACTGGAGTTGGCTTCAGGAGCCCAAAAATTGGATGAATCACACCCTGGAGTTGGCAGGAGTTGGCAGCAGCAGCAGCAGGAGCCCAAATATACACTGGAGTTGGCTTCAGGAGCCCAAAAATTGGATGAATCACACCCTGGAGTTGGCAGGAGTTGACAGCAGCAGCAGCAGGAGCCCAAATATACACTGGAGTTGGCTTCAGGAGCCCAAAAATTGGATGAATCACACCCTGGAGTTGGCAGGAGTTGACAGTAGCAGCAGCAGGAGCCCAAATATACACTGGAGTTGGCCTCAGGAGCCCAAAAATTGGATGAATCACACCCTGGAGTTGGCAGAAGTTGGCAGCAGCAGCAGCAGGAGCCCAAATATACACTGGAGTTGGCTTCAGGAGCCCAAAAATTGGATGAATCACACCCTGGAGTTGGCAGGAGTTGACAGTAGCAGCAGCAGGAGCCCAAATATACACTGGAGTTGGCTTCAGGAGCCCAAAAATTGGATGAATCACACCCTGGAGTTGGCAGGAGTTGACAGTAGCAGCAGCAGGAGCCCAAATATACACTGGAGTTGGCCTCAGGAGCCCAAAAATTGGATGAATCACACCCTGGAGTTGGCAGGAGTTGACAGTAGCAGCAGCAGGAGCCCAAATATACACTGGAGTTGGCCTCAGGAGCCCAAAAATTGGATGAATCACACCCTGGAGTTGGCAGGAGTTGACAGTAGCAGCAGCAGGAGCCCAAATATACACTGGAGTTGGCCTCAGGAGCCCAAAAATTGGATGAATCACACCCTGGAGTTGGCAGAAGTTGGCAGCAGCAGCAGCAGGAGCCCAAATATACACTGGAGTTGGCTTCAGGAGCCCAAAAATTGGATGAATCACACCCTGGAGTTGGCAGGAGTTGACAGTAGCAGCAGCAGGAGCCCAAATATACACTGGAGTTGGCCTCAGGAGCCCAAAAATTGGATGAATCACACCCTGGAGTTGGCAGGAGTTGACAGTAGCAGCAGCAGGAGCCCAAATATACACTGGAGTTGGCCTCAGGAGCCCAAAAATTGGATGAATCACACCCTGGAGTTGGCAGGAGTTGGCAGCAGCAGCAGCCCAAATATACACTGGAGTTGGCTTCAGGAGCCCAAAAATTGGATGAATCACACCCTGGAGTTGGCAGGAGTTGGCAGCAGCAGCAGCAGGAGCCCAAATATACACTGGAGTTGGCTTCAGGAGCCCAAAAATTGGATGAATCACACCCTGGAGTTGGCAGGAGTTGACAGCAGCAGCAGCAGGAGCCCAAATATACACTGGAGTTGGCTTCAGGAGCCCAAAAATTGGATGAATCACACCCTGGAGTTGGCAGGAGTTGACAGTAGCAGCAGCAGGAGCCCAAATATACACTGGAGTTGGCTTCAGGAGCCCAAAAATTGGATGAATCACACCCTGGAGTTGGCAGAAGTTGGCAGCAGCAGCAGCAGGAGCCCAAATATACACTGGAGTTGGCTTCAGGAGCCCAAAAATTGGATGAATCACACCCTGGAGTTGGCAGGAGTTGACAGTAGCAGCAGCAGGAGCCCAAATATACACTGGAGTTGGCCTCAGGAGCGCAAAAATTGGATGAATCACACCCTGGAGTTGGCAGGAGTTGACAGTTGCAGCAGCAGGAGCCCAAATATACACTGGAGTTGGCCTCAGGAGCCCAAAAATTGGATGAATCACACCCTGGAGTTGGCAGGAGTTGGCAGCAGCAGCAGCAGGAGCCCAAATATACACTGGAGTTGGCTTCAGGAGCCCAAAAATTGGATGAATCACACCCTGGAGTTGGCAGAAGTTGGCAGCAGCAGCAGCAGGAGCCCAAATATACACTGGAGTTGGCTTCAGGAGCCCAAAAATTGGATGAATCACACCCTGGAGTTGGCAGGAGTTGGCAGCAGCAGCAGCAGGAGCCCAAATATACACTGGAGTTGGCTTCAGGAGCCCAAAAATTGGATGAATCACACCCTGGAGTTGGCAGGAGTTGACAGCAGCAGCAGCAGGAGCCCAAATATACACTGGAGTTGGCTTCAGGAGCCCAAAAATTGGATGAATCACACCCTGGAGTTGGCAGGAGTTGACAGTAGCAGCAGCAGGAGCCCAAATATACACTGGAGTTGGCTTCAGGAGCCCAAAAATTGGATGAATCACACCCTGGAGTTGGCAGAAGTTGGCAGCAGCAGCAGCAGGAGCCCAAATATACACTGGAGTTGGCTTCAGGAGCCCAAAAATTGGATGAATCACACCCTGGAGTTGGCAGGAGTTGACAGTAGCAGCAGCAGGAGCCCAAATATACACTGGAGTTGGCCTCAGGAGCCCAAAAATTGGATGAATCACACCCTGGAGTTGGCAGGAGTTGACAGTAGCAGCAGCAGGAGCCCAAATATACACTGGAGTTGGCTTCAGGAGCCCAAAAATTGGATGAATCACACCCTGGAGTTGGCAGAAGTTGACAGTAGCAGCAGCAGGAGCCCAAATATACACTGGAGTTGGCCTCAGGAGCCCAAAAATTGGATGAATCACACCCTGGAGTTGGCAGAAGTTGGCAGCAGCAGCAGCAGGAGCCCAAATATACACTGGAGTTGGCTTCAGGAGCCCAAAAATTGGATGAATCACACCCTGGAGTTGGCAGAAGTTGGCAGCAGCAGCAGCAGGAGCCCAAATATACACTGGAGTTGGCTTCAGGAGCCCAAAAATTGGATGAATCACACCCTGGAGTTGGCAGGAGTTGACAGTAGCAGCAGCAGGAGCCCAAATATACACTGGAGTTGGCCTCAGGAGCCCAAAAATTGGATGAATCACACCCTGGAGTTGGCAGGAGTTGACAGTAGCAGCAAGCAGGAGCCCAAATATACACTGGAGTTGGCCTCAGGAGCCCAAAAATTGGATGAATCACACCCTGGAGTTGGCAGGAGTTGACAGTAGCAGCAGCAGGAGCCCAAATATACACTGGAGTTGGCTTCAGGAGCCCAAAAATTGGATGAATCACACCCTGGAGTTGGCAGAAGTTGACAGTAGCAGCAGCAGGAGCCCAAATATACACTGGAGTTGGCCTCAGGAGCCCAAAAATTGGATGAATCACACCCTGGAGTTGGCAGAAGTTGGCAGCAGCAGCAGCAGGAGCCCAAATATACACTGGAGTTGGCCTCAGGAGCCCAAAAATTGGATGAATCACACCCTGGAGTTGGCAGGAGTTGACAGTAGCAGCAGCAGGAGCCCAAATATACACTGGAGTTGGCTTCAGGAGCCCAAAAATTGGATGAATCACACCCTGGAGTTGGCAGAAGTTGGCAGCAGCAGCAGCAGGAGCCCAAATATACACTGGAGTTGGCTTCAGGAGCCCAAAAATTGGATGAATCACACCCTGGAGTTGGCAGGAGTTGACAGTAGCAGCAAGCAGGAGCCCAAAAAATGGCCTAAAGACATAAATATGTTTTGCACCATTTGGAAAGTGTAAAACGTGGCACCATGCTGAATCTAGTCGCATGCATCAGGCATTGGTGGGTGGAAATCCTGGCTGATCCATCCCTGATTCATTTTGACAAAGGTGAGTCTCTCCACATTTTTAGTTGACAGACGAGTTCTCCTCGCCGTAACTATGGCCCCCGCCGCACTAAACACCCGCTCAGATGGCACGCTACTTGCCGGGCAGGACAGCTTTTCCAGGGCAAACTCTGCTAGTTGCGGCCACAAATCAAGTTTGGCTGCCCAGAAGTCCAGCGGATCCTCAAGGTGTGTTGGCATGGTCATGTCAAAGTATGACATGACCTGCTGGTTCAGGTCCTGCTCCAGGTCTTCCTGCTGCTCATGAGTAGCCTCACTATGCGGGTGTAGAAAGCTACTCATTAGCGACTGAAGACTGAGGCTGCTGCTGCTGATGGAGCTTCTGCTGCTGCTGCTGCCAACCCCCCCAGCGGCCATGGCAGTGGAAGGTGAGCGCAGAGGTCCCCTCGAGTCAGACCTGCGAGAGTATGGACCATGGCGCAGATAGGCATCGGCCAACTGCCTACGTAGAATGTCTTTGTAGTAGTTGAGTTTGTCCTCCCTCTCGGTGGGTTTAAAAAATGCCCCCATTTTGTGCCGGAAGCGAGGGTCCAATAAGGTGGACAGCCAGAAGTCATCCCGCCGACAGATGGAAACAATTCTGGGGTCACTACGCAAGCACGTGAGCATGCTTCGTGCCATTTGCGCAAGTGACTCGGATGGACTACCTGTCTCCATCTCCACTGCATACTGCCACGGTGTGCCCGGGTCCTCTGTCTCTCCTTCCTCAAAAACCTCTAGCTCCTCTGGCTGCTCCTGCTCCTCCTCTCCTGTCCGCTGACTAGATAAACCAGCCATTTCGCCAAGCCTAAACTGTGTTTCGCTGGGCAACTCCTCCTCCTCCTCTTCCTCCTCCTCCTCCTCCAGTTCAGCTCCAAGGGGGTTCATGTGGCCGTAAGATGTAAACGCCATGTCTCCAGTGCCCTGACCAGCCATGGTTTCCAACATGTGCTGTAGTACATGAAGCAGTGGAATCACGTCGTTCATCCCGTAATCCTGCCGACTGACAAATAAAGTGGCTTCCTCAAAGGGCCTGAGCAAACGGCAGGTGTCACGTATGAGCTGCCACTGGTTGACATTGAAGTTACACAGGGGAGTCCCCCTATCTGCTTGGATCATCAGGAAATCCGTGATGGCTTTTCTCTGTTCATATAATCGGTCCAACATGTGAAGGGTGGAATTCCAACGGGTGGAAACATCGCAAATCAGACTATGTTGGGGGATACCATTCTGACGCTGTAGCTCAAGAAGGGTGTGTTTGGCGGTGTAGGAGTGGCTGAAGTGCATGCAAAGTTTCCGTGAAGTTGTTAGGATGTCCTGCAGATGGGGGGAACACTTCAGAAACCGCTTGACAACCAGATTGAAGACGTGAGCCATGCAGGGGGCATGGGTCAGGCTTCCTTGGCGCAGCGCAGACAAAATGTTCTTCCCATTGTCGGTAACCATGATTCCCATTTTAAGTTTTCTCGGAGTAAGCCATGTTTGGATTTCCTGATGAATACATTTAAGCAGTTCCTCCCCTGTGTGACTCCGTTCGCCAAGACAAACCATGTGAAGCACTGCGTGACACCTCCGTGCCCTGCACACATGGTAGACTGGAGGGGCACTGAGACTTGAGCCTACAGTGGAGGGTGAGGAGATGGCGGAGGATGAGGAGGCCGAGTCGCACGGTGTCACAGGCCCAATGGGCAGAGAGCGCGGAGGCCGAAGCGGCGTGACCTGTCCAAGTTGCTGCTGCAAAGGGACCACATTCACCCAGTGGGCCGTAAACGACATGTACTGCCCCTGACCGTAGTTACAGCTCCAGATGTCGGCGCTGCCATGTATTTTGCTACACACCGACAGGCTCAAGGACTGGCCCACCTTCTGTTCAACAAAAGTGTGCAGCGCTGGTACTGCCTTCTTGGCAAAGAAATGACGGCTTGGGACTCTCCACCTCGGCTCGGCACAAGCCATCAGTTCTCTGAAAGGTGCAGATTCCACCACCTGAAAAGGGAGCGACTGCAGCACCAGCAACTTGGACAGGAGCACATTCAGCTTCTGCGCCGTAGGATGAGTGGGCGCATACTGCTGTCTCTTGGACATGGCTTCGCTGATGGATTGCTGGCGGGATGCATGACTTGGAGGAGGAGGAGCAGGAGCGACAGAGGATGGGTGTGACGCACAGCTGCCTTCGGCTGAGGTGCTGGAGCCTTGGCTGGCAGAAATTGGGAGCTCACTTGGTGAGGAAGCAGACTGGACCACCCCTTGGGAGCCTCGGTTCTCCCAGGTCGTTTTATGGTGACGCATCATATGTTGACGCAGGGCCGTGGTGCCAACATTTGGACCCTGGCCACGCTTCACCTTTTGCCTACATATCTTGCATGTGGCCATGTTACCCTCCTGCGGATGCCTCAGGAAAAACTGCCACACTGCCGAGTAGCTACTTTTCCCACCCCCTGGCCTCACTGATTCACTGCTGCTGTTGCCAACTCCAGGAACCCCTGCTCCACTACCTCCCGATAAGGTAGACTGCCGCACAGCAGGTGCTCTACCCCGGCCCCGGCCCCGGCCGGCTCCAGCCTTTGGAATTGTGCCCCCATGCTGACTGCTACCACCTTGCTGCCTCAGCTGCTGACTCCGGGGCAACCTGCGCCCCTCTTCTCCTGATGATGACGATGAAGCCCCTTCATCACCCGGCTCCCAAGTGCGATCGGCTTCATCGTCATCATCATCATCATCACCGGGTTGTGGCTGTACGTCACTGATGTTCGTGGATTCGTCAACAGTGTCTGGCGCAGGAGCTGGAACGCTCGCAGCACCCACGACACTGTCCACATCACTATTTGTCTGCCTAGCTAAAGAAGCCACCTCCATTTCTTGGCTGGGCAGTAGCTGCTGACTGTCCTCCTGTATCTGATCGTCCTCCTCACTAAAGAGTGGAGCTGAACCCAAAGCATAGGATACGTCGCTGGGGGAGGGAACGGCGTAGGACAGAGGCAATGGGAGGACAGGGACTGCTCTCGGGGCATGCCAACTCAGGGTTGTGTCAGAGGAACCTACCGACCCTAGACTGGGGGTCTCAGATGTAAGTTGTGATGATGTTGTTGATGAGCGCGTCAGCCAATCTACCACGGCAGATGCGTTACTGGTGGAGACCCGACCGCTAGCAGATACTGGCAGATTAGGTCTCTCAGCGTGACTCCTGCTGCTACTGGCCCCCAGTCTGATGCGAGCTCTGCCTGCGGAATCTTGGCCTCTGCCACTCCTCTTTTCACTTCCAGGCACTTGTCTGCCCGACATAGTCTAACTGGCGTGGTAGTAGGTGATATTTTAAGAACCCCCAGGCAGCAGTGGGTCTATATAAAACAGAATATAATGCACACCAAAAGTGAGCAGTAACACTCAGCCTCCAACAGGCCTGCTTAGTGTAAATAAGAGAGCTGCTTAGTGTAAATAAAGAGGGGTATGCTATGTTACAGAATGGGATGCCTCAACAGAAGTGCACCTGGCAGGCAGCAGTAAGCCTATGCCCAGCAAAAGTGTCTTATAATATAAATATAATAAGAGCAAATGCTTATATGGTCTTAAACAGAGGCTGCTTTAGTCACAGAATGGGATGCCCTGGGCAGGAATCGACCTGGCAGGGTCCAGTAGTGCTTTGGCCAGCAAAAGTGTCTTTATCAGGCCTAATTTCAAATATAATAAGAGCAAATGCTTATATGGTCTTAAACAGAGGCTGCTTTAGTCACAGAATGGGATGCCCTGGGCAGGAATGGACCTGGCAGGGTCCAGTAGTGCTTTGGCCAGCAAAAGTGTCTTTATCAGGCTAATTTCAAATATAATAAGAGCAAATGCTTATATGGTCTTAAACAGAGGCTGCTATAGTCACAGAATGGGATGCCCTTGCAGGGTCCAGTAGTGCTATGCCCAGCAAAAGTGTCTTTATCAGGCTAATTTCAAATATGATAAGAGCAAATGCTTATATGGTCTTAAACAGAGGCTGCTGTAGTCACAGAATGGGATGCCCTGGGCAGGAATCGACCTGGCAGGGTCCAGTAGGGCTTTGGCCAGCAAAAGTGTCTTTATCAGGCTAATTTCAAATATGATAAGAGCAAATGCTTATATGGTCTTAAACAGAGGCTGCTTTAGTCACAGAATGGGATGCCCCGGGCAGGAATCGAGCTGGCAGGGTCCAGTAGTGCTTTGGCCAGCAAAAGTGTCTTTATCAGGCTAATTTCAAATATGATAAGAGCAAATGCTTATATGGTCTTAAACAGAGGCTGCTGTAGTCACAGAATGGGATGCCCCGGGCAGGAATCGAGCTGGCAGGGTCCAGTAGTGCTTTGGCCAGCAAAAGTGTCTTTATCAGGCTAATTTCAAATATGATAAGAGCAAATGCTTATATGGTCTTAAACAGAGGCTGCTTTAGTCACAGAATGGGATGCCCTGGGCAGGAATGGACCTGGCAGGGTCCAGTAGGGCTTTGGCCAGCAAAAGTGTCTTTATCAGGCTAATTTCAAATATGATAAGAGCAAATGCTTATATGGTCTTAAACAGAGGCTGCTGTAGTCACAGAATGGGATGCCCCGGGCAGGAATCGAGCTGGCAGGGTCCAGTAGTGCTTTGGCCAGCAAAAGTGTCTTTATCAGGCTAATTTCAAATATGATAAGAGCAAATGCTTATATGGTCTTAAACAGAGGCTGCTGTAGTCACAGAATGGGATGCCCCGGGCAGGAATCGAGCTGGCAGGGTCCAGTAGGGCTTTGGCCAGCAAAAGTGTCTTTATCAGGCCTAATTTCAAATATGATAAGAGCAAATGCTTATATGGTCTTAAACAGAGGCTGCTGTAGTCACAGAATGGGATGCCCCGGGCAGGAATCGAGCTGGCAGGGTCCAGTAGGGCTTTGGCCAGCAAAAGTGTCTTTATCAGGCCTAATTTCAAATATGATAAGAGCAAATGCTTATATGGTCTTAAACAGAGGCTGCTTTAGTCACAGAATGGGATGCCCTGGGCAGGAATGGACCTGGCAGGGTCCAGTAGGGCTTTGGCCAGCAAAAGTGTCTTTATCAGGCTAATTTCAAATATGATAAGAGCAAATGCTTATATGGTCTTAAACAGAGGCTGCTTTAGTCACAGAATGGGATGCCCCGGGCAGGAATCGAGCTGGCAGGGTCCAGTAGTGCTTTGGCCAGCAAAAGTGTCTTTATCAGGCCTAATTTCAAATATGATAAGAGCAAGTGCTTATATGGTCTTAAACAGAGGCTGCTTTAGTCACAGAATGGGATGCCCTGGGCAGGAATGGACCTGGCAGGGTCCAGTAGGGCTTTGGCCAGCAAAAGTGTCTTTATCAGGCTAATTTCAAATATGATAAGAGCAAATGCTTATATGGTCTTAAACAGAGGCTGCTTTAGTCACAGAATGGGATGCCCTGGGCAGGAATCGACCTGGCAGGGTCCAGTAGGGCTTTGGCCAGCAAAAGTGTCTTTATCAGGCCTAATTTCAAATATGATAAGAGCAAATGCTTATATGGTCTTAAACAGAGGCTGCTTTAGTCACAGAATGGGATGCCCCGGGCAGGAATCGAGCTGGCAGGGTCCAGTAGTGCTTTGGCCAGCAAAAGTGTCTTTATCAGGCCTAATTTCAAATATGATAAGAGCAAATGCTTATATGGTCTTAAACAGAGGCTGCTTTAGTCACAGAATGGGATGCCCTGGGCAGGAATCGACCTGGCAGGGTCCAGTAGGGCTTTGGCCAGCAAAAGTGTCTTTATCAGGCCTAATTTCAAATATGATAAGAGCAAATGCTTATATGGTCTTAAACAGAGGCTGCTTTAGTCACAGAATGGGATGCCCTGGGCAGGAATCGACCTGGCAGGGTCCAGTAGTGCTTTGGCCAGCAAAAGTGTCTTTATCAGGCCTAATTTCAAATATGATAAGAGCAAATGCTTATATGGTCTTAAACAGAGGCTGCTTTAGTCACAGAATGGGATGCCCTGGGCAGGAATCGACCTGGCAGGGTCCAGTAGGGCTTTGGCCAGCAAAAGTGTCTTTATCAGGCCTAATTTCAAATATGATAAGAGCAAATGCTTATATGGTCTTAAACAGAGGCTGCTTTAGTCACAGAATGGGATGCCCTGGGCAGGAATCGACCTGGCAGGGTCCAGTAGTGCTTTGGCCAGCAAAAGTGTCTTTATCAGGCCTAATTTCAAATATGATAAGAGCAAATGCTTATATGGTCTTAAACAGAGGCTGCTTTAGTCACAGAATGGGATGCCCTGGGCAGGAATCGACCTGGCAGGGTCCAGTAGGGCTTTGGCCAGCAAAAGTGTCTTTATCAGGCCTAATTTCAAATATGATAAGAGCAAATGCTTATATGGTCTTAAACAGAGGCTGCTTTAGTCACAGAATGGGATGCCCTGGGCAGGAATGGACCTGGCAGGGTCCAGTAGGGCTTTGGCCAGCAAAAGTGTCTTTATCAGGCTAATTTCAAATATGATAAGAGCAAATGCTTATATGGTCTTAAACAGAGGCTGCTTTAGTCACAGAATGGGATGCCCCGGGCAGGAATCGAGCTGGCAGGGTCCAGTAGTGCTTTGGCCAGCAAAAGTGTCTTTATCAGGCCTAATTTCAAATATGATAAGAGCAAATGCTTATATGGTCTTAAACAGAGGCTGCTTTAGTCACAGAATGGGATGCCCTGGGCAGGAATGGACCTGGCAGGGTCCAGTAGGGCTTTGGCCAGCAAAAGTGTCTTTATCAGGCTAATTTCAAATATGATAAGAGCAAATGCTTATATGGTCTTAAACAGAGGCTGCTGTAGTCACAGAATGGGATGCCCCGGGCAGGAATCGAGCTGGCAGGGTCCAGTAGTGCTTTGGCCAGCAAAAGTGTCTTTATCAGGCCTAATTTCAAATATGATAAGAGCAAATGCTTATATGGTCTTAAACAGAGGCTGCTTTAGTCACAGAATGGGATGCCCTGGGCAGGAATGGACCTGGCAGGGTCCAGTAGGGCTTTGGCCAGCAAAAGTGTCTTTATCAGGCTAATTTCAAATATGATAAGAGCAAATGCTTATATGGTCTTAAACAGAGGCTGCTTTAGTCACAGAATGGGATGCCCTGGGCAGGAATGGACCTGGCAGGGTCCAGTAGGGCTTTGGCCAGCAAAAGTGTCTTTATCAGGCTAATTTCAAATATGATAAGAGCAAATGCTTATATGGTCTTAAACAGAGGCTGCTTTAGTCACAGAATGGGATGCCCCGGGCAGGAATCGAGCTGGCAGGGTCCAGTAGTGCTTTGGCCAGCAAAAGTGTCTTTATCAGGCTAATTTCAAATATGATAAGAGCAAATGCTTATATGGTCTTAAACAGAGGCTGCTGTAGTCACAGAATGGGATGCCCCGGGCAGGAATCGAGCTGGCAGGGTCCAGTAGGGCTTTGGCCAGCAAAAGTGTCTTTATCAGGCCTAATTTCAAATATGATAAGAGCAAATGCTTATATGGTCTTAAACAGAGGCTGCTTTAGTCACAGAATGGGATGCCCTGGGCAGGAATCGACCTGGCAGGGTCCAGTAGGGCTTTGGCCAGCAAAAGTGTCTTTATCAGGCTAATTTCAAATATGATAAGAGCAAATGCTTATATGGTCTTAAACAGAGGCTGCTTTAGTCACAGAATGGGATGCCCCGGGCAGGAATCGAGCTGGCAGGGTCCAGTAGTGCTTTGGCCAGCAAAAGTGTCTTTATCAGGCTAATTTCAAATATGATAAGAGCAAATGCTTATATGGTCTTAAACAGAGGCTGCTGTAGTCACAGAATGGGATGCCCCGGGCAGGAATCGAGCTGGCAGGGTCCAGTAGTGCTTTGGCCAGCAAAAGTGTCTTTATCAGGCCTAATTTCAAATATGATAAGAGCAAATGCTTATATGGTCTTAAACAGAGGCTGCTTTAGTCACAGAATGGGATGCCCCGGGCAGGAATCGAGCTGGCAGGGTCCAGTAGTGCTTTGGCCAGCAAAAGTGTCTTTATCAGGCTAATTTCAAATATGATAAGAGCAAATGCTTATATGGTCTTAAACAGAGGCTGCTGTAGTCACAGAATGGGATGCCCCGGGCTGGAATCGAGCTGGCAGGGTCCAGTAGGGCTTTGGCCAGCAAAAGTGTCTTTATCAGGCCTAATTTCAAATATGATAAGAGCAAATGCTTATATGGTCTTAAACAGAGGCTGCTTTAGTCACAGAATGGGATGCCCTGGGCAGGAATCGACCTGGCAGGGTCCAGTAGGGCTTTGGCCAGCAAAAGTGTCTTTATCAGGCTAATTTCAAATATGATAAGAGCAAATGCTTATATGGTCTTAAACAGAGGCTGCTTTAGTCACAGAATGGGATGCCCCGGGCAGGAATCGAGCTGGCAGGGTCCAGTAGTGCTTTGGCCAGCAAAAGTGTCTTTATCAGGCTAATTTCAAATATGATAAGAGCAAATGCTTATATGGTCTTAAACAGAGGCTGCTGTAGTCACAGAATGGGATGCCCCGGGCAGGAATCGAGCTGGCAGGGTCCAGTAGGGCTTTGGCCAGCAAAAGTGTCTTTATCAGGCCTAATTTCAAATATGATAAGAGCAAATGCTTATATGGTCTTAAACAGAGGCTGCTTTAGTCACAGAATGGGATGCCCTGGGCAGGAATCGACCTGGCAGGGTCCAGTAGGGCTTTGGCCAGCAAAAGTGTCTTTATCAGGCTAATTTCAAATATGATAAGAGCAAATGCTTATATGGTCTTAAACAGAGGCTGCTTTAGTCACAGAATGGGATGCCCCGGGCAGGAATCGAGCTGGCAGGGTCCAGTAGTGCTTTGGCCAGCAAAAGTGTCTTTATCAGGCTAATTTCAAATATGATAAGAGCAAATGCTTATATGGTCTTAAACAGAGGCTGCTGTAGTCACAGAATGGGATGCCCCGGGCAGGAATCGAGCTGGCAGGGTCCAGTAGTGCTTTGGCCAGCAAAAGTGTCTTTATCAGGCCTAATTTCAAATATGATAAGAGCAAATGCTTATATGGTCTTAAACAGAGGCTGCTTTAGTCACAGAATGGGATGCCCCGGGCAGGAATCGAGCTGGCAGGGTCCAGTAGTGCTTTGGCCAGCAAAAGTGTCTTTATCAGGCTAATTTCAAATATGATAAGAGCAAATGCTTATATGGTCTTAAACAGAGGCTGCTGTAGTCACAGAATGGGATGCCCCGGGCAGGAATCGAGCTGGCAGGGTCCAGTAGGGCTTTGGCCAGCAAAAGTGTCTTTATCAGGCCTAATTTCAAATATGATAAGAGCAAATGCTTATATGGTCTTAAACAGAGGCTGCTTTAGTCACAGAATGGGATGCCCTGGGCAGGAATCGACCTGGCAGGGTCCAGTAGGGCTTTGGCCAGCAAAAGTGTCTTTATCAGGCTAATTTCAAATATGATAAGAGCAAATGCTTATATGGTCTTAAACAGAGGCTGCTTTAGTCACAGAATGGGATGCCCCGGGCAGGAATCGAGCTGGCAGGGTCCAGTAGTGCTTTGGCCAGCAAAAGTGTCTTTATCAGGCTAATTTCAAATATGATAAGAGCAAATGCTTATATGGTCTTAAACAGAGGCTGCTGTAGTCACAGAATGGGATGCCCCGGGCAGGAATCGAGCTGGCAGGGTCCAGTAGGGCTTTGGCCAGCAAAAGTGTCTTTATCAGGCCTAATTTCAAATATGATAAGAGCAAATGCTTATATGGTCTTAAACAGAGGCTGCTTTAGTCACAGAATGGGATGCCCTGGGCAGGAATCGACCTGGCAGGGTCCAGTAGGGCTTTGGCCAGCAAAAGTGTCTTTATCAGGCTAATTTCAAATATGATAAGAGCAAATGCTTATATGGTCTTAAACAGAGGCTGCTTTAGTCACAGAATGGGATGCCCCGGGCAGGAATCGAGCTGGCAGGGTCCAGTAGTGCTTTGGCCAGCAAAAGTGTCTTTATCAGGCTAATTTCAAATATGATAAGAGCAAATGCTTATATGGTCTTAAACAGAGGCTGCTGTAGTCACAGAATGGGATGCCCCGGGCAGGAATCGAGCTGGCAGGGTCCAGTAGTGCTTTGGCCAGCAAAAGTGTCTTTATCAGGCCTAATTTCAAATATGATAAGAGCAAATGCTTATATGGTCTTAAACAGAGGCTGCTTTAGTCACAGAATGGGATGCCCCGGGCAGGAATCGAGCTGGCAGGGTCCAGTAGTGCTTTGGCCAGCAAAAGTGTCTTTATCAGGCTAATTTCAAATATGATAAGAGCAAATGCTTATATGGTCTTAAACAGAGGCTGCTGTAGTCACAGAATGGGATGCCCCGGGCAGGAATCGAGCTGGCAGGGTCCAGTAGGGCTTTGGCCAGCAAAAGTGTCTTTATCAGGCCTAATTTCAAATATGATAAGAGCAAATGCTTATATGGTCTTAAACAGAGGCTGCTTTAGTCACAGAATGGGATGCCCTGGGCAGGAATCGACCTGGCAGGGTCCAGTAGGGCTTTGGCCAGCAAAAGTGTCTTTATCAGGCTAATTTCAAATATGATAAGAGCAAATGCTTATATGGTCTTAAACAGAGGCTGCTTTAGTCACAGAATGGGATGCCCCGGGCAGGAATCGAGCTGGCAGGGTCCAGTAGTGCTTTGGCCAGCAAAAGTGTCTTTATCAGGCTAATTTCAAATATGATAAGAGCAAATGCTTATATGGTCTTAAACAGAGGCTGCTGTAGTCACAGAATGGGATGCCCCGGGCAGGAATCGAGCTGGCAGGGTCCAGTAGTGCTTTGGCCAGCAAAAGTGTCTTTATCAGGCCTAATTTCAAATATGATAAGAGCAAATGCTTATATGGTCTTAAACAGAGGCTGCTTTAGTCACAGAATGGGATGCCTCACAGCAGACTTAAGATCAGTTCAGTATATATGCACAGTTAGTTACTATAAGCAGCCTGAAAACGCTAACAAAGGCTGGATGAAAAAAAAAAAATCTCCCTGTCAGCCAGCTCCGTTTTTCCTACCTTTCCCTGGCTTTCTGTCTGTCTCCTGTCTGTCTCCTGCCTGTCTCCTGCCTGTCTCCAGCCTGTCCCTGTCTGTCCCTGTCTCCAGCCTGTCTAACTGCCTCAGCTACACAGCGTTCTGTCTGTCTGTCACGAATGCAATAGAGAAATGAGGAAAAGCAAGATGGCCGCCGTTAAATACCGCTGTGTGACGTCACCGGGCTTGCTGGCTGCTGATAGGCTGCATGTGACTGCCCCAGCTTGCACTGGCGCGGGATACATGTCCAGACATGTCCCGTCCGCCATCTTAGAATGCCTGTAATGTAAATGAATGGATGTTAAAGGAAAACTTCGAGTGATCGAATCGCGGGGAAATTCGGATTCGATCCGAATCGAATTTTTCCTGAAATTCGGATCGAATCCGGGTTCGTCCGGATCGATTCGCTCATCCCTAGCCATGGCTGTAGTTTATTTAGCATGTCAATACATACATGAAACTAGTTGCAAAACCTGATATTTCTAACACAACCCCCACGGCAGGACGTATGCCATAGACCAGGGGTGCCCAACATTTTTGAAGCATTTTATGAAGCATTCCTATTTTCTGAATATCTCTAGTACCACCTAGGTGGTACATATGAGTTTCTGGCAGCTACAAAACACATACAAAACAACCATATAAGGGTATAAAAAATGCACATACATAGTTCTTTTGGAGTAGTTTTGTGCTTTTAAAGCAAATCAGACTGAAGTGTAGGTAGCAGAAGATAAGGTCCAAACTTACCTTCTGCCACCTATACTTTATCCAGATCATTTTGGGACCTGGCTGAGTATCGCATTATAGGAGCTCACATACCACCATTGGTACTCATACCATTGGTTGGGAACCTCTGCAATTTGTTAATAGAAACAATTTATGTATTTTTAGAGATCGAATTTGATGGAAATATCGCACTGCACCCACTGATTGCAGCAGCCATGATTTGGCAGCTGCATTGAATGGGCGGCAAACAAGGTCCTGATGCTGAGCAAAAGAATGATAATTAATGGTCAGCTATCTTTAAACAACTGAAATGAAATGTTATCATATGATAATATGATACTATATTACTATAGAAAAGGAAAATTTGACTCATATACTTCACCTAAAGCGCACCTTCACCCCGAAAAAGAGCCTATCTTATATGTTTACCATACCCTGTACATAAAGATTGCTCACATTAAAAATCATCCTACCAGCATCTACTGCATTTTCTGAGCCTTTAAACATCCAAGATAGCTGCGCATGAATTCTCAGACAGCCTGAAAACAGGAAGTGTCTTCTGACTGTGCTGCTCTGCATTCTGGGATTGCTGTCCTTTCCCTGACCCCAGCTATGCTCTGTCTGAGAAAAGCACAGCTATAACCCCACCCCCTGTACTTTATCCTACAATCTGCACTTTCCTCTCCTCAGTATGTGTGACGCTTCTGAGGCAAGATGGCGGCGCCCGTATCCTAGAGTCCTGAACAAAGTTGCAGCTCAGTGGGGGAAAGAATAAGTAAGCGACTATAAACTTAAAATATATTAATTTTAGATGCTGGGGAATCGTTTTTTAAGGGTTTGGGCTTTTCATTAAATCATGCTGAAGGTCCGGTTTAAACAAATTTTCCCTTAATTTATTTCCCCAAATGAAAAAAGCGCTAGTGACTTTCTGCTAACTTAGCACTTTTTTCAAACTTCACATGGGGAAAAAAGCAGCGAAGCTTTTTTGCCAAATTAATATATTAGTCAATTGTTTTTCTATAGTCTGTCATATAATAGCATAGAACAATTGCAATTTTCCCAGGTGTTTAATGATAGTCCTTTAAAGTGAATATTTTGCCAGGAAGGCTCAAGATGGGGAGGGAGGCTGCAATGCAAGTACCGGTAGTAATTTTTTTATACACATTTTTTTTCTAAGCTTCAAATTTGATGATGGGGCACTTTAAGTGAAACTTTAGACACCTATGACCTATCTTAAGAGTGGTGCTAACGTGACACATCAACCCCAACCCTATCCTTTGCTCCACAGTTGGGAGCAGGACCACCATTAGAAATATTTGGGCCCCATACAGTCTATTATATGTTATGGTTGGGCCAAATGCCAGCCATGCTTGGATGATGCTTCAGTATATAAAGTTTTAATATGGAGGCATGATCAGAGCATGGCTGCCATGGGGCACAGCTAGCACATTCATTGTGGGTTATGCAGGTGTCCAGACTCTATATAGGTGTTGGTTTAAATGGACTATTTGGATATCACAGCATAAAGTAGTGAAATATATTATCACAACAATAAGCACCAACAATAAGCACCATATCACCTCTTATTTCTATATAGGATGTCTTTAGAAAGTCTGCCCTCCCCATAACATGCAACATATGGATACAGCATTCTGCATTGTAAATTGAAAATCAGAAAACACACTCACACATCACAGAAAGCTGTGAGTCAGCTGTGAGCTGTTTACAATGAAATATCAGACTTTTTGCTGATATACAATGCATCGCAGCATGGTTGTTCTTGTTACATCAGCCATAGCTTGGCTATTACCATGAGTTACACAGCAGGGATCTGGCTGACTCAACTCTGATTGTTTCATTGCACAGCAGATGGGTGAGATGCTGCAGTGCTGAAAACCTTCCAGTCTGTAAAATATGCCTGACTTTTAAATCTGTGTTGGCAAAAGGTAGCTGGCAACCATATCTGGCCACAGCAAGTGAATAGCTGTGGCTGCAATCTTGGCTGGGTACTGTTTGTGCGCAATGTGAGTACCTTCAACAAGCAGGGGTTTCCTGTGCCTCTCTGACACACAGAGACTACCCAGAAGCACATCAGTGGGCATCAAAATGAAGTAGGGAGCGGACAGATTCAGATAATATTTCACGGCCACGATCAGGGCTAGTGATTGGGCTCCCTTTTATGCTCCGGACCCATACAGAATTCCTGCCTATACTGCTCGGATGGCAGCCATGATTCGGAGACAAGGAGTTAAAGGGTGACATGATGAGATGTGTCTTATGAAGTGAAACACCACAAAGGAGCCAACTGATGCTTCTCCACTCAGGGCCCAGGGGTCCACATAAACATGCATCTGGCTCTACTCACTCATCCCAATGCAGCATGTTCATTCTCAGGTGCCAGTTTTCAAAATGCTCCTGATCTTCTGCTGTCTACTCTAAGGCGGGTCCTTGTCCTAATTCTATGGGGAGCAAGCTCCATCACTCTTTGGAGGGTGTGAGGGGTACAGGCTGTGCATATTAGGGCAGCAGATGCTAAATGTAATATATGGTACTTTGGAAGGCTGTCTATTCGTTATATCAAGCTGACTAGCATTCGTAGCTGTCTCAGCTAACCTAAATTGTCACCTACCTGCAGGGGTCTTGGACTTGCTACTTCTAACACCTGCATTAAGTCCCTGCCTCCCTTCTGTACCTTCCAGCTCCTTTTAACTGGTCCTACTGTACCCCCCGGCCCCTGGAATGCTACTGTATAACCTCAGAATCCTGGCTGTTGAGGCCATACCCACCCTTGCCATAATATCTGCCCCTGCTGCTTCAGTACCTTCACATTAAAATTGGATGTATCCCCAAAGATCTATAGCATCAGCATTGTAATGCACTTGTTGAGTGGTTGGGAAGCACAATGGGGTGGAGCCTCATATCCGGATGGGTTATGGGCTAGCCAGGGAGCTGGTAAAATCCCACTGTGTGTCTGTGACATATTGCGGTACTCTAAGGGTACCAGAGCAGAACGCTATTTTGTGTCATGCTCCATGCTACAGTTTTTTACTATCTATTCTTTTATGTTCATCATATATGGAGAATTCACCTGCAGATGCTTGCTGGATATAGACTTATTTTTCTTTTTTTTCCTTTTCTATTACTGCCCTTTGGGGATGCCGCTGAAATGTAACATGTGTCACTTCATCCCAGAACATTTTCCCAACAGTAATAACGTGATAAGCAAATGTTATCAAATTAGCAGGTTGCAGAGTGGAGCAAAGCTGTGGATGTGATTGCTATCGCTGCCTCCATGATAGGTATCCTGACACGCCGGGAAACTGCCAAATGATACAATGCAAAGTGCAGACGGGATTATGAGCCACTGAAGGGCTTCTAAATGACTCTGTGAATCTAATTAACGCCATCCAAGCCTATTAAACGTTTCCATTCAGGAGGCTGGGGGGAGTGGTGGTTCTGTTTCGAAAAGTGCTCTTACATTTATGTGGAATGGCTAACACTTATTATTATGTCTTTATCCAAAGTCAAGCATGTAGTCACTTAAAGCGGACCTATGGTCATAAATGACTTTGAGGTTTGCTCACCTCCAGCACCACAATGTTGGATATCCCAGCGCACTACCAGTTAAATAAAGCCTGAAATTGGGCTCTGCATTCACCAGTTTTGTGCTTCACATGCTGGTGGGCAATGGGGTTAATGGAGGGCCTCCACCAACTTTGGGCACTATGGTTTGGGGTACTCGGATTTTGTGGTGCCACCGCTTGACCTGGTCTGCCCCAATCCACATGCTCTTGTAAGTGGATCCTTAGCTCCCCTAGGCCTGGAGATCTGGAACTCGGAAGTGTACCCCCCCCCCCAATGACACCTCCAGTTGGTTGTTAGCCCCCCTAGGTCCATAGACCCAGTCCAAAGTGTATCAAGCACAGCACCCGTGAGTGACAGTATCGGGATGTTGCAGTATCGCAGTCTGGTCCATTCAGCCCTGATCTACTTGCCCTTGTAGGAGGTTCTCCTCTTTCCAATGACACCTCTAATGAGTTGTTAGCCCATGTCCTCATTTTACACTGCAAGTAAAATCATTACATAAAGAAAAGTTTGAAAGTAGAATTCCTAATTAAAAAATGCTCATCATTCCTTGATATTAAAATGGATGCACACCCTGCGTGCCCCAGCCTTCCTTTTTAAGAAAGGCCCATAAAGGCTCAACCCCTATCAGCATTAGGGGAGGGTTGCTGTGATCAGGTGAGTTATTTTTATTATTTTAACTCCTAAATCGGGCTTAGCACAGGGGGTGGGTATCAAAAAGCTTGTTAGAATTGATGTGCATGGTTAATTGTGAGGCTGAGGGAGGAAGGAGAAGGTTTAAGGTGCAAGGGAATGTATGTCCTGTCCCACTTTTTAACTACAGAAAAGTAAAAAATGGGTGCACACCCTGCGAGCCCTATCTTTTCTTTTTAAGTAAGGCCCACAATGAGGAGATTTTACCCCCCCACTGCTTAACCCACTAAGTCAATCTGGCAAGAAAATGGTGCATATGTGTGTATTCCAGCAGTCCCCTTTGGCCACAGGTTGTAACATGGACAGCAAGAGCATCACAAGGGCATTATGGGAAATCCTATTTACACTTACATGTGCTCAGTTAAAGCAGGCCAAGACCCACTGAACTGGCGAAATATATTTAGCCAAAGCCCCTGCCAATACTCCTCTCTTAGGGTGTAGAACTTTAAATGGATATTTTTGCTTTTTGAATTGTCCTGAAACACTGATTTTGCTGTCCCTTGTTGTAAGATGGCAGGCTATCAGTCATTACATAGATGTGGCAATTACATCATTGCCACACACAACAGTGGCAATTAATGGAGGAGGTGGAGCTTTACAGCTAAAACATGCAGAATTTTCTGGGATTAGATTGAAGTAGGGGCAGTGAAAATTGGCAAAAGGTCCTCTTCATGGGGGGAGCAATTCAGGGGATGCTAGTTAAATATGCAGGTTTTTGTCCACCTTAAGAGCAAGAGCATGTAGCACCAATAATGGGCCAAGCACAGCGGCCCTACAGGACAGTATATCAAAACAAGAGAAATCAGAAACAAACCAAATGACTAAGCATTAAGGGCAGGTAGTAACTGGAAAACACAGGATCATGTAACTTTTTTTCAAAAATGTTAGCTGCCTGACATGACTCTCCAGCTCCACTATTCAGTAATTCCAAAGCATCCACCAAGCAGTTCAGGCCTCTTCCTTCGGCAAAAAAAACATTTTCATAGCTCCAGACTGGCTAGAGGAAAAAGCGGGGGGTTGTTTTCTGCACGATATTACTGGCCCCTTAGTAGGTATAGTGGTAACAGATGGTTTAAATGAGACACAGCATGGTGCGTTGGTCTTATATTCTTATAGAGGCCTATATCATTGCAGGGTTGTATATGGGCAGGCTTTGGTTCCATAAGTAATAAAGATGGGTTGGAGGCTGGATTTGGAAGTTCTTGGAAGGCATTTGTGGTACCATACACAGGGTAGTACTAAGCTCTTTACAACAAATAGATTGGCCTTAAGGTTGTATTAGTGGGCCACAGTGTTGTATAAAGTATAATTGATTGCCGTAAATAGTGCAACAAGGTAGTATGGAAGGGTGCATAGAATTGTATAGAGGGTCCTGATTGCTAAGGCAGCGAATGCTAAACTGTCATAATGAATGAGTAAAATAAAAAATTTTAGGCCCACTCCAGGCCCACTTAAACCCTACTCCTGGACATTCCAATTTTAGATGTCTATCCTATTGAAAAGCCCTGGGCAAAATACTCACCCTTCTGCACTTTTTCAGTGCCAGCTCTATTTAGGACACCAAACACTCTCTGTGTGCTTCAAGTGCTCCACACCACTAATCTGTGGTGTGGGGCACTTGTATTCACATGGAAAACACTGTGGTAGTGCAGTCTGGTGAGCAGAGCTGTAGCTAGCTTCTTTTGCGCCCGAGGCAAGGCCAGAAAATCGCCGGCCCCCGCAAAAAAAAAGAATATATATATATATATATATCTTTTCTTTTTGTTATGTTTCTTGGCTGAACTATTGCGATAAGTAACTGGAGCTCATGCACCAAAGCTTCATGCGCCATTGGACTGGGATCTAAAGTAAGTGTAGAGGGCGACCTGGGGGTTTCACACAGTGGGGCATCCCGATTTTGGGTACCCCAGGGGAGGGAATCGATCGATTAGGGTTACCCGCTAACCTTAACCCTAGGATAGAAAGTACACCTAAACATCCTTAAAAACACACATATAATACATATCAATAAAAAAGAAAATACTTTTATCTGTGCACAGAACTACCAGCACCATGCTAGAGGTACAGCGGGGATGCAGCCACGGCCCGCACATGCGCTGTTGGACTGGGATGTAAGGTAAGTGTAGAGGGCGACCTGGGGGTTTCACACAGTGGGGCATCCCGAACACCGACCAGATCCCTCCCCGTGGGGCATCCAAAATCGGGATGCCCCGCTGTGTGAAACCCCCCAGGACGCCCCATTCACCTTACCTTACTCCTGGTCCAACGCCGCATGCGTGGGCCGCGGCCGCATCTCGCTCTTCTCTCTAGCAGGGTGCCATTTGTGAATGGCCGGCGCAGGCGTGCTCCCTGTTACAGAGAAGCGTGAGATGCGGCCTTCAGCGTGCTCGGAGCCGCTGTGGTTGTACGTCCCTTGGACGTGCATACCACAGGGGCTCCGAGCGCACTGATTGGACGAGCGGCCACGCATGCGCCATAGGAGCGGGGTGAGGTGAGTTTTATCGGGCGTTCTGGGGGGTTTCACGCAGTGGGGCATCCCCGATCGTGGTGCCCCGCGGGAGTGGACCAAAACCCAGGATAGTGAAAATTCTGGGTGTTGGTCCACTTTAAAACAATCTAAACACTTTGAATAGGAAAAAGAATCATTTATTGCTGCAGATCTGCATGTTACACCTCACAGAGGGACAAAAGAGAACAACGAGGGACAGGGGGACATGGACCCAAAAGAGGGACAGTCCCTCCAAATCAGGGACACTTGGGAGGTATGAAATACTCACCTAACAGAAGGGCCTCTTCTCCACTGTCCACATGAAAAACCTCACCTAAACCTAACTAATCATTTTTACTCGGCGCCGCCATCACTTACCGCCACCGCCGCCTCTCAGATTCTTCCCCGCCTGGCTGTCGCAGTCTCAGTCCTCCGGCTCCGCTCCGCACTGTCAAATGCGTAAGCGGAAGCTGTGCTACCAGGTCGGCTCCGGGGGGGGCTGGGTGCGGGGGCAGAAACAAGGCTGCTGCTTGGAGGAGGGGGGGGGGACGCGTCGCGGGGGTAGAAATGATGCTGTTGATTGGAGGAGGACTTGGCTGCGTGGCCTGCGCCTGTGAGCATTGGCGGTGGAGCGCACCCATGTTTTTAATGCCCGCATCGCAGGCTAACAATCATGCAGGCATTAAAAACACAGGTGCGAGCCTCTGCCACTGTTTACAGGCGACCCAGAGGTTTTTGGTGGAGGCCCCCTGGTTCAGGCAAAGTGCAAACCTCCCAACTTTTGAAAATAGTAAAGAGGGACATTTTTTGTCCTTAAACCACGCCCCCAGTCACGCCCAAGCCACGCCTTTAAAGGGAAACGCCACCTAATAAATACATAGTAACAAATTACATGACCCCCCCCCCACACACACACACACACACACACACACACACACACACACACACACACAGGCAAGCCTCACACACATGAATGCAGACAAGCCTCCCTACACACAGGCAAACATTCAGGCAAACACATATGTGCAGGCAAACATACACCCTGCATGCATGCAGGCAAGCCCCCTCCACACACACACATGCATGCAAGCCCCCATACATAGGCACACACATACATGGAGGCACACACACACACACACACACAAACACAAACTGCATGCATGCAAGCCCCCACAAAGTCAAACACACATACATGCAAGCACACACACACACAGGCAGACACACACACAGACACATGCGCACATAGGTCCGGCCCCCGCTCTTACCACCAATGTTCCCTGTAAGCCTTGGCAGTGGCTGAGTGGGGATGTTGGGGAGCTGGGCAATGATCCATTGAAAGAAAAATCATCTCACCTAGAACATCCTGAACATGTTGCCTTGTGTGGGTGAGGGATCCATTTTCTGCACACACAGCTGACATGGCACAGGGCAGCCTGGACAGGAAATGCCACTTCTTCTTATCAGTCTGAGTGTCAGGCACTGAGAGGCAGCACACTTCTCTCAGCTATGGGCCTCTGTCACTCCGTGCACAGACTTATGAGCCTGGAGAGCCTGCCAAACCCAGCACTCTGTGCACTCCTATTGAGGCCCCCCGGGAACACAGCAACAGTGCTTTAGTTCCAGCCGGCGCCCATAAGAACTACTGCCCCGCCCCCTGCTCACAGATTGACAGCAGCTCCTCCGGCAATGTCGGCTGCCTTCACCCCTGCTGCATGCTGGAAGATTTTTCATCACTCCCCCGCGCACTCACCCGCACGCCGGGAAGTCTCTTCACGCCGGCAACTATTTATTCAGAAGGCGCTGGCCTCATGGGCGGCGCACAGCAGGTCCCATGCCTCCGGGCGCGCGCCCCTCGAGCCCCGCCCATAATCCGGCCCTGGCTGCGCCCGAGGCCAGTGCCTCATTCGCCTCATGGCTGCTACGGCTCTGCTGGTGAGTATTTCATTTGACTATAAATCAGCTATTTCCCAATATAGCTTAAACCGCACCTTCAGCATCATTTAATGAAAAGCTTGAACGCTTAAAAAATTATTCTCCAGCATCTAAAATGAATATATTTTAAGTTTTTAGTTGCTTACTTTCTATTCTTTCCTCCACTAGGGTGCAGCTCTGTTCAGGACTCTAGGATATGGACCCTGCCATCTTGCCTCAGAAACATCACACAAACTGATGAGAGGAGAGGGGGTTGATTATAGCTGTGCTTTGCACAGGCAGAGCAGAGCTGGGGTCAGGGAAAGGACTGCAATCCCAGAATGCAGAGCGGCATAGTCAGAAGACACTTCCTGTCTGCAGGCTGCCTGATGCTCCATGAGCCGCCAGCTTGGATGTTTAAAGGCTCAGAATACATACTAGGTGGAGGTAGGATGATTTTTAATGTGGGCAATCTGTATGTACAGGGTGGCAGAAACATACAAGATAGGCTCTTATTTTGGGTAAAGCTCCGTTTTAAGGGGGCACACGCATTTTTGATGGAGGTTTCCAGTTTCAAATGTTTTGAGACCAGAGGAAACGTTTTGTCATGTTGGAGATCTAGTAAGCTCAGGTTAGAAATGGCAGCACCTATATTTCTCTCCAGTCACCAAAGTAAACTAAAAGAACACTACCAGTGCCATTGTGGCCTTCCTAGTTTCAAGAAAGCACCCTGAAATGTGGAGACTTTAATTAGAATGGTGGCATATGAGTTGTGTGGTGGCCATAGCTGTGCCAGATATTAATTCTTGAGGAATTCTGTTTCATTGGTAGACCTGTGTCTTGTGTCCTGGGGTGAACGTATTTCATTATATCTGTTCCCTTATTTTCAAAGCTGGAAAACACTTGAAGAACAGAGAATATTCATCAAACTGAAGGGATCTGCACATTCCCAAATCTCCGCACAGCATGCTCCGCTCTGCCGGAATACATCACAGAAATCGGCAATCAGCAGACTTGGTAAGAGCCAGCCATTACTGCATCATTCACAAGTGAACAGGGTTGTTAAAGAGAACCTGCGTCACTTTAGAGAAACAGCCAGAAAACAGAGTCTGTGTAAATTCTTCTTGATGATTCAGCTCCAGTACCAGCCAGAGACATGGAGGTACAGCTGCAGGGAAGGTCATTCCCTTGGTGGTTCCCTTGGAATCACTGTGTCACTGAGTGAAGCCAGGGAACACACATCCACCTAGTAAAAATGCTCTTCCCTCTGGGGGTCCCTCCATTCCAAGATAGAACACTTCAAGGAATTAAGAAGATACCAGATGAAATCAGAAGGCATTAAATAAACCAAGACCAAGATGACTTCTTCAACAATGAAACAATGAGCCAGACGGCCCTGCAGCTAGATCTATTCCCCCCTGGGCATCCAGAATCGGGATGCTCCGCTGTGTGAAACCCCCAGACAGGGCCGACCTGGGCAATTGCCAGGACCCCTGGCATCTTCAGGGACTCACTCAGGCTCACACTTGGCCATGTTATTATTTTACAGTGGACCTGAACCATTGAATGCAGAGTATTGTGTGCAGACCTGCTCACGGCTGGCCTCAGCAACAGGGACTAATCATCAATGGAGAGGGTGGCATGGAATGGAGGGCAATTAATGGAAGCTCAGAAGGTGGCAAGAACCAGGTGACATCTGACAGCAATGATAGGGTATTTAGTGGCAACGGAGCAAGCAGTAAGGGCTGATAGGTGCTTGGAGGCAGTAGAGAATGTAACTAGGACTAGAGGACAATTTGTGGCTAAAGGGAAGGCATTAAGGACTGGAGGGTGATCAGCAGCAGAAGATGACCCATTTGTGGCATCGGAGCTTCTTTGGGGCCCACTAAGACTCTTTTGTCCAAGGGCCCCCACAAATCTGGAGCGGGCCCTGCCCCCAGGTCACCCAAAACTTGCCTTCTTCTCCGGTCCAGCGGCGTGCATCAGGCGCATCCCTTTAGCAGAGCGTGTGCCCGTGCCAGTCAAAACTTCTTACACCAAGAATCTTCACATGTACGTTCAATACAGCAGGAAACTTGGAATATACCCCATACAACAGCAGTAGGTAGAAAAACCAGGGCCGAATTATGAGAGGGGCGCAAGGGGCTAGAGCCCCGGGGCCTCCACCACTTGCCCTGCAAAGGGGGCCTCCACCAACCTTTGGGTTATGGTCTGGTCCAGGAGGCTTTTCAGTCGATGGCCCATGGGGCCGGCAACAAAGCTATCAGCGGCAGTGGGGGCACACTTGGGCAAGTCTTTTTTGTTTTTGCAAACCTGCAGCCAAAGTACAATACGACTACAATACCCCCCGAAGAATGGCAAAGCAGGAATTCCCAAGCAACACGCACCTGCACAAGGGTGGCACAAGGGACTCGATCTGACGTTCCAGTAAGTAGCCGGGTGCCAGACAACCACCAATCAGTTACTTGGCTGGACTATTATTTTAAAGGAAGAAAAAAATACTGTACCTGGGGCCTCCACCAGATTCTATGCCCAGGGGCCTCCACTGCACTTAATCTGGCCCTGAGAATAACTTTAGCTGCAGAGGAGAGAAGCAGGTGTGCACTGCTTGGATGCCAAAATAGAAATGGCTCTCGGGCTGGCCAGGGGCTGATACAATCCAGGGCTGATTTTTGACCACAGTCCACCACTTTTGATTTCTATGGCTGCCATTCACGTGACAGCTAATCGGATTTGCTGGGCCAGCAACTAATGTGTAAGCCTGCTGGGTAAATCTAATAGGATGCTGTCCTGTGGGTGACAAGGAACGCAAAAGTGGTATATATTGGGCTGCAGATACTAAGGCTGTCAGGGAGGGGGCGTACATCACAAATAGGGATTTCCTCATGCTGTCAAGATTGAGGGGACCTCCAGTTAGTCCTTTCTGATTTGCCTAAATTGTTGGATTCCACCCAGTCATCTAAAATGTTAAAAGGTCTTTCAAGACTAAGTGAAATCAAGGTATTTTTATATGCCCCCTTCAAATATCTTTCAGACAGAAACATGGACTGAATTACACCAGGGATTTTACTGGCCCCTGGCCAGCTCACAACGCCCCTGCTGAACCCTTATTGTGCTTCCTAGGTGGACAGTTAGAGGCCGATTCATTAATAGCGGCAGGTAGCGACAGTTGAGCGACTGTAGCGGCATTTTCAGAGTGCCCGCTAGTAGTCGCTGTGCTTGGCCGTTGTTCGGTTGTTGATAGCGACTCAGTCGGTTTGCCGTAATGTTGAATATTGGGTGAGGAGTCCCTATTTGCCAGGTTCCGCGCTGTATGGGAGCGTATGATAGCGACTGGCCCTAGCGACCGGCTCCCACCATATTCATTAAAAAATCACGCTCAAAAAATTCTCGCGCTGTGAAATGCATGTTTAAACCCCAGAGCGCTGGCGGCGATGGGTTAAAAGTAGTTTTTTAACCCCCACACAACCATATTTTTGGAAACAAAAAAAAAACAAGTTTTTTAAATAATTTTATAATATGAATACATTAATATCAGACCTGTAATATCAATTCTGTACAATTTTTAAAAATGGCAGAAGTGGTCACAGAATTTTTCACATTTAAAAAAAAAAAATTAATAACAATTAATTATGAATATTTAAAGATTGTTCCATTGAAATGCATTGGAGAGCGCCAGGTAGCGAGAGGTCATACCTGTCGCTGTTCAAGGTCGGACACTGGCGCTGTGGGCTGAGGCTGGAATAATGATGAATGAGTGGCTATCTGGCGCTATCTCAGTCGCTAAGCAGGATTGGCTTGATAAATGTGTGATTGTGGTGGAGAGCCGGCGTTCTCGTGGCGGGGCCCGTCATTACCGGCCACTCACCAGTCGCTACCTGTCGCTATTCCTTCATAAATATGGCCCTTAGTCTATAGAACTGCAGAGATATAGCATGGTCAGGGTTAATATGGCCATGATAAGTGATGATACTGAAGCTCTGGTATTAAGGAAACAGACAATGTGGGTAAGCCCTCCACAGCCATGAAACTGAAGCTATAGTATTTGGATTAGGGTTTCTTAGCTGAGGGTTACAATGGGGCCAGGTTCAAAGTGGACTAGAGGAAGATTCTCATCCCCCAATGGTGCGGCCCACTGGGAATTCTTCCAAGCTCCCCTTATGGCCAATCCACCCCTGTTGGTAATTAACAGCCAATGAATAATTCAAGGGAGCAGCTATAAATTTCTGGGCATGTGTTATAGTATTGTACAGTCAGTGATCCCTTTAATTACTGTTCTGCCAAACCATCCAGAAATCGCTGTCCTCATCTCACCCTTAGTAAACTTAGCAGACTTAGTTGGGTAATTACAGGACTATTCTGGCCATGTCACTGTTTTAGAGCTGACTTCACGATACTAATATATTTTTTTTTCTGCTACCGAATACTACGAATTCTCTGATCTGCAGAGCTGGAGGTCGTGGAGCTGCTTGAGAGCAGCCCATTTTCTGCGGGCAGGAGTTTTATTTGGCACTGTATTCGGATCTTGGATGGATTTTGGGCACCTGCTGAAAATGTTCTTCTGCTGCTTTTACTGTTTTTTTGTTAATTGACTTTTGGCTACAATACTAAAAGCAGACTATTGAAAATCAATGGACATGCAGAGTTTGAAAGCCCCCAAAAAATCAGATATTACAATACTGCAGAGTTAATAATCTAGAATTAACCTTTTAAATGCTAGCAGTACACTGATCATTACAGTTGGGTCGATAGGGCTGTGTCATACTGCAGGATTTAAAGGAAGTGAGGTTCACAGGGTAACTTAGGCCCTTATTTAAGAAGGGATAGCGTCAGGTAGTGGCTGGTTAATGACAGGTAGCGACAGGTAGCGACTGGTGAACGCCGGACACGCCACACAATTACAAATTTATCAAGCAGAATCTGTTTAGCGACTGGGATAGCGCCATGTAGCGTCTGATTCATCATTTTCACAGCCTCAGCGAACAGCGCCAGCGTTCAGCCTTGCACAGCTCCAGGTATGACCTCTCTCTGCCTGTCGATCTCCCATACATTTCAATGGACGATCCATTTCTTCTTTTTCAAAAAAATCACAAATAATTCTGTGACCTCTTCTGGCATTGAAATAGCAGTTTTTTCATATTTTTTTCATTTTTTATATATTTCCTCAGAAATGACATTACAGGTCTGGCATTAAAGTGTTCATGTTACAATGTTGTTACAATGTAATTCCATATGTTTTCGCTTTGTTACTAGTTGATAGATGCTTGAAAACAGACTTTAAACACACCGCCTCCTGCGCTCTGGGCTTCAAACAAGCATTTTTCAGCGCCAGAGATTTGTGAGGCTGTTTTTTTGCTGAATATGGTGTGAGTCGGTCGCTATGAGCAGTCGCTAACATGCGCTCCCATATATCGCTGTACTGGTCAAATAGCGACTCCTCACAATGTATTCAACATTACTGAACAGCGACTGAGTCGCTATAAAGTACGGCCAAGCACTGCGACTACTAGCGGGCGCTCTGAAAATGCCTGCTTCATCTGTCGCTACCTGCCGCTAATGATGAATCAGCCTCCCCGATGCCAGGGGGGGCAGGCAACTATTCAGGGGGCCATTCTGAAAGGTTTTATTAATAAATGTACCATGACTCAAATGTTTTAACTTATGGCTCTGATTAAGAAAAGGTGATTTAAAGTGTGTATGCAGGCAATTCACAAATCAAATCAGGTGATTCAGTGGCACGCTCACACCTTGCCTGGTGCACATTTATGTAGAGTCTTCTTGTTTAGGCTTAAAGGTTTTAGATTTAAAATAAATAAAAGCATGGGATGATTGTTGTGCTAATTATTTGGTGAAGCAAGTTTACCTTTGGGTGTGCTTTTTGGTGTGACCTGAAACTTAAATCTCAAAAAAGTGCGATAACACATTTTTGTTCTTATTTTTCCTAAAAAAAAAAAGCACATGTACCTGTGATGGGGCATTTTACAGGTGACGTATATCATTTTTTCAATGAGGTTTGGTCATCAAATAATTACCATAAGCCCTAATGTATATATTGTACCCAGTAGTGACAAGCTTCGGCTTTGGGTCATTTTTAAATTTAACCTAATTTTGCCCATTCAGCCTCGTTAAACTAGACCAAAATAACCATTTATTTAATTGTTTATGTATTTTTGTTAATTTTAGGAAAGTGGCTTCTTTCCCCCATGAACTGCAGAATCATAATGAAGATGAGAGGACCTGTTTTCCCTGAGGAGAGAATGATGGAGGCCACTGCAGGCCAGAATGCTGCAATAAAGACCAACAATGGTGGCAGAGATCTTTAAGCAAGCTGTTGGGACAAGGAAATATCTTCAAGCAACAGGCCAGATTTGGAAGAAGATACCAGTAGTGGATGAGCTAAACATAGTTTTTTATTTTGTTATGAACATTTATTTGAGGGGGAGTTGCGTTTTCTACACTGCTTGTTGTGAACTGATAAGAGGTCCCTCATGGCATTTCAAAGGGCTTGAAAGCATGTGGTGTGTGGCTTGCCAATACTCCGTCCCATTACCGGAACCCCTCCTGGGCACGGGGGATGTGGAAGTGCCCAGAGCCTATTGGCAATGCCTTGGTTTTATTTAAAGGGGACCCCGTGCTCCTATAAATGAGCACCAGACCAGTGCTCAAGGCCATATGTCAGCTGTTTCACTTCTGAGCCCTGGAAATAATAGCTCCTATGCCTGGTGCACCAGCTGGTAGCCCAGAGCCATGTTTATTAGTTAAGGATTTCCCACACAATGGGTGTGGGGCCGCATTGTGACAGTCTTGGAGTCCCCCTGCGCCTAGACCCCACAATGCCCATAATCCTTACCTGAACCTCGATCCCCCAAGAGAAATCCAGCCTTTTTTTTTGTTATGAACATTTATTTGAACCCCTCCTGGACCATCAGGTGGCTCTAGGATTTGTTGGTAAACTTGTAGAATTGTTATGAGCAAACCCTGCCTATGCATATTTGGTGGACCAGAGGTCATTGTATATTATGATTTTTAATTTTGGGGAGCTAGGGGACCCATGCAAACTGAATTTTTAAGTTTGGTGCTTACGGTATAAGCGAGTTACTGCATTGTTATTGGGAAGCATTTCTAGTTGTTACCCTATATATTGCTTCTTTTATGGTAAAGAATCAATCTTGTGACCAGAGAGTTTGGGGGCCGGGACATTACTGAAGTGCTCTTGAGCAAGGCACCTCCCACCCCCCCCAATGACTCTCTGGGCTGCCTTTGCCGCTGTAGGGGCTTTAATGTGGACACAAGTCATTAGGTGGTTCTCCATTTCTCTAACTAAGTGGTACAGTCCTTCTCTCCTATCAGGCGTATTGCTTGAGGGGTTGAGACTGCAACAGGTCCCAGAAGGTAAAGAATAGTCATTAAACTAGAAATTATTACAGTAGTAAAGGATTCCTAAACCAATTAGAATGGACCGTCACCCTCATCCAAAGAACCCACTTGCTCATTCCATCTAAGTGAAGGAATTTTCAATTTTAGATAAACAATCTGGTGGAACGAACGACTCTGCCGGAGCAACAGCATCTTGAAGAAATGACCCAGTATTCTGGTCAAGCACCTGGCCAGTTGGTGTCCAAACCAGAAGAATTCACACATTTGAGGATAGCTAACTGGATGTCTCCACATTAGAGTTCCCAGCACATATACTTCTGGTCCATAAATGTCTAAAATCTCATTTTCACATCTAAACCACTTGCGTGGAAATACAGCATAGGGTTTCTTCCTTATTACATTTGTATGATGACATGTCAACATCTTCCCAGAATCCCCTGATGAAAAGTGTCATTAAAAGGTGTGAACAACCCCTGCTTACATGCAACTCTCATGCCACAAACAAAATACGAAGCGGAGTCATAAAATAATGGCCATGTTTACAGAGAGAAAACTCATAACCCTGAAATGTAAAAGAAGAAAGCAAAATGTCAGGCGTGTGAATATGTAAAGGATAATGTGATGAAATATAGCAGAAGAGCAAAATTACCTTGTAAAACAGTTTTGGTGAATATATTTGTGTATGAGGTATAATTGCTACACTAACAATTATATCTATTATCTCCTAGATGGCTCATCCGAGTATATTTAAACCATTTAATAAAAAAAAATATCTAATATCTAAAATATCATAACCAATATCTCCTGGAACCAATATGGCCAAATATGTAAACAATTATTATTATATTATATATATATATTATATATATATATTATTATAAAAAACATGGGCAGGCTGATTCATTACTAACGCCAGGTAGCGACAGATGAGCGTCTGTAGAGTGGATTTCAGAGCACCCGCTAGTAGTCGCTGTGCTTGGCCATTGTTCAGAGCGCCTCAGTCGCTGTCCGGCATTAAAGGATAAAACTATGAGGCTGATTCATCATTAGCGGCAGGTAGCGACAGATGAGCGTCTGTAGCAGGCATTTTCAGAGCGCCCGCTAGTAGTCGCAGTGCTCAGCCGTGGGTCGCTACTTTATAGCGACTCACTCGCTGTTCAGTAATGTTGAATACATTGTGAGGAGTCGCTATTTGACCAGTACAGCGCTGTATGGGAGCGCATGTTAGCGACTGCTCATAGCGACCGACTCACACCATATTCAGCAAAAAAAACAGCCTCACAAATCTCTGGCGCTGAAAAATACTTGTTTGTAGCCCATAGCGCAGGAGGCGGTGTGTTTAAAGTCTGTTTTCAAGCATCTATCAACTAGTAACAAAGCAAAAACATATGGACCTGCTCGCTTGTGACGCGGAGAAGGCGTTCGATAGGGTGAGCTGGGCTTTTATGACAGCCTCCCTTAAACAAATTGGTGTTGGCCCAGGTCTCCTCTCAAAAATCCTGGCCTTGTACACCTCCCCCACTGCTAGAGTCAGGGTGAACGGACTCTAATCCGCTCCGTTCCCAATAAGCAATGGAGCTATATGTTCTTACCATGGAACACCTGGCAGTAGCTTTCCGAAACAACCCGGATATTAAGGGCATACGGGTGGGTAATTGTCACTACAAGGCTTCCCTCTTTGCGGATGATTAAATGCTACATCTGACATCCCCACACACCACCTTTCCAGTTGTCCTTAAAGAGCTCAACCGCTTTAGTGCCGTGAGCAACTTCAAAATTAACTTTTCTAAGACAGAAGCACATCTCGCTCCCAAGACAAGAGGTGAGTCGGTTGGAGGCTAACTTCCCCTTCAAATGGAAACCCCACTCCATCCAATACCTGGGCATCCAAATTCCCGCTGACCTCTCTAAGATCTATGAACAGAACTACTCCCCCCTCCTTGCTAAGATTGAAGCAGACCTGAACTCATACACCAAGAGGCCGCTCTCCTGGTTTGGTAGAATTAACAGCCTGAAAATGGATATATTGCCTAGACTCCTATATATCTTCCAAACAGCCCCTATAAAACTTCCGGCTAGCTTCTTCTACAGATTGAGAACTCTCTTCTCTAAATTTGTGTGGGGAGTGGCTAAACCGAGAATAAGGTGGTCGACCCTGCTTAGGAGCAGAAGGGAGGGAGGAGCGGGGCTCCCCGACCTGAAGGCCTACCACACAGCTGCAATTCTCCAGAGGATGGTGGACTGGAAGCACAGGGCAAAGGATAAGCTATGGGTACAATTAGAAAAATCGCTCTCCCCATACAGCTCGGCCACTATCGCGTGGGCTGCCCCCTTGTCGAAGTCGCAAAGGGAAACCATGCCATTCCTTATGCAGCACTTCCTGGAAACCTGGGACCCCCTGCAGAGCAAGCACAAACTTGTACGCAGACCCGGCCCTCTAACGCCGGTATTTGGCAACCCGGCGTTTGAACCAGGGCTTGTATCCAAAAGTTTCCTTATATGGGAAGCATCAAACGACACCACAATGGGACAGGTGTTAAGCGATGGAAGGGCACCACTGCTGGGGGAGTTAAGAGAGAGGGCGAGGGGCGGACATGTATCGTGGCTCCTACAGACAGCTTTGCTCATTCATTGCCGCCAATAACATAGCTGAAGTAGAACGAAGCCCACCCACAGAGCTTGAGACATTAATTACCCAGGAAACCCCTCCCACTCATGTAATATCTTCCCTATATGCGCTTCTTACCAAGCTGAACCATTTAGCGGCCCTGAAATCTATTGACAAATGGGAGAGGGAGCTGGGTCTTAGGTTCACAAGAGAGGATTTAACCAAGATATACGCTTGCACACATGGCTCATCACCAGCTACTACTACTCAAGAACGGAATTACAAGATTCTCACAAGGTGGTATAGATGCCCGGCAAATATCCATAGGTTCGACGAGTCACACGATGATAGGTGCTGGAGATGCCTGAGGGAGTTGGGAGACATGACTCATATTTGGTGGAGTTGCCCGACTGTTGAAGCCCTATGGGATCAAATCTTTGCCATTTATGAGCAGGTCTCCGGAACCAAAACAGCTAACACGCCGCAGGTGGCACTCTTGTCTCTCTTCCAGAGCTCAATCTCTAGCTCTAAAAAAGATGTGCTTAGACATTTTGTGGCAGCCATGCAGGCGGTTATTCCGCGGCATTGGAGGTCACAAAACCCCCCCACGCTGATGGAATGGGTGCAGGAGCTGGAACAGATTCGCTACATGGAGAGTCTGATTGCTAGGGACAAAGACCACCGACAGCTACTTGATGATCTGGGCGGGTTGGTTGACCTACCGAGACTCGCATCTCCCTTCCCTGATACAAACCACTGTATAGCCCATAATACACGAGGGGCAACCACCGGGCTGGACCAGATTTGCCTCCGTCAACGTCTGGCTACCATGATACGTAGAACCTGCTCACTCGAGTCCTGACCTTGGGGCCTCCTCCCCCCTCCTTTCCTGCATCCCATTACCCCCATTCGCCTGGGTAGGAAAGACAAAAAGAATAGAGTGCTACCACTTGGACCCATCTGTAGTTAGTAGCAGGATGGCTTGCAAATGATGTGGAGATGACACACCAAGATCCTTTAAGGAATGTATATCAAGGATTACAGGGGAAAAGTTTAAAGTGAACCAATTCCTTACTTGCAACTGTACCAATGTGGTGTACCTTTTGAAATGTCCATGTGGGCTGCAATATGTTGGAAGGACAGGTAGAACATTGAAAACACGGATTAGAGAGCACCTTTATAATATAAAGAAAGGTATAGAAACACATAAGGGTCGATTCAAAGAAACATGTAACAGCTTTGATTTTGGTGCCGATCATCCTATTTTTCCCGTACCCTCGTGCGTTCGTATGAACTTGCGAGTGATTCTATAAGCAAATACGTTTCTATCCTAAAATGTACGTCCGTTCGTATGGCAGTTCGGGAATCAGACCTATGTCAGTTTCCATCCTGAATTTTCCGTTTCATTTCTCAGGTTGCAACATTGGTTTTGCCCTTTTTCCTTTTTTGTCTGGACGTAAATCCTTCTGATCTTGTGGCTGCGCACTACAAACTTACCTCATTAAAGTGCATTCTAAATATTTGGTCTTTTATTTTTCTTTATTTCATTCATTTTGTAGTAACCAACCATTAATGAATGCATTTGCATAAGTAAATCTTACTTTGTTTAATTTTTAGTTAACTTGCATTTTTTACTTGTGGATTTAATTTTAATATTTTGGCTTCAAATGGTACAACTTAAAATTTTGGGTGTGGTTACCCACACCCTCTACATACAGATTTGCTCTCAAAAATTAAAAAACACCCAGCAACTTCAGCATGTTATGAGCCTAGAAACAGCCAAGATGGCGGCTCAGGTATTCTCGGGCAGCCTGCAAACAGAAAGGGCCTTGTGACTGTGTTGCTCTGCATTCTTTGATTTCTGACCTTTCCGTGCCCCCAGCTCTGCTGTGTCTGTGCAAAATACAGCAGTAACCCACATCCTGCACTTTATCCCGCTCTCCTCTCCTCAGTAAGTGTGATGCATCTGACCAAAGATGTGCTTAAATAATTAAACAAAGCAAAGGTAAACAACTACACCAATAAATGCAATCTAAAAATATTATTCTAGTACATCAATTTAAAAATAAATAACAAAGGACATAAGTTTCTTTAATTAACGCAAATATATTGCAAAATAAAGGTTTACATGCAAAGGACTAATTAAGGTCCACATTAAAATGCTTTTATAAGGCATACATGAATCAGGTATGCATTGCTATACAATTTATGGCCTCGGCCATGCTGATACATGCAGTTCATTGGAGCTCAAGACGCACAGACTCCTCCACATAGCCAAAAAACCTGTTCAAGAACAGCAATCCGACTGCTAAAAGGTGTCGGCAGTGGCTTTCTTTTAAAACGTATTTAGAGGTTGGAAAACTGTTCTCTGAATCACACCTAAACACATCCGATTATCCTAAGTTTTACGTTTTGATCCTAAGTTTTAGGATTTGATCCTAAAATTTAGGAACGAACTTCCGATGATCGTAAGAGCATATACGCATTCGTACGTAGGCTCGTGCGAGTCGGAAATGGCCAAAAAAACAGGAAAAAAATGACTAAAACCCACCCAAACTTACGATTCTCGATCCGAAATCAATTAACTTTTGCTCTTTGAATCGAGGGGATAGTGTGTCAGCACATTTTAAATTAGCACATGGATGTAATCCAAAGGGTATCCGGTTTATGGGAATAGATACAATAAAACTTGGATTGAAGGGTGGAAATATCCTGAGATCTCTTTCACAAGCTGAATCCAAGTGGATTTTTAAAATGAAGACAATGAATCCACTTGTGTTAAATACAGAGCTTGATATTAACTGTTTTATCGGAAGAGATTCGTTTCTAAGGTACTTTTATAGGCTATTTTGATTATAAAAATTAGTGTTTTATATAGTATTTTAGGATTTTGTTGTGCTGTATAAGTGTTGATATTTTTAGGCATGAATTTGATTTATTTTTAAATAGATTTATTTTTAAATAGATGTTTTTAGTAACTATGTATATATGCATTTATTGTGATATATCAGTTCTGTCCCTATTTGTATGTTTTGTATAATGTGTTCATAATTACTATGTACGTGCTGATAGATATTGCCTTCTAACTTCAATTGGTTCAAAAGAATGAAGAATTAATTAAGCTAATATATTTAAGCATTTCTACTTTGAAAATTGTTAAAATAAATAAATGCCAGATAGTAATATGCGCTAAAGCAAACTCCGGGCTCAAAAGAGCCTAACTAATTCCTTTTTATCTAACCCCGGTTATGAAAGAGTTAACCCCCAAGGATACGTCACCAAGTGAGTTGAATAAATTAGTGACGATGTGGTGGGCCTGCAGCCTAATGAGTAAGTCGGAAGAAACGCGTTGGGCGGGGCTTCACCACATCGTCAGTACGCTCTATCTGGCAGCTGCGCACCTTGAAGCTCGCCTCTACAGCCCACGGCCGGGGTTGCGAGGCATTAAGTATTTTTCCTTCCGTTAAGAGGGTATGCAAGGCAAGATCTCTGAGGACAGTGTTGGATACTGATTGTTGCGTGTTGGGAAAAAAAAGTTTTTATGGTAAGCACAATACATTTTTCTGAAGGCTTTTGACACAAACGGTGTTACGCTATGTTTGGCTTTTTTGTCTCTCCCTTATAATGAGTTTAAAGCTATACTTACGGAGAACGATAAGACGGAATTAAGAGTTGATTGATTAAATATCATCACATCACTTATATTTATACGACGGGCTGAATCACAAGAATCTATCTGGTACGTGCATTTTAATTTTGGTGGCTGGTTACACAGTGGAGGTTTTTTGAGCACGGAGAAAAAACAGAGGACTAATTAACCCTTGTCATCCCACGGAGTCTGTCTATGTTTCTATACATAGTTTTTTCCTTTAGTATTAACTGAGACTGGACTGACACAGTTTTTTGACTCCCTGCGCAGGATTATATTTGTATTCATTTTGTAATCTCTTAGATTAAGAGGCCGATTCATCAATAGCGCCAGGTAGCGACAGATGAGCGACTGAAGTATGGCGCTATGAGCGCCGCTAGCGTCAGCCGCGGGCGGTAGCGATTCGCTATAGCAGGCCTCCTCAGTCGCTACCTGGCGTTGTTGGGAACAACGCCTACATTGCTGAATATGATGTTGGCCCTCAGCTTTGTAGGCGCTGTCAGTCAGTTTGACCACGCTATTCAACACAGCGCCTGCGCTTTGCTTTGCTGTGGGCTGGGAATCAAGTACCTTCATAATAAAACACATTGCAACATGTTTCTTTACTTTTTGTAGTTTTTATTTTGTGTTGAAAAGGAAATTAAATTAAAACAGATATTAGAATGTAAATGCAAAATAAAACATAATTAAACACATAGCCACATGTATTTTTTTTTTTTTTTTTTTTTTTAAAGAAAAAGGAAATACAATTAAACCACCAATGAGAAAGAAAAGGAAAATAAAAACAGAACTGAGAAAGAAAAGGAAAATAAAAACAGAACTGAGAAAGAAAAGGAAAATAAAAACAGAACTGAGAAAGAAAAGGAAAATAAAAACAGAACTGAGAAAGAAAAGGAATATAAAAACAGAACTGAGAAAGAAAAGGAAAATAAAAACAGAACTGAGAAAGAAAAGGAAAATAAAAACAGAAATGAGAAAGAAAAGGAAAATAAAAACAGAAATGAGAAAGAAAAGGAAAATTAAAATAGGAATTAGAATGAAAAGGAAACTTACAACAGCATTAAACACATAGCCACATGTATATATATATATTGTTTTTTTTATTTTTACACTAAAAAATAAATAAAAATAAAACAGAAATGAAATTGAAAATGAAAAGTCCAACAGAAATTATAAAGCAAAGGAAAGTGCAGGAAAGTTTTTGAAACGGAAAGTATGGATCAGGGTGCATCTCGGGGTGCCTGAAAAAATAAGAAAAGTGCAGTTAGTATATATCTTTAAAGTTGTTTTGTCGTTGAAAATAAAAAAATGCATTACTTGATAACCAACATTGGCGTCTTACACCCCCCCTTAGAGTGGTTTGGGTCATCTTACACCCCCCTTACAATGGTTTGGGTCATCTTACACCCCCCTTACAATGGTTTGGGTCATCTTACACCCCCCTTAGAGTGGTTTGGGTCATCTTACACCCCCCTTACAATGGTTTGGGTCATCTTACACCCCCCTTAGAGTGGTTTGGGTCATCTTACACCCCCCTTAGTGTGTTTTTTTGCTCATTTTGATGGGAGGTCAAATACATTTACCCAGTAGTGCAGTACTTGCATTAGAGTGAAGGGTAGTTAGCTTACCGCAAAAAAAGAAGTGATCATCCTTTCCCTTAGCTCATCGCCAGTCTGGGTGTCCTCACTTCTTTCTGCGGGCAGGTTGGGGATTTCTGGCACCAGTGCTGTCTCCTCGGGGGCTTGAATTCGGTGACAAATGCAAATGTTGTGTAGCACACAGCAGGCAAGGATGATCTTGGAGACCTTCTGTGGGCTGTAGAGCATCTCTCCTCCTGGCCGTGCCAAACAGAGAAAGCGTGCTTTCAGCAGGCCGGTGGTTCTTTCCACAATGCTTCTGGTCTTGCGATGCGCTGCATTGTAGCGTTCATGGGCAGAGGTCCGTGGGTTCCTGACCGGAGTCATGACCCACGTTCTCTGCCCATATCCCTTGTCCGCTGTAGAAAAAACACAAGGAGAGAGACAGCAATTAGTACTAGTACATGTTTTTTTTAATTTTTTTTTTAAGAATTTGGCTTACTAGGCCACATATTATTTTCAAAATACATTGACATGGTTAATTTATTACCCAGTAGCCAGCCAGCTGGCATTTCGTTGTTATCAAACTTCCGGCACAGGACTGTCCGCTGCAAGACGTAAGAATCGTGGCATGAGCCGGGGAACCCCGATCTCACCGCCCACAGCCTCATGTCTGGGTCACAGACAACCATGATATTCATCGAATGGAAATGCTTACGGTTTCTGTAATACAGCTCCTGTGCACGGGGAGGGCGGAAAGGGATATGTGTACCATCAACGCACCCTAGCACATTCGGGATCCCTCCCATCAGATAGAAAGCATGTTTTATTTTGGCAACCTCTTCCTCATCCTCAGGAAACTTGATGTAAATTGGGATTAAATCACAAATGGCCAGAACTACCTGGATTAATATGCGGCTCATAGTAGCCTGGCTTATCCCGCTGAGGAGGGCGGAGGTTGCCTGGAAGGTCCCTCGTGCCAAAATATTAAGAGTGGCACACAGGCGTACTATGCCTGGAATGGATTGAGTGCGTTTGGTGGATGGCTCGATTTTGTGCTTAATCTGATCATATAGGGACTGTAGTGCAGCACGATTCAGACGGAAGCGGCTCCTGATCTGCTCGTCACTTAAGTCCCATACTGAAAGGCGGATTGCAAAGGAGCGGGGTGCCCTAAGCCTCACAACACCCCGCTCCCTTTCCTCCTGCTCTTTCAGCATACACATACATCCATCCACCCAGACACCATACATCACCCTCTTATCCATCACACACACTCAAGATATATACAAAATAAAAAAAAACAAAAAAAAAAACCACAAACACACCACACACACACAAACAATCACACTCCACACACACTCGCTACAATGCAGCTCACCACAAAACCAGAACTATAGTGGTCCAAACCACCAGCCTGCTGAAAAACAGCTTTCTAAGTTAGGCACAACCAAGAGGGGAGTTGCTGCACAGCCCACAAAAGGCCCCAAAATCAAGCCTCACTTGCTGTATGCTACACAATATTTGCATATGCCACCAAAAACAAGCTCCTAAAGAAAAAGCACTGATGTCAGAAATCACCCAACAAGCCACAGAGAGTGAGGACAGAACCCAGACAGAGGCTCAAATGAGCTAAGGGAAGCAAGCGAGCACCGCACCACACCACAGCCTTTGCCACAGTGTAAGAATACCAGAAGCTTGCAAATTCCTTCCATTTATACTTCTCTTTCAAAAAGGACAGGTCCGCTTTGCCGCCTTTTGCGTTGCTCTGCTATTTCCGGGCGCCAATTAGCCGACCCAGGTGTGCGTAAAACGGACTGCGCACGCGCACGCTAGTAGCGCTACTAGCGTACGTGAGCCGAAACTTGCGTGAATTAACGGACATGGCCGAAAAATCAGTGGTGGGCCAATGAAAGGTAAGCTGCTGTTTATTTAAATAGCCGTTAGGCTAGCCACATGTCACAAGGGGTTCAGATACATCAGTCCATTGTTGTATTTGGGTGTGTGTTGTTTGGTTAATGAGGTCTGTAATGAGTTAATTGGCTAACACACATGCTTCAGTCAGTGCAGTGGAGGTGTGGCTAGAAGGAACTGGGCTGTATGTGTGAATCAATTAAGTGGCCTGGTTTTGGATTGGCTGTTAGAGCACATAAAACCTGCCCAACCCAAACAGATTGCGATGCCATTCTGTAGTCTGCATGCGTGCTTGTTGGGTGTGTATTTGTGTGTGTGTGCAGCTACAGGATGGAGCCAAATTCAGGACATCTGCCGGCCACAGCAGGCCCAAGTAGGAGTTTGGTGGGTGCTGTGCGCAGACCTCCCTTATGGAAAAGGGCGCAGCCTGAAGGTGGGGCAGCACCCCAGGCTAAGCGCCCAGGTGCCAAGAGGGAGCCTGAATTTAATTTGGCTGAGAATAATCATCTTGTGCGCCTTACCCTTGCTAAATGGGAGCTACTCTTTGGCTCCCAAAGCAAGTCCATAGGCAAACAAGAAAGAAGCAAACTGTGGGATGCCATTGGTGTGGAGCCCAGTAGCACTGCTCAACACCCACGTAGTGGCCCATCCTGCAGGAAACGCTTCTACACTTTGAGAGGGGCCCTTATGAAAAAGATGAATCACGATCTTGATGTGGACAGTGGGACCATCCAGGCTCCAAAGAGTACCTACAGGCCGTATGAGGAGATGCTGAAGGCCAAAATTCCACTGGCTCGGTTGCAGGGTGTGGATCCTGGGGATGACACCACAGGTTGGACTGAAGGTACATATTTTCTGCCTTTTTAGAAAAGCTACTGTTAATGTATGTGATTAGCATTTTGTCTTTCTGACCAACTAACAGTAGGACCTGTGAAGTAGTACATTAGAGCTCAAACATTTTTTACTTTCCTGTCTGTTGCTTTCTGCATAGGTGCACATGCTGCTGTCCGGGATGTGCCTCAGGACACCCAAACTCCTGCCCTTCCAGCAACCTCAAGGCTACCCCAGTCTGCCATTGAAGGTATTTACCACTAATTTTGGTGCTGGTTGTTTGGGGAACAAATGGGTGTGGGAGCAGCTCAAACAATCGAGTGTTGCACTGTGGAGTATTAATAATATGGGCCTGCGGCCTAATTTCACGCCCACTGTAACACTCACAGCAACTAACTAACAAGGCCCTAACATGTGTAGATATGTTTGAAGCCAGAGATGTGTGGCCATATATCTGCATATAAATGTGGAAGCCACACTGGCCTTGATTAGTGAATATTAGTGAATGAGCTGCTCACACACACCTTAATGCATGTTGTATTTTTGCACGCACATTAACTATGGCTCAATGTTTGCTTGATTTTTGCCTAGCTCCCATGCCATTGGCCCCAGCATCTCCTCCGGATCCCAGCTACTCTTTGGATGTCGGTAAGTGCATGTGTCCACCTTGCTTTATCCACTTTAACCCAAGTGCATGTGTCTCATTCCTCTTTTTTATTGGTAGGCCAAGTGACTGGTTCATCTTTGGACCCCACTTCCGATGTTGCAGGTCAACAGGACCCTGTTGGTGTGTATAGCAATACATAATGTATCCTTTATGCTGTTTCTAGCAATACATAATGTATCCTTTATGCTGTTTCTGTTACACTGGTTCAATTTGGTTAGTCTAATAATCTACATGTTTGCTTTGTCAACTTGAAGATGCCTCTTGGGAGTACTTCTTGCCTCCCCAGGGTCAGTCTAATAGTTATTGGAGTGATAGCAATGTATTTTGGAGGACATATTTTTGGCCAAACATTCCCCGTAGTAGTTTGAGGAATATTTAGAGCCATTACTTGCGTTTTTTAGTTGACCCGAATATCGGAAGTGGCTGCCCCTCAAGTTCAGGCTGCCAGAGATGAGGGTAAGTTGTTTTGCCTTGCTCTAGTCTGTATTTTGGCTCTACTTTTGTTGCACTTGCTTCTGGCAACTTGTGTGTCCACATGTATTTTAAAGGTCCAAGCTCGAGTGAGGGCCCCACTCCAGACATCTGGGAGATTGCGGGTATGTGTAATTTAAGCAATGTGTCTGATGTTATTTGCCAAAATTATTGCCTCTTAGTCCTGTAACATACATGTTAACAATCTGAGTTTAACAGATACCTTTGGTCTAGTGTGTAATTTTGCACTTTGTTGAGGTATGGCCTCGATAGCCTAGCCAGGTTACATTTGAGTTTGTTCCACTGACCTACTAACCTGACTTTCCTGTTTAGCATATGCCAACTTGCCGGACATCTCGGATGTGGAATTGCCACTCTCTGGCAGCGATACCTCGAGCCTACCTGTGCCGGAGGACACGCAGGTAACATGGCTGATGTAGACGACCTATAACCACATTGGCATGTTCGTGGGTAGTGGATGAAGCAACATGTCACATTTCCTTTCTTTGTTGTTTTTGCAGGAGGCGGAACCAGAACCCCAAGCTGGGACCTCTTCCCAAGTCCCATGTGGCCAAGCTTCCGAGGCTCAGACAAGGGTAAGTTGTATAGTGACTGTTTTGGCTAATTATTTTGAGGGGCATACCTGCATTGGTTCGGTTTGACTAAAATGTTGTTTTCTATTTTGTTAGGCTCAAACCACAGCAAGAGGAGGTGTGGCACCAACCAGTGCTGATTTTTATGAGCTAGGGGTCCGGATGCTGGAGGACTACAGTCGCCAACAGCCGCGTGATGGAACTAATGAGCGCATTGCGGCGTTGGAACAGCAGGTGCTGATGTGTCAGCAACAACATGAGGCCCAGCAGCGCCAGATTGACCTATTGATGCAGAATCTGCATCAAAACCAGCAACTTGGTCGGCTGGCCAATGCAATTGAAGATTCCATACACCAGCAGCAACAAGCGATCCAGCGGCAGGACCAAACGTTGTTGTTGATACAACAGCTCATACAACAGCAGTCTATATTTTTTACTGCACTGTTGTCCCCCAACACCGCCCCTAGCAATGACTCCCAACCTCCCCGGCCACCCAGCCAAGAATATTAATTTTGTTTGTTTTGGTTTGTGTAAATATATTTGCTTAACCCACCTCTAAATTGTGTTTTTCCTAAGACCTAGCTAATAACACAGTCAGGGATGAGTATCTTGATCTAGATATGTCAATGTATTTGTAAATTTAGGCCACACATTTGAGACCATAGCTTACTATGGTTAACACATGAAATGGCTCCAAAGGTATGGCTAAATTGACACACAAATGGGTTTTGAGACAGTTAAACTATGCTTTGCAAGGCACCACACTGTAATGATGTTCATCAAAATATTTAATTAAAAAACAGGGCCAACATTGCCCAACAAAGGGCGTAAACAGGCCAGCCTTCCCCCCACCCTAACGATGCCGCCGGCGCCTCTTCTTGGCCAGCAGCATCAGCTTCAGGAGCCTGATCTCCCGCCACAGTCTGCGATGCTGGTTTTCACAAGCTGTAGAGATGTAGAAACAACAATTTATTAATAAATTGAATGTGACCTCAACAGACACAGATGTAGCAATGTAATGTCAGTGTGTCCAATTAGGTGACACTCACATTAACATTGTTGACCACTGTGCGCTTATTGGTTAACATGATATGAGTACTATTGACTGGCAGGAATGTGAACAACACATCCCAAGCATACATTTACTCTTAAAGTGTACCAACACCCACCGGTGATCGGCCCTGGAATCTATCAGATTCCCGGCCCGATCACCTCCCTCCCCGCGGGACATCCGAGATCGGGATGTCCCTCGGGGTGAAACCCCCCCAACACCCCAAAATCCCTACCTCAGTTTCGTTGTGGCACGGCCGCCGGGCCCTCCCTGGCGCCCCTCTAGACGTGTGCGTGCCTGCGCCGGCCGTCTGTGAATGGCCGGCGCAGGCACGCGTAAAAAGGGACGCGCGGGAGGCGGAGGAGGAGCCACTTTGCCGCGGCTTGTACGTTTGCTGGAGTAAAAGTGAGTTCAGGGGGTTGTCACACAGCGGTGACGATCAGGGGTGCCCCACCGTAGTGGACCAAGACCCAGGAAAGTCAAATTCCTGGTTGTTGTTCCACTTTAACTCTGGGGAAGCAAAGAAGGTATAAGTCCCAGTGTGTCCATTTTTGTGTTTAGTCACAGCCAAACCTCAGGGCCTAAGTCCTAACGAGTACACGAGTTTGCCCTATAATGTTAGAGGTCCAGACCTAATACAGCCCATTTGGTTGTGTCTAAGGCAAAAATAGTCTCTATGTGGCCAAATGAAGAATGTGAGGCAACAATCAAGCATGCAGACAGGCATGTTGGATTATTGTACAAACACATGGAATCTAGATGTGTGTGAAATTAACACATAGGTACATTTTAAATGTCTGCAGATGTGACTAGAAGACATAGGTTTCACAAGTCTTTAGGCATATGAAGTGGGATGTACTCACCATCGCAGCTGTGGCGGGGGCCCATGCTGCTGGCCGTCCCTGGAGCTGGGGTGGGGAGGAGGTTTTCTGGCTCCGTCTGCGTAGCAACATCTGTCAACAGAAAGCAAAAGACAAAAACACAATTAGTGGGCCAATGACACCTGACTATTTGACATCCATCTGGTTATTGAGTCTGAAAAATCAAAGGCTTGCATGGTTACATACAGGTTGTCCAAAATTAGCATATTTCCTGGTCCATGAGTTAATGTCAATTAGTTAGGGTTGCAACATGTATCCCTAAAGATAATGTGCAAATAACATAGACAGTGCTATATAAAGGACTCATTAGCAGTTGATTGGCTAATGTTACTAGTGTGCCACATGTTTTAGCGGGAACAACTTAACCCAAGAAAAGAAATGAGAACAACCATCATGGTGTGGCCAGAAACATAGGGGTGGTTGCCAGTTGGCTAGCACTGTAGTGGGGTTTGTGAGGTTAAGGTACATTATCAAACCAGCTGTGACAATGGACCAGGAAACATGTGTCTGTTACAAGTGGGCCAATACACAGGATTGCATCAAATCTGGGTTTTGGTCCGCTTTGGCAGAGCACCACAATTTGAGTGAGACAACGTACTCCGCCGCCGCTGCCTTCCACACATCACTCCTCCAGTGTGTGCGCACGCGCAGCCCATTAGGAAACAGAGCGCAGGCGCACACACATCTAGAGTGTCACACAGGAGGCTGGGACGGTGGCTTTGGCAACCCCCAAAGAGGTAAGGAGTTTGTGGGGTTTTTTTTTGGGGGGGGGTGCCCTGGGTGAGGGATGTGATTTTTCTGGGAACCTTCGAGAATCCAAGCACTATCAATGTTTGTGGGTCCACTTTAATGAATGTCATAACATAGGGAATGTGATGGATAACAACAAACACTTACCACGACTATGCCCGTGGAGAATGCTTCTCCAAAAGGCCATGGAGGTGCCGCCTATATGATGCCCTGCAAATTAGAGAGGAATGGCAAGGGCTAAGTACAAATTGCAAGATGAAACCTGTCACAGACTAACAATGAAAAAAAGGACACTCACCAGGGGATGAACCGCCACTTGAAGCCCAGGGAGGGCTCTGAGGAGGAGGCGGGGAGCCTCGGCTCCTCACACTCTGGTCGGAAGATCCACCAGGCAAAGGGCCACCCTCCTCCCTCTCACTCCCTGCTCCTTCAGGGAGTGTGGGCGAGTCCATTTCTACCACCCCACTTGGACTCCCCACTTGAGAGTGGCCCCTTGCCTGGTGAGACTCCTCAGACTCAGAGTGTGAGGAGCTGAGGCTTGATCCTGCCAGCCCCCCAGCAGCACACTCCTCTGGGGCGTCATCCCCTTCCTCCCCTGGGTCCTCTAAATAGGACCCGCGGGAGGGACCCTCCCCCGATGACTCCCCCGAGTCCGCCTGCCTGGTTCGGGGGAGGAATCCCTTCCCACGTTTCCCCAGGGGAGGACGCTTATCTGTGTTGAGGGGGTGAAAGAAAATAATTAATATAAAGAGCACAAATGGACACAGCTTAGCAGATGATTCTGCAAAAAGTATAAACAGAGCATAAGCTTTAACTTACCTGATGCGTAGGCATCATATAGGCGGTACACGCCTTCAGGGTCCCGGCGCTTAAAGTCCGACCACTTTTGCTGAATTGCTCTGATCGAGAGCTCGGTGTGGAAGCGCCGGGACACTGTGGCCTTCACCTCCATGGCAATTCGTTTTTTTCCTCCACGGGCATAGTCGTACTCGGCCATGCAGAAGTCCTATGAAAAATGAAAAAAAAAACACAAATCAATACATGACATCAGAACAATGGCATAAACAGTTATACAGAGACCAGATCAAAGTGGACCCACACCCAGGATTATCACTATTCTGGGTTTGTGTGCACTTTGGTGGGCCACACCAATTGTGGGTGGTCCGCTGTCTGCAACTCCCTTGGAAGGCCACAAATACACCACTGAGGACGCTCCCACGTGACTGCGCCAGCCGAGCACAGCGCTCTGCGCCGCTGTGGTATGCGCATACAAGGCCGTTTGGACGTGCATACCAGCTCAGCTGGGTCTGCACGGCAAAGTACGCATGTGGCGTTTGACTCTAACAGGGAGTGCGCCTGCACACAAAATTAAAAAATGTCTGGCGCAGGGGTACACCCTGCTAGAGGTAAGCGCAAGAGGCATCCGCAGCTCACGCATGCACAGATGGGACGGGGCTGAGGTAATTTTTAGGGCCCTTCAGGGGGGGGCATCCCCGCAAGACATCCAGAATGGGGATGCCCCACGGGGAGTGATCCAATTTGGCCAGAAAACTAAGAAATTTCAGGGCCAATCCCCCCTGTGTGTTCTGCAACTTTAAGGCTAAAAATACACAAACCAAATACTCACTTTGACCACCTGGCCATTAACGCGGCTATCCACCCGGTTGCGCCTTTTCTTGGCCTGCCCAGGAGGGGAAGGGGTGGGAGGGGTGCTAGGTGGGGGAGGTGGGGGAGGGGTGGTGGGGTCAGAGTCGGAGGAGGAGCTGGGGAGGCGCATCACTCGCCGTCTGGGCAGCATTGTGGAAACGCTAAGGAGGAAACAGGAACCGGAAATGACCAAAGCGACATGGGAAAAATTAAAAAAAAAAAAAAACGCTCCGCGCACCAGGAACAAGCTATTCTCAGCTATGTGCAAGCTAAGTGGCGGAAAAACTAAAATGACGCTTGAAAACAAGCTATTGGCATAAGCGCTAGACATTTTTAGCTTTAGGTGGCGTTGAAACGCAAAGGAGGATACCGGAACCGGATATGACGCAAGCAACTGTGATTAAAAATTCAAAAACAAACATGCGCGCAACAGGGACAAGCTAATATCAGCTATGTGCAAGCTAAGTGGCGGAAAAATTAAATGACGCTTGAAAACAAGCTATTGGCATAAGCGCTAGACATTTTTAGCTTTAGGTGGCGTGGAAACGCAAAGGAGGATACCGGAACCGGATATGACGCAAGCAACTGTGATTCAAAATTCAAAAACAAACATGCGCGCAACAGGGACAAGCTAATATCAGCTATGTGCAAGCTAAGTGGCGGAAAAAATTAAAATGACGCTTGAAAACAAGCTAGGGCCCAAGGCGCCACGAATTATTAGCTTGATTTAGCAGGGGGTTCTACATACTGTAATGCATAGGTCCTTATAAAGCATACCCCGTTGTGCTTAAATATACAAATCTTATTCCTTCCCAAAGTCATCACAAAATCAAACTAGACAACTACATGAAAATGTGGCACACATGAGAATGCATAACGGGTTGTTATGAGCTGGTACGACTGAATGTTAATCCTGCAATATGTGGCCAGGCACGCTCACAACTACAGTGTATTCATTAACAACGACTGGGGTCGCGGGAAGTGAATTCCTTGCAAATGGCAGAAGGGCACATGTATGAACAGCACAGCGCCGCACAACGCAGCGCAGCGAGGCACAGCGACGCTCGCGCCGCCACATAGCGAATTAAAACAGCGACTGCACAAACACTGACCAACACAGATTCATCAAGGACAGGGCTGCCGAATAGCTTGGGCGCTGACAATTTCGAAGAGCGAACGTGACCGCCCAACCTGACAGGCTACAAAATAGCTTTACAAGCCCCGTTTGTGGTGAAAACAAGCGATTTTGATGCCAATGAGTTTGGGTGGAGGAGATGCAATTCCCATGTCACTCACAACATTACATTGTCAAAAATAATAAAAACTTCAAAAACATATAAATAACCAGCCAGATTCATAAAACATATCAATATAAACATGTGTTGAATTTTGTGCCAAAGAAAAGAACACAAAAACCACTAAAAACAATCATTGCAGCGTCTGCCATTGAAATGTATGGGAGAGCGGCAGGTAGCGCCAGGTCATACCTGTCGCTGTGAAGGAATTTGCAGCGGCGCTGTTCGGTCCAGCCGGCTTCATGATGAATGCCGCGCTAGCCTCATTTAGCTTGATAAATGCGTCATTGTGACCGCCGCCGGGCGTACTTGAGTCGGTAGTCGCCGTTAGCTGCCGCTACCTGGCGCTCGTCAGACACTACCTGGCGCTATCGCTTGATGAATAAGGGCCTAAGTGGTTGATTTATTCGTGATTTTATAATATAAAAAAATTAGCGTGGCTTTAAAAGTGAGAGAACTTTCTCTCGCTTACCCAGTACCGCTGTCTGTCATTGATGAATATGATGTGTGGGTTGCAGTACTATGCTGTGAGTGGTAGCACCAGCTCAGTGCGACCCACTCACACCACATTCATAAAAAAAAAAACGGCCTCAAACAGCACCGGCGCTCAAATTCATGTAGTTGTAACCCATAGCGCCAGAGGCTGTGTGATTAAAGTCTGTTTTTGAACATGTATCCACTAGCAACAAAGCGAAAACATATGGAATTACCGTATATACTCGAGTATAGGTCGACCCGAATATAAGCCGAGGCACCTAATTTTACCACAAAAAACTGGAAAAAGTTATTGACACGAGTATAAGCCTAGGGTGGGAAATGCAGGCTGTGGATGTGATGACAGCAGCCATTAGGGACTCAGGTATAGGGGTCCAAGGGATGAAAAGGGGGCCCGGCTAAGTGGCCCTAATAATGGCCACTCTGACCTGAGACATGCAGGTTGCCACACTATTACTGCTGGTGTTGCTTATAAATGAGAGTGCCTGCCTCCCCCCCCCAGGCTGGTTTGCGCTGGGGCCCAATTCAAACTAGGAGCCAAGCCGTCACACATAGGTTTCTATCACCTTCTCTTCCTTCATGTTTCCTCATTACCCCTCTCTCCCTTTTCTAAATTCACTCTTTACTACTTTACTACTTTTTAAATTCTCTTTTCCACATTCTGTCCATCTCTTGTTCCAACTTCTGGAAGTATTACTCTTTTTCCCATCTTTTCTTCTCCTCAGGTTGGCCCTGGATATCATATGTGTGCTCACTTGGCATTATTAACAGTTAACAACAATTAAAAATAAAAAAAACCCAGTGGTCCCCCCCACACTTACCTGTTGTTGCGCGCTGGCCACCTCCGTTCCCTCTGCCTCCGCGACTGCCTCCGCCGCCGCTCTCACAAACGCGTGCTGGCCACCTCCGTTCCCTCTGCCGCCGCCACTGCCGCCGCCGCTCTCGCAAACGCGCGCAGGAACTCCCTGGTTGTTGCGCGCCGGTTGGTGGGCGTGCCCCATGTGGTCGGCGTCCAATAGAAACAATGGACGCCTCCCACCAACCTGCGCGCAACAGCCAGTAAGTGTCAGTGTGTGTGAGAGCGGCCACTGACTCGAGTATAAGCCGAGGCGGCTTTTTTCAGCCCAAAAAGTGGGCTGAAAAACTCGGCTTATACTCATAAAATTATTATTAATCAAAAAAGTTTTCAAAAATGTAATTTTCTAGGCCAGGATACATGGCAGAAAGTTTTGAGATTTTATTAAAAAATATTTGGATCAGGAAAGGGATTTAAGGATCGTCCATAGAAATTTATGGGAGAGCGTCAGGTAGTGAGAGGTAATAGGTGGCGCTCTACAAGGCTGAACGCCAGCGCTGTACACTGAGCCTGGGATAATGATGAAGCGTACGCTACATGGCGTTGTTCTAGTCGCTCACCAGATTCAGCTTCATAAATGTTTAACTGCGCGACGTGTCCGGCGTTCACCTGCCGCTACCTGCCGCTACCTGCTGCTTACCAGGCACTACCTAGCGCTAATTATATTATCAATAATTAGTACAATAATAACTTCTGCCTGGCTAACCCAGATATATGTAAACAATTGAATAACTAAAATGGTAATATATATATATATATATATATATATATATATATATATATATATATTGTAAGCGGGCAAACAATCAGCAGTGACGGACAATGGATTTAAAGTGGACCAACACCCAGGATTTTGACTATCCTGGGTCTTGGTCCACTTCGGTGGGGCACCCCCGATCGGGGTGCCCCGCTGTGTGAAACCCCCCCGAACCCCCCGAACTCACCTCTCCCCGCGCCGACGGACAAGCCGCGGACAAGCGGCTCCTCCGCCGCCGCCTCCCGCGCGTCCCTCTTGATGTGCGCGTGCCCGCGCCGGCCATTCACAGACGATAAGGTAAGGAGTTCGGGGTGTTTGGGGGGGTTTCACCCCGCGGGACATCCCGATCTCGGATGTCCCGCGGGGAGGGAGGTGATCGGCCCGGGAATCTTATAGATTCCCGGGCCGATCACCGGTGGGTGTTGGTCCACTTTAAACGGCAAAAACGGCTTTTATTCAGCAAACTTCAGTAGATAGTCCAAAGATTGCAGCATAAACGCAGAAAGCAAAAAGGGTTACTTCACCAACCAAATAGTCCTGGGCTGGGTACTCCAGCAAGCTGATCAATTCCAGTCCACTTTACAGGGCGTATCAGCCCTCTGCTCAATGTCCAGTGTTATCGTTCACCACGGTGCAGCTCAGCCTGGGCTCACTCCAACAGGCTGGTCATCTCCCAAGAAAAGACCGTGTGCTCTCTTCTTATACAGGCTTCCCCTGTAATCAGCGTGCACACTTGTGGAGGGCCTTAGAACATGTAACAACCCGTTAGGGAATTGGGGAAGTGACCCGGGTCCTGAAAACCTGGGCCGGATTGTGCTTTATACAGCCAAGCAGGGAAGGAATAGACATTTGATACAATTTACTACAATATATATTTATATTTATTTATCCTGCCTGACTTGGCTAAAATAGGCAAACAAATATTTATATATAATTAATAACTGGCAATGTAGGAACTTTTAGACATCTGATACTTCAAAGACGCACTGAGGCCAGTGGTAAATATAGACTTATATTGATGTACAATAACTAGAGATGAGCGAGTAGTGAAATATTCGAAATTTCGAATTTCGATTCGAATAGACCGCGTTACTCGACTACTCGACCGAATATCGAATCCCATTATAGTCTATGGGAAAAAAATGCTCGACACTTGGAAATCTCAATTCGACCACTTGGAGGTCACCAAGTCCACCCTGAAACATCAGAAAATGATGCCAACACTGCTGGAATGCAACTGGGACAGCAGGGGAAGCATGTCTGGGTGCATATAACGCGCCCAAGTCGCACTATTACGCCACTATCACAGCCACTCAACAATACACTCCAAACACAATATAACTTCTACGTAAAGTGAGACAAGACAAGGAAACCTTCTTTCCTTTACATTGCCATGGACCCCAAGCCAAACTGTACAAAAAAGAAGAACAAAATTCTGCACCCCTTAAAATCACGTTGCCTAATGACAACCACAGATGGCATAGGCAAGGGGGAAAATAAATAGACCCCACCCCTAATTGTCATTGTGTGTGTGTGTGTGTGTGTGTGTGTGAGATGTGGTCAGACATGTCCTCTTGTGTCATTGTGTCACCCCAGCAGTAAGGGAAGCTTAAAGGAGGAGGTTTGTTACAGTGTGTCACCCCAGCAGTAAGGGAAGCTTACAGGAGGAGGTTTGTTACAGTGTGTCACCCCAGCAGTCAGGGAAGCTTACAGGAGGAGGTTTGTTACAGTGTGTCACCCCAGCAGTAAGGGAAGCTTACAGGAGGAGGTTTGTTACAGTGTGTCACCCCAGCAGTCAGGGAAGCTTACAGGAGGAGGTTTGTTACAGTGTGTCACCCCAGCAGTAAGGGAAGCTTACAGGAGGAGGTTTGTTACAGTGTGTCACCCCAGCAGTAAGGGAAGCTTACAGGAGGAGGTTTGTTACATTGTGTCACCCCAGCAGTCAGGGAAGCTTACAGGAGGAGGTTTGTTACAGTGTGTCACCCCAGCAGTAAGGGAAGCTTAGAGCTGAGACCTCTTAAAAATTGTGTGGAGGCCCAAGATCTGAGACCTCTTAAAAATTGTGTGGAGGCCCAAGAGCTGAGACATCTCAAACATTGTGTGGAGTCCCAAGAGCTGAGACCTTTTAAAAATTGTGTGGAGGCCCTAGAGCTGAGACCTCTCAAACATTGTGTGGAGGCCCAAGAGCTGAGACCTTTTAAAAATTGTGTGGAGGCCCAAGAGCTGAGACCTCTCAAACATTGTGTGGAGGCCCAAGAGCTGAGACCTTTTAAAAATTGTGTGGAGGCCCAAGAGCTGAGACCTCTCAAACATTGTGTGGAGGCCCAAGAGCTGAGACCTCTTAAAAATTGTGTGGAGGCCCAAGAGCTGAGACCTTTTAAAAATTGTGTGGAGGCCCAAGAGCTGAGACCTTTTAAAAATTGTGTGGAGGCCCTAGAGCTGAGACCTCTCAAACATTGTGTGGAGTCCCAAGAGCTGAGACCTTTTAAAAATTGTGTGGAGGCCCAAGAGCTGAGACCTTTTAAAAATTGTGTGGAGGCCCAAGAGCTGAGACCTTTTAAAAATTGTGTGGAGGCCCAAGAGCTGAGACCTCTCAAACATTGTGTGGAGGCCCAAGAGCTGAGACCTCTTAAAAATTGTGTGGAGGCCCAAGAGCTGAGACCTCTTAAAAATTGTGTGGAGGCCCAAGAGCTGAGACCTCTCAAACATTGTGTGGAGGCCCAAGAGCTGAGACCTCTTAAAAATTGTGTGGAGGCCCAAGAGCTGAGACCTTTTAAAAATTGTGTGGAGGCCCAAGAGCTGAGACCTTTTAAAAATTGTGTGGAGGCCCAAGAGCTGAGACCTCTCAAACATTGTGTGGAGGCCCAAGAGCTGAGACCTTTTAAAAATTGTGTGGAGGCCCAAGAGCTGAGACCTCTCAAACATTGTGTGGAGGCCCAAGAGCTGAGACCTCTTAAAAATTGTGTGGAGGCCCAAGAGCTGAGACCTCTCAAACATTGTGTGGAGGCCCAAGAGCTGAGACCTCTTAAAAATTGTGTGGAGGCCCAAGAGCTGAGACCTTTTAAAAATTGTGTGGAGGCCCAAGAGCTGAGACCTTTTAAAAATTGTGTGGAGGCCCAAGAGCTGAGACCTCTCAAACATTGTGTGGAGGCCCAAGAGCTGAGACCTTTTAAAAATTGTGTGGAGGCCCAAGAGCTGAGACCTCTCAAACATTGTGTGGAGGCCCAAGAGCTGAGACCTTTTAAAAATTGTGTGGAGGCCCAAGAGCTGAGACCTCTCAAACATTGTGTGGAGGCCCAAGAGCTGAGACCTCTTAAAAATTGTGTGGAGGCCCAAGAGCTGAGACCTTTTAAAAATTGTGTGGAGGCCCAAGAGCTGAGACCTTTTAAAAATTGTGTGGAGGCACTAGAGCTGAGACCTCTCAAACATTGTGTGGAGTCCCAAGAGCTGAGACCTTTTAAAAATTGTGTGGAGGCCCAAGAGCTGAGACCTTTTAAAAATTGTGTGGAGGCCCAAGAGCTGAGACCTTTTAAAAATAGTGTGGAGGCCCAAGAGCTGAGACCTCTCAAACATTGTGTGGAGGCCCAAGAGCTGAGACCTTTTAAAAATTGTGTGGAGGCCCAAGAGCTGAGACCTCTCAAACATTGTGTGGAGGCCCAAGAGCTGAGACCTCTTAAAAATTGTGTGGAGGCCCAAGAGCTGAGACCTCTCAAACATTGTGTGGAGGCCCAAGAGCTGAGCACTTATTAGTGCTGCAGCTACGGCTGCTTTAGTGAGGGGTAGCTGCTGCTGCTGGAATAGGGACAGAAAGACTTCAGTGGTGTATTAGCACCTATATACAAAACTATATACACTCTGCTCAAAACGGCTGCTTTAGTGAGGGGTAGCTGCTGATGCTGGAATAGGGACAGAAAGACTTCAGTGGTGTATTAGCACCTATATACAAAACTATATTTTGCACTACTGTTTTGTGTCCTCTGTGCCAACAAAACACTGTTTTATACACGGTGCGTATAGGCACCATTTCACCTTCTGGCAGTATACGGCTGTATAGCCAGGTGTTTTTCTTAAAAATATTTTTTATATTTGGCACTACTGTTTTGTGTCCTCTTTACCAACAAAACCTTGTTATATACCCGGTGCGTATAGGCACCATTTCACCTTCTGGCAGTATACGGCTGTATAGCCAGGTGTTCTTCTTAAAAATATTTTTATATTTGGCATAACGCGTGGCCAAAAAAGTAAAACGTCTGAAATGCGGAGGGCTAGCGCAAAGGGACGTGGATGAGGACGGGGGCGCGGAAATGCTGGTGGGGGCACAAACCGCGTTGAAGCCAGTGGGGATACAATGCGTGCTGGTGAGGGGCAGCCAGCATTACGCTCATCCAGCTTCCCTGCCTTTATGGGACAGTTATGCGGGGGGCGGGGTACACCTCTGTTAAAGCCTGAGCAGCGTGAACGGGTGGTGCAATGGATGGCCGATAACTAGAGATGAGCGAACTTTTGAAAAATTCGATTCGACTGATTCGCCGAATTTTCCGACAAAAATCGTTTCGACCCGAATAAATTCGCGACGAATCGCTATTAAAAACAGCTATTTCTGAGCCTCCTACAGCCTCAATAGGGTTGTAAACCATTCAGCCTTGCTGTAACACGCACAGGATGCGTGCTGGGTTTGTTAAATAATACTTTGAAGAAATATCACATGCAGATCAGAGGCATCGCTAATAGAATCGCAGAGCGGCACAATTGCAGAGAGTTGAAGTGGCATCACTATGAGGGGCAGAAGGAGCCCAAATATACACTGGAGTTGGCCTCAGGAGCCCAAAAATTGGATGAATCACACCCTGGAGTTGGCAGGAGTTGACAGTAGTAGCAGCAGGAGCCCAAATATACACTGGAGTTGGCCTCAGGAGCCCAAAAATTGGATGAATCACACCCTGGAGTTGGCAGAAGTTGGCAGCAGCAGCAGCAGGAGCCCAAATATACACTGGAGTTGGCCTCAGGAGCCCAAAAATTGGATGAATCACACCCTGGAGTTGGCAGAAGTTGGCAGCAGCAGCAGCAGGAGCCCAAATATACACTGGAGTTGGCTTCAGGAGCCCAAAAATTGGATGAATCACACCCTGGAGTTGGCAGGAGTTGACAGTAGTAGCAGCAGGAGCCCAAATATACACTGGAGTTGGCTTCAGGAGCCCAAAAATTGGATGAATCACACCCTGGAGTTGGCAGAAGTTGGCAGCAGCAGCAGCAGGAGCCCAAATATACACTGGAGTTGGCCTCAGGAGCCCAAAAATTGGATGAATCACACCCTGGAGTTGGCAGAAGTTGGCAGTAGTAGCAGCAGGAGCCCAAATATACACTGGAGTTGGCCTCAGGAGCCCAAAAATTGGATGAATCACACCCTGGAGTTGGCAGAAGTTGGCAGTAGTAGCAGCAGGAGCCCAAATATACACTGGAGTTGGCTTCAGGAGCCCAAAAATTGGATGAATCACACCCTGGAGTTGGCAGAAGTTGGCAGTAGCAGCAGCAGGAGCCCAAATATACACTGGAGTTGGCTTCAGGAGCCCAAAAATTGGATGAATCACACCCTGGAGTTGGCAGGAGTTGACAGTAGCAGCAGCAGGAGCCCAAATATACACTGGAGTTGGCCTCAGGAGCCCAAAAATTGGATGAATCACACCCTGGAGTTGGCAGGAGTTGACAGTAGCAGCAGCAGGAGCCCAAATATACACTGGAGTTGGCTTCAGGAGCCCAAAAATTGGATGAATCACACCCTGGAGTTGGCAGAAGTTGGCAGCAGCAGCAGCAGCAGGAGCCCAAATATACACTGGAGTTGGCTTCAGGAGCCCAAAAATTGGATGAATCACACCCTGGAGTTGGCAGGAGTTGACAGTAGCAGCAGCAGGAGCCCAAATATACACTGGAGTTGGCTTCAGGAGCCCAAAAATTGGATGAATCACACCCTGGAGTTGGCAGGAGTTGACAGTAGCAGCAGCAGGAGCCCAAATATACACTGGAGTTGGCTTCAGGAGCCCAAAAAATGGATGAATCACACCCTGGAGTTGGCAGGAGTTGACAGCAGCAGCAGCAGGAGCCCAAATATACACTGGAGTTGGCTTCAGGAGCCCAAAAATTGGATGAATCACACCCTGGAGTTGGCAGAAGTTGGCAGCAGCAGCAGGAGCCCAAACATTACTTTAAAGAGACCCTGGAGTTGGCTTCAGGAGCCCAAAAATTGGATGATTCACACCCTGGAGTTGGCAGCAGCAGCAGCAGGAGCCCAAATATACACTGGAGTTGGCTTCAGGAGCCCAAAAATTGGATGAATCACACCCTGGAGTTGGCAGGAGTTGACAGTAGCAGCAGCAGGAGCCCAAATATACACTGGAGTTGGCTTCAGGAGCCCAAAAATTGGATGAATCACACCCTGGAGTTGGCAGGAGTTGACAGTAGCAGCAGCAGGAGCCCAAATATACACTGGAGTTGGCTTCAGGAGCCCAAAAATTGGATGAATCACACCCTGGAGTTGGCAGGAGTTGACAGTAGCAGCAGCAGGAGCCCAAATATACACTGGAGTTGGCTTCAGGAGCCCAAAAATTGGATGAATCACACCCTGGAGTTGGCAGGAGTTGACAGCAGCAGCAGCAGGAGCCCAAATATACACTGGAGTTGGCTTCAGGAGCCCAAAAATTGGATGAATCACACCCTGGAGTTGGCAGAAGTTGGCAGCAGCAGCAGCAGGAGCCCAAATATACACTGGAGTTGGCTTCAGGAGCCCAAAAATTGGATGAATCACACCCTGGAGTTGGCAGCAGCAGCAGCAGGAGCCCAAATATACACTGGAGTTGGCTTCAGGAGCCCAAAAATTGGATGAATCACACCCTGGAGTTGGCAGAAGTTGGCAGCAGCAGCAGGAGCCCAAACATTACTTTAAAGAGACCCTGGAGTTGGCTTCAGGAGCCCAAAAATTGGATGATTCACACCCTGGAGTTGGCAGCAGCAGCAGCAGGAGCCCAAATATACACTGGGGTTGGCTTCAGGAGCCCAAAAATTGGATGAATCACACCCTGGAGTTGGCAGCAGCAGCAGCAGGAGCCCAAATATTACTATAAAGAGACACTGGGGTTGGCTTCAGGAGCCCAAAAATTTGATGAATCACACCCTGGAGTTGGCAGCAGCAGGAGCCCAAATATTACTTTAAAGAGACACTGGGGTTGGCTTCAGGAGCCCAAAAATTGGATGAATCACACCCTGTGGAGAGTCATGTGGAGAAAAAGTAGCTTAGTTAGTAATATCTACATAAAATTATGAATAAACAAATGCAAAAGTATTGCCAAAGTGAAGTTTTGTTTGAGGGTGTGTTTCCACCTTTTAATTAAATCAGAAACAAGAAGGTATCATTGCCTCTGACTAATTAGCCCTCAAAAATTCTTGGAATTTTTAATCTGGAATCATGTCTGATCCGTCTTATCCGAAGAATATTAATAAAAAGTAAGAGTAACGGAAAGGATTTTTTATCAATACTTACTTGTGGTCCGATGCGGAGGAATGTCTGTAACTGGAGAGCAGCGCCTTAAATCTGTTTTGCACGATCCATCTTTCTTTAGTGTAGGTCTGGCCCCGTCATCAATCTACTGGAATACATCAGGCATTGTTGGGAGGAAAGCTTGGATGATCCAAGCGCCATTCATTTCCACGCAGGGCAGTCTCTGGAAAAAAAAAGTCTGTATAAACCAGGGTCTTTTTCATATAAAAACAAATGGTTATTCTTGCTTGTAAACCATATGTTCCACAGATTTACCAGTCATTGTGTCAGCCAATGAAGCAACTTTGTCTCGAAGTGCTGCAAAAGCAGTCCACTGCATCACAAGTGGCATCTGACACCCCCAGTCAACTGTCTGTCTGTTATGCTTTGGGTTCAGCTCCACTATCCATTGATGAAGATCTGATAATCATAAAATTCAGCAGCTACTGCCCAGCCAAGAAGTGGAGGAGACACTCGCCTCTTCTTCCAGTAGCCGGCAATTAGTGATGAGGAGAGTGTCGTGGGAGGAGGTGTTGCAAGCCGAGGTAGTGGAAGAGGGTCCCTGGAGTCTGCGGCGGTGGCGGCGGCAGCAGCAGCAGATTATTGCGGACTGTTGTTCGGAAAAATCAGCTACTCAGCGATGTGGCAGTGTTTCATGCAGCATCCTGGGGAGAAAAAGTAGGTTAGTTAGTGTATATACATAAAATTATGAATAGACAAATGCAATAGTATTGCCAAAGTGAAGTTTTGTTTGAGGGTGTGTTTCCACCTTGTAATTAAATCAGAAACAACTAGCTATCATTTGCCTCTGAATAATTAGCCCTCAAAAATTCTTGGAATTTTTAATCTTGATGTCTGAGGGATTTCTCCTCTCAGACAGCGTCACCATAAGTCCAGCCTGCTGCATTACACTTGGAAGAACATCTTGTTTGCGCTGCGACAAGGAAGCCAAAGTCATGCGTCCTCACATGGCACACGTGTTCAGTCTAGTTTTTAAGTCTTGCCCCCATCTGAAAGAACAACAGGAAAGAAAGTTAGCATGCACTTCTGGCACTCCTACACCACGAAGCACAACCCTATTGAGCCTCAGCGTCACAACGGTGTACCCCACCATAGTCTGATTTGCGATGTTTCCACCCGTTGGAATTCCACCCTCCATATGCAGGATCCACTATAGCAGTGGTCCCCAACCCTGTCCTCAAGGCCCACCAACAGGCCAGGTTTTGCAGATCTCCACAAAGATGCACAGGTGGAGTAATTAGTGCAGCTGCAGAGCAATAGAGCTGGCTATTTGGAGATCCAAAAAACATGACTTGTTGGTGGGCCTTGAGGACAGGGTTGAGGACCACTGCACTATAGGAACAGAGAAAAGCCATCACGGATTTCTGGATGATCCAAACGGATAGGGGGACACCTGTGTAAATTCAATGTAAACCATTGGCAGCTCATACGTGACACCGACCGTTTGCTCAGGCCCTTTGAGGAAGCTACGTTATTAGTCAGTTGCCAGGACTATGAGATGAACGATGAGATTCCACTGCTTCATGTACTACAACACATGTTGGAAACCATGGCTGGTCAGGGCACTGGAGACATGGCACATACATTTCACAGCCACATGAAGCCTGTGGGGGCTGAAGTGGAGGAGGAGGAGGGGGTGGGGCAAAGCAAACCACAGTTTAGGTTTCACAAAATGACCATTTTATCTAGTCATCTGACAGAAGAGGAGGAGCAGGAGCAGCCACAGGAGCTAGAGGGTTGTGAGTAAGGTGAGACAGAGGACCCAGACACACCGTGGCAGTTTACAGTGGAGATGGAGACAGGTAGTCCCTCCGAGTCATTTGCACAAATGGCACGATGCATGCTCACATGCTTGCGTACTAGTGAGCGCAGAATTGTCTCCATTTGTCAGCGGGAAGACTTCTGGCTCTCCAACTTATTGGACCCTCGCTTCCGGCACAAAATGGGGGCATTTTTTACGCCCACTGAGAGGGAGGACAAACTGACCTACTACAGAGACATCCCACGTAGTCAGTTGGGCGATGTCTATCTGCGCCATGGCCCATACTCCCGCAGGTCTGACTCGGGGGGACCTCTGCGATCACCTTCCACTGCCATGGCTGCTGGGGGGGTGGAAGGAGCAGCAGCAGCAGCTCCATCAGCAGCAGCCTCAGTCTTCAGTCGCTAGTGAGTAGCTTTCTACACCCGCATAGTGAGTCTACTCATGAGCAGCAGGAAGACCTGGAGCTGGACCTCAAACAGCAGGTCATGTCATACCTTGACATGACCATGCCAACACACCTTCAAGATCCACTGGATTTGCTGGGAAGCCAAACTTGACTTGTGCCCGCAACTAGCAGAGTTTGCCCTGGAAAAGCTGTACTGGCCGGACAGTAGTTGATTTAGATGGCAACTGGGCTGCTCTATATAACGAAGCAAAATGGCAAATTTACCTCACTATATGAGCTATTGCCCCTCAGATTTACACAGGGGCTGCTCTATATTATGCTGCAAAGTGGCAAATTTACCTCACAATATAAGCTATTGCCCCTCAGATTTACACAGGGGCTGCTCTATATTATGCTGCAAAATGGCAAATTTACCTCACAATATAAGCTATTGCCCCTCAGATTTACACAGGGCCTGCTCTATATAACGAAGCAAAATGGCAAATTTACCTCACTATATAAGCTATTGCCCCTCAGATTTACACAGGGGCTGCTCTATATTATGCTGCAAAATGGCAAATTAACCTCACAATATAAGCTATTGCAGCTCTATATAAATAAAAATAAATAAATAAAAAAAGGGCCTGTAGAAGCTTATTTAGTATAACAGATAGGGTGACATGTGCTGGTTTGGGATGCCCATATGGGCTAGTGTTTTGGCAGCAGTACAAAAACCAATGCAAAATGCAATAGCTTAATAAAGCTGATGCTGATCAACGCTTATTTAGTATAACAGATGGGGTGCAACATGCAGGTTTGGGATGCCCTGCGGCCTGGTGTATTTAAAGCAGACCAAAACCAATTAAAAATGCAATAACTTAATAAAGCTGAGGCTGTAGATGCTTATTTAGTATAAACAGGTAGGGTGCAAGGTGCAGCTTTGGGGTGCCCTGCGGCCTGGTTAAATGAAAGCAGTCAAAAAGGAAGTGCAAACTGAAGTAGCTTAATGAAGCTGATGCTGATCAACGCTTATGTTGTATACCAGATAGGGTGCAAGGTGCAGCTTTGGGGTGCCCTGCGGCCTGGTTTATTAAAATCAGTCAAAAACAAGTGCAAACTGAAGTAGCCTGATCAACGCTTATGTTGTATAACAGATAGGTTTAAAATAGCATGTGCCTTGGGATGCCCGTGTGGCCTGTTATATTTCAAGCTGAACAAAAAGTAACAATAATCCAAGTATGAGACATCATTTTGACCTTCTTCACAGCGCCATACTTTGAAAAAAAAAAATTAATTTCATGCCGATCAATCCAAAGGTCAATGCCCCTAACAAAAATAGTGTTCGGCATAAGTTTTCCTTCTGGAAGGACGTAACCTTTAGTTTACATGGTTGGGGTAGGTTATCTTACAAATTGGGATACCACAGGCAGCAGTGTCATTGAAAGAGACAGATTGTAATGCAGGCCATACGCAAGCAGAGAAACTCAGGCTGCAACAGGCCTATTTAGTTTACATGGTTGGGGTAGGTTATCTTACAAATTGGGATACCCCACTGTATATGAAACCGAATATAAATGCACACCCAAAAGTGGACACTCAGCCTCCAAGAGGCCTGCTTAGTTTAAATAAGAGAGCTGCTTAGTATGGTAGGTAGGTTATGTTATGTTACAGAATGGGATGCCCCAAGCAGACTTGAGATCAGTATATATGCACACAGCAGCAGTGTGTTAGCAGGCTCATACAGGCCAAATTTCTTTAAATAACTGTGCAGCTTACAGTTAATGCAGAGGCTAATGGTATGTTACAGAATGGGATGCCCCAAGCTGACTTGAGATCAGTATATATGCACACAGCAGCAGTGTGTTAGCAGGCTCATACAGGCCAAATTTCTTTAAATAAATGTGCAGCTTACAGTAAATGCAGAGGCTAATGGTATGTTACAGAATGGGATGCCCCAAAGCAGACTTGAGATCAGTATATATGCACACAGCAGCAGTGTGTTAGCAGGCTCATACAGGCCAAATTTCTTTAAATAAATGTGCAGCTTACAGTAAATGCAGAGGCTAATGGTATGTTACAGAATGGGATGCCCCAAAGCAGACTTGAGATCAGTATATATGCACACAGCAGCAGTGTGTTAGCAGGCTCATACAGGCCAAATTTCTTTAAATAAATGTGCAGCTTACAGTAAATGCAGAGGCTAATGGTATGTTACAGAATGGGATGCCCCAAAGCAGACTTGAGATCAGTATATATGCACACAGCAGCAGTGTGTTAGCAGGCTCATACAGGCCAAATTTCTTTAAATAACTGTGCAGCTTACAGTTAATGCAGAGGCTAATGGTATGTTACAGAATGGGATGCCCCAAGCAGACTTGAGATCAGTATATATGCACACAGCAGCAGTGTGTTAGCAGGCTCATACAGGCCAAATTTCTTTAAATAACTGTGCAGCTTACAGTTAATGCAGAGGCTAATGGTATGTTACAGAATGGGATGCCCCAAAGCAGACTTGAGATCAGTATATATGCACACAGCAGCAGTGTGTTAGCAGGCTCATACAGGCCAAATTTCTTTAAATAACTGTGCAGCTTACAGTTAATGCAGAGGCTAATGGTATGTTACAGAATGGGATGCCCCAAGCAGACTTGAGATCAGTATATATGCACACAGCAGCAGTGTGTTAGCAGGCTCATACAGGCCAAATTTCTTTAAATAACTGTGCAGCTTACAGTTAATGCAGAGGCTAATGGTATGTTACAGAATGGGATGCCCCAAAGCAGACTTGAGATCAGTATATATGCACACAGCAGCAGTGTGTTAGCAGGCTCATACAGGCCAAATTTCTTTAAATAAATGTGCAGCTTACAGTTAATGCAGAGGCTAATGGTATGTTACAGAATGGGATGCCCCAAAGCAGACTTGAGATCAGTATATATGCACACAGCAGCAGTGTGTTAGCAGGCTCATACAGGCCAAATTTCTTTAAATAAATGTGCAGCTTACAGTAAATGCAGAGGCTAATGGTATGTTACAGAATGGGATGCCCCAAAGCAGACTTGAGATCAGTATATATGCACACAGCAGCAGTGTGTTAGCAGGCTCATACAGGCCAAATTTCTTTAAATAACTGTGCAGCTTACAGTTAATGCAGAGGCTAATGGTATGTTACAGAATGGGATGCCCCAAGCAGACTTGAGATCAGTATATATGCACACAGCAGCAGTGTGTTAGCAGGCTCATACAGGCCAAATTTCTTTAAATAACTGTGCAGCTTACAGTTAATGCAGAGGCTAATGGTATGTTACAGAATGGGATGCCCCAAAGCAGACTTGAGATCAGTATATATGCACACAGCAGCAGTGTGTTAGCAGGCTCATACAGGCCAAATTTCTTTAAATAACTGTGCAGCTTACAGTTAATGCAGAGGCTAATGGTATGTTACAGAATGGGATGCCCCAAGCAGACTTGAGATCAGTATATATGCACACAGCAGCAGTGTGTTAGCAGGCTCATACAGGCCAAATTTCTTTAAATAACTGTGCAGCTTACAGTTAATGCAGAGGCTAATGGTATGTTACAGAATGGGATGCCCCAAAGCAGACTTGAGATCAGTATATATGCACACAGCAGCAGTGTGTTAGCAGGCTCATACAGGCCAAATTTCTTTAAATAAATGTGCAGCTTACAGTTAATGCAGAGGCTAATGGTATGTTACAGAATGGGATGCCCCAAAGCAGACTTGAGATCAGTATATATGCACACAGCAGCAGTGTGTTAGCAGGCTCATACAGGCCAAATTTCTTTAAATAACTGTGCAGCTTACAGTTAATGCAGAGGCTAATGGTATGTTACAGAATGGGATGTCCCAAAAACCAGAGAGCACCTGGCAGGCAGCAGTAAGACTATGCACAGCAAAAGTGTCTTTATCATGCCTAATTTCAATTAGAATAGGTGCAAATGGTTAGGTTCTTAAATAGAGGCTGGTGTAGTCACAGAATGGGATGCCCTAAAAACCAGCAGTAAGTACACCTGGCAGGGACAAGTTGTGCTATGCCCAGCAAAAGTGTCTTTATCAGGCCTAATTTCAAATATGATAAGAGCAAATGCTTATATGGTCTTAAACAGAGGCTGCTTTAGTCACAGAATGGGATGCCCCGGGCAGGAATCGAGCTGGCAGGGTCCAGTAGGCCTTTGGCCAGCAAAAGTGTCTTTATCAGGCCTGATTTCTATGAGAATAAGTGCAAATGTTTATTATGCTATTAAATAGAGGCTGCTTTAGTCACAGAATGGGATGCCAGTGCCACAAAAACCAGAGAGCATGCACAGCAAAAGTGTCTTTATCAGGCCTGATTTCTATGAGAATAAGTGCAAATGTTTATTATGCTATTAAATAGAGGCTGCTTTAGTCACAGAATGGGATGCCAGTGCCACAAAAACCAGAGAGCATGCACAGCAAAAGTGTCTTTATCAGGCCTGATTTCTATGAGAATAAGTGCAAATGTTTATTATGCTATTAAATAGAGGCTGCTTTAGTCACAGAATGGGATGCCAGTGCCACAAAAACCAGAGAGCATGCACAGCAAAAGTGTCTTTATCAGGCCTGATTTCTATGAGAATAAGTGCAAATGTTTATTATGCTATTAAATAGAGGCTGCTTTAGTCACAGAATGGGATGCCAGTGCCACAAAAACCAGAGAGCATGCACAGCAAAAGTGTCTTTATCAGGCCTGATTTCTATGAGAATAAGTGCAAATGTTTATTATGCTATTAAATAGAGGCTGCTTTAGTCACAGAATGGGATGCCAGTGCCACAAAAACCAGAGAGCATGCACAGCAAAAGTGTCTTTATCAGGCCTGATTTCTATGAGAATAAGTGCAAATGTTTATTATGCTATTAAATAGAGGCTGCTTTAGTCACAGAATGGGATGCCAGTGCCACAAAAACCAGAGAGCATGCACAGCAAAAGTGTCTTTATCAGGCCTGATTTCTATGAGAATAAGTGCAAATGTTTATTATGCTATTAAATAGAGGCTGCTTTAGTCACAGAATGGGATGCCAGTGCCACAAAAACCAGAGAGCATGCACAGCAAAAGTGTCTTTATCAGGCCTGATTTCTATGAGAATAAGTGCAAATGTTTATTATGCTATTAAATAGAGGCTGCTTTAGTCACAGAATGGGATGCCAGTGCCACAAAAACCAGAGAGCATGCACAGCAAAAGTGTCTTTATCAGGCCTGATTTCTATGAGAATAAGTGCAAATGTTTATTATGCTATTAAATAGAGGCTGCTTTAGTCACAGAATGGGATGCCAGTGCCACAAAAACCAGAGAGCATGCACAGCAAAAGTGTCTTTATCAGGCCTGATTTCTATGAGAATAAGTGCAAATGTTTATTATGCTATTAAATAGAGGCTGCTTTAGTCACAGAATGGGATGCCAGTGCCACAAAAACCAGAGAGCATGCAAAGCAAAAGTGTCTTTATCAGGCCTGATTTCTATGAGAATAAGTGCAAATGTTTATTATGCTATTAAATAGAGGCTGCTTTAGTCACAGAATGGGATGCCAGTGCCACAAAAACCAGAGAGCATGCACAGCAAAAGTGTCTTTATCAGGCCTGATTTCTATGAGAATAAGTGCAAATGTTTATTATGCTATTAAATAGAGGCTGCTTTAGTCACAGAATGGGATGCCAGTGCCACAAAAACCAGAGAGCATGCACAGCAAAAGTGTCTTTATCAGGCCTGATTTCTATGAGAATAAGTGCAAATGTTTATTATGCTATTAAATAGAGGCTGCTTTAGTCACAGAATGGGATGCCAGTGCCACAAAAACCAGAGAGCATGCACAGCAAAAGTGTCTTTATCAGGCCTGATTTCTATGAGAATAAGTGCAAATGTTTATTATGCTATTAAATAGAGGCTGCTTTAGTCACAGAATGGGATGCCAGTGCCACAAAAACCAGAGAGCATGCACAGCAAAAGTGTCTTTATCAGGCCTGATTTCTATGAGAATAAGTGCAAATGTTTATTATGCTATTAAATAGAGGCTGCTTTAGTCACAGAATGGGATGCCAGTGCCACAAAAACCAGAGAGCATGCACAGCAAAAGTGTCTTTATCAGGCCTGATTTCTATGAGAATAAGTGCAAATGTTTATTATGCTATTAAATAGAGGCTGCTTTAGTCACAGAATGGGATGCCAGTGCCACAAAAACCAGAGAGCATGCACAGCAAAAGTGTCTTTATCAGGCCTGATTTCTATGAGAATAAGTGCAAATGTTTATTATGCTATTAAATAGAGGCTGCTTTAGTCACAGAATGGGATGCCAGTGCCACAAAAACCAGAGAGCATGCACAGCAAAAGTGTCTTTATCAGGCCTGATTTCTATGAGAATAAGTGCAAATGTTTATTATGCTATTAAATAGAGGCTGCTTTAGTCACAGAATGGGATGCCAGTGCCACAAAAACCAGAGAGCATGCACAGCAAAAGTGTCTTTATCAGGCCTGATTTCTATGAGAATAAGTGCAAATGTTTATTATGCTATTAAATAGAGGCTGCTTTAGTCACAGAATGGGATGCCAGTGCCACAAAAACCAGAGAGCATGCACAGCAAAAGTGTCTTTATCAGGCCTGATTTCTATGAGAATAAGTGCAAATGTTTATTATGCTATTAAATAGAGGCTGCTTTAGTCACAGAATGGGATGCCAGTGCCACAAAAACCAGAGAGCATGCACAGCAAAAGTGTCTTTATCAGGCCTGATTTCTATGAGAATAAGTGCAAATGTTTATTATGCTATTAAATAGAGGCTGCTTTAGTCACAGAATGGGATGCCAGTGCCACAAAAACCAGAGAGCATGCACAGCAAAAGTGTCTTTATCAGGCCTGATTTCTATGAGAATAAGTGCAAATGTTTATTATGCTATTAAATAGAGGCTGCTTTAGTCACAGAATGGGATGCCAGTGCCACAAAAACCAGAGAGCATGCACAGCAAAAGTGTCTTTATCAGGCCTGATTTCTATGAGAATAAGTGCAAATGTTTATTATGCTATTAAATAGAGGCTGCTTTAGTCACAGAATGGGATGCCAGTGCCACAAAAACCAGAGAGCATGCACAGCAAAAGTGTCTTTATCAGGCCTGATTTCTATGAGAATAAGTGCAAATGTTTATTATGCTATTAAATAGAGGCTGCTTTAGTCACAGAATGGGATGCCAGTGCCACAAAAACCAGAGAGCATGCACAGCAAAAGTGTCTTTATCAGGCCTGATTTCTATGAGAATAAGTGCAAATGTTTATTATGCTATTAAATAGAGGCTGCTTTAGTCACAGAATGGGATGCCAGTGCCACAAAAACCAGAGAGCATGCACAGCAAAAGTGTCTTTATCAGGCCTGATTTCTATGAGAATAAGTGCAAATGTTTATTATGCTATTAAATAGAGGCTGCTTTAGTCACAGAATGGGATGCCAGTGCCACAAAAACCAGAGAGCATGCACAGCAAAAGTGTCTTTATCAGGCCTGATTTCTATGAGAATAAGTGCAAATGTTTAATATGCTATTAAATAGAGGCTGCTTTAGTCACAGAATGGGATGCCAGTGCCACAAAAACCAGAGAGCATGCACAGCAAAAGTGTCTTTATCAGGCCTGATTTCTATGAGAATAAGTGCAAATGTTTATTATGCTATTAAATAGAGGCTGCTTTAGTCACAGAATGGGATGCCAGTGCCACAAAAACCAGAGAGCATGCACAGCAAAAGTGTCTTTATCAGGCCTGATTTCTATGAGAATAAGTGCAAATGTTTATTATGCTATTAAATAGAGGCTGCTTTAGTCACAGAATGGGATGCCAGTGCCACAAAAACCAGAGAGCATGCACAGCAAAAGTGTCTTTATCAGGCCTGATTTCTATGAGAATAAGTGCAAATGTTTATTATGCTATTAAATAGAGGCTGCTTTAGTCACAGAATGGGATGCCAGTGCCACAAAAACCAGAGAGCATGCACAGCAAAAGTGTCTTTATCAGGCCTGATTTCTATGAGAATAAGTGCAAATGTTTATTATGCTATTAAATAGAGGCTGCTTTAGTCACAGAATGGGATGCCAGTGCCACAAAAACCAGAGAGCATGCACAGCAAAAGTGTCTTTATCAGGCCTGATTTCTATGAGAATAAGTGCAAATGTTTATTATGCTATTAAATAGAGGCTGCTTTAGTCACAGAATGGGATGCCAGTGCCACAAAAACCAGAGAGCATGCACAGCAAAAGTGTCTTTATCAGGCCTGATTTCTATGAGAATAAGTGCAAATGTTTATTATGCTATTAAATAGAGGCTGCTTTAGTCACAGAATGGGATGCCAGTGCCACAAAAACCAGAGAGCATGCACAGCAAAAGTGTCTTTATCAGGCCTGATTTCTATGAGAATAAGTGCAAATGTTTATTATGCTATTAAATAGAGGCTGCTTTAGTCACAGAATGGGATGCCAGTGCCACAAAAACCAGAGAGCATGCACAGCAAAAGTGTCTTTATCAGGCCTGATTTCTATGAGAATAAGTGCAAATGTTTATTATGCTATTAAATAGAGGCTGCTTTAGTCACAGAATGGGATGCCAGTGCCACAAAAACCAGAGAGCATGCACAGCAAAAGTGTCTTTATCAGGCCTGATTTCTATGAGAATAAGTGCAAATGTTTATTATGCTATTAAATAGAGGCTGCTTTAGTCACAGAATGGGATGCCAGTGCCACAAAAACCAGAGAGCATGCACAGCAAAAGTGTCTTTATCAGGCCTGATTTCTATGAGAATAAGTGCAAATGTTTATTATGCTATTAAATAGAGGCTGCTTTAGTCACAGAATGGGATGCCAGTGCCACAAAAACCAGAGAGCATGCACAGCAAAAGTGTCTTTATCAGGCCTGATTTCTATGAGAATAAGTGCAAATGTTTATTATGCTATTAAATAGAGGCTGCTTTAGTCACAGAATGGGATGCCAGTGCCACAAAAACCAGAGAGCATGCACAGCAAAAGTGTCTTTATCAGGCCTGATTTCTATGAGAATAAGTGCAAATGTTTATTATGCTATTAAATAGAGGCTGCTTTAGTCACAGAATGGGATGCCAGTGCCACAAAAACCAGAGAGCATGCACAGCAAAAGTGTCTTTATCAGGCCTGATTTCTATGAGAATAAGTGCAAATGTTTATTATGCTATTAAATAGAGGCTGCTTTAGTCACAGAATGGGATGCCAGTGCCACAAAAACCAGAGAGCATGCACAGCAAAAGTGTCTTTATCAGGCCTGATTTCTATGAGAATAAGTGCAAATGTTTATTATGCTATTAAATAGAGGCTGCTTTAGTCACAGAATGGGATGCCAGTGCCACAAAAACCAGAGAGCATGCACAGCAAAAGTGTCTTTATCAGGCCTGATTTCTATGAGAATAAGTGCAAATGTTTATTATGCTATTAAATAGAGGCTGCTTTAGTCACAGAATGGGATGCCTCACAGCAGACTTAAGATCAGTTCAGTATATATGCACAGTTAGTTACTATAAGCAGCCTGAAAACGCTAACAAAGGCTGGATGAAAAAAAAAAATCTCCCTGTCAGCCAGCTCCGTTTTTCCTACCTTTCCCTGGCTTTCTGTCTGTCTCCTGTCTGTCTCCTGCCTGTCTCCTGCCTGTCTCCAGCCTGTCTCCAGCCTGTCCCTGTCTGTCCCTGTCTCCAGCCTGTCTCCAGCCTGTCTAACTGCCTCAGCTACACAGCGTTCTGTCTGTCTGTCACGAATGCAATAGAGAAATGAGGAAAAGCAAGATGGCCGCCGTTAAATACCGCTGTGTGACGTCACCGGGCTTGCTGGCTGCTGATAGGCTGCATGTGACTGCCCCAGCTTGCACTGGCGCGGGATACATGTCCAGACATGTCCCGCCCGCCATCTTAGAATGCCTGTAATGTAAATGAATGGATGTTAAAGGAAAACTTCGAGTGATCGAATCGCGGGGAAATTCGGATTCGATCCGAATCGAATTTTTCCTGAAATTCGGATCGAATCCGGGTTCGTCCGGATCGATTCGCTCATCCCTACCGATAACGCTTCCAGTCACTTGTCCACCACCCAGTCATCCACACAGTCTCACTCTGACCCTCCTTCCTCCCAACCTGGCCAACAGAGTCAGCCCACCCTTGACCCCTCCCAGGACCTCTTTTCGGGTCCTTTTCCAGATGTGCTGCAAGAATCCCAGGAGCTAGCAGAGGAATTTGTTTGTAGTGATGCCCAAACACTTGAGTATCCGCCATCTGCTAGTGATGTGGACCCGGAACCAGCATCTGCTATCATGAGCGATGATGATGAGACGCAGTTGCCATCAAGGGAGGCTGTTGGAATGTCCAGTGGGCAGGAGGAGGAGCAGAGAGAGGAAGTGGAAGAGGAGGTGGTGGACGACGAAATGACCGACCCCACTTGGACAGGGGTGATGTCCAGCGGGGAAAGCAGTGGAGATGCGGTCTGCGCATCACCGAATAAGGCAGCAAGAGGCAGAGGACAGTCCAGAGGCAGAGGACAGTCCAGACAGAGAAGGCAGGCCACAGCCAGCAGGGCCGAAGCTCTTCCCGGCAGCAGGCAGTCGCGCGAAGCTCCCCCATCGAGGCCTCGTACTTCTGTGGTGTGGAGATTTTTTAATGTTTGCGCGGATGACAAACTGAGCGCGGTTTGCGCAATCTGCCACTCAAAACTGAGTAGGGGCTCTGAGAAGAGCAATCTGACCACCTCAGGCATGCGCCGTCACTTGGAATTCAAGCACTGGGCTGAGTGGGAGAGAGCAAACGCAATACAACCTGCGCCCCGTCTTGCTGCCACTGCCTCTTCCCCTTTGTTGTGTGCTGCCACTGCGGTCCAGACCTCCAGCCAGGACACCTCCACATCTGCCTCTGCCTCGGCTACTTTGGGGCCTTCTCCTTCAGCCCCCCCTTCCCCCGCATCTTCGTCTGCACCTTCCATCTCCTCGTCCCATCAACTGTCCATCTCGCAGGCGTTCAACCGCAGGCGGAAGTACGCCTCCAGTCACCCCCAAGCCCAAGCCTTAACCTGCCTCATCTCCAAACTGCTGGCCCTGGAGATGTTGCCGTTTTGGCTTGTGGAGACGCAGGCCTTCCGCGACCTGATGGCGGCTGCCGCACCTCGCTATTCCGTCCCTAGCCGCCACTATTTTTCCCGGTGTGGCGTCCCCGCCCTGCACCAGCACGTGTCGCGTAACATCAGGCGGACCCTGAGGTACGCAGTCAGCGCAAAGGTCCACTTGACCACCGACTCGTGGACAAGCGCTTGCGGCCAAGGACGCTACATCTCTTTGACGGCACACTGGGTGAATGTTGTGGAAGCGGGGACGGGGTCGCAAACAGGGACGGCCTACATACCACCCCCGCCCAAGATTGCCAGCACAGGTTCTGATAGACCCCCCTCCTCTTCCTCCTCCTCCTCCTCCTCCTCCTCCTCCTTAACCGCCGTAGAATTGCTGTATTAATGAAAAAAATTATGGCTCACCTCTTAGGCTTAATACAATCAATTTTTAAGAGGTCTCAACTCTTGGGCCTCCACACAATTTTTAAAAGGTCTCAGCTCTTGGGCCTCCACACAATGTTTGAGAGGTCTCAGCTCTTGGGCCTCCACACAATTTTTAAAAGGTCTCAGCTCTTGGGCCTCCACACAATTTTTAAGAGGTCTCAGCTCGTGGGCCTCCACACAATTTTTAAAAGGTCTCAGCTCTTGGGCCTCCACACAATGTTTGAGAGGTCTCAGCTCTTGGGCCTCCACACAATTTTTAAAAGGTCTCAGCTCTTGGGCCTCCACACAATTTTTAAAAGGTCTCAGCTCTTGGGCCTCCACACAATTTTTAAAACATAGCAGCCCTAATAAGGGCTCTCAATGACTCTCTTGTCTTCTGGTAGCTGGTATATATGGTGGTAAAAGGTATATTCTGAGCTTCTGGGGCCCTGCCTGACTAAATAGAAAATGAGCTATATACTGTTCAACATAGCAGCACTAATAAGGGATTAAGGACTGTCTTGTCTTCTGGTAGCTGGTATATATGGTGGTAAAAGGTATATTCTGAGCTTCTGGGGCCCTGCCTGACTAAATAGAAAATGAGCTATATACTGTTCAACATAGCAGCACTAATAAGGGATTAAGGACTGTCTTGTCTTCTGGTAGCTGGTATATATGGTGGTAAAAGGTATATTCTGAGCTTCTGGGGCCCTGCCTGACTAAATAGAAAATGAGCTATATACTGTTCAACATAGCAGCACTAATAAGGGATTAAGGACTGTCTTGTCTTCTGGTAGCTGGTATATATGGTGGTAAAAGGTATATTCTGAGCTTCTGGGGCCCTGCCTGACTAAATAGAAAATGAGCTATATACTGTTCAACATAGCAGCACTAATAAGGGATTAAGGACTGTCTTGTCTTCTGGTAGCTGGTATATATGGTGGTAAAAGGTATATTCTGAGCTTCTGGGGCCCTGCCTGACTAAATAGAAAATGAGCTATATACTGTTCAGCGTAGCAGCCCTAATAAGGGCTCTTAAGGACTGTCTTGTCTTCTGGTAGCTGGTATATATGGTGGTAAAAGGTATATTCTGAGCTTCTGGGGCCCTGCCTGACTAAATAGAAAATGAGCTATATACTGTTCAGCGTAGCAGCCCTAATAAGGGCTCTTAAGGACTGTCTTGTCTTCTGGTAGCTGGTATATATGGTGGTAAAAGGTATATTCTGAGCTTCTGGGGCCCTGCCTGACTAAATAGAAAATGAGCTATATACTGTTCAACATAGCAGCACTAATAAGGGATTAAGGACTGTCTTGTCTTCTGGTAGCTGGTATATATGGTGGTAAAAGGTATATTCTGAGCTTCTGGGGCCCTGCCTGACTAAATAGAAAATGAGCTATATACTGTTCAACATAGCAGCACTAATAAGGGATTAAGGACTGTCTTGTCTTCTGGTAGCTGGTATATATGGTGGTAAAAGGTATATTCTGAGCTTCTGGGGCCCTGCCTGACTAAATAGAAAATGAGCTATATACTGTTCAACATAGCAGCACTAATAAGGGATTAAGGACTGTCTTGTCTTCTGGTAGCTGGTATATATGGTGGTAAAAGGTATATTCTGAGCTTCTGGGGCCCTGCCTGACTAAATAGAAAATGAGCTATATACTGTTCAGCGTAGCAGCCCTAATAAGGGCTCTTAAGGACTGTCTTGTCTTCTGGTAGCTGGTATATATGGTGGTAAAAGGTATATTCTGAGCTTCTGGGGCCCTGCCTGACTAAATAGAAAATGAGCTATATACTGTTCAGCGTAGCAGCCCTAATAAGGGCTCTTAAGGACTGTCTTGTCTTCTGGTAGCTGGTATATATGGTGGTAAAAGGTATATTCTGAGCTTCTGGGGCCCTGCCTGACTAAATAGAAAATGAGCTATATACTGTTCAGCGTAGCAGCCCTAATAAGGGCTCTTAAGGACTGTCTTGTCTTCTGGTAGCTGGTATATATGGTGGTAAAAGGTATATTCTGAGCTTCTGGGGCCCTGCCTGACTAAATAGAAAATGAGCTATATACTGTTCAGCGTAGCAGCCCTAATAAGGGCTATTAAGGACTGTCTTGTCTTCTGGTAGCTGGTATATATGGTGGTAAAAGGTATATTCTGAGCTTCTGGGGCCCTGCCTGACTAAATAGAAAATGAGCTATATACTGTTCAGCGTAGCAGCCCTAATAAGGGCTATTAAGGACTGTCTTGTCTTCTGGTAGCTGGTATATATGGTGGTAAAAGGTATATTCTGAGCTTCTGGGGCCCTGCCTGACTAAATAGAAAATGAGCTATATACTGTTCAGCGTAGCAGCCCTAATAAGGGCTATTAAGGACTGTCTTGTCTTCTGGTAGCTGGTATATATGGTGGTAAAAGGTATATTCTGAGCTTCTGGGGCCCTGCCTGACTAAATAGAAAATGAGCTATATACTGTTCAGCGTAGCAGCCCTAATAAGGGCTATTAAGGACTGTCTTGTCTTCTGGTAGCTGGTATATATGGTGGTAAAAGGTATATTCTGAGCTTCTGGGGCCCTGCCTGACTAAATAGAAAATGAGCTATATACTGTTCAGCGTAGCAGCCCTAATAAGGGCTATTAAGGACTGTCTTGTCTTCTGGTAGCTGGTATATATGGTGGTAAAAGGTATATTCTGAGCTTCTGGGGCCCTGCCTGACTAAATAGAAAATGAGCTATATACTGTTCAGCGTAGCAGCCCTAATAAGGGCTCTTAAGGACTGTCTTGTCTTCTGGTAGCTGGTATATATGGTGGTAAAAGGTATATTCTGAGCTTCTGGGGCCCTGCCTGACTAAATAGAAAATGAGCTATATACTGTTCAGCGTAGCAGCCCTAATAAGGGCTATTAAGGACTGTCTTGTCTTCTGGTAGCTGGTATAGATGGTGGTAAAAGCGATATTCCGAGCTTCTGGGGCCCTGCCAGCGACAGCCTGTCTTTCCCTGCTGTGAGCGTCTGTCCCTCACTAAGTTCAAGCTGCTAATGCTGACGAAGAGGAAGTGCTGAGTTTTGTATATTCGAGGTCACATGGTTTTTCCAGCCAATGCGTGTAGACGCCGTTTTCGCGATGCCAGCGTCCTCCCAGGACCTGTCCCACCCCCCCTGCATGGTGATTGGTGTAAAAAACACGCCAGGGAAGGTGGGAGGGGAAACGAATTGTGAGTGCGCCATCGCCGCTGTACTCGATCGAAATCGAGTATGACGAACAGCGTAGTATTCGATCGAATACCGGCTCGGTCGAATACTACTCGCTCATCACTAACAATAACACAACATACAATCCAATATTAGATAAACAAGAAAACACACCACACTATGATTGAGAGTTATATGTCAGGCATAGGTATATGCAGTGGTTAAGGCAGGCTTAAGAGCATTACCTGACAAGCAACTGATATTTTTACCCTGCTGACAGTGGAACCTATCCTCGCACCTCCAAGCTGGCAGCCTCCTGGCTCTTTTCCAGGGCTCTCCTTCACCTCCTAAGGCTCCCCTCTTTCTCGCATCTTCATCCTTCTTCCCCCCTCAAGGCTCCCCAGTTCAGTTATATGGCCATATTCCTTTGAAGTCCAGACTTGTCCTCCCAGTTTTGCTAAGCTGAAACGTATGAAAACCCACTTCGCAGAGAAACCTTTGTTTTTTCTCAAACCCTGAAACTGGTGGGGAAAGGAATGTGGACTTACAAGCCTTTGGGGTGGTGAAGGACATCTTAGCCTGTCTGAAGGACCTGACCTATGTATGACTGCAGTGGCGTTGCTAGGGCTGGTGTCACCCGGGGCGGTAGGAAATGGTGTCACCCCCCCCCCCCCCCCAAAGAAAAAAAATTTTTGTATGTTGAAAGAACTCAATGGCAGAGAAAAGGAGCACACCGATTACAGACAGCTGGAGGAGAAAAGGGGCGGGCCAGACAGGCAGCAACCAATAGGAGTCGGGGCAGGGCCAGACATCGCACCTGAACAAAAGCGGGGCGCGCGCCTATTATAATCAATGTATGATAGCAGAGGCGCTTATGCGTTGTGCAGTACCTCACTAGCACACATACATCGGCCTGCACGCTCCCTTTATGTCCATTAAAAACACCCATCTCCCGCCAGGTAACGCGCCCACCATGCAACACCACCACACACGCCACTGAGCAGTTACAGCTATAAATCCCCGAATAAACAGGAACAGCGTGCGCTCACCCCAGCAACACCACACACGCCCTCACCTGTTTCTGGCGACGAATACCGCGCGCGCTCTCAGCAACAGCGAACAAAAGCTCCCACCTCGTCCACGTGACCTGCTGTGCGCGCACACCATTGGTCCACAGATTCTGGACAGGCACCAGCAGCCGCTCCGCCTCCTGCCAAATGGCGCTCGAGCGCTGTGGGAGAGATGCGTAGGTGTCGCCGTGAGGGCATAGCATCCCCACAACTGCTGACGAAGAGGAAGTGCTGAGTTTTGTATATTCGAGGTCACATGGTTTTTCCAGCCAATGCGTGTAGACGCCGTTTTCGCGATGCCAGCGTCCTCCCAGGACCTGTCCCACCCCCCCTGCATGGTGATTGGTGTAAAAAACACGCCAGGGAAGGTGGGAGGGGAAACGAATTGTGAGTGCGCCATCGCCGCTGTACTCGATCGAAATCGAGTATGACGAACAGCGTAGTATTCGATCGAATACCGGCTCGGTCGAATACTACTCGCTCATCACTAACAATAACACAACATACAATCCAATATTAGATAAACAAGAAAACACACCACACTATGATTGAGAGTTATATGTCAGGCATAGGTATATGCAGTGGTTAAGGCAGGCTTAAGAGCATTACCTGACAAGCAACTGATATTTTTACCCTGCTGACAGTGGAACCTATCCTCGCACCTCCAAGCTGGCAGCCTCCTGGCTCTTTTCCAGGGCTCTCCTTCACCTCCTAAGGCTCCCCTCTTTCTCGCATCTTCATCCTTCTTCCCCCCTCAAGGCTCCCCAGTTCAGTTATATGGCCATATTCCTTTGAAGTCCAGACTTGTCCTCCCAGTTTTGCTAAGCTGAAACGTATGAAAACCCACTTCGCAGAGAAACCTTTGTTTTTTCTCAAACCCTGAAACTGGTGGGGAAAGGAATGTGGACTTACAAGCCTTTGGGGTGGTGAAGGACATCTTAGCCTGTCTGAAGGACCTGACCTATGTATGACTGCAGTGGCGTTGCTAGGGCTGGTGTCACCCGGGGCGGTAGGAAATGGTGTCACCCCCCCCCCCCCCAAAGAAAAAAAATTTTTGTATGTTGAAAGAACTCAATGGCAGAGAAAAGGAGCACACCGATTACAGACAGCTGGAGGAGAAAAGGGGCGGGCCAGACAGGCAGCAACCAATAGGAGTCGGGGCAGGGCCAGACATCGCACCTGAACAAAAGCGGGGCGCGCGCCTATTATAATCAATGTATGATAGCAGAGGCGCTTATGCGTTGTGCAGTACCTCACTAGCACACATACATCGGCCTGCACGCTCCCTTTATGTCCATTAAAAACACCCATCTCCCGCCAGGTAACGCGCCCACCATGCAACACCACCACACACGCCACTGAGCAGTTACAGCTATAAATCCCCGAATAAACAGGAACAGCGTGCGCTCACCCCAGCAACACCACACACGCCCTCACCTGTTTCTGGCGACGAATACCGCGCGCGCTCTCAGCAACAGCGAACAAAAGCTCCCACCTCGTCCACGTGACCTGCTGTGCGCGCACACCATTGGTCCACAGATTCTGGACAGGCACCAGCAGCCGCTCCGCCTCCTGCCAAATGGCGCTCGAGCGCTGTGGGAGAGATGCGTAGGTGTCGCCGTGAGGGCATAGCATCCCCACAACTGACTGCTCTGTGCCACAGGCTGGCAATAATTGAGGTGACATAATGCCAGGGGCGGACTGGGACCAAAAAACGGCCCTGGACTTTTTGGTCAGACTGGCCCTTCTGTACTGTGCTCGGCCCGGTAAAGTGAGTCAACGCCACTATATATATATATATCTCTGAGCGGGATCGGCCCAGGACCTCCACCCGGGCATCCAAAATCAGGATGCCCCACTGTGTGAAACTCCCCAGGTTACCTGCTACACTTACCTTACTTCCCGGTCCAACACCACATGCGCGGGCCACGGCCGCATCCCCGCTATCCCTCTAGCAGGGCGCATGCCCGCGCCAGGCATTTGTGAATGGCCGGTGCGGGCACATTCCCCGTTTGAGGGTAGCTGGGGATGCGGCTGCAGCTCACGCATGCGCCACTGCACTTAGGACGCTGGCTTAGGATAGTCAAAATCCTAGGTTTTGGTCCACTTCAAAGAGTTTTAATCCTTTTCTGTGGGGCGCCCTGATTTGGGATGCCCCATTTTGTGCAACCCCCTCAGATCACCAGTAAAACTTACCTGACCAGCGATCCACTGGCTCATGCATGGGTTCTCCTCGCTAAGGGCTGGGTGGAGCTGAGCTGGCTGCCAGCCACATCCCACCAGCCTCTAGCTGGTGCAGACACATGTTTGAACCACGCATGTGTTGTTTGATTAGCGGCCAGGTATTTTTACTGGGAATTTGACACAATGGGGCATCCCAAATCAGGATGTCAGGGAGGGGCCATGTAAATAAGCTTCCATCTGTCCATACAATACATTGCTACACCACAGTCCAGCTCCCCTGTGCGTCCTCAATAGATACTGGGTCATACCATGTGCGGGCGGGGGGGGGGGGTACTCAAGGAAAAGAAAATCAACAACCACAAACTGTAAAAATTTTACAAAAAAAACCCCACAAAACAGCAGTGTCCATGCTGCTGGGGCCCCATAACAATACTGGTGCAATGCAAATGCTGAAAGCAAACTTTTTTAATGCCCCTGCTGCCGCCCTATTCTATTACACTCTATTAGGGTATAAGGGAGGATACAGGAGGAGAAGAGCTTACACTCTATTAGGGTATAAGGGAAGATACAGGAGGAGAAGAGCTTACACTCTATTAGGGTATAAGGAAGGATACAGGAGGAGAAGAGCTTACACTCTATTAGGGTATAAGGGAGGATACAGGAGGAGAAGAGCTTACACTCTATTAGGGTATAAGGGAGGATACAGGAGGAGAAGAGCTTACACTCTATTAGGGTATAAGGGAGGATACAGAAGGAGAAGAGCTTACACTCTATTAGGGTATAAGGGAGGATACAGAAGGAGAAAGAGCTTACAATCTATTAGGGTATAAGGGAGGATACAGAAGGAGAAGAGCTTACACTCTATTAGGGTATAAGGGAGGATACAGAAGGAGAAAGAGCTTACACTCTATTAGGGTATAAGGGAGGATACAGGAGGAGAAGAGCTTACACTCTATTAGGGTATAAGGGAGGATACAGAAGGAGAAGAGCTTACACTCTATTAGGGTATAAGGGAGGATACAGGAGAAGAGCTTACACTCTATTAGGGTATAAGGGAGGATACAGGGGGAGAAGAGCTTACACTCTATTAGGGTATATGGGAGGATACAGGAGGAGAAGAGCTTACACTCTATTAGGGTATAAGGGAGGATACAGGGGGAGAAGAGCTTACACTCTATTAGGGTATATGGGAGGATACAGGAGGAGAAGAGCTTACACTCTATTAGGGTATAAAGGGGGCGGGTTGACAGGAGGGTTGGTTGGTGGGTATTTAGATGTGCGAGTGGGCAGGTGGTCAGGCAGGTAGGTAGGTGGGTGGGTGACTGCCACCTCCACGTCAGAATCCGCTGATTCCGCCTGCACATCACTCCAGTCTGGTCCAGGGTCTGGGTGGGTAGGTAGGTAGGTGAGTGGCAGGTATATAGATAGGTGGGTGGATTAGGCAGTTGGATTAATAGGTGGGTGAGTGAGCAGGGTGGGTAGATGGGCAGGGCGAGTAGATGGGTAGATGTGCAGGGCGAGTAGATGGGTAGATGTGCAGGGCAGGGTTGGTAGATGGGCAGGGCAGGGTGAGTAGATGGGTAGATGGGCAGGGCAGGGTGGGTAGATGGGCAGAGCAGGTGGGTAGATGGGCAGAGCAGGTGGGTAGATGGGCAGAGCAGGTGGGTAGATGGGCAGAGCAGGTGGGTAGATGGGCAGGGCAGGGTGGGTAGATGGGCAGAGCAGGGTGGGTAGATGGGCAGGGTGGGTAGATGGGCAGAGCAGGTGGGTAGATGGGCAGGGTGGGTAGATGGGCAGAGCAGGTGGGTAGATGGGCAGAGCAGGTGGGTAGATGGGCAGGGCAGGGTGGGTAGATGGGCAGAGCAGGGTGGGTAGATGGGCAGAGCAGGTGGGTAGATGGGCAGGGTGGGTAGATGGGCAGGGCAGGGTGGGTAGATGGGCAGAGCAGATGGGCAGAGCAGGTGGGTAGATGGGCAGAGCAGGTGGGTAGATGGGCAGGGCAGGGTGGGTTAAGAGAAACACATTGCACCATTAATTAGTATTAGCATTTAGTTTGAGGTTTATTGGAACACAGTACAGCAACAGCATGGACTCACCTGGAGCCACTTCACTGCCAAGTTGGAGAATCCTTTCTGTTGTTGATTCTCCTTCATGGTGTCTGCAGGCTGCTAACTTGTCCTCGTGGGTGAGACAGACACACACACATCTCTCTCTCTCCCTCCCCCCTTCCTCTCCCTCGGGCTATGGCTGCAACACACACACTCACACTCAGACTATCTCTCTCTCTCCCCCTCTCCCCACTCTTCCCACTCACCGACCTCTGCTGCAGCCATCAATCACAGTTTCTCTTGTTTAATCAGTCACGTCATCCTCTCCCCGCGCTGGCCGGCCAGCATGACAGGAAACGGAAGTGCTGGCCTCTGCTGTGCTGTGCTCTGGGCTGTCCTCCGCAGTGAGGGGAAACAAGAGATGAGTTTTTGGTTCCACTGAGCCACCAATGTAAAAAAACAAAATGACAGCTGAACAACGTGCGCGGCCGCGCTCCCGCGCATCTTACAGGCAACACTGCGACTTGTGGCCCTCCCTGGCACCGGCCTACCGGGATTTTGCCCGGTATGCCCTATGGCCAGCCCGCCCCTGCATAATGCTATAGTGCGGTGTCACCCTCTAGGTCTGGTGTCACCCGGGGCGGTCCGCCCCCCCCGCCCCCGGGTCGCTACGCCACTGTATGACTGGTCATATGCAACTAATTATATATAGTGAGACATACAGAAATACATATATTCATTACATAATATTTTAACAATATTCATTTTCCATAAAGGCCCACGCTGACATTTTGTATTAAACAGGACATTCCAGGCAATAGAAATAATCAGGCAGAGAGGAGCTCAACTAGCGCCTCTCCTCAATTTCCTCCATAGTTTGCTCCTCCTTTCTATTCCATATATTAATATACCTCTGCATGCATTTCACATGATAGCCAGATTTCATGTTTTCAACAACAGGATTTTGTGATATTGAGTCCCAAGATAATAGGCCATGGACTTCTACATGTAGCCAAAAAGTGCCTGTGGGCAGACTAGCCATAGGGAGACCTGGGAGAATTCTTGTAACCCATTGACACCCTCCCTCCCCCTGTACTAAGCATGACTTGGGCAATAACATAATAAAACAACTCAGCTGATCACTGTGTTCCTCCCCTGATAATGGCAGGGGTGGGGCTCTGCATGGCAGCCATGGGCTTGAGTGACAGCCTAAGTGAGTCATCCAATCGAGGGAGCAGTGTGGCCAGATTGGGTAAATGACCTGTCATTCGCGATCCCATCTTCAGCTTTCATGCAGAGGTTGCACCCCCAGTGAGTTGTTTTTTTATGCTATAGCCCAAATCTGACTTAGTAGATTAAGGCTAAGCTAGAGATGACAGGTTTAACCCATTCTGCTAAAATTCAACATCTTCAGATAGGAGGGCTAAAGCCCCAGGAACATGAGAATTTTGGAAACAGTGGTGTGTAGATAAATAAATCACAGGTATAGGCGAACAATCCTAACGCAAATTATTATTTTACTTTCTAAAAGAGGAAAACAATAAGATAAAACATAAAAAACCTGACTAAAAGGGACTTCTCCTTTTAAAAAACATTTCCTTAAAATGTTCTATTGTGGTTATGTAAAAAGAGTGGAGACCATTTAATTGAACTGAGCCCCCCCCCCCCCCCCCGCCGCCATTGTTCATAATTTGCTTGGTCACATGGTTGGCTATTCAGGAGCACAGAGGAATCACCCAGCATTTGCAGGGTCTTTCCAGCTGATGGAATCCTCACTTTTCCTCTCTGGATGTATCCATAGTGGTAAAATTAGGAGAACACAAAACCAGCTGAGGCAATCAAGGCCACTGTCTCCCCAATATTCTACATACAGAGGCATCAGCACTCACAGTACTTTAAATCATGCCGGGAGTTTTAAAAATAATCACATTTCATTATCTCTCCCTCCTGATGTGAATGTTCAAGCAGGATGAGTTATTCTCTTACAATCTGAAAAGCCTTCCAGCTCCCTGCTGAGTTACAGCCAGATCGTAGCTAATGTTTCATTATTTTTCAATTATAACTTTCTGTGATACATTGTTAAGCATGCCATTAGCCTGCTAGTGAATTATAAATAGCTCACATCTGGCTCACAGCTTTTTGCTATATGTGCTGCTGTGATGGAGAGACAGCTATAAAGTTTGTCCCCTCTGTAAACCCCCCACCCTAGAAATGCCTAAAAAAATATCATGAAACTGACCTTCTGCAAGCCTTCAATTTAGCACTAGGTGCAAAAAGTTCAATTCCCCTTTATTGTCTACATATGGGTTGATTCAGCACCAGGTGTGAAAAGACATTTTTTTCCCTGAGGTGCACTTTTTAATCTGAAGAATACGTTTTGAACTTAGTGCTGAATTCAGCACCAAGTGCACTTTAAGTGGAAAATGAAAGGAAAATGCACATTTTACATCTGGTGCAGAATCAACCTCTAGGTGCAGTAGTGGTGGCCATCAGTTGCTGTGTTCACCTCTCAGCTGGTGGCCAAGAGCATTCACTTGGTGGACAAACTATGCGAGGTCCTGTTCATACCCACACAGTGAACCCCATTGGCCATTGCATTGGGGCATCCCAGATATGGAATTCTACACACTTTTTAGGCTTTCTAGTGGACCTCTATTTTGGGTTGTCCAGGAGAGGGTGCAGTGCCCTGATGACCTCTGCTGGAGTTTAGACTGCGGTTCGCCTTCAAATTAGACGGTGCAGGTGTTGGTCTCCGCTGCTATATGACAGGAAGTGGGGGGCATCCCGAATTCTGGAGCCCCCCGCACCCATAAGTCTTATATTCGCTCCCCTACTGGGAATCCAGCAAAGCAATTTGTTGCTTGGCACCCACGTGGATAGCAAATGGTGCCATTGTTCAGGCCTCTAGGTGCAGTAGTGGTGGCCATCAGTTGCTGTGTTGACCTCTCAGCTGGTGACCAAGAGCATTCACTTGGTGGGCTTGCACAAACTATGCGATGTCTTGTTCATACCGGCACAGTGAACCCCATTGGTCATTCCATGGGACATCCCATATATGGAATTCTACAACATTTTTAGGCATTCTAGTGGATCTTCATTTTGGCTTGTCCAGGAGAGGGTGTAGTTCCCTGATGACTCCTGGTGGAGTTTAGACTGCAATTCGCCTGCAAAGTGTATGGTACGGGTGTTGGTCTCTGCTGCTATATGACAGGAAGGGGGGGCATCCCAAATGCTGGAGCTCCCCGCACCCGTAAATCTTAATCTCGCTCCCCCACCAGGAGCCCAGAGCAGCAATTGGCTGCCCGGCACCCACGTGGATAGCAAGGAATGGGTTTGTGGGTGCAGGCGGCCAATCACGGCACTTGTTTCCGAATGGGGAAGCGAGGCTAAGGTAAGCTTTATGGGCGTTCGGGGGAGGGGGGTTGTGGGGGGGTTCCAGCATTTGGGATGCCCCCTCTGCCTCTCTTATAGCAGCGGAGACCACTTTAGGAAGGAGCCCATCTCTAAGTGTAAAGTCATTTGTAGTAGCTATCGCCATGCATTATTTTGAATACAAAATCAGAAGCGTCAAAAGATGAAGCTGAAACAGCACAAACTGTGCACAAAGAAATGGCTTCTTCCCTGGCCTCAGCTCTCCCTGTTATGGCTCGTTAGGGTGGCGGCTATTAGCCATTAAGAACTGATGTGATCATAAAATCTCCTGTGAACAGCAACTGAGATTACATTCTCAATTCTCAATTTTATTTGGGGTATTAAAAATAAAGCCCTAAACATCAACAAAGTCAGAAAGAAGGGAAACCAGACATTCATGAGAAATTTGATATTTTTAAAGTGGAACTAAACAGAGCTGATCCTGGGATCTAAAAGACTCCAGGGCTGCCCCGTGGCCTTCTTGCTGGGACATCCACAAAACTCACTTTTTTCCTGGTTTTCTCACCGCATGTAAATGTTGGCGGCTCCATCCCCAGCATCTCTGGGTTGTGGTGTGCTCCCGCCCCCAGCCATTTAGATAGGTCTGACCGCTCTCGATTGCCGTGCACACAGACATTTGTAGAAGCACAGAAAATGGGTCTGATAGGTTGAGAGCTCATGAATGTACCATAGGACTGGGGAAAGGTGGGCTTCTCTGGGCAATCTGGGGATGGGGCAGGGAAAAAAATCCCGGGATAGTCAAAATCTCAGGTTTTGTTCCACTTTAAGAAGGAGAACTGTTAGATGGTAAATATGGACTTGTTTTTCCGAAATATTTTTGTGTAATTTTTTATCATATCCAACAATAGCAGTGGCGTTCATATTCAACCTAAATCTTGAAAAGAAATTTGTATTTTGACAAATATCAGGTTAAATCCCACCAGCCAAATGCAAGACCTGACGGCTCTCCTCAGACATACAGAGGAGAGGCACTGGCACCTATGGCTGCAGTGGACCCTGTTCACAGAATCAGATGATTGCAAGAGATTGCTTAATGAAGTTTGAACTGGCCGGGGAGACGTTTGGAGGGCGGCATCGGCGTGGGGTGCCCGACACAGACCGCACGACTTGGGCCCCTGACTGTCAGTGGGATCTCTGGAGGCGTTGTTGAGGGCGACCCTGGCAGACGGCGGGCAGGGGGGGCGGAGGGCCCATTCCGCCTGTCCCCTTCCTTGATCCCCCTTCCTCCTCTTCGCCCTTCCGTGGCCCGGTCCCCCTCCCTTCTCCCCTGATGGGGGACGGGCAGTGGTGGGGCGCTGGGGGGGATGGGGCTCACATCCTTTTCCCTCCCCTAGTTTTCCAGCCTTTTAGCCTTCCCCTGTTCTATAATAGATAAACTGAGGGGCAGAGGCTGCAAGACACATCTTTTAGAGTGGGCAAGGGAGTCAATTCACCCAGATGTAAAAGTAGGTATGAGAATGTTAAAATGACAGCTTTTTGGGTTATGTCTGTATTGCTCTTTGGAAAAGTGTGTTGTTGATGACTTGTCGACTTCGCTGTATCTTGTTGCCCTGTTCATCTCAATAAAGATTTATTGTTAGAAAAAAAAATCCACCTGCTTTATTCTTAATTAAAACAGTTGGAGGCAGTTTATCTGTAGGAAATGGTGAATGTGGTGTCAGATACCATTCACGAAAAGTCTAAAGTTATTCCATCCATAGAATCAATCAATAAACAGTCTGACCCATAAGCATTGATGACATAATAATATTGGAGGGCTAATTGACCCCTTTTTTTTCAATTTCCAACTCATTCCACCTTAAAGTGGGCCAAAATCCACACCAACCGGCCCAGGGATCTATAAGATTCCTGAGCCGATCGATTCCCTCCCTCCGGGGCATCCACTGTGTGAAACCCCCAGGTCGCCCATACACTTACCTTGTTTCCCGGTCCATCGCCACGGCTACATCTCCACTATAACTCTAGCAGGGCTTGTGCCCGTGCCAGGCATTTGTGAATGGCCGGCGCAGGCACACTCCCTGTTAGAGGGAAGCGGGGGGGGATTGGATGAGTGGCCACGCATGCGCCGTAGGACTGGGAAGAGGTGAGTTTACATTGGCAATCTGGGGGGTTTCACACAGCGGGGCACCCCCCGTTATACTATCACTGTTGCAATACCCAGATCAATTATTCTCCCATCTTTTTTACTATACATCGAAGCTGGTAAAGAAGGGCTCTGAGGCGCAGGTGTAGCAGCCCCTCTGACCTTTAGAACAGGTCTGTTGCTCTTCCACATGTTCCCGGGGCACTCCTGGAAGAATTTCGATCCTATGCTGATTCCACGTTCTTACACAGCCCAGGTGGGGTGTGCAGGTAATGCAGTGTGGGCATTGGCAAGCGGCCTACCACATACTAAGCAGCTAAAAAGCTGAGCCCTCTACCATATAAACCATACCATCTAACTTTTCAGGGTGGGAAAGAGGGGCAATATGTAAATGAAGCCACGCCCCCTAATTGATTGATAGATAGGATGTAACAGTTACAACAATATACACACTTTGAATAGACAAATGAATCATTTATTGATGCAGATCTGCATGTTACATCTCAAAGAGGGACAAATGAGAACAACGAGGGACATGGTGACACTGACTGAAAATCAGGGACAGTTGCGAGGTTTGATAAACTATTAAAGGGTCCTTGGGTCCTACCAGTTTACAGGAAGAGAAAAAAGTTTAAATTGGTATCTTCTTCCTAGTCACCATTGCTTGATTTAGATCTTTAGCACACTACAAGCTAGCCAGAAGCCACCAGAGTCTCCGGGGGCTCAGTCTTCGGGAGTGGCATCCTGTCGCAACCCTTAAACCACACCAAACCCAAGTGTCGGCCCTGGAATCTAAAAGATTCTAGGGCCGACCACTGGTTTTCCCCTGGGGCATCTTGTTTTGGGATGCCCCACTGTGTGAACCCACCCGATCGCCCATAATACCTCACTTCTTCCCAGTCCAATGGCTCATACACTAGCTCTCGTTCAATCAGAGACATTTTCCCTTGCACAAGCGGCCGCATCCCCTGCATCTTCGGGCTGTGCGCCCCCCAGCCATTTATATAGGCTGGGGAGGGAGTGCGCTCTCCCCAGGGGATGCGCCCACTTGCGCTGCCCCCTTAAAGAAAATCAGAGCCGTTTTCCAAATGGCATAGTCATGGCAAACAGTTTTGATTGGATGAGAGCCCATGCATGCACCGTTGGACTGAGATAAGGTGAGTTATTAGGGATGACCTGATGGTTTCATACAGTGGGCATCCCAAAATAGGATGCATCTGGGGCACAGAACAAAACCTAGGATAGTCAAAAACTGGCGAAATGTGGTCCTGATATTGGGCAACGACAGTCTCCTGAGCCAGCTTGGACCAGTGGCGAGTAAAGATAAAGTAAGTCCGTCCCACATGACCACCGTTGGCAAAACGCAGAGACACATTTCACCCAGGGATCGCAGTTCAGGTAAGGATTGCGTGTGCTCCAAAAAACAAAGTTTGTGCTTTTGACCCACTCATAAATCGGGAATGCTGGTGGGTGTTGAACTTTGCTAGTTTGGCTCCATGCGTGATGCAAAGAAATCAAGAGCAGTTTTGGGGTTGGACGCCTGGTGCGCTTAAAGTGGACCAAAACCCATGATTTTGACCCCCAGGTCGCCCAGAAAAACGAATATCTTCCTGGTCCTACAATACATGCACGGCCACTCGTCTAATCAGCACGCTCGGATCCGCTCGAGCCCCTTCGTCCAGGAGCTTGTCTAATACGACTGGATATGAGCACGCTGACAGCCGCATCCCCTGCTACCCTCTAAAAGGGAGCGTGCCCGCACTGGCCGTTCACAAATGCCTGCCGCGGGCACATGCCCTTCTAGAGGGCTAGCGAGGATGTGGCCGCTACTCACGTATGCGCTGTTGGACCAGGAAAGAAGGTGAGTTTATGAGCGACCTGGGGGGGTTTCACACAGTGGGGCATCCCAATTCTGGATTCCCCGGTGGAAGGGAATCAAGCTCTCTGTGGGTTTTGGCCCACTTTAAACCATATAGAAGTAGAACGATGGGGAGTTTTTGCTAGATAGTTGGGAAATATTAACAACGAAATTACAACTGAATACATTGTTTGCTCGCTCTTCCTTTTTCTCTATCTTCCTGAAAGCAAACCTTTTTTTCTACCTAATGTGTTCTTTAATGAGCTTTGTGACTTATCTGCAGCGACTCATGAGTAAAAAAGATGAATACAGCGACGTATAAAAGGTAATTGTATTGATATTGTTGTTGTGCTGTGAAACCGCAGATGTTCAGAACTGACAGCAGCCTAAGTGATGATTCACAAATGACTGGAAAATGGGCGACTCGCTCGGCTGTACCTTCCTGCGCTTACACGTTTATTGAATGTTTCCATCATTATGTTTTTAACATATTGAAAAGAAGCAAAAAAAAACTCAAGAGAAAATAATGAAGCTCATGCGGAGAGTGGAGGAACAAGTAAAAGCAGTGGGTGATTTCACATCATGATGTTTTCAGATGGCAGGTCATTTGTTTATGTATGCTTAATTGGCATTCTTTTATTTCTCTTTGGTCCGCACAGGGACCGAATGGAAATCAGGTAAAGTGTGTCACCTTGTCTTAGTTCATTTATGTATCTCTTAAAGTGGACCAAAACCCAGGATTTTGAATATCCTGGGTTTTGGTCCCTTCCCCCAGAGCACCCCGACCGCGGGGGTGCCCCTCTGTGTGAAACCCCCCAGATCACCTCTTCCCGGTCCTACGGCACATGTGCGGCCGCTCGTCTAATCAGCCAGCTTGGAGCCATCATCTAAGCCTTCGTCTAAGGCCAGTGGCTCCGAGCATGCTGGCGGCCTCATTCCCCACTTCCCTCTAACAGGGAGCGTGTCCGTGCTGGTCCTGGCACAAGCATGTGCCCTGCTAAAGGGATATTGGGTATGCATTCGCGGCTCACTCATGCGCCGTTGGACCGGGAAGCAAAGTAAGTAAATGGGGTGACCTGGGGGGGTTCACACAGTGAGGCATCTCAATTTTCGATGCCCTGGGGGGAGGGAAACAATCGGCCCAGAAATCTTATAGATTCTCGGGCCAATCGCAGTAGGTTTTGGTCCACTGTTATAATAGTTGGTTGAAGGGAACCTGTGTTATTAATTTAAGGTGAATTTCTTGAACTGATTTTTTTTCTATTAGAAACAGAATATGGGGAAATTCACGCAAAATTCAGTTCTAATCTAAACACCAACATTCGGCTAGAACTTGATTCTTGCCCAAATCTGACCAGCAACTGTAATCGTAATAAATCACTTGCAGGTTAGCACACAATTTAGAGGAGTTACATGTGATTCTCTCTATGACGGAGGCTTTTCCCTCCAGAGTACTCACTATGGCAGATGAAGAACATTGCTTTTTCCAACCTTCCCTAAAAAATCTCCGCAAGTCAGCCGGTGATCGATACTGCTCTGTGGCGCGTCACTTGCTGCTGATAAATGTTCTGCTGGAGGAGGCCAGCGAGAGGGAATCTTTCACTGTGGATGCGAGTCAGCCACTCATCAAAAAATGTCTTAATCTAAAGTAAAAAAATTAAGAGCTGCTCCGTCTTAAGGTGAGCACTAGCCTCTCCTGCGGGTGATTGATTGAAAGCAGGACTTCAGCATCAATCCTGCGCAAAACTCAGCTGAAGTTATATTACTTCCTAAAAATGAACCAAAAAAGTGTACAACATATTAACCGTGGTTTACAGAATGTGGCCCATCTGATCTCTATAAATCTATATATTTGCTTATTACAAAACCTTTTATTCTAGATAGATATATACAGTATATATATTGTATATATACATATGTATAGCTTAATAATAATTTAAGTAGATCCCAACATGTTCTTTTTTTTTTTCATTTTGACTATCCTGGGTTTTGGTCCTTGCCCCTGGGGCACCCCATTTGGGTGTGCCCCTCTGTGTGAAACCCTCCAGGTCGGTGAAACAAACTCACCTCTTCACCTCCTCCAGTCCTACGGAGCATGCGCGGCCGCTCGTCCAATCAGCGCGCTCGGATCCGATGATGTCCCTTCATCTAAGCCTTCTTCTAAGGTGAGCGGTTCCGAAAGCAGGGCAGGAAATCATTCGAGATCTCTTGTATCATGGCCTATTTAATGTGGAACAAAACCCAATTTGGCTGGCCCTGGAATCTAAAATCTAAAAGAACCTAAAAGAGAGGGCAGCACGGGACATGAACTTTGAGCAATGGTCTGCATGGGTCACAAGGTGAGTATAGCATTTTGATGTTTTTGCCTGCAAAATTTCTTTAAACCGGACCTTCAGCATCATTTAATGAAAAGCCAAAACCTTAAAAAACTATTCCCAAGCATCTGAAATTTTATTTTATGTTTGTAGTCACTTTTTATTCTTTCGACCACCGGGCTGCAACTCTTTTCAGGACTCTAGGATAGGGGCACCGCCATCTTAGCTCAGAAGCATCACATACTGAGGAGAATAGAGGGGGCAAAAGTGCAGGTTATAGCTGTGCTTTGCTCTGACAGAGTAGAGATGAGGTCAGGAAAGGACAGCAATCCCATAATGAAGAACGGCACAGTCAGAAGACACTTACTTGACATGTGGATCATGAAGGTAAACAAGCTCATGCGGTACGAGAACGTGATTCTCTCCCGAGAAAATAGATTCAAGAGTTTCACGATAACATGGTTTGACTGGCTGAGGTTCTCGTAGTCTGCGGAATGTAGGGCCCTGCTGGGGGGCGCCCAGAGATCCGCACGCACTATCCCCCCCCTCCCCCCTTAGTATTCTAAGGACCACACAGACTCATGACCTGTTCATTAGTTTAGAGTTTATTATGCTTTGTTGTATATTCACAATGCTCATTGCCATCCCTTTGTAAAGGGTCTGAGATGTGTAACCTTCAATGTCTTTTGTGTGCTACACTGTACTTTATCTGTACCATTATTTTTAAAAATCAAAAATAAAGAATAATAAAAAAAAGACACTTACTGTTTGCAGGCAGCCTGAGACTCCATAGGCCACCATCTTGGATGTTTAAAGGCTCATAAATGCAGTAGATTTAGGTAGGATGATTTTTAACTTGGGTAATCTGTATGTAGAGGGTGGGGAAACATATAACATAGGCTCTTATTTAGGATGAAGATCCGGTTTAACTGTGGTGTGATCACATTTGTGAGAATTTTCACACATTAGAAGGCTTAAAACGAGAATGCTCGCTTGTGTCTGGGCCCGTGAATAAATTTATGCTAAAGAAAAATCCACGTAAAAAGGTGCCAACGGCACAAAAAGCTGTGCAAGGCTGTGTTCTCACATGGTGCTAAATTGATCCTCTTGTTGGAGTATAAAAGGAAGTGATGAAGCTGTACAATTCCAGAGAGGCCAAAAATCCATTGAACTGTTGCACAGTTTTGACCAATTTGTTAACCAATTAGCATTATAAATGTTATTAATGAGTGTACTAATATTATATTACAATGCAAATATTGCAAACTAATATATCAAAACTGATTGTATGTTAAAATCCCTTTTATTATATTTTATTATTATTATTTACATGTTACTTTATATTAATTGAATTCAACTGAATTGCTTTGCATGCAGTCCCTAAAGCAAGACAAAACCCAGGATTTTGACTATCCCGGATTTTTTTCTGTGCCCCTGGAGCAACCTGCTGTGTGAAGCCCCTATAACACCGATACAATCTCACCTTTCCTTGATCCTACAGCGCATGTGCGGGGCTCTTGTCCAATCAAAGCCCTTTTCCCGTGCATATGTGTTTTGCTGGTGGCCAAACACACACCCAAATATCTAACACTTTACAAATTAATGCCCAGGGGCTGGGCTACTATAAATGCAGGTTCTTTATATTGTTTTAAAGAGATCAGAGCATAACTAATAAAGAATATTGCTTTATTCTAAATTAGATATAAAGAATATAAATATACAATATACTTATGTACAGAAAGAAAGCTTAACAAAGGTAAAAATACATATAAATACAGGAAAACTTCACCACACAGTCATAAATAGCTTAAGACTTAGTGGGATACAAATTACATCACCACAGAAATAACCATTGTCTGAGATTCATTAGCCAGGAGCAGGGGAGGCGACAGACAAGGGGTTTGTGGGAAAACAACACTATGTCCATGACACAGGTAGTGCACCCTAATATCCACACACTAATACAGCATCACCATTCAGTAACATCACCTTTCCAATGGGAACTTGAATGGGAAATCATCACCACTTCACCACGAAACAGAGGGGCTTCTGTCGTCATCTGTCTTAAGCCAGAGGAATCTTCAGAGTAACGGCGGAAAGACAGGATATTATTCGTGGCAACCACACTGTGCTAAGACGTCTCAAAGCACAGGTTAATAATTCCTGTCTTACACCGCACTCCGGACCCATTTTTATGGAGGCAAGTCAGCAGTTATTTGCTGACTAGACATAAATTACCCAAAATCAAGCAGGGAATGGCCATTTCCTTACTTGGCCTTAGGGTCAATTTAGCTTGCAAACTCAGACTTCCGAAGACCAAATACTCCCCCAGCTTCGTAAGTCTTAAATTAAGATGTCAGCCTTATAACAATGGATTGTGTGAAGTCAACAAACAATACTCAGGATATAGACAGTGGAGGGAAAAAGATGTATAAACATCCATTTAAACAATGACATGTTTTAGGACAGACAGCTATATTTCCCAAATGTCTGAGTCAGCACAGTGACATCTAAATCAGCAATTAAAAGTGTATACCATGTCATGTTTTCAATAAAATATATCTATAAATTCTGTTGCATAACATTCCACCCTTATAATTTATTTAAAACAAACATGGTACCTGATAAAAATATGCTCAGGTGAAACCCTAAAAGCACAGGAACCAGTCCCACCACCCTCGGTTATCTACATCTATCCCATATTTAGCCTATTTATCTACTGTAAAGAAAAACTTAAATATGGCCTATCAACTATCTGATTTACCCTACAGAAATTCTCCAATGGTTGGGGCTGTAAAAACAAAAACATAAAAATGCATATATATATTGGACTCATGTAGTAGCAAGTTTAAAACTGTAGCAATTCTCCACAGACAGCAGTTGCAGGACAGCAGGGTCGGTGCTGTATATTGAAGTCTCTTTATCCTCAGGACCTGTGCAGTTCACAAAGTTATACTGTATATGTGCAATTATTTCATCATATCATCATATCACATGAAGGTTTGCCCCAAACAGATCAGCTGTGCATGACTGGCCCCCAAATCACATTCCTCTTCAGCATCATGGCTTATGTTTGACTTGTCTGTAACGAAGACAGTAGAACTCCATCTTGCTGAGGACACACTTTTGGTGAGGACACGCTCACTGACACACAAAGGCCTGGGGTCTGTGGATAGGCCTGGTTAGTGCCTCTGAAATCATCTGGAAAGTCGCTTTGTTTCTTGTAGACAGACAAGGAGAGCACGGTAGACATCAGATGTGCTAAACCAATACAAAGCCAGAATTGGAGGTAGAGGGGGGTATGCAGCTCGCAGAAGGGTTAAACAGCTCTGGATCACAGCAGTTCAGCAGTGGTAGGGGCGAGAAAAATCACGGTTGCAATTGCACAGATGTAGCAGCTGAGAGTGGTCAGAGGAAAGAGTGTTTTAGAGACAGTTTAGAATCTGGACAGTTCAATACTTATAGTCAGTCCAACAACTCAAAAATAAGACCCATACACACCAAAAGAAATTTCTGCAAGGGTAAAAAAAAACAAAAAACTATTCTATTATTTGCTTTTCCTAGCTACCCATGAAAATCTATTCTACACATTCTATATTTTAGGCTATGGGACACCTAACTTTAACCTTTAACTACCCCTATTTTTAACTACCCAGTGGAGTCAATTCTAAAACTATGGGACACCTTTTACCCAAAACCAAACATGAGGCACCCTTTTGAACGTTAAACTAATATGAGGCACCTTTTTGACCTAAAACAAGTATGGGGCACTTTTCAACCACAACAAGGAAAATATAAAACCTGCACCCATTCAGTATCTATATAAATCAAACAACCCATGAATTTAAATTCATGAGTTAAACAATTTTTCAAAACACACATAATCAAAATTACAAGTACAGTATAACTAGTACCTTGTAAAGCATTATTAATATGTCACTCTTCGCCCCTTGATTTACAAGGTACTTTTACTAATTTAAATTGAAGCTCTATTAGCTTTATTTTTCAAGTCATTTACTTTTAGCTACAATAGTACAATCTCTTTGTATTCACACTTCTTCACTTTTTGTTTACTGAAAAGGGAGGAGGGAAGCTCCCTCCTCAGTGTGTTCTTCAAAAACTCACACTGACACACTCGTGTGTGTCTCTCAAAAAATCACTCTGGTGGGTGTCTTTCTAAATCATAATTTATTACAAAAGAATCATCATTGCATTCAAACTAATACTCGAAATCATTACAGCCCGTTAGATCCATCTGATGCAAGAAATTTCCCCACTCAAAACTTTTCATAAAAAGGTATAACAAACAAAATAGTTTAAATTTGTGTGCTTGTAAATAATAATAATAATAATAAAAAAACCTTAAACATGTTGTATCTAAACTTTAAGAATAAAACATAAAAACTGATCAAAAAACTGTCCAAGTGCACACAAACAAAAAACTAAATTTTAAACCAAAAAATGATTTAACTATGGTTTTCTCTCTGCCACTATTTCAGGATCAGATAGTAAAGAGAGAAAAACAAACAAAAATCAAACAATTATTACTTCATGGGAAAGGCCATTTGTAAGGCTGTAAAAATCAGCTCTGCTCTGAGTTTTACGATCTACTACAAAAACTGATCAGTCTCAATGACCATCCCGGAAAAATACAACAATGCTGGCTGTCCCCAGACTGGCAGATTTATAGATCTGACCAGTCTGTACAATCACTAACAAAAAAACAAAATGAGTGATTGTCTATTGTGTGGAGTGCAGGAACCATCTACCCCTATTTGAGACACTCCCATTGTCACGCCAGCTTAGCAGTACAGGCATTTTTAACTAAAAACAACAAAATTCAATTTGGAATTTAAGACAACCTGACTGCAAAAATCAAATCATATCCTTCGAGGCTTCCCCTTAACATTTGAGCAGAAACAGGAGCTTTAATGCTAAGGTCCTCAAATAATAAACATTTAGTTACACACAAGAGACAAAGAGAGAGAGCGAATTCGTCTTTATGCCGGGTCCTGGTTTCTTTATTCCTAGAAGACAAAAATCTAAAACATTACTAACCTTTGACTGGGGTCCTAGGGACCCTTTGGACAGTACCTAACTCATTTTCTATTCTTCCTCTCACCAACATGCCTACCTCATCCCTGATTTCTTTAAATTGCTGCCACAGTTTTCCTAAATCATGCCTAAGCTGCTGATTTTCAGATTTTAAACATTCATTTTTAGTCTTAAGGACACTAAATGGAAAATACTTTGCAGATTTACCTTCATGCTGATGAACCCTTGGCAATTTTCTCTGCTGGCGTCTGGCAATGCTCCACCTAGCTGAGTACACCACATTTTCCCTTCTATAGGTTCTAAAACTTTGAGGTGCATTACCACATATCTGTTTCACTGAGCGGCAAAACTTAGATATATGCCCCAATTGCCCACACAAATTACACTTCACATTTCTTTTCTTTTGAAAATCTTTGCTGTGTACAAAAGAGACATTTGCCGATCTAGGCATTCTAGACTGTGTTTGGGGCACAACCTCTTTTGTAATACTAAAACTTGAGAGTCCCCCTGATATATTTTTGCTTATACTCCTAATGGGGCGAGTCTCACAAACCTTCTGAACCACCCTTGGTTCTTTGATAATACTAGATTCCAGCGTATGTGGTCTAAGGTGGCATGCTGCTCTCTGCACATCTGGCCCATTGCTTTTCAAACATGTAGCAGGGGGTTCAGCTGTCATAACTAAAGAGAGCTTATTATGCTGCACATCTGCTTTTTCTAATGATGCCTCTTCCAGCAATTGTGCATGCAACCTAAAATCAGCATTGCTGGAAACTTGTTCTAACACATCAAACTTTTTTTGAGAAGCAATAAGTGCTGTTTGGAGATCATTAATCAAATTATCTTTGGCTTGGACAGAATTCTCCAAAGCAATGCAGCAAGACCACAAGCCTTGCATTACCCAGCCTTTAATTTTGCTCTCAGAAATTTTAACATCAAAAACATTTGTTTTCGAAAACTCCCGCATCAATACCCATGATTGTCTAGCATCATCAGGGAGTTCAAATGGACCTCCATAGCGCTTAATGCGTTTCAAAATCCATGCATCAATAACATCAGCATTAGCACCAACATCACACCTATTCATCGTGGTGGCTAATTAACTAATCAACTGATTATACAAACAGAAACAACTTCTCAAACTTTGCAACACTTTGCAGCTTATAAAGACACAATAAGTATATTCTATTTGTTATGCTGATCTCTACAACATCCCATCCTCGTCGCCAAATGTTTTGCTGGTGGCCAAACACACACCCAAATATCTAATACTTTACAAATTAATGCCCAGGGGCAGGGCTACTATAAATGCAGGGTCTTTATATTGTTTTAAAGAGATCAGAGCATAACTAATAAAGAATATTGCTTTATTCTAAATTAGATATAAAGAATATAAATATACAATATACTTATGTACAGAAAGAAAGCTTAACAAAGGTAAAAATACATATAAATACAGGAAAACTTCACCACACAGTCATAAATAGCTTAAGACTTAGTGGGATACAAATTACATCACCACAGAAATAACCATTGTCTGAGATTCATTAGCCAGGAGCAGGGGAGGCGACAGACAAGGGGTTTGTGGGAAAACAACACTATGTCCCTGACACAGGTAGTGCACCCTAATATCCACACACTAATACAGCATCACCATTCAGTAACATCACCTTTCCAATGGGAACTTGAATGGGAAATCATCACCACTTCACCACGAAACAGAGGGGCTTCTGTCGTCATCTGTCTTAAGCCAGAGGAATCTTCAGAGTAACGGCGGAAAGACAGGATATTATTCGTGGCAACCACACTGTGCTAAGACGTCTCAAAGCACAGGTTAATAATTCCTGTCTTACACCGCACTCCGGACCCATTTTTATGGAGGCAAGTCAGCAGTTATTTGCTGACTAGACATAAATTACCCAAAATCAAGCAGGGAATGGCCATTTCCTTACTTGACCTTAGGGTCAATTTAGCTTGCAAACTCAGACTTCCGAAGACCAAATACTCCCCCAGCTTCGTAAGTCTTAAATTAAGATGTCAGCCTTATAACAATAGATTGTGTGAAGTCAACAAACAATACTCAGGATATAGACAGTGGAGGGAAAAAGATGTATAAACATCCATTTAAACAATGACATGTTTTAGGACAGACAGCTATATTTCCCAAATGTCTGAGTCAGCACAGTGACATCTAAATCAGCAATTAAAAGTGTATACCATGTCATGTTTTCAATAAAATATATACATTACATCTAAAAATTCTGTTGCATAACATTATGTAATCCTCTGTTTACATGCAGAGCTTTGGCAATCGGGAGCACATTTCTGCCCCCAGCCTATCTGAATGGCTGGAGACAAGGGCACTCACAGTGTGAAAATGCGGGGGCTGCGACCATTGGTTGTTGACATCGCCAAGGGCGCCAGGGAGCAGGTGAGTTCTGCGTCACGCTGGGCACGCTGGTTGTTGTCACACATTGGGGCACCCCAATTCATGATGCACACAGATTCCTGTGCCGGACACAATGGGTTTTGTTCAACTGTGTCAGCATTGCTTCACAGACACCTGTCAATAGAACTTCTAACAGGCTGATTCATCACTAACGCCAGGTAGCGACAGATAAGCGTCTGTATTGCAGCGCTATTAGCGACCGCTAATGGCCGCCACAATCAGCTGTCAGTCGCTATTCCAGGGCTCCTCAGTCGCTACCTGCCGTTATTGGGAATCAATGTTGAATATGATGTTTCAGATGTGCTTTAGAGGTGCTGTTGAGTTGTATTCAATACAGCGCCTGAGTGTTTCTTTGCTGTTGTCTAGAGATCAATCTGTAAAATGTGAAATGTGATCTAACATTATGCAAATAACACAAGGAAACATTTTTTTTTTTTTTTTGGATTTATTTAAGCAGATATTTGGTTTAATTTTGACAAAACAAGAACAGGTGTTGCCATGTTCATGGTGCCTAAAATGAGAAAAAAAGTGTAGTTAGTTAATGTTGTTGCTTCAAAATATCCCTTTGTTTGTTGTGGTTGAATTTAATTACATAACAAACACCTTTAAACTTTAGAGACTGAAAGCAAGCTACTTTTGCTTTATCCATATCAACTATCACCCACATATTTTGTTTTTTAATTACTTTAAGCTACACATTTTTCTGGGTAATAATTAGACACCAACCACATATTTGGCAAGTAATGTTTTGAAGGGCCCTGTAGTACAGTAGTTTTAGTATAGTTAAGGTGACCTAGCTTACCAAAAAAAAGGAGGTAATCATGCTTTCCCATCGCTCAAACTCAGTCTGGGTGTCCTTGTGACTGTCTGCGGCCATGTTGGGGACTTCTGGCACCAGTGCTGTTTCCTCGGGGGGTTAGATTCGGTGACATATGCAAATATTGTGTAGGACGCAGCATGCAAGGATGATTTTGGAGACCTTTTGTGGACTGTACAACATCTCTCCTCCTGGGCGTGCCAAACTGAGAAAGCGTGCTTTCAGCAGGCCGATGGTTCTTTCCACAATGCATCTAGTTTTGCGATGTGCTGCATTGTACCGTACTTGGGCAGTGGTCTGTGGGGTTCTGACCGGAGTCATTATCCATGTTTTCTGCCCATATCTCTTGTCGGCTGTAGAATAATCAAATTGAGAGAGAGCTATTAGTCAAGTACCATGAACATAATGTATACATTAAAGCTTCTGTTATCTAGTTTGCCAATTTACTAGGCCACATATCATACTTGTAATTATGTCAAGGATTATTAATTGTTCTCAAACTTCCGGCACAGGACTGATTGCTGGAGCACGTAAGAATCATGGTATGAGCCGGGGAAGCCAGATCTCATGGCCGGGCAGCTTCATCTCATGGTCACACACTACCATGACGTTTATGGAATGGAACTGTTTCCAATTTCTATAATGCAGCTCCTGTGCACGGGGAGGGCAGAAAGGGATATGTGTACCATCCACGCACCCTAGCACATTAGGGATCCCTCCCATGCGGTAGAACGCACGTTTTATATTGGCAACCTCCTCCTCATCCTCAGGAAATTTGATATAAACAGGGATAAGGTCGCAAATAGCCAGGACTACCTTGTAAAATATGCGGCTCATTGTAGCCTGGCTGATCTCGTTGAGGAGGGCAGAGGTTGTCTGGAAATTCCCCCGTGCCACAATATTTAGCATGGCACATAGGCGAACTATGCCAGGAATGGAATGGGTGCATCTGGTGGATGGATTGATTTTTGTCTTAATCTGATCATATAGGGACTGTAGTGCTGCACGATTCAGACGAAAACAACTTCTGATCTGCTCGTCACTTAAATCCCATACAGAGAGGCGGATGCCAAAGGATCGGGATGCCCTAAGCCTCACAGCACCCTCCTCCCTTGACTCCTGATCTTCCTGTATGCTGCCACAACAATACATCCATAACCCAAACATCACCATCTCATCCATCTCACAATCACTGGCTATAGCTCAGGCACTGCACAAAAAGCAATATTAACACACACAACCACTCCACATACACAATCACAATCCTCACACAATCACACAAATGCAGCTCACCACAAAACCAGATGTATAGTGGTTAGAACCATCAGGCTGCTGAAAGTATGCTTTCAAAGTTTGGCACAACCAAGAGGGGAGTTGCTGCACAACCCACAAAAGGTCCCCAAAACAATCCACACTTGCTGTATGCTACACAATATTTGCAGATGCCACCAAAAAAATCTCACAAAGAAACAGCACTAATGCCAGAAAAGCTCAACAAAGCCACAGACAGTACTCAATAAACACAGCCAGACACTTTGTGAAAGCTAGGGCTTAGTAACCAAAATCACCACAGCCTTTGCCACAGTGTATCGTGAAAAGAATGCTTAAAGTATTCTGAATTTATACTTAACTTATCCAAAGGACTGGACCGCTTAGCCGCCTCTTGCGTTTCTTAGCAGTTTCCAGTCTGTAATTAGCTTACCACAGGTGTGGCGGAAATGCCTAGCGCTTGCATAATAGGGTACTTTAGCGGATCTGGTTGCACAGACATCTTTTGTCCAATCAAAGGTACGCTGTTCCATCAATAGCCATTTTTGGGACACCATTGCAGTCAAGATGTATCTCCAAACACCTTTACAGTATGTGTCAATCAATTAAATGGGCCTGTTTGTGATTGGCTGTAGGTTGCATGCATATATGTGTGTGTGTTGTTTGGTGGTGTGTGCAGCTACAGGATGGAGCCAAATTCTGGGCATCTGCCAGCCACTGCTGTGTCTTCTGCTGGGCCCAGTACCAGTGGTGTGCGTCGTGGCCGCAGACTTTCCTTAAAGGAACAGTATCGCGAAATTTGCATTAAAAAAGATAAATAATTAAATAGCCACACAATAGCTTCTAACATGTGTATAAATAATCTGGCGATAGAAATAGGAAAAAATATATGCCTTTCTTTTAAATTGTATAATTACAATGGCTCAGTCCATTTGCTGAATAGGGGGATCTGCTGAGTTGTATTTAGTGAGCTGCTTCATTTAGCCCACTGGTCTCCTAGCAACACTTTACCTCAGAGGCTGACACTGTAATCAGTGGTAACGGCTGTGTGTGTGTGAGGTGCTGCTTTTGTTATGAGACCAGGTGACTCAAATGTGTAAAATCTATACAAAATAAACTAAACTGACTGAAAATAACTGAAATTCTTCTTTGAATAACTGTGCAGGAAAATCTAAAGGTATTAAAGTAGAACAAAACCCTGAGTTGCCGACCCTGAAGTCTATAAGACCCGGCCATTGACCTTGCCCCTTGGGCATTCTAAATCAGGATGCCCACTGTGTGAAACGACCCCTGGATAACCACAGATCCCCCCATTTTTCTGGCGCGCTCACGCAGATAGTCATTTAGACAGGCCGGGCGGCCAGGAAGGTTACTGCTCAGGCTCCCCATCTGCGTGCAAACAGCGCTGACTGGATGAGAGCCCGCTCATGCGCTGTGGGACAGGGTAAGATACGTTTTCACAGGCGAACTTGGGGATCTCACATAACAGGGCATCCCAAGTCGGGATGCCCCTAGGGGCACAAAACAAAACTCCAGATAGTGAAAATCCTGGGTTGGGCTTTGCTCAAAACACACAAAGCTGAAAGAAAGATCATATGGAAAAATGAAAAATAAGAATATGAAAGAGAAAATGGTAAACTGAAAGATTCTGCAGCAGAGCCAACATGAAGGGAAAACTGTCAAAATCAGCTAAATGACTTCTAGAGCTTTTCTCTCTGTTTTAGATATATAAGTTCTGGCCAGGCAATGTTGCAATGTTGTTATCTTATGCTGGACGGCTGCCAGCACTGAACAGCTGATACTTTGATACATTGTTTACCCCTCTCCTCAGCGTGGAACAGGCCAGAGTGTCGGGTCACACACTCAGAAGACATAAACATGAGCTATTAGTCTCCAGCTGCTCAACAAACACATCATTTTTTTCTAAATTTGTAATTCTTACTCCAACACTTACTTACATTCAAAGTACCATTTAAATATAAGTCACCAAGAAAAATTTGCGATACTGCTCCTTTAAGGAAAAGGGCACAGCCCTTGTGCGTCTGACACTGGCTAAATGGGAGTTATTATTTGGCTCCCAAAGTCAGTGTTTAGGCAAACAAGAAAGGAGCAAATTGTGGGATGCCATTGGTGAGCAGCTTACTAGCACTTCTCAATACCCACAGCCTGCAAGAAACGCTTCTACACTTTGCAAAGGGCCCTTATGGGAAAGATGAAGAATGATCTACTTGTAGACAGTAGATACAGACCATATGAGGAGATGCTGAAGTACAAGATTCCACTCTGTCGGATGCAGGGGGTGGATGCTGGGGATGACAACACAGGTTGGGGTGAAGGTACATTCATTTAATCTGGAAAGCGATTGCTGATAATAATGTTGTTACATTTCTCATAACCAAATATTTCTCATAATAAAAGTAGGTCACGGTAAGTAGTAGATTTTAGCTATGTCGTTTTTTATAAACATTTTTCTGGCTTTATGCATAGTGGCACATGAGGACTCCCAGGAGTCGGGTGATGACCCAGAATCCTGCCCTTCCCCCAGCCTCAACCTTAACGCAGTCTGCTGTTGAAGTTAAACAGTCTGTATATGTTTTTTGTTTTCTTTTTTTACATTTTTTGTACACATTAACAATGCATAATTATTTACTTTTGATTATCATAGATGCCCTCAGAATTGCACAAGCATCTCCTCATGAGGCTACCTACTCTTTGGATGCCAGTAAGTGCATGTGCCAACCTGGCTTGGGTTTAGGTAATATAAATGTGTGAATGTCCCTCAGTCATGGTTTGTAATTGTAGGGCAAGTCCCTGCTTCATCTTTGGACCCCACTTCCTGTGTCGCAGGCCTTCAGGACCCTGTTGGTGTGTATTGCAAAGCACACTGTATCCTTTGTGGTTTTTGGGTAACAATGTGTATCTTTTCATATGTGAAAATGCCAATCCCTGATACATTACTATTAGAGATGAGCGAACTTTTGAAAAATTCGATTCGACTGATTCGCCGAATTTTCCGACAAAAATCGTTTCGACCCGAATAAATTCGCGACGAATCGCTATTAAAAACGGCTATTTCTGAGCCTCCTAGAGCCTCAATAGGGTTGTAAACCATTCAGCCTTGCTGTAACACGCACAGGATGCGTGCTGGGTTAGTTAAATAATACTTTGAAGAAATATCACATGCAGATCAGAGGCATCGCTAATAGAATCGCAGAGCGGCACAATTGCAGAGAGTTGAAGTGGCATCACTATGAGGGGCAGAAGGAGCCCAAATATACACTGGAGTTGGCCTCAGGAGCCCAAAAATTGGATGAATCACACCCTGGAGTTGGCAGAAGTTGGCAGCAGCAGCAGCAGGAGCCCAAATATACACTGGAGTTGGCTTCAGGAGCCCAAAAATTGGATGAATCACACCCTGGAGTTGGCAGGAGTTGGCAGCAGCAGCAGCAGGAGCCCAAATATACACTGGAGTTGGCTTCAGGAGCCCAAAAATTGGATGAATCACACCCTGGAGTTGGCAGGAGTTGACAGCAGCAGCAGCAGGAGCCCAAATATACACTGGAGTTGGCTTCAGGAGCCCAAAAATTGGATGAATCACACCCTGGAGTTGGCAGGAGTTGACAGTAGCAGCAGCAGGAGCCCAAATATACACTGGAGTTGGCCTCAGGAGCCCAAAAATTGGATGAATCACACCCTGGAGTTGGCAGGAGTTGACAGCAGCAGCAGCAGGAGCCCAAATATACACTGGAGTTGGCCTCAGGAGCCCAAAAATTGGATGAATCACACCCTGGAGTTGGCAGGAGTTGACAGTAGCAGCAGCAGGAGCCCAAATATACACTGGAGTTGGCCTCAGGAGCCCAAAAATTGGATGAATCACACCCTGGAGTTGGCAGGAGTTGACAGTAGCAGCAGCAGGAGCCCAAATATACACTGGAGTTGGCCTCAGGAGCCCAAAAATTGGATGAATCACACCCTGGAGTTGGCAGGAGTTGACAGTAGCAGCAGCAGGAGCCCAAATATACACTGGAGTTGGCTTCAGGAGCCCAAAAATTGGATGAATCACACCCTGGAGTTGGCAGCAGCAGCAGCAGGAGCCCAAATATACACTGGAGTTGGCTTCAGGAGCCCAAAAATTGGATGAATCACACCCTGGAGTTGGCAGCAGCAGCAGCAGGAGCCCAAATATACACTGGAGTTGGCCTCAGGAGCCCAAAAATTGGATGAATCACACCCTGGAGTTGGCAGGAGTTGACAGTAGCAGCAGCAGGAGCCCAAATATACACTGGAGTTGGCCTCAGGAGCCCAAAAATTGGATGAATCACACCCTGGAGTTGGCAGGAGTTGACAGTAGCAGCAGCAGGAGCCCAAATATACACTGGAGTTGGCTTCAGGAGCCCAAAAATTGGATGAATCACACCCTGGAGTTGGCAGGAGTTGACAGTAGCAGCAGCAGGAGCCCAAATATACACTGGAGTTGGCCTCAGGAGCCCAAAAATTGGATGAATCACACCCTGGAGTTGGCAGGAGTTGACAGTAGCAGCAGCAGGAGCCCAAATATACACTGGAGTTGGCTTCAGGAGCCCAAAAATTGGATGAATCACACCCTGGAGTTGGCAGAAGTTGGCAGCAGCAGCAGCAGGAGCCCAAACATTACTTTAAACAGACCCTGGGGTTGGCCTCAGGAGCCCAAAAATTGGATGAATCACACCCTGTGGAGAGTCATGTGGAGAAAAAGTAGCTTAGTTAGTAATATCTACATAAAATTATGAATAAACAAATGCAAAAGTTTGCCAAAGTGAAGTTTTGTTTGAGGGTGTGTTTCCACCTTTTAATTAAATCAGAAACAAGAAGGTGTCATTGCCTCTGACTAATTAGCCCTCAAAAATTCTTGGAATTTTTAATCTGGAATCATGTCTGATCCGTCTTATCCGAAGAATATTAATAAAAAGTAAGAGTAACGTAAAGGATTTTTTATCAATACTTACTTGTGGTCCGATGCGGAGGAATGTCTGTAACTTGAGAGCAGCGCCTTAAATCTGTTTTGCACGATCCATCTTTCTTGGTCTGGCCCCGTCATCAATCTACTGGAATACATCAGGCATTGTTGGGAGGAAAGCTTGGCTGATCCATGCGCCATTCATTTCCACGCAGGGCAGTCTCTGGAAAAAAAAAGTCTGTATAAACCAGGGTCTTTTTCATATAAAAACAAATGGTTATTCTTGCTTTTCAACCATATGTTCCACAGCTTTACCAGTCATTGTGTCAGCCAATGAAGCAACTTTGTCTGGAAGTGCTGCAAAAGCAGTCCACTGCATCACAAGTGGCATCTGACACCCCCAGTCAACTGTCTGCCTGTTATGCTTTGGGTTCAGCTCCACTATCCATTGATCTGATATCCAAGATCTGATAATCATAAAATTCAGCAGCTACTGCCCAGCCAAGAAGTGGAGGAGACACTCGCCTCTTCTTCCACTATCCGGCAACTAGTGATGAGGAGAGTGTCGTGGGAGGAGGTGTTGCAAGCCGAGGTAGTGGAAGAGGGTCCCTGGAGTCTGCGGCGGTGGCGGCGGCAGCAGCAGCGAATTATTGCGGACTGTTGGTAGGAAAAATCAGCTACTCAGCGATGTGGCAGTGTTCCATGCAGCATCCTGTGGAGAAAAAGTAGGTTAGTTAGTGTATATACATAAAATTATGAATAGACAAATGCAATAGTATTGCGAAAGTGAAGTTTTGTTTGAGGGTGTGTTTCCACCTTGCAATTAAATCAGAAACAACTAGCTATCATTTGCCTCTGAATAATTAGCCCTCAAAAATTCTTGGAATTTTTAATCTTGATGTCTGAGGGATTTCTCCTCTCAGACAGCGTCACCATAAGTCCAGCCTGCTGCATTACCCAGTGGTGGACCTTTCAGAGAACTGATGGCTTGTGCCGAGCCGAGGTGGAGAGTCACATGGCATGGTTGTTGAACAGAAGGTGGGCCAGTCCTTTAGCCTGTCAGTGTGTACCAAAGTGCACAGTGTTGTCTACGCCTGGAGCTGTAACTATAGACTCATGGTGGACAATATATATCCTTTTAGGCCCCCTTGGTGATTGTGGTTTCACGCTGTTCTTCACATGGTTTTCCTTGACCATCAGAGTCACACATGGGAGGAACTACTAAAAATGAGAACTCAATCCATGAAAGCATTGCTTAATCCACGAAAACTGCAAATTTGGACCCATGGTGACTGACACTTGGAAGAACATCTTGTTTGCGCTGCGACAAGGAAGCCAGAGTCATGCGTCCTGACATGGCACACGTGTTCAGTCTAGTTTTGAAGTCTTGCCCCCATCTGAAAGACATCCGAACAACAGGAAAGAAAGTTAGCATGCACTTCTGGCACTCCTACACCACCAAGCACAACCTTATTGAGCCTCAGCGTCACAAAGGTGTACCCCACCATAGTCTGATTTGCGATGTTTCCACCCGTTGGAATTCCACCCTCCATATGCAGGATCCACTATAGCAGTGGTCCCCAACCCTGTCCTCAAGGCCCACCAACAGGCCAGGCTTTGCAGATCTCCACAAAGATGCTCAGGTGGAGTAATTAGTGCAGCTGCAGAGCAATAGAGCTGGCTATTTGGAGATCCAAAAAACATGACATGTTGGTGGGCCTTGAGGACAGGGTTGAGGACCACTGCACTATAGGAACAGAGAAAAGCCATCACGGATTTCTGGATGATCCAAACGGATAGGGGGACACCCCTGTGTAAATTCAATGTAAACCATTGGCAGCTCATACGTGACACCGACCGTTTGTTTAGGCCCTTTGAGGAAGCTACATTATTAGTCAGTTGCCAGGACTATGAGATGAACGATGAGATTCCACTGCTTCATGTACTACAACACATGTTGGAAAGCATGGCTGGTCAGGGCACTGGAGACATGGCACATACATTTCACAGCCACATGAAGCCTGTGGGGGCTGAAGTGGAGGAGGAGGAGGGGGTGGGGCACAGCAAACCACAGTTTAGGTTTCACAAAATGACCATTTTATCTAGTCATCTGACAGGAGAGGAGGTGCAGCCACAGGAGCTAGAGGGTTGTGAGTAAGGCGAGACAGAGGACCCAGACACACCATGGCAGTTTACAGTGGAGATGGAGACAGGTAGTCCCTCCGAGTCACTTGCACAAATGGCACGATGCATGCTCACATGCATGCGTACTAGTGAGCGCAGAATTGTCTCCATTTGTCAGCGGGAAGACTTCTGGCTCTCCAACTTATTGGACCCTCGCTTCCGGCACAAAATGGGGGCATTTTTTACGCCCACTGAGAGGGAGGAAAAACTGACCTACTACAGAGACATCCCACGTAGTCAGTTGGGCGATGTCTATTTGCGCCATGGCCCATACTCCCGCAGGTCTGACTCTAGGGGAACTTTGCGATCACCTTCCACTGCCATGGCTGCTGGGGGGGTGGAAGGAGCAGCAGCAGCTCCATCAGCAGCAACCTCAGTCTTCAGTCGCTAGTGAGTAGCTTTCTACACCCGCATAGTGAGTCTACTCATGAGAAGCAGGAAGACCTGGAGCTGGACCTCAAACAGCAGGTCATGTCATACCTTGACATGACCATGCCAACACACCTTCAAGATCCACTGGATTTGCTGGGAAGCCAAACTTGACTTGTGCCCGCAACTAGCAGAGTTTGCCCTGGAAAAGCTGTACTGGCCGGACAGTAGTTGATTTAGATGGCAACTGGGCTGCTCTATATAACGAAGCAAAATGGCAAATTTACCTCACTATATAAGCTATTGCCCCTCAGATTTACACAGGGGCTGCTCTATATTATGCTGCAAAATGGCAAATTAACCTCACAATATAAGCCATTGCAGCTCTATATAAATAAAAATAAATAAATAAAAAAAGGGCCTGTAGAAGCTTATTTAGTATAACAGATAGGGTGACATGTGCTGGTTTGGGATGCCCATATGGGCTAGTGTTTTGGCAGCAGTACAAAAACCAATGCAAAATGCAATAGCTTAATAAAGCTGATGCTGATCAACGCTTATTTAGTATAACAGATGGGGTGCAACATGCAGGTTTGGGATGCCCTGCGGCCTGGTGTATTTAAAGCAGACCAAAACCAATTCAAAATGCAATAACTTAATAAAGCTGAGGCTGTAGATGCTTATTTAGTATAAACAGGTAGGGTGCAAGGTGCAGCTTTGGGGTGCCCTGCGGCCTGGTTAAATGAAAGCAGTCAAAAAGGAAGTGCAAACTGAAGTAGCTTAATGAAGCTGATGCTGATCAACGCTTATGTTGTATACCAGATAGGGTGCAAGGTGCAGCTTTGGGGTGCCCTGCGGCCTGGTTTATTAAAATCAGTCAAAAACAAGTGCAAACTGAAGTAGCCTGATCAACGCTTATGTTGTATAACAGATAGGTTTAAAATAGCATGTGCCTTGGGATGCCCGTGTGGCCTGTTATATTTCAAGCTGAACAAAAAGTAACAATAATCCAAGTATGAGACATCATTTTGACCTTCTTCACAGCGCCATACTTTGAAAAAAAAAAATTAATTTCATGCCGATCAATCCAAAGGTCAATGCCCCTAACAAAAATAGTGTTCGGCATAAGTTTTCCTTCTGGAAGGACGTAACCTTTAGTTTACATGGTTGGGGTAGGTTATCTTACAAATTGGGATACCCCAGGCAGCAGTGTCATTGAAAGAGACAGATTGTAATGCAGGCCATACGCAAGCAGAGAAACTCAGGCTGCAACAGGCCTATTTAGTTTACATGGTTGGGGTAGGTTATCTTACAAATTGGGATACCCCACTGTATATGAAACCGAATATAAATGCACACCCAAAAGTGGACACTCAGCCTCCAAGAGGCCTGCTTATTTTAAATAAGAGAGCTGCTTAGTATGGTAGGTAGGTTATGTTATGTTACAGAATGGGATGCCCCAAGCAGACTTGAGATCAGTATATATGCACACAGCAGCAGTGTGTTAGCAGGCTCATACAGGCCAAATTTCTTTAAATAAATGTGCAGCTTACAGTAAATGCAGAGGCTAATGGTATGTTACAGAATGGGATGCCCCAAAGCTGACTTGAGATCAGTATATATGCACACAGCAGCAGTGTGTTAGCAGGCTCATACAGGCCAAATTTCTTTAAATAAATGTGCAGCTTACAGTAAATGCAGAGGCTAATGGTATGTTACAGAATGGGATGCCCCAGAGCTGACTTGAGATCAGTATATATGCACACAGCAGCAGTGTGTTAGCAGGCTCATACAGGCCAAATTTCTTTAAATAACTGTGCAGCTTACAGTTAATGCAGAGGCTAATGGTATGTTACAGAATGGGATGCCCCAAGCAGACTTGAGATCAGTATATATGCACACAGCAGCAGTGTGTTAGCAGGCTCATACAGGCCAAATTTCTTTAAATAACTGTGCAGCTTACAGTTAATGCAGAGGCTAATGGTATGTTACAGAATGGGATGCCCCAAGCAGACTTGAGATCAGTATATATGCACACAGCAGCAGTGTGTTAGCAGGCTCATACAGGCCAAATTTCTTTAAATAAATGTGCAGCTTACAGTAAATGCAAAGGCTAATGGTATGTTACAGAATGGGATGCCCCAAAGCTGACTTGAGATCAGTATATATGCACACAGCAGCAGTGTGTTAGCAGGCTCATACAGGCCAAATTTCTTTAAATAACTGTGCAGCTTACAGTAAATGCAGAGGCTAATGGTATGTTACAGAATGGGATGTCCCAAAAACCAGAGAGCACCTGGCAGGCAGCAGTAAGACTATGCACAGCAAAAGTGTCTTTATCATGCCTAATTTCAATTAGAATAGGTGCAAATGGTTAGGTTCTTAAATAGAGGCTGGTGTAGTCACAGAATGGGATGCCCTAAAAACCAGCAGTAAGTACACCTGGCAGGGACAAGTAGTGCTATGCCCAGCAAAAGTGTCTTTATCAGGCTAATTTCAAATATGATAAGAGCAAATGCTTATATGGTCTTAAACAGAGGCTGCTTTAGTCACAGAATGGGATGCCCCGGGCAGGAATCGAGCTGCCAGGGTACAGTAGTGCTTTGGCCAGCAAAAGTGTCTTTATCAGGCCTAATTTCAAATATGATTAGAGCAAATGCTTATATGGTCTTAAACAGAGGCTGCTTTAGTCACAGAATGGGATGCCCCGGGCAGGAATCGAGCTGCCAGGGTACAGTAGTGCTTTGGCCAGCAAAAGTGTCTTTATCAGGCCTAATTTCAAATATGATTAGAGCAAATGGTTATATGGTCTTAAACAGAGGCTGCTTTAGTCACAGAATGGGATGCCCCGGGCAGGAATCGAGCTGCCAGGGTACAGTAGTGCTTTGGCCAGCAAAAGTGTCTTTATCAGGCCTAATTTCAAATATGATTAGAGCAAATGCTTATATGGTCTTAAACAGAGGCTGCTTTAGTCACAGAATGGGATGCCCCGGGCAGGAATCGAGCTGCCAGGGTACAGTAGTGCTTTGGCCAGCAAAAGTGTCTTTATCAGGCCTAATTTCAAATATGATTAGAGCAAATGCTTATATGGTCTTAAACAGAGGCTGCTTTAGTCACAGAATGGGATGCCCCGGGCAGGAATCGAGCTGCCAGGGTACAGTAGTGCTTTGGCCAGCAAAAGTGTCTTTATCAGGCCTAATTTCAAATATGATTAGAGCAAATGCTTATATGGTCTTAAACAGAGGCTGCTTTAGTCACAGAATGGGATGCCCCGGGCAGGAATCGAGCTGCCAGGGTACAGTAGTGCTTTGGCCAGCAAAAGTGTCTTTATCAGGCCTAATTTCAAATATGATTAGAGCAAATGCTTATATGGTCTTAAACAGAGGCTGCTTTAGTCACAGAATGGGATGCCCCGGGCAGGAATCGAGCTGCCAGGGTACAGTAGTGCTTTGGCCAGCAAAAGTGTCTTTATCAGGCCTAATTTCAAATATGATTAGAGCAAATGGTTATATGGTCTTAAACAGAGGCTGCTTTAGTCACAGAATGGGATGCCCCGGGCAGGAATCGAGCTGCCAGGGTACAGTAGTGCTTTGGCCAGCAAAAGTGTCTTTATCAGGCCTAATTTCAAATATGATTAGAGCAAATGCTTATATGGTCTTAAACAGAGGCTGCTTTAGTCACAGAATGGGATGCCCCGGGCAGGAATCGAGCTGCCAGGGTACAGTAGTGCTTTGGCCAGCAAAAGTGTCTTTATCAGGCCTAATTTCAAATATGATTAGAGCAAATGCTTATATGGTCTTAAACAGAGGCTGCTTTAGTCACAGAATGGGATGCCCCGGGCAGGAATCGAGCTGGCAGGGTACAGTAGTGCTTTGGCCAGCAAAAGTGTCTTTATCAGGCCTAATTTCAAATATGATTAGAGCAAATGCTTATATGGTCTTAAACAGAGGCTGCTTTAGTCACAGAATGGGATGCCCCGGGCAGGAATCGAGCTGCCAGGGTACAGTAGTGCTTTGGCCAGCAAAAGTGTCTTTATCAGGCCTAATTTCAAATATGATTAGAGCAAATGGTTATATGGTCTTAAACAGAGGCTGCTTTAGTCACAGAATGGGATGCCCCGGGCAGGAATCGAGCTGCCAGGGTACAGTAGTGCTTTGGCCAGCAAAAGTGTCTTTATCAGGCCTAATTTCAAATATGATTAGAGCAAATGCTTATATGGTCTTAAACAGAGGCTGCTTTAGTCACAGAATGGGATGCCCCGGGCAGGAATCGAGCTGCCAGGGTACAGTAGTGCTTTGGCCAGCAAAAGTGTCTTTATCAGGCCTAATTTCAAATATGATTAGAGCAAATGCTTATATGGTCTTAAACAGAGGCTGCTTTAGTCACAGAATGGGATGCCCCGGGCAGGAATCGAGCTGCCAGGGTACAGTAGTGCTTTGGCCAGCAAAAGTGTCTTTATCAGGCCTAATTTCAAATATGATTAGAGCAAATGCTTATATGGTCTTAAACAGAGGCTGCTTTAGTCACAGAATGGGATGCCCCGGGCAGGAATCGAGCTGGCAGGGTACAGTAGTGCTTTGGCCAGCAAAAGTGTCTTTATCAGGCCTAATTTCAAATATGATTAGAGCAAATGCTTATATGGTCTTAAACAGAGGCTGCTTTAGTCACAGAATGGGATGCCCCGGGCAGGAATCGAGCTGCCAGGGTACAGTAGTGCTTTGGCCAGCAAAAGTGTCTTTATCAGGCCTAATTTCAAATATGATTAGAGCAAATGCTTATATGGTCTTAAACAGAGGCTGCTTTAGTCACAGAATGGGATGCCCCGGGCAGGAATCGAGCTGCCAGGGTACAGTAGTGCTTTGGCCAGCAAAAGTGTCTTTATCAGGCCTAATTTCAAATATGATTAGAGCAAATGCTTATATGGTCTTAAACAGAGGCTGCTTTAGTCACAGAATGGGATGCCCCGGGCAGGAATCGAGCTGCCAGGGTACAGTAGTGCTTTGGCCAGCAAAAGTGTCTTTATCAGGCCTAATTTCAAATATGATAAGAGCAAATGCTTATATGGTCTTAAACAGAGGCTGCTTTAGTCACAGAATGGGATGCCCCGGGCAGGAATCGAGCTGCCAGGGTACAGTAGTGCTTTGGCCAGCAAAAGTGTCTTTATCAGGCCTAATTTCAAATATGATAAGAGCAAATGCTTATATGGTCTTAAACAGAGGCTGCTTTAGTCACAGAATGGGATGCCCCGGGCAGGAATCGAGCTGCCAGGGTACAGTAGTGCTTTGGCCAGCAAAAGTGTCTTTATCAGGCCTAATTTCAAATATGATTAGAGCAAATGGTTATATGGTCTTAAACAGAGGCTGCTTTAGTCACAGAATGGGATGCCCCGGGCAGGAATCGAGCTGCCAGGGTACAGTAGTGCTTTGGCCAGCAAAAGTGTCTTTATCAGGCCTAATTTCAAATATGATTAGAGCAAATGCTTATATGGTCTTAAACAGAGGCTGCTTTAGTCACAGAATGGGATGCCCCGGGCAGGAATCGAGCTGCCAGGGTACAGTAGTGCTTTGGCCAGCAAAAGTGTCTTTATCAGGCCTAATTTCAAATATGATTAGAGCAAATGCTTATATGGTCTTAAACAGAGGCTGCTTTAGTCACAGAATGGGATGCCCCGGGCAGGAATCGAGCTGGCAGGGTACAGTAGTGCTTTGGCCAGCAAAAGTGTCTTTATCAGGCCTAATTTCAAATATGATTAGAGCAAATGCTTATATGGTCTTAAACAGAGGCTGCTTTAGTCACAGAATGGGATGCCCCGGGCAGGAATCGAGCTGCCAGGGTACAGTAGTGCTTTGGCCAGCAAAAGTGTCTTTATCAGGCCTAATTTCAAATATGATTAGAGCAAATGGTTATATGGTCTTAAACAGAGGCTGCTTTAGTCACAGAATGGGATGCCCCGGGCAGGAATCGAGCTGCCAGGGTACAGTAGTGCTTTGGCCAGCAAAAGTGTCTTTATCAGGCCTAATTTCAAATATGATTAGAGCAAATGCTTATATGGTCTTAAACAGAGGCTGCTTTAGTCACAGAATGGGATGCCCCGGGCAGGAATCGAGCTGCCAGGGTACAGTAGTGCTTTGGCCAGCAAAAGTGTCTTTATCAGGCCTAATTTCAAATATGATTAGAGCAAATGCTTATATGGTCTTAAACAGAGGCTGCTTTAGTCACAGAATGGGATGCCCCGGGCAGGAATCGAGCTGCCAGGGTACAGTAGTGCTTTGGCCAGCAAAAGTGTCTTTATCAGGCCTAATTTCAAATATGATTAGAGCAAATGCTTATATGGTCTTAAACAGAGGCTGCTTTAGTCACAGAATGGGATGCCCCGGGCAGGAATCGAGCTGGCAGGGTACAGTAGTGCTTTGGCCAGCAAAAGTGTCTTTATCAGGCCTAATTTCAAATATGATTAGAGCAAATGCTTATATGGTCTTAAACAGAGGCTGCTTTAGTCACAGAATGGGATGCCCCGGGCAGGAATCGAGCTGCCAGGGTACAGTAGTGCTTTGGCCAGCAAAAGTGTCTTTATCAGGCCTAATTTCAAATATGATTAGAGCAAATGCTTATATGGTCTTAAACAGAGGCTGCTTTAGTCACAGAATGGGATGCCCCGGGCAGGAATCGAGCTGCCAGGGTACAGTAGTGCTTTGGCCAGCAAAAGTGTCTTTATCAGGCCTAATTTCAAATATGATTAGAGCAAATGCTTATATGGTCTTAAACAGAGGCTGCTTTAGTCACAGAATGGGATGCCCCGGGCAGGAATCGAGCTGCCAGGGTACAGTAGTGCTTTGGCCAGCAAAAGTGTCTTTATCAGGCCTAATTTCAAATATGATTAGAGCAAATGCTTATATGGTCTTAAACAGAGGCTGCTTTAGTCACAGAATGGGATGCCCCGGGCAGGAATCGAGCTGCCAGGGTACAGTAGTGCTTTGGCCAGCAAAAGTGTCTTTATCAGGCCTAATTTCAAATATGATTAGAGCAAATGCTTATATGGTCTTAAACAGAGGCTGCTTTAGTCACAGAATGGGATGCCCCGGGCAGGAATCGAGCTGCCAGGGTACAGTAGTGCTTTGGCCAGCAAAAGTGTCTTTATCAGGCCTAATTTCAAATATGATTAGAGCAAATGCTTATATGGTCTTAAACAGAGGCTGCTTTAGTCACAGAATGGGATGCCCCGGGCAGGAATCGAGCTGGCAGGGTACAGTAGTGCTTTGGCCAGCAAAAGTGTCTTTATCAGGCCTAATTTCAAATATGATTAGAGCAAATGCTTATATGGTCTTAAACAGAGGCTGCTTTAGTCACAGAATGGGATGCCCCGGGCAGGAATCGAGCTGCCAGGGTACAGTAGTGCTTTGGCCAGCAAAAGTGTCTTTATCAGGCCTAATTTCAAATATGATTAGAGCAAATGCTTATATGGTCTTAAACAGAGGCTGCTTTAGTCACAGAATGGGATGCCCCGGGCAGGAATCGAGCTGCCAGGGTACAGTAGTGCTTTGGCCAGCAAAAGTGTCTTTATCAGGCCTAATTTCAAATATGATTAGAGCAAATGCTTATATGGTCTTAAACAGAGGCTGCTTTAGTCACAGAATGGGATGCCCCGGGCAGGAATCGAGCTGCCAGGGTACAGTAGTGCTTTGGCCAGCAAAAGTGTCTTTATCAGGCCTAATTTCAAATATGATTAGAGCAAATGCTTATATGGTCTTAAACAGAGGCTGCTTTAGTCACAGAATGGGATGCCTCACAGCAGACTTAAGATCAGTTCAGTATATATGCACAGTTAGTTACTATAAGCAGCCTGAAAACGCTAACAAAGGCTGGATGAAAAAAAAAAAATCTCCCTGTCAGCCAGCTCCGTTTTTCCTACCTTTCCCTGGCTTTCTGTCTGTCTCCTGTCTGTCTCCTGCCTGTCTCCTGCCTGTCTCCAGCCTGTCCCTGTCTGTCCCTGTCTCCAGCCTGTCTCCAGCCTGTCTAACTGCCTCAGCTACACAGCGTTCTGTCTGTCTGTCACGAATGCAATAGAGAAATGAGGAAAAGCAAGATGGCCGCCGTTAAATACCGCTGTGTGACGTCACCGGGCTTGCTGGCTGCTGATAGGCTGCATGTGACTGCCCCAGCTTGCACTGGCGCGGGATACATGTCCAGACATGTCCCGCCCGCCATCTTAGAATGCCTGTAATGTAAATGAATGGATGTTAAAGGAAAACTTCGAGTGATCGAATCGCGGGGAAATTCGGATTCGATCCGAATCGAATTTTTCCTGAAATTCGGATCGAATCCGGGTTCGTCCGGATCGATTCGCTCATCCCTAATTACTATCCAAAATGGATAGTTGTTTAGGTTTGTGCAACAACCAGATCCTCTTTTGGCATTTACAAATGATGGAAATGCATTATACATGTCTTTGCGTTAAGCTGCTATAGTGAAAAAATGACATTACCTATACTATGGGATGTGCTAATTATATCTATTCTGCTTTTAGGCCAGAATACAGGAAGTGCTGGTCCTGAAAGGGCCCTTCACCACGCCGCTGCTAGGGATGAGGGTAAGAATGTGTTTGGTTTTTTTCAAGTAAGGATGTTGTTTGACCAGAAATGTTATGTGGCTCTTGACATTTGTTCTGAACAATGTTTTTGTAGAGCAAAGCTCTAGTGATGGCCTAAGTCTGGACATCTCAGATGTGGCGGATATGTGTGTTCTTAGATATGTGATTATGCTATTTGTTGACACAATGACTTTATCGTGTTGATTAAACAAACAGCTTTCTTCCTAATATCTAAAAATTGACAAGTGTGTGTGTATTGGCCAATGGGTTACTTTGGACAGGTATTGCCTCTATACTGGTTTGACAAAATGGACACACAATATGAACCTAACAAATAACAGGACTTTTCTAATTAGCATATGCGATGTTGCCGCCACTCTCAGATGAGGATTTGCCCCTTTCTGGCAGCCAGACACCTGTACTATTTGAGGAGGAGCACACTCAGGTACCATTGATGAATTGGTTATAGTTGTCCAACGGTTACATTTTTTTGTGACAATCAGGTTCCCCCATGTAACATACAACATACTTTGATTGTAGCAGGAATCCTTTGCGCCAACCCAGGATGTGTCCTCCTCACAAGTCCCATGTGGCCAGGCTACAGAGGCAGAACCTACGGTACATAATAATGTAACCATAGATGTATGCAGTTTTGATGTATTTTTATGTTTTTATGTTTTATGTTTTTTTATGTTTTTATGTTTTAGCCTAAATCCAATCTGGAAACTAATATTTTGTTTTAGCCTGCACAACAACCAACTGCCCGAGGTGCCCCCACAAGTGCCGAGCTGTATGAGCTAGGGGGCAGGATGCTGGAGGACTACAGTCGCCAACAGCCACGTGATGGAACTCAGGAGCGCATTGCGGCGTTGGAAAACCAATCGCTGGTGGACCAACAACAAATTTGGGACCTGAGACAAGAAGTTAGAGATTTGAGAAACCACCAACAGTCTGAAATGATGCATGCCATACAACAAATGATGCATGGCATCCAACAATCTCTAGAGCGCCAGGACCAAACTTTGTTGTTGTTACATCAGCTAATGCAGCAACAGTCGATTTTTTTTACTACTATGAGTCGGCACCACCCAGGCCACCAAGGGACTAATTTTTATTTTTCTGTGTCAAATCCAATGCTGTTACAATGTGGATTGACTTTTTGTGATGTAATAAATCTTTGAAAAAATGCACTAATTTGTGTTTGTTAACTAATTACATAGCTAATAACCCACACATTAAGACCTCTCTATATCTAGATATGTGAATGGTTGGCAAAAATTACTACTGTAATTATATAGGAAACATTACAATGCTTTCAAAATTTAAGGCCTAACAATGTTTTACAGAATGACCAAAATAATGGGTTGTTGTACACTTTAACTATGGTGTAAACGTCAAGACACACTTCAAGTTTGAAACGGATAACAATGTTTAATATTTTTAAAAAGGCCAACATGGCCAATATAAAAATCCGCACAGCGGATAGACCCATATCCCCCACCCTACGGCTGTTTCTTCTTCCCCAGCAGCAAATATCGGGTCCGCCGGACGTACTGCCACAGTCTGCGATGCTCATTAATACAAGCTGTAGTGCGACAAAAACCTAATTAGTGTGGTGAAATGGATCCAAACGTAAGCATATTAATTACAATGTAATAGTTGTGACTCATTATGTGGTCACATAATTCACATTAGGCTAAACTATGGAATTATCAGGTTACATGACCTTCATTTTTGGGACATACATCTGCATTTTTATGTACTACCCTATATATTGACATCCCCTCTTTAAAGAATTTTATGCCTACTTAAGATTGTGGACATTGTTTTGCGGTTTGCTTAAAGTACTCATGTCCATAGTACTAAATAAACAAATCCTTCTGCTATTCATATGATAGTTCATAAAATTACTAGTGAATGAGTTTGTTAGTGAACAAACACACTCACAGGCGAAATGTATTATGTGTTTACGTTTAAACAAAGGGGAGGCAACAATCTAGCATGCATACATGCATTTCTAATTGTGGGTGGCCCAAATTACATCTACATGTTTGCTAATTAACCACATAATGACCTTTCTCCTTAGGCGTGGTTATTTGTGAAGATATAAGTTTGAAAAGTATGTCTGGCAAACAAGTAATTGCACTCACCATCGCAGATGTGGCTGGAGACCATGCTGCTGGGGGTTCCAGGACCTGGGGTGGGGAGTATGGTGACAGGGTCCGTCTGCGTGGAAACATCTGGGGAGACAAAAACAAAACCACAAACGTCATAAGCTTGTGCCCTGAATATTATTCTTCTACATCCACGTGTTTTTTGTCTCCTCTAAATCATGCTAACATGGTTTGACACATGTTTCCAAGATCTTAGCAGATTTATTGGTTCATAAGGTCAGCTGGATAATTTATTTTAGGACACATGGAGCAAACAATACCATTTTGGGCACACATTCCCAGTGCAATGCAAATTCAAGATTTTACCTTGACAACCACATATTTATATTTGAGGCTGGCACATGTGTTAGGAAAAAACAAAAACATTTGCTAACACATTTGCAATGCAGCATCATGCTGTAATGACTCAAATGTAAAATTTGTTGGGCTTGCATTTGTCTTGAACTGGAGTTGTGTTAATGAAGTGTATGAAATTTGCACTACAATATAATGCTATGTAGCATCAAACATGTCTATGTAGTTTCTAATATCATTACATACACCACACTTACCACGACTATGCCCGAGTGCAACGTCTGGCGCATAGCTGCTGGAGGTGCCGGCTCTATGATGCCCTGAAAAACAGATAATGATGGCACAGGATATTTGACTATGCACATATTCAACCTGGAACAGACAAACAACAATTAGAAATGCACTCACCAGGGGATGAACTGCCGCTGGTAGCTCAGGGAGGACTCTGGGGAGGAGGTGTGGAGCCTCTACCCCTCACATTCAGGCTATTAGGGCCACCCTCCTCCCTCTCACTCCCTGATTCTTGAGGTGGGCGAGTCCATGTCCTCCTCCCCACTTGGACTCCCCACTTGAGAGTGGCCACTATGGTTTTCAGACTCAACTGAGTCCGAATGTGAGGAGCTGAGGCTCCATACTGCCCTCCCCCCAGCAGCACGCTCCTCTGGGGTGTCATCCCCTTCCTCCCCTGGGTCCTCTAGATAGGACTGGCGAGAGGTACCCTCCCCCGCAGACTCATCTGAGCCAACCACTCTTGTGCGGGGGAGGATACCCTTCCCGCGTTTGCCCAGGGGAGGACGCTTATCTGTGTTGAGGGGAGAAAAAAAAAGGACACCTCAAAAAATGTTCCAAAAAGCTACTACATTATACAACGACATTATTGTTCGGATTAACATGTTGTCATGTCACACTTACCTGAAGCATAGGCATCATAGTGCCTATATACGCCCTCATTGTCCCGGCGCTTGAAATCTGACCACTTCTGGATGATTGAACGCGCAGTCAGATGCGTTTTGAAGCACCGGGACACAGTGGCTTTCACCTCCAACGCTATGCGCCTTTTTGCCCCACGGGCATAGTCGTACTCCAACACACAAAAATCCTAAAAAAAGCAAAACATCAATACATGTATATATACGTGCACAAACATATATACAAAGCTAGATTATTGCATCTGACAAATAGAACCTATACTCACTTTCACTACCTTCCCGTTAACCCGCGGATCCACCCTTTTCCGCGTGGCCTTTCTGCTTGCGGGGGTACACGGGATGTGGATGGGCAAGGGGAGACAGGGGGGGGGGAGGAGGTCTGAATCAGAGGAGTAGCTGGGGAGACGACGTACAGGGCGTCTAGGCCGCATGACGGATCCTCGTAGGTGTAAACCGGAAGTTGAAAAAACCAAAGCAAAAAATATGACACTCCTCGCATTAATAATACGCTAATATATGCATATGAAATCGCAAGGATACGCTAAGATCTCATCCACTACATGCACACACGCTAAAATGTATTGGACATATTTTGATTTATGCTGCGTAATTATTTTTACCAGCGTAAAAGCATCTATATATAGATGTGTGAATGTGTACAAAACCAGACTCCAGATATAGCTTTAGATACATTGGAATGCTTCAGCAATGGAAGGTGTCAAAATGGGTTGCACAATGTGATGCCTAATGGGTACATATTTGCTTTAACTATGGTTTCAAGGTCATGCTAGTGCAGTCAGATGCACGCAAATGTCTGCTGCGTATTCTACAACAGCGACTCTGGGCATTACAAGGTATTTCTCCACAAAAACAACAAATGCACATGTATGAACAGCACAGCGCCGCAGCCAGCGACACGTAGCGACTCTGCATAGCGACTGGCCCTCGCCGCAATAACCTCGATTCAACAAGGAAATTTCTAGGAAAGAGCGTGGGCGCTGTTTTTGGCTGACTACGGTATAGAGCGCCAGACACGCATTTAATTAACACATTACAAATTAACTTTAAAAAAAAAAAAACGAAGGAAACATTAAATACATTTCAGAAAAAGCTATAACACATTTGCATTTTAACCAAAAAAAAAAAACACAAAAAAAGCCATTCGAGTGTCTGCCATAGAAATGTATGGGAGAGCGCCAGGTAGCGAGAGGTAATACCTGGCGTTCGGCAAGGCTGAAAGCAGGCGCTGTTCGCTGTGGCTGGGAACATGTTGAATCTGATGCTACATGGCGTTCTCCCAGTAGCTAAACAGGATCGGCTTCATAAATGTGTGATTGCATATTTCAGCCGGCGTTCTTGTGGCGATACCTCTCGTTATCTGTCGCTAAATAGTCGCTACCTGGCACTATCCCTTCCTGAATAAGGCCCTAAGTAAGAACATTCAAATAAGAATATATGTCTAAATTCCGCACCACAACATTAAATTGAATCTAAATTCAATTTTAATACTTGTGGCCGTGAGGTGGTGGAAGACTATTTCTATAAGGATTAGAATTAAAATATTGTAATGGTGAATCCAGCAATTCACCCGGTATAGCTTCACACCATCGCACCTCCTCCACAGTATTTAGTAAATAAGTTAAATAATCATCATGAATTCATAAATAATTTATTAGTAATTACCCACAAAAATCACATGACAGACAATTAAAAAACATTTAAGACTAAACCGTACATTTACAAGGGCATCCCAATTTATCCCAAATACTCATAAAAACATTCCATAAAGTGCATAAGTGCCAATCTGTGCAAATACAACATTAATAATACAAAATGTGGCAAGACAGAGAAAATAAAACAGATCAAAGGTATCAAATACAACAAGCCAATTGAAAAACACACATCACCTGAGTGAATAGCTCTAACGTGTTCCACAGGAATGCCCCTGTCAATTAACGGTCCCCCAAGGCGTTTCGTGGCCCCCCGCTCACAGGCCACTTTATCAAGGATCTGTTTCATTTTCTCTGTCTTGCCACATTTTGTATTATTAATGTTGTATTTGCACAGATTGGCACCTATGCACTTTATGGAATGTTTTTATGAGTATTTGGGATAAATTGGGATGCCCTTGTAAATGTACGGTTTAGTCTTAAATGTTTGAACATTCAAATAGACGGGGAGGCTAATTCATTACTAGCGCCAGTTACCAACAGATGAGCGTCTGTAGTGAGACGCGACCGCTAGTAGTCGCTGTGATGGGCTATGGGTTGCTGTTACAGAGCACCTCAGTCGCTGGCCGGCATTGATGAATATGTTGTATGTGAGTCGCTATAACACCAGTACAGCGCTGTATCGGAACGAATGGTAGCGCCAGCTCAGAGTTTGATTAAAGTGTGTTTTTGAACATGTATCCACTAGTAACAAAGCGAAAACACATGGAATTACATTGTTGTAACATTGTGACATGAACACTTAAGTACCAAAACTGTAATGACATTTCTGCATTAAAATATAGAAAATCAAAAAAGTTTCCAAAAATGACTTTTTAAAGGCCAGAAGAGGTCACACAATCATTTGATTAAATTAAAAAAAATTAAAATCAAATAAAACCCTGTTTAAAGAGAAGAAAAGGAACGTCCATTGAAATGTATGGGAGAGCGACAGGGCCGGCGGTATATGCTGAGCCGTCTGTGATGATGAATGAGTTGCTATGTGTCACTGTAAGAGTCGCTCACCAAAATCGCTTTGATAAATGTGGTATTACGTACAGCGCCCGGCGGTCACCGTTCTCTACCTGACACTACCTGTCGCTGCCAGTCATTACCTGTCGCGCTATGGCTTGATAAATAAACCCCATAGAAAATGCGTAAAGGAGCTCCAGCACTGAAAGCCTGTAATCCAGCAACAAGCCTCAGTTAGCACATGTTGCAGCAACCCATGTGCAGCACTTGAGGTGTTGAGCATCCTCAGTTATCTCCCAATGTATCTATTGCTGTGCATATTCCAGATATAGGGCTGTCAGGGAGGGTCATGCTTATTTGGTGAGGCCAGTGTGACTTCCAGGGGTGCATTGTGGTGTGGATTGCAACCTGCATTATGGTGAGCTTTTTAGGGTTTAGACACGAAAAAAGTGCAATAAAAATGTTTTTCTAACCTTTTTCCCCAAAAATGACCTTTACGTGTGATGGGGCATTTTCATAGGTGTGGTGCATCACCTGAGTGGATGACTTCAGGTTCCCCACAGCTCTTGCCTATCCTCACCATTCTCAAAATCTGGGGTTCCTCAGAGACCCAGATGTTGTGTGGTGTGTGCTCGTGGAGAACTCCTCAGCGTGCAGAACTGTTTAGACACAGCTTGAATCGTCCCACTTGCATACCAATGTTTCAGACGTGTTGGCCATCCACAGCTCATGGTTCTTCTCTGGTCCACCTTAATCTACTGGATTGTTTAAAATGAATAAAATGACTGGTTCAGCCATTAAGTTAATATAAACTGATTCTATGCTTTCCTTGCAACTCTTTATGGACATTTTCAAATGAATGTTACGAAACCAGTCTCAAAATCAGAACATGATGACTGCTTTCGAAAGAGCCCTTCTATTCAAACAGTTATCATTTATCAAGTACATTCCATTATTTTCCAGTTATTATACATCTCTCTATGCATTTAATATTAGCAGCCTTCAGGTCTATAGTCCCTGCCAAATGTCTCAAGTGTTGAAGGTTGTCTATTCAATGTGCAGAAAATGCAATTTTAAAATTAATTATACGGACGCAGGGCGTTTTATTTATTGTACAGGTAATAGAATTACTGTATTTTGTCATAATAAAACCATTATACTATATCTGTGAAAAAGTCAAGGTTGGATATAAAAGAAAAGCTGCCCTTTTGGTAAAGAGCAGCAAAGAATTGATTTCATTCAAGGTAAAAGTAGAAAAAAAAATATCTGTGTAATAGAAAAGTTCTTACTGTAAAAAGAAGATCTCTAGTGTAGGAGCATGAAAACGATTGTCAGTGGGATATGTTGCTTTGGTACAATTTCCAGTTAGCCAAAGAAAGCATTAAAAATGAGGCTGCTGAAATACAGTACATTATTGGACACTTATGAGCTGTATATGACTGATCTGTTCCTAGGGTCTGTGGGTAAGCCTAATATCCCCCCCCCATCATAAATTTGTTGAGGCATAGTGAACCATGCTAAGTATTTCCAAGGGTTTTACACAGCTCTTTTATCCATATTGTAATGTCCAGCAGCAAGCGTGATGCACAGCGGGTCGACTACAGGGCCCCAAATCAGAAAACAGCAATAAGGTCCAGCACCTCAGCTTCAGCCGCCAAAAATTAAAACGAAACTTTTAATAAGCATCCTCATAAAATTGTTTTACCGATCCCATAGTCCACATGACAGGTAAAAGGTAACCCCTCTATGGCAACGCATTTCAGGGGGTCATGATGCTGCTATGACTGTGTTAGATTCTTGCTACAATCTTAATGTACCATCAAATTCCTTGATTACATGTGTTATTTGATTAGAGAGTCCCTAAGCTATGCATGTTGGGGGACTAGCCAGTGGTAGCATGCCCGGATTTTAAGCGGGGTGCAAGGGTCATGCGCCCCGGAGCCTCCACCACTTGTCCTGCAAAGGGGGCCTCCACCAGCCTTTGGGTTATAGTCTGGTCCAGGAGGCTTTTCAGTCTTTGGTCTGACAGGCTGCGGGGACATCAACCGTCCCGTCCACAACTGTAGCCGTCCGCAACAGTGCAGTGATGGGTGCGTGCAGAGCTGTCAATTGGTGGATGCTCACTGCACATAAGCCACCAAGCACAGCCACTGGCAGCTCAATGCAGGGAACTGTTTTCTGCTGGATCAGCTGGGCTACAACACCCCCCCCCCCCCCACCGCCCAGAATGGCAAAGCAGGAGTTTTCAAGCAGCACGCACCCACATAAGAGTGGCACAAGGGACTCGATCTGATGTTCCCGTAAGTAGGCGGATGCCAGACAACCCCCAATCAGTTACTTGGCTGGACTATTATTTTAAAGAAAAAAAAATACTGTATCTGGGACCTCCACCAAATTTTATGCCCAGGGGCCTCCATTACACTCAATCCGGCCCTGAGTGGTGGTATGGAAGCCCTTTCCACAATGCCTTGTTTCGGGTGACATACACCCGCTGATTGTGCAAGCCCTACTTAGAAACCTCACTGGTTGCTGGATCCACGTGGAGGCCCCAGTGCTGTATGGGAATGCAAAAGTGCATGTAGCGAAGCCGAGGGATTGGGCTTCCTCTACTGCTATGTGGAGTAGGACATTCCTCCTTGGGATGATCCCATTGGCCTTATTCAGGGACTCTCCAGTCTTATTTGACTGGAGGGCTCTCTTAAGTAGCTTGTTGCAGACTCTCTCTTTTATTGCATTTTCTAAAAAAAATGCATTCTAAAACTCAAATCCAAATCAGTTATAGGGTTAAAAGGATCTCCAAGCAGCAGTCCAACAGTTAGGGGGCAACACTTTGGTGACACTCAGCAAGATTTGGGCATTAGAAAAGCCAAGAGAGAAACATTGTGAGCTCTGCCTTCGGCTTCCATGTAGAGCTGAGGGTTTTGAGCGAAATATCAGTCACCCAATTCCTGCTTACTACTCCAACTGCTAAAGCTGGGATTAAGTGCCTGAACTGTTGTTCAAGTTGTGGGCTTCCACGGCAGACATGAAATATGGCCATGCTCCCGTTGTCACCTGAGGGGGGGCCACAGCGATTCGCTTTACCTGTATGACTGCCAGTGACAATAGATACTCCATAGGGTATGTAAGTTATGCCACAACCCACCCCTCTAGCCAGTGCTGTATCCACTGGTCCCTCCATTAGTGCTGCTATATATTTTGCTCGACCCTATTATATAACTGGTGGATTCATTTGAGGGCAATGAACAGTCAACAAAGACAACAATCTTCTGCAGTGTATTCCTTCTGCATGAGCCGTTGTGACTTGAGGGGGACCACAGCAATCCGCTTAGCCTTTATGACTGCCTGTAACAATAGATACTCCATGGTAAGTAAGTTGTGCTACAACCCACCCCCTCTAGCCAATGCTGTATCCGCCCCACTAATCCCTCCCATAACTGCTGCTATCCATATTGCTGGACCCTATTATTATCTAACTGGTGGATACATCTGAGGGCACTGAACAGTCAACAAGGACAACAATATTCTGCAGTGTATTCCATCTGCATGAGCTAGTGTCATCTTCAGAATGAAAAATATATTGGTCCCCAACTGACCTCCTCTCCTCAGAGCAGACAAGTGAGTATTTTACATCTGTAGATGGCCATGAAATCAACCTGATGTGTTCTAGATGTGTTCAAGCCATTTAACCATAACTCTGTACTCTACATCTGTAGGTCCTAATCCCAAATTTTGACTTTTGAATATAGTTAATGTAGACTTAATGTTTAGGTTGCTAATTATCCCCAATTTGGAATACCCTGCCAGTTATAAAGCTCTAGGAATCTGAAATCAGGCAGAATTTCTTCACACTGATTCCTACACCTAAGTCACCCTCATGCCCCATTTGACAGCCAGCAGTGAATGAGAACTCACGAGGGCATGCATCAGATCAGTCAGCCCTATTTGTGTATTCAAAACGCATTACAGCTATGCAGATTTAAATATTCAAATATTGTTTCTGTTTCAGTTTGGAAAAGAACCTGTTCAGATTCTGAACCTAAACTAAAACTGGAACAAAAACAGCATATTTGTCTGCATAGCTTCGAACAGGAGGTTAATGCCCCCTTTTGGAATTTCTAGGGATGTTTAACTGGAAGGACATCGGGCTGGGTTGTTACGAGTGACATCGAGTCATATTTTAATTGTATCTACTTAATTATTATTTATTATCTACTTTACTATAAAGCAAAGGCCTGATATAAGTGTGTTCTATGTATCAAAAAGACCAGAACCAGATTCCAAGCTGCTCATATTGCCGAATGAACCCAAAAAGCCACGTGTGGGAGGTTTGCTTTGACAGAGATGATCTTAGTGAGAAGCTGTTAGGGCATGGGCTCTCCTGTCAGTCATGTTTTCCAACATTTCACAAAGCTGGCATTATTAGGAAGAGGAACATTTGCTGATCCTGACACTCACTCACAGTTTAATTTAGCAGAAACTTCAATAAAACTATCAACCTATATTGTAAGGGTTTGATGGAGGCATTGTCATTCTCTCGGTGTAACCATGTTCGTTATCACTCTGAAATGACTTGTTCAGTCTATATCCTATTAGGAACAAAACATTAATTTTCCATATTTCCTTCCTGATTTACAATGTGACTAGTTAACTGAATGTAATAGGGAAACTGAATATAAATTACCTTGCAGATGATGGGCTGAACTGCCTTTTGCTCAAATGACTATTGTTTTTGAGGGGCATAGCCTTAGGCATAGAGCAGCAGTTAGAAAATGTACAGTTAGTGATTCCTTGAGAGTACAGTTTTACACACACATATTAGAGATAAAAATGCAGCCTGGCTATTTGATTTCTCCCTGCCACCAGAGAGTTCTTGTAACTATATTGTTTCCAATAACTCTAATATCTTGTTATGCATTATGTGTTGACCACCTTGTTATCCAGGGGCGCACTGGGGTTAAAAAATGGCCCGGGACCTTTTGGGGTCCAGTATAGTATCTTAACGTCACATCATATATATACATATACCATATTTTTCGCTCCATAAAATACATCCAGGACTTAGAGGAGTAAAATTAGAAAAAAAAATTACTCTGAACCAAATGGTGTGCTAAAATACCCCCTCTCAATCATTCCATTACAGAGAGTGTGCAGAATCAACCCATTACAGGCAGTGAGGGGCATCCCTCATTAAAGCCAGTGTGTAGAATCCTCTCTTCACAGGCAGTGAGGGGCATCCCTCCATTACAGCCAGTGACCTGCATCCTTCCATTACAGGCAGTGAGGGGCAACCCTCATTACAGCCAGTGTGTATAATCCTCCCTTACAGGCAGTGAGGAGCATCCCTCCATTACAGCCAATGACTGGCATCTCTCCATTACAGGCAGTGTGCAGCATCTCCCATTACAGGCAGTGAGCAGCATCCCACCATTACATGCAGTCTGCGGCATCTCCCATTACAGCCAGTGAATGGCATCAATCCATTACAGGCAGTGTACGGCATCTCCCATTACAGGCAGTGTGCCACATCCCCCATTACAGACAGTGTGCGGCATCCCCCATTACAGGCAGTGTGTGGCATCCCCCATTACAGCCAGTGAGTTGCATCCCTCCATTACAGGCAGTGTACGGCATCTCCCATTACAGGCAGTGAGGGGCATCCCTCATTACAGCCAGTGAGCGGCATCCCTCCATTACATGCAGTCTGCGGCATCTCCCATTACAGGCAGTGAAGGGCATCCCTCATTACAGCCAGTGAGTGGCATCTCTCCATTACATGCAGTGTATGGCATCTCCCATTACAGGCAGGCCAGAAAGGTGGACAATAATTAGGTAGCGGGTGGGCAGGGTAACCGATTCACGCCTGCCTGCTCCAGTTGCCACCACACACATGCACATTTACCAGCGCTCCCTGGTTGCTGTGGCTTTAGTTTTGGGCGGCCACCAGCTACCCGGAACTGCCTTCTCAGCTACCGGGGAGCACTAGGAGCCCACTCACCAGCCGCCATGTGTCCTTCATTCACCAGCCGCAGCCTTCCCAGGGGCCAGCCTATTGGAATTTTGCCCAGTATGCCCTACAGCCAGTCCACCCCTGTTGTCATCTCACAGATAGTTTTCCAACCCTATTTGAAGGAGGCAAGAAGTTCAACCATTTGTGACAACTGTGATGGTCCTGCTCTAGCTCTGGACAGTTTGCAATTAGGAAAAAATTCTTCCATCCTCCATTCGACATCTGTACCAGCTGACAAGTAAAAGTCTCATCAATATTAGGTGGAGCAGGCCTTGCATACCCAGGAAAGGGCTGATGCTCTGTTATTTCCACTCCACTTAGATTCCTCAGAGACAACGGAGAAGAGGATGGGGACTAAAGGATAATCAGCAGCAGAGATAGCGCCAAGGACTAAAGAATGATTGGAGGCAGTGGAGAAGGTGACAAGGACGATCAGTGTTGTTATTAGTGTAAAATGCAGTAACATATAAAATAAAGAAGAAGGTGGCAGACACTTAAACCTGACCTTCAGCATGATTTATTAGAAAAGCCCAAACCCTTAAAAAACAATTCCACAGCATCTAAATTTAATATATTTTAAGTTTTTTAGTCACTTACTTATTATTCTTTCCCCCACAGGGCTGCAACTCTGTTCAGGACTTTAGGATACGGGCGCCGCCATCTTGACTCAGAAGCATCACACTTACTGAGGAGAGGAGAGCAGGATAAAGTACAGGCTGTGGGGTTATAGCTGTGCCTTGCTCAGACAGAGCAGAGCTGGGGGGTCAGGAAAAGGTCAGCAGTCCCAGAATGCAGAGCAGCACACTCAGAAGGCACTTCCTGTTTTCAGGCTGCCTGATGTTCCATGAGCCGCCATCTTGGATGTTTAAAGGCTCATAACATGCAGTAGATGCAGGTAGGATGATTTTTAATGTGAGCAATCTATATGTGCAGGGTGTGGGAAACATATAGGACAGATTCTTATTCAGAGTGAAGGACTGCATTAAACAGGGTCCATTGTTCACTACCAGGAGACGCTTGGACAGATAGTCATCCACCATGCGAGTCAAAGTCTGCCTCCTGGTACTATGGGCTGTGGGATGTGGCGGACAAAGAAATAAGGTTTCCCCATTATGGCCATGCTCACCCTCCATTGGGAGGTGGTGCTGGTGCACCTGCTACGTTGGGGACTTGCTTGTCCTCCTCCTCGGGCTCTTCCTTCCTCTGAGCCCTTAAATACAGCTGGGAACTCTCCCAATAGTGCGGCCACCAGAATGCGTTTGTACTCCCTCATCTTTCTATCCTGATCCAGTGTTGGAATCAAGGAGGTGATGTTGTCCTTATAGCGGGAAGCCAGAAGAGTGGCCACCCAGTAATTGGCAATGGTGACTATGCGGGCAACTCTGCTGTCATTTCCCAGGCACTGGAGCATGTAGTGGCTCATGTGAGCCAGGCTTCCCTGAATCAAGTAGAAGCTTTCCTCAGTGTCAGGTGTCTCCTCCCTCTCCTCTTGCTCCTCCTTCCAATCACGCTCCAGTGACACCCGTGAGCTACGCTGGGTGCCACCCTCCCCCTCCTCTTCCTCTGAATCCTCCAAAACTGTCCACTGGCTGGACAGTGGAGTAGCTGGCCACTGCTGGCATAGCAACCCACCCTGTGAGCTATGTGTGCACTGCTCTGGAGCCTGGGAAAATGGGCCTTCACCCTCCTCTTATGCTTCATTCTGTGCCAACATCACATCCTCCGTCATGGCCTTAAGGTTTTCTACGAGCAGGCAAAGGATGGGGAAGGAAGCGCTGACGATGGCATCATCGGCACTGACCATATTGGTGGCATACTGCAGCACCCAGCAGATGTCCCTCATGGAGGCTCACTCATTGGTGGTGAAGTGCTGTGCTTTAAAACTGTACATCTCCACCAGGCAGAATGGGAGCATTTCAAAGGCCAGCAATTTGGAAATGTTTGCATTCAGGACCAGGGCTCGCGGGTGAGATGGGCCCAACTTCCACTTTCTCTCCAAAGTTTGAAGGATGGAAAGCTGAACACTTCCCTGGGATCGTGTTGACATGCTTGCTGATGGTGGTGCTGGGTTTGTGGTGATCTCACATCCTCCACTCCTTTGGGGAGAGACAGGTGTCCTTGTCATTGGGGAGGTGGTGGTAGCGGCAGAGTTAACCAAAGCAGAAAAGGAGCCTCAGGTGTTTGCATTATTTTAGGTGTTTCTGCCACTGCACTAGGGTTTATCTTCATCCCGGCTGTCCAACGATGGTCTTCTGGCCATGTCCTCATCCTCACAAGTTGTTGGGAATCCCTAGGTCTGCAACTGGGGCATTGGCAGGTGGATGGCCTATGGTTTGCCAGCTTGGGGTGTTATCATAGAGCATGAGTTTCTCCATGTCCTATGGCTGGAACGGCCTTGCTGATTTTAAGGGGGTTGAGGTGGAGTGCTCTGCACTTTCAGCAGAAGTGGAATCCCATGGAACTGGTAGCATTGCCATATAATCTAATCTAATAATATAATCTGCCTCGACCTTTTCTAGCCTCGCCACTCTGGCAGCGGTACTGTGGCCTACAAAAAGTTTCTGCAAACCCTGGCACCTGCTTGCAACAGAGGAAGGTGTAGCAAGCAGAGATGAAACGTGTTCTCTCCCTCCCTCCCTCTCATCACCACCAGCAGTCACAGCACGACGACCACGTACCTGTCCCTTAATTGCTATCTTTTTCATTGTTGGACACAGTGTATATGTAGCCTGCCCCAGTAAGTGCAATGCAGGTTGGCAGAAATGAGTAGTTCTATCTAACCCCCAGTAAGGAGATGGCAAGGGGTGCCAACAAGTGAGTAGTTTTATCTAACCATAAGTAAGTAGAATGCAATGGATGCCAACAAGTGAGTAGTTTATCTAACCCCCAGTAAGTAGAATGCAATGGATGCCAACAAGTGAGTAGTTTATCCAACCCCCAGTAGGTAGAATGTAAGGGGTGCCAACAAGTGAGTGGTTTTATCTAACCCCCAGTAAGAATTATGCAGGTGGTTCCAACAAGTGAGTAGTTTTATCTAACCCCTAGTAAGTGTTATGCAAAGGATGCCAATTAGTGAGTTGTTTTCTACTAACCCCTAGTAAGTATAATTCAAGGTGTGCCAACAAGTGAGTAGTTTTAACTAACCCCCAGTAAGTAGAATGCATGGGGCGCCAACAAGTGAGTAGTATCATCTAACCTCCATAAAGTAGTTGTGACAGCAAGTGACTAGTTTTATCTAACCCCCAGTAAGTAGAATGCAAGGGGTGTCAACAAGTGAGCAGATTTTTCTAACGCCCGGTAAGTATTTCGCAAGGGGTGCCAACAATTGAGTAGTATTTTCTAACCCCCAGTTAGTCTTATGCAAGGGGTGCCAACAAGTGAGTAGCTTTTTCTATCCCCCAGTTAGTCAAATGCAAGGGGCGCCAACAAGTGAGTAGTATCATCTAACCCCCTAGTAAGTAGAATGCAAGGGGTGCCAACAAGTGAGTACTTCTATCAAACCCCAGTAAGTATTATGCAGGTGGTGCCAATACAGCGAGTCATTTTCTCTAACCCTACATAAATGTTATGCAAGGGGTGCCAACAAGTGAGTAGTTTTTTTCCTAACCCCCATTGAGTAGTTTTATCTAACCCTTAGTAAGTAGAATGCAAGAGGTGTAAGCAAGTGAGTAGTTTGATCAAGTATTGTGCAAGGGGTGCTAACCAGTGAGTCACTTGGGGGGGGGGGGGGCAGATGCACGATGCACCAGAGTTTATTTTTACAGGGGAAGATGCTAAGGTGGATAAAAAAAGTTGGAGGCACCACTGGGAAATGGGGCAGGGGAAAGCTCCGGGGTGGATGCTGAGAGAGGGAGATATTGGGGAAGGGTGGAAATCAGGGGGTTTTGCCTACCGGAGGCTCTTAAAATGGATGAAGGCAGCGGGGATGGATGCAGATATTGATGACACTAGAGGGAAAGCTGACAGAAGGTGACACTAATTAAAACACAGGATAGAGGAAATAGTAGGGTTTATGTATTCAGGGGAAATATGGTGGGGGAATGTAAATATGGATGCAGAGAGGGAGGATATATCAGGGAAGGGGGGATTTGGAAAGGCTGAGACAAACAAGGCAGATGCTAGTGGAAATCGTTAACAATGGAGCACTTAGGATCTCTGATGGCAAAATCCAGAATCCTCTATTCCATAATGGTAACCTGACACAGAGAGCAATAGTCCAATGGTAGGTGCTGTATCTACAAAGTACAGACCAGTCCCCATAGTCCCCCTTTATGTTTTATTGAGGGATATGCTTTTACCAAGATGGCCACTATGTGCGGTTAGCAATTACGGATATATATGAAGCTTTGGTGAGATTCTGCCATATACTGGATATTTAGAGTGTTGGTTGAGTGTTCACAATTGCAGGCTGTAGGTGGTGGTTATCTCTCAGTGAGTCAAAGCTCTCACAAGAAAAAGATGACATTCAGAAGGAGACCAGGACCAAAGACAAGAGGGTATCTGCCAGGAATATTTTAGCTTCCCAGAAATTACAGCAAGTATAACAGGCCTTTTGATATGTCAGTCTCCATTATTTCAGCATTCAGGCAGAAATCAGGTATATTGATGCTGGTGTTGTGTCTAAACTTGGGCATTATCTAGAGATACTGTATTTCCCCCTCCCTCCACTTCTTTCAGGAATAAGGATTGTGTGTAGCTTACAAGATGCTATTCTTTATGTGTCTAATATCAGACAGTTTAGTGACAGGTAAAGTACGGTACACAAAGATACACAGAATTTTACATCTAATAAACACTGATATTGCAATTGCATCATACTGCAGATAAAAAAAAACTATTTTTATCTATAGGGAAACTTGATAAAGTCGTACATTCACAGACAAAGAATAGATTACTAAATGCAGTTTGGGTACTTTTTTCTGGGTAGGATACATTTTCAAATTATGGGTCCAGTTGTAAAATATATATATATATATATATTTAAATCAAGTTGCTTTTTTACTAAATACTACAGTTTTATTGGTTGTGTGCAGTGTTGAGTGAACCCCTAGAAGTTTGGGGTCAGCAAGTTCAGCACCTCTTTGAAATCAATAGGGACCTAAAATGGCCTTAAAATGGGGTAATAACAAGGCAATTGTCCTGCATAACATGGAGTAGGCAAAATACTTAAAATAATAACAACAAAAATAAGATCAAAAAAATTGTATAAACTTGCAGTGATTGACACTGCAGTAGAAGATGGTATGACTATACACGTGCAGTTACTGACAATGCCCTGAAAAGGGCAATTATTTAAAATTACTAGCTGCCCCCCACTATATACACTCCCTAACTACGTGCCCTGAAAAGCTCAATTAGTACATTTTCCCTCAATGCAGCCTATCCTAGTCTAACTTATATAACTGTAACAGCGTGGAGCTAAAAATTTCCATGTGTTAAAAAGAAGTACTAAGCCAAAATACCAACCAATTGTAGTGTAATAGAAGGCTCTATGTTTCATTTGCTTAAACTGTGGACTTAGGCAGCTAAAGAGGGACACACAACCCCACCATTCACTGCAAAGCCCATACTGGGCATGGCTCTGGTTGTTATGGGCTAAAAGCTGGTTGACGGGCTGACCAGCAGCCGATCAACCAGTTTTACTGCTGAACCCGAATGCTGAACCCAAACATAGATCTCTGGCTGAACACCACGGACCCAAAAAGTGCGGTTCAGGTCCACTCAACTTTGTGTCAGTTTGTACGCATGAAGGGAAGCACATCGGACAAGCTAAACTTGACTTTTGAGTGTAGCTTTTAATGATTAATGAATATGGATTGAGTAGAGCAGATACGGTTCCAGAAGCACTTTTACTGGGCTATCGAAATAACCTACTTAATTGGTGGTAGGAGTTGGGGTGCAGCTATGTGAGTCAAAATGGGTCAAAATATACGTTGGAAATTTGAGGGAATCGAGGTTACTGATAGAGTTACTGTAGAGTTTTGGTTAGGGCTGGTATTAATTAAAGTGATTGGCAAGTCAGAGGTTAAGAAATAAATATCAATAGCTTACCTTACATTGAGTTTCTCCAGTGCTCTCCTTCCTGCTATGTCGGTCTAATTAGTGAGCAAATCATTTCCTCATTCAGCTTTCAGTCTCCACCTCACTGACCTGCTCCTTCAATCAACCTTCAGTGGGCCGAGAACAGAAACACCCACCAATCCCTGCCCAGACATCCTGATTAGCGGCCTTTCTCTGCAGCTATGAAACCCCACCCTCCTCTTTGGTCACACTATCTGCTGGAAAGAATAACTAGAGGCACTTATTTTTTAACTATAATATACACACAGTGTGCTTACATCACATTGCTGTTGCTACGACCACTGTTTCTCCTAATTGTTAACTCTGACCAGGGCTGTTGTCAGGCTTTGCAGGCTGACAAACAAAAACCCTGCAGTTCTTCTATCTGGCTTTGGGTTTTAAAACGTAAAACTTACCTCTCTGCATCTTCCTCCACCTGTCCCCTCCAGAGGGGTGTCCTTTCTTCATGCGTGCCAGGTCAGGGGGTCCCTCCTTGTCCGGTAGACGCTGTTACTTCTGTCTGGGCAGCATCTGTAGTGAGAGGGAGCACAATTTCTCCCTATTTCGTCCTTGCCGTCCCACTAAGCTTCTGCCTGGTCACTAGGGCAGTTATGCTTTTATACCACAGAAGAGGAGGCTCTGTGGAATACCCCCCATGTGACTAATGACATCACTGGAGGGGAGAAAGATGGAGGGAGATTCCCCAGAAAATCCCCCTCCATCTCCCTACCCTCCAGTGTTGTCATAAGTCACATGGGGGAATTCCCCCGAAGCCCTCCTCTATAGGATAAAAGCCTTCCTGCCCTGCTAGCTTTGCAGGAGGAAAAGTAAGGGGGGCCTGTGTCCCCCTCTATCCATTTACACCTCCCTCCGGCACCATCGGGTGATATGCTGGATGATTTGACCATGATCTGGTATAGGGGATGTGGTGAACCAGACCAAATCAGCAAGATCCAGGTCCAATTTGTCTTAACAATACATGGTACACAGGGCTATATTAGGGGTCCTCCAGTATGGATGGGTTCTAGGGTGGTAAGGAAGGAGGTCTGAATGTGTGCATATGTAATGCTAGATTCAAATATACTCCAGAACTCTGCACCCCCAAATTTCCTGGACAATTACAGCCCAATTTCTTTGCTCGGTGCAATTTTACCAGCTCTATCCCAAATCTCTAAGCAGAATTGCGCCTCATTTTGTATAAATAAAGTTCTTATGACAGTAACTCCAATAAAAGTACCAAAATGCACTTAAAAATAATTATTTATACCTTTATTATAAGTGAGCCAAACAGAAAATGGTTTGTCTATACAAGACAATACTGAAACAAGCAACACATATCTGGGGAAATTGTCCATGAGCCATTAAGTGATCATGAAACTTGGTTTCAATGTCTGCTGTGTTGGTGATAGGCTCTTCCTCCAGGATTCCAATATCAGTCTGTGTTTTGCTCCTAGTGAATGTCGAGGGAATGGTCTAAGCCCTCTTGTAACCTAGAGCATGTCTGATCCTCACTGTCACTGACAGGTGCTATTCTTTAATTCCAACCAATTTAGGTAATTTCTTATATTTTAGGTAATTATATTATTTTGAATCCAGGTATCAGCTATGGCTGTAGCTTTTTTAACATGTCAATACAAGAAGGTAACGAAAGTTGCAAAACTAAACACTAAAACTAAACACACAACCCCCATGGTTGGGTAAGCCATAGGCAGTCCCATTTGGATTGTTACCAATTGTATGTTTTTTTTAGAGATCACATGCATAGCACACGAGGCTGCATTATAAGGCCCTTGGGCAGTATGGGTGGATCAGGTGGCTGTTGCATGGTATGTAGGTCTGTTAAATAACAGGACGCAGCAGGGCATTATGGTTGGGTGCGCAACATGGCAGATGTGAGGCTACCATTGCTGTACTGTGTATGGCTCTAATAAAAGGGCTAATTTAAAGGAAAGCCCTGGAATTCTGAAGTTTCTGATGGCAGCCCTGGTAACCAGTTGGAAGAAGAAGTATGGTCAGGGCTGCAACAGTGGGGACCAAGCCTCTGGTAAGTTAAGCAAGCAGCAAGGTAAACAAACTCTTTAACTTTAAGGTCCAAGTCAGTTAAGTCATTGCACAGATATTCCACTGAGCATTTTCAAAATTCCATTTCTTTTCTACAAACCTGTTCAACATCCCAAAAATCTTTACCGGTAATGCTGAATAATACTTTAATTACTCCTGTGTAAATATATGGAACACTGATGTCAAGTTGTATTTAAATCAAACTGACAGCAACAGATGGAAAGCGATAAAACAAAACCAGGTGCAACTTCCTTTGCATGTATATAAATGTGACACCTTGTATTTCACGTTCTGTGTCGTCTTGTGCTCTCTAAAATCTGTTTAACTGTAATCATTCATAAATAGGATCTTCACTGTCTATATATATATATATATATATATATATATATATATATATATATATATATGTTTCTGAATAGGTAATAAAGTTAATAGGTGATACATATTTACCATCCAGGTACTGTATACCCTAGGCACAGATTAGAATGATAACGCCTAAAGCGGACCTCCTGTCAAATATTCAAAGTTTAGTAAATTGCTCCTCTAAACCCCCCTCTCTCACAATCAGTGATGTAAACTATTTGAGAGCTTATCCCCATGAAGATTTTGTGGAATAGCACAGCTTTTATGCTAATGAACTTCATGAGGCGGCCATCTTGCCATAATTTTAACAGCCCTGCTTCTGGAATATAACAGTCCTACATTCAAAATGACCCTAAATTTTTTTTAAATAATGCTTTATTGCTGGCCAGACATAAAAAGTCATCACCTGTAATGGCTCATCATCACTAGTAATGGGCGAACCCAAACTATACCATACCAAACTTTGCAAGTTCGGGGTCCCAAACCCAGAACACACGGACTTCAGCCAGAAGTTTGTGTTTGAGCCCAAAAGCTGAGCAGCCCATCAACTCGCTTCACCTAAGGTTACAGCAGCAGGAAGCTGCTGTAACTCACCTCTGCCCACGATCCTCTTCCTGTGAGTGGTGGCAGAGCGGCGGCAGCAGCAGCAGCATCTGAACCTGGCCCTAGCTGAGGCTACAAAAAATGAAGTTGTTTGTGAAGAACCAGCACTCCAAAAAGTTCCAAAAAATCAATTGTATTCCTTATATCAAAGGTTCAAATATAATATTTACAGTGGTGAAAGTAGGTCGACATTTCAGGGTGCACTGGGGCCCCCTACCTCAGGACACACCACATGCACACAGAAGTGAACAAAATCGAATTTTGCACCTGATGTCAGTGGTGACGTCATCAGCACTGTCATTAATTGAGTATATGTCATCCTATGTATATACAAAAAACATACACTTAGTAAAGATAATAAAGCAAAGCAAAAGCATACTCACCCCTCCGAGGACACCGTCTGTCCACCTAAGTACTGACGTCAGGCACAAAACTTTTTGGAGTGCTGGTTCTTCACAAACAAACTTGGACATATGCAGCATCTCCACGAACCGGGCATCCACGCAATATTACTGTGTTGAAGGTAAGGGTGCAGCAGTCACCAGAACTATTTGCTACAAAAAGATGGCTGCCAGTTCCCATGCTTGAGGACACTATTAGTGCTGACACTTGAAGTGTCCACACTCATGGTAGCCGGCGGCCATTTTTCTGTAGCCCCGGCTGGTGCTGGTTTCAAACACCGCCATTCTGCCACCTCTGACAAGAAGAGGATTGCAGACAGAGGTGAGTTACAGCAGCTTCCTGCACCCCCCCCCCCCCCCCACTACAGCTACCCCCCAAATTTAGGGTCCCCATTGATTTCAATGCGGACTGGGTTCGGGTCACCAAACATTTTTTCAAAGTTCAGCCGAACTTGCTGGACCTGAACTTTGGGAGGTTCGCTCATCCCTACTCATCACTACTCAGAAAGCTCTTAAAACGTATCAACATTGTAATAAACTCTGGGTAGGCAAGGCCATTGACATTGAAACAAAGTTACACTCATCCCCTCCAGCAGCTGTTGATCAGTGTGTGCATGTGTGTAACATGAGAGACATGCTGATCCCTTTTCTGATGTAAATCTCTCAGTTTGGTGTGGGCTGCAAAATCCCAAACTCCAGACAGCCTGCATTGTTTGAAGAAGCAATATCACACAGGGACACTGCAGCCATGCTGCATCAATGCTACATTAATTCAGCCAGCTAGAGAAGTTCTGTGTGGAAGCAGATAAAATCTCTCTCTGGCTGGTTTGGCTAATCTTACGGAAGCTCTCAGCCCACCTGCAGTGTGTCTATGGGCTAGCAAATGTTCTCCCCAACCCCCCCATTCATGCTTATGTGTAAGATGGCCACCCACATGTAATACTAGGAGTGCAGTTATTCCACAACATCTGCATGGGGTTAAGTCCTCCCAAACATCATATACCACTGATCATCAAAGGGGGGCTTTAGGGGAGCAAATGACTAAACTTTATTTTCTTGACTAGAGGTCTGCTTTAAACACTACTTTTACATATGTTGTCCTGATTCTCTACACTTCATAGTGTTTGGGGGATAACAACCATACACATTTATGTGGCATCTTCATTGGCATATGCCCCTGGAGATCCAGAAAGAAGCAAAGGTAGGGTCCATTCCAGGCTGGTAAACAGTGCCCCCCACCCCCATTTTGGCTCTACTTTGCCTCAGGGTCCACTTAAAAGAATCCTTTAAAAATAATAAGGGTTAACATTTCCCAATGTCATTGGACGCCAGAAATCCAGACTCATTGCCAACTAATCAGTCCAGAAGTGGGGTAAAATGAGCTAGCACCCCCAGCCATGCTACTTACAGTATGTCAGCGTCAAGGTGTTCCCTGTGTATAATTAGTGGGGACCCCAGTTCTGAAATACTGTACCAACAAAACAGTCACATCTAGTAAATATACTACCCTATGCCAGTCTATATTGCCAGTCTAATAAAAGGAGTGCGGGGGCTAGAGTACCCGGAAAGATTGTCCAAGTTAGGCTTATTTAGTCTAGAAAAAAGACGATTGAGGGGTGATCTAATAACTATGTATAAATATATTCGGGGTCAATACAAGGATCTGTCCCACAATCTATTCATACCCCGGAGTGTAACCATAACCCGGGGGCATCCACTAAGGTTAGAGGAAAGGTGCTTTCTCCACCGACATAGGAGGGGATTCTTCTCTGTAAGAGCAGTGAGACTATGGAACTCGCTGCCAGAGGAGGTAGTAATGAGGGATACATTAAAAATGTTCAAAAGTGGCCTTGATGCCTTCCTGGCATGTAATAACATTTCCGGCTATGGCTACTAGACCACTGGAAGGAGTTAAACAGGCTGAACTGGATGGACTAAAGTCTTTATTCAGCCTTACATACTATGTTACTATGTTACTACCTCCCAATACAGTATGTCCAGTTCCTTACAACATCCCCCATACACTTAGTCCCTGACATCCTTTTCCATGTGCCCGCCTAACAGGCCACTCACAAATGCCTGGTGCAGGCGCACGCCCTGCTAGAGGGATGTGGCCGCGGCTCGTGCATGCACGGTTGGACCTGGAAAGAAGGTAAGTGTATGGGACGACCTGGGGGGTTTCACACAGCGGGGCACCCTGATTTTGGATGCCCCAGGGGAAGGGAAAGGAACGATTCCCGGGCCAATCACCTTGTATTTTGTTCCACTTTAAAGCTGTGATGTAGACAGGGGCCCTTTGAGAATATTAGTATAATAAGGCCCAGGGAGCAGGAAATATAAAACCAAAACACCCTTATGAGAAAACACTCTGGGCTCTGCCCTTTCTAATCACTACAATGTAGGGGGCGTGCAAGCTAAATGGAATAATGGTCATGGGCCAGAAAGTGTTGGTAACTAGCTGGGGACAAATGGTGAGTATCCTTTTGTTTTGTTTTTTTAGGTGGACAATCCCTTTAGCCCCCCCCCCAGCCCCCATTTTCAACACTGAGGCAGGATGAGAGGCTAACCAATAAAAGCTCCTTACCACGTCCCAGAATTCAGCACTGTCCTTTGTGCTTCAGGCAAAGGTCACAGGGAGGCTGCCTATAGCGATGCATATAGTGGCACGCTGCCAGCATCCATTCATGTTAATGGACAGTGGGCTCGCACACAGAGCAGGGGATGCAGCCTCGTCAAGATGGCCCCAACCACTGGAAATGAAGGACAGCACTGGATTGCAGAGACAATGTAAGGTTTTTTTTTGTTAGCCCCCTGTCATGCCTGTGCCGGGGAAGGGGCCCAGGGGAGCCCTAACTTAAACCAGACCTTCAGCATTTAATGAAAAGCCCAAACCCTTAAAAAACTACCAGCATCTAAAATTTGTATATTTTAAGTTTTTAGTCATTTACTTTTTATTCTCTCCCCTACAATGTTCTAGGATACGTATGCCGCCATCTTGCCTCAAAAGCATCACATACTGAGGAGAGGAGAGGGGAGCAAAAGTGCAGGGGGCGGGGTTTACACAGACAGGGCAGAGCTGGGGTCAGGAAAAGGACAGCAATCCCAGAATGCAGAGCGGCACACTCAGAGGGCACTTTCTGTTTGTAGGCAGCCTGAGACTCTATGTGCCGCCATCTTGGATGCTTAAAGGCGCAGAAAATGCAATAGATACAGGTAGGATGATTTTTAATGTGAGCAATCTGGATGTACAGGGTGGAGAAAACATATAAGGTAGGTGTTTAATCAGGGTGAAGGTCCGCTTTAAGGCTTTAAGTGGGGCAGCATGAGAAGGGCATCAGCAATCAGCAAAGTTTCTTGCAACTGCCCCTCGCTTTTATGGCAAAACCAGGCTTCACCATAGGCCACCAGTGGTCATGTGGCCTGATGTCCTCTGCCAGTATTTTGGAATCACTTAAATTATTTTGTATAAAGTGGGTATTAGATTGCTTTAACAGTATTGTATATCTCCAGGCCTTCGCACCACGCATGTCACCTGAAGATGTAGTACAAGTTAAAGCAGGCCTTCACCCTGAATAAGAGCATACCTTATATGTTTCCCCCACCCTCTACATACAGATTGCTCACATTAAAAATCATCCTACCTGCATCTACTGCATGTTATGAGCCTTTAAACATCCAAGATGGCGGATCATGGAGCATCAGGCAGCCTGCAAACAGGAAGTGCCTTCTAACTGTGTTGCTCTGCATTCTGGGACTGCATTCCCTGACCTCAGCTCTGCTGTGTCTGTGCAAAGCACAGCTTTACCCCGCCCCCTGTACTTAAGCCCGCTCTCCTCTCCTCAGTTTGTGAGTCAAGATGGCAGCGCCCGTATCCTAGAGTCCTGAACAGAGTTGCAGCCCAGTGGGGGAAAGAATAATAAGTGACTAAATACTTAAAATATATTAATTTTAGATGCTGGGGAATCGTTTTTTAAGGGTTTGGGCTTTTCACCAAATCATGTTGAAGGTCCAGTTTAAACTCTTAATAAACCTTAGTTTGCCAGTAGTTTGCCTGGCGCTGTGCTTTCATTAGCCATGCCCCCACCTCTGATGACCCGCCAGTCCCCTGTCCATTATCCTTTGCCGCTGGCATGGCGTGAGTTCACATTCACAAGCTCTGATTGTGCGCCTGACCTTTGCTCAATCATTCAGTCACTGGGCGCTGTGACATCTGTGAGTCTGCCCATGTCATCTTGTCACTTCCCAAGACGGTGACCTGCCATATTTGTCCAGCGCCTCTCGCTCTTGAAGCTGGCAGTCGGGATTCTGTTAAGAAGACGTATGCTAATTACCTTATTAGGATTTACAATATGTTTTAGAGGAAATTTAAAGTAAATTAACCGTGCGAAGGAGGCACGAACGCTGCTCAACCTCTGAACACTGCAGATATATTACAAGATGGGGGATTTCATTTATATTAGATAAATACTTCCTGTCACCCAGGGTAAGCGGTGGCCAGTTCGGGCCCAACAGAGGAAATCTTTTTATGGTGCATCAAAGGAAATCAGTCTTCGGACACACCCTTCAGGTAACACACTATTAGATTATTTCATAATATAAAATAAGTGCCTGAGGCCCACAGGAGAATCCTCTGGTGTTCTGGTGGGCCAGTATAACACTGACACCCTCCCTAAAATAATCCACCAATCAGACACTTACACTGGTACATAGTTACATAGTTAATACGGTTGAAATAAGACATATGTCCATCAAGTTCAACCAAGAATGTTGGGGTAGGGGAAGTTATTTTTTATTTTATTTTTGTTTTTTTTTTATTTTTTACTGATAACAACTAATAATAAAACGGTTAATGTTATTTTCTTCTAAATAAGAATCTAATCCTTTTTTGAAGCTGTCAGCGGTTGATGCTGTAACAAGCTTCTGTGGGAGGCTATTCCACAGATTTATAGTTCTTATGGTAAAAACATTATTGCCGCCTCCAGGGACTGAATTTTTTTTTCCAGTCGAAGGGAGTGCCCTCTTGTCTTTAGAGAGGATTTTACCTGAAATTCCCCATGTTTTTTGTATTGGCATTTATATATTTATATAAGTTAATCATGTCCCCCCTCAGTCGTCTCCTCTCAAGACTAAACAGATTTAATTCTCATAATCTTTCCTCATAACTAAGATCCTTCATTCCCCTTATTAGTTTGGTGGCTCTCTTCTGCACCCTTTCCATAGTCAGAGCGTCCTTTCTATGAATGGTTGCCCAGAACTGGACGGCATATTCCAGGTGAGGGCGCACCAGAGCCTTGTAAGGAGGCAAAACTACATCCCTATCCTGTGATTCCCAGCCTCTTTTTACTGTTATTTCGCCTGTTTAGTACCTCCAGATCCTTCTCAACAAGTGACTCTCTCAGTTTTACTCCCCCGAGGAAAAATGTGGCCTTCAGGTTGTTAGACCCCAAGTGCATGACTTTACATTTTTCCACATTGAACTTCATTTGCCAAGTGGATGCCCAGACACTCAATGTGTCCAAGTCAGCCTGAAGCTTGTGAACATCTTCAATAGACTAAACTGTGCTACATATCTTTGTGACATCTGCAAAAATAGAGACAGTGCATTTAATTCCATCTTCTTTGTCATTTATAAACAAGTTGAATACTAGTTGGCCCACCACTGAACCCTGGGGTATACAACTTACAACCAATAACCATTCAGAGTAAGTATCATTAACCACAACTCTCTGCACACAATCCTTCAGCCAGTTTTCAATCCAGTTACAAACTGTATTTTCTAATCCTGAAGATCTCAATTTCCCCAATAAGCGTCTATGGGGGACAGTGTCAAATGCTTTAGCAAAATCCAGAAAAACTATATCTTCAGCTGCACCTCTGTCCAGGCTTCTACTAACCTCCTCATAGAAGCCAATCAGGTACTTATTGGAATTTTTTCATATGTTTATATATTGATTGCAATCTATGAAAGCAAAACAAGAAGCCATGACACAGTAGATGGGGAAAGAAATTCACTCTCAGTGGGAACTGGGGTAAAACTTAGATTCTCTGCTGCCTGAGACTAACTACAGAACAGCGCCCCCCCAGGACATGCCGCTCTCTGCGCTGCCCAAAAAACAAACAAATGGCCGACCACCAGCACCGAGCATGCCGAGTCTAAAAGAAAATAGCATTAATAACGGTACCGACACTCCCCCCCCACCATGCTGTTACACCTGCTCAATTAAAAAACTGGAAGTGCGACAAAAAGGCCCCGTCCGCGTGTATAAACAACGACCCCCTGTAAGTGGCCTAACGCCCAAAAAACCCCTTAGTGCGAGGACCGGACATGAAATGTTCGGACCCAGCCGACCCAAAAAAATACTCACCCCTCTACCTTCCTGGTCAGTCTTTGACACGTGAATCCCAATCCAAACCCCTTCCCCCACAAAAAAACACATCATCCACCTGAAGGCCACCCGGCTCCCGCTTATCCGGCTAACCAACTCCCCCACCCGTAACGCCCTGAAAAAGGCCACCGAAAATGCCGCTTGGAAAAGCCTTACCTCAAATTCCAACGAACAAACCTGAGGAAGACGACCCATGACCCCTTGTAAAATCTCCCAGGAGACCGGACGCCTCCTATCCACCATCTTATGCTCCCTGCACCACCCCTTCAACGCCTGCCTTACCCAAAACATTTTCATGAAATCTTTCCACCCCGCCAACTTACCAAAAAGGCAAGGGCCGCTAGTTTTTGTCTATTACCAGCGGGGCTTACCCCCCCTGCTAATAGCTCCCCCACATACCAAACGAACAGGTCCTGCCTGTCTCCCTCCGCGAGCGGAACACCAAATTCTCTTTCCAGCTTGAACCAGTGCCTCCACACCTTCCAGTAGCCCCCTCACGTAGAAGGTGCGACCGACCTCTGAATCAGCTCGAACCAACAGCTCAAACGATCTCCCTCAACCACTCCGGGCACACTTCACCGACCGCGCTTGCCTTGGGCGCCAAGCTCCGAAACCGATCCCACTGCAAACGACAGAGAGCATCAGCCACCCCGTTCTCAACCCCCGGCACGTGAACCGCCCTGAACCATATGTTACACTTCAAACATGCCAGTACCAACTGGCGCAACAATACGACGACCGGGGGGGGCGATGTTTGTGTATTAACCGCCGCTACTACCGCCGTGTTGTCTGAGCGGAAACACACTGCCTTGTTCCTTAAAGCCTCCCCCCACAAGACCATCGCCACCACCAACGGGAACAACTCTTAAAAAGGCCATTTTCCTGATCAGCTCCGACTCTGCCCACCTCCTCGGCCATGATCAAGCACACCACCTCCCCTTCAAATAGGCCCCGAAACCCGCCGAACCTGCCACATCCGTAAATAGCTCCACCTCCTCGTTCGATCTCATGGGATCCAACCAGTACCCCAGCCCGTTGAACAACTTGAGGAAGGAAACCCACATCCTCCTTCAGCTCCGCCGTGAGCCGAATAAAGTGATGCGGCTCCCTGATCCCAACCGTCGCCAATGACAACCGCCGCATAAAAACCCGTCCCATCGGAAAAACCCTGCATGCGTAATTCAGCTTGCCCAGTACCGACTGGAGCTGCTTCAGCCGAATCTTCCTAAGCCCAAGGATCCCTTACAGCCCCGCTTCCAGATCCCGCACCTTGTCCGCCGGCAACCCTGCAGACCCCTTCCACTGTGTATCGATATCGATCCCGAGAAACTTGCTGGACGTCGCCGGGCCCTCAGTTTTTTCGTGCGCCACCGGCACTCCGAACCCCCGAAACACCTCCAGCATGCCTGCCAGGATGAGCTTGCACTCCCTCGATTCCGCCAACCCCACACAAAGAAAATCATCCAAGTAATGCGTTATGGACGCCCCCCCCCGGCCGTCTCCTTCACCACCCACTCCAAAAACGAGCTGAAGGCCTCGAAGTATGAGAATGAGATTGAACATCCCAACCGGAGACAGCGGTCCACATAATACCCCCCCTCAAATAAGCACCCCAATAAGTACACACTCTCCGGGTGCACTGACAACAATCTAAACACCGCTTCAATATCTGTTTTGGCCATAAGCGCCAAACCTGCACCATTGCCAATGCAAAGTCGAATGACGTGTATGCCACCGACGAGAACTCCCGGTCAATGCCATCGTTGACCGATCTCCCCTTTGGAAAGGACATGTGGTGAATCAGGCAAAACTTTCCCTTCTCCTTTTTTGGCACTACGCCCAATGGGGACACCACCAATCCCTCCACCGGTGGATCGGTAAACGGCCCCGACATCCGCCCCAATAACACTTCCTTTTCCAGCTTCTTCCTCACCACATCCGGGTGTAGCAGGGTTAACTTCACGTTTTACCTCCCCCTTTCCCCGGGGGGTGCATGACATGGAATCCTAAAACCCTCCCTAAAACCCTCGGCCAACAACCGTGCGGCCCGCCGATCCAGATATTTATTTAGGCACAGGAGCATCACTTCTCCTTTCACCGGCGTTATCCCTCTTTGTAGGTCCTTCCGGGAACCTCCTGAACCCCCCCCGTCCTTTCCTGAAACAGCGCCTAACGGAGTGATTACCCCCGCAGGCCGAGCATTCATGCCGGATTTTACACCCTGCACCAAATTTACACTGGGAATCATTAAATGCCCAGCACACTCCTTTCCTTATTGCCTCCGCAACCCCTGGAGTGGACGAGGTGGCGCCCCCCTGAAAGGGCGATGAGCTGGCCGCAGCAGAATACACCCCCCCGGGAGTTCATAACCCGCAGCCACAGCCCGATGTCCCTATGGTCCCAACCTGGCTCGGCACACACCGACATCCTCTGCCGGAATTGCTCGTCATACCTGCCACGCCGACCCCCCCATAAACTCGGTGTGCTTCCCAGATGGTATCTAGGTAACAAAACAGCGGAGAGCAATTCTTCGGGTTCTTTTCTCCCACTACACTCGCCAAGATCGCAAAAGCCTGTAGCCAGTTCCCGAACGTCCTCGGGATCAACCTAAAACCCCTTCTGTCCTTGTCCTCTTCCCTAAGGTGCTCCCTTCCCCTCCCTCATCTATCAGTTCAGAGACGCTCAAGAGGGAGCTGTGTAAAAATATCTACGTACTCCCGCCTCCAAATCTTTTCCTTAACTTCCGGCTTCAGGTGGCCCCCCAACGGGCCCTCAAAGCAAATGTGCCCCTTAACCTGATCCGAAACCGATGCCCCCCTTTTTTCCACCTCTGGGCCAGGTCCCTTAGCCAAGCCCACGTCCCGATCCGCCGGCGCTACCCCTGTCTGAACCACCACCGTTCTATAAGCCCCAACCTTCTCCCTGGGCAATCCCCCCTTGCCTGCGCCGGGTCCCACCCCCCCCCTTGGGTCCACCACCGAATCCAACCCCGTAGCCTCCCATCTATCTAATAACTCCCGCATTCCCCGCATTCCCGTTATAAAACCCCCCAACCCCCTCAAACCCCGAGTGCGACACGTTGTTGGATACGCCGATCTGTAGAGGCTCACCTTGATGAGAGGCCACGCAGCTCGGGATGCCCTCCCACCGAACGTCGCCCAGAGATCCTGAGCCCCACTGACCCAGTATCCTGCTTCTTGCCGGATGTCTTGACGCACCCGACGACCCCAGTGCCGCCGCTGGAGCTCCGAACGATGATCCCGTCACTCCCGCGCCGGTCGCCGCAAACCTGGCCGACTCAGCGCTGGCCTTTCCGTCCCATCGCCCTGATGCCCCGACCGCCATTCCGCTCCGGATCCCTTCCTGATCAGACACCGCCTGCTGCAAAAAAAAAAGAGGCGAGGAGCCTGTCCGTTCCATGCAACCCACCCCCCGCGAGCTGGGACGCGGCGCTGGATCATCCGTGATGCGGGGCGTGCTAAACGGGGTGGACGCCAGCCGCGCTAGGCCCGGGAGCAGCGACGCCAGCTCAAATGGCCATGCCTGCAGCTGATTGGGGGGAGGGGTCAACGACCCCGAAAGGCGGTGAGGTGGTTGCGCGCGGGACGCTGTGGGTGGGGGGGGCGGGGGCAGTGGCGAACGAGCAACCCTGGTATGAAGGGCATTCCAAGCCGGGATACCCGAGGGGGGCGTGGGGTTGCCGCTTGAGGGCCCCTGTATATATTGTTGAGGAAGCCCCTACAGCGTCAGTGATGACGCTCCCCCGCTCTGGCACCCGTGTGCTGCATTAGGAGCCCCGGAGGCGTCATAAAAGACGCCCGGGGCTCCTGTACGTATTGTAGAGGAAGCCCGGCCAGCGTCCATGAGGACGCTGGGCGCTCCCCCCTTTTGTCCCCCCCTGCGCAGCCTTTGGAGCTCGGCGGTGTCACCAAAGACGCCCGGGGCTCCAGTACTAAAGCAGGCGGCCAGCGCAAGGCCGCCTGCACTCATCTCTGCCCCAGCTGGGGCAGAGCTCCGCCTCCCGCCTCTCCCTTGCCGTACAGGAGGGGGCGGTGCCTCTCTCCGCCGCCATGCAGCGCCCGGTGGGGAGGACGGCGAGGAGTGCGGAGGCTGCCCAGCATCCTGGCGCGCGCGGCCACTCCGAGACAGGTAAGTGGTGAACGGCCGTGCACCCCCCTGGGGGGGACGTGGCTCGCGCTGAAGCCTCCCGGGCCTGGGAGGTGGGGGAGGGGGGCGGCTATGGGCTCCCGCAGCCTGGCGGGAGCGGGGGGTGCGGTCAGTAAAGGGGGGCTCCCCTGCCACCTAGCGTGGCGAGGGGGCAAGGGGCTGAGGCAGGCAACTGCCCGCCTCGCACGTTGAGACCGCCCGGGAGGAGGGGGCGACGAGGCAGGGGGCTGAGCCAGCAAACTCCTTACCCAGTCCTCGACATTAGGGCATCCATGCTTGGGATATGGATGGGCGTCAGTACTGACCGCACGTTCCAGCGAAGAGATCGGGGGCAAAAGAGGAAGAGGAGGGGGGAACCCGCCCCTTTTTGCGCCCCCTCCCCTGAGGTTACTTCCCCCGATCTCTTCCCCCAATCCCATAGGCCGGTCAGCTTCCAGCAGGAAGCGCAGGCCAGTCATGGGGCTGCCGACCTTAAAAGGCCAGCGCCCTTCTTTCCTATGACTGGGGGTGGCAAGGTCACGGCTTCTGAGACACCAGTGATTGACTGTAATAATATGACAGCATGCAGCATCATGGAGCCCCCCCCAATTTCTGCTACTAATGAGAAAAAACAGCAATTGTCGTGCCCCCCCTGGCTGTTCCGTCTAAGGCCTCACATTGTCTCATTGCAGTGAACATAGCTCAAAGATTCCTTCACTCTCTACCTGAAAGTCCCTCTGAGCCAGGTCTACAAATATCCCTGGGAAAGCTAACTTCCCCCTTCCACCATTGGTAAGCTCCACAATAACACTTACCTTTTACTCCCAGAGTTCCAAACAAGTGTGAAAACCTAACCTGACCCAAGATGGCCCTGCAGTGGCACTGCCAAATATAAGGTATCTTTTTATTGTGAACCTTACCAGCAGCAGGGAAGGGCTAGTGTGCCATGAACCAGGATCCTACAGACAAGGGCCAAACATCATCCTAGGATTTTTTTGTTCCATGACATCCCTGTTTAGCCCCAGCTGCTAAGGCAATGGCATTTCAAGGGCAGATCATTAAGCAGAGGTGAATGTGGCCTCTGATGGTACTGGAGCCGTGGTAATGTCAGGGCAGGTGATGTGTCAGGGGTGGGTATGGCCACCTATAACCACTGGCTGGGGTGTCTAGGCTGGGGGTAGGGGGTATACTAGGCTGGGTACTGGCAGAGAGACTCAGGAGACAGGAAGTAGAAGAGGGTTTTAGAAGAAGCAGTGTACTAACAGAAAATAATGAATTCCACCACAGGCTCTGTACGAGGCATGCTGGGAGCAGTGGATAGTTTATGCATACCTACCAAATTTTCAGGATGGGAAAGAGGGACATTTGTTCAATTAGGCCACGCTCCCTCATTGAGAGATGGATAGGATGTAACAGTTACAACAATAGAAACACTTTGCATAGGCAAATTAATCATTTATTGATGCAGATCTGCAAGTTAAACTCTTAAAGAGGGACAATGAGTACAATGAGGGACAGGGGTACAAATCAGGGACACTTGGGAGGTATGGTTTAGGCAGTGGCATAACTGCCAGGGTTGCAGGGATCATAATTGGCCCCCTGCCAGGTCATGTGGGAGGCCAGGTAAGCTGCTCCATGCGTGCGTGTGTGTGTGTGTTTAGGTTAATCCTTGTATTGCTGCCCGGAGATTGATATGGAGCTTTGCTGTAAAGCCAGATTTACAGCAAGTATTCAACACATTTCCTAAGATTATCCCAGGCTCAGATTATATAAATCCTTATGTGCACCCGTGTAGCAGTCTGCTATAGGGCCCAAAGAAAAACAGGGAGGGGGTAACTCTTTCACAAAAAATATAGCAGCAGGGGAGTTGCCACTTCTGGACCTCTTGCTTTAGCATGGGTCCCATAGCAGTGCTACAAGGATTTAACAGTCTAAGTCTGGGAAAAGAATAAATGTAGCCCTCACATACCTGGTGTTTGATGAGGACTGCAGGGAGCAGGTTCTTCTGGGCCCAGGGTGCTCCAAGTGTGTCGGTGTGGGTGGGGTTCTGGGGCTCTACCACAGGGGATGTTAGTACTCACTGTGCCGCTCGGAAACATGATAGTCCAATGGAGAAAAGCAGAGTTCCTCTTTATTAATTCCAGTGGCAGACATCAAAACATGGCACATCTACCTTCCATAGTCAAAGGTTCAACCAACAGGTCTTACTCCCCAATGAGAATTCCCCAGGGCTTCCTTCCCCCTGCTGGGTCTCTCCCCTTCTCTCCGACAGTCTGGTCTCCCATCTGCTCCACCACAATTCAACTTAGACCTGTGACCTCCCTATATAACTTCTAGCTACCTTCCAGAACATTCCATCACATGTTCGGCCACATGCCAAACACATGATAGGCTGTTCTCTTAACCCTCCAACCATTCTCCTGGTTATTACTATGTTTCTACCCCTGCTATGACCATTAACCCTTTATACCTTACCTTCTAGAACAATCTCCATTCAATGCTCTGGCCAAATCCCACTACTGCCATCTTCAGTCTAATTAGGGGTACTACAATGTCTATACACTTGGTTGGTAAGTGCCTATTTATGCTGCATTAACTGTGCATTCTTTTAATATTTGGATTAATTTGTGTGTAAAACATCAGTTACATTGGCTGGAAAAGGGGAATAGTGTTCTTCCTGGACAGTCAACATTGTACTATCTAGAGGACACAGAAAAAGAACCTCAGTGCAGCTAATTTAAGTGCTCTCATACAGACTAAAAGATTGTGCGCCTTCTGGATAAAAAACAGTTAATATTCCAACTGGCTATTTTTATTCACTATTACTATTCAATGTAGGTTAATTAGCTTAAAAAACATTGAAATCCCCATTCATCTGAGCCTCCCCCAGGCCACTGTCATTTGTGCACCCTTGGGACATGCCCATTTGGGATGCCCCATAATGTGAAACCCCTTGGTTCAGCAGATACATTACTCACTTTGCCACGGGGGCATGCACGGTCTGAGTCTGTGCACACTTGCCGCGCCTGTCTGACTTGATTGAGAGGGAGCTGCAATGCCTCAGGGTGCACAAGTAAGCATATTGTAAACCAAGCTTACCGTTGCACCTGAGAAATTACTGCTGTCTTTGCTAGACAGGCTCATGCTGGAAGACACAGTGCTCTGGGATGGAAGGAAGGTAAGTATTAAAAAAAATAATAATAAAATACTTTTTTCTGTGTCCCTGCCTCCCCAAAGCCCAGGAGGGGGGCAGAAGGGTCCAGGCCATTTGGCTGTGTGGGCTTGTAGCCGGCAGGGGGGGTGGCCATCGAAACTGGCCCCGGTGCCCTGTTCCGACAAGACACAGTGAGGATGCCCTGAATTTAGTCTGCACATGTGGCATGGGATTGAGAATATCGTCTAGACTGGGGAGGGGCATTACACTGCAGGGCATCCCAAATCTGGATTCCTTTGGAGAGGCACAAAGGGAGAGTCTTTAATATAGGGTTCTGGCCCTCTTTAATTACACAACATAGGATCAATTACATATAAGAGATATTTGACAGGTAGGCACTGACCCTCAAAATGGCATGATTTTCACAGGAGTTTCTCTTAAACACATTCTCTCTAAGCCCCATCCAGCTTACAAAAAGCTTTAATAATTCAAGTTGTACAATAAAAACTGTGCTACTTTGATGTAGCCTGTGCTCCCAATATAAATCTGACCCAGAGGCACTGTAGACTTCTAAGTCGATTGTCCACTATTGTGCTTGAGCATCATTTTCCAGTTTTCGACCCGAATCTCCCAATAATTGGCTCGGAAATTCTTGACATTCTTTAATAATAGACAGCTTTTCCCTTTTTAATGATGTAACTTGGCTGTGGCTGATTCATAATGTGAATAAAGACACAGCTCACCTGACACACACACACACAAGCAAGATGTTCCCATTACTTATTGAAGAGGCTCAGGCGAAACTGAGGACTAAGTGCAAAGCAGGTGAACGCGCTGCCATAAAAATCAGCAAAATTAAACTGACATGTCTGTTTGTCTCCAGTGTCATTCTTCCAAATATTTCAAGTAACATTTATTGAATATCCCCCTAAATATGCTATTAGACTTTAAGAAGACTAATAGTATATTAATGATTTTTCAATAGATGACAACTGTAGGAAAAATAATAATATGCTTATATGACTAGTGTATACTTGCACAAAGAAGTGACATGCACCAGTAAACATACTAGGGGGCAGTAAGTGCACACGTGCCCCAGAGCAGTGGGCTGGGCTATCCATGGTGCCCGGAGAGCATTTGGGGGGTTAGGTGGCTTGCTCAAATGGCACTTAAGTTATATCCCAGTCAGGAAACAAGTCTGTAACCTTTTGGTCATTGAGTAATTTCCTTTTACCACTAGGCCATGGCTGCCCCTTAAAGTGGACCAAAACCCAGGATTTTGACTGTCCTGTTTTTTGGCCCGTTTGGGGGTGCCCTGCTTTGTGAAACCCCCCAGACCGTCTGATCTAACTCACCTCTTCCTGGCCCTATGGCGCATGCCAGGCCGCTCGTCCAATCAGCGTGCTCAGATCAGTTTGAGCCGCTGCGTCCAGGAGCGGATCCGAGCGTGCTGGCGGCCGCACCATGCACGCTCCCTGCTAAAAGGATTGCGCCGTTAGACCAGGAAGGAAGGTGAGTTTCTGGGCCCTGGGGGTTTTCACACAGTGGTGCATCCTGATTCTGGATGCCCCGGGGGAAGGGAATTCAGCGGTCCTGGAATCTTATAGATTTCAGGGCCGTTGGGGTGTGGGTTTTGAGCCACTTTAAGTTATGTCCCAAACAGTAATCTAACCACCTAGTCACAAGTTAATTCTTTTTACCACTGAGGCATTGGCTGCCCCTTAACTATGAATCCTTGATTCCAGTTACCCCCTTCAAACTTTTCAAAATGTGCTAGTAAGTACAGTTAAATGGACTGGCCATGCAGGTGAAGGAAAACTGGGTGTCAGCATCTCTACTCCTCCTACTGCTGCCGGAAGGGTCTGTTTTGCACAGTACTGAGAGGAAGGGGAAATAGCGTTCTTCCTCCACCGCGAACAGCACATTCTCTCACGATCCATCCACCAATGGAAGCCTTGGGCTTCTGACAGGACCACCTTCCTCATCCATTCCCATTCATACAGCGCTTCTGTCTCCCTTGTTAATCACTTCCCTTCTTCTTAGGCTATGTTTACATGCTGGGATAATGGTTTCATGTTGGTTGAAAAAAAAATTACGTGCCCTCCCATCCAAGGCTACCAGCCGACTGGGGTTCCCTTGGCTCAGAGTCCGAAACAGCTAGCCACCAGCCATGCTAGAATACAAGTCCCTTTACCCTTCGATGCATTTCTTGTGCTCCTTCAGGCCCGTGCTGATGTGCACTGGGCTTTTCCATACACATCTGGTTGTTGGCATACAAGTAATGGGGCGAATGCAGTGGCAAGTCACACGCTGCCATGATTGCAGTTGAAGAGGCGACAGAGCTCAGAGAGCTATATATTGGGATGGGATGTTAAAACTTTGGGATGGGCTATCTCTCCCTCCTGCTGATACTATAACACTCAAGATGAGTCATTCTGAAAAGCCTGCCAAACCCTGTTTATATTCATTTAGGAAAGCAAACACTGCCAAACCCTGTTTATATTCATTTAGGAAAGCAGGGAAATTGTAACTCAATCCCTGTTTACATTCATTAAGGAAAGGAGGGAAATTGTAACTCAATCCCTGTTTACATTCATTTAGGAAAGCAGAGAGATTGTAATTCAATCCCTGTTTACATTCATTTAGGAAAGCAGGGAAATTGTAACTCAATCCCTGTTTACATTGATTCAGGAAAGCAGAGAGATTGTAATTCAATCCCTGCTTACATTCATTTAGGAAAGCAGGGAAATTGTAATTCAATCCCTGTTTACATTAATTCAGGAAAGCAGAGAGATTGTAATTCAATCCCTGTTTACATTCATTCAGGAAAGCAGGGAAATTGTAACTCAATCCCTGTTTACATTCATTCAGGAAAGCAGGGAATTTGTAACTCAATCCCTGCTTACATTCATTTAGGAAAGCAGGGAAATTGTAATTCAATCCCTGTTTACATTCATTCAGGAAAGCAGGGAAATTGTCACTCAATCCCTGTTTACATTCATTTAGGAAAGCAGGGAAATTGTAACTCAATCCCTGTTTACATTCATTTAGGAAAGCAGGGAAATTGTAACTCAATCCCTGTTTACTTTCATTTAGGAAAGCAGGGAAATTGTAATTCAATCCCTGTTTACATTCATTTAGAAAAGCAGGGAAATTGTAATTCAATCCCTGTTTACATTCATTCAGGAAAGCAGGGAAATTGTCACTCAATCCCTGTTTACATTCATTTAGGAAAGCAGGGAAATTGTAACTCAATCCCTGTTTACATTCATTTAGGAAAGCAGGGAAATTGTAACTCAATCCCTGTTTACTTTCATTTAGGAAAGCAGGGAAATTGTAACTCAATCCCTGTTTACATTCATTTAAGTATAAAGATCTGTACAAGCATGATTATTATTAAAAAATATATATATAGCATTCACTAAATAATAAATACTTTTCCTTTAGCAGAAGAAACATGATCAGATATTTTGGGAGGCATTAGAATTTTGTCTCTGTGATAAATTATTTTCTGATTGTTTGTCTCACAAATACAATGCAAGAAATATACCATGAAGTCATCGTCATTTTCTCACTGCAGATGGTGCCGAATAGATTTGCCATGTGAATGCCTGATAAGCTGTGAAAGACTGAGAAACGTTCTATCACAGACATAAATCAGCAGCGCATACGTTAAGAGGCCTAATGCGTGCCGCCTGGCTACAAGATGCACCAGTATTCTCATCTCCAGCAGCATAGACGCGTCTCGTCTACACAACGCAAACGCTTCCCAAAATGGAAGCGGCTCTGGTTAATTGCATGCATCAGGTGACGGAAGTTCCCCGTGATACTGCTCATAAATCTCCTCTCATAATACTTGCATTAATTATGGCGACATGTTTGGCGCTCGCCGTTATAAAACTGAGTGTCTTATTACCCCAGAGGAATCGTTATTAGCATATCTACAGCCTGCTTATCGACACTGAAAATGTTTCCTATTCAAAGTAAACCCGACTTTTTTTTATATTATAAAGGTTTATATTATTACAATGCTGCGAGAAATCTCTTACCTACAATAGTTGGACTTAATTAGAACTTTTGTTTCTCAGTTCTGATTGGAAAATGAATAGGCAGATCTTGATATTGAAATGGCTTAGTGCTTCGTGGATGACTGAAGCTGAAAATTCTTTAGTAGAAAACACATATTGTATTATTGCAGAAAGGCTGGTGGTTGTTTAAACCGCACCTTCACCCTGAATAAGAGTCTATCTTATATGTTTCCCACATCCTGTACATACAGATTGCTCACATTAAAAATCATCCTACCTGCATCTACTGCATGTTATGAGCCTTTAAACATCCAAGATGGAGGCATATGGAGTCTCAGGCTGCCTGCAAACAGGAAGTGTCTTCTGATTGTGTCGCTCTAGATTGCTGTCCTTTCCCTGACCCCAGTCCTGCTCTGTCTGAGCAAAGCACAGCTATAACCCCGACCCTCTCCTCTCTTTAGTATGTGATGCTTCTGAGGCAAGATGGCGGTGCCCGTATCCTAGAGTCCTGACCAGAGTTGCAGCCCAGCCCAGAGTTGCAGAGTTGCAGAGTTGGGGGAAGGCGACTAAAAACATAAAATCTATTAATTTTAGATGCTGGGGAATAGTTTTTTTACGGGTTTGGGCTTTTCATTAAATCATGCTGAAGGTCCCATTTAAAGGAGATATATCGTGAATTGTCTGCTATTAAAAATCCATTAAACATGCTGGATAGAATATTTGGACTGTATCATTCGCTGGATCAAGATTCCAAGGATTATATGACCTTGATTCAATATACTTTATTTGCAAATGGAGTGCTGGTTTGATTTCTAAACATGCCTCATATGACTCATATAAAAAACAAAAACCCCACCAAGCATTTGTTTTATATTTTTCTTTTTACTGAGCGGCAGTCACAAGGACTTCACTGAAATGCTCTTGAGCAAGGTACCTAACCCCCCCTAACGCTGCTTCTGAGGCAGCCCACCACTCCAGGCAGGGCCGGCCCCAGGTTTGTGGGGACCCTTGGGCAAGAGGGTTGTGGAGGCTGATTCATTACTAACGCCAGGTATCGGCAGATGAACGTCTGTACAGTGGCGCTTAGAGCAACCGCTAGTAGACTCTGTGAGAGGGTATCGGGTGCTGCAACAGAGCGCCTCAGTCGCTCTAGTAACCTGGCCGGCATTGATGAATGTGATGTATGTTGGGCGCTGTAACACCAGTACAGTGCTGCAGGGAGCGAAAGGTAGTGCCAGCTCAGTGAGATTGACTCTCTGCACTCCACACCATACACCACTCATTCATCATTATTCCAGCCTCAGCCCACAGCGCCAGCGTCCGACCTTGAACAGCGACAGGTATGACCTCTTGCTACCTGGCGCTCTCCAATGCATTTCAATGGAACAATATATATATATATATATATATATATATATAAATATATATATATATATGCAGCATTCTTTAATTGCATTTATTGCACTGGTGCTTCATGGTATCTTGAAATAAATGCTTTTCAATGGCTTCTTAGTGATATATCACAATGTGATGAGCTGTGATGTGAGAGATAACAATTGCTACACGTATTTTCTTTCTCACATAGCATCTTGGGATGGCTTCTCAGGGAGGAAGCTCTTGGAAAGGGTGCCCCTCTTCCTTTTACCAACTCCCCTTTTTGAATCTGCTGTGTCCGTCTTTACATTAGCTTGGCTTTGGTTACAGACTCCAATTTTTCATGATATGTGTTCATTATATCTTGATTTGTTAATTTAATCCCTAAAAGGCTGTATTCACATAAATGTTAGCTGCTAGCTTCCTGTAGACTTGCAAAAGAACAGATAGTGAAACAAATACACATCGGTGTGAAAACTGGCCATCTTGTAAAACACATTTCACAATAAATTGAGCCTTGGGGCTAAGGAATTACACATCTGTATGCACTTGGCGACCAATAAAACAGTTTTTATATTCTTTGTCTATTATATAGTGCCTGTAAACTTGCAAGTGTGATTTTATTATATATTTTTGGTTGCTAAGTTAATGGTTTCTGCAGTCAACTTGGGCCATTCCTATGATAATGCCAAAGTCCCCTTGAGGGACGAAACGCGTTGGTGGTAAGCAGCTATATCTTTTAACCACTTACCTTTGAAAGGAATTTGGACAACCAGGAGAACGGGCGGTGGGAGTTGCTACCCTGTGATCTTTGTGAAAAGCCTGTATTTCATGGATTTTATGTGACTGCACCTCTTAGAATAAACGTGATTATTTGTACTGACTGGGTTGCACTAGATTTCTTTGTTCTATTTTTTCCATGTGTTTGGAGCACGATCCCATGATCTGTTGATTATTGGATATATGTTGGTGCGTTATATGGATGAAGTGGAAAATCTGTGGCTTCCATCACTGGATTGAACTGGATCTGTCATTGATCTTTACAGTTTGCCTGTGAATTTGTGACAAGCATTCTGGTAAGCCTCCAGTTTATATGGTGGTGGATCACGAATTGTGCATTTGGAACACCTGGTGTATACAAGTTTTTTTGAGAACCACTTGGCACTGAGGATGATTCATGAACATTTCTAAGCTCTGTGCTCTGTATTTATATATATGATAATGCGTAGTTGAACTTGTGGGGATATTTATTGCTAAATAAAATGCTCATGAATGTTCTAGCCAGTGAACCATGTTCAGTCTTTGTCTGACTTTTCAGGAAAAATATACTTACCTTTCCACCACTCTCCAGCTTATACTAATGAATGCCTCTCTGGCAGGGCCGGCTCCAGGTTTGTGAGGGAGTCACATGATGTGTCATCTCCTGCTGTTGATCTCCCTCCGGTTCTTGTCAGCTGTCACCTGGTTCTCACCACCTTCTGCCCTTCCATCAATTGCCCCCCATCCCATGCCACCTTCTCCATTGTTGCTGAGGCCAGCCATGAACAGGTCTGCACACAGCAACCGGGTGGTTGGGTGGTTGGGTCCACTGTTAAATAATACCATGGCCAAGTGTGAGCTTGAGTATGCCAGGGGCCCTGGCAATTGCCCAGATTTGCCCTGTGCTGGCGCCGGACCAGCTCTCTGGTTCCAGTGCCCTTCTTTGTGGCACACTTGGGGTTGATGATTGCTTCTGTTTATTGACAGTGATATGTGAATTGGTAAACAAATGGAGGTTGGGACATGGAACTTGAAACCAGAATATCCATTCAAAAGGAGACTCACATGATCCTACCATTATTGGACAAATTGTGGAAAAATGTCTGCGTAATCCCATAAATTAAGTCAGATAATAGTAAATAAAGCAGCAATATATAAGGTTAAAGGTACTCTTCTTGTCACCATAGTAAAAGAAGACTCAACAATGGTGAAGCTCAAGGAATGCCCAGTCTTCGTTAGCTCTTTATTCTAGAGATGTGCCCCTGTTGCATGGTGATCACTGAATTTGTCTTAGGGGGCAACTGGCCCATAACGACACCACTTGGCAAGTCCACAAACGGTATGTTGAAGCCCTCAGCACAGCTCTCTAGGGACACTGTACATTATCCCTCCTAAACTTCTACTCCCAAATGTAAGTGGGATATTAATGTTTCAGCTTGCTGTTCTAAGATGTATCCGTAAAATTCTAAGTGTATCCGTAAAATGTTCTTGATGTTCTTGTTCAAGATGGAAAGACAAAACACAGCTAAAACACAGATAAAAATGTCTGTGATTACAGTCTCTGGTGGTCTTTCTGGATTACTGCATTATATTGAAACATTATGCTCATGAATGTTACAAGTTTAATCGGCCACAGCTGAACAAATAAAGACACAAATCTCCCACCCCTTTGATCCGAATGGCAAGCCACTAAACTAAACCTGCTAAATTGAAGAGGAGAAAAAAATCCTTAAAGGAGCAGTATCGCAAATTTTTCTTGGTGACTTATATTTAAATGGTACTTTGAATGTAGGTAAGTGTTGGAGTAAGAATTACAAATTTAGAAAAAAATTATGTCTGTGTTGAGCAGCTGGAGACTAATAGCTCATGTTTATGTCTTCTGAGTGTCGGGCCCGACACTCTGGCCTGTTCCATGCTGAGGAGAGGGGTGAAACAATGTATCAAAGTATCAGCTGTTCAGTGCTGGCAGCCGTCCAGCATAAGATAACAACATTGCAACATTGCCTGGCCAGAACTTATATATCTAAAACAGAGAGAAAAGCTCTAGAAGTCATTTAGCTGATTTTGACAGTTTACCCTTCATGTTGGCTCTGCTGCAGAATCTTTCAGTTTACCATTTTCTCTCTCTTTTCTCAACACATTTTTCCATATGATCTTTCTTTCAGCTTTGTGTGTTTTGAGCAAAGCCCAACCCAGGATTTTCACTATCTGGAGTTTTGTTTTGTGCCCCTAGGGGTATCCCGATTTGGGATGCCCTGATATGTGAAATCCCCAAGTTCGCCTGTGAAAACGTACCTTTCCCTGTCCCACAGCGCATGCGCGGGCTCTCATCCAATCAGCTCTGTTTGCACGCCGATGAGGAGCCTGAGCAGTAACCTTCCTGGCCGCCCGGCCTGTCTAAATGACTATCTGCTTGAGCGCGCCAGAAAAATGAGGGGATCTGTGGTTATCCAGGGGTCGTTTCACATAGTGGGGCATCCTGATTTAGAATGCCCAAGGGGCAAGGTCAATGGCCGGGTCTTATAGACTTCAGGGTCGGCCACTCAGGGTTTTGTTCCACTTTAATACCTTTAGATTTTCCTGCACAGTTATTCAAAGAAGAATTTCAGTTATTTTCAGTCAGTTTAGTTTATTTTGTATAGATTTTACACATTTGAGTCACCTGGTCTCATAACAAAAGCAGCACCTCACACACACACAGCCGTTACCACTGATTACAGTGTCAGCCTCTGAGGTAAAGTGTTGCTAGGAGACCAGTGGGCTAAATGAAGCAGCTCACTAAATAAAACCCAGCAGATCCCCCCATTGGCATTATACAATTTAAAAGAAAGGCATATATTTTTTCCTTTTTCTATCGCCAGATTATTTATACACATGTTATAAGATATTGTGTGGCTATTTAATTATTTATCTTTTTTAATGCAAATTTCGCGATACTGCTCCTTTAATGCACCTACCCTAAGTGGAATCCTGTCTCTGTTAGGCTCAGATCTCAACAGGGCTAACAGCCAGGGTGCAAAGTTATCACAGCCTGGCTACCCCTAAAATGTAGCCATCCTCCAATACGTAGCAGCCCACTGGCAATCCTGGCTCGCTTCAGCCGCAACCGCCATCTTTTTATGCCTCAGATTATCCTCCAACCTGCCAACTCAGACCCAAAGGGAAGGGAGAGCACCCACCGGCTGTGCCCAGCATAATCCTAAAATACAAAATAAATATTGTGTAACCAGACACATACAACATACACAGTCATACATCACAAAACAATCGCCTTATTTATGCTTTCCCTCACTGGGCTGCAGCTCTGCCCAGCACTCTAGCATACGGGCTCTACTATCTTGCCTCAGAAGCATCATATACTGAGGAGAGGGGTGAAAAGCACAGGGGGCAGGGTTATAGATGTTCTTTACACAGATAGGAGTCAGGAAAAGGACAGCAATCCCAGAATGCAGAGCAGCACAGTCAGAAGACACTTCCTGTTTGCAGACAGCCTGGGACTCCATGTGCCACCATCTTGGATGTTTAAAGGCTCAGAAAATGCAGTAGATGCAGGCAGGATGATTTTTAATGTGGGCAATCTGTATGTACAGGGTGGGGGAAACATATAAAATAGGCTCCTATTCAGGATGAAGGTCCAATTTTAATGTACCAGCAATTTTAGCCTTGGCACAGAGTAAGCTACTCTCTTGGGTATAAGATGTTATCTCCTTCCCATCTATTGTATTTATAAGAGTTGGCACGATAGACACGTTTTATAAGCAGAAAGCATTTCTGAGAAAGGAAGCTGGGATAATGCACAAAGTATACCTATTATTTCACAAAGGGCCAAGAATATTCCCATTGTCTATGTCTTTCTGTAGAGCCTTCACCCCCTGTCCTTCTGTACCACATTCACAACCCATTACTGTGTTCTTGCTTGCGCATAGTGTTGTGCATTGTCTACACATCAACATACCAGACATACAGAGGATAGAAACAATTTACAACCCTTTTGTTAAATTCATGATACTATAAGCTGTTACGTGGACCGAAAGTGCAGAGAAACGAAGGAAGAGCTACATAATGCAAGAGGGAAACAATGAATTCCCTGTGCTGTTATTACTGGCCTCGATGATCTAATGTGAGTACAAATACCTTCACAGAATACCAAGGGATTAGAGATGGGTCATTCACTATCTGATGGTCCTTATTTAATGTTGAGCAGTTTTTCTTAATCTTCTAATTTTATGCATCTCAACATAAATTAAAAAGGGTCCTGAAAATTCATTTTTCTCATTTCATTCAGAGAAAATAGGGTAGTCCTCCCCTGAACGCCATATGTCTAGAAGGACTAGACTTTGAAGGCCAGGAGCTCAAATCAAAGAGGTTGGGAGTGGATCAGGACCCAACTTTCAAGTTAAATTGGACCTTCACCCTAAATAAGAGCCTATCTTATACGTTTCCCCCACCCTGTACATACAGATTGCCCAGATTAAAAATCATCCTACCTGCATCTACTGCATTTTTTTCTCTACAATGACTAAAAACATAAAATATATTAATTTTCCCGGACATCGTTAGAGGGGTAGACCTGCACCACCCTTGACTCGGTTACTGAGGGTCAACCGGTAGCCCAGAAGAGAGCCGGGCTGGAGCTCCTCTTCCCACTGCTGCCCCCCCACTGACAGCAGGAATTGCGCCCCCCCCTTCTCATATATATATATATATATATATATATATATTATACATTTTAGATCCTGGGGAATAGTTTATTAAAGGTTTGGGCTTTTCATTAAATGATGGTGAAGATCTGGTTTAAATTCTGAGAGCAACTGGAGTCTGCAACTGGCTGGGTGTTTTCAGTAGATCCATAAAGTTTTATATGACATAGCGGAGCGATGACTCTATTGGTCTGCGCAAGTCTCATCCTGTTGGTCGGTGCAAGAGGAGGACACCACATGACCAGTCTCTGTAAGAAATGAGGCCCTTGTGCGTTATATCTGGCTTGGCAGGGAAGGATGGCCCTTCCAGGGATAGTCTTAATTGGGGAAGATCCCCACTCCATAAGTGGAGATGGGTGAACCTGAACTTTGTACTTAACTTTGTGAGTTTGGGTTCCCACTTCAGCCACAAGTCCGTGTTCGAGTTTAGCGTCCGGCCCAAACACAGATGAGTTGCTAAGCAGCCCATCAACCCACTTCACCTAAGGGTGCACTCACCTCAGTCATGATACTCAGCGGCGGCGGTGGCGGCGGAGGCGTTTGAATTTTAGCCCCAGTAAAGCTTTGGTAATAGAAATTCATAAATATATACATTATTTAATTCTCTTTTACCAGATTACTTATGGATAGGGATGGGCGATCCCCCTAAATTTGGGGTCTGGCAAGTTCGACTGAACTTTGAATAAATGTTCGGGTTCAGGGACCAGAACCTGGTCCCTTTTGGAATCAATGGGGACCCACACTTTGGGGGTGGCTGTGGTGTGGTCGCAGAGTGTGCTGCTGTAACTCACTTAAGCTGGCCAATACTCTTCCTCTCAGCAGAAGCGGCATTCTGGCCCTAGCCAGGCTACCGAAGGAGGCACTGCCAGCTGGCACTAGAAGTGTCCTCACTCATGGGAGCAGGCGCCCATCTTTCTGTAGCCCTGGCTGGGACCAGAATCAAACACTGCTGCTGCTCCGCCTTTGCTGAGAGGAAGAGTATTGCGGGCTTAAAGAAGACCAAAACCCAATTTTAAATGGCATCCCCTGAATTGCACCCCCCATGAGGAGTATCTTTTGCCAGTTTTCACCTCTCCTGCTTCACTCCAATCTTCACTCTAATCCCAGATAATGGCGCCTGTTTTAGCTGTAAAGCTCAGCCTCCTCCTTTCATTGCCACTGTTGTGTGTGGCAATGATGTCATTGCCACACCTTTGCAATGACTGATCTCTTGCCATCTCACACCGACAGACAGAAAAAAAAAAGTGCTCCAGGACCATTCAAAAAATTTCGATTTCTAGTTCTACACCCTAATAGGGGAGTATTGGCAAGGGCTTTGGCCAAATGTATTTCACAAGTTTGGTGGGTTTTGGTCCGCTTTAAATGAGTTACAGCAGCATAATATGCGCCACCACAGCAGCCACCATCCAAAGTTTGGGTCCCCATTGATTTCAATAGAGACCGGGTTTGGGTCCCCAAACCTCAACATTTATTCAAAGTTCAGCCGAACTTGTCGGACCCAAAATTTGGAGGGTTCGCATATCCCTATTATTATAGAATGAAATAGTGTATGAGGGTTATTTAAGAAGGGATAGCGCCAAGTAGTGCTTCGTAACAGCAGGTAGCGTCTGGTAAACGCTGGGCGATGTACGCAAAACCACATTTATGAAAGCGAATCTGGTGAGCGACCCTAATAGCGCCATGTAGTGTCCGATGTATTATTACAGGCGGCTCAGCGTATAGCGCCGGCACTCAGGAGCGCCATGTAGTACCTGTCGCTCTGTAGTGCTCTCCCATACATTACAATGGGCTTTCATTAGTTGTGTATAAATAGTGTGTTTGGCAATTTATTTAATTTTTTTTTTTTTTTTTGCTCAAATCATTGTGTGACCTCTCCTGGCTGCAAACAAACATTTTTTGAAACTTTTTATACTTTTTATATTTTTATACAGAATTGTCATTACAGGTCTGGCACTAAAGTGTTATTGTCCCAGTGTTATAACAATGCCATTCCATGTGATTTCGCTTTGTTACTGGTGGATATGTGTTCAAAAACAGACTTTAATCACACAGCGTCTGGCACTCTATTTTTGATACTACCCAATTTTGAGATAGGCCCTTATTTAAGAAGGGATAGCGTCAGGTAGTGGCTGGTTAATGAGAGGTAGCGACAGGTACCGACTGGTGAACGCCGGACACGGCACGCAATTACACATTTATCAAGCAGAATCCGTTTAGCGACTGGGATAGCGCCATGTAGCGTCTGATTCATCATTTTCACAGCCTCAGCGAACAGCGCCAGCGTTCAGCCTTGCACAGCGCCAGGTATGACCTCTCGCTACCTGGAGCTCTCCCATACATTTCAATGGACGATCCTTTTCTTCTTTTTTTTTTTCAAAATAATCACAAATAATTCTTTGACCTCTTCTGACATTGAAATAGCATTTTTTTCATAATTTTTTCATTTTTAAATATTTCCTCAAAAATGACATTACAGGTCTGGCATTAAAGTGTTCATGTTACAATGTTGTTACAATGTAATTCCATATGTTTTCGTTTTCTTACTAGTTGATAGATGCTTAAAAACAGACTTTAAACACACCGCCTCCTGCGCTCTGGGCTTCAAACAAGTATTTTTCAGCGCCAGAGATTTGTGAGGCTGTTTTTTTGCTGAATATGGTGTGAGTCGGTCGCTATGAGCAGTCGCTAACATGCGCTCCCATACAGCGCTGCAGTGGTCAAATAGCGACTCCTCACAATGTATTCAACATTACTGAACAGTGACTGAGTCGCTATAAAGTAGCGACCCACGGCCGAGCACTGCGACTACTAGCGGGCGCTCTGAAAATGCCTGCTACAGACGCTCATCTGTCGCTACCTGCCGCTAATGATGAATCAGCCTGCCAGTGCTCCTTTAAGTTCCAGTTATCCATTAGACAGCGTTTCCTCCCTGTTAGCGATGATGCACGGCTCTGCCAGAGACAAAAAAGCAACATAACTCACTCCAAGTAAGTATTCGAGATTTCCTTCAAATTCCGGGAGTGCTCTAAATAACAATTCATCTCAGAGAGCTCTGTGACGTGGGACCAAAATCATTTCATATAACTAAAATAAAGAAAACATTGCAGTTGATTAAGGAAATAGAATAATATAAGATGAATGAAATGTATATTTTAATGCATGACAGGTTGGCTTTATTTCCTCAGAACTAAATGAAATATAGCTATGGGATTAGAAATGATAGAAAGGTGCTTCTGCGGCTGAGGTAAGTCTGATATGGGGGATATAAAGGGAGCCTGTCACTATCAAACCCTGGCAATGTTTTTGGATCAAGAGCAGTTGCAAACTGTGTGTACAGAAATAGCAGCCCTTCTTTTAATGAAAAAATTGTGTTTTAGGGAAGGTTAGGTGATGGTATTGAGCTTTCCACTGCTGGTACACAGGGCCGGCGGCAGCACTGGGCGTCCCCGGACAGGTGCCGGGGCTCCTTCACCTTGGGGGGGCCCCACCAGGATCATCAGCCAGGGGAGACTGGCCATTAGGAGAGCCTTTCTTTATGTCAATCCTTCTACTCTTTGGCCCTTATTCATCAAGCGATAGCGCCAGGTAGTGTCTGACGAGCGCCAGGTAGCGGCAGCTAACGGCGACTACCGACTCAAGTACGCCCGGCGGCGGTCACAATGACGCATTTATCAAGCAAAATGAGGCTAGCGCCGGCGAGAGCGACGGCTAGCGCGGCATTCATCATGAAGCCGCCTGGACTGAACAGCGCCGCTGCAAATTCCCTCACAGCGCCAGGTATGAGCTGTCGCTCCCTGGCGATGTCCAATGCATTTCAATGGAGCAATCTATAATTATTCATAATTAATTGGTATTAATTTTTTTTTTTTTTTTTTTTTAATGTCAAAAAATCGGAGAACACTTCTGCAATGTTAGGATTTATTTTTAAGTAAAAAAAAAAAAAAAATATGTGCAGAATTGATCTAACAGGTCTGAGATTAATGTATTCATATTACAAAATGATTCTAAAAACATGTATAATGTTACATTCAAAAAATATGGTTGTTTAGGGGTTAAAAACTAGTTAATACACATCGCCGCCAGCGCTCTGGGGTTTAAACAAGGGCCCTTATTCATCAAGCGATAGCGCCAGGTAGTGTCTGACGAGCGCCAGGTAGCGGCAGCTAACGGCGACTACCGACTCAAGTACGCCCGGCGGCGGTCACAATGACGCATTTATCAAGCTAAATGAGGCTAGCGCCGGCGAGAGCGACAGCAAGCGCGGCATTCATCATGAAGCCGCCTGGAACGAACAGCGCCGCAGCAAATTCCTTCACAGCGACACGTATTACCTGGCGCTACCTGCCGCTCTCCCATACATTTCAATGGCAGACGCTGCAATGATTGTTTTTAGTTGTTTTTGGGTTTTTTTCGTTGGTACAAAATTCCACACATGTTTATATTGATATGTTTTATGAATCTGGCTGGTTATTTATAGGTTTTATTTTTTTGTAATTTTTTTCACAATGTAATGTTGTGAGTGACATGGGAATTGCATCTCCTCCACCCAAACTCATTGGCATCAAAATCGCTGGTTTTCCACACAAACGGGCCTTGTAAAGCTATTTTGTAGCCTGTCAGGTTGGTCGGTCACGTTCGCTCTTAGAAATTGTCAGCGCCCAAGCTATTCGGCAGCCCTGTCATTGATGAATCTGTGTTGGTCGGTGTTTGTGCAGTCGCTGTTTTAATTCGCTCTGTGGCGGCGCGAGCGTCGCTGTGCCTCGCTGCGCTGCGTTGTGCGTCGCTGTGCTGTTCATACATGTGTCCTTCTGCCAGTTTCAAGGAATTCACTTTCCGCGACCCCAGTCGTTGTTAATGAATACACTGTAGTTGTGAGCGTGCCTGGCCACATATAGCAGAATTAACATTCAGTCGTACCAGCTCATAACAACCCGTTATGCATTCTCATGTGTGCCACATTTTCAGGTATTAGTCTAGTTTGATTGTGTGATGAATTTTGGAAGGAATAAGATTTTTATATTTAAGCACAACGGTGTATGCTTTAGAAGGACCTATGCATTACAGTATGTAGAATCCCCTGCTAAATGCAGCTAATAATTCGTTGCGCCTTTGGCCCTAGCTTGTTTTGCAGCGTCATTTTTTTGATTTTTCCGCCACTTAGCGTGCCTAGAGCTGATATTAGCTTGTCCCTGTTGCGCGCATGTTTGTGTTTGAATTTAGAAGCACAGTTGCTAGCGTCATATCCGGTTCCGGGATCCTCCTTTGCGTTTCAACGCCACCTTAAGGTAAAACTGTCTAGCGCTTAGGCCAATAGCTTGTTTTAAATATTCATTTTAGTTTTTCCGCCACTTAGCTTGCACATAGCTGAGAATAGCTTGTTGCTGGGGCGCGGAGCGTATTTTTGTTTTGTTTTTTTTTTTTTTTTTTTTTGGTCTAATGTCGCTTGCGTCATTTCCGGTTCCTGTTTCCTCCTTAGCGTTTCCAATATGGCTCCAAAACGCAGAGTAATGCGCCTCCCCAGCTCCTCCTCAGATTCCGGACCCACCACCCCTCCCCCACCTCCCCCACCTACCTCACCTTCCCCAAATACCACCCCTCCCACCCATTCCCCTCCTGGGCCAAGGAAACAAAGGCGCACCCGGGTGGATAGCCGTGTAAATGGCCAGGTGGTGAAAGTGAGTATTTTATTTATGTATTTTTAGCTTAAAAATTGATAAACACACAGGGGGGATAGGGGCAGAATTTGTATTGTTTTCAGGCCAAAATTTAACACTCCACGTGGGGCATCCCCATTGTGGATGTCCTGCTGGGATGCCCCCCCCCCCCTGGAGGGCCATAAAAATTACCTCTGCCCCGTCCCATCTGTGCATGCGTGAGTTGCGGATGCCTATTGCGCTTACCTCTAGCAGGGTGTACCCCTGCGCCATACATATTTTCATTTTGTGTGCAGGCGCACTCCCTGTTAGAGTCAAACGCCACATGCGTACTTTGCCGTGCAGACACAGCTGAGCTGGTATGCACCTCCCAACGGCCTTGGCTGCGCATACCACACCGGCGTGGAGCGCTGTGTTTGGCTTGCGGAGTGACGTGGGAGTGTCCTCAGTGGTGTATTTGTGGCCTTCCAAGGGGGTTGCAGACAGTGGGCCACCCACAATAGTTGTGGCCCACAAAAGTGCACCCAAACCCAGAATAATGTTAATCCTGGGTGTGGGTCCACTTTGATCTTGTCTCTGTATAACTGTTTATGACATTGTTCTGATGTCATGTATTTATTTTTTATTATTTTTTATTTTTTTTTCATAGGACTTCTGCCTGGCCGAATACGACTATGCCCGAGGAGCTAAAAAACGCCTTGCCATGGAGGTGAAGGCCACTGTGTCCCGGCGCTTCAAGACCGACCTGACCATCCGGGCCATACAACAAAAATGGTCTGATTTCAAGCGCCGGGACCCAGAAGGCGTGTACCGCCTATATGATGCCTACGCATCAGGTAAGTTAAAGCTTATGTTCTTTTTTGCCTTTGTGCAGAATCATCTGCTAAGCTGTGTCCTTTTTTGCTCTTTAGATTAATTATTTGCTTTCACCCCCTCCACACAGATAAGCGTCCTCCCCTGGGGAAACGTGGGAAGGGATTCCTCCCCCGAACCAGGCAGGCGGACTCGGGGGAGTCATCGGGGGAGGGTCCCTCCCGCGGGTCCTATTTAGAGGACCCAGGGGAGGAAGGGGATGACGCCCCAGAGGAGTGTGCTGCTGGGGGGCAGGCTGGATCAAGCCTCAGCTCCTCACACTCTGAGTCTGAGGACTCTCACCAGGCAAGGGGCCACTCTCAAGCAGGGAGTGAGAGGGAGGAGGGTGGCCCTTTGCCTGGTGGATCTTCTGAGCAGAGTGTGAGGAGCCGAGGCTCCCCGCCTCCTCCTCAGAGCCCTCCCTGGGCTTCAAGTGGCGCTTCATCCCCTGGTGAGTTTACATGTTTTAATTGTTAGTCTGTGACAGGTTTCATCTGACCATTTGTGCTTAGCCCTTGCCATTCCTCTCTAATTTGCAGGGCATCATATAGGCGGCACCTCCATGGCATTTTGGCGTCAAATCCTCCTCGGGCATAGTCGTGGTAAGTGTATGTTGTTAGCCATCTCATTTTGGAATTTATGTCATTCCTTAAAGTGGACCAACAAACATTGATGATATTGCTTGGATTCTCGCGCCTTCCCTGCCCAATCACATCCCTCACCCAGGGCCACCCCCCAACAAAACACCACAAACTACTTCCCTCTTTGGGGGTGGCAGAAGCCATTGTCCCCGCCTCCTGTGTGGCACTCGAGATGTGTGTGCGCCTGCGCTCTGTTTCATACTGGCATGCGCGTGCGCACACACTGGAGGAGTGATGTGCGGAAGGCAGGGGCGGTGGCGGAATAAAATTGTGTTGCTCTGCCAAAGTAGACTAAAACACTGAATATTACCAATCCTGGGTCTTGGACCACTTTTAACAGACACGTTTCCTGGTCCATTGTCTCAGCTGGTTTGCTAATGTACATTAACATCACAAACCACACTACAGTGCTAGCCAACTGGCAACCACCCCTATGTTTCTGGCCACACCATGATGTGTGCTAGCAATAGTTAATTTACGTTAAGTAGTTAGGCCAAACACATGTTGCACACTGGTAACATTAGCCATTAAATTGGTAATGAGTCATTTACATTGCAATGTAAAGGTTAGTGCCAGATTTTCATAACAGATACATGTGGCAACCATAAACACTTCACATTAACTAATGGACCAGGAATATAGTAAATATCGTTTAACATGTATGTAAACATGTCTGTTTTTTTTTAGGTAAGACTCAATAACCAGATGGATGTCAAATCTTCGGGTGTCATAGCTCCACTAAATGTTGTTTTGTATTTTGTTTTTTTATGGACAGATGTTGCTACGCAGACGGAGGCAGAATTCCTCCTCCCCACACCAGCTCCAGGGACGGCCAGCAGCATGGGCCACCGCCACAGCTGCGATGGTGAGTACATCCAAATTCATATGGGTAAATACTTGTGAAACCTTTGTCTTCTAGTTACATCTGTAGACATTTTAAATTTACCAATGTGTGAATTTCACACACATCTAGGTTAAATGTGTTTGTACAATAATCCAACATGCCAGTCACCATCCTTGATAGTTGCCTCACATTCTTGTTACGGACACATACGGACTATTTGTGGCGTATAGACAACCAAATGGGCCTGATTAGGTGTTTACCCATAACATTATAGGGCAAACTTGGATCATCCTTAGGCCCTGATGTTTGGCTGGGACTAAAGACATAAATGTCCTTACTTGGCCATAAACATTATTACATTTGCAAGAGTTAACCTGGCCCAACACCAAGGGTGTTTAATGTGCATTAAACATTTAATTTGCCAACAACTAACAACTAACACCCCGCGGAACATACGATAATTGCATGTACCGCGGGTCAAAACCACCAAGCAAACCCCTAATTATCGGAACTTATCTTCCGCTGGCTCCCGCGCACCACTCCAGACGTGCATTTGTCCGCCCTGGGCCTCTGTGAATGGCCGCCGGGTCCCCATGAGCAGCCAGAGAGTGACATGCGTGAAGAGGCGGCGGAAGAGGATTGTACATTCCTGTTCCCTGCATAGACGTTAGCGTGCGTTATTTGGGCCAATCACGTTGGAGCATGGAGAGGTGAGTGGCTATGGATTACTGTGTGGATACACACATCAGGGAATAAACAGATCTGTGAGCAACAACAAAGTGGCCCAAAACCCATGATAAACTATATTGTGGGTGTTGGTCCACTTTAAGAGTAAAGGTATGTTGTCCTAACATGTTTTCAAGCCAATATTAAACCTTTAATTTTAAATGTTAAGGGCACATTGTTCACCAATGTTAATGTGAGTGTTAGCAAGTTAGAAACACTGACATTACATTGCTACATCTGTGTATGTTGAGTTCTCAATCAAATTCTAACATATTATTTTTAATCACATCTCTACAGCTTGTATACGCCAGCATCGCAGACTGTGGCGGGCCTTCCGACAGATGAAAGGGATGCTGCTGGCCATGAAGAGGCGTCGGAGACGTTAGGGTGGGGGGGATGGCTGCCATTTGTATGGTTTTTGGCTTTGTTGGCCTATGTTGGCCGTGTTGGGCCAATTTTTTACAATACAATTTTTTGTACTAATAACTGTGTTGTTCCTTGACCAGCATAGGTTTAGATTCCAAAAAAACATTATGTCTAAAATTAGGCAGCCATTTTGAGCCAGTACATGTTTACACCATAGTAAGCAATGTTAACTAATGTGGCACATAAATGGTGGCATAATATTAGAGATGATGGAGCAAATCATCCATGACTGTGTAGTTCGCTTTCACATGTAAGGATAAACACAATTTAGAGGTGGTTTTCAAAAATATATTTACATAAATCATAAAAAAAGGTTTACAAATTAATATTCTTGGCTGGGTGGCCGGGGAGGTTGGGAGTCATTGCTAGGGGCGGTGTTGGGGGACAACAGTGCAGTAAAAAATATAGACTGCTGTTGTATGAGCTGTTGTAGCAACAACAAAGTTTGGTCCTGCCGCTGTATTGCTTCTTCCTGGCGCTGGAGAGATTGTTCCTGGCGCTGGAGAGATTGTTCCTGGCGCTGGAGAGATTGCTCCATTAGATTTGCCAGCCGACCAAGTTCCTGGTTCTGTAGTTGGTTTGGGCGTAACTGGTCCATCTGGCGCTGCAGGGCCTCATTTTGTTGCTGACACATCAGCACCTGATTTTCCAACGCCGCAATGCGCTCATTAGTTCCATCACACGGCTGTTGGCGACTGTAGTCCTCCAGCATCCGGACCCCTAGCTCGTAGAAATCGGCACTGGTTGGTGCCACACCTCCTCTTGCTGTGGTTTGAGGCTAAACAAATAGAAAACCACATTTTAGTCAAACAGAACCAATGCAGTTATGCCCCTCAAAAAAATTCCCATAAACAGTCACTATACAACTTACCCTTGTCTGTGCCTCGGAAGCTTGGCCACATGGGACTTGGGAAGAGGTCCCAGCTTGGGGTTCTGGTTCCACCTCCTGCCAAAACAACAATGAAAGGAAATGTGACATGTTGCTTCTTCCACTACCCACGAAGATGCCAATGTGGTTCTAGCTCGTCTACATCAGCCTTGTTACCTGCGTCTCCTCCGGCACAGGTAGGCTCGAGGTTTCGCTGCCAGAGAGTGGCAATTCAACATCCGAGATGTCCGGCAAGTTGGCATATGCTAAACAGGAAAATCTGGTTAGTAGGTCTGTGGGCCAAACTCTAATGTAACCTGGTTAGGCTATCGAGGCCATACCTCTAAAAAGTTCAAAAATACACACTAGACCAAAGGTCTCAGTTAAACTCAGCTTGTTAACATGTATGTTACAGGACTAAGACGCACTAATTTCTGCTAATCACATCAGAAACATTGCTTTAATTAAACATACCCGCAATGTCCCAGATGTCTGGAGTGGGGTCCTCACTCGAGCTTGGACCTTGAAAATACATGTGGACACACAAGTTGCCAGAAGCAAGTGCCACAAAAGTAGAGCCAAAATACAGACTAGAGCAAGGCAAAACAACTTACCCTCATCTCTGGCAGCCGGAACTTGAGGGGCCCTTTCTGGACAGCCACTTCCGATATTCGGGTCAACTAAAAAAAAAAAAAATGTCTCTAAATTATCAGCAAACTACTACGGGGAATGTTTGGCTAAAAAGATGTCCGCAAAAATACATTGCTATCACTCAAATAACTAATAGACTGACCCTGGGGAGGCAACCAGCACTCCCAAGAGGCATGTTCAAGTTTACCAAGCAAACATGTAGCTTAGTAGAATAACCAAAATGAACCAGTGTAACATAAACAGCATAAAGGATACATTATGTATTGCTCTACACACCAACAGGGTCCTGTTGACCGGCAACATCGGAAGTGGGGTCCAAAGATGAACCAGTCACTTGGCCTACCAAGAAAAAAGAGGAATGAGACACATGCACTTGAGTAAAAGTGGATCAACCAAGGTGAACACATGCACTTACCGACATCCAAAGAGTAGGTGGGATCCGGAGGAGATGCTGGGGCCAAGGGCATGGGAGCTAGGCCAAAATAAAGCCAACATTGAGCCATAGTTAATGTGCGTGCCAAAATACAACATGCATTAAGGTGTGTGAGCAGCTCTTTCACTAATATTCACTAATCCAGGCCAGTGTGGCTCCCACATTGATATGCCGATATATGGCTACACATCTCTGGCGTCCTACATATCTACACATGTTAGGGCCTTGTTAGTTAGTTGCTGTGAGTGTTACAGTGGGCGTGCAATTAGGGCGCAGGCACATATTATTAATACTCAACAGGGCAAAACTTGATTGTTTGAGCTGCTCCCACACCCATTTGTTAACCAAACAACCAGCAACCAAATTAGGGGTAAATACCTTCTATGGCAGACTGGGGTAGCCTTGAGGTTGCTGGAAGGGCAGGAGCTTGGGTGTCCTGAGGCACATCCCGGACAGCAGCATGTGCACCTATGCATAAAGCAACAGACAGAAAAGTTCAAAATGTTTGAGCTGTAATGTAATACTTCACAGGTCCTACTGTTAGTTGGTCAGAATGTAAAAATGCAAATCACATACATTAACATTAGGTTATTAGAAAAGCCAGCAAATATGTACCTTCAGTCCAACCGGTGGTGTCATCCCCAGGATCCACACCCTGCAGCCGAGCCAGTGGGATTTTGGCCTTCAGCATCTCCTCATACGGCCTGTAGGTACTCTTTGGAGCCTGGATGAACCCACTGTCCACATCAAGATCGTAATTCATCTTTTTCATAAGGGCCCCTCGCAAAGTGTAGAAGCGTTTCCTGCAGGATGGGCCACTACGTGGGTGTTGAGCTGTGCTACTAAGCTCCACACCAATGGCATCCCACAGTTTGCTTCTTTCTTGTTTGCCTATGGACTTGCTTTGGGAGCCAAATATCAGCTCCCATTTAGCAAGTGTAAGGCGCACAAGATGATTATTCTCAGCCAAATTAAATTCAGGCTCCCTCTTGGCACCTGGGCGCTTAGCCTGGGGTGCTGCCCCACCTTCAGGCTGTGCCCTTTTCCGTAAGGGAGGTCTGCGCACAGCACCCACCAAACTCCTACTCGGGCCTGCTGTGGCCGGCAGATGTCCTGAATTTGGCTCCATCCTGTAGCTGCACACACACACAAATACACACCCAACAAGCACGCATGCACACTACAGAATGGCATCGCAATCTCTTAGGCTTGGGCAGGTTTTATGTGCTCTAACAGCCAATCCAAAAGCAGGCCACTTAATTGATTCACACATACAGCCCAGTTCCTTCTAGGCACACCTCCACTGCACTGACAGAAGCATGTGTGTTAGCCAATTAACTCATTACAGACCTCATTAAACAAACAACACACACCCAAATCCAACAATGGACTGATGTATCTCAAACCCTTGTGACATGTGCTTAGCCTAACGGCTATTTAAAAAAACATCAGCTTCCCTTTCATTGGTCCACCCCTGATTTTTGGGCCATGTCCGTTAAGGCACGCAAGTTACGACTCAAGTACGCTAGTAGCGCTACTAGCGTGCGCGTGCGCACTCTGTTTTACGCACACCTGGGTCGGCTAATTGGCGCCCGGAAATAGCAGAGCGACGCAAAAGGCGGCAAAGCGGACCTGTCACTTTAGAAAATGAAGTATAAAAGGAAGGAATGTTCTAGCTTCTGCTATTCTTACACTGTGGCAAAGGCTGTGGTGTGGTGCTGTGCTCGCTTCCCTTAGCTCATTTGAGCCTCTGTCTGGTTTCTGTCCTCACTCTCTGTGGCTTGTTGGGTGATTTCTGACATCAGTGCTGTTTCTTTAGGAGCTTGGTTTTGGTGGCATCTGCAAATCTTGTGGAGCATACAGCAAGTGAGGCTTGATTTTGGGGCCTTTTGTGGGCTGTGCAGCAACTCCCCTCTTGGTTGTGCCTAACTTAGAAAGCGGGTTTTCAGCAGGCTGGTGGTTTGGACCACTATAGTTCTGGTTTTGTGGTGAGCTGCATTGTAGCGGGTGTGTGTGGAGTGTGATTGTTTGTGTGTGTGTTGTGTGTTAGTGGTTTTTTTTGTTTATTTTTGTTTTTGTATATATCTTTAGTGTGTGTGATGGATAAGAGGGTGATGTATGGTGTCTGGGTGGATGGATGTATGTGTATGCTGAAAGAGCAGGAGGAAAGGGAGCGGGGTGTTGTGAGGCTTAGGGCACCCCGCTCCTTTGCAATCCGCCTTTCAGTATGGGACTTAAGTGACGAGCAGATCAGGAGCCGCTTCCGTCTGAATCGTGCTGCACTACAGTCCCTATATGATCAGATTAAGACCAAAATCGAGCCATCCACCAAACGCACTCATTCCATTCCAGGCATAGTACGCCTGTGTGCCACTCTTAATATTTTGGCACGAGGGACCTTCCAGGCAACCTCAGCCCTCCTCAGCGGGATAAGCCAGGCTACTATGAGCCGCATACTAATCCAGGTAGTTCTGGCAATTTGTGATTTAATCCCAATTTACATCAGGTTTCCTGAGGATGAGGAAGAGGTTGCCAAAATAAAACATGCTTTCTATCTGATGGGAGGGATCCCGAATGTGCTAGGGTGCGTTGATGGTACACATATCCCTTTCCGCCCTCCCCGTGCACAGGAGCTGTCCTACAGAAACCGGAAACAATTCCATTCAATGAATGTGATGGTGGTCTGTGACCCAGACATGAGGCTGCGGGCGGTGAAATCGGGGTTCCCCGGCTCATGCCACGATTCTTACGTCTTGCAGCGGACAGTCCTGTGCCGGAAGTTTGATAACAACGAAATGCCAGCTGGCTGGCTACTGGGTAATAAATTAACCATGTCAATGTATTTTGCTAATATGTGGCCTAGTAAGCCAATTTTAACCAAACTACCACCAAAACACATGTACTAGTACTAATTGCTGTCTCTCTCCTTGTGTTTTTTCTACAGCGGACAAGGGATATGGGCAGAGAACGTGGGTCATGACTCCGGTCAGGAACCCACGGACCTCTGCCCATGAACGCTACAATGCAGCGCATCGCAAGACCAGAAGCATTGTGGAAAGAACCATCGGCCTGCTGAAAGCACGTTTTCTCTGTTTGGCACGGCCAGGAGGAGAGATGCTCTACAGCCCACAGAAGGTTTCCAAGATCATCCTTGCCTGCTGTGTGCTCCACAACATTTGCATTTGTCACCGAATCCAAGCCCCCGAGGAGACAGCACTGGTGCCAGAAATCCCCAACCTGCCCGCAGATAGAAGTGAGGACACCCAGACTGGCGATGAGCTAAGGGAAAGGCTGATCACTTCTTTTTTTGCGGTAAGCTAACTACCCTTCACTCTAATGCAAGTACTGCACTACTGGTTAAATGTATTTGACCTCCCATCAAAATGTTGAAAAAAACACACTAAGGGGGGTGTAAGATGAGCCCAACCACTCTAAGGGGGGTGTAAGATGACCCAAACCACTCTAAGGGGGGTGTAAGATGACCAAAACCATTGTAAGGGGGGGTGTAAGATGACCCAAACCACTCTAAGGGGGGTGTAAGATGACCCAAACCACTCTAAGGGGGGTGTAAGATGACCAAAACCACTCTAAGGGGGGTGTAAGATGACCCAAACCACTCTAAGGGGGGTGTAAGATGACCAAAACCATTGTAAGGGGGGGTGTAAGATGACCCAAACCACTCTAAGGGGGGTGTAAGATGACCCAAACCACTCTAAGGGGGGTGTAAGATGACCAAAACCACTCTAAGGGGGGTGTAAGATGACCCAAACCACTCTAAGGGGGGTGTAAGATGACCAAAACCATTGTAAGGGGGGGTGTAAGATGACCCAAACCACTCTAAGGGGGGTGTAAGATGACCAAAACCACTCTAAGGGGGGTGTAAGATGAGCCCAACCACTCTAAGGGGGGTGTAAGATGAGCCCAACCACTCTAAGGGGGGTGTAAGATGACCCAAACCACTCTAAGGGGGGTGTAAGATGACCCAAACCACTCTAAGGGGGGTGTAAGATGACCCAAACCACTCTAAGGGGGGTGTAAGATGACCAAAACCATTGTAAGGGGGGGTGTAAGATGACCCAAACCACTCTAAGGGGGGTGTAAGATGACCAAAACCATTGTAAGGGGGGGTGTAAGATGACCCAAACCACTCTAAGGGGGGTGTAAGATGACCCAAACCACTCTAAGGGGGGTGTAAGATGACCCAAACCACTCTAAGGGGGGTGTAAGATGAGCCCAACCACTCTAAGGGGGGTGTAAGACGCCAATGTTGGTTATCAAGTAATGCATTTTGGTATTTGCTACAACTATACTACTTTAAATATCTATACTAACTGCACTTTTCTTATTTTTTCAGGCACAAACACGGGCACCGTGATCTATATTTTGGACTTTCCCTACTTTATTTTACTTTACTTTGCTTTTTCCTTTCTGTTTTAATTTTACTTTACCATTTCTCTTTTGTAAATTTGTTATTTTAGGTAGATTTGAATAAAAAATCTACTCTATATAGATACATGTGGCTATGTGTTTAATTCTGGTGAACGTTTCCTTGGCATTCGACTTCCTATAGTAATTATATTTTTCTGGCTGATTTATGTTTTTATTTCCCTTTTCCATTTTCATATTATTTCTCATTTCTGCTTTTCTTTTCTTTTTCTATTTTCCTTTCTTATTTCTTATTTTCTTTTTAATATTTTGCTTTCTCAATTCTGTTTTTCTTTTGTCTATTTTCCTTTCTCATTTCTGCTTTTCTTTTCTTTTTCTATTTTCCTTTCTCATTTCTGCTTTTCTTTTCTTTTTCTATTTTCCTTTCTCATTTCTGCTTTTCTTTTCTTTTTCTATTTTCCTTTCTCATTTCTGCTTTTCTTTTCTTTTTCTATTTTCCTTTCTCATTTCTGCTTTTCTTTTCTTTTTCTATTTTCCTTTCTCATTTCTGCTTTTCTTTTCTTTTTCTATTTTCCTTTCTCATTTCTGCTTTTCTTTTCTTTTTCTATTTTCCTTTCTCATTTCTGCTTTTCTTTTCTTTTTCTATTTTCCTTTCTCATTTATGTTTTTCTTTTCTTTTTCTATTTGCCTTTCTCATTTCTGTTTTTCTTTTTAATATTTTCCTTTCTCATTTCTGCTTTTCTTTTCTTTTTCTATTTTCCTTTCTCATTTCTGCTTTTCTTTTCTTTTTCTATTTTCCTTTCTCATTTATGTTTTTCTTTTCTTTTTCTATTTGCCTTTCTCATTTATGTTTTTCTTTTTAATATTTTCCTTTCTCATTTCTGCTTTTCTTTTCTTTTTCTATTTTCATTTCTCATTTATGTTTTTCTTTTCTTTTTCTATTTGCCTTTCTCATTTCTGCTTTTCTTTGCTTTTTCTATTTTCCTTTCTCATTTATGTTTTTCTTTTCTTTTTCGATTTTCCATTTTTCTCTGTTCTGTTTTTATTTTAATTTTATTTCTCATTGGTGGTTTAATTGTATTTCCTTTATATTTAACAAATAAAATATAAAAAAAAAATGTGGCTATGTGTTTAATTATGTTTTATTTTGCATTTAGATTAGAATATCTGGTTGAATTTAATTTCCTTTTCAACACTAAATAAAAACTCTTTAAATTTTTAACAAATGTGGCAGTGTGTTTTATTCAGAAGGTACTGGATGGCCAGGACACAGCAAAGCGAACAGGCGCTGTGTAGAATAGCGTTGTCACACTGACTCACAGCGCCTACAAAGCTGAGGGCCAACATCATATTCAGCAATGTAGGCGTTGTTCGCAACAACGCCAGGTAGCGACTGAGGAGGCATGCTATAGCGAATCGCTACCGCCCGCGGCTGACGCTAGCGGCGCTCTTAGCGCCATACTTCAGTCGCTCATCTGTCGCTACCTGGCGCTATTGATGAATCGGCCTCAAGGAATGGACAGCGACAGCACATTCGGAGCGTGATTTGTTGATGAATATGAAGCTAGCCGTTCGCTCTGGCCATTCGTTGTCAGGCGCTCACATACAACGCTGGACCTGTGAAACAGCGACCCCCCAGCCCGTATTCAACATTACCGCACACCGACTGAGTCGCTGTCATCAAGCTAATGCCGGCCAAGCACAGCGAATACTGGCTGGCGCTGAAAAAATCACGCTACAGTCGCTCATCTGTCGCTACCTGGCGCTATTAATGAATCGGCCTCTTAGTTTCATTCCTTGTATTCTTTTCTTTTTTCTTTCCATCTATTCTTTTGATTCTTTCATCTGTTTGTTCTGCCATTTTCTTTCTTTCTTTCTTCTTTCCTTCTATAATTTTTTTTCTGTCATTCATTCTATTCTTTCTGTTGTTCCTTCTCTTTTTTCTTTTCCATCAGTCCTTCTATTCTTTCTCTTGATTCCTTTTTTCCTTTCCACCTCTCCTTTTTTCCTCCCATTTTTATCCATGGGGGTTATTTTAGAAACGCTAGCGCCAGGTAGCGCCACATAGCGGCAGGTAGCTTCCGGTGAACTCTGGGCGCTGTATGTGAAAACTACATTTAAGAAAGCGAATCTGGTGAGCACCTCTAACAGTGTCACATTCATGGCTCAGCTTATAGCACCGGTGCTCTAGGTTCAGCACCAAACACTTTTATTGTTTTTTTTATTGTTTATTTTATTGTTTATTTTATTGTTTATTTTATTGTTTTATTTATTTATTTATGCAGATTTGTATGTGCAGGTCTGACATTGTAGTTTTTTGTTAAATACAGGCTGCAGCGTCGAGTGCTGGACGCACTTAACTGGTGCTACCTATCACTCGCCGCAGCGCTGTCCTGTTGTTATATGTAGCGTAGCCTTGGATGCTATGACCTTGGGACACCACCTAGCGATCGTGATTGGCTCTGCAGTGAATCAGGGAGAGCGCTTCTACAGCTCACACCGGACATCACATTCATTAATGCTGGACAGGATAGTACAGCGCCACTTGTCCACCCGCTAAGCTAGGTTATAGCTCCCAACACCCCCTTACAGTGTCTACTAGCGGTCGCTATAAGCGTCGCTATATGGACGCTCACATGGCGATACGTGGCGCTAGTATTTAATCAGCCTCTGTGTCTTTCCTGCTTTTCTCTGTCATTCCTTTTATCCTTTCTTTGTTTATGTCCCTTATTCATTTTTTTTTCTTTGTTTCTGTCATTCATTCTGTGCTTTTGTTCTTTTTTGTTTTGTTTTTATCATTTATATTCTATATTTTTGTATTCCTTTCCATTTATTTTTTCTTTTTTTGTAATTTCTTTCCTCTCTTTTTTTCTGCTTTCATTTTTTAATTCCTTCTATTCTTTTGTTCTTTATTTCTCTATCATTCCTTTGAAACTTTGGCCCTTATTTAAGAAGGGATAGTGTCAGGTAGTGGCTTGTTAATGACAGGTAGCGACTGGTGAACGCCGGACACGGCACGCAATTACATATTTATCAAGCAGAATCTGTTTAGCGACTGGAATAGCGCCATGTAGCGTCTGATTCATCATTCTCACAGCCTCAGCGAACAGCGCCAGCGTTCAGCCTTGCACAGCGCCAGGTATGACCTCTCGCTACCTGGCGCTCTCCCATACATTTCAATGGACAATCCTTTTCTTCTCTTTAAACTGTTTGTTTTTTTTTTCAAAAAAATCACAAATAATTCTATGACCTCTTCTGGCATTGAAATAGAAGTTTTTTCATAATTTTTTCATTTTTTATATATTTCCTAAGAAATGACATTACAGGTCTGCCATTAAAGTGTTCATGTTACAATGTTGTTACAATGTAATTCCATATGTTTTCGCTTTGTTACTAGTTGATAGATGCTTGAAAACAGACTTTAAACACACCGCCTCCTGCGCTCTGGGCTTCAAACAAGTATTTTACGTCGCCAGAGATTTGTGAGGCTGTTTTTTTGCTGAATATGGTGTGAGTCGGTTGCTATGAGCAGTTGCTAACATGCGCTCCCATACAGCGCTGTACTGGTCAAATAGCGACTCCTCACAATGTATTCAATATTACTGCACAGCAACTGAGTCGCTATAAACTAGCGACCCACGGCCGAGCACTGCGACTACTAGCGGGCGCTCTGAAAATGCCTGCTACAGACGCTCATCTGTCGCTACCTGCCGCTAATGATGAATCAGCCTGCCCGTATTAATGCCTAACATGCATATTATGACTTGTTGTTTCTAATAAAAATAATATGACTTGTTTCTAATTACTAATACCTCTACAATAATGTATTTTTCCATTTTTATGGTAATATTCACCCAATACCTGTTATTTAAACCTAATAATTAAATAGGCATGTTTTTCTATATTTTGGGTTTAATTAATAAATGATATCATGAAAAATAATGTTAAATACAGTAAAAACACTGATAAAATCCGGAGGATTAAAAAGCCACTATAATCCCTGGAAATTGTGAACAGTGCAGATTCGTCAATCTCTCAGAAAAGTATTTTTCAAAAGGCTTCATTTTTCCAAATATGGCAAAAAAATACACCAAAAGCAGCATTATTGTCTGCAAATATATGGAGGAAATGAATGAATACAAATTTCTCGCCTTAAAAGGTTAAATGTGGTCCCAGAATCATGCACATTTGTGAGAATTTTTGCACGCATCAAAATTTAAAGCAAGAATACTTGCAAGTGCTAGGACTCACAAAAAAATGTACATGTAAAAAAGGTGCTTGCTAAATCGTGTGCAAGAATGCGTTCATGCACAGCAATGAATCAAGCTTATTGTGTCACGCTATCTGTCAAGCTGATTCATTACTAGTGCCAGGTATCGGCAGATGAGCGCCTCTACAGCGGCGCTAAGAGCGACCATTAGTGGTCGCTCTGATCGTCCGTGAGTCGCCTCAGTTGCTGTAGTAACCTGGCCAGCATTGATGAATTTGATGTATGTCGGTCGCTCTAATACCAGTACAGCGCTATATGGGAGCAAATGGTAGCGACTGCTCAGTGTGACCGACTCTCACCATATTCATCAAGAAAACAGCCTCACACAGCGTCGGCGCTCAAACTTGGGTCGCTGTAGCCCAGAGCACCAGACGCTGTGTGATTAAAGTCTGTTTTTGAACACGTATCCACCAATAACAAAGCGAAAACACATGGAATGACATTGTTATAATATTGTGACATGAACATTTTAATGCCAGACCTGTAATTGCAATTCTGCATAAAAATATTTAAAATCCAAAAAGTTTTCAAAAATGACTTTTTCTAGGCCAGGAGAGGTCACACAATTATTTGATGAAAAAAAAATTAAAAGAAAACCCTGTTTAAAGAGAAGAAAAGGAACGTCCATTGAAATGTATGGGAGAGCGACAGGTAGCGACAGGTAATACCTGTCGCTCTGGAAGCTAGAGCGCTGGCGGTATAGGTTGAGCCGTCTGGGATGATGAATCGGATGGCGTTGTTGCAGTCGCTCACCAGAATCGGCTTCATAAATGTGGTATTGCGTACAGCGCCCGGTGTTCACCAGACGCTGCCTGCCGCTATGAGACACTACCTGGCGCTATCCCTTGATGAATAAACCCCTATGTATATATGGCTAGGCTGTTCTGTTCGGTGCAGTGCCATTGGGGACCCCATTACCCAGAGGAGGGAACAACGTAATGCTGCCGGGCTTTGGCACTGCCACTCCAAGACCTATGGGGGCAGATGAAAAGATGACTTCTACCTTCTCAATTGGTATTTGGTACAATAAGTGAAAGGAAAGTAAATAAAGCTAACCTAATAAATAAAGAAAAAATAAATAAATAACAACACAGAGATACTGGTGTCCATTGCCATCAGCCCATTGCTCTTTGATGGCAGAGCACCAGATCTAAACCAAAGGACATATACTCTAGGCATGGTCAGAGGCTGTGCCTGTGGCTACCAAGCCAAGGGCATGCATTCTTTTCAGATCCACTCATTTTTCACATTTTCGGATTGGATATTTTTTATTTTTATCACTTAAAAAACAGTAGTAAATGGAAGAACATTTTTTGCTGAATCAAAATAAATATACATAGTATGCATTCTATATAAAGGACAGATGCTCCTCAAGAAACATATGTTTAAAGGTGAAAATTGGTGCAGTGGAAAAGGATACTTTTCAGATCCTGAAGATATATACCGTATTTGCCGTGATCAGTGATCTAGAACTTGTGGTCTCAGGATTCTTGTTACCATTGTTCTCCAATAGACACAATACACAATATAGATTTATTCTATATTTATGAGACATACAGTTGGCCTTTGTGACCTTAGTTAGACTCATGTGGCATCTCTACATTATATATTTATGAATCATCAGTTTTAAGGGCTGTGTCCAAGTGAAGATACATCCCATCGGCTTTACAACACTGCACTGCCAAAGTGAAGAGGCGGCTTCATTAAAATGGTTGATTAATGGCCACTGGGTGGTCGTATACACTCTTCTTGTATTTATCTCTACAATCCAAGATATTTTTAATTAAAGTGTTGAACCTTTACTCTTTCTAGGAACTAGAAATCAATAGTTCTCCCAAACTTCAACATTTCTATAGAGCCCCATTTCTGTTCTATAATGCGGTATTTAGGCACATATATTTTATTCACAATATTCTTCTGCTATAAAAATGTAGATTTCCATTTACTAGTACCCCCATTTTAGTCCATCATTATCTGTGGAAACCCCAGTGTTATAGCCCTGATAACTCTTTTGCATTTAGGGGGGCCAGGTAGTGCCTCGTAGCGTCAGGCCGCGTCTAGTGAACGCCCGGCGCTGTACGCAAAACCACATTTATGAAAGCGAATCTGGTGAGCGCAATGTAGTGTCCGATGTATTATTCCGGGCGGCTCAGTGCTCTAGGCTCAAGAGTACCTGTTGTACCTGTCGCTCTGTAGCGCTCTCCCGTACATTTCAATGGGAGTTCATTAGTTGTGTATAAATAGCATGTTTGACATTTTTTTTGTTTTTTTTTTGTGCTCAGATCATTGTGTGACCTCTCCTGGCTGCAAACAAACACTTTTATAAATTTTTTGGACTTTTTATATTTTTATGTAGAATTGTCATTACAGGTCTGGCACTAAAGTGTTACTGTCCCAGTGTTAAAACAATGTCATTCCATGTGTTTTTGCTTTGTTATTGGTGGATATGTGTCTAAAAACAGACCTTTAATCACACAGCGTCTGGTGCCCTATGCTATAGCGATCAGATTTAGAGCACTGACGCTGTGTGAGTGTAGTTTTTTGTTAAATATGGTGTGAAGCGCCATGGGCTGGCGCTACCTCTTGCTTGCTGCAGCGCTATACTGTTGTTACAGCGCCCAGCACACATCATATTCATCAATGCTGGCCAGGTTAATACAGCGACCGAGGCACTCTGTTACAGCGCCCGATACCCGCTACTAGCGGTCGCTCTAAGCGCCGCTATACAGACGCTCATCTGGCAATATATGGCGTTAGTATTGAATCAGCCTCTTACAGGCTCAGACAAGCCAATGTATAATGTGTACTGTGGAGGGTCTGAAAACTGGGGCCGGGGGGGAGGGCACAGAGCTGGAAATGCAGGAGGTGCAGGTATGAATCGCCCCTCCCCCAGACTGCCAATCATATCCGGGAATGGTAGGGGGAGCATGCACAGCCTGTCTCATCTGCATATGCCATGCAAGGTGGGTTGCCTTGAGTATAATGTGTCATCCACAGAGCATCAGGAGGGGAGGAAAAGGTAAAAGAGGTGACGGCAGGAAGGGTGCTGGGTGAGCACCTGATGAAAAAATTATGCTAAATTTTTATGCTTTCTAACATTATACACAAACAACATTTCAAAAATGATGCTGATGTAAAGTAGACAGATGGGGGATGTGTGGTATGGCATAAAGGGCCATAAAAATGTAAACTTTAAAAATTGGTAATTTTTTTCATTTAGGTCAAATTTTTGTAATTTTCATGAAAAAAAATGTACTACTGAAAAATGTACCACTAACACAAAGTACAATGTATTATGAAAAAACTATTTTGGAATCGTTGGGATATGTGGTGGCATTCAACACCCAAACTGGCTGTGGCAGGAAGTGGTTAAAGGAGGCCAAGACCAATAGGCATAGGGGTTTATCGAAGTATCCAGGATTAAAGAGAAACAACACCCAATAAATTGGCAGGGAATGCCCCCTATGTGTATCTTTCTGGGATTGTCCATAAACTCACCTTTTCCGCAATTGCAAGTCGATGTGTGGAACACTCAACCAATCAGTGGTGCTTGTTTCATTCAGATTTGCCCCTGCCGACCATTCAGAAGTTTTGCTGCCTAGCTAGAGGTATGCTGGGAATAGGGCAACGGCACAGAGGTAAGGGCTTGGGGAAGGGCTACGTGGATTGGGTCATTGGGAGGTTTCACACAGAAAGGCATGCTAATTTGTGATGCCCCATAAACATTAGACCAAACCCCCAGGTGTCTTATATAATCTAGGGGGGTGTTACTCCTCTTTATAATACGGGGAGGCTGATTCATCATTAGCGGCAGGTAGCGACAGATGAGCGTCTGTAGCAGGCATTTTCAGAGCGCCCGCTAGTAGTCGCAGTGCTCAGCCGTGAGTCGCTACTTTATAGCGACTCAGTCGCTGTTCAGTAATGTTGAATACATTGTGAGGAGTCGCTATTTGACCACTACAGCGCTGTATGGGAGCGCATGTTAGCGACTGCTCATAGCGACCGACTCACACCATATTCAGCAAAAAACAGCCTCACAAATCTCTGGTGCTAAAAAATATTTGTTTGAAGCCCGCAGGAGGCGGTGTGTTTAAAGTCTGTTTTCAAGCATCTATCCACTAGTAACAAAGCGAAAACATATAGAATTACATTGTAACAACATTGTAACATGAACACTTTAATGCCAGACCTGTAATGTCATTTCCGAGGAAATATTTAAAAAATTAAAAAAGTATGAAAAAACTGCTATTTCAATGCCAGATGAGGTCACAGAATTATTTGTGATTTTTTTGAAAAAAAAAAAAAAACCTGCTTAAAGAGAAGAAAAGGATCGTCCATTGAAATGTATGGGAGAGCGCCAGGTAGCGAGAGGTCATACCTGGCGCTGTGCAAGGCTGACCGCTGGCGCTGTTTGCTGAGGCTGTGAAAATGATGAATCAGACACTACATGGCGCTATCCCAGTCGCTAAACAGATTCTGCTTGATAAATGTGTAATTGCGTGCCATGTCCGGCGTTCACCAGTCGCTACCTATCGCTACCTCTCATTAACCAGTCGCTACCTGTCGCTATCCCTTCTTAAATAAGGGCCTAATTATACAGATGTTTAGTTTGTAGGTAAATCGAATCTCTGAGTGGGCTCCAGATTCCAAATTGTGGCAGACTTTGTACTATTTGGTAGCATAGGAACTTGAAGCATAAGAACAGAAACAGAAACTTATTAACGGCCTTATTTATCAAGGGCTAGCGCCAGGTAGTGTCTGACGAGCGCCAGGTACCGCCAGCTAACGGTGGCTACCGAATCAAGTACGCCCGGCGGCGGTCACAATGACGCATTTATCACGCGAAATGAGGCTAGTGCCGGCAAGAGCGGCAGCTAGCGCGGGATTCATCATGTAGCCGACTGCAACGAACAGCGCCGTTACTAATCCCATCACAGCGCCAGGTATGACCTGTCGCTCCCTTGCGCTCTCCAATGCATTTCAATGGAGCAATCTTTAAATATTCATAATTAATTGAGTTTATGTTTTTTTTTTTTTTTTTTTTGACTGTCAAAAATTCTGTGACCACTACGGCAATGTTAGATATTTTTTTAAAGAAAAAAAAAAATAAATAAAAAAAATGTGCAGAATTGATATTACAGGTCTGATATTAATGTATTCATATTACAAAATGTTTAGAAAAACTTGTATAATTTTTACATTAAAAAAAAATGGTTGTTTGGGGGTTAAAAACTACTTTACACACATCGCCGCCAGCGCTCTGGGGTTTAAACAAGGAATTCACAGCGCGAGAAATTTTTGAGCGTGATTTGTTAATGAATCTGCAGCAAGCCGTTCGCTCTGGCCATTCGCTGTCAGGCGCACCCATACAACGCAGAACCTGTGAAACATTGACCCCTAACCCCGTATTCAACATTACCGCACACCGACTGAGTCGCTGTCAACAAGCAAACCCCGGCCAAGCACAGCGAATACTAGCTGGCGCTGTGAAAATCACGCTACTGGCGCTCATCTGTCGCTACCTGGCGCTATTAATGAATCGGCCTCTAAGTGGTCTTGCTTGCCAAGATCACTGGGAGGCCGATTCATTAATAGCGGCAGGTAGCGACAGTTGAGCGACTGTAACGGCATTTTCAGAGCGCCCGCTAGTAGTCGCTGTGTGCAGTAATGCTGAATACGGGGTGACGAGTCGCTATTTGACAGGTTCCGCGATGTATGGGTGCGCATGATAGCGACTGGTCAGAGCGACCGGCTCCCACCATATTCATCAAAAAACCACGCTCAAAAAATTCTCGCGCTGTGAAATGCATGTTTAAACCCCAGAGCGCTGGCGGCGATGTGTTAAAAGTAACCCCCAAACCACCATATTTTTGTAAACCAAAAAAAAATAAATTTTTTTAAGAATTTAGTAATATGAATACAATAATATCAGACCTGTAATATCAATTCTGCACATTTTTTTTTTTTTTTTTTACCTTAAAAAAATTATCTAACATGGCAGAAGTGGTCACAGAATTTTTCACATTTAAAAAAAAAAAAAAAAACATTAATAACAATTAATTATTAATATTTAAAGATTGTTCCATTGAAATGCATTGGAGAGCGCCAGGTAGCGAGAGGTCATACCTGTCGCTGTTCAAGGTCGGACGATGGCGCTGTGGGCTGAGGCTGGAATAATGATGACTGAGTGGCTATATGGCGCTATCTCAGTCGCTAAGCAGGATTGGCTTGATAAATGTGTGATTGTGGTGGGGACCCGGCGTTCTCGTGGCGGGGCCCGTCATTACCGGCCGCTCACCAGTCGCTACCTGTCGCTATTCCTTCATAAATATGGGCCTTATTGTTCTCGCTGATATATTATTCTTATTCCAACCATATTTTGCACTGTAACTCCTCCCACAGTTTTTACACTACATAGACCATAATATACCAAAACGTGCGGATCGTTCCCGAATGGTGTGCTACTATTTTGTGGAACGCTTCGCCAAACGGTTTCTGAAATATTGGCGTTTTTCTGGCGCAATTTTCCCATAGGAATGAATGGGAGGAATGTTCAAAACTAGAGTGGGAGATGAGTGTGAAGAGAAAAATCAGGACATGATTTCTAAACTGTGACCTCTCCCTCATTTTTAATCCCACCTACACAAATCTTATATCAAAATGTTCAGCTATCCCTGCTGCCACTAAAAATGTCCAAGGCTAAGCCATAGCCCTAACAGTTTTCACAATATGACCTTTTGTTTGCAACTCACACCTCCCATTGACATTCATTGAAACTCCACTCTAGACACCACAAATTTGAATGGCAATTTCTAAACTGCGACTGTGCCTTCATTTTTAATATTTCAGAGACATGCTATATACCACACTGTAGGCACTTGTGATTCTTACAGTATAAAGCTCTTTGCTGTAGGATGTATACTTTTTAAGCTACAGCCATTTGAATATGGCAACCACCAGTGCATTAGAAATGTGTTTTAATGTGCACTCTCTACCTATGCACACTGCATATATCTTTATTATTACGTTGGTAGTATAGTCCCCCCCCCTCATTAGGCTGGCAGTATGTTCCCCCACAGGCATACAGCCTCCAGCCATACAGTATGTGCCATTATATCCCCTCTCATGCCCCATGTGCCATTATATTCCCCCCCTCTCATGCCCCATGTGCCATTATATTCCCCCCTGTCATGCCCCATGTGCCATTATATTCCCCCCTCTCATGCCTCATGTGCCATTATATTCCCCCCTCTCATGCCCCATTTGCCATAATATTTTCTCCCCCCCCTTTCATACACCATGTGCCATACTATTCTCCCCCCCTCTCATACACCATGTGCCATACTATTTTCTCTGCTGCTCAGACTACTGCCACTGCTGCTCAGACTGCTGCTACTGCTGCTGCTCAGACTGCTGCTACTGCTGCTGCTCAGACTGCTGCCACTGCCGCTCAGCCTCCTGTGATCGAAGCAGACAGCTGAGCCGGCCGCCGCTCCATTAATCACCCACCTGCTGTCTTTACGAATGCCATATTGCACATGCCGTCTGCGCGCCTTTCCTCCCGGCCGCCGGCCCACTGCCTTCCCTCCCGGCCTCCGGCCCCGCCTACTGCCCTCCCTCTCGGTCTCTGGCCCCGCCTGCTGCCTTCCCTCCCGGCCGCGGGCCCCGGTAGCTGTCCGAAGTGCGCGGACGCCGGGCAGAGCTGCGCGCGGGGGAAGCTGGGGGTGCGCGGCTGCGCACTACCGGCGGGCCGGGTTAATGCGCTCCGCGGGCCGCATGTAGCCCCCAGGCCATAGTTTGAGGACCCCTGGCTTAGACAAATGACATGGCCAGTCATTTAGCAAGATATAAATACTTCATCATTTAATGCCTACTATCTTTACTCACTCTAAACAATCCATATAGTTACTCTGCCCAGTCAAACCTTTCCACAGTTACTCCAGCGACTCCAACCACACAACAGTTACTCAAGTCACTCCACCCAGTTACTGTTAATAGGTAGTGCCCCCCTGGCTGTTTTTTGGTTTGGTTTTTAGAAATGTATGTTTTAATGTAACTGTTAAGCACTTTGAGCAACAACATTGCAAATAAATGTGCTATATAAATAAATAAAAGTTGAAATGCATTTCTCACTGTATGAAGCCTGCCATGTGCACTATTTAAATTTGATCAATCAATTGGTTAATTTAGTGCTTACTATCTTTACTCACTCAAAACAATCCATAAAGTTACTCTGCCTACTCCATATAGTTACTCTGCTCAGTTAAATCTTTCCACAGTTACTCCAGCGACTCCAACCACACAACAGTTACTCAAGTCACTCCACCCAGTTACTCCGCCCACTCCACCCAGTTACCCCGCCCACTCCAGTTGTAGAGAACTGGCGGAGGCAAGAACACTTCACGCAATTTCCCCGGAAATTGCACTTTGTCTAGTTTATTAGTATTATGCCAGATTTGTATTATAATATGTATTATACAGATGAAACTGATACTTTGTGGTGGAATCTCCAGTTAGCACCTACAGTACAAGAACTTTTTTTTCCAAGACATAAAATGAGAGAAGGCATAGTGGGGTTGATAAAAGAGACTTTAATTACAGATATGAATAATTTATCTTCCTTCTTGAAATGTGTTTTTACATTTGCACCCCAACAAGAGATGTCAGCCTGGCCACAACACATGGCGACGCACTGCAGCAATGGGAGCCACAGTGACCACGAGTCCGCAGCCAAAACTGTGAGGCCGATTCATTAACAGCGGAAGGTAGCGACAGTTGAGCGACTGTAGCGGCATTTTCAGAGCGCCCGCTAGTAGTCGATGTGCTTGGCCGTTGTTCGGTAGTTGATAGCGACTCAGTCGGTTTGCCGTAATGTTGAATATTGGGTGAGGAGTCGCTATTTGACAGGTTCCGTGCTGTATGGGAGCGCATGATAGCGACTGGTCAGAGCGACCGGCTTCCACCATATTCATTAACAAATCACGCTCAAAAAATTCTCACGCTGTGAAATGCATGTTTAAACCCCAGAGCGCTGGCGGCGATGGGTTAAAAGTAGTTTTTTAACCCCCAAACAACCATATTTTTGGAAACCAAAAAAAACAAGTTTTTAAAATAATTTTGTAATATGAATACATTAATATCAGAGCTGTAATATCAATTCTGTACATTTTTTTTTTTTTTTACCTTAACAAAATTATTTAAAATGGCAGAAGTGGTCACAGAATTTTTCACATTTAAAAAAAAAAAAAAAAAAAAAAATTAATAACAATTAATTATGAATATTTCAAGATTGTTCCATTGAAATGCATTGGAGAGCGCCAGGTAGCGAGAGGTCATACCTGTCGCTGTTCAAGGTCGGACGCTGGCGCTGTGGGCTGAGGCTGGAATAATGATGAATGAGTGGCTATATGGCGCTATCTCAGTCGCTAAGCAGGATTGGCTTGATAAATGTGTGATTGTGGTGGGGAGCCGGCGTTCTCGTGGCGGGGCCCGTCATTACCGGCCGCTCACCAGTCGCTACCTGTCGCTATCCCTTGTTAAATAAGGGCCTGTGTCTAAACAGACGTTCCTGAGTTTAGGAAATCAATGGTGTAAGACTGTTCTAACTTAGGATTTTCACAGATCTTGTTTATTTTCCTTCCCAAAAATGATAAGCAGATGCTAATCCTGCTTTTTTTGTAACATAGACATGGAAATGGATGAACATTTTAGTTTCGCACTTCCAATGGTGACCATGGGCCACTGTTGTCTATACTATACTCCCTTAATTTTCCCCTTGGCTAATTTTCCCCATCCTGAGATGTGTGGTGGCAGTTTTAGTAGTGTGTGTGATTCTGTCTGAGGTGAGATTGAAGACTTTCTCAGGATGACACGGTGCTCATTCTTCAAGTTTTAAACAGCTGTGACAGACGGAAGAGCTGTGGAGGCCAAAAGGTAAGTATAGTTTTTTTTTGTTTTTTTGCCTGGACAATCCCTTTTGAGAACCCCATCGTTAATAACCTGGCCCACATTGATGAATATGATGTATGTTGGGTGCTCTAACACCAGTACAGCGCTGCAGGTAGCGCCAGCTCAGTGTGACCGACTCTCGGCCCACACCATACTTATCAAAAAAGGACAAACACACAATGTCGGTGTTCTAAATCTGGTCGCTATAGCATATAGCGCCAGACGCTGTGTGATTAAAGTCTGTTTTTGAACACATATCCACCAGTAACAAAGCGAAAACACATGGAATGACATTGTTTTAACACTGTGACAATAACACTTTAGTGCCAGACCTGTAATGACAATTCTGCATAAAAATGTAAAAAGTTTAAAAAGTTTCTAAAAGTGTTTGTTTGCAGCCGGGAGACGTCACACAATGATTTGAGTAAAAAAATAAAAAAATAAAAAATGTCAAACACGCTGTTTAACCCTTTAAGTGCCAGCCTACCTGGAGTTTTTGTCACCCTTTGTTGCCAGACTATTTTGCACTATTTTGCGCTCCCCATGTTCAAATGTGATTTTTGAAGGGATTTCCAGGGATTTCCCAGGAAAATTATATATTGTTTTTTTCAGAATAGTCTGGGCTTTAACATGAAATGTCTTGTTTGTCATTTTCTAGGTGTTTTCTCAATATGTTTGGGTGAAATATGTGGAAAAAAATAAAAACAATCTATTTTTTACCATTTGTAGTGTTTTTTTGTACTAAAAAGTTTGTCAAAAAAATCTTATTGCGTGTAAAATCCCAATTTCTCCCGGTTACAGCGGTACCACATATGTATAGGTAGACACCCTTTCCAGCCCAGGAGACTCCCCCAAACTGAAACAGAGCTTTAGGGGATTTTCAGATAAAATACAACTGCGATATGCGCTATGCGCACCTTGTAGTTTTTCCAGAAAAACAACCCTTTACATTTGAAATACTCCCAACAAACTATATATTCTCTGGAAGTACACACCTCAAGCTTTCTAGGTGTACCAGGTTTGTTGATGTGGCCACAGTTTTCTGGAAGTAATCCTTCAATGTAATCTTTGGTTGCAAAGAGTTTCCCTAAAAAAAGGATAAAAAAAACTATATACACAAGAAAAAAACAAGTTTAATCTGAAAAAGCAAGGTCCCCCAAACAGAACGATACCCAACATGCATAGCTTCTGTCAAGGGAAGAGTTGCCAAACACCCCAAAGTAAAGCATGTGAGTAACGGCAATTTTACTTGAAAGTGCGCACCTTGCGATTTTTCAACCAAAACAACCCTTTACATTTGGAATATCCCCCGTAAACCACAGGGGTTTATTCCCTGAAAGTACACATGTTAAGCTTTCTAAGCGTACCCAGCTTGTTGTAGTGGGCTCATCTTTCTGGAATGAATCCCTCAAAGAATTCTTTGGTTGCGCAGAGTTTCCCTAAAAAATGTATAAAAAAGCTGAATAAAAAACACCTTTTCCTAAAATATAAATATGCAACAAGAAAAAACAAGCTAAGTCTGAAAGCGCAAGGTCCCCCGAACAGAACAATACCCAACATGCATAGTTGCTTTTAACCCTTTTAATTGCCAGCCTACTTGAGATTTTGTTACCCTCTGTTGACAGGTCATTTTTCCTCATTTTGCGCCATTTTTGCTGGAATTTTCAGGAAAATTATATATATATATATATATATATATATATATATATATATATATATATATATTTGCAGCAGCAGCAGAGCAGAGTTTAGGCTTTAATATGACATGTCTTGTTTGTAAATTTTTTTCTGTGTTTTACGATATTATTATTATAAGTTATAAAAAAAAAATAAATAAATACATTTTTTTTTGAAAATTGCCTCCTTTATTTTAAATAAAAAAAATATTTTATTAAAGAAAATCATATTGCATGTGAAAGCCCCATTTCTACCGATTAGAACGGTACCACATATTTATCGGTAGCCCCCCGTTCCTGCCCAGGAGACCCCCCAAACTGAAACAAGTATAACATTTACAAATAAAATACAACTACCATCCACACTACAAAGGGTTAAATCGAGAAAAAAATGACATAAAGTCCCCCCTCCTTAAAAATCCCCCAAAAATGACATGGGGCCCCCTTATCCGAAGTAACCAGCCCGGGACCAGCTATGCAGGGCTTGTAGGAACAGGGCGCAGGGGCCAGTTTTTGTGGCCCCTGGCCCTGAAAGCTACAAGCCCACATAGCCCATGGCCACGGGCTCTTCTGCCCCCCTTCCCCGGGCTTTGGGGAGGTAGGTAATGGGGGTGCCGGGAGTTAATGGCAAGTCACCCGCTAGCCGCAGGTGACTTGCCAGCCCCCCAGCCTTGTGAACTGGTATAGGGATCTCATGGACCCCTTACCAGTTCACAAGGGATTAAGTGTAAAAAAAAACACACACACAGAAAAAAAATATTTTATTATTTTTTTTTAAATACTTACCTCCCATCCATCTTGCACTGTGTCCCTTCCCAATCACTGGCTTCTGCTCACCTGCTGGAAGCCTTTTATAGCTGCTGGGTGACAGAACATAAGGGGTTAATTTTAAAAAAAATGACATAGGTTTCCCCCCTCCCGGGGGGGGGGGGGGGGCATTTCTTTTTTTATTTTTAAGGGTTAAAAACCCTTAAAAATCCAGAAAAAATAGACATGGGGTTCCCTCTTACCCAAAGTAACCAGCCCGGGATCAGCTATGCAGGGCTTGTAGAAACAGGGCGCAGGGGCCAGCTTTTTTGGCCCCTGGCCCTGCAGTCTACAAGCTCGCATAGCCCGTGGCCACGGGCTTTTCTGCCCCCCCCCCTGGGCTTTGGGGAGGCAGGTAATGGGGTGCCGGGGGTTAATGGCAAGTCACCCGCTAGCCGCAGGTGACTTGCTATCCCCCAGCCTTGTGAACTGGTATAGGGGTCTCATGGACCCCTTACCAGTTCACAAGGGGTTAAATGTAAAAAAAAAAGACACAGACACAAAGAAAAAAAATGATCTTCATTTTTTTTTTTTTTTTTACTTCACTCACCTCTGATCATTTGTCCCCCGGCGATCTGCGATGACAGCTGACAGTCTGCTTGGGTGTTTGGAGGAGAGAGCCTGGGGAGGGGGGGCGATCACAGCCCTCTCCCCCTCCCCACCTCTCTCCTCCAAGCACCCGAGCAGACTGTTTCAGAGTCTCGGGTGCTGGTATTAAGAAGCCGGCTGCTGGTGACATCACAATGATGTCACCCCGCCCCGCCCCCAGGCGATGCAGGAAGTGTGGGGGGGCGATTTCTGCCCTCTCCTCCCCACGGAAGAGCCTGGAGGGGGCGATTGGAGACCCCCCAGTGAAAAGGAGACCCGTTGGGAGGCAGCGCGACCGCAGGTAAGTAAATGTCATTTTTATTTTAATTTACAGTTAGCAGCTGCTGCTGCTGAAGCGGGATCGGGGATCGGATGGCACCAAATTAAAGAGGAGACCAGGGCGGGTCCAACGAGGGGGCAGGTGAGTATTTTGTATTTTTATTCTTTTAACTAGAAGGGCGGAAAGTCAGGCAAGTAGATTCTACGTGCTTGGCACTGAAAGGGTTAAACACAAGCAAACGAACGTCCATTGAAATGTATGGGAGAGCGACAGTGAGCGAAAGGTAATACCTGGCACTTCTGAGCCTAGAGGGCCGGCGCTATACGCTGAGCCGCCTGTAATAATACATCTGATGCTACATGACGCTGTTAAAGTCGCTAACCAGATTCGCTTTCATAAATGTGGTTTTGACTACAGCACCCGGCGCTCATCAGATGCTGCCTGCCGCTACCAGGCAGTACCTGGCGCTATCCCTTCTTAAATAACCCCCATAGTGTATTATCATCAGACTTTGCTATAGTTTCTAAAAAAGTCTGTCCAAAACAGAGATCTGTTCTTAGTAAGAAATTAGGAAGAAAGTAGGAATCATACTTTTGCAGAGTTATAGTTCTTCAAAGACCTGAATCAAAGAAGAGAGGAAGTTATATTTACATAAACTGCATCCAAGGCCCTAATCTGATATTCAGCTAGAGCTGCACATTATGCTGAGATGCCCCCAGTGACACATCCTGTTTAAATGTCTCTTGCAGTTCCTGCGCCACAAAAGAAAAAAATGCATAAGCTATTTACAATGTATTCTTTGCCATAAAATACAATTACACCTGCAACACGGCTGACAAATAACACAGTGAGTATGAATCCACCTCCCAGGTGGCAAGATGTATGAACAGGTTCACGGTCCAACTAGTGACATGTTATGAGCTTTATGAATTCTGTCAACGATGAAAAATGCCTCCTTTCACCCCTGTTTTACATAGATTAATGTTGAACACACAAGATCCTACTTTCTGGCTTTTATTTCACATTTTCCCATCACAATAGCGGCAGACCACTTATTCATGCATGGCTCGAGATGTAATAAAGTAAATGGTAAAACAATGAAGAAATAAGAAAGAAAGAAGGAAAAGACGGGGTAGCTGGGGACCTAAAAAATGGAGAATGGTTCTCTGTGACTTGTACGCACCTATTAATTGTAGTTTTTTTGCATTATCTCTATAAATAAGCTTTGTTGAAGGGAAACAAGGGAAATGTAATATAACATAAATTATATAGGATGCCTTTTAAGACACAACACACATTACACAAATGAACTTCTGGAATTGTCTCCCTTTTGTCAGCAAACATTCAGCTTTTTACAATACAGAGTGTTCAACACCTCACCCATAGGTAGACCAGCGGTTTCACCAGCTCTTGTAAAATGTCTTCGAATTTATTTTAAATGTCCTGAAATTAAAGCGGACCTTCACTCTGAATAAGAGTCTATCTTATATGTTTCCCACACCCTGTACATACAGATTGTCCACATTAAAAATCATCCTACCTGCATCTACTGCATGTTATAAGCCTTTAAACATCCAAGATGGCGGCTTATGGAAGCCGCCATCTTATCAGGCAGCCTGCAAACAGGAAGTGCCTCCTGACTGTGCTGCTCTGCATTCTGGGACTGCTGACCTTTACCTGACCCCAGCTCTGCTCTGTCTGAGCAAAGCACAGCTATAACCCGCCCCCCTGTACCTTATCCCACTCTCCTCTCCTCAGTAAGTGTGATGCTTCTGAGTCAAAATGGTGGCGCCCGTATCCTAAATTCCTGAACAGAGTTGCAGCCCAGTGGGGGAAAGAATAATAAGTTAGTGACTAAAAACGTAAAATATATTAATTTTAGATGCTGGGGAACCGTTTTTTAAGAGTTTGGGCTTTTCATTAAATCACGCTGAAGGTCCGGTTTAAGCATATCCAAAAGAAGGCAAAAACAAAAAATCACTTGTTCCAAGCAGCTCTGTCCTTAGTCACCCATATTTTTAATTGCACCATTCCACATTAATAGATTGAAGGTATATGTGCAATGTTTGGGGTTCTACAGACGCCCCACTTATATATTTTTTAATACTCTTATGAATGTGTATTAGAGCTGGCCTTAGGAAACCCCACAGCTTGTTTGTATGTTTTTACATTTGTCTGTAATTGTTGTATGTCTTGGTGGATTTTTGTAATCTTTAATAAATTGACCAAGAATACTTTTAACAAGATTGTTTTGGGTGTCCTTTTGGGGGCTTATTTGGCGGCGTCTCTAGAGCCCCAAACATTGCACATATTCCTTGGGATAATCACCCCCTTGGCAGGAACCCCTTTTAATTAACATTGATCTTTGGGGCTGTGCGGATCCAAACACACACTAATTAGTAGATTGAAGGACAGCCTCATAATCAGGCAAATTGGCTAATTCATGAAATATAAAAAGTGACTTATAGATTGTGTCTAGAGATGAGCGAACTTTTGAAAAATTCGATTCGACTGATTCGCCGAATTTTCCGACAAAAATCGTTTCGACCCGAATTTATTCGCGACGAATCGCTATTAAAAACAGCTATTTCTGAGCCTCCTAGAGCCTCAATAGGGTTGTAAAACATTTTGCCTTGCTGTAACACGCATAGGATGCGTGCTGGGTTAGTTAAATAATACTTTGAATAAATATCACATGCAGATCAGAGGCATCGCTAATAGAATCGCAGAGCGGCACAATTGCAGAGAGTTGAAGTGGCAGGAGCCCAAACATTGCTTTAAAGAGACACTGGAGTTGGCAGCAGCAGGAGCCCAAAAATTGGATGAATCACACCCTGGAGTTGCAAGCAGCAGCAGGAGCCCAAACATTGGCTGAAAGAGACACTGGAGTTGGCAGCAGCAGGAGCCCAAAAATTGACTGACACACCCTGGAGTTTCAAGCAGCAGCAGCAGCAGCAGCAGGAGCCCAAACATAGCTTGAAAGAGACACTGGAGTTGGCTGCAGGAGCCCAAAAATTGGATGAATCACACCCTGGAGTTGGCAGCAGCAGCAGCAGGAGCCAAAACATTACTTTAAAGAGACACTGGGGTTGGCTTCAGGAGCCCAAAAATTGGATGATTCACACCCTGGAGTTGGCAGCAGCAGGAGCCGAAACATTACTTTAAAGAGACACTGGAGTTGGCAGCAGGAGCCCAAAGATTGGATGAATCACACCCTGGAGTTGGCAGCAGCAGGAGCCCAAACATTACTTTAAAGAGACACTGAAGTTGGCAGCAGGAGCCCAAAGATTGGATGAATCACACCCTGGAGTTGGCAGCAGCAGCAGCAGGAGCCCAAACATTACTTTAAAGAGACACTGGGGTTGGCTTCAGGAGCCCAAAAATTGGATGATTCACACACTGGAGTTGGAAGCAGCAGCAGCAGGAGCCCAAATATTACTTTAAAGAGACACTGGAGTTGGCTTCAGGAGCACAAAAATTGGATGAATCACACCCTGGAGTTGGCAGCAGCAGCAGGAGCCCAAACATTACTTTAAAGAGACGCTGGGGTTGGCTTCAGGAGCCCAAACATTACTTTAGAGAGACACTGGAGTTGGCAGCAGGAGCCCAAATATTGGATGAATCACACCCTGGAGTTGGCAGCAGCAGCAGGAGCCCAAGCATTACTTTAAAGAGACACTGGGGTTGGCTTCAGGAGCCCAAAAATTGGATGATTCACACCCTGGAGTTGGCAGCAGCAGCAGCAGGAGCCCAAACATTACTTTAAAGAGACACGGGGGTTGGCTTCAGGAGCCCAAAAATTGGATGATTCACACCCTGGAGTTGGCAGCAGCAGCAGCAGGAGCCCAAATATTACTTTAAAGAGACACTGGAGTTGGCTTCAGGAGCCCAAAAATTGGATGAATCACACCCTGGAGTTGGCAGCAGCAGCAGGAGCCCAAACATTACTTTAAAGAGACACTGGGGTTGGCTTCAGGAGCCCAAAAATTGGATGAATCACACCCTGGAGTTGGCAGCAGCAGCAGGAGCCCAAACATTACTTTAAAGAGACACTGGGGTTGGCAGCAGGAGCCCAAACATTACTTTAAAGAGACACTGGAGTTGGCAGCAGGAGCCCAAAAATTGGATGAATCACACCCTGGAGTTGGCAGCAGCAGCAGGAGCCCAGACATTACTTTAAAGAGACACTGGGGTTGGCATCAGGAGCCCAAAAATTGGATGATTCACACCCTGGAGTTGGCAGCAGCAGCAGCAGGAGCCCAAACATAGCTTGAAAGAGACACTGGAGTTGGCAGCAGGAGCCCAAAGATTGGATGAATCACAACCTGGAGTTGGCAGCAGCAGCAGCAGGAGCCCAAACATTACTTTAAAGAGACACTGGGGTTGGCTTCAGGAGCCCAAAAATTGGATGAATCACACCCTGGAGTTGGCAGCAGCAGCAGCAGCAGGAGCCAAAACATTACTTTAAAGAGACACTGGGGTTGGCAGCAGGAGCCCAAAAATTGGATGATTCACACACTGGAGTTGGAAGCAGCAGCAGCAGGAGCCCAAATATTACTTTAAAGAGACACTGGAGTTGGCTTCAGGAGCCCAAAAATTGGATGAATCACACCCTGGAGTTGGCAGCAGCAGCAGGAGCCCAAACATTACTTTAAAGAGACACTGGGGTTGGCAGCAGGAGCTCAAACATTACTTTAGAGAGACACTGGAGTTGGCAGCAGGAGCCCAAATATTGGATGAATCACACCCTGGAGTTGGCAGCAGCAGCAGGAGCCCAAGCATTACTTTAAAGAGACACTGGGGTTGGCTTCAGGAGCCCAAAAATTGGATGATTCACACCCTGGAGTTGGCAGCAGCAGGAGCCCAAACATTACTTTAAAGAGACACTGGGGTTGGCTTCAGGAGCCCAAAAATTGGATGATTCACACCCTGGAGTTGGCAGCAGCAGCAGCAGGAGCCCAAATATTACTTCAAAGAGACACTGGAGTTGGCTTCAGGAGCCCAAAAATTGGATGAATCACACCCTGGAGTTGGCAGGAGCAGCAGGAGCCCAAACATTACTTTAAAGAGACACTGGAGTTGGCTTCAGGAGCCCAAAAATTGGATGAATCACACCCTGGAGTTGGCAGCAGCAGCAGGAGCCCAAACATTACTTTAAAGAGACACTGGGGTTGGCTTCAGGAGCCCAAAAATTGGATGAATCACACCCTGGAGTTGGCAGCAGCAGCAGCAGGAGCCCAAGCATTACTTTAAAGAGACACTGGGGTTGGCAGCAGGAGCCCAAACATTACTTTAAAGAGACACTGGAGTTGGCAGCAGGAGCCCAAAAATTGGATGAATCACACCCTGGAGTTGGCAGCAGCAGCAGCAGGAGCCCAAACATTACTTTAAAGAGACACTGGGGTTGGCTTCAGGAGCCCAAAAATTGGATGATTCACACCCTGGAGTTGGCAGCAGCAGCAGCAGGAGCCCAAACATAGCTTGAAAGAGACACTGGAGTTGGCAGCAGGAGCCCAAAGATTGGATGAATCACAACCTGGAGTTGGCAGCAGCAGCAGCAGGAGCCCAAACATTACTTTAAAGAGACACTGGGGTTGGCTTCAGGAGCCCAAAAATTGGATGATTCACACCCTGGAGTTGGCAGCAGCAGCAGCAGGAGCCAAAACATTACTTTAAAGAGACACTGGGGTTGGCTTCAGGAGCCCAAAAATTGGATGAATCACACCCTGGAGTTGGCAGCAGCAGCAGCAGCAGGAGCCAAAACATTACTTTAAAGAGACACTGGGGTTGGCAGCAGGAGCCCAAAAATTGGATGATTCACACCCTGGAGTTGGCAGCAGCAGCAGCAGGAGCCCAAACATTACTTTAAAGAGACACTGGAGTTGGCAGCAGGAGCCCAAAGATTGGATGAATCACACCCTGGAGTTGGCAGCAGCAGTAGGAGCCCAGACATTACTTTAAAGAGACACTGGGATTGGCTTCAGGAGCCCAAAAATTGGATGATTCACACCCTGGACTTGGCAGCAGCAGCAGCAGGAGCCCAAACATTACTTTAAAGAGACACTGGGGTTGGCAGCAGGAGCCCAAAAATTGGATGATTCACACCCTGGAGTCTGCAGCAGCAGCAGCAGGAGCCCAAATATTACTTTAAAGAGACACTGGAGTTGGCTTCAGGAGCCCAAAAATTGGATGAATCACACCCTGGAGTTGGCAGCAGCAGCAGGAGCCCAAACATTACTTTAAAGAGACACTGGGGTTGGCTTCAGGAGCCCAAAAATTGGATGATTCACACCCTGGAGTTAGCAGCAGCAGCAGCAGGAGCCCAAACATTACTTTAAAGAGACACTGGGGTTGGCTTCAGGAGCCCAAAAATTGAATGATTCACACCCTGGAGTTGGCAGCAGCAGCAGCAGGAGCCAAAACATTACTTTAAAGAGACACTGGGGTTGGCTTCAGGAGCCCAAAAATTGGATGATTCACACCCTGGAGTTGGCAGCAGCAGCAGCAGGAGTCCAAATATTACTTTAAAGAGACACTGGAGTTGGCTTCAGGAGCCCAAAAATTGGATGATTCACACCCTGGAGTTGGCAGCAGCAGCAGCAGGAGCCCAAATATTACTTTAAAGAGACACTGGGGTTGGCTTCAGGAGCCCAAAAATTGGATGAATCACACCCTGGAGTTGGCATCAGCAGGAGCCCAAAAATTGGCCTAAGGACATAAATATGTTTTGCACCATTTGGAAAGTGTAAAACGTGGCACCATGCTGAATCTAGTCGCATGCATCAGGCATTGGTGGGTGGAAATCCTGGCTGATCCATCCCTGATTCATTTTGACAAAGGTGAGTCTCTCCACATTTTTAGTTGACAGACGAGTTCTCCTCGCCGTAACTATGGCCCCCGCCGCACTAAACACCCGCTCAGATGGCACGATACTTGCCGTGCAGGACAGCTTTTCCAGGGCAAACTCTGCTAGTTGCGGCCACAAATCAAGTTTGGCTGCCCAGAAGTCCAGCGGATCCTCAAGGTGTGTTGGCATGGTCATGTCAAAGTATGACATGACCTGCTGGTTCAGGTCCTGCTCCAGGTCTTCCTGCTGCTCATGAGTAGCCTCATGAAAGCTACTCATTAGCGACTGAAGACTGAGGCTGCTGCTGATGGAGCTGCTGCTGCTGCTCCTGCCAACCCCCCCAGCGGCCATGGCAGTGGAAGGTGAGCGCAGAGGTCCCCTCGAGTCAGACCTGCGAGAGTATGGACCATGGCGCAGATAGGCATCGGCCAACTGCCTACGTAGAATGTCTTTGTAGTAGTTCAGTTTGTCCTCCCTCTCGGTGGGTTTAAAAAATGCCCCCATTTTGTGCCGAAAGCGAGGGTCCAATAAGGTGGACAGCCAGAAGTCATCCCGCCGACAGATGGAAACAATTCTGGGGTCACTACGCAAGCACGTGAGCATGCTTCCTGCCATTTGCGCAAGTGACTCGGATGGACTACCTGTCTCCATCTCCACTGCATACTGCCACGGTGTGCCCGGGTCCTCTGTCTCGCCTTCCTCAAAAACCTCTAGCTCCTCTGGCTGCTCCTGCTCCTCCTCTCCTGTCCGCTGACTAGATAAACCAGCCATTTCGCCAAGCCTAAACTGTGTTTCGCTGGGCAACTCCTCCTCCTCTTCCTCCTCCTCCTCCAGTTCAGCTCCAACGGGGTTCATGTGGCCGTAAGATGTAAACGCCATGTCTCCAGTGCCCTGACCAGCCATGGTTTCCAACATGTGCTGTAGTACATGAAGCAGTGGAATCACGTCGTTCATCCCGTAATCCTGCCGACTGGCAAATAAAGTGGCTTCCTCAAAGGGCCTGAGCAAACGGCAGGTGTCACGTATGAGCTGCCACTGGTTGACATTGAAGTTACACAGGGGAGTCCCCCTATCTGCTTGGATCATCCGGAAATCCGTGATGGCTTTTCTCTGTTCATATAATCGGTCCAACATGTGAAGGGTGGAATTCCAACGGGTGGAAACATCGCAAATCAGACTATGTTGGGGGATACCATTCTGACGCTGTAGCTCAAGAAGGGTGTGTTTGGCGGTGTATGAGTGGCATGCAAAGTTTCCTTGAAGTTGTTAGGATGTCTTGCAGATGGGGGGAACACTTCAGAAACCGCTTGACAACCAGATTGAAGACGTGAGCCATGCAGGGGGCATGGGTCAGGCTTCCTTGGCGCAGCGCAGACAAAATGTTCTTCCCATTGTCGGTAACCATGATTCCCATTTTAAGTTTTCTTGGAGTAAGCCATGTTTGGATTTCCTGATGAATAAATGTAAGCAGTTCCTCCCCTGTGTGACTCAGTTCGCCAAGACAAACCATGTGAAGCACTGCGTGACACCTCCGTGCCCTGCACACATGGTAGACTGGAGGGGCACTGAGACTTGAGCCTACAGTGGAGGGTGAGGAGATGGCGAAGGATGAGGAGGCCGAGTCGCACAGTGTCACAGGCCCAATGGGCAGGGAACGCGGAGGCCGAAGCGGCGTGACCTGTCCAAGTTGCTGCTGCTGCAAAGGGACCACATTCACCCAGTGGGCCGTAAACGACATGTACTGTCCCTGACCGTAGTTACAGCTCCAGACGTCGGCGCTGCCATGCACTTTGCTACACACCGACAGGCTCAAGGACTGGCCCACCTTCTGTTCAACAAAAGTGTGCAGCGCTGGTACTGCCTTCTTGTCAAAGAAATGACGGCTTGGGACTCTCCACCTCGGCTCGGCACAAGCCATCAGTTCTCTGAAAGGTGCAGAGTCCACCACCTGAAAAGGGAGCGACTGCTGCACTAGCAACTTGGACAGGAGCACATTCAGCTTCTGCGCCGTAGGATGAGTGGGCGCATACTGCTGTCTCTTGGACATGGCTTCGCTGATGGATTGCTGGCGGGATGCATGACTTGGAGGAGGAGGAGGAGGAGCAGGAGCGACAGAGGATGGGTATGACGCACAGCTGCCTTCGGCTGAGGTGCTGGAGCCTTGGCTGGCAGAAATTGGGAGCGGCGTGCCACTTGGTGAGGAAGCCGACTGGAACACCCCTTGGGAGCCTCGGTTCTCCCAGGTCGCTTTATGGTGATGCATCATATGTTGACGCAGGGCCGTGGTGCCAACATTTGGACCCTGGCCACGCTTCACCTTTTGCCTACATATCTTGCATGTGGCCATGTTACCCTCCTGCGGATGCTTCAGGAAAAACTGCCACACTGCCGAGTAGCTACTTTTCCCACCCCCTGGCCTCACTGATTCACTGCTGCTGTTGCCAACTCCAGGAACCCCTGCTCCACTTCCTCCCGATAAGGTAGACTGCCGCACAGCAGGTGCTCTACCCCGGCCCCGGCCCCGGCCGGCTCCAGCCTTTGGAATTGTGCCCCCATGCTGACTGCTACCACCTTGCTGCCTCAGCTGCTGACTCCGGGGCAACCTGTGCCCCTCTTCTCCTGATGATGACGATGAAGCCCCTTCATCACCTGGCTCCCAAGTGCGATCGGCTTCATCGTCATCATCATTATCACAGAGTTGTGGCTGTACGTCATTGATGTTCGTGGATTCGTCAACAGTGTCTGGCGCAGGAGCTGGAACGCTCGCAGCACCCACGACACGGTCCACATCACTATTTGTCTGCCTAGCTAAAGAAGCCACCTCCATTTCTTGGCTGGGCAGTAGCTGCTGACTGTCCTCTATGTGATCGTCCTCCTCACTAAAGAGTGGAGCTGAACCCAAAGCATAGGATACGTCGCTGGGGGAGGGAACGGCGTGCCAACTCAGGGTTGTGTCAGAGGAACCTACCGACCCTAGACTGGGGGTCTCAGACGTAAGTTGTGATGATGTTGTTGATGAGCGCGTCAACCAATCTACCACGGCAGATGCGTTACTGGTGGAGACCTGACCGCTAGCAGATACTGGCAGATTAGGTCTCTCAGCGTGACTCCTGCTGCGACCTCTGCCTGCGGAATCTTGGCCTCTGCCACTCCTCTTTTCACTTCCAGGCACTTGTCTGCCCGACATAGTCTAACTGGCGTGGTAGTAGGTGATATTTTAAGAACCCCCAGGCAGCAGTGGGTCTATATGAAACAGAATATAATGCACACCAAAAGTGAGCAGTAACACTCAGCCTCCAACAGGCCTGCTTAGTGTAAATAAGAGAGCTGCTTAGTGTAAATAAAGAGGGGTATGGTATGTTACAGAATGGGATGCCTCAACAGGAGTGCATCTGTGAGCAGTAGTACTATGCACAGCAAAAGTGTGTTTATCAGGCCAAATTTCTATTAGAATAAGTGCAAAGGGTTATAGTAGTAAATAGAGGCTGGTGTAGTCACAGAATTGGATGCCCCAACAGCCAGCAGTGCACCTGGCAGCAGTACTACTATGCACAGCAAAAGTGTCTTTATCAGGCCAAATTTCTATTAGAATAAGTGCAAAGGGTTATAGTAAATAGAGGCTTGTGTAGTCACAGAATGGGATGCCCCAACAGCCACCAGTGCACCTGGCAGCAGTACTACTAGGGATGAGCGAATCGATCCGGACGAACCCGGATTCGATCCGAATTTCAGGAAAAATTCGATTCGGATCGAATCCGAATTTCCCCGCGATTCGATCACTCGAAGTTTTCCTTTAACATCCATTCATTTACATTTACAGGCATTCTAAGATGGCGGACGGGACATGTCTGGACATGTATCCCGCGCCAGTGCAAGCTGGGGCAGTCACATGCAGCCTATCAGCAGCCAGCAGGCCCGGTGACGTCACACAGCGGTATTTAACGGCGGCCATCTTGCTTTTCCTCATTTCTCTATTGCATTCGTGAGAGACAGAACGCTGTGTAGCTGAGGGACAGACAGTTAGACAGGCAGGGACAGACAGGGACAGGCTGGAGACAGGCAGGAGACAGACAGGAGACAGACAGAAAGCCAGGGAAAGGTAGGAAAAAACGGAGGCTGTGACAGGGAGATTTTTTTTTTTTTTCATCCAGCCTGAGTGTTACTAGCTGGCTGACAGGCTTTGTTAGCGTTTTCAGGCTGCTTATAGTAACTAACTGTGCATATATACTGAACTGATCTTAAGTCTGCTGTGAGGCATCCCATTCTGTGACTACACCAGCCTCTGTTTAAGACCATATAAGCATTTGCTCTTATCATATTTGAAATTAGGCCTGATAAAGACACTTTTGCTGGGCATAGCACTACTGGACCCTGCCAGGTGCACTCCTATTTGGGGCATCCCATTCTGTGACTACAGCAGCCTCTGTTTAAGACCATATAAGCATTTGCTCTTATCATATTTGAAATTAGGCCTGATAAAGACACTTTTGCTGGGCAAAGCACTACTGGACCCTGCCAGGTGCACTCCTATTTGGGGCATCCCATTCTGTGACTACAGCAGCCTCTGTTTAAGACCATATAAGCATTTGCTCTTATCATATTTGAAATTAGGCCTGATAAAGACACTTTTGCTGGGCATAGCACTACTGGACCCTGCCAGGTGCACTCCTATTTGGGGCATCCCATTCTGTGACTACAGCAGCCTCTGTTTAAGACCATATAAGCATTTGCTCTTATCATATTTGAAATTAGGCCTGATAAAGACACTTTTGCTGGGCATAGCACTACTGGACCCTGCCAGGTGCACTCCTATTTGGGGCATCCCATTCTGTGACTACAGCAGCCTCTGTTTAAGACCATATAAGCATTTGCTCTTATCATATTTGAAATTAGGCCTGATAAAGACACTTTTGCTGGGCAAAGCACTACTGGACCCTGCCAGGTGCACTCCTATTTGGGGCATCCCATTCTGTGACTACAGCAGCCTCTGTTTAAGACCATATAAGCATTTGCTCTTATCATATTTGAAATTAGGCCTGATAAAGACACTTTTGCTGGGCAAAGCACTACTGGACCCTGCCAGGTGCACTCCTATTTGGGGCATCCCATTCTGTGACTAAAGCAGCCTCTGTTTAAGACCATATAAGCATTTGCTCTTATCATATTTGAAATTAGGCCTGATAAAGACACTTTTGCTGGGCAAAGCACTACTGGACCCTGCCAGGTGCACTCCTATTTGGGGCATCCCATTCTGTGACTACAGCAGCCTCTGTTTAAGACCATATAAGCATTTGCTCTTATCATATTTGAAATTAGGCCTGATAAAGACACTTTTGCTGGGCAAAGCACTACTGGACCCTGCCAGGTGCACTCCTATTTGGGGCATCCCATTCTGTGACTACAGCAGCCTCTGTTTAAGACCATATAAGCATTTGCTCTTATCATATTTGAAATTAGGCCTGATAAAGACACTTTTGCTGGGCAAAGCACTACTGGACCCTGCCAGGTGCACTCCTATTTGGGGCATCCCATTCTATGACTACAGCAGCCTCTGTTTAAGACCATATAAGCATTTGCTCTTATCATATTTGAAATTAGGCCTGATAAAGACACTTTTGCTGGGCATAGCACTACTGGACCCTGCCAGGTGCACTCCTATTTGGGGCATCCCATTCTGTGACTACAGCAGCCTCTGTTTAAGACCATATAAGCATTTGCTCTTATCATATTTGAAATTAGGCCTGATAAAGACACTTTTGCTGGGCAAAGCACTACTGGACCCTGCCAGGTGCACTCCTATTTGGGGCATCCCATTCTGTGACTAAAGCAGCCTCTGTTTAAGACCATATAAGCATTTGCTCTTATCATATTTGAAATTAGGCCTGATAAAGACACTTTTGCTGGGCAAAGCACTACTGGACCCTGCCAGGTGCACTCCTATTTGGGGCATCCCATTCTGTGACTAAAGCAGCCTCTGTTTAAGACCATATACGCATTTGCTCTTATCATATTTGAAATTAGGCCTGATAAAGACACTTTTGCTGGGCAAAGCACTACTGGACCCTGCCAGGTGCACTCCTATTTGGGGCATCCCATTCTGTGACTACAGCAGCCTCTGTTTAAGACCATATAAGCATTTGCTCTTATCATATTTGAAATTAGGCCTGATAAAGACACTTTTGCTGGGCATAGCACTACTGGACCCTGCCATGGCATCCCATTCTGTGACTAAAGCAGCCTCTGTTTAAGACCATATAAGCATTTGCTCTTATCATATTTGAAATTAGCCTGATAAAGACACTTTTGCTGGGCATAGCACAACTTGTCCCTGCCAGGTGCACTCCTATTTGGGGCATCCCATTCTGTGACTACAGCAGCCTCTGTTTAAGACCATATAAGCATTTGCTCTTATCATATTTGAAATTAGGCCTGATAAAGACACTTTTGCTGGGCAAAGCACTACTGGACCCTGCCAGGTGCACTCCTATTTGGGGCATCCCATTCTGTGACTAAAGCAGCCTCTGTTTAAGACCATATAAGCATTTGCTCTTATCATATTTGAAATTAGGCCTGATAAAGACACTTTTGCTGGGCAAAGCACTACTGGACCCTGCCAGGTGCACTCCTATTTGGGGCATCCCATTCTGTGACTACAGCAGCCTCTGTTTAAGACCATATAAGCATTTGCTCTTATCATATTTGAAATAAGGCCTGATAAAGACACTTTTGCTGGGCAAAGCACTACTGGACCCTGCCAGGTGCACTCCTATTTGGGGCATCCCATTCTGTGACTACAGCAGCCTCTGTTTAAGACCATATAAGCATTTGCTCTTATCATATTTGAAATTAGCCTGATAAAGACACTTTTGCTGGGCATAGCACTACTTGTCCCTGCCATGGCATCCCATTCTGTGACTACAGCAGCCTCTGTTTAAGACCGTATAACCATTTTCACTTATCATATTTGAAATTAGGCCTGATAAAGACACTTTTGCTGGGCAAAGCACTACTGGACCCTGCCAGGTCCATTCCTGTTGGGGCATCCCATTCTGTGACTAAAGCAGCCTCTGTTTAAGACCATATAAGCATTTGCTCTTATCATATTTGAAATTAGGCCTGATAAAGACACTTTTGCTGGGCAAAGCACTACTGGACCCTGCCAGGTCATATTCCTGTTGGGGCATCCCATTCTGTGACTAAAGCAGCCTCTGTTTAAGACCATATAAGCATTTGCTCTTATCATATTTGAAATTAGGCCTGATAAAGACACTTTTGCTGGGCATAGCACTACTTGTCCCTGCCAGGTGTACTTACTGCTGGTTTTTAGGGCATCCCATTCTGTGACTACACCAGCCTCTATTTAAGAACCTAACCATTTGCACCTATTCTAATTGAAATTAGGCATGATAAAGACACTTTTGCTGTGCATAGTCTTACTGCTGCCTGCCAGGTGCTCTCTGGTTTTTGGGACATCCCATTCTGTAACATACCATTAGCCTCTGCATTAACTGTAAGCTGCACAGTTATTTAAAGAAATTTGGCCTGTATGAGCCTGCTAACACACTGCTGCTGTGTGCATATATACTGATCTCAAGTCTGCTTGGGGCATCCCATTCTGTAACATACCATTAGCCTCTGCATTAACTGTAAGCTGCACAGTTATTTAAAGAAATTTGGCCTGTATGAGCCTGCTAACACACTGCTGCTGTGTGCATATATACTGACCTCAAGTCTGCTTGGGGCATCCCATTCTGTAACATACCATTAGCCTCTGCATTTACTGTAAGCTGCACATTTATTTAAAGAAATTTGGCCTGTATGAGCCTGCTAACACACTGCTGCTGTGTGCATATATACTGATCTCAAGTCTGCTTGGGGCATCCCATTCTGTAACATACCATTAGCCTCTGCATTAACTGTAAGCTGCACAGTTATTTAAAGAAATTTGGCCTGTATGAGCCTGCTAACACACTGCTGCTGTGTGCATATATACTGATCTCAAGTCAGCTTTGGGGCATCCCATTCTGTAACATACCATTAGCCTCTGCATTTACTGTAAGCTGCACATTTATTTAAAGAAATTTGGCCTGTATGAGCCTGCTAACACACTGCTGCTGTGTGCATATATACTGATCTCAAGTCTGCTTGGGGCATCCCATTCTGTAACATACCATTAGCCTCTGCATTAACTGTAAGCTGCACAGTTATTTAAAGAAATTTGGCCTGTATGAGCCTGCTAACACACTGCTGCTGTGTGCATATATACTGATCTCAAGTCAGCTTTGGGGCATCCCATTCTGTAACATACCATTAGCCTCTGCATTTACTGTAAGCTGCACAGTTATTTAAAGAAATTTGGCCTGTATGAGCCTGCTAACACACTGCTGCTGTGTGCATATATACTGATCTCAAGTCTGCTTGGGGCATCCCATTCTGTAACATACCATTAGCCTCTGCATTAACTGTAAGCTGCACAGTTATTTAAAGAAATTTGGCCTGTATGAGCCTGCTAACACACTGCTGCTGTGTGCATATATACTGATCTCAAGTCTGCTTGGGGCATCCCATTCTGTAACATACCATTAGCCTCTGCATTAACTGTAAGCTGCACAGTTATTTAAAGAAATTTGGCCTGTATGAGCCTGCTAACACACTGCTGCTGTGTGCATATATACTGATCTCAAGTCTGCTTGGGGCATCCCATTCTGTAACATACCATTAGCCTCTGCATTAACTGTAAGCTGCACAGTTATTTAAAGAAATTTGGCCTGTATGAGCCTGCTAACACACTGCTGCTGTGTGCATATATACTGATCTCAAGTCTGCTTGGGGCATCCCATTCTGTAACATACCATTAGCCTCTGCATTTACTGTAAGCTGCACATTTATTTAAAGAAATTTGGCCTGTATGAGCCTGCTAACACACTGCTGCTGTGTGCATATATACTGATCTCAAGTCTGCTTGGGGCATCCCATTCTGTAACATACCATTAGCCTCTGCATTAACTGTAAGCTGCACAGTTATTTAAAGAAATTTGGCCTGTATGAGCCTGCTAACACACTGCTGCTGTGTGCATATATACTGATCTCAAGTCAGCTTTGGGGCATCCCATTCTGTAACATACCATTAGCCTCTGCATTTACTGTAAGCTGCACATTTATTTAAAGAAATTTGGCCTGTATGAGCCTGCTAACACACTGCTGCTGTGTGCATATATACTGATCTCAAGTCTGCTTGGGGCATCCCATTCTGTAACATACCATTAGCCTCTGCATTTACTGTAAGCTGCACATTTATTTAAAGAAATTTGGCCTGTATGAGCCTGCTAACACACTGCTGCTGTGTGCATATATACTGATCTCAAGTCTGCTTGGGGCATCCCATTCTGTAACATACCATTAGCCTCTGCATTTACTGTAAGCTGCACATTTATTTAAAGAAATTTGGCCTGTATGAGCCTGCTAACACACTGCTGCTGTGTGCATATATACTGATCTCAAGTCAGCTTTGGGGCATCCCATTCTGTAACATACCATTAGCCTCTGCATTTACTGTAAGCTGCACATTTATTTAAAGAAATTTGGCCTGTATGAGCCTGCTAACACACTGCTGCTGTGTGCATATATACTGATCTCAAGTCTGCTTGGGGCATCCCATTCTGTAACATAACATAACCTACCTACCATACTAAGCAGCTCTCTTATTTAAACTAAGCAGGCCTCTTGGAGGCTGAGTGTCCACTTTTGGGTGTGCATTTATATTCGGTTTCATATACAGTGGGGTATCCCAATTTGTAAGATAACCTACCCCAACCATGTAAACTAAATAGGCCTGTTGCAGCCTGAGTTTCTCTGCTTGCGTATGGCCTGCATTACAATCTGTCTCTTTCAATGACACTGCTGCCTGGGGTATCCCAATTTGTAAGATAACCTACCCCAACCATGTAAACTAAAGGTTACGTCCTTCCAGAAGGAAAACTTATGCCGAACACTATTTTTGTTAGGGGCATTGACCTTTGGATTGATCGGCATGAAATTAATTTTTTTTTTTCAAAGTATGGCGCTGTGAAGAAGGTCAAAATGATGTCTCATACTTGGATTATTGTTACTTTTTGTTCAGCTTGAAATATAACAGGCCACACGGGCATCCCAAGGCACATGCTATTTTAAACCTATCTGTTATACAACATAAGCGTTGATCAGGCTACTTCAGTTTGCACTTGTTTTTGACTGATTTTAATAAACCAGGCCGCAGGGCACCCCAAAGCTGCACCTTGCACCCTATCTGGTATACAACATAAGCGTTGATCAGCATCAGCTTCATTAAGCTACTTCAGTTTGCACTTCCTTTTTGACTGCTTTCATTTAACCAGGCCGCAGGGCACCCCAAAGCTGCACCTTGCACCCTACCTGTTTATACTAAATAAGCATCTACAGCCTCAGCTTTATTAAGTTATTGCATTTTGAATTGGTTTTGGTCTGCTTTAAATACACCAGGCCGCAGGGCATCCCAAACCTGCATGTTGCACCCCATCTGTTATACTAAATAAGCGTTGATCAGCATCAGCTTTATTAAGCTATTGCATTTTGCATTGGTTTTTGTACTGCTGCCAAAACACTAGCCCATATGGGCATCCCAAACCAGCACATGTCACCCTATCTGTTATACTAAATAAGCTTCTACAGGCCCTTTTTTTATTTATTTATTTTTATTTATATAGAGCTGCAATAGCTTATATTGTGAGGTTAATTTGCCATTTTGAAGCATAATATAGAGCAGCCCCTGTGTAAATCTGAGGGGCAATAGCTTATATAGTGAGGTAAATTTGCCATTTTGCTTCGTTATATAGAGCAGCCCAGTTGCCATCTAAATCAACTACTGTCCGGCCAGTACAGCTTTTCCAGGGCAAACTCTGCTAGTTGCGGGCACAAGTCAAGTTTGGCTTCCCAGCAAATCCAGTGGATCTTGAAGGTGTGTTGGCATGGTCATGTCAAGGTATGACATGACCTGCTGTTTGAGGTCCAGCTCCAGGTCTTCCTGCTGCTCATGAGTAGACTCACTATGCGGGTGTAGAAAGCTACTCACTAGCGACTGAAGACTGAGGCTGCTGCTGATGGAGCTGCTGCTGCTGCTCCTTCCACCCCCCCAGCAGCCATGGCAGTGGAAGGTGATCGCAGACTTCCCCCCGAGTCAGACCTGCGGGAGTATGGGCCATGGCGCAGATAGACATCGCCCAACTGACTACGTGGGATGTCTCTGTAGTAGGTCAGTTTGTCCTCCCTCTCAGTGGGCGTAAAAAATGCCCCCATTTTGTGCCGGAAGCGAGGGTCCAATAAGTTGGAGAGCCAGAAGTCTTCCCGCTGACAAATGGAGACAATTCTGCGCTCACTAGTACGCATGCATGTGAGCATGCATCGTGCCATTTGTGCAAGTGACTCGGAGGGACTACCTGTCTCCATCTCCACTGTAAACTGCCATGGTGTGTCTGGGTCCTCTGTCTCGCCTTACTCACAACCCTCTAGCTCCTGTGGCTGCTCCTGCTCCTCCTCTCCTGTCAGATGACTAGATAAAATGGTCATTTTGTGAAACCTAAACTGTGGTTTGCTGTGCCCCACCCCCTCCTCCTCCTCCACTTCAGCCCCCACAGGCTTCATGTGGCTGTGAAATGTATGTGCCATGTCTCCAGTGCCCTGACCAGCCATGCTTTCCAACATGTGTTGTAGTACATGAAGCAGTGGAATCTCATCGTTCATCTCATAGTCCTGGCAACTGACTAATAATGTAGCTTCCTCAAAGGGCCTGAGCAAACGGTCGGTGTCACGTATGAGCTGCCAATGGTTTACATTGAATTTACACAGGGGTGTCCCCCTATCCGTTTGGATCATCCAGAAATCCGTGATGGCTTTTCTCTGTTCCTATAGTGCAGTGGTCCTCAACCCTGTCCTCAAGGCCCACCAACATGTCATGTTTTTTGGATCTCCAAATAGCCAGCTCTATTGCTCTGCAGCTGCACTAATTACTCCACCTGAGCATCTTTGTGGAGATCTGCAAAGCCTGGCCTGTTGGTGGGCCTTGAGGACAGGGTTGGGGACCACTGCTATAGTGGATCCTGCATATGGAGGGTGAAATTCCAACGGGTGGAAACATCGCAAATCAGACTATGGTGGGGTACACCGTTGTGACGCTGAGGCTCAATAAGGTTGTGCTTGGTGGTGTAGGAGTGCCAGAAGTGCATGCTAACTTTCTTTCCTGTTGTTCGGATGTCTTTCAGATGGGGGCAAGACTTCAAAACTAGACTGAACACGTGTGCCATGTCAGGACGCATGACTCTGGCTTCCTTGTCGCAGCGCAAACAAGATGTTCTTCCAAGTGTCAGTCACCATGGGTCCAAATTTGCAGTTTTCGTGGATTAAGCAATGCTTTCATGGATTGAGTTCTCATTTTTAGTAGTTCCTCCCATGTGTGACTCTGATGGTCAAGGAAAACCATGTGAAGAACAGCGTGAAACCACAATCACCAAGGGGGCCTAAAAGGATATATATTGTCCACCATGAGTCTATAGTTACAGCTCCAGGCGTAGACAACACTGTGCACTTTGGTACACACTGACAGGCTAAAGGACTGGCCCACCTTCTGTTCAACAACCATGCCATGTGACTCTCCACCTCGGCTCGGCACAAGCCATCAGTTCTCTGAAAGGTCCACCACTGGGTAATGCAGCAGGCTGGACTTATGGTGACGCTGTCTGAGAGGAGAAATCCCTCAGACATCAAGATTAAAAATTCCAAGAATTTTTGAGGGCTAATTATTCAGAGGCAAATGATAGCTAGTTGTTTCTGATTTAATTGCAAGGTGGAAACACACCCTCAAACAAAACTTCACTTTCGCAATACTATTGCATTTGTCTATTCATAATTTTATGTATATACACTAACTAACCTACTTTTTCTCCACAGGATGCTGCATGGAACACTGCCACATCGCTGAGTAGCTGATTTTTCCTACCAACAGTCCGCAATAATTCGCTGCTGCTGCCGCCGCCACCGCCGCAGACTCCAGGGACCCTCTTCCACTACCTCGGCTTGCAACACCTCCTCCCACGACACTCTCCTCATCACTAATTGCCGGATAGTGGAAGAAGAGGCGAGTGTCTCCTCCACTTCTTGGCTGGGCAGTAGCTGCTGAATTTTATGATTATCAGATCTTGGATATCAGATCAATGGATAGTGGAGCTGAACCCAAAGCATAACAGACAGACAGTTGACTGGGGGTGTCAGATGCCACTTGTGATGCAGTGGACTGCTTTTGCAGCACTTCGAGACAAAGTTGCTTCATTGGCTGACACAATGACTGGTAAAGCTGTGGAACATATGGTTGAAAAGCAAGAATAACCATTTGTTTTTATATGAAAAAGACCCTGGTTTATACAGACTTTTTTTTTCCAGAGACTGCCCTGCGTGGAAATGAATGGCGCATGGATCAGCCAAGCTTTCCTCCCAACAATGCCTGATGTATTCCAGTAGATTGATGACGGGGCCAGACCAAGAAAGATGGATCGTGCAAAACAGATTTAAGGCGCTGCTCTCCAGTTACAGACATTCCTCCGCATCGGACCACAAGTAAGTATTGATAAAAAATCCTTTACGTTACTCTTACTTTTTATTAATATTCTTCGGATAAGACGGATCAGACATGATTCCAGATTAAAAATTCCAAGAATTTTTGAGGGCTAATTAGTCAGAGGCAATGATACCTTCTTGTTTCTGATTTAATTAAAAGGTGGAAACACACCCTCAAACAAAACTTCACTTTGGCAAACTTTTGCATTTGTTTATTCATAATTTTATGTAGATATTACTAACTAAGCTACTTTTTCTCCACATGACTCTCCACAGGGTGTGATTCATCCAATTTTTGGGCTCCTGAAGCCAACCCCAGGGTCTGTTTAAAGTAATGTTTGGGCTCCTGCTGCTGCTTGCAACTCCAGGGTGTGATTCATCCAATTTTTGGGCTCCTGAGGCCAACCCCAGGGTCTGTTTAAAGTAATGTTTGGGCTCCTGCTGCTGCTGCTGCCAACTCCAGGGTGTGATTCATCCAATTTTTGGGCTCCTGAGGCCAACCCCAGGGTCTGTTTAAAGTAATGTTTGGGCTCCTGCTGCTGCTGCTGCCAACTCCAGGGTGTGATTCATCCAATTTTTGGGCTCCTGAAGCCAACTCCAGTGTCTCTTTAAAGTAATATTTGGGCTCCTGCTGCTGCTGCTGCCAACTCCAGGGTGTGATTCATCCAATTTTTGGGCTCCTGAAGCCAACCCCAGTGTCTCTTTAAAGTAATATTTGGGCTCCTGCTGCTGCTGCTGCCAACTCCAGGGTGTGATTCATCCAATTTTTGGGCTCCTGAGGCCAACCCCAGGGTCTGTTTAAAGTAATGTTTGGGCTCCTGCTGCTGCTTGCAACTCCAGGGTGTGATTCATCCAATTTTTGGGCTCCTGAGGCCAACCCCAGGGTCTGTTTAAAGTAATGTTTGGGCTCCTGCTGCTGCTGCTGCCAACTCCAGGGTGTGATTCATCCAATTTTTGGGCTCCTGAGGCCAACCCCAGGGTCTGTTTAAAGTAATGTTTGGGCTCCTGCTGCTGCTGCTGCCAACTCCAGGGTGTGATTCATCCAATTTTTGGGCTACTGAAGCCAACTCCAGTGTCTCTTTAAAGTAATATTTGGGCTCCTGCTGCTGCTGCTGCCAACTCCAGGGTGTGATTCATCCAATTTTTGGGCTCCTGAGGCCAACCCCAGGGTCTCTTTAAAGTAATGTTTGGGCTCCTGCTGCTGCTGCTGCCAACTCCAGGGTGTGATTCATCCAATTTTTGGGCTCCTGAGGCCAACCCCAGGGTCTGTTTAAAGTAATGTTTGGGCTCCTGCTGCTGCTTGCAACTCCAGGGTGTGATTCATCCAATTTTTGGGCTCCTGAAGCCAACCCCAGTGTCTCTTTAAAGTAATATTTGGGCTCCTGCTGCTGCCAACTCCAGGGTGTGATTCATCCAATTTTTGGGCTCCTGAGGCCAACCCCAGGGTCTCTTTAAAGTAATGTTTGGGCTCCTGCTGCTGCCAACTCCAGGGTGTGATTCATCCAATTTTTGGGCTCCTGAGGCCAACCCCAGGGTCTCTTTAAAGTAATATTTGGGCTCCTGCTGCTGCTGCCAACTCCAGGGTGTGATTCATCCAATTTTTATGCTACTGAAGCCAACTCCAGTGTCTCTTTAAAGTAATATTTGGGCTCCTGCTGCTGCTGCTGCCAACTCCAGGGTGTGATTCATCCAATTTTTGGGCTCCTGAAGCCAACCCCAGGGTCTCTTTAAAGTAATATTTGGGCTCCTGCTGCTGCTGCTGCCAACTCCAGGGTGTGATTCATCCAATTTTTGGGCTCCTGCTGCTGCTGCTGCTGCCAACTCCAGGGTGTGATTCATCCAATTTTTGGGCTCCTGAAGCCAACTCCAGTGTCTCTTTAAAGTAATATTTGGGCTCCTGCTGCTGCTGCTGCCAACTCCAGGGTGTGATTCATCCAATTTTTGGGCTCCTGAGGCCAACCCCAGGGTCTCTTTAAAGTAATGTTTGGGCTCCTGCTGCTGCCAACTCCAGGGTGTGATTCATCCAATTTTTGGGCTCCTGAGGCCAACCCCAGGGTCTCTTTAAAGTAATATTTGGGCTCCTGCTGCTGCTGCCAACTCCAGGGTGTGATTCATCCAATTTTTGGGCTCCTGAGGCCAACCCCAGGGTCTGTTTAAAGTAATGTTTGGGCTCCTGCTGCTGCTTGCAACTCCAGGGTGTGATTCATCCAATTTTTGGGCTCCTGAGGCCAACCCCAGGGTCTGTTTAAAGTAATGTTTGGGCTCCTGCTGCTGCTGCTGCCAACTCCAGGGTGTGATTCATCCAATTTTTGGGCTCCTGCTGCTGCTGCTGCTGCCAACTCCAGGGTGTGATTCATCCAATTTTTGGGCTCCTGCTGCTGCCAACTCCAGTGTCTCTTTAAAGCAATGTTTGGGCTCCTGCCCCTCATAGTGATGCCACTTCAACTCTCTTGAATTCAATTGTGCCGCTCTGCGATTCTATTAGCGATGCCTCTGATCTGCATGTGATATTTCTTCAAAGTATTATTTAACTAACCCAGCACGCATCCTGTGCGTGTTACAGCAAGGCAGAATGGTTTACAACCCTATTGAGGCTCTAGGAGGCTCAGAAATAGCCGTTTTTAATAGCGATTCGTCGCGAATTTATTCGGGTCGAAACGATTTTTGTCGGAAAATTCGGCGAATCAGTCGAATCGAATTTTTCAAAAGTTCGCTCATCTCTAAGTACTACTATGCACAGCAAAAGTGTCTTTATCAGGCCAAATTTCTATTAGAATAAGTGCAAAGGGTTATAGTAAATAAAGGCTTGTGTAGTCACAGAATGGGATGCCCCAACAGCCACCAGTGCACCTGGCAGCAGTACTACTATGCACAGCAAAAGTGTCTTTATCAGGCCAAATTTCTATTAGAATAAGTGCAAAGGGTTATAGTAAATAGAGGCTTGTATAGTCACAGAATGGGATGCCCCAACAGCCACCAGTGCACCTGGCAGCAGTGCTACTATGCACAGTAAAAGTGTCTTTATCAGGCCAAATTTCTATTAGAATAAGTGCAAAGGGTTATAGTAAATAGAGGCTTGTATAGTCACAGAATGGGATGCCCCAACAGCCACCAGTGCACCTGGCAGCAGTGCTACTATGCACAGTAAAAGTGTCTTTATCAGGCCAAATTTCTATTAGAATAAGTGCAAAGGGTTATAGTAAATAGAGGCTGGTGTAGTCACAGAATGGGATGCCCCAACAGCCACCAGTGCACCTGGCAGCAGTACTACGATGCACAGCAAAAGGATCTTTATCAGGGCAAATGACTTTTAGAATAAGTGCAAAGGGTTATAGTAAATAGAGGCTGGTGTAGTCACAGAATGGGATGCCCCAACCGGAGTGCACCTGGCAGCAGTACTACTATGCACAGCAAAAGTGTCTTTATCAGGCCAAATTTCTATTAGAATAAGTGCAAAGGGTTATAGTAAAGAGAGGCTTGTGTAGTCACAGAATGGGATGCCCCAACCGGAGTGCACCTGGCAGCAGTACTACTATGCACAGCAAAAGTGTCTTTATCAGGCCAAATGACTTTTAGAAAAAGTGCAAAGGGTTATAGTAAAGAGAGGCTTGTGTAGTCACAGAATGGGATGCCCCAACCGGAGTGCACCTGGCAGCAGTACTACTATGCACAGCAAAAGTGTCTTTATCAGGCCAAATTTCTATTAGAATAAGTGCAAAGGGTTATAGTAAAGAGAGACTTGTGTAGTCACAGAATGGGATGCCCCAACAGCCACCAGTGCACCTGGCAGCAGTACTACTATGCACGGCAAAAGTGTCTTTGTCAGGCCAAATTTCTATTAGAATAAGTGCAAAGGGAGTAAAGAGAGGCTTGTGTAGTCACAGAATGGGATGCCCCAACAGCCTCCAGTGCACCTGGCAGCAGTACTACTATGCACAGCAAAAGTGTCTTCATCAGGCCAAATTTCTATTAGAATAAGTGCAAAGGGTTATAGTAAAGAGAGGCTTGTGTAGTCACAGAATGGGATGCCCCAACAGCCACCAGTGCACCTGGCAGCAGTACTACTATGCACAGCAAAAGTGTCTTTATCAGGCCAAATTTCTATTAGAATAAGTGCAAAGGGTTATAGTAAAGAGAGGCTTGTGTAGTCACAGAATGGGATGCCCCAACAGCCACCAGTGCACCTGGCAGCAGTACTACTATGCACAGCAAAAGTGTCTTTATCAGGCCAAATGACTTTTAGAATAAGTGCAAAGGGTTATAGTAAAGAGAGGCTTGTGTAGTCACAGAATGGGATGCCCCAACAGCCACCAGTGCACCTGGCAGCAGTACTACTATGCACAGCAAAAGTGTCTTTATCAGGCCAAATTTCTATTAGAATAAGTGCAAAGGGTTATAGTAAATAGAGGCTTGTGTAGTCACAGAATGGGATGCCCCAACAGCCTCCAGTGCACCTGGCAGCAGTACTACTATGCACAGCAAAAGTGTCTTCATCAGGCCAAATTTCTATTAGAATAAGTGCAAAGGGTTATAGTAAAGAGAGGCTTGTGTAGTCACAGAATGGGATGCCCCAACAGCCACCAGTGCACCTGGCAGCAGTACTACTATGCACAGCAAAAGTGTCTTTATCAGGCCAAATTTCTATTAGAATAAGTGCAAAGGGTTATAGTAAAGAGAGGCTTGTGTAGTCACAGAATGGGATGCCCCAACAGCCACCAGTGCACCTGGCAGCAGTACTACTATGCACAGCAAAAGTGTCTTTATCAGGCCAAATGACTTTTAGAATAAGTGCAAAGGGTTATAGTAAAGAGAGGCTTGTGTAGTCACAGAATGGGATGCCCCAACAGCCACCAGTGCACCTGGCAGCAGTACTACTATGCACAGCAAAAGTGTGTTTATCAGGCCAAATGACTTTTAGAATAAGTGCAAAGGGTTATAGTAAAGAGAGGCTTGTGTAGTCACAGAATGGGATGCCCCAACAGCCTCCAGTGCACCTGGCAGCAATACTACTATGCACAGCAAAAGTGTCTTCGTCAGGCCAAATTTCTATTAGAATAAGTGCAAAGGGTTATAGTAAAGAGAGGCTTGTGTAGTCACAGAATGGGATGCCCCAACAGCCACCAGTGCACCTGGCAGCAGTACTACTATGCACAGCAAAAGTGTCTTTATCAGGCCAAATTTCTATTAGAATAAGTGCAAAGGGTTATAGTAAAGAGAGGCTTGTGTAGTCACAGAATGGGATGCCCCAACAGCCACCAGTGCACCTGGCAGCAGTACTACTATGCACAGCAAAAGTGTCTTTGTCAGGCCAAATTTCTATTAGAATAAGTGCAAAGGGTTATAGTAAAGAGAGGCTTGTGTAGTCACAGAATGGGATGCCCCAACAGCCTCCAGTGCACCTGGCAGCAGTACTACTATGCACAGCAAAAGTGTCTTCATCAGGCCAAATTTCTATTAGAATAAGTGCAAAGGGTTATAGTAAAGAGAGGCTTGTGTAGTCACAGAATGGGATGCCCCAACAGCCACCAGTGCACCTGGTAGCAGTACTACTATGCACAGCAAAAGTGTCTTTATCAGGCCAAATTTCTATTAGAATAAGTGCAAAGGGTTATAGTAAATAGAGGCTTGTGTAGTCACAGAATGGGATGCCCCAACAGCCACCAGTGCACCTGGCAGCAGTACTACTATGCACAGCAAAAGTGTCTTTATCAGGCCAAATGACTTTTAGAATAAGTGCAAAGGGTTATAGTAAATAGAGGCTTGTGTAGTCACAGAATGGGATGCCCCAACAGCCACCAGTGCACCTGGCAGAAGTACTACTATGCACAGCAAAAGTGTCTTTATCAGGCCAAATGACTTTTAGAATAAGTGCAAAGGGTTATAGTAAATAGAGGCTTGTGTAGTCACAGAATGGGATGCCCCAACAGCTACCAGTGCACCTGGCAGCAGTACTACTATGCACAGCAAAAGTGTCTTTATCAGGCCAAATGACTTTTAGAATAAGTGCAAAGGGTTATAGTAAAGAGAGGCTTGTGTAGTCACAGAATGGGATGCCCCAACAGCCACCAGTGCACCTGGCAGCAGTACTACTATGCACAGCAAAAGTGTCTTTATCAGGCCAAATGACTTTTAGAATAAGTGCAAATGGTTATAGTAAAGAGAGGCTTGTGTAGTCACAGAATGGGATGCCCCAACAGCCACCAGTGCACCTGGCAGCAGTACTACTATGCACAGCAAAAGTGTCTTTATCAGGCCAAATTTCTATTAGAATAAGTGCAAAGGGTTATAGTAAAGAGAGGCTTGTGTAGTCACAGAATGGGATGCCCCAACAGCCACCAGTGCACCTGGCAGCAGTACTACTATTCACAGCAAAAGTGTCTTTATCAGGCCAAATGACTTTTAGAATAAGTGCAAAGGGTTATAGTAAAGAGAGGCTTGTGTAGTCACAGAATGGGATGCCCCAACAGCCACCAGTGCACCTGGCAGCAGTACTACTATGCACAGCAAAAGTGTCTTTATCAGGCCAAATTTCTATTAGAATAAGTGCAAAGGGTTATAGTAAAGAGAGGCTTGTGTAGTCACAGAATGGGATGCCCCAACAGCCACCAGTGCACCTGGCAGCAGTACTACTATGCACAGCAAAAGTGTCTTTATCAGGCCAAATGACTTTTAGAATAAGTGCAAAGGGTTATAGTAAAGAGAGGCTTGTGTAGTCACAGAATGGGATGCCCCAACAGCCACCAGTGCACCTGGCAGCAGTACTACTATGCACAGCAAAAGTGTCTTTATCAGGCCAAATGACTTTTAGAATAAGTGCAAAGGGTTATAGTAAATAGAGGCTTGTGTAGTCACAGAATGGGATGCCCCAACAGCCACCAGTGCACCTGGCAGCAGTACTACTATGCACAGCAAAAGTGTCTTTATCAGGCCAAATTTCTATTAGAATAAGTGCAAAGGTTTATAGTAAATAGAGGCTTGTGTAGTCACAGAATGGGATGCCCTAACAGCCACCAGTGCACCTGGCAGCAGTACTACTATGCACAGCAAAAGTGTCTTTATCAGGCCAAATTACTTTTAGAATAAGTGCAAAGGGTTATAGTAAATAGAGGCTTGTGTAGTCACAGAATGGGATGCCCCAACAGCCACCAGTGCACCTGGCAGCAGTACTACTATGCACAGCAAAAGTGTCTTTATCAGGCCAAATGACTTTTAGAATAAGTGCAAAGGGTTATAGTAAATAGAGGCTTGTGTAGTCACAGAATGGGATGCCCCAACAGCCACCAGTGCACCTGGCAGCAGTACTACTATGCACAGCAAAAGTGTGTTTATCAGGCCAAATGACTTTTAGAATAAGTGCAAAGGGTTATAGTAAATAGAGGCTTGTGTAGTCACAGAATGGGATGCCCCAACAGCCACCAGTGCACCTGGCAGCAGTACTACTATGCACAGCAAAAGTGTCTTTATCAGGCCAAATTTCTATTAGAATAAGTGCAAAGGGTTATAGTAAATAGAGGCTTGTGTAGTCACAGAATGGGATGCCCCAACAGCCACCAGTGCACCTGGCAGCAGTACTACTATGCACAGCAAAAGTGTCTTTATCAGGCCAAATTTCTATTAGAATAAGTGCAAAGGGTTATAGTAAATAGAGGCTTGTATAGTCACAGAATGGGATGCCCCAACAGCCACCAGTGCACCTGGCAGCAGTACTACTATGCACAGCAAAAGTGTCTTTATCAGGCCAAATTTCTATTAGAATAAGTGCAAAGGGTTATAGTAAATAGAGGCTTGTGTAGTCACAGAATGGGATGCCCCAACAGCCACCAGTGCACCTGGCAGCAGTACTACTATGCACAGCAAAAGTGTCTTTATCAGGGCAAATGACTTTTAGAATAAGTGCAAAGGGTTATAGTAAATAGAGGCTGGTGTAGTCACAGAATGGGATGCCCCAACCGGAGTGCACCTGGCAGTAGTACTACTATGCACAGCAAAAGTGTCTTTATCAGGCCAAATTTCTATTAGAATAAGTGCAAAGGGTTATTGTAAATAGAGGCTTGTGTAGTCACAGAATGGGATGCCCCAACAGCCACCAGTGCACCTGGCAGCAGTACTACTATGCACAGCAAAAGTGTCTTTATCAGGCCAAATTTCTATTAGAATAAGTGCAAAGGGTTATAGTAAATAGAGGCTTGTGTAGTCACAGAATGGGATGCCCCAACAGCCACCAGTGCACCTGGCAGCAGTACTACTATGCACAGCAAAAGTGTCTTTATCAGGCCAAATTTCTATTAGAATAAGTGCAAAGGGTTATAGTAAATAGAGGCTTGTATAGTCACAGAATGGGATGCCCCAACAGCCACCAGTGCACCTGGCAGCAGTACTACTATGCACAGCAAAAGTGTCTTTATCAGGCCAAATTTCTATTAGAATAAGTGCAAAGGGTTATAGTAAATAGAGGCTTGTGTAGTCACAGAATGGGATGCCCCAACAGCCACCAGTGCACCTGGCAGCAGTACTACTATGCACAGCAAAAGTGTCTTTATCAGGGCAAATGACTTTTAGAATAAGTGCAAAGGGTTATAGTAAATAGATTCTGGTGTAGTCACAGAATGGGATGCCCCAACCGGAGTGCACCTGGCAGTAGTACTACTATGCACAGCAAAAGTGTCTTTATCAGGCCAAATTTCTATTAGAATAAGTGCAAAGGGTTATAGTAAATAGAGGCTTGTGTAGTCACAGAATGGGATGCCCCAACAGCCACCAGTGCACCTGGCAGCAGTACTACTATGCACAGCAAAAGTGTCTTTATCAGGCCAAATTTCTATTAGAATAAGTGCAAAGGGTTATAGTAAAGAGAGGCTTGTGTAGTCACAGAATGGGATGCCCCAACAGCCACCAGTGCACCTGGCAGCAGTACTACTATGCACAGCAAAAGTGTCTTTATCAGGGCAAATGACTTTTAGAATAAGTGCAAAGGGTTATAGTAAATAGAGGCTGGTGTAGTCACAGAATGGGATGCCCCAACCGGAGTGCACCTGGCAGCAGTACCACTATGCACAGCAAACGTGTCTTTATCAGGCCAAATGACTTTTAGAATAAGTGCAAAGGGTTATAGTAAATAGAGGCTTGTGTAGTCACAGAATGGGATGCCCCAACAGCCACCAGTGCACCTGGCAGCAGTACTACTATGCACAGCAAAAGTGTCTTTATCAGGCCAAATTTCTATTAGAATAAGTGCAAAGGGTTATAGTAAATAGAGGCTTGTGTAGTCACAGAATGGGATGCCCCAACAGCAACCAGTGCACCTGGCAGCAGTACTACTATGCACAGCAAAAGTGTCTTTATCAGGCCAAATTTCTATTAGAATAAGTGCAAAGGGTTATAGTAAATAGAGGCTTGTGTAGTCACAGAATGGGATGCCCCAACAGCCACCAGTGCACCTGGCAGCAGTACTACTATGCACAGCAAAAGTGTCTTTATCAGGCCAAATTTCTATTAGAATAAGTGCAAAGGGTTATAGTAAATAGAGGCTTGTATAGTCACAGAATGGGATGCCCCAACATCCACCAGTGCACCTGGCAGCAGTACTACTATGCACAGCAAAAGTGTCTTTATCAGGGCAAATGACTTTTAGAATAAGTGCAAAGGGTTATAGTAAATAGAGGCTGGTGTAGTCACAGAATGGGATGCCCCAACCGGAGTGCACCTGGCAGTAGTACTACTATGCACAGCAAAAGTGTCTTTATCAGGCCAAATTTCTATTAGAATAAGTGCAAAGGGTTATAGTAAATAGAGGCTGGTGTAGTCACAGAATGGGATGCCCCAACCGGAGTGCACCTGGCAGCAGTACCACTATGCACAGCAAACGTGTCTTTATCAGGCCAAATGACTTTTAGAATAAGTGCAAAGGGTTATAGTAAATAGAGGCTTGTGTAGTCACAGAATGGGATGCCCCAACAGCCACCAGTGCACCTGGCAGCAGTACTACTATGCACAGCAAAAGTGTCTTTATCAGGCCAAATTTCTATTAGAATAAGTTCAAAGGGTTATAGTAAATAGAGGCTTGTGTAGTCACAAAATGGGATGCCCCAACAGCAACCAGTGCACCTGGCAGCAGTACTACTATGCACAGCAAAAGTGTCTTTATCAGGCCAAATTTCTATTAGAATAAGTGCAAAGGGTTATAGTAAATAGAGGCTTGTGTAGTCACAGACTGGGATGCCCCAACAGCAACCAGTGCACCTGGCAGCAGTACTACTATGCACAGCAAAAGTGTCTTTATCAGGCCAAATTTCTATTAGAATAAGTGCAAAGGGTTATAGTAAATAGAGGCTTGTATAGTCACAGAATGGGATGCCCCAACATTCACCAGTGCACCTGGCAGCAGTACTACTATGCACAACAAAAGTGTCTTCATCAGGGCAAATGACTTTTAGTATAAGTGCAAAGGGTTATAGTAAATAGAGGCTGGTGTAGTCACAGAATGGGATGCCCCAACCGGAGTGCACCTGGCAGCAGTACTACTATGCACAGCAAAAGTGTCTTTATCAGGCCAAATTTCTATTAGAATAAGTGCAAAGGGTTATAGTAAATAGAGGCTTGTGTAGTCACAGAATGGGATGCCCCAACAGCCACCAATGCACCTGGCAGCAGTACTACTATGCACAGCAAAAGTGTCTTTATCATGCCAAATTTCTATTAGAATAAGTGCAAAGGGTTTATAGTAAAAAGAGGCTTGTGTAGTCACAGAATGGGATGCCCCAACAGCCACCAGTGCACCTGGCAGCAGTACTACTATGCACAGCAAAAGTGTCTTTTTCAGGGCAAATGACTTTTAGAATAAGTGCAAAGGGTTATAGTAAATAGAGGCTGGTGTAGTCACAGAATGGGATGCCCCAATTGGAGTGCACCTGGCATCAGTACTACTATGCACAGCAAAAGTGTCTTTATCAGGCCAAATTTCTATTAGAATAAGTGCAAAGGGTTATAGTAAAGAGAGGCTTGTGTAGTCACACAATGGGATGCCCCAACAGCCACCAGTGCACCTGGCAGCAGTACTACTATGCACAGCAAAAGTGTCTTTATCAGGCCAAATTTCTATTAGAATAAGTGCAAAGGGTTATAGTAAAGAGAGGCTTGTGTAGTCACACAATGGGATGCCTCACAGCAGACTTGAGATCAGTTCAGTATATATGCACAGTTAGTGTATAAGCAGCCTGAAAACGCTAACAAAGCCAGTCAGCCAGCCAGTAACACTCAGGCTGGATGAAAAAAAAAAAAATCTCCCTGTGACTGCCTCCGATTTTTCCTAACTTTCCCTGCTTTTCGCTGACTTTCTGCCTGTCTCCTGCCTTTCTCCTGCCTGTCTTCTGTCTGTCCCTGTCTGTCCCTGGCTCTCTGTCTCTCCCTCACTACAGCAGCGTCCTGTCTCTCACGAATGCAATAGAGAAATGAGGAAAAGCAAGATGTCCACCGACTTAAATAGCGCTGTGACGTCACCGGGCTTGCTGGCTGCTGATAGGCTGCATGTGACTGCCCCAGCTTGCACTGGCGCGGGGTAGATGTCTGGACATGTCCCGTCCACCATCTTAGAATGCCTGTAATGTAAATGAATGGATGTTAAAGGAAAACTTCGAGCGATCGAAGCACGGGGAAATTCGGATTCGATCCGAATCAAATTTTTCATGAAATTCGGATCGATTCCGGGTTCGTCCGGATCGATTCGCTCATCCCTAATTGTGTCTATTGGCTTCAAAAAAAGAAAAAACCCATCCACCCTGCAGTACCCACCAAGTTCCGCTCTCCCACTTCTTTCGCCAGTAACACATGGAGAACTACAACCTGGGACTTAGGAAACACCCAGAGACAAACACGATATCCTCCAAGACTTAACAGGAAAGAGTCGCAATAACGAATAGATTGTGTTATTATGACACAAAAATGGAGGAAAATAGATTGTAGAAAATTTAGATCCCCAGTTCAAAATAAAGATCATTAATTGGTGTTCAGTACACTGTTAGAAGATAAGAACAATCATAATAAAGAATCTTCTCTTTCTTGTGTGCAGATGGTCCTTCGAAGAAAATTTAGTCCCCAGGGGTGTGAAAAGTTAGGAGACCTTCCAATCTGGGTGCTATTTCTTACTGAGAATAGAGGACAGGAACACAATGTGTGCACAATGTGCACTTTTCCACATGGGGCAGTGCCAGCGTGATCATTAAACACAATGGGGCAAATGCCTGAGCCTCTGTTATCTTCAGAGGTCCCTCAAATCCTGACTGGACTACAGGATGATTCTCTAGTGAGCACACTAATCAGACTGGGGACTAGAGGGTGATTATTGGAAGAAAAGGACCCATCGGTGGCAGCGGAACTGGAGGGTAACTTGGAAAGACATGGCATGTGATGTGACACACCACAAAAGGGCTTATTGGGACCTCATAAATCTGGGTCCGGCCCTGGTGTGGGGGCAGAGGATTTGTGTCCTACTAGACATGTAAAAATGATGACCTAAAACAGTTTGTTAATTAAAATATCTTTAACATCATATATTTGATTTGCCTTGCATAGTAATAAAAATAGAAAAAAAGAGACCAGGTTTGAAGGGACCTAAAGTAAGTTTTTTTTTTTCTAAATCAAATTTCTCCCTGGGGACAGGAATGGAAAAGGGCATGAATTTCAAATGAAACATTTCTTTATGCATTGGTAGGTAGAATCTGTTTTCTCTTGTATGTTATAATATTTATTACATATTGGTTTTTATAATAAGCCATAAAATTAGAAGAAATATGTATCATGGTTAGAGACAAGCAGATTTATAAAAAAAAAAAATTGGGGCGATTCGCCGAATTTCCTCAAGAAATAATCTTCTAAATGCTGCTCATCTGAATTGAATTTTAATGTATCCTCAAAATAAAACCTCCCCTGCTGCCTCACTCTGTCATCCCAAATGGCTACTCCCTACTCTGCACATAAGGCAGTCACGCAGTTATCCGGTATGTACGTTGCTGCCATACTATCCAAGGAGGAATGGGAAAACCAGCCAAAAACCAGCAGATGTGTCTACCCCAGTCCCATTATGGCTATACATTATCAGTGGGCACAATGCTATCCTTAGTCCGTCAGGCTGACAATTGAGTGATGGGTGGGAGGCATTACCTGCTGAGTTGTGGCTTTATAGTTCATTGATTAGCCAATTTGTATGTTTATGGAGTCGGTCATTTTATCTAAACTATTTATGTAAGATGGTGCAATTTCTAATTCATATAAATCAATATGCAATTGAAAAGAATCACTAAATAAACTACATTCAAATGAGAATGGATCAGTGGAAATGCCTGCTGCGATCAAGCAATGAAGAAAATGTGTTCATTGGTTGAGCATCATATCATTTAGACTGCCATAAAATTTCGTATTCGTTGCATGACCATTGACAAGAACAAATAGACAATAAACTCAGCACGAGAAATCTCACAAACGATCAATTAGCAGACAAATCTGCACCAGAACGCAAATGCTCTCATCGTCTATGAGTCGTATATTGTTGGCTTGCTCAACAAATGGTTGATTTATCAGTTCATAGATTTGAGCCATAAGGAAGAAGCTGTTGTCCGGAATGCATGGCGGGACTCCTTTCCCCACGCTGGTTTGTAATGAAGGTGAGTATTACGGGCGGTCTGGGAGGTTATCTGCGAGGGGGCTCCCGCATTCTGGATGCCCCCTCGAGCTTGTTGTGATGAACAGACAGCGGGACCAACACCCGTTAAAGAAAAAAAAGGGTTTTGGTCCAGTTTAATTAATAAAATATAACAGTACACCGAGATGCAAAAAAGAAACCTCCCTGATATTGGTGTAAACCAGTGTGAAGAGGTCATTTGAAAAGATAAGAAGAGGTCATGAGCCCAAATAAAGTAAGTAAAATCTTACTTAAGAGACCTGTCTTTGTAATCCTGCAAGACTGTAAGACTGACAGCACTCCCTGCTACCACCCCCGTGGTTGTGAGCAGCATAATAATACAAGGCATGGACTAACCTATGTCTGGAATGGTTTTTGCTACAGTAATATCTTTGAAAATAGACTAAATGATCATTCAAGTATTCCTACTTTGTTTACAATTCTCTTCCAAGCTTTTGGTGGTATCCTTTAATTAGTTACCCAGTGTTACTTATGATTTATTACTCATGTTACCCTCATTGATTACCCCACATTTCCCCCTACTTGTACTGGGTGACGAATCTCTTTTAGAATATGTGAATTAATGAATGAAAATGCATTTGTTCGGATCTTAAAGCGAACAAAACCCCACATTTTTAACTAGAGTTGCCTGAATTGCTCTCCCCTTTTGCCAATTTTTATTGTTCCTGCTTCACTCTAATTCCAGATAACGGCCCTTGTTTTAGCTGTAAAGCTCCACCTCCTAGATAGATTGCCTGCCATCTCACAGAGACGGACAGCAAATAAATAACTGTTCCAGGACAATCTAAAGAGCGAAAATATCCATTTCTAGTTCTATACCCTAAGAAGCGCATATCGGCAGGGGCTTTGGCCAATAGTATTTTGCAAGTTCCATGAGTTTTGGACCGCTTTAAATGAATTCAATAAGGCTACTAATAGATTATTTAAATAAACTTACATATTGACAGCATAACAACTGGCTCTTTCATTTATCTATCCAATTCTATTCGGTTTCTGTTTGATTGTTAAAGCTGATAGTTTGATGCGTAAACTGAACCAACAGAAAAAACTCCCCAAAACTCACTTGCCCCCATCTGCATGCATGTTACTGAATATTTGTCAGTACTTACATTTGCTTCTGCATCCACTAAAAGCTGAAATGCAGCCTCACCGATTTTCTCCTGGTCGCAGCCATCTTGCAGGACCCGGGCAGCTTCCTTTCCCAACATCCCAGCTGTGCTGCTGTCTGGATTTTAACAGACATAACCTACAATGCACATCCATCGACAGGAGACCCAACAGCACATTCTCTTTGCAGGCTACCTGCAGGTCCATAGGAAGCCATTTTGGGGGCAAATTGACCAGCTCAGCAGCCCATCAATTAGCTTTGTTGTTGAATGCCGAACCAGAACACAGACTTCTGGCTGAAGTCCATGTTCAGGGTTGGAACTTTGAGATTCGGGTTCGCCCAACACTATGTAGCATCAAAAATTTAAGGTAAACTTGCAGCCTGGTTGTTGTTAGACAGACTGGCCTGCAAGTGAATACATAACATATGAACATAAACTCAAGAACATAAAAGCATGTTCCATACATGCTGTACATATATATATATATATATATATTTAACAAAAATATTTCATTATGTATATATATAACATATATAACTTGGCTTACTCATCATGAAAAATAGTTAGGGTGAAAGAATGTTTATATAATTGATATTTCTAGAACTAACTGTATGCTATGCTCTGTTCTAGATTTCATTGATGCTGACCAATCAACACTGGGGAATCCCTCTTGCTTCACACTGTGGATTTTCCATGTTTCCATGTTCTTACTGGTCCTTGCAAGCTATAGATCACTATCTGAGCATATATGGACAATTTACTCTACAGTATTTGACCTTTATCTGGAAAACTAATCTCTTCTGCTTTTATGACTTGTATGGATTTTGGGAGCTACATTTAAAAAGTTATATGTTACACCTCCTGATGTATTGCTTCACATATCTTGTATGTCCTGCCCAATTGTGGGCATACATTCTCCCTAGGTGAAATGTTTTCTGTATTTACCATCTGCCTTTATCCATTCAATGCATTATACACCTTCAATCTGTGTTACTAGAGATTTACTGTTAATAAAATACTCGGAACAAACAACAGGGGTATGTCCCATTAAAGAACAGATTGGTCCCCTGTATTTTCCCTTTTTTATTTCTGCTATTCTGCTAAATATTGTACATTTGATTTCAGCCACATCCAGCACCATGACTGTCTAAGAGGCTCTCCCTCATTTCCCCCATGACTGCTCTCTCTTATTTACCCCACTTTACCCCCAATAATAAACAACTCATGCCACAGCTTGACCAAATAAAGTTTAACACAGCTCCAATTTACTACCATATTAATATGAATACATGTTCTTTTGTGTACATTTTGAGGGGCACAGCCTTAATTATATTTACTTGATCCTCAAAACTGAACATAGTGGAAACCACCCTTTCTCTTCCACCATGACCCAGTTCAAAAGAATAAAGGACCTCACCATCCTGGCCCTTACTCATCACAAAATAACCATAGCCAGTCGGAGGACCCACTCGCCACCACCAGAAGGTAACAGGGACAAAACCTTGCTCCAAACCGACAGCACCCGCTGTGATGAAGGTGATCTATAGTAGACCTGTTAGCACAGTAAATCAACATATACTTTACATAGACATTATTTTTGAAATATATATGTATAGGTATTCTCATCAATGTCCCACAAGGAAGGAGGACCTTTACCATGTATCCTCCCATTAAATAACGAACAAAACCCTGCAGCGGTCATCTTGGAATCTAAACGTTTACAGGGCTGGCCACTGTCTTTTTCCTGGGGCATCCCAAATTGGATTTTTGTGCAATCCTAGCAGCATAGTAACTTCATATAGTAAAATCATATAGGGCACCCCCATATTTCTTTAGAGTATATAGAGTGGCTTGGCCCATTCAGCTAGATTTACCCCTCCTAAATATAGCACAACAAGGCCCTCTGCGTGCTGTTAAGATCCTCTAAATTCACAGAGCTAGGAAGTGTCCTAAAATTATAAAACAATTTTGGCAAGAGATCCATTTTAATCACTGCCAAACGGCCCACCCAGGAGAAAGGCTTCACTTCCCACCTTATTAGATCTTTCTTTGAGTCTTTTAAACAAGGTGGGTAGTTCCAGTCATAGGCATCTTCTATTTTAAAGGTTAGTGATAGCTGAGTGTGTCCATTAAAATTCAAACTTTCTTTGTTTTGTTCTTTGACCAGTGGGTCAATTTTAATATCTAGAGCCATCGACTTACTCCCTAGGTCCATTTCCTCTGTGATGGCCCAAAGAGAGTTTTGGTGATGAATAGGAGCAAGTCATCCGCAATGAGGATACACCTATGCCTGACCCCTCTGCAGAAGACTCCTCTAAATTTCCCCCGTCTAGGTAGCCTCTCTGCCAGGGGCTCATTGCCAGCAAGAACAATCCTGGTGAAAGCGAGCACCCCTGCCTGGTGCCCAGCTAATACTCAAAAGGCCCATTCTGTAGCCACATATCTGTAGAAAAAGCTATTTTTAATTAAAGTTCTATTATAAAATGTTTTTTTATCAATAATTATACTGTATAAGGATTACTATTTTTCATGGCAGAAAAGTTTTCATCTTTTCCCTCCATGTAACCAGTAGAGGCGTCAGAATTAAATCAATTCTGTCAAGTATCACGATATTTCATTAGACAATACTAAAATTGATTCTTTATTTCTAGTATCGATTCTGACTCCCCCCTCGCGCTACAGTAAAATAAAAGTAAAAAAAACCTGACCCCTCGTTTGATCCGGCCAGCTCTCCTCTTTACCCAGGGGGCCTCCGACCCCCCGGCTTCTCCAGCCATAGAAGAGTGCCCAGAATAAGCCCCCCTGCTTCAGCCTGTCCTGTAAAAAAAGTGACTCACCTTTGTGTGCAATCACTCCTGTCGGGTCTTCTCTTCACCCGGAGGACCTCCGATTCCCCCCCCCCCCCACGGCGCACTTCAGTCTTCAGGAGAGAGCCCGACAGGCCCACTCCCCCTGCTTTCCCGATGGGCGCCACCATCTTTACCACTAGCCCCGCCCCTTTGGTGGATGATGTCACCCCTGCGGGCATTATCCCAGCTCCCATCGGTTCAGCTGTCAGATGTGGCGATCGCCGGCCAGAGGAGAAGAGGGGCAGGAGATCCTCTTCTCCCCGCCCTCCACCTCCAGTGATCTCCGTGTCTGTCATAGGATTGGCGAGGGAGAGAAGAGCTGACAATCGGAGATGAGTAAAGACATTTTTTTTTTTAATAGAGATATTTTCTCTATGTGTGGTGTTTTTTTTTCACTGTTAACCCATTGTGAACTGGTAAGAGGTTAAACCCCTATACCAGTTCACAAAGCTCTGGGTCTGGCAAGTCACCTGCGGCTAGCGGGTGACTTGACATTAACCTCGAGCCCCCCCATTACCTGCCTCCCCAAAAGCCGGGGGGGGGGGCAGAAGAGCCAGTGGCCATTAGGCTATGCTGGTTTGTAGCATGCAGGGCCAGGGACCACCAAAGCTGGCCCCTACGCCCTGTTCTACAAGCCCCCATAGCTGGTGCCCGGGCTGGTTATGCTGGGTAAGGGGGACCTCAAAATTCCTAAAAAATGGGGTCCCCTAACCTAGGGAAAAATGCAATTAAAAAAATCGCAATATATTGTCTTTGAGTCAGAATCGGGATATATTGTATCGTCATAGGTTTATCGTGATATGTATCGTATGGCCAGATTCTTGCCAATTCACACCCCTAGTAACCAGCAAATACTGTCAGGTTTGTACCATTGGCTAAACAGCCAGGGCGTGCTGCATTTTAGTGCCTGGATCAGAGGAGCTCTCCAAGGTGCTGAATTTCTGGAGAGGGAAAAAAATAGGAGAGCTAAGCAAGGTGCTTCTGCAAACCTTTGTGATTTCAGCGCAGAAGGTGAAACCCCCCAGAATCTGCTGCAGTCAGTGATCCTGGAAATGCTCAGCCATTAGCCCTATTAAGTTCAGAAATGCAGTCTTTCTGTCACCAGACCCCCATCAGTGCTGCGTAGATATTGGGAATCTAAGATCCCCTTTGGTCAGCTTTCCAACATACTCCAGAACAAAATTGTTATTGTGGCTCCCCTCCCTTGCTTACCTACCTATTGCTCCTCTGATTGGTCCTAGTGCCTGGACCATATCCTATACTTACATTTGCATCCAGTGAGACTAAAACCAGACGTCAGACTTACCATGTAAAACTACTATTGACATACCACTAATATATATATAGTGAACCAATATTAAATAATTACTAATTATTAAGTACAAAAGAGTGATCACTTCAAAACACAACAAAAGCAACATTAAATAAAGCAAAAAAAAAAAACATAAAAATAAAAATGTGTTAACCCACAAAGTAAATTAATAACAAACCTTTGTACATAGCCACTGTGTCAATAATTAAGTCCAAGAAGTGTAAAGCCAAGTTTGCAGGGCCCAGGGTAGAGATGAAGGTGACAGCAGACCCTGAGAGGACTGATAGACACTGCAGAGCAAATGCAGGTAAGTGGGGCTCATGCTCTCCGGACTCCATTAGACTTTGACTGTTTCTCCCATGAAATGACGTCCAGTCATTATGCTTTAGGTCTACCAGAGAGCCAAGGTACCACCTGAAGAGGACCCACTGCCACGGCAAACAAGCCAGTCCTTTAGTAATAAAGTGAAACATTAAAGCACTCCCCCAACCCACATAACACGTCATCCAACACCAGGTCTATGCGCAGTTAGAACACAGGCACGTGAAGTTTAAACAGCAAACAGCGATTATATACCTTGATATTATCTTTCAAAGGTTCTCTGCTGTCAAAAAAGATTTGGAATAATTAGTAGCTTTAATATACAGTCTCCAAGTAACAGCACATAACTATTCTAATGCATAGCTAATTTTATGCTATTTTTAGCCACCACCCCCCTCCCACCATGAGTATATTTGAATAAATATCTCAATGATCTCTGAATCGATCGGCCCAGGAATCTATATATGTATATATATATATATATATATATATATATATATATATATATATATATAATTCCCGGGCTGATCGATTCCCTCTCCCAGGGCATCCACTTAGAAAACATAGAAAACATAGAACGTTGACGGAAGAAGGAGACCATATGGCCCATCTAGTCTGCCCTTATGTATATACTGTATGTTCTCTTTATCTTAGGATAGATGTGTGCTTATCCCAGGCATGTTTACATTCACTGACTGACGATTTTTCAACTACCTCTGCTGGAAGTTTGTTCCAAGCATATACTACTCTTTCTGTAAAATAATATTTTCTAACATACTCCTGATCTGCCTTCCGACTAGCTTCAAGTTGTACCCCCTTGTTCTATCTTTAAGTTTCTTCTTAAAACACTTCCCTCCTGAACCTTATTCAATCCTTTCACATATTTAGAGGTCTCAATCATGTCCCCCCTCTTCCTTCTTTTCTTCAGACAAATTAAGTTCTTTAAGTCTCTCCTGATAAGTTTTAAGTTTAAGTCTTTCTACCATTTTTGTTGCCCGCCTTTGGAGCCGTTCTATTTGAATAATGTCTTTTTGCAGGTAAGGTCTGCAGAACTGCACACAGTATTCTAGCTGTGGCCTCACCAGGGCTCTATACAGCGGCATCACATTCTCCCTCTTCCTACTGGTGATGCCGCGAGCTATGCAGCTGAGCATCCTGCTTGCTTTTCCCACTGCCTGGCTACACTGTCCACTCATCTTGCAGCTTTCAGTAATCAGTATCCATAAATCTCATTCCTCTGAAATCCTGGATAACACAGTACTGCCCATATGGTACTCAGAGCAGAGATTCCTTCTACCCAAGTGCATGGTTTCGCATTTAGAGACATTAAACTCTAGTTTCCACAGTTTTGACCACCTATCCAGTAAAGCTATAGATTCCCGGGCTAATCGCCACGGGATTTGGTCCACTTTAAATCAGGACTGCAAGAGGGGCAAGGGGCTCCCCTGGTTGACTTCACACAGTCCCATGGCAGAAAACACTTTCCCGCTGCCCCAGCATCTGTCTCACCTCTGGGCTTTGGCAGGCTGGAGGTGTATGGCAGTGTACAAAGATCAGCCGAGGCGTCTATAGAGAATTATATGCACCTTATTCTGTTCTCATATACCACAAACACTCACCTACAGGCTGAAATGTGGCACCTGGCTTCATACAGTATATCAGGGTTGTGGGGAGTGATCATCGATATAGGATTGAAGATAAGCAGGGGAGTCTTGTGCAACTCTGCCAGCTGTTATCTGAGTTCTGTAGGGAAAGTCCACAAAAGCTGAAGTGGACCAAAACCCACTGAATTTGTGAAATACATTTGACCAAAGCCCCTGACGATATAATCCATTGTTAGGGTGTAGAACTAGAAATGGAAATTTTTATTTTTCAAATCATCCTGGAACACTCTTTTTTTTGCTGTTCCTCTCTGTAAGATGGCAGGAGATCAGTCATTGCATAAGTGTGGCAATGACATCATTGCCACACACAACAGTGGCAATGAATGGAGGAGGTGGAGCTTTACAGCTAAAACAGGCACCATTTTCTGGGATTAAAGTAAAGCAGGAGCAGTGAAAATTGGCAAAAAGTGAAAAACGGTGCTCTTCATGCAGGGAGTAATTCAGAGGATGCTAGTTAAAAATGTGTAGAAAATAGAAATAATAAAAAAAGGACAAAGTATCCGAATAGTAGAGGTGAGCGAACTGTTGAAAAATTCGATTCGACTGATTCGCCGAATTTGCCGACAAAAATCGTTTCGACCCGAATTTATTTGCGACAAATCGCTATTAAAAACTGCTATTTCTGAGCCTCCTAGAGCCTCAATAGGGTTGTAAACCATTCTGCCTTGCTGTAACATGCATAGGATGCTGGGTTAGTGAAATAATGCTGTAAATCACATGCAGATCAGAGGCATCGCTAATAGAATCGCAAAGCGGCACAATTGCAGAGAGTTGAGGTGGCATCACTATGAGGGGCCCCTACAGTGCCTGAAAAACACACCCTGGAGCTGGCAGCAGCAGGAGCCCAAAAATTGGCTGAATCACACCCTGGAGTTGCAAGCAGCAGCAGCAGCAGCTGCAGGAGCCCAAACATTGCTTTAAAGAGACACTGGAGTTGGCTGCAGGAGCCCAAAAATTGGATGAATCACACCCTGGAGTTGCAAGCAGCAGCAGGAGCCCAAACCTAGCTTGAAAGAGACACTGGAGTTGGCTGCAGGAGCCCAAAAATTGGATGAATCACACCCTGGAGTTGCAAGCAGCAGCAGGAGCCCAAACATTGCTTTAAAGAGACACTGGAGTTGGCTGCAGCAGGCCAAAAATTGTATGAATCACACCCTGGAGTTGCAAGCAGCAGCAGGAGCCCAAACATTGCTTGAAAGAAGCACTGGAGATGGCTGCAGGAGCCCAAAAATTGGATGAATCACACCCTGGAGTTGCAAGCAGCAGCAGGAGCACAAACATTGCTTTAAAGAGACACTGGATTTGGCTGCAGGAGACCAAAAATTGGATGAATCACACCCTGGAGTTGCAAGTAGAGATGATCGATCTTTTGAAAAACTCGATTGGGCTGATTCGCCGAATTTTCCGTCAAAATTCGTTTCGGTCCGAATTTATTCGTGATGAATCGCTATTAAAAACTGCTATTTTTGAGCTTCCTAGAGCCTCAATAGGGTTGTAAACCATTCTGCCATAGGATGCATGCTGGGTTAGTGAAATAATACTGTAAATAATTATGACATGCAGATCAGAGACATCGCTATTAGAATCGCAGAGCGGCACAATTGCAGAGTTGAGGTGACATCACTATGAGGGGCCCCTATATTGCCTGAAAAACACACCCTGGAGCTGGCAGCAGCAGGAGCCCAAATATTGGCTGAAAGACATCCTGGAGTTGGCAGCAGGAGCCCAAAAATTGGCCTGAAGACACACACTGGAGTTGGCAGCAGGAGCCCAAAAATTGTCCGAAAGAGACACTGGAGTTGGCAGCAGCAGCAGGAGCCCAAACATTGGCTGAAAGAGACACTGGAGTTGGCAGCAGCAGGAGCCCAAACATTGGCTGAAAGAGACACTGGAGTTGGCAGCAGCAGCAGGAGCCCAAAAAATGACTGAGAGACACACCCTAGAGTTGCAAGCAGTAGCGGCAGCAGCGGCAGGAGTCCAAACATTGCTTGAAAGAGACACTGGAGTTGGCAGCAGGAGCAGCAGGAGCCCAAACATTGCTTGAAAGACACACTAGAGTTTGCAGCAGGAGCAGCAGGAGCCCAAACATTGCTTGAAAGACACACTGGAGCCCAAACATTGCCCAAACATTGCTTGAAAGACACACTGCAGTTGGCAGCAGCAGCAGCAGGAGCCCAAACATTGCTTGAAAGACACACTGGAGTTGGCAGCAGAAGCCCAAACATTGCTTGAAAGACACACTAGAGTTGGCAGCAGCAGCAGGATCCCAAACATTGGCTCAAAGAGACACTGGAATTGGCAGCAGCAGCAGCAGGAGGCCAAAATTGCTTAAAAGACACACTGGAGTTGGCAGCAGCAGCAGAAGCCCAAACATTGCTTGAAAGAAACACTGGAGTTGGCAGCAGGAGCAGCAGGAGCCCAAACATTGCTTGAAAGACACACTGGAGTTGGCAGCAGGAGCAGCAGGAGCCCAAACATTGATTGAAAGACACACTGGAGTTGGCAGCAGAAGCAGCAGGAGCCCAAAAATTGGCTGAATGACACCCTGGAGTTGCAAGCAGCAGCAGCAGGAGCCCAAACATTGTTTAAAAGAGACACTGGAGTTGGCAGCAGCAGCAGCAGGAGGCCAAAATTGCTTAAAAGACACACTGGAGTTGGCAGCAGCAGCAGAAGCCAAAAATTGCTTGAAAGACACACTGGAGTTGGCAGCAGCAGCAGCAGGAGCCCAAACATTACTTGAAAGACACACTGGAGTTGGCAGCAGGAGCAGCAGGAGCCCAAACATTGCTTGAAATACACACTGGAGTTGGCAGCAGGAGCCCACAAATTGGCCTAAAGACACACTGGAGTTGCAAGCAGCAGGAGCCCAAAATTCCCAGAAAGACACACCATGGAGTTGGCAGCAGCATTAAGAGAACATATACAGATTTTCGGCACAGATATCTTATCCGAAGAATATTAATAAAAAGTAAGAGTAACGTAAAGCAATTTCTCAAAAATGACTTGTGGTCTGATGCGGAGGAATGTCTGTAACTGGAGAGCAGCACCTTAAATCTGTTTTGCACGATCCATATTTCTTTAGTGTTGGTCTGGCCCCATGATCAATCTACTCTAATGCATCAGGCATTGGTGGGTGGAAATCTTGGCAGATCCATGCCCGATTCATTTCCACGCAGGCCAGTCTCTGAAAAAAAAACATTTTTGAAGCATACTGGAGCACATTGAATTGCTCTCATCAGAGCATCACTTACGCACATCTAAGAGTTTCATCACTTTGTTCGTGTTAAAGTCTTCAGGGCCTAGTTACTACTTAGTGAAAGACCATAGATAGTTACACACCTGCTGCTCTTATCGACAAATCCTGTTTTAAGTGTAGTGTAGCGTTTTGTCCTCCCCTCATATACGCACTAAGTATGTCAGGCAGAGAAGTGGCAGGATGGGCACAGAGAAGTTGCAGAGGCCTAAATTCATCAAGCAGAGGTTGCAGCAGACTAGGGGTGAGTGGCAGCAGGAGTCTCAGTGAAAGGACTGATCTCCCGGGATCAGCTAGCGGTCGTGTCTTGACCAGCAACCCATCTGCCATCATCCATTGGTTAACACGATCATCCACTGCATCACAAGTGACATCTGACACCCCCAGTCAACTGTCGGTTATGTCTTATGCTTAGGGTTCAGCTCCACTATTCAGTGAGGACGATCTGATAGTCAGAAAAATCAGCAGCTACTGCCCAGCCAAGAAGTGCAGGAGACACTCGCCGCTTCTTCCACTAGGCGGGCAAGTAGTGATGAGGAGAGTGGCATGGGAGGTGGTGTTGCAAGCGTTTTGGCTTCTTAAGCAGACACTGTTGAGGAACCTGAGGAGGACATCAGTGAGTTTTGAGGGCACTTTTAAAGGCTTGGAGTGATGGAGAGTGACAGATTTAGCAGCCAGCATGGTGGCAGAAGGGGAAAGTATGGAGGCAAATGTGCTCGGGGTAGACCACTTGCGTGGCAAGCTATCTTCCCAGGAGGTAGTGGAAGAGGGTCCCTGGAGTTGGCGGCGGCAGCAGCAGCAGTGAGTTAGTGCGGACAGGAAAAATCAGCTACAAGGCCATGTGGCAGTTTTTCATCAAGCATCCGCAGGAGGTTAACATGGCTTTATGAAAGATGTGTAGGCAGAAGGTGAAGTGTGGCCAGGGTCCCAATGTTGGACCCACAGCCCTGCATCAACATTTGCAGCGTCACCATCAAGCGGCCTGGGAGAGTTGGCTCCAAAGTGGTGGTCCAGCCTGCTGCATTAACCAGTGGTGTTCCAGCCAGCCAAGGCTCCACAACCTCCTGTGTGTCATACCCATCCTCTGTCGCTCCAGATGCTCCTCCTCCTCTTAATCCGAGTCAGTCATTCCGCCAGCAATCCATTGGCCAAGCCATGTCCAAGAGACAACAGTATGTGCCCACTCATCCAACGTGCAGAAGCTAAATGTGCTCCTGTATAAGTTGCAGGTGCTGCAGTCCCTCCCTTTTGAGTTGGTGGACCTTTCAGAAAACTGATGGCTTGTGCCGAGCAGAGGTGGTGAGTCCCATGCTGTCATTTCTTTGCGAAGAAGGCAGTACCAGCCCTGTACAATTTTGTTGAACAGAAGGTGGGCCAGTCATTTAGCCTGTCAGTGTGTACCAAAGTGCAAAGCAGTGCCTACGTCTGGAGCTGTAACTATGGTCAGGGACAATACATATCCTTTAAGGCCCACTGGGTGATTGTGGTTCCTGCACAACCACAACAGCAACTTGGACAGGTCCCTCCGCTGTGGCCTTTGTGCCTGTGACAGTGCACTTGCACTTAGCAATGGTGTCACAGAAAAAAGTGGCTAATTGTCAATTACATATTACATATTAATAGTCTTATTTTAACATATTTATAATAATAACATATAATAACATATAACATAGCAACAATAACATCTAACATAATAACAGTAACATATAAAATTTATCACATTTTTTTTTTATTTGTGGATATTTTTTTTCATATTTTGTATTTTTTAAAAACATATATATATATTTGTTTTTATTTTTTTTTTGAATTTTTTTTTAATATTTTTTTTTCCATTGTCTTTTTTTAATATTTTGTGAATTTTTGTACCATTTTTTTTCATTTTTTATTTTTTTTTTCGCAGTGCCCTTCCAGGCTACCATGTGTGCAGGACACGGCGGTTTACGCTGTTCTTCACATGGTTTGCCTTGAGCCACACATGGGAGGAACTGCTAAAAATGAGAACTCAATAAATTAAATCATGGCTTACTCCACGAAAACTGCAAATGGGATCCATGGTGACTGACACTGGGAAGAACATCTTGTCTGCGCTGCGACAAGGAAGCCTGAGCCATGCGTCCTGCCATGGCACACGTGTTCAATCTAGTTGTCAAGCGTTTTCTGAAGTCTTCCCCCCATCTGCAAGACATCCTAACAATGGGAAGGAAACTTTGCATGCACTTCAGCCACTCCTACACCGTCAAGCACACCCTTCTTGAGCTTCAGCGTCAGAACGGTATCCCCCAACATTGTCTGATTTGCGATGTTTCCCCCCGTTGGAATTCCACCCTCCATATGCAGGATCGACTATAGGAACAGAGAAAAGCCATCACGGATTTCTTGATGATCCAAATGGATAGGGGGACTCCCCTGTGTAACTTCAATGTAAACCAGTGGCAGCTCATACGTGACACCTGCCGTTTGCTCAGGCCCTTTGAGGAAGCTACTTTATTAGTCAGTCGGCAGAACTATGAGATGAACGATGAGATTCCACTGCTTCATGTACTACAACACATGTTGGAAACCATGGCTGGTCAGGGCACTAGAGACATGGCGCATACATTTCACAGCCACCTGAAGCCTGTGGGGGCTGAAGTGGAGGAGGAGGAGGGGGTGGGGCACAGCAAAGCACAGTTTAGGTTTGACAATATGGCCATTTTATCTAGTCATCTGACAGGAGAGGAGGAGCAGGAGCAGCCACATGAGCTAGAGGGTTGTGAGGAAGGCGAGACAGAGGACCCAGACACACCGTGGCAGTTTGCAGTGGAGATGGAGACAGGTAGTCCCTCCGAGTCACTTGCACAAATGGCACGATGCATGCTCACATGCTTGCGTAGTGACCACAGAATTGTCTCCATTTGTCAGCGGGATGACTTCTGGCTCTCCACCTTATTGGACCCTCGCTGCCGGGACAAAATGGGGGCATTTTTTACACCCACTGAGAGGGAGGACAAACTGACCTACTACAGAGACATCCTACATAGTCAGTTGGGCGATGTCTATCTGCGCCATGGTCCATACTCTCGCAGGTCTGACTCGGGGGGACCTCTGCGCTCACCTTCCACTGCCATGGCTGCCGGGGGGGGGGGGTGGCAGCAGCAGCTCCATCGGAAGCAGTCTCAGTCTTCAGTCGCTAATGAGTAGCTTTCTACACCTGCATAGTGAGTCTACTCATGAGCAGCAGGAAGACCTGGAGCAGGACCTGAACCAGCAGGTCACGTCATACCTTGACATGACCATGCCAACACACCTTGAGGATCCACTGGACTTCTGGGAAGCCAAACTTGACTTGTGGCCGCAACTAGCAGAGTTTGCCCCGGAAAAGCTGTCCTGCTCGGCCAGTAGTTGATTTAGATGGCAACTGGGCTGCTCTATATTATGCTGCAAAATGGCAAATTTACCTCACAATATAAGCTATTGCCCCTCAGATTTACACAGGGGCTGCTCTATATTATGCTGCAAAATGGCAAATTTACCTCACAGTATAAGCTATTGCCCCTCAGATTTACACAGAGGCTGCTCTATATTATGCTGCAAAATGGCAAATTTACCTCACAATATAAGCTATTGCCCCTCAGATTTACACAGGGGCTGATCTATATTTTGCTGCAAAATGGCAAATGTACCTCACAGTATAAGCTATTGCCCCTCAGATTTACACAGGGGCTGCTCTATATTACGCTGCAAAATGGCAAATTTACCTCACAGTATAAGCTATTGCCCCTCAGATTGACACAGGAGCTGCTCTATATAATGCTACAAAACCAAGAGCGGATTTAACTCACACAATATAACCTATTTCTCAGGTTTATATAGGGACTGCTCTATGTAATGGTGCAAAACTATGAATTTACCTACAATATAAACTATTGCTGCTCCATATAATGGTGCAAAACTGAATTTATCTCACAATATAAACTATTACTCCTCAGGTTTATATAGGGGCTGCTGTATATAACAGTGCAAAACCATGAATTTACCTCATAATATAAACTATTGCCCCTCAGATTTACACAGGGGCTGCTCTATATTATGCTGCAAAATGGCAAATTTACCTCACAATATAAGCTATTGCCCCTCAGATTTACACAGGGCCTGCTCTATATTATGCTGCAAAATTGCAAATTTACCTCACAGTATAAGCTATTGCCCCTCAGATTTACACAGGAGCTGTTCTATAGAATGCTACAAAATCTCACGTTCCAGTAAGTAGGCAGGTGCCAGACAACCGCCAATTAGTTACTTGGTTGGACTATTATTTTAAAGGAAAGAAAATACTGTATCTGGGGCCTCCACCAGATTTTGTGCCCAGGGGCCTCCACCACACTTAATCCGGCCCTAGAAATATTACAGAGCAAGGACGCATGTGGATGCCCCGATCACTGCTGGGTACATTTGTAGTGAACATTCTTCTAGCAATACAAACAGAGTCACAAACAACTATGGGGGTTATGCATCAAGGGATAGCGCCAGGTAGTCCCTCGTAGTGGCTGGTAGCGTCTGGTGAACGCCGGGCGCTGTACGCAAAACCACATTTATGAAGGCGATTCTGGTGAGCGTCTCTAACAGCGCCATGTAGTGTCACATGTATTAATACAGGCGGCTCAGTGTATAGCGCGGCGCTCTATCTTCCAGAGTGCCAGGTATTACCTTTCGCTCTCTGTCGCTCTCCCATACATTTCAATGGCCGTTCATTTGCTTGTGTTTTAACAGCGTGTTTGACATTTTTTTTTTTTTTTTTTGCTCAAATCATTGTGTGACCTCTCCTGGCTGCAAACAAACGTTTTTAGAAACTTTTTGGTCTTTTTATATTTTTATGCAGAATTGTCATTACAGGTCTGGCACTAGTGTTAAAACAATGTAATTCCATGTGTTTTCGCTTTGTTACTGGTGGATATGTGTTCAAAAACAGACTTTAATCACACAGCTTCTGGCGCTCTATGTTATAGAGACCAGATTTAGAACCACAACGCTGTGTGTGTGGCCTTTTTTGATAAGTATTTTGTGGAGCGCCAAGAGTCTGGCGCTACCTTTCACCCGCTGCAGCGGTGTACTGGTGTTAGAGCGCCCGACATACATCACATTCATCAATGTGGGCCAGGTTACTACAGCGAAAATAGAGAAGAAATTATCAAGCGCTGGAATAAGGGCTAGTGTTTCGAGTGCTGCAACCTAGAGGTATAAGCGACCGTAAGCTTATAGTTGGATGGGGTGGAAAAAGGTGTTCTTGTGGCTAGGCCACAAAGATTTAAGATTGCGCTCTCTTAAGGGTATGTGTCACAGAGATAACAATCCAGGTTAATAGGGGTAACGAGGATGTTAGTTTTTTCTCTGGGAATTTTGATCTATGCTGGATTACAAGGGCTTAATTAGTTCCAGCTATAAACGTATTTAGTTAGTCCAAAAGAACATAAACAATTGGTACAATAATATTGTATGACTATTCTATTATAGAGTACAAATTTACCTTCAGAATAGGCATATATGAATGAAAAGGCACTTACCGCCACGGCCCGGGGGTGCTGGTGCGGGCCGGAAGACGGCTCAAGCCGAAACGCGCGTTGGTGACATTTTGGACATTCAAGACAGCAGAGAGGCCGAGGAAACGCGCCCCTGCCTGCACTGAATGAACGGCTATTTGAATCTAATCCAAGGACTTTTCTCCTTCATCCCTCCAACGTTTGATCATACCTGGGAGCAAACACACCAGCCAACAAGGACCGGCCACTTTGGAACTCTGAATACCATTAAGTTCTAAGACAGAATTTTACCCCTGTCTTTCCCGTGAACCTTGAAAGAGCTGCTGGCCTGACAGGACTCCTACAGGCCCCACACCCAAGACGCACACCCTTGGTTTAATTATGTTTTATATCTTCTACTGAAAATAAAGTTCTTTTACTGATTTTGCGAGCAGAGAGACATTTTATTGCACACCTTCTTTCACGCCGGCCTGGATACACCTGCACAAGAAGCCACCAGCAGTGCATCAATTCACTGACAGGATTATAACTGAAGCACATCAACTAAGAGGCCCTGGGTAGGTCAAGCACCCCCGGGCCGTGGCGGTAAGTGCCTTTTCATTCATATATGCCTATTCTGAAGGTAAATTTGTACTCTATAATAGAATAGTCATACAATATTATTGTACCAATTGTTTATGTTCTTTTGGACTAACTAAATACGTTTATAGCTGGAACTAATTAAGCCCTTGTAATCCAGCATAGATCAAAATTCCCAGAGAAAAAACTAACATCCTCGTTACCCCTATTAACCTGGATTGTTATCTCTGTGACACATACCCTTAAGAGAGGTTACTACAGCGACTGAGGCGCTCTGTTACAGCGCCCGATACCCGCTTACAGCATCTACTAGCGGTCGCTATGAGCGCCGCTATATGGATGCTCATCTGCCGATACCTGGCGTTAGTAGTGAATCAGCCTCATAGTCTGCTTTTCATTCTAATTTCCCTTTACTGACCCTCAGGGGCGCTTAGAAGAAAGCCCATAACCACACAGCCTGCAATGTCTTGGAGTTTGATATATTTTAAAGTGAACCAAGTGGGTGTTCCAGTATTTCTTAACTTCACTCAAAATCCAGCCTTGCGATTGGTGGAGGGAGTTCACATGGTCCAGGCCCTTTCAACTGCATAAAATGGCTGTCGGCACATTTTAAAGAGAAAGCTGAAACGAGAACAGATTAGATCAAAACATTTCTCTTTGACTCTTTAAGCAAAAAATTAAAATGACAATGAGCAGGCACTGAATGGCGGCTGGTTACATATTAGTGGCTAAGCATTGAAGGAGGTGAAGCAAAGTGACAACCAGATACAGCTGCCCAAGTATTACTCCCCCCTGCCCCCCAAAATTAGTCAATGATACTTTATGCCATGAAAAAGATCATTTATACTGTGTCGAAATAGGCTCAGGCTGGAGGGGGGACCCTATAGCTCTCTGAGAGCAGCATACAGGGAATTATTTCTCTATATCTATATCATGAGCTTGGGTTTGGACCTTGCTGGGGGGGGGGGCAACTTCCTGTTGTATTTCTTGCGGTTTCATTATATATTAACACCTTGTTACCATCATGTAGGTATATATTGACACATTTGAGTATTTATATAGTATGTTTAGATGGAGACAACTTTATTGAATTGTTCCTCATTTAGGGGTTGGCAAAGAGTTATATATATATTCATTCACACATTAATTCAAATGTCAAATGGTAGGTTTTCCTTACCTAGGAATATATAAATTTGTTGTCTATTTATATATATATATATATATATATATATATATATATATATATATATTGTATTTACTAGTTTATTATGCATTTATTGATATTCTTTTGCATTTAATACTGTAGCACACAGTCATTTCTAGTAACCCTCCTCTTCATTACGTGTTGTTTTTTACTGTCCTATTGTACTTTTTTTAGTAAAGCTAATGTGGTTGATTTGCCCCCTCAACATATACATATTTATTATTTTTGTTGTATCAGTGAGGTTTTTTCTTGTTGTATCAGAACAGGTCAGATGGGTGTTTGTTATTTAGCGCCCCTAGATTCCAGCTTCACAGGACTGATCCATAGGCACCAAAACATCATGCAGACTCCCTAATTTAGGATAAAGGGGTTTTAGAGACACTCTCCATCTTGGAAAGGAAGACAATGAAGAGCCCATTCACAAATATAATGAATAGCCTCTACTATGTTGTTATTTACATTCAATACACGGACACCCAGACCCACACAACAGCCTCTAAAAAAACAACACCACAATTTACCTGTCCCACTAACCAGTTCTGACATAATATAGAATCAGTTTCTTTATAATATAATATATAATTTAGTCCTTGGACTCCATATTCCAATATGGCGTCCTATATGCCAACTGCAGCGTGTGAGCAGGGCATCCTGGGCCTAGTTACAGCTGGCTGATCATGTGACATTGTGTATTGTGCTCCAAAAGCACTAAAACACACACAGTGCCCAGGTATTCATGACAAATTAGAGAGACACACCTTAAAATCTGGAGAGCATCTCCAATTCTTATTGAATTGCACCTAATGTATGAGATGGGAAAACTCAATACAACTGAAATGTTGTGACTAATGTGACCCATGTGACTAATGATGGGAGGGACATGGATAGGGGATTTCCTGGGAAATAAAAAAAAAGGTTGTGTTCCAAATCCCTTGCTAACACGCAACAGAAAAAACAGCATGGGGGAACCCACACATTTTTTTTAAATTAAGGGTTAAACCCTTAAAATCTCCGACAATTCCATCCGAGGCTATCAGCCCACATAGCGCATATGGGCATATGAGCCATAAGTAATAGGCTCCGGGGTTGAAGCAAGGCTCCAGCTTGCTTGCAGGTGACTTGCCAGCACCTCCTGCCCTTTTATCTGGTATAGGAGTCTCAAGGACCCCTTACTAGCTCACAAAGGGTTAAAGTGGACCAAACCCCACAGAGATCAGCCCGAGAATCTTATAGATCAATTTCCTCCCCCTGGTGCCTTCAAAATCTGAATGCCTGCTGTGTGATACCCCCCAGATCGCTCATTCACTTACCTCTTTTCCTGGGCCAACGGCGCATGCGTGACCCGGGGCCGCATCCCCGCTATTCCCCTAGCAGAGCGGGTCCCCGCGCCTGTCCTTCACAAATGCCTGGTGTGGGCATGCGCCCTGCTAGAGGAATAGCAGGGGATCCACTCAGAGCTGCTCATCCTAAGACAAAGGCTTATACTCGCTGACGTGAGCGGATCTGAGTGCTCTGATTGGAGGGGCGGATGTGCATGCGCTGTAGGACTGGGAAGAGGTGAGTTTGTTTCAGCGACCAGCGGGGTTTCACACAACGATCGGACCACCTCAAATTTAAAAAAAAACACTTTTTTCTTTTATTATTATTTTTTACTACTTACTCCCGATAATGTCTTGCACCGTCTAACCACGACTGCCGCAAATTGGTCAGCAGAACCAGGGAGTGGGGCAAAGGATCGGTGCCCTCTGCCTCTCTCTCAGCTTCCACTGATCACTCCAGCTGTAGGGAGGAGCCTTTTATACCAGCGAGTGAGATGACATCATCTGACTCAATGGTTTGAAAGCCCCCCGTGGCAGCAAGCAAAATGCCAGAAGACCCTGACCTGAGGATCGGAGGCCCCCCAGGGGGAAGAGGAGAAGCCCACCGCTGGATGGAGGGGAGTTTTTTTGGAGGCCGGAAACTGGGGGAAACACCAGGTATGTAGAATGGCAGTTAACAATCAGAGAAGCAGCTACGTGCTGTAGATTCTATATATTTGGCTAAGGGTTAAAGCGGTCCTTCACTCTGAATAAGAGCATATCTTATGTTTCCCACACCATGTACATACAGATTGCTCACATTAAAAATCACCCTACCTGCATCTACTGCATGTTATGAGCCGTTAAACATCCAAGATGGCGGCTCATGGAACATCAGGCTGCCTGCAAACAGGAAGTATCTTCTCACTGTGCTGCTCTGAATTCTGGGATTGCTGACCTTTTCCTGACCCCAGCACTGCTCTGTCTGAGCAAGGCACAGCTATAACCTGCCCCTGCACTTTATCCCACTCTCCTCTCCTCAGTAAGTGTGATGCTTCTGAGGCAAGATGGCGACGCCCATATCCTAAAGTCCTAAACAGATTTGCAGCCCAGTGGGGGAAAGAATAATAAGTAAGTGACTAAAATCATAAAATATATTAATTTTAGATGCTGTGGAATGGTTTTTTTAAAGGTTTGGGCTTTTCAATAAATCATGCTGAAGGTCCGCTTTAAGGGTGAGAAGCCTTTCTATAGCCAGCCAAGCAGAGTGACGCAGTCATAGTGCATATGACACAAACCCCGGAGATATGTCTATAAACAAAAGTAATAGTGTGAAATGAAGTGCTATCACCTCCCCCCATGTTGAGAGACCCTCACCCCTCCGCAGAAGTAAGTCACTGTAGAAGCCCCTGGTAAAGTACATTTCGTCACAGTTGATGACACAGAACTGCCCAATAAACGCCTCTCCAATTTTCAATTAACACAGAGCATGCGGGCGCCGATTGCATTTCAGAGCCTTGCTAGAGATACTTTTCACACTTCAGAGGAAATCATAATGAAATAATTACACTGTCCCCAGCAATAAACAGCACGTGGCGCCTACTCGGGGAGAGTGAGGCCAATTTATACATTTATCTTCATTCCCATGTTAGTGATTGGCACACCGGCAGAACAATCAGCGGTGAGCAACGCTAGCGCTCTGGAGATCCATGCTGCCGACCATTAACAAACCCACCACTGCCGCACGTACTATACATCTACGAGCAGCAAGGATGTGGGAGGGGGAGATAACTCCAACCTCCTGCCAACTGTGTGCCAGGCAAGTCCTCAGGCTCAGACTCAAGGCTTAAAGAAGCACTATCACAAAATTGTGTAATATTAAAAACCTATATAAACACGTTGGCTAATGAGAGGAGGGGTCACTTATAAACCTAAACTCATTAAATGAATAAAGGGGGGTGGGAGCAGCTCAATCACTATTATTTATACAAAATTATTATTATTATTCAGGGCCTGGGAACTAATTTACCGCCCATTTTAACCCTCTCATCAACTAAATATCAAGCAACAAACATGTCTAGCTATGTGGAAAGACAGAGATTTGGTTGCATATATCTGCAGATACATGTTAACATAATTAAGAGTAGGGACCACGCTAAACACAGAGTGCCTTGCCGGGGCGGTGTGGCTTCCACATGTATCTGCAGATATGTGCAACCAAATCTCTGTCTTTCCACATAGCTAGACATGTTTGGTGCTTGATATTTAGTTGATGAGAGGGTTAAAATGGGCGGTAAATTAGTTCCCAGGCCCTGAATAATAATTTTGTATAAATAATAGTGATTGAGTTGCTCCCACCCCCCTTTATTCATTTGAACTCATTAAAACTCCTGCCAAGGCTGTGGTTTTCTTCTCCTGGTAGAAATAAAATCCGGGGGTGACAGGTTTAGTGTCTCAGGGGTGACGGAACCTGTCACTCGACTTCCTCTTCCTTCCATTAATAAAAATATAAAACAAGCCTGGCTGGATATTTCTTGATGCCAGGTGTATAAGTGACCCCTCCTCCCTCCACCCAGCATATTTATATGTATTATTATTATTGCCCCATTTTTTCGTGATAGTACTCCTTTAAAGTGAACCAAAACAAAATCTTGGGCTGCCCTGGAATCTGGAGTTGCCTGATTCCCCTTTCCCTGGGTTTTTTAATCCCAACGTGTAATACCTCCCCCCAGTCCCCTGTAAAATCTACCTGTACCCCAATCCAACGGCCAATGCGGCACACAACGGTATATCTTTGGCCCATGCAGTACACAACATCCTACCTTTGGCCAGGTACGCACCAGCACCAGGCATTTATGTGTGGCTGGTGCAGACACACCCCCTGCTAGAGGTTAGTGGGGATGCAGCCGTCAGCATGCATGCTGATTGGCTGAGCACCCGCGAATGTGCTGTATGACTGGGGAAAGGTGAGTTTTATGGGTGTCCTGGGGGGTTTCTTACAGGGAAGCATCCCAAACCAGGGGCCAGATGTTTTGGTCCACTTTAAAGCATCTTTGGGGGTCCCATTTCCTGAAAATGCACCCTGCCCTGGGTGTCCAGGTGATGTTAGCAGCCCCAGCACATAATCTGCAGTATGGCATAGTAATTAATATGTTATCAATGTTTCTAGGTCATGCTGAATATGGCTATTCTGCAGGGCCTATCCACTCACACACCATACAGATTGCAAATGTCTGTGTGCAAAAGCCCTAAAAATAAACCTATAATTTGCATGGAACAAGGGCCGGACTGGTCATAGAGAAACCCGGGACAATGCCTGGTGGGCCGCTCTGCTGATGACCTGGGACTTTTTGGGGCACACCGGTCCTGCTTTACTGTTCGTGGACCAGTAGAGTGTACTTCACTCTATAAGATGTACCCAGGGTTTAGAGGATGAAAATCAGAAAATAAAATATTCTGAACCAAATTGCGTGCTAAAATCCTCCTCCTAATCACCCCATTACAGACAGTGTGCAAAATCCCCCCATTATAGGCAGTGTGCAACCCCCCCTATTACAAGCAGTGTGCAGCATCTCCCATTACAGGCATTGTGCAGCATCCCACATTACAGACAGTGTGCATCATTCCCCATTACAGCCAGTGAGGGGGATCCCTCCATTACATTCAGTGAGGGGCATTCCTCATTACAGCCAGAGAGTGGCATCCCTTCATTACAGCTAGTGGAGGGCATCCCTCATTACAGTCAGTGAGTGGCATCCCTCCATTACAGCCAGTGACAAGCATCCCTCTATTACAGTTGTCAGTAAGGGGAATCCCTCATTACAGCGTCCCTCTTTACACCCAGTGAATGGCATCTTCCATTACAACCAGTGAGGGACATCCTTCCATTACAGTCAGTGAGGGGCATCTTCCATTACAGCCAGTGAGGGGCATACTTCCATTACAGCCAGTGAGGGGCATCTTCCATTACAGCCAGTGAGGGGCATACTTCCATTACAGCCAGTGAGGGGGCATCCCACCTCCCTCCCTCAGAAAGCTGGACACACACACTCTTACCTCCCCACAGCAGCCAGCGCCACCCCAGGGAAGACTTGTGAGCACTCTGGGTCAGGTGGTGGAGAGTGGCGGCGGGCGGTGGTGAGGTGATGGTGGCGGGACACATTAAAGTGACATGGGACACCGGTTTACCCCTTTTGATAACTCTAGGCCAGGAAGAGTCATGCAAGGACACTAATACACCATATGGGCTCCAAATTCAGGGACAAGAAACAGAATAGTTCAGTGCTACATACTTTTAAATGGAGGAGGTGTGGCTGTAAGATGTATATGTAGATATTTCCTGTTCCCCATCTAAATGAGCTTTGCTAGGAAGCATTGAGTATCTGTTTGAAAAGCTCCCTGATGGCAAGATGTTAGGTTAGTTTAGTGTTTAGTGTCCATGTATGTCTTATCTCTCCCATTGTCATTGGCAAGGATTTAGATCTGCTTTAACATTTCATAAGCTGTATATAAAAGGGATTTGAAAGTTAACTACAAGTAGGAAATATTATATCTGTCTGAGTGGAGTAAGCCCTGAGAGACATTAGTTAGAAATGAGTGGATTTAAATAGGAATCACCATACATTACAATGGAGAGTCAATAATATTTGTAATGATAGAAACTAGACTTCCATAGACTAATACTGAAAGTAGGGGTAAGGTCACTCTGGCTTTTGGAGTGCAAAGCAAGTTTCAGTCAGAACCAGTTGTAACCAGCTTATCCAGGTGCTCTGAGTCAGGCTTAGCTTGTGGATCACCCCACATTACACACATTGTTGAGAGTGGGAGATCCTGGTAGTAAGACAGCATACGTGTGGGCCACCATCCATTTCCTGGCTCAGCTGAATGGAGCATACACCATTGGCCTCTATTCTGCTCCCCTGCGTACCCACGCCAAACTGTCAGAATGGTTGTTGCAGGTACATGCCTCAGATAGGGGGATGGGAATACATCCATGGACCACACATGTGCTGTAGGATCCAGGAGAGGTGAGTTTACAAGCAATCTGGGGGTTTTCACACATCAGGGCATCTGCAATTGGGATGCTCTATAAAAAAGTGAGACGTCTGGCCCTTATCTTATAGTCTCTAGGCCGGTGGTTGCTTCCAGGGGTGGTCTGGCCATATGGAGCACAAGGAGACTTCTTCCCCAGAGTATAGCAGTGCTATAATCATTTACTGGCTAAACTCATTTACTGGAGGCCCCCTGGAGGAGGAGCTCAACATTTTGAAGGCTGGATATAGGCTGGCATGACCAGTAAATTCCCTGGTTGATTTTTGGCCCCAGTCTGCCCCTGCTTGCTCCCGTTTCAAGTCATGGCCCCCATGTATTTTCTGGTTTTCTGGTCGACCATAGACTTTTAGGTTTTCTGGCAGCCTCAGCTGGGAGGGGGGGGGGGATACGTCCATCGTCCACACATGTGCTGTGGGATCCAGGGCAGACGAGTTTACAAGCGATCTGGGGGTTTTCACACATCAGGGCATCTGCAGTTGGGTTGTCCCATAAAAAGTGAGACCACTGGCATAGAGACTATAAAATTTGGACCAATGGTCTCACTTTTTAAGGGACAACTTAACTGCAGATGCCCCGTCACTTCCAGGGGTGGTCTGGTCATACGGAGCACAGGAAGACTTCTTCCTCAGAGTATAGCATTGACTGGCTTGGAGGCACTCAGCAGATTGAGGGCTGGACGTAGGCTGGCCGAGACCAGTAAATTCCCTGGCTTATTTTTGGCCCCTGCTTGCTCCTTTTTGAAGTCATGGAACCCATGTATTTTTAGGTTTTATGGTAGACCAAAGATTTTTAGGTTTTATGGCAGGCTTTTGGTCCAGTTAGTTCAATGTGGGATGCCCCATATTTGGAAAGCTGCCTAACCCTCATCCTGAGCCGTACACTCACACCACATGGATCTAATTTGGATCAAAATCCATTTGGAAATGTACCTTTTTGGTAACCACGCAGCCAAACCAACATAAAGCTAGATCCTTCCTGTAATGTGACATACAACTAAATAAACACTGCAGCTGTTCTATCCTTGTCCCACCCTATCCAAAACTCAAACAAAAGTTTTTGCTGGAGTTGCAGTTATAGTTGAGGACCACAGGCATATTTAAAGTTACTCCCTCTTGGCGAAGTTATCATACATTGCTTTCCAAGAATTTCCTAGACAACTGCAGCAGAGGTTGTTAAAAGAAAGTGGCAGCACAACCTGGAATAGGCTCTCTAGTATAAGAGGCCGATTCATTAATAGCGGCAGGTAGCGACAGTTGAGCGACAGTAGCGGCATTTTCAGAGCGCCCGCTAGTAGTCGCTGTGCTTGGCCATTGTTCGGTAGTTGCTAGCGACTCAGTCGGTTTGCCGTAATGTTGAATATTGGGTGAGGAGTCGCTATTTGACAGGTTCCGCGCTGTATGGAAGCGCATGATAGCGACTGGCCCTAGCGACCGGCTCCCACCATATTCATTAAAAAATCACGATCAAAAAATTCTCGCGCTGTAAAATGCATATTTAAACCCCAGAGCGCTGGAGGCGATGGGTTAAAAGTAGTTTTTTAACCCCCAGACCACCATATTTTTGGAAACCAAAAAAAATAGTTTTTTAAATAGTTTAGTAATATGAATACATTAATATCAGACCTGTAATATCAATTCTGTACAATTTTTTTTTAATTTTTTTTCCCTTAAAAATCTAAAATGGCAGAAGTGGTCACAGAGTTTTTCACATTTAAAAAAAAATAAATAATAATAACAATGAATTATTAATATTTAAAGATTGTTCCATTGAAATGCATTGGAGAGCGCCAGGTAGCGAGAGGTCATACCTGTCGTTGTTCAAGGTCGGACGCTGGCACTGTGGGCTGAGGCTGGAATAATGATGAATGAGTCGCTATTTGGCGCTATCTCAGTCGCTAAGCAGGATTGGCTTGATAAATGTGTGATTGTGGTGGGGAGCCGGCGTTCTCGTGGCGGGGCCGTCATTACCGGCCGCTCACCAGTCGCTACCTGTCGCTATTCCTTCACAAATAAGGGCTTAAGTGTTGATTGCTCACCAGAACAGCAACACACTGACAATTAGCAGTCAGTAAAATGTACTCCAAACCTGGGTCCTTTCATTTTATACACCTTGTAGTTCTCCTTTAAGACAAAAATCCACAGTGGTTTATTGCTAAACAGATATACTGAAGGGCCTTTTTTTTCCTGGGAACATTCACAGTCACTTAATCCATTTCCAGCTTGAAGAAGAGTGTGAAAATTAAAGTTCACACAGTTTCTTTGTTTTTCTTCAAAGATGATGTCAGGCCACTTATCCAGGATAAAGAAATATACTCTGTACTCATAAACAAGGCCCACTACCATTATCGCCTCCAGCCCCCATTTACTGATACGCTTTGTCAGGTGTAACTGCTACTACTGTGTATGTACATAGAAAAAAGAACTCCCTCAATATGGGCCATCAGACAGTAAAATCTTGCCAGCATGACATATATCATGGCAGAATGGTATGCAGGGCTGGCCCCAGGTTTATGTGGGCCCTTGGGCAGCACACCAAACCCCTTAAAACCTGACCTCGGAATCTAAACTAATCTAGATTCTCCTGATTTTGGATGCCTCTGTGTGTGACACCCCCCCCCCCTTGTTCATTACTGAACCATGCCCCTAAGCTGCCACTATGCTGGCGTAAGAGCGTACCATGCCCCTAAGCTGCCACTATGCTGGCCTAAGAGCGTACCATGCCCCTAAGCTGCCACTATGCTGGCCTAAGAGCGTACCATGCCCCTAAGCTGCCACTATGCTGGCGTAAGAGCGTACCATGCCCCTAAGCTGCCACTATGCTGGCCTAAGAGCGTACAATGCCCCTAAACTGCTGCTATGCTGGTGTAAGAGCGTACCATGCCTCTAAACTGCTGCTATGCTGGCCTAAGAGCGTACCATGCCCCTAAGCTGCCACTATGCTGGCCTAAGAGCGTACCATGCCCCTAAGCTGCCGCTATGCTGGTGTAGGAGCGTACCATGCCTCTAAACTGCTGCTATGCTGGCCTAAGTGCGTACCATGCCCCTAAGCTGCCACTATGCTGGCCTAAGAGCGTACCATGCCCCTAAGGTGCCACTATGCTGGCCTAAGAGCGTACCATGCCCCTAAGCTGCCACTATGCTGGCGTAAGAGCGTACCATGCCCCTAAGCTGCCACTATGCTGGCCTAAGAGCGTACAATGCCCCTAAACTGCTGCTATGCTGGTGTAAGCGCGTACCATGCCTCTAAACTGCTGCTATGCTGGCCTAAGAGCGTACCATGCCCCTAAGCTGCCACTATGCTGGCCTAAGAGCGTACCATGCCCCTAAGCTGCCGCTATGCTGGTCTAAGAGCGTACCATGCCCCTAAGCTGCCACTATGCTGACCTAAGAGCGTACCATGCCCCTAAGCTGCCACTATGCTGGCCTAAGAGCGTACCATGCCCCTAAGCTGCCACTATGCTGGCCTAAGAGCGTACCGTGCCTCTAAACTGCTGCTATGCTGGCCTAAGAGCGTACCATGCCCCTAAGCTGCCACTATGCTGACCTAAGAGCGTACCATGCCCCTAAGCTGCCACTATGCTGACCTAAGAGCGTACCATGCCCCTAAGCTGCCACTATGCTGGCCTAAGAGCGTACCATGCCCCTAAGCTGCCATTATGCCTGCCTAAGAATGTACCATGCCCCTAAGCTGCTGCTATGCTGGCCTAAGTGCGTACAATGCCCCTAAACTACTGCTATGCTGGCCTAAGAACGTACCATGCCCCTAAACTGCCACTATGCTGACCTAAGAGCGTACAATGCCCCTAAGCTGCCACTATGCTGGCCTAGGAGCATACCATGCCCCTAAGCTGCCACTATGCTGGACTAAGAGCGTACCATGCCCCTAAGCTGCCACTATGCTGGTGTAAGAGCGTACCATGCCCCTAAGCTGCCACTATGCTGGCCTAAGAGCGTACCATGCCCCTAAGCTGCTACTATGTTGGCCTATGAGCGTACCATGCCCCTAAGCTGCCACTATGCTGGTGTAAGAGCGTACCATGCCCCTAAGCTGCCACTATGCTGGCCTAAGAGCGTACCATGCCCCTAATCTGCTACTATGTTGGCCTATGAGCGTACCATGCCCCGAAGCTGCCACTATGCTGGCGTAAGAGCGTACCATGCCCCTAAGCTGCTACTATGTTGGCCTATGAGCATACCATGCCCCTAAGCTGCCACTATGCTGGTGTAAGAGCGTACCATGCCCCTAAGCTGCCACTATGCTGGCCTAAGAGCGTACCATGCCCCGAAGCTGCCACTATGCTGGCGTAAGAGCGTACCATGCCCCTAAGCTGCTACTATGTTGGCCTATGAGTGTACCATGCCCCTAAGCTGCCACTATGCTGGCCTAAGAGCATACCATGTGCCTAAGCTGCCACTATGCTGGTGTAAGAGCGTACCATGCCCCTAAGCTGCCACTATGCCTGCCTAAGAATGTACCATGCCCCTAAGCTGCTGCTATGATGGCCTAAGTGCGTACAATGCCCCTAAACTACTACTATGCTGGCCTAAGAGCATACCATGCCCCTAAGCTGCCACTATGCTGGCCTAAGAACGTACCATGCCCCTAAACTGCCACTATGCTGACCTAAGAGCGTACCATGCCCCTAAGCTGCCACTATGCTGGACTAAGAGCGTACCATGCCCCTAAGCTGCCACTATGCTGGACTAAGAGCGTACCATGCCCCTAAGCTGCCACTATGCTGGCCTAAGAGCGTACCATGCCCCTAAGTTGCCACTATGCTGGCCTAAGACCGTACCATGCCCCTAAGCTGCCACTATGCTGGCCTAAGACCGTACTATGCCCCTAAGCTGCCACTATGCTGGCCTAAGAGCGTACCATGCGCCTAAGCTGCCACTATGCTGGCCTAAGAGCGTACCATGCGCCTAAGCTGCCACTATGCTGGCGTAAGAGCGTACCATGCCCCTAAGCTGCCACTATGCTGGCCTAAGTGCGTACCATGCCCCTAAGCTGCCACTATGCTGTCCTAAGAGCGTACCATGCCCCTAAGCTGCCACTATGCTGGCCTAGGAGCGTACCATGCCCCTAAGCTGCCACTATGCTGGCCTAGGAGCGTACCATGCCCCTAAGCTGCCACTATGCTGGCGTAAGAGTGTAACATGCCCCTAAGCTGCCACTATGCTGGCCTAGGAGCGTACCATGCCCCTAAACTGCCACTATGCTGGCCTAGGAGCGTACCATGCCCCTAAGCTGCCACTATGCTGGCCTAGGAGCGTACCATGCCCCTAAGCTGCCACTATGCTGGCGTAAGAGCGTACCATGCCCCTACGCTGCCACTATGCTGGCCTAGGAGCGTACCATGCCCCTAAGCTGCCACTATGCTGGCGTAAGAGCGTACCATGCCCCTAAGCTGCCACTATGCTGTCCTAAGAGCGTACCATGCCCCTAAGCTGCCACTATGCTGGCCTAGGAGCGTACCATGCCCCTAAGCTGCCACTATGCTGGCGTAAGAGCGTACCATGCCCCTAAGCTGCCACTATGCTGGCCTAAGAGCGTACCATGCCCCTAAGCTGCCACTATGCTGGCCTAAGAGCGTACCATGCCCCTAAGCTGCCATTATGCCTGCCTAAGAATGTACCATGCCCCTAAGCTGCTGCTATGCTGGCCTAAGTGCGTACAATGCCCCTAAACTACTGCTATGCTGGCCTAAGAACGTACCATGCCCCTAAACTGCCCCTATGCTGACCTAAGAGCGTACAATGCCCCTAAGCTGCCACTATGCTGGCCTAGGAGCATACCATGCCCCTAAGCTGCCACTATGCTGGCGTAAGAGCGTACCATGCCCCTAAGCTGCCACTATGCTGTCCTAAGAGCGTACCATGCCCCTAAGCTGCCACTATGCTGGCCTAGGAGCGTACCATGCCCCTAAGCTGCCACTATGCTGGCGTAAGAGCGTACCATGCCCCTAAGCTGCCACTATGCTGGCCTAAGAGCGTACCATGCGCCTAAGCTGCCACTATGTTGGCGTAAGAGCGTACCATGCCCCTAAGCTGCTACTATGTTGGCCTATGAGCGTACCATGCCCCTAAGCTGCCACTATGCTGGCCTAAGAGCGTACCATGTGCCTAAGCTGCCACTATGCTGGCGTAAGAGCGTACCATGCCCCTAAGCTGCCACTATGCTGGCCTAAGAGCGTACCATGCGCCTAAGCTGCCACTATGTTGGCGTAAGAGCGTACCATGCCCCTAAGCTGCTACTATGTTGGCCTATGAGCGTACCATGCCCCTAAGCTGCCACTATGCTGGCCTAAGAGCGTACCATGTGCCTAAGCTGCCACTATGCTGGCGTAAGAGCGTACCATGCCCCTAAGCTGCCACTATGCCTGCCTAAGAATGTACCATGCCCCTAAGCTGCTGCTATGCTGGCCTAAGTGCGTACAATGCCCCTAAACTACTGCTATGCTGGCCTAAGAGCATACCATGTCCCTAAGCTGCCAGTATGCTGGCCTAAGAACGTACCATGACCCTAAACTGCCACTATGCTGACCTAAGAGCGTACAATGCCCCTAAGCTGCCACTATGCTGGCCTAGGAGCGTACCATGCCCCTAAGCTGCCACTCTGCTGGCGTAAGAGCGTACCATGCCCCTAAGCTGCCACTATGCTGGCCTAGGAGCGTACCATGCCCCTAAGCTGCCACTATGCTGGACTAAGAGCGTACCATGCCCCTAAGCTGCCACTATGCTGGACTAAGAGCGTACCATGCCCCTAAGCTGCCACTATGCTGGCCTAAGAGCGTACCATGCCCCTAAGTTGCCACTATGCTGGCCTAAGACCGTACCATGCCTCTAAGCTGCCACTATGCTGGCCTAAGACCGTACTATGCCCCTAAGCTGCCACTATGCTGGCCTAAGAGCGTACCATGCGCCTAAGCTGCCACTATGCTGGCGTAAGAGCGTACCATGCCCCTAAGCTGCCACTATGCTGGCCTAAGTGCGTACCATGCCCCTAAGCTGCCACTATGCTGTCCTAAGAGCGTACCATGCCCCTAAGCTGCCACTATGCTGGCCTAGGAGCGTACCATGCCCCTAAGCTGCCACTCTGCTGGCGTAAGAGCGTACCATGCCCCTAAGCTGCCACTATGCTGGCGTAAGTGCGTACCATGCCCCTAAGCTGCCACTATGCTGTCCTAAGAGCGTACCATGCCCCTAAGCTGCCACTATGCTGGCCTAGGAGCGTACCATGCCCCTAAGCTGCCACTCTGCTGGCGTAAGAGCGTACCATGCCCCTAAGCTGCCACTATGCTGGCCTAAGTGCGTACCATGCCCCTAAGCTGCCACTATGCTGTCCTAAGAGCGTACCATGCCCCTAAGCTGCCACTATGCTGGCCTAGGAGCGTACCATGCCCCTAAGCTGCCACTATGCTGGCCTAAGAGCGTACCATGCGCCTAAGCTGCCACTATGCTGGCGTAAGAGCGTACCATGCCCCTAAGCTGCCACTATGCTGGCCTAGGAGCGTACCATGCCCCTAAGCTGCCACTATGCTGACCTAAGAGCGTACCATGCCCCTAAGCTGCCACTATGCTGGCCTAAGAGCGTACCATGCCCCTAAGCTGCCATTATGCCTGCCAAAGAATGTTTCATGCCCCTAAGCTGCTGCTATGCTGGCCTAAGTGCGTACAATGGCCCTAAACTACTGCTATGCTGGCCTAAGAGCATACCATGCCCCTAAGCTGCCACTATGCTGGCCTAAGAATGTACCATGCCCCTAAACTGCCACTATGCTGACCTAAGAGCGTACAATGCCCCTAAGCTGCCACTATGCTGGCCTAGGAGCATACCATGCCCCTAAGCTGCCACTATGCTGGACTAAGAGCGTACCATGCCCCTAAGCTGCCACTATGCTGGTGTAAGAGCGTACTATGCCCCTAAGCTGCCACTATGCTGGCCTAAGAGCGTACCATGTCCCGAAGCTGCCACTATGTTGGCGTAAGAGCGTACCATGCCCCTAAGCTGCCACTATGCCTGCCTAAGAATGTACCATGCCCCTAAGCTGCCACTATGCTGGCCTAAGTGCGTACAATGCCCCTAAACTACTGCTATGCTGGCCTAAGAGCATACCATGCCCCTAAGCTGCCACTATGCTGGCCTAAGAACGTACCATGCCCCTAAACTGCTACTATGCTGACCTAAGAGCGTACAATGCCCCTAAGCTGCCACTATGCTGGCCTAGGAGCGTACCATGCCCCTAAGCTGCCACTATGCTGGACTAAGAGCGTACCATGCCCCTAAGCTGCCACTATGCTGGACTAAGAGCGTACCATGCCCCTAAGCTGCCACTATGCTGGTGTAAGATTGTACCATGCCCCTAAGTTGCCACTATGCTGGCCTAAGACCGTACCATGCCCCTAAGCTGCCACTATGCTGGCCTAAGACCGTACTATGCCCTTAAGCTGCCACTATGCTAGCGTAAGAGCGTACCATGCCCCTAAGCTGCCACTATGCTGGCCTAAGAGCGTACCATGCGCCTAAGCTGCCACTATGCTGGCGTAAGAGCGTACCATGCCCCTAAGCTGGCACTATGCTGGCCTAAGTGCGTACCATGCCCCTAAGCTGCCACTATGCTGTCCTAAGAGCGTACCATGCCCCTAAACTGCTGCTATGCTGGTCTAAGAGCGTACCAGGCCCCTAAGCTGCCATTATGCCTGCCTAAGTGTATACAATGCCCCTAAACTGCTGCTTTGCTGGCCTAAGTGCGTACTATGCCCCTAAGCTGTCACTATGCTGGCCTAAGACCGTACAATGCCCCTAAGCTGCCACTATGCTGGCCTAAGAGCGTAGCATGCCCCTAAACTGCCACTATGCTGGCCTAAGACCGTACAATGCCCCTATGCTGCCCACTATGCTGGCCTAAGACCGTACAATGCCCCTAAGCTGCCACTATGCTGGCCTAAGAGCGTACAATGCCCCTAAGCTGCCACTATGCTGGCCTAAGAGCGTAGCATGCTCAACTCCAAAGAAAGTGGCCACGCCCACTGCGGAGGAGATCTATTAAAAGTGTTGCAGAGTGTGAGTGCTGGGTGCTGGGGGCAGCGGAGTTGTAATCCAGATAGACAATAGTGGTATAACAGGAACTGGCTTTACTGGAGCATGATTGCAGCAAGAGAATGTCACCTTACATGGTGGCTTAATAACAATTACAAAGACAGAAAGAGAAGAAATTGCAGTGATAGATTACAGCTCGATCCACAGGAAATAAAATACAGTAGAAAAATGCAGTTGCACATTGGTAACAGCGTCATCTAGTATCATAACCTGCAATAGCTGCAAACTGCAATAAAACCTAGTAAAAGTCATCCTAGTATAAACTTATCCGTAAGTCTGTTGTACAGTTTCTCCAACAAAAAGCAGATAAGAGAAAAAGTATGTTTTCTCAGCTTTGGGGTGAGCTAGTAACCTTAGGGACTAACTGGAATTGTAGTTAAATTGCCTACCTGGACAAGTCTTCAAAGTGGTCCTATAGTGAAATTCTTCCTGACGGCTGCTGCACCTTGATAATAGGCTGGGCACAGCACAGCACGGCAGTGGGCCTTGGTAAAATTCCAGGCCCCAAAACTGATTGATGATGCTGGGGTGGGCTGTGGGGGATAAAGGATAAGGGTAAGGATAAAGATTGGCTGGGGTATAAGGAGGAATAATTTCTCCAAGTAATAAAGTTTAACCTCCCAGGTAGGGTGTCTACCTACCCCCCCCCCACACCGGGGTTTAGGGACCCTGCAGACAGACAGCCTTTGTGTAGCACCTTGGCGGGCATGCCCATGACACTGGAATGCTAAAAAAAACATTTTAGAGCAGATTTCTCGAATAAGGGTTGATAAATAGAAGTGAATACCATCTGAAGTTAAACTTTAGAAACAATTCATAGCATTTTCCTGAAAGCATTCCATCTTTAAAGCATTTTTCATAAAAGCTTTTGCGCTGAACTCTCGCCTTTTACCTTTCACTTTGACTTTGACAGATGCAATGTGAGCGGCCGAGGTACAGTACCATTATCATATACGGCGTGCATTTTCCTGCAGCAGCACACATCAAATAAATAAGTGTTTAAGAACTCCAATAACAATGCACCCTGATGGGTTTGCAAACAGCCAGAGAAATTCACTGCGTCTCCCGCATATGTTTAACTGCATTCAACCGGCTAATGAAATCCCCACCGTCATAATTAAGCTCTCTAGTAGGTGACAGATTAAGCCTTCATGGGATTACTTCTGTCTGCCTGCTATTTATGCAAATATAAATTGCTTAAAAGACTCTTAAAAGAATTCTTATTAATGTTTGTAAATGAGTATTCATTTATAGAGGGAAAGAAAAAAAATGTAAATGCAATACTTAAACCGAAAAAAAAACTAATCAGCTTTTACCAGCTGAAGAACTCCAACGGATTCCAAAGTCCATTAAAGCGATTGTCCTGGCTAAAATAAGAAAAAAGCTAAACTTAACTTCACCTTCCCACTGCAGTTTCCCTTTCACTTTCATTGACTACCTTCCAAACCTATAGATACAGCATTTTCAAGAGTACAGTAGGACAGTTAGTAGATTAGGACCATAGTGACAGTTTGTGGAAACCCTTAGCTTATCTTTGCCTGTGGTGGTAGGCAGTGGCAGACTGGGATAAAAATCAGCCCTGGATTTTACAAGCCCCTGGCCAGCCCAAGTCATCCTTGCTGAGCCCCTCCAACCACATTGCTGGGGCTATAGAATTTGGGCCTGGGGTTCCTTTGCTTGTGGGTACAGTGGGGCTGGGTACAGGAGGCTGAGAGGGGGACTAAGGGGGCAGGGATTGAATGTGGGTGTTAAAAGCAGCAGCCCAAATGGCCCCAAATCAGTCCAGGGTCTTACTATGGCCAGTCCACCCCCGGTGGTAGGTATCCTGATGGGCGGAGCAGCTCTTTAAAGCAGGCGGTTTATGGCCATTAAGGAGCACTATTGCGAAAAAATGGTACAATAATAAAAATCAATATAAATATGCTGGATGGCAAGCGGAGGGGTGACTTATAAAACTGGCATCAGGAAATATCCAGCCAGGCTTGGCGAGAGTTTTATTCAGTTCAGGTGTATAAGTGAGCCCTCCTCTGATTAGCAAATGTGTTTATATGGATTTTTAATTTTATTGCACAACTTCACAATAGTGTTCCTCTCATAGTAGTTAGTAGAGATGAGCGAACTTTTGAAAAGTTCGATTCGGCCGATTCGCCGAATTTCACAAAGAAATTCGGGTTCGGCCGAATCGAACTTTTACGAAGTTCCCCATCATAAATGCCGGCATGGTGGGAGCGGGCCGGCCGGTTCCGCTGACAGCGGAGCCGGCCGGCCCGCTCCCACCATGCCGGCATTTAAAAAAAAAAAAAAAAAAAAAAAAGCATGAACCGGCCGGCCCGCTCCCACCATGCCGGCATTTCAAAAAAAAGCAAACACTTACCTGCAGGTCCGGAGCGTGGAGGCCGGCGCCGCTCTCAGCTGTCATCTGAGGGCGCGTCATCAGAGGGCGCTCTGATGACGCGCCCTCAGATGACAGCTGAGAGCGGCGCCGGCCTCCACGCTCCGGACCTGCAGGTAAGTGTTTGCTTTTTTTTGAAATGCCGGCATGGTGGGAGCGGGCCGGCCGGTTCCACTGACAGCGGAGCCGGCCGGCCGGCCCGCTCCCACCATGCCGGCAAAAATGCTTTTTTTTTTTTTTTTTTTTTTTGTTTTTTAAATGCCGGCATGGTGGGAGCGGGCCGGCCGGCTTTACCGGCCCGCCGGCCGGCTCCCACCATGCCGGCATTTTTTCTTTTTAATTTCAGGAAAAATTCGATCGGCACGAACCACAAAATATTCGGGTTCGTGCCGAATCGAATATTTCCTGAAATTCGGAGCGAATTCCGGTTCGTCCGAACCGGTTCGCTCATCTCTAGTAGTTAGTTATAAAAAGGTCTGAGCGGCTGCCACCCCTCCTTTTTTTCTATAGTAGTTAGGAATATAACTAGTTAAAGAGCTGAGCAGCTGCTGTTACAATGCAAAAGCAGGGAGTAAAAGCCACTGTTACAATATAACAGGCAGACATGTGGATGCTTTTGCAATATAACAGCAGTGGGACACTGCCTAGTTTGTTGAGAATGAAATTATGTAAAAGGACCCTGCACCACTAAATCAATAAATGGACAGGTGCTGGCATAAGCAAGAAAACCTCCAATTAGTAGGGATTTAATTAAGTAGCTGTATACATATGTGTGGGTTACCAGATAAACCCACCCAAAAAAAATTTTTTGTTTAAAGGTTATGCCGCACACTATTTTTTAAATTCTAATGTGCTAATGGTTGTGTCTATTTACAACATTAATTTATACGAAAATTACAGCATCTCTTTATAATGGTCTAATTAGATGTCCAGTCAAACTATTACATATTGCTCACCATGCACCTCATGATTTGGACTTTCTATCAAAATATTTATATAAGATGAGTTCTAAGCCTTCTGAGTCCACCAGATTGCTAGGCACAATTGGGGTATCCCCAGAAATCAAGGATCCCACTTTTCATTGTCAATCTAGGCTTCCTAAATCCACCAGATTGCAAGGCACAATTGAGGCATCTCAAAATGTAAGGATTTCATTTTTCATCATCACTTTCATTATCTCAGAGCATCTTCGAAATTTAAGACGACCCAAGTCCCATTTTTCTGTATATCAAGTGATGCAGGACCTCTAGGGGCATCTCAAAAACTGGTTGAACAGAATTCCTCATTTTCTTTTTGCCATAATCCCTTGGTTGGCCTTTTGGGGTTCTTTCAAGAATAGATTAATTCTTCAATTCATTGCAATCCTCAGGTGTCGTGGGGGGGGGGGGAGGGGGGGGTTCCAGATTCAATCAAGCGCAAGGAGCATTGTCACCTCCATATTAAAACTGCAACATAAGCAAAAACAAAACAACATTAATATAACTATAACAACAGCAAGAAAAAAAATATTAATCATTAATCCAATGTGATATGTGTTTAATCTCAACCCAAAAATGAAGTAAATGAGAAATCCTTATTTAAACCAAACTATGCCCTAGCATTTATTCTAAAAATCCATTCTAGCTCCTTTTGTTCTAATTTTCTTTTTATATTCCCCCCCTCCCCCCAAACGTACCTTTTTTAGTTTAATCTCTTGTTCATTAAGATTTTCAGATATAAAGACATAAAAACAGTACAGGTATAAAAGAAAAGGCCATACAAACATAGAATCAATCTGGGTTTCCGCACCACCCCCGCCTCCAGGCGCAGCTGGGGCATCGTCAGACCCCCCACCCCTGCAAAACATTTTATGTATTAACGGTACAATGTGTTTGCATCTCCTACCCCCAATGGCGAACGTCAGATTCTCTAGGGAGCAAGTTAACTAGTCATCATATATAGCGAGGCTAAGGTCACCATCAGGGCGATGTGCCTTATGTCCTTTTGGACACGTATGGGGGTGCCATCTGTATTGCATCATGCCGATCCAAGCCCCCTGCCCCCGGCACACCCGTACACAGGGGAAGCGCACGGGGTGTCCTCAGCACATAGGCCAACTTAGGGGCCAAGTACTCCCCCCCAAGACAGTCACTGGGGCAGCCGGGGGGTCCGGGGCGCGTGGGCCCCATCGGCAGTCCCGCCTTGGGGCACAAGCCGTGACCGAGGAGAGACCAGGGGGGTCGAGCCAGGATGAGACAGAGGGAGGAGGAGAAACCCATCATGTAGAAAGAGGGTGAATGAGGGAAATGAGAGGGAAGACAAGGCAAGAGAGGAAGGGGGAAAAAAGAAGAAAGAGAGAAGGAATGAAGGAAGGGAAAAAGAAAAAGGGGGGAGAAAAATAACGGGGGGGGGAGGGGGAAGAGTAGACAGGGTGGGGGGAAGTAGTGTTGTAAGAGGGACCTCATACAGACGGATCGCCACAGTCCCACCCGCAAGGCGTCTCATCCAAACGTACCTTTTTTTACAAATGTAATTCGCAAACTGTCCATGCAGCCCTCATGTCGTTCCAAGTGGGTTGCAGTTGGGGTCAAGGTTTTCCCCACCTCCTTATCTTTTTTCGCCAACATAATGTTTGAGAGATGACCTTGTCTTTCCCGCATTTTTGGTCTCCCCAATATATTGTTTGAGACAGGCACATTTGATTAAATAAATGATCCCTTCCGATCTGCAGTTTAGATTTTGTTCAATCCGGTATCTTTCTCCAGTTAGTAAGCTCTGAATTGTTTCGTTATTTTTTTTTATAAGTTATCAGGAGTCTCTCATAGTAGTTAGGAATAGAACTAATTAAAGAGCTGAGCGGCTGCTGTTACAATGCAAAAGCGGGGAGTAAGAGCCACTGTTACAATCAGGCATGCTGATGCTGTTGCAATATAACAGCAGTGGGACATCGCCTAGTTTGTTACAATGTCGGATAAGAGTCGGACACCATCCAGCTTGTTACCTTATACAGTGGGAATCAGAGAGGCAGCACTGCAAAGGATCAAATGTGCTTTATGAATTTAATTACTAAAAGAAAAACTTTAGCAGGAGTTACAGTTTTTGGGCTGCCTGGACAAGAACTTATTAAAGTTAACTAGAAGGAACAAGTTTATTTTGTTTAGGATGAAATGCAAGCTAGCAAGCAGAAGGCATAGTGCAGAGGATGTGGAGGCTGATTCATTACTATCGCCAGGTATCGGCAGATGAGCGTCTGTATAGCGGCGCTTAGAGCGACCGCTAGAAGCTGCTGTAAGTGGGTATCGGGTGCTGTAACAGAGCACCTCAGTCGCAGTAGTAACCTGGCCGGCATTGGTGAATGTGATGTATGTTGGGCACTCTAACACCAGTACGGCATTGCAGAGAGCAAATTAGCGCCAGCTCAGTGAGACCAACTCTCAGAGCTCCACACTTTACTTATCAAAAAAGGACACACAGAGCATCAGCGCTCTAAATCTGGTCGCTATAGCATAGAGGGCCAGACGCTGTGTGGTTAAAGTCTGTTTTTGAACACATATCCACCTGTAACCGATTCGCTTTCATAAGGTTTTGCCTACAGCGCCCTGCGTTCACCAGACGCTGCTTGCCGCTGCCGCCCTTCATGAATAACCCCCATAGTGGTAGTGAAGGGGCTGGGAACCCAGAAAACTGAGACTTGATGGAGTCAAATGAGAGGCAGGTGAGAATTCTTACTTGTTTTATAGGAGAGAAAACTTCCAATTACTTTCACTGATCTTGGGGCTGATTCAGGGCCAGGTGAAAATTTACACCTGGTAGACAATGAAAGTGAATGGCAAAAAATGAGTCAGACTTTTCACCTGGCTCTGAATCAATCCCTAGGTCAGCTATAGGGATTTGTGGGGGGAATAAAGATTGGCACCCAAGAAAAAGGGACCAGACTGCACTGGGACTGTCTTCTAGCTGGGGGTGAGAACAGACCTGATGCGACATACAGGTGTGTACTGAAAACCACCTGTAAAAATGTGGAAGTGGTGCTGCTGGAAAAGTTGCTGTGAAAGTGGGGAATCTGGGGGAGAGAGCTGTTAGGCCCATTATTGGGTCCCTGAAAGTGTAAAGAAGACCTTGGCAAAGTATATAAAGTTTCTGACTGAAACGTGACAGTATCCTCAAGCCAAAGATATAGGGGGATGGGATGCAGTTCACATCAAAACAGCTGTTGGGGCTACTGTATTCTGATATCCTGCAAAGCATTTCAAGTAGAAACTCTACAAAAACTCACAAGTTTAAAGGATGCAAGAATTGTGAACAGGGCTGGCATCAGCACCCGGCAAGGCGGGGCAGCTTCTGGGGGCCCCCACCGTAAGGGAGGGGGGGTCCACAGACAGGACCGGCCTTTAAGGTGTGTGACAGCACTTGACTGGCAGTGGACTGGGAGGGCACCGCCACAGCTGGTGAACAACTTCTCCTTGAATGTCGGGGTTCCACACAACGGGGCATCTTGTTTTAGATTGCAGGGGAGGAAGTGCTGGGTATTGTTCTGCTTTTAAGTTGCCCTCCGCAGATGATTTCCTATCCCTGGAGCATCCCAATCTGTGATACCCTACTGTGTGAAACCCCCTGGGAACACTGGTATACCCACTATGCAAGCAATTCTACCCCTGAGTTTTGGTCTGCCCCTGAGTTTTGGTCTCTCAATTTGGGATGCCCCTGTTTGTGAAGGAACCCCCCTGGTTTGGCGGTTAACTCAAACTGGTGATCCCACAGTGCATTCACCAGTTCCAGGAAAGTAATGACCAAAGGGGGGGGGGGGGGTCACACACAGGGGCATCCAAAATCCGGGGACTCTAGATTCGTTTTGACTCTGAGGTCAGGTTTAAAGGGGTTTTGTGTGCTTGATCCTTGAAATAGCATGATCCTTAGGGGGCATCCAGATTTGGGACATCCCTCAGTGATGTGACGCGACTCTTCACCACAAAGGGGCCCACTGAGACCATGCTGCCCAAGGGCCCACATAAACCTGGAGCCGGCCCTGATTGTGAAGGTGATAGATATCTTCATGCTACCGTGTAACTTTGTAATTCAGTAAGTGGAACAAAAGAAATATAGAGCAAATGAGGTTACCCTCTTGAGTGCCCGGTTGTATGGAACCCCTTGGTTTTGCTGTAAACCCCTCTTAAACCGTAATCACCAATATGGCAGCACCTTCGCTACCCCCGCCTGCTGAGCTAACACACACACAGCTTCAGCAGGGGGCGCCAATCAAGGAAGCTCCCGGATAGGCTTCACATCTCGAACAGGCAGCCAACGCACCTTACTAGCAGCTGGCAGGAAAAACCTGCCACCCACCTTTGTGACTAGGGAATTTGAAACGGGTGTCCCCAGACGCAGCAGAGCCATAATTTTATAAAGAATTTTGAAGCTGTGGGCATCCATATTATTTTGATCCAAGAATCCATTAATTGGCGTTTCCCTGTTATATTACAGGCTACAGGCCAGGCTTCTGGCCTGATATAATACCATTAATAGACAGGGGTTTATCAAAAATACCAAGTGGCATTAGTATGGACTGAAAGGGCTCTGTTCATTTATGGGGGCTCTGCAGCCAGTCAATGTCTTCAGGACCTGAATTAAAGTAACAATGATGTCAGCCAGGGCCACAAAGTATAGGTTTCGTCACATGGAACAATAGGTCAGTTCTAAAGTCAAACCTTATGGATGTTTTAAAGGTGTTGGAATTTCATCCCCTCCACCAGAAAAGTAAAAAAAAACCCATCTGGAGAAATAATTTATTATCTGTAACTAGTGTTAGGTGAATGTGTCTCTACAGTTTGTGTTCCACAAATGTTTTTAAAAATTCGGGATTACCAAATCAGGTCCCAGAAACAAATACTATCTGTGGTGCAAGCTGTGCAGTCGCACAGGGCGCCATCCTAGGCTCTCAGTAAGGGGGCACCAGGAGCTCTGAACTGGACCAGCAGGTCTCCTTTCTCCAAAATACCCCTATCTACAGATGTAGCAATCGTTATTGGACATATCACAACTCAGCCCATTGTAATTTCGCCTCCGAATGCTTTTCAGAATGATTCATCTTGTTTGTTAGGTAGGGTCATCCCAAATATTTGAAGCCGGTGTGGATTGCAACCAATATCCCAGTGACCTTTTTATCGATAAACAAAAAAGTGCAAAAAAAGCCTTTGTCCTACTATGTCCCCCAAAGAATCCCTTGAACGTGTGATAGCACATTTTTATGGTTTAGGTACATTATTATTGCAGTGAAGTAAGGATATATTTTTAAAGTTTGGAAATAATGGCTCCTATGGGCAATGATAAAGATTTCACCATTTTTTCTGTGCATAGCTTATAGGGTTCTGTTGTTTTCAAACTTAAAGCGGGCCAACACCCAGGGGGAATCTATAAGATTCCCGGGCCGATCAGATCCCTCCCCATGGGGCATCCGAAATCGGGATGTCCCGCGGGGTGAAACCCCCCAGGAAGCCCACAATCCTACCTTTTCCACGTTCCAGCGGCGCATGCGCGTCCGCCGCCTCTCGTGCGTCCCTCTAGCAGGGCGCGCTCCCGTTTGTGAATGGCCGGCGCGGGTGCGCTCCCTGTAAGAGGGACGCACGGGAGGCGGCGGCGGACGCGCTCTGCTTGTCCGGCGCTGCCTCTCGCTTGTCCGCCGGCAGGGATTGGCTGCAGCTGTCACATGGGAGCGGGGTGAGGTGAGTTTTCGGGGCTTTCTGGGGGGTTTCACACAGCGGGGTGCCCCACCGAAGTGGACCAAAACCCAGGATAGTCAAAATCCTGGGTGTTGGTCCACTTTAAAAACAAATATCCTTACCTCATTAGAAAAATGATGCAGCTAACCTGTACAAATGTCCCATCACAAGTACAGGTCATTTTGGTGGAAAAAAAGTAGAAAAAAAATGTTTTTTGCACTTTTTGTATTCAAACACTAAAAAGCTCATTGGGATGCAGGTTGCAATTCACACCATAATGCACACTGCAATGCAACTGCATACTGGCACCCAATGTCTCAGCAGGAAGAATAGATAGTGCATCTCAAAGGTTTAAATCCCATCCCAATATATCGCTCTCTGAGCTTTCTTGACTCTGTAGCTTTTGTTTTGTTTATAAAAAAAAAAAAGTAGCTGATCACATTTTACCAAAATTTTGGCAACATTCTATGTGAATAGATTAGTAAAATGTAAGTTAAATTAAAATGTAACCCAAATCATCACTGTATCAAAATGATTATGCAGTTTTAATGGCAGCACTAATATGTATGTAGATTTTACTTGACCCTATTAAGGATGAGTCAATGTCAATATGTGTATAGTTTGTTGGTATTCACAGCCATCTTGGCAAATCCACTTCTTTTTCGTTATCTTTCAATAAGAGTGCATGGGGAGGCCGATTCATTAATAGCGGCAGGTAGCGACAGTTCAGCAACTGTAGCGGCATTTTCAGAGGGCCCGCTAGTAGTCGATGTGCTTGGCCGTTGTTCGGTAGTTGATAGCGACTCAGTCGGTTTGCCGGAATGTTGAATATTGGGTGAGGAGTCGCTATTTGACAGGTTCCGCGCTGTATGGGAGCGCATGATAGCGACTGGCCCTAGCGACCGGCTCCCACCATATTCATTAAAAAATCACGCTCAAAAAATTATCGCGCTGTAAAATGCATGTTTAAACCTCAGAGCGCTGGAGGCGATGGGTTAAAAGTAGTTTTTTTTAACCCCCAAACCACCATATTTTTGGAAACGAAAAAAGTTTTTTAAATAATTTTGTAATATGAATACATTAATATCAGACCTGTAATATCAATTCTGTACAATTTTTAAATCTAAAATGGCTGAAGTGGTCACAGAATTTTTCACATTTAAAAAATAAAATAAAAAATTAATAACAATTAATTATTAATATTTAAAGATTGTTCCATTGAAATGCATTGGAGAGCCAGGTAGTGAGAGGTCATAGCCTGTGTAGCTATTGGCCCTTATACTGGATTTAACAGCGCCAATGTGCACTACTCTATTCCACCGCTCTTGGTGCTACATGCCACTTTTAGTCATTTATAATACACAGCGGTTAGACCTTATAGGAGCTGGTTGAAGTAATATCATTAAAGTTATCTGAAAACACTGCTGTGGCAAATGTTGCAATGCATTTAATTCTATTTTTACCTGTTCCGGTTAGGTGAACGCATTGAAGGAAAATTGGGAGGAAAAAGTCATACATTTGCATTTTTGACATGTTCACAAACTATTTTCTTTTTCTGTGTTTCTTTTAAATGTAAATCACTCCAATACTTTTATTTTTTTTATATTCCAGATAATGATCCTTTTTTCGTCAGGGAGGCAAACTCAGCTGAGAGCTGGTATGTTTGCTTGACATTAGAAGATCATATACATCATAAGCGGTATTTACACCTCTCTTCCTTCTCCCTCTGAACCCTCTTCCTCAAGGCTAATTTTTCTCTGTGTTTGGAATAACCTATATTATTTGTTGCAATGTCTTTTTCCATTGGACATGCTTAGAGAGCAGCCATTCCCTTTCTAGAGTCTGCTGTTTATTTTTCAGGTCCAGCTATGCATTGTCAAATATCGGGTTTCCCAATGTAAAACAATGTACATTTTGTAGCGGCGCTGTGCTCGCACTCCAACGCCCAGCCATTTAGATAAGCTGGGGAGGGGAGCGCGCATGCTGCAGGGGCTCATTCTGATTGCCAAAAACAAGAGTCGTTTGCTGAACAATTAATATGCACGGCAAATGGCTTTGATTGGACAAGAGCCCCAGGAAGAGGTGAGTTGTTGTTTTAATACAGAACCTCTCAAGCTCAACTAAAATTCTTTGCAAAATACCTATACCAACAGATGAGGTGAGAACAGAGACGGGCAGGCTGATTCATCATTACCGGCAGGTAGCGACAGATGAGCGTCTGTAGCAGGCATTTTCAGAGCACCCGCTAGTAGTCGCAGTGCTCGGCCGTGAGTCGCTAGTTTATAGCGACTCAGTCGCTGTTCAGTAATGTTGAATACATTGTGAGGAGTTGCTATTTGACCAGTACAGCGCTGTATGGGAGCGCATGTTAGCGACTGCTCACAGCGACCGACTCACACCATATTCAGCAAAAAAACAGCCTCGCAAATTTCTGGCGCTGAAAAAAGCTTGTTTGAAGCACAGAGCACTGGAGGCGGTGTGTTTCAAGTCTGTTTTCCAGCATCTTTCCACTAGTAACAAAGCGAAAACATATAGAATTACATTGTAACAACATTGTAACATGAACACTTTAATGCCAAACCTGTAATGTCATTTCTGAAGAAATATATAAAAAATGAAAAAATTATGAAAAAAACTGCTTTTTCAATGCCAGAAGGCGTCACAGAATTATTTGTGATTTTTTGAAAAAAAAAAAAAAAAAAAACAAATACCCCGTTTAAAGAGAAGAAAAGGTTCATCCATTGAAATGTATGGGGGAGCGACAGGTAGCGAGAGGTCATACCTGGTGCTGTGCAAGTCTGAACGTCGGGCACTGTTCACTGAGGCTGGGATAATGATGAATCAGACGCTACATGGCGCTATCCCAGTCGCTAAACAGATTCTGCTTGATAAATGTGTAATTGCGTGCCGTGTCCGGCGTTCACCAGTCGCTACCTGTCGCTACCTCTCATTAACCAGCCACTACCTGACGCTATCCCTTCTTAAATAAGGGCCTAAGTGAATGAAAATTAGGGTAAAAATCTAACAAACCATGTTCCTTGGCCAATAAATAGGAGGACCACACATGGTTTTCACAAACCATCTCCTAGTCCTAGGGCAGTGGTACTCAAATGGCGGACCAGTGTCCGAATGCGGACCTTGGCGCCAGATTTCTGGACCCCTGTCTTGACAGCCCTGCATTCAGTTGTTTCTGTGTTGCCGTGATTGGAGATGTAGTGCTTAGTCTCCCGGCCAGTGTCATGACTCTGACTGCCTGTCATCTATTGCAATATGAAGTACTGAACGTGTACGTGGGAAGTGGCATTGCAAGGTACACATAAACTTTGTTTCTCAGTTTCTTTGCCCCATCCAATCCTGTCCTACTGCCCCAGCTCAACCCCATCCATCCCTGCCCCATCCATCCCTGTCCCCCCATCTCTGCCCCATTCATTCCTGCCCCCCAGCTTTGCCCCATTCATTTCTGTCCTCTCAGCTCTGCACCATCCCCACCCATCCCTGTCCCCTCAGCTCTGCCCCATCCATCCCAGCCTTTGTTAGTTTAGCCTGTGGAATCTATACCCCCCCCCCCCAGTGCGCTGATTTATAACTATTTAACCCCCCCCCCCAAGACAACCCCCTGCTCGGACCTTAAACTCTCACCAGATGCCTGTATATGGACTTTTACAAGAAGTGGTTGAGTACCCTGTCCTAAGGTCTGCTAAGAAGATTTCTTTGCTCTACCTTCAGCCACAACAATTATTGTTTTGCCTTAGTCTAAGTGTGGGTGGACATACAATATGTAAGGAATATAGAAAAAAAACAAAGGAACAATGCCAGGGTCAGCGTGAAGGACGCAGCACAGAGTGCCTCCCAAATGATTAATCAATGAGCCAAGTAAAAAAGAAAAATGTTGTACCATGTCCTAACTGAAAAAAGATATCTTTAAATGTAAATTATTCCATTATTGATTTCTATAGCCTCTTGGAAATAATTAACTTATTGAATAGGATCCTTCCAGACAAGCTCCCGTAAAACAAATGATCTGGAAAAATAGCTTAAATATATGTCCAGCAAACATGAAAAATTAGGGGATGCTTAACAACTGCATTTGACTAAAAGCCAAAATTCTAAGTAATAAACGTAAAAAGCCTCAAAGGGCTAATAATTGTATCTCTGCCGTGCTTTTTAATTTCCACATAGACTAGAGATTAAGGAATACCACTTATTAGTTACTGGTCTTAGAACGTGTGCACCATAAACCTTTATTATAGTCCTTCATGTTGTACTATCCATCGATGATTAGAAAATTTACTTATTGTTACTCAATAAGGTATGTTCGTTATTCCGGTAGGCCATTTGCTGCTGGTCTATGGGGGACATTAGTGCCATGTTTCCCAGTAAGGTTTTCCAGTGCTGGACAGAGGAACTAGGTAATTTCTTGCAAGAGGAATACAGAGAAGGTGTGGGTAAGGAAGGTCTGCAGTTACCCCTACCCTTGGTCTAGCCATCATCTTTATTGATGACATGATGTTATGTGGTGGTCCAGTAATAAAGCCAAAGGTTTAAAAATGTGCAGCAGTCTACATTACTGTAATTAGTTATTTATGCTCTTTGTTTTAGAATATAAATCCTCTATGAAGGATTAGGTTTCTTCCAAGTGTTTGCTGCATTCATTCTATATTTAAATGCCTATTAGGAGCTTCTGCAGAAAATGTTCTACAGAACCCTTTTCTGGCTGTTTTTAGAGTCATTTGCCTGGCTTATGGCAGACTGAAGGTAAGATGTCCACAAGTCCACCCGAAACAGTCAATGTAAGTTCACATATCACGGTTACCAGCCGTTTTGCAAGCAGAAAGTGGGTTTCTTCTTGGTTGGAAATTACAGTAGTGGACAAGTCTGGAGGTTGTGAAACTACAGCAGAGGGTATGGACTGGTAGCAGATTAGATGTGGTTGTGTAACTGCATAAGGTGTCGTGGACTGGTCACAGGCTAGAGGTGATCATATAATGTAGCAGAGGTGGTGGACTGGAAGAAGACTAGATGTAGCACCCTGAGGCTTCCAAAACATGGGTGCTGTTCCCTGCACAGGGGGATATTCAGATTGCTGGTGCCCCCCTGTACATTAACCCCCTGCAAGCCGACAATCATTGAGTTTGATTTTGCTAGGGAGCGAGGATAAAGATAAGAATTCTTACTCGTGGTCCAGTGCCATTCACCCGGGATAGTGCGGCCACCCCACAGTAAGACATAAAGCACCATCCCCCGGCAATGTGTGTACTCGCACCCATTCACTGAACTGGGAGGGGGTATGAGCGGAGGAACACGCTTTGTGCTTTCGCCCAAGATGTTGGGGCTCACTACCCAGAGTGCCGGGAGTACGACACTGGACCGCTGGTGAAGGTCTTTCTTTGTAACCCTCACATCCTTCCTCAGTGCCAGGGAAGGGTGGCAGGGTGGGGGAGGGGTTACCTACAGGTGCCCCTGTACAGGAAATAACAACCATTTTATGAAAAGGCTACGCATGGCCATGTTCTTATTTATTTTTTAAAATGAAGCTATAAAGCCAGAGAAGTTATTTAAAAAATATCACCTCATGTTCTGCTGTGTACATTGCATTGGAGTAAGCTAGGCTTCCATGACATCATGGAAGGCTCCATTCTAGCCTACCACTAAGAGAGGGGTTGTCAACTTGACATGGGCCTCAGGTCTTAATCTGTGGTCAGGATCAGTGGGAAGCACCGTAGGTAGCAAAGAGGAAAAATACATTCTTCTTTCTTTCAGCCAGAATGAAGAGTCAGCATGGGAATGACATTATATCAGGTAAGCTGCCAGGCAAATTATTTTAAAATTTGACTGGTCATCTCCTTTTACCTTTGATCTGGAAGTGGATGTTTAACGTCATCAGGGCCTCCGCCGTTGTCTTCATTCTTCTCTAGGACAGTGAAATAGCTCAGGGGTACTCAACCACTTCTTGTAAATGTCCATTTAAAGGCATCTGGTGAGAGGTGAAGATCCGTGTGGAGGACTGTCGCAAAGGGTGGACAGTAATCAGCACACTTGAGGAAGGGCTATAGATTCCCCAGGCAAAACTAAAGGCTGTTTGCCCCTCACCCTACTCCATAAATCCTCTTGAGATCATATTTCCTTGGCCAGCGGCACACTGCTTTAACCCCCCCCTGCATTCTGTGTTGGTTGTGTACAGGGATGGACTAGGGCCCCTGGATGGGGCTGAGCTGAGGGGGCGAGATTGTGGGATGGGGAAAGCTAGGGCTGAGCTGGGACAGGGGAAAAGCATTGGATGGGGCAAGGAGACAGAGAAACAAAAGTTTGTGTGGACTTTGGAATGCCACTTCCCATCCGTGCAGTACTTCATATTGCAATGCTAGGTGCCAGGGAGCCATGACACTGGCAGGAAGACTAAGCACTACATTGCTGATCAACGGGGAAGCTCTGAGCACGGTAACACAGAAGCAACTGAGTGAAGGGCTGTCAGGGCAGGGGTCCGGAAATGTGGCGTTGAGGTCCGTGTTTATACCCCGGTCCGCCAGTTGAGTATCGCTGAAATAGCTCCTGCCTTGGAGAGTTATATTGGTAGGATGTTTTAAGGCATTTTAGCACATTTTATATCTACTATACTTTCTATAGCGCTTTTTATATCTACTGTTCATGTATATAATTCTTATAAAAAAAAAAAGTTGTGGAAAAGAAATAAAACCTTAGACTTTGTCAGTGTTGTTAACACATTCATGGCCGGAGGCACCATGTCATAGCTTGATCATCAACATGGTTGACGTTTTAATAACCCTCTTCAATCAGCATTAGAAGTGGCTGTGGGTAATACAGCACCAAACCGTACATCACACCAAAACTCATTTGAAGCCGTCTTACCTTTGTATGTTCGTACAGAAGGAAGGAAGACCCCGGAGTCATTATTGAGACATTTGCTGAATAGACAAGGGTCGGAACTCTTCAGGGTAGAAAGTAAACTAGTACAGCAGATTGGATCTTCCACCATGAGGGACTTCCATTGTACTGTCACTGGAATATAATAAACTGAACGTAATTTGAGAATGTGAGCTCAGTCATAACGAAATTAATGAAACCTGTGGGCCATGCTGTTCAGATGCACCATGGACGTGTGAGACACTGATTGGAAAAATGAAGTAGACGCATTGTCCAATGTGATGACCTCACTCTGGAGAATTGAGATGGCAATAAAATTAATCTGATAATGCCACGGGAAAAATCACTTCTTCCTGTGACGCATAAAGAAATAGCATGTTGGTGTTGGTGAAAAATAGCTTTCTACCTAGAACCTATTTGTTATTTTCTCCATTTTTGCTATAGTATTTGTTTATTTCTTCTACAGGTACTTGTTTCACACTTCCTTGTGGTCCTGTCTATATACTTGATGAAGTGGCAAAATAGCTGTAAAGAGTAGTGCAATTCTCAAAATATTGTAAAGCAATCATTTCCAAGGAGCTGACGGATAGAAATAAAATAAATCTTCACCAAAATGCAAAAAAGTCAGATATTCAGCAGTGTTTGCACAAAGGAAGATTGAAGGATAGATTGGATCTCTGCCGGAGTAACATAGTAAGTACTACATAGATTTCCAGCCACCACACAGTTAGGTGCTGTAAAATCTACAATGAGCCTTCATATAAATTCTTGGCCAATATGTGATATCTGTCCATTAAACAGCAGCAACACCCTTACAAGAAACAGCGCTCAAATGCATTCCTTCCCAGAGCAATTCATTTACTTTGTTGTAACTTCTGTTGTGGTCAATTTTCTCCCCTAAATAGCATCCTATGGATCTGCCAGTGGCCTGCAAAGAGAAAGTGCTGCTGGGTTTCCTGACATTTTGCATTGAGGGTTATGCTGAATAAAGGGATTGACTAGATATAGCAAAGTGTTATATGGAGGCTGATTCACTACTAACACCAGGTATTATCAGATGAGCGTCTGTACAGCGGCGCTTAGAGCGACCGCTAGTAGACGCTGTAAGCGTGTATCGGGTGCTGTAACCTAGCCTTGCGGTCACTGTAGTAACCTGGCCGGCATTGATGAATGTGATGTGTGTTGGGTGCTGTAACAACAGCTCAGTGCGTCCGGAACTCGGCGCTCCACGCCATATTTAACAAAACACTAGACACACACATTGTCGGCGTTCTAAAGCTGATCGCTCTAGCATAGAGTGCTAGACGCTGTGTGTACAAAGTCTGTTTTTGAATACATATACACCAGTAACTAAACGAAAACACATGGAATTGTTGAACACATGGAATTGTTTTAACACTGGGACAATAACACTTTAGTGCCAGACCTGTAATGACAATTCTGCACAAAAATAGAAAAAGTCCAAAAAATTTATAAAGGGTTTTTTTTGTAGCCAGGAGAGGTCACGCAATGATTTGATCAAGTACATAAAGTACAGGGGGGCGGGTTATAGCTGTGCTTTGCTCAGACAGAGCAGAGCTGGGGTCAGGAAAAGGTCAGCAGTCCCCGAATGCAGAGCGACGCAGTCAGAAGGCACTTCCTGTTTGCAGACTACCTGATGTTCCATGAGCCGCCATCTTGGATGTTTAAAGGCTCATAAACATGCAGTAGATGCAGGTAGGATGATTTTTAATGCGAGCAATCTGTATGTACAGGGTGTGGGAAACATATACGATAAACTCTTATTCAGAGTGAAGGACCGCTTTAAATAACCGCCATAGTGTTGAATAGGGATATGTTTCCCAATTTCCTGAACTGTTTTCCATTTTAAAATTGAAGAATAAATGGGCAAGATTTTGAGGTTTAAAATTTTACCTTATGATTTCTTTTCTCAAACATGTAGGTGTGGCCTGGGCACTGTGATGCAAGCACGTTTTGTGCTTAGAATCCACATAATGGGCAGTTTGTAAGATCCTCTTAAGCAAATTATCAGCGTGTTGGTCAAGTTTGCGCTTTTGATTTGAACAGTCAAAACAGCAGGCCTCCGGCAATGACAGAAGATCTGCCCCATGCCCAGTTTAGTGCTTTTCCAGGGGCCCACGCCGATTGGTACGGGGCTCTTCCATATCCTCTGGCCATTTGGGGTATGAGTAATAGGGTGGGGGTAACAGCAAGTCACATGCTGCTATTCTAGCAGGTAACTTGCCACCCTCTACCCTTTGAACTAGTATAGGGATCCTCTGGAAAAAAAGCACAACTTAAGGATCCCCTGGTCACAAAGGATTTTGGAGATTGACTGCAACTGGTGGTCATATAGTCCGTTATTCCCATTCCGCAGCCAGAAAAGCCAGAGAGGAGAGGACCCATGTTCTCTACCAACATCGATTTAGTTGAAAATGTGTGTTGGTATACTTTAAATGAAGGGTGAATGATACCCCAAGAATCAAAAAGGGGGCAAGCTGTAAATGTAACATTATTCTGGATAAAATATTGAATTGTAGCATTTTGTCTGCATTTTTTTTGTCTGCCTTTGATGTTGTGGCAACAACGAAACGCGTTAGGGGGAAGATGTGGGGACTATTGTTGGATGCAAGCAAGGAGAGAAACCCATTACCATAACCACGAGTGGCCGCAGTGGAGGATATTGGGTTTACCCTTTGTTTTATGGAGCATTTTAAAGTGACGGCTTTTTGTAAGTGCAATACGTGAGATCATTAAACATGTTGTTATCACTATTGATGGAGTTGCACTAGATGTTTTTTTATTTTAGTTTTTTACATGCTTATGGAAATTGGGCAAGCATTATTGAGAATTAAAAGCCCAAAAATAGTTTATTCTTCCTAATTGAAATTGCTTGCTATATTATGGATTGCTGAATCGCTTTTGCATGGCATATTAGATGAGTGACCGTACACCATTAATCCTGTAAGAGTATATTGGAGTGGAGGTGGGCACAACTGTAAGAGTACATGCACTGTGGGATTCTCTGAAAAAGCATTTTACTTCCATATGGACCAAGAAATTTTGCTCTGTGCCTTATTCTTAGACTTTTTACTTGGACTTTTGGAGGAATAAAGGGTCCGACACATTGTAGCAATTATTGATTTAAATTATTATACATTTTTTTTAAATTGTTTAAAGTGCAGCGTTTTTATATTTTATTTGTTTTTAAACATGGAAGCATTTTGTACCTGAAAGTGTGCTTGATAAATTCAGTACCTGGCCTGGAAGCTTTACTTGTAAGGGAAAAATGTATAATTAGTGTAAGAACTTTAGGAGAAGGTTGAATATGCCATCAATAGTGACAGAGCTGAATAGGCTTATATATTCTTGCCCAAAGTGGCCTTTAATCTCATCCGGATTAGACCCTCCCCTGAGGTCCATGATGTTATTGTTTTGCCCTGGAACGTATGTACAATTTGTTAAAAATCCCATTGTTATAGAATCTGTGAAAAATATATATTGCCATATTTCTTTTCTAATATTATTTTCTTATTGTAGAGCTTATATAAATTGTCAGGACCAAAAAATATATCTACAGATTGTCAACATTCCTTTTTTATTCTATGTGTCAGTTGTTGCACAGTCAAGAAGAATGTACTTTGCTGCAGGGGTTGAAAAACCTGGAGCCTTGCCAGAAAATAACTAGGAAAGTCTGATGTCTCTGCTATGAAAAGCTTTCCTACTGCGCCATTTCTGCCCCCCCTTCGCTGGGAAATAAGTAATAAATACGGGGGATGTTGAACACTGAACACCAATTATTAATTTCTTTCTTTCGTTGCCAGAGTAAATGCCTAGAAATTAGAGGCCGATTCATTAACAGCGACAGGTAGCGACAGTTGAGCGACTGTAGCGGCATTTTCAGAGCGCCCGCTAGTAGTCGCTGTGCTTGGCCGTTGTTCGGTAGTTGATAGCGACTCAGTCGGTTTGCCGTAATGTAGAATATTGGGTGAGGTGTCGCTATTTGACAGGTTCCGCGCTGTATGGGAGCGCATGATAGCGACTGGTCAGAGCGACCGGCTTCCACCATATTCATTAACAAATCACGCTCAAAAAATTCTCGCGCTGTAAAATGCATGTTTAAACCCCAGAGCGCTGGCGGCGATGGGTTAAAAGTAGTTTTTTAACCCCCAAACAACCATATTTTTGGAAACCAAAAAAAAAAAGTTTTTAAAATAATTTTGTAATATGAATACATTAATATCAGACCTGTAATATCAATTCTGTACATTTTATTTTTTTTTCCTTAAAAAAAATTATTTAAAATGGCAGAAGTGGTCACAGAATTTTTCACATTTAAAAAAAAAAAAAAAAAAAATAATAACAATTAATTATTAATATTTAAAGATTGTTCCAGGTAGCGAGAGGTCATACCTGTCGCTGTTCAAGGTCGGACGCTGGCGCTGTGGGCAGAGGCTGGAATAATGATGAATGAGTTGCTATATGGCGCTATCTCAGTCGCTAAGCAGGATTGGCTTGATAAATGTGTGATTGTGGTGGGGAGCCGGCGTTCTCGTGGCGGGGCCCGTCATTACCGGCCGCTCACCAGTCGCTACCTGTCGCTATCCCTTGTTAAATAAGGGCCTTAAAATACAATAGGCATTATTAAAGCAGACCAAAACCCACACCCCTTCGTCCCTGAAATCTATAAGATTCTAGGGCTGCTGGATTTCCTTCCCCCGGGGCATCCAGAATTGGGATACCCCGCTGTATGAAACCCCCAGGTTGGAAACTAGCTCTCTTTCCCGTTCCAACTGCCGCCGCATTCCCGCTATGCCTTTAGCAGGGCGCATACCCACGCCAGGCATTTGTGAATGGCCGGCGTGTGCACATTCCCTCCCTGTTAGAGGGTAGTAGGGGATGCGGCCGCCAGTGCGCTCGGTTCCGCTTGCATTTGAGCTCCTGGACGTGCTGATTGGACGAGCGGCCACGTATGCGCTGTAGGATCAGGAAGAGATGAGTTTGTTCGGGCGACCTGGGAGGTTTAACACAGTGGGGCACCCCCACAACTCAGGATAGTCAAAATCCTGGGTTTTGGTCCACTTTAAACAATGCTGCTTCTTCATCTGTGGCTTTTCATGGGACAATTCCAGTATAAAACAGAAAATAATGGAACACCTCTGGGATGCATGCATTCACCCCCATCGATTCATACGGAGGGAGCATACAAGTACAATAGGGATCATGTTTGATGTCAGACGTGAATTAGAACCTGCTCCCAAAGAGCATTTTGCACATAGTGCAAAAAAAATATGTTTTTTCTATTTTTTTTATAATCACCTATATCTGCGATGGGACATGTTTACAGAACAGCTATATATATCCATTGTGGTATATATATATTTTTTTAAGTTTGGAAACTACAAATCACCATATTTTTCTCTAAAACCTATGTGTTGCTGTAGTTTCCAAACTCTAAGAATGCCCCATGGCAGGAGATTTTTCGGAAATAAGAAAAAGTTTTTTCTTACTTGTATGTGTCAGGGAGGCTGATTCATTACTAACGCCAGGTATCGGCAGATGAGCGCCTGTAAAGTCGCGTCTAGTAGACGCTCGTGTGCGCGTATCAGGCGCTGTAACAGAGCGCCTCAGTCGCTGTAGTAACCTGGCCGGCATTGATGAATGTGATGTCTGTTGGGCACTCCAACAACAGTACAGCGCTGCAGGGAGCGAAAGGTAGCGCCAGTTCAGTGCGACCAACTCTCAAAGACTCACAACATATTCAACAAAAATACAGATTCACAGAGTGTCGGTGCTCTAAATCTGGTTGCTATAGCATAGAGCGGCAGACGCTGTGTGATTAAAGTCTGTTTTTGAACACATATCCACCAGTAACAAAGAGAAAACTCATGGAATGACGTGAGGGCTAATTCATTACTAGTGCCAGGTATCGACAGATGAGCGTCTGTAAAGCGCCGCTTAGAGCGTAGCCGCTGTAAGCGGGTATCGGGCACTGTAACAGAGCGTCTCGGTCAGCACTGCAGGGAGCGAGAGGTAGCGCCAACTCAGTGTGACCGACTCTCAGCGACTCACACGATACTTATCAAAAAAGGACGCACACACAGCGTTGGCGCTCTGGATCTGGTCGCTATAGCATAGAGCGCCAGACGCTGTGTGATTAAAGTCTGTTTATGAACACATATCCACCAGTAACAAAGCGAAAACACATGGAATGTCACTGTTGTAATATTGTGACATTAAGACTTTAGTGCCAGACTTGTAATGACAATTCTGCATAAAAAAACAAAAAAATCTAAAAAGTTTAAAAAAAATGACTCTTTCTAGGCCAGGAGAGGTGACACAATTATTTGAGAAAAAAAATAATAAAAAAAAAAACCCTGTTTAAACAGAAGAAAAGGAACGTCCATTTAAATGTATGAGAGAGCGACAGGTAGCAACAGGTAATGCCTGCAGTTCTGGAAGCTAGAGCGCCGGCGCTATACACTGAGCCACCTGTAATGATGAATCGGACGCTACATGGCGCTGTTAGAGTCGCTCACCAGAATCGCCTTCATTAATGTGATTTTTTGTACAGCGGCCGGCGTTCACCAGACGCTGCCTGCCGCTACGAGGCGCTACCTGGTGCTATCCCTTGATGAATAACCCCCTTAAAGTTAAAAAGCTCACTTACAGGCTGATTCATTACTAATGCCAGGTAGCGTCAGATGAGCGCCTGTAGCGCGGATTTAAGAGCGACCGCTAGAAGTCGCTGTGCTTGGCCATGGATCTTTGTTTCAGAGCGCCTCAGTCGCTGGCCGGCATTGATGAATATGTTGTGTGAGTCGCAGTACTAAGCTGTATGGGAGCGAACGGTAGCGCTAGCTCAGTGCAAACGACTCACACCACATTCATCAAAAAAACAGCCTCAGACAGTGCCGGCGCTCAAAATCAGGTTGTTGTAGCCCATAGCGCCAAAGGCTGTGTGATTAAAGTTTGTTTTTGAACATGTATCCACTAGTAACAAAGCAAAAACATGGAATTACATTGTTATTATATTGTAACATGAACACTTTAATACCAGACATGTAAGGACAATTCTGCAAAAAAATATTATTAATCCAAAAAGTTGCAAATGAAAATGTAATTTTCTAGCCCAGGATACATGTCAGAAAGTTTTGAGATTTAAAAAAAAAAAAAAAAAATTGGGATCAGGAATGGGATTTAAGGATCGTCCATATAAATGTATGGGAGAGCGCCAGGTAGCGGGAGGTAATACGTGGCGCTCAGCAAGGCAGAACGCCGGCGCTGTACGCCAAGCCTGGGATAATAATGAATCGTACGCTACATGGTGTTGTGCCAGTTGCTCACCAGATTCGGCTTCATAAATGTGTAATTGCGTGCCGTGTCCGGCGTTCACCTGCCGCTACCTGCCGCTACCTGCCGCTGTACAGGCACTACCTGTCGCTATCCCTTCATGAATAAGGCCCTGAGATGCAGGTTGTAATTTACAGCTTGCGTCACCAACTAATTTGCCTCCCCCCAATGACTGGCATACCGATATACACAGTAAATGAAAATACATTTGTCAGGGGCAGAGTTCCGTTCGCTTGATTGCTTTTGCAAACAATGAACGGCCCCCAGAGTATTGCAGGGCTGTGCACAAGTCACATTGTTGGATCTTTCACAATAGTTTTTATTGGAAGAAATAGCGGAATTTCGATACAGATACATTATATCTATTCAGGATACAAATGAGGTACAGAAAAAGAAACAGCCAGATGTATATATAACTCCTAACAGGTAGGGAAAAAATATACAGTATAAAGCATTATTTCAGAACAGATACTACAACCTTAGACAATGGATCTGATTCAGAGCCTACCCGTAAATGCTTGTTTTTCCGCGAACTGATCTTGGTAACTGGGAAATTGAGAATGCTCATTCACAGCTGCTTTCTGAGAAAAGTTCATTCACGCGTTAGTGGCCGTTATTTGCTTTGCGTATTCATACGGTTTAGCTGAGCATTTACTGTATTTGCAGCCGAAGGAACGGAAGCCAAGTTTTTACCTGTTTTCGGACGTAACTTGCTGCGGAGACCATTGTTCTGGGTGTCTTTTTTTGGTGTAACCAGCTATTTTAATGTGCTTCGATTGTCCCCTGCCACTGTACCCATGGTAGTCTGCATGTCCTTGCACATACTTACCTTTCTTCCCCCTGCTGTCATCTAGGGCATTGCATGTAGTCTACATGTTCTTGCACATACTTACCTATATTCCATCTGCTGGCATCTAGGACATCCCATGTAGTCTGCATGTCCTTCAACATACTTACCTTTCCTACCCCTGATGCCATCTAGGGCATCCCATGTAGTCTGCATGTCCTTAACCATAATTATCTTTCTTCCCCCTGCTGCCATCTAGGGCATCCCTGTTCAGGCACGCACATTTTTACATACTTACCAAAACTGGTTGATGCATACATTTACAGGGCCACCCCACGATGCCATCCCTTCTTCAGAGTCTGTAGAGTAAATGAACCTGAGTTAGTTTTTTTGGCATGTGTTGTTTGTGTAATGCTTGGGTATGGTTCTACTTTACTGGCATTACACACACCTGAGTCTTGTCCTGCTTCCATCTTGGGTGGCCCAATCGCCGCATACTCACTCTCAGATGAATCTGTAGGGACAGAATAGCACAACACACCAGCACTTAGCAAACATGTTATTAGAATTTACATGCAGTACAACCTGTGTTTTTTTGGGCGTTGGCCTACCTGAATGTGCAGAAGATGTGGGCGACTCCAAGTCCAACACACCCTCCTCCTCAGCGGGTTTCATGGCAGGTGGTGGTGCTGCTTCTGAGGAGGAAGAGGGCGTTGGCAGGGTTTGGAGCCGCCACCTTACACCCACATCCTGTCCTCTGTACCCCACTGGTCAGGCCTCTCACCTCTGGTTGGGCTTGATCCGCAGCCAAAACTCCCCAGCTACAAAAGAAAATATAATTTTATAAAATATGTTACTCATTTCCCTGATAGCTCTCCTTCTGTACTGTACATCCACTTACCTGGGAAGTTCTGGCTGTAGAACCTCCGCACCCAGGGCCACTTTGGCTGTTTGAGGTCCGAACAGTACTGCATTATTTGAGTGAAGGTGTAAGGCGATGTTTTCTCACCACTCACATGGGCAGTGACTTCCTCTGCCAACGTCCTCTTTTCATGTGTGTTGGGCTTGAAGTTGTAGGATTGCCCCATGAAAGTCTGCAAAAAACAGATGTGCATTGTTAACTTATGTCCTCCCAACCACCCAACTCACTGGAGGAAGCGAGTTTGGGTTGTGTGCCAGGGTTACTTTATTCTCTGTTTAGAGAGTTTTAGCGTAGGGGGTTCTAGTTCTTCAATGGTGCATCAAGGGTGGTGTTATAGTGATTTGTAGCTACTCGGGACAGGAGAGAAAAGTGATTAGGGAGTGTAGTGTGCTGTGAAATGTCTGAGGGTCAATGACCTTTAGATTTCTGAAGGTGTTAGAGGTAAGGGTTGGTAGAACTGTGGAAAATAAATGTGGAAGCCAAGCTGCAAAGTGATCCAGGAATTGGGTTGGTGAACCAGGAGGCCGATTTATAACTGCCACTCTGAGGGAGAGTGGGTAAAAGAGTCTGAGGGTGTGGCTTTTAAAAGTTGGAAATGAGAGTGATGGTACTGGGTGTATGACCTGGAAGGTGCATTGCTGGGAAAGTGGTACTCCATCACCATGTCTGTCATCAGGTCTAGGTGTATGTAAAAAATGTAGGCCCCCACGGGTCAAGGCAGGAGGGGAGGCAGTGTCACTTTCCTGAATCCAGGTTTCAGTAAGGGCCAGCAGGTTTTTATTAAGAAAAAAGTAATGAATATAGGGGAGTTTATTGCATGTGGAGCATGGGTTCCAAAGGGCACAGTTGAAAGCAGGAAAAGAAGCCATGCATTGGATACTAATGAGGTTAGCAGGGTTCCTATGTGGCTTTTGGATGGAGTTAGCTTTAGCAGTAGGTGGCCCCGGATTAGGACATATATCTCTCAAAAGCAAAAGAATTGTCAGTAAAAGCAAGTGATTAAGTGATTTGTGTACAGTGCACTGAATATTATAAACAGTAAGATTTGTATACATTGTATTATTTGATTTGATAGGCCTACCTGCCTCCTACCTTGTTGAACTACCATGTTAAACTGCATGACCCTTAAAGATCAACCCTTGAACAAGGGTGTCTAAACTGTGTCTAAATTTATAGAGCAGTGGCTGCTGATAGCAGACCTAAACAGTTTGTTAAACCAAATTGGTTATTAGGTTTGTCTGCGTCTTAATAAAATTATGAGATTTTTACTTAAGCTTGGAATTGTGTGCTAATGCTTGGAGTGGGGAGTTTTCTGTGTAAAGGCCAAGCGAGAGATAATAGCCTTAATTGCCCATAGATCTTTGCAGGAACTGCTACTCAGAGACTGAGTTTCGAGTGCAAGCCCCTGAGATGACCACTTGATTTTGGAACTGAGGATATCCCCAAGGAGTAGCTGCTTTCATCAGGCCAAAGGGACCCAAAGGGTAAATTTACTATATTTAATATAGTATAATATATATGGGGATTGGGGAACCATTTGTTCAATCTTGAACAAGCACTGGGGCATTTTACACCGTGACCCCTACTTGACACGATGGGTAAGAAATGGCCCTAGACTCACGGCCAAGCGAGCTCCTAATTTGCGGGACTGACTTTGTAACAGCCATTTTGTTCGGCCCAGCAATTGGCTGGAAGACAGGGCAAGAGGAAGGTCAAGGAGTAGTCCCTGTGGGGGTGTGTCCCCTTATGCAAAACTGCAGCCAGGTAATGGGTGGGAAAGCAGCTAAACCCCACCAGATCAAACAGTGCCTTAACTGCAAGTCAACAGTGAATGTTTATCTGCTGAGATTTGGTTGTCTAAAACATTATGCGGGCGAAACAAAACATGCCCTAATTCTGAGTATTCAGAGCCACATCTCTAATATCAGACTGGCACAGAGGGACAAGGAACAAGGTAAGAACCTCTCGCCAATGGCGGCTAATTTTTTGAGCCACCATGGTGGTATAGCCAAGGGAATGAGAGTAATTGCTCTCCAAAAGGTGGGTCTGGGGATGCCAACCCTAAGCATGTATCACAACAGCGTGAATTACGTTGGATCTATTGACTGGGCACACAGAGGCCAAAAAGGCTGATTGAGGATGTGGCCTTCACTCCTTTTCTTGGGAGGTAAGCACTCAAAACGGTAGATGTATGTAGGTTAGGTGTAGTGTTTGTTATTTGGGAATTGGGGAGTATCTATGCATGGGGTACACATTTTCTTTTGGGGGGTAGAAAACGGTTTGGCACATATGATTTTGTATAGAGTCAGGTTTTTTTGCATGGTTGAGATGAAGTAGTAGGATTGTGCTCTTGTATCGTGGTATGATTTATAAGCAGCAGTGTGTGTTTGTTTTTTTTTTCATATGGGGACTGCATGCACTCTTTGCCATCTCCCGAGTTTTTGGTGTACAGGAATATGTGGCACTTCATATGACATTGATTCTTTAATTGCCGCCTACAGTGGTGATTAGCAGTGCACATATTGGGAATCCCCGAGACGCAGCGTTGCCTTCCCCGGGATGCTAGGGGAGACGGCCGACGCCTCAGAGAGTGTTTTGATGACAGCGCACACCTGATTGCAGACACACTTTCAATCTACTTTCAGCTGGGCGGTCGGTATAAGATGGGGAGAATTACAACAACCACGAGGAAGGGACTCTGTTGGTCTCGGAACCCGTGGGTGCAAGTACAGGCTGCAAGCTTTCTCTCCTCCTCCCTCTGTGGACATTTACAATGTGCTTATGTATATATTTTTTATTTCTTTCTTTGCTGTGTAGTCTCTCCTCTGCCACTATATAGAATTAATTATTTTAACTTAGTCCTGCTCATTGTACCATGACTAGCCTTCACTGGTCTGAGGATTGTGCCTAGACCTGTTAACCCTCCCATCATTATTATAGTAAGCACCGACACTTTATATTATTAACTTATTGAACTGGTACATATTGTATACTGTCTTGTATTTATGGTTATCTATTATTACCAGCACCAGCACTTTAGTACTGTGAGAGTTTATTGGCACGTTTTGCACTCTATGAGCCACTAGCAGGTCCCAATTTTTGATAGTGTATTAGCATGCAGGGGTGGGATTAGATATGGGATAACATGAGAATATCATACATGCTTGGCATTAATTTTTGCATACAATCATTTTCATATACTGTTGTCTGTTGTAGGGAAGGATGGTTGGGGCAGTGCCCGTGTGGTCCTTCGTCTTTTTTAGATTTGTCTAGTGTGTGTGTCTGTGTGTGTGTGTGTGTTTTATGGGAGGTTTTTAATGTAATTATCAATTTGTTCAATAAATACTAATTTTATTATTGGAGTGTGCAGCACAATTTATAGGGATAAGCTTAGAGGGCATCCTGGGCCCCTAATGGTAATTTAACCTGGGGGGGTGCACATGAGCAGGACAAATAGGATACACAAGTCTTAAAGAGGCCACAGCACTCAAACCTGTTAGCTTGCAGCTAAACCTATAATCTATCTCTAAATCTGGTGTGGAAATCTTGGTCCACACACATCTGCAGAAGTATAGTAAAGCTACATCGCCAAACGCCACTGTGTCTCTGTGAGGTGCAGTCCTAACTCCGAGAGCCCACTTTGGGACATACAGTGCAAATTGAGAGCAGCTTACCTGAGGTTGCCCTATAACCTCGAGTGCAGCACATAGGGTGGAAGGGTCGAAAACCTTGCAGTACAGCTTCAGACCCTTCCACCTCATGTCCTTGCACAAAATCAAAGGAAACAAAGGAGGGGTGGCAGCTGCTCAGACCACTTTAGAACTAACCTGGGGGGTGCACGTGAGCAGTGGCGTTGCTAGGGCTGGTGTCACCCGGGGCGGTAGGAAATGGTGTCACCCCCCCCCCCCAATGGTGTCACCCCCACCCCCCCCCAATGGTGTCAACCCCACCCCCCCCCCAATGGTGTCAACCCCCCCCCCCCCCAAAGAAAACAAACAAAAAAAAAAGCATTTTTGCCGGCATGGTGGGAGCGGGCCGGCCGGTTCCGCGCTGACAGCGGAACCGGCCGGCCCGCTCTGCTGTCAGCGGAACCGGCCGGCCCGCTCCCACCATGCCGGCATTTTTAAAAAAAGCAAACACTTACCTGCAGGTCCGGAGCGTGGAGGCCGGCGCCGCTCTCAGCTGTCATCTGAGGGCGCGTCATCAGAGGCGCCCTCTGATGACGCGCCCTCAGATGACAGCTGAGAGCGGCGCCGGCCTCCACGCTCCGGACCTGCAGGTAAGTGTCTCTATACCGAGGGGTGACCGGCCGAGAGGTGTCACCCTCTAGGTCTGGTGTCACCCGGGGCGGTCCGCCCCCCCCCGCCCCCGGGTCGCTACGCCACTGCACGTGAGCAGGGCAATTAGGATACACAAGTCTTAAAGGGGCCACTCAACCTAAACCTTGCAGCCAAACCTATAATCTGTCTCTAAATCTGGTTAAAAACTGAGGTCTTGGTCCACACACATCTGCAGAAGTATGCTTAAGCTGCTCCACCAAACCGTGTGGACCAAGACCTCTGTTTTTAGCCAGATTTAGAGACAGAGTATAGATTTGGCTGCAAGCTAACAGGGTTGAGTGCTGTTGCCCAAGTTTGCTACCTTGTCCTCCTCTTATGGCTAAACTGCCATTTATTTATTGGTGTTAATATTTATATATGTATATATTTAATTAATTAATTAATTAATTATGTATTTATTTATTTACTCATTTATGTATATATTATCAATGAATCTATGTATGTGTTTGGCTCCCAACACCCTCAACAAAAAACTTTTGTTCTTTTTATTTATGTATGTATATATTTCTTTAATTTTTTAGTTTTCTGTTATTATTTTGAGTACTTTCCCATTTTGTGCAGGGCAATCACCCTGGTGCTCCCTTTGATTTGCAGCCCTTAAGCCCTTGCTAACCACATTTTACAGCCATTTTTGTTCCCCAAATTCAGGTCCCTATTGACTTTAAAGTGGTTCAGGTCGCGTCCGGGGGCTCGAACCGGACTTTAGCAGCAAGTCGGCCAAACTTGACGAGCCCGTACTTCAGCGGGTTCACTCACCCCTACTCAACACCAGTATTCATTTTCGACTAGAGAGAACATAAGCATATTTGAAGAACTCTTCTTGAAGTTATGCAAACCTATATAATGATAGTATTTATCATTTACCTTAAGTCCATTTGAAGGAAAGTTTCTGTGTACACTGGAGATAGGGTGAATACCTTTAGAACAAACTACTTATTTTTCTTTAAAGAAAAAAACTTTCCCTGATTCCCTGCTGTTGCTAATGGATGCTGTTTACAGCTTTTCTTCCTATGCTTTGAAAGTGCTTTCTAATGTGCTACTTTTATTCCAGTGAAATCTTTTATTTATTGTTCTCAGCAGTAACAAGTTTTTAAGAATACTTGACTTTTGCAGCATACACTATACTACAAGATTAAAAATGTGGTTACATTTCTACCATGTTGGACCTGCTCCAACCAACTATTGCTTCTGTCATTGTGAAATGGAAATGTCTAGGAGCAGCAAGCTTGAGGAATGTGCAGAAGTATGTTGCATGCAAAAACCATCTGTCCTTGGTTGTGACACTTATTAGCAAGTGACCTACTTCTGGGGGAAACAATTGCACACTGACTATGTTTTGCAGAGTTCAGGTAGTGAGTTTTTATTGCTGCAGAAGCAGAAGCTGCACTCTATACCTAAATCAGTGTGCACAATTATTATTATTTGTTTTCCCCCTTTCATTTTCTGTAGTGCTGTATGTAGTAGCAATTGCAGACGTGGAGGCTGATTCATTACTAGCACCAGCTATCGGCAGATGAGCGCCTGTATAGCTGCGCTTAGAGCGATCACTAGTATACACTGTGATCGGCTATAGGGCGCTGTAACAGAGCGCCTCAGTGGCTGTAGTAACCTGCCCCGCAATGATGAATGAGATGTATGTTGGGCGTTCTAACACCAGTACAGCGTTGCAGGGAACGAAAGGTTGCACCAGCTCAATGCGACCGATTCTCAGCGACTCACACCATATTCAAGAAAAAAATATATGGAATGACATTGTTGTAACATTGTGATATTAATACTTGAATGCCAGACCTGTAATGACAATTCTGCATAAAAATATAAAAAATCAAAAAAGTTTTAAAAAATGACTTTTTCTAGGCAAGGGGGTGTGAACCAATTATTTGAAAGAAAAAAAAATTAGGCATAAAAAACCCTGTTTAAACAGAAGAAAAGGAACGTCCATTAAAATGTATTGGAGAGCGACAGGTAGCGACAGGTAATACCTGGCCCTCTTGAAGCTGACGCTGAACCGCCTGTAATGATGAATCGTATGCTACATGGCGCTGTTAGAGACGCTCACCAGAATCGCCTTCATAAAAGTGGTATTGCGTACAGCGCCCAGCGTTCACCAGACGCTGCCTGCTGCTATAAGGCACTACCTGTCACTATCCCTTGATGAATAAACCCCAAAATGTCTTGAAGAAAACAGCACTGGTCTAAAAGTGTCCTTTTATTCAATACGATTAAAAGCAGCAAAATTACATTACAGGGATAAAATCAAACATTTTTCGGGCGCATTAACGTCCTTTTTTAAATACAGCACAATGTCCAAATCACGTTAATATAAACTCTGTTGATTAACAATTGTTACACATATGTGTACATGTTTGATGTTATTTTGCTGCTTTTGATTGGATTGAATAAAAGGATGCTTTTACGGGAGTGCGCACTAACACTGTTTTCTTCAAAACATTAAGTGGGAGTTTTCTTTTTTTCTTGTCTCTTTAATTGGCTTTTAGAGCCTTGATAAGCTTGGAAGTTTGGGAAGTGAGCAGTGGAGGGCATTCCAGAGGAGTGGGGAGGCATGTGAGCTTTTTTATATAACATAAAGTCCTTGCCGATTTTGGTTTTCCATCATTTCAGCAACTCAAGGGTGACACTGGAGGCCCATGTATGGTGCATTGGATTGCAGGTCAAATTGAGTATACATGTATAGTGATTCTGGGAGGTTTCACACAGCAGGGATGCCTCTAGAGGAGGGGTAAATTGGGGTGGGGTCCCTACAGAGGGTTAATATACTCTTTTAAGGATCTCAATAGTAACATTTTCTAACATTAAAACATGTTAGATAGAAAGAGGTAATTACTCATATACTCTACATGGAAAAAAAATCCATCCAAGCTTCTTGTTTCGCTGGACTGAAGAAAAAAAAAACATGGTTGACGTTCTTTTTTTTTACCATTCCAGTTTTACAGGGGAAAACGACTTGCCTCTAACTGCAAGTCTATTGTTAAACCAAAATGGCTGGTTCACAAACCTATCACCTTGATTCTCCTTCCTTCCTGTAAAAGAAAGATACAAGAGGACAGAGAGCCCTGACTAATGAGAATCATCACAAATGTATGTATTGAGTCTTTCCGCATGTGTCCTGTGGAGGTGTTTTTCTTGTCTATATGAGTGGATTTTGAGGCGTGTGAGAAGTCTTCGAGGTGGAAGTAAAAGGAGGTAACCAGGGTGGAGCATGGGAGAAGATAAAAGGCAGAGTGGACGTCATGTCTGGGTTGATATTGCTGGACTAGAGATGAAATGTAAAGAGAAGTCTTTCTGGAGAGAGCTTTGTAGATAAGTGTTAACAGTTTAAATGTGATTCTTTATAAAACTGGCAACAAGTGGAGGGACTGAAAGAGGGGCAGGGCAAATAAAAGGAAAGGTACAGGAGATGAGCAGAGTTTAGAATGGATTGGAGACGTGCCAGTCTATTGGCAGAACACAAAGAAGGAGGTGTTGCTATAGTCCAGTCGGGATATGATCAAGGCAAGCACAAGCATTTTAGTTCTGTCAGGCGAGAGAAAGAAAAGGATGCAGGAGATGGCTAGAGAATGAATGTGAGGTTGACATGAATGTCCAGAATGGCTCCTAGGCATTGAGCCTGGGTAGTTGTAGTCATTGTAAAACTGTTAACATAGAAGCTGATTCATTACTAGCGGCAGGTATCGGCAGATGAGCGTCTGTATAGAAGCACTTAGGGCGACCGTTAGTAGACGCTGTAAGTTGTATCGGGCACTGTAACAGAGTGCCTCAGTTGCTCTAGTAACCTGGCCGGCATTGATGGATGAGATGTATGTTGGGCGTTCTAACACCAGTACAGCGCTGCAGGGAGCGAAAGATAGCGCCAGCTTAGTGCGACCAACTCTCAGCGACACCATATTCAACAAAAAAACTGAAAAAATCTAAGCTTCCTATTTAGCACAACTGGAGCAACAAAAAACAGGGGTGACAGGTTTATTTATGAATGTACCATTCCACTTTTACAGGGGAGAACTACTTTCCTCGAACTGCCAGTCTCTTGTTGAAACAGAATGGTAGATGTCCCCTTGATTCTTCTATCCAGTAAAAGAAAAAGCAAGCTTGGTTTGATTTTTTTGATGAAAGAAAAGGAAGTAACCCCTCCAAATACATGCAGATTTGAATTAATAATTATTTTTTTCACAACAGAGCTGCATCATCTGAAATCATGTATACATGACACAGAACAGTGGACATATTGCCAAAAAGAAGGGCCTAGAAAAACCAACAATTGAGTTGCCTAAACACCCTTTCTATAGATATTTGACCGTTTTCTATATAAAATAAAATTCTTTATGACTTCCCAAGACCATAAAGAAGATAGAATTGACGGAATCTACAGATTTTTTTTTTTCATTTTGCTCATTCATTATTTAGGTGGTTTCTTAACCTCCATAGCTCTGAGTAATTCCGGTGAATCTTCCTGCGGCTCTCTCCCGTGCTCCCTTAATCTTATAACAGAAGTTGTATTGTCATAATACATCAGAGTGATATAAAGCTCTGACAAAGCCAAAAAGAAGAAATAGGGAGGTTTTGTATTTGGCTGACAGAGTCACTAAATAATATTGGAACCTGTTATGAATCTAACATTTTAGAGAACACGTTTTTTTTGTTAAATGCAAGTGGCAGGCTTTAATATTTAACATGAATACTTTTTTTAATCTCCTGGTGGTGTAAGTGATATGAGTTATGGGTGGGTGGCTGAAGCATATGAATAATAGACCAAAATACTACAATTTGCATGCTACAATGATACATCAGATTTGTCTAAATCCTCCAAAATCCTCTGAGTCTCAGGTATACATTAGATAAGAGGAACTTTACTCTGTAAACACTGTATAGTATATTTCAAGATGCATGTTGACAGGTGGGACTGCTGCAATACCATTAGTTACTTTTTACTATTAGGCCATTACCCATTTCTCTATTTTAGGAAAACAGCAATAACCCCTTTCTAGTCCACAACCCCTTTTATTACAACCAGAAAGGGTTTAAGATAGCTGAATGATTAAGAATACCATTCCCAGATGGTCTAACTGCATGCAGCAGGAGAGCATCACCAGTAGGAAGAGGGAGATTGTGATGCCGCTGTATAGGGACCTAGTGAGGCTATAGCTAGAATACTGTGTGCAGTTCCGGAGACCTTACCTGCAAAAAGACATTATTCAAATAGAACGTGTCCAAAGACTGGCAACACAAATTGTAGAAGAGCTTAAACTTAAAACTCATCGGGAAAGACTTAAAGAACTAAATTTGTACAGTCTGGAGGAAAGAAGGGAGAGGGGGGACATGATGGAGACCTTTAAATATGTGAAAGGATTAAATAAGGTACAGGATGGAAGTGTTTTTAAGAAGAAACAATAGAACAAGGGGGCCCAACCTGAAGCTAGTCGGGGGGAAGATCAGGAGCAATGTTAGAAAATATTATCTTACAGAAAGAGTAGTAGATGCTTGGAACAAACTTCCAGCAGAGGTAGTTGAAAAATCAACAGTCAGTGAATTTAAACATGCCTGGGATAAGCATACATCTATCCTAAGATAAATAGCACATACAGTATACACATAAAGGCAGACTAGATGGACCATATGGTCTCCTTCTGTCATCCTTCTATGTCTATGTCTATGTAACCTGGTGTGATTCCTATCAGATTGTTAGTCTCTGGAAACCCCCAATCTCATTTGCCATCTTCAACTAGTAGGGCCCCCACTCAGCCTCAGGGGGTACTATGTGTTGTCTCAGCGCTCAGTTGCCCCGTAGGACTTATCGGGGGAAATAATGTCACTTGAGGCCATGAAGACATATGTACTGCTCAGGCATACTAAGGAGCAGAATATGGACCAATCATTTGGGATCACAAATGGAGCAGAAATGTAAGGGAGCAGGAAAAAGTCAGTTCACGGTTGAGACCAGGAGGTCCCTGTACACAGGGGTTAAGCAGGAGCGTAGTTTTAGACAGGTAAGGATCAGTTCAGGCAGCTACTGAAGTCGGAATACAGGCTCAAGGTCAGCAACAGATAAACTCAAAGTACAAAACAGTATAACACCCAAGCTAAACAGTGGTTCAGGGATGGGGCTGGCCTTTTTGGCATAGTGACCAATAGGATGGGGAGGTAGGAGTGGAGAATCGCCATTTGCCACAAACTAATGTTAGGGCTCAGTGGCCCAACGGAGAGCATAAACTGACCGAGACTTTCCAGCTACATGGATGCCAGGGATGCATCAGCAGTCCTGTCTGCAGTGTGGCTGGGCTTACAAGAGGTTGAAGCTGCAAGGTCGTGAGGAACATGGCGGAGACCAGGTGAGCACCAGCGTCTCTTGTAAGGAAGAGTGCAATGCAAAGAGATGTTTGCAATAGACTCTTTCAGACATCAATTCCATTGCATGTGAATGTTTCCCCATGCTGTGCGTATACACATAAATGCTCAGAGCAGGCTCATCCATGCACCATGTTTCAAGCTCTGGTAATGCAAAAAGACATGAGCGAACTTTTGAAAAATTCGACTGATTAGCCGAATTTTCCGACAAAAATCGATTCGACCCGAATTTATTTGCGACGAATCGCTATTAAAACGGCTATTTCTGAGCCTCCTAGAGCCTCAATAGGGTTGTAAACCATTCTGCCTTGCTGTAACACGCATAGGACGCGTGCTGGGTTATTGAAATAATACTGTAAATAAGTATCACATGCAGATTGGAGGCATCGCTAATAGAATCGCAAAGCGGCACAGTTGCAGAGAGTTGAGGTGGCATCACTATGAGGGGCCCCTATATTGCCTGAAAAACACACCCTGGAGCTGGCAGCAGCAGGAGCCCAAAAATTAGCTGAATCACATCCTGGAGTTGCAAGCAGCAGCAGCAGCAGCAGGGGCCCAAACATTGCTTTAAAGAGACACTGGAGTTGGCTGCAGGAGTCCAAAAATTGGATGAATCACAACCTGGAGTTGCAAGCAGCAGCAGCAGGAGCCCGAACATAGCTTGAAAGACACACTGGAGTTGGCAACAGGAGCCCAAAAATTGGATGAATCATACCCTGGAGTTGCAAGCAGCAGCAGGAGCCCAAACATTGCTTTAAATAGACACTGGAGTTGGCAGTAGGAGGCCAAAAATTGGATGAATCACACCCTGGAGTTGCAAGCAGCAGCAGGAGCCCAAACATTGCTTTAACCCTTCTAGTGCCAGCTACGTGAGTCTCACATAGCTGCCTCTCCAACCGTTAAGTGCCAGCTACGTGAGACTCACGTAGCTGACTTTAGAGCCCCATTAAAAAAAGTAAAAAACATACAGACTTACCTTACCGCTAATTTGAAAGGACCAGCGATTCTGTACAAGAATCGCCTGTTTGATTTACGCCCCCGGGCCTCTGATCTTCAGGAGGGAGCCCGTAATAGCCGCCCCCCCACCGGCACCGACATCTGCAAGAAAAAAAAAAGTAAATGTAATTTACTCACCTCGCAGCGCGATGGCTCTCCCCGGGTCTTCTCTTCACCAGGGGGGGCTCCGTTCCCCCCCCCCCGGGCTTTCCACACTTCGGGTGAGGACCCAGAAACGGGCCCACACCATCCTCTTCGGCCGGCGCTGGCCCCGCCCCTAGCCCCGGCCATAACCCCGCCCATAGTCCTGCCCACTTGATGAAGTCATGCCGCTTCTCGGGTTACCGGCACCCGGGGCTCCGATCTGTCAGTTGTCGGTAGCGATCGGAGCAGGGAGGGTGGCAGGCAGGGAGGCTCTGATCTCCCTGCCTCCCACCCTCCCTGCTCTGATCACTACCGACAAGTGTCATCTGCAGCGGCGCGGGACACTGGATGGGAGGTAAGTATAAGTGAAAAAAAGAATAATAAAATATTTTTTGTCTGGTGTCTTTTTTACTTTTAACTATATGTGAACTGGTAAGGGGTCCATGAGACCCCTTATACCAGTTCACAAGGCTCTGGGGCTGGCAATCACCTGCGGCTTGCGGGTGACTTGCCAAAATCCCCAGCCCCTCATTACCTGCCTCCCCAACGGCCAGGGCGGGGCAGAAGGGCCCAGGCCACTTAGTGGCTATGTGGGCTAGTAGCCTGCAGGGCCAGGGGCCACCAATGCTGGCCCCTGCGCCCTGTTCTACAAGCCCCCATAGCTGGACCGGGTCGGTAATGTTGTGTAAGGGGGACCATTTTTTGGGGGGATTTTAAGGGTTTTTAACAAAAAAAAAATGAGGTCCCCCCCCCTGGGAGGGGGGACCCTATGTCATTTTTTTTTTTAAGTTAACCCCTTACAACTATACAATCATATTGCATAGTTGTATCCTATCTGAAATCTCCTAAACTGCTGTTTCAGTTTGGGGGAGTTTCCTGGGCAGGAAAGGGTGTCTACCAATACATATGTGGTACCGTTGTAACCGGGAGAAATAGGGCTTTCACACATAATAATATTTTATTAACAAACTTACATTTTTTATTAGAAAAAAACACTACAAATTGTAAAAAATTTTTTTTTTTTTTTGCACATATTACACCCAAAAGTATTGAGAATACACTAAAAAAAGGCCAAACAAGATGAATCACACCCTGGAGTTGGCAGCAGCAGGAGCCCAAACATAGCTTGAAAGAGACACTGGAGTCGGCAGCAGGAGCCCAAAAATTGGCTGAATCACACTCTGGAGTTGCAAGCAGCAGCAGCAGCCCAAACATAGCTTGAAAGAGACACTGGAGTTGGCAGCAGGAGCCCAAAAATTAGCTGAATGATACCCTGGAGTTGCTAGCAGCAGCAGGAGCCCAAACATTGCTTTAAAGAGACACTGGAGTTGGCAGCAGGAGCCCAAAAATTGGATGAATCACACCCTGGAGTTGCAAGCAGCAGCAGCCCAAACATAGCTTGAAAGAGACAATGGAGTTGGCAGCAGGAGCCCAAACATTGGATGAATCACACCCTGGAGTTGCAAGCAGCAGCAGGAGCCCAAACATAGCTTGAAAGACACACTGGAGTTGGCAGCAGAAGCCCAAAAATTGGATGAATCACACCTTGGAGTTGTAAGCAGCAGCAGGAGCCCAAACATTGCTTTAAAGAGACACTGGAGTTGGCAGCAGGAGCCCAAAAATTGGATGAATCACATACTGGAGTTGCAAGCAGCAGCAGCAGCCGCAGCCCAAACATAGCTTGAAAGAGAAACTGGAGTCGGCAGCAGGAGCCCAAAAATTGGCTGAATGACACCCTGGAATTGCAAGCAGCAGCAGGAGCCCAAATATTGCTTTAAAGAGACACTGGAGTTGGCAGCAGGAGCCCAAAAATTGGTTGAATCACACCCTGGAGTTGCAAGCAGCAGCAGCAGGATCCCAAGCATAGCTTGAAAGAGACACTGGAGTTTGCTGCAGGAGCCCAAAAATTGGCTGAATCACACCCTGGAGTTGCAAGCAGCAGCAGGAGCCCAAACATTGCTGTAAAGAGACACTGGAGTTGGCAGCAGGAGCCCAAAAATTGGATGAATCACATCCTGGAGTTGCAAGCAGCAGCAGGAGCCCAAACATTACATTAAAGAGACACTGGAGTTGGCAGCAGGAGTCCAAAAATTGGATGAATCACACACTGGAGTTGCAAGCAGCAGCAGGAGCCCAAACATTGCTTTAAAGAGACACTGGAGTTGGCAGCAGGAGCCCAAAATATGGATGAATCACACCCTGGAGTTGCAAGCAGCAGCAGCAGCAGCAGCCCAAACATAGCTTGAAAGAGACACTGGAATTGGCAGCAGGAGCCCAAAAATTGGATGAATCACACCCTGGAGTTGCAAGCAGCAGCAGCAGCAGGAGCCCAAACATAGCTTGAAAGAGACACTGGAGTTGGCAGCAGGAGCCCAAAAATTGGCTGAATGTCACCCTGGAGTTGCAAGCAGCAGCAGGAGCCCAAACATTGCTTTAAAGAGACACTGGAGTTGGCAGCAGGAGCCCAAAAATTGGATGAATCACACCCTGGAGTTGCAAGCAGCAGCAGCAGGAGCCCAAACATAGCTTGAAAGAGACACTGGAGTTGGCAGCAGGAGCCCAAAAATTGGCTGAATGACACCCTGGAATTGCAAGCAGCAGCAGGAGCCCAAATATTGCTTTAAAGAGACACTGGAGTTGGCAGCAGGAGCCCAAAAATTGGTTGAATCACACCCTGGAGTTGCAAGCAGCAGCAGCAGGATCCCAAGCATAGCTTGAAAGAGACACTGGAGTTTGCTGCAGGAGCCCAAAAATTGGCTGAATCACACCCTGGAGTTGCAAGCAGCAGCAGGAGCCCAAACATTGCTGTAAAGAGACACTGGAGTTGGCAGCAGGAGCCCAAAAATTGGATGAATCACATCCTGGAGTTGCAAGCAGCAGCAGGAGCCCAAACAATACATTAAAGAGACACTGGAGTTGGCAGCAGGAGTCCAAAAATTGGATGAATCACACACTGGAGTTGCAAGCAGCAGCAGGAGCCCAAACATTGCTTTAAAGAGACACTGGAGTTGGCAGCAGGAGCCCAAAATATGGATGAATCACACCCTGGAGTTGCAAGCAGCAGCAGCAGCCCAAACATAGCTTGAAAGAGACACTGGAATTGGCAGCAGGAGCCCAAAAATTGGATGAATCACACCCTGGAGTTGCAAGCAGCAGCAGGAGCCCAAACATAGCTTGAAAGAGACACTGGAGTTGGCAGCAGGAGCCCAAAAATTGGATGAATCACACCCTGGAGTTGCAAGCAGCAGCCGCAGCCCAAACATTGCTTTAAAGAGACACTGGAGTTGGCAGCAGGAGCCCAAGAATTGGATGAATCACACCCTGGAGTTGGCAGCAGCAGGAGCCCAAACATAGCTTGAAAGAGACACTGGAGTCGGCAGCAGGAGCCCAAAAATTGGCTGAATCACACTCTGGAGTTGCAAGCAGCAGCAGCAGCCCAAACATAGCTTGAAAGAGACACTGAAGTTGGCAGCAGGAGCCCAAAAATTGGCTGAATGATACCCTGGAGTTGCTAGCAGAAGCAGGAGCCCAAACATTGATTTAAAGAGACACTGGAGTTGGCAGCAGGGGCCCAAAAATTGGATAAATCACACCCTGGAGTTGCAAGCAGCAGCAGCCCAAACATAGCTTGAAAGAGACAATGGAGTTGGCAGCAGGAGCCCAAACATTGGATGAATCACACCCTGGAGTTGCAAGCAGCAGCAGGATCCCAAACATAGCTTGAAAGACACACTGGAGTTGGCAGCAGAAGCCCAAAAATTGGATGAATCACACCCTGGAGTTGTAAGCAGCAGCAGGAGCCCAAACATTGATTTAAAGAGACACTGGAGTTGGCAGCAGGAGCCCAAAAATTGGATGAATCACATACTGGAGTTGCAAGCAGCAGCAGCAGCCGCAGCCCAAACATAGCTTGAAAGAGAAACTGGAGTCGGCAGCAGGAGCCCAAAAATTGGCTGAATGACACCCTGGAATTGCAAGCAGCAGCAGGAGCCCAAATATTGCTTTAAAGAGACACTGGAGTTGGCAGCAGGAGCCCAAAAATTGGTTGAATCACACCCTGGAGTTGCAAGCAGCAGCAGCAGGAGCCCAAGCATAGCTTGAAAGAGACACTGGAGTTTGCTGCAGGAGCCCAAAAATTGGATGAATCACACCCTGGAGTTGCAAGCAGCAGCAGCAGCCCAAACATAGCTTGAAAGAGACACTGGAGTTGGCAGCAGGAGCCCAAAAATTGGATGAATCACACCCTGGAGTTGCAAGCAGCAGCAGGAGCCCAAACATAGCTTGAAAGACCCACTGGAGTTGGCAGCAGCAGCCCAAAAATTGGATGAATCAAACCCTGGAGTTGCAAGCAGCAGCAGGAGCCCAAACATTGCTTTAAAGAGACACTGGAGTTGGCAGCAGGAGCCCAAAAATTAGATGAATCACACCCCGGAGTTGCAAGCAGCAGCAGCAGCCCAAACATAGCTTGAAAGAGACACTGGAGTTGGCAGCAGGAGCCCAAAAATTGGATGAATCACACCCTGGAGTTGCAAGCAGCAGCAGGAGCCCAAACATAGCTTGAAAGGCCCACTGGAGTTGGCAGCAGGAGCCCAAAAATTGGGTGACTCAAACCCTGGAGTTGCAAGCAGCAGCAGGAGCCTAAACATTGCTTTAAAGAGACACTGGAGTTGGCAGCAAGAGCCCAAAAATTGGATGAATCACACCCTGGAGTTGCAAGCAGCAGCAGGAGCCCAAACATTGCTTGAAAGAGACACTGGAGTTTGCAGCAGGAGCCCAAAAATTGGCTGAATCACACCCTGGAGTTGCAAGCAGCAGCAGCAGCCCAAACATAGCTTGAAAGAGACACTGGAGTTGGCAGCAGGAGCCCAGAAATTGGATGAATCACACCCCGGAGTTGCAAGCAGCAGCAGCAGGAGCTCAAACATAGCTTGAAAGAGACACTGGAGTTGGCAGCAGGAGCCCAAAAATTGGCTGAATGTCACCCTGGAGTTGCAAGCAGCAGCAGGAGCCCAAACATTGCTTTAAAGAGACACTGGAGTTGGCAGCAGGAGCCCAAAAATTGGATGAATCACACCCTGGAGTTGCAAGCAGCAGCAGCAGGAGCCCAATCATAGCTTGAAAGAGACACTAGAGTTGGCAGCAGGAGCCCAAAAATTGGCTGAATGACACCCTGGAGTTGCAAGCAGCAGCAGCAGCAGGCCAAACATAGCTTGAAAGAGACACTAGAGTTGGCAGCAGGTGCCCAAAAATTGGCTGAATGACACCCTGGAGTTGCAAGCAGCAGCAGGAGCCCAAACATTGCTTTAAAGAGACACTGGAGTTGGCAGCAGGAGCCCAAAAATTGGTTGAATCACACCCTGGAGTTGCAAGCAGCAGCAGCAGGAGCCCAAACATAGCTTGAAAGAGACACTGGAGTTGGCTGCAGGAGGCCAAAAATTGGATGAATCACACCCTGGAGTTGCAAGCAGCAGCAGCAGCCCAAACATTGGTTTAAAGAGACACTGGAGTTGGAAGCAGGAGCCCAAAAATTGGATGAATCACACCCTGGAGTTGCAAGCAGCAGCAGCAGGAGCCCAAACATAGCTTGAAAGAGACACTGGCGTTGGCTGCAGGAGCCCAAAATTTGGCTGAATCACACCCTGGAGTTGCAAGCAGCAGCAGGAGCCCAAACATTGCTTTAAAGAGACACTGGAGTTGGCAGCAGGAGCCCAAAAATTGGATGAATCACACCCTGGAGTTGCAAGCAGCAGCAGCAGCCCAAACATAGCTTGAAAGAGACACTGGAGTTGGCAGCAGGAGCCCAAAAATTGGATGAATCACACCCTGGAGTTGCAAGCAGCAGCAGCAGCAACAGGAGCCCAAACATAGCTTGAAAGACACACTGGAGTTGGCAGCAGGAGCCCAAAAATTGGATGAATCACACCCTGGAGTTGCAAGCAGAAGCAGGAGCCCAAACATTGCTTTAAAGAGACACTGGAGTTGGCAGCAGGAGCCCAAACATTGGATGAATCACACCCTGGAGTTGCAAGCAGCAGCAGGAGCCCAAACATTGCTTTAAAGAGACACTGGAGTTGGCAGCAGGAGCCCAAAAAATTGGCTGAATCACACCCTGGAGTTGCAAGCAGCAGCAGCAGCCCAAACATAGCTTGAAAGAGACACTGGAGTTGGCAGCAGGGGCCCAAAAATTGGCTGAATGACACCCTGGAGTTGCAAGCAGCAGCAGGAGCCCAAACATTGCTTTAAAAGACACTGGAGTTGGCAGCAGGAGCCCAAAAATTGGATGAATCACACCCTGGAGTTGCAAGCAGCAGCAACAGGAGCCCAAACATAGCTTGAAAGAGACACTGGAGTTGGCAGCAGGAGCCCGAAAATTGGCTGAATCACACCATGGAGTTGCAAGCAGCAGCAGTAGCCCAAACATTACTTTAAAGAGACACTGGAGTTGGCAGCAGGAGCCCAAAAATGAGCTGAATTACACCCTGGAGTTGCAAGCAGCAGCAGCAGCTGCAGGAGCCCAAACATTGCTTTAAAGAGACACTGTAGTTGGCAGCAGCCGCAGCAGGAGCCCAAAAATTGACTGACACACCCTGGAGTTGGCAGCAGCAGCAGCAGGAACCCCGAAATTGGCTGGAAGGCACCCTGAAGTTGGCAGCAGCAGGAGCACAAACATTAGCTGGAAGGCACACCCTGGAGTTGGCAGCAGCATAAGCTGGAGCCCAAACATTGCTTGAAAGACACCCTGGAGTGGGCAGCAGCAGCAGCAGCAGCAGGAGGCCAGAAATTGGCTGAAAGGCACACCCTGAAGTTGGCATCAGCAGGAGCACTAAAATTGGCTGGAAGGCACACCTTGAAGTTGGCATCAGCAGGAGCCCAAAAATTGGCCTAAAGACATAAATATGTTTTGCACCATTTGGAAAGTGTAAAACTCGGCACCATGCTGAATCTAGTCACATGCATCAGCCATTGATGGGTGGAAATCCTGGCTGATCCATCCCTGATTCATTTTGACAAAGGTGAGTCTCTCCACATTTTTAGTTGACAGACGAGTTCTCCTCGCCGTAACTATGGTCCCCACCGCACTAAACACCCGCTCAGATGGCATGCTACTGGCCGGGCAGGACAGCTTTTCCAGGGCAAACTCTGCTAGTTGCGGCCACGAGCCAAGTTTGGCTGCCCGGAAGTCCAGCGGATCCTCAAGGTGTGTTGGCATGGTTATGTCAAGGTATGACATGACCTGCTGGTTCAGGTCCTGCTCCAGGTCTTCCTGCTGCTCATGAGTAGCCTCACTATGCGGGTGTAGAAAGCTACTCATTAGCGACTGAAGACTGAGGCTGCCGCTGATGGAGCTGCTGCTGCTGCTCCTGCCAACCCCCCCAGCAAGCATGGCACTGGTAGGTGAGAGCAGAGGTCCCCCCGAGACAGACCTGCGAGAGTATGGACCATGGCGCAGATAGGCATCGGCCAACTGACTACGCAGAATGTCTATGTAGTAGTTCAGTTTGTCCTCCCTCTCGGCTGGTTTAAAAAAATGCCCCCATTTTTTTGTCGGAAGCAAGGGTCCAATAAGGTGGACAGCCAGAAGTCATCCTGCCGACAAATGGAAACAATTCTGGGATCACTACGCAAGCACGTGAGCATGCTTCCTGCCATTTGCGCAAGTGACTCGGAGGGACTACCTGTCTCCATCTCCACTGCATACTGCCACAGTGTGTCCGGGTCCTCTGTCTCGCCTTCCTCAAAACCCTCTAGCTCCTCTGGCTGCTCCTGCTTCTCCTCTCCTGTCCCCTGTCTAGATAAACCACCCATTTCTCCAAGCCTAAACTGTGCTTCACTGTGCCCCTCCTCCTCCTCCTCTTCCTCCTCCTCCTCCAGTTCAGCTCCAACGGGGTTCATGTGGCCGTAAGATGTAGACGCCATGTCTCCAGTGCCCTGACCAGCCATGGTTTCCAACATGTGCTGTAGTATATGAAGCAGTGGAATCACGTCGTTCATCCCATAATCCTGCTGATTGGCAAATAAAGTGGCTTCCTCAAAGGGCCCGAGCAAATGGCAGGTGTCACGTATGAGCTGCCACTGGTTGACATTGAAGTTACACAGGGGTGTCCCCCTATCCGCTTGGATCATCAGGAAATCCGTGATGGCTTTTCTCTGTTCATATAATCGGTCCAACATGTGAAGGGTGGAATTCCAACGGGTGGAAACATCGCAAATCACACTATGTTGGGGGCTACCGTTCTGATGCTGTAGCTCAAGAAGGGTGTGTTTGGCGATGTATGAGTGGCTGAAGTGCATGCAAAGTTTCCTTGAAGTTGTTAGGATGTCTTGCAGATGGGGGGAAGACTTCAGAAACCGCTTGACAACCAGATTGAAGATGTGAGCCATGCAGGGGGCATGGGTCAGGCTTCCTTGGCGCAGCGCAGACAAAATGTTCTTCCCATTGTCGGTAACTATGTTTCCCATTTTAAGTTTTCTTGGAGTAAGCCATGTTTGGATTTCCTGATGAACAAATTTAAGATGTTCCTCCCCTGTGTGACTCAGTTCGCCAAGACAAACCATGTGAAGCACAGCGTGACACCTCCGTGCCCTGCACACATGGTAGACTGGAGGGGCACTGAGACTTGACCCTACAGTGGAGGGTGAGGAGATGGCGGTGGATGAGGAGGCCAAGTCGCATGGTGTCACAGGCCCAACGGGCAGGGTGCGTGGAGGCCGAAGCGGCGTGACCTGTCCAAGTTGCTACTGCTGCTGCAAAGGGACCACATTCTCCCAGTGGGCCGTAAACAACATGTACTGTCCCTGACCGTAGTTACAGCTCCAGACGTCGGCGCTGCCATGCACTTTGCTACACACGGACAGGCTCAAGGACTGGCCCACCTTCTGTTCAACAAAAGTGTGCAGCGCTGGTACTGCCTTCTTGGCAAAGAAATGATGGCTTGGGACTCTCCACCTCGGCTCTGCACAAGCCATCAGTTCTCTGAAAGGTGCAGAGTCCACCACATGAAAAGGGAGCGAATGAAGCACCAGCAACTTGGACAGGAGCACATTCAGCTTCTGCGCCGTAGGATGAGTGGGCGCATACTGCTGTCTCTTGGACATGGCTTCGCTGATGGATTGCTGGTGAGATGCATGACTTGGAGGAGGAGGAGCAGGAGCAACAGAGGGTGGGTATGACGCACAGCTGCCTTCGACTGAGGTGCTGGAGCCTTGGCTGGCAGAAATTGGGAGCGGTGTGCCACTTGGTGAGGAAGCAGGCTGGACCACCTCTTCGGAGCCTCGGTGCTCCTAGGCCGCTTTATGGTGACGCATCATATGTTGACGCAGTGCCGTGGTGCCAACATTTGGGCCCTGGCCACGCTTCACCTTCTGCCTACATATCTTGCATGTGGCCATGTTACCCTCCTGTGGATGCTTCAGGAAAAACTGCCACACTGCCGAGTAGCTACTTTTCCCACCAACAGGCCTCACTGATTCACTGCTACTGTCGCCAACTCCAGGAACCCCTGCTCCACTACCTCCCGATAAGGTAGCCTGCTGCGCAGCAGGTGCTCTACCCCGGCCCCATTTGGCTCCAGGCTTTACAATTGTGCCCCCATGCTGACTGCCAACCAGGCTGCTAACACCTTGCTGCCTCAGCTGCTGACTCCGGGGCAACCTGCGCCCCTCTTCTCCTGATGATGACGATGAAGCCCCTTCATCACCCGGCTCCCAAGTGCGATCGGCTTCATCATCATCATCATCATCAGCGAGTTGTGGCTGCACGTCACTGATGTTCTCGGTTTCCTCAACAGTGTCTGGCGCAGGAGCTGGAACGTTCGCAACACCCACGACACTGTCCACATCACTATTTGTCTGCCTAGCTAAGGAAGCCACCTCCATTTCTTGGCTGGGCAGTAGCTGCTGACTGTCCTCTATCTGATCATCCTCCTCACTAAAGAGTGGAGCTGAACCCAAAGCATAGGATACGTCGCTGGGGGAGGGAACGGCGTAGGACAGAGGCAATGGGAGGACAGGGACTGCTCTCGGAGCATGCCAACTCAGGGTTGTGTCAGAGGAACCTACCGACCCTAGACTGGGGGTCTCAGATGTAACTTGTGATGATGTTGATGAGCGTGTTAACCAATCTACCACGGCAGACTGTTGGAGACACGACCGATAGCAGATACTGGCAGATCAGGTCTCTCACCAAGACTCCTGCTGCCACTCGCTCCTAGTCTGCTGCGACCTCTGCCTGCTGAATCTTGGCCTCTGCCACTCCTTTTTGAACATCCTTGCACTTGTCTGTCTGACATTTTTATGTATTTGAAATGCGCAAAAGGTACGATAAAAAGTGTGTTCACTTTAAAAAGAAGAAGCTAAATAAAGTGAGGAACTGCTTCTCTGCACCAGATACTATGAAAATTGGCAATATGAGATACCCTGCGGCCTAGTGTTTTGGCAGCAGACCAAAAACCAATTCAAAATTCAATACTTTGATTAAGCTGAGGAAGGATCAACAAGCATATTTAATATAAGAGATAGGCTGCTAAGTGCAGGTTTGGGATGCCCTGCGGCCTGGTGTGTTTTATGTTAAAGGCAGACCAGAAACCAATTCAAAATGCAATACTTTGATTAAGCTGAGGAAGGATCAACAAGCGTATTTAGTATAACAGATAGGCTGCTAAGTGCAGGTTTGGGATGCCCTGCGGCCTGGTGTTTTTGTTGTTAAAGGCAGACCAAAAACCAATTCAAAATGCAATACTTTGATTAAGCTGAGGAAGGATGAACAAGCGTATTTAGTATAACAGATAGGCTGCTAAGTGCAGGTTTGGGATGCCCTGCGGCCTGGTGTTTTTTTTGTTAAAGGCAGACCAAAAACCAATTCAAAATGCAATACTTTGATAAAGCTGAGGAAGGATCAACAAGCGTATTTAGTATAACAGATTGGCTGCTAAGTGCAGGTTTGGGATGCCCTGCGGCCTGGTGTTTTTTTTTGTTAAAGGCAGACCAAAAACCAATTCAAAATGCAATACTTTCATTAAGCTGAGGAAGGATCAACAAGCGTATTTAGTATAACAGATAGGCTGCTAAGTGCAGGTTTGGGATACCCAGGTGGGCTGGTGTTTTTTTTTTGTTAAAGGCAGACCAAAAAATATTTAAACGAATCTAGTTATATATTATGATAAATGCTTGTGTGTAACAGATAGGGTTAAATAAGCCACTGCATAGATGGCATACACAGTGGCAAGGCAGATTTACAGCACAAAGAACTGAAATCGAATTGAAAACTGATCTGGCTAAAGAAAAAAAAAAATTCACTGTCACTTCTAAGCTGTCCTTGGCTGGATGGTTCTGGTTTTTCTCTATCTTTCCCTATCTTTCCCTGGCTCTGTCTACCTCTCTGTCTGCCTCTCTGACTCTCCCTACCTATCTCTAACTCTCTGTCCCTGTCTCTAACTAGCTGTGCTCTGGCCGCAATGCAAGGCTGAAATGCGCACAAGCAAGATGGCCGCCGCTTTATATAGCACGGTGACCTCACCGGGCTTCCTGGCTGCTAATAGGCTGCATGTGACTTACCCATGATACCTTGCCCCAGGGGGTATGTCTGGACATGTTCATCCACCATTTTAGAATGCCTGTAATTGAAATAAATGGGAGTTTAAAGGAAAACTTTGATCGATCGAATCGCGGGGAAATTCGGATTCGTTCAGATTCGCTCATCCCTAGTAATGAGCAATAGCCAATTTCTTGGGCACCATCAAATCTGATTCTTCTATACAACTGGGCTGGATATGTTGTCAGCTTCAGGAAGACCCCTCAGCAACTTGTTGAAGACCATTGCTCTCTTTCACAGAGGAGCCCATGCAGCTTAAATTCAATCTTGGAAAGTTTTTCTCATAGGGTCTGTCCCTTTAATGTGGGAATCATGGCCATCTAGTAAAGACCAGTCAGAATAGGAGGAGTTTGCAACCCCTGTGGCTATACTTTTCATTGAAAATCAATATAATATTGTTCCGTTTTTCCTATATATTCAGTAGGGATGAGCGAATCGATCCGGACGAACCCAAATTTGTTCCGAATTTCAGGAAAAATTCGATTCTGAATGAATCCGAATTTCCCCGCGATTCGATCGATCGAAGTTTTCCTTTAAACTCCATTTATTTCAATTACAGGCATTCTAAAATGGTGGATGAACATGTCCAGACATATCCTCTGGGGCAAGGTATGATGGGAAAGTCACATGCAGCCTATCAGCAGCCAGGAAGCCCGGTGACGTCACTGTGCTATATAAACCGGCAGCCATTTTCCTTGTGCGCAGTTCAGCGTTGTATTGCGGCCAGAGCAGAGCTGGTTACAGACAGGGACAGAGTTAGATAGAGGTAGGGAGAGTCAGAGAGACCGACAGAGAGGCAGAAAGAGAGGTAGACAGAGCCAGGGAAAGATAGTGAAAGATAGGGAAAAACCGGAACGATCCAGGCAGGGACAGCATTGAAGTGACAGGGATTTTTTTTTTTTTTTTATTTTCATTAGCCAGATCAGTTTTCAATTCAATTTCAGTTCTTTGTGCTGTAAACCTGCCTTGCCACTGTGCATCCTATCAATGCAGTGGCATATTTAACCCTATCTGTTACACACAAGCATTTCTCATACCTGGATTAGTTTTAATATTTTTTTGTCTGGTTTAAATACACCAGCCCGCATGGGCATCCCAAACCAGCACATGTCACCCTATGTGTTATACTAAATAAGCGTTGTTCAGCCTCATTTTAATTAAGCTATTGCATTTTGAATTGGGTTTTGTCTGCTTTAAATACACCAGCCCACATGGGCATCCCAAACCAGCACATGTCACCCTATCTGTTATACTAAATAAGCGTTGTTCAGCCTCATTTTAATTAAGCTATTGCATTTTGAATTGGTTTTTGTCTGCTTTAAATACACCAGCTCACATGGGAATCCCAAACCAGCACATGTCACCCTATCTGTTATACTAAATAAGCCTTGTTCATCCTCAGCTTAATCAAGCTATTGCATTTTGAATTGTTTTTTGTCCTGCTTTTAAAAAAAACACCAGGCCGCAGAGTATCCCAAACCTGCACGTAGCACCCTATCTGTTATACTAAATTTGCTTGTTCATCCTCAGCTTAATCAAGCTATTGCATTTTGAATTGGTTTTTGACCTGCTGCCAAAACACTAGGCCGCAGGGTATCCCAAACCTGCACGTAGCACCCTATCTGTTATACTAAATACGCTTGTTCATCCTCAGCTTAATCAAGCTATTGCATTTTGAATTGGTTTTTGTCCTGCTGCCAAAACACTAGGCCACAGGGTATCCCAAACCTGCACATAGCACCCTATCTGTTATACTAAATTCGCTTGTTCATCCTCAGCTTAATCAAGCTATTGCATTTTGAATTGGTTTTTGTCTGGTTTAAATACACCAGCCCACATGCGCATCCCAAACCAGCACATGTCACCCTATCTGTTATACTAAATAAGCGATGTTCATCCTCAGCTTAATCAAGCTATTGCATTTTGAATTGGTTTTTGTCCTGCTGCCAAAACACTAGGCCGCAGGGTATCCCAAACCTGCACGTAGCACCCTATCTGTTATATTAAATATGCTTGTTCATCTTCAGCTTAATCAAGCTATCAAATTTTGAATTGGTTTTTGGTCTGCTGCCAAAACACTAGGCCGCAGGGTATCCCAAACCTGCACGTTGCACCCTATCTGTTATACTGAATAAGCTTGTTCATCCTCAGCTTTATTAAGCTATTGCATTTTGAATTGGTTTTTGTCCTGCTGTCAAAACACCAGGCCGCAGGGTATCCCAAACCACCACGTTGCACCCTATCTTTTATACTAAATCAGCTTGTTCATCCTCAGCTTTATTAAGCTATTGCATTTTGAATTGGTTTTTGTCCTGCTGTCAAAACACCAGGCCGCAGGGTATCCCATATTGCCAATTTTCATAGTATCTGGTGCAGAGAAGCAGTTCCTCACTTTATTTATCTTCTGCTTTTTAAAGTAAACACATTTTTTAAAGTACCTATTGCGCATTTCAAATACATAAAAATGTCAGGCAGACAAGTGCCAGGATGTTCAAAGAGGAGTGGCAGAGGCCAAGATTCAGCAGGCAGAGGTCGCAGCAGACTAGGGGCGAGTGGCAGCAGGAGTCACGGTGAGAGACCTGATCTGCCAGTATCTGCTAGCAGTCGTGTCTCCACCAGTAACGCATCTGCCATGGTAGATTGGTTAACGCGGTCAACCACATCATCACAAGTTACATCTGAGACCCCCAGTCTAGGGTCGATAGGTTCCTCTGACACAACCCTGAGTTGGCATGCCCCGAGAGCAGTCCCTGTCCTCCCATTGCCTCTGTCCTACGCCGTTCCCTCCCCAGCGACGTATCCTATGCTTTGGGTTCAGCTCCACACTTTAGTGAGGAGGACGATCAGATAGAGGACAGTCAGCAGCTACTGCCCAGCCAAGAAATGGAGATGGCTTCTTTAGCTAGGCAGACAAATAGTGATGTGGAGAGTGTCGTGGGTGTTGCGAGCGTTCCAGCTCCTGCGCCAAACACTGTTGAGGAAACAGAGAACATCAGTGACGTGCAGCCAAAACTCGGTGATAATGATGATGATGAAGAAGCCGATCGCACTTGGGAGCCGAGGGCAGAAGGGGCTTCATCGTCATCATCAGGAGAAGAGGGGCGCAGGTTGCCCCGGAGTCAGCACCTGAGGCAGCAAGGTCTTAGCAGCATGGTTGGCAGTCAGCATGGGGGCAGAATTGTAAAGCCTGGAGCCAAACAGGGCTGGGGCTGGGGTAGAGCACCTGCTGCACGGCAGGCTACCTTATCGGGAGGTAGTGGAGCAGGGGTTCCTGGAATTGGTGACAGTAGCAGTGAATCAGTGCGGCCTGTTGGTGGGAAAAGTAGCTACTCGGCAGTGTGGCAGTTTCTCCTGAAGCATCCGCAGGAGGGTAACATGGCCACATGCAAGATATGTAGGCAGAAGGTGAAGCGTGGGCAGGGCCCAAAAGTTGGCACCACGGCCCTGCGTCAACATATGATGCGTCACCATAAAGCGGCCTAGGAGAACCGAGACTCCGAAGAGGTGGTCCAGCCTGCTTCCTCACCAAGCGGCACGCCGCTCCCAATTTCTGCCAGCCAAGGCTCCAGTACCTCAGCCGAAGGCAGCTGTGCGTCATACCCATCCTCTGTCGCTCCTCCTGATGCTCCTGCTCCTCCTCCTCCTCCAAGTCATGCATCCCGCCAGCAATCCATCAGCGAAGCCATGTCCAAGAGACAGTAGTATGCGCCCACTCATCCTACGGCACAGAAGCTGAATGTGCTCCTGTCCAAGTTGCTGGTGCTGCAGTCACTCCCTTTTCAGGTGGTGGACTCTGCACCTTTCAGAGAACTGATGGCTTGTGCCGAGCTGAGGTGGAGAGTCCCAAGCCGTCATTTCTTTGCCAAGAAGGCAGTACCAGCTCTGCACACTTTTGTTGAACAAAAGGTGGGCCAGTCCTTGAGCCTGTCGGTGTGTAACAAAGTGCATGGCAGCGCCGACATCTGGAGCTGTAACTACAGTCAGGGACAGTACATGTCGTTTATGGCCCACTGGGTGAATGTGGTCCCTTTGCAGCAGCAGCAGCAACTTGGACAGGTCACGTCGCTTCGGCCTCCGCGCTCCCTGGCCGTTGGGTCTGTGACACCGTGCGACTCGGTCTCCTCATCCTCCACCATCTCCTCACCCTCCACTGTAGGGTCAAGTCTCAGTGCCTCTCCAGTCTACCATGTGTGCAGGGCACGGAGGTGTCATGCTGTGCTTCACATGGCTTGTCTTGGCGAACGGAGTCACACAGGGGAGGAACTGCTTAAATTTATTCATCAAGAAATCCAAACATGGCTTACTCCAAGAAAACTGAAAATGGGAACCATGGTTACTGACAATGGGAAGAACATTTTGTCTGCGCTGCGCCAAGGAAGCCTGACCCATGCGCCCTGCATGGCTCACGTCTTCAATCTGGTTGTCAAGCGGTTTCTGAAGTGTTCCCCTGATCTGCAACTTCAAGGAAACTTTGCATGCACTTCAGCCACTCATACACCGCCAAACACACCCTTCTTGAGCTACAGCGTCAGAACGGTAGCCCCCAACATAGTCTGATTTGCGATGTTTCCACCCGTTGGAATTCCACCCTTCACATGTTGGACCGATTATATGAACAGAGAAAAGCCATCAGGAATTTCCTGATGATCCAAGCGGATGGGGGGACTCCCCTGTGTAATTTCAATGTCAACCAGTGGCAGCTCATACGTGACACCTGCCATTTGCTCAGGCCCTTTGAGGAAGCCACTTTATTTGCCAATCGGCAGGATTACGGGATGAACGACGTGATTCCACTGCTTCATGTACTACAGCACATGTTGGAAACCATGGCTGGTCAGGGCACTGGAGACATGGCGTCTACATCTTACGGCCACATGAACCCCGTTGGAGCTGAACTGGAGGAGGAGGAGGAGGAGTGGCCCAGTGAAGCACAGTTTAGGCTTGGCGAAATGGCTGGTTTATCTAGTCAGCGGACAGGAGAGGAGAAGCAGTAGCAGCCAGAGGAGCTAGAGGGTTTTGAGGAAGGCGAGACAGAGGACCCAGACACACCGTGGCAGTATGCAGTGGAGATGGAGACAGGTAGTCCCTCCGAGTCACTTGCGCAAATGGCAGGAAGCATGGTCACGTGCTTGCGTAGTGACCCCAGAATTGTTTCTATTTGTCGCCGGGATGACTTCTGGCTGTCCACCTTATTGGACCCTCGCTTCCAGCACAAAATGGGGGCATTTTTTAAACCCGCCGAGAGGGAGGACAAACTGAACTACTACAAAGACATTCTACGTCAGTTGGCCAATGCCTATCTGCGCCATGGTCCATACTCTCGCAGGTCTGACTCGGGGGGGACCTCTGCGCTCACCTTCCAGTGCCATGCCTGCTGGGGGGGGTGGCAGGAGCAGCAGCAGCTCCATCAGCGGCAGCCTCAGTCTTCAGTCGCTAATGAGTAGCTTTCTACACCCGCATAGTGAGGCTACTCATGAGCAGCAGGAAGACCTTGAGCAGGACCTCAACCAGCAGGTCATGTCATACCTTGACATGACCATGCCAACACCTCCGCTGGACTTCCGGGCAGCCAAACTTGGCTTGTGGCCGCAACTAGCAGAGTTTGCCCTGGAAAAGCTGTCCTGCCCCGGCCAGTAGCATGCCATCTGAGCGGGTGTTTAGTGCGGCGAGGGCCATAGTTACGGCGAGGAGAACCAGGAGCCAGGATTTCCACCCACCAATGGCTGATGCATGCGACTAGATTCAGCATGGTGCCACGTTTTACACTTTCCAAATGGTGCAAAACATATTTATGTCTTTAGGCCAATGTTTGGGCTGCTGCTGATGCCAACTTCAGGGTGTGCCTTTCAGCCAATTTTTGGCCTCCTGCTGCTGCCAACTCCAGGGTGTCTTTCAAGCAATGTTTGGGCTCATTCTTCTGCTGCTGCCAACTCCAGGGTGTGCCTTCCAGCTAATGTTTGTGCTCCTGCTGCTGCCAACTTCAGGGTGTGATTCATCCAATTTTTGCCCTCCTGCAGCCAACTCCAGTGTCTCTTTCAAGCTATGTTTGGGCTCCTGCTGCTGCTGCTTGCAACTCCAGGGTGTGATTCATCCATTTTTTGGGCTCCTGCAGCCAACTCCAGTGTCTCTTTCAAGCTATGTTTGTGCCCCTGCTGCTGTCAACTTCAGGGTATGATTCATCCAAGTTTTGGGCTCCTGCAGCCAACTCCAGTGTCTCTTTAACGCAATGTTTGGGCTCTTGCTGCTGCTGCTTGCAACTCCAGGGTGTGATTCATCCAATTTTTGGCCTCCTGCAGCCAACTCCAGTGTCTCTTTCAAGCTATGTTTGGGCTCTGGCTGCTGCTTGCAACTCCAGGGTGTGATTTATCCAATTTTTGGGCTCCTGCTGCCAACTCCAGTGTCTCTTTAAAGTAATGTTTGGGCTCTTGCTGCTGCTGCTTGCAACTCCAGGGTGTGATTCATCCAATTTTTGGCCTCCTGCACCCAACTCCAGTGTCTCTTTAAAGTAATGTTTGGGCTCCTGCTGCTGCTTGCAACTCCAGGGTGTGATTCAGCCAATTTTTGGGCTCCTGCAGCCAACTCCAGTGTCTCTTTCACGCAATGTTTGGGCCCCTGCTGCTGCTGCTTGCAACTCCAGGGTGTGATTCATCCAATTTTTGGCCTCCTGCAGCCAACTCCAGTGTCTCTTTAAAGCAATGTTTGGGTTCCTGCTGCTGCTTGCAACTCCAGGGTGTGATTCATCCAATGTGTGGGCTCCTGCAGCCAACTCCAGTGTCTCTTTCACGCAATGTTTGGGCTCCTGCTGCTTGCAACTCCAGGGTGTGATTCATCCAATTTTTGGCCTCCTGCAGCCAACTCCAGTGTCTCTTTAAAGCAATGTTTGTGCTCCTGCTGCTGCTTGCAACTCCAGGGTGTGATTCATCCAATTTTTGGCCTCCTGCAGCCAACTCCAGTGTCTCTTTAAAGTAATGTTTGGGCTCCTGCTGCTGTTTGCAACTCCAGGGTGTCATTCAGCCAATTTTTGGGCTCCTGCTGCCAACTCCAGTGTCTCTTTCAAGCTATGTTTGGGTTCCTGCTGCTGCTGCTTGCAACTCCAGGGTGTGATTCATCCAAGTTTTGGGCTCCTGCAGCCAACTCCAGTGTCTCTTTAAAGCAATATTTGTGCTGCTGCTGCTGCTGCTTGCAACTCCAGGGTGTGATTCATCCAATTTTTGGGCTCCTGCAGCCAACTCCAGTGTCTCTTTAAAGCAATGTTTTGGCTCCTGCTGCTGCTGCTGCTTGCAACTCCAGGGTGTGATTCAGCTAATTTTTGGGCTCCTGCTGCTGCCAGCTCCAGGGTGTGTTTTTCAGGCACTATAGGGGCCCCTCATAGTGATGCCACTTCAACTTGCATCCTATGCGTGTTACAGCAAGGCAGAATGGTTTACAACCCTATTGAGGCTCTAGGAGGCTCAGAAATAGCCGTTTTTAATAGCGATTCGTCGCGAATAAATTCGGGTCGAATCGATTTTTGTCGGAAAATTCAGCCAATCAGTCGAAACAAATTTTTCAAAAGTTCGCTCATCTCTAATATTCAGCTCTGAAAAGAATCTGAAACCTTAGGAATTATTTTCAGAAGTATCTTACTGTATTCTTTTAAACTAAATTGACCAAATTGATTTAGATTCAAAACGAATCCCACTGTCAGATTCAGACAAATCTAATGAATCTCAAGGTTAGATTCCAATGAATCTGAATAGTATCTTGATCCGATTCTATCATCTAACATTTTACAGTTGTCCAGATCTTCTCACAGTCAGATTCTGATAAATTGGTGGTCTTATAAATAGATTTGGATGTAATACGTTTGAGTCACATAAAAAAAAGGAAACAATGTTTAAAGTCTCATAATTACAAAAAGTTTTTCCATTGCCAATAACCAATAACCATAGACTGTAAGGCAAAACTGGTAATGAGACGTTTTAGCACACACCAGTAATTTCCAACCAATTTATTTCAATGTCATTGTACAAAAGATTTGTCCGTTTGGAAATTATATGAATTATATTCAATTTAAAACACAATTAACAAAATCATAGGTATCACTTTTTTTGCATTCATTAAACCCGCAAGAATTTGCAAAAGGACGTTCATTCCTCGGCCCTCACTAAACCATTAAATGCAGATGTTTAATCACAATGGATTTTGTAGGTAGCAAAGGGTCAATTACAAACTGGGTAGCTTCCAACTTGTCAATGAATTAAGTTCCTGAATTTAGTGTCGATGCAGCTCGTGTCTAGAAGATCAGCAGGTGGATTAATTAAATGTAATTAAGATTTCTCTTCACGAAGATGTTTTATAAAGATGTTTGCTTTCTGTCTCTTTCCCACCCTCTGAGAGTTACTTGCAAAACATTTTCTTTCCTGTTCTGCAATTAACACTTGCCAATTGCGCCTCCAGTGTGGGATTGCTGTACTGATAACAACTGATTTAACGACAAAAGATGGAAGAGAACCACTCTGAAATAGCTAATGGACTGGCTGAGCTCTTTCTGGATTTCTGAACTGGCTTAGGTACCCCCTCATTTGCTCTTTTGTCTCGGCTAAAACATTTAGGTGCCAGCTGCTGGCAGCAGACATGTTGTGTTACAGACAGGCCTTCTGCCTATGCAAATGACTCCAGCTCGTCTGTATGCATATTCATAGATGTACAGGTGTGCATAATTACAGTAATCGCATGACCGCTTCTGGAAGAACCTTCCTTCATCTATAGCTTGCGTTGAAGCACATACAGATTACAATAATGCATGAGCCTATCTGACTTTGAAAATTCAATAATACTCACAGAAGAATAAGCACAAATCACTAGGCTGCCATATGCAACATTTTATCGGGATTCAAAGGAATTTTTTCCTTCATCTAGATTTTGGCTTGTTATACACTTCTGCTATGTGATTAGTAGCCTTTGGATTTCCGTGCTGAGATTTTACACAAAAGCGTTTGCGGTTCCAGTCAATTGAATCACAATGCAAATCGCTGCCCAATTGCAGCAAATGGTTTATAGCATCGCTTCACTCCAATGTGAACCAAGCTGGGGAGCCATGGAGGCTAATTCATTACTAGTGCCAGGTATCGGCAGATGAACATCTGTATAGCTGCGCTTAGAGCTACCGCTAGTAGACGCTCATGTGCGGGTATCGGCGCTGTAACAGAGCTCTCAGTCGCTGTAGTAACCTGGCTGGCATTGATGAATGTGATGTATGTTGGGCGCTGTAACACCAGTACAGCGATGCAGGGAGCAAAAGGTAGCTCAGTGCGACCAACTCTCAGCGACTCACACCATACTTATCAAGAAATTACACACACAGAGCGTCGGCGCTCTAAAGCTGGGCGCTGTGTGATTAAAGTCTGCTTTTGAACACATATCCACCAGTAACAAAGCAAAAACACATGGAATGACATTGTTGTAACATTGTGACATTAATACTATAATGCCAGACCTGTAAATGCAATTGTGCATAAAAAAACAAAAAAATCTAAAAAGTTTTCAACAATGACTTTTTCTAGGCCAGGAGAGGTGACACAATTATCTGAGAGAAAAAAAAAAAAAAACGGAAAAAAAAAGAAAAGGAACGTCCATTGAAATGTATGAGAGAGCGACAGGTAGTGACAGGTAATACCTGGCGCTCTGGAAGCTAGAGCTCCGGCGTTATACGCTGAGCCGCCTGTAATAATTCATGTGACGCTACATTGCGCTGTTAGAGGTGCTCACCAGATTTGTTTTCTGTGGTTTTGCGTACAGCGCCCAGCGTTAACCAGACGCTGCCTGCCGCTACGAGGCACTACCCGTCGCTATCTCTTGATGAATAATCAGCTTATTTAAGAAGCGTCAGTGCCACATTTTTGGCCCCAGCGGCACTCAGGGCCAGATTTAACAACTTAAAAAATGCTAACACCGATGCAGCTGCCGGCTAGCATCTTATTTAACGCTGTTGAAGCACAGGATTTTGGACATTCGCCTGTTTAACCAATCACAGAGTACAAACCTTATAGTACAAGGACTCCATGCTTTCATATCCCTCAGCGTATGTACACTTGATAAGAGCATGACAGCTGTTCTGCTAGTGTGTAAGTGGAGACAAGGCTATATATGCATTTAGCTTCAAAGATAACCTTACAGTTTTAAGCTGGGATGGAAACTCTTCTTACAATACTATCGATTAACGAAGATTGGACTGGATTGCATTTAGTTTAAAATTGGATTGGAATTGGATTGGTCAAGTTTGAATTTAAATTTTCAATTGAAAAACCTAAAAAAAACCTTAAGCTGAAAAAGTTAGAGATTTGTGCAAAATTGCAAACATCAATAACTACACCGCGCACAATAAGCAGTTAGACAAGAAACATTAGCAACTATTAAAATTAATTAATCAGTGCTCAACATGAAACAATGTCCTTATTCCAAAATAGAGATAGTCCAAACTGTAGATATATAGTATGACACAGAGCACAAATAAAAAATGAGAATGATATCCTACGGCACGTGCACTTCACACAATACTGTGATCCAATCCGCCACCAAAAGTGCAGACTTTTACTGGCTATAGGTAAAAATCAGGCTTCAAGTTAGTCACAACCAGCTGAGAACGGGTACAGTGAATCCTTTTTTTTGGGGTACACACTCGCCAATATCGATAATGAGATGAACATCCACATTTTAACAAACCACATACAGCGAAAAAAAGAAGTGCCAAATCTAGTGTGATTCTGTATTATTCACAATTTTAATAAGATTGAATAGAAATGCACTCACAAGTATAGGTTAAAAAAGACAGCATTGAGTCAGATAAACAATAACCAGCCCTGGAATCTGACAGCCACAGGGAAGCCAAAGAGCAATTGGGTACCACTTGAAATCAAGAAGACTTTAAAAGAACTCCGCCACTCACCACCGCCGACGCATTTCGTCGCCGCTAAGCAACTTTAACAAGGTTAGTGGTGAAGCAGAGTGGCAAGAGTTATATAGCATCAAAATAAAGTTGTATAGTTGCCCATAATGAAAACCGGCATTACCTGTTAATCATGCTTATGCAACGATTCACTGATAAATGATAGTAAGCAAATTCGGGAACATCGAGCGCAGATTAGGAGCCGTCCTAGGGAATCCCTTTTAAAAAATAATGCTCTGGGACACTTGCAGGCCAGTAAGGCGATGCTAAATGATATTCCATTCATTACGGGCTTTAATGCCCAACACAAGGTCCGGCACTTGTCGGCCAAACATTGGCATATTTTAAAGGCCGATACCACCTTAGGCCCAATATTACCGGAACATCCGAGAGTAATCTTTATAAAAGCTCTGAACTTGAGGGATTGTCTAGTTAAAAGCTTTGTCGATCCTCCAAAATCGAGATTTGCTCTTATTAGCCCTTCGATGGGTTTCCATCGTTCTGGTACGTGTGCTGGATGTAGAGGCTGTAAATCCATTGAAAAGCCAAAGAGATCCTTTCAAGATTTCAGAACAGGACGAACCTTTAAAATTTCCAAGTTTATTTCATGTTATTCTAAAGGGGTGGTTTATTTGATTTGGTGCCCTTACCAAAATATACGTTGGGCGCACAACTCGTGAACTAAGAATCCACATACGTGAACATATGTACAATGTAAAACGTGGACACGAAGCACACAGCCTATCAGCCCACTTTAAACTATGTCATAACAGTGACCCGAGCCTCATGTCCTTTATTGGGATAGACAAAATTGAACGCAATTGGTGGGGCTCGAATTTAATTAAAGTTTCATTTATACCTTACACTCCATCCCGCAGGTTTAAACATAGATTTTGACTTGAATTGTTTTATAGATTCTTCTTCATTTTTTTATTTATTTTTCTTCCATGAGTTTTAATATTTGTATGTTAAATTGGCAATTTGTATACGATTATTTTTTATGATGTTTTAATGTATGCCAGCGCTGGAATCAGACAGCCTTTTATTGGAGTCTTTCCATCTCCTCCCCCCCCCCATTTAGAAATAACCGTGTTGTTTTTAATTTTATGTCTGGTTCAGTCTTTTTAGTTGCCTGGCCATATAATTACTATTGTTGCACAGATGCATATATATATATTTTTTTTTTATATATATTTTTTGTAACTTCTTTTTTGCATCTGTTGGATCCTTATTAGAGATGAGCGAACTTTTGAAAAATTCGATTCGATTGATTCGCCGAATTTTCCGACAAAAATCGTTTCGACCCGAATAAATTCGCGACGAATCGCTATTAAAAACGGCTATTTCTGAGCCTCCTAGAGCCTCAATAGGGTTGTAAACCATTCAGCCTTGCTGTAACACGCACAGGATGCGTGCTGGGTTAGTTAAATAATACTTTGAAGAAATATCACATGCAGATCAGAGGCATCGCTAATAGAATCGCAGAGCGGCACAATTGCAGAGAGTTGAAGTGGCATCACTATGAGGGGCAGAAGGAGCCCAAATATACACTGGAGTTGGCCTCAGGAGCCCAAAAATTGGATGAATCACACCCTGGAGTTGGCAGAAGTTGGCAGCAGCAGCAGCAGGAGCCCAAATATACACTGGAGTTGGCCTCAGGAGCCCAAAAATTGGATGAATCACACCCTGGAGTTGGCAGAAGTTGGCAGCAGCAGCAGCAGGAGCCCAAAAATTGGATGAATCACACCCTGGAGTTGGCAGAAGTTGGCAGCAGCAGCAGCAGGAGCCCAAATATACACTGGAGTTGGCCTCAGGAGCCCAAAAATTGGATGAATCACACCCTGGAGTTGGCAGAAGTTGGCAGCAGCAGCAGCAGGAGCCCAAAAATTGGATGAATCACACCCTGGAGTTGGCAGAAGTTGGCAGCAGCAGCAGCAGGAGCCCAAATATACACTGGAGTTGGCCTCAGGAGCCCAAAAATTGGATGAATCACACCCTGGAGTTGGCAGAAGTTGGCAGCAGCAGCAGCAGGAGCCCAAAAATTGGATGAATCACACCCTGGAGTTGGCAGAAGTTGGCAGCAGCAGCAGCAGGAGCCCAAATATAAACTGGAGTTGGCTTCAGGAGCCCAAAAATTGGATGAATCACACCCTGGAGTTGGCAGAAGTTGGCAGCAGCAGCAGCAGGAGCCCAAATATACACTGGAGTTGGCCTCAGGAGCCCAAAAATTGGATGAATCACACCCTGGAGTTGGCAGGAGTTGACAGTAGCAGCAGCAGGAGCCCAAATATACACTGGAGTTGGCTTCAGGAGCCCAAAAATTGGATGAATCACACCCTGGAGTTGGCAGGAGTTGACAGCAGCAGCAGCAGGAGCCCAAATATACACTGGAGTTGGCTTCAGGAGCCCAAAAATTGGATGAATCACACCCTGGAGTTGGCAGAAGTTGGCAGCAGCAGCAGCAGGAGCCCAAAAATTGGATGAATCACACCCTGGAGTTGGCAGAAGTTGGCAGCAGCAGCAGCAGGAGCCCAAATATACACTGGAGTTGGCCTCAGGAGCCCAAAAATTGGATGAATCACACCCTGGAGTTGGCAGGAGTTGACAGTAGCAGCAGCAGGAGCCCAAATATACACTGGAGTTGGCTTCAGGAGCCCAAAAATTGGATGAATCACACCCTGGAGTTGGCAGGAGTTGACAGTAGCAGCAGCAGGAGCCCAAATATACACTGGAGTTGGCTTCAGGAGCCCAAAAATTGGATGAATCACACCCTGGAGTTGGCAGAAGTTGGCAGCAGCAGCAGCAGGAGCCCAAAAATTGGATGAATCACACCCTGGAGTTGGCAGAAGTTGGCAGCAGCAGCAGCAGGAGCCCAAATATATACTGGAGTTGGCTTCAGGAGCCCAAAAATTGGATGAATCACACCCTGGAGTTGGCAGAAGTTGGCAGCAGCAGCAGCAGGAGCCCAAATATACACTGGAGTTGGCTTCAGGAGCCCAAAAATTGGATGAATCACACCCTGGAGTTGGCAGGAGTTGACAGTAGCAGCAGCAGGAGCCCAAATATACACTGGAGTTGGCTTCAGGAGCCCAAAAATTGGATGAATCACACCCTGGAGTTGGCAGAAGTTGGCAGCAGCAGCAGCAGGAGCCCAAATATACACTGGAGTTGGCCTCAGGAGCCCAAAAATTGGATGAATCACACCCTGGAGTTGGCAGGAGTTGGCAGCAGCAGCAGCAGGAGCCCAAATATACACTGGAGTTGGCTTCAGGAGCCCAAAAATTGGATGAATCACACCCTGGAGTTGGCAGAAGTTGGCAGCAGCAGCAGCAGCAGGAGCCCAAATATACACTGGAGTTGGCTTCAGGAGCCCAAAAATTGGATGAATCACACCCTGGAGTTGGCAGGAGTTGACAGTAGCAGCAGCAGGAGCCCAAATATACACTGGAGTTGGCTTCAGGAGCCCAAAAATTGGATGAATCACACCCTGGAGTTGGCAGAAGTTGGCAGCAGCAGCAGCAGGAGCCCAAATATACACTGGAGTTGGCTTCAGGAGCCCAAAAATTGGATGAATCACACCCTGGAGTTGGCAGAAGTTGGCAGCAGCAGCAGCAGGAGCCCAAATATACACTGGAGTTGGCTTCAGGAGCCCAAAAATTGGATGAATCACACCCTGGAGTTGGCAGGAGTTGACAGTAGCAGCAGCAGGAGCCCAAATATACACTGGAGTTGGCTTCAGGAGCCCAAAAATTGGATGAATCACACCATGGAGTTGGCAGAAGTTGGCAGCAGCAGCAGCAGGAGCCCAAATATACACTGGAGTTGGCCTCAGGAGCCCAAAAATTGGATGAATCACACCCTGGAGTTGGCAGGAGTTGACAGTAGCAGCAGCAGGAGCCCAAATATACACTGGAGTTGGCTTCAGGAGCCCAAAAATTGGATGAATCACACCCTGGAGTTGGCAGAAGTTGGCAGCAGCAGCAGCAGGAGCCCAAATATACACTGGAGTTGGCTTCAGGAGCCCAAAAATTGGATGAATCACACCCTGGAGTTGGCAGGAGTTGACAGTAGCAGCAGCAGGAGCCCAAATATACACTGGAGTTGGCTTCAGGAGCCCAAAAATTGGATGAATCACACCCTGGAGTTGGCAGAAGTTGGCAGCAGCAGCAGCAGGAGCCCAAATATACACTGGAGTTGGCCTCAGGAGCCCAAAAATTGGATGAATCACACCCTGGAGTTGGCAGGAGTTGACAGTAGCAGCAGCAGGAGCCCAAATATACACTGGAGTTGGCTTCAGGAGCCCAAAAATTGGATGAATCACACCCTGGAGTTGGCAGAAGTTGGCAGCAGCAGCAGCAGGAGCCCAAATATACACTGGAGTTGGCTTCAGGAGCCCAAAAATTGGATGAATCACACCCTGGAGTTGGCAGGAGTTGACAGTAGCAGCAGCAGGAGCCCAAATATACACTGGAGTTGGCTTCAGGAGCCCAAAAGTTGGATGAATCACACCCTGGAGTTGGCAGAAGTTGGCAGCAGCAGCAGCAGGAGCCCAAAAATTGGATGAATCACACCCTGGAGTTGGCAGAAGTTGGCAGCAGCAGCAGCAGGAGCCCAAATATACACTGGAGTTGGCTTCAGGAGCCCAAAAATTGGATGAATCACACCCTGGAGTTGGCAGGAGTTGACAGTAGCAGCAGCAGGAGCCCAAATATGCACTGGAGTTGGCCTCAGGAGCCCAAAAATTGGATGAATCACACCCTGGAGTTGGCAGGAGTTGACAGTAGCAGCAGCAGGAGCCCAAATATACACTGGAGTTGGCTTCAGGAGCCCAAAAATTGGATGAATCACACCCTGGAGTTGGCAGAAGTTGGCAGCAGCAGCAGCAGGAGCCCAAATATACACTGGAGTTGGCTTCAGGAGCCCAAAAATTGGATGAATCACACCCTGGAGTTGGCAGGAGTTGACAGTAGCAGCAGCAGGAGCCCAAATATAGACTGGAGTTGGCTTCAGGAGCCCAAAAATTGGATGAATCACACCCTGGAGTTGGCAGGAGTTGGCAGCAGCAGCAGCAGGAGCCCAAATATACACTGGAGTTGGCCTCAGGAGCCCAAAAATTGGATGAATCACACCCTGGAGTTGGCAGAAGTTGGCAGCAGCAGCAGCAGGAGCCCAAATATACACTGGAGTTGGCTTCAGGAGCCCAAAAATTGGATGAATCACACCCTGGAGTTGGCAGGAGTTGACAGTAGCAGCAGCAGGAGCCCAAATATACACTGGAGTTGGCTTCAGGAGCCCAAAAATTGGATGAATCACACCCTGGAGTTGGCAGAAGTTGGCAGCAGCAGCAGCAGGAGCCCAAATATACACTGGAGTTGGCTTCAGGAGCCCAAAAATTGGATGAATCACACCCTGGAGTTGGCAGGAGTTGACAGTAGCAGCAGCAGGAGCCCAAATATACACTGGAGTTGGCTTCAGGAGCCCAAAAATTGGATGAATCACACCCTGGAGTTGGCAGAAGTTGGCAGCAGCAGCAGCAGGAGCCCAAATATACACTGGAGTTGGCTTCAGGAGCCCAAAAATTGGATGAATCACACCCTGGAGTTGGCAGGAGTTGACAGTAGCAGCAGCAGGAGCCCAAATATACACTGGAGTTGGCTTCAGGAGCCCAAAAATTGGATGAATCACACCCTGGAGTTGGCAGAAGTTGGCAGCAGCAGCAGCAGGAGCCCAAATATACACTGGAGTTGGCTTCAGGAGCCCAAAAATTGGATGAATCACACCCTGGAGTTGGCAGGAGTTGACAGTAGCAGCAGCAGGAGCCCAAATATAGACTGGAGTTGGCTTCAGGAGCCCAAAAATTGGATGAATCACACCCTGGAGTTGGCAGGAGTTGGCAGCAGCAGCAGCAGGAGCCCAAATATACACTGGAGTTGGCCTCAGGAGCCCAAAAATTGGATGAATCACACCCTGGAGTTGGCAGAAGTTGGCAGCAGCAGCAGCAGGAGCCCAAATATACACTGGAGTTGGCTTCAGGAGCCCAAAAATTGGATGAATCACACCCTGGAGTTGGCAGGAGTTGACAGTAGCAGCAGCAGGAGCCCAAATATACACTGGAGTTGGCTTCAGGAGCCCAAAAATTGGATGAATCACACCCTGGAGTTGGCAGAAGTTGGCAGCAGCAGCAGCAGGAGCCCAAATATACACTGGAGTTGGCCTCAGGAGCCCAAAAATTGGATGAATCACACCCTGGAGTTGGCAGAAGTTGGCAGCAGCAGCAGCAGGAGCCCAAATATACACTGGAGTTGGCTTCAGGAGCCCAAAAATTGGATGAATCACACCCTGGAGTTGGCAGGAGTTGACAGTAGCAGCAGCAGGAGCCCAAATATACACTGGAGTTGGCTTCAGGAGCCCAAAAATTGGATGAATCACACCCTGGAGTTGGCAGAAGTTGGCAGCAGCAGCAGCAGGAGCCCAAATATACACTGGAGTTGGCTTCAGGAGCCCAAAAATTGGATGAATCACACCCTGGAGTTGGCAGGAGTTGACAGTAGCAGCAGCAGGAGCCCAAATATACACTGGAGTTGGCTTCAGGAGCCCAAAAATTGGATGAATCACACCCTGGAGTTGGCAGAAGTTGGCAGCAGCAGCAGCAGGAGCCCAAATATACACTGGAGTTGGCCTCAGGAGCCCAAAAATTGGATGAATCACACCCTGGAGTTGGCAGGAGTTGACAGTAGCAGCAGCAGGAGCCCAAATATACACTGGAGTTGGCTTCAGGAGCCCAAAAATTGGATGAATCACACCCTGGAGTTGGCAGAAGTTGGCAGCAGCAGCAGCAGCAGCAGGAGCCCAAATATACACTGGAGTTGGCTTCAGGAGCCCAAAAATTGGATGAATCACACCCTGGAGTTGGCAGGAGTTGACAGTAGCAGCAGCAGGAGCCCAAATATACACTGGAGTTGGCTTCAGGAGCCCAAAAATTGGATGAATCACACCCTGGAGTTGGCAGAAGTTGGCAGCAGCAGCAGCAGGAGCCCAAATATACACTGGAGTTGGCCTCAGGAGCCCAAAAATTGGATGAATCACACCCTGGAGTTGGCAGGAGTTGACAGTAGCAGCAGCAGGAGCCCAAATATACACTGGAGTTGGCTTCAGGAGCCCAAAAATTGGATGAATCACACCCTGGAGTTGGCAGAAGTTGGCAGCAGCAGCAGCAGGAGCCCAAATATACACTGGAGTTGGCTTCAGGAGCCCAAAAATTGGATGAATCACACCCTGGAGTTGGCAGGAGTTGACAGTAGCAGCAGCAGGAGCCCAAATATACACTGGAGTTGGCTTCAGGAGCCCAAAAATTGGATGAATCACACCCTGGAGTTGGCAGAAGTTGGCAGCAGCAGCAGCAGGAGCCCAAAAATTGGATGAATCACACCCTGGAGTTGGCAGAAGTTGGCAGCAGCAGCAGCAGGAGCCCAAATATACACTGGAGTTGGCTTCAGGAGCCCAAAAATTGGATGAATCACACCCTGGAGTTGGCAGGAGTTGACAGTAGCAGCAGCAGGAGCCCAAATATACACTGGAGTTGGCCTCAGGAGCCCAAAAATTGGATGAATCACACCCTGGAGTTGGCAGGAGTTGACAGTAGCAGCAGCAGGAGCCCAAATATACACTGGAGTTGGCTTCAGGAGCCCAAAAATTGGATGAATCACACCCTGGAGTTGGCAGAAGTTGGCAGCAGCAGCAGCAGGAGCCCAAATATACACTGGAGTTGGCTTCAGGAGCCCAAAAATTGGATGAATCACACCCTGGAGTTGGCAGGAGTTGACAGTAGCAGCAGCAGGAGCCCAAATATACACTGGAGTTGGCTTCAGGAGCCCAAAAATTGGATGAATCACACCCTGGAGTTGGCAGGAGTTGGCAGCAGCAGCAGCAGGAGCCCAAATATACACTGGAGTTGGCCTCAGGAGCCCAAAAATTGGATGAATCACACCCTGGAGTTGGCAGAAGTTGGCAGCAGCAGCAGCAGGAGCCCAAATATACACTGGAGTTGGCTTCAGGAGCCCAAAAATTGGATGAATCACACCCTGGAGTTGGCAGGAGTTGACAGTAGCAGCAGCAGGAGCCCAAATATACACTGGAGTTGGCTTCAGGAGCCCAAAAATTGGATGAATCACACCCTGGAGTTGGCAGAAGTTGGCAGCAGCAGCAGCAGGAGCCCAAATATACACTGGAGTTGGCTTCAGGAGCCCAAAAATTGGATGAATCACACCCTGGAGTTGGCAGGAGTTGACAGTAGCAGCAGCAGGAGCCCAAATATACACTGGAGTTGGCTTCAGGAGCCCAAAAATTGGATGAATCACACCCTGGAGTTGGCAGAAGTTGGCAGCAGCAGCAGCAGGAGCCCAAATATACAATGGAGTTGGCTTCAGGAGCCCAAAAATTGGATGAATCACACCCTGGAGTTGGCAGGAGTTGACAGTAGCAGCAGCAGGAGCCCAAATATACACTGGAGTTGGCTTCAGGAGCCCAAAAATTGGATGAATCACACCCTGGAGTTGGCAGGAGTTGACAGTAGCAGCAGCAGGAGCCCAAATATACACTGGAGTTGGCTTCAGGAGCCCAAAAATTGGATGAATCACACCCTGGAGTTGGCAGAAGTTGGCAGCAGCAGCAGCAGGAGCCCAAATATACACTGGAGTTGGCTTCAGGAGCCCAAAAATTGGATGAATCACACCCTGGAGTTGGCAGGAGTTGACAGTAGCAGCAGCAGGAGCCCAAAAAATGGCCTAAAGACATAAATATGTTTTGCACCATTTGGAAAGTGTAAAACGTGGCACCATGCTGAATCTAGTCGCATGCATCAGGCATTGGTGGGTGGAAATCCTGGCTGATCCATCCCTGATTCATTTTGACAAAGGTGAGTCTCTCCACATTTTTAGTTGACAGACGAGTTCTCCTCGCCATAACTATGGCCCCCGCCGCACTAAACACCCGCTCAGATGGCACGCTACTTGCCGGGCAGGACAGCTTTTCCAGGGCAAACTCTGCTAGTTGCGGCCACAAATCAAGTTTGGCTGCCCAGAAGTCCAGCGGATCCTCAAGGTGTGTTGGCATGGTCATGTCAAAGTATGACATGACCTGCTGGTTCAGGTCCTGCTCCAGGTCTTCCTGCTGCTCATGAGTAGCCTCACTATGCGGGTGTAGAAAGCTACTCATTAGCGACTGAAGACTGAGGCTGCTGCTGCTGATGGAGCTTCTGCTGCTGCTGCTGCCAACCCCCCCAGCGGCCATGGCAGTGGAAGGTGAGCGCAGAGGTCCCCTCGAGTCAGACCTGCGAGAGTATGGACCATGGCGCAGATAGGCATCGGCCAACTGCCTACGTAGAATGTCTTTGTAGTAGTTGAGTTTGTCCTCCCTCTCGGTGGGTTTAAAAAATGCCCCCATTTTGTGCCGGAAGCGAGGGTCCAATAAGGTGGACAGCCAGAAGTCATCCCGCCGACAGATGGAAACAATTCTGGGGTCACTACGCAAGCACGTGAGCATGCTTCGTGCCATTTGCGCAAGTGACTCGGATGGACTACCTGTCTCCATCTCTACTGCATACTGCCACGGTGTGCCCGGGTCCTCTGTCTCGCCTTCCTCAAAAACCTCTAGCTCCTCTGGCTGCTCCTGCTCCTCCTCTCCTGTCCGCTGACTAGATAAACCAGCCATTTCGCCAAGCCTAAACTGTGTTTCGCTGGGCAACTCCTCCTCCTCCTCTTCCTCCTCCTCCAGTTCAGCTCCAGCGGGGTTCATGTGGCCGTAAGATGTAAACGCCATGTCTCCAGTGCCCTGACCAGCCATGGTTTCCAACATGTGCTGTAGTACATGAAGCAGTGGAATCACGTCGTTCATCCCGTAATCCTGCCGACTGACAAATAAAGTGGCATCCTCAAAGGGCCTGAGCAAACGGCAGGTGTCACGTATGAGCTGCCACTGGTTGACATTGAAGTTACACAGGGGAGTCCCCCTATCTGCTTGGATCATCAGGAAATCCGTGATGGCTTTTCTCTGTTCATATAATCGGTCCAACATGTGAAGGGTGGAATTCCAACGGGTGGAAACATCGCAAATCAGACTATGTTGGGGGATACCATTCTGACGCTGTAGCTCAAGAAGGGTGTGTTTGGCGGTGTAGGAGTGGCTGAAGTGCATGCAAAGTTTCCTTGAAGTTGTTAGGATGTCTTGCAGATGGGGGGAACACTTCAGAAACCGCTTGACAACCAGATTGAAGACGTGAGCCATGCAGGGGGCATGGGTCAGGCTTCCTTGGCGCAGCGCAGACAAAATGTTCTTCCCATTGTCGGTAACCATGATTCCCATTTTAAGTTTTCTCGGAGTAAGCCATGTTTGGATTTCCTGATGAATACATTTAAGCAGTTCCTCCCCTGTGTGACTCCGTTCGCCAAGACAAACCATGTGAAGCACTGCGTGACACCTCCGTGCCCTGCACACATGGTAGACTGGAGGGGCACTGAGACTTGAGCCTACAGTGGAGGGTGAGGAGATGGCGGAGGATGAGGAGGCCGAGTCGCACGGTGTCACAGGCCCAATGGGCAGAGAGCGCGGAGGCCGAAGCGGCGTGACCTGTCCAAGTTGCTGCTGCAAAGGGACCACATTCACCCAGTGGGCCGTAAACGACATGTACTGCCCCTGACCGTAGTTACAGCTCCAGATGTCGGCGCTGCCATGTATTTTGCTACACACCGACAGGCTCAAGGACTGGCCCACCTTCTGTTCAACAAAAGTGTGCAGCGCTGGTACTGCCTTCTTGGCAAAGAAATGACGGCTTGGGACTCTCCACCTCGGCTCGGCACAAGCCATCAGTTCTCTGAAAGGTGCAGATTCCACCACCTGAAAAGGGAGCGACTGCAGCACCAGCAACTTGGACAGGAGCACATTCAGCTTCTGCGCCGTAGGATGAGTGGGCGCATACTGCTGTCTCTTGGACATGGCTTCGCTGATGGATTGCTGGCGGGATGCATGACTTGGAGGAGGAGGAGGAGGAGCAGGAGCGACAGAGGATGGGTATGACGCACAGCTGCCTTCGGCTGAGGTGCTGGAGCCTTGGCTGGCAGAAATTGGGAGCTCACTTGGTGAGGAAGCAGACTGGACCACCCCTTGGGAGCCTCGGTTCTCCCAGGTCGTTTTATGGTGACGCATCATATGTTGACGCAGGGCCGTGGTGCCAACATTTGGACCCTGGCCACGCTTCACCTTTTGCCTACATATCTTGCATGTGGCCATGTTACCCTCCTGCGGATGCCTCAGGAAAAACTGCCACACTGCCGAGTAGCTACTTTTTCCACCCCCTGGCCTCACTGATTCACTGCTGCTGTTGCCAACTCCAGGAACCCCTGCTCCACTACCTCCCGATAAGGTAGACTGCCGCACAGCAGGTGCTCTACCCCGGCCCCGGCCCCGGCCGGCTCCAGCCTTTGGAATTGTGCCCCCATGCTGACTGCTACCACCTTGCTGCCTCAGCTGCTGACTCCGGGGCAACCTGCGCCCCTCTTCTCCTGATGATGACGATGAAGCCCCTTCATCACCCGGCTCCCAAGTGCGATCGGCTTCATCGTCATCATCATCATCATCACCGAGTTGTGGCTGTACGTCACTGATGTTCGTGGATTCGTCAACAGTGTCTGGCGCAGGAGCTGGAACGCTCGCAGCACCCACGACACTGTCCACATCACTATTTGTCTGCCTAGCTAAAGAAGCCACCTCCATTTCTTGGCTGGGCAGTAGCTGCTGACTGTCCTCCTGTATCTGATCGTCCTCCTCACTAAAGAGTGGAGCTGAACCCAAAGCATAGGATACGTCGCTGGGGGAGGGAACGGCGTAGGACAGAGGCAATGGGAGGACAGGGACTGCTCTCGGGGCATGCCAACTCAGGGTTGTGTCAGAGGAACCTACCGACCCTAGACTGGGGGTCTCAGATGTAAGTTGTGATGATGTTGTTGATGAGCGCGTCAGCCAATCTACCACGGCAGATGCGTTACTGGTGGAGACCCGACCGCTAGCAGATACTGGCAGATTAGGTCTCTCAGCGTGACTCCTGCTGCTACTGGCCCCCAGTCTGATGCGAGCTCTGCCTGCGGAATCTTGGCCTCTGCCACTCCTCTTTTCACTTCCAGGCACTTGTCTGCCCGACATAGTCTAACTGGCGTGGTAGTAGGTGATATTTAAAAAAACCCCGGGCAGCGGTGGGTCTATATGAAACCGAATATAATGCACACCAAAAGTGAGCAGTAACACTCAGCCTCCAACAGGCCTGCTTAGTGTAAATAAGAGAGCTGCTTAGTGTAAATAAAGAGGGGTATGCTATGTTACAGAATGGGATGCCTCAACAGAAGTGCACCTGGCAGGCAGCAGTAAGCCTATGCCCAGCAAAAGTGTCTTATAATATAAATATAATAAGAGCAAATGCTTATATGGTCTTAAACAGAGGCTGCTTTAGTCACAGAATGGGATGCCCTGGGCAGGAATGGACCTGGCAGGGTCCAGTAGTGCTTTGCCCAGCAAAAGTGTCTTTATCAGGCTAATTTCAAATATGATAAGAGCAAATGCTTATATGGTCTTAAACAGAGGCTGCTTTAGTCACAGAATGGGATGCCCTGGGCAGGAATGGACCTGGCAGGGTCCAGTAGTGCTTTGCCCAGCAAAAGTGTCTTTATCAGGCTAATTTCAAATATGATAAGAGCAAATGCTTATATGGTCTTAAACAGAGGCTGCTGTAGTCACAGAATGGGATGCCCTGGGCAGGAATGGACCTGGCAGGGTCCAGTAGTGCTTTGCCCAGCAAAAGTGTCTTTATCAGGCTAATTTCAAATATGATAAGAGCAAATGCTTATATGGTCTTAAACAGAGGCTGCTGTAGTCACAGAATGGGATGCCCCAACAGGAATCGACCTGGCAGGGTCCAGTAGTGCTTTGCCCAGCAAAAGTGTCTTTATCAGGCTAATTTCAAATATGATAAGAGCAAATGCTTATATGGTCTTAAACAGAGGCTGCTTTAGTCACAGAATGGGATGCCCTGGGCAGGAATGGACCTGGCAGGGTCCAGTAGTGCTTTGCCCAGCAAAAGTGTCTTTATCAGGCTAATTTCAAATATGATAAGAGCAAATGCTTATATGGTCTTAAACAGAGGCTGCTGTAGTCACAGAATGGGATGCCCCAACAGGAATCGACCTGGCAGGGTCCAGTAGTGCTTTGCCCAGCAAAAGTGTCTTTATCAGGCTAATTTCAAATATGATAAGAGCAAATGCTTATATGGTCTTAAACAGAGGCTTCTGTAGTCACAGAATGGGATGCCCTGGGCAGGAATCGACCTGGCAGGGTCCAGTAGTGCTTTGCCCAGCAAAAGTGTCTTTATCAGGCCTAATTTCAAATATAAGAGCAAATGCTTATATGGTCTTAAACAGAGGCTGCTTTAGTCACAGAATGGGATGCCCTGGGCAGGAATGGACCTGGCAGGGTCCAGTAGTGCTTTGCCCAGCAAAAGTGTCTTTATCAGGCTAATTTCAAATATAAGAGCAAATGCTTATATGGTCTTAAACAGAGGCTGCTTTAGTCACAGAATGGGATGCCCTGGGCAGGAATGGACCTGGCAGGGTCCAGTAGTGCTTTGCCCAGCAAAAGTGTCTTTATCAGGCTAATTTCAAATATAAGAGCAAATGCTTATATGGTCTTAAACAGAGGCTGCTTTAGTCACAGAATGGGATGCCCTGGGCAGGAATGGACCTGGCAGGGTCCAGTAGTGCTTTGCCCAGCAAAAGTGTCTTTATCAGGCTAATTTCAAATATGATAAGAGCAAATGCTTATATGGTCTTAAACAGAGGCTGCTGTAGTCACAGAATGGGATGCCCTGGGCAGGAATGGACCTGGCAGGGTCCAGTAGTGCTTTGCCCAGCAAAAGTGTCTTTATCAGGCTAATTTCAAATATGATAAGAGCAAATGCTTATATGGTCTTAAACAGAGGCTGCTGTAGTCACAGAATGGGATGCCCCAACAGGAATCGACCTGGCAGGGTCCAGTAGTGCTTTGCCCAGCAAAAGTGTCTTTATCAGGCCTAATTTCAAATATGATAAGAGCAAATGCTTATATGGTCTTAAACAGAGGCTGCTTTAGTCACAGAATGGGATGCCCTGGGCAGGAATGGACCTGGCAGGGTCCAGTAGTGCTTTGCCCAGCAAAAGTGTCTTTATCAGGCTAATTTCAAATATGATAAGAGCAAATGCTTATATGGTCTTAAACAGAGGCTGCTGTAGTCACAGAATGGGATGCCCCAACAAGAATCGACCTGGCAGGGTCCAGTAGTGCTTTGCCCAGCAAAAGTGTCTTTATCAGGCTAATTTCAAATATGATAAGAGCAAATGCTTATATGGTCTTAAACAGAGGCTGCTGTAGTCACAGAATGGGATGCCCCAACAGGAATCGACCTGGCAGGGTCCAGTAGTGCTTTGCCCAGCAAAAGTGTCTTTATCAGGCTAATTTCAAATATGATAAGAGCAAATGCTTATATGGTCTTAAACAGAGGCTGCTTTAGTCACAGAATGGGATGCCCTGGGCAGGAATGGACCTGGCAGGGTCCAGTAGTGCTTTGCCCAGCAAAAGTGTCTTTATCAGGCTAATTTCAAATATAAGAGCAAATGCTTATATGGTCTTAAACAGAGGCTGCTTTAGTCACAGAATGGGATGCCCTGGGCAGGAATGGACCTGGCAGGGTCCAGTAGTGCTTTGCCCAGCAAAAGTGTCTTTATCAGGCTAATTTCAAATATGATAAGAGCAAATGCTTATATGGTCTTAAACAGAGGCTGCTGTAGTCACAGAATGGGATGCCCTGGGCAGGAATGGACCTGGCAGGGTCCAGTAGTGCTTTGCCCAGCAAAAGTGTCTTTATCAGGCTAATTTCAAATATGATAAGAGCAAATGCTTATATGGTCTTAAACAGAGGCTGCTGTAGTCACAGAATGGGATGCCCCAACAGGAATCGACCTGGCAGGGTCCAGTAGTGCTTTGCCCAGCAAAAGTGTCTTTATCAGGCCTAATTTCAAATATGATAAGAGCAAATGCTTATATGGTCTTAAACAGAGGCTGCTTTAGTCACAGAATGGGATGCCCTGGGCAGGAATGGACCTGGCAGGGTCCAGTAGTGCTTTGCCCAGCAAAAGTGTCTTTATCAGGCTAATTTCAAATATGATAAGAGCAAATGCTTATATGGTCTTAAACAGAGGCTGCTGTAGTCACAGAATGGGATGCCCCAACAGGAATCGACCTGGCAGGGTCCAGTAGTGCTTTGCCCAGCAAAAGTGTCTTTATCAGGCTAATTTCAAATATGATAAGAGCAAATGCTTATATGGTCTTAAACAGAGGCTGCTTTAGTCACAGAATGGGATGCCCTGGGCAGGAATGGACCTGGCAGGGTCCAGTAGTGCTTTGCCCAGCAAAAGTGTCTTTATCAGGCTAATTTCAAATATGATAAGAGCAAATGCTTATATGGTCTTAAACAGAGGCTGCTGTAGTCACAGAATGGGATGCCCTGGGCAGGAATGGACCTGGCAGGGTCCAGTAGTGCTTTGCCCAGCAAAAGTGTCTTTATCAGGCTAATTTCAAATATGATAAGAGCAAATGCTTATATGGTCTTAAACAGAGGCTGCTGTAGTCACAGAATGGGATGCCCTGGGCAGGAATGGACCTGGCAGGGTCCAGTAGTGCTTTGCCCAGCAAAAGTGTCTTTATCAGGCTAATTTCAAATATAAGAGCAAATGCTTATATGGTCTTAAACAGAGGCTGCTTTAGTCACAGAATGGGATGCCCTGGGCAGGAATGGACCTGGCAGGGTCCAGTAGTGCTTTGCCCAGCAAAAGTGTCTTTATCAGGCTAATTTCAAATATGATAAGAGCAAATGCTTATATGGTCTTAAACAGAGGCTGCTTTAGTCACAGAATGGGATGCCCTGGGCAGGAATGGACCTGGCAGGGTCCAGTAGTGCTTTGCCCAGCAAAAGTGTCTTTATCAGGCTAATTTCAAATATAAGAGCAAATGCTTATATGGTCTTAAACAGAGGCTGCTTTAGTCACAGAATGGGATGCCCTGGGCAGGAATGGACCTGGCAGGGTCCAGTAGTGCTTTGCCCAGCAAAAGTGTCTTTATCAGGCTAATTTCAAATATGATAAGAGCAAATGCTTATATGGTCTTAAACAGAGGCTGCTTTAGTCACAGAATGGGATGCCCTGGGCAGGAATGGACCTGGCAGGGTCCAGTAGTGCTTTGCCCAGCAAAAGTGTCTTTATCAGGCTAATTTCAAATATAAGAGCAAATGCTTATATGGTCTTAAACAGAGGCTGCTTTAGTCACAGAATGGGATGCCCTGGGCAGGAATGGACCTGGCAGGGTCCAGTAGTGCTTTGCCCAGCAAAAGTGTCTTTATCAGGCTAATTTCAAATATGATAAGAGCAAATGCTTATATGGTCTTAAACAGAGGCTGCTTTAGTCACAGAATGGGATGCCCTGGGCAGGAATGGACCTGGCAGGGTCCAGTAGTGCTTTGCCCAGCAAAAGTGTCTTTATCAGGCTAATTTCAAATATAAGAGCAAATGCTTATATGGTCTTAAACAGAGGCTGCTTTAGTCACAGAATGGGATGCCCTGGGCAGGAATGGACCTGGCAGGGTCCAGTAGTGCTTTGCCCAGCAAAAGTGTCTTTATCAGGCTAATTTCAAATATGATAAGAGCAAATGCTTATATGGTCTTAAACAGAGGCTGCTTTAGTCACAGAATGGGATGCCCTGGGCAGGAATGGACCTGGCAGGGTCCAGTAGTGCTTTGCCCAGCAAAAGTGTCTTTATCAGGCTAATTTCAAATATGATAAGAGCAAATGCTTATATGGTCTTAAACAGAGGCTGCTGTAGTCACAGAATGGGATGCCCTGGGCAGGAATGGACCTGGCAGGGTCCAGTAGTGCTTTGCCCAGCAAAAGTGTCTTTATCAGGCTAATTTCAAATATGATAAGAGCAAATGCTTATATGGTCTTAAACAGAGGCTGCTGTAGTCACAGAATGGGATGCCCCAACAGGAATCGACCTGGCAGGGTCCAGTAGTGCTTTGCCCAGCAAAAGTGTCTTTATCAGGCTAATTTCAAATATGATAAGAGCAAATGCTTATATGGTCTTAAACAGAGGCTGCTTTAGTCACAGAATGGGATGCCCTGGGCAGGAATGGACCTGGCAGGGTCCAGTAGTGCTTTGCCCAGCAAAAGTGTCTTTATCAGGCTAATTTCAAATATAAGAGCAAATGCTTATATGGTCTTAAACAGAGGCTGCTTTAGTCACAGAATGGGATGCCCTGGGCAGGAATGGACCTGGCAGGGTCCAGTAGTGCTTTGCCCAGCAAAAGTGTCTTTATCAGGCTAATTTCAAATATAAGAGCAAATGCTTATATGGTCTTAAACAGAGGCTGCTTTAGTCACAGAATGGGATGCCCTGGGCAGGAATGGACCTGGCAGGGTCCAGTAGTGCTTTGCCCAGCAAAAGTGTCTTTATCAGGCTAATTTCAAATATGATAAGAGCAAATGCTTATATGGTCTTAAACAGAGGCTGCTTTAGTCACAGAATGGGATGCCCTGGGCAGGAATGGACCTGGCAGGGTCCAGTAGTGCTTTGCCCAGCAAAAGTGTCTTTATCAGGCTAATTTCAAATATGATAAGAGCAAATGCTTATATGGTCTTAAACAGAGGCTGCTGTAGTCACAGAATGGGATGCCCTGGGCAGGAATGGACCTGGCAGGGTCCAGTAGTGCTTTGCCCAGCAAAAGTGTCTTTATCAGGCTAATTTCAAATATGATAAGAGCAAATGCTTATATGGTCTTAAACAGAGGCTGCTGTAGTCACAGAATGGGATGCCCCAACAGGAATCGACCTGGCAGGGTCCAGTAGTGCTTTGCCCAGCAAAAGTGTCTTTATCAGGCCTAATTTCAAATATGATAAGAGCAAATGCTTATATGGTCTTAAACAGAGGCTGCTTTAGTCACAGAATGGGATGCCCTGGGCAGGAATGGACCTGGCAGGGTCCAGTAGTGCTTTGCCCAGCAAAAGTGTCTTTATCAGGCTAATTTCAAATATGATAAGAGCAAATGCTTATATGGTCTTAAACAGAGGCTGCTGTAGTCACAGAATGGGATGCCCCAACAGGAATCGACCTGGCAGGGTCCAGTAGTGCTTTGCCCAGCAAAAGTGTCTTTATCAGGCTAATTTCAAATATGATAAGAGCAAATGCTTATATGGTCTTAAACAGAGGCTGCTGTAGTCACAGAATGGGATGCCCCAACAGGAATCGACCTGGCAGGGTCCAGTAGTGCTTTGCCCAGCAAAAGTGTCTTTATCAGGCTAATTTCAAATATAAGAGCAAATGCTTATATGGTCTTAAACAGAGGCTGCTTTAGTCACAGAATGGGATGCCCTGGGCAGGAATGGACCTGGCAGGGTCCAGTAGTGCTTTGCCCAGCAAAAGTGTCTTTATCAGGCTAATTTCAAATATGATAAGAGCAAATGCTTATATGGTCTTAAACAGAGGCTGCTTTAGTCACAGAATGGGATGCCCTGGGCAGGAATGGACCTGGCAGGGTCCAGTAGTGCTTTGCCCAGCAAAAGTGTCTTTATCAGGCTAATTTCAAATATAAGAGCAAATGCTTATATGGTCTTAAACAGAGGCTGCTTTAGTCACAGAATGGGATGCCCTGGGCAGGAATGGACCTGGCAGGGTCCAGTAGTTCTATGCCCAGCAAAAGTGTCTTTATCAGGCCTAATTTCAAATATGATAAGAGCAAATGCTTATATGGTCTTAAACAGAGGCTGCTTTAGTCACAGAATGGGATGCCCTGGGCAGGAATGGACCTGGCAGGGTCCAGTAGTGCTTTGCCCAGCAAAAGTGTCTTTATCAGGCTAATTTCAAATATGATAAGAGCAAATGCTTATATGGTCTTAAACAGAGGCTGCTTTAGTCACAGAATGGGATGCCTCACAGCAGACTTAAGATCAGTTCAGTATATATGCACAGTTAGTTACTATAAGCAGCCTGAAAACGCTAACAAAGCCTGTCAGCCAGCTAGTAACACTCAGGCTGGATGAAAAAAAAAAAAAATCTCCTTGTGACAGCCTCCGTTTTTCCTACCTTTCCCTGGCTTTCTGTCTGTCTCCTGTCTGTCTCCTGCCTGTCTCCTGCCTGTCTCCAGCCTGTCCCTGTCTGTCCCTGCCTGTCTAACTGCCTCAGCTACACAGCGTTCTGTCTGTCACGAATGCAATAGAGAAATGAGGAAAAGCAAGATGGCCGCCGTTAAATACCGCTGTGTGACGTCACCGGGCTTGCTGGCTGCTGATAGGCTGCATGTGACTGCCCCAGCTTGCACTGGCGCGGGATAGATGTCCAGACATGTCCCGTCCGCCATCTTAGAATGCCTGTAAATGTAAATGAATGGATGTTAAAGGAAAACTTCGAGTGATCGAATCGCGGGGAAATTTGGATTCGATCCGAATCGAATTTTTCCTGAAATTCGGATCGAATCCGGGTTCGTCCGGATCGATTCGCTCATCCCTAATCCTTATTGTCAGGTCTTTTAGACTCAATCTTTTAGACTGAGTGTGTGTGGTTAATGGCTGCTATTTAATTTTATCACGAATGTGACTTACCTTGCTAACTCCTTTATAATGGTGATTTTACCCTTTGGAAATATCTATAGTCATTGGTTGATACTTTTAGAATGCTACCATCTACCCTATGCCACTATTTGTTTTAATGTAGTCGTTACGCTATATGTATGGACCGTATGAGTGACAGATGTTTTTAGCAGTGGCAGACCTATTGAATATGACTGCAGTCACGTGATCGGCAGTTGCGATCATGTGACTCTGTAGTAACTGTAGATTGGCGTACATTGTGGACGCCGGCGCACTTCCGCATATGAGGATGTGTAGTTACGTCCTATCGACATGTGATGCTTGGAGTGCAAACAGAGTCACGTGATAGTTGGCTGCGATCACGTGACTCCCGGACATCTACGCACTGGCCGCGGTCGTTTGCGGGTTTCCAGCTTTCTGTATATCTTTGGAACTCTAAGATATGGTAAGATGTAGTATTGAGTGCTGTTTTGATGTGATGTTCTGCTGAAGTATTAAACTTCGGTACAGTGGCTTCACGCGACCGGAGGTTGCGGTCACGTGTACATCCCTTTCCTGTGATGGTTTTCAAATTCCATTCCAACATTCAATGGGCACTTTCTGTATTTGATCTCAGTAGGAGTTTTCAGCCTCATGATTAACAGGTAATACCAGTTTACATTATGGGCAACTATACAACTTTATTTTGATGCTATATAACTCTCACCACTCTGCTTCACCACTAGCCTTGTTAAAGTCGCTTAGCGGCGACAAAATGCGTCGGTGGTGGTGAGTGACGGAGATCTTTTAAAGTCTTCTTGATTTCAAGTGGTACCCAATTCCTCTTTGGCTTCCCTGTGGCTGTCAGATTCCAGGGCTGGTTATTGTTTATCTGACTCAACGCTGTCTTTTAAACCTATACTTGTGAGTGCATTTCTATTCAATCTTATTAAAATTGTGAATAATACAGAATCACACTAGATTTGGCACTTCTTTTTTTCTCTGTATGTGGTTTGTTAAAACGTGGATGTTCATCTCATTATCGATATTGGCGAGTGTGTACCCCCAAAAAAAGGATTCACTGGACCCGTTCTCAGCTGGTTGTGACTAACTTGAAGCCTGATTTTTACCTATAGCCAGTAAGAGTCTGCACTTTTGGTGGCGGATTGAATCACAGTATTGTGTGAAGTGCACGTGCCGTGGGATATCATTATCATTTTTTATTTGTGCTCTGTGTCATACTATATATCTAAAAAAAGCCTTACTTACCACTTTAGACTTGATCCTTGTACCTTTGCAGTTTTTCTCTTTGATGCTGGTGACAGGAGGTAAGTCACATGATTGTCCGCCTCTGATATTGTATGCTCATCTGCAGCGGAAAAACATAAGTGCCTCAGGAGTGACTAATTCAGCCTGCAGCACTTAGAGGGAGAAAGCCTGTGTTGCTAAGGTAAGTAATATCTTTTTATGAATTCTGGCTATAGAAGCCCCCTAAACGTGTCAGTAACTATCTGAAGCTGCTTATTTAGAATCCCATAAGTACTCGGCATTTCTTTCTTTTTTTCAGAAATTGAAACCTGTTGACGAGTGGGAGAATTCGCCAAGATCTGTGTGATGCAGGTGCTAAAGAAATATTTCTCTATTGTCCTCCTTTAGCTGAGACATTGTGAAATATTTACATAAATAACTCGCTATTTATCTCGCTTCTGGCTGGGAAGTGTTAGAAATTACACTTTACCAACAGGACAGAGATAAATGAATATTTTGTGAATTTAAGTAATGCCGATTCAACAGAGTCGCTGATAGCATCAGCCAAGGAGAAGATGTATGATAGAAGAGTGAGACAGACAGCTTTCTTTTTTTTCTACCAAGAGAGTTTATCCTAATGATAAAATCACCAGGAATTATATATATATATATATATATATATATATATATATATATATATATCATATCAATCATATCAAGCAGTGGCGGACTGGGACCAAAGATCAGCCCTGGATTTTACCAGCCCCTGGGTGGCTCAAAACATCTCTGCTCCCCACAACCATGCCAGGGGTAAGGCATTGAGGCCTGGGTTGCTTGGCTTGTGGATACAGTGAGGCTGGGTAACGGGGGCTGAGAGGGAGACAGGGATTGAATGTTGGTGTAAAAAGCAGCAGCCCAACAGGCCCCAAAGCAGTGCAGCCCACTGGGTCATTGTCCCAGGTCTCCTATGGCCAGTTCGCCCCTGATGTCAAGTAAAGTGTTCTTGGTGTTTGGTTTTACATAATCAGAGCAGCAAAAGACCATTTGAGCAGTCTTTAGCCCAGTCTTCATATGATATAGTGTATGTGCTGACTCCAGAGTTTTAAGATCTGTTCTGAATAGTTACTTTTAATTTGCTGTCATAGTTCATGAGATTTTTTCTTTAATATTCAGGTGCTTCAAGCACTTGAGTCCAGAAATTCTGGTGGAACTTTCTGGTATCTGGAATCCAACAAAAGCCACCACATCTAAATTCCTAATTCTAAAAATACATTACTTGGCTAAAGGGGGCTGGTAACCCTGGAAAACTAACAGCCTCTATGGCCTTGGTCACAAGTCTGGTGCTCTTATACTGTAGCAGTCCATCTTTTAAATGGTGAAAAAAACATCCACAATGACTTCTTTATGCAGCTGCTTCCAGTGCTAGGCAGTATCTTCTCTTCAGGTACAGTGACTTCCTCCTGGCAGAAGGCTCCTCATCAGCGGTGGGCCTGTATGCATCATTCTCTACCTCCGCCAAGCCCCTTGACATCCCTTCTTTGGCACACAGAGGGGCAGCATTTCATCTTGGAGAAGGTGGAGGTGGCATTCTTTTAAGTGGACCAAAATCCAGCTCAATCGGCCTGGGAATCTTATAGATTCCCCCCTAGCATCCAAAATCGGGATGCCCCGCTGTGTGAAACCCTCCAGGTCGCCCCATTCACTTACCTAGTGACCCACGGCGCGTCTAAGAGCAGTGGCCGCATCCCTCCCTGTTAGAGGGAAGTGGAGGATGCGGCTGCCAGAGCCGCTGCTCTTAGACGCGCAGTGGGACCGGGAAGAGGTGAGCTGGTCTTGGCATCCTGGGGGGTTTCACACAGCGGGCACCCCCAATGCACTGGGGGAAAGGACCAAAACCCATGATAGTTAAAATCCTGGCTTTTGGTTCACTTTAAGTTTTAAAGCACCAGAGCTGAAGCAGAGCTTGACTATCCTGGGTTTTGGTCCTTTCCCCCCGAGCACCCCCACCACTGTGTGAAACCCCCCAGATCACCCAAAGAAACTCACCTCACCCCGGTCCTATGGCGCATGTGCGGCCGCTTGTCCAATCAGTGCAGTAGTCTAAAGCCAGCGGCTCCGAGCGCGCTGGCGGCCGCATTCCCCGTTTCCCTCTAACAGGGAGCGTGCCCGCGCTGGCCATTTACAAATGGATTCCCCGTGGGGGGGGGGGGGATCGACCAGCCCGGGAATCTTATAGATCCAATCAAGCTGGGCTTTGAACCTAAACCCCAAATTATACAATATTTACCCATATGCATTTCTGTATTTGTGGCAACTGCTTCCAGTGTCGCATGTCATTGCCAGCCATCAACAAGGTTCACAATGATGCATAGCACTGTGCACACTTACACCGTGAGCTCCACTGGCCAACAGCGGTCATGCGGGACACCATACGTGGTGCAGTACTATGGAGAGGATTAGTTATAATGGCAATTTTGGCTAATTAGTGTACATCCAAATACCAAGGGGGTGCAGCCCCCAAGAGCTGATGTAGATTAGGCAGCTGGAAGTCTGCCTTAACCCTTTAACTGCCAGCCTACCTAGACCATTTTGTCACCCTTTGTTGCCAGACCATTTTGCACTATTTTGCGCTCCCCATGTTCAACTGTGATTTTTGAAGGGATTTCCAGGGATTTCCCAGCAAAGTGATATATTGTTTTTTTCAGCAGAGTCTGGGCTTTAACATGAAATGTCTTGTATGTAATTTTTTAGGTGTATTCTCAATATTTTTGCATGAAATATGTGCAAAAAAAAAAAATATATATCTTTTACAATTTGTAGTGTTTTTTTGTAATCAAAAATGTAAGTTTGTCAATAAAATCTTATTTCGTGTGAAACCCGAATTTCTCCCGGTTACAGCGGTACCACATATGTATTGGTAGACACCCTTTCCTGCCCAGAAGACTCCCCCAAACTGAAATAGCGCTTTAGGAGATTTTCAGATAAAATACAACTATGCTACACGCTAAGCGCACCTTGCAGTTTTTCCAGAAAAGCAACCCTTTACATTTGAAATACCCCCAACATACTATATATTCTCTGGAAGTATACACCTCAGGCTTTATAGGCTTTGTTGCATTGGGTGCAGTTTTCTGGAAGTAATCCCTCAATGTATTCTTTGGTTGCACAGGGTTTTCCTAAAAAAAGAATAAAAAAGCAGAATCAAAACCACATTTTCCTAAAAAAACTATAGCCAAACAAGAAAAATCTGAAAAAGCAACATGCCCCGAACAGAACAATACCCAGCATGCATAACTACTGTCAAGGGAAGAGTTGCCAAACACACCATAGTAAAGCATGTGCGTAACATTAATTTTACTTGAAAATTTCAGCTTTGCAGACAAAGTGCACACCTTGTGCTTTTTCTACCAAAACAAGCCTTTACATTTGGAATATCTCCCATAAACCATATATTCCCTGAAAGTACACATTTTAAGCTTTCTAAGCATACCCAGCTTGTTGTAGTGGGCTCATCTTTCTGGGCGTAATCCCTGGAAGAATTCTTAGGTGGCACAGGGTTTCACAAAAAAATGTATAAAAAAGCAGAATAAAAAACACCTTTTCCTAAAATATCAACATGCAAATAAGAAAAAAAGAAGCTAAATCTGAAAGAGCAAGGTTCTCCAAGCAGAACAATACCCAACATGCATAGGTACTATTAACCCTTTTAATTGCCAGCCTACTTGAAGTTTTGTCACCCTCTGTTGACAGGTCATTTTCCCCATTTTGAGCCATGTCTAACCGTGATTTTTGCTGGAATTTCCAGGAAAATATATATATATATTTTTTGCAGCAGAGTTTAGGCTTTAACCTGAAATATCTTGTTTGTAATTTTTCTACAGTTTTTTAAATATTTTTGTGTAAAAAAACAAAAAAATAAATAAAATAATATTTTTTTAGACAATTGTCTCCTCTATTTTAAATAAAACATTTGTTTTATTAATGAAAACCATATTGCATGTGAAAGCCTCATTTCTCCCGATGACAACGGTACCACATATGTATCGATAGCCCCCCCATTTGTGCCCAGGGGACCCCCCAAACTGAAAAGAGCACTTTATAACATTCACAAATAAAATACTACTATCCACACTATAAACATAAGGGGTTAATTAAAAAAAAAAATGATGTAGGGTCCCTCCTCCCGGGGGGGGGGGGGGGGCTATTTTTTGGGGGGAATTTTAAGGGTTAGGGTTAGGCTAACCCTAACCCTTAAAATTAAAAGAAAAATGATGTAGGGTCCCCCCTCCCGGGGGGGGGGGGGGGGCCCTAATTTTGGGGGGAATTTTAAGGGTTAGGGTTAGGCTAATCCTAACCCTTAAAATTTTTTTAAAAAATGATGTAGGGTCCTCCCTCCCAGGGGGGGGGGGGACCCTATTTTTTGGGGGAATTTTAAGAGGCTAACCCTAACCCTTAAAGTGGACCAACACCCACCCCTGATCGGCCCCGGAATCTATAAGATTCCCGGACCGATCAGCTCCCTCCCCGCTGAGCATCCAAAATCGGGATGCCCCGCTGTGTGAAACTCCCCAGAAAGCCCTTAAAATCTTACCTTATCGGCGACGGACAAGCTCCGGATAAGCCGCCGCCGCCTCCCGCACGTCCCTCTAGCAGAGCGCACACCAGGGCTGGCCGTTTGTGAATGGCTGGCGCGGGCGCGCGCCCTGTAAGAGGGATGCGTGAGAGGCGGCGGCGGCTTATCCGGCGCTTGTCCGTCGCAGATAAGGTAAGATTTTAAGGGCTTTCTGGGGGGTTTCACACAGTGGGGCACCCCCGATCGGGGTGCCCCGCGGAAGTGGACCAACCCTCAGGATAGTGAAAATCCTGGGTGTTGGTCCACTTTAAAATTTAAAACAAAAATGACGTAGGGACCCCCATCCCGGGGGGGTACCCTATTTTTTTTTTTTTAAGGGTTAGGGTTAGGCTAACCCTAACCCTTAAATTTTTTTAAAAAATTACGTAGGGTCCCCCCTACCCGTCATAACCAGCCCGGGACCAGCTATGGGGGCTTGTAGGAACAGAGTGGAGGGGCCAGCTCTGGTGGCCCCCCCACCCTGCAGCCTACATGCCCACATAGCCTATGTGGGCCCGGGCTCTTCTACCCCCCCCCTGGGCTTTGGGGAGGCAGGTAATTGGGGGTGCGGGGTTAATGGCAAGTCACCCGCTAGTTGCAGGTGACTTGCCAGCCCCCAGCCTTGTGAACTGGTACAGGGGTCTCATGGACCCCTTACCAGTTCACAAAGGGTTAACAGTTAAATAAAACACACACAGTAAAAATTAGTTTATTAAAAAAAAAAACTTTTTTTTTCTTTACTCACCTCCGATCGTCAGCTCCTGTGTCCCTCGCTGATCTGCTGTCAGATGCCGGTGATCGGCAGCCAGAGGAGGAGGGGAGGCAGGAGATCAGAGGATCTCCTGTCCCCTCCTTCTCAGGCCACCGATCACCGGCATCTGACAGCTGAGAGGCCTGGAGCTGTCATGATGCCGACCGAGTGACGTCATAAGCCCCGCCCCCAATTCACAGCAAGATGGCGGCGCCCATCGGAGAAAGAGGGGAGAGAGCCTAACAGGCTCTCTCCTGAAGATAGAGAGCCCTGGGGGGGGGGGATTGGTGGCCCCCCGGGTGAAGAGGAGGGCCGGCGAGATCGAGCGCACATGGAGGTGAGTAAATGTAATTTTTTTTTTTTATTTTCACAGGAAAAGCCAGCGGCCGCAAAAAACGGGGTGGGGGGGGCTACTCCGGGCTCTCCCCTTAAAATTTACGTGGCTGGCAATAGAAGGGTTAATCCAATGACCTACCCCCAAAATTAAAATAATTATTCAAATAATAATATCCAAAGCAATAATGCAGACATTGAAAACTAAGGTCAGAAGGTAACATTTTTATACAGTATAAAGAACTGGTGGTGATCAAATTCAATGATAATCTTTTTTTTTTTTTTTTTTTTTTTTTTAATAATAATAGAGATGAGCGAACTTTTGAAAAATTCGATTCGGCTGATTCGCCGAATTTTCCGACAAAATTTGTTTCGGTCCGAATTTATTCGCGACGAATCACTATTAAAACGGCTTTTTCTGAGCTTCCTAGAGCCTCAATACCATCTGTAAACCATTCTGCCTTGCTGTAACATGCATAGGATGCGTGCTGAGTTAGTGAAATAATACTGTAAATAATTATGACATGCAGATAAGAGGCATTGCTATTAGAATGGCAGAGTGGCACAATTGCAGAGAGTTGAGGTGGCATCACTATGAGGGGCCCCTATATTGCCTGAAAAACACACCCTGGAGCTGGCAGCAGCAGGACCCCAAATATTGGCTGAAAGACATCCTGGAGTTGGCAGCAGGAGCCCAAAAATTGGCCGAAAGAGACACTGGAGTTGCCAGCAGCAGCAGGAGCCCAAACATTGGCTGAAAGAGACACTGGAGTTGGCAGCAGGAGCCCAAAAATTGGCCTAAAGAAACACTGGAGTTGGCAGCAGCAGGAGCCCAAACATTGGCTGAAAGAGACACTGGGGTTGTCAGCAGCAGCAGCAGGAGCCCAAAAAATGACTGAGAGACATACCCTGGAGTTGCAAACAGCAGCAGCAGCAGCGGCAGGAGTCCAAACATTTCTTGAAAGAGACACTGGAGTGGGCAGCAGGAGCAGCAGGAGCCCAAACATTGCTTGAAAGACACACTGGAGTTGGAAGCAGGAGCCCAAACATTGCTTGAAAGACACACTGGAGTTGGCAGCAGGAGCAACAGGAGCCCAAACATTGCTTGAAAGACACACTGGAGTTGGCAGCAGGAGCAGCAGGAGCCCAAACATTGCTTGAAAGACACACTGGAGTTGGAAGCAGGAGCAGCAGGAGCCCAAACATTGCTTGAAAGACACCCTGGAGTTGGCAGCAGGAGCAACAGGAGCCCAAACATTGCTTGAAAGACACACTGGAGTTGGCAGCAGGAGCAGCAGGAGCCAAAACATTGCTTGAAAGACACACTGGAGTTGGCAGCAGCAGCAGGAGCCCAAACACTGGCTCAAAGAGACACTGGAGTTGGCAGCAGGAGCAGCAGCAGGAGGCCAAAAATTGGCTGAATGACACCCTGGAGGTGCAAGCAGCAGCAGCAGGAGCCCCAACATTGCTTGAAAGAGACACTGGAGTTGGCAGCAGGAGCCCAAACATTGCTTGAAAGACACACTGGAGTTGGCAGCAGGAGCCCAAACATTGCTTGAAAGAGACACTGGAGTTGGCAGCAGGAGCCCAAACATTGCTTGAAAGACACACTGGAGTTGGCAGCAGGAGCAGCAGCAGGAGCCCAAACATTGCTTGAAAGACACACTGGAGTTGACAGCAGGAGCCCAAACATTGCTTGAAAGAGACACTGGAGTCGGCAGCAGCAGCAGCAGGAGGCCAAAAATTGGCTGACTGACACCCTGGAGTTGCAAGCATCAGCAGCAGGAGCCCAAAATTGCTTGAAAGACACACTGGATTTGGCAGCAGCAGGAGCCCAAACATTGCTTGAAAGACACACTGGAGTTGGCAGCAGGAGCAGCAGGAGCCCAAACATTGCTTGAAAGACACACTGGAGTTGGCAGCAGGAGACCAAACATTACTTGAAAGACACTCTGGAGTTGGAAGCAGGAGCAGCAGGAGCCCAAACATTGCTTGAAAGACACACTGGAGTTGGCAGCAGGAGCAGCAGGCACCCAAACATTGCTTGAAAGACACACTGGAGTTGGCAGCAGGAGCAGCAGCAGGACCCCAAACATTGCTTGAAAGAGACACTGGAGTTGGCAGCAGGAGCAGCAGGAGCTCAAACATTGCTTGAAAGACACACTGGAGTTGGCAGCAGCAGCAGCAGGAGTCCAAAAATTGGCTGAATGAAACCCTGGAGTTGCAAGCAGCAGCAGTAGCAGGAGCCCAAAATTGCTTGAAAGACACTCTGGAGTTGGCAGCAGCAGGAGCCCAAACATTGCTTGAAAGACACACTGGAGTTGGCAGCAGGGGCAGCAGGAGCCCAAACATTGCTTGAAAGACACACTGGAGTTGGCAGCAGGAGCCCAAACATTGCTTGAAAGACACACTGGAGTTGGAAGCAGGAGCAGCAGGAGCTCAAACATTGCTTGGAAGACACAATGGAGTTGGCAGCAGGAGCCCAAACATTGCTTGAAAGACACACAGGAGTTTGCAGCAGCAGCAGGAGGAGCCCAAACATTGGCTCAAAGAGACACTGGAGTTGGCAGCAGGAGTAGCAGGAGGCCAAAATAGGCTGAATGACCCCCTGGAGTTGGCAGCAGGAGACCAAACATTACTTGAAAGACACTCTGGAGTTGGAAGCAGGAGCAGCAGGAGCCCAAACATTGCTTGAAAGACACACTGGAGTTGGCAGCAGGAGCAGCAGGCGCCCAAACATTGCTTGAAAGACACACTGGAGTTGGCAGCAGGAGCAGCAGCAGGACCCCAAACATTGCTTGAAAGAGACACTGGAGTTGGCAGCAGGAGCAGCAGGAGCTCAAACATTGCTTGAAAGACACACTGAAGTTGGCAGCAGGAGTAGCAGGAGCCCAAACATTGCTTGAAAGACACACTGGAGTTGGCAGCAGCAGCAGCAGGAGTCCAAAAATTGGCTGAATGAAACCCTGGAGTTGCAAGCAGCAGCAGTAGCAGGAGCCCAAAATTGCTTGAAAGACACTCTGGAGTTGGCAGCAGCAGGAGCCCAAACATTGCTTGAAAGACACACTGGAGTTGGAAGCAGGGGCAGCAGGAGCCAAACATTGCTTGAAAGACACACTGGAGTTGGCAGCAGGAGCCCAAACATTGCTTGAAAGACACACTGGAGTTGGAAGCAGGAGCAGCAGGAGCTCAAACATTGCTTGGAAGACACAATGGAGTTGGCAGCAGGAGCCCAAACATTGCTTGAAAGACACACAGGAGTTTGCAGCAGCAGCAGGAGGAGCCCAAACATTGGCTCAAAGAGACACTGGAGTTGGCAGCAGCAGCAGCAGGAGTCCAAAAATTGGCTGAATGAAACCCTGGAGTTGCAAGCAGCAGCAGTAGCAGGAGCCCAAAATTGCTTGAAAGACACTCTGGAGTTGGCAGCAGCAGGAGCCCAAACATTGCTTGAAAGACACACTGGAGTTGGCAGCAGGGGCAGCAGGAGCCCAAACATTGCTTGAAAGACACACTGGAGTTGGCAGCAGGAGCCCAAACATTGCTTGAAAGACACACTGGAGTTGGAAGCAGGAGCAGCAGGAGCTCAAACATTGCTTGGAAGACACAATGGAGTTGGCAGCAGGAGCCCAAACATTGCTTGAAAGACACACAGGAGTTTGCAGCAGCAGCAGGAGGAGCCCAAACATTGGCTCAAAGAGACACTGGAGTTGGCAGCAGGAGCAGCAGGAGGCCAAAATAGGCTGAATGACCCCCTGGAGTTGGCAGCAGGAGACCAAACATTACTTGAAAGACACTCTGGAGTTGGAAGCAGGAGCAGCAGGAGCCCAAACATTGCTTGAAAGACACACTGGAGTTGGCAGCAGGAGCAGCAGGCGCCCAAACATTGCTTGAAAGACACACTGGAGTTGGCAGCAGGAGCAGCAGCAGGACCCCAAACATTGCTTGAAAGAGACACTGGAGTTGGCAGCAGGAGCAGCAGGAGCTCAAACATTGCTTGAAAGACACACTGAAGTTGGCAGCAGGAGTAGCAGGAGCCCAAACATTGCTTGAAAGACACACTGGAGTTGGCAGCAGCAGCAGCAGGAGTCCAAAAATTGGCTGAATGAAACCCTGGAGTTGCAAGCAGCAGCAGTAGCAGGAGCCCAAAATTGCTTGAAAGACACTCTGGAGTTGGCAGCAGCAGGAGCCCAAACATTGCTTGAAAGACACACTGGAGTTGGAAGCAGGGGCAGCAGGAGCCAAACATTGCTTGAAAGACACACTGGAGTTGGCAGCAGGAGCCCAAACATTGCTTGAAAGACACACTGGAGTTGGAAGCAGGAGCAGCAGGAGCTCAAACATTGCTTGGAAGACACAATGGAGTTGGCAGCAGGAGCCCAAACATTGCTTGAAAGACACACAGGAGTTTGCAGCAGCAGCAGGAGGAGCCCAAACATTGGCTCAAAGAGACACTGGAGTTGGCAGCAGGAGCAGCAGGAGGCCAAAATAGGCTGAATGACCCCCTGGAGGTGCAAGCAGCAGCAGCAGGAGCCCAAACATTGCTTGAAAGAGACACTGGAGTTGGCAGCAGGAGCAGCAGGAGGCCAAAATTGATTGAAAGACACACTGGAGTTGGCAGCAGCAGCAGGAGCCCAAACATTGCTTGAAAGAGACACTGGAGTTGGCAGCAGGAGCCCAAACATTGCTTGAAAGAGACACTGGAGTTGACAGCAGGAGCAGCAGGAGCCCAAACATTGCTTGAGAGAGACACTGGAGTTGGCAGCAGGAGCATCAGGAGCCCAAACATTGCTTGAAAGACACGCTGGAGTTGGCAGCAGGAGCAGCAGCAGGAGCCCACACATTGCTTGAAAGAGACACTGGAGTTGGCAGCAGGAGCCCAAACATTGCTTAAAAGACACACTGAAGTTGGCAGCAGGAGCCCAAACATTGCATGAAAGACACACTGGAGTTGGCAGCGGCAGCAGCAGGAGGCCAAAAATTGGCTGAATCAAACCCTGGAGTTGCAAGCAGCAGGAGCCCAAAATTGCTTGAAAGACACACTGGAGTTGGCAGCAGCAGGAGCCCAACAAGGTTATACCAATATTTTAATTTACATTTTTTAACAGGGACCACACGTGCCAGAGTGGAACAACTGAGTGTCAGGGTCCTTCAGTTGGTGGGCGAGATGCAGGAGCTGCGCAACTCGTTGGGGACCACAGATGAAGAATAATGTTCTGTATCCTGCCATTGCTTTGTATTTTGTTTTTTATAGTTGTTAAAATTTGAAATTTAAAAAAAAAAATAAAATTTTATATTTTATGATGGAATAAAAAAAAAATGTTACATTGTCATTTCATTTACAAAATACATTAACACAAAACTAATGGGCCCAGAAATATTTAAAGATGAATATTCACATGACCGAGAAGTGATTTGGGTAAGTTTTAGGGGGCTAAAATGGAAGAAGAACCTAAACGAGAAGTGGTTTGGGTGAGCTTTAAGGGTCCAAAAGGGAAGATGGAGGACAGTGCTAAGTGGTGTGGGTGAGCTTTAAGGGTCCAAAAGGGAAGATGAAGGACAGTGCTAAGTGATTTAGCTAAACATTGTAGTAGAAATGAGGGTGGCAAATATGTAGGCGAGCACTTTAATGAGTTAAGTTTGTAGTGCGCAGGCGCAAGATCGTAAGGATTTCCGTCTGTATGATTATTTATTGAAAAAGGGAAACAGAAACTAACGGGAAACGTAAAGGATTCGTTGGAGAATACGATGGGAAAAGGGCAAAAACGAAAGCCTACGTTGTAACATGTGAAAATGAAACGGAAAAGTCTGGATGGAAAATGACATGTTCGTATTCGTAATCTGCCATACGAACGGACGGAAACTTTACAGAAAGTTTTCAATGCATGCATAGAATCGCTCGTACGCTCATACGAGAACGGAAACATTTCACAAAAAAAGCAGATCGAGCCTATAGTCTGATTTGTGATGTTTGCACCCGTTGGAATTCCACCCTCCATATGCAGGATCGACTATAGGAACAGAGAAAAGCCATCACGGATTTCTGGATGATCCAAACGGATAGGGGGACTCCCCTGTGTAACTTCAATGTAAACCAGTGGCAGCTCATACGTGACACCTGCCGTTTGCTCAGGCCCTTTGAGGAAGCTACTTTATTAGTCAGTCGCCAGGACTATGAGATGAATGATGTGATTCCACTGCTTCATGTACTACAACACATGTTGGAAACCATGGCTGGTCAGGGCACTGGAGACATGGTGCACACATTTCACAGCCACATGAAGCCTGTGGGGGCTGAAGTGGAGGAGGAGGTGGGGGAAAGACACACTGAAGTTGGCAGCAGGAGTAGCAGGAGCCCAAACATTGCTTGAAAGACACACTGGAGTTGGCAGCAGCAGCAGCAGGAGTCCAAAAATTGGCTGAATGAAACCCTGGAGTTGCAAGCAGCAGCAGTAGCAGGAGCCCAAAATTGCTTGAAAGACACTCTGGAGTTGGCAGCAGCAGGAGCCCAAACATTGCTTGAAAGACACACTGGAGTTGGCAGCAGGAGCAGCAGGAGCCCAAACATTGCTTGAAAGACACACTGGAGTTGGCAGCAGGAGCCCAAACATTGCTTGAAAGACACACTGGAGTTGGAAGCAGGAGCAGCAGGAGCTCAAACATTGCTTGGAAGACACAATGGAGTTGGCAGCAGGAGCCCAAACATTGCTTGAAATGTTTTCAATGCATGCATAGAATCGCTCGTACGCTCATACGAGAACGGAAACATTTCACAAAAAAAGCAGATCGAGCCTATAGTCTGATTTGTGATGTTTGCACCCGTTGGAATTCCACCCTCCATATGCAGGATCGACTATAGGAACAGAGAAAAGCCATCACGGATTTCTGGATGATCCAAACGGATAGGGGGACTCCCCTGTGTAACTTCAATGTAAACCAGTGGCAGCTCATACGTGACACCTGCCGTTTGCTCAGGCCCTTTGAGGAAGCTACTTTATTAGTCAGTCGCCAGGACTATGAGATGAATGATGTGATTCCACTGCTTCATGTACTACAACACATGTTGGAAACCATGGCTGGTCAGGGCACTGGAGACATGGTGCACACATTTCACAGCCACATGAAGCCTGTGGGGGCTGAAGTGGAGGAGGAGGTGGGGGTGGGGCACAGCGAAGCACAGTTTAGGTTTGACAAAATGGCCATTTTATCTAGTCATCTGACAGGAGAAGAGGAGCAGGAGCAGCCACAGGACCTAGAGGGTTGTGAGGAAGGCGAGACAGAGGACCCAGACACACCGTGGCAGTTTGTAGTGGAGATGGAGACAGGTAGTCCCTCCGAGTCACTTGCACAAATGGCACGATGCATGCTCACGTGCTTGCGTAGTGACTGCAGAATTGTCTCCATTTGTCAGCGGGATGACTTCTGGCTCACCACCTTATTGGACCCTCGCTTCCGGGCATTTTTTACACCCACTGAGAGGGAGGACAAACTGACCTACTACAGAGACATCCTATGTAGTCAGTTGGGCGATGCCTATCTGTGCCATGGTCCATACTGTGATGCCCAGTGGGACACCAGCCTTCTGTAAGCAGGCAACCCCCAATCTCCACCGCCGCTTCTGTCTATAGTCAAGCCCCCGTTTGTCGGGACGCTAGGTACGCCTCACCGGACACGGTTGCCCCCAGGTCTTAATAGGCACAAAGGATGGCTGCTTACGGTGAAGGCCGATGAACCACGAGGGTATCCCGAAGCCGAGCTCGTTCACAGGTAGTCAATCCGGAGGTTGCGTCAGAGTGCAGGGATGAGACAGGTGCGTAGTCAGGAGTAGCCAAAGGGTCAAGCCAGGAGGTTAGAGATCGTGGGGTATCCAGAGGGGCAGGCAGCTTCGTGGTCAGACAAAGCAGAGGTCAGTACAGGCAGACAGGAATGGTCGATCAAGCCGTGTCAGAACTGAACCGGCACAAAATGGGGGCATTTTTTAAACCCGCCGAGAGGGAGGACAAACTGACCTACTACAAAGACATTCTACGTAGTCAGTTGGCCGATGCCTATCTGCGCCATGGTCCATACTCTTGCAGGTCTGACTCGGGGGGACCTCTGCGATCACCTTCCACTGCCATGGCTGATGGGGGGGGTGGAAGGAGAAGCAGCAGCAGCTCCATCAGCAGCAGCCTCAGTCGTCAGTCGCTAATGAGTAGCTTTCTACACCCGCATAGTGAGTCTACTCATGAGCAGCATGAAGACCTGGAGCAGGACCTGAACCAGCAGGTCGTGTCATACCTTGACATGACCATGCCAACACACCTTGAGGATCCGCTGGACCTCTGGGCAGCCAAACTTGACTTGTGGCCGTAACTAGCAGAGCTGTCCTGCCCGGCCAATAGTGTGCCATCTGAGCAGGTGTTTAGTGTGGCGGGGGCCATAGTCATGCCAAGGAGAACTTGTCTGTCCACAAATAATGTGGAGGGACTCACCTTTGTGAAGATGAATCAGGCATGATTCAACCAGGATTTCCAGCCAACAATGGCGGATCCATGGTAGTAGCTGATGCATGGTAGCTCCTTATGCTGCTGCCAACTCCAGGGTGTATCTTTCAGGCAATATATGGGCTCCCTATGCTGCTGCCAACTCCTGGGTGTGTCTTTCAGACAATATATGGGCTCCCTATGCTGCTGCTGCAAGCTCATATGTGTGTCTTTCAGGCAATATATGGGCTCCTAATGCTGCTGCTGCCAACTCCAATGTGAGCACTCTTAAAAGACGCATGCTAGCATATTTGGGATGCCCCCCGGTTAAAGGCAATGGCTGCTGGCAATTTGACAAAGTGACTTTCTTTACAAAATGCAAGCAGTTATTAGACAGGTACTCTTGAAATATTACTGCTAGTGTTTGGAATGCCCCCTCCTCATATACAAAGGAGGCCTCCCTTGATTGTGGAATGTGACGTTAATTATAAAATGCAAGCAGTTATTAGACAGGTAGTCTTGAGATATTTATGCTAGTGTTTGGGATGCCTATGTGGGCTGGGGTTTTTACAGCAGACACAGAAACAATTCAAACTGCAATATATTTTTGAGAAATAGCCTTTAAAAACTGCTTTAGTGTAACAGATAGGGTCAAATGTGCTGGTTTGGGATACCCTGAGGCCTGTTATTTTACAACACACACAAAAACAATTCAAACTGCAATATATTTATGAGAAATAGCCTTTAAAAGCTGCTTTAGTGTACCAGATAGGGTCAAATGTGCTGGTTTGGGATACCCTGAGGCCTGGTGTTTTTACAGCACACACAAAAACAATTCAAACTGCAATATATTTATGAGAAATAGCCTTTAAAAGTTGCTTTAGTGCAACAAGACTAAGACCCCACCTCTCAGATTAATTGTCGGCTCTTCCCACTCTGAATTCTTAGAATTCTTTATCATTGATTGTCCAGAAACTCCGGTGGTTTTGGGATACCCCTGGTTGCAACTCCATAACCCGCCTCCGGGCGGCCGGGCACGCGCACGGCCGTCCTTCCTGCTGCCTCCCTGCATCGTGCTCGCACGCGCGCGAGAGCATGTCCATCTTATGCCCTCCGGCGGCGCTGCTGTCTGCGCGCCCGCCGGAGGAAGAAACCTTAGACGGGCTCAGCCAGGGGCGAAGTTCCCCCTCACAGTTTTGGGCCAATGAGCCCAGATTTCAGGGCTGGGCCAATGAGCCCTAAGTTAGGGAATATTAGGCTAGACGCCCTGACCCAATCACACGCCGCATCCCATGTGCACCAATCACACTCCTATCCTCCATCTGTCTGTCCCTATAAAGGTTTCTGTCGGTCAGTTGCTCGGCGCCTGTGATAGCGTCTTGTACCTAGTACTGACCTCCTTGTATTTGTTTATTGATTCTGCTGCCGACCACTGCCTGAACCGACCATTCTTGATCTGAAAACCCCGTTGCCGACCACCGACTGAACCGACCATTCTTGATCTGAGACCCCGTTGCCGACCACAGCCTGAACCGACCATTCTTGATCTGAGACCCCGTTGCCGACCACTGCCTGAACCGACCATTCTTGATTTGAACTCCTGTTGCCGACCTCTGCTTAAGAAACTTGACCCAGAATTGCCTAATCCTTCGGTACTGCCGCGATCTCTGTCTTCCCATTGTCGACCTCCGGCCTGTCTCTGGACTTCCGCTTCTAATGCTCTAGCCATTAGGTTCTCCAGACCTCTTACCAATAAGCTTGCATCCTTTGAGCCATTGAAGTCCTGGGGGCAACCGATCCCGGGCAGGCGTATTCTGCGTCCCGGCAAGCGGGGGCTCCTACAGGTGAAGCTGGCTGCGGAGATTGGGGGTTGAGGGCTTATCTGGAGGGCTGGAGTTACCCCGAGCGTGACATTATCACAGGCCAAGAATGGATGACCTGGTACAGCAGGTGCAGGCTATGGCCACGGCTATAAACCAACTCGCTCAAAGAGTGGCCACACAGGAATCCCGTCAAGTACCTGTTTCCTCTGTACCACCTCACGTCTCAGAACCAAAGATTCCGCTACCCGAGAAATTTTTTGGAGAACGAGCTAAATTCTCAAATTTCAAGAATGCCTGCCAACTGTATTTTAAACTGAGACCTGTCTCCTCAGGCACCAAGACCCAGCGTGTGGGTCTTGTTATTTCTCTACTTCAAGGAGACCCTCAGTCCTGGGCCTTTAGTCTGCCTCCTCATGATGCTGCATTACAAACGGTCACGGCCTTCTTCACCGCCATGGGTGTCCTCTATGCTGACCCAGATCAGCAATCCACGGCAGAAAATAGGCTTTGGGCCTTAAAGCAAGGGCGGAACTCGGCCGAGGATTACAGTGCAGAATTCCGTCGCTGGGCCGTCGAATCTAGGTGGAATGACCCCGCTCTGTGTAGTGAATTCAGGGTGGGGCTGTCGGAAGGCATCAAGGATGCGCTGGTCAATTTTCCCCCTCCAGCGGACCTGGACCAACTAATGCAGGTCTCCATTAAAGTAGATCGACGTCTGAGAGAGAGGGCTAGGGAGAGAGCCAGGGCTCCCACGTCCCTCAGGTCCTTCCAGAATCCTAACTCCCCGGTTGCCCGTGGGGAAAGCACGCCATCACCCTTTCAGGAGGAACCCATGCAGCTAGGGAGAACCCGTTTATCTCAGGATGAGAAGCAGCGTAGGCGATCCATGGGTTTGTGTCTGTATTGCGGGAACTCGGGACATTTCGCTGGGTCCTGTCCAAACAAGGGGAAGCCGGCGGAAAACTCCCACACCTAGATCAGGAAGAGAGTGCTGGTCTAGGTGAGTCAGTTTGCAACTCTCGTCAAAATAAAATGCTAGTGCCTATTGACCTGTTTTGGGGCTCCTCTAAGCAAACAGTTTCCGCCTTTATCGACAGTGGTGCGGCAGGTAACTTTTTGGACAGGAGCATGGTCTCCACTTTAGGGGTCCCTTTAGTTCCTCTTGAAAGATCCCTGCAAGTTTTAGCTATCAATGGGAAGGCAATCCAGGGGGGACCTATAAATACCAAGACCCCACCTCTCAGATTAATTGTCGGCTCTTCCCACTCTGAATTCTTAGAATTCTTTATCTTTGATTGTCCAGAAACTCCGGTGGTTTTGGGATACCCCTGGTTGCAACTCCATAACCCGGTGTTAGATTGGCGGGCTGGGGAGTTGATCAAGTGGAGTGATCATTGTAAAGGTCACTGTTTCACTACAGGCCTCAGAAGCGTTCAAGTGTTACCTCAGGAATTACCTCAGCCATATGCTGATTGGGTCGATGTATTCTCCGAACGCTCAGCCGATACTCTTCCTCCACATCGGTCCTATGACTGCCCTATTGACTTGCTACCTGGTACTATTCCTCCTAGGGGAAAGATCTATAACCTTACTCTGCCCGAGGAGCAAGCAATGAGGGAGTATATTACCGAAAATTTAAGAAAAGGATTTATCCGTCCCTCTACCTCGCCTGCTTCGGCCGGTTTCTTTTTTGTAGAGAAAATGATGGTGGCCTGAGACCGTGCATAGATTATCAGGCTTTGAATAAGATCACTATTAAGAACCGATACCCCTTACCCTTGATTGGGGATCTGTTCAATCAAGTCACGGGAGCCCGAATTTTTTCCAAATTGGATTTAAGAGGGGCATACAATTTGATTTGCATCCGGCAGGGGGATGAGTGGAAGACTGCATTTAATGTGAAAGATGGGCATTACGAATACCTGGTCATGCCCTTCGGTCTTTGTAATGCGCCAGCGGTCTTTCAAGACTTTGTTAATGATGTATTCAGGGAATATCTCGGTAGATTTGTGGTCATCTACTTGGATGATATTCTCATTTTTTCTAATTCTTTATTGGAGCACAGACGCCATGTTAAGTTGGTACTACAAAAATTAAGAGAGAACAACTTATTTGCTAAACTTTCTAAATGTGTGTTTGAAGTCACCACTGTTCCCTTCCTAGGGTATGTTATTACCAACCAGGGTTTGGAGATGGATGCGGGGAAAGTTTCGGCGGTTCAGGATTGGGTTCAACCCAAGACCCTAAAAGAATTACAACGTTTTCTAGGTTTTGCAAATTTTTATCGGCATTTCATCAAAGGCTTTTCCCATGTTGTAGCACCTCTTACCAACCTTACCCGCAGGGGGGCTTTTACTGCTAACTGGCCTCCTTCTGTCTGTGAGGCCTTCCTGACCTTAAAACGGGCCTTTACTTCGGCACCTGTGTTAGTGCATCCAGATATTCATGAATCTTTCATTATTGAAGTGGATGCTTCTGAGCTAGGAGTGGGTGCAGTTTTGTCACTATATTCTGGTAACCCTGAGCGTCTCCATTCATGCGCTTATTTTTCTCGTAAATTCAGTACCGCGGAACAAAATTATGATGTTGGTAATAGGGAACTATTAGCTATTAAACTGGCATTTGATGAATGGCGACACTGGTTGGAGGGTTCATTACATCCTATAACTGTGTATACCGATCACAAAAATCTCGAATACATTGGTTCTGCCAAGAGGCTGAACTCTCGTCAGGCACGTTGGGCATTATTCTTCTTGCGCTTTAATTTTATTATTACTGTCAAGCCGGGTGTAAAAAATACCAAAGCTGATGCTCTATCCCGCATGTTCGGTGAATGTAAAGATCGGGGTGATACTGGTGAACTGATCCTACCCACGGGTTGTGTGGTCGGGGCGTTACTTCCTGATCTCTCTAATACTTTGGCGCCGTTCCAAGATGAATCTCCTAGTGATGTACCCTTAGGTTGCCAGTTTGTTCTGCCGCACTTGCGTTCAGATGTAATTCGCGAATTTCACGATGCTAAAACTGCAGGTCATCTGGGTAATCGTAAGACGTTTATGCTTGCCCGTCGACATGTATGGTGGCCTACCATGAGACGCGATGTTACTGCCTTTATCGACGCTTGTGCTATTTGTGCCCGAAGTAAAGGGGTTCACAAGGCTCCTTGTGGCGGTTTGGTTCCTCTTGTAATTCCTGCCGAACCATGGACTCATATTTCTATGGATTTTATTGTAGATTTGCCTCTCTCACATGGTAATACTGTAATTTGGGTGGTCGTAGATCGTTTCAGTAAGATGGCACATTTCATTCCGTTGACCAAGCTTCCGTCAGCTCCTGAGCTTTCGCGGCTATTTACTTCGTACATTTTTCGTATTCATGGTATTCCGTCTAATATAGTCTCCGATCGGGGTGTCCAATTTACTTCCCGTTTTTTGAAACACTTCTGTTCACGGTTGGGAATTCAGATCTCTCTTTCCTCTGCTTATCATCCCCAGTCTAATGGGCAGACAGAAAGAACAAAGCAAACTTTGGAGCAATACTTAAGATGTTATGTCTCGGATGCGCAAGAGCAATGGGCGGAATTTATTGATTTTGCTGAGTTCGCGTACAATAACGCGCCTAGTGAGAGCACTAAGATATCTCCTTTCTTTTGTAATTTGGGGAAAAATCCTAGAGCTTCTTCCCTTTCAGGGTCACCTTCCAATTTGCCAGCACTGGAAGAGTGGCTTCAGGAGCGGAGGAACATTTGGACACGCGTTCAATAAATTCTAAAAACTACTGGGTTGAGGTATAAGAAATTCGCCGACCGTCGCAGGTCACAAGAACCTGTTCTTCAGGTGGGTGATCTAGTTTGGGTCTCCACTAAGAACATTGCGCTCCATCAACCCTCCAGTAAATTAGGTCCCAAGTTCATTGGACCTTATCCTATTATTAGGAAGCTGAATAATTGGCTTGATGCAGAGCCTCCCCGTTCAGCTCCCCCGTGCGTTTTCCCGTTGGTTTTGGGCTTTGATCGGGTCAGGAAAGGGTGCTACGTTGATTTTAGTGTGCGCTTATGCGCTCAGGTGTGCGCTCAGCCGCCTTTCCGATTGTCGGCTCGCACGAGGCTGTTTCCCGGGAAAACGGACGCCTCGTTCATTGGTCCATTTTTTTCAGTGATGCAGAGCCTTGATTTCCGATTGAAATCACCCTAATAAAACGGGGCCGCCGAGCCTTCACTTACGGCAAGTCAGAGCAGCCGGATTTGCACTCGGGCAATAATATGCAGTCCTCTGTTGGAGCACATCAGCGGCGCCAGCTCCGCGGTCTTGTCCTGCTGAGTATGGCAGAAACCAGGCTGCACCGCACGCCTTTGGACATCGATGGTATGAGTATTTGATATATTTTAGGGGTTTTTTTGGGGGGTCCTTTTTACAGGGTCTCCCTAATTTTTTTTTATTGCCTGTGTGCAGGAATTGGAAGATGGGACATAGCATAAATGTGCAGGCACTGGCTGGCCCTGAATTGGTTTTTGGGACGGTTTTGCTGGCTTTCCCTGCTCGACGCATGATGCGCACATCTTGAGGAATTCCTGCCTAGATGAGCGATTCAAATCTGGCGATCTTTTTGGTGGCTGGCTACTGGGTATGTGTCTGAAACTTGTATTGGTTGCCCACCTTGTCTGACTGTGTTTTTTCCATTAACACATTATTTTGTAACTATTTTCGTAGTATATTTTTAGCCTAATTATTGAGCTTTAAATTAAATCGGTTAAGTTATTGTACCCTATTGCGTCCTGTTCTTGCCCTCTTATGTAAGTACCATCCCACAGACATGTTTAAGGAGTGTCCAGGTTGGATGTGCAGGTAGCCTCATTCCAAATGAATTCCAAATGTCGAACCCCATCCTGCACCCATCTTCCCAGGCAGAGGAGCGCTAGAATACTGCCCATAGGAGGACTCGCTCGGTGGTTGAGCGAGCATTTGTTTTGCTCAAGATGCGTTTTCGCTGTCTAGATCAGACTGGGGGGGGCATTCCAATATAAGCCGGCCAAGGTCATACAAATTGTATTCGCTTGCGGGATCCTACACAACCTGGCCATTCGTAGCAGGGTTACCAGATATTCTGACCTGCCTGCCGATCATATTTTTCTTGCTGAAGAGCACACCCCTCCTTTATCAGGCAGCCAAAGTGGCACCGCACAAACCATACGTGCGCAACTTGTTGAGAATGTATTTGCATACAACACAAGTGTTTTTTCGGCTTACTTTTTATTGTGCTTAAACAAATTGTTAGTTTTCATTTGTAACCAAAATCTTTAGTGGTATGTGTGGGAGGATGGTGCAGATGAATGCTGGTGTGAAACAATATTTGCAGCAATGTGTGCCAGGCTTTCCTTAATGTGCTGCCACTGTTGGAATAGGTCAACCATATGGCTGGTAAGGGCAGACACATTTCGGTTTAATACCTGTAATTGGGTACTTATGTTGGTTAATTGTTTGCACACAGTGGCATTGAATTGCTGTGTGCTTGCTGCAAAAGCTATATTTTCCTTGCGCCACGCTTCCTCCATAATTTGCAGTTGCACTCTTTGGCTAATCTGGCGCCTGGTATGGGTTCTAGCAGTGGGCTGGGTGGTTGTTTCGGGTTAGGAAAGAGGTTGTGGATGTGGTGGTTGTGGCTGTGTTGACTGCGTTGCGGCCACTGGCTCAGTAGTGGTTTGGTAACAGATGTGGGTTGTCCTCCTTAAAATCTCGGATATCTTCTATTATGGGTGTGCTTACTCTGTGCTGTTAATAAATCTAGTTTCATTTTACTTTTTGGATGGCACACCAATCGTTCCTAGTTCAAAGTTAAAAGTACACACAAAGGACCATTGATTTACCTCCTCCAAATCCTCATTTTGGGTTCGTGCTGTTGAATCCTGGTTTGGCCTTGCCTTCGGGGTTAAGGCAGGGGTTGCTTGGCCTTGTGTGTCCTGTTGCCTTTGGCCTTGGAATTGAGAATGTAAGATTATATTTACCCCAAAGTAGAGTGTGTTGTCTAGCCTAACACTGGCTTTTGCCCCTCATTTTAAAAGCTCATGGAAAATTCAAACTCACCTTGGGACCTTACATTCCGGTCTGTGTCGTGTGCCTCTTGCAGGCCCCTGGACGCTGGCAGGGTGTATGTATGTATAGAGATGTTCCTCGGCGGGTGTTAGGATTATTTTTGTGGGTAAGGCACCCCCTGTCTGCTGGCAGGGGAAGATTAAATCACACCTAATAAGTGTTACATCCTGTTATGAATGCAACTATAAAGGCATTTAAAATGGGCTTTACCTCTGCTGCCGGCGCATGTCCCTTTTTTTTTGCCTATAATATTTAAGGTCCCCAAATTTCCTTTGGATTTGTGGAATATCTCGCCGGACAGATCCCACACTATTTACTTGCCGCCAAATATTCGTCAGGATCTCCACCTTAGCCTGCTTAGTGGTTGATTTGGAGGTCCGGCCAAATAGGGCATCATAATGCTCACAAACTGCATTTGCACCAGCCATGCTTTGAGCATCGCAAAATCGTACAGTTAGTGAGCCACGGCGTAGTTGTCGCCCACATGGGTGTGTTGTGTCCCCTGCATCTGTGGAAATTGATGGTTGACTATCTGGGGAGTTGTGTGTGTGTCTTGGGCTTATGGGGGATGGTGATGTGTTGTGTGTGTGCTGCTGTGGGTTAATGTATGGGTTCCTGTTGAGCTCTCACCTGTTGAGCTGGATGATGTTTCTGAGGTACTTGAATTGGGAGAACCAGAGGGTTGAGGTGGAGGGGTGGGTGACCTTGGTGGGGTGGAGGGTTTGGCACTACACTTACCCTTGCTGATGTGTTTGTTTTTGTGTGTATGCTTGCTGTGTTGCGGTTGAGGATGCTGCAGTGTTTTAATCGATTTGGCACCCTTTGGAGGTCTGGTTTTTTTGGCAGGTGGTGGAGAATGTGTTGTGGTATCTTTGCTCCTGCGTTTTTTAGAATGTTCCTGTGGCTGTGGAGTACCCACCGTTTTAGTTGGGGCATGTGTCTTGTGTCTTCTCTTTTGGCTTTTTTTTGATGAACCATGTGTGCGCCTGCTATGTGGCTCGGGGCTTTGATGGCTTTTTTGGCTCCCTTTATGTCTGGCCAGATTGATATGGTATACAACACTGAGCTGAGGGCCTTGCGCTTTAAATATGTGGCCCGTGTGGGCGTGTTCCTTGGTGCCTGTGTGCGCACGCACGCACGTCACTGCGGGGGCTCGTCACTGATAAACCTTGAAAAGAAAACAAAGATGTCGGCCGCCATCTTCACTCAGGAGCAGGACAAAATCATCATGGATGTGAGTAGGCGAGCGTGCGTTTATGTGCGCGCACACATTTCTTGTAATAAAAAAAAAACAAAGCGCAAGAATAGTCTTGAACAACTTAGTTTGTCACGTTAAATACAAGCCCACCTTAGTTTAACACATGTACGCAGCTACAAACTAGGCTAGATGCAGATAGCAGAACTAGGGCAATGTGAGTCAGCAAGAGGTTAATAAAGTGACTTTATTTAGGGCAGGAAACATATTAATGTATTTAGGGGATTAATGGTGGGTCCTTGTATTTTTTAATAACAGATGATGCTGAGGAATCGCTACGACTTCCTGCCGTCAGATTATGCCAAACGGACGTTGGCCCTGGAGGTGGTGGACGCGATAGAACGCCGATCCCAAACCACCTATACCTTCACCCAGATCGCCCAACACTGGTCTGATTTAAAAAGAAGGCATAAGCCCCGGGTGAGGAGGTACTTCGACAAACATTTCCCATGTAAGTGTTGAAAATGTAAATGCACCTATAACCCTGGCATCGCCTGGGCGTGGTTTAATGATTGTGTTTGTATTTCAGCCCATGAATGGAATCTACGGTTCCGCCCCACCCGGACCAGGACACGCAGCCCAGTGTTGGGCGAAACAGGTGAAGGTGTAGGTGGCCCACCGCCAGGGTCAACGGCCACCCCCTCCTCTGTAAGTGACTCGGAGGAGCCGCTGGACCTCAGCATGCAGGGGAGGGGGGGATCTGACGGCAGGGAGTCGAGCATTACAGAGCCTCAACCTGACTCTGGTAAGGGAAATATAGTTAGATATGTTGAAATACATGCATTAAATACAGATTCTCATGTGCACTATTGTTGTAGATTCAGACGTCGCTGGAACATCCCAATGGATGAGCGAGGAAGGGGGCGAGGAGGAAGAGGTTGCTGGGGAAGGTGAGTAGATTGATACCTAGAAGCCTAACTTAATATTCTATTCATGAAAGAACAACAGTCTCTAATATCAGTGTGTTTGTCATCCATACAGATTCACAACAGCAACAGAGGGAGGCTGAAGGGAGACTCCGCCCCCGACGCAATGTGCGGCCCAAACCTTGTAAGTGGTGTTTATTTAAACTAAAGAAAATGAGCAAACAATTACATTTGAAAACTAAAATTCAGAGACATTTCCAAACTAATTTTTATAAAAAAGCACTTAAAGCGGACCTTAACTCTGAATAAGAGTCTATCTTAAATATTTCCCACACCCTGTACATACAGATTGTCCACCTTACAAATCATCTTACCAACCTTTTCCAGAGCACAGCTCTGCTCTGTGTGAGCAAAGCACAGCTATAACCCACCCCCTGTACCTTATCCCACTCTCCTCTCCTCAGTAAGTGTGATGCTTCAGAGTCAAGATGGCGGCGCACGTATCCTAAATTCCTGAACTGAGTTGCAGCCCAGTGGGGGAAATAATAATAATTGATTGACTAAAAACTTACTATATATTATTGTAAGATGCTGCGGAATCTTTTAAAAATAGTTTGTGCTTTTCATGAAATCACGCAGAAGGTCCGGTTGGGAAAGGGCCCCAAAAAAACCACGCCCAACCAAACCAAAAAAAAATGCTAAACTAATGTTGTTTTTCATTCACAGATCAAAGAAGACATCACGAAGACCCCGATGCATAATTTTATACAACATTTTTAAAATGTAAATATTGGTTAATGTTTTACCCCCCCAAAAAAAAACCTAAAAAAAAAAAAAAAAAATAACATATTTTGAGAGTTGGCTTTCCTGCAAAAGTACAATCACACAACATCAGCACACATTTCCATGACACCAAAGGTTTACATATGGAACAATAATTCAGAAAAACACACAAACAATTATGGTATGCATTAAGGACAAGGAAGAAGGAACAAGCAAGGAGATTAAGGTATGCATTAAGGACAAGGAAGAAGGAACAAGCAAGGAGATTAAGGTATGCATTAAGGACAAGGAAGAAGGAACAAGCAAGGAGATTAAGGTATGCATTAAGGACAAGGAAGAAGGAACAAGCAAGGAGATTAAGGTATGCATTAAGGACAAGGAAACCCCCACAAAAAAAAAAAAAAAAGATGTGTGTCACATTTGCATTTGTGGCCATATGCATATTCCAAGGGAGTTTGAGGGATGTGCGCTTGCCTGATTGGCAACTGAAGAGCCATGGAGATGTAAGTATACTTGCTAAAACCACCAAAATGGAAGGTCAAATACGACGGAAACCAAGCAGGTACGTTCAAAAAGCCAGGAAAACGTGTGAACGTGACCGGGAGCCCCGATCAAATTGAAGGCACCCGAGAGAGCAAAAACAGCTTTCCGAGTAAAGTGAAAATGACGGATCAGTTAGGGAGCCATTCCGACGGAGGCTCTGCATCACATTTGAGCCACGATTCAAACAGGAGCCCCAGACAATCGGAAGGTTTTAAGGGCAGTTCAGAGGAGGCTCTGCATCAGGCCCAATGTGTCTTTTAAGGTGCAACTCCCGCCGACTATGAAAATACCTAATTCTTTCCATGTTTCGCTGTTAAAACCAGCTAAGAATGCTCCTCCTGCTGGTCCTTCGCCTATTCTCGTTGATAATGAGCCAGAATATGAAGTGAATAAGATCCTTGATTCACGTAAAGTGCGTAATTCTTTACAGTATTTGGTGGACTGGGTTGGCTACGGTCCCGAGGAAAGGTGCTGGGTAGCAGCAAAGGATGTGCACGCCAGTGCTCTTGTAAAGAAGTTTCATCGTGACAATCCAGGAAAACCTGGTAAGGGTCCGGAGGCCCCTCGTGAAGGGGGGGTAGTGTCAGGAATCGGCGCTTACCTGGGCCCCGTTCCAGCGCCGCCTCCGGGCGGCCGGCCGCAGCAGCGGGCGCGTGCACGGCCGTCCTTCCTCCTGCCTCCCTGCATCGTGCTCGCACGCGTGAGCATGTCCATCTTATGCCCTCCGGCGGCGCTGCTGTCTGCGTGCCCGCCGGAGGAAGAAACCTTAGATGGGCTCAGCCGGGGGGAAGTTCCCCCTCACAGTTATGGGCCAATGAGCCCAGAGTTCAGGGCTGGACCAATGAGCCCTAAGTTAGGGAATATTAGGCTAGACGCCCTGACCCAATCACACGCCGCATCCCATGTGCACCAATCACACTCCTATCCTCCATCTGTCTGTCCCTATAAAGGTTTCTGTCGGTCAGTTGCTCGGCGCCTGTGATAGCGCCTTGTACCTAGTACTGACCTCCGTGTATTTGTTTATTGTTTCCGTTGCCGACCACTGCCTGAACCGACCATTCTTGATCTGAAAACCCCGTTGCCGACCACCGCCTGAACCGACCATTCTTGATCTGAGACCCCGTTGCCGACCACCGCCTGAACCGACCATTCTCGATCTGAGACCCCGTTGCCGACCACTGCCTGAACCGACCATTCTTGATTTGAACTCCTGTTGCCGACCTCTGCTTAAGAAACTTGACCCAGAATTGCCTAATCCTTCGGTACTGCCACGATCTCTGTCTTCCCGTTGTCGACCTCCGGCCTGTCTCTGGACTTCCGCTTCTAACGCTCTAGCCATTAGGTTCTCCAGACCTCCTACCAATAAGCTTGCATCCTTTGAGCCATTGAAGTCCTGGGGGAAACCGATCCTGGGCAGGCGTATTCTGCGTCCCGGCAAGCGGGGGCTCCTACAGGTGAAGCTGGCTGCGGAGATTGGGGGTTGAGGGATTATCTGGAGGGCTGGAGTTACCCCGAGCGTGACACTGCTTTAGTGTAACAGATAGGGTCAAATGTGCAGGTTTGGGATACCCTGAGGCCTGGTGTTTTTACAGCACACACAAAAACAATTCAAACTGCAATATATTTATGAGAAAAAGCCTTTAAAAGCCCCTTTAGTGTAACAGATAGGGTAAAATGTGCAGGTTTGGGATACCCTGAGGCCTGGTGTTTTTACAGCACACACAAAAACAATTCAAACTGAAATATGTTTATGAGAAATAGCCTTTAAAAGCCCCTTTAGTGTAAAAGATAGGGTTAAATGTGCAGGCTTGGGATACCGTGCGGCCTGGTGTTTTTACAGCACACACAAAAACAATTCAAACTGCAATATATTTATGAGAAATAGCCTTTAAAAGCTGCTTTGGTCCAACAGATAGGGTCAAATGTGCAGGTTTGGGATACCCTGAGGCCTGGTGTTTTTACAGCACACACAAAAACAATTCAAACTGCAATATATTTATGAGAAATAGCCTTTACAAGGAGCTTTAGTGTAACAGATAGGGTCAAATGTGCAGGTTTGGGATACCGTGCGGCCTGGTGTTTTTTACAGCACACACAAAAACAATTCAAACTGCAATATATTTATGAGAAATAGCCTTTGCAAGCTGCTTTAGTGTAACAAATAGGGTCAAATGTGCAGGTTTGGGATACCGTGCGGCCTGGTGTTTTTACAACACACGCAAAAACAATTCAAAAAGCTGCTTTAGTGTAACAGATAGGGTCAAATGTGCAGGTTTGGGATACCCTGAGGCCTGGTGTTTTTACAGCACACACAAAAACAATTCAAACTGCAATATATTTATGAGAAATAACCTTTAAATGCTGCATTAGTGTAACAGATAGGGTCAAATGTGCAGGTTTGGGATACCGTGCGGCCTGGTGTTTTTACAGCACACACAAAAACAATTCAAACTGCAATATATTTATGAGAAATAACCTTTAAATGCTGCTTTAGTGTAACAGATAGGGTCAAATGTGCAGGTTTGGGATACCCTGAGGCCTGGTCTTTTTACAGCACACACAAAAACAATTCAAACTGCAATATATTTATGAGAAATAGCCTTTAAAAGCCCCTTTAGTGTAACAGATAGGGTTAAATGTGCAGGCTTGGGATACCGTGCGGCCTGGTGTCTTTACAGCACACACAAAAACAATTCAAACTGCAATATATTTATGAGAAATAGCCTATAAAAGCTGCTTTAGTGTAACAGATAGGGTCAAATGTGCAGGTTTGGGATACCCTGAGGCCTGGTGTTTGTACAGCACACACAAAAACAATTCAAACTGCAATATATTTTTGAGAAATAGCCTTTAAAAGCCGTTTTAGTGTAACAGATAGGGTTAAATGTGCAGGTTTGGGATACCCTGAGGCCTAGTGTTTTTACAGCACACACAAAAACAATTAAAACTGCAAAATATTTATGAAAAATAGCCTTTAAAAGCCGCTTTAGTGTAACAGATAGGGTTAAATGTGCAGGTTTGGGATACCGTGTGGCCTGGTGTTTTACAGCACACACAAAAACAATTCAAACTACAATATATTTATGAGAAATAGCCTTTAAAAGCTGCTTTACTGTAACAGATAGGGTCAAATGTGCAGGTTTGGGATACCCTGAGGCCTGGTCTTTTTACAGCACACACAAAAACAATTCAAAAAGCTGCTTTAGTGTAACAGATAGGGTCAAATGTGCAGGTTTGGGATACCCTGAGGCCTGGTCTTTTTACAGCACACACAAAAACAATTCAAACTGAATTATATTTATGAGAAATAGCCTTTAAATGCTGCTTTGGTGCAACAGATAGGGTCAAATGTGCAGGTTTGGGATACCCTGAGGCCTGGTCTTTTTACAGCACACACAAAAACAATTCAAACTGCAATATATTTATGAGAAATAGCCTTTACAAGGCGCTTTAGTGTAACAGATAGGGTCAAATGTGCAGGTTTAGGATACCGTGCGGCCTGGTGTTTTTTACAGCACACACAAAAACAATTCAAACTGCAATATATTTATGAGAAATAGCCTTTGCAAGCTGCTTTAGTGTAACAAATAGGGTCAAATGTGCAGGTTTGGGATACCGTGCGGCCTGGTGTTTTTACAACACACACAAAAACAATTCAAAAAGCTGCTTCAGTGTAACAGATAGGGTCAAATGTGCAGGTTTGGGATACCCTGAGGCCTGGTGTTTTTACAGCACACACAAAAACAATTCAAACTGCAATATATTTATGAGAAATAACCTTTAAAAGCTGCTTTAGTGTAACAGATAGGGTCAAATGTGCAGGTTTGGGATGCCCATGTGGGCTGGTGTTTTTACAGCACACACAAAAACAATTCAAAAAGCTGCTTTAGTGTAACAGGTAGGGTCAAATGTGCAGGTTTGGGATACCCTGAGGCCTGGTCTTTTTACAGCACACACAAAAACAATTCAAACTGCAATATATTTATGAGAAATAGCCTTTACAAGGCGCTTTAGTGTAACAGATAGGGTCAAATGTGCAGGTTTAGGATACCGTGCAGCCTGGTGTTTTTTACAGCACACACAAAAACAATTCAAAAAACTGCTTTAGTGTAACAGATAGGGTCAAATGTGCAGGTTTGGGATACCCTGCGGCCTGGTGTTTTTACAGCACACACAAAAACAATTCAAACTGCAATATATTTATGAGAAATAGACTTTAAAAGCTGCTTTAGTGTAACAAATAGGGTCAAATGTGCATGTTTGGGATGCCGTGCGTCCTGGTGTTTTTACAGCACACACAAAAACAATTCAAAAAGCTGCTTTAGTGTAACAGATATGGTCAAATGTGCAGGTTTGGGATACCCTGAGGCCTGGTCTTTTTACAGCACACACAAAAACAATTCAAACTGCAATATATTTATGAGAAATAGCCTTTACAAGGTGCTTTAGTGTAACAGATAGGGTCAAATGTGCAGGTTTGGGATAGCCTGAGGCCTGTTGATTTTACAGCACACACAAGAACAATTCAAACTGCATTATATTTATTAGAAATAGCCTTTAAAGCTGCTTTAGTGTAACAGATAGGGTTAAATGTGCAGGTTTGGGATACCCTGAGGCCTGGTGTTTTTACAGCACACACAAAAACAATTCAAACTACAATATATTTATGAGAAATAGCCTTTAAAAGCTGCTTTAGTGCAACAGATAGGGTTAAATGTGCAGGTTTGGGATACCCTGAGGCCTGGTGTTTTTACAGCACACACAAAAACAATTCAAAAAGCTGCTTTAGTGTAACAGATAGGGCCAAATGTGCAGGTTTGGGATACCCTGAGGCCTGGTGTTTTTACAGCACACACAAAAACAATTCAAACTGCAATATATTCATGAGAAATAGCCTTTAAAAGCTGCTTTACTGTAACAGATAGGGTCAAATGTGCAGGTTTGGGATACCCTGAGGCCTGGTCTTTTTACAGCACACACAAAAACAATTCAAAAAGCTGCTTTAGTGTAACAGATAGGGTCAAATGTGCAGGTTTGGGATACCCTGAGGCCTGGTCTTTTTACAGCACACACAAAAACAATTCAAACTGCAATATATTTATGAGAAATAGCCTTTAAATGCTGCTTTGGTGCAACAGATAGGGTCAAATGTGCAGGTTTGGGATACCCTGAGGCCTGGTCTTTTTACAGCACACACAAAAACAATTCAAACTGCAATATATTTATGAGAAATAGCCTTTACAAGGCGCTTTAGTGTAACAGATAGGGTCAAATGTGCAGGTTTAGGATACCGTGCGGCCTGGTGTTTTTTACAGCACACACAAAAACAATTCAAACTGCAATATATTTATGAGAAATAGCCTTTGCAAGCTGCTTTAGTGTAACAAATAGTGTCAAATGTGCAGGTTTGGGATACCGTGCGGCCTGGTGTTTTTACAACACACACAAAAACAATTCAAAAAGCTGCTTCAGTGTAACAGATAGGGTCAAATGTGCAGGTTTGGGATACCCTGAGGCCTGGTGTTTTTACAGCACACACAAAAACAATTCAAACTGCAATATATTTATGAGAAATAACCTTTAAAAGCTGCTTTAGTGTAACAGATAGGGTCAAATGTGCAGGTTTGGGACGCCGTGCGGCCTTGTGTTTTTACAGCACACACAAAAACAATTCAAACTGCAATATATTTATGAGAACTAGCCTTTAAAAGCTGCTTTAGTGTAACAGATAGGGTCAAATGTGCAGGTTTGGGATGCCCATGTGGGCTGGTGTTTTTACAGCACACACAAAAACAATTCAAAAAGCTGCTTTAGTGTAACAGGTAGGGTCAAATGTGCAGGTTTGGGATACCCTGAGGCCTGGTCTTTTTACAGCACACACAAAAACAATTCAAACTGCAATATATTTATGAGAAATAGCCTTTACAAGGCGCTTTAGTGTAACAGATAGGGTCAAATGTGCAGGTTTAGGATACCGTGCAGCCTGGTGTTTTTTACAGCACACACAAAAACAATTCAAAAAACTGCTTTAGTGTAACAGATAGGGTCAAATGTGCAGGTTTGGGATACCCTGCGGCCTGGTGTTTTTACAGCACACACAAAAACAATTCAAACTGCAATATATTTATGAGAAATAGCCTTTAAAAGCTGCTTTAGTGTAACAAATAGGGTCAAATGTGCATGTTTGGGATGCCGTGCGTCCTGGTGTTTTTACAGCACACACAAAAACAATTCAAAAAGCTGCTTTAGTGTAACAGATATGGTCAAATGTGCAGGTTTGGGATACCCTGAGGCCTGGTCTTTTTACAGCACACACAAAAACAATTCAAACTGCAATATATTTATGAGAAATAGCCTTTACAAGGTGCTTTAGTGTAACAGATAGGGTCAAATGTGCAGGTTTGGGATAGCCTGAGGCCTGTTGATTTTACAGCACACACAAGAACAATTCAAACTGCATTATATTTATTAGAAATAGCCTTTAAAGCTGCTTTAGTGTAACAGATAGGGTTAAATGTGCAGGTTTGGGATACCCTGAGGCCTGGTGTTTTTACAGCACACACAAAAACAATTCAAACTGCAATATATTTATGAGAAATAGCCTTTACAAGGCGCTTTAGTGTAACAGATAGGGTCAAATGTGCAGGTTTAGGATACCGTGCAGCCTGGTGTTTTTTACAGCACACACAAAAACAATTCAAACTGCGAAATATTTATGAGAAATAGCCTTTGCAAGCTGCTTTAGTGTAACAAATAGGGTCAAATGTGCAGGTTTGGGATACCGTGCGGCCTGGTGTTTTTACAACACACGCAAAAACAATTCAAAAAGCTGCTTTAGTGTAACAGATATGGTGAAATGTGCAGGTTTGGGATACCCTGAGGCCTGGTGTTTTTACAGCACACACAAAAACAATTCAAACTGCAATATATTTATGAGAAATAACCTTTAAATGCTGCTTTAGTGTAACAGATAGGGTCAAATGTGCAGGTTTGGGATACCCAGAGGCCTGGTGTTTTTACAGCACACACAAAAACAATTCAAACTGCAATATATTTATGAGAAATAACCTTTAAATGCTGCTTTAGTGTAACAGATAGGGTCAAATGTGCAGGTTTGGGATACCCTGAGGCCTGGTCTTTTTACAGCACACACAAAAACAATTCAAACTGCAATATATTTTTGAGAAATAGCCTTTAAAAGCCGCTTTAGTGTAACAGATAGGGTTAAATGTGCAGGTTTGGGATACCCTGAGGCCTGGTGTTTTTACAGCACACACAAAAACAATTAAAACTGCAATATATTTATGAGAAATAGCCTTTAAAAGCCGCTTTAGTGTAACAGATAGGGTTAAATGTGCAGGTTTGGGATACCGTGTGGCCTGGTGTTTTACAGCACACACAAAAACAATTCAAACTACAATATATTTATGAGAAATAGCCTTTAAAAGCTGCTTTAGTGCAACAGATAGGGTTAAATGTGCAGGTTTGGGATACCCTGAGGCCTGGTGTTTTTACAGCACACACAAAAACAATTCAAAAAGCTGCTTTAGTGTAACAGATAGGGCCAAATGTGCAGGTTTGGGATACCCTGAGGCCTGGTGTTTTTACAGCACACACAAAAACAATTCAAACTGCAATATATTTATGAGAAATAGCCTTTAAAAGCTGCTTTAGTGTAACAGATAGGGTCAAATGTGCAGGTTTGGGATACCCTGAGGCCTGGTGTTTTTACAGCACACACAAAAACAATTCAAAAAGCTGCTTTAGTGTAACAGATAGGGTCAAATGTGCAGGTTTGGGATACCCTGAGGCCTGGTCTTTTTACAGCACACACAAAAACAATTCAAACTGCAATATATTTATGAGAAATAGCCTTTAAATGCTGCTTTGGTGCAACAGATAGGGTCAAATGTGCAGGTTTGGGATACCCTGAGGCCTGGTCTTTTTACAGCACACACAAAAACAATTCAAACTGCAATATATTTATGAGAAATAGCCTTTACAAGGCGCTTTAGTGTAACAGATAGGGTCAAATGTGCAGGTTTAGGATACCGTGCGGCCTGGTGTTTTTTAAAGCACACACAAAAACAATTCAAGCTGCAATATATTTATGAGAAATAGCCTTTGCAAGCTGCTTTAGTGTAACAAATAGGGTCAAATGTGCAGGTTTGGGATAGCGTGCGGGCTGGTGTTTTTACAACACACACAAAAACAATTCAAAAAGCTGCTTCAGTGTAACAGATAGGGTCAAATGTGCAGGTTTGGGATACCCTGAGGCCTGGTGTTTTTACAGCACACACAAAAACAATTCAAACTGCAATATATTTATGAGAAATAACTTTTAAAAGCTGCTTTAGTGTAACAGATAGGGTCAAATGTGCAGGTTTGGGATACCGTGCGGCCTTGTGTTTTTACAGCACACACAAAAACAATTCAAACTGCAATATATTTATGAGAACTAGCCTTTAAAAGCTGCTTTAGTGTAACAGATAGGGTCAAATGTGCAGGTTTGGGATGCCAATGTGGGCTGGTGTTTTTACAGCACACACAAAAACAATTCTAAAAGCTGCTTTAGTGTAACAGGTAGGGTCAAATGTGCAGGTTTGGGATACCCTGAGGCCTGGTCTTTTTACAGCACACACAAAAACAATTCAAACTGCAATATATTTATGAGAAATAGCCTTTACAAGGCGCTTTAGTGTAACAGATAGGGTCAAATGTGCAGGTTTAGGATACCGTGCAGCCTGGTGTTTTTTACAGCACACACAAAAACAATTCAAAAAACTGCTTTAGTGTAACAGATAGGGTCAAATGTGCAGGTTTGGGATACCCTGAGGCCTGGTGTTTTTACAGCACACACAAAAACAATTCAAACTGCAATATATTTCTGATAAATAACCTTTAAAAGCTGCTTTAGTGTAACAGATAGGGTCAAATGTGCAGGTTTTGGATACCCTGCGGCCTGGTGTTTTTACAGCACACACAAAAACAATTCAAACTGCAATATATTTATGAGAAATAGCCTTTAAAAGCTGCTTTAGTGTAACAAATAGGGTCAAATGTGCATGTTTGGGATGCCGTGCGTCCTGGTGTTTTTACAGCACACACAAAAACAATTCAAAAAGCTGCTTTAGTGTAACAGATATGGTCAAATGTGCAGGTTTGGGATACCCTGAGGCCTGGTGTTTTTACAGCACACACAAAAACAATTCAAACTGCATTATATTTATTAGAAATAGCCTTTAAAGCTGCTTTAGTGTAACAGATAGGGTTAAATGTGCAGGTTTGGGATACCCAGAGGCCTGGTGTTTTTACAGCACACACAAAAATTCAAACTGCAATATGTTTATGAGAAATAGCCTTTAAAAGCCCCTTTAGTGTAACAGATAGGGTTAAATGTGCAGGTTTGGGATACCGTGCGGCCTGGTGTTTTTACAGCACACACAAAAACAATTCAAACTACAATATATTTATGAGAAATAGCCTTTAAAAGCTGCTTTAGTGTAACAGATAGGGTCAAATGTGCAGGTTTGGGATACCCTGAGGCCTGGTGATTTTACAGCACACACAAAAACAATTCAATCTGCAATATATTTATTACAAATAGCCTTTAAACCTGCTTTAGTGTAACAGATAGGGTTAAATGTGCAGGTTTGGGATACCCTGAGGCCTGGTGTTTTTACAGCACACACAAAAACAATTCAAAAAGCTGCTTTAGTGTAACAGATAGGGCCAAATGTGCAGGTTTGGGATACCCTGAGGCCTGGTGTTTTACAGCACACACAAAAATTCAAACTGCAATATATTTATGAGAAATAGCCTTTAAAAGCCGCTTTAGTGTAACAGATAGGGTTAAATGTGCAGGTTTGGGATACCGTGCGGCCTGGTGTTTTTACAGGACACACAAAAACAATTCAAACTACAATACATTTATGAGAAATAGCCTTTAAAAGCTGCTTCAGTGTAACAGATAGGGTCAAATGTGCAGGTTTGGGATACCCTGAGGCCTGGTGTTTTTACAGCACACACAAAAACAATTCAAACTGCAATATATTTATGAGAAATAACCTTTAAAAGCTGCTTTAGTGTAACAGATAGGGTCAAATGTGCAGGTTTGGGATACCGTGTGGCCTTGTGTTTTTACAGCACACACAAAAACAATTCAAACTGCAATATATTTATGAGAAATAGCCTTTAAAAGCTGCTTTAGTGTAACAGATAGGGTCAAATGTGCATGTTTGGGATGCCCATGTGGGCTGGTGTTTTTACAGCACACACAAAAACAATTCAAAAAGCTGCTTTAGTGTAACAGGTAGGGTCAAATGTGCAGGTTTGGGATACCCTGAGGCCTGGTCTTTTTACAGCACACACAAAAACAATTCAAACTGCAATATATTTATGAGAAATAGCCTTTACAAGGCGCTTTAGTGTAACAGATAGGGTCAAATGTGCAGGTTTAGGATACCGTGCAGCCTGGTGTTTTTTACAGCACACACAAAAACAATTCAAAAAACTGCTTTAGTGTAACAGATAGGGTCAAATGTGCAGGTTTGGGATACCCTGAGGCCTGGTGTTTTTACAGCACACACAAAAACAATTCAAACTGCAATATATTTATGAGAAATAACCTTTAAAAGCTGCTTTAGTGTAACAGATAGGGTCAAATGTGCAGGTTTGGGATACCGTGCGGCCTTGTGTTTTTACAGCACACACAAAAACAATTCAAACTGCAATATATTTATGAGAAATAGCCTTTAAAAGCTGCTTTAGTGTAACAGATAGGGTCAAATGTGCAGGTTTGGGATGCCCATGTGGGCTGGTGTTTTTACAGCACACACAAAAACAATTCAAAAAGCTGCTTTAGTGTAACAGGTAGGGTCAAATGTGCAGGTTTGGGATACCCTGAGGCCTGGTCTTTTTACAGCACACACAAAAACAATTCAAACTGCAATATATTTATGAGAAATAGCCTTTACAAGGAGCTTTAGTGTAACAGATAGGGTCAAATGTGCAGGTTTAGGATACCGTGCAGCCTGGTGTTTTTTACAGCACACACAAAAACAATTCATAAAAACTGCTTTAGTGTAACAGATAGGGTCAAATGTGCAGGTTTGGGATACCCTGAGGCCTGGTGTTTTTACAGCACACACAAAAACAATTCAAACTGCAATATATTTCTGAAAAATAACCTTTAAAAGCTGCTTTAGTGTAACAGATAGGGTCAAATGTGCAGGTTTGGGATACCCTGAGGCCTGGTGTTTTTACAGCACACACAAAAACAATTCAAACTGCAATATATTTGTGATAAATAACCTTTAAAAGCTGCTTTAGTGTAACAGATAGGGTCAAATGTGCAGGTTTGGGATACCCTGCGGCCTGGTGTTTTTACAGCACACACAAAAACAATTCAAACTGCAATATATTTATGAGAAATAGCCTTTAAAAGCTGCTTTAGTGTAACAAATAGGGTCAAATGTGCATGTTTGGGATGCCGTGCGTCCTGGTGTTTTTACAGCACACACAAAAACAATTCAAAAAGCTGCTTTAGTGTAACAGATATGGTCAAATGTGCAGGTTTGGGATACCCTGAGGCCTGGTGTTTTTACAGCACACACAAAAACAATTCAAACTGCATTATATTTATTAGAAATAGCCTTTAAAGCTGCTTTAGTGTAACAGATAGGGTTAAATGTGCAGGTTTGGGATACCCAGAGGCCTGGTGTTTTTACAGCACACACAAAAATTCAAACTGCAATATGTTTATGAGAAATAGCCTTTAAAAGCCCCTTTAGTGTAACAGATAGGGTTAAATGTGCAGGTTTGGGATACCGTGCGGCCTGGTGTTTTTACAGCACACACAAAAACAATTCAAACTACAATATATTTATGAGAAATAGCCTTTAAAAGCTGCTTTAGTGTAACAGATAGGGTCAAATGTGCAGGTTTGGGATACCCTGAGGCCTGGTGTTTTTACAGCACACACAAAAACAATTCAAACTGCAATATATTTCTGATAAATAACCTTTAAAAGCTGCTTTAGTGTAACAGATAGGGTCAAATGTGCAGGTTTGGGATACCGTGCGGCCTTGTGTTTTTACAGCACACACAAAAACAATTCAAACTGCAATATATTTATGAGAAATAGCCTTTAAAAGCTGCTTTAGTGTAACAGATAGGGTCAAATGTGCAGGTTTGGGATGCCCATGTGGGCTGGTGTTTTTACAGCACACACAAAAACAATTCAAAAAGCTGCTTTAGTGTAACAGGTAGGGTCAAATGTGCAGGTTTGGGATACCCTGAGGCCTGGTCTTTTTACAGCACACACAAAAACAATTCAAACTGCAATATATTTATGAGAAATAGCCTTTACAAGGCGCTTTAGTGTAACAGATAGGGTCAAATGTGCAGGTTTAGGATACCGTGCAGCCTGGTGTTTTTTACAGCACACACAAAAACAATTCATAAAAACTGCTTTAGTGTAACAGATAGGGTCAAATGTGCAGGTTTGGGATACCCTGAGGCCTGGTGTTTTTACAGCACACACAAAAACAATTCAAACTGCAATATATTTCTGATAAATAACCTTTAAAAGCTGCTTTAGTGTAACAGATAGGGTCAAATGTGCAGGTTTGGGATACCCTGAGGCCTGGTGTTTTTACAGCACACACAAAAGCAATTCAAACTGCAATATATTTGTGATAAATAACCTTTAAAAGCTGCTTTAGTGTAACAGATAGGGTCAAATGTGCAGGTTTGGGATACCCTGCTGCCTGGTGTTTTTACAGCACACACAAAAACAATTCAAACTGCAATATATTTATGAGAAATAGCCTTTAAAAGCTGCTTTAGTGTAACAAATAGGGTCAAATGTGCATGTTTGGGATGCCGTGCGTCCTGGTGTTTTTACAGCACACACAAAAACAATTCAAAAAGTTGCTTTAGTGTAACAGATATGGTCAAATGTGCAGGTTTGGGATACCCTGAGGCCTGGTGTTTTTACAGCACACACAAAAACAATTCAAACTGCATTATATTTATTAGAAATAGCCTTTAAAGCTGCTTTAGTGTAACAGATAGGGTTAAATGTGCAGGTTTGGGATACCCAGAGGCCTGGTGTTTTTACAGCACACACAAAAATTCAAACTGCAATATGTTTATGAGAAATAGCCTTTAAAAGCCCCTTTAGTGTAACAGATAGGGTTAAATGTGCAGGTTTGGGAGACCGTGCGGCCTGGTGTTTTTACAGCACACACAAAAACAATTCAAACTACAATATATTTATGAGAAATAGCCTTTAAAAGCTGCTTTAGTGTAACAGATAGGGTCAAATGTGCAGGTTTGGGATACCCTGAGGCCTGGTGTTTTTACAGCACACACAAAAACAATTCAAACTGCAATATATTTATGAGAAATAACCTTTAAAAGCTGCTTTAGTGTAACAGATAGGGTCAAATGTGCAGGTTTGGGATACCGTGCGGCCTTGTGTTTTTACAGCACACACAAAAACAATTCAAACTGCAATATATTTATGAGAAATAGCCTTTAAAAGCTGCTTTAGTGTAACAGATAGGGTCAAATGTGCAGGTTTGGGATGCCCATGTGGGCTGGTGTTTTTACAGCACACACAAAAACAATTCAAAAAGCTGCTTTAGTGTAACAGGTAGGGTCAAATGTGCAGGTTTGGGATACCCTGAGGCCTGGTCTTTTTACAGCACACACAAAAACAATTCAAACTGCAATATATTTATGAGAAATAGCCTTTACAAGGCGCTTTAGTGTAACAGATAGGGTCAAATGTGCAGGTTTAGGATACCGTGCAGCCTGGTGTTTTTTACAGCACACACAAAAACAATTCAAAAAACTGCTTTAGTGTAACAGATAGGGTCAAATGTGCAGGTTTGGGATACCCTGCGGCCTGGTGTTTTTACAGCACACACAAAAACAATTCAAACTGCAATATATTTATGAGAAATAGCCTTTAAAAGCTGCTTTAGTGTAACAAATTGGGTCAAATGTGCATGTTTGGGATGCCGTGCGTCCTGGTGTTTTTACAGCACACACAAAAACAATTCAAAAAGCTGCTTTAGTGTAACAGATATGGTCAAATGTGCAGGTTTGGGATACCCTGAGGCCTGGTCTTTTTACAGCACACACAAAAACAATTCAAACTGCAATATATTTATGAGAAATAGCCTTTACAAGGTGCTTTAGTGTAACAGATAGGGTCAAATGTGCAGGTTTGGGATAGCCTGAGGCCTGTTGATTTTACAGCACACACAAGAACAATTCAAACTGCATTATATTTATTAGAAATAGCCTTTAAAGCTGCTTTAGTGTAACAGATAGGGTTAAATGTGCAGGTTTGGGATACCCTGAGGCCTGGTGTTTTTACAGCACACACAAAAACAATTCAAACTGCAATATATTTATGAGAAATAGCCTTTACAAGGCGCTTTAGTGTAACAGATAGGGTCAAATGTGCAGGTTTAGGATACCGTGCAGCCTGGTGTTTTTTACAGCACACACAAAAACAATTCAAACTGCAATATATTTATGAGAAATAGCCTTTGCAAGCTGCTTTAGTGTAACAAATAGGGTCAAATGTGCAGGTTTGGGATACCGTGCGGCCTGGTGTTTTTACAACACACGCAAAAACAATTCAAAAAGCTGCTTTAGTGTAACAGATAGGGTCAAATGTGCAGGTTTGGGATACCCTGAGGCCTGGTGTTTTTACAGCACACACAAAAACAATTCAAACTGCAATATATTTATGAGAAATAACCTTTAAATGCTGCTTTAGTGTAACAGATAGGGTCAAATGTGCAGGTTTGGGATACCGTGCGGCCTGGTGTTTTTACAGCACACACAAAAACAATTCAAACTGCAATATATTTATGAGAAATAACCTTTAAATGCTGCTTTAGTGTAACAGATAGGGTCAAATGTGCAGGTTTGGGATACCCTGAGGCCTGGTCTTTTTACAGCACACACAAAAACAATTCAAACTGCAATATATTTATGAGAAATAGCCTTTAAAAGCCCCTTTAGTGTAACAGATAGGGTAAAATGTGCAGGCTTGAGATACCGTGCGGCCTGGTGTCTTTACAGCACACACAAAAAAAATTCAAACTGCAATATATTTATGAGAAATAGCCTATAAAAGCTGCTTTAGTGTAACAGATAGGGTCAAATGTGCAGGTTTGGGATACCCTGAGGCCTGGTGTTTGTACAGCACACACAAAAACAATTCAAACTGCAATATATTTTTGAGAAATAGCCTTTAAAAGCCGCTTTAGTGTAACAGATAGGGTTAAATGTGCAGGTTTGGGATACCCTGAGGCCTGGTGTTTTTACAGCACACACAAAAACAATTAAAACTGCAATATATTTATGAGAAATAGCCTTTAAAAGCCGCTTTAGTGTAACAGATAGGGTTAAATGTGCAGGTTTGGGATACCGTGTGGCCTGGTGTTTTACAGCACACACAAAAACAATTCAAACTTCAATATATTTATGAGAAATAGCCTTTAAAAGCTGCTTTAGTGCAACAGATAGGGTTAAATGTGCAGGTTTGGGATACCCTGAGGCCTGGTGTTTTTACAGCACACACAAAAACAATTCAAAAAGCTGCTTTAGTGTAACAGATAGGGCCAAATGTGCAGGTTTGGGATACCCTGAGGCCTGGTGTTTTTACAGCACACACAAAAACAATTCAAACTGCAATATATTTATGAGAAATAGCCTTTAAAAGCTGCTTTAGTGTAACAGATAGGGTCAAATGTGCAGGTTTGGGATACCCTGAGGCCTGGTGTTTTTACAGCACACACAAAAACAATTCAAAAAGCTGCTTTAGTGTAACAGATAGGGTCAAATGTGCAGGTTTGGGATACCCTGAGGCCTGGTCTTTTTACAGCACACACAAAAACAATTCAAACTGCAATATATTTATGAGAAATAGCCTTTAAATGCTGCTTTGGTGCAACAGATAGGGTCAAATGTGCAGGTTTGGGATACCCTGAGGCCTGGTCTTTTTACAGCACACACAAAAACAATTCAAACTGCAATATATTTATGAGAAATAGCCTTTACAAGGCGCTTTAGTGTAACAGATAGGGTCAAATGTGCAGGTTTAGGATACCGTGCGGCCTGGTGTTTTTTAAAGCACACACAAAAACAATTCAAGCTGCAATATATTTATGAGAAATAGCCTTTGCAAGCTGCTTTAGTGTAACAAATAGGGTCAAATGTGCAGGTTTGGGATAGCGTGCGGGCTGGTGTTTTTACAACACACACAAAAACAATTCAAAAAGCTGCTTCAGTGTAACAGATAGGGTCAAATGTGCAGGTTTGGGATACCCTGAGGCCTGGTGTTTTTACAGCACACACAAAAACAATTCAAACTGCAATATATTTATGAGAACTAGCCTTTAAAAGCTGCTTTAGTGTAACAGATAGGGTCAAATGTGCAGGTTTGGGACGCCCATGTGGGCTGGTGTTTTTACAGCACACACAAAAACAATTCTAAAAGCTGCTTTAGTGTAACAGGTAGGGTCAAATGTGCAGGTTTGGGATACCCTGAGGCCTGGTCTTTTTACAGCACACACAAAAACAATTCAAACTGCAATATATTTATGAGAAATAGCCTTTACAAGGCGCTTTAGTGTAACAGATAGGGTCAAATGTGCAGGTTTGGGATACCGTGCGGCCTGGTGTTTTTACAGCACACACAAAAACAATTCAAACTGCAATATATTTATGAGAAATAACCTTTAAATGCTGCTTTAGTGTAACAGATAGGGTCAAATGTGCAGGTTTGGGATACCCTGAGGCCTGGTCTTTTTACAGCACACACAAAAACAATTCAAACTGCAATATATTTATGAGAAATAGCCTTTAAAAGCCCCTTTAGTGTAACAGATAGGGTAAAATGTGCAGGCTTGAGATACCGTGCGGCCTGGTGTCTTTACAGCACACACAAAAAAAATTCAAACTGCAATATATTTATGAGAAATAGCCTATAAATGCTGCTTTAGTGTAACAGATAGGGTCAAATGTGCAGGTTTGGGATACCCTGAGGCCTGGTGTTTGTACAGCACACACAAAAACAATTCAAACTGCAATATATTTTTGAGAAATAGCCTTTAAAAGCCGCTTTAGTGTAACAGATAGGGTTAAATGTGCAGGTTTGGGATACCCTGAGGCCTGGTGTTTTTACAGCACACACAAAAACAATTAAAACTGCAATATATTTATGAGAAATAGCCTTTAAAAGCCGCTTTAGTGTAACAGATAGGGTTAAATGTGCAGGTTTGGGATACCGTGTGGCCTGGTGTTTTACAGCACACACAAAAACAATTCAAACTACAATATATTTATGAGAAATAGCCTTTAAAAGCTGCTTTAGTGCAGCAGATAGGGTTAAATGTGCAGGTTTGGGATACCCTGAGGCCTGGTGTTTTTACAGCACACACAAAAACAATTCAAAAAGCTGCTTTAGTGTAACAGATAGGGCCAAATGTGCAGGTTTGGGATACCCTGAGGCCTGGTGTTTTTACAGCACACACAAAAACAATTCAAACTGCAATATATTTATGAGAAATAGCCTTTAAAAGCTGCTTTAGTGTAACAGATAGTGTCAAATGTGCAGGTTTGGGATACCCTGAGGCCTGGTGTTTTTACAGCACACACAAAAACAATTCAAAAAGCTGCTTTAGTGTAACAGATAGGGTCAAATGTGCAGGTTTGGGATACCCTGAGGCCTGGTCTTTTTACAGCACACACAAAAACAATTCAAACTGCAATATATTTATGAGAAATAGCCTTTAAATGCTGCTTTGGTGCAACAGATAGGGTCAAATGTGCAGGTTTGGGATACCCTGAGGCCTGGTCTTTTTACAGCACACACAAAAACAATTCAAACTGCAATATATTTATGAGAAATAGCCTTTACAAGGCGCTTTAGTGTAACAGATAGGGTCAAATGTGCAGGTTTAGGATACCGTGCGGCCTGGTGTTTTTTAAAGCACACACAAAAACAATTCAAGCTGCAATATATTTATGAGAAATAGCCTTTGCAAGCTGCTTTAGTGTAACAAATAGGGTCAAATGTGCAGGTTTGGGATAGCGTGCGGGCTGGTGTTTTTACAACACACACAAAAACAATTCAAAAAGCTGCTTCAGTGTAACAGATAGGGTCAAATGTGCAGGTTTGGGATACCCTGAGGCCTGGTGTTTTTACAGCACACACAAAAACAATTCAAACTGCAATATATTTATGAGAAATAACCTTTAAAAGCTGCTTTAGTGTAACAGATAGGGTCAAATGTGCAGGTTTGGGATACCGTGCGGCCTTGTGTTTTTACAGCACACACAAAAACAATTCAAACTGCAATATATTTATGAGAACTAGCCTTTAAAAGCTGCTTTAGTGTAACAGATAGGGTCAAATGTGCAGGTTTGGGATGCCCATGTGGGCTGGTGTTTTTACAGCACACACAAAAACAATTCTAAAAGCTGCTTTAGTGTAACAGGTAGGGTCAAATGTGCAGGTTTGGGATACCCTGAGGCCTGGTCTTTTTACAGCACACACAAAAACAATTCAAACTGCAATATATTTATGAGAAATAGCCTTTACAAGGCGCTTTAGTGTAACAGATAGGGTCAAATGTGCAGGTTTAGGATACCGTGCAGCCTGGTGTTTTTTACAGCACACACAAAAACAATTCAAAAAGCTGCTTTAGTGTAACAGATAGGGTCAAATGTGCAGGTTTGGGATACCCTGAGGCCTGGTGTTTTTACAGCACACACAAAAACAATTCAAACTGCAATATATTTGTGATAAATAACCTTTAAAAGCTGCTTTAGTGTAACAGATAGGGTCAAATGTGCAGGTTTGGGATACCCTGCGGCCTGGTGTTTTTACAGCACACACAAAAACAATTCAAATTGCAATATATTTATGAGAAATAGCCTTTAAAAGCTGCTTTAGTGTAACAAATAGGGTCAAATGTGCATGTTTGGGATGCCGTGCGTCCTGGTGTTTTTACAGCACACACAAAAACAATTCAAAAAGCTGCTTTAGTGTAACAGATATGGTCAAATGTGCAGGTTTGGGATACCCTGAGGCCTGGTGTTTTTACAGCACACACAAAAACAATTCAAACTGCATTATATTTATTAGAAATAGCCTTTAAAGCTGCTTTAGTGTAACAGATAGGGTTAAATGTGCAGGTTTGGGATACCCAGAGGCCTGGTGTTTTTACAGCACACACAAAAATTCAAACTGCAATATGTTTATGAGAAATAGCCTTTAAAAGCCCCTTTAGTGTAACAGATAGGGTTAAATGTGCAGGTTTGGGATACCGTGCGGCCTGGTGTTTTTACAGCACACACAAAAACAATTCAAACTACAATATATTTATGAGAAATAGCCTTTAAAAGCTGCTTTAGTGTAACAGATAGGGTCAAATGTGCAGGTTTGGGATACCCTGAGGCCTGGTGATTTTACAGCACACACAAAAACAATTCAATCTGCAATATATTTATTACAAATAGCCTTTAAACCTGCTTTAGTGTAACAGATAGGGTTAAATGTGCAGGTTTGGGATACCCTGAGGCCTGGTGTTTTTACAGCACACACAAAAACAATTCAAAAAGCTGCTTTAGTGTAACAGATAGGGCCAAATGTGCAGGTTTGGGATACCCTGAGGCCTGGTGTTTTACAGCACACACTAAAATTCAAACTGCAATATATTTATGAGAAATAGCCTTTAAAAGCCGCTTTAGTGTAACAGATAGGGTTAAATGTGCAGGTTTGGGATACCGTGCGGCCTGGTGTTTTTACAGGACACACAAAAACAATTCAAACTACAATACATTTATGAGAAATAGCCTTTAAATGCTGCTTCAGTGTAACAGATAGGGTCAAATGTGCAGGTTTGGGATACCCTGAGGCCTGGTGTTTTTACAGCACACACAAAAACAATTCAAACTGCAATATATTTATGAGAAATAACCTTTAAAAGCTGCTTTAGTGTAACAGATAGGGTCAAATGTGCAGGTTTGGGATACCGTGCGGCCTTGTGTTTTTACAGCACACACAAAAACAATTCAAACTGCAATATATTTATGAGAAATAGCCTTTAAAAGCTGCTTTAGTGTAACAGATAGGGTCAAATGTGCAGGTTTGGGATACCGTGCGGCCTTGTGTTTTTACAGCACACACAAAAACAATTCAAACTGCAATATATTTATGAGAAATAGCCTTTAAAAGCTGCTTTAGTGTAACAGATAGGGTCAAATGTGCAGGTTTGGGATGCCCATGTGGGCTGGTGTTTTTACAGCACACACAAAAACAATTCAAAACCTGCTTTAGTGTAACAGGTAGGGTCAAATGTGCAGGTTTGGGATACCCTGAGGCCTGGTCTTTTTACAGCACACACAAAAACAATTCAAACTGCAATATATTTATGAGAAATAGCCTTTACAAGGCGCTTTAGTGTAACAGATAGGGTCAAATGTGCAGGTTTAGGATACCGTGCAGCCTGGTGTTTTTTACAGCACACACAAAAACAATTCATAAAAACTGCTTTAGTGTAACAGATAGGGTCAAATGTGCAGGTTTGGGATACCCTGAGGCCTGGTGTTTTTACAGCACACACAAAAACAATTCAAACTGCAATATATTTCTGATAAATAACCTTTAAAAGCTGCTTTAGTGTAACAGATAGGGTCAAATGTGCAGGTTTGGGATACCCTGAGGCCTGGTGTTTTTACAGCACACACAAAAACAATTCAAACTGCAATATATTTGTAATAAATAACCTTTAAAAGCTGCTTTAGTGTAACAGATAGGGTCAAATGTGCAGGTTTGGGATACCCTGCGGCCTGGTGTTTTTACAGCACACACAAAAACAATTCAAACTGCAATATATTTATGAGAAATAGCCTTTAAAAGCTGCTTTAGTGTAACAAATAGGGTCAAATGTGCATGTTTGGGATGCCGTGCGTCCTGGTGTTTTTACAGCACACACAAAAACAATTCAAAAAGCTGCTTTAGTGTAACAGATATGGTGAAATGTGCAGGTTTGGGATACCCTGAGGCCTGGTGTTTTTACAGCACACACAAAAACAATTCAAACTGCATTATATTTATTAGAAATAGCCTTTAACACTGCTTTAGTGTAACAGATAGGGTTAAATGTGCAGGTTTGGGATACCCAGAGGCCTGGTGTTTTTACAGCACACACAAAAATTCAAACTGCAATATGTTTATGAGAAATAGCCTTTAAAAGCCCCTTTAGTGTAACAGATAGGGTTAAATGTGCAGGTTTGGGATACCGTGCGGCCTGGTGTTTTTACAGCACACACAAAAACAATTCAAACTACAATATATTTATGAGAAATAGCCTTTAAAAGCTGCTTTAGTGTAACAGATAGGGTCAAATGTGCAGGTTTGGGATACCCTGAGGCCTGGTGATTTTACAGCACACACAAAAACAATTCAGTCTGCAATATATTTATTAGAAATAGCCTTTAAACCTGCTTTAGTGTAACAGATAGGGTTAAATGTGCAGGTTTGGGATACCCTGAGGCCTGGTGTTTTTACAGCACACACAAAAACAATTCAAAAAGCTGCTTTAGTGTAACAGATAGGGCCAAATGTGCAGGTTTGGGATACCCTGAGGCCTGGTGTTTTACAGCACACACAAAAATTCAAACTGCAATATATTTATGAGAAATAGCCTTTAAAAGCCGCTTTAGTGTAACAGATAGGGTTAAATGTGCAGGTTTGGGATACCGTGTGGCCTGGTGTTTTACAGCACACACAAAAACAATTCAAACTACAATATATTTATGAGAAATAGCCTTTAAAAGCTGCTTTAGTGTAACAGATAGGGTCAAATGTGCAGGTTTGGGATACCCTGAGGCCTGGTGATTTTACAGCACACACAAAAACAATTCAGTCTGCAATATATTTATTAGAAATAGCCTTTAAACCTGCTTTAGTGTAACAGATAGGGTTAAATGTGCAGGTTTGGGATACCCTGAGGCCTGGTGTTTTTACAGCACACACAAAAACAATTCAAAAAGCTGCTTTAGTGTAACAGATAGGGCCAAATGTGCAGGTTTGGGATACCCTGAGGCCTGGTGTTTTTACAGCACACACAAAAACAATTCAAAAAGCTGCTTTAGTGTAACAGATAGGGCCAAATGTGCAGGTTTGGGATACCCTGAGGCCTGGTGTTTTACAGCACACACAAAAATTCAAACTGCAATATATTTATGAGAAATAGCCTTTAAAAGCCGCTTTAGTGTAACAGATAGGGTTAAATGTGCAGGTTTGGGATACCGTGTGGCCTGGTGTTTTACAGCACACACAAAAACAATTCAAACTACAATATATTTATGAGAAATAGCCTTTAAAAGCTGCTTTAGTGTAACAGATAGGGTCAAATGTGCAGGTTTGGGATACCCTGAGGCCTGGTGATTTTACAGCACACACAAAAACAATTCAGTCTGCAATATATTTATTAGAAATAGCCTTTAAACCTGCTTTAGTGTAACAGATAGGGTTAAATGTGCAGGTTTGGGATACCCTGAGGCCTGGTGTTTTTACAGCACACACAAAAACAATTCAAAAAGCTGCTTTAGTGTAACAGATAGGGCCAAATGTGCAGGTTTGGGATACCCTGAGGCCTGGTGTTTTTACAGCACACACAAAAACAATTCAAACTGCAATATATTTATGAGAAATAGCCTTTAAAAGCTGCTTTACTGTAACAGATAGGGTCAAATGTGCAGGTTTGGGATACCCTGAGGCCTGGTCTTTTTACAGCACACACAAAAACAATTCAAAAAGCTGCTTTAGTGTAACAGATAGGGTCAAATGAGCAGGTTTGGGATACCCTGAGGCCTGGTCTTTTTACAGCACACACAAAAACAATTCAAACAGCAATATATTTATGAGAAATAGCCTTTAAATGCTGCTTTGGTGCAACAGATAGGGTCAAATGTGCAGGTTTGGGATACCCTGAGGCCTGGTCTTTTTACAGCACACACAAAAAAAATTCAAACTGCAATATATTTATGAGAAATAGCCTTTACAAGGCGCTTTAGTGTAACAGATAGGGTCAAATGTGCAGGTTTAGGATACCGTGCGGCCTGGTGTTTTTTACAGCACACACAAAAACAATTCAAACTGCAATATATTTATGAGAAATAGCCTTTGCAAGCTGCTTTAGTGTAACAAATAGGGTCAAATGTGCAGGTTTGGGATACCGTGCGGCCTGGTGTTTTTACAACACACACAAAAACAATTCAAAAAGCTGCTTCAGTGTAACAGATAGGGTCAAATGTGCAGGTTTGGGATACCCTGAGGCCTGGTGTTTTTACAGCACACACAAAAACAATTCAAACTGCAATATATTTCTGATAAATAACCTTTAAAAGCTGCTTTAGTGTAACAGATAGGGTCAAATGTGCAGGTTTGGGATACCGTGCGGCCTTGTGTTTTTACAGCACACACAAAAACAATTCAAACTGCAATATATTTATGAGAAATAGCCTTTAAAAGCTGCTTTAGTGTAACAGATAGGGTCAAATGTGCAGGTTTGGGATGCCCATGTGGGCTGGTGTTTTTACAGCACACACAAAAACAATTCAAAAAGCTGCTTTAGTGTAACAGGTAGGGTCAAATGTGCAGGTTTGGGATACCCTGAGGCCTGGTCTTTTTACAGCACACACAAAAACAATTCAAACTGCAATATATTTATGAGAAATAGCCTTTACAAGGCGCTTTAGTGTAACAGATAGGGTCAAATGTGCAGGTTTAGGATACCGTGTGGCCTGGTGTTTTTTACAGCACACACAAAAACAATTCAAAAAACTGCTTTAGTGTAACAGATAGGGTCAAATGTGCAGGTTTGGGATACCCTGCGGCCTGGTGTTTTTACAGCACACACAAAAACAATTCAAACTGCAATATATTTATGAGAAATAGCCTTTAAAAGCTGCTTTAGTGTAACAAATAGGGTCAAATGTGCATGTTTGGGATGCCGTGCGTCCTGGTGTTTTTACAGCACACACAAAAACAATTCAAAAAGCTGCTTTAGTGTAACAGATATGGTCAAATGTGCAGGTTTGGGATACCCTGAGGCCTGGTCTTTTTACAGCACACACAAAAACAATTCAAACTGCAATATATTTATGAGAAATAGCCTTTACAAGGTGCTTTAGTGTAACAGATAGGGTCAAATGTGCAGGTTTGGGATAGCCTGAGGCCTGTTGATTTTACAGCACACACAAGAACAATTCAAACTGCATTATATTTATTAGAAATAGCCTTTAAAGCTGCTTTAGTGTAACAGATAGGGTTAAATGTGCAGGTTTGGGATACCCTGAGGCCTGGTCTTTTTACAGCACACACAAAAACAATTCAAACTGCAATATATTTATGAGAAATAGCCTTTACAAGGCGCTTTAGTGTAACAGATAGGGTCAAATGTGCAGGTTTAGGATACCGTGCAGCCTGGTGTTTTTTACAGCACACACAAAAACAATTCAAACTGCAATATATTTATGAGAAATAGCCTTTGCAAGCTGCTTTAGTGTAACAAATAGGGTCAAATGTGCAGGTTTGGGATACCGTGCGGCCTGGTGTTTTTACAACACACACAAAAACAATTCATAAAGCTGCTTTAGTGTAACAGATATCCCTCGATTCAAAGAGCCAAAGTTAATTGATTTCGTATCGAGAATCGTAAGTTTGGGTGGGTGTTTGTCATTTTTTCTTGTTTTTTTGCCCATTTCGTATTCGCACGATCGTTCGCGCATAGACGTATATGAACATACGCATTTCGTACGAGAATCGTATAATTTGCGTTAGTTCGTGTGTTTTTCCCGTCCAAATCGTATTATTTGCGTCCGATCCTATTTTTTACGTCCTTCACATGGGCTTGCGACCAATTCAGAGAGGTGATTGCTAATTGTTTTGAAGCCCATTAAAGAGCTGCTTTACGAAATGTTTGCCGGCAGCTATTTGGCCTCGGGAGTAGGATGGAGCGGAGCGAGTTTGTGGCACATCAAGGGCTTATGCTTTTTGGCATTGAGTTGATCGAGATGTCTGAGAGCAGATTGCCCCTGTGTCGTCGCATGAACATCGATAGCATGAATGATGTTGAGCTGTTCGAGCTGACCAGGCTTAATCGCGCTTCCCTCCATAAATTATATAGTGAGCTGCGGCCATGGTTAGCCCGCACCACAAGGAAGGGGCATGCAATTTCAGGTATGACCAAGATGCTTGGCTGCCTGCAATTTTTGGCGAACGGCTCGTTCCAGAGGCTGGGTGCCCTCTCCGTGGGGATGTCACAGCCTACGCTGAGCCGCGCACTATCTAAATTTTTGGAAGGCATGGCTGCCATAACTCCAAAATATATTTATTTTCCGGATGATATGGCAGCCAGAAACGCCATTAAGCTTGGTTTTTATAATGTGGCCGACATGCCCAACGTTATTGGTGCTATTGACTGCACACATGTGGCACTCGTACCTAGGGCTGCCGACGAGTATATATATAGGTATTGAGATTGGTTATTATGTTGGCCAACGTGTAATGTAACCTGTTTTCCTTTGCGGCAGCATATTTTTTTATCCCTCATTTGTGTAGCTGCTTTATCTAGGCTTTTCATTAGTATTTCCCAATAGAGTGCAGACATGTTTTTTTTATTTTTTTTTTTTATTTTGGGTCAAATATCAATTACCCTTTTTGTATGTTTTTGCCTTAAGGAATCGAAAAATGGGACACTCCCTTAATGTCCAGGCCGTGGTTGGTCCGGACATGCGTTTTATGAGTGTCCTTGCCGGCTACCCAGGATCGTCCCACGACTCATATATCCTCAGGCGATCTGGGTTGTTTCGGAGATTTGAGGCAGGTGAATTTTCGGGGGCATGGCTGCTTGGTAAGTGTGTCCTATTTGTGTGCTATTAAATGTGGGATTAATCTTGTATTTGTTGATATGTTACTATTTGAATTCTTTACATAAGCCAGAAACTGCCTTTTTCTTGGGTCATATATTATGAACTTCCAAAAAAAATGCTTGCCTCGCTTTGTCCTTCAGAATGTTTTCCCTTTAGTTAGGATGTCTGTAAGTTCCATGTCCCTAAATATATTGGTTGGGAGTTTATACCCAAGGATCTGTGAGCTTTGGCTCCTTTTGTACTATTGGTCTTTAAATGTCAAAGTGGACTTAAACTGCATACATTGTAGTTTTCATCTAAATGTGGATAGCCCCTCAGCAGCATCCTAATTGTAACATGTCTGAAAACTAAAAATATATTTAAATTCCAAATACCCTTGGCCGTGCAGATGTTTGTTAATTAATTGGTATATTGAAGTGCCATTTTTAATTATGTACTACATTAGTGGCAATATTTATTTTGCTAATGTGCCCTGGGTGTTTTTTTTTGCCCTTTACCTTACATCATTATGATATTTGTAAAATTATTTGTGTTTGTTGTGTTGCCTTTTTAATTTTGATTACATTTAATTGTCTGTTTAAGGTGATTCCGGGTACCCACTTCTACCCTGGCTCATGACGCCTGTGCTGCGGCCCCAGGATGCCTCTCAGGAAGCGTACAACCGTGCGCACCGCAAGACCCGGGCTGTTGTGGAGAGGGCCTTTGGGCTGTTGAAGACACGTTTTCGTTGCCTGGACCATACTGGGGGCGCCCTGCAATATGATCCCAAGAAAGTGATCGACATAATCATGGCATGTGCTGTTTTGCACAATTTTGCCATCCTGGAACGTGTCCCACGTTATGTGGATAGCCTGCCCTCTTCAGCCGTAGAGGATGATGTAGAGGATTTTGTTGGGCCACCCAGTGAGTCTGCCCAATCAGTTAGAGCCAACTTGATCTTGCAGCATTTTAGTTAATTTTATTTCGTGTCTCAACATTCTGTGTGTCTGTGTTATCCTTTTTGTTAAATATGTTGTTTTGCCGTAATGTGGCATTACCTCAAAGTAAAACATTTTTACCTTAATTGTTGCCTAATGTATTTCATGTAGTTTCCTTAGCTTTAGATTTGCATTGTTACACCTCTTCCAACCCAAATTATCTGGTTTAGCCCAAGCTGTTTAAAATGTGTTCCCACTAAAAACGCCACAAGTATTGTAAGTGAGAATATTTTTTTACTTAGAAAAGTAAAAATTATAGTGCTTAACAGAAAATATTCCACATACATCTGTGGTTACAAATGGATGACATAACAAAAAAAACATCGAGCACATCTACACCTGGAAGTGAGTGGCACAACCAAACAAGGACACCCAGTCCAAAGGCCAGCCTAGTCCAGTCATTAATATTGCCTGTGCCCAGGGATATTTGGGCATGGCCATAATGTCACACAAACATGTCTGCAAACAGGAGGAGCACCAACCAAATACATATTTAAAGCCATAAGTGGCCAGATACACTCCCCATAGACCTATGGCATTGGCTAGTGGCCTTAAGCATTACTCTAAGGAGCTATATGGGAGCAAATACAAAACACAACCTGCATGAGCAACACAAAATGGATTGTTTGAAACCTCAAAGGACAAGTAAATACAGTGGGGGTTAAGAGAAAAGATGTCCCACACACCCATGGCTTAATAGGGTGGCTGCCCATAATACCCAGGTGGAGGTCCAGGTGGAGGTCCATGTGAATGGGACCTAGCCTGGGCCATGGCAGCATTGTGAATTTGAAACTGCTCCACAATGTTTCTCTGCATATTGGTCATCTCAGCCATGGCTGACTGGATGCCATTACTTGCAGTGACCACGTTGCTGTTGAGGGTACGCAACTCCGCGAGGATGCCCTGTAGACTGGTATTGATGGTGACCATGTCGGCATGCCTTTCCTCACGCTCTGTAACGAGCTGTGCCTCATAAGAGTCCCTTTCTTGGGTCCATAATTGAAGCAGGGCACTCTGCCTCCCCTGGGAAATTGTGGGGCGGCGTAATGGTGTCCGCCGCACAATTACCCTGGCTCTTGGGCGTGCCCTGCCGCGTGGTGTCGTCCCCTCAACAGCAACAGGCCTGCTTTGCAAATCCTCAGCAGCAGAGTGAACACTGGGGACTGTAGTGTCAGTCTCCCCATGTGCATGCACAATGGATGGAGATTCACTCTGCTGCTGAGGATTGGCCAGAGAAACATTATGGAGCAGTTCCAAATTGGGACCCAGGGGGAGGTCATCCGACGTGCCCTGCATGGAGACATCATCATCTTCCTCCATTTCCTGGATCTCGTCCATGAGTGTGCGGGTCTGTAGGGACATATAAAAAAAAAAGTGTAAGTTGGCGTCCAAATTTGGGATTCCCACAGTTTAACACATTCTTAAGCACTTGGTAGTATTTATGGTAATAAATTAACTTACCGGAAATCTCGGATCTGGGCTCCTATGCTGTACGGACCTGGTAGGCATAACCAAACTGGGGGGTGAGTTTACCCTTGCTGAGGGATCATGCTGGGCTGAAGAAGAGAAAAACAAACCACGTAAACACACACATAACCATTTTTGGGATAGGTAATCAAATAAACCTCTATTTGTAATATTAAGCAACTCTAGAGCAATGGGGACATTTGTTAAAAGACACGCAAGTTTAGATAGGTGCAATGCCTCGAGAAAACTGCTAACTGACCTCAGTTCTAAGTCAGGAAGTGTACCCAGTCAGCATACAACTTGCAACGCACATTTTTGGATTTAGCCTACCATTCGCTAGGTCCGGGGTACTCAAACAATTGTTGTAAAGGTCCATTTAAAGGTATGTGGTGAGAGGTGAATGTCTGGCCATGGGGCTGACGCAGGGGGTGTCTAGTTAGAAATAAACACACTGGTGGAGGGGCTTGAGATTTCAAAGTGCAAACTAATAAAGGCTGCTTGCCCTTGCTGGGCTGGATGGGGCAGAGCTGAGGGGACAGGGATTGGATGGCTAAAGGGGGGAGTTAACGAATTGATGGTGATGGGATGGATGGAGCAAATCTGTTACAAATGTATGGGGCTTATGTGGGGGGGGGGGCATGGGGGGACTGTGGCAGATGGGGCAGAGCAGGGGCAGCGGGACACGATTGTGCCAAGAGAAAGAGGTACCAAGTTACTGTGTACCTTGCAATGCCACTTCCTGTGCAGTACTTCATATTGCAATGCTATGTTTCAGGGAGCCATGACATTGGGCAGGAGAACAACCACTACATCGCCGATCAAGGGGGCAGCTCTGAGCACGTCAACACAGAAGTAACTGAGTGCAGGGCTGTCTGGGCAGGGGTCCTGGAATCTGGTGCCAAGGTCCGCATTGGTACCCCGGCCCGCCAGTTGAGTCTCGCTGCTCTAGGTCAGATATGTTTGGGGGTGGGTAATTAAATTGTTAACTCAAACACAACTCACACAACAAATAGGCAACCCATCCATAATGATGTGTGTTTTGTGATTGATTCAAAATATATCACTTTTCAGGAGAAACTTCATGACTTTACCAATACAATTTGAAATTTGATCTTTGCCATAATGGATGTGGGCCTAAATGTGTGATTCACAGGGACCAAAAGAGGACACAAACAGGCACAGTAGTGCGAGGCCAAGCAAGGCAAACCATAGGGGCATCCCGTTATCTTGTTACTAGTGAACTTTAGATTATTTAGCAAACAGGCAAACATGCAGATTTAAGAGTACTCACCGTGGGTACGGGTCGGTGAGTCTGTGTCCCTTAGACCAGCATGTCCACCGACCGCGACCGGATGGAGAAGTCCCAGCATAATCTCCTCAGCAGGGGTAAACTCCAATTTAGAAGGAAAGCCACCTCCAGTTTTCAGGCTGAAAAGAGAAAATCGTTTGGTACTCAGAAAAGGTGCATACAGTACATCCTAAACATTATATTTGGAGAAAACATTTATTTACCTGTAATTATGCCTTTTAATTTCTTTTTGCCGTACAGCATACTTCAGATCAGAGATTTTCTTCTGAATTTGGGACACATCTTTCCTCTCTTCCCCCGCTGCATTTACTTGTCGTAGGATGGTTTCAAACAATTCCATCTTGCGCTGCTTTGTGGTGTGTTTTGATTTGCTCCCATAGAGCTCGTCATAGTATAATGTAAGGCCACTAGCCAATGCCATATTTTGGTCATGGGAGAATCTCCCACTCAACTGGCCGCGGCGCAATGTGCGGCCAGATGGTTGGCTTGGCTGCTCCTCCATGTGTGCAGACACATGTGGTGACATTATGGCCTGGGGCTGGGTAGGGGAATGGCCGGATTGGTGGCTTCCCAATGACTGGACTGGACTGGCCAAGGGACTGGGTGTTCTGGCGTGGCTGGCCACCGAACTTCCAGGTGTAGATGTGGTCATGGTTGAAATTCTGGGCCCTCTTGGGGGGCTATGTTCCCGGCTGGTGCCAGGTCGGGGGCTCTGTTCCCGGCTGGTGCCAGGTCGGGGGCTTCTGGCCCTGGATGGGGTTCTTCGGGCCCTGTAGGGGCTTCTGGCCCTGGATGGGGTTCTTCGGGCCCTGTAGGGGCTTCTGGCCCTGGATGGGGTTCGGCGGGCCCTGGCTGGGCTTCTGGCCCTGGATGGGGTTCGGCGGCCTCTGGCTGGGCTTCTGGCCCTGGATGGGATTCGGCGGCCTCTGGCTGGGCTTCTGGCCCTGGATGGGGTTCGGCGGCCTCTGGCTGGGCTTCTGGCCCTGGATGGGGTTCGGCGGCCTCTGGCTGGGCTTCTGGCCCTGGATGGGGTTCGGCGGCCTCTGGCTGGGCTTCTGGCCCTGGATGGGGTTCGGCGGCCTCTGGCTGGGCTTCTGGCCCTGGATGGGGTTCGGCGGCCTCTGGCTGGGCTTCTGGCCCTGGATGGGGTTCGGCGGCCTCTGGCTGGGCTTCTGGCCCTGGATGGGGTTCGGCGGCCTCTGGCTGGGCTTCTGGCCCTGGATGGGGTTCGGCGGGCCCTGGCTGGGCTTCTGGCCCTGGATGGGGTTCGGCGGGCCCTGGCTGGGCTTCTGGCCCTGGATGGGGTTCGGCGGCCTCTGGCTGGGCTTCTGGCCCTGGATGGGGTTCGGCGGGCCCTGGATGGGCTTCTGGCCCTGGATGGGGTTCGGGCCCTGCTGCGGGGCCTGGGTTGCCGAACTGCCCTACTTGAACCCATGGCCGGTGTGGGCTCCCTTGTGCGGCCTCTTCTGGGGGCAGAGGTGGTGGGTGCTGCAGTTGGCTGCTTTTTGGCTGCAGGGGCACGTGGCTTGGGGCCCCTTTTTTGGGTTCCTGAGGGTCCAGTGTCCCTTGGTGGGGCCGAGGTAGTAGTCTTGCCTCTCAGCTTTCTCCTACCTTGCTGGGACCTTGTTGTTGGGCCCTCCGCGGTCTGGCTTTGCTGGGGTCGCTTGGTCATAGGCTTTTTAGGTGCCATCTTCCACAAATGCTCAAAGAGAATGAGCTTTGGGTGCAGGGACCTTTAAATAATGAGCCCAGCGTGTGACGCCTATGCGCACGACTACGCGCTCGTACGAACGTACGTTCGAGCGGAACCAGGAAACTGCTGGGGTTTCACTTATCTGATGCCTTGAAGAAGCATAAAGATGGCGCCCGCTATCTTCACCCGTCAACAGGAAGAGATCCTCATGCTGGTAAGTGGCTGCCTGTGCATTTTAATCTAATAGTCAATGATGGCCTAAATGTAAATGATGCGTTTGGAACTAGTTTGGGGTCTCTTAATGTTTAATAACTGGCTCCTCACACTTCATCCTCAAGGGCCGAGCCTGGCCACGTTTTCACCTGTCTATGCTGATGTCCTAATTCGGCCAATTGCTCCGGCTTAGCAACAGTTAATTAACCTGTGGAGTAGCGGGGCTAGCTGGCAAACCTGGCCTGTCTCGGACCTTGATGCGGATGTTTGAGGAACACTGTTTTCCTAAGCCATAAAAACAAAACGGGAAGCCACACACGTGGTCCAAAAGCCTAAGCATTAGCCTACATCTTGGATGTTTAAACCATCCTAACATGCCCTAGATGCAGGTGGCCTGATTCTTGATGTTGGCTATTATCTGTATGTACATGGTGTGTGATACATATAACATAAGACCAGACTCTCATTCACAGTCAACGTCCTCTTTAAGGCACTCCCCAAAAATGGCTGCCACTCTAAATGTGTGTGTTAATGACATGAAATTCTCAACTTGTGATGCAACACATATGGGTGTGTGTGTAAAAGTAAAATCTCTGTGTCCATTATGTTTTTCAGATCATGCTTCAGCGCCGGTATGACTTCGCGCCCAATGTGTGCGAGAAAAGGGACATCGCCCGGGAGATCATCGCCGAGATACACCGTGTCACCAGCACCACCTTCACTCACACCCAGATAATGCAGCATTGGTCGGACCTGAAACGTCTGCACATGCCCCGGGTGCGGAGGTTTTTTGGAATCCATTTCCCAAGTAAGTACCAAGCAATTGCATGGTATATGTTCCAAATGTATAAGTTATGCCTTTATTTATAATGACTTTTCTTTGGTAGTGTTGGAAATGGATTTCAGAATTCGCCGCACCCGGAGGCGTACAGGCCGACCAGTGCTGCATGAGTCTGCATCTGTGAGTGAAGGTGGTGGATCTCCCGGGCGACGGACCTACCCCTCCTCTGTGGCCTCCTCAGACCAGCCCCTGGACCTTACCACAGAGGAGGGGCACAACCGCGTGGGCGTGGAGTCATACCTGGCCAGGCATGGGGAAGGCTCTGGTATGTCACTCTTCATGTATAGGCACAAAGATATACATGGCAGGCCAAAAACTAAGTTATCCTTTATTATGTATTTGTAGAAGCTTCTGGTGCGGGTGAAATAGTGGAGGAGGAGGCAGCAGAGATGCTGGAAGTCGATCCTGGCGAAGGTGAGTGATGTCAGCCAGACTGGGAGGCAGATATGTTGGGAATAGTGACTCTATACAAGTACTAACCAAATGTCACATGTTTCTCCAGGGACTTCTTCACAGCATAGCCAGGACCAAGGGCAGCCTGTTGGCCCCCTTCAGCCATCTAATGCATGTTATTAGACTGAACAAAACCAATATTGCGGAATATGGAATGCGCAATATTTACAGGCAGCATGGGATACAGATTGAAAAAAGGAAGGTGCTGCCATGCATTGTGTGAGTGATGACCTTTCCCTCAACCCAGCTATGCTCTGGATTCCCAACGCACCACTGTAACCTACTCCCCTGTACTTTATCCAACTCTCCACTCCTCATTAAGTGTTATGCTTCAGAGTCCAGATGGCGGCGCTGTAATCCAAAAAAAACCCAAATTTAGTTTGATCTGGTGCAGAATCATTTGGGAATAGTTAGTGGTTTTCATTAAATAATGTTGAAGGTCCGGTTTAAGGAGTTTAAAGACTTACCTGTGGGAAATGCATTAACTGTATCCCTTGGAAGAATGACATATGTCATGCATTTACATGTATTTGATTAACCCCAAATCTATTTCCAGCATACAAACCGGTCTGGGACTCCTATTTATGTTTCTTTCTCTATTGGTTACAGGGATGATCCCCAAAACATTGGCGGAGAAAAAAAAAAGAATGAAGGAGTTGGTGGCCGAGCTGCTGGCCATACAGGCGACGTTGGGGCCAACAGATGAAGAAGACGAGGAGGATTAGTGCCCTTGGTCCTGGCTACTTTGGTTCAAAGTTTTACCAACTTTGTTAGAGTTTTAAAGTTTTTAAAGTTTTGCCTTTTTGTAAAAAAAAAAAAAATTTTAATCTGTTTTTAAGGCAATCCACCAAAAATTTTAATATGTTTGTATTTAAAAAAAATTAAACATAAAAAAAAAGGGGTTTGAAAACAAACACCCCAATAAAAACAAAAAATTTTCCCAAAAAAATATCCCAAATCACCCAAAAAATTTAAAATAAATTATCTTTTAATACTTCATAAATGTGTCTTTTCTAATATGCGCAAACACAAACAATTACACAAACCAGAAAAAACACGGTTAGAAACATATAGACATATGTACATTATGTGGTTTGGGTAAGTTTTAGGGTCGTCAACATGAAGAAGGATGCAAGCGCCAAGGGGTTTAGGTAAGTTTGAGGGACCGAGAAATGAAGTTGGATGCAGGCGCTAAGAGGTTTAGGTAAGTTTGAGGGACCGAGAAATGAAGTTGGATGCAGGCGCTAAGAGGTTTAGGTAAGTTTTAGGGACCGAGAAATGAAGTTGGATGCAGCCGCTAAGGGGTTTGGGTAAGTTTTAGGGACCGAGAAATGAAGTTGGATGCAGCCGCTAAGGGGTTTGGGTAAGTTTGAGGGACCGAGAAATGAAGTTGGATGCAAGCGCTAAGGGGTTTAGGTAAGTTTTAGGGACCGAGAAATGAAGTTGGATGCAAGCGCTAAGGGGTTTAGGTAAGTTTTAGGGTCGTCAACATGAAGAAGGATGCAAGCGCCAAGGGGTTTAGGTAAGTTTGAGGGACCGAGAAATGAAGTTGGATGCAGGCGCTAAGAGGTTTAGGTAAGTTTGAGGGACCGAGAAATGAAGTTGGATGCAGGCGCTAAGAGGTTTAGGTAAGTTTTAGGGACCGAGAAATGAAGAAGGATGAAAGCGCTAAGGGGTTTAGGTAAGTTTTAGGGACCGAGAAATGAAGAAGGATGAAAGCGCTAAGGGATTTAGGTAAGTTTCTGGTTGAGGGTGCGCATGCGCAAGATCTTATAAACATACGAACGCACGAATTTAAGAGGCCAAAAACCAATGAAAACCAGAGGCAAACGCAAGTAATTGGAAGAGGTGGACGATGGAAGCAGGCCAAAAAACAGGCTGCCGCCGCAACAGGTGAGCACATGAACGTGATTTTTACGATTGGCAACTGACTGAGGCAAGTTCGGGAGATATCATACGAACGGACGTATCTTTTAGGATAGAAACGTATTTGCTTATTGAATCACTCGCAAGTTCATACGAACGCACGAGCGGACGTGAAAAATAGGATGATCGTGAGCAAAAATCCAAGCTGTTACATGTTTCTTTGAATCAACCCAATAGGGTCAAATGTGCAGGTTTGGGATACCCTGAGGCCTGGTGTTTTTACAGCACACACAAAAACAATTCAAACTGCAATATATTTATGAGAAATAACCTTTAAAAGCTGCTTTAGTGTAACAGATAGGGTCAAATGTGCAGGTTTGGGATACCGTGCGGCCTTGTGTTTTTACAGCACACACAAAAACAATTCAAACTGCAATATATTTATGAGAAATAGCCTTTAAAGCTGCTTTAGTGTAACAGATAGGGTCAAATGTGCAGGTTTGGGATGCCCATGTGGGCTGGTGTTTTTACAGCACACACAAAAACAATTCAAAAAGCTGCTTTAGTGTAACAGGTAGGGTCAAATGTGCAGGTTTGGGATACCCTGAGGCCTGGTCTTTTTACAGCACACACAAAAACAATTCAAACTGCAATATATTTATGAGAAATAGCCTTTACAAGGCGCTTTAGTGTAACAGATAGGGTCAAATGTGCAGGTTTAGGATACCGTGCAGCCTGGTGTTTTTTACAGCACACACAAAAACAATTCAAAAAACTGCTTTAGTGTAACAGATAGGGTCAAATGTGCAGGTTTGGGATACCCTGAGGCCTGGTGTTTTTACAGCACACACAAAAACAATTCAAACTGCAATATATTTCTGATAAATAACTTTTAAAAGCTGCTTTAGTGTAACAGATAGGGTCAAATGTGCAGGTTTTGGATACCCTGCGGCCTGGTGTTTTTACAGCACACACAAAAACAATTCAAACTGCAATATATTTATGAGAAATAGCCTTTAAAAGCTGCTTTAGTGTAACAAATAGGGTCAAATGTGCATGTTTGGGATGCCGTGCGTCCTGGTGTTTTTACAGCACACACAAAAACAATTCAAAAAGCTGCTTTAGTGTAACAGATATGGTCAAATGTGCAGGTTTGGGATACCCTGAGGCCTGGTGTTTTTACAGCACACACAAAAACAATTCAAACTGCATTATATTTATTATAAATAGCCTTTAAAGCTGCTTTAGTGTAACAGATAGGGTTAAATGTGCAGGTTTGGGATACCCAGAGGCCTGGTGTTTTTACAGCACACACAAAAATTCAAACTGCAATATGTTTATGAGAAATAGCCTTTAAAAGCCCCTTTAGTGTAACAGATAGGGTTAAATGTACAGGTTTGGGATACCGTGCGGCCTGGTGTTTTTACAGCACACACAAAAACAATTCAAACTACAATATATTTATGAGAAATAACCTTTAAATGCTGCTTTAGTGTAACAGATAGGGTCAAATGTGCAGGTTTGGGATACCCTGAGGCCTGGTCTTTTTACAGCACACACAAAAACAATTCAAACTGCAATATATTTATGAGAAATAGCCTTTAAAAGCCCCTTTAGTGTAACAGATAGGGTTAAATGTGCAGGCTTGAGATACCGTGCGGCCTGGTGTCTTTACAGCACACACAAAAAAAATTCAAACTGCAATATATTTATGAGAAATAGCCTATAAAAGCTGCTTTAGTGTAACAGATAGGGTCAAATGTGCAGGTTTGGGATACCCTGAGGCCTGGTGTTTGTACAGCACACACAAAAACAATTCAAACTGCAATATATTTTTGAGAAATAGCCTTTAAAAGCCGCTTTAGTGTAACAGATAGGGTTAAATGTGCAGGTTTGGGATACCCTGAGGCCTGGTGTTTTTACAGCACACACAAAAACAATTAAAACTGCAATATATTTATGAGAAATAGCCTTTAAAAGCCGCTTTAGTGTAACAGATAGGGTTAAATGTGCAGGTTTGGGATACCGTGTGGCCTGGTGTTTTACAGCACACACAAAAACAATTCAAACTACAATATATTTATGAGAAATAGCCTTTAAAAGCTGCTTTAGTGCAACAGATAGGGTTAAATGTGCAGGTTTGGGATACCCTGAGGCCTGGTGTTTTTACAGCACACACAAAAACAATTCAAAAAGCTGCTTTAGTGTAACAGATAGGGTTAAATGTGCAGGCTTGAGATACCGTGCGGCCTGGTGTCTTTACAGCACACACAAAAACAATTCAAAAAGCTGCTTTAGTGTAACAGATAGGGCCAAATGTGCAGGTTTGGGATACCCTGAGGCCTGGTGTTTTTACAGCACACACAAAAACAATTCAAAAAGCTGCTTTAGTGTAACAGATAGGGTTAAATGTGCAGGCTTGAGATACCGTGCGGCCTGGTGTCTTTACAGCACACACAAAAAAAATTCAAACTGCAATATATTTATGAGAAATAGCCTATAAAAGCTGCTTTAGTGTAACAGATAGGGTCAAATGTGCAGGTTTGGGATACCCTGAGGCCTGGTGTTTGTACAGCACACACAAAAACAATTCAAACTGCAATATATTTATGAGAAATAGCCTTTACAAGGCGCTTTAGTGTAACAGATAGGGTTAAATGTGCAGGTTTGGGATACCCTGAGGCCTGGTGTTTTTACAGCACACACAAAAACAATTAAAACTGCAATATATTTATGAGAAATAGCCTTTAAAAGCCGCTTTAGTGTAACAGATAGGGTTAAATGTGCAGGTTTGGGATACCGTGTGGCCTGGTGTTTTACAGCACACACAAAAACAATTCAAACTACAATATATTTATGAGAAATAGCCTTTAAAAGCTGCTTTAGTGCAACAGATAGGGTTAAATGTGCAGGTTTGGGATACCCTGAGGCCTGGTGTTTTTACAGCACACACAAAAACAATTCAAACTGCAATATATTTATGAGAAATAGCCTTTAAAAGCTGCTTTAGTGTAACAGATAGGGTCAAATGTGCAGGTTTGGGATACCCTGAGGCCTGGTGTTTTTACAGCACACACAAAAACAATTCAAAAAGCTGCTTTAGTGTAACAGATAGGGTCAAATGTGCAGGTTTGGGATGCCCTGAGGCCTGGTCTTTTTACAGCACACACAAAAACAATTCAAACTGCAATATATTTATGAGAAATAGCCTTTAAATGCTGCTTTGGTGCAACAGATAGGGTCAAATGTGCAGGTTTGGGATACCCTGAGGCCTGGTCTTTTTACAGCACACACAAAAACAATTCAAACTGCAATATATTTATGAGAAATAGCCTTTACAAGGCGCTTTAGTGTAACAGATAGGGTCAAATGTGCAGGTTTAGGATACCGTGCGGCCTGGTGTTTTTTAAAGCACACACAAAAACAATTCAAGCTGCAATATATTTATGAGAAATAGCCTTTGCAAGCTGCTTTAGTGTAACAAATAGGGTCAAATGTGCAGGTTTGGGATAGCGTGCGGGCTGGTGTTTTTACAACACACACAAAAACAATTCAAAAAGCTGCTTCAGTGTAACAGATAGGGTCAAATGTGCAGGTTTGGGATACCCTGAGGCCTGGTGTTTTTACAGCACACACAAAAACAATTCAAACTGCAATATATTTATGAGAAATAACCTTTAAAAGCTGCTTTAGTGTAACAGATAGGGTCAAATGTGCAGGTTTGGGATACCGTGCGGCCTTGTGTTTTTACAGCACACACAAAAACAATTCAAACTGCAATATATTTATGAGAAATAGCCTTTAAAGCTGCTTTAGTGTAACAGATAGGGTCAAATGTGCAGGTTTGGGATGCCCATGTGGGCTGGTGTTTTTACAGCACACACAAAAACAATTCAAAAAGCTGCTTTAGTGTAACAGGTAGGGTCAAATGTGCAGGTTTGGGATACCCTGAGGCCTGGTCTTTTTACAGCACACACAAAAACAATTCAAACTGCAATATATTTATGAGAAATAGCCTTTACAAGGCGCTTTAGTGTAACAGATAGGGTCAAATGTGCAGGTTTAGGATACCGTGCAGCCTGGTGTTTTTTACAGCACACACAAAAACAATTCAAAAAACTGCTTTAGTGTAACAGATAGGGTCAAATGTGCAGGTTTGGGATACCCTGAGGCCTGGTGTTTTTACAGCACACACAAAAACAATTCAAACTGCAATATATTTCTGATAAATAACTTTTAAAAGCTGCTTTAGTGTAACAGATAGGGTCAAATGTGCAGGTTTTGGATACCCTGCGGCCTGGTGTTTTTACAGCACACACAAAAACAATTCAAACTGCAATATATTTATGAGAAATAGCCTTTAAAAGCTACTTTAGTGTAACAAATAGGGTCAAATGTGCATGTTTGGGATGCCGTGCGTCCTGGTGTTTTTACAGCACACACAAAAACAATTCAAAAAGCTGCTTTAGTGTAACAGATATGGTCAAATGTGCAGGTTTGGGATACCCTGAGGCCTGGTGTTTTTACAGCACACACAAAAACAATTCAAACTGCATTATATTTATTATAAATAGCCTTTAAAGCTGCTTTAGTGTAACAGATAGGGTTAAATGTGCAGGTTTGGGATACCCAGAGGCCTGGTGTTTTTACAGCACACACAAAAATTCAAACTGCAATATGTTTATGAGAAATAGCCTTTAAAAGCCCCTTTAGTGTAACAGATAGGGTTAAATGTACAGGTTTGGGATACCGTGCGGCCTGGTGTTTTTACAGCACACACAAAAACAATTCAAACTACAATATATTTATGAGAAATAGCCTTTAAAAGCTGCTTTAGTGTAACAGATAGGGTCAAATGTGCAGGTTTGGGATACCCTGAGGCCTGGTGATTTTACAGCACACACAAAAACAATTCAATCTGCAATATATTTATTACAAATAGCCTTTAAACCTGCTTTAGTGTAACAGATAGGGTTAAATGTGCAGGTTTGGGATACCCTGAGGCCTGGTGTTTTTACAGCACACACAAAAACAATTCAAAAAGCTGCTTTAGTGTAACAGATAGGGCCAAATGTGCAGGTTTGGGATACCCTGAGGCCTGGTGTTTTACAGCACACACAAAAATTCAAACTGCAATATATTTATGAGAAATAGCCTTTAAAAGCCGCTTTAGTGTAACAGATAGGGTTAAATGTGCAGGTTTGGGATACCGTGCGGCCTGGTGTTTTTACAGCACACACAAAAACAATTCAAACTACAATACATTTATGAGAAATAGCCTTTAAAAGCTGCTTCAGTGTAACAGATAGGGTCAAATGTGCAGGTTTGGGATACCCTGAGGCCTGGTGTTTTTACAGCACACACAAAAACAATTCAAACTGCAATATATTTATGAGAAATAACCTTTAAAAGCTGCTTTAGTGTAACAGATAGGGTCAAATGTGCAGGTTTGGGATACCGTGCGGACTTGTGTTTTTACAGCACACACAAAAACAATTCAAACTGCAATATATTTATGAGAAATAGCCTTTAAAAGCTGCTTTAGTGTAACAGATAGGGTCAAATGTGCAGGTTTGGGATGCCCATGTGGGCTGGTGTTTTTACAGCACACACAAAAACAATTCAAAAAGCTGCTTTAGTGTAACAGGTAGGGTCAAATGTGCAGGTTTGGGATACCCTGAGGCCTGGTCTTTTTACAGCACACACAAAAACAATTCAAACTGCAATATATTTATGAGAAATAGCCTTTACAAGGCGCTTTAGTGTAACAGATTGGGTCAAATGTGCAGGTTTAGGATACCGTGCAGCCTGGTGTTTTTTACAGCACACACAAAAACAATTCAAAAAACTGCTTTAGTGTAACAGATAGGGTCAAATGTGCAGGTTTGGGATACCCTGAGGCCTGGTGTTTTTACAGCACACACAAAAACAATTCAAACTGCAATATATTTATGAGAAATAACCTTTAAAAGCTGCTTTAGTGTAACAGATAGGGTCAAATGTGCAGGTTTGGGATACCGTGCGGCCTTGTGTTTTTACAACACACACAAAAACAATTCAAACTGCAATATATTTATGAGAAATAGCCTTTAAAAGCTGCTTTAGTGTAACAGATAGGGTCAAATGTGCAGGTTTGGGATGCCCATGTGGGCTGGTGTTTTTACAGCACACACAAAAACAATTCAAAAAGCTGCTTTAGTGTAACAGGTAGGGTCAAATGTGCAGGTTTGGGATACCCTGAGGCCTGGTCTTTTTACAGCACACACAAAAACAATTCAAACTGCAATATATTTATGAGAAATAGCCTTTACAAGGCGCTTTAGTGTAACAGATAGGGTCAAATGTGCAGGTTTAGGATACCGTGCAGCCTGGTGTTTTTTACAGCACACACAAAAACAATTCATAAAAACTGCTTTAGTGTAACAGATAGGGTCAAATGTGCAGGTTTGGGATACCCTGAGGCCTGGTGTTTTTACAGCACACACAAAAACAATTCAAACTGCAATATATTTCTGATAAATAACCTTTAAAAGCTGCTTTAGTGTAACAGATAGGGTCAAATGTGCAGGTTTGGGATACCCTGAGGCCTGGTGTTTTTACAGCACACACAAAAACAATTCAAACTGCAATATATTTGTGATAAATAACCTTTAAAAGCTGCTTTAGTGTAACAGATAGGGTCAAATGTGCAGGTTTGGGATACCCTGCGGCCTGGTGTTTTTACAGCACACACAAAAACAATTCAAACTGCAATATATTTATGAGAAATAGCCTTTAAAAGCTGCTTTAGTGTAACAAATAGGGTCAAATGTGCATGTTTGGGATGCCGTGCGTCCTGGTGTTTTTACAGCACACACAAAAACAATTCAAAAAGCTGCTTTAGTGTAACAGATATGGTCAAATGTGCAGGTTTGGGATACCCTGAGGCCTGGTGTTTTTACAGCACACACAAAAACAATTCAAACTGCATTATATTTATTAGAAATAGCCTTTAAAGCTGCTTTAGTGTAACAGATAGGGTTAAATGTGCAGGTTTGGGATACCCAGAGGCCTGGTGTTTTTACAGCACACACAAAAATTCAAACTGCAATATGTTTATGAGAAATAGCCTTTAAAAGCCCCTTTAGTGTAACAGATAGGGTTAAATGTGCAGGTTTGGGATACCGTGCGGCCTGGTGTTTTTACAGCACACACAAAAACAATTCAAACTACAATATATTTATGAGAAATAGCCTTTAAAAGCTGCTTTAGTGTACCAGATAGGGTCAAATGTGCAGGTTTGGGATACCCTGAGGCCTGGTGATTTTACAGCACACACAAAAACAATTCAGTCTGCAATATATTTATTAGAAATAGCCTTTAAACCTGCTTTAGTGTAACAGATAGGGTAAATGTGCAGGTTTGGGATACCCTGAGGCCTGGTGTTTTACAGCACACACAAAAACAATTCAAAAAGCTGCTTTAGTGTAACAGATAGGGCCAAATGTGCAGGTTTGGGATACCCTGAGGCCTGGTGTTTTACAGCACACACAAAAATTCAAACTGCAATATATTTATGAGAAATAGCCTTTAAAAGCCGCTTTAGTGTAACAGATAGGGTTAAATGTGCAGGTTTGGGATACCGTGCGGCCTGGTGTTTTTACAGCACACACAAAAACAATTCAAACTACAATACATTTATGAGAAATAGCCTTTAAAAGCTGCTTCAGTGTAACAGATAGGGTCAAATGTGCAGGTTTGGGATACCCTGAGGCCTGGTGTTTTTACAGCACACACAAAAACAATTCAAACTGCAATATATTTATGAGAAATAACCTTTAAAAGCTGCTTTAGTGTAACAGATAGGGTCAAATGTGGAGGTTTGGGATACCCTGCGGCCTGGTGTTTTTACAGCACACACAAAAACAATTCAAACTGCAATATATTTATGAGAAATAGCCTTTAAAAGCTGCTTTAGTGTAACAGATAGGGTCAAATGTGCTGAAATGGGATGCCCATGTGGGCTGGGATTTTTACAGCACACACAAAAAAAAATTAAAACTAATTGAGTTATAAGAAATGCTTGTGTGTATGAGATAGGGTTAAATATGCTACTGCCAAGATGGGATGCACAGTGGCCAGGAATTTTTACAGCACAAACAAAAGCAATTTAAAACTGATCTGGCAAATGAAGTGAAATGAAAATAAAAAATAGTTTCCCTGTCACTTTCTCTGCTGTCCCTGCCTGGATCGTTCCCTATTTTTCCCTATCTTTCCCTATCTTTCCCTAGCTCTCCCTGGCACTCTGTGGGTCTCCCTGCCTCTCCCTGCCTGTCTGTAAGTCTCTCCCTGTCTGTAGCAAGCTCCGTTCTTGCCGTAATACAACGCTGAAATGCGCACAAGCAAGATGGCCGCCGTTTATATAGCACTGTGACGTCACCGGGCTTCCTGGCTGCTGATAGGCTGCATGTGACCTTCCCCAGGGGATATGTCCGGACATGTCCATCCACCATTTTACAATGGCTGTAATTGAAATAAATGGAGTTTAAAGGAAAACTTCGATCGATCGAATCGTGGGAAAATTCGGATTTGTTCAGAATCAAATTTTTCCTTAAATTCGGAACGAATTCGTGTTCGTCCGGATCGATTCGCTCATCCCTAAATAATATGACTGATAATTGCATACCTCCCAAATGTCCCTCATTGCATACCTCCCAACTGTCCCCCTGTCCCTCTTTGTTCTCATTTGTTCCTCTTTCAGGTTTAACATGTAGATCTGCATCAATAAATGATTAATTCGCCTATTCAAAGTGTTTATAACTCCTATCCATCCCTCAATTAATGGGTGTGGTTTAATTTAACAATCGTCCCTCTTTCCCACCCTAAAAAGTTAGAAGGTATGTAATTGTGGAAAACACCAATTACAATGCCAGGATGCCTTTAAAAATTCTCCCTCTGGAACAAAATTGTTTGTTATAACCTTATATATCTTTTTACAAGTCCGGCAGACAGAGCATTTACTACACACTGGCAGAAAAATAGATTTAAAATATTATTTACCGTGAAATCCTTTATTATTTCCAGAGTACTATACATGGCAGAAGCACAAGTCAGGTCTGCAGGCAGTTGTTTCATTTACAATTTTGCGTGTGCCCCATAATTCTCCGCAGAGGTCAAGGAGAAAGATACGATGAAATGAGATGCGGGGAGTCGGCAGATGAAATGCATTTTCTAGACTCTAATGCCAGGGTGAGAGACAATACCAAATAACAGGCATATTATGACAGGCCTGACAGGCGGTGATTAATGTGGAATGTTTAATGCCATCTATAAAATGGTATATCTCAAATGCCATATCCAGTTTTATTAAACTACTGCCAGCTTTTACAATACTTTTCCTATTGTCAGTTTATGAAAAATAATAATGGAAAAAGTGGTATGGCACACTGCAAGGAGGTGTTGAATATGTGATGATGACTCATTTAGTGTTACAAAGTTGCAGGATTTATAAGAGATCACTGAATAATATTCCGGTTTTCTGGTAGCTTTGTCTCATCTGAAGCCTCAATTAAAATAGTGCAGTTTCCTGTAATGATGCCGACCTAGGTTAAGAGCATTCAGTCTGCAAACCCAACAGTAAGAGGTTCAAAAAAACTTGAGCCCATCAGGAACACAGGGAGAATTACTAGTGGCCCACACTGCTTTGGGACCAACTGCATAGCCTCAGCAAGTTGCATGCCTTACCAAAGCCTCATTCGTCTTCTAAAACCGCCATCCACTCCCTGATTTTTTGCCCCTGTTTGGATCCTACGCTATGTTGATGCTATCAGACAGAAGACTGTGTCAAGTACACAAGGCTCATTTGCGCATTTATGCCCCACTAGTAGAATTTATGAGCTGGGTTGACAACAAGTAGACTAAAGTTTCAAATAAATGAACTTGAAACGTTCCCTAAATGTCCTCAACCTTTTGGTGATAGATACATAAACCAAAATTACCTTTGGATCCTGGCTAAAGTGAACCAAAACCAATGATTTTGACTATCCCGGTATTTTGACCCTGCTTTGGGATGCCCCACTGTGTAAAACCCCCTGATCAACCAGTAAAACTCACCTTTCCCCAGTGCTATCTGGATGCCTGGAGGCAGTGAATCAGGTGGCCCTGGATTTTTATAGACTCCAGGGCTGCTTTTGGTCCACCTTAAAAAAAGTTTCCACCTTAGTAAAAAGCACGCACCTCTGGATAAAATGCAATTGAAATCCAGAAACCTGGCAGAATTACATAAAGAGGATCTTTGACCCTTTGAAACATCAGCCCCCCAGCACTATGCTCAGTTTGGGCTTTAAAAAGAAAAACTCACCTGATCGCAACAATCAGCAGAAGAATGACCTTCGTCCCAGGTTGCATGACATGCCAGTAACTCATTCAGTACTGTGCAGGTGGGACTCGTAAATTACTCAAGTCCTGCAACTTTACCTAGAAACTAGTAGTGCTCTGCTACCAATCCTGAACAAAGGAGAATCACAACATGCAGGTGAGTTTTTTCCTATTTATGCTATACCCATATCTGGTATGCAGTAGCCCCTTTAAGTATTTTAGCACAGGTGTATCTTTGAGGATTTCACCCAATGTCCCCTACAAACAGGATTAGACCACTCATCAACCAGTTGGTGCTCTCAGCCTCACGTCATCATGGCAGACTCCAAGCGTTCTCCTTCCAATGTGTGTTACAACTTCAAATGCCCTTCGACGCTCCTTGTCTTTGTTCCCATGTCTCTCTTGTGCCCTGATAAACACCAGTTGGCCATGCATGGTGCCTTGAATAAAGTATGTAGGTTCATTGACCTTGGGAACCCTTTTGTTTGTTGGCTATGCATTGAACAGGCCTGGGGGCCACACCAGGGGTGTTCGGATTGGGATCTTCTTTCCCTCTGAGGTTTCCTGCTTGGTAGCAGTAGGATGCTGACAGATGCTCTACCACATATTCTAGCAAGAGTAGATGTAGACACACACCTGTCTGAAATAGTTTCCCCCTTACTAGTTCATAGCACAACACAGTAGCCATCATTCCAACAACGCAGTCTCACTAGTTGTCCAACACTTCATTAACTTCTAACAGAAATGGTCCCCTGAGCCAGTTGCAGCTGCCATAGCCATTAGTCCCTGTCGGGAAGTATTATCTTTCAGGGTAGCTGTCCCCCAATGTCACTGCAAAACCTAGGGTTCCCCCATGCTAGTTTTAACCATCACATGGCTGTTGAAGAAGATACAATTATAAACCATTGAAAAATGATTAACCAAAACATTTGCTGAGTAAATTGGCCTAGTCTCCTCTGTGTGGCGTGGCATGCTGTGCTTTACAGTGATTAATGGTTTGTGGTTTACCCATAGCTTTTTGCAGTAATTTAGACTATAACACGCCATTCCTCATGTCTTCTCATCCTGGTTGCCAACTAAACAGATGTCTGGGCAACTTGGCAATAGAACGAGTGATGAAGCTTAGCCACGTAGTAATTTACAGTCTTGTGCGTTGCTTCTGCATTGTTTGGGAAACTGGGAAGGTATCTAGTTAATTAGCTACCGAAACAAGAAAACAGTTGACGTTTTTCTTCTTCTTATCAAAATAACATATTGCAATTTAAACTTCTTCAGAGGAGCCGAGCTATAAATAAAAGTAGAAGGCACTAAAACAATATCACAAAGAGCCGCGTGGCTCAAAGGGGTTTTAATGTGACTAATTAGACGGAGCTTTATTTGTGAACAAACCTGCGCTACAAAATGACGTCGAGGTATCATCGCTGCAAATGATAAAAGGCTTTCTGCAACTGGCAACACTACAGACTCATTTAAGACTGTTTGAAGATACCATACGCTATTCCATATGTAAATAGGTTTTGGCTTTTTTCCTCTCAGCAGAATACATTAGTAAAGTTTTTTCTGTGCCGCTAAAGTATTTTTGACTGGGTTCAATAAATTATGAATGATCCACTTCTCACTGGTGACAAGTGTTCATTAGGTATATTGAATTTCTAATTTTTAATTCTGATTACAGTTTGGCTTTCTGTGTTTACCTATCAGGTTATTGACTATAGTGCAAAAGCTCTGCTACTTGACTTGTGTAACCTCACTTGATTGAGGGAAAAAAAAATTCCACCTACTTAGAAAACTTCTCTATCCAAATCATAGACCAGTATTGCCCATTTCTACGTGGTTATTATTTTTCTTTCACAAGTAGAACTTGCTCCAGACCATGTTATGTATGGGAATCTAATTATCCCACGGTATGAAAAAAGCGATCAGCTAGCATATGACAACCTTCACAAAGGTGTAGCCAATAGCCTCTAAAGAGATATTTCCCAATTTTTCTTGATTACTCTACTTGTCATTGGTGACAACAGAATTACCTAAGGTCTAAAGACCTGTCTACTGATAGTGGAGAATTCTTCAGGAACAAATGTATGAGGTACACTAGAGTTCAGAGGATTTCTGGCAAAGTGAAATAACTATAAAACAATTAACTAATATATAATTGATATCAAATACTCTCCTCAAAGAGAACCCAGATGAAAATCTCAAATTCCTACAAAGGATGTAAATATAAGAGTCCACTTGATGATATTCTAATTCACAGATGCAGCCTTTCGCCATACACGCAGTGATGATATTACAGCTTCACTTCCACCAAATTGCCCATAAGCTTCACACGTTTAGGTTTACCAGATGAATAACCAGGCTCATCAATAACCATTAAAATTTTAGTGGGTATCCTCTTGTTAAAATTCTCCACGATATTTGCATTCCCACCATCAAATAGCAACAAAGAGGAACATATAGCGTAATTCCATTTACCGTATTTTCACCCCCAAAGTGGGGGAAAAATGTCAGTGCATCTTACTGGGCAAATGCAAAAAGAAAAGAACAAAAAAAAAAGCATTCCCAGCTTCCACGCCTCAGCAGCCTCTCCTGCCGACATAAAAACACACATTCATATACGTTACCGGCTTCTGCAACCCTCGCTGCTGCCTCTGCTGGCTGCCTTCTGAGCAGTTGTCCCCATAGATGCGTGCCGGCCATTGCCCCAAGTACCCAGATACCTGGTTTAGGCAAACGGGTGGGGTGTGGCCTGTGACTGCTACCAGCATTCAATGACACTGTCCGGAGAAACAGGCCACCCCTCACCCAGACGCCGGAACCGGCGGGAGCTTGAGGCGACAGGTAACGGCGGCTACGGGGACAGGGAGGTGGCAGCGGTTGTGACAATTGCGAAAGCAATGAATGCTGTTAATAAGAGTGTTAGAAAAAGAGAGAAAGTGTATGCCAAAAATTTTTAAAATAAATACTATACTAATACCCTAAATATTTTTTAAAAAATGAGAAACATAACTTATCGGTTATAGTTCTGGTTTGTACCGAACTTTGCGAGTTTGGGTTCCCAATCCTGAAAACAGACTTCAGCCAGAAGCTGCTGTAACTCACCTGAGCCCCGATCCCGTTCCATGTCATTGGTGGTGGAGCGGCAGCAGTATTTAAATTTGACCCTGGCCAGGGCTACAGAAAGATGGCCGCTGGGTCCCATAAGGGAGGATATGTCTAGTGCCAGTTGGATGAAGAATGCAGGCTGAGGAGTTACAACAGCCACTTCCTGCTGCACACTCTGTGCCCACCCAAAGCCACCCCAGAAATTTTGGGTCCTGATTATACATTTATTCAAAGTTCAGCTGAACTTGCTGGACCTGAACTTTCGGGGGTTCACTCAACCCTTTTTTTTATTTATTTATTTGGCAAATTTGAGTAGTTGGGGGGGGGGGGGTATAGTCAGCATTGCTATTTTTGTATGCTGTTATGAAACAAACATGCAGTGCAAGCACAGAGTATAACACATCAGATGAATAGACACAATGATGTTGCCCATGTATTCAGTAATTGCTATGCAATATTGACAGAAGGCATCCATGAAATAAAATGTTATCACTGTATTTCCATATACAATTCACACTACACGAGTTGTTTGTGTTTTGCTTAGTTTTATTATAATGATGTTGATGACATAGTTAATGCCCAAACCCAGCTGTCGCAAAGAGAAACAATTGCAAGAGATGTGCTCTTTGCATTGCCTCATCGACAATAGATTTCAAATCGCTGCCCACGTTTTCCTCCTTCTTTCTTGAGGCAACTTTGCAGACCTGAAGTTCATCAGCAGTATTTTCTCAGCATACAAAAAAGTAATCAAACAAAATGTAATCTATATTTGCCAGGATCCTATTCCAGTAGGGAACATCATTTTACAATGAACAGACTAATGCCAAACTAGAATGTGATATTTGGATGTCAGCTCGTTACGTGCACAAAGTTTGCATGTTGGAAAAAGTTTTTAAAGAAATATTACCCCCTTTATTTGAGGAAACCATCAGGGGCCATTAGATGCTGGAGACAAAAGCAGAGATGCACATACCTTTAAACCAGTGATGCACAACCTGTGGCCCGGGGGCCACACCCAGCCTGCTATGCCATCATTTGTGGTCCCCAGCACCCCTAGGGCTTGCTTTGCCTGCATTAGTCATGTGCACTACATAGCTGGCCACTAGAGGACATTGCATCACTAATTCCCAAAGCAGGAAGTGAAGCATTGATGAACTGCTCTCAAGAGACGTGTGACACAAATGGGCTACTAGTGTGCTGCTTGTGTTGGACTCATCTGTGTGAACCTCACATCTGCTTACCTTTGCCTACTTCTACTCACCTCTTCCTATAACTTCACTTCTCCCCACTTCACCTCTTCTCCACTTGTGCCACCTTACCTCTGCTCAACTCACCTCTACCCATCTCTACCCAGCTCTGTTTGCCTCTTCCCACCTCACCTCTGCCCATCACTTCTTTTCCTGTCTCACCTTTGCCCACCTCGTCTGACACCTTTCAAAAATAGCACTTCTTCAAGGACCAATGAGAAGAAATACATATATTAATGATTCACTTCCCTGTATTAATGTACTTGCAAAAAGCCAAAAAAAAAAAAAAAAAAAAATATATATATATATATATATATATATATATATATATATAATTCCTTGAGAGAAGACTATACGTTCTTCTGTGTCTTTCCCACCTATTAGTTGCGCTTGCCTCATGCTTGCATTGGGTTTTTTAAAATTAAATGTGTGGCCCTCCCTCCCCTATAGATGGAGTACACCCTCCATGTCCCTCACCTCCAGTGATGTATAAGTCACATTGGGGAGGTTCCACAGAAGCTTTACTTCTGTAATATAAGAGCCTCCCTTTCCCAGGCTCCCAGTTTTACCCTTGGCGAGATGCCAAGTAAAAAGGTGGGGGACCTGTGTGCCTCTTAACCATAGATATTGGCGTTGTAGCCGCTATAGCCGCCAACGGCATCAGAAAAGATTCTTGGCAGGGGACAGAAGGAGTGAGTAAGTATAGAAATGTAATTCAATAAAATGCTGTGTGCCATTTTATTTTTCTTTACCAGCTGTGAACTGGAAAGATGTCAAAGGGATCCCATGCCGCTGAGGGGTGGCAAGCCACCTGCCTGACATAACTATGGGTGGCTTAGCCATACCCTTCTTTCCATTACCTGCACTCCCACTGGCCAATAGTGTGTGGAAGAGACTGGTGCCCCCTAGCATGGGATTTGTGTTCTTTCAAGGGTCCCAGGTACCCCCTTGGAAGAGCCCTGGACTTGTGCCAAATGCATATTGGCTAATACTAGGTCCAGGGGGCTGCAGCCCCTTGAGCCCTAGATTACCAGCCCCTATGTCTCCTTATGGTCCAATATGGTCTCCTTCTGCCATCAACCTTCTATGTTTATATGTAATAAGAAATGTTAAAGGGAGGGAAAAGAAAGTATGAATGTATGAGATTTTTGTTGTTTAGTCTTTCAGCTTAATTTATACTTTGTTGATATGGTCATTATTAAGAATGATATCAATTGAATTAAATAACATATGCAAAAATCTAGGCATAGGCAGATATATTTCTATCAATCAGAAATACTTTGTATTTATTTCATAATTAAAAATAATATATATAATATTAACAACATTTCTTGAATGAGATTACTCAGCTGTGTCTCTTACTTTAGCTGACGTATGAGGTGGTGTGGGTAGTTCTTTGAGGGCCTGTGGATACAATATATGTACAAAAGCTTTGAGAATCTGACATTAGTGATTCTGTGAGAGGCACAGCTCTAAGTTCTGGTCCTTACATTGACTTTAATCCGAATCCACATGGGAAAACTACAGCTAGGTCATACCCAAGAGAGGGCAAAATAGTTTTTCTGCATGACCAGCCACATATTGTTCATAGAATATATATTTGTATAACAGTTCCTCATTAGTGATAAGTGGACCCGCTGAAGTTCGGGTTCGACAAGTTCACAAAATGGCTGAAAAATTGGGGTAGCAAGGGCTAGAGGGCTGCATATCACAGGGAACACCAAAGTGATTGCCTTGCAAAAAATGGGCTAGGTAAAGTATTAAAACAATAACAGAAAAAAAACATAATTAAAAAAAAAATTAGCTTTTTTTTTTACTGGTGTGGGAGGCCAAGGGTGGGGGAGGGGGGTCTGACAAGCATATAGTTTCTAAGTGCTTGGCACTTAACGGTCGGACAAGCGAAAATGTAGAAACTAGGTGCCTGGCATTCAAATAAGGTGTTCCACATTGTGGCCATGCTCATCCTAACCTGTGAAGTGGTGCCGGTGCCCCTGCTGCGTTGGCAACTTGCTCCTCCTTGTCCTCAGCTTCTTGCCACCACCGAGCCCTCAAATTCAGCTGGGAACTCCCACAATAGTGTATGCACCAGAGTGCGTTTGTACTCATTTTTCTATTCCACTTCAGTGCTGGAATCAAAGGAGGTGATATTGTCCTTTTAGCGGGGATCCAGCAGGGTGGCCATGCAGTAATTGGCACTGGTGACTATGCGGTCGATCCACAGACACTGGAGAATGTAGTGGCTCATGTAAACCAGGCTGCCCTGAGTCAATAAGAATCTGTCCTGGTGTCTCCTCCTCCTCATCCTGCTCCTCCCTCCAACCACACTCCAGCGATGCAGTGATGCCCATGAGCTGAGCTTGGTGTCACCCTGCTGTGAGAGAAAGTCCTTCTCCCCCCCCCCTCTTCCTCTGAATCCTAAAAAGCCTGTCCCTTGGTTGGCAGTCCAGTACCTGATCATTGTTGGCCAAAAAATTAGCTTTTTTTTTTACTGGTGTGGGAGGCCAAGGGTGGGGGAGGGGGGTCTGACAAGCATATAGTTTCTAAGTGCTTGGCACTTAACGGTCGGACAAGCGAAAATGTAGAAACTAGGTGCCTGGCATTCAAATAAGGTGTTCCACATTGTGGCCATGCTCATCCTAACCTGTGAAGTGGTGCCGGTGCCCCTGCTGCGTTGGCAACTTGCTCCTCCTTGTCCTCAGCTTCTTGCCACCACCGAGCCCTCAAATTCAGCTGGGAACTCCCACAATAGTGTATGCACCAGAGTGCGTTTGTACTCATTTTTCTATTCCACTTCAGTGCTGGAATCAAAGGAGGTGATATTGTCCTTTTAGCGGGGATCCAGCAGGGTGGCCATGCAGTAATTGGCACTGGTGACTATGCGGTCGATCCACAGACACTGGAGAATGTAGTGGCTCATGTAAACCAGGCTGCCCTGAGTCAATAAGAATCTGTCCTGGTGTCTCCTCCTCCTCATCCTGCTCCTCCCTCCAACCACACTCCAGCGATGCAGTGATGCCCATGAGCTGAGCTTGGTGTCACCCTGCTGTGAGAGAAAGTCCTTCTCCCCCCCCCCCCTCTTCCTCTGAATCCTAAAAAGCCTGTCCCTTGGTTGGCAGTCCAGTACCTGATCATTGTTGGCCAAGCAACCCACCCTGTGAGGCCTGGGAATATGGGCCTTCCTCCTTCTCTGCACCCTCCTGTGGCACCATCACATCCTCCGTCGTGGCCTGAAGGGTTTTATTCAGCAGACAATGGATGGGGATGGCAGCGTTGATGAGCCCTGACCATATTGGTGGCATACTGAAAGCACTGCAGCACCATGCAGATGTCTCTCAAGGAGGCCCACTCATTGGTGGTGAAGAGCTGTTGGTCTGCACTTCTGCTCGCCTGGACATTTTGGAGCTGGAACTCCACTATTGCCTGCTGCTGCTCACACACCCTTCCCAACATATATAAAGTTGAATTCCACCTAGTGGGCAAGTCACATATGAGGGGTGTGCAGCAGTAGAGTGTGAACGCCAAAAGTGCATGTTCACACCACATACTTCATGCAGCAGATCCGGCATGTCTGGATAATGGGCCAGGAAGTTCTGCACCACCAAGTTGTGCATCAACCCTGATTTGGTCATTCATCCGTCTGCTCTTGGATACTGGTGCACAGCTCCCGGGTGGTGTGGGGTCTTTCACGCAGACTGATTAGTTTTAGCACCGTATGCAGCCGTCTCCCCATCGAAGTGCTCAAATTGGTGGTGCAGGGGCTGTGCTGAATGCATAAGGAGGAAGCAGAGGTGGAGGCAATGACTGTAACATAGTAACATAGTAACATTTGGGTTGATTCAAAGAAACATGTAACAGCTTGGATTTGGCTCACGATCATCTTATTTTTCACGTCCGCTCGTGCGTTCGTATGAACTTGCGAGTGATTCAATAAGCAAATACGTTTCTATCCTAAAAGATACGTCCGTTCGTATGATATCTCCCGAACTTGCCTCAGTCAGTTGCCAATCGTAAAAATCACGTTCATGTGCTCACCTGTTGCGGCGGCAGCCTGTTTTTTCGGCTGCTTCCATCGTCAAGCTCTTCCAATTACTTGCGTTTGCCTCTGGTTTTCATTGGTTTTTGGCCTCTTAGATTCGTGCGTTCGTATGTTTATAAGATCTTGCGCATGCGCATCCCACTTCATTTCTCGGTCCCTCAAACTTACCTAAACCCCTTAGCGCTTGCATCCCACTTCATTTCTCGGTCCCTCAAACTTACCTAAACCCCTTAGCGGCTGCATCCAACTTCATTTCTCGGTCCCTCAAACTTACCTAAACCCCTTAGCGGCTGCATCCCACTTCATTTCTCGGTCCCTCAAACTTACCTAAACCCCTTAGCGGCTGCATCCCACTTCATTTCTCGGTCCCTCAAACTTACCTAAACCCCTTAGCGGCTGCATCCCACTTCATTTCTCGGTCCCTCAAACTTACCTAAACCCCTTAGCGCTTGCATCCCACTTCATTTCTCGGTCCCTCAAACTTACCTAAACCCCTTAGCGCTTGCATCCCACTTCATTTCTCGGTCCCTCAAACTTACCTAAACCCCTTAGCGCTTGCATCCCACTTCATTTCTCGGTCCCTCAAACTTACCTAAACCCCTTAGCGGCTGCATCCAACTTCATTTCTCGGTCCCTCAAACTTACCTAAACCCCTTAGCGGCTGCATCCCACTTCATTTCTCGGTCCCTCAAACTTACCTAAACCCCTTAGCGGCTGCATCCCACTTCATTTCTCGGTCCCTCAAACTTACCTAAACCCCTTAGCGGCTGCATCCCACTTCATTTCTCGGTCCCTCAAACTTACCTAAACCCCTTAGCGCTTGCATCCCACTTCATTTCTCGGTCCCTCAAACTTACCTAAACCCCTTAGCGCTTGCATCCCACTTCATTTCTCGGTCCCTCAAACTTACCTAAACCCCTTAGCGCTTGCATCCCACTTCATTTCTCGGTCCCTCAAACTTACCTAAACCCCTTAGCGGCTGCATCCCACTCTCATTTCTCGGTCCCTCAAACTTACCTAAACCCCTTAGCGGCTGCATCCAACTTCATTTCTCGGTCCCTCAAACTTACCTAAACCCCTTAGCGGCTGCATCCCACTTCATTTCTCGGTCCCTCAAACTTACCTAAACCCCTTAGCGGCTGCATCCCACTTCATTTCTCGGTCCCTCAAACTTACCTAAACCCCTTAGCGCTTGCATCCCACTTCATTTCTCGGTCCCTCAAACTTACCTAAACCCCTTAGCGCTTGCATCCCACTTCATTTCTCGGTCCCTCAAACTTACCTAAACCCCTTAGCGCTTGCATCCAACTTCATTTCTCGGTCCCTCAAACTTACCTAAACCCCTTAGCGCTTGCATCCCACTTCATTTCTCGGTCCCTCAAACTTACCTAAACCCCGTAGCGGCTGCATCCCACTTCATTTCTCGGTCCATAAAACGTAAGAATATCACATAATTTACATATGTCTATATGTTTCTAAGTGTGTTGTTTCTGGTTTGTGTAATTTTTTGGGTGTGTGCATATTAGAAAAGACACATTTCGGAAGGCTTAAAATATAATTTATTTAAAATATTTTCTTTGTTTTTTTTTGAATAATTGTAAAAACTTTGATTTTTTTTGGGGTTTTTTTTTTATAAACCTTTTTTTTTTTTTTTTCAAGGAAAAACACATATAAATATTTTGTATTTTTTTAACAGTAAAACACCTTTTTTTTTTTTGGTTTTTAACCAAAACGATAAAACAATTGTTAAAATTGGAAAAAATTTAAAAACAACTTTAAGAAAGGAGCCAGGACCAAGGGCACTAATCCTCCTCGTCTTCTTCATCTGTTGGCCCCAACGTCGCCTGTATGGCCAGCAGCTCGGCCACCAACTCCTTCATTCTTTTTTTTTTTCCCGCCAAGGTTTGGGGGATCATCCCTGTAACCAATAGAGAAAGAAACATAAATAGGAGTCCCAGACCGGTTTGTATGCTGGAAATAGATTTAGGGTTAATCAAATACATGTAAATGCATGACATATGTCCTTCTTCAAAGGGATACAGTTAATGCATTTCCCACAGGTAAGTGTTTAAACTCCTTAAACCGGACCTTCAACATTATTTAATGAAAACCAATAAATATTCACAAATGATTCTGCACCACCTCAAAGTTATTTAGGGTTTTTTGGGGATTACAGCGCCGCCATCTGGACTCTGAAGCATAACACTTAATGAGGAGTGGAGAGTTGGATAAAGTACAGGGGAGTAGGTTACAGTGGTGCGTTGGGAATCCAGAGCATAGCTGGGTTGAGGGAAAGGTCATCACTCACACAATGCATGGCAGCACCTTCCTTTTTTCAATCTGTATCCCATGCTGCCTGTAAATATTGTGCATTCCATATTCCCCAATATTGGTTTTTTTCAGTCTAATAACATGCATTAGATGGGTGAAGGGTGTTTTTCCATGTTTCTAATCTGTAGGTACAGTGTGATGGCTAAGTCTTTGGTTCTTAATACTAGTTAGGGTCCTCTTTAAGCTAACGAAGTGCCCACATGAAAGTGTGAACTACACATTGGCTACGCCTTTAGTTATGTGTGTGTTATTAGCTAAGCAAACATTAATATGAATAATGGCATGGAGACTTACGGAGTTGGTGGCCGACAGATGGCTGGTTGGGGCCAACAGGCTGCCCTTGGTCCTGGCTCTGCTGTGAAGAAGTCCCTGGAGAAACATGTGACATTTGGTTAGTACTTGTAGAGAGTCACTATTCCCAACATATCTGGCTCCCAGTCTGGCTGACATCACTCACCTTCGCCAGGATCGACTTCAAGCATCTCTGCTGCCTCCTCCTCCACTATCTCACCCGCTCCAGAAGCTTCTACAAATACATAATAAAGGATAACTTAGTTTTTGGCCTGCCATGTATATCTTTGTGCCTATACATGAAGAGTGACATACCAGAGCCTTCCCCATGCGTGGCCAGGTATGACTCCACGCCCACGCGCCTTGGCCCCTCCTCTGTGGTAAGGTCCAGGGGCTGGTCTGAGGAGGCCACAGAGGAGGGGTAGGTCCGTCGCCCGGGAGATCCACCACCTTCACTCACAGATGCAGAGTCATGCAGCACTGGTCGGCCTGTACGTCTCCGGGTGCGGCGAATTCTGAAATCCATTTCCAACACTACCAAAGAAAAGTCATTATAAATAAAGGCATAACTTAGACATTTGGAACATATACCATGCAATTGCTTTGTACTTACTTGGGAAATGGATCCCAAAATACCTCCGCACCCGGGGCATGTGCAGACGTTTCAGGTCCGACCAATGCTGCATTATCTGGGTGTGAGTGAAGGTGGTGCTGGTCACACGGTGGATCTCCGCGATGATCTCCCGGGCGATGTCCCTTTTCTCGCACACATTGGGCGCGAAGTCATACCGGCGCTGAAGCATGATCTGAAAAACATAATGGACACAGAGCTTTTACTTTTACACACAGACCCATATGTGTTGCATCACAAGTTGAGAATTTAATGTCATTAACACACACATTTCGAGTGGCCGCCATTTTTGGGGAGTGCCTTAAAGAGGACGTTGACTGTGATTGACAGTCTGGTCTTATGTTATATGTATCACACACCATGTACATACAGATAATAGCCAACATCAAGAATCAGGCCACCTGCATCTATGGCATGTTAGGATGGTTTAAACATCCAAGATGTAGCCTAATGCTTAGGCTTTTGGACCACGTGTGTGGCTTCCCGTTGTGTTTTTATGGCTTAGGAAAACAGTGTTCCTCAAACATCCGCATCAAGGTCCGAGACAGGCCAGGTTTGCCAGCTCGCCCCGCTACTCCACAGGTTAATTAACTGTTGCTAAGCCGGAGCAATTGGCCGAATTAGGACATCAGCATAGACAGTTGAAAACGTGGCCAGGCTCGGCCCTTGAGGATGAAGTGTGAGGAGCCAGTGATTAAACATTAAGATACCCCAAACTAGTTCCAAACGCATCATTTACATTTAGGCCATCATTGACTATTCGATTAAAATGCACAGGCAGCCACTTACCAGCATGAGGATCTCTTCCTGTTGACGGGTGAAGATAGTGGGCGCCATCTTTATGCTTCTTCCAGGCAGCAGATAAGTGAAACCCCAGCGGTTTCCTGGTTCCGCTCGAACGTACGTTCGTACGAGCGCGTAGTCGTGCGCATAGGCGTCACACGCTGGGCTCATTATTTAAAGGTCCCTGCACCCAAAGCTCATTCTCTTTGAGCATTTGTGTACGATGGCACCAAAAAAGGCGATGAGCAAGCGACCCCAGCCAAGCAAGACCGCGGAGGGCCCCACAACAAGGTCCCAGCAAGCTGGCCGAAAACTGAGAGCCAAGACTCCCACCTCGGCCCCACCAAGGGACCCTGGACCCTCAGGTACCAAAAAAAGGGGCCCCAAGCCCCGTGCCCCTCCTGCAGCCAAAAAGCTGGCAACTGCAGCACCCACCACCTCTGCCCCCAGAACAGGCAGCACCAGTGAGCCCACACCGGCCATGCCTTCAAGTAGGGCAGTTCGGAAACCCATGCCCCGCAGCAGGGCCCGAACCCCATCCAGGGCCCGAACCCCATCCAGGCCCCGAAGCACAGCCAGAGGCCGAAGAACCCAATCCAGGGCACGAAGCCCAGCCAGGGCCCGAACCCCATCCAGGGCCCGAACCCCATCCAGGGCCCGAACCCCATCCAGGCCCCGAAGCACAGCCAGAGGCCGAAGAACCCAATCCAGGGCACGAAGCCCAGCCAGGGCCCGAACCCCATCCAGGGCCCGAACCCCATCCAGGCCCCGAAGCACAGCCAGAGGCCGAAGAACCCAAACCAGGGCCAGAAGCCCATCCAGAGGCCGCAGATCCCAATCCAGGGCCAGAAGCCCCTACAGGGCCCGCCGAACCCAATCCAGGGCCAGAAGCCCCTACAGGGCCAGAAGAACACCATCCAGGGCCAGAAGCCCCTACAGGGCCCGCCGAACCCAATCCAGGGCCAGAAGCCCCTACAGGGCCAGAAGAACCCAATCCAGGGCCAGAAGCCCCTACAGGGCCCGCCGAACCCAATCCAGGGCCAGAAGCCCCGACAGGGCCCGCCGAACCCAATCCAGGGCCAGAAGCCCCTACAGGGCCAGAAGAACCCAATCCAGGGCCAGAAGCCCCTACAGGGCCAGAAGAACCCAATCCAGGGCCAGAAGCCCCTACAGGGCCAGAAGAACACCATCCAGGGCCAGAAGCCCCTACAGGGCCCGCCGAACCCAATCCAGGGCCAGAAGCCCCCGACCTGGCACCAGCCGGGAACAGAGCCCCCGACCTGGCACCAGCCGGGAACCTAGCCCCCCAAGAGGGCCCCGAATTGCCCCCATGACCACATCTACACCTGGAAGTTCGGTGGCCAGCCACGCAAGAACACCCAGTCCCTTGGCCAGTCCAGTCCAGTCATTGGGAAGCCACCAATCCGGCCATTCCCCTACCCAGCCCCAGGCCATAATGTCACCACATGTGTCTGCACACATGGAGGAGCAGCCAAGCCAACCATCTGGCCGCACATTGCGCCGCGGCCAGTTGAGTGGGAGATTCTCCCATGACCAAAATATGGCATTGGCTAGTGGCCTTACATTATACTATGACGAGCTATATGGGAGCAAATCCAAACACACCACCAAGCAGCGCAAGATGGAATTGTTTGAAACCATCCTCCGACAAGTAAATGCAGCGGGGGAAGAGAGGAAAGATGTGTCCCAAATTCAGAAGAAAATCTCTGATCTGAAGTATGCTGTACGGCAAAAAGAAATTAAAAGGCATAATTACAGGTAACTAAATGTTTACGCTAAATCTAATGTTTTGGATGTACTGTATGCACCTTTTCTGAGTACCAAATGATTTTCTCTTTTCAGCCTGAAAACTGGCGGTGGCTTTCCATCTAAATTGGAGTTTACCCCTGCTGAGGAGATTGTGCTTGGACTTCTCCATCCGGTCGCGGTCGGTGGACATGCTGGTCTAAGGGACACAGACTCACCGACCCGTACCCACGGTGAGTACTCTTAAATCTGCATGTTTGGCTGTTTGCTAAATAATCCACAGTTCACTAGTAACAAGCTAACGGGATGCCCCTATGGTTTGCCTTGCTTGGCCTCGCACTACTGTGGCTGTTTGTGTCCTCTTTTTGTCCCTGGGAATCACACATTTAGGCCCACAGCCATTATGGCAAAGTTCAAATGTCCAATTGGATTGTTAAAGTCATGAAGTTTCGCAAGATAAGTGAGATATTTGGAATCAATCACAAAACACACATCATTATGTATGGGTTGCCTTTTGGTTGTGTGAGTTGTGTTTGAGTTAACAATTTAATTAGCCACCCACAAACATATCTGACCTAGAGCAGCGAGACTCAACTGGCGGCCCGGGGTCCCAATGCGGACCTTGGCACCACATTCAAGGACCCCTGCCCAGACAGCCCTGCACTCAGTTACTTCTGTGTTGACGTGCTCAGAGCTGCCCCCTTGATCGGCCATGTAGTGGTTGGTCTCCTGCCCAATGTCATGGCTCCCTGAAACATAGCATTGCAATATGAAGTACTGCACAGGAAGTGGCATTGCAAGGTACACAGTAACTTTTTCAAAATTTCTCTGCCCACAATCGTGTCCCGCTGCCCCTGCTCTGGCCCATCTGCCACAGTCCCCCCATGCCCCCCCCCACATAAGCCCCATACATTTGTAACAGATTGGCTCCATCCATCCCATCACCATCAATACGTTAACTCCCCCCTTTAGCCATCCAATCCCTGTCCCCTCAGCTCTGGCCCATCCAGCCCAGCAAGGGCAAGCAGCCTTTATTAGTTGGCACTTTGAAATCTCCAGCCCCTCCACCAGTGTATTTATTTTTAACTAGACACCCCCTGCGTCAGCACCATGGCCAGACATTCACCTCTCACCACATACCTTGAAATGGGCGTTTCCAACAATTGTTTGAGTACCCCGGACCTAGCGAATGGTAGGCTAAATCCAAAAATGTGCCTTGAAAGTTGTATGCTGACTGGGTACACTTCATGACTTAGAACTGAGGTCACTTAGCAGTTTTTCAGAGACATTGCACCTATGTAAACTTGCGTGTGTTTGAACAAAGGTCACCATTGCTCTAGAGTTGAATAATATTACAAATAGAGCTATATTTGATTACCTATCCTAAAAAAGGTTATGTGTGTGTGTTTACGTGGTTTGTTTTTCTCTTCTTCAGCCCAGCATGATCCCTCAGCAAGGGTAAACTCACCCCCCAGTTTGGTTATGCCTACCAGGTCCGTACAGCATAGGAGCCCAGATCAGAGATTTTCGGTAAGTTAATTTAGTAGCATAAATACTAACAAGTGCTTAAGAATGTGTTAAACTGTTGAAATCCAAAATTTGGACGCCAACTTAGCCTTTTTTTTTTGATATGTCCCTACAGACCCGCACACTCATGGAAGAGATCCAGGACATGGAGGAAGATGATGATGTCTCCGTACAGGGCACGTCGGATGAACTCCCCCTGGGTCCCAATTTGGAACTGCTCCATAATGTTTCTCTGGCCAATCCTCAGCAGCAGAGTGAATCTCCATCCATTGTGCTTGCACATGGGGAGACTGACACTACAGTCCCCAGTGTTCACTCTGCTGCTGAGGATTTGCAAAGCAGGCCGGTTGCTGTTGAGGGTACGACACCACGCGGCAGGGCACGCCCAAGAGCCAGGGTAATTGTGCGGCGGACGCCATTACGCCGCCCCACAATTTCCCAGGGGAGGCAGAGTGCCCTGCTTCAATTATGGACCCAACAAAGGGACTCTTATGACGCCCAGCTCATTACAGAGCGTGAGCAAAGGCATGCCGACATGGTCAACATCCATACCAGTCTACAGGGCATCCTCGCGGAGTTGCGTACCCTCAACAGCAACGTGGCCAATGCAAGTAATGGCATCCAGTCAGCCATGGCTGAGATGACCAATATGCAGAGAAACATTGTGGAGCAGTTTCAAATTCACAATGCTGCCATGGCCCAGGCTAGGTCCCATTCCCATGGACCTCCACCTGGACCTCCACCTGGGTATTATGGGCAGCCACCCTATTAAGCCATGGGTGTGTGGGACATCTTTTCTCTTAACCCCCACTGTATTTACTTGTCCTTTGAGGTTTCAAACAATCCATTTTGTGTTGCTCTGGCAGGTTGTGTTTTGTATTTGCTCCCATATAGCTCCTTAGAGTAATGCTTAAGGCCACTAGCCAATGCCATAGGTCTATGTGGAGTTTATGTGGCCACTTATGGCTTTACCTATGTATTTGGTTGGTGCTCCTCCTGTTTGCAGACATGTTTGTGTGACATTATGGCCATGCCCAAATATCCCTGGGCACAGGCAATATTAATGACTGGACTAGGCTGGCCTTTGGACTGGGTGTCCTTGTTTGGTTGTGCCACTCACTTCCAGGTGTAGATGTGCTCGATGTTTTTTTTTTAATGTTATCCATTTGTTACCACAGATGTATGTGGACTGATTTGTGTTAAGCACTATAATTTTTCCTTTTCAAAGTAAAACAAAAAATTCACTTACAATACTTGTGGTGTTTTTAGTGGGAAGACATTTTTAACAGCTTGGGCTAAACCAGATAATTTTGGTTTGAAGAGGTGTAACAATGCAAAGCTAAAGCTAAGGAAACTACATGAAATACATTAGGCAACAATTAAGGTCTAAATGTTTTACTTAGAGGTAATGCCACATTACGGCAAAACAACATATGTAACAAAAAGGATAACACAGACATACAGAATGGTGAGACAGGGAAAAAAGTTAAGTAAAATGCTGGCTGATCAGGTTGGCTCGAACAGATTGGCCAGACTCACTGGGGGGCCCCTCAAAATTCTCGACTTCATCCTCGACGGCTGAAGAGGGCAGGCTGTCCACATAACGTGGGACACGTTCCATGATGGCAAAATTGTGCAAAACAGCACATGCCATTATAATGTCGATCACTTTCTTGGGATCATATTGCAGGGCCCCCCCAGTATGGTCAAGGCAACGAAAACGTGTCTTCAGCAGACCAAAGGCCCTCTCCACAACAGCCCGGGTCTTGCGATGCGCACGGTTATACGCTTCCTGAGAGGCATCCTGGGGCCGCAGCACAGGCGTCATGAGCCAGGGTAGAAGTGGGTACCCGGAATCACCTTAAACAGAGAATTAAATGTAATCAAAATTAAAAAGGCAACACAACCAACACCAAAAATTTCACAGATATCATAATGATGTAAGGTAAAGTGTTCCCCAAAAAAAACAGGGCACATTAGGGCCCCCAAAAATTGCACTAAGGTATAACCTAAATAAAAATGGCACTTCTATATACCAATTAATTAACAAACATCTGCACGGCCAAGGGTATTTGTATTTTACATATATTTGTAGTTTTCAGACATGTTACAATTAGGATGCTGCTGAGGGCCTATCCACATTTCTCTGGAAACTACAATGTATGCAGTTTAAGTCCACTTTGACATTTAACGACCAATAGTACAAAAGGAGCCAAATGTCAAAGATCCCTATCCACATTTCACTGGAAACTACAATGTATGCAGTTTAAGTCCACTTTGACATTTAAAGACCAATAGTACAAAAGGAGCCAAAGGTCAAAGATCCTTGGGTATAAACTCCAAACCAATATATTTAGGCACAAGGAACTTACAGACATCCTAACTAAAGGGAAAACATTCTGAAGGCCAAAGCGAGACAAGGATTTTTTGGGTAAGTTCCTAATATATGAGCCAAGAAAAAGGCAGTTGGACGCTTATGTAAAGTTTTCCAAAACAAACATATCAACAAATACAAGATTAATGCCACATTTAATAACACACAAATAGGACACACTTACCAAGCAGCCATGCCCCCGAAAATTCACCTGCCTCAAATCTCCGAAACAACCCAGATCGCCGGAGGATATAGGAGTCGTGGGACGATCCGGGGTAGCCGGCAAGGACACTCATAAACCGCATATCCGGACCAACCACGGCCTGGACATTAAGTGAGTGTCCCATTTTACGATTCCTTAAGGCAAAAACATACAAAAAGGGTAATTGATATTTGACCCAAACTAATAAATTAACCACAAAACATGTCTGCACTCTATTGGGAAAGACTAATGAAAAGCCGAGATAAAGCAGCTACACAAATGAGGGATAAACAAATATGCTGCCGCAAAGGAAAACAGGTTACATGACACGTTGGGCAACATAATAACCAATCTCAATACCTATATATATACTCGTCGGCTGCCCTAGGTACGAGTGCCACATGTGTGCAGTCAATTGCACCAATAACGTTGGGCATGTCGGCCACATTATAAAACCCAAGCTTAATGGCGTTTCTGGCTGCCATATCATCTGGAAAATAAATATATTTTTGAGTTATGGCAGCCATGCCTTCCAAAAATTTAGACAGTGCGCGGCTCAGCGTAGGCTGTGACATCCCCACAGAGAGGGCACCCAGCCTCTGGAACGAGCCGTTCGCCAAAAATTGCAGGCAGCCAAGCATCTTGGTCATACCTGAAATTGCATGCCCCTTCCTTGTGGTGCGGGCTAACCATGGCCGCAGCTCACTATATAATTTATGGAGGGAAGCGCGATTAAGCCTGGTCAGCTCGAACAGCTCAACATCATTCATGCTATCGATGTTCATGCGACGACGCAGGGGCAATCTGCTCTCAGACATCTCGATCAACTCAATGCCAAAAAGCATAAGCCCTTGATGTGCCACAAACTCGCTCCGCTCCATCCTACTCCCGAGGCCAAATAGCTGCCGGCAAACATTTCGTAAAGCAGCTCTTTAATGGGCTTCCAAACAATTAGCAATCACCTCTCTGAATTGGGCGCAAGCCCATGTGAAGGACGTAAAAAATAGGATCGGACGCAAATAATACGATTTGGACGGGAAAAACACACGAACTAACGCAAATTATACGATTCTCGTACGAAATGCGTATGTTCATATACGTCTATGCGCGAACGATCGTGCGAATACGAAATGGCCAAAAAAACAAGAAAAAATGACAAACACCCACCCAAACTTACGATTCTCGATACGAAATCAATTAACTTTTGCTCTTTGAATCGAGGGGATAGTATGTAAGGCTGAATAAAGACTTTAGTCCATCCAGTTCAGCCTGTTTAACTCATTCCAGTGGTCTAGCAGCCATAGCTGGAAATGTTATTACATGCCAGGAAGGCATCAAAGCCACTTTTGAACGCTTTTACTGTATCCATCATTACTACCTCCTCTGGCAGCGAGTTCCATAGTCTCACTGCTCTTACAGAGAAGAATCCCCTCCTATGTCGGTGGAGAAAGCACCTTTCCTCTAACCTTAGTGGATGCCTTCGGGTTATGGTTACACTCTGGGGTAAAAATAGATTGTGGGACAGATCTTTGTATTGACCCCAAATATATTTATACATAGATATTAGATCACCCCTCAATCATCTTTTTTCTAAACTAAATAAACCTATCTTGGACAATCTTTCAGGGTACTCTAGTCCCCACACTCCTTTTATTAACTTTGTTGCCCTTCTTTGAACGCGCTCCAGTTCTGATATGTCCCTCTTAAGCACAGGTGCCCAGAACTGTACACAGTACTCCATATAGGGTCTGACCAGTGACTTGTACAGGGGTAAAATGATGCTCTGGTCATGAGCAACTATGCCCCTCCTGATGCACCCCATGATCCTATTTGGCAGCAGCTGCCTGGAATTGATTACTACAGTTGAGCTTATTGTCAACTAAAACCCCTAGGTCCTTTTCCATTGTTGATTTACCAAGTGTTTCTTTTAGTGTGTAATCATGACACAGATTTCTCCTTTCCATGTGCATAACCTTACATCTATCTGTGTTAAACTTCATTTGCCATTTAACTGCCCATGCTTCCAATTTATTCAAATCTGTTTGTAGCTGCCTGCTGTCCTCCTTTGTTTTAATTACTTTACACAGCTTAATATCATCTGCAAAGATTGAGATTTTACTGTTTAATCCATACCCAATGTCATTTATATATATATTGAAGAGAATTGGTCCCAGAACTGACCCTTGTGGTACTCCACTAGTAACAGTGACCCAATCAGAGTGTGTACCATTGATAACCACCCTCTGCTTCTGACCATTAAGCCAATTTCCCACCCATCTGCACACATCTTCCCCCAGTCCAAGCATTCTCATCTTTTGTACCAGCCTTTTATGTGGCACAGTATCAAATGCTTTAGAAACGTCAAGATATATGATATCCAATGACTCCCTCTGATCCAATCTTGAACTTACCTCCTCATAAAAGCTGATTAGGTGTCTGGCAGGAGCGATTCCTCATAAATCCATGCTGATATGGAGTAAAAAGGTCATTTTCCCCAAGGTGCTCCAGTATAGTATCCCTTAAAGTGGACCAACACCCAGGATTTTGACTATCCTGGGTTTTGGTCCACTTCGGCGGGACACCCCCCGATCGGGGGTGCCCCGCTGTGTGAAACCCCCCAGAAACCCCCAAAAACTCACCTCTCCCCGCTCCCACGTGAACGCCGCAGCCAATCCCCGCCAACGTCCAGGCGGGGGACAGGAACGTCCAAGCCGCTTCCGCCGCCGCCGCCTCCCGCGCATCACTCTCGGCGCGCGCGCGCCCCCGCCGACCATTCACAGAGGGCCGGCGCGGGCGCGCGCACGTCTGGAGGGGCGTGCGGGAGGCGGCGGAGGCGGCGGCGGAGGCGGCGGCGGAGGCGGCGGCGGATCAGGTAAGATCTTTTTGGGGTTTCACCCCGCGGGACATCCCGATCTCGGATGTCCCACGGGGTGGGAGGTGATCGGCCCGGGAATCTTATAGATTTCCGGGCCGATCACCCCTGGGTGTTGGTCCACTTTAAGAAACCTTCAAACAGCTTGCCCACCACAGATGTTAAGCTTACCGGTCTGTAGTTCCCAGGTTCCCCCCTAGATCCCTTTTTGAATATTGGCACCACATTTGCCAAGCGCCAATCCCTTGGGACAGACCCTGTAGTTATTGAGTCCACAAATATTAGAAATAACGGCTTGTCTATTACTGTACATAACTCTTAAAACACGAGGATGTATGTCATCTGGTCCCGTTGATTTCGGTTATTCCCCTGCATTTCACTCGGCATGTCACATTCTTTTGTGAATATGGAAGCAAAGAAGTTGTTTAGTAAATTTGCTTTCTCCTCATTTCCCTCTATAGGTGTCCCCTCCTTGCTTTTCAGGGGTCCCACACCCTCAGGTTTGTACCTTTTACGGTTTATGTAGCTAAAGAATAATTTGGGGTTAGTTTTACTCTCTTTCGTGACCAGTCTTTCTGTCCCCAGCTTAGCTGCCCTTATCTGTTGTTTACATTGCTTATTTTCTTCTTTATAGTTTTTTAATGCTTCCGCTGTCCCTTCCTGCTTTAAACGTTAAAATGCCTTTTTTTTTGTTGTTTATTGCCCCCTATAACCTTTTAGCTACATCGGTTTACATGTGTGTCTAATAGTTTTATTCCTGTAAGGTATATATCTGTCACAATGAAATTTAAGGATTCCTTTGAAAGTATCCCATTTAGTGTCCATGCTTTTGTTTTTAAGGACATTTTCCCATTCAATGCAGTTTAGGACATTTCTAAGTTGGTCAAACTTTGCCTTTTTGAAGTTACGCATTTTTGTGGCTCCTTGATAAGGCACCCTAGTGACTGCTAATTGGAAATTAATCATATTATGATTACCGCTTCCAAGGTGTCCCCCAACCTGTACTTTTATTACTTTGTCTGGTACATTGGTTAGTATTAGGTCCAAATTGCTTTCCCCCCTTGTTGGAGCTTGTACTTGTTGGGAAATGTAGCCATCTTTTGTTTTAGATAAAAAACTATTACTTTTATGCGAAACACATTTTTTCAGCATCCCAGTCTATATCTGGGTAGTTAAAGTCCCCCATAATCACTACCTCATTTAGTTTAGCGGCTATATCTATTTGCCTTAGCATCATATTTTCTATGGATTCGGATATATCCGGAGGTTTGTAGCAAACCTCCATCAGTATTATATTTTTGTTTCTTCCTCCATGTATTTCTACCCATACAGACTCCACATGGTGATTCCCCTCACATATATCCTCCCGCAGAGTGGATTTTACAATTAAGCAGACTCCACCCCCTTTGCGTTTGTTACGATCCCTCTTAAACACAGAGTAGCCCTGTAGATTTACTGCCCAGTCATAGCTTTCATCCAGCCAGGTCTCTGTTACCCCCACTATGTCATATTGCTCTTCTGTTATTATCAATTCTAGTTCATCCATTTTATTAGTCAAACTTCTAGCATTTGTAAGCATGCATTTCAAATGCTTATGATAATTTTGATAATTTTGTATATTGCCCTTATTCCTGCTAGATGTGCTAACCCCTCCCCCCTCTCCACCCCCAGTTTCATGTCTACACCCACTGTTACTTTCTTTCCTAACTTCCCCTTTGTAACTGCTTTTACCCTCCCCCCCAGTGCTTAGTTTAAACACTCCTCCAACCTTTTAGCCATCCTCTCCCCCAGAACAGATGCACCCTCCCCATTGAGGTGCAACCCATCCCTGCCAAAGAACCTGTGAAGTCGGCCCAGTTCTCTAAGAACCCAAACCCCTCCTTTTTACTCCAATTTTTGAGCCACCTGTAATCTCCCGCTGCCTCTCTGGTGTGGCTCTTGGTACTGGTAGTATTTCTGAGAATATTACAGTTGAGGTCCTTGCCTTAAGCTTAGGGCCTAAGTCCCTGAAATCATTTTTAAGGACCTTCCACCTACTTCTTCCTATGTCATTTGTGCCAATATGCACCATGACCGCTGGGTTCATGCCAGCCCCTCCCAATAATCTGTCAGCCCGCTCCGCGACTTTTACCCCTACCCCGCCTTCTAACTGTTATCCAGCTAGCTGCCTCATTTTCCTGCTTTTCCTCTCCCCCCATACTACCACCCTCCCCTTCCCCTGCCAGATCAGTGAGATCCAGACTCTTTTCCATGACAACAATGTCTCTCAGTGTTGCCAATCGCTTATTGAGATCATGAATGACGGCTTCCAAATCAGCAATTCGCAGACATCCAGGGCATATATATCCACCATCGACCAATTGATCAAAAAGTGCATACATAGCACAAGATGTACACTGGACAGCATTGTTAGGCCTGGAACCCATTCTATCAATTTGTTGGAACACAAGTGAAGAATTTACAACACTTAAAATAACACTCTGAAAGCAGATACTTAAAGCTTCAGCACTTCTGCTTGTAACTCCTGCTTTAACTCACCACTTACCAAGCAGCCACTTACAGAGTCAGCCTCCAGGAGCAAGCTCCAAGAGCTGTACAATGGCTTATAACACACCTGTTTCAATTAGGCCTCAATTAGGCCTCAGCAGGAATCCAGGAGAGAGAAAGTGAAAAAAAAAACTTTTTTTTCTTTTGTTTAAATTTGTGCCAGCATTAACACACTGATTCACAAAAATAAAACAAGTACAGTTTGTTATATTTTACTTACCAATTGAGCCCAGTTTCCCAAAGCTTACCACAGGAGTTCCTGCTTTAACTCACCACTTACCAAGCAGCCACTTACAGAGTCAGCCTCCAGGAGCCATCCTGGGTGGCAGAAGGATATGTGCCAAAGTGCTTCCCAACTTAGTCCCATCAGCCACTACATTGATTCAGTGGGCAGTTAGAGAGATGAAATGTCCCAGCTCATGCTTACTCACATGTCAGTGGTGATGTGGACACTGGAACTAATGGCATTGCCCAGTGCACATATTATTTTCCCCATAACCTATTGGTGCAGGGCAGTGATGGCCAGGTGAGAAAAGTAGTGGTGGCTGGGAATGGCGTATTGTGGAACAAGCGCCACCATCAGATATATAAAACTATTTGTCTTCACCAGGCAGAATGGGAGCAATTTGGAAATGCTCGCATTCAGGGCCAGGGTGCATGGGTGAGATGGGCCCAACTTCAGTTACCTCTCTAAAAATTCTGAGATGGAAAGCTGAACACTTCACTGGATGGTGTGGACACACTTGGTGATGGTGGTGGTGCTGCTGGTGGGGTTGGTAATGGTGGTGGTCTCACATCCTCCCTTTGGAAGGAGACAGGTGGCCTTGTTGTTGGGGAGCCGGTGATGAGTCAACCAAAGCTGCAAAGAGAGCCTCAGGTGTTTGCATGTTTTTAGGTGTTTCTGCCACAGCAGTTCATGGTTGGATTGCAGTGCCCGATCATGGACATTATGCTGGGTTTATTAGCAGTTTCCCCTCACTTCAGCGACAGTTGGAACAGTGTGCACATGATCCGTGTCGTCTGTGCACTGAAAAAAATCCACACTGGTGAGATCCTTTGAGGCAGCTTTGGCGTGCTCAGTTCCTGGGATCGGTGTCCAGTAGTCGCAACAGGCTGCCCACTGATAGTTTGCACCCTTCTCCTTCTTCTGCTGGCTACATGGGGCTGTGTGACCACCACCTCTTCCCCTGGGAGTCTAGGACTTCATTATGAGCCCTGGGATTTAAAACTTCTTCATCACCCCAAGAATCGTTTTCTGCCCACTTATCCACACTAACTTCCCTCTCAGTCTCCAAAATGCAGAGAGCCGTATGAGCCGGCACTAAGGTTTTATCATCATCGCAGGTGTCTGTCGATGGTCTGCTGGTGACTTCCACATCCTCCAACACAAGTTGTTTGGCATCTGGGAACCCTAGGTCTGCAACTGGGGTAGAGGCAGGTGGATAGCCCATTGTTTGTCAGCTTGGAGTGTCATCATAGAGCATTATTGACTCCATGACCTGTGGCTGGGACATTCTTGCTATTTTTAAGGGGTTGAGATGGAGGGCTCAGCACTTTCGGCAGAAGTGGAGTGGGTTGAAGACAATCCCACGGATCTGGTAGCACTGCGTGCTATATAAACTACGACTGCCTCAACTTTTTCTGGCAGTGGTACTGTGACCTACAAAAAGACTCTGCAAACTGTGGTGCCTGCTTGCACCAGAGGAATGTGTAGCAGGCACAGATGCAACATGTCCTCTCCCTGCAGTGCCAGTTCCATCATCAGCAGTAGCAGCAGCACCACAACCAAGACCCTGTCCCTTTTTTGCTGATTTCTGCATTGTTGGACACGGTGTATATGCTGCCTGCCTGGGGTGCCAACAACCTGCCAGCGCTGAAATGGAGATGCCGGGACATGTGACCCCACCTTTTATACAGCTCAGTCACACGTCCCATCTGGCCAATCACAGCCGTGCCTACCATGGGCATGCCTGTGGTTTCTAAATGTAAAAAGCTGGGCTGATTGGCTGCTGATCAGTCATTCAACCAGCTCCCTGGATTCCGGGTTTGGTCGAACGCCAAGCGCGGGCATACATTTCTTGCTGAATCCCGTGCTCGAGCTTGTGAACTCGTGTTCGACTTATTCCTATTTTTCATCCTTAGTATTGTCTTGTTGAGTCTATATATAGTAGCATATAAGCCATGCCAAATTAATTTAATTTGCAAATGATATGTTTCCCCAAAAGCTTTGATACATAAATAGTGACCATTGGAAACTTATATCAACCTGAATAGCCTATAAATTTGTATGTGAATTGTTATAATCTGCTACACCACTGGGTCAAATTCTCTTGAACATACTGCATATAAGTTGTAATACTATTTGCATAAGCCACAGTTTGTGCCATCTTAATAAGACTTAATATGTTTCCCAGCAATCAGTAGAGTAAGTCCTATCTCGAAGCACTGGGAGTTGTCACTCCCTGACATGTGAATATGTTGCTGGAAGATGATCAGCTAAGCTGTGTCATGTATCTGCCGTCCCTGGAGCTTGCCTACTTAATTAGGTTCTTTTTGTACTTTTAAATTCCACTCAGGCTTGTAATGAGTCTATAATGTTATCTTTTGATATACAAAACATACCCAATTAGAGCAACCATAATAAAACAGAATTTGAAAAAATAAATTAAATGAAGTATTTTTTTTTTTTTCTAAAACAAAGCTGGTCTATTGGTTAAAGGTTATTTGGGCTTTTGTTGTTTGGAGTGGAGCTACACTCTCTATGTCAACTCTTCCCCACTTTGGAGGTGGAAATGTAAGGTCCTTAGACTCTCCTTCTGCTTTCTAGACTAGCATTGTTCAAATACCCACTCTTTTCTCTGCACCACTATGGGAACCAAAAAAGCTGCCCAAGCCTTCTACATTAGAAGGCAATAACATTGCAGCTCCTCTTATTGTACTATTATGCTAAAAATAATCATTTAGTTACATAAGAAACATAAGGCCGGAAAACAGAATTCACTGTCAGCCGGTGTCCCTAAAGTGTGTAGAGCAAAAGCTCAGGCACAGAACAATGCTCTCAATGGCTTTCTCTTCTGCTCAATTTCACCTCTTGCTCCTTAATCTGGACAATGCACACTGAGACATTTAAAAATGCCTCCAGTTCAGGGCTTTCAGGCTCTTTGCTTGTGTGCGTCTTCTTATATGGCAATGCAGATTCCTCTGAATGAACCAAGAGTCCAAAGCACATGACACACGAGTGCTCTAGCACAATCTTCTGCATGTGGTCCTTGGTTACATGGGGGTCTTTCTCTAGGTGCTTCTTTCCAATGAGAAGCTGGACTTTGTCTATCTCCAGCAAATTCAAAAACTTGCAAATCCAGCAAGTGTCCTTTCATTGCAAATCTGGACTAGAATCTATAGCCAGATTGGGTGAGATACAGGATCCTCCCAACTTCTCCTGCTTGCTGACTTTCAGGCCATTCTTTAGAAATGCACTTGCACTTTCTTACAGAACCAACAACCAAAACCCTGCCCGCTTGCTAATTCTTGGAGAAGCTTTTATTGATTTTAGGGTTTCCCGGGCAGGGTCTATCATCTAGGGTGGGTGTCCTATGCTGCTCCCCGCACTGAAGCCAGACGGAGGACACAGAAGGGAAGCGTGGGGTAGTGTGGTCGCAGGAGAGTAACCTGTGAATCCCGGTTTCGATCTCATGGCAAGCAAATGATGGTCATGCTCAAAAAGAATTCCTGGTTGTGCGCACAATGAGGGAATCGGTCTTGAAAAGGGTTTCTTAAAAAATTTTTAGATATATTTCTAAGAATTTTTAGGACTGAAATCCATTGCTTCTTTTTAAGAGTGTACAGTATACAGGCAGGGGAGGCATCTGCTACCAGCTCCATGGTAGAAGGGGGCTCTTTGCAAGCTGCCTCCCCCAGCCTGGGCCTGGACAGCGGCAGCAACACCAGGCTTGTTGGATGGCAGATTCCCTGTTGCCATTGTTGGCCCAGGTTGAAAGCAGGAGGAATTTGTACCCTGGGCATCTTATGCTGCCACTTCATATATCAGCATCTAGCTCTAGAGGCCATTGACATTGGCTCCACAGGGTGAAACAAAGATGCCTACATATTATTTTCCCTGGTGCTCAGACTATATTACACTGGAAAAACAAACTGCTTCCCCCCTCTATTCAAACAGACATGTAGTGATTAAAGTCATTCTACAGGCAAAACAATAGGAAAATGCTATACTCACCTTTTATACTTTACAGACCATTGCTGCTAGTCTGGTGCTCTTGCCTGATCCAAGATCCACCCTGCTGTGCTCGACCACGGCTTCCGTGCAACTGCTGATAGACTACCCTATGCCATTCATCACAGGAACTATGGGGCAGCCCCCTTCATTCACTGCAATGGAGTGGGAATGTCAAGACCTGTATGCCCCCCTCCCCCCTGGTGTGGGTCAGTCTATCGGCAAAGGAATTGTGGCAACAGACGACTGCGTGTCGGAGTGCCATATTAGCAGGGCACCTTTGTGGGGGATAGAAGGTGAAAATATAATTTTTATTGTTTTGTCTTTAGAATGACCTTAATTTCATTATATATCTTATAACTAGAGATGGACAAACCCAAACCACAATGTTGTCCGTGTTTGGTGTTCAGATCGAACATGGAAAAGCTGTTAAGCAGCCCATCAACCTGCAGCCTGATCCTCATCTGTCAGCGTCGGTGGCAGTGGCAGCAGCAATTGGATCTGGCCCCAGTTGGGGCTACAAAAAGATGGCCACTGGATCCCATGAGTGAGGACATTCCTAGTGGTGGCACTAGAAGTGTCCTCATTCATGGGAACCGGCATCTAACCTTTTGGGGTCAGATTCAGATTCTGCTGCTGCTGCCACTGCCACTTACAGAAGAGGGTTAGGCAGAGGTAAGTCACAGCAGCGCGCTTCTGCTGCACACTCTGCACCTCCGACCCCGCCACAGCCACCCCCCCCCAAAGGTCGGGTCTGCCTATCTCTACGTATAGTGAAGATATCAGTTTTTTGGGTAGGTCCCTCAATGAATTTTGCTATGGGACCCTATGAACTCTGTGTACACCCCTGCTTCTCTTTCCTACCTCCAAACCGGTTGCTGCTTCCCAAAAAAGAAAAATGTTATTTTCTGGTCTGTTTAATAATTCATACCCAACTTTTTTAGGGCAATCAGAGCACTTTTGGGTCAGAAGTTTCATTCATCACTAGTAACATCCTTATACACCGTTTTTTCCTTATAAGTCAATCCTATTAAACTTGTTTACAGTTACTGACAAATATGCTTCCAGCCAGATTCCACATTGTAAAACAGAGGGAATAAAAGAAAACTAACATTTCACTGCTGGCTTTTCTTTCTCTCTAGTAGCGATTGATTTCCTGGCTTTGTTTGTAAAGTCAATCAAAAGGTTGCATTTATGTCGGGAATTCATCAAAGCAAACCTCTAGAGTTGGGCAAAGCATTTTTTTCTTTTTATATTTCTTTCAATTAAAAAATAAACTCATGAAATATTTCTCTAAAATATTTGCTTCAAAATCTCTACTGCTTGTATTTCTGCAGTAAATCAATACAGCCATCAAGATGGCTTTGAACTGATAGGTCGGGAGGACCCAGTATCACCTTTAAAATGCAATGAAACATTCCAGTCTGGTTGTATCACTGTTACCTGGTTCTCTTTGCAGTTATGACAACATATTATTCAAGAGTAGAGATGAGCGAACCAAACCGGTAGAACACGGTTTCGACACGAATTTCAGAAATAGTTTGGTTCGCAGTGAACCCGAACTTCACGTGGATCACAGCAAAAAGATGAAGCTGACTGGATTTCACTGGCCCCATCTCACAGGTGTTGGCCAGCCAAGGAGAAGTAGAGAGGGTCACATGGTCACAGCTTAAGAGGTCAGGCTGGGCCAATCAGGAAGATAGTCAGGCTGGGCCAATCAGGAAGATAGTCAAGTGTTGCGCCATCTATCCACCACTATTGAGCTCGCTGTTGCAGAGAGAGCATTAGAGCATTAAGGCATTTTGATTGATGATTGATCATTTTTACCTGCCAAGGATTTGTTGGGGGGGCAGCTCTGTTTTAAGTGTGAACACAGCGCCTATCCCTAAGTTGTGGTCCACGGTGCCTGCCAGCCTACCTAAAGTCTTTGTCACCCTCTTTTGCCGGACCATTTTTTACTATTTTGCGCTACACATGTTCAGCTGTGATTTTTGAATGGATTTCCAAGGACTTCCCAGGAAAATTATATATATATATATATATATATATATATATATATTTCATTTTTTTTTCAGAGTCTGAGGTTTAATGTGTAATGTCTTGTCTGTCATTTCTTAACTGTATTCTCAATATTTTGGGGTGAAATATGTGCAAAAAAACTGTTTTTTACAATTTGTAGTGTTTTGTAAAAATGTAAGTTTTACAATAAAATCTTATTTCACCCTTTCCTGCCCAGGAGACTCCCCCAAACTCAAACAGCACTTTAGGAGATTTTCGGATAAAATACTGCTATGCGCACTTTGTAGTTTTTTAAAAAAACTACTCTTTAAATTTGAAATACCCCCCACAAACTATATATTCTCTTGAAGTACACACTTCTTGCTTGTGTCACGGGGACCTCGCACTCACCCGGCCTTCTGTCCCACGCCGGCTGCACTCGGTCGGCCGGCGCGCAGGCTGGGCGGCGTCTCCGGCAGGCGGCGGCTCGACGGCCTCTGTCCCCGGCCGCCGCTCGGCTATTTCCGCCGCGAGCAGCCGCTCGGCTGTTTCCGTCGCGAGCGGCTGCTCGGGCGGCTCCATCTCCGGCGGCGTCTGGAGCGGCCGCGTCCCTGACATCGCGGTGCGCTCCTGGCGCTCGGCATCGTGCTCGCACGCGCGTGCGAGCACTCAGGCTTTATGCCCTCCAGCGGCGCTGCACACAGCGCGCCCGCCGGAGGTAATTAGTTCTGGGCCAATGAGCCCAAGGTTACTTTGGGCGGAACGCCCTTGTGGTTTGAATGGGGCAATCAGCCCCAGGTTCCTAGTTACACCAATCATGTCCCTCAATCTGCTCGGTCACTTCCTATAAAGGTGTTCCTATTGCAGTTGATCCTTGCCCGTGATAGCGTGCTGCTGGGTGCGAATTGGTGTCTGTTTCGTTACGTATCTTGCCGTGTATGACCATCCCTGATTGCTGCCTGGACCGACCTTTGCCTGTTTTCCTGACCACGATTTCTGCCTGCTCCTCTGTACTGCGTATCTGTGATTCCCCGGCGTGACCTTTGGCTTGACCCGACCATTCTTCTGTCTCATCCTCCTGTACCGCGCTTCTTTGGATTGATCTGCCGTGTATGACCTTTGCCCGTTTGACCTTACCCAGTCTCGTTCCTGGTTCGTTTGCCTTCCCCTGCATAAGTCTGCATCCTTTGTGCTAAGAAGTCCTGGGGGCAACCATGTCCGGTGAGGCGTGTCCAGCGTCCCGGCAAACGGGGGCTTGTCTATAGGCGAAGCTAGCAGTGGAGATTGGGGGTTGCAGACTTAGTTGGAAGGCGGGCGTCCCACGGGACCTGACAGCTTGTGTAATCCCTCAATTAAATTCTTTGGTTTCCTTCTAAAAAGAATAAAAAGCAGCATCAAAGCCACATTTTCATTAAAATAACAATAGGCAAATAAGAAACAACAATGTAAATCTGAAACAGAACAATACCCAACATGCATAGATACACCCCAAAGTAAAGCATGTGTGTAATGGTAATTTTACCTGAAAATTTCAACTCAGCAGAATAAAAAACACATTTTCCTAAAATATCAATATTCAAACAAGAAAAAACAATATCTAAAAGCACAAGTCTACTGAGCAGAACAATACCCAACATGCATAGATACTTCTAACCCTTTTAACTGCTAGCCTACTTGAGATTTTATGCCCTCTGCTGACAGGTCATTTTTCATTACAGGTAATTTTATGCTATGTTTAACTGTGATTTTTGCAGGAATTTCCAGGAAAATTACATATTTTTGCGGCAGTGTTTGGGCTTTAACATTAAATTTATTTTTTAATATTTCTGATTTTAATATTTTCTGTAAAAAGAACTAAATAAAAACAAAAAAACAAAAAATTGTAAAAAATTGTCTCATTTATTTTAAATAAAATTGATTTTACTAAAGAAAACCATATTGCATGGGAAAGCCCCATTTCTCCCGAATTCAATAATACCACATATGTATCAGTAGCCCCCTGACCCCCCCTACTAAGTGAGATGTCTGGGAAATAATGGGTGGGAAAGGATGGGGGAGGGGAAAATACATCCCTGCAATTCCTTCTGCCACTAATAAGGATGTTAGTGCCAGTACCAACACTTTGGTCAGCAGCCATGTGCCCAGGGTCAGTAAAAGTAGCACCAGCCATTTGCCCAGGCCTAGCCATAGTAGTGGCATAATCCATTTGCCCAGGCCCACTATAGCTAGTAGTAGCAGCAGCAGCAATATACACAGTAGTAGTAGCAGCAGCAGCAAGCCAGAGTAGTCTATTTTCTCCAGTGGGCGTGTTACTTCGGACAATGCATTCATTGTGGGCTCGTTGACTCGCTCTCACTCCTCTGAGGAGGAGCAAGACTCTGGTGCAATGAGTTTGAGCCAGGTTTCAGTGGATTCTTTTCTCCACTCCACTCCACTCCACTTCACTACAGCTACATGTTACAGTCAAAGAAGCCTTTCCCTTCCATCATCTCTCTCTCTCTCTACTGGCCTCTCCTAGAGTTGTGCCATCTTTTCTCACCAGCCCGGTTGCTATGGATAATCATGAGGAACATTTGTTTGACTACAGGTGTTGCGGAGGTGGTGGAGGTGGAAGCGGTGTCCGAGATAGACAGGTATACATGGACATACTGAAGGTGGTTGTGGTGTGGGGGACCAAATCCCGCTGCTACAGCCATAAAAATTGGATTATTTTTGGGGGGGTTGCCCACTTTTGACAGTGCTGCTAATGCTACTACGACCACCAACAGCACCTATGCTGCCACCCTCTGCTACTACTAGGCCTATACAACCGCAGGTCTACGCCATGATGCACAAAATGGGAACATTTAGAAAGGGTTGTAAAAAAAAAAAAAAGACATTGTTTCATCTTCTTCAAATAAATTGCCAAGATGCAAATCCCACTGCTACCATCGTAATAGTGGGTAATTTTTTAAGGGCTTGTCCACTACTGCCAGCCCTTCACAACTGCAGGTCTACCCCCTGTGATTCCCAAAGTGGGTACATTTTTCAATGCTTGTAAATAGCCATTGCTTTTTCACTTTGCGGGAACGCTTCTCCACATTTTTAGGTGCTTTAAACTACCAAAGACAGCCACAGGTTAATGAAATGCTAATTAGTCCACTACAACATTTTTTTATACAGCATTGGGTTACTTCAGAGTTTTATAAAGGACTTTTAGGCCATTGTTTTCAATGTGTTTTAGCTGAAAGTTCATCTGGTCAAACTAGTTTGGAAAACTCATTCCGGAAGTTTGGCAAACGCCGAACCGAACTTTTGAAAAGTTCACTTATCTCTAGTCAAGAGTCTGGCATCTAGAAACAATATACTATAAAGCTATGAAGATTAAGATCATTTTAGAAGTTTGAAAATAACAGCAGCCTATGGGGATTCCAAACCAATTGCTCTAAATATCTATTGGGAGCTTCTACTATTTCCAAACTTCTTTAATATAGTATTGAATTCATGAAAAATAATCCGCTCTTTGCCCCTAAAATTGCCCCATCCCAGGTGCAGCAGAGTTTTTTCTTTTTATTTTAATGTGTGCAGGAATACTGTCACAGGCTCTCACCACCTCTCAAACTGCAGAGATCACAGAGATGCCAGGGCCCCACAGGACCTTGTGCCAGGTGACCAACAGAGCCTCATGGTAGACACGAGAGTCTGCGGTTTGATGGGAATCCCCTTACAAAAAATATATCTTCTCTGTGTTAGCATGGGATTTTAATCCTGGTTTCTCCCCCTTTCTCTATATCATGGCAAAGATAATCATTTAAATTCCTCAAAAAAATCTGCATGCCCACTCCATTCATTATAGTGGATGGGATGTGCCAAAGCAGAGGTGTGTTTGAAGACCAGCAAACTGGTATTGGTAAAGAACGATGCCAGATAGGGGAGCTGCGGTGAACAAAAGGGGAATATAGATGTTTTGCCCAGACTATCATCTGTCAGACCCTTAAATAGGTAATGACCCCTGCCCTTGCTATCTATTGCAGTGTATTATTCCCTCCCTTCAAGTTTCATTTCCCTTTCTGTCTTTGGTAAATTTATCTAGGCGTATTAAAAAAGCAATAAAGTTGCCATACAGTAATTACAAGATCTAGATATATTGTTCCACCTGCAGCAGTGCTGTAAACAGAGATACCTTTCTTGTACCATTCACAAGTTTAATCTGCCTGTGAGTTGGGCAATGTTTTGTGGGTTGTCCAAGTGATTATACAAAAAGAACCCCCGAAAGAAGTCCTTTGGAGAAGATGGATACTGTCCATGTACCATATAATAACCACCTGAACATATAGAAATGTAATAATAACTTGGTGGGGTGGTTCATCTAGGACCTAATGTATATATAATAAAAAAAGGTGTGCACCCATACCTCTCAATTACCCAGAAAATTTTCCTGTGCAAACACAAAGGTCTTGAAATGACCCAACATGAATAAATCAATCACTACATAAAAATATACTTACACCTAATATAGTAGTGCATGAGCAAAGTGCGTAAAATAGTAATACCTCAATGCGAGTAAAGAAAAGCACTAAGCTACATACCACCATAGTAACGACAGTAACAGACAGATCATTGCGGATCGCAGCACACCCACTACTTCAAGGAATCCCTTTACTCACAGAACAATATTAATATTGTTACCATATTTTTGCTTACGTGCAACTGTATTTGGTGTACATTGTTTATTTTTATGCAGTGATCTATGTCTGTTATATTAGGTTACTTTTTGACCCCCTGTGTTTGCACAGGCACGTTATATTTATAATGTTAACTGTACTTTATATTTTAGTACTTCACTTATTACGCTTTCTGGGTAATTTATTGATATAGAACATTGTTTTATTATGAGACAGAAGTTGCTGTCACAGCCACCGGAAGGCGAGATGTTGGAGGAGTGGCAGACGAGCTGGCAGAGGGCAGGATAACTAATCCCTACCTGCTGTACCCACCACTGATCCCTGCCCGCTGCCCCCACCACTGCCGCTGCTCATCAGGGATGGGCATGCACTTGCACAAATATCCAGGTCTGTGCCCGACTGCTGAACGGACCTGAGTGTTTGCATGTGTGTGTGTGCCACACTGCCACCTATGGGGAATGGGAGGGGGAAATGCCACACTGCCACCTATAGGGAATGGGACGGGGGAATGCCAAACTTCGCTTGGAAAATGGGGGGGAGGAATGCCATACTGCCTATGAAAATGGGAGGGGGGAATACCACACTGCCTGTGGGGAATAAGGGAGGGAATGCCACCATGCCTGTGGGGAATGGGAGGGAGAAATTATACTCTGCCTATGGGGAATAGAAGGGGAAATGTCACACTGCCTATGGGGAATTGGATGGGGGGGAATGCCACACCACCTATAATGGAGAATAGGAGGAGGGAGAATGCCACCCTTCTTGTATTTTGGGAATTCTGCACTTTGCCTATTACAAGTTCTTGAAGGGACAGTGTTTTCGCACAACATTTGGTTCAAAATACTGTATTTTTCGCCCTATAAGACGCACCTGCCCATAAGACGTACCTAGGATTTGGAGGAGGAAAATAAGAAAAAAAATATTTTTAACCAAAAATGCACCATTGCAGACAGTGTGGCATTCCCCCTATTCCATTCCTCATGGGCAGTCTGGCATTCTTTCCTCCTATTCCCACAGGCAGTGGGGCATGCCCCCATCCCATTCCCATAGGCTGTGTGGGATGCCCCCATTCCATAGACAGTGTAGCATGCCCCCATCCCATTCCATATATACCCAGTGTGGCATTCGCCCCTCCCATTCCCCATATAGGCAGTGTGCATTCCCCCTCCCATTCTCCATATAGGCAGTGTGGCATTCCCCCCTCCCATTCCCGATATACGCAGTGTGGCATCTCCCCCCTCCCATTCGCCCTATGGGCAGTGGGGCACTCCCCCCTCCCATTCGCCATATAGGCAGTGGGCCCCCCCATTATCATAGGCAGTGTGGCATTCCCCCTCCCATTCCCCATATAGGCAGTGTGGCATTCCCCCCTCCCATTCCCCATATAGGCAGGGTGGCATCCCCCCTCCTATTCCCCATATAGGCAGTGTGGCCCCCCATTCCCATAGGCAGTGTGGCATCCCCCTCCCCCCATTATCATAGGCAGTGTGGCCCCTCCATTATCATAGGTAGTGTGGCATCCCCCTCCCCCCATTATCATAGGCCGTGTGGCATTCCCCTCCCCCCATTAGCATAGGCAGTGTGGTATCCCCCTCCCCCCATTATCATAGGCAGTGTGGCATTCCCCTCCCCCCATTATCATAGGCCGTGTGGCATCCCCCTTCCTCCATTCCCATAGGCAGTGTGGCATCCCCCCTTCCCCCCATTATCATAGGCAGGGTGCCCCTCCCCGTTATCATAGGTAGTGTGGCATCCCCCTCCCCCATTATCATAGGTCGTGGGGCCACCCCCATCCCCCCATTCCCATAGGCACTGTGGCATTCCCCTCCCCCCATTCCCATAGGCAATGTGGCATCCCCCCTCCTCCTATTATCATAGGGAGTGTGGCAGAAGTAAAAAAAAAAAAGTAAAACTCACCTCTCCGTTGACACCGCTCTGTTGAGCGGCCGACTCTGTGAATCTGGTGGGCGTGGCCTGCGCCACATCGGCGCAGACCACGCCCACCCAATTCACTGACCCGGCCAGTAAGAAGCAGCGGCGGGCTTTGTCCCCGTACCCGACGCTGCTATCGCTGTCTTTTCTGGCAGTGATAGCAGTGGCAGGGCCAGAGACAGCGCCCACTGGTCCTCCATCTGCTGCCTTTTCCTGGGCATGGATGAACACCGAGGTCAGGGCAGCGGGTGGATGTGGCCTGCGCCTACGCCCACCTGCTGCATGGACCTGGGTGTTCGCGTGTGCCCCAGCCGGAAGAGGCAGCAGATGGAGGAGCAGCGGGCGCTGTCTCTGGCCCTGACGCTGCTATCGCTGCCGGAAAAGACAGCTATAGCAGCGGTGGCGTCGGGGACAGAGCCCCCCGCTCCTCTGCCTTCATCTGGCCTCTCGCAGTGTGGCAGGCAACGCGGGAGCGCCAGTGACGGGTGAGTTTTTTTTTTTTTTTCATTTTTATTTTTTACATTCGCCCGATAAGGCGCACAGACATTTTTCCCCCACTTTTGGGGAAAAATATGTGCATCTTATAGGGTGAAAATACGATGCTTGTTTTCTTATTATGGTGCATCTTGTATGGCGAAAAAAACAATTTTTTTAGTTCTGAAGATACTATTTCAGATTAGTGTGGTGTTATTTATTTATTTTTTAAACAATAGTTTTTATTGCACAAGAAAAGAAAATTATATAGCAAAAGTCAACATCCAAAACTTTTTGTTCATAAAGTAATACATAGACATCGAGGCATGCCGAATGTACAAAAACCAACAGCCTCCATAAAATGATCATAACATACAACCTACAGTAAAAAGAACCAGAAGACAAAAGAAGAAAAAGAGTGAAACTAGGAGGAGAAGAGAAGAAAAGAAAAAAGAAAGAGATGGGTACCAGGCCTCCACCCAACCAAGAAGAACGGCCAGGTTAGAATTCTAAATCGTAGGGAGATCTCGGTCGAAACCTCTTGGTTGGAAGTGGGTAATCCAACCCTCCCAAGTGGCCAAGATGGGAGCAAAATCCCCCTGCATAGAGGCCACCATTCTCTCGAAAAACATACCCTCATTGACTCAAGTTATGAGGCTCCCACTAGGTATGGAAGGCTTCTTCCAATATTGTGCAATGATCAACTTGGCTGCCATCGCAATATGCCTAATGAGCTCAAACTAAACCTTTGGGCAGCCTGGAGGCTTCATATTAAGAAGGACCAACTGCGGAGAAGGGGTCAACTGCATCCCGGTGGCCTTCTTTACAACATAGAACACTTTGACCCAGAACTGTCTAACCACTAGAGATGAGCGAACTTTTGAAAAAATCGATTCGGCCGAATTTTCCGGGAAAAATTGTTTCAGTCCGAATTTATTTGCAACGAATTACTATTAAAAACGGCTATTTCTGGGCATCTGAGAGCCTCCATAGGGATGCAGAACGTTTTGCTTGGCTGTAACATGCATATGATGCATGCTGGGTTAGTGAAATACTATTGTAAAGAAGTATGACATGCAGATCAGAGGCGTTGCTATTAGATTCGCTGTCACAGAGCGGCACAATTACAGAGCTTTGAGGTGGCATCAGCATGATGAGCCCATATATTGCCTGAAAAACACACCCTGAATTTGGCAGCAGTATAGGGAGCCCATATATTGCCTGAAAAACACACTCAGGAGTTGGCAGCAGCATTATGAGCCCATATATTGCCTGAAAGACACAATCTGGACTTGGCAGCAGCATAGGGAGCTCATATATTGCCTGAAAGACACACCCAGGAGCTGGCAGTAGCATTAGGAGGCCATATATTGCCTGAAAAACACATTGGAGTTGGCAGCAGCATTAGGAGCCCATATATTGCCTGAAAGACATACCCAGGAGTTGGCAGCAGCAGCAGCATTAGGCGCTCATTTATTGCCTGAAAGACACACCCAGGAGTTGGCAGCAGCATAGGGAGCTCATATATTGCCTGAAAAACACACCCAGGAGTTGGCAGCGGTATAGGGAGCTCATATATTGCCTGAAAAACACACCCTGAATTTGGCAGCAGTAGAGGAGCCCATATATTGCCTGAAAAACACATTGGAGTTGGCAGCAGCATTAGGAGCCCATATATTGCCTGAAAGACATACCCAGGAGTTGGCAGCAGCAGCAGCATTAGGCGCTCATTTATTGCCTGAAAGACACACCCAGGAGTTGACAGCAGCATAGGGAGCTCATATATTGCCTGAAAAACAAATTGGAGTTGGCAGCAGCATTAGGAGCCCATATATTGCCTAAAAGACACACATTGGAGCTGGCAGCAGCATTAGGAGCACATATATTGCATGAAAGACACACCAGGAGTTGACAGCAGCAGCATTAGGAGCCCATATATTGCCTGAAAGACACACTCTGGACTTGGCAGCAGCATAGGGAGCACATATATTGCCTGAAAAACACACCCAGGAGTTGGCAGCAGCTTAGGGAGCTCATATATTGCCTGAAAAACACATTGGAGTTGGCAGCAGCATAGGGATCTCATATATTGCCTGAAAGACACACACAGGAGTTGGCAGCAGCATTAGGAGCCCATATATTGCCTGAAAGACACACCCAGGAGTTGGCAGCAGCATTAGGAGCCCATATATTGGCTGCAAAACACATTGGAGTTGACAGCAGCATAGGGAGCTCATATATTGCCTGAAAAACACATTGGAGTTGGCAGCAGCATTAGGAGCCCATATATTGCCTGAAAGATACATATTGGACTTGGCGGCAGCATTAGGAGCCCATTTATTGCCTGAAAGACACACCCAGGAGTTGGCAGCAGCAGCAGCAGCATAGGGAGCTCATGTCTTGCCTGAAAGACACACCCAGGAGTTGGCAGCAGCATTAGGAGCCCATATAGTGCCTGAAAGACACACATTGGAGCTGGCAGCAGCAGCAGCATCATTCGGAGCCCATATATTGCCTGAAAGATACACTCTGGACTTGGCAGCAGCATAGGGAGCACATACAGGTATATTGCCTGAAAAACACATCCAGGAGTTGTCAGCAGCATAGGGAGCTCGCATATTGCCTGAAAAACACATTGGAGTTGGCAGCAGCATAGGGGTCTCATATATTGTCTAAAAGACACACCCAGGAGTTGGCCGCAGTATAGTGAGCTCATATATTGCCTGAAAAACACATTAGAGTTGGCAGCAGCATAGGGAGCTCATATATTGCCTGAAAGACACACCCAGGAGTTGGCAGCAGCCTTAGGAGCCCATATATTGCCTGAAAGACACACCCAGGAGTTGGCAGCAGCATTAGGAGCCCATATATTGCCTAAAAGACACACCCAGGAGTTGGCAGCAGCATTAGGAGCCCACATATTGCCTGAAAAACACATTGGAGTTGGCAGCATGCTAGGGAGCTCATATATTGTCTGAAAAACACATTGGAGTTGGCAGCAGCATTAGGAGCCCATATAGTGCCTGAAAGACACACATTGGAGCTGACAGCAGCAGCAGCATCATTCGGAGCCCATATATTGCCTGAAAGACACACCCAGGAGTTGACAGCAGCAGCATTAGGAGCCCATATATTGCCTGAAAGACACACTCTGGACTTGGCAGCAGCATAGGGAGCCCATATATTGCCTGAAAAACACACCCAGGAGTTGGCAGCAGCTTAGGGAGCTCATATATTGCCTGAAAAACAAATTGGAGTTGGCAGCAGCATAGGGATCTCATATATTGCCTGAAAGACACACACAGGAATTGGCAGCAGCATTAGGAGCCCATATATTGCCTGAAAGACACACCCAGGAGTTGGCAGCAGCATTAGAAGCCCATATATTGGCTGAAAACCACATTGGAGTAGACAGCAGCATATGGAGCTCATATATTGCCTGAAAAACACATTGGAGTTGGCAGCAGCATTAGGAGCCTGAAAAACACATTGGAGTTGGCAGCAGCATCAGGAGCCCATATATTGCCTGAAAGACACCCAGGAGTTGGCAGCAGCAGCAGCATTAGGAGCCCATATATTGGCTGAAAAACACATTGGAGTTGGCAGCAGCATAGGGAGCTCATATATTGCCTGAAAGACACACCCAGGAGTGAGTTGGCAGCAGCATTAGGAGCCCATATATTGCCTGAAAAACACATTGGAGTTGGCAGCAGCATTAGGAGCCCATATATTGCCTGAGAGACACACCCAGGAGTTGGCAGCAGCAGCAGCATTAGGAGCCCACATATTGCCTGAAAAACACACCCAGGAGTTGGCAGCAGCATAGGGAGCTCATATATTGCCTGAAAAACACATTGGACTTGGCAGCAGCATAGGGAGCTCATATATTGCCTGAAAGACACACCCAGAAGTTGGCAGCAGCAGACGGAGCCCATATATTGCCTGAAAAACACATTGGAGTTGGCAGCAGCATAGGGAGTCCATATATTGCCTGAAAGACACACCCAGGAGATGGCAGCAGCAGAAGGAGCTACCATGCATCCGCTATTCGCATGCATCAGCTATTGGTGTGTGGAAATCCTGGCTGATCCATGCCTGATTCATCTTCACAAAGGTGAGTCTCTCCACATTTTTCGTGGACAGACGAGTTCTCCTTGGCGTTACTATGGCCCCCGCAGCACTAAAGACCCGCTCAGATGGCACACTTCTGGCCAGGCAGGACAGCTTTCCCAGGGCACACTCTGCCAGTTGCGGCCACAAGTCAAGTTTGGCTGCCCAGAAGAAGAAGATCCTCAAGGTGCGTTGGCATGGTCATTTCAAGGTATGACACAACCTGCTGGTTCAGGCCCTGCTCTAGGTCTTCCTGCTGCTCATGAGTAGCCTCCCTATGCGGGTGCAGAAAGCTACTTATTAGCGACTGAAGACTGAGGCTGCTGCTGATGGAGCTGCTGCTCCTGCCACCCCCGAGTCAGACCTGCGAGAGTATGGACCATGGCGCAGATAGGCATCGGCCAACTGACTACGTAGAATATCTTTGTAGTAGGTCAGTTTGTCCTCCCTCTCAGCGGGTGTAAAAATTACCCCCATTTTGTGCCAGAAGCGAGGGTCCAATAAGGTCGAGAGCCAGTAGTCATCCCGCAGAAAAATGGAGACAATTCTGCGGTCACTACGCAAGCAAGTGAGCATGCATCGTGCCATTTCTGCAAGTGACTCGGAGGGACTACCTGTCTCCATCTCGCCCATTTCGCCAAAACTAAACTGTGCTTAACTGTGCTGCTCCTCCTCCACCTCAGCTCCCACGGGGTTTATGTGGCCGTGAAATGTATGCGCCATGTCTCCAGTGCCCTGACCAGCCATTCTTTCCAACATGTGTTGTATTACATGAAGCAGCGGAATCACGTCGTTCATGCCGTAATCCTGGCGACTGACAAATAAAGTGGCTTCCTCAAAGGGCCTGAGCAAACGGCAGGTGTCACGTATGAGCTGCCACTGGTTCACATTAAAGTTACACAGGGGAGTCCCCCTATCTGCTTGGATCATCAAGAAATCGGTGATGGCTTTTCTCTGTTCGTATAGTCGATATAACATATGTAGGGTGGAATTCCAACGGGCAAATCAGACTATGTTGGGGGATACCGTTCTGACTCTGTAGCTCAAGAAGAGTGTGCTTGGCGGTGTAGGAGTGGCTGAAGTGCATAAAAAGTTTCCTTCCCGTTGTTAGGATGTCTTGCAGATGGGGGGAAAACCTCAGAAAATGTTTGACAACTAGGTTGAACTTGTGTGCCATACAGGGCACATGTCTCAGGCTTCCTTGTTGCAGCGCAGACAAGATGTTACTTCCATTATCAGTCACCACGGTACCCATTTCCAATTTTCGCGGAGTAAGCCATGTTTTGATTTCTTGATGAATTAATTTCAGGAGCTCCTCCCCTGTGTGACTCCGTTCGCCAAGGCAAACCATGTGAAGCACAGCGTGACACCGCCGTGCCCTGCACACATGGTAGGCTGAAGGGGCATTGAGAATTGACCGTACAGTGGAGGCTGAGGAGACGGCAGAGAATGAGGAGGCAGAGTCGCATACTGTGACAGGCAAAACGGCCTGGGAGCGTGGAGGCCGAAGCGGTGTGACCTGTTCAAGTTGCTGTGCAGGAACCACATTCACCCAGTGGGCACTGGCTGACGCAGCAGGCTGGACCCCCACTTCAGAGCCTCGGTTCTCCCAGGCCGCTTTATGGTGACGCTGCATGTGTTGCCGCAGGGCCGTGGTACCAACATTGGGGCCCTGGCCACGCTTGACCTTCTGTCTACACATCTTGCATTTGGCCAGGTTACCCTCCTGCGGATGCTTGATGAAAAAGTGTCACACTGCTGAGTAGCTAATTTTCCCTCCAACAGTCCGCACTAATTCACTGCTACTGCTGCCAACTCCAGGAACCCCTGCTCCACTGCCTCCCGGGAAGGCAGCCTGCCGTGCAGCAGGTGGTCTACCCCGTGCCCGGCCACGTGTGGCTCCAGACATCCCAATTCTGCCACCATGCTGACTGCCAATCCTACTGCCACCTTGCTGCCTCAGCTGCTGACTCTGGGGCAACCTGGGACCCTCTTCTGCTGATGATGATGAAGCCCCTTCTGCACCGGGCTCCCAAGTGCGATCGGCTTCATCATCATCATCATCGAGTTGTGTGTCTGCACGTCACTGATGTCCTCCTCGGTTTCCACAAGAGCGTGTGCTGCAGGGGAGGGAACGCTCGCCACACCCCCTCTCACACCACTCTACTCCTCAGTGTTTGTCTGCCTAGCGGAAGAAGTGGCGGATGTCTCCTCCATTTCTTGGCTGGGCAGTAGCTGCTGACTGTCCTCTAACACATCGTCCTCACTGAATAGTGGAGCTGAACCCAAAGCATAAGATACGGCGGCTGGAGGGGGTGCGTAGGACAGAGGCAATGGAAGGACAGGGGCTGCTCCCGGGCTATGCCAACTCAGGGTTGTGTCCGAGGAACCTACGGACTGTTGACTTGGGGTGTCAGATGTCACTTGTGATGAGGTAGATTACCGCGTTAACCAATCGATGACGGCAGATGCGTTGCTGGTCGAGACACGACCGCTAGCAGATACCGGGAGATCAGGCCTCTCACCGCTACTCCTGCTGCCACTCGCCCCTAGTCTGCTGCCTGCCTCTCATCCTGGCACATCTCTGCCTGACATTTTTACTGCGTTTAGGAGGGGAAAACAATATACTACACTACACCTAGAACAGTATTTTTGTAACAGCAGGTGTGTAGAAAAGTTAGATAAAAAAGGGCAGACACTGTAGCTAAAAGCTAATGCAAAAAGACACTGTCAGATGATCTTACACAGGATGCCCCTGGTCAGAGTTAAATGCACCACAGGCAGCTTTGAAACGTGGTTTTTGTTCAAAATGTAAAAAAGGTAAAGATGCAGGTACTATTAAAAGCTAAGTGCTAGTATTCGGGATGCCCCCTGGTGAAAGGCAATGGGTGCTTTAAACTTGTAAACCAGACTTTTTTTATTCAAAAGGCAAAAGGTTAGTAGGCAGGTACTGTTAAAAGATAAGCGGTAGCACTGACAATGGCCCCCGGTGAAAGGCAATGGGTGCTTTAAACTTGTAAACCAGACTTTTTTTTATACAAAAGGCAAAAGGTTAGTAGGCAGGTTCTCTTAAAAGATAAGTGGTAGCACTGACAATGGCACCCGGTGAAAGGCAATGGGTGCTTTAAACTTGTAAACCAGACTTTTTTTATACAAAAGGCAAAAGGTTAGTAGGCAGGTACTCTTAAAAGATAAGTGGTAGCACTGACAATGGCCCCCGGTGAAAGGCAATGGGTGCTTTAAACTTGAAAACCAGACTTTTTTATACAAAAGGCAAAAGGTTAGTAGGCAGGTACTCTTAAAAGATAAGTGCTAGCACTGACAATGGCCCCCGGTGAAAGGCAATGGGTGCTTTAAACTTGTAAACCAGACTTTTTTTTATACAAAAGGCAAAAGGTTAGTAGGCAGGTACTCTTAAAAGATAAGTGGTAGCACTGACAATGGCCCCCGGTGGGTGCTTTAAACTCGTAAACCAAAGGTTAGTAGGCAGGTACTCTTAAAAGACACGTGCTAGTATTTGGGATGCCCCCTGCTCACATACAGAGGTGGCCTCCTTTGATTGTGGAAAAGTGACGTTGATTCTAAAATGCAAGCAGTTAGTACACAGGTAGTCTTGAAATATTAATGCTAGTGTTTGGGATGCCCCCTGCTCACATACAGAGGTGGCCTCCTTTGATTGTGGAAAAGTGCCGTTGATTATAAAATGCAAGCAGTTAGTGCACAGGTAGTCTTGAAATATTAATGCTAGTGTTTGGGATGCCCCCTGCTCACATACAGAGGTGGCCTCCTTTGATTGTGGAAAAGTGACTTTGCTTATAAAATGCAAGCAGTTAGTACACAGGTAGTCTTGAAATATTAATGCTAGTGTTTGAGATGCCCCCTGCTCACATACAGAGGTGGCCTCCTTTGATTGTGGAAAAGTGACTTTGCTTAAAAAATGCAAGCAGTTATTTGACAGGTAGTCTTGAAATATTAATGCTCCCCTGCTCACATACAGAGGTGGCCTCCTTTGATTGTGGAAAAGTGACGTTGATTATAAAATGCAAGCAGTTATTAGACAGGTAGTCTTGAAATATTAATGCTAGTGTTTGGGATGCCTCCTCATCACATAGAGAGGTGGGCTCCTTTGAATTGTGGAAAAGTGACGTTGATTATAAAATGCAAGCAGTTATTAGACAGGTAGCCTTGAAATATTAATGCTAGTGTTTGGGATGCCCCCTGCTCACATACAGAGGTGGCCTCCTTTGATTGTGGAAAAGTGACGTTGATTATAAAATGCAAGCAGTTATTAGACAGGTAGTCTTGAAATATTAATGCTAGTGTTTGGGATGCCCCCTGCTCACATACAGAGGTGGCCTCCTTTGATTGTGGAAAAGTGACGTTGATTATAAAATGCAAGCAGTTATTAGACAGGTAGTCTTGAAATATTAATGCTAGTGTTTGGGATGCCCCCTGCTCACATAGAGAGGAGGCCTCCCTTGATTGTGGAAAAGTGACGTTAATTATAAAATGCAAGCAGTTATTAGACACGTAGTCTTGAAATATTAATGCTAGCACACTTTTTAAAGAATGACACCAGGTAAAGGAAAATCTAAATAGGCAGGTGTGTTATTAACACTAAACTGGCTTGGAAGCTAAAGCAAACACTTTAAACTGTCCCTGTCTTTATCTGTCACTGTCACAGGCTCTCTCCTTCTCTATCTGTCCCTCGCTCTGCTTCTTCTGTTCTTTGTTCTATCTATCTCTCCCTTGCTGTGTCTATCTACCTATCTGTCTGTCCGTCTGTCTGTCTATCTGTCCCTCGCTCTATCCCCGGCTGATCTGGCCGCAATACAGTGTCAGAATGATCTTCCGCAAGATGGCCGCCGTTTATAAGGCGCTGTGACATCATCGGTCAGCTGTTCTGCTGATAGGTAGCATGTGACACCACCCAGCATTCCTTGCCCCATGGGGCATGTCCTGACATGTGGATCCACCATTTTAGATGGGCTGTATAGCAGTAAATGGAGTTTTAAGGAAGCGATTCTCGTGATCGAATCGCGGCGATATTCGGAATCGTAACGAATCGAATATTTCATGAAATTCGTAACGAATTCGGATTCGGAGAATAGGAAGGGCAAAATCTATGAATCCTTTTCGGAACTAGATACCACCTAAGCAGTACCTCAGTGTTTCCCTCTTGGGCACCAGCATTCAGCAACCCTGAAAATGAATGCCTCCAAGCCGCTCTCCAATCCCCACACGATAGGGTCGAGTTAATGTCAACCTCCCATTTCACTGCATACTTTGGAGGGGGCACCCCCTCCGCTTCGCACAACAGCCTGTAGATCAGCGCAATCACTCCCTTCCCCTGGGGATGCTCCCCGGTTAGTTTGGTTTTAATGTTTTTCTTTAACGTGCATCCCCCAAAAAATATTGTTTTTTATACTTCTGCGGTGTGTTCACATTGGAGTTCAGGAGGTTATAGCTCATATTTTGGTTACCCAAATGATGGGCCTTAGCAATGTTTGTAGAGGCCGTGTTTGAGAGATTTTCTTCTAAACAATTCCTCCGAACCTGCAATAGAGCAGTTTTAACATTGAGGGGGATTTTTTTTTTTATATAAGAAGGTATTTATTTTTTTTTATCACACCAGCCTATTGGGAATTCAAACAAGTATTGTTTTTTTCTAAATATTTTTAAATACTTTATAGAGACTTATATCTCTAAATTTGAATCTATTTGGTTTAAAATTTGGTAAAATTTAGAGGATTTGTTCACTTTAAATGTTGCTCTAAAATTTTTCAAAAAGACTCTTAGATCATTTGAATAACCCAGGTCATGTTCTCCTGTGGATATTAAAGAAGCTCATACAAATCCCTAACAACAAACAACTATACACCATTGTATAGGCTAATACCCTGTGTCTACCTTGCCTTTTGATAAATTGCATTATTGTTGTTTCTTTTGTGTATCCCTGAAAAAGTTGACCATTGGGCCTATTTAGTAATTATAAATTAAACGTGTGAAACAAAATGCCAGGTAATGCATCAGGCCAGCATAATTATGACCGTGATTAATTACTGGTCTGCAAAGCGCCCTGAATTACAACTGGGAAGATACTCAGAAAGTAAACGTTGCTGAAGCATCAGCAGCCAGATCCAGCCATTTATCTTTTCCAAAGCTCTAGACGAGTGACAACAAGAATGCACTGCCCCATGCCCACCACCACTGTTTACTTCGTTCTTTACTATTGTTTAAAATTAATAATAAATAATTGTTTAAAAGGCAGTTAAAGTGATACTGCAGGCAAAGGTGATTGTTACAGCAATGTGTCGGGCTACATTTGGCGCTGTCCTAAAATGTTTTCCATTTTAAATCGAAGCAGAAATGGCCGCGATATCGAATTTTAAAGGTTCAGCCAATGACATTCTCTTTTTCATCCTATCCCCCATTCAGCTCAGCAGAGCGGGACAGGATTGCTGGTCCCTCCCTTCTCCCGCCTCTCCCTCCTCATCCTCCTCCAGATTCATCATGTATCAAAACCTCGATATCTCGGCCATTTCTTCTTCAATTTAAAAACGGAAAACAGTTTAGGACAGCGCCAAGCCTGGGTGGCATGCCTAGCTGTGTGAGCCCCCCCCCCCCCACAAGCCTGGGCGGCATGCCCGGCTGTGTGACCCCCTCCACAGGCCTGGGCGACATGCCTGGCTGTGTGATCCCCTCCACAGGCCTGGGCGGCATGCCTGGCTGTGTGGCACCCTCCATAGGCCTGGGCGGCATGCCTGGCTGTGTGACCCCCTCCACAGGCCTGGGCGGCATGCCTGGCTGTGTGACCTCCTCCACAGGCCTGGGCGGCATGCCTGGCTGTGTGACCCCCTCCACAAGCCTGGGTGGCATGTCTAGCTGTGTGACCCCCTCCACAAGCCTGGCTGTGTGACCCCCTCCACAAGCAGCCTGGGTGGCATGCCTGGCTATGTGACCCCCTCCACAAGCCTGGGTGGCATGCCTGGCTGTGTGACCCCCTCCACAAGCTTGGCTGTGTGGCCCCCTCCACAGGCCTGGCTGTGTGGCCCCCTCCACAATCCTGGGTGGCATGCCTGGCTGTGTGACCCCCTCCACAAGCCTGACTGTGTGGCCCCCTCCACAATCCTGGGTGGCATGCCTGGCTGTGTGACCCCCTCCACAAGCTTGGCTGTGTGGCCCCCTCCACAGGCCTGGCTGTGTGGCCCCCTCCACAATCCTGGGTGGCATGCCTGGCTGTGTGACCCCTCCACAAGCCTGGGCGGCATGCCTGGCTGTGTGACCCCCTCCACAAACCTGGGTGGCATGCCTGGCTGTGTGACCCCCTCCACAAGCCTAGCTGTGTGGCCCCCTCCATAAGCATCCTGGGTGGCATGCCTGGCTGTGTGACCCCCTCCACAAGCCTGGGCGGCATGCCTGGCTGTGTTACCCCCTCCACAAGCCTGGACGGCATGCCTGGCTGTGTGACCCCCTCCACAAGCCTGGCTGTGTGGCCCCCTCCACAAGAATCCTAGGTGGCATGCCTGGCTGTGTGACCCCCTCCACAAGCCTGGGCGGCATGCCTGGCTGTGTGACCCCCTCCACAAGCCTGGGCGGCATGCCTGGCTGTGTGACCCCCTCCACCAGCCTGGGCGGCATTCCTGGCTGTGTGACCCCCTCCACAAGCCCGGGCGGCATGCCTGGCTGTGTGGCCCCTCCACAAGCTTGGGCGGCATGCCTGGCTGTGTGTGACCCCCTCCACAAACCTGGGCTGCATGCCTGGCTGTGTGTGACCCCCTCCACAAACCTGGGCGGCATGCCTGGCTGTGTGACCCCCTCCACAAGCCTGGGTGGAGTACCTGGCTGTGTGACCCTCTCCACAAGCCTGGGTGGCATGCCTGGCTGTGTGTGACCCCCTCCACAAACCTGGGCAGCATGCCTGGCTGTGTGACCCCTCCACAAGCCTGGGTGGCATGCCTGGCTGTGTGACCCCCTCCACAAGCCTGGGTGGCATGTCTGGCTGTGTGGCTCCCTCCATAGGCCTGGGCGGCATGCCTGGCTGTGTGACCTCCTCCACAGGCCTGGGCGGCATGCCTGGCTGTGTGACCCCCTCCACAAGCCTGGCTGTGTGTTTTACAGAAGGCACTGAGCACACCACAGTGAGCATACATGGATGATTGTTTGACATGTAAGTATGTTATAAGTAAGAGGTAAGTTATGTTTTAGCATATATGTACTAAGCCAGGCGATGGCTCTCTAGTGGTCGAGTGACTTCTCCGCCAACTTTGCCTCATCTGTCAAATTAGCTTGTGCCGGCCAGTAACAGACATGTTCTAATTAAATAAGCACATGTTTCAGTAGTGACTCCCTGCTCTTCTGCTGCCCTTTCTTCATTTCTATTCCTCCATCACCTCCATTTGTTATGTATTCTGTTCATCTGTCCTACCTCTTGCGTACAGAGCCACCCCGGTGCCCTTTCTCTCCTCTCGTCCATCTATTTATCACGGTGCCTCTCAGACATGTCCGGCTCTCTGCTCGGATGGCACGCATTGTTAGTGCAATAACATCAGTGATGTATACCCGCGATGCTATTACCTGGGTGATAAACGATAGAGGAGAACCAGATAAAATACATTATCATGAATGATGGGGCTTAATCTAGCCCACTATGTCATTAGTGCTCAGGATGCCTAATGATATATTTCCTGTCCAGACCCTTCGAGCTGAGAGTGTAGGACAAAGTGCATGAGTTGGTTTCAGGCCTCTCACAATAGTTACAGTAAAACAGAGAAATACAAAGAATACATATTTAAGAGGTGTGAAATAAAATACTTAAAGTACCTGTCCAGGCACACACTAACTTCCTCCCACCTTATTCCCCAGTGTAAATAAAGCAATTTCAAAGCATCTCAATATAGTTGATTATATGTAAATAGCTTACGTATTCTAAGCAGAGCTGATTTCTTTCTTTACTACTCTGGGTTGTGGCTGGAATAGAAAGGGCAGGTCATGGCGCAGCTTTATGAGTCATTAGCATATCCCAGGACCACTGAGGATTTACATGCTCACTCACACTTTGAGCGCCAAAGTAGCTGTTAAAACACTTTTTTTGCTTGGTGCTTGGCACCCAAATAGCTCACCCCGTAAGGGTACCTTTTGGCAATTTTCACTGCTTCTGCTTTACTGATTACCGCTAATGCCACTTCTTTTAGCCGGAGGTCCCACCTCTTCAAGTCACTGCTGCTGTTGTGAGCGGCAGTGATGTCTTTGCTGCACCTATTCAACGACTGATCATCTGTTTGAGAAAGCTCAGTCTGACAAGCGAAACATGTTGCTTTAAGAGGAGAGAAAAATAAGTGCTGCCTGTGCTCAGAACGAGGCTTGGTTCCTGAGCAAGTGTATGAGTGGGACACTGCTTTGAACATGGGTTGTGTGTGAGTACCCATTTTAAACGAATAAATCTGATGTCAAATTTGTTATTACGCTATAGGAGGTTTTTTTGTTTTTCAAATCCAATCCAAAAAAAAAATCTATTCCTGGTTATTAGGGATGAGCGAACCGGTTCGGACGAACCGGAATTCGCTCCGAATTTCAGGAAAATTCAATTCGGCACGAACCCGAATTTTTTTTGGTTCGTGCCAATCGAATTTTCCCTGAAATAAAAAAAAAAAAAATGCCGGCATGGTGGGAGCGGGCAGGCCGGCTACGCTGTCAGCGGGCGGCAGAAGCCGGCCGATGACAGTGCAGCCGGCCTACCCGCTCCCACCATGCCGGCATTTGTTTAAAAAGCAAACACTTACCTGCATGGTCGGAGCGTGGAGGCCGGCGCCGCTCTCAGGCGCCCTCTGATGACGCGCCCTCTGATGACAGCTGAGAGCGGCGCCGGAGCGTGGAGGCCGGCGCGGCTCTCAGCTGTCATCAGAGGACGCGTCATCAGAGAGCGCGTCATCAGAGGGCACCTGAGAGCGGCGCCGGCCTCCACGCTCCGACCATGCAGGTAAGTGTTTGTTTTTTAAACAAATGCCGGCATGGTGGGAGCGGGCAGGCCGGCTGCGCTGTCATCGTTTTTTTTTTCAGATGAGCGATTCGTGAAAGTTCTATTCGGGCGAACCCGAATTTCTTGGGGAAATTCGGCGAATCGCCCGAATCGAACTTTCAAGAAGTTCGCTCATCTCTACTGGTTATCCACCCTAAAAAGGGAGTATCAGCAGGTAGAGTGATGAGTGGACTTGTGTATGTTTGGTGTTCACACGGGTTCAGGCCCAGAACTTGATTGTGAAATCTCATAGAAGTCAATAGAGACCCAAAATCTGGTAGTCTAAAATGGTAGTGAAATGGTCATTGTAAGGGCTAGAGGTCTCAAAGGTGTCATATTGTTAGGATATGCCACCATTGTGTAATAGCTGCAGGTTCCACCTCTGGGACATTCACCTATACTGAGAATAGAGCCCCCATAGAGAGCCTAAAGGGCTCCCTGCACCCACCACTCCACACTGAAACTCAGACTAAGGGCCCAGTCGTCGCATTATAGGTTATGGGGGACCAAGACACAACATATATTGCCTGTGCCCCATTAACCTATAATGTGATGGCTGGGCCTCTAGTCTTAGTTTCTGTTTCTTTTATGGCCTGAATTCTAAGATAAGCCTGACTGCCTTCCAGGCAGAGGTCCAGGTGAAGCAACAGTAATGCCCCAAACATCGCATATGGGTTAAAGAGAGGCCCAGTCTCTGGACAGCCTAGGCCCACTAGGCCCAAGAAAGTCCAATGATGGACTTAGCCCCTTCATTCTGGCATATTCCAATTTGACATGGATCTCCTTTTAGTAGTAAGTAGTAGTAAGCATTGCCAGATTGCTTACAGTGTCTGCACTCCAGCCAGGTGACTGCTAAAGGCGGATCGGGTTTGCTGTGCAACCCGGTGTGATTAGTCACCAATGGGAGTGGGGAGGTGTGGGCCCTGGTATTCCAATTGCAACATGGAAAAGTATGTTTTAAAGATTTTTACTTAATGTATCACTGGGGGGTTGGTATTCCAAATCGGCCATGGTCCAATTATACATACTATTCCATGGAGAAATATCAGCTGTATTTTAGAACTGACCAAAAATCTGCTATTCTGACTTTGGCTGTAAATGATTGAAGCTGTTTTTATATTACAATAGGACATCCAAAAAAATGTTAAAAATACAAAAAACAGCTCAACCACTTAATTCAATTTGCTTATTTTTACAAATAAAACACGAATAAAACATAGCGATTGTACATCGATCCACTTGGTAAAGGCTCAGATACCAAGTGCAATACAGAAGTCCAATACAGAAGATTTAGGTACAATACTGAAACAAGGAATGAAAGAAAGTGCTCCAAAACTCAAGGGGCCCCAACATTGACCTCCGCCTTAAAATATATTATTACAATACAATAAAAACACCAAAAAAAGACATTTAGAATCCTACCAAAGTGAAATTATTGTGAAGGCCATTCATTCCTGGCAACCAGGCCTCTGTCTCCAACCTTGAGGCAGCTACCACACTGCCAAAAGAAAAAAAGATAGTGGAATACCCTCATTCCTTGCTGCCAAGATAAAGATTAGAGTAAAATACTATAACTGTAGAAAAAAGAAACCTAGTAGGAAAAAGAGTTTAGAAAAAATAGAATAGGAAGCAATGAAAAAAAGAGAGTGAATAAGAAGGGGAAAAGGAGGGGGATGGGAGGGAAAACAGGAAAAAGGAGGGGGGGAAGAGTGGAAAGAGGGGAACAGTGTAAAGTAACACACACACCATACACCTCAATCTATAATATCTCACCACCCTCAAGGGTATCTATAATTATGTAGCCGTAAGTCATCATACCTAAGGGTCATTGACCAATGGAGAAGGGCCATTTAGCTCATTCCATTGATCCTTGCCATGACTATGTCATTCGGCAAACGACTTGGATAGGTTTCAATGGGGAGCAGAGGTGGCCGCATCCCCAGCGGTGCGCACACTCCAGCCCAACCTACCCCAAATTACTCCTCAACAAATCAAGTGGTATGGAACTGTAGTTTAGAACACTAGTACGGGGTCTCTCTCCCTTATATAACCTCTAGCTACCTTCTAGAACCTTCCATCACATGTTTGCCCACATGCCAAACATGCGATAGGCTGTTCCCTCAGACCTTCCAACCAATCACTAATATACTCCTGGTTGTTATTCTGTCTCTACCAAGCATCCTGCTCTGGTTATTAACTCTTACTACCTTACCTTCTAGAACAGTCTACATTCAAGTCTATGGCCCAATGCTTCTCTATGACCTGTTCTCACTTCTGCCATCTTGAGTTTAATTAAGGGTACTACCACCACTATACACTTTCATGCAGGGCCGGCGTCAGCACTAGGCATACCTGGCCAGGTGCCGGGGCCCACCTCATTACCTCTACCCACTACCCTGGGCAGTGTCTATGCAGGACACATGTCTGTGCAGTAACCAGGACTAAGTACTGTCAACCGGGGCAGATTGGCCATCGGGAGCCTTTCTTTCTGTCAGTCCTCCAATTTTTTGTTTCTTGCCTTCTATTCTTTTTCATTCATTTTATCTTCCATCTACTTTTCTTTCTTTCATCTGTTTGTTCCCTTTCTTTCTTTGTTCCATTTTTCTCACTTTATCTCTTTCCTTCTATTATTTTTTTTTTTTCGGTCCTATTATTTCTTTCCTCCTATGTCTCCTGTTTTTTCTCCCATTGCCTCTCCCCACCTTTCTTGCTTTTTTTTTCTGCCATTCCTTTTATTCTTTCTGCATTCTATGCTTTTGTTCTTTCTGTTCATTTCCATTATTTTAAATATTTTATATTCATACTTTAATCTCCATATATGGAGTCTCATATGGAGTCTCATACCACACCGGCAAAGGGCCCACGAGACTCACTCAAGGGCTCACATAAACCTGGAGCCGGCCCTACTGTCATGGCTAGAAACCATAAAAGGGTTTAATCTCTTATTAACTGTATGTACAAAGGTTTCTTATTAACTAACTGGCATGTTCCTATTTAGATCTAGACCCCTACATAGGGACTGTGCTTAGATGGGATGACCTAAATGGATATCTGATGTGGATACTCGTATACCAAGAGGCCTTAATTTCAGGAGGGATGTGGATTTGACCATGATATAATCTTCAACAATTGATTTGTCGGTTTTTATATCTTTTGCCTAAATTTAATGACATTTTTACATTTACTAAGCAATGTTTATATAATGAATTATGCCTCTTAAATCGTTAGTATATTTATTTGATCCCCTCATCATGGCTTTTATTGGGCATGCTATTTATGTGTTTATTTTTTGTGCACATAATATTGAATTATACTTGTTAAATTACCTATGTACTTATTTGATCCTTTCATCATGGCATTTATTGAGCATGTTTTTCTTTAATGTGCCCACACTACACATTGTCCGTTATTTGTTTTTTCCTCCCTTCCCATGAGTCCTTTTAGGTGTTTTTTTTATGTTCTTGGGCCCTTTCTTTTTTTGCCCCCAGCGCTTTGGCTGGCACCCTTTCATCCACTGTCAGCTGTTTGTGCCCTGGCAGCGGAAGACGCGGTGCATAGCACGTCATCTTGTGGGCGGGTTTTTCGCCGTGCACACTGACCGTGCTTTGTCTTGACTTTTGTGGTGTGTGCAGCTCACTATCATGATGACTGCACGGTCCCAATTTGGAAGGGGGGCATCTTCCGAATCTGGACTTTGTGTGAGGGTGAGTTTTGAATTGATTGGTACTGTGATTCACACGTGTGTTAATGGTTTTTTTCCCACCCGTGGGCGGGGGTTTAGTTTCCGGTTTGCTTTAAATGCTTTTGTGTAATAGATGTTAACTGTCATGATTAAGGGCTCTTTGTGGCTCGAAACGCGTAGACATGTTTTTATATTTTTATTGAGTATTGCCTGTCTATTTTTATGGAACAAGAGAACAAAGGGTTGTACTGATTTTGAATGGAAACTTTGGCTGACTATCCTTTGGCTGCATTTGAGACTTGGAGTGGAGCGCTCCCCGCCGTGCCGGATGATTTTCCTACACATGGGATGTGGATCATATGTAAGGTAGAGCTGACCATTATGTTTTTCTACCTTGGCGTGGTTGCCCAGCTTATATAAGAGCTATTGTTTTGAACAAAGATTTATACTCTGAAGTCAGTGAATGTGAGTGTTACATTAGTTTTTGAGCCCTTTGATTCTCCCCTACATGTCGAGCCTCAGTCCAAAACAGCTTCAATGGCACTGCTGGATCATCACAATGATTTACACAAGCTGCAGATGTGTCACAATTTATGTAATAACCACTAACATTTCTGTGTGTAAAATGAATTTACTCATGGAACAAGCCTCCCAGCGATTTGCGTATTTCAATCTCCGTCCATGCTGTTTTTTTTTACTCTCCAATAATCTCAATAAATAAAAAAAAAGACAAAAACACATCGGCCTGTGAGGCGCGGATGGATAAATGTGCAACATTAAAAGAAATAAATTGCATCAGTTCGGCTCCAAATAACAGATTACAAACAGATGACATTCTCAGTGGGGAGGCGGTTTAGATGGCAGGTACAGCTGCCTCGCCAACTAATGGCTTCTCTTCTGTAAAATTAGGCCTTGTTATCTTGTTGTCAATTTTATTTTAATATACATTTGAAACCCTTGGAATACGGCTCTTGCTTGTCTGTCGGTTAGTCCCCGGCGTGACAAGGATAGCTGGGGATCGCTTCCTTGGGCATGGCTCTGCATATAAAGGCTGGTGCCAGATTGGAAGAGCTCTCGGTTGGCATTGTAATTATGGATCCTGAATACAAATATAATGAGCATAGAAGATATGGAAGGAAGCCATCTGAGATAGAAGACAATGCTGTCGACCAAGGAGCCAGATTAATTTGGATGTTACACAATAGCAGGGGTGTTTTTCTAAGTAAGAGATGGTGGATCTTTATGAAAAAAGTATCAAAATCATTTGTTAAGTTTAGTGTTGGAACCCGAGTTAATATTTGAATGCCTCTTTCTCCCCTGCTATTGCACTAGCAGTTGAACCCCTTTCTAAGTGACTCCAAAATAATAGCAGTGTAGCAGGAATCTCAGTGTGGGGGGGGGGGGGGGGGTACGAGCTTAAAAAACCATTGTTTGCCAATGATATTTTGATGGTGGTTACAGACCCAATAACATCTCTACCAAACCTGTTTAAAACTTTTGACGCTTTTTCAAGGATTTCTGGCCTACAGATCAACCCATCAAAGTCGCAAGTGCTCAATATTTCCCTCCATGACAGTAAATGAGCCCTGTCAAAGCTTCCTTTGATTTCCAAAGGCAAGCACAACATATTAAGTGTAACGGCAGACTATATTTTTCTCTAAGGGGCTAACTACCCTGGCATGTTTAAGAATCTGCGTTCTCTGTTGGTCAATTGGGCTAAGCTGAATCTCTAATGGTTGGGTTGGATTGCTGCAGTAAAGATGTCATGGCTCCCTAAATTGCTTTATTTCTTTTGGGTAATACCAATAGCGATCCCGGTTGCCGCTTTTAAGGGTCTTCAGTCTGATTTAAATAGTTTTGTTTTTGTTTGACCCTATGAAGCTCTATAGGGCCAAACATCAGGGTGGCATAGGGGTCCACCAACCTGGCCCGTTATTACTCTGCCTGTCAGATTGCCCAACTGGCTGCTGTACACGGAGGGGGGAGATAGGCCATACTGCTCCCCGATCTCTATTTCAAATCTGCTAAGGCTACCCCCCTCGGCGTACAAGGGAATCAGTAACTCAGTGTTAAATCACTCCCTTAGAGTCTGGAAGGAGAATAAGTTGCTAGGGAACCTCTCCACTCCCCAGAGTTTGTTACTATCTGTTTCGGGGAACCCAGAGTTCCCTCTGGGCTTCTCGGAGCCATTAGAGTTTATTTGGTGGGAGGCACATTACCTAACTAGGATTAAGTATTTCATCACGCAGCGGGGAATGCTCACCTTTTCCGATTTGAGGTCCTCTAGGAACATCCCCGATAATGAGTTCCTCCGCTTCCTACAAATCTCCCATAATGGGTGAGCCAAAATTAAAACCAGTGCTTCCTCTCACACTCTCACAATTTGATAAAGTGTGTGGGGAGTCCCCCCTGGGGAAAGGAGTGATAGCGCTGGTCTACAAGCTGTTGTGCGAAGGGGAGGGGGTGCGTCCTCCGAAATATGTGGCGAAATGGGAGGCTGACCTTAACACAACCCTCTTGGGTGGGGATTGGAGAGCGGCTTGGAGGCATTTATTCTCTTGGTTCCTGAATGCTGGTGCCCAAGAGGTCAAAACTAAAGTATTGCTCAAGTGGTATCTTGTTCCGCAAAGAATTCATAGATTTTGCCCATCTTATCCCCCGGAGTGTTTTAGGGGCTGTCAGCTCTCCGGAACGTATATTCATATTTGGTGGGAGTGCAGGGTGGTTAGACAATTTTGGGCTAAGGTATTTTATGTTATAAGGAAGGCCTTTGGGATGCAATTGAACCCCTCACCACAGCTGGTTCTACTCTATTTGAAGCCGCATGGCTGCTCAATGCCTCAATTCGAGCTTATTAGACATATTCTGACGGCAGCCAGTTGATCATTGCACACTCTTGGAAGAAGCAGGACATACCTAGGGGGAGTCTGATTTCCCGAATCAATGAGGTCACGTTTTTTGAGAAGATGGCGGCCTTGATGCAGGGAGATCTTTCTCCCTTCCTAGCTACATGGGAGGGTTGGATTGCCCACTTCGAGACGAGACATTTTGACCGAGATCTTCCTACGATTTAAAGCATTATCCTGCCCGTTGTTGGGTTGGGTAGAGGCCTGGTACCCAATCTTTTCTTTCTCTGTTTCTACTCTTTTCTTCCCTCTTTTCCTTTTCCTTTCTCCCATCATGCTACCCTCGGACTGGTTGCTTCTTCTAGTGGATGTATGGTAGGATTATCCCACGGAGGACTTTTGTTGTTGTACATCCTGCGTTCTTTGATGTCTATGTCTTATTATATGAACAAATTGTTTTGGATGCCGACTTCTGATGTATGATCTTTATTCTTGAAATAAAAACTATTGTTAAGAAAATTTGACCAGAATGTCGCAGGTTCGATCAAAGCACAATATTTCATGGGGGAAAGAATAATTCATTTTAACTCCTTTAAAATATCTGTTTGTGATGCTAAGACTCACCTCTTCCCAGTCTTACGATGCAAGCACAGCCGCTCGTCCAATCAGCACGCTCAGATCCGCTCGAGCCAATTCGCCCCGGGAGCTTGTCTAATGTGAGAACTGGCTACTCTCTAACAGGGGGCATGCCTGCGACGGCCATCCACAAATGCCTGGCACGGATATGCGCCCTGATAAAGGGATAGCGGGGATGCAGCCGCAACTCATGCATGCGCCATTGGACCCGGGGTATACTCTGGCCTAGGCCAAATTATACCCGGGATTAATCTGGGACAGGGTTATTCTGGCCTGTTACACCGGGATAGAAGGTGAGTTTCTGGGTGACTTGGGGGTTTCACACAGCGGGGTATCCTGATTCTGAATGCCCGGAGGGGGGAATCTTATAGATGTCAGGGCCGATGGGGCGTGGGTTTTGGTCCTCCTAAAACTTAGTTTAGGGAATTGCCCACCCAATCACTGACTGGTAACTATGTCTGTATAGACCAACCTAGGAAGTGAGAGTTTGGTTGTTAAGATTTGCTGATGTTGAGCCGTGAGGCTGGAAGGTTGGAGACTAGTGCCCTGAGAGGGAGCACTGGTGGATATCATTGTGGGTGCGTGGAGAGATACTCCAAAATGACTTTCTGCCTAGTGGAGGTCAGCAAGGAGGAGCACCCCCTTTGACGGGCCAGAGATGGATCGGTTGTCGATGGCTGTTGAGAGGAAACCCTACTTGGACGGACTCCTGAAAGGTGAACCAGACAGGGTCCAAACAGTGTAGGTGGGCATCAAAGAGAACCCTACATGTCAGGGCCCCCCTGTAAGGAGCATCATGAATAAAGACTTCTTAAACCATAAATGGACTGTGTCTGGAATTTCTTCCACTTAAAACCTGACCTGCATCCTGCAGGGACTGTGCTTGTGAACCTTCAAGAAGGCCTGAGTGAGTACTTGCTCTGTCCCCTGCCCCAGACCAGAGAGAGACTCTTTATAAAACTTGACCAGGCCCTAAGGCTACTTCACACACTTTTCCCTAAAGCATGCCCTATTAGTAGAGGGCAACCCAAAGACTGTGGTTGTGCAGACTACAAGCTTCCAGTGTACAGAGAAGCACTTCTTTTTCAATAGGAGCTGGCCATACATGGCCCATGCCCACCAGCCAGCCTGAACAAGGAAGGGCAGTTCCCAGGCCTGGGAGCAGTTTTAAGGTAAATGGGTGGTCTGATTTGCGGTTTGAGGAAAAGCCCACCAAATCTGACTTGCCTTTAAAGCAGAAAAAAACCCAGCTGGGCCGGACATGGAATCTAAAAGATTCCAGGGCCATCATTCTAAAAGATTCCAGGGCCAGCCACCTGCATTCCACAAGGGGATCTTAGATCGTGAAGCCCCGCTGTGTGAAACCCCCCACTGAAGCAGCAGTACTTACCTCTCCGCCGATGTAAACAAGGGAAACTGCATCCCCACTCCTTTGTGCTTTGCACGCACTTCCGTGGCCAGCCATTTAGATACACTGGGGACAGCTGATGCATCCTGCAGGGGATGCGGCTGCTCTCACTCCCATTGACGGGCTCTGTGTGTAAACAGAGCACGTTTGTCAAGCAATTGATAGGCATGGTAAACAACTCGGCTTGAACGAGAGCCCATGCATGTGCCATTGGACTGAGAAGAGGTGAGTTTGAAAGGGCAATCTGGGGGGTTTCACAAAGCGGGGTACCCTTACCTAAAATGCCACAGGGGAGAGGAACAACACTCAGGAAAGTCAAAATCCTGGGTTTTGTTCCACTTTAAGTATATTTGTATCAATGAAAAGATGGATAAGTAAGGTTAATGGGGGTCACTCTTCCTCAAGCTAAAACAGGATATGGGGGTATAAAAAAAAAAAACAATGACTTCAAGTACCTTTAAAAAGCAGGCACTGGGGAATATGGATTTGGTAGTCCACTTCTGGAGCATGACTTCTTTCTGAAATGGAGGGGGTGTGCCAACACATCCTCTGTGCTTTGCCATCACTCAACCCATGCAATAGGTAGAAGCCACCAAATTAAGCGGACCTAAGTCTCATTTGACTTTAATTCTATGATGGGTACATGGGGCGAGGTAATGGCTTGCTTCCTGGCATTCTAGGCCCTGTTTAGCTTGCATCCCAATCAGGATGGCCCCAGCGAAGGCTACTAAGCAGACCTAAGGGGGTTATTTAAGAAAGGATAGCTTCAGGTAGTGTCTCGTAGCGGCAGGCAGCGTTATTTTGAACGCCGGGTGCTGTACGCAAAACCTCATTTATGAAAGCAAATCTGATGAGTGACTCTAACAGCGCCATGTAGCGGCCGATGTATTATTACAGGCGGCTCAGTGTAGCACTGGCGCTCTAGCTTCCAGAGCGCCAGGTATTACCTTTCGCTCAGTGTCGCTCTCCCATACATTTCAATGGCTGTTCATTTGCTTGTGTTTAAACAGCATGTTTGACATTTTTTATTTATTTATTTTTTTTGCTCCAATCATTGTGTGACCTCTCCTGGCTGCAAACAAACACTTTTAGAAACTTTTTTTACTTTTTATATTTTTATGCAGAATTGTCATTACAGGTCTGACACTAAAGTGTTAATGTCACAGTGTTAAAACAATGTTGTTCCATGTGTTTTCGCTTTGTTACTGGTGGATATGTGTTCAAAAACAGACTTTAATCACAAAGCACCTGGCTCTCTATGCTATAGCGACCATATTTAGAGCGCGACCGCTGTGTGTGTCTGTTTTTTTGTTAAAAAGGAGTCGCTGAGAGTCAGTCAAACTGAGCTGGCGCTAGCTTTCGCTCCCTGCAGTGCTGTACTGGCGTTAGAACGCCCAACATACATCACATTCATTATTGCCGGCCAGGTTACTGCAGTGACTGAGGCCCTCTGTTATAGCGCCCGATAGCCGATCACAGCGCATACTAGCGGTCGCTCTTAGCGCCTCTGTACAGATGCTCTTCTGCTGATAGCTGCCGCTAGTAATGAATCAGCCTGCCTGTCTCATTTGCCCTTGTGGTCAATTAGATTCAGCTAGTGAGCTTCCATAAGTGCCTACTGGTGAATCTGATTGGCCACTGCTGGTTACATGGGGTGAATGAATGATGTCGTTGCAAACACTGGGTCAGTAAGTAAACTTGTTTGAACCTGGCTTCCTAGGCCACATAGAGCAGGGGAAAATAATAGATTTACAGTCTCATCGCTATCTGAAGAGGGAGTCTCCAAGGGCATAGAAAGTAAGGCAACAGCTACACACTTCATTCCAGTCATCTGATATTTTGTCATACCGGGAAGCCCATTATCCGGCAGCCCGTCCTCCAGCATGCTGATGAGATGCCTTTAAACATTTTTAATTGTCCTGTCAAAGTGACAATTATAAAACGAATCATTATGTAGACAATACAGGATACAATGAATAGCATGGCAACTGCACGTTTTATGTAATTAAAGACTTTGATGAGCTGGAGGCGACAGCAATGGACGCAATCTAGTTCATTAAGGAATGGTTATACACAGCGCTGATAGGCATCATGAACAAAATGCAGCTTTGTGTGTATGTGCGCTTTTCTAAGAATTTCTATTTTGGGCAAAGCAAGTCTGGATTGCGAAGAACAAAACTCAACTCATGTCATGTTATAACCCTCAATTGCTATTTGCATGGTGTTGGCCAAGCTAATATTATATTTTCCCATGTAATAAAGATTTGGATTCGGGTCAAAGTTAAAGGATCACTATCACGAAGGAATGGCCCAAAAATAAAAATCCATATAAATGTGGTAAATAGCAGGAGGAAGGATCATTGATACACCTAGCATCAAGAAACATCCAGCCAGGCTTGTTTCTTTCTTTTAATGGAAGGGAGAAGAATCGGGGTGGCATGTTCTTTCGCTCCTGATACATTCAGAAACCTTGTCACCCTTAGATTTTATTCCTGCCAGGATGTCACAGTAGCCGATCTGATCCTGCACGCACTCTGCGCTACTGTGCATGTGCAGCAGGCACTTCGTGGTGCTAGTGGCCTTTAAAAGGAGGCTTGAGGCACTGGGATGCTGCCTGCAGATCTTCATGCATATTTTGGCCGTGCTCCATCACGCACATGAACCCTGAACACCCCCTCTGTTCCTGCATGTAGAGATGAGCGAACTTTTGAAAAATTCGATTCGACTGATTCGCCGAATTTTCGACCCGAATAAATTCGCGACGAATCGCTATTAAAAACGGCTATTTCTGAGCCTCCTAGAGCCTCAATAGGGTTGTAAACCATTCTGCCTTGCTGTAACACGCACAGGATGCGTGCTGGGTTAGTTAAATAATACTTTGAAGAAATATCACATGCAGATCAGAGGCATCGCTAATAGAATCGCAGAGCGGCACAATTGAATTCAAGAGAGTTGAAGTGGCATCACTATGAGGGGCAGGAGCCCAAACATTGCTTTAAAGAGACACTGGAGTTGGCAGCAGCAGGAGCCCCAAAATTGGATGAATCACACCCTGGAGTTGGCAGCAGCAGCAGGAGCCCAAACATTACTTTAAAGAGACACTGGGGTTGGCTTCAGGAGCCCAAAAATTGGATGAATCACACCCTGGAGTTGGCAGCAGCAGGAGCCCAAATATTACTTTAAAGAGACACTGGGGTTGGCTTCAGGAGCCCAAAAATTGGATGATTCACACCCTGGAGTTGGCAGCAGCAGCAGCAGGAGCCCAAATATACACTGGAGTTGGCTTCAGGAGCCCAAAAATTGGATGATTCACACTAGGGATGAGCGAATCGATCCGGACGAACCCGGATTCGATCCGAATTTCAGGAAAAATTTGATTCGGATCGAATCCGAATTTCCCCGCGATTCGATCGCTCGAAGTTTTCCTTTAACATCCATTCATTTACATTACAGGCATTCTAAGATGGCGGACGGGACATGTCCAGACATCAACCCCGCGCCAGTGCAAGCTGGGACAGTCACATGCAGCCTATCAGCAGCCAGCAAGCCCGGTGACGTCACAGCGGTATTTAAGGCCGGCCATCTTGCTTTCCAGCCTCATTTCTCTATTGCATTCGTGAGAGACAGAACGCTGTGTAGCTGAGGGAGAGACAGACAGTTAGACAGGCAGGGACAGACAGGGACAGGCTGGAGACAGGCAGGAGACAGACAGGAGACAGACAGAAAGTAAGCGAAAAACAGGGACAGGAAGGGAAAATCGGAGGCTGTCAGTTTTTTTTTTTTTTTTCATCCAGCCTGCTTTGTTAGCGTTTTCAGGCTGCTTACACTAACTAACTGCATATATACTGAACTGATCTTAAGTCTGCTGTGAGGCATCCCATTCTGTGACTACACCAGCCTCTATTTAATAGCATAATAACCATTTGCACTTATTCTCATAGAAATCAGGCCTGATAAAGACACTTTTGCTGTGCATGCTCTCTGGTTTTTGTGGCATCCCATTCTGTGACTACACCAGCCTCTATTTAATAGCATAATAACCATTTGCACTTATTCTCATAGAAATTAGGCCTGATAAAGACACTTTTGCTGTGCATGCTCTCTGGTTTTTGTGGCATCCCATTCTGTGACAACACCAGCCTCTATTTAATAGCATAATAACCATTTGCACTTATTCTCATAGAAATTAGGCCTGATAAAGACACTTTTGCTGTGCATGCTCTCTGGTTTTTGTGGCATCCCATTCTGTGACAACACCAGCCTCTATTTAATAGCATAATAACCATTTGCACTTATTCTCATAGAAATTAGGCCTGATAAAGACACTTTTGCTGTGCATGCTCTCTGGTTTTTGTGGCATCCCATTCTGTGACAACACCAGCCTCTATTTAATAGCATAATAACCATTTGCACTTATTCTCATAGAAATTAGGCCTGATAAAGACACTTTTGCTGTGCATGCTCTCTGGTTTTTGTGGCATCCCATTCTGTGACTACACCAGCCTCTATTTAATAGCATAATAACCATTTGCACTTATTCTCATAGAAATTAGGCCTGATAAAGACACTTTTGCTGTGCATGCTCTCTAGTTTTTGTGGCATCCCATTCTGTGACAACACCAGCCTCTATTTAATAGCATAATAACCATTTGCACTTATTCTCATAGAAATCAGGCCTGATAAAGACACTTTTGCTGTGCATGCTCTCTGGTTTTTGTGGCATCCCATTCTGTGACAACACCAGCCTCTATTTAATAGCATAATAACCATTTGCACTTATTCTCATAGAAATTAGGCCTGATAAAGACACTTTTGCTGTGCATGCTCTCTGGTTTTTGTGGCATCCCATTCTGTGACAACACCAGCCTCTATTTAATAGCATAATAACCATTTGCACTTATTCTCATAGAAATTAGGCCTGATAAAGACACTTTTGCTGTGCATGCTCTCTGGTTTTTGTGGCATCCCATTCTGTGACAACACCAGCCTCTATTTAATAGCATAATAACCATTTGCACTTATTCTCATAGAAATGAGGCCTGAAAAAGACACTTTTGCTGTGCATGCTCTCTGGTTTTTGTGGCATCCCATTCTGTGACTACACCAGCCTCTATTTAATAGCATAATAACCATTTGCACTTATTCTCATAGAAATCAGGCCTGATAAAGACACTTTTGCTGTGCATGCTCTCTGGTTTTTGTGGCATCCCATTCTGTGACTACACCAGCCTCTATTTAATAGCATAATAACCATTTGCACTTATTCTCATAGAAATTAGGCCTGATAAAGACACTTTTGCTGTGCATGCTCTCTGGTTTTTGTGGCATCCCATTCTGTGACAACACCAGTCTCTATTTAATAGCATAATAACCATTTGCACTTATTCTCATAGAAATCAGGCCTGATAAAGACACTTTTGCTGTGCATGCTCTCTGGTTTTTGTGGCATCCCATTCTGTGACTACACCAGCCTCTATTTAATAGCATAATAACCATTTGCACTTATTCTCATAGAAATCAGGCCTGATAAAGACACTTTTGCTGTGCATGCTCTCTGGTTTTTGTGGCATCCCATTCTGTGACAACACCAGCCTCTATTTAATAGCATAATAACCATTTGCACTTATTCTCATAGAAATTAGGCCTGATAAAGACACTTTTGCTGTGCATGCTCTCTGGTTTTTGTGGCATCCCATTCTGTGACAACACCAGCCTCTATTTAATAGCATAATAACCATTTGCACTTATTCTCATAGAAATCAGGCCTGATAAAGACACTTTTGCTGTGCATGCTCTCTGGTTTTTGTGGCATCCCATTCTGTGACTACACCAGCCTCTATTTAATAGCATAATAACCATTTGCACTTATTCTCATAGAAATCAGGCCTGATAAAGACACTTTTGCTGTGCATGCTCTCTGGTTTTTGTGGCATCCCATTCTGTGACTACACCAGCCTCTATTTAATAGCATAATAACCATTTGCACTTATTCTCATAGAAATTAGGTCTGATAAAGACACTTTTGCTGTGCATGCTCTCTGGTTTTTGTGGCATCCCATTCTGTGACAACACCAGCCTCTATTTAATAGCATAATAACCATTTGCACTTATTCTCATAGAAATCAGGCCTGATAAAGACACTTTTGCTGGGCATAGCACTACTGGTCCCAGCCAGGTCCACTTCTTTTTTTGGGGCATCCCATTCTGTGACTAAAGCAGCCTCTGTTTAAGACCATATAAGCATTTGCTCTTATTATATTTGAAATTAGGCCTGATAAAGACACTTTTGCTGGGCATAGCACTACTTGTCCCTGCCAGGGCATCCCATTCTGTGACTAAAGCAGCCTCTGTTTAAGACCATATAAGCATTTGCTCTTATCATATTTGAAATTAGCCTGATAAAGACACTTTTGCTGGGCATAGTACTACTGGATCTTTTTTGGGGGCATCCCATTCTGTGACTAAAGCAGCCTCTGTTTAAGACCATATAAGCATTTGCTCTTATTATATTTGAAATTAGCCTGATAAAGACACTTTTGCTGGGCATAGCACTACTTGTCCCTGCCAGGGCATCCCATTCTGTGACTAAAGCAGCCTCTGTTTAAGACCATATAAGCATTTGCTCTTATCATATTTGAAATTAGCCTGATAAAGACACTTTTGCTGGGCATAGTACTACTGGATCTTTTTTGGGGGCATCCCATTCTGTGACTAAAGCAGCCTCTGTTTAAGACCATATAAGCATTTGCTCTTATTATATTTGAAATTAGCCTGATAAAGACACTTTTGCTGGGCATAGCACTACTTGTCCCTGCCAGGGCATCCCATTCTGTGACTAAAGCAGCCTCTGTTTAAGACCATATAAGCATTTGCTCTTATCATATTTGAAATTAGCCTGATAAAGACACTTTTGCTGGGCATAGTACTACTGGATCTTTTTTGGGGGCATCCCATTCTGTGACTAAAGCAGCCTCTGTTTAAGACCATATAAGCATTTGCTCTTATCATATTTGAAATTAGGCCTGATAAAGACACTTTTGCTGGGCATAGTACTACTGGATCTTTTTTGGGGGCATCCCATTCTGTGACTAAAGCAGCCTCTGTTTAAGACCATATAAGCATTTGCTCTTATTATATTTGAAATTAGCCTGATAAAGACACTTTTGCTGGGCATAGCACTACTTGTCCCTGCCAGGGCATCCCATTCTGTGACTAAAGCAGCCTCTGTTTAAGACCATATAAGCATTTGCTCTTATTATATTTGAAATTAGCCTGATAAAGACACTTTTGCTGGGCATAGCACTACTTGTCCCTGCCAGGGCATCCCATTCTGTGACTAAAGCAGCCTCTGTTTAAGACCATATAAGCATTTGCTCTTATCATATTTGAAATTAGCCTGATAAAGACACTTTTGCTGGGCATAGCACTACTTGTCCCTGCCAGGGCATCCCATTCTGTGACTAAAGCAGCCTCTGTTTAACACCATATAAGCATTTGCTCTTATTATATTTGAAATTAGCCTGATAAAGACACTTTTGCTGGGCATAGCACTACTTGTCCCTGCCAGGGCATCCCATTCTGTGACTAAAGCAGCCTCTGTTTAAGACCATATAACCATTTGCTCTTATTATATTTGAAATTAGCCTGATAAAGACACTTTTGCTGGGCATAGTACTACTGGATCTTTTTTGGGGGCATCCCATTCTGTGACTAAAGCAGCCTCTGTTTAAGACCATATAAGCATTTGCTCTTATCATATTTGAAATTAGCCTGATAAAGACACTTTTGCTGGGCATAGCACTACTTGTCCCTGCCAGGGCATCCCATTCTGTGACTAAAGCAGCCTCTGTTTAAGACCATATAAGCATTTGCTCTTATTATATTTGAAATTAGCCTGATAAAGACACTTTTGCTGGGCATAGCACTACTTGTCCCTGCCAGGGCATCCCATTCTGTGACTAAAGCAGCCTCTGTTTAAGACCATATAAGCATTTGCTCTTATCATATTTGAAATTAGCCTGATAAAGACACTTTTGCTGGGCATAGCACTACTTGTCCCTGCCAGGGCATCCCATTCTGTGACTAAAGCAGCCTCTGTTTAAGACCATATAAGCATTTGCTCTTATCATATTTGAAATTAGCCTGATAAAGACACTTTTGCTGGGCATAGTACTACTGGATCTTTTTTGGGGGCATCCCATTCTGTGACTAAAGCAGCCTCTGTTTAAGACCATATAAGCATTTGCTCTTATTATATTTGAAATTAGCCTGATAAAGACACTTTTGCTGGGCATAGCACTACTTGTCCCTGCCAGGGCATCCCATTCTGTGACTAAAGCAGCCTCTGTTTAAGACCATATAAGCATTTGCTCTTATCATATTTGAAATTAGCCTGATAAAGACACTTTTGCTGGGCATAGCACTACTTGTCCCTGCCAGGGCATCCCTTTCTGTGACTAAAGCAGCCTCTGTTTAAGACCATATAAGCATTTGCTCTTATTATATTTGAAATTAGCCTGATAAAGACACTTTTGCTGGGCATAGCACTACTTGTCCCTGCCAGGGCATCCCATTCTGTGACTAAAGCAGCCTCTGTTTAAGACCATATAAGCATTTGCTCTTATCATATTTGAAATTAGCCTGATAAAGACACTTTTGCTGGGCATAGCACTACTTGTCCCTGACAGGGCATCCCATTCTGTGACTAAAGCAGCCTCTGTTTAAGACCATATAAGCATTTGCTCTTATCATATTTGAAATTAGCCTGATAAAGACACTTTTGCTGGGCATAGTACTACTGGATCTTTTTTGGGGGCATCCCATTCTGTGACTAAAGCAGCCTCTGTTTAAGACCATATAAGCATTTGCTCTTATTATATTTGAAATTAGCCTGATAAAGACACTTTTGCTGGGCATAGCACTACTTGTCCCTGCCAGGGCATCCCATTCTGTGACTAAAGCAGCCTCTGTTTAAGACCATATAAGCATTTGCTCTTATCATATTTGAAATTAGGCCTGATAAAGACACTTTTGCTGGGCATAGCACTACTTGTCCCTGCCAGGGCATCCCATTCTGTGACTAAAGCAGCCTCTGTTTAAGACCATATAAGCATTTGCTCTTATCATATTTGAAATTAGCCTGATAAAGACACTTTTGCTGGGCATAGTACTACTGGATCTTTTTTGGGGGCATCCCATTCTGTGACTAAAGCAGCCTCTGTTTAAGACCATATAAGCATTTGCTCTTATCATATTTGAAATTAGGCCTGATAAAGACACTTTTGCTGGGCATAGTACTACTGGATCTTTTTTGGGGGCATCCCATTCTGTGACTAAAGCAGCCTCTGTTTAAGACCATATAAGCATTTGCTCTTATTATATTTGAAATTAGCCTGATAAAGACACTTTTGCTGGGCATAGCACTACTTGTCCCTGCCAGGGCATCCCATTCTGTGACTAAAGCAGCCTCTGTTTAAGACCATATAAGCATTTGCTCTTATTATATTTGAAATTAGCCTGATAAAGACACTTTTGCTGGGCATAGCACTACTTGTCCCTGCCAGGGCATCCCATTCTGTGACTAAAGCAGCCTCTGTTTAAGACCATATAAGCATTTGCTCTTATTATATTTGAAATTAGCCTGATAAAGACACTTTTGCTGGGCATAGCACTACTTGTCCCTGCCAGGGCATCCCATTCTGTGACTAAAGCAGCCTCTGTTTAAGACCATATAACCATTTGCTCTTATTATATTTGAAATTAGCCTGATAAAGACACTTTTGCTGGGCATAGTACTACTGGATCTTTTTGGGGGGCATCCCATTCTGTGACTAAAGCAGCCTCTGTTTAAGACCATATAAGCATTTGCTCTTATCATATTTGAAATTAGCCTGATAAAGACACTTTTGCTGGGCATAGTACTACTGGATCTTTTTTGGGGGCATCCCATTCTGTGACTAAAGCAGCCTCTGTTTAAGACCATATAAGCATTTGCTCTTATCATATTTGAAATTAGGCCTGATAAAGACACTTTTGCTGGGCATAGCACTACTTGTCCCTGCCAGGGCATCCCATTTTGTGACTAAAGCAGCCTCTGTTTAAGACCATATAAGCATTTGCTCTTATCATATTTGAAATTAGCCTGATAAAGACACTTTTGCTGGGCATAGTACTACTGGATCTTTTTTGGGGGCATCCCATTCTGTGACTAAAGCAGCCTCTGTTTAAGACCATATAAGCATTTGCTCTTATTATATTTGAAATTAGCCTGATAAAGACACTTTTGCTGGGCATAGTACTACTGGATCTTTTTTGGGGGCATCCCATTCTGTGACTACAGCAGCCTCTGTTTAAGACCATATAAGCATTTGCTCTTATCATATTTGAAATTAGCCTGATAAAGACACTTTTGCTGGGCATAGTACTACTGGATCTTTTTTGGGGGCATCCCATTCTATGACTAAAGCAGCCTCTGTTTAAGACCATATAAGCATTTGCTCTTATCATATTTGAAATTAGGCCTGATAAAGACACTTTTGCTGGGCATAGCACTACTTGTCCCTGCCAGGGCATCCCATTCTGTGACTAAAGCAGCCTCTGTTTAAGACCATATAAGCATTTGCTCTTATCATATTTGAAATTAGCCTGATAAAGACACTTTTGCTGGGCATAGTACTACTGGATCTTTTTTGGGGGCATCCCATTCTGTGACTAAAGCAGCCTCTGTTTAAGACCATATAAGCATTTGCTCTTATTATATTTGAAATTAGCCTGATAAAGACACTTTTGCTGGGCATAGTACTACTGGATCTTTTTTGGGGGCATCCCATTCTGTGACTAAAGCAGCCTCTGTTTAAGACCATATAACCATTTGCTCTTATTATATTTATATTATAAGACACTTTTGCTGGGCATAGGCTTACTGCTGCCTGCCAGGTGCACTTCTGTTGAGGCATCCCATTCTGTAACATAGCATACCCCTCTTTATTTACACTAAGCAGCTCTCTTATTTACACTAAGCAGGCCTGTTGGAGGCTGAGTGTTACTGCTCACTTTTGGTGTGCATTATATTCTGTTTCATATAGACCCACCGCTGCCCGGGGGATCTTAAAATATCACCTACTACCACGCCAGTTAGACTATGTCGGGCAGACAAGTGCCTGGAAGTGAAAAGAGGAGTGGCAGAGGCCAAGATTCCGCAGGCAGAGCTCGCATCAGACTGGGGGCCAGTAGCAGCAGGAGTCACGCTGAGAGACCTAATCTGCCAGTATCTGCTAGCGGTCGGGTCTCCACCAGTAACGCATCTGCCGTGGTAGATTGGTTGACGCGCTCATCAACAACATCATCACAACTTACGTCTGAGACCCCCAGTCTAGGGTCGGTAGGTTCCTCTGACACAACCCTGAGTTGGCATGCCCCGAGAGCAGTCCCTGTCCTCCCATTGCCTCTGTCCTACGCCGTTCCCTCCCCCAGCGACGTATCCTATGCTTTGGGTTCAGCTCCACTCTTTAGTGAGGAGGACCATCAGATAGAGGACAGTCAGCAGCTACTGCCCAGCCAAGAAATGGAGGTGGCTTCTCTAGCTAGGCAGACAAATAGTGATGTGGACAGTGTCGTGGGTGCTGCGAGCGTTCCAGCTCCTGCGCCAGACACTGTTGACGAATCCACGAACATCAGTGACATACAGCCACAACTCGGTGATGATGATGATGATGACGATGAAGCCGATCGCACTTGGGAGCCGGGTGATGAAGGGGCTTCATCGTCATCATCAGGAGAAGAGGGGCGCAGGTTGCCCCGGAGTCAGCAGCTGAGGCAGCAAGGTGGTAGCAGTCAGCATGGGGGCACAATTCCAAAGGCTGGAGCCGGCCGGGGCCGGGGCCGGGGTAGAGCACCTGCTGTGCGGCAGTCTACCTTATCGGGAGGTAGTGGAGCAGGGGTTCCTGGATTTGGCAACAGCAGCAGTGAATCAGTGAGGCCAGGGGGTGGGAAAAGTAGCTACTCGGCAGTGTGGCAGTTTTTCCTGAGGCATCCGCAGGAGGGTAACATGGCCACATGCAAGATATGTAGGCAAAAGGTGAAGCGTGGCCAGGGTCCAAATGTTGGCACCACGGCCCTGCGTCAACATATGATGCGTCACCATAAAACGACCTGGGAGAACCGAGGCTCCCAAGGGGTGGTCCAGTCTGCTTCCTCACCAAGTGAGCTCCCAATTTCTGCCAGCCAAGGCTCCAGCACTCCAGCCGAAGGCAGCTGTGCGTCATACCCATCCTCTGTCGCTCCTGCTCCTCCTCCTCCTCCTCCAAGTCATGCATCCCGCCAGCAATCCATCAGCGAAGCCATGTCCAAGAGACAGCAGTATGCGCCCACTCATCCTACGGCGCAGAAGCTGAATGTGCTCCTGTCCAAGTTGCTGGTGCTGCAGTCGCTCCCTTTTCAGGTGGTGGAATCTGCACCTTTCAGAGAACTGATGGCTTGTGCCGAGCCGAGGTGGAGAGTCCCAAGCCGTCATTTCTTTGCCAAGAAGGCAGTACCAGCGCTGCACACTTTTGTTGAACAGAAGGTGGGCCAGTCCTTGAGCCTGTCGGTGTGTAGCAAAATACATGGCAGCGCCGACATCTGGAGCTGTAACTATGGTCAGGGGCAGTACATGTCGTTTACGGCCCACTGGGTGAATGTGGTCCCTTTGCAGCAGCAACTTGGACAGGTCACGCCGCTTCGGCCTCCGCGCTCTCTGCCCATTGGGCCTGTGACACCGTGCGACTCGGCCTCCTCATCCTCCGCCATCTCCTCACCCTCCACTGTAGGCTCAAGTCTCAGTGCCCCTCCAGTCTACCATGTGTGCAGGGCACGGAGGTGTCACGCAGTGCTTCACATGGTTTGTCTTGGCGAACGGAGTCACACAGGGGAGGAACTGCTTAAATGTATTCATCAGGAAATCCAAACATGGCTTACTCCGAGAAAACTTAAAATGGGAATCATGGTTACCGACAATGGGAAGAACATTTTGTCTGCGCTGCGCCAAGGAAGCCTGACCCATGCCCCCTGCATGGCTCACGTCTTCAATCTGGTTGTCAAGCGGTTTCTGAAGTGTTCCCCCCATCTGCAGGACATCCTAACAACTTCAAGGAAACTTTGCATGCACTTCAGCCACTCCTACACCGCCAAACACACCCTTCTTGAGCTACAGCGTCAGAATGGTATCCCCCAACATAGTCTGATTTGCGATGTTTCCACCCGTTGGAATTCCACCCTTCACATGTTGGACCGATTATATGAACAGAGAAAAGCCATCACGGATTTCCTGATGATCCAAGCAGATAGGGGGACTCCCCTGTGTAACTTCAATGTCAACCAGTGGCAGCTCATACGTGACACCTGCCGTTTGCTCAGGCCCTTTGAGGAAGCCACTTTATTTGTCAGTCGGCAGGATTACGGGATGAACGACGTGATTCCACTGCTTCATGTACTACAGCACATGTTGGAAACCATGGCTGGTCAGGGCACTGGAGACATGGCGTTTACATCTTACGGCCACATGAACCCCGTTGGAGCTGAACTGGAGGAGGAGGAGGAAGAGGAGGAGGAGGAGTTGCCCAGCGAAACACAGTTTAGGCTTGTCGAAATGGCTGGTTTATCTAGTCAGCGGACTGGAGAGGAGGAGCAGGAGCAGCCAGAGGAGCTAGAGGTTTTTGAGGAAGGCGAGACAGAGGACCCGGGCACACCGTGGCAGTATGCAGTGGAGATGGAGACAGGTAGTCCATCCGAGTCACTTGCGCAAATGGCACGAAGCATGCTCACGTGCTTGCGTAGTGACCCCAGAATTGTTTCCATCTGTCGGCGGGATGACTTCTGGCTGTCCACCTTATTGGACCCTTGCTTCCGGCACAAAATGGGGGCATTTTTTAAACCCACCGAGAGGGAGGACAAACTCAACTACTACAAAGACATTCTACGTAGGCAGTTGGCCGATGCCTATCTGCACCATGGTCCATACTCTCGCAGGTCTGACTCGAGGGGACCTCTGCGCTCACCTTCCACTGCCATGGCCGCTGGGGGGGTTGGCAGGAGCAGCAGCAGCAGCTCCATCAGCAGCAGCAGCCTCAGTCTTCAGTCGCTAATGAGTAGCTTTCTACACCCGCATAGTGAGGCTACTCATGAGCAGCAGGAAGACCTGGTGCAGGACCTCAACCAGCAGGTCATGTCATACTTTGACATGACCATGCCAACACACCTTGAGGATCCGCTGGACTTCTGGGCAGCCAAACTTGATTTGTGGCCGCAACTAGCAGAGTTTGCCCTGGAAAAGCTGTCCTGCCCGGCAAGTAGCGTGCCATCTGAGCGGGTGTTTAGTGCGGCGGGGGCCATAGTTACGGCGAGGAGAACTCGTCTGTCAACTAAAAATGTGGAGAGACTCACCTTTGTCAAAATGAATCAGGGATGGATCAGCCAGGATTTCCACCCACCAATGCCTGATGCATGCGACTAGATTCAGCATGGTGCCACGTTTTACACTTTCCAAATGGTGCAAAACATATTTATGTCTTTAGGCCATTTTTTGGGCTCCTGCTGCTGCTGCTGCCAACTTCTGCCAACTCCAGGGTGTGATTCATCCAATTGTTGGGCTCCTGAAGCCAACCCCAGTGTCACTTTAAAGTAATATTTGGGCTCCTGCTGCTGCTGCTGCTGCTGTCAACTCCTGCCAACTCCAGGGTGTGATTCATCCAATTTTTGGGCTCCTGAAGCCAACTCCAGTGTATATTTGGGCTCCTGCTGCTGCTACTGTCAACTCCTGCCAACTCCAGGGTGTGATTCATCCAATTTTTGGGCTCCTGAAGCCAACTCCAGTGTATATTTGGGCTCCTGCTGCTGCTGCTGCTGCCAACTTCTGCCAACTCCAGGGTGTGATTCATCCAATTTTTGGGTTCCTGAAGCCAACTCCAGTGTATATTTGGGCTCCTGCTGCTGCTGCTGCCAACTTCTGCCAACTCCAGGGTGTGATTCATCCAATTTTTGGGCTCCTGAAGCCAACTCCAGTGTATATTTGGGCTCCTGCTGCTGCTGCTGCCAACTTCTGCCAACTCCAGGGTGTGATTCATCCAATTTTTGGGCTCCTGAAGCCAACTCCAGTGTATATTTGGGCTCCTGCTGCTGCTGCTGCCAACTCCAGGGTGTGATTCATCCAATTTTTGGGCTCCTGAGGCCAAACCCAGGGTCTCTTTAATGTAATATTTGGACTCCTGCTGCTGCTACTGTCAACTCCTGCCAACTCCAGGGTGTGATTCATCCAATTTTTGGGCTCCTGAAGCCAACTCCAGTGTATATTTGGGCTCCTGCTGCTGCTGCTGCCAACTTCTGCCAACTCCAGGGTGTGATTCATCCAATTTTTGGGCTCCTGAGGCCAACCCCAGGGTCTCTTTAATGTAATATTTGGGCTCCTGCTGCTGCTGCTGCTGTCAACTCCTGCCAACTCCAGGGTGTGATTCATCCAATTTTTGGGCTCCTGAAGCCAACTCCAGTGTATATTTGGGCTCCTGCTGCTGCTACTGTCAACTCCTGCCAACTCCAGGGTGTGATTCATCCAATTTTTGGGCTCCTGAAGCCAACTCCAGTGTATATTTGGGCTCCTGCTGCTGCTGCTGCCAACTTCTGCCAACTCCAGGGTGTGATTCATCCAATTTTTGGGCTCCTGAAGCCAACTCCAGTGTATATTTGGGCTCCTGCTGCTGCTGCTGCCAACTCCAGGGTGTGATTCATCCAATTTTTGGGCTCCTGAAGCCAACTCCAGTGTATATTTGGGCTCCTGCTGCTGCTACTGTCAACTCCTGCCAACTCCAGGGTGTGATTCATCCAATTTTTGGGCTCCTGAAGCCAACTCCAGTGTATATTTGGGCTCCTGCTGCTGCTGCTGCTGTCAACTCCTGCCAACTCCAGGGTGTGATTCATCCAATTTTTGGGCTCCTGCTGCTGCCAACTCCAGTGTCTCTTTAAAGCAATGTTTGGGCTCCTTCTGCCCCTCATAGTGATGCCACTTCAACTCTCTGCAATTGTGCCGCTCTGCGATTCTATTAGCGATGCCTCTGATCTGCATGTGATATTTATTCAAAGTATTATTTAACTAACCCAGCACGCATCCTGTGCGTGTTACAGCAAGGCAGAATGGTTTACAACCCTATTGAGGCTCTAGGAGGCTCAGAAATAGCTGTTTTTAATAGCGATTCATCGCGAATTTATTCGGGTCGAAACGATTTTTGTCGGAAAATTCGGCGAATCAGTCGAATCGAATTTTTCAAAAGTTCGCTCATCTCTAATTCACACCCTGGAGTTGGCAGCAGCAGCAGGAGCCCAAATATACACTGGAGTTGGCTTCAGGAGCCCAAAAATTGGATGAATCGCACCCTGGAGTTGGCAGAAGTTGGCAGCAGCAGCAGCAGGAGCCCAAACATTACTTCAAAGAGACCCTGGGGTTGGCTTCAGGAGCCCAACAATTGGATGAATCACACCCTGGAGTTGGCAGGAGTTGACAGCAGCAGCAGCAGGAGCCCAAATATTACTTTAAAGAGACACTGGGGTTGGCTTCAGGAGCCCAAAAATTGGATGATTCACAACCTGGAGTTGGCAGCAGCAGCAGCAGGAGCCCAAATATACACTGGAGTTGGCTTCAGGAGCCCAAAAATTGGATGAATCACACCCTGGAGTTGGCAGCAGCAGGAGCCCAAATATTACTTTAAAGAGACACTGGGGTTGGCTTCAGGAGCCCAAAAATTGGATGATTCACAACCTGGAGTTGGCAGCAGCAGCAGCAGGAGCCCAAATATACGCTGGAGTTGGCTTCAGGAGCCCAAAAATTGGATGAATCACACCCTGGAGTTGGCAGCAGCAGGAGCCCAAATATTACTTTAAAGAGACACTGGGGTTGGCTTCAGGAGCCCAAAAATTGGATGATTCACACCCTGGAGTTGGCAGCAGCAGCAGCAGGAGCCCAAATATACACTGGAGTTGGCTTCAGGAGCCCAAAAATTGGATGAATCACACCCTGGAGTTGGCAGAAGTTGGCAGCAGCAGCAGCAGGAGCCCAAACATTACTTCAAAGAGACCCTGGGGTTGGCTTCAGGAGCCCAACAATTGGATGAATCACACCCTGGAGTTGGCAGAAGTTAGCAGCAGCAGCAGCAGGAGCCCAAAAAATGGCCTAAAGACATAAATATGTTTTGCACCATTTGGAAAGTGTAAAACGTGGCACCATGCTGAATCTAGTCGCATGCATCAGGCATTGGTGGGTGGAAATCCTGGCTGATCCATCCCTGATTCATTTTGACAAAGGTGAGTCTCTCCACATTTTTAGTTGACAGACGAGTTCTCCTCGCCGTAACTATGGCCCCCGCCGCACTAAACACCCGCTCAGATGGCACGCTACTTGCCGGGCAGGACAGCTTTTCCAGGGCAAACTCTGCTAGTTGCGGCCACAAATCAAGTTTGGCTGCCCAGAAGTCCAGCGGATCCTCAAGGTGTGTTGGCATGGTCATGTCAAAGTATGACATGACCTGCTGGTTCAGGTCCTGCTCCAGGTCTTCCTGCTGCTCATGAGTAGCCTCACTATGCGGGTGTAGAAAGCTACTAATTAGCGACTGAAGACTGAGGCTGCTGCTGCTGATGGAGCTGCTGCTGCTGCTCCTGCCAACCCCCCCAGCGGCCATGGCAGTGGAAGGTGAGCGCAGAGGTCCCCTCGAGTCAGACCTGCGAGAGTATGGACCATGGCGCAGATAGGCATCGGCCAACTGCCTACGTAGAATGTCTTTGTAGTAGTTGAGTTTGTCCTCCCTCTCGGTGGGTTTAAAAAATGCCCCCATTTTGTGCCGGAAGCGAGGGTCCAATAAGGTGGACAGCCAGAAGTCATCCCGCCGACAGATGGAAACAATTCTGGGGTCACTACGCAAGCACGTGAGCATGCTTCGTGCCATTTGCGCAAGTGACTCGGATGGACTACCTGTCTCCATCTCCACTGCATACTGCCACGGTGTGCCCGGGTCCTCTGTCTCGCCTTCCTCAAAAACCTCTAGCTCCTCTGGCTGCTCCTGCTCCTCCTCTCCTGTCCGCTGACTAGATAAACCAGCCATTTCGCCAAGCCTAAACTGTGTTTCGCTGGGCAACTCCTCCTCCTCCTCCTCCTCCTCCTCCTCCAGTTCAGCTCCAACGGGGTTCATGTGGCCGTAAGATGTAAACGCCATGTCTCCAGTGCCCTGACCAGCCATGGTTTCCAACATGTGCTGTAGTACATGAAGCAGTGGAACCACGTCGTTCATCCCGTAATCCTGCCGACTGACAAATAAAGTGGCTTCCTCAAAGGGCCTGAGCAAACGGCAGGTGTCACGTATGAGCTGCCACTGGTTGACATTGAAGTTACACAGGGGAGTCCCCCTATCTGCTTGGATCATCAGGAAATCCGTGATGGCTTTTCTCTGTTCATATAATCGGTCCAACATGTGAAGGGTGGAATTCCAACGGGTGGAAACATCGCAAATCAGACTATGTTGGGGGATACCATTCTGACGCTGTAGCTCAAGAAGGGTGTGTTTGGCGGTGTAGGAGTGGCTGAAGTGCATGCAAAGTTTCCTTGAAGTTGTTAGGATGTCTTGCAGATGGGGGGAACACTTCAGAAACCGCTTGACAACCAGATTGAAGACGTGAGCCATGCAGGGGGCATGGGTCAGGCTTCCTTGGCGCAGCGCAGACAAAATGTTCTTCCCATTGTCGGTAACCATGATTCCCATTTTAAGTTTTCTTGGAGTAAGCCATGTTTGGATTTCCTGATGAATACATTTAAGCAGTTCCTCCCCTGTGTGACTCCGTTCGCCAAGACAAACCATGTGAAGCACTGCGTGACACCTCCGTGCCCTGCACACATGGTAGACTGGAGGGGCACTGAGACTTGAGCCTACAGTGGAGGGTGAGGAGATGGCGGAGGATGAGGAGGCCGAGTCGCACGGTGTCACAGGCCCAACGGGCAGGGAGCGCGGAGGCCGAAGTGGCGTGACCTGTCCAAGTTGCTGCTGCTGCTGCAAAGGGACCACATTCACCCAGTGGGCCGTAAACGACATGTACTGTCCCTGACCGTAGTTACAGCTCCAGATGTCGGCGCTGCCATGCACTTTGCTACACACCGACAGGCTCAAGGACTGGCCCACCTTCTGTTCAACAAAAGTGTGCAGCGCTGGTACTGCCTTCTTGGCAAAGAAATGACGGCTTGGGACTCTCCACCTCGGCTCGGCACAAGCCATCAGTTCTCTGAAAGGTGCAGATTCCACCACCTGAAAAGGGAGCGACTGCAGCACCAGCAACTTGGACAGGAGCACATTCAGCTTCTGCGCCGTAGGATGAGTGGGCGCATACTGCTGTCTCTTGGACATGGCTTCGCTGATGGATTGCTGGCGGGATGCATGACTTGGAGGAGGAGGAGCAGGAGCGACAGAGGATGGGTATGACGCACAGCTGCCTTCGGCTGAGGTGCTGGAGCCTTGGCTGGCAGAAATTGGGAGCTCACTTGGTGAGGAAGCAGACTGGACCACCCCTTGGGAGCCTCGGTTCTCCCAGGTCACTTTATGGTGACGCATCATATGTTGACGCAGGGCCGTGGTGCCAACATTTGGACCCTGGCCACGCTTCACCTTCTGCCTACATATCTTGCATGTGGCCATGTTACCCTCCTGCGGATGCTTCAGGAAAAACTGCCACACTGCCGAGTAGCTACTTTTATCACCCCCTGGCCTCACTGATTCACTGCTGCTGTTGCCAACTCCAGGAACCCCTGCTCCACTACCTCCCGATAAGGTAGACTGCCGCACAGCAGGTGCTCTACCCCGGCCCCGGCCCCGGCCGGCTCCAGCCTTTGGAATTGTGACCCCATGCTGACTGCTACCACCTTGCTGCCTCAGCTGCTGACTCCGGGGCAACCTGCGCCCCTCTTCTCCTGATGATGACGATGAAGCCCCTTCATCACCCGGCTCCCAAGTGCGATCGGCTTCATCGTCATCATCATCATCACCGAGTTGTGGCTGTACGTCACTGATGTTCGTGGATTCGTCAACAGTGTCTGGCGCAGGAGCTGGAACGCTCGCAGCACCCACGACACTGTCCACATCACTATTTGTCTGCCTAGCTAGAGAAGCCACCTCCATTTCTTGGCTGGGCAGTAGCTGCTGACTGTCCTCTATCTGATGGTCCTCCTCACTAAAGAGTGGAGCTGAACCCAAAGCATAGGATACGTCGCTGGGGGAGGGAACGGCGTAGGCCAGAGGCAATGGGAGGACAGGGACTGCTCTCGGGGCATGCCAACTCAGGGTTGTGTCAGAGGAACCTACCGACCCTAGACTGGGGGTCTCAGATGTAAGTTGTGATGATGTTGTTGATGAGCGCGTCAACCAATCTACCACGGCAGATGCGTTACTGGTGGAGACCCGACCGCTAGCAGATACTGGCAGATTAGGTCTCTCAGCGTGACTGCTGCTGCTACTGGCCCCCAGTCTGATGCGAGCTCTGCCTGCGGAATCTTGGCCTCTGCCACTCCTCTTTTCACTTCCAGGCACTTGTCTGCCCGACATAGTCTTACTGGCGTGGTAGTAGGTGATATTTTAAGAACCCCCGGGCAGCGGTGGGTCTATATGAAACAGAATATAATGCACACCAAAAGTGAGCAGTAACACTCAGCCTCCAACAGGCCTGCTTAGTGTAAATAAGAGAGCTGCTTAGTGTAAATAAAGAGGGGTATGGTATGTTACAGAATGGGATGCCCCAACAGAAGTGCTCCTGGCAGGCAGCAGTAAGTCTATGCACAGCAAAAGTGTCTATATCAGGCCTAATTTCAATTATAATAAGTGCAAATGGTTATATGGTCTTAAACAGAGGCTGCTGTAGTCACAGAATGGGATGCCCTAAAAACCAGCAGTAAGTGCACCTGGCAGGGTCCAGTAGTGCTATGCCCAGCAAAAGTGTCTTTATCAGGCCTAATTTCAATTAGAATAAGTGCAAATGGTTATATGGTCTTAAACAGAGGCTGCTGTAGTCACAGAATGGGATGCCCTAAAAACCAGCAGTAAGTACACCTGGCAGGGTCCAGTAGTGCTATGCCCAGCAAACGTGTCTTTATCAGGCCTAATTTCAATTAGAATAAGTGCAAATGGTTATATGGTCTTAAACAGAGGCTGCTGTAGTCACAGAATGGGATGCCCTAAAAACCAGCAGTAAGCACACCTGGCAGGGTCCAGTAGTGCTATGCCCAGCAAAAGTGTCTTTATCAGGCCTAATTTCAATTATAATAAGTGCAAATGGTTATATGGTGTTAAACAGAGGCTGCTGTAGTCACAGAATGGGATGCCCCAAAAAAGAAGTGCACCTGGCAGGGTCCAGTAGTGCTATGCCCAGCAAAAGTGTCTTTATCAGGCCTAATTTCAATTATAATAAGTGCAAATGGTTATATGGTCTTAAACAGAGGCTGCTGTAGTCACAGAATGGGATGCCCTAAAAACCAGCAGTAAGTACACCTGGCAGGGTCCAGTAGTGCTATGCCCAGCAAAAGTGTCTTTATCAGGCCTAATTTCAATTATAATAAGTGCAAATGGTTATATGGTCTTAAACAGAGGCTGCTGTAGTCACAGAATAGGATGCACTAAAAACCAGCAGTAAGTACACCTGGCAGGGTCCAGTAGTGCTATGCCCAGCAAAAGTGTCTTTATCAGGCCTAATTTCAATTAGAATAAGTGCAAATGGTTATATGGTGTTAAACAGAGGCTGCTGTAGTCACAGAATGGGATGCCCTAAAAACCAGTGCACCTGGCAGGGTCCAGTAGTGCTATGCCCAGCAAAAGTGTCTTTATCAGGCCTAATTTCAATTATAATAAGTGCAAATGGTTATATGGTCTTAAACAGAGGCTGCTGTAGTCACAGAATGGGATGCCCTAAAAACCAGCAGTAAGTACACCTGGCAGGGTCCAGTAGTGCTATACCCAGCAAAAGTGTCTTTATCAGGCCTAATTTCAATTATAATAAGTGCAAATGGTTATATGGTCTTAAACAGAGGCTGCTGTAGTCACAGAATGGGATGCCCTAAAAACCAGCAGTAAGTACACCTGGCAGGGTCCAGTAGTGCTATGCCCAGCAAAAGTGTCTTTATCAGGCCTAATTTCAATTAGAATAAGTGCAAATGGTTATATGGTCTTAAACAGAGGCTGCTGTAGTCACAGAATGGGATGCCCTAAAAACCAGTGCACCTGGCAGGGTCCAGTAGTGCTATGCCCAGCAAAAGTGTCTTTATCAGGCCTAATTTCAATTATAATAAGTGCAAATGGTTATATGGTGTTAAACAGAGGCTGCTGTAGTCACAGAATGGGATGCCCTAAAAACCAGTGCACCTGGCAGGGTCCAGTAGTGCTATGCCCAGCAAAAGTGTCTTTATCAGGCCTAATTTCAATTAGAATAAGTGCAAATGGTTATATGGTGTTAAACAGAGGCTGCTGTAGTCACAGAATGGGATGCCCTAAAAACCAGTGCACCTGGCAGGGTCCAGTAGTGCTATGCCCAGCAAAAGTGTCTTTATCAGGCCTAATTTCAATTATAATAAGTGCAAATGGTTATATGGTCTTAAACAGAGGCTGCTGTAGTCACAGAATGGGATGCCCTAAAAAACAGTGCACCTGGCAGGGTCCAGTAGTGCTATGCCCAGCAAAAGTGTCTTTATCAGGCCTAATTACAATTATAATAAGTGCAAATGGTCATATGGTCTTAAACAGAGGCTGCTGTAGTCACAGAATGGGATGCCCCAAAAAAGAAGTGCACCTGGCAGGGTCCAGTAGTGCTATGCCCAGCAAAAGTGTCTTTATCAGGCCTAATTTCAATTATAATAAGTGCAAATGGTTATATGGTCTTAAACAGAGGCTGCTGTAGTCACAGAATGGGATGCCCTAAAAACCAGCAGTAAGTACACCTGGCAGGGTCCAGTAGTGCTATGCCCAGCAAAAGTGTCTTTATCAGGCCTAATTTCAATTATAATAAGTGCAAATGGTTATATGGTCTTAAACAGAGGCTGCTGTAGTCACAGAATGGGATGCCCTAAAAACCAGCAGTAAGTACACCTGGCAGGGTCCAGTAGTGCTATGCCCAGCAAAAGTGTCTTTATCAGGCCTAATTTCAATTATAATAAGTGCAAATGGTTATATGGTCTTAAACAGAGGCTGCTGTAGTCACAGAATGGGATGCCCTAAAAACCAGTGCACCTGGCAGGGTCCAGTAGTGCTATGCCCAGCAAAAGTGTCTTTATCAGGCCTAATTTCAATTATAATAAGTGCAAATGGTTATATGGTCTTAAACAGAGGCTGCTGTAGTCACAGAATGGGATGCCCTAAAAACCAGCAGTAAGTACACCTGGCAGGGTCCAGTAGTGCTATGCCCAGCAAAAGTGTCTTTATCAGGCCTAATTTCAATTATAATAAGTGCAAATGGTTATATGGTCTTAAACAGAGGCTGCTGTAGTCACAGAATGGGATGCCCTAAAAACCAGTGCACCTGGCAGGGTCCAGTAGTGCTATGCCCAGCAAAAGTGTCTTTATCAGGCCTAATTTCAATTATAATAAGTGCAAATGGTTATATGGTCTTAAACAGAGGCTGCTGTAGTCACAGAATGGGATGCCCTAAAAACCAGTGCACCTGGCAGGGTCCAGTAGTGCTATGCCCAGCAAAAGTGTCATTATCAGGCCTAATTTCAATTATAATAAGTGCAAATGGTTATATGGTGTTAAACAGAGGCTGCTGTAGTCACAGAATGGGATGCCCTCAAAACCAGTGCACCTGGCAGGGTCCAGTAGTGCTATGCCCAGCAAAAGTGTCTTTATCAGGCCTAATTTCAATTATAATAAGTGCAAATGGTTATATGGTGTTAAACAGGGGCTGCTGTAGTCACAGAATGGGATGCCCTAAAAACCAGTGCACCTGGCAGGGTCCAGTAGTGCTATGCCCAGCAAAAGTGTCTTTATCAGGCCTAATTTCAATTAGAATAAGTGCAAATGGTTATATGGTCTTAAACAGAGGCTGCTGTAGTCACAGAATGGGATGCCCTAAAAACCAGTGCACCTGGCAGGGTCCAGTAGTGCTATGCCCAGCAAAAGTGTCTTTATCAGGCCTAATTTCAATTAGAATAAGTGCAAATGGTTATATGGTGTTAAACAGAGGCTGCTGTAGTCACAGAATGGGATGCCCTAAAAACCAGTGCACCTGGCAGGGTCCAGTAGTGCTATGCCCAGCAAAAGTGTCTTTATCAGGCCTAATTTCAATTATAATAAGTGCAAATGGTTATATGGTCTTAAACAGAGGCTGCTGTAGTCACAGAATGGGATGCCCTAAAAACCAGTGCACCTGGCAGGGTCCAGTAGTGCTATGCCCAGCAAAAGTGTCTTTATCAGGCCTAATTTCAATTATAATAAGTGCAAATGGTTATATGGTCTTAAACAGAGGCTGCTGTAGTCACAGAATGGGATGCCCTAAAAAAGAAGTGCACCCGGCTGGGTCCAGTAGTGCTATGCCCAGCAAAAGTGTCTTTATCAGGCCTAATTTCAATTATAATAAGTGCAAATGGTTATATGGTGTTAAACAGGGGCTGCTGTAGTCACAGAATGGGATGCCCTAAAAACCAGTGCACCTGGCAGGGTCCAGTAGTGCTATGCCCAGCAAAAGTGTCTTTATCAGGCCTAATTTCAATTATAATAAGTGCAAATGGTTATATGGTCTTAAACAGAGGCTGCTGTAGTCACAGAATGGGATGCCCTAAAAACCAGTGCACCTAGCAGGGTCCAGTAGTGCTATGCCCAGCAAAAGTGTCTTTATCAGGCCTAATTTCAATTATAATAAGTGCAAATGGTTATATGGTCTTAAACAGAGGCTGCTGTAGTCACAGAATGGGATGCCCTAAAAACCAGTGCACCTGGCAGGGTCCAGTAGTGCTATGCCCAGCAAAAGTGTCTTTATCAGGCCTAATTTCAATTATAATAAGTGCAAATGGTTATATGGTCTTAAACAGAGGCTGCTGTAGTCACAGAATGGGATGCCCTAAAAACCAGTGCACCTGGCAGGGTCCAGTAGTGCTATGCCCAGCAAAAGTGTCTTTATCAGGCCTAATTTTAATTATAATAAGTGCAAATGGTTATATGGTGTTAAACAGAGGCTGCTGTAGTCACAGAATGGGATGCCCTAAAAACCAGTGCACCTGGCAGGGTCCAGTAGTGCTATGCCCAGCAAAAGTGTCTTTATCAGGCCTAATTTCAATTATAATAAGTGCAAATGGTTATATGGTCTTAAACAGAGGCTGCTGTAGTCACAGAATGGGATGCCCTAAAAACCAGTGCACCTGGCAGGGTCCAGTAGTGCTATGCCCAGCAAAAGTGTCTTTATCAGGCCTAATTTCAATTATAATAAGTGCAAATGGTTATATGGTCTTAAACAGAGGCTGCTGTAGTCACAGAATGGGATGCCCTAAAAAAGAAGTGCACCTGGCAGGGTCCAGTAGTGCTATGCCCAGCAAAAGTGTCTTTATCAGGCCTAATTTCAATTATAATAAGTGCAAATGGTTATATGGTCTTAAACAGAGGCTGCTGTAGTCACAGAATGGGATGCCCTAAAAACCAGCAGTAAGTACACCTGGCAGGGTCCAGTAGTGCTATGCCCAGCAAAAGTGTCTTTATCAGGCCTAATTTCAATTAGAATAAGTGCAAATGGTTATATGGTCTTAAACAGAGGCTGCTGTAGTCACAGAATGGGATGCCCTAAAAACCAGTGCACCTGGCAGGGTCCAGTAGTGCTATGCCCAGCAAAAGTGTCTTTATCAGGCCTAATTTCAATTAGAATAAGTGCAAATGGTTATATGGTCTTAAACAGAGGCTGCTGTAGTCACAGAATGGGATGCCCCAAAAAAGAAGTGCACCTGGCAGGGTCCAGTAGTGCTATGCCCAGCAAAAGTGTCTTTATCAGGCCTAATTTCAATTAGAATAAATGCAAATGGTTATATGGTCTTAAATAGAGGCTGGTGTAGTCACAGAATGGGATGCCTCACAGCAGACTTAAGATCAGTTCAGTATATATGCACAGTTAGTTTGTATAAGCAGCCTGAAAACGCTAACAAAGCCTGTCAGCCAGCTAGTAACACTCAGGCTGGATGAAAAAAAAAAAAAATCTCCCTGTGACAGCCTCCGATTTTTCCTACCTTTCCCTGTTTTTCGCTGACTTTCTGTCTGTCTCCTGTCTGTCTCCTGCCTGTCTCCAGCCTGTCCCTGTCTGTCCCTGCCTGTCTAACTGCCTCTCTCTCTCACTACAACGTTCTGTCTCTCACGAATGCAATAGAGAAATGAGGAAGGAAAAGCAAGATGGCCGACTTAAATAGCGCTGTGACGTCACCGGGCTTGCTGGCTGCTGATAGGCTGCATGTGACTGCCCCAGCTTGCACTGGCGCGGGATAGATGTCCAGACATGTCCCGTCCGCCATCTTAGAATGCCTGTAAATGTAAATGAATGGATGTTAAAGGAAAACTGCGAGCGATCGAATCGCGGGGAAATTCGGATTCGATCCGAATCGAATTTTTCCTGAAATTCGGATCGAATCCGGGTTCGTCCGGATCGATTCGCTCATCCCTACCTGCATGCATCAAACTCTGAACTGCGAGTCCTATTTCTGCACTTACCTGGACTCTTAGCTTCTCCGCTCTGTTCCTGCATGCACTCCAAACCGGACTCGGGCTTGTCTGCAGAGCAGTCCAGCACCTCTTGCAGGGATCTCTGGCTGACTTGCTGCCAGAATTCCCATCCTGAAGCTGCCTTGTGGTGTAGTACTGCCTTCCAGCTTCTGAGTTACAGCTCAGCTCACTGGAATCTGTAATTCATCATTATCTGACACTCTTGCCTTCCGCTCTGCTGTGTTTCCCCTGTAACCACTATCAGGGGAAACCACAGGCGGTACTGCTAGCAGTAGACTGTCTCCACATCGGCCAATGCACAACAAGGTATGTGACGTGAAGAAAATCACAAACTTGATCGGGATTTTACTCAGTTCAGGTGTATAAGTGACCCCTCCTCTCATTAGCCAATGTGTTTATAAGGATTGTTATTATTACACAGGTTCACAAAATACAGCTCCTTTAAATGCAACCAAAATTTTGCCAATTTGGTTTGGTTCTGCCCAAAACAGAATATTGGCCACATTTGGGTCCAATTTGACCAGCTCTGTTTTTGGGTTAAAAAAGGGTTTTAACCAGTAATGTGTCTGTAGATAATGACAGAATTCTCCATTATCTAATTTATGTATTTGAAAGTAGAAAAAGATAAAAAAGAAAAGAAAGAAGGAATTATTAGCTATAATAAACTTAAATGGAAGTTTTTGCCTTTTCTTTATGGTAAAACATCTGCATATAAAGATAAGGATACAAATGTATCAGGCACTGTTAAATTTTACAATAATAATAGGATACAAGCTGACCATCTTAAGCCTGCCCCATGAGCCTTTTCCTCAATTCTTGCAGTGTAGAGTAGAAGCCGTAAAGCCAAAGTTTGGCCTCCATTCAATTTAATTCCTCCAGGACCACGCAAAAAAGCCACTATGTTCCTTTGAGCTCTTAGCGTGAGCAGGCCTATGTTCCTATAACCACTGACCACTGAATAGTGCATGCATGAGCCAGGGCATGTCCTTCCCAGTTTAACCATGGCCCAGAAATGTAAGCAGAGAAAATGACTTTACTTAGAATCCATAAGCTATGGAGATTTTCCCATAGAGGATAATAGGGGAGGAAGTTAATTTGTGCCTGGAAAGAGACTTTAAATAAGGTGAAAGTTATTAAAGTTTGCGCCTTTTGAAGCTAAAAATAGGTTATCTGGGATTGGGGTTTTTTTTTTTTGGACACTTTCTAGCTTTTTTTTTACAGATTCTGTACCTAAATAATTGGATTATTCTTCTACTTTAAAATTTCTGTACATTATTCTGTTAAAGAAAACCCTCTACCTTTAAAAGGAGTTTAGGGAGATTGCTTTTTTCCTATATTAAAAATACAATATTTGGCTAAGGGGACCTCTAATGTTTTTGTTTCAGCGAGTCCCTGATTTTATACTTCTCCAATCATGCAATTTGGGGCATTTATATGCTTCATTTGATTTCCAAAGACCCAAATGGACATTCTAAATTTTCCCCCTATAGACATTAATGGATTCGGATCCAGTGATGCAGAAACTATTCAGAACTTCACCAGAAGAGAACAGATGCAGATTCAGTTTATCACAAATAAAAATATATTTTCTAGGATTTCTCAGCACTCACAAAGTACAGGTGTGCTATTCTTTAGAGGGATCTTTAGCACTTTACAATCAGATTGAAGCTGATTACATTGTAAGAGCTGTCATATAGCTGCTTTACAATGCAATGTCACAGCAGTAGGCGATGCAGCTGTTATATTGTAACAGCAGCCCTGCAACCTGCTGTTACAATGTAATGACAGCTGATGACAGCTTTTTACAGTGTAATAGTGGGACTCTGCCCTACTTGTTACATTGAACAGAATGAGAGAGAGAGGAAGCAGTGTGACTTTCATAACTACTTTTACTTTTTTACTTTCACTATCTAGGACTGGTAAGGAGTCCAGGGGACCCCTATACTAGTTCAAAGGGTAGACAGTAGCAAATTATCTGCTGCCATTTCAGTGGGTGACTTGGCTCCGCCCCCATTTATTACTTAAGCACGGTGCCACTTGGCCTGGTGTTCACCCCTGGGGCAGCACTGGCCTCCCACCAAAGGGCATAGGAGCTGGTGTCCTGCCATGGCCAGAGGTCTCTGAGCCATGGGTAACCAAGCCTGCTTTTTTGTGTGCAGACAAGTAGCTTCAAAAAGGGGGAGACCTCTAGTCATTTTTTATAATGCACCTAATCAAAGCTATTTCCAAATAGCTCTGCTTATTCAGATGCTCAAGGCCATTATTATTCTGTAAAACAAGGCTGTCAGCCTCAGCAACATGAATATTATAGGATTTCGCTGGAAGGAATTGGCTAGGACTAGGGAGGCTATATGGAAGGCACCGAGCAGACACAGTGACTATGGAGTTTATTCATCAAGGGATAGAGCCAGGTAGTGCCTCGTAGCGACAGGCAGCGCCTGGTGAACGCTGGGCGCTGTACGCAATACCACATTTATGAAGCCGATTCTGGTGAGCGACTCTAACGGCGCCATATAGCGTACGATTCATCATTACAGGCGGCTCAGCATATAGCTCCGGAGCTCTAACTTCCAGAGCGCCAGGTATTACCTGCCACTACCTGTCGCTCTCCCATACATTTCAGTGGACGTTCCTTTTCTTGTTTAAACAGGGTTTTATGTTTTTAATATTTTTTTTTCTCTCAAGTAATCGTGTCTCCTCTCTTGGCCTAGAAAAAGTCATTTTTGAAAACATTTTTTGATTTTTTATATTTTTATGCAGAATTGTCATTACAGGTCTGGCATTAAAGTATTAATGTCACAATGTTACAACAATGTCATTTCATGTGTTTTCGCTTTGTTACTGGTGGATATGTGTTCAAAAACAGTTTTTGATCACACAGCATCTGGCATTCTATGCTATAGCGACCAGATTTAGAGCGCCTACGCGCTGTTTTTTTGATGAATATGGTGTGAGTCGCTGAGAGTCGGTCGCACTGAGCTGGCGCTACCTCTCGCTCCCTGCAACGCTGTACTGGTGTTTACAGCGCCCAAAATACATCTCATTCATCAATGCCGGCCAGGTTACTATAGCGAATGAGATGCTCTGTTACAGTGCCTGATAGCCAATCACAGGTATATTAGCAGGCACTCTTAGCGGCTCTGTACAGACGCTCATCTGCCGATACCTGGTGCTAGTAATAAATCTGCCCGTGAGGGCAGGATGGACACCATTTGTTGACAATGGCAAGGGGGAGGTAGAGGAAGAGAGGGTAATCTGGGTAAAGGAAAACAGAAAATTAAAGTAAAACATAGCAGTCACTGTGGCAGGTAAGTCTTCATTACAAAGTTGATTTTTTTGTTGTTGCCTGGACAATGAAAATGTTCCGTCGATTTTGTTGATGCCATAGGGTCCATTAAATAAGTAGCACTAAGGGCACCTTGGAATCATAAGGCGACATATAGGAGTAATATTTTTTTAACAAAGCACAAAGGTTATCAATGATGATTACCTGTCCTTATGCTGTAAAAAAAAAAATGGAGGTCATTGGAGGATTGACACAATATTTTTGTTGTATAGGGCCGAGATTATGTAATTTTATAATGACTTGTTGTGACAGGCCACAAGTGGGGTCACTTAAACTCACCCAAGAGCCTACATAAACCTGGAGCCAGCCCTGCATGCTGGGGTACAAAAGCCGCAGGACTGAGAGTAAGAGGCCGATTCATTAATAGCGCCAGGTAGCGACAGATGAGCGACTGAAGTATGGTGCTATGAGCGCCGCTAGCGTACGCCGCGGGCGGTAGCGATTCGCTATAGCAGGCCTCCTCAGTCGCTACCTGGCGTTGTTGGGAACAACGCCTACATTGCTGAATATGATGTTTGAGCTCAGCTTTGTAGGCGCTGTCATTTTGACCAAGCTATTCAACACAGCGGCTGCGCTTTGCTTTGCTGTGGGCTTGAAATCAATGTTAGTACCTTCAGAAGTAAACACATTGCAACATGTTTCTTTTAATTATTTTTATTTTGGTTTTAAATATTTTGGTAATTAAATTAAAATTAGGAAAAAAAATATAGGATTTGTCATGAAGTTTCTCAGGGTGCCTGAAAAAGAATAAAAAGTGCAGTTAGTATTTATATTTAATGTGGCTTTTTCACTGTAAAAAAATAATGCATTAATTTGTTACAAACATTTTTGTCCAACTTGCACAACAACCCTAATTGTTATGTTGGTCAGCTTCCACCCCCCCCTGATAGTGGTTTAGGTCATCTTACACCCCTCTGATAGTGGTTTTGGTCATCTTACACCCCCCCTTATAGTGGTTTAGGTCATCTTACACCCCCCTTATAGTGGTTTTGGTCATCTTACACCCCCCTTATAGTGGTTTAGGTCATCTTACACCCCCCCTTATAGTGGTTTGGGTCATCTTACACCCCCCTTATAGTGGTTTTGGTCATCTTACACCCCCCTTATAGTGGTTTTGGTCATCTTACACCCCCCTTATAGTGGTTTAGGTCATCTTACACCCCCCCCTTATAGTGGTTTTGGTCATCTTACACCCCCCTTATAGTGGTTTTGGTCATCTTACACCCCCCTTATAGTGGTTTAGGTCATCTTACACCCCCCTTATAGTGGTTTTGGTCATCTTACACCCTCCTTATAGTGGTTTAGGTCATCTTACACCCCCCCCTTATAGTGGTTTTGGTCATCTTACACCCCCCTTATAGTGGTTTTGGTCATCTTACACCCCCCTTATAGTGGTTTAGGTCATCTTACACCCCCCTTATAGTGGTTTTGGTCATCTTACACCCCCTTATAGTGGTTTAGGTCATCTTACACCCCCCTTATAGTGGTTTTGGTCATCTTACACCCCCCTTATAGTGGGTTTGGGCATCTTACACCCCCCTTATAGTGGTTTTGGGCATCTTACACCACCCTTATAGTGGTTTAGGTCATCTTACACCCCCCTTATAGTGGTTTAGGTCATCTTACACCCGCCTTATAGTGGTTTTGGTCATCTTACACCCCCCTTATAGTGGTTTAGGTCATCTTACACCCCCCTTATAGTGGTTTTGGTCATCTTACACCCCCCTTATAGTGGTTTTGGTCATCTTACACCCCCCTTATAGTGGTTTTGGGCATCTTACACCCCCCTTATAGTGGTTTTGGGCATCTTACACATAGAAACATAGAAACATAGAAGGTTGACGGCAGAAGGAGACCATACGGTCCATCTAGTCTGCCCTTATGTGTATACTGTATGTACTCTTTATCTTAGGATAGATGTGTGCTTATCCCAGGCATGTTTAAATTCAGTGACTGTTGATGTTTCAACTACCTTTGCTGGAAGTTTGTTCCAAGCACCTACTACTCTTTCTGTAAAATAATATTTTCTAACATTGCTCCTGATCTTCCCCCCGACTAGCTTCAGGTTGTGCCCCCTTGTTCTATCGTTAAGTTTCTTCTTAAAAACACTTCCCTCCTGAACCTTATTCAATCCTTTCACATATTTAAAGGTCTCAATCATGTCCCCCCTCTCCCTTCTTTCCTCCAGACTGTACAAATTAAGTTCTTTAAGTCTCTCCTGATAAGTTTTAAGTTTAAGTCCTTCCACCATTTTCGTTGCCCGCCTTTGGACACGTTCTATTTGAATAATGTCTTTTTGCAGGTAAGGTCTCCAGAACTGCACACAGTATTCTAGCTGTGGCCTTACCAGGGCTCTATACAGCGGCATCACAACCTCCCTCTTCCTACTGGTGATGCCTCGAGCTATGCAGCCGAGCATCCTGCTTGCTTTTCCCACTGCCTGGCTACACTGTCCACTCATCTTGCAGCTATCAGTAATCAGTACCCCTAAATCTCTCTCCTCCGAGGTCCTGGCTAACACAGTACCGCCCATACGGTACTCAGAGCAGGGATTCCTTCTACCCAAGTGCATGATTTTACATTTAGAGACATTAAACTCTAGTTTCCACAGTTTTGACCATCTATCCAGTAAAGCTAAATCATTTTCCATGTTGCAGACACCTCCAGGAATATCCACCCTATTACTAACCTTTGTATCATCAGCAAACAGACAAACTTTTCCTACCAAGCCTTCTCCTATGTCACTTACAAATATATTAAAAAGAATGGGGCCCAGGACAGAGCCCTGCGGCACACCACTTGTAACTCGCCTTTGTTCAGATTGCACGCCATTTACAACAACGCTCTGATACCGATCCCTCAGCCAACTGGAAATCCACTGAACTATCCAGGGATTGAGTCCTACCTTCAATAACTTATCTATGAGCTCCTTATGTGGTACAGTGTCAAAGGCTTTGCTAAAATCCAGATAGGCGATATCCACAGCACCACCTTCATCTAACACTTTAGTGACATTGTCAAAGAAATCAATAAGATTGGTCTGACATGATCTGCCCTCAGTAAAGCCGTGCTGTTTTGGGTCCAATAGGTCATTAATTTTTAGATGGGAAATTATCTGTTTTTTTAAGAGTGTTTCCATTAATTTGACCACTATAGATGTTAAACTAACTGGCCTGTAATTACTGGCTTCTTCTCTACTCCCCTTTTTATGGATTGGTACGACATTGGCCATTCTCCAATCATCTGGAACCTCACCAGTTGAAAGGGAATGGTTAAGTAAATCAGTTAGAGGGGCTGCAATCACAAACCTAAGTTCCCTTAGAACTCTGGGGTGGATTCCATCTGGACCCATTGCCTTACTTACCTTTAGATGTGCCAGCTCGGCTAAGACATCAGCCTCCAGAAACTCCGGAGCTGTACTCTCCCAGCTGGATGTTGTGCTATGACCATGCCTGCTACTATCTGAAAATACCGAACAAAAGTAGCTATTCAGATGGTCAGCCACAGCCTTATCTCCGTCAATATATTTATTTTCCCTATTTCTAATTTTTGAGACTGCATTGTTTTTCTTCTTTCTGTCACCAATATATCGGAAAAAGGTTTTATCTCCCCTCTTCATAGATTTGGCCATTTCTTCCTCTTTTTGCCCTTTAGCAGTCCTTATAATTAGTTTTGCTTCCCTCTGTTTAATTTTATACGCCTCTCTGTCAGCTACACTTCCACTTACTTTATACTTCTTATAGGCAGACTTCTTATCTTTTATGATAGTGCCGACTTCCCTAGTAAACCATAATGGTTTCTTCTTCCTTTTATTCTTGCTAGTTTGTTTCACATATTGCTTAGTTGCCTTTAAGATGGCCATTTTTAATAGTGACCACTGGGCACTCACTTCTGCTACTCTGTTCCACTCACCTAATTTTCTTTCTACATACTCCGCCATTTCCTTGAAGTTTGTCTTCCTAAAGTCTAGCACTTTGGTTCTGGTGTGTGATTGCACAATGTCTGTTTTTATTCTGAACCATAAGCATTGATGGTCACTGGAACCCAGATTTTCTTCAACCCTGACCTCGGATACCAGATCTCCATTGGTCAGAACTAAGTCCAGAATGTTATCTCCTCTAGTTGGCAATGTCACAAGTTGTTTTAGAGACACTCCATTAAGTGCCTCTAATATAGTCCTGCTCTTGCATGCCGATGCACTTGGGATATTCCAGTCCACATCAGGCATGTTGAAGTCACCTGTAATTACAACGTCCCCCTTCTCTGCCATTCCACTGATTTCATCTATTAACAGGTTATCTAGATCCTCAGATTGTCCAGGGGGCCTATATATCACACCAATTCTGACCACAGCTCCCTCCTTAGTCTGCATGGTAACCCAGAGAGTTTCTAGTTCATTATGTGTATGCTGAATTATTGTTGATTGAAGGGTAGTCTTGACATAGATGGCTACTCCACCGCCCTTTCTATCCAATCTGTCTTTTCTGTACAATGTGTAACCGGGTATGGCTATCTCCCAGTCATTGTGATCCTTGAACCAAGTCTCTGTTATTGCAACAAGATCCAATTCATCTCTGGATATGATAGCCATTAATTCACAGAGCTTGTTGCCCAAGCTGCGAGCATTGGTACACATCATGTGGATGTTGTTGGTATTGTATTTTAGTGTGTCCTTGATCTTTTCCACTTCTAGCCTACCACTAACCGGGTTTCCTGCTTCAATGTCCTGCTTCATCCTAAATGGTAGGGGACAGAAATCACCCTCGCAAGTTACATCTCTGTCCCCTTCCTCTAGTTTAAATCAAAAAATGCTCTGAGTTCCACTCCAAGTTCTTCTGTGCCTTTCTGTGAAGGATGCAAGCCATCCCTCTTAAACAACTCATTGTTCGACCACCTTCTAACATCATGACTAATACATCCAAAGCCTTTGTCTTCACACTACTGACGTAACCACAAGTTGAACTTGGCGATGTTGAGTGCCTTTTTTCCATGATTACATACTGGCAAAACTTCAGAAAATGTGATGGAACCTGTTATTTTGCAAAGTTCCTGACTAAAATTTTGGAAGTCCCTCTGTACAACAAACAAATCTTTTTGGGATAAGTCATTTGTGCCAAGATGTAGCACAATGTCCACTTGGTTATGTTTGCTTGCAGACTTCACAATATTTATAATACGTTTCTTATCCCTATTAACCGTGGCACCTGGGAGACACCTCACTTCCTTTAGCTCATCTTTATCCTGTCCAAAGTCCACACCTCTAATTGTTGAGTCACCAACCAGAATATGTCTTTTCCTATTGGTTGGCTTGGTAACTGTTCCTTGCTGCCCTTTTGTACTCATTTTATATGGTCCCTTATTTAAGTCCACTTCCTTTGATCTTACCAAATCCTGCCCAGACTGAGAATTAGCAGATACATCCACATCAAGCTCAGAAAGAACAGCAAATGGGTTATATTGGCTTAGTCCAAAATGTTGATGTTTTTGTTCTACAATGCGCAATCTTCCAGAGCCAACAGTCTTCCACTCTGCCCTTCTCTTGTGAAGTCTTTGTGGGCGTGGTGGCTGTATAACAAGCTGCTTTACTGGCTGGGATAGCTTCATAACTTCAGACTGAAGAGTAGAAACTAAAGACTGTAATTTTGAAATCTTGTCATACAACCCCTTCATTTGCATACAAATTGGACAGCATCGCAAGTTCCACAGAGTACTACGAAACACAACGGCCAGGCAAGAGTTACACTGCACCAAACCAGACATTCTAGATAATAAGAATAGGTACGGCTAAAAAGTAAATGCTGTACTCACCACTATTACTTGTGTACAACCCCTGCTGTTTTCAAACTACTGCAGTTTTTAAAACTACACACTTGTGTCCTGCTGCACTTATGTCAAGCTGCTCTCACACAGGCTGAAACTCCACACCCCCCTTATAGTGGTTTAGGTCATCTTACACCCCCCTTATAGTGGTTTTGGTCATCTTACACCCCCCTTATAGTGGTTTTGGTCATCTTACACCCCCCTTATAGTGGTTTTGGACAAATTATGATTGGAGCCAACAAATATTTTCCCTGTAGTGCAGTACTTGGATTAGAGTGAAGGGTAGTTAGCTTACCGCAAAAAATTAAGTTCATGCTTTCCCTTAGCTCATAGCCAGTCTGGGTGTCCTCACTTCTTTCTGCGGCCAAGTTGGGGATTTCGGGCACCAGTGCTGTCTCTTCAGGTGATTGGATTCTGTGGCATATGCAAATGTTGTGGAGCACACAGCAGGCGAGGATGATCTTGGAGACCTTTTGTGGACTGTACAGCAGTCCACAAAAGGGCGTGCCTGGGCGTGCCAAACAGAGAAAGCGTGCTTTCAGCAGGCCGATGGTTCGTTCCACAATGCTTCGGGTTTTGCGGTGTGCTGCATTGTAGCGTACATGGGCAGAGGTCTGTGGGCTTCTGACCGGAGTCATCACCCACGTTCTCTGCCCATATCCCTTGTCCGCTGTGGAAAAAACACAAGGAGAGAGACAGCAATTAGTACTAGTACGTGTTTTTGGTTTCATTTTTAAAAATTTCGCTTACTATGCCACATATTTTATGCCAAATACTTTGACATGGTTAATTATTTACCCAGTAGCCAGCCAGCTGGCATTTCGTTGTTCTCAAACTTCCGGCACAGGACTGTCCGCTGCAGGACGTAAGAATTGTGGCATGAGCCGGGGAACCCCGATCTCACCGCCCGCAGCTTCATCTCGTGGTCACAGACCACCATGATGTTCATAGAATGGTATTGCTTATGGTTTCGGAAATACAGCTCCTGTGCACGGGGAGGGCGGAAAGGGATATGTGTACCATCAACGCACCCTAGCACATTCGGGATCCCTCCCATTAGATAGAAGGCATGTTTTATTTTGGCAACCTCATCCTCATCCTCTGGAAACTTGATGTAAATAGGGATCAAATCACAAATCGCCAGAACTACCTGGATTAATATGCGGCTCATAGTAGCCTGGCTGATCCCGCTGAGGAGGGCAGAGGTTGCCTCGAAGGTCCCTCGTGCCAAAATGTTCAAAGTGGCACACAGGCGTACTATGCCTGGAATGGATCGAGTGCGTTTGGGGGATGGCTCGATTTTGTGCTTAATCTGATCATATAGGGACTGTAGTGCAGCACGATTCAGACGGAAGCGGCTCCTGATCTGCTCGTCACTTAAGTCCCATACTGAAAGGCGGATTCCAAAGGAGCGGGGTGCCCTAAGCCTCACAGCACCCCCCTCCCTGTCCTCCTGCTCTTCCAGCATACGCATACATCCATCCACCCATACACCATACATCACCCTCTTATCCATCACACACTCAACAGATATACCAAATCAGCCAAACAAAACCAAAAACCACAAACACACCACACACACAAACAATCACACTCCTCACACACTCACTACAATGCAGCTCACCACAAAACCAGAAGTATAGTGGTCCAAACCACCAGCCTGCTGAAAAACAGCTTTCTAAGTTAGGCACAACCAAGAGGGGAGTTGCTGCACAGCCCACAAAAGGCCCCAAAATCAAGCCTCACTGTATGCTCCACAATATTTGCATATGCCAACAAAATCAATCTCCTAAAGAAACAGCACTGATGTCAGAAATCACCCAACAAGCCACAGAGAGTGAGGACCAAACCCAGCCAGACACTCAAATGAGCTAAGGGAAACAAGCACCACACCACAGCCTTTGCCACAGTGTAACAATACCAGAAGCTTGCCAAATCCAGCCATTTATACTTCACTTTCAAAAAGGACAGGTCCGCTTTGCCGCCTTTTGCGTTGCTCTGCTATTTCCGGTCTCCAATTAGCTGACCCAGGTGTGCGTGAAACGGAGTGTGCACGCGCACGCTAGTAGCGCTACTAGCGTACGTGAGCCTAAACTTGCGTGCATTAACGAACATGGCAGAAAATTCTGTGGTGGGCCAATGAAAGGTAAGCTGCTGTTTCTTTAAGTAGCCACATGTCACAAGTGTTTAATTTACATGAGTACATTGTTGTATTTGGTTGTGTGTTGTTTGGTTAATGAGGTCTGTAATTAGTTAATTGCCTAACACACATGCTTCAGTCAGTGCAGTGGAGGTGTTGCTACAAGCACCTTGCCAGTATGTGTGAATCTATTAAGTGGACCTGTTTGTGATTGGCTGTTAGAGCACATAAAACCTGCCCAACCCAAAGAGAGGGCGATGCCATTCTGTAGTCTGCATGCATGCTTGTTGGTTGTGTATTGGTGTGTGTGTGCAGCTACAGGATGGAGCCAAATTCAGGACATCTGCCGGCCACAGCAGGCCCAAGTAGGAGTGTGGTGGGTGCTGTGCGCAGACCTCCCTTAAGGAAAACGGCCCAGCCTGAAGGTGGTGCAGCACCCCAGGCTAAGCGCCCAGGTGCCAAGAGGGAGCCTGAATTTAATTTAGAATAATAATCTTGTGCGCCTTACCCTTGCTAAATGGGAGCTGCTCTTTGGCTCCCAAAGCAAGTCAATAGGCAAACAAGAAAGAAGCAAACTGTGGGATGCCATTGGTGTTGAGCTTACTAGCAGTGCTCAACACCCACGTAGTGGCCCATCCTGCAGGAAACGCTTCTACACTTTGAGAGGGGCCCTTATAAAAAAGATGAATCACGATCTTGATGTCGAGAGTGGGACCATCCAGGCTCCAAAGAGTACCTACAGGCCGTATGAGGAGATGCTGAAGGGCAAAATTCCACTTGCTCGGCTGCAGGGTGTGGATCCTGGGGATGACACCACAGGTTGGACTGAAGGTACATATTTTCTGTCTATTTTGTGATGGTAATGTTAATGTATGTGATTTGCTTTTTCTCTTTCTGGCCAACTAACAGTAGGACCTGTGAAGTAGTACATTATACCTCATAAATGTTTTACTTTCCTGTGTGTTGCTTTCTGCATAGGTGCACATGGTGCTGTTCATGAGTCGGGGGAGGAGGAGGACACCCAAAATCCTGCCCTTCAACCAACCTCCAGCCTAACCCAGTCTGCCATTGAAGGTATTTAACAATAATTTAGGGGCTGTTTGTTTTTTGACAAAATGGGTGTGGGAGCACCTCAAACAATAGCTTGTACCACTGGTGAGGATTAATAATTTGGACCTGCGGCCTAATTTCACGCCCACTTTAACCCTCACAGAAACTAACTAACAAGGCCCTAACATGTGTAGCTATGTGGGAAGCCAGAGATGTGTGGCCATATATCTGCATATACATGTGTAAGCCACACTGGCCATGCTTAGGGAATATTAGTGATAGAGCTGCTCACACACACACCTAAATGCATGTTTTATTTTGTGCCGCACATTACCAATGGCTAAATGTTTGCTTTGTTTTTGCCTAGCTGCCCCGCCATTGGCACCAGCATCTCCTCAGGAGCCAAGGTACTCTTTGGATGCCGGTAAGTGCATGTGTCAACCTTGCTTTATCCGCTTTACCACAAGTGCATGTCTATCATTCCTCTTTTTGATTTGTAGGCCAAGTGACTGGTTCATCTTTGGACCCCACTTCCGATGTTGCAGGTCAACAGGACCCTGTTGGTGTGTTTTGCAATAAATAATGTATCCTTTATGCTGTTTATGTTACACTGGTTCAATTGGGTTAGTCTAATAATCTACATGTTTGCTCTGTCAACTTGAATATGCCTATTTTGAGTGCTTTTTCCATCCCCAGGGTCAGTCTAATAGTTTTTGGAGTGATTGCAATGCATTTTTGGGTATATTTAAAGACAAACATTCACCCAAGTAGTTGTAGGAATATTTAGAGACATTAATTGTGTCTTTTAGTTGGCCAGAATATCGGAAGTGGCTGTCCGGAAAGGGCCCTTCACGTTGAGGCTGCCAGAGATGAGGGTAAGTTGTTTTGGCTTGATGATCTCGTATGGATTTTGGCTATACTTTTGTTGTACTTTCTTCGGCCAACTTGTGTTTAAACATGTATTTTCCAGGGCAAAGCTCGAGTGAGGTCCCCACTCCAGACATCTGGGAGATGGCGGGCATGTGTAATTTGAGCAATGTGTCTGATCTTATTTGGCCCAATTATTGCCTCATATTCCTCTTACATACATGTTAGCAATCTGAGTTTCCCAGATACCTTTTGGCTAGTGTGTAATCTGGCACTTTGTGGAGGTATGGCCTCGATAGTCTAGCCATGTTACATTTGAGTTTGGTTCACTGACCTACTAACCTGAGTTTCCTGTTTAGCATATGCCAACTTGCCGGAGCTCTCGGATGTCGATTTGCCCCTCTCTGGCAGCGAGACCCCGCTCCTACCTGTGTCGGACGTCACGGAGGTAACATGGCTGATTTAGAGGACCAATAACCACATTGCCATGTTCGTGTGTAGGCGATGAACCAACATGTCACATTTCCTTTCTTGGTTGTTTTGGCAGGAGGCGGGACCAGAACCCCAAGCTGGAACCTCTTCCCAAGTGCCATGTGGCCAAGCTTCAGAGGCTCAAACAAGGGTAAGTTGTATTGTTACAGTTTGGCCAAATGATTTTGAGGGGCATAGCTGCATTGGTTCTGTTTGACTAAAATGTGGTTTTCTATTTTGTTAGGCTCAAACCAGAGCAAGAGGAGGTGTGGCACCAACCAGTGCTGATTTTTATGAGCTAGGGGTCCGGATGCTGGAGGACTACAGTCGCCAACAGCCGCGTGATGGAACTAATGAGCGCATTGCGGAGTTGGAACATCAGGTGCTGATGTGTCAGCAACAAAATGAGGCCCAGCAGCGCCAGATAGACCAGTTGCTACAAGCCCAACAACAACAAAATAACCAGGAACTTGTTCGCCTCTCCAATCTGATGGAGCAATCTCTCCAGCGCCAGGAAGAATGTCTCCAGCGCCAGGAACAAAGTTTGTTGTTGACACAACAGCTCATACAACAGCAGTCTATTTTTTTACTGCACTGTTGGCCCCCAACACCGCCCCTAGCAATGACTCCCAACCTCCCCGGCCACCAAGCCAAGAATATTAATTTGTTTTTTTTTTTTTTTTTTGATGGAAATAGATTTGATTACCCCACCTCTAAATTGTGTTTTTCCTAAGACATAGCTAAGAACACAGTCAGGGATGAGTATCTTGATCGACATATGTAAATGTAGGCTCAAATTAATGCCACACATTTGTGACCATAGCTTACTATGGTTTACACATTAAATGGCTACAAAGGTATGGCAAAATTTTCACACGAATGGGTTTGTAGACACTTAAACTATACTTGACAAGGCACAACACACTGTAATTACCAAAATACAAAATATTTATTATTAAAGGCGGGCAACAGGCCCAACATTTGCCCACAAAGTGGCTAAAACCAGGGGCCAGTCATCACCCCACCCTAACAACGCCTCTTCTTGGCCAGCAGCATAAGGCGAAGACGCCGGATCGACCGCCACAGTCTGCGATGCTGGTTTTCACAAGCTGTAGAGAGTAGAAAAAAAACAGATTTAAGAAATGGAATGTGACCTCAACAGACACAGATGTAGCAATGTAATGTCAGTGGGTCCAATTAGCTGACGCTCACATTAACATTGTTGCCCACTGTGCCCTTAGGTGTTACCATTATATGAGTACTAGTGGCTGGCTTAAATGTGGCCACCACATCCCAAGCATACATTTACTCTTAACTCTTGGTAATCAAAGAAGGTATAAGTCCCAGTGTGGACATTTATGTGTTTAGTCACAGCCAAACATCAGGGCCTAAGTCCTAACGAGTAAACTAGTTTGGCCAAGAATCTTAGAGGTCATGACCTAAGCAGGCCCATTTGGTTGGGTAGAAACCACAAATTGTCTCTATGTGGCAAACTCAAGAATGTGAGGCAACAATCAAGCATGCAGACATGCATGTAGGATTGTTGGCCAAACACATGTAACCTAGATGTGTGTTGCTTAAACACATAGGTACATTGTAAATGTCTGCAGAATTGACTATAAGACATAGGGTTCACAAGTCTTTAGGCATATGAAGTGGGATGTACTCACCATCGCAGCTGTGGCGGGGGCCCATGCTGCTGGCCGTCCCGGGAGGTGTGGTGGGGAGGATGGTCACCGGCTCCGTCTGCGTGGCAACATCTGTCATGAGAAAGCAAAAGAGAAAAGCAAAATTAGTGGGCCAATGACACATGACTATTTGTCATCCATCTGGTTAGGGAGTCTGCAAAAACAAATGCTTGCATGGTTACACACATGTTGTCCGACATTAGCATATTTCCTGGTCCATGAGTTCATGTAAAATATTTATGGTTGCAACATGTACACATAAAGATAATGTGCCAATAACCTTGACAGTGCAATGCTAAGAACTAATTTGCAGTTGATTGTAGAATGTTAATAGTGTGCAACATGTGTTAGCCGGAACAACTTAACAAAATAACACATTTGCTAGCCCCCATCATGGCGTGGGCAGAAACATAGGGGTGGTTGCCATTTGGATTGCACGGTAGTGGGGTTTGTGATGTTAATGTACATTATCAAACCAGCTTGTACTATGGACCAGGAAACATGTGTCTGTTAAAAGTGGGCCAATACCCAGGATTGATACTATTCTGTGTTTTGGCCCACTTTGGCAGAGCACAACAATTTGAGTGAGACACCGTCCGCCGCCGCTGCCTTCCGCACATCACTCCTCCAGTGTGTGCGCACGCGCAGCCCATTAGGAAACAGAGAGCGCAGGCGCACACACATCTAGAGGGGCACGCAGGAGGCTGCGGCGGTGGCTTCTGCCACCCCCAATGAGGTAAGGAGTTTGTGGGCTTTTTTTGGGGGGGGGGGCCCTGGGTGAGGGAGGTGATTGGGCATGGAAGCTTAGAGATTCCAAGCACAATCAACAATGGGTGTTGGTCCACTTTAAGGAATGTCATAACATATGGAATGTGAGGGATAACAACAAACACTTACCACGACTATGCCCGTGGAGAATGCGTTGCCAAAAGGCCATGGAGGTGCCGCCTATATGATGCCCTGCAAATTAGAGAGGAATGGCAAGGGCTAAGTACAAATGGCCAGATGAAACCTGTCACAGACTAACAATGACAAAATGTGCACTCACCAGGGGATGATCCGCCACTTGAAGCCCATGGAGGGCTCTGAGGAGGAGGCGAGGAGCCTCGGCTCCTCACACTCTGCTCCGAAGATCCCCCAGCCAAAGGGCCACCCTCCTCCCTCTCACTCCCTGCTCCTTCAGGGAGTGTGGGAGAGTCCATTCCTTCCACCCCACTTGGACTCCCCACTTGAGAGTGGCCCCTTGTCTGGTGAGACTCCTCAGAGTCAGAGTGTGAGGAGCTGAGGCTTGATCCTGCCAGCCCCCCAGCAGCACACTCCTCTGGGGCGTCATCCCCTTCCTCCCCTGGGTCCTCTAAATAGGAGCCGTGAGAGGGACCCTCCCCCGATGACTCCCCCGAGTCCGCCTGTCTGGTTCGGGGGAGGACTCCCTTCCCACGTTTCCCCAGGGGAGGACGCTTATCTGTGTTGAGGGGGTGAATGAAAATAATTAATATTAATACCCCAAATGGACACAGCTTAGCAGATTATTTAACCAAAAGTATAAACATAGCATAAGCTTAACCTTACCTGATGCGTAGGCATCATATAGGCGGTACACGCCTTCAGGGTCCCGGCGCTTGAAGTCCGACCATTTCTGCTGGATTGATCGGACACTGAGGTGGGTGTCGAAGCGCCGGGACACTGTGGCCTTCACCTCCATGGCAATTCGCTTCTTGCCCCCACGGGCATAGTCATATTGGTGGATGCAGAAATCCTATGAGCAATGAAAAACAAACACAAATCAATACATGACATCAGAACAATGGCATAAACAGTTATACTGAGAACAGATTAAAGTGGACCAACACCCAGGATTTTGACTATTCTGGGTTTGGGTCCACTTTGGTGGGGCACACCAGTCGGGGGTGGGCCGCTGTCTGAAACCCCCTGGGCAGGCCAGAAATACACCACTGACCACGCTCCCACGTGACTGCGCCAGGCTATCACAGCGCTCTGCGCCGCTGTGGTATGCGCGTCCAAGCCCGCTTGGACGTGCATACCAGCTCAGCTGCCTCTGAGCGCTGTAGGACGCGTGTGGCGTTTCACTCTAACAGGGAGGGCGCCTGCGCAGGCCATTAACAAATGTCTGGCGCAGGGGCCCACCCTGCTAGAGGGAAGCACAAGACGCATCCGCGGCTCACGCATGCAGAGATGGGACGGGGCTGAGGTAAGGTTTTTGGGCCTCCAGGGGGTTCATCCCCGCAGGACATCCCGATTTGGGATGCCCCGCGGGGAGTGAGCAGATTGGTCCTGAAAACTAAGAGATTTCAGGGCCAATCCACCCTGTGTGTTGGTCCACTTTAAACATAAAATCCAAGCTAAACATACTCACTTTGACCACCTGGCCGTTTACGCGGCTATCCACCCTTTTGCGCTTAGCTTTTGCTGGCCCAGGAGGGGAAGGGGTGGGAGGGGGGTTAGGTGGGGGAGGTGAGGTAGGTGGGGGAGGTGGGGGAGGGGTGGTGGGGTCAGAATCAGAGGAGGAGCTGGGGAGGCGCAGAATCCGTCTCCTGGGCAGCATGGTGGAAACGCAAAGGAGGAAACAGGAACCGGATATGACCAAAGCGACAGGGGCAAAAAAAAAAAAACGCTCCTCGCAAAAGGAACAAGCTAATATCCGCTATGTGCAAGCTAAGAGGTGGAACTTGTCGATTTACGCATTCCAAAAAGCTATTGGACTAAGCGCTAGTAATTTTTAGCTTTATGTGGCTTTGAAACGCAAAGGAGGAAACAGGAACCGGATATGACCAAAGCAACTGGGAAAAAAAAAATAAAAAAAACGCTCCGCGCACCAGGAACAAGCTAATATCAGCTATGTGCAAGCTAAGTGGCGGAAAAACAAAATGTACACATTAACACAAGCTATTGGACAAAGCGCGAGAAAGTTAAAGCTTTATGTGGCTTTGAAACGCAAAGGAGGAAACCGGAACCGGATATGACCAAAGCAACTGGGAAAAAAATACAAAAAAAAAAACCTCCGCGCACCAGGAACAAGCTAATATCAGCTATGTGCAAGCTAAGTGGCGGAAAAAGTAAATTTACGCATTACAACAAGCTATTGGCAAAGACGCCATTAATTATTAGCTTGATTTAGCAGGGTGTTCAAGATCCTGTAATGCATAGGTCCTTGAAAACCAAAAAGCTTGTTGCTTAAAAATAACAATCTTATTCCTTCATAAAATAATAACACAATGAAACTATCCAACTACATGATAATGTGGCACACAGTAGAATGCATAACGGGTTGTTATGAGCTTGTACTCCTGAAGAAATCCTGCAGAATGTGGACATGCACGCTCACAACTACAGTGTATTCATTAAGAACGACTGGGGTCGCGGGAAGTGAATTCCGTGAAAATGGCAGAAGGGCACATGTATGAACAGCACAGCGCAGCACAGCGACGCTCGCGCCGCCACATAGCGAATCAAAACAGCGACTGCACAAACTCTGACCACCACAGATTCATCAAGGACAGGGCTGCCGAATAGCTTGGGCGCTGACAATTTCTATGAGCGAACGTGAGCGCCAAACATGACTGACTAAAAAGTAGCTTTACAAGCCCCGTGTGTTGTGAAAACAAGCTATTTTGAGCCGAATGAGTTTGGTGGGAGGAGATGCATTTTAGATGTCACTCACAACATTACAGTGTAAAAATTACAACTTTCATCTAAAAAAGAAAAATAACAAGACAGATTTAATAAAACATATCCCAACAAACATGTGTTGAATTTTGTGCAAAAGACAAGAACACAAAAACCACTTAAAACAATCATTGCAGTGTCTGCCATTGAAATGTATGGGAGAGCGGCAGGTAGCGACAGGTCAGACCTGGCGCTGTGATGGGATTAGCAGCGGCGCTGTTCGTTGCAGTCGGCTACATGATGAATCCCGCGCTAGCTGACGCTCTCGCCGGCGCTAGCCTCATTTAGCGTGATAAATGCGTCATTGTGGCCGACGCCGGGCGTACTTGAGTCGGTAGCCGCCGTTAGCTGGCGGGACCTGGCGCTCGTCAGACACTACCTGGCGCTATCGCTTGATGAATAAGGGCCTAATAAAACTTGCACTGCTGGACAGGTGTTAAAGTGTAAAAAACACCCAGATACCTGCTGTGCTATGTTGTAAACAGACAGGTGCGTGTCTGCTGTTACAATGTAACAATGGCTGTGCCCAGCAGTGTTACCTTGTATAGCAGACAGGAGCCCTTCTATTACGTGTGTAATTAGTTTCACAGTTAAATGCAAGAGTGATCCCGCCATCAAGCTGCTGTGATGGAGAAGTTACGGAGCAAAAACCCTGTCAAAAGGACTCCAGGGTCGATTGCTTGCTTACCCTGCTGCATCTCGATTTGGGATGCCCCACTGTGTGAAAACCGCAGGGTCACCCATAAAACCCAATTTTGTAGCCTGTGGTCGCAACCCCAGCTTTTCTTTAGCTGGGGCATGCTCAAGCACCTCAGACTAGAGGGGAGCTGGGGAGGTGGCCAGCAGGCTTGTAACATCACCCAGCAGATTTGAGATCAGTCAGTCAGCCACTTTTTTTTTAATGAGCTATCGCCGAGCCAGCAGCATTGCCACAGGCACTCGGGTAGAGTGTGTGAGGAGTAGTTTTGATCTGCTTTAAAATGCTGTATCTGTAGGTGTTCAGCTCCTCTTTTTTAATATCTTCTTTCACTTAAGGATGAGAATAGAACATCCTAACCACAGCCTTGCAGATTACCAGTTCCAGGTGCTCCATGTACTGTACAGCGTTTTTAAATTTTTTTCCTATTTACTTTGTATTAGCTGGGCAGCCAGCAAATAATTTTCCTCCCAAAGTTCAGCTGAAGGATATTTTCATAAATTCATTCTTATGTCCATAAAAGTGGCATTACTATTGCAGTGACGAGGTAAAGTGCAGATTACGCTATATTATGGTGCTTTGTTCTCTCTTTGCATTCTGTGTCATCAGTGAGCTGCTGTGGGAGTACTATCAGGAAGATGCAAGAAGCTTTAGCACGATTGATGTCAGCAATATTAACATCGCAAAATGGTATTACCGAGCAATAGGGAGATGTTATGAGGGAGTTTAATGTTGCAGAAATTATCAAACTTTTTTTGTCTTATTTTGTGCTGTTTTTCTTTTTTCTGTCTTTTTTCATTTTATCCATAGTTTTACTTTGTTGCCTTGTGATTAGGTGATAGTTAATCCTAGTGTGACGTTCTTGATGCAGGGATGTCTGTATGTGTTTGAATTGCACCATTATTCACACCAGCAAATTAGCTGGATAGCTTCTACTAGCTCACACTGACATGGACAGAATTATACTTTCTCTAACATTATGGGATTGGTTTTGCTCCATTTAGGGCCATTTAGGGCCATTTAGCATTGATGATTTGACCCCGGTGTAAATCTATTTAGAAATTTAGGATGTGAGTGATAGTTAGCACCAATCAAAGTGCTTGATACAGAAACATTTCTGACTTTTGCCTTTTTCACAGCACAGCGCAACACTGTTGTATAAGCTATGCCAGTCATAAGTGGCACTGGAGCTTCTAGCTACCATAGAGCTCAATAGCAGAAAAGTGTTTTATAACAAAACATTTTGAAAAGAAAAGTAAAAAACAGAAATAGCTTATGTATAGGGGTGAGCGAACCTGGTCTCTAAAGTTCAGGGTTTGAACTGAACAGCACAAAATGGAGGAGAGGAAAATTCTTAGCCTTCCAGTATTTAATACAGGGCCTGCTCCACACTAAAGCTTTAGTATTGTAGGGGCAGATTCACTGGCAGGGGTAGGCAAGGCACCCAGAGCCATAATGCTGAATCTTTAGCATTACAGGGGCAGAATATGAGCTGCACTGGTCTTGAGTACAGTGGGCCTGGCTAAAGACAGGGAGACTTGGGAGGCCAGAAGTGGTGGGGGGGTGTTAGAAGAGAATTTAGTGAATTCCATCACCAGCTTTGGGTGATGTATCAGGGGAGTGTTAGGAGCTATGTCCTGCCCTGTCAACCCAAAAGCAGAGCAGGCTCACTGGAATTCTCATGTGCTCGCTATGGCCATCCTCCCCTGCTTCTACTCTTTCTCACTGACTAGCCCTAGAAAGTCTGCAAGTCCACAACCCACGTGTGGCTCCCCAGCTATAGGTTGAGGACCTTGCTTTAACCAAATGTAACATAAGTTAAGGGTGGATGTACTTGTAACAATGCAATGTACCCTAGTAATACCTTAGTAAGACTGACACACTTTATACAGTACAACAGATGCAACAGTAACAAATGTTGCACACCTATCTGTTCCTCTCTTCCCTTGTCCATCATTGACATCATTAGTCAGGCTCTTAGGCCAAAACATAAAGTGGAAAAGTCCAAATACTTTTTACTTTTTTATATCAAGGGGCACACATGTTTTAATAGTTAAAGCAGAAGAGTCAAAAATGACCAACACAACAAACGCATATGCATCCCTCCCCAGGGCCATTAATGTTGCTGCACATAAAAATTCATTTACCTTTTTCTAACTGTTGCTGGGGTAAATTTTAAAAACAAAATGGCAGCTCGTGCATTTGCAGGCCACCTGCAAACAGGAAGTGCTATTAAGCTTCCTGTTACTGTGCATTGTCAGTTATGTCAGTTGAATCCAGGCAGCAGCATGGCTGAGATACTCGGGGAAGAAGCGCCAAAATGGCTACCTTTCTTTTCCAACTGTGCCAGGCTGTTGGTCCGGTTTAAGGAAATGGCCTTTGACCAGAGGGTGGCTGGGACATTGCTGAAGTGTTCTTGAGCAAGGCACCTACCCCCCCCCCCTCTCAAATGCTTCCTGTTGCTATGGCAGCCCACTGCTCCGGGCATGTGTGCACTCATTACTTGTGTTTGTCCCACTGAACGGATGGGTTAAATGCAGTGTGCACAAGAATACAATGGCCATAAATGTCCAAAAACCCCTCAAAAAGTATTGTGATTGTGCTCACTTGTACCATGCCGCATGCCTTTATGCTGGCTGGAGCACGCCTTTAATGCTTGCTTGATGACAGTAAAGGATATAATGACACAACACACAATTTCCCTCTCCATTGGACTATAAATCTGGTTGTGTTAATACATTTTATTGAGTGTCTTTTCAAAGTATTTAAACGTGATTTATGGGAGCCAATTATCCAAAGGGAATGATACTGTGACGGTTCAATAGACTCCTGCACTAGTTCATAAAAATACATTTGGATCAAACTCAGCTGCTGGAAGAACCAATAGAAGAACTTGTGGTATCAAAGAAATCAATCAGGATGAAAAAAAATTACCTGCCACACTGACGAGGTGACATTTCACTAGCTATAATTTATATTGTTTAACACCGAGCTGTAGTGATACCAGAGTGTCAAAAGGGAGAATATAAAATATTAAGCCCTCCGTATATCTCGCTCCTTTTTCTGCTTTTAATTTTGCGGATTGTATTACTCACTATGTGCCTCAAACTGCTAGACTGCTTGGGGGGGTACATGTATGGCTTCTCCAGCTGCTATCGTTTAAACAAGAGCTTTGGCCTGTCAAGATGGCTGCAGCTCTACATCTCATGATATATTACAACCTTGCCGGGGTCTTGTCTCTCTGCTGCAGAAGCCCAGACAGCGACTGTGTCTATTTCCTTATTGAGTCTCCAGGCTAATAAAAAAAAGGAAAAACAAATGCTGGTAACATTCCCAATAATCCCTTTATAGATTTTCAAGTGTTCCTATGGATGGCTGGAGCTGCTGATCTGGCTAACAGTGAGGTTAAGCAAAGTGTGTTCTTCTGAGGCTGCATATTTGTATTTCAGAAAGCCTCAGAAACTGCCACACCACAGGAACTTTATACCGTAGTTCAACTATAAAATAGTAGCACCCTCTGGAGCCCTTCTTCTGGTACAAAAAGGGTGTTGCAGAAGACCTTCTTAAAATGGCCACCTTTTGTTTAAAACAGTCCGAGTTCCCCGAAGTAAGTGCCCAGATTTTCCTAAATTTCTTCAGTCATTTACAGAACCTTGGTGGGTTGGACGTTATCAAGATCAGTTAAAGGATTCATCGAATCGTGGACAAGTGATAGATGTCAGGAACATTGATGGGTATTTCGCATGACTTGGGTGGTCCTCTGCTGCTGTTGAACTCTTTGTGGCCAGACACCAACTCGTCCCACCTACTGAATCGTGACAGCCCACAATTCCTGCTCCTGAGCTAAGCCCTGAGCTCCATAAACTTGACGCTCCAGTGCCTCCTATCCTGCCTCTTCTTCCCCATTTTTGCTTTACCTTAAAGTGCACCTTTAAATAGGACCTTCAGCATCATTAACTGAAAAGCTCAAACCCTTAAAACTTAAAAGTTAATATATTTTACATTTTTAGTCACTTATTATTCTTTCCCCCACTAGGCTGCAACTCTGTTCAGGACTCTAGGATACAGGCGCCGCCATCTTGGCTCAGTAGCATCACATACTGAGGAGAGGAGAGAGGTCAAAAGTGCAGGGGGCGGAGTTATAGCTGTGTTTTGCACAGGCAGAGCAGAGCTGGGGTCAGGGAAAGGTCAGCAATCCTAGAATGCAGAGCAGCACAGTCAGAAGACACTTCCTGTTTGCAGACAGCCTGAGACTCCTTGTGCTGCAGTCTTGGATGTTTAAAGTCTCAGAAAAAGCAGTAGATGTAAGTAGGATGATTTTTAATGTGGGCAATCTGTATGTACATGGCGGGGGAAACATAAAAGATATGCTCTTATTCAGGGTGAAGGTCTGGTTTTAATCGAATAGTGGACAAGTGGTGGTAGACGTCGTCAGTGGAGCACCTAGGAATTTTATCTGGGGGGTGCAGGAACACCCCTATCCCTCTAGCAGGGTGCATGCCCACACCAGGCATTTGTGAATGGCTGGTGCAGGCCGTCAGCGCACTTATTGGACCAGCGGCCGTGCATGCGCCGTAGGACAGGGAAAAGGTGAGTTGGTTTCGGCAACCTGGGGGGTTTCACACAGCGGGGCATCCCTGATCAGGGTGCCCTTGGAGCAAGGACCAAAACCCAGGATAGTCGAAATCCTGGGTTTTGGTCCACTTTAAAGAGGAACTTCAGACCTATAAACTACTGGGTCCTGGTAGCCCCCCACCGCAATGCTGTATACCTTTTGGATCTTCCAGATCGCCATCCTTCTGCTGCTTTTTCCACCCCTCTGGGTCTTAGCCGTTTTTGACAGGCACCAGGGGAGCTTAGCCACCCTGCTGCCCTCCTCTGCCTCGCTAATCACGCCAACATCAGCCTTTTTGATCCTCCTGCAACCAGCGTGCCCGAGATGAGGACTTCACTGAGTAGGCGTGAGATGTTGGGGGAGGCGCAGTGCATCGTGGGACAGAGAAGATGACAAGATGGCGCTGCCCTACAGAAAGCACCTGAGAAGAATGGTTGAGCGCAGGAGGAAGAGCAGAAGACAGGTAAGTTGAACCTGGCAAATGCAGTCGAAAGTTTAAAGGGAACGGAGGGCGAAGTTTGGAGAGTTTTTGAGAACTCCCCAGCCCGGTCCTCTATAAACATGGCCATATGTGATGTCAGGTATCTGAGTAAGGCTTGGATCCTGGGACCAGCAGAAAATAGTTACAGCAGTTTACAGAAGCAGCCGCAGGTTTAGACCCTTATTTAACAAGGGATAGCGACAGGTAGCGACTGGTGAGCGGCCGGTAATGACGGGCCCCGCCACAAGAACGCCGGCTCCCCACCACAATCACACATTTATCAAGCCAATCCTGCTTAGCGACTGAGATAGCGCCAGATAGCCACTCATTCATCATTATTCCAGCCTCAGCTCACAGCGCCAGCGCCCGACCTTGAACAGCGACAGGTATGACCTCTCGCTACCTGGCGCTCTCCAATGCATTTCAATGGAACAATCTTTAAATATTCATAATTAATTGTTATTATTATTTATTTTTTTTTTTTTTAATGTGAAAAATTCTGTGACCACTTCTGCCCTTTTAAATAATTTTTTTAAGGTAAAAAAAAAAAAAAATGTACAGAATTGATATTACAGGTCTGATATTAATGTATTCATATTACAAAATTATTTTAAACACTTGTTTTTTTGGTTTCCAAAAATATGGTTGTTTGGGGGTTAAAAACTACTTTTAACCCATCGCCGCCAGCGCTCTGGGGTTTAAACATGCATTTTACAGCGCGAGAATTTTTTGAGCGTGATTTGGTAATGAATATGGTGGAAGCCGGTCGCTCTGACCAGTCGCTATCATGCGCTCCCATACAGCGCGGAACCTGTCAAATAGCGACTCCTCACCCAATATTCAACATTATGGCAAACCGACTGAGTCGCTATCAACTACCGAACAACGGCCAAGCACAGCGACTACTAGCGGGCGCTCTGAAAATGCCGCTGCAGTCGCTCAACTGTCGCTACCTGCCGCTGTTAATGAATCGGCCTCTTAGAGTAGCGGGCAGCCAGGTATGCAGAGCTGGACTCCTTATATATGCAGTAATACTGTAAATGCCTGCAACATTGTGAGTATTTAGGCTCTTTAGAAATAAATGCTCATTTGAACTGTATTAAATCATATGGAGATTCTTTTTTGTTTCTATGGCAATTGAGATCGGTGAATGAAGGCCACTACAGAGGAAGATTATTAACCTGGTAGATTTAATAAGCATTTTTGGCTAACTTAATATAGATAGCCCCATTTATCTGATGAGTTTAATGTGGCGCCGGTGATGGGAGTTTCTGTGCACGCTTTTGGATGAGTGAATTCACGCTGCGGTGACAGTGGTGAATAAAAGAGACTTTTATTCAAGACTTTGTTCAAGTAGATGAATAGGAAGATCTGCCTGGTTTTATTTTAAGCAATAGAGTCTGACTTTAATGCTTTAATGCTACTGAATTGCCTGATTTATCTGATAGATGGTTTAGTGTAGAGGTTTTGTTTTGTATGTGAGCGTCCCTATGCTGGCGCCTCTGTTTGGGGCACCCCTTTGCAGATTGTATGCCCTCCAGCTTCTCCAATTACAAGTACTGCCATTGCACTTCTGGCTAATGTTTCGGGACAACACTAGAAATACTAAGCAGTGTTTTGGAGACTGGAAGAGAAGCATCTTTTAGTGTTGTCCCTGACAGTACGTTTAATTCGAGAAGCTGGTGAGTGGGTAGTCTATAAAGGGGCATCCCACTGCAGACACCAAGGAGAGGAGTGTTGGAGATACAACAGACTTCCAGCTTAAAAACCACAAACAGATGAAACACAGCGCTTAGACAATTAACAAATAAGTTATCTCAAGTATTTCTCCATGTGCAGAACTAATTATTCCAGTTAGTCCCAAACAAGATATGTATTCAAATACACAGAAAAAAGGTGCAGAAAAGTGTTTTTTGTCCATACGCAGAGTTTAACAGGTAATCCAAAATCTCAAACTCTATATTGAGTCCTGCAGGGGTAAAGGTACCCAATTCATAAATCCACCTGCTTTCTTTACAGGAAATCTCTCTGACCATATGGGACCCACGCCAATGGCGTTCAACCCGATCTATACCAATGAAAGACATAGGTTTTGGATCACAGGAATGTACTGATTTAAAGTGGGCCGATAATCTGTGAGATTCATAGACACGTAAAAAAGAAAGAGCACCAGATAAGATAGACCACATATTCAGAATTGCAGGAAATGAACATTGAGATTTTGTACATTTTATCTGTTTTAGTGTGAGAAAACACCTTTTTGGGCCTTTCTACCGATGTACAGACCATACAGCCAGTGCAAGACCCACATCTGTAAAAATCAAGAAGTGGGTTTTCAATAAGCGTAACCGGACGAGGGGGATATAGCTTCAAGTCAAAATGTCCTTCAACTTTGGAGCTTTTCTTCCAGCTTAGTCTAGCTGGAGGGAATTTTGCTAGATTTACTGCAGTTTACAGTTATGGCAAGTTAAGACACTGGATGGCACTGTGACCGCTGCTTAATTGTAGTTTCTCTATGTAGCTCTATGTATGTATTTCCTGTGCATTTAGGTGCTTTATGATACTTCTTTTACTGTCCATTTTATGCAGCGTGTAAGGTGACATTCTCTTACTGCATTCATGTTCCAGAAAAGCCAGTTTCTGCTATAACACTAATACCTATCTGGATTACGACACCCAGCAATCACACTCTGCAACAATGAGAAGGTCTAGCTGTGCCAGTTAATAAGTATGTCACTTAATGGGATGGTGAGGAAATATGCAGGGGGTGAATTGAATAATCCCCCAAGATCCCCAAGTCACTGTGGCTGCCCTACATCCTCATGTAGGGCAGCCACAGTGACTTGGGGATCTTGGGGGATTATTCAATTCACCCCCTGCATATTTAAGAAGCACTTCTCAAAATTGTAATGTTAAAAACCCATATAAACACGTTGACTAATGAGAGGAGGGGTTACTTATACACCCAAACTGAATAAAACTTTCACCAAGCTTGTGGTTTTCTTCTCCTGGTAGGAGTAAAATCCAGGGGTGACAGGTTTAGTGTATCAGGGGGGACAGAACCTGTCACCCGATTTCCTCTTCCTTCCATTAGTAAAAATAAAAAACAAGCCTTTCTTGACCTTATGCTGCATATTTATTCCTTGGGTCTGAGGAGCAGAAGATCTACTCACCCTCTGCATATTCATTTTGTGGAACTGTCGAGGGATCTGCTTTCTCTTTTGCATAATTATTTCTTGGGACTGGGGTACTTGTTCTTGTTCTTGTTCACCCTCTTTATATTGATTTCCAGGGTGTAGGAGATCTGCTTACTCACTGCAGGGCCGGCGCCATGGTCTTGTGGGCCCCTGGGCAACAGAGTCTCAGTGGGGGCCTTGTGTCACTTCACATGCCCCACTTAGTTAAACCCCCTGGGATCGCCGGTATACTCACCTTGCATATTAAAGTGAACCACGAGGCATCCCAATTTTGGATGCCGGGCTATGTGAACCCCCCTTTTCATCGGTAAAACTTCTGTGACCTTCGATCCAAAGGCACATGTGCAGGCACACAGCCAATAGCCTCGAGCTGGGGGCATGCTGGCCATTTACATATGCCTGTCTGTCATAGCGGAAAGCAACCATGGCCCGCACATGCACTGCTGAATCAGCGTTGAGAAGAAAAAAAAGGAAAAGTGAGAAGAGCAAGAGAAATAGCATTCAGGAGAAAGGAAAAAGACAGAAATGGACAAAAAGGGAGAAATAGAAAATAGAGGGATAGTGTGAGAGAGAGGGAGAACGAAAAGAGAAAGAAGAAGAAAAGGGAGAAATGATAATGAAAGGAGAAAGTGAGGAGGAAGAGAAAAGAAGAAGAGGAAAAAGTGAGAACAAGAGAAGGCAAAATAAAAAGAAGGAAGTGAGTGAAGCTAGGAAGAGAGAGAAAGCCGAAGGGGAAGAGGTAATGAAAGAAAGAGAAAGAAAGAAAGAAAGAAAGAGCTAGAAGAGAGGAATAAAGAAAGATGTATATGAGATATAGAAAGAGAAAAAGGGTGATTGAGAGTGAAAGAAAAAAGAAAGGGACGGAATAAGGAAGGAATAAGACAAGAAAAGGAAAATAAAAATAAAGAATAGAAGGGAAGTTAGGAGAGGGGGAGCAAAGAGGAGAGGAGAAAGAGGGGAAAAAAAGAAACAGGAAGAAGAAAGAAAAAGAAGAGGAAGAAGGAGGCAGTAGCAAGGGAGAAAGAGAAGGAAAGAAAGGCAGGAAGGGAAGAATGTAAGGAAGGAAAGAGGATGGAAGAAGTAAGGGAGCGGTGGGGGGGGGGAGAAATAAAGAGCGAAATGAGAGAGGGAAGGGGTAAGGGAAGGAGAGTGGGAGGAAAGTTGAGAAAGAGATAGAATAAAGTGTGGGAGAGAGAGCAAGGCAGAGAAGGTGTGTGTCGCTGTGACAGTGCTGAGACGCGATCTTACCTCACGCTTCTTTCCAGGCTCCTGGCTCCTGATGGCCAGCCCGCTTGTCTCCAGTCAGACCACGCTGCTGCTGATCCTCACCCAGCTGCCGATGACTGGGCCCCACTGTTGCTAGCCCGGCAAACCTGTCACTCCCTGGGGCCCAACGGGGGATCCTCCGGTGGCCCAGTCCGACCCTGGGCGCTACATTTACATGGCCATTCACATGCAGCCAGCATCTGTGGAGGGTGCTAGTGCCTGCCCTGACTCACTGCATAATCGTTTGCTGGACCCTTTACAGATATATATACCATGCGAGATAAATCTGTTTTGAGTAGTACTTGAGACAATCCAATAACATTGAAATTGTACTTCATGAAAAACTCAGCCTTGGTGACTAGGCCTTGGACTATTATGTGGAAAAGGTTTTAAGTTCCAGCATGACCACAAGAGTTGTACCGTACAATGAATCAATTACAATTACTATTTATTTCAGCAAGATCTAAAATCACATAATCCATGCACACTACTAAAACAATACAGACTCACGCCTTATACCAATAAGTTGAACAACAATAGATACAGCAGTTGGAGAAATATTAAAATATAATCATGTCAACTAATTAAATCCACCAAATAATGGTACTCTAAAAAATAGCTAAACCTCTAGTCATAGGGGCATAAAAGCTACCCATACTAATATTTATACTAATATGCTACATATACTAATGTATGTAACAAAGACCAAATAGTTAAGTTCTATGCAAAATGTGCCAAAACTATTATACCAAGTACACAGGTCCCCAACTGGGGATGAAAATATAAGCTCCAATACTGTAAGTGCAATTGTAAAAACTCAAAGAGGGAAGTCAAAGCATGACCTGTATCAAGAAAGATCAAGGCATTTGTGTACAACGCCCATGCTTTGTGTAACCAACGTTAGGCTGTCCCTGAGTATATTTGATCAAATAAGCCTTAGAACAGGGCTGTTTCTAGGTTAGGACGAGCAGAGTAATCACAGGCTCCTCATCCCCCCATATTAGAAGGAAGATCTCCTGCTGCTATGGTAGAGGCACAGTATGGCGTACCTATATGTAACAGCAGCACCATAGGATGGGAGAGGAGGGGGCAGACTTTTTCGATCTGAACTGCCATGTCTTATAAAATAAAGAAATAGAAAATGTAATGTCCCGTTTATTGTGTTTAGCCTGTACAGGACCAGATTAAGTGTTGCGGGGACCCTGTGCAGAAAGTCTATGAAGAATTAAGATCAATCGTTTGCCCTTGTTACCAAGTTGTGGAGGTCACAAGGAAGAAGCTCTGGTTCTCCCATCCTTTTATGCAGGCCTGCTCCTGAACATAAACAGGATGCATATTACTCATGTTTTAGGGGTCTGGCCCTCATCAGCACAATACCTCAAGTTGATGGTTGTGGGGGGAGACCAATATTAGGCTTATTTAAGATGGAACAAAACCTGGGAATTTGACTTGCCTGGGTTTGGTCTTGTGCCCCACTGTGTGACCCCTCCTCCCCAGTTCACCAAGTAAAACTTACCTCTCCTCGGTCCTACGCTACATGCGCAGACGCTCATCCAATCAGAGCCCTTTGCCATGTTTAAATCCGTCAGCAAAGGGCTCTGACTGACTGTAAACAATGGCGAAGGTCAAATTACTCTGATTGGACAAGAGCCTATGCATGCTTTGTTGGACCGGTAAAAGGTGAGTTATTACCAGCGCCCTGGGGGTTTCACACAGTGGGGCATCCAGATTCCTTTATTTAACTCTGTTGGAATGTAATCGTTTTTTTTTCTCATCATATTAACCAGCTGGGAAAGAAGGTGGATCTCATCAATCATTAGAGACATGTATTATTTTATTGAGCTTAGCACAAAGGGGGACGCAGGCGGCTGGACTTTCTCTTTAAAGTGGCCCTCTTAAAAGATTTTCCTTGGGGCATCCTGATTTGGGTAAAGTAAGTGTAAAACTCTTTGGTCTCCTTGTAAATTAACCTCAATACATTCCATGGTTGAGGCTAAGCTTAGCTGCACTCTGAAGCCCCTGCAGCACCCTGCTCACTCCAACCTGAGCGGCTCCATCGGTAGACACTCAAGTCAAGAGAAGCCTGTACATGCTCTGAGGGATCAAAGTAAGTATACAAGGTTTTAACGCAGCAGAATTTACCTATACTAAAGTCTTTTGGTTTTTAGTCTGGGTTTTGGCCACTAAGAACTTCTGTATTTAACTAGAGTTTGCTAATTTGCTGTCTAAATTTGTGGATGTGCAGAGGATTATATAGATAATTTATAATTTTATTGGGTACATGGTCACACCCCTTTAGTACCCCTCATGGTTGGTTTAAATTTTACTAGGATGAGTGCAGCCTCCCTCGTTTTTGTCATTTACAAGTTGCAGGTCAGTGACCAGAACTGGTGGCCTAAAGGTCTCTTGCAACTGTCTCTAGGGGTCATATCGAGTCAGTTGGCTTACCTGTCATATCAAGCCATATCGAGCCAGTCAACTTACCTGTCATATCGAGCCAGTTGACTTACCTGTCTTTGACATGGTCTTTGTACAGGCACTTTAGCAGAACAAAATCCAAGCAGGCCCAGGCTGGCCTTCTGTGTGAACCCCCCCCCCCCCTCCCCAGATTGCCAGTAAAAACTTGTTCCTGGTCCAATGGTGTATGGACAGGCTCTCATCAGATCAGAGCCATTTGCCATTACTTTCGGCAAACGACTGGTTACAATGGAGAGCGCCATTCAGATGGACAGAAGCGTGCGTGCTGCTGGGGATTACGCCTACTTGCACTCCCATTGAGGAATAACAATACATTTGTGAGAGGGTTAAATGCTTTTGATTAAACGTAATTTTGGGGCACCGTCATCTAAAAGGCATGTCCAATTTTCTGAAGAACACCGCATGCGGTTGCTCTTGTCCCCTACCTTGACTCACAAATGTGCCTGGTACAGAATTAATTGTGTAGACATCTGCTCAGAAGTCCGTCCTTGTAGCTGTATGAATAATACAACTGGAAGCCGCATAGGATGGCAGCAGGGGGAGGAGGCTGATCATCTTGGTGCCCCCTATGATTACACTCCCCATGCCGCCAAATGATGACACAGAGCTTAAGAGCATAAGCAACTAAAACAAATGGTGTTCTGCGGCAGAATGCTTAGTGTTTGATTTGGTTCTAACCATCACACGGCTTGTAGAAAGAATATGATGGCTTGCCAGGCAGCACCTCCCAGCATGAGCCCCGCTCACAGATGGTGTTTGCACAGGATCTTCTGAAAAACTTCATCTCTTATTCTGAGAGCGCCATGTCCGATTCATCATGAAGAGCAAGGTCAATGCAGTCTTTTGTACGTGGATAAATAAGCAGAGTTTTACATGGATTTGGGTCACTGCTGGTGTGTGAATAACAATCTCTGATCTGTACAGTCTTAATTATTACTGTTACTGTCTTGATTAAACAAACACATTGTAGACGAAGCTGATAGTATCAAGGATGTTCTAGAAAGTTCTAGGTCAATGTTTTCCAACCAGTGGTGGTATGTAAGATCAAATTGTTTGGTAACCAACCTAATCTGCTGCCATCTGTACTTTATCCAAGCCTGATATGCTCCATAAATCGAAACTGCTATGAAAAGTGCTAAAAGCTATTTATGCATCCACAGATTTCAGGACGCCCATATGCAGGATGCAGTTCCACATAAGAGGGTGTGTGTGGACCCAGAACTTGACCCCCCTTCCATAAGGTGACTTCTGTGACCCAAGGGAGAAATATGTACTCATATTTCCTTCCGCTTCCTTCCGGCAGCTGTACTAGGCAGGTTTGGATTGCAGAAAAAAACACAACACAGTCTCCTGAAAGGTTTTAAATGGGGAGCGCCCCTTCTATTAGGACACTTTGCTTTGTAGAACTGGAGTCCCCAGCAGATAGGGTGCCCTTGCCCCACCTCTGGCTGATTGGTCCCCACCTGGTTTGCCCTCCAGGAGTTCTCTAAAGCTCCAATGCCCTCGTGGGTGGGAAGTGCTTCAGGGGTGCTCCCTCAGCACCCCTCTTCAGAGGGTACTAGGCCAGTCTACTCGACACTGCCTCTGTCCTCTTTCGGCCTCTAAGCCCAGTATGAAGGCTACTAGGCCAGTGCTCTCTCAGCACTGCCTCCATCCCCTACCAGTCCCCAAGCCCAGTACAGAGAGTACTAGGCCAGTGCTCTCTTCTCAGCACTGCCCCTGTCCTCTTCCAGCCTCCAAGCCCAGTACAGCGGGTACTAGGCTAGTGCTCTCTTCTCAACACTGCCTCTGTCCTCTTCCAGCCTCCAAGCCCAGTACAGAGAGTACTAGGCCAGAGCTCTCTTCTCAGCACTGCCCCTGTCCTCTTCCAGCCTCCAAGCCCAGTACAGAGGGTACTAGGCCAGTGCTCTCTTCTCAACACTGCCTCTGTCCTCTCCCAGCCTCCAAGCCCAGTACATCTGCTCTGCTTCTCTCTCTGCAATTACAACCAAGCCCACCCTTATATTGGCCCAGGAACAAATCAGCATTGAGATTGGCGGGCCCTACTTAATTGCCTAAAGGTAACCGCTCAGTAGCAGGGAGGCATTAACGTTAGGCATCCCTGCCAACTATTCTAGCCTAACATAACACTTAACCCCTTACATTTGAATTAACCCTTAATAGGTGGCAGTTAAGCCACCACCTGTTACAGATGATTGACAATTCATAGATACCACCTAGAAGGTACTTGAGATCAAAGGGAAAGGGAAAGCAGTACATGACAGAAAAAGTTTGGGGACTCCTGTCCAACTTCATAGGTGCATCCCCATTTGTAATGACCTGCTTTGTGAAATCCACAGATACACCCTATACTCACCTTGATCTGATGAGCAGCATCACTGGGGACATCCCAACAAAACTTGGCTGCTAGTAAAGGTGTGCAGGTTGGAGGGAGCAGACATGCCGCAAGGTGCAGCGTCAGTTACCTAAGTGCTCGAACTCTCTCAACAGTGCGCTTTCATCCAGTCTGCTCTCTCCAGCCTGGGCTCTGCCAAACGCCGTTTAAGCATACCCAGTGGGGTGAGCATGCAAACTGGGGATGTCAGTGGTAGACCTCATATGATAGGTGGGATCACAGCAACAACTATAGAGGGTACAGGGGGTGCAAAGCACCAGGGCCCAGAAGGTCAGGAGGCCCATCATTAGTGCTCCTCCCCCTTATTTATCATATTTGTGCTCAGTTGGCATCATTTAGATAAAGGAAGCACTTTTTGTAACTGCTTTTTCATTCTTTAGTTATCTAGCTGCATCCAATTGAGTTTAAAGTGGACCAACACCGAGAGATGATCGGCCCGGAAATCTATAAGATTCCCGGGCCGATCACCTCCCACCCCGCGGGACATCCGAGATCGGATCGGATTGGATCGCGCCGAAAGTGACGCGAGGGAGGCGGCGGCGGCGGCAGCCGCTTGGACGTTCCTGATCCCCGCCTGGACGTTGGCGGGGATTGGACCGTCCAGTCACGTGGGAGCGGGGACAGGTAAGATTTTGGGGCTTTCTGGGGGGTTTCACACAGCGGGGCACCCCCGATCGGGGTGCCCCGCCGAAGTGGACCAAAACCCAGGATAGTCAAAATCCTGGGTGTTGGTCCACTTTAAAGAATTTACAGGGCCACATTTAATATTGATACCAGAGCCCCTTCACAATAAGTTATGCCTCTGACCACAGGATCAAGGTATGTATAGGGTTGCATAGAGGGTTTCACACCGAGGGGCATTCCAAATCTGTTGACAAAAGGAGCTACCTCATGCTCTGGTAGTCTACAAGCCACTATGCCACTTTGCCATGCTATTCTAGGTGTGACCATTATACCAGTTTAAAAGGTCACTAGGTTACCTGCACTGTGTGGGCAGGGGCTTGCTAATGCCTCCTCCCACGCCACCTCCCAAGCACCGGTGTGTGTGAGCATCAGCATAGGTTTGACATTCAAGACCTGCAAAGTCATAGGGTCTGATATGCCACCAAGGACTGAGCACCTAGACCTGGAGATTCCAGGTAGGTCAAAGCGGTTAGCCACAAAATACTGGATTGTTACTTATAAGGAGGTGGTATGCCACTTCTCTCTTTGTTCTCCTTTTGTTTTTGTCTTTAAAACTTCAACGGAATGAAAATGAGATATTTTAACTTGCTACCTGGGAAGCCTACAGTACAGTAGTTCTCTCATAGAGAGAGATAGTACTGGATACTTTTGGTATATTGGTTATTGAATTGCACAATCTAATGGTGTCATGGTGCCTCTTGACTCCTGCTGTGTTTTACATCTTTTAAAAGCTTGTGAACATGGCTACTCGTTAAGTTGCAACCACGTGAATTTCACATGCCTGGCGATTCCCCTGTTTACTGCCTAAAAAAAAAGCTCACCTCCCTCCGGGATCCAGCACCGGGGGTCTTCTCTTCCCCCAGGGGACCTCTGATTCCTCCCACCCCAGGGTCTTCAGGAGGGCAAAGAACACCTGTTCTATCATCTGCACAGCAGCTTCTGAAAGCTCACTGCCACCACAGGGAGACGCCTTTTTATACCAGAGAGTGAGATGATGTCATCTCACTGAGCCAGTATGAAAGGCTGATTGATGCTCTGACAGCTGGAAGTTATTGGCGAAATGAGGGTGCGGGGGCAGGGGGCACCATTCCTCTGCCATGCTCCTGGCTTCTGCCAATCACTTGCATCTGTCAGTGCAGCAATCAGCCAGGGTGGGATCGGCAATGGGAGGAAGTAAGTAGAAAAAAATAAAGTACTTTCTTCAACTGTGTGGATTTTTTACATTTAACCCTTTGAGACCCCTATACCATCCACAAGGCAAGAGGGGCTGACAAGTCACCTTCAGCATGTGGGTGACTTGCCATAATCTCCACCCCATTACCAGCATCCTAAAGCATGGGGAGGGCAGAAGAGCCCACGGTCTGTGTGGGCTATGTAGGCTGGGGCTGGGCTTCTGCCTAGGCCTCTGTGCTCTGGTCTACCAGCCCCATAACTGGTGCCCGGGCTGGTTTTACCTGGGAGGGGGGACCCCACACCAATTTATTTTATCTTAAGGGTTTAACCCTTGATAGAGCGCATAATAGTTGTATTTTTATGAAAATCTATTTTCAGTTTGGGGTTTCTCCTGGGCAGGAATGGGTGTCTACCATATGTGTTACCGTTGTTTTTGGGAGGAATAGGACTTTTACATGCAATATGATTTTGGGGAAAAATGTACATTTTTTTATTACAAAAGAAGCAACAAAATTAAAATATATATATTTTTCCATATTTCACCCAAACATATTAAGTAAGCACTGAAAAAATTACAAACAAGACATTTTATGTTAAAGCCCAAGCTCTGCTTTAACATGAACACAATATATATATATATATATATGATAGCAGTGTAACGGGAAACTTTGTGATGCTTTGTATCTGATACATTCTATTTTGATGCAATCAGTTGTGCTGTCATACAGGCTATTTAAAGCAATTTTTGGGTGAATAGGTCTAACAGAGACACAGCATGATATACAAAAGTATTGAATTCCTGGAAATACATAGGAAATACAGTGGAAATACATAGGGTCTAATTTACTAAGCGTTCACTGGCCATTTGCTGTGATTTCACTAGTTTGCGCCAATTACTATGCTAAAAATGGTCCATTCGCCAGACGAAGGCCGTGTTTGCTGTATTTACATCCAGTTGTTTTCACCAGGCAAGTGCCTCGAACCCCATAGAAATCAATGTTATTTTTTTGGCGAGAATGTCTCTTTTTTTTTTATTTATTAACTATTTTTTTGAGGGTTCCCGAAAAGACACTCCACTGACACCACACATACATTCTGATACAAATTCTTTGCTGCCATAATCTATTAAGTAGGTTTTGAGCATGATTTCTTTTTTCGTCACAACAAAATGCGCCAGCGCATTTCGTCCACTGTCAAGCGCGCACCCTTTTCAATAGTACATAACACACATTTTGACCGGCGAACTGCATCGAAGAAATGCTGCAGATAGTCAGTTGTTCCCTGCATTCACGGCCGCAATATAGCTCAGATCGACGGGGTATTACCCACTCACGCCACATGTGATGCACCCGTCCAGCACTAAACTTGTGAACAGCTGCGAGTGTAATACATCCGGCCCTTAAAGTGGACCAACACCCAGGATTTTGACTATCCTGGGTCTTGGTCCACTTCGGTGGGGCACCCCCGATCGGGGTGCCCCGCTCTGTGAAACCCCCCCGAACCCCCCGAACTCACCTCTCCCCGCGCCGACGGACAAGCCGCGGACAAACGGCTCCTCCGCCGCCGCCTCCCGCGCGTCCCTTTTGACGCGCGCATGCCCACACCGGCCATTCACAGACGGCCGGCGCGGGCACGCGCACGTCTAGAGGGGCGCGAGGGAGGCAGCGGCGGCCGGCCGTCGCCGAAACTAAGGTAAGGAGGTTGGGGTGTTTGGGGGGGTTTCACTCCGCGGGACATCCGATCTCGGATGTCCCGCGGGGAGGGAGGTGATCGGCCCGGGAATCTTATAGATTCCCGGGCCGATCACCGGTGGGTGTTGGTCCACTTTAAGGGTAACCAATCTCTTAAATGTCTTCGTGGCAGTTGCTGCAGGGGAGAATAAGTAAATGTTGAATTTTGTTTAATTTTGCCCAGACTTGTACTTTTAAAGTGGGACCAAAACTCACGTCCCAATCTCCCTGGAATCTATGCAATTCCAAGGCTGCTAGATTCCCTCCCTCCGGGGCATACAGAATCAGGATGCCCCGCTGTGTGCAACCTCCAGATCCCCGGAAACGTACCCTCTTTCCCAGTCCAAAAGCGCATGCACGAGTAGCAGCCGCATCTCCGCTATCCCTTTAGCAGGGCATGTGCACGCACCAGGCATTTGTGAATGGCCGGCGTGGGCACGCTCCCTAATAGAGGGTAGCGGGGGATGCAGCCACCAGTGTGCTCGTACTCACTCACTCACCTTGGATGAGCTCTTAGAGGAAGGGGCGGGAGCAGATCTGAGTGTAGACGACAGGTTGACCACCACAGCTCTTGAGTCTTTCTCATTCCAAATACCACCCATGGGGGATCCAGCTCTAGCGGATGAGAGGAAGTGCCGGCACAAGCATTCCTGGTTTGTTTCGCGTCAATGTATTTTATTTGGATTATGCAGCATTTTCAAGACACTGAGTGAACATTTTGATCTTTTTGGCACTGTATTTAGCAATAATGGCCAGCTACCTCCTACACCCAGCAACTTAAAAGTATAATTCAGTCATCTGTAGGAGCAGGCAAGCTATAAAACTCAGGAATGAAAGCTGACAGCAGCCAAAATAAATGCTCTCACTAAAGCTCCCTTCCAATCCAAATAAATCTAGATCTTCATATTGAGCCATTCTGCTATAGAGAAAATACATATTTTATGGGCCCTAATGTTGTTCTATACAGAAGAAGGCAAATGATGCCTTTGCTGCGCACTGTACAGGGCCAGGCTCTCTGCTCCCTTTCCTGCAGAGTGCTGTAGGTGCAAAAACCTTTAATTCCCGATAATGCCTCCCACTTTCCTGTCTTTGCATCTATTAAATAGTGAGTTACAGTTTGCCTGTTCTGAAATGTATTAAACATCAACAACACAGAGTCCTAAAAGAGCTGATGGAGGTAAGTCTGATCAGTGAAGCATTTCTTACAAATAAAACTTTTAATTAAATGCAATGTTAAGATTGGCCCGATTTCTCTGCACTCAGCATATACAGTATACAGCCTGTTCCTCCTTTCCAATGCAGCTCAATAAATGTACAGGATAGCACTTAAAGGAGAGTCACACTTTTCCAAAAAGAGAAAGGTGCTTAAACGTTCAAAACTATTTCAGCTAAACTATATCATAATTCCCTAAAAGTAGTAAAGAAGAACTCAAACTAGTCAAAATATTGACTGTTTTTATTTATTAAAAGAAATGATCCAATATCAGAAATCTGTGAATGGCAAAAGTTTGTAAAACTTTAGGATTAGTGGATAATTTGAAGGTGAAATTAGATTTGGGTGTTTTTAATCAATGGCATGACAAACAGGTGGGAGCCAGTGACCGATGTAATTTATGGCTTATTTTCATTCAAAGAACAGGCATCTACCAAAGTCTGATCAGAAAAGGGACGGTCCAGGCAAAACACAAAAAACACATGCTCACTTTTGTCCCCTGCAGTCCATTCTTCCTAGCCAGCTAGTAAAATACTTACCATATCCCAAGACCGATACCTGATTTGTCTACTCTCGACCACCACTCACTGGTGTTCTCTGTTGAATGGCTTTTTTTTTGCTCAGGCAGAACCTATAAAGCACAAGTCCAGTCATGGTGAACCCCGTCCTGCCTCCTTCCCCTGGCGCTGAGGCAGGACTGGGGGGGGTCACATAAAAAAATCTTTACTTTGCTTGTGGTCCAGTGCCGCTGTTGAGCAGACCAAGAAGAAGGGATGGAGCTCATTAGGTTTAATTAAGAAATATAAAGCAGGTTGATTAAAAGATGCAGCTCCTCACATTCAGAATGTTGAGAAACAGGCTAATATAACCCTTTGCCTGGAATGTCCCTTTAAAGTTCCTGTCCAGGCGATAACATAAAAACGCACCTATTGTCCCCCACAGCTCCTCTGTGCAGTACTGCCATCTTCATACTAAAAGGAGCACTATCCTAAAAAATGGGCCAATTATAAAAATCCATATAAATATACATATAAAACAGTGCCCTGAAAAGGACAATTAGCAGATGTTTCTCTGTCCCTCGGTATATATGAGCCTCCTCTCCTGACTGACAGTGCCCTGAAAAGGATAATTAGCAGATGTTTCTCTGTCCCTCGGTATATATGAGCCTCCTCTCCTGAATGACAGTGCCCTGTAAAGGACAATTAGCAGATGTTTCTCTGTCCCATAGTATATCTGACCATCCTCTCCTGACTGACAATGCCCTGAAAAGGACAATTAGCAAATGTTTCTCTGTCCCTCAGTATATCTGACCCTCCTCTCCTGACTGCCAGTGCCCTGAAAAGGACAATTAGCAGATGTTTCTCTGTCCCTCAGTATATCTGACCCTCCTCTCCTGACAGTGCCCTGAAAAGGACAATTAGCAGACGTTTCTCTGTCCCTCAGTGTATATTAGCCTCCTCTCCTTACCTAACTACCCCGAAAAGGACAATAATTACATTTTTCTATGTCCCTCACTGTACTTCATAGCTACAGCCTCTCCCTGTCTAACCTACAGTGCTGTAACAGCGCTGAGACAAATGACCCCACCTCTTATAAAGTGGGGTTAGGTGTCCCATCTTGCCAGTCACAGCCATGCCCAATATGCTCAGCAGCCCATCAACCAGCTTTTCAGTTTCGGCTGAAAAGCTGAAGTATGTGTTCGGGTTCTGCGACCCGAACTTTGTGGTTCAAGTTCACCTATCACTACCAAAGATCACGTTGGACAACATTTCATCTTTGAAACATTGTGATGGGTCAGAGCAGGAAATAGTGGCTGCAGATCCACTGATATTCACAAAAAGTGTCAGGCCTGAGAACTATTTAGATCTTCCAACATTAGTAGTAGAAAGAATGGCATTCTGGGGGTCACTTTCAAGTCAATTGTTGACCGATCTGTGTTGACCCATCACAACTAGGGCATTGCATTTAAATATTTATGCTCCTACATCCCTGATGACTGTCGAGCTGTGCGCTCATCCAGGAATCAGCAACTGAGTGGACAATCAGGCTTTTTCTATCAAAGAACAATCATAATTAATATCACCTAATGTGCCATCTGTGCAGTAGCAATCAAGTGCTGGGGCTGTACATATGACCTAATCTAAAAAATTGCTTTCCATGTTTTTCCAAGATGCCCAGATGGGCTGTTAACACAAACCATGGAGCCCAGAGTACCCCTTTAGGGATGACCCCAAAAATGCCTGTGAATCCAGGATGTGAAAAGCAGCTTCCTAAAAGTGGCATTGCCTTGCCTCTGAAATAGATTTCACAGTCATAGTCAATATTGGATAGACATCTTTGCAAGCTTTTTCCTGTAGCCGCTGACCTTATTTTGGAAACGTATAGTAACCCAACTAGATTGGCAATATTTTTTTGCCCTTTACAATAGCTGTCAGATCAAAATACAGCTAATTGACCAACATGCTCTTTACGCTCGTCGTCTTTACTCTGATATCTTGACATTAATTATCTTTTGTTTTGGGGCATCTCATTATCCCTGTGCTCGTTATCATTAATTATGTGCTTTCAGGTTAAATACTTGCCATAGAGGCTGTATGGAAATATACATCCGTGGGAATTGTGGAACGCAAGATTCATATTATTTTTTAAGCCTTTTTAAAACCCTGTATAAAATAGAAAATAATATTTTTTTTCCGTTTGCTTTGGAATATGTCAGTGAATGTGATTTGTTTAATATAAATAATAATCACCATAACTTATCCAAGCTATGTTTCTAATGTATTTATAGTATTAACAGTACATATACAATGTAGGAACATTCTCTTCATTGCAGCTGAGCGTTCGTACTTTAGAGATTCATTGAAAGCTGTAAGAGGGCCACATTATAGGAGATTTACTTCTTCAGCTTCCTGTTTAATTTACTTCATTACAAGCAGTGCTTGTAATTTATACACTGTGGACCAGGAGCCACCTTAAATCTCAGTTCTTCATATTTGTAGTAGTAATATTAGGTACATTTACATACATATTGTCTATCTAGTATACGCCACCGGAGCATTGCAGGTCTTAGCAGATCTAGGCATAAATAGATGATTAGCACTGGATATGAAGTGACCCTGACAGTCTGCAAAGATTTACATATGTCAATAGTAACCTTATAGTGCTTATATTTTATCTCCGCTCTTGGTTTAACAGCATAAGAGCAGCCACAGTGTTTACAATGTAAACACAGTGATTGTACAGAAAATTATCATTGATGTGCAGACAGTGATGAGAGACGGGGGGGGGGGGGGGCGTAGACCTGTGTTAAAACCACAATCTGGGCTGGTATTAAGGGGCCTATGCCAAAAGGAACCTTCTGCCTTGACCACTTTTTAACTCATTCTGATTTTGAATTATTTCATGTATTTTAGCAGTAGGAAAGGGAAAAATTAGTAATTAAAGCAACAGTCCAGTCTCTTGGAAATCCCCCAAACCACCTGGGAGCTTTGGGCCGGCATCCAGGAGCAGACAGATCAGTGGCTGCTGCTGTTGGACCAGAAGCCCAGCAAGGTGGTGTGCAACAATGGGCATAACCTTGTAGCAGTTTTGGGCTGAGACACCTGTGTGGTGCTACAGTGTTTCCAGTATGTCACCTATATGGTCAGCGCTGATGATGTTATGGTGAGCGCTACCATTCCTATCCTGTGCCTGTTGGAAAAAAATCTTCAGGCCATGACGGTGGATGTGATGGTGGCACAGGAGGAAGAAGAGGAGGAAGGTCCATTTTCCCACGTGTCAGGGCAATGTACACGTGGCTCATAGGGTGATTTTCTGGGCCGACAGCAGTTAGGTACTCCACTCTCCATCCAGCAGTTTTTTAGGAGTAAGAGGTTTTGGAGGGGGAAGAGGACTTTCTCTCACAGCAGGGTGGCACCCAGAGCAGCTTACGGGCATCACTAGAGCATGGCTGAAGGGAGGAGCAGGAAGAGGGGGAGACACCTGCTACTGTGGACAGCTTCTCCTTGACTCAGGGCAGCCTGGGGTACATGAGCCACTAAATGCTCCAGTGCCTGTGGAATGACTGCAGAGTTGCCCGCATAGTCACCAGTGTAGATTACTGGGTGGCCATCATGCTGGATCCCCGCTATAAGGATAACATCACCTCCTTTATTCCAGAACTGGAGTGGGATCGAAAAAGGAGAGAGTTCCCAACTGACTTTGAGGGCATAGTGGTGGCACAAAGCAGAGAGGGAGGAGGAGCAAATCACCAACGCAGCAGGGGCACCGGCACCACCTCACAGGAGAGGTGACCATGGGCACAATGTGGAGCAACTTATTCAATTGTCCACCACATCCACAAACATCGAATACAGCCCGTAGTACCTGGAAGCAGACTTTGACCTGCATGGTGGATGACTACCTGTCAACGCGTCTCCTGGTACCAATCGATGGGACCTCCCTTTTCAATTTCTGGGTCGCTAAATTGGACAGGTGGCCAAAGCTTTCCATCTATGCCTTGGAGATGCTGGCCTGACATGCTGCAAGTGTCCTATCAGAACATGTTCACAGCACTACAGGGGGTGTCATCATTAGGAGAATCCACCTAGCCACAGGCAATGTGGACATGCTTACATTCCTTAAAGTAAACCAGGCGTGGATCCCACGGGACTTGGCTGTGCAAGCACCTGAGTGAGTAATGAAAGCGTTACCTCCTCCTCCGACACCTGTAAAAAAATGTAATATATTTATTTATGTATATATTTATTCATGCATCTATGTATTTATTTATGTATATAATTATTTTTATGTTAATATTTATATTATTTATGTATATATATTTATATATATATTGATTGATGTTTTTATTTATTTATTTGTGTATTTATTACATTTTTTTGTTTTCTGTGATTATTTTGAGTACTTTTCCTAACCCATTGTGTGCAGGGCAATCTCCCTGGTGTTACCCCAGATTTGACCTCTAACACTTGTAAAAAAATATAATTTTATTTCTTTGTTTATATATGTGTTTCCTTAATTTTTTTCAGTTTTTTGTTACTGTTTGAGCACTTTCTCTACCCTATTTTGTGCAGGGCAATCGCCCAGGTGTTACCCCCCCCCCCCCCCCCCCTGGCCTCCAACACCGTAAATAGAATAATATTTAGGTTTTTTTATTTACCTATGTATTTCTTTAATATTTTGTATTTCTATTATTGTTTTGAGTACTTTCTCTCCTGGATTTTGTGCAGGGCAATCATCCTGGTGTTCCCATGGGGAGCTGAACCAAACTTTAGCGGCAAATTTGTCCAAACTCAGAGAAGCCAAACTTCAATGGGTCCACTCATCCTTACCTACAAATAAAAAAAATGATGTAGTTGTGAAGATAGTGGGGTTTTATTGTTGTGAAATGTGAAATAATAAACGTATTCATTGTGGCCCACAACCAGTTTTCAAATCGCTTTCATGGCCTTCGCTCTGCAAAAGATTGAGGATCTGATGAAACTGAAGAGTGGGATTCGGTCTTTGGCCTACCGACTCAGTTCATGTGGGCACATGTTACTGCAAGTAAAGTCAGGTAGTTAAAATGGGATTTGGGGCCTGAATGTTAATTTTATCCAGGGCTACATTTTGTGCTAACCACAATAATGACAGTTAAAGGGACTGTAAAAAGATGTATTCATTTTCTCCCATCGGTCTATGCACATGCCTCAGATGTTGCTTTCAACCAATGCTTGTTTGTCTTGGCTCTGCCCACAACACTCACTATGCCTTTGCATGGCCAACATTGTTCACTGCAATGGAAGGAGGGTCTGCCTTGGCCTGCTTCTCCCTGCAGCGGAGGTTGAACATTGCAACCAAAGTGCAGTCCACCTCACCCAGAGTCTGTGCCTCAATGATTTCTCTCCTGTCAGTGCAATGCTGTTTCTAACAACCCCAGTCCATCTTCCATACTCTGCCCCCAACCAAGACACCCCGGCACATGATCTTTCCATGCAATTGACCTAAAGCACCCTGGATGTAGGACTTAGTAGGGGTACTATGTGTCCTTAATATTGTTGCTGCTTTGACCAAAGGAAAGCCTAACAATTTGTGGCTGACACTATGGAAGATATTCATCAAGGTCTAGCGCCAGGTAGTGCCTTGTAAGCGGCAGGCAGCGTCTGGTGAACGCCGGGCTCTGTACGCAAAACCACATTTATGAAGCCGATTCTGGTGAGCGACTCTAACAGCGTCATGTAGCGTATGATTCATTGTTAAAGGCAGCTCAGCTTATAGCGCCGGAGCTCTGTCTTCCAGAGCGCCAGGTATTACCTGTCGCTACCTGTCTCGCTCCCCCATACATTTCAATGGACGTTCCTTTTCTTCTGTTTTAAACAGGGTTTTATCTCTCATATAATTGTGTCACCTCTCCGGGCCTAGAAAGAGTTATTTTTGAAAACTTCTTTGATTTTTTATATTTTTATGCAGAATTGTCATTATAAGTCTGCCATTAAAGTATTAATGTCACAATGTTACAACAATGTCATTCCATGTGTTTTCGCTTTGTTACTGGTGGATATGTGTTCACAAACAGACATTAATCACACAGCAACTGCCGCTCTATGCTATAGCGACCAGATCCAGAGCGCTGATGCTGTGTGTGTCTGTTTTTTTGCTGAGTATGGTGTGAGTCGCTGAGAGTCGGTCGCAATAAGCTGGTGCTACCTCTCACTCCCTGCAACGCTGTACTGGTGTTAGAACGCCCAACATACATCTCATTCATCAATACCGGCCAGGTTACTACAGCAACTGACGCACTCTATTACAGCGACCAATAGCTGATCACAGCATCTACTAGGGTTACTACAGAAACTGACGCACTCTATTACAGCGACCAATAGCTGATCACAGCATCTACTAGCGGTCGCTCTAAGCGCCTCTGTACAGACGCTCATCTGCCGATACCTGCCGCTAGTCATGAATCAGTCTACCCATCTTCATTAGCGCAGCAGGGACTGGTCTAAATAATTGTGTAGTAAGGTAAGGTTTTCAAAAACCTCCTTCAGCAAATTTAAGGTTTTAAATGGGCCAAAATTCTAAATAGAATCCGGCAGGCTGTATTAATATTGAACCTTGCATCCATGCTATATATCCACCTAGTTCCGAGATCTCGTAGCTGTCCAATGGGGCATTCAGTAGAGCAGGATCTATTGATCTCTGCTCCCTAAGCTGTGTGCACCACCACCAGCAGAGAGGGAACATTGTGGGTGGGTCTAATATGTATTTAGACTTTGATCCACTTTAAAGGATTTTCACTATCCTGGTTATTTTTCTTTACCCCTTCCTGATTTGGAATACCCCGCTACGTTAAACCCTGATGGTGGCCCATTATACATACATTGATGGTCTTTCTCCAATTAGCTTTCTAAGTTGCTCATATGTCAGAGCGGCTTAGTAGAGCTGAATGGGAGCTTAGGCCCTTATTTAACAAGGGATAGTGCCAGGTAGCGAATGGTGAGCGAACGGTAATGACGGTCACCGCCACGAGAACGCCGGCTCCCCTCCGCAATCACACATTTATGAAGCCGATCCTGCTTAGCGACTGACAGAGCGCCAGATAGCGAATCATTCATCATTATTCCAGCCTCACCCCACAGCGCCAGCGAGCGACCTTGAACAGCGACAGGTATGACCTCTCGCTACCTGGCGCTCTCCAATGCATTTCAATGGAGCTAACTTTAAATATTCATAATTAATTGCTATTTTTTTTTTTTTTTTTTTAATGTCAAAAATTCTGTGACCACTTCTGCAATGTTAGATTTTTTTTTTTAAGCTAAAAAAAAAAAAAAAAAAAATGTGTGCAGAATTGATATTACAGGTCTGATATTAATGTATTCATATTACAAAATTTGGGGGTTAAAAAACGACTTTTAACCCATCGTCGCCAGCGCTCTGGCGTTAAAACAAGCATTTCACAGTGCAAGAATTTTTGGAGCGCGATTTGTTAATGAATATGCTGGGAGCCGTTCGCTATGGCCGTTCGCTGTCATGCGCTCCCATACAGCGCGGAACCTGTCAAACAGCGACTCATAACATTACCACACACCGACTGAGTCGTTGTCAACAGCCGAACAACGGCCGAGCACAGCGAATACTAGCGGGCGCTGTGAAAATAACGCTACTGTCGCTCATCTGTCGCTACCTGGCGCTATTAATGAATCAGCCTGCCAGTTGCTGTCTGTGATCAGCAGCGCATCCCATGCATCCCTCTATGGCTGCCTTACCAACCATTCTGTTGTGCCTGGCGCAGACACAGGCAAACTAGGCGGATGCGGGAGAAGCTGCTGCCAGCCATGCATATGCGCCATGGGATTGTCAGAGAGGTATACTCAGCATAATAATCAAACTACAAGCAGGTACACGGTACCCAAACTAAAGCATTGTCCTGTCTGAAAAATCAAAAATGCTTTAATTAAAAGCACCTGTTTCTTCATAAAGGTGAATATAATATAACTAGAAAAGAGAATTCAGTGAAATAAAACAACAGCAAGATGTCCAATTAAAATAAAAAGTTGTAAAATGTGAGCACAGAAATGACATAGTAAAAAGTAGGTTAGATGAAACATGTACTTTGCACAAGATGCAAATAGCAATTAATTAAATCAGTAAATGAATTATTCATATAAAGCAAGAACAATAACATGACTAAACCAAAAAAACTATTATTTGGTATTCAAACAGCAAAAAATAAACATTAGGTCTCATTATCATAATGAGAGCTAAATTATCAAAAGATATCAATGATCTACAGCAGTGGTGATGTGTCATGTATTGGGGTGGGGGTGGTCCTGGGTGGTAAGTAATAACCTTACCTAGGAATGTACACCAAAACAATGGATGAGGGAAGAAAAGTTGGCAGCTAAAAAAACCTCTGGTTCAGGGTAGGGTAGGAAGTTAGGAAAAGTGAACCCGTGTGGGTGAAAAACACACAACATTTAACCCATAAATGCCTGTTCACACATAACATGGGATCTGGGGTGCTAACAGCAATGACTCTGGAAACAGTCCTTAACTGATAAGTGGTTTATTGAAGACAAAGTCCAACAGAAAAATCTCTTAAATTCAGAGTATAATGCAGGGTACAATGCAGTACAGTCAGCGGTTTCCTCACCAGCTTTACCAATGTCCAGTGTTTGTTAGGTACAGAGTATTGCAAGTCCTCGATATCACAGGTCCACTTTCAGGGCATACAAGCCCAGGCTGCTAATCCACAGGCTCCAAAAACATAATACATAAAGTCCTTCAGGTTCAGTTCAGACCTGTAGGTTTTGGGAGCAGCAGGGAACGGGCTCCTTATCCCAGTCTCTCCTTCTCCATACTGGAAGCCTCAGCAGCTCCTTTTAATAGGCTTCCTTACTTAATCAAATCACCTGGACAAATCTGGGAGTAGGGGAAAAACCCGTAGAGGACTGGGGATGTGGGCTGGAGCTCTGTTATTCCGGCATGGATCGTGCCTGCCTGAAAAAACCAAGAGAAATATAGACACCTTCCACCATTTTTCCATACACTTTACCACAATAGATTATATACAATCACGTTTCACATCACAGGGTACAAACATGTGGTCACTGTAGTTTTTACTTCAGGATGGTGATAATGTCACTGACGTGTTTCACCTGTTTGCTTCTTCAGAGGGAAAGTTTATGTAGATTGACGTGAGACTGGTGAGAGCTGGGTGATAGCTTGGGTGACAAAAATTAGGTGATTATGGTGTGTTATGGTGTGTCTACCTGGTTGTGTTGCTTCTGGAGGATTGAAGACAGTAGGGAGTGAAGGAAGAACTAGTAACAGGTTGTGTGGACACAGCAGCAGGTCAGCGTCCACTAATACTCATAGGGTGATTGGTAAGCTGTTGGTGAAAGTTGACTGTGGATGTCCTGATTAGCTCCTTAAAGGAGCACTATCACGAAAAAATGGCCCAATAATAAAAATCCATATAAATATGCTGGTGACAACTGGCATCAGGAAAGATCCAGACAGGTTTATATTTTTTATTTTAATGGAAGGAAGAGGAAATCATGGGTGACAGGCTCTGTCACCCCTCACAGACTAAACCTGTTCCCCTCTGGATTTTATTCCTACCAGGAGAAGAAAAGCACAAGCTTGGTTAGAGTTTTAATCAGTTCCAGTGTATAATGGACCCATCCTCTCTTGTGTGTTCATATAGATTTTTAATATTACACATTTTCGCGATAGAGCCTCACCTTCATCCCAAGGGCATACCAGGGACAATTCCTTTAAATTTTACCATTGCTTTCATACAGGGCACCATATGCAGTATAAGGTCCTTACTCTATTTAATAATGTATTTAGTTTGTTTCCAGTTTGTTGCTAAGTTTAAGACAGCAGATGAATGGCAACAACACTAGCGTCTGGTGATGTCATTGGTTACAGGCAATAACAAGCTTTAATGATATTTCCTTACTGGTGATTAGGCTTTGGCATGCTGGGACGGCGCTCCAGCCATAGGTCCCTGCGGCAGAGACACCAGTCTGGTTGGGAGGCGCAGTGAGGAGGTGAGAAGCTGGAAAGATCAATAAGCAAGGAACCGAAGGGCACATTGACTGAAATAGAAGCTGCTCGGGGAACATGCTGGAATCCTGTTAATTAATGTTATTGGAGCAATTGTGAGAGGTCTTGTGAAAAAAAAGTTCCTCTGCAGAGGTTGTATCATTAACTTTTAAATTAAATAAAAGCACTGAACATTGTCCTGGCTGCTTTATTTTAACCGCTTTGATGTCACGGGGAGTATCGGCGAGTGTCGGCATAGATAAAACCGGCTGAAGAATTAAAGCTGTAGTCTGGCTCCAAGCGCCTTGAGGGAGATGACAAGTGTTAAATGAACTTTGGGCACTTTTGTTGGAAATACAGTTGTAGCTCTTTTAAGTCCTACCATTAAAGGGAAGCGCTGTTTTTCATTAATGTTATAATTGTAATTATATATAATTTAATTATCTTATCTTGCTTAAGTTTAATTTGTACGAATTGGAAATAACTCAATATGTGTCTGTAAAACACAGCTACAGCAGCTATAATTATCATTAACACAAAAGCCTTATTTAAAGTGGACCTACACTCAAAAGTAAAGCCTATGTCTAGGGCCAAAGCTGCACCCCCTCGCCATGTGCAATAGATTTTGCTGAGCTATGAATTTGGGTTCAAGTTAAAGTTGACACAGATCAGCCAGATGGTTCAGCTGAAACTGTGTTTATAATTTAAAAAATGTGGCCTCCTACCACAAGACTACCAGCTGGTGCATCAGGCATAGGGGCTGGAATCCCCAGGGCTTGGAGACCGAACCAAATAGTTTGGAATGTTCCTCTTTGCCTTAGAAGCTGTTGAAATTGCAAAATATTTAACTTTGAATAATATTAAAATCTATGGGAGGGGGGAAATTTATCCATATAACTTTTGTCACATTGTTTTTCAAACAAGGCCGTCTAACCATACAGAGCATATGGCTGGTATCCTCGGGGCTTAGAGGACTCCAACTGGTCCTCAGCCATGGCAGCATACCAGCTCCAATCCTCATGAGCACGGGTTCAGGGCATCCCTGGAAGAATGCCAGGCCCATGCCTTTGGGCACCTGGCTTCTCCACACTCCAGCAAGCATCCCACCACATTACAGGAAGGTGGCTTGCCAAATACTTACCTTTTGAACTGGATAATTGCACCTGAATACTGTACTTCCACCCTACCATGACATCAGGGGTACAGAAAAGCTTTCATAAGGGGCTTGAGTTGGACTAATTTTGTTAGCTTACTATAATTTGGCTAGTATTTTGTAACCCGCACTTACCTGGGTTAGTGACGGAGTAGTGAGGAGAGAATAGGGGGTGACCAACCTCAGTTACATGACGTTATGCTCTATTCAATCACAGACATGGCTGGAACATTGAAAAGTCTATATTGCTCTGGAGAGATGTTCAACTGCAGGCTGTTCATAAACGGCAATATACAAATACAATCACAGTCAGAAGTTCCTCAACTGAGAGGCTAAGGCTTGGCCAAATTTAGCATTAATCCCCTTGCCTGTTACTTGGCTGTTGTTCCAACCCAAGGCCTCCCTTTTTCTGGTCTACCAGGCACTATCCTATACCCTCACTTGCCAGTCTACCTGTACTCTCTACCTTCTCTTTGTCAGGACTGGCATGAACAGGATCTTGAACCAGCAATCCGCTGTCTTCACTCAGAGTCCGCTGCTCTAGCCACTGTGCTATCTGCTGCGGTGTTGTTGGGTGTCTACTGGAGTGTTGTGATTCTTCCCTGGGTCCTAGAGATGCCTTGTTTAACCACACCTGGCATAGTTCCTAAACATGCATGTGTCTGGCCCCTCCACCAGGGTTGGATCATTGCATTGTCTTCTTGAAATCTAGCTGTGCTCTCCAACCTTCTGCTATATCCTCTTGTCCTTTTGGGGCCCTTAATGAATCATGTGTTTGGCCCTCAGGCCTTCTGGGATCTTGAATTTGGGCTCAGTCTTGTGCTTGCTGGGGCCACAGTCCTTCTATTGTCCGTTCTGTGTGTGTGTTTTTTGGGGGGGCTTGCAGCCCTTCCAGTGTCTGCGCTATTGTCTCTTCTGGTGTCCTGTTTTGCATAGAGCAGACAATGGCAGAACTGGACCCCAGTGGAACTATAGTCTCCTCTGGGGCCCAGTCCTGCCATTTTTTGCACTGGGACCCAGATCCACCATTGTCGGCATTGTCCTGTGTACGTCTGCCCTTCCCCAAGTCTGCGTTCCTCAAGGGACCACTCAGGGTCTGTGTACCCTCCATCATGTGGAGAACTGCTGAAGAACTGGGCTGGTTACAGGCTTTCCGTCTAGTACCAGACCTCTCACGCGTAGGTGGGTTGTCTATTCTTTTTCCATCTGTTCCCAGTAAGTTATCTAGTTCCCCTGTCCCCACACAGTGACCACTGACAATGACCTCCAGGAAGGAATTGGCTGCCTGGCTGGGAGCCACCTTCTTACCTTCCATAGTAAACAAAACCAATCACTGCTAAAGTGTGACCTACATTGCAACCGGTTAAACTGGGGAATCTGCACATGTAAAATATATTAAACAATTACATATTTTAGACCAGACCAGCATCATTTATTGAAAGGCCCATGCCCAAAAACTATTCTACACCATTTAAAACTAATATATTTTACATTTTTAGTTGCTTACTTATTATTCTTTCATTTGCTGGGCTGCAACTCTGTTCAGGCCACTGACAGATAGGCTCTTCAGAGTGAAGATGCAGTTTAAGATGGAGTAAAATAGTTCATGTCAATATAAGCTAATTACACAGGAATCTTTGGGGGTTATTCATCAAAGAATAGCGCCAGGTAGTGCCTCGTAGCGGCAGGCAGCGTCTGGAGAACGCTGGGCGCTGTATGCTAAATCGCATTTATGAAGGCGATTCTGGTGAGCAACTCTAACAGCGCCATGTAGCTTCCGATTCATCATTACAGGTGCCTCAGCATATAGCGCCGGCGCTGTAGCTTCCAGAGCGCCAAGTATTACCTGTCACTACCTGTCGCTCTCCCATACATTTCAATGGACATTCCTTTTCTTCTATTTAAAGTGGGTTTTTGTTTTTTTGCTCTCATATAATTGTGTGACCTCTCCTGGCCTTGAAAATGTCATTTTTTTATTTTTATTTTTTTTATTCAGAATTCTATTTACAGGTCTGGCACTAAAGTGTTAATGTCACAGTGTTACAACAATGTAATTCCATGTGTTTTCGCTTTGTTACTAGTGGATATGTGTTCAAAAACAGACTTTGATCACACGGCGTATGGTGCTCTATGCTACAGATTTAGAGCACCGATGCTGTGTGTGTCCTTTTTTGATAAATATGGTGTGGAGCGCTGAGAGTCGGTCGCACTGAGCTGGCGCTACTTCTCGCTGCCTGCAGCACTGTACTGGTATTAGAGCGCCCAACATACATCACATTCCTCAATGCTGGCCAGGTTACTACAGCGACTGAGGCGCTCTGTTACAGCGTCCGATACCCGCTTACAGCGTCTACTAGTGGTCGCTCTAAGCACCGCTGTACAGATGCTCATCTGCCGTTACCTGGCGTTAGTAATGAATTAGCCTCCATGCCTATAACAAGACTATACTACACAAGTGACCTCAATGGGAGTACTAGATAAAACATCTAAATTAAATAGCTAAAACAATAGATTGATACAAAAATTCTTTACATTTTATTAGTCGCAGTTAGTTGCAGAGCAGCAGGCTTGGTTTTCATATTTGCCCACAGTTGTCCTTTAATTCTAAAACCTAATCTTTCTAAATGCTGCCTATTACATGCTGTATCCTAAACCTCATTGGATTTGCTGTCTATATTCCAGTCCTGCAGCGTTGAGCCTCCCTATCTCTCTGTGTACTCGTAGACTAGAGTTCAGCATTCTAAGCATGTAGCGGGCATAGCTGGCATAATTGTAGGCCTGCCCAGAGAGTGATTCCGGCAATCTCTCCTAAGTGAACTGCAATACCTTATGTGATATTTTTCTCAAGTTCCTCCAGCCAAAAATGTGGATGAAATGAGATGCATCGGGGTCGCTGGCTACAAGATGGAGCAGCTTTCCAAGCTCACACCTTTGTCTAAAGTTTTGTAGCCATGACCTTCTAAAGTGTAATTGCCACAATCTTTCAATTTTTATTCTCTACCAGTAGAAATATTTCAAATGCTAAATGGGATCGGGTCATTAAACTTTGTAAAGGAGTAGCAATATGCATCAATCAATTTGGCCCGAATAAAGGTTGAAAGTCCAATAAGAAATAGATTTCGCTACTTAAAATACAGAAATCATTTCTGAAGACAAGGATGCTTTTAAATGAAGTTTAAAGAACAAAAACTCTAGTCCAAATGGCTAAAATTGTTTGTACTTTAAGTCCCTGTCAAGATACTCTCCCCACCTCATCTCTCTTGAGAACAGTGTATATTAAGCCATTTCAAAGCATCTGAAATTCTCAGGTTATATGTAAATACCTTATGTATTTTAAGCAAAGCTCTTTCTTCTTTGAATTTCTGGGTTGTGTCATGACAAAGCTTTATAAGTCAGGAGCATGCTCTGCTTTAGTCAGAAACAGCTATGCGTCCACTGTGGCATACCATGCTCACTATCACAGGGACAGAGTGGTTGTTAGACCACTTTTTGCATGGTCCTAGAGGAATAAAATTGAACGTAGCGGCAAACATTGGAGCTCTGCTATGGCTTCTATCCTTTGCTGCAGGACATCAAGAAGAGGATCATGAGACAGGCATTAGATCAGCTTACTGCATTATTGTGGTTGTTTTAGTTTACAGTCCCTTTAAAGTCCACTTCTAGACTTCTCCCCTCTATCATCACCACCAACCCAAACCTTTTAGCCATGATTGTGCAGCTTTAGGTCAGGTTTGGGTTCAGGAAGAGCTGGATCTGGGGATCATGTGAGCCCATGGGCAATAAAATCTTAGGGGAGCTATTTGCAGTGTGTCATGACCAACTTGGATGCAAAACTGCATGACTGGTACATCCATATATTAGACATCCACCATTGACGTTTCCTTCTGCTCCCCCTGCCCCTGCCTAGAAAAATTATTTCAGCTACTGAAGTGGGCCCCCTGAGGCACAGAGGGCCCTGCCAACTGTAAGGATTGCCAGGCGATGATACTCACCCTAGAGTTTGACAGTCAGAGTGTCCAAAAATATCTGTAGTACATCAGTACATTGGAATCTATTATTAATTTTTGAATAAGGACAATGTTCAAGGGAATTGTACAAGAACTATATAGTGTGCATCTCACTGGCACTGGGTCACAGCCTTGGGGTAACTGAAGCAGCAACTCAACCTGATGTGGTTTAACTAGCTATGTACCTGATGTTTAGCTAGCCATCAAACTGACATAACAGGCACTGACCTTATAATTATATACTAAGATTAGACCGCATCTACGTGATCCACGTGGGTGTCCATAGGTGCTGGTCAGAGGGGTTCTGAGGATGCAGTTGGAGGCCTGCACATTCGCTGGGGGATCAGGGACCACTGTAAGTTTACCAGTGATCCTTGGGGTTTCACACTGTGGGGCATTCCAAATTGGATTGTCCTGGGACAGACTTTTTGTCAGTCCTGAAATTCTTTAGACTCTAGAACTAGAGTGGCATAGTTTGTTACACTTTAAAGTGGCTCTCCAGTTATATTAGACAGCAAATATGTGCCTCCTGCTGCAGGGCAACGTTTAGAGGAACAACAGTAATTTTTAAACATGGAGGACGTAATCAAGACTTTTGTGGCAACCAAAAATAGAATGGTTAATTTCTGTTTGCAGTATCAAGGCTGTACAAGGTGCCTTAATGTTGTATTTTGTTATACAAAAAGTATTTTATTAGGGCCCCCAGACACAACTTTGCATGGGACCCCAGAAATGATAAGCCCATCCCTGTGTAATTCTATCAGACAATTTATATATACAGAACAGGAACATATGTTTCCTATTGGGCCCACATAGCATTCTTTAGTGATGGCCACTCCTGTAAGGGGGGGGGGGGGGTGGAACCACCCACCACACTTAGGAATGTGGTAAAGGCATACACAGATGGTTGATCTCAAATAATTCTAAATCTACCTATAATTTAAATTTTCTCCTGCAAAATCATCTAAGTGTATTTCATCAAACTGATAACTTGATAAAGCTTCTTTAAGGGTGCATCCAAATGTGATACATAACTGGTGTGGTGGATAGATCAAGCTGAGGGATATTGTATCTGTACCTTTTGTGGCCAGTAATGACTTGGAAATAGTTTAAAGAGGGCAACGTTGTAAGAGCAAGACCAATTGGGCATCAGTGAGCCCCTATAGCTCAGGGGCAGACCAGAGGAAAAGACACAGGCTTTTACTAGCTCATCACCGGGTAATGACATCCCCAAAGCACTGGTCAATGAGTGCACTCCACAACTGAGGCTAAATTAGTAGAAACATCATAGGCGGGGGGGGGGGGGGGGTTATGGTCACTTCTAAAGCTATATTACTGAAGCTTTGGTATCGTAGAGGCAGATAATGGGATTATGCGGTAGGGGCAGAACATGGCTGGTAGAAAACAGAAGGGTTGAGCATGGGGTACAAGCTGGAGAAAGGTTGGGGGAGGCTGCAGCACAGGGACAGTAGAGAATACATTCTGGCATATGACTGGGCATTGGTAGCTTCACCCAGCCTAGCTAGCCCAAACCAGTGCAGTCAATCTGGAGCTCTCCCAATTTTCCTTATGGCCAGTCCGCCCCTGTGAAGCTTTTCTTGTTGGTTTACCAGCCCTCCGTTCTCCTGAGCAGACACGGTTAATAATGTTCTACACTGATACATATTTATGTGTTATGAATCTGAGACATAATATGGTAATTTCAAGCTGAAACACTTAACAAGGTATTTGGTGTTCACACTGTGTGGGATGTGTATAGCGATGCCCATAATTGTGCACTGATACAAATGTCTTTATTAACTGATACAATGTCACTTTGTGATTATTTTCCCTTCATCTCTTTGAAATGGCATCAAACTTGCTAATCATGTTTCACACTTTTAAGACCCAGGCCCGGAGGGTATATCCGCTGCAGTTGCGCTGACGAACCCGCTTAGCTGAGCTTAATGGGATAACAGTGGGGATTTCATCCAAACTTTGATTTATCGCAATCTTTATGTAAAGGAGGGCCCATTAACTGACATTTTCCTACAAATATTTTTTAAGGGGATAAAAGTGCGGACTGATTTTTGTTCAAAGATGTGTAGTAAAACTACAATTCCAGCAGTTACTTGTAAAGAGGTATTTAGAAGTGGAAGATCAGATTAGAAAAAAAAAAGATGTGACATCATTATAGGTAGTGATATACCCCTATTCGGTTTGGAGGCTGTTTAGCCAAATGTGTCAGGCTATTTTATTCATTCTTTTAACTTTTAAAAAAAACTGTGTTATCTACATGTTTTTTTTTCAATGTTTTGGTTTAAGAAAACCGGCAAGGGGGGAGCTTTTTATATACCAGAGGAAGGGCCTCTGGTAACTCCCTTCCATGTGAGCGTGGGTCACTAAGAAGGGGAGGTGCCTGGAGGGGGTGTTAACTTTCCAGGGCCAGGACCTCTAAGTCTGTGCCTGGTGGTGTGCTGGGCTAGTAGCCCAAAGGGGGGAGCCATTCAATATTAGAAAAGAAAAAATGAACAATGAACAATTTGACCAGCATATTGCTGCTTTTTGAGTCAAACCTACACATAGCTCTTTATTCAGTGTCACTGCACTACAACATATAGCACCTCCATACAACCTAAATCTAAGGAAACCCTCCAGTAAAGGTCCTCCCAATGGGAAACCCAGAAGTGGCTGCATAATGCAGTGCTGCACACCATTATTGGTGGAGGTGTGGACACCATACCTGTGTGCAGTTTATTCTGAATCCCTTGTTGAGCAAAGCTTTGAGAGGAAAAGGTAGGTATCTTATAAATTTGGGGCTCGCTAGTGGTGAAAGAGGTTGAGTTAGTGTGCACACAGACAAGGGAGGGGTGATGGATAAATTGAGCTGGAAAGGAGGGTTGACTGAATGGAGCTTAGTGGTGGTAATGGCTAATAGAGATGGGAGGGGGTGGATAAATGGAGCTGGGGAGGATGCAGGAGTGAAGCTGGGTGGTTGAGAGAGGATGAAAGGGGATAGATAAGTGGAGCTGAGAGGGGTGGATAAGTGGCACTGGGAGGGTGATGGATAAATACAGTACGCTGTATGATTTATTTGGCTGGGAGGACCCAAAGCAGGTCCAACATAAGTTGCTGCCATAAGGGACAGCAGCCAGGTTCCCCTTTTGTAGTCAAACCCAACTGCCGACTGCAATTTCAGCAATGTGGGGGCTGAGAAGAAGGGAGGAGTCAGTGGAAGACAATCGAGGGGTGATCACGAAGTTCTAGCCCCAACGTGGACTGACAGCAATCAGATTTTGGTGGAAAAGGTGGTGGCCACGCAGCCCCAGGCAGCCAGCACAAGGGGTAAGGGTGCCAACCATCAGTGGTCAGCCAGTTGCTACTACTGCCCACCACGGGCAGGGACTGAGCACTTAAAAAGCTGGCTCAAATGATCTCTCCAGCATGACATTATTTCAAGCACTGCCGACAAGACACTGGTCATGTGCACGCTGTGCCACCAGTCCCTGAAGCTAGGGAAAAGTGTTAATAATGTGTTTGTGCAGGGTGTCCCCCCCCCCCCCCTAATTTGGCCTCCAACACCCGTTAACAAAATAATATTTAAATTGCTTTAAAATGTATTTTTATTTATTTGATTTATTTGTGTATTTTTCTATTTTTTTGTTTTGTGTAAGTATTTTTAGTACTTTCCCTAGCCCATTTTGTGCAGGGCAATTGCTCAGGTGTAACCCCCAATTTGTTCTCCAACACCCAAAAAATAAATATATATATATATTTCTTTTCATTTATGAATGTATTTCTTTATTTTTTTTCACAATTGCCCTGGTGTCCCCTTGATTTGGAGCCCTCTAGCCCTTGCTACCCCCATTTTATAGCCATTTTTGGTCCCCAAAATTCAGGCCCCAATGGGATTGGGATTCGGTTTCGGATTGGGGTTTGGGTTGAATCCGGGGAGCCAAATCGGACTTTAGCACCAAGTTTGACCCAAACTTCAGCAGATTCACGCATCCTTATATATGTGTCATAGTGCAATGATACTGAATAAAGGGCTATCCCCTTCAGTAACCATGGAAACATGTCACCAGGCCGGGATAAAGCCTGTCTGGATTATAGTGGGGAGGTTTCCCCCACAGATGAGTGTCGCCTCTCACAGAGCCCTGCTTTGACCTAAGAGGTTCAAGTCAGACTGTTATTAAAGAGGAACATTAAAACCTCCCCCAAACCTCACTGATCTGCTGTTTCCCCTCCGGTTTTACCTTTGGGCACTATTTAATCACCTCGCCAGGGGATCCATCTTCTGAGCCCATCGGGTTCCGGGCGACCTTCCAACGGGTGGCGCCATCTTGCATCCCATCAGGCACTGCGCATGGCCCCCAATCCCGCGCCTGCACAGTTCACATGAATGGGATGCAATGGAGCCGCCTGAAATCCCGCAAGACTTCTCTAACAAACGACTAAGCCAGCGGGGGTAGAGAATGGGGCCTTGAAGATGCCGGATGTCATCTAACCAAAAGGTAAGTAGGGGCCCATGGGGGGGAATCGCCCTCTTTTTATTTTTGGTCCCATGTTCCTCTTTAAAGAGGACCAAAACCCATGTCCCATCAGCCCTGAAATCTGTAAGATTCCAGTGCCTCTGGATTTCCTCTCCCCGGAGCATCCAGAATTGGGATGTCCCGCTGTATGAAACCCCCCAGAAACTCACATTCTTTCCTGGTCCAACAGCACATGCGCACGCTGCAGCCGCACCCCTGCTATTCCTTTAGCAGGGCGACTGCCCACGGCAGGCATTTGTGAACAGCCGGCGCACGCACCCTCCCTGTTAGAGGGGAGTGGGGGATGCGGCCACCAGTGTGCTCGGATCCGCTTACATTAGATGAGCTCCTGGACGCAGGGGCTCGAGTGGATCCGAGTGCGCTTATAGGACGAGCGGCCACACATGTTTTGTAGGACCGGGAAGAGGTGAGTTTGTTTGGGCGATCTGGGGGGGTTTACACAGTGGGGCACCCCTGATCCAGGTTCCCCGGGGGGGCAAGGACCAACCTCAGGATAGTCAGGATAGCTTTGCTCCACTTTATATAATTAGACTATATATTCAGCACTGTGATAATTTTTTTTATGATAATTTTTTTGTTATAATGTTTTTTGTTATAATCTTAAATTATCTAAAAAATGGTGTTGAATTGCAAGGAAAACAACATTATAACTTTTTTTTCTCACAAAACAACATGAGAAAAAAATTCTCATGATGCTGAATGAACCCTTATGTTATTACTGGTCCCTGCATCACCCAGATCAGAAACCTATTTATTACACTTTAAGGGGGGAAACATTCAGGGTGTGTTTTGGGGTCTAGAGCAGCCAACAGCCCCAAATTGCAATGTAAGGCCACCAAACATCTGGGGGACATGTCATTAAAACCGACATATCAGAGGGCCCCTTTATCTCTAATGTATTATTGAAATAGAAGACCAATCCCTCTTTAACACCTCTAAAACATCTGCATGTTAAACTAGAGGTTTCCTTTCACAGAATAATATATATATATATATATATATATATATATATATATATATATATATTATTTATATATTTTTAGAGTGGAACACGAATCCCTGCTTTACTTTTTTTTTTAAATCTGTATGGAAAGCTAGAGGTTTCTTATAACAGTAATAATGTATTATAATGTCTGCTCATCATTGTTATAACATGCTTTAGGGGCTTCTTGCATGTGCTGCTTTTTCAAGATTTACATGGAGTCAATACGCATTTGAGTCGGACTTTTATTGTTAGTAAGTCACATTACCAGCCCCATGATGCCCATTCCAAGAGCTTGCCGACAGCAGTCTCTGTGCAGATGTGAGCTACGTACACGTGGAGGCTGATTCATTGCTAACGCCAGGTATCGGCAGATGAGCATCTGTATAGCAGCGCTTAGAGCGACTGCTAGTATACGCTGTAAGCGGGTATCGCGTGCTGTAACATAGCACCTCAGTCGCTGTAGTAACCTAGCTGGCATTAATGAATGAGATGTATGTTGCGCATTCTAACACCAGTACAGCGCTGCAGGGAGCGAGAGGTAGCGCCAGCTCAGTGCGACCGACTCTCAGCGCGCCACACCATACTTATCAACAAAGGACACACACATACCGTCGGCGCTCTAAATCTGGTAATTATAGCATAGAGAGCCAGACGCTGTGTGATTAAAGTCTGTTTTTGAACACATATCCACCAGTAACAAAGCGAAAACACATGGAATTACATTGTTGTACAATTGTGACATTAACACCTTAGTGCCAGACCTGTAATGACCATTCTGCAAAAAAACAAAAAAATCAAGAAAGTTTTTAAAAATGACTTTTTCTAGGCCAGGAGAGGTGACACAATTTGCAGAGAAGGCCGGCCACACTGTTAGCGGGCGACCGAAGCCGGCTTTCACAGCTGACAGCACAGCCGGCCTCCCCTGCTTGTGCTGTGTGTATATGCCGGCACAGTGGGAGCAGAGGAGGCCGGCCACACCGATGCAGGGGAGGAGTGGGGAATCGGCTGGACTGTCAGCTGTGCAAGCCAGCTTCTGCCGCACACACTGGATCGAAGCGTGGTGCTGAAATGAGGATGGTGAATTTTTTTTTTCTACCCACCGCCCAGTGAATTTCAGGAAAAATTTGGTCACCACAAAACCGAATTTTTGGGGGTTCGTGCTGACCAATCGAATTTATCCTGAAATTCAGAACGAACTTGGATTCTGACGAACCACTAAACTCCCCCCTAATTATTATGTTTAAATAAAAATAATAATAATAAAATAAACACAGTGTCCTCGGGGCTTCCAGTTCTTCCAGTTAAAAGGTGGTATTGGAGGATTGGACCATAGGTATGGTTTATAGGCCTTGGAAAATTCCGTAATTTGATGGGTTTCAAAGCACTGTATAAGGTGTGCCCTCATTAGGTCTTGGTGATAGTAGCATTTGGGATTCCCATCAGGCACCAGCAGCTCATAGGCGTTAGAGATGGCATATATTACACTGTCCCAGCTATCCTTTGGTTGTTGTTGTACTTGCAGTATTTGCATTTTGCTTAATGGATGTTCCAGGATCTCTTTATAACTGTTTTCAATCTGTTTATAGTCGGCCGGTCCCATCTGAGCCACATCCCCACTGTCAGCCAGGACCACTTCTCTCTCCATCGCATGCGATGACATGCCGACGCTTAAGTGACAGTTGGCTTGGTGGTTGGTGTGACTTCTGTGACTTCTGACTGTTCTTATACAGGGATTCACTCCTCTATCACCCTCCAGCCGTCTCTTGTTGTCCATAGAGAGCCCAAGGTCTGGTATCCAGTCAGGTGGTGAGAGCTGGACAGTTTGGGGTGGAGTTGCTGACTTTGTATTGTGCTTTTGTGGAATTTTCCTTCCTCCCCTCTAAGGCACTTGTGTTTTTGGTGCTTGTCTGGCTGCCTTGCTTGGTGTTATGGAACGAGTCGCCTTCTTCTTTGGAGGGCTCTGGGCAGCTGAAGCATCTGGATCACATAGACCTAAAATAAGAATAAAGGTAAGTATAAAGCAAATATTGTCAATATGCCAGGCGTGTTGGGTAAGTAATTCCTCCCTTCCTGCTTTTATTATGAACACTTTAGCGGCACTAGATGGTCTATTACAGACTGCACCAGCCTCTACTCCCCCATCTCTTCTACTGAGATATTTCATAATATTCCCATGGACACTGATGAAACCAGGTATAACATCTACTAGAACTGAGATACACGTTCTGAGTGGGGGAAAAAAATAATATAACCATGGAGATCTTCTTCAATATCATTAGTGGAAACTAGGTGGAAGTAACTGGTGCAGCGTGTTTGATACCCACACACAGAAACAGAGGCTGGATCATTGCAGAGGGTTATCCACAGTAAATTATCATTCTAACCAAGTGTTTCCTACATGAAATTCCCCCTTTAGATGTATTGTGAGATTCTGATTCACCTACTATTACATCAGGATATCACAGCAAGAGGAATGCCCACAGATACATAGGCCTAAACCAATAACATCAAAAAAGACAATTCTGTGAGTACTCACCTGTAGAATTGTTTTTGTTCTTGCATGGCACGGCCTGCTTCAGTATTCATAACAGTTGGGTTATTCCGCCACAAGGTGGCACAGTGTACTACAGAAGAGCTGTGGCATCTCCCGCCCCCCTATAAAAACGGGATTAACCATAGAGTTCCCAGCGTAGACAAGCAGTGAGACTAGAAGCCGGGAGAGAATAAAGGTAAAAAATGTAAAAAAGGTAAAAAACCCCAATTAACTTGGAACAATACCACCATAAAGAGGCAACCAAGAATAAAAATAAAAAGGGTGGGGTGAAGCAGGCGATTTGATAGAAAGCGCCGCCAGTTCAGAAACTCATCTGACAGAAGTTATAGCCACCAAAAAGGCTACCTTAAAAGTCAGAATGGGCAAGGCAGCCCCACGTATAGGCTCAAAGGGAGGACTCTGCAGAGCAGACAACACCAGATCCCAGACTGGTAGCATAGGCTTACGAGGTGGACGCACATGAGTAACACCCTGGAAAAAGGTTTTAACCAACCGGTGATTGGCAAAGGATCTTTGGAAAAAAATTGCCAGAGCTGAAACATGGCCCTTGAGGGTACTCAGTTGAAGGCCGGAATCCAAACCATGTTGCAAAAATTCCAGAATCCTGGGGATGGAAAAAGGGAAGAGACTTGGACTCACACCAGGCAATGTAAGCATGCCAGACCCTGTAATAGATAAAGGACAAGGACTTCTTCCTAGCCCGAATCATGGTATCCACAACAGAGGCAGGCAACCCCTTTTCCATCAAGATGAGGTTTCAGCAGCCAAGCCGTTACAGCCAGCGTTTGTAAATTGGGGTGGCGTAGCTGCTCCTGAGTGAGAAGATCTGGGTCCTTGGGCAAGACGTACCAATCTACTGCCAACTGCACGATGTCTGCGAACCACACCCTTCATGGCCAACAGGGGGCCGCCAGGATGGCTGGCACCCCCTCCTGTGCTATCTTGCGCATGAGTAGAGGGAACGGAGGGAACACATAGAGAAGCCGAAACTCCGTCCAAGGCATTGCCAGTGCATCCGTGGCGTAGGCCAGATGATCCTGTGATAGGGAGACAAACTTGGGAAGTTTGTGATTGTGACGGGACGCGAACAGGTCCACATCCGGCTGACCCCAGCGGTGACACAGGGAGAGAAACACCTGGTTGTTGAGGGACCATTCCCCCAGTCAAGACGCCCCCCTGTTCAGGGAGTCCGCCACCTGGTTCTCCACCCCCGGAATGTATACCGCTGAGATGCAGGGAACATTCTGTTGCACCCAAGACAGTATCAGGGACACTTCCTTGAAGGCTCGCTTGCTCCGAGTCCCTCCCTGATGGTTGATGTAGGCAACCGCCGTCTGGTTATCTGAGTGAATCTGAACAGCCCGACCCCGAGGGTGTGTGGTCAGCTGAGGAAGAACCAACCTGATCACCCTCAGTTCCAGTACATTGATGGGAGCATGGGCCTCCTGGGGGCCCCACCGACCCTGGAACTTCAGAGACTTCCAAAAGCCCCCCCAGCCTGTCAGACTGGCATCTGTGGTGACCGTCTCCCAGCACAGGGGCAGGAAAGTCCTGCCCACCAGAAGGTCCCTTGAGTCCAGCCACCACGAAAGGGACTGTCTGGCCAGAGGAGACAGAGCAAATTCCTGATCCAGGGACACAGGGTCCCGATCCCAGACTGACAAGAGGTGCAACTGAAGAGATCTCATGTGAAACTGAGCAAAGGGGACCGCCTCGAAGCAGGACACCATCAGGCCCACCAACTGCATCCCCAGACGGATGGAGCGAAGAGGACACATGAGCAGAGCCTGTGCCTGCTTCTGATGTCCCTCCATCTTCTGCTGAGAAAGGAACACCTTGACCTGAGAGGTATCCAGTGTCATGCTCAGAAAGCCCCTTCGCAAGGACGGGGACAGTGAAGACTTTTGAAAGTTGATCACCCGGCCGAAGGACCCCAGAGTGGAGGTCACCACCCGGGTGTCCTGCTCGGCCTGATGAAAGGACTGGGCCACAATAAGGATGTCGTCCAGGTAAGGAAGAACGTGAATGCCCTGGTTCCATAGCAGAGCCATCACCCCTGCCAGCACCTTGGTTAACACCCGAGGCACCGAGATGATACCAAAGGGTAAAGCTACAAACTGGTAATGCTGATCCTCCAGCGCGAACCTCAGAAATCTCTGATGACCTGGGAAGATAGGCACATGAAGATAAGCATCCTTGATGTCCACGGTGGTCATGAAGTCGCCCAGGGCGAAGGGTACTGACAGCCGAGCATAGCGTCTCCATGCAAAAATGCTTGAATCTGACAAACATGTTGAGGCCCTTCAAGTCCAGGATGGGCCCCAGAGAGCCGTCCTTTCTGGGGACCGTGAAAAGATTGTAATAGTACCCCTGACCCTGTTCTTGAGGGGGCACCGAACAAATGACCCCTGACTCCAGCAGGCATTGAACCGCCGAAAGCAACCCTTGAGCTGACAGCGGGTTTAAAGACATCTGGGATCTGATGAATCTTGGGGGCGGCCAGGCTCCAAACTCTATCTTGTAACTGGAGGACACCACCTCCTGAATCCACCGGTCTGAGACGTGGAGCCTCCAGACGTGAGCAAAGAGCCGAAGCCGTCCCCCCACCCGGATGGGTGAGGGCGCCCCCTCATGCCTGAGGGGCCTTGGGAGGGGGTTTGGGCTTGGAACCCCAGGAGAGACCGGGATGACCACGAGATCTGCCATGGCCCCAAGAATCTCTGCGGCTACCTGAGAAGAGGGAGCCACGACCTCCTCTGGGAGTACAAAGGAAGGGGAAGGAGGCGGAGGGCCCCCGAAAGGGCCGGGGCTGCCTCCTATGCTGAGGCAGTCTGCCATCCTTGGCTAAAACATCAAGACGCTCACCAAAGAGCCGCAGTCCCGCAAAGGGGAGCCCAGTGAGAGCCTTCTTAGCAGCAGAGTCAGCTGCCCACTGACGCAACCAAACAGAGTGGCGCATAGCCACCAAAAGTGCAGAGGCCCTACCGCCCAGCCTCACAGCATCATCCATGGCAGTAAGGATAAATGCAACAAAATCAAAGCAAAGCAAAGGGGCTCCTTCTTCCAGCCATAGCGCCATCACATAGACGCTTCAGCAGTTTCTTAAGGGCAATAACGGGAATGGCAGCAGCACAGGCCGGGCGCAGTCCAGCCCCCACACAAGTAAAAGTATGGCAGGCCAGCTCATCCATGCGCCGGTCCTCGCTGTCCCTCAGAGTGGTAGTGTCAGGGGAAGGCATGACCGAAGTATTGGACAGACCTAGCACGGGAGCGTCCACCTCATAGGGACATGACCACCTCTTTACTAGATCAGCAGGAAAGGGATACCTCTTATCCAATCCCTTGGGCACAGCGGGCAGCCTGTTAGGACGTTCCCACTCCTTAAGCACCATAGTAGTGAAATGTCCTTGCTCAGGGAACCCAAGATGCTGTTTATTAGGGTGAAAGAGCTCATCCTGCTTTCTCTTAGCTACCTCAGGGGGAGCAATGTGCAAAATTTCAAAAATGTGAGACAGCAGATTATCAGTGTCCTCAGGGTAGCATGATTCCTCCCCGGACGCAGACCCAGGGTCACTACCATAACCCTCCTGCTGGTCCCCAGAGGAGTCAGAGTCCTGGAACAGTTCCCCTTCCTCTAGGGAATAACGTCCACCAGTGGCATCAAACTCCTCATACTCCTCTGTGGAGCGTGAGGGAGTGAAAGTCAGGTGCCGCTTCTTGCCAGAGGCCTTACTAGGAACAGGCCCAGCAGCCTGCCTCTCAATGTTGGCCACACGAAGTGCCAGATCAGACTGTGACCCCCTGCTATTATCCCCCTCACTGGGGGCCAATTGCAGGAGTGGGGGGGTAGGCGACTCCGAAGGGGGCGCAGAGCTGGGAAGCGATGCAGGCAAACTAGCTTGGAGCGCAAGGACACTTTGGGCACACGACGGGCACACCGTGACACTGTCACTCACAGGGGATACCCCACACATGGAACACAGCCGTGCTTGCCCCGAAGGACCTCCAAGCACGCTATCCCCAGAAGCCTCCATATGGTGATTAACACAGGCGCAATAGGCCAGCACTGGGTAAAGGCTAATACAAAAGCCACCCGGGATGCCCTCCCTCGGGATGCCCCCAGAAGTCAGTAAAGGGGGGGGATGAGGGGGAGGAAGGAGTAGAACCGGGAGAAACCACAACCCACTGGTATCCTGCCTGAAATACATAAGTAAAAACGACACATGAGCATCCCACAGCACATGTCCCGCAAGACCAATAAAAAAAACCCCAAGGGGGACTCACAGACCAAGGAAATCGCAGGATCACCAAGCCTCAGACCGTTGGATGAAGCGACACACAGGAGGACACAGCACCGCAGCCAGAAAGAGAGAAAACCAGATGTGCTGCTAATCCAAAATGGTGCCGGCAGAAGTACCTCGAGGGGCAGGCCGCGGGGGTACGACGCGATACGCGTCAACCCCCGGCCCTGCCCCCTCCGAAGAGCGCAAAAACGGCGCCCACATGACTGTGCCGGCGCCATGGCTAAGCAAATACGCCACAGGCCACACCCGCCGCAGAGCGCAGTACAAAGCGGCGCGGTGGCTAAAAAACACCAAAAAACACTGTACACAGCAAAATACACAACTAACACCACTCGCCGCTACCACCCGCCCCCCCTGAACATAAGTCAGAGAGGGGGGGAGGGAGAGAGACGAAAGACAGTGGCGAGTATCTAGGCCAGGGGGAGGGGGGCCCCCTGAAGGAAAAGAAAAAGACACAGTCCCCCAAAACTCACCCCCTCAGAAGCCAGGACAGGAACTCCGCATCCCTAATAGGCTCACCATAAAGCCTATGGACGGCTACCCTTTGTGGAACAGGGTCTGTGGCTTGGAGCAGCGCTCCTGGAGCACTTGACCCTAGTGCTCTTCTACCCTCACTCGATCTGTCAGCCAAGGCTGGGAGGCAGAGAGGGTCCAGAAACAGGTGGAAATAGACTTGCAGGGCCGCAGGCTTGGTTGCCCCGCTCACCTGCGCATAGAGAGAGAGCCATCTTCTATCTTCGCAGTTTCACTGCAGAGGAAACACTGGAACTCTATGGTTAATCCAGTTTTTACAGGGGCCGGGAGATGCCACAGCTCTTCTGCAGTACACTGCGCCACCTTGTGGCGGAATAACCCAACTGTTATGAATACTGAAGCAGGCTGTGCCATGCAATAACAAAATCCCATAACTACCAATCAGATTCATATATGACCCAGCACATGTCACTGAAACTAGACTGGAAGTTTTAAGTGGACCAAAAGTCAACAAGTGACTTTATGTTCCTTTTTACACTCACCCCTGGGGCATCCCAGTTTGGTTTGTCTCTACAGTTAAAGATGCTTAGGAAGCCAAAACCAGGCAGTAAAGGGAAAATTCTATTTTCAATGGCATTTCTGAAAGTGTATATTTTTGGGCCAAAAGGATGTCCTTGGGTTGCTGAGATTATCTAACTTTTTTTTACTTATGTTAGAAAATGTGTGTTTTATAGAAGCAGTTTTTACTACCTGCAGTCTGTTGCTATTGGTAACCGAGAGGTTTAGAGAGGTGCTGAGTTTTTCTAGCAGAGCTGCTGCAATGGGGGACAGATAATAGCTACATACATTTGCATAGACCTCATCCAATACAGAACATACACATGTATTTGAGAAAAAATGATATTTGCTTGTTATCCCTCCCTTGGGGGGCATCCCCGATGTGTGTATCCAAATGGATCACCCGGAAACGCCCACAGGGCCACTCAGCAAATTAGCGGTGCTTGTTCCATTCAGATTTTAAAATCTGTATGGAGCAAATGCCACTGGCTGCATCCCACCCACCTCCAGCTCCACCCGTGCTGGCCATTTAGAAGGGCCTATCTAGACACAACAGACTGCTCATTAAGGAAATGACCCGGCTCCAAACTTCTAGGCTTAATTGTAGACAATTAAAATACAAAATGCATCCAACGATCCACCAACATTGCAATCTCATGAAGCTTTTTCGGGGGAGTCATATATCTGTATGCATCAAATCCTCTACCTTTGTACTGAGAAACCACAGAGTGCAGCTGTGTCACATCCTAAACCGCCCCTCTCCCCCACTCCTCCCTGGACCAATTAGCAAGAGTGACAGGACCAATCCTAGAAGATCTGACGTCACACCACATGTCAAAATACTGGCTCAAGGTGTAAAGGAGCCTGACATGGAGGTGCGATACTGACATCAGCGGGAAAATACCTTCCACGGGAGCGCATCGTCTTTTCTACTTTCCCACTGATGTTAGTGCTGCACCTCCATGTCAGACTCCTTTATGGCTTGAGCCAGTGTTTTGACATGTAAGATCTTCTGGGATTGTTTCTGTCACTCTTTTATGCCCCTGGCGGATTGGCAGGTTTTCGATCTCTTTGACGATTGGTCTGGGGAGTAGTGGGGGTGTGGTAGTCCTCTTTAAAATGCTAAAAATTTACATTTTGGAGGAAATTGTGAATCCCTCTCAGGAAACTGATGCCTAGGCCCACTAACATGCAGATGCCATTTGGTCATTTTGTGTATTTTCCTCTAGTGTGCACTGGAATATTTCTATATCTACAACATAAATGGCTCTAATTCTATTTTAGAGGAACAGTAATAACAACAATATATTACCTTTTTTTTTATTTATTATGTTTAAGCACCACTCTGACGCTCTTGTTTGTGTGGTTCATGTCTGGCTGCCTTGCTTGGTGTTCTGGAAGGAGTCGCCTTCTTCTTTGGAGGACTCCGGGCAGCTGAAGCATCTTGATCACATAGACCTAAAATAAAAATATAGGTAAGTATAAAGCATATATTAGCAATACACCAGGCATGTTGGGTAAGTAATTCCTCCCTTTCTGCTTTTATTATGAACACTTTAGCTGCACTAGATGGCCTGTTACAGAGTGCACCAGCCTCTACTTCCCTGTCTCTTCTACTGAAATATTTCATAATATTCCCATGGAGAGCTTCTTCACTATCATTAGTGGATACTAGGTGGAAGTAACTGGTGCAGCGTGTTTCATACCCACACACAGAACCAGAGGCTGGATCATTGCAG